>JAPCWY010000002.1:32107500-34607500 GCA_028455895.1 Rhodomyrtus tomentosa | reverse complement strand
ATGATTATAATACGTGTCCTAATTGAAATGTGACTTATTGTGTAGTTAGCCAAGTCATTATGTTGTTCTCCGAGAAATCTTCTCATGGTTGACAATATAGTGGAATTTGGAGCAACTTCCCTTCGTTGGTCTTCAATTAATGTCTTGAAAGAACAACTTCTTCGCATCGATTTCCTTGTCATTCTCGCAATGGCTGAAGATTCGAAATTGCAACAACTTAGTTACCAATGTTGGACTCTTATTGATCTCTAGTTCTTGCCATAGTTGTCTCCTCAAATCAATAAGATACATCCTGTTGTGGAAACCTTCTCTCTGAATATTTTGATTCTGACAAAATTATCCACACTTTAGTAAGAATCTATGTAATATTTCTAATGTTTTTTATTGCAGGATGAATGTGTAAACGGAAGTTTGTATTGTTCCTTTTCTGGCATTAAAGACTTGAAAAGGAGTAGTCATATAGCCGCTTTTAAAGACGTTCAGACGAAGTGCTTGTCAAGATGTTTAGACGAAGTGCTTCTGAAGACGTTCAGACGAAGTTGCATCTGAAGATCAAATGGAACATGATTTCCCATTTGAATGCTTATTCGTCTAAAAAGCTATATGATGTGTCAGAAGGACCTTATCAAGGCTCAGTATTGCCATTCAAAGTTATCAGTTCAGATTCAGAGAGTCTTCTTTTCAAGACTGCTTCTGAACACTACTTATATTCTGCGTCTTAACAACAGATAGATTTTAAAGACCCACGTATCGCAGGTTTCTAATTAAGGCAAGTTTCTTTATAGAAGTTTGTGATATTTGATTGACAAGATTTTCCTTCAAACAAATCAAGAGGAAATCTACGATTGGATACTACCTTCCAAGAATAAATCCTGTGATTTATTTCAATCTACTCTACTTTTGGAAACTGAAGATTTCATTGTATGGGCAACTAAATCAGAAGTGTTCAGATTCCACTTTAACAGTTATCGTATCTTTTCAGATATAGTCTCGTTCAATTACGATTGATGACGTCCAATCAAAGATTGAAGAGCGGTCATTTGACAGATTATCCAACAGTTAACTTCGAGACAAAGGAGTATAAAAGAAGAACCATGGTGACCTGCGAGGGGGTCGAGAACCAAAAAAAATTCCAAAGTGCAAGAGTTGTTTAGATTCACAATTTGTTCTGAGAGTTCTCAATTTTCTTCGCTGTGAGGATTTGTAAGAGAGACTGAGTGCTCGTTGTCATTTGTAACCTTCCTCATATCATTCTAGTAAAATCTAGCCAATCGGCTGTCATCGTAGGAGAGTAGACGTAAGCCTAACAAGCCGAACCACTATAAACTGAACTTACACTATTCTCTACACTAAACTCTTACTTCTGTGTTTAGATTATCTGCACACTATTATACTGTCATTGTTCCTGTTCGTTGATTGAAATTGTTTAATTCCGCAAGAAATTTCAATTAGACTCACAAGTACCTATTCACCCCTCTTTAGGTGGTATTGCTAGATCCAACACAGCTCACCAGGCGTGCCAAAAATATATTTCATAAAAAAAAAATGAGGAAACATCCTTCAAGAATACGGATGGATAGACATGAATAGACAAAGATTGCAAAGGGTCATTTGTTGATTTCAAATTGAAAAGCACATAACAAGGAATTTAAAAGTACGACACTAGGAACATTCATTGCAAGCGGTGTCAAATGTAGAAAAGTAAAGATGGATAAATTTTCAAAAAAAAAAAATGTTGAGTTCTTCGATAGATTGTTAGGGATCTTTAACAATGAATTGACTTAGATTGTTTTAGCATCACTTATATACAAGAAGTTATCTTAAAATGACATCAATAAACATAAACACCCAATTGTTATGCTTTTGTGTCGATCGCTCACTATCAATGACTTTTGTCGAGCAACTTCCGAAGTTTTAATGAAAAGCTCTCGCCAATAATTTTTTCACGTTGTGTGTCGTCGATTGTGTTCATCAATGACTGTCTTTTTTTTTTTTTGGTAAGGCGTTCATCAATGACTGTCTATTTTCACTAACAACAAAAAATTAGTCGTTTTCTAGTGTCACTAAATCCTTAATTGAAATATGCTGACATTTTCTATTCATTCCATGCATCCTTCTTTCTCAATGCCCAGGGATCTATCCAATGCATTTTTTCGATGTTCTACCCACTTGCTTTGCATAGGCTCCACAAGGTTCGGTGCGATACACTGACTCATCCTTATCTTTTCCGCTGGCCTCCTCTATATATATATAAAGTAAATTCGCATGCCCCACCAACCGTCAAATCAGTGGTCTCCTATTTCTACCCGTATTCTGAAGCAGAACGTATAGGCTTAGGAGGGAAACCCTAGCTCAAAAATGTGTCCAAAACATCCCAAGGGCTCTCTACTTCCATTCCCTTGGTTTGGCTGAATTTCTCCTCACTATCTGGAGTCACTTTCACAGATCAAAATACCATCGAATCAGGATCATAATCTTTCTTTGTGACTAATCAATAAGTGCAACAAAAGCTGCCCCAGTCAAGCAATAACACGTGCTTCACATTAGATTTAACAAAGTGTCCAAACAAATGGATCAATCTCTCTCCTCCTTGTGGTCCCTTGTTAGCAACAGGACGGATGTTTCCTAGTGAAATCCAACCCAGATCTGGATATGCATCCAAGTAGTGCTACTTCTATAGTAGTTAACAATGTCATTACTTCTTTATTTTTCAGTCAAAAGAAACAGCATGTCTTTAAGCTTAGCCTATTTTTGATTTCCTTAAATAAATAAATAAATAAAAGTTCATTGTGTTTTTTATCAAACAAGTGTCCCCGTACTGACTGTACTCTGCAACTTTGTCTCTCATTCATATCCATTTCTGCCACTTTAGTTCTTGTCCTAATTAACTATTTTTTGTTTTGCATGGAGGATACTAAGTGCAGGGATTCGCGGCAAGAAAGCGCAAAACGACTCAAATTGGCCCTTTAATAACTACAATACTGACTTTAATTATTACTAGCCAAGATTTCTCTTTTCTCTCTCAAATTGAGACAAGATTTGGGGGCAGGGATCGAGAGCCACGCAAATATGCAGCAGGGGCCATCTCTATGAATCTCAAATTGCAAATCAAGCAAGTTGTGCATAGATTGGATTATTAGGCTTAGACGTGCAAATACAACGAAACAGAGAGGTGAGAAAGAAAAATCAAGACATGAAATTTATCTTAGTGTACCCTTTAAATTAAGGTTACATCTAATCGAGGATACCACTATAATAGGCGCATCTTAGCTCTCCGTTACAACTCTTAATTATTAGAGAAAGAAATTATATATAACAGTAGCTATTTCTTAGCTCAAATATAAACTACTAATAAAATATTGGTTCAAATTATAAAGCTCTCTGGTGTTCTGAGGGCGCTACCTCCAGACAATCTTCGTCGGAGGGGAATTCTAGTGCCTTCTTGTCGACGAGGAGTATGAATTATTTCCCAACATAGATTAATATTGTGTTTCCAAACATAACAAAGGGAGAGAGGGGACCATATAATTATCAGATCTAATCGCGATCTATTTGCTTGGTTTTCATCGCCGGAATAATTTGGAGTTTGAATAAAGATAAGATTTAAACTAATGGGACAAGCACAAGCATGTTGGAACAAAAGATACCGACAGCAACAGCTAGAGACTTGCGACTTCATCCATAGTGAAAAAGCTCGTGCCTTACTACTGAGGACAGTGGAGAGATTGACTTTCTTAATTAGAATTATCATCGTCGAATCACGTTTTAGACCCACTTGCTTTCGTTAGCTTCTGATTCAGCGTGGTCCAGAGAGGCCTATCTCGGATAAAAAGAAAAGAAAAGAAAGATCGAACTACAACGTTGTACTACCGAATTTTTTTTTATGGTTTAATAATTAAGTAAGAGAACTTATGTAGAGATGCGAGAAGGAATCTAAGTTGTTGAGATGCGCGTATGAGTAGTGTTAGAAAAAGCTCACATCAGAAAATTAATGTGGTTTTGAGTATTTAACATATTCTAGTTGGCTCATAACATATTGACTTAAGCTTTTGAGTGAATGTTTGTTCAAATAGATATATCGACAAACTCGGACTTAAACCCTCCCCGAGTAATCACCATAAGTGAAGTTATCCGACTTCTACGGTTCACCCAGAATGCGTATCATGACCTCAGCTCAATTTTTTTTTTTTTTCGAGTCTAGTTTGAGTAGTTCGAGTATTGAACGACGTTAACTTAGGAGTTCTTTCAACTCATTTCTCTTATAGGCACTTTGGTAATTGAGTTTACAATCCAACCTTAACATGGGACTTGCATAAAGGGAGATTGCATGTATATAACGAGCATATAAACCACACTATCAAGTGACATGATATATTTCAACATATCCTCTCACGTGCAATTGAAGTAGGAGTAGCACGTGAAATTTGACCAACAATGGTGGACGTACACGGAAAAGGGGAAAAACCTGACATTGATATCATATTAGAAAGCTCAGCCGAAATCTCAAGTTAATAAGTGAAAGGAGACTACATGTACATAAAGAGCACATATTCTCAAGAGATGTTGATTTTTTAGTTATGCAAAAGGATTATTATAACGTGTAATTGGTAGCTGGAGAGGATTTTAAGATGGGTTTCCAAACATTTGGGGATAGTCATTTGCTTAGTTAATCAGAAAAAAAAAAGATAAAAGAATACCATAAGTGTCAATATTTGGGTACGTCACTCACTTTAATATCAATATTTTTTTAATCACTGAATTACCAATTTTTTAAAAAAAATGATTATTTAAGTGCTAATTCAGGTGAGATCGCCGGAATTTCTTGCCGTTGGCACTAAAGTGATCATTTTTTGGATCATTTAAGTGTCAATTTTTTAAAATAATTATTTAAGTGCTAACTCCAGTGAAGTCACAGAAATTTCTCGTCGTAAGCACTAAAGTAATCTTTTTTTCTCCAATTTGACACTTAAATGATCCAAAAAAAAATATTGACACCAAAATGAGTGTCTTACATAAATATTGACACTTGAAGTATCTTTATACCGAAAAAAAGAGACCTTGAAAGTATCAAGAGGAGTAACGCGCACTCGGAGAAAAATTCTGCATGTTTCGTAAAGTATGAATGATCGCCCAAACCAAATAATATTAGCTAAAGCTTCGGAACAAGCGGGCAGCGATAAATGATATGATATCAATCAAACATTAAACCTAAGATTTGATCGATGATATGATATTAGTATGTCTCGCGCAGGTTTTAGCTTCGCACAAAGAGATCTCTCTTTTACTAAAGCAGATACGGATGTGAGCCTTGCACTTTTTATTGTGAATCTCCGACTCTGCTTGATGTAGAAAGGAGTATCCTGGGTTGGATATGAAAAGCTAATCAACTTGCTAGTCCTACATTGATTTCCTAGGCAATGGACATCTTCATCCGACTGAACAATAACCTTGGATGTGTCTGAATCCACTACTTCCCACCAACTCGTGAGTGTTTTGTGAATTTTCTTTTGTAAGGGAAAAAAACAAAGCGTGATCTCTTGCATCAGCATATATATGACCTCACCCAGAGTGAAAGACAAATATGTGCTTGTAGTTTACTATTATTGCAAAATTATGGTTAATTGTTTAAAATTTCAAAGGGGAGTTTCATTTCCTCTTAAAAGTCTTAATTAGTGGCCATATATAACCAATTCTGTTAGGATATATTGTTGGAGGTTAATATATCCAACATATATGTGCGAGTTGTGTTAAAAGAGTCTCATATTGAAGAATTGATGTAATATTGAGCAGTTAATATATCTTATTTGGATCATAACTCATTGGGTTAAGGTTTTGAGTGAAGATGATTCCAATTGGATATGTTGACGGCTTGGACTTGAGCTCCCTCTTAACAATCTCCCCGGGTGAAGGCATCGACTAATGATACTTGAATTAAGGAGGAGCAAACCTAACAATAAGCTCACACGTGAGGGGAGACTGTTAAAATGTATGTGTGTGAGTTGTGTTTGTGCGAATTAATATGGTATTGAGCAGTTAATATATCCGCTCGGACTTGGGCTTCCTATTAGTGATGTCCCCAACAAATGATATCAGATATCGAACTCCTATTAGGTTTGTGCATTAGCTTAGCAAGGATTAATTGATTGAAGCCTAAGTATGCGATAATGAAGTCATTTTAATAATGCTAAGATGGCCATCACAAGGTGAAAACTTGATCGTCAACACTATTAGCCGCGCGCATATTAATTTGTTTGAATAATATTAGGAGTACGAAAATGCATTTAGCGGATGATGTGGTAAACTCTTATTGGATGTTCAAATATGTCCAGTTCACACGAATACCATATTTGAAATAGGCCTCATCATTTTGTAAAGGTCGATCCTATACGGTCGTAAATCACGCTATTCTTTTCTTCTTCTTTGTTTTTTTTTTTATGTCGAAGTAAATCACGCTATTCCAGTTGTATGAAATTTACCGACTTAATGCGGGAATGCAATTTATCATAGTGTAAATACTAGATAGGCTAAGAAATTCCATAAGATGTGTATGAATATCTTGTGAACTCCTTAAATATTAGTACTTGAATTTTTCAATGAGGGAGTTCTAATTTTTATTCTTTTGCTTGGTAAAAAATTGGATAGGAAGGGTGACCAACATAAGTTTGCCACAGCAGCGTTGCTTGCTAGGATGCGCGTGTGAGTTGTGTTAGAGAAGTATCACATTGGAGAATTAATGCGGTGAGAGCAGTTAATATATCCAAGTTAAGTCATAGCTCATTTGTTTAATCTATTGAGTAAAGATGGGTCTAACTGAATATGTTGACTGGCTCATACTTGGGCTTCCTCTTAGCCTTCTCCTTGATGAAGATATCAAATTTTTGCTGCGCACTCGCAACAATTAATATATTATTAAAATATATATATGTCTCGAGTTTGAGCCCGAAACGAACATATGAATTTCGAAAATAGATATGTCTTGATCTTAAAATTTAAAAAAAAAGATTTGTTTTTAATATCATGAAAATCTAGAAGACGGTGTGATATTTCCTCTTTGGTAGCACGATCAAGAATAATATTCTGTTGGAGTTGGATGGACTTTACATGTGAGATAAAGACGAAATAAGAAAGTGAACCGTGGACTTTATTGACCAAATTCTATTAGGATTCTGCACATAGAGTTTTCTTCTTTAACATACATAATATATATGCATTTATGGGTTAGTGGACGCGTCTTTTTTGAAGGGTCTACAGAGTTGGTGCTTCCGTGAGGGATTTAGCTTGCAAATCAAGGTAGAGTTTTGTTTGACAAATTACATCAAGAGACAAGTGTTGAAGAAGATTAAATTCTCGTGGTAAGAATTTGTACGCAATTTTTTTGCGAGATTGAAAGATTATTTCGCTAGGAACTGAGGGCTAAACATTGTGTACGTTATTAAATGTAATTGAAACTGGGAAACACTAAGAGTGTTTGAGTTACTCGAGTGTGACATGTAATCTTCGTGTATCGTTTGTTCAATAGTGGAAATCGTTGTTGCTCTTCCCATTGACGTAGGTCTCTACGATCGAATCACGTACATCTGATGTCCGATTTATTTTCTTGTTCTGTTTATTTATTGTTCAATCGCTTGTTCCACGCAACAATTGGTATCAGAGCTAAACTTGCTTGAGTTGAAACAAATCTGTGGAGACAAAAGAAGTTAAATTGAAAATCGACAAATTTGAGAGGAAGAATTTTGGTTTCTGGAAGATGCAGATTGAGGATTATCTGTATTAGACATAAAAATACGAGAACAAGCGGTAATAGCAGCGACCAATTGAGCAGTCGATACCCTAGGTAGGTTCCAATCCATTGGTAGATTGAGTTTAATTGACAGGATACTGAAGTTAAAATGCATTTATCCTTGTCTGGGGAGAAGCCAGATACGATGAAGCCAACTAATTGTGAATTGTTAGATAGACGAGCGATGGGTGTTATTCGGCTAATGTTGGCCGTAACATCACGTTTAATATTGTCAAAGAGAAGACCACTACGGATTTAATGACCGCATTATCGAATATGTACAAGAATCCCTCTACGATCAGAAAGATCTATTTGATGCAACATCTGTTTAACTTGAAGATAAGTAAATGTGCATCAGTAGCTAATCATGTCAATGAATTCAATGTGATTGTTAGTTAGTTGAGTTCAGTTGATATTGAATTTAAAGATGAGGTATGCGCTTTGATTCTATTATCATCATTGCCTGCTAGTTGAAATACTATTGTTACTACTATTAGTAATTTCTCTAGGTCAACAAATTTGACGTTTGATGAGATTCGAGATCTAATTCTGAGAACATCCATAGAGGATAATATAGTGAATTTGTTTATACTGATTTAATAGGTGAAAATAAAGAGAGAACTAGTACTTGTGTTAGCAGAGGTAAAATAAACATAAATAAACGTATTCAGTCTAGGACTAATGGTGTTGTCTGTTGGAACTGTGGCAAAAAGGGACATCTTAGAAGGGATTGTCTTTAGTTGAAAAATGAAAAGGGTAAGGAAATTAAAGTTGAATCTGTGGATAATATTACAAACATAGCTGAAAGTAATTTAGATCATGCTGATATTGTCTTGTTTATCACTGATAATTCATCGTTTGATGGATAGATTATGGATTCTGGTCGTTCGTTTCATGCTACATCAAACAAGAATTGGTTTATTATTTATCAATGCTTGGATAGTAGTAAAGCGCTGTCGGAGAACAACGCTGAATGCGATGTTACAGGTGTTGGCGATGTTAGAATCAAAATGTATAATGGTATTGTGAGGATATTGACTAAAGTGATACATGTTCCAGAGTTGAAGAAAAATCTGATTTCCTTGAGCGCCTTGGATTCAGCTAGATATTGGTATTCTTCAGAATGTGGGATTTTTAAGGTTGTTCAAGGTGCCTTGGTAATGATGAAAGAAATCAAGCATAACGGTCTATATGACCTTCAAGGTTAGACAATAACGGAATTCGCTGCGGAGACGTCAAATGCATCTGTTCGAGAGTCAGAATTGTAGCATATGCGTTTGGGGCACATTAGCGAGAAAAGCTTGAAGGTTCTAAGTGAAAGAAATTTATTGTGTGGTTATATTACTGACGAATTGAATGTATGCAGGTGTCATGGCTTAAATCAAGGGCAAGAAGTGCAGTTTAGTGCGATTGTCAAAAAAATCATGGAAATTGCAAAATTACTTCACTTGCATATTCGCAGATTGTCGCGGTTTCCTTCAAGGAAAGTTCTAGATTTATGCTAACAGTTGTCGATGATTACTCGAGGAAGACCTGGGTGTTTGTGCTTAGGCAAAATTTTGATGTTATTGTCAAGATCAGACAATTGAGAGCTTTGATCAAAAAAGAGACCAGCAAAAAGATCAAGCATGTGCGGACTAACAAAAGCATGGAGTTTTGCTCACAACTATTAAACGAATTCTGCATGAACGAAGGCATAGTGAGACACTGCACTAGTGCCAATGAACAACCACATGTTGCAGAATTAATAAGCAGAACATTACTAGAGACGGCTCATAAAATGCTCTCTAGTGCTGGTATGACTAGGAGATTTCTAGCGGATGTGCTTAGTACGGCAAGCTACCTGATGAATAGATCCCTATCGACTACAATTGATGTCAAACTCCCAAAAAAATATGTTCAGATAAGGTTGTTGATTATTCTATTTTTGGAATATTTGGTTGTCCATGTTATGTTCGAGATAGTGATGATAAGCTCAATGAAAAGGCAAGAAGGTGCATATTCCTAGGTTATGCACAAGGTGAATATGTTTATCAATGGTGGTGCCTGAAATTAAATTCACCTATTATTAGCAAAAAAGTTACATTTGACGAGTATCCAGTATTTTTGGTTAGGAGTGATTGTAGCCGTGTTCAAACGAATCTGAACAGTGTTCAGCTTGCAGTGGAGTCGGAACCAAAACTTCTAAGGTAGCGAATAATAGCGTAGTAATCGACATAGATTATGCTTGTAATGAGGTGGAGCCTGTAAAGCCAATGGTTACCATAAATGCTGATATTGATAAGGTATGATTCGATTTTCTTACAGATATGGATGCAATGGTAGCTTTTCTTTATCTGTGATAAAGTAGATTACGTCAGAAAGTCCTTGTAAAGCAGTTAAAGTTGCATATGTAATTGGTATTCTAACGAGTTCCACAATTACAGTGAAGTTCAAGCGCGCCTTGGACTTGAAAGATATTTGTGGAAATTGAGCCCATGGGACTGTGGAAGAGTAGTAGCAATGGAGTACGGACTCTAGCAAAGCGATTGTGATTGGCTAATACGTTGAGCCAAGACGAAGATTGTTAAAAAAATATGTCTCGAGTTTGAGCTCAAAACGAAAATCTAAATTCCGAAAGTAGATATATCTTTATCTTAAAATTAAAGATAAGATTTATTTTGAATATGATTAAAATCTATCTTAATGAAGACGGTGTGATATTTCCTCTTCGGTATCACGATCAAGAACAATATTCTGTTGGAGTTGGATGCTCTTTACATGTGAGATAAAGACAAAATAAGTCAATTGTGTGTTTTATTGACCGAATTCTATTGGGATTCTGCACATGGAGTCTTCTTCTTTGACACACACACACACACACATATATATATATATATATATATATATATATATATGGGTTAGTGGACGCGTCTTTTTTGAAGGGTCTACAAAGTTGGTGCTTCCGTGAGTGATTTAGATCGCAAACCCGGGAGAGTTTTGTTTAACAAATTACATCAAGAGACAAGTGTTTAAGCATATTAAATTCTCGTGGCAAGAATTTGTACGTAATTCTTTTTTGCGAGATAGAAAAGTTATTTCGCTAGAAATTGAGGGTTAAGCACTGTGTGCGTTATTAGTTGTAACTGAAACCAGGAAACACTACGAGTGTTTGAATTACTGGAATGTGGTTTATAATCTCCGTGTATCGCTTGTTCTATAATGAAATTGTTGTTGCTCTTTTTCTAGACGTAGTTCTCTACGATCGAACCACGTACGTCTGTTGTTCGATTTTTTTCTATTTTGTCTATTTATTGTTTGATTGCTTGTTACGCCAAAAAAAAAAGACTCTCCACTTGATGTATCAAATAACCGAAGCATAATTTGGCCAAAAACTGGTTATAACATGACCCGAAGATATAATCTAGTGTAAGATACTCTTTTATCACTTAAGACATGTTTGATAACGACTCTGATTCTTTGATTATGTTTTTCAAAATAAAATAAAAAATGATGTAAACCTGTTTGGGAATGTAAATGATTTTGATCCTTAAATTCACCGATTTTATTTACGTGAATAGATTTGGAGCAGAAAAAAGAATAATAGAACAAGTTGATTTTTTGTTCTAGAATCACTTTTGAGAAATAATACCAATAAAGTGAGAATGCTCAAGGAAGGCTCTCACTTTGTTTCCTCAACCCAAAAAACAAGAACAAAGCCTTAGGGAAGAGCACTTGGCTAGCTAGCTCCCCTTGCTCGCCTGTCGTTCGACCAACTACGTCTACCACCGTTGTATGTCGTCAACTGCCACCGTCAGCAGCCAATCGCGATAGTCCACCCTAGATCATCACCATCCACCGTCTTCAGCTGCCAAAGAAAAAGGAAAAGAAATAGAAAAATAAATTAAAATAAAATAATCAACATCAACATCAATAACACATTTATCCCAAACTAGTTGGGGTCGGCGGTCGATGAACCCCAAAGAATCATAAAAATAAAAGCATAATCAATCGAGGGAAAAGAGATAAATGTGTAAAAATAAATAAATATATATATACACACACTATCCCTTCACAACACTAATAGCCTTCCTCCACTCCATCCTAAGATAAATAGTACGCCAATCTATTTTTCACTCCATTAAATCTTATTTTACTGTTTTCGCTCAAGTAAGTTTCAATCGATCTCTTGCTTTTTTCGTGTTATGGTCTCTATAGTAAACTTCTATTCGTACCGGTGCATCTAAGGGCTTTCGGAGTGTATGCCCAAATCATCTCAATCTATAATTTCTCATCTTTTCCGCCACCGATTTTACTCCAATTTTTTATCGAATATCTTCATTCATTATCTTATACTTCCTTGTATGACCACAAATCCACCTTAACATCCTCATTTTCGTTACTCCCATTTTACGCTCATATTTTATTTGTGCTGGTTAACATTCAGCTCCATATAATATGGCAGGTTTGACTGTTGTTCTATAAAATTTTTCTTTTAATCTAAGAGGAATTTTGCGATCACACAAAAATCTCAATGCATTGCGTCATTTCACCCAACCTGCTCTGATTCTATGGCTTACATCATCATCAATCTCTCTCTCCTTTTGTAATATTGATATCAAATATCTAAATGTATCCTTCTTGGGTACCTCCTTTCCGAGCATATTTACGGCTTATTGATCCCCTTTTACTGTTGTGTTAAACTCACACTTCGAGTATTCCGTCTTACTTCGACTTAACGTAAATCCTTTAAACTCTAACGTGCTTCTCCATATTTCTAACTTAGCGTTAACCACAGCCCTAGTCTCATCAATAAGCACAATATCATCTGCAAATAGTATACATCACGGCACCTCATATTGAATATATTTTGTTAGCTCATCCATAACTAGAGCAAAAAAGTAATGGCTCAACGCAGAACCTTGATGTAAGTCTTCTGTGATTGAAAAATAACTTGAAGTGCCATTACAAGCCTTCACATATGTAGTAGCACCGTCATACATGTCCTTGATTGCCTTTACATACTTTGAAGATACTTTTTTTCTTCTCAAGAATCCACCACAGAACCTTTCTTAGAACCCTATCATATGCCTTCTCGAGATCAATAGACACCATATGGAGATCCTTCTTTCTTTTTCGATATCTCTCCATCAATTGTCATATCAAGAAAATAGACTCCATGGTAAATCTTCCTAGCTTAAATCCAAATTGATTGACAGAAACCTTGATCTTTATTCTCAAACGATGCTCAATAACTCTCTCCCACAGCTTCATTGTATGGCTCATAAGCTTAATGTCTCTATATTTAGAACAATTCTGGATATCCTCCTTGTTATTGTATATAAGTACAAGTATACTCTTTCTCCATTTATCAGACATCTTATTAGTTTGGAGGATCTTGTTAAAAAGACTAGTCAACTAACTTATTGCTACATCCCCTAAGCATCTTCACACTTCAATAGGAATACCATCGAATCCCAAGGTTTTACTGATTTTCATCTTTTTTAATGTCTCCCTAATTTTTCGTGCTCTAACTCTACCCACAAACCTTCTGTTTGAATCATCAGAAGTATCTTCCAAATCCACCTCACTTCTATCGCTCTCTCCATTAAAAAGATTGTTAAAATAGCTCATCCACCTACCCTGAACGTCTTCATCTATTATCAAGAGTGTTTGATTTTCATCCTTGATACATCTAACCTGTGTCAAGTCTTTAATTTTCTTGTTCCTTGACTTTGCAAGTCTATAGATGCCTTTTTTCTCCTTCTTTCTTTCAAGTTTTTTGTACATATCGGTAAAAACCTTGCATCTAACCTCTCACACAGCTTTCTTGGCACTTTTTCTCGTCAATATAAACTTTTGTAAATTCTCTTCATTAGGACATTTATATAGGCATCTAAACAACTCCTTCTGCTTAATTGCCTCATGCACCTCTTCATTCTACCAAGTTTCCTTTGTTTGATGTCAATTCTCTCTACTTTTCCCTAACACCTCTTTTGTCACTGTTTGGATACAGTTAGACATCTCCTTCCACGTCATATTTATATCGCCCTCTAGTTGCCACGGTCCATTTTATAGCATTCTTTCTTTGAATTCTGTTTATTTTTCCTCATGTAACTTCCACCATCTTACTTTGGGGTGCTACGCACTTTTATTCATCTTTTGTACTTTGTTATACCGAATATCTAAGACCACCAACTTATGTTGTGTAGCTACAAATTCATCAGGGTATACCTTAAAAATCTGCATACGATACTTTATCCTATCTTCTGACAAGAAAGAAATCAATCTGACTACAATTTGACCACTACGAAAAGTAATCAGATGTGACTCTCTTTTTCTAAAGAATGTTTTTGCCAACATCAAATTATAAGCTAATGTCACACTTAAGATGTCTTCGCCAGCCTCATTTCTAGTCCCATATCGAAAACCTCCAAAAACTCTGTCAAAACTTCAACTACTCTGATCGACATGTCCATTTAGATCTCCTTCTATGAATACATTCTCCTCGTGTGGTATCCGTCTTAAAATCTCTTCTAGATTTTCTCAAAATCTACTCTTGTCGGATATTTGCAGTCCAACTTGAGGGGCATACACACTAAGGATATTCAGAATCAAATCCCCCACTACTAGCATAACTAAAATAATCATATCTCCTAATCTTTTAACATCAACAACTCTATCCTTGAAATTTTTATCGATCAGAATCTCAACTCCGTTTATACTCTTTATTGTGCCTATATATCATAACTTGAATCCGGTGTCATCCACTTCCTTAGCCTTATCTCCTTTCCATTAGTCTCTTACAAGCAAGCAATATTCACTCTCCTTCTGGCAAAAGTATCTGTCGATTTCCTCAATTTACCCATTAAGGTTCCTACATTTCAACTCCTTAATCGAACCCTTACTCCCTAGGCCTTTTTTGCCCCCCACACTCCCCCACGAAAGTACGAGGACCCTTGCTCATTTATCATCACATTCGGGCACCGATGTGGTGCATCATTCTAAGAATGATGGCCCAAGAATAGCTTTCTTACCCCCTACACCCACCTATCTTGGTGTAAAGATCATTGCTCATTTTTCGCTACACCCGGGCGCCGATGCAACGCATTGCTAAGAAGGGTACGCTCCAACGAAATATCAATAGAGTTCATCTCATAAATGTAGCTCTTTTTTTATAACCGGCTCGCTACGCCTGATGTAACCCTCCTCCTTTACCTGACTTGGGACAGGCTATGTAGACTACAAAGGGGGAATTAAATTAAAAAAAATAATATCTTTTTAAAATTTTAAAATATATATAAATGAAAAAACACTGAATTTGTATTGCAAGTATTTTAGCAATATCATTTTTCTTAACAAATTATAAAAATAACTATTTCATAAGATAAACAGAAGATTACGGCAGTACGAAATAAATAGACTAATTATGGATTATGCATGATTTGTATTCATTTTATTAGTGATTCTATATAAGTTGACTTTATGTTGACAAGATAATTATTTGACTTAAATAAAAAAATAGGAACATAAACTATTCCCGATAATATAAATTTTGTGCAGTTACCAAACGCATTTCTTTTTTGAGAATATAAATTTTATGTAGTTACCGAACGCATTTGAATTCCCTAAAACTCGTCCAGGGAATAAAATCATTTCTATACACATCCTAAACTACTAGCTCAGTGATTAGAAAAATCACAAGAATGGATTTTGTAGGGTGTGCAGGTTTTCAGTTTAGTTCAAAGTGGGCCAACTTGTGGATACCTGATCTAAATTGGGATAACTTGCAATCTTTCTTAAATAGGTTCTTACATGTGTATTTAACGGATCTTCCTCTCACTTTTGAGCATGATCTTTAGAGATGATAATGTATCATGAGGTTCTTAAAATCACCTTCAAATAGTGGTATCAAATGGGTGGGTCTGGTCAGATTTGGGTCGGGTCAAATATGGCAACATCTCATCTAATCCATTTTGACCCATATTCAATTATTCATACCCGACTAGCAACCAACTCATACTCCACCCGACCAGACCCGCGACTAACCCATACCCGACCCATTTTGACCCATATTACCAAATCACAATAATATTCTGATTAAATAATATTACCAAAATACTTTCATACAATAAAAAATCTTGTGAAATGTTTTCTTATTTTTAAAATTTTTTAGATTTTTCTTTTTATTGTATTTTTTAATTTTTTTTTAAATATTAACTATTCAAAAATACTTTATTATTAAAAATATCTTTTATTCAAAATATTTTATTGTTAAAATATATTTTTAAAAGTATTTTTTATTTTTCTCCGGAGGGCGGCAGCGGCGGCGACGGTGGAGATCGGTGACTGGCGGTGGTGTCTGCGGCTTTTATATTTTTTTTCAAATTTATTTCATTTCACTTATAAAAATAGAAAATTAAAAAATAATAATAATAATAAAGATAATAATAATGATAACAACAACGACAAAGACTTTGAAGTATTTGGCTCATTTGCAACTTGTGGAAGGAACCTATCCTTATGGGTCTAAATGGGTCGAAAATGTGTTTAAGTGTGTGACCCATTATTGACTCATTTAATTTTACTTCAACCTTTTGAACCCATTTTTAATGAGTCATTTAAAAGTTAATGACCCATATAAGATCCATTTTATACAAAATATAGATCAAATATGGGTCTATGACCCATATTACCAGCTCTACTTTCAAACTCATCAATTCCAAGATACTCAGTACTTTTAAAGGAAAATTACTAAATTTAGTTTGTCAAGGTTTTCTCAGTTACTGTACATGAAACTCTGTTCTCACTTGCATGTGTGTATAACAAATCTTCATATCATGTTTTAGCATGTCAGGAAAATCACCTAAAAATTCATAACCTATTGCTTTGATATCAATTTGATTATAACCTTTTCATCTGGCCAATTTTGCCCTAAACTTTTTGATGAATTTCTGTAATCCTTCTGCTAAGTTTGTTCAGAAATCATTGTCACAAATGCTAGTCACCCTACGTGGCACGGCTGGCCCTGATGTGACAGATTTTTTTAAAGAAACTTTTGAATTTTTTATTTTTTTTTTTCTCTTTTACCTTTTTCTTTTTTCATTATGGAAGGCAACAGTGACCCACACCAAGGCCCACAACTAGCGGATGGTAGTAGGGAAAAAAGAAAAAATCAATCTTTTTTTTAAAAAATAACAAAAATTGCTCATGTCAATGTTGGTTGTGCCGCATAGATATAGAAATGACTTTATTGACAAATCGTCCAGTTAAGACTAAATTAGCACAATTGAAAATTAGACTAAATTTTTCATGAGAAAACTTTTCCTCAATCGATATAATTTTATTTTATTTTTTGATAACCAAGCGGGCCAGTTTGCGTGCACCTCGACTATTCCTTGAGAGAGACTAGCATAGCAACCCACCACCATGGTCTTTCACTTAAATCACTGGTGCTTAACTTCAATCGATATAATTGTGCACCAACAAACCCAAAAACTTGATCTAGTAACGAACCTAATTCACACGATACACAAACATTTCGTCCCACAATGGATTTGAATCGCTCTAATGGGGAGTTGTTGTCAAGTACTCCATGACCTAAGTATGTTGTTTTCACAGCCGCATTGAATTACGATGGCAACTATGATGACCTATTGAGATTTTCTCATGGATAGATTTTCATCAAGCACCGAAAAATATCTTTGGTCTATCCAATTTGCTAACGACTCATGAACTATTTATTAGGATGTTGAAGTATCGAACCAATGGCATCGGAAAATCTTAATAAGAAGTGGGAGGAAACATAAAGGATATAACTTTTCACAGCACATCTAATCATACGACTAGCTCAATATCCACAATGCACAAAAACCAATTTGCAAAAGATACTTACACACCGATGTAATTGATATTATATAATATTTTTTTCTTGAAGAATAGATCGATATTCAAATATCTCATAGAGATGCGTCGCGTCGGTTCATAAAGAAGTTTTATAAACTATTCTTTGAATTCCTAGCAATTGAAATGGCCACCCACCCATGAGTAACTCAGTTGATTATAGCGTATTTAGAATTGTGTGATTAGGCGCACTAGTCCTAAACTCGATTCCTCATATGAGCACCTGTGATTTAAGTGAGGAATCATGGCGGTGGGTTACTGTGCTAGTCTCCTTCGAGGAATAGTCGAGGTACGCGCAAGCTGGCCCGGGCACCTTGACTATCAAAAAAAAAAAAAAAGGGTCAATAGTTAGTTAAGAAAAGGGATGCATCCTTAAGAAGTAGTGTACATAAAGGAAGGAAATTCTTGGCCAAACAACAATGGGAGAATTGGCAGTAGCATACTCTTGCTTCTTTTAATTATTGTTATTTCCCTAAGCCACCAAACTGAAATAATCATAAGGAATAAATAAATAAAAAAAAAAGAGCGTTTTCCGAGCTTGAGTGAGAAGGTTCCAGCCCCCTTCCCCAAGGAGTGGGTCCCCATTGGCACTTGAACCGCTTTGATTTGAAAGCCCCATTGCAAGCCTCAAAAGTGGCAAAAGTGGAGGATCCAAATAGATAAAGATTGATCCAAGATAATAAAAAAATTAAAAATTAAAATTAAAAAGACAGAACCTAGTGCGGGCTAAACCCTCGGAATATTCTCAAAATACATGTACCTCAATGTCAGAAATTAAATAATTGTCCAAACACATTATACTCAAACCCCTCTTTTCACACTTTCCCTATATATACATGCTCCATTCTTGCACCCCAATTCCAATCTCTCTCTCCGTCAATCCACACTCTCTTTTCTCCTTATTTTTCACAAAAGGAAATGACTCCTCCTGCTTCCTCTTCCTATGACTCTCTCTTCCAAGACCTGCACTTCTCAAGAAGATTGCTCATGCATGGCCCTCTTCACCAAACACCAAACGCGGCAACTCCACCATCATATGCCAGCAGCACCCATCAAGAACCTTACTCTCCTAATGACAATAGCTTTGACTCCAATGTTGTGATGGTCCTCTCGGTCCTATTGTGTGCCCTAATCTGCTCTTTAGGGTTGAATTCCATCATTAGGTGTGCACTGAGGTGCTCCAGTTTGGTGTCCTCGGATACGAGTGGCCGTAACGCGTCGGTTAGGCTAGCCAACACCGGGGTGAAGAGGAAGGCCTTGAAGACCTTCCCGATCGTGAACTACTCACCGGAACTGAAGCTGCCAGGGCTAGACGCCGAGTGCATAATTTGTCTCTCTGAATTCGCCGCCAATGACCGGGTCCGGATCCTGCCCAAGTGCCACCACGGGTTCCACGTCCGGTGCATCGACAAGTGGCTCAACTCGCACTCCTCTTGCCCGACCTGCAGGTACTGCTTGATCGAGACGTGCCAAAAGATCGTGGGCTGCGGCAGCGCTCAGGCAAGCACTTCAGGACCGTCGCCGCCGCCGCCGCCGCTGCTGCCAGCTCAAGTTATTCAAATTGCCCTCGCGCCACTAGAGCCGGAAGGGCCAGTGCGCAATTACCGCGGGGTTAGCTAGCTAGGTAAGCTCATAGTAGTTGTTATCTCTTGTTTAGGAAAATGATAGTTGGAGTTGGACATTGTGGTGTAGAGAATGTTAGCCAAAAATGGTGGGTCACAAAACCCAACAAGGGAAATAGCGGACAAGATAAGTGCGTGTTCATCAAAGTGCTACTTTTAGATTCCCATGTACAGGAGTTTGAGATGATGGCTTCTTTTGTTTGTTCTTCTTTGATGTTTAAGGGCATATGAGAGATTCTGCTTGAAATCAACCGAGCTCCATTTTTCTCTCTCCAGTCTTGCTTTTATTCAATTTAAACTACAATTATCTGGGGGAGGCAAGGCATGGTGGCTACTAGAGGACTCTGAGAAGGAAAGTCACTTGGAGACTAGCAAGGCCAATTAGACTTAGGCAACCGCTAGTACTTTTGAACTCCAACGTGCAATAAAGGTAAGAGCAGAGCAATTACTTGCAATTATTATAATTGAGAGGGCTACGTTTAAGTGTAGATGTGAAGGGGTGCATTCCCACTTCCGAAGCTGAAGGCCCCATGCTCCGTTTCCCGAAAGTCCAATGCCAACATAGCAAGTCAAAATAGTAAGTTTATACCGGAAGAGAGTGATTCATATGAGAAACCTTTGGGTGAAAGAATTACCGAAAAAATGTTGGGAGTGTGGTTCATATACTCCTACGATATAAAAGCACGTGAGTCCCTTTTCATGCTGAGCGGACGTGGTTCTAAGGGACCGTCCGGCGGAGGTTTCAAGGGAGTAGCGCCCCATGGATACCAGCAAACTTTTATAATTTAAATTCATAATTTTTCATTAGTAATTTGAGCTTGGACTCATAAATAGCTACTGCTATATATACTCTTTTTCGCTTGTGACTAAGTGATGTAACGAGTAGTGCGATATGCTAATCATAGTGAAATCATCTAGACGTAGTGCTAGTTAAAGGGTAAATCAGGAGAAAATCTCGTGGCTCGATTTCTTTCTTTTCTTACATTTTACTCCGCTGTGATTGTGCGCTGATCCTAACAAAAAGTCCTAAACTTATTGCAATTATATTTAGTTCGGTCCTAAACCTTATGCAATTGTGTTAATTTAGTCCATTTGGCCGATCGGTGCTAACGTGGCAAAATTTTAATAAGATTTTAATATTTTTAAATGATCCATGAACTTTTACGGAATGTGTAATCTGTTAAAAGGAATGAACATTCCAAGAGAGCGAATGGTCCCTAAACTTTTAATTTATTCAATTTAGTTTCTGAACTTTGGCAGAATGTACAATTTGATCCCTAAAATTTTGACTTGTTCAATTTAGTCCCTAAACTTCTAGTACATGTTTAATTTAGTCCCTGAATTATAGAGAAATGTTCAATATAGTTCTATTGTTAATTTAAGATCAGTAATAACGTTGAACATTTTCATATAGTTCATGGACTAAATTAAACATTTATTAAAAGTTTAGGGACTGAATTGAACAAATTAAATGTCTAGGGATCAAATTGTACATTCTGTCAAAGTTCGGGGACTAAATTGAATAAATTAAAAGTTCATGTACCAAATTTCATATTCTGTCAAAATTTATGGACTATTTGTGTCATTTCGCTTAATTTTTTTTTTTCTATGCTGCGTAAAAGTCAATGCGTTAGAAAGAGTAAAAAATGAATAAAAATCACTACAAAAGGGACGCATTAAAAGATGAACCCCAATGCTAGAAGATACGAAAATCAAAGGCAATCGAAGAAGAACTAGGAGGAGAGAGGAACGGATGTCGATGTTCTGTCCCATTGTTACATGTGCAGGGCTTCGAAGGGAAATGGAAGTCGAGGATGAAACCACTAACGTGCTTTCAAATCAAAACGTAAAGTGCACTAGAAAGGTGGATTCGTGGAACATAGTACTGCTATATCATCACGGCCCTAATTCCACGATGATCTTACATTGTGTCGTTGCACCACTTGATGTGATTCGTGGGACACCGGACGAATGCCTTTCTCGATACAGTAGCGGCGTTGTTCGATCGAATCTAGTGCGATGGTGAGGGAAACGTGCGCGAACCGTCGAATGTGGGCGGAGTCATGATACGAGGAAGGGAAGCGTTTATTCGTTTAACCTCCTAGTGCGGTAGCCTAAAAGCGCAAAGAGGGTCGGAGTTCGAGTATCGTCGGGAGTGGATCTGCGACCAGTTCAAAGCCTCGGACACTTTTTGCCTCGTGCGAGAGGCTTATGATCCTCACTTTTGGCATACCGGTGAGATTGCAATTATAAGTTGGTCAACCTTGGAATTGTGGATGTCGAGTGAATTAAGGGATTGTGGTTCCAAACTAAGGATTTCATGAGAAGCATATGACTTGCAAGAATTTTCGAAAGGTGCAGTTGTACTAGCCACCTCTCCTCAGTTTTTTTCCCCCCTCTTCCACTTGTGAGATTCACGGCTATAGTAGACGGTTGAATGAGTGACATGTGTATAGTTAGCTCTGAAATCCAATTCTTCCACATGTTAATCATCTAACAATTAGATAAAAATTGTTTCTAAACATATTACACTTTTCTCAATTCAATCTTAAACCTTCCAATTTTGCAAATTGAGTCATATACATTGTTGTCTTTTAGCGATTGAGTCCATCCGGTTAATTTTTTATTGGAAATCGGTGACATTGATATCGGCTATCTTGCGTGGCATGTCTGACGCTAATGTAAATAATTTTTAATCATATTTAAGTATTTTTTTTTTTGATTTTTTCCGTAGGCACTAAAGAAAGAAAATCTAAGAAAAGGAAAAAGGAAGGGAAAAAGGAAAAATCAATTACAAAATTTAAAAAATAAAATATTATTAAAAATTATCCACATCAGTGTGTGTCGTGCCAAACTTCTTCAGCGATTTCCTGCGAAAATTGATTGGATGGACTCAAATGGCATATTTTCAAAAGGTTTAGGACTCAATTGATAAAATTGAAATGTTTATGACTGAATTGGCGAATGTGTAATATATTTAGGTCTTATCGGATAATTTTCCCAAGGAATAATGTGTAGACACTGGACCCAATATATATCCTTGGAAGAAGCATTCATCGTTTTATAAACGTGACCACAATTACATGATAAGAAAATAATTCACAAGAGTTAGCTGGGCAATAAAGATGTAAGCAAAGTCATTTCCCAAAGGTATCAGCTTGAGCTTAATCCGATGCAAAACCTAATTAATGGGTCGAACTTGGACCTCCAAATGAACAACAAAAGTTACATTTCTCATGTAAAATTGATGGTGCCTAGACCGGCCCGGAAAGAAAATTGCTTGTCCAAACTTATCTATGTCGCCTCTAGGGACTAGGCCTAATGGGCCACCCAATCCATGACCAAATTCTATTTGGAAGTTCACGTATTTTGATAATTGCTAGACCAGGGGAGAAGGCAGAGAACATTATATTTCAGAATTTTTTTTATTTTTATTTTTATTTTTTGGCTTCTTGTTTTACCAGAAAAAGAAAAGAATTCAACACTCATTATTTTCTTCTCGATTTGTCCCCATAAAAAGTGGTAAAACTTAATAAGCAATCCATAAATTCATGAAAATGCAATTATCTTAGATTTGAAATAATTAATCAATTGAAAACGTTTTCACTGCCGGTGACAAATTTATATCTAAACATTATCATAGACGATTGGAATATTTTGTTTAACATGCAATCCTAGATTCATGAAAATGCAATAACCAAAGCCCACGTACTTTTAGCTTTGTCATAATCTTCAAAGGTCAAAATCCCAATACATAATCTTTGCTTTCGATTCGCCTCCTCAAAGTTTAACTTGTCTCGGATTGCCTTTGATTTTTTGGCCTTCCCTTCCCTCCGAGATTGCCCTACTAGACAGTTTGCTTCGCGATTTAAGCACGACTTGCAGATGACGGGCTTTTGATGGCAATTTGGACCCTGGAAGACCACGACTTTGCCCGCATTTGGTTCGGCTGTGAAAATGAACCTCGGGAAAATACGAGGGCCCTAAGCCTAAGGAGTTTTGGGTAAATACAAGTTATATTTCATAAAATATATATATATATATATATATATATATATATCCATTGTAAAGCAACTTTGAGTTAAGTTATGCTTGATGAAAAAAATTACGAAAAGTATCGGCTACAATTTTTATTTTTTGTTAAAAAAATCAAACCTTTCGCCAGAACTAGGGCTCAGGCCGCCGTTAAGCTAGATCTGGCATGTGTCATTCCGAATTTTCACTCCCTTGAAGGTTGAGATATGGAATGGAATCTCAAAATTGAAATAGTGGAAATGAAAAATTCTAACATTAGATTAGAATTTGACGTCGCCTCGTTGATGGCCATTCAATATAGGAAAAATGAAGTTTCGGATGGAAAGTGCCAAATTACCGTTTTACCTCTCAAACTTTTGTCATTGCCTTAAGATTATTTGAAGGACAAAATGGTCAATTAGGACTCTCAAGAAGCTGCAGAAAATTTGAGGGAGTGGGTCAATGGAAGTGAAAGCTTGGATGGCAAATAATTGAAGCTTGCCATGTGCCACTCATAGAAGAGCCTAGGCATTAATTACCCATCTTATCACTTGATCACTTCAATTATTTGTATGGGAACTTCTCTCTCTTTATTTTGAACGAGCTCTCTCTCTCTCTCTCCTCCATCTTCATCTTCATTTGCTCTCTCTCGACCAAACTGCCCGGCCCGACCAGTCTCAACCACCTCCCTTCCTCCGGTCATAACTTTTTCGTCCGACATTGGATTAAGTTTTCCCCATACGTTTGTTTGAGTGGGTAAAGGTCAGATTAAGACAGAATCTGACCGATTTTGGAGAAGAATCTATTTCGTGGGTTTCGAAACTTCAAACGGCTCCAAATTTTCATGATTTCTATCGAACAGATTCTGATCGTTTGATCACCATAGGGAAAATCGAGCTATTTGAAGCTTTTATGGTGTTATTTCTCTCCAAGCTTTTTGGCAAACCGTGAGAGCCCTATTTGGTCGTGAGCTTGCTGACCTAGGAGGATCTTTTGAATTGAATTTGTTAGCTTTCTTGAAAAGGTAAATGTTTCTTAAACCCTTACTTGAATGCTAGGACACCACTAGATAATCCAGTGAATGAATTGATTGACTGGTGAAGTTTGCGATCTGAATTGATTGGTGTGATAATGTTGTGATTTTATTGTGAATGATAATAACGATACCGATTGGCTTGTAGCCCCGGTGGTATCGAGTAAGTGTGAGCCCCTATAATAGTAATTGGTTGTGAGCCCCAAAGGTACCTATTAGCTTGTAGCCCCGATGGTACCAATTGGCTATGAGATTGGCTTGTAACCTCGGTGATATCAGAGTGCTAGAAAAGTACATCGCGGCTAAGAGCTTAGGCAATGAATGATTGTGATAACTGTGAAAATTATGTGTATGTGTTTACATGCCATGTGCTTCGAGCTTGAACCCCTGAGGTTGAATATGATTGGTTGTGATTCTTATCCATGCCTGACTTGTTAATATGTCTGATTTATCGATGCCTTGTGACATTGTCTTGCTGAATGCTTGCATCTGGTAGCATTTATGTGTGGTCTGGAGGGACTGGTGTTCAGGTCTAGGTTTAGGTTTCACTTGCTGAGATTTATATCTCACTCTGTCGTGGGATTAACATTTTTCAGATCCCAAGTAAAGGAAACCCGAACTTGCCATGGGTTGGCAATTGAAGAAGTCATTGGAGGAAATCGTAATGAATTTGATTGAGACCTTAGGAACTGTATATTGCTTGGAGTTAGATTTGTAATCAACTTTGATATTTATGAGAAGTATCTACTCTTTTGTCCCGAGTCATCTCATTGTGAACTTGTATGGAGCTGTTCAATTGCTTCCCTGACATTGTTCCATTTTGGTATTTTTATTAATTGGCCAAGGGATACTAAGAGACTTTTGTAATGTAAACGGTTTGATGGGATGTTCACAAGCTCGCGGGGTTTATAACGTGACATGGCACTGGTGGCCATCAGACGAAATCGCAACCTTGGGTGACCCCCGGCGAGGATTGCGCAACCTCGGGCGCCCCATCGCCTAAATCATGCAATCCTAAGCAACAAGGCCTGAGGTTGGGCAACCCCAAGCAATCATCGCTTGGGCGGTCGCACGACCTTAGGCGACAATCACCTGGGTCACAGGACCTTATTGGCCAAAACTAACCTCATCTGCACTCAATGATTGCCCTCGTTCAAGAAGATAAATAGTAGATTTATGATTTCGATTTTTAAAAGGAGTATAGATTTTTAATGATTTTTTTAGGACAAATAGGCAACTGACATATTTTCAGTAATTGAGCCTTTAGCATTTTTTTTTAAATGCTGAAAGCGTTGCCTTAATTTCAACCTTCTCAACGCTAGTTTTTGGACTAAAGGCCCTTGAGAACGATTGTCAAACATCCCAAATTTTCTTTAAGAGCCTTTTAAAATGCCAAACGCATCATTTAACTAACACATTTCAATTTAAATCAAATCAATGGCCTTATATAAAATTGTACATGACACAATGTGCAATTGATAGCACTAACTAACCTCTGATACAAAATGAAAGTCATGATCAAATTTTGATCAAATTTACAAATATATGATTACTAAACCTTCTTTAACATGCAATTTCGTATATAAATTTTTTTTTAATATAATTTCTAAAGTTTGATACAATATGCTTCGTCCTTGAATTTTAATTTGTTGGATATAATCTCCGATATTTTCATAAATGTTCAATATAATCTATGGATTATCGTATTCCTTAATTCGATTTAGCCTATAAATGACATATTTTATGGGCTAAATTAAATATATATGACAAAGTAAAACTTTAAGAATGGTATTATATGTTAGGGTAAGGTTTGTGGACCAGATGAAATAAATAAAAATTTAGGGACCGCAGAGTTGAATTTAGAGATTATTTATCTCAATTTTATATTCCCGCAATGTCATGGTCTTACGACTCATTCTCTCTCCCTCCGACTGATCAATCCTGACGCCGGACCAAGAAGAGGCAGGGACGACTAACGTCTTGATTTGATCACCTTTGACCACTTCATCGTTTCTGAATCTTCTTCGTCGTCTCCGAATTCGAGGGTATGTTTCTTCTCTTAATCTTCCTTTTTTTTCTTCAGAGAAATTTCCTCGTACTCGAATGGTTTCTCAGTTCGGTCTTGTTTCTTTGCGGGTGACGTCGGATCGGGCTCGGTGAGATCGAAATTGGATCTGGGTATTGCTCCATTTCTTGGTTGGATGTTGATGGCGTAGAATTTCATGGATGTTGCCAGCTAGAGTAGGGTTTCTGTATTTGGTCTTTGATTTCTTGGGCAGCTTCCCGTTTTGGTAATGGCGTCGTGAGATTTGAGTGGGTAATTAGATGTCTGTGCAGACAAGGGTGATGGTTCTGGGCATCCCTGGTTTTCCTCTTCTTGTTTTTGCCCAACGGCAAATTTGGTATTCTCAGCTTGGATGCTTTCTGTGAGTTGTAGATGGATTGCTTGTCTGTAAGAGGAAGTTCTTTACCACTTTGTGAAATTGTCTTATGCATTTGAGTGATAAACATGAGAATTAGAGTGTGTCTTAAACATACAAAAAAGAACTGGTTGATTGCTACATAACGCTACTTGCGAGTGTTCTAATGGCAGATGAAGTTGTCTTCACCATTGTGTTTTTCGTTTGGGGCCCAGAAAGCCTAATTCGTGATCAACTGCAGCAATTTCATTTTGTAAGTGGGAAATTCACAGAAGCTCTTTCTTAACCCAAAAGTAAGAAGACATAATGATTCCTGCGCACTTGACTAGAGTAGCCTCGTTGCATAAGGATTTGGGTAAATAAGTGTGGTGTTCTCAGCCTAATGAATCCTGATTCAAGGACCTGGGATCTAACGAGTCTTTTGTATTTTGGTGAATTGTAATTAGTCTTCTGACTTTAGGGTCTTAAGACTTTTATCTAGTCCATTCCTTGATCAATGTTGATGACTTTGTTGCTGTTTAGTTGGTGTCAGGTATTCGTCTTTTGCACAATGAACTTTCACTTGCGCGGCTTATATCTGAGTCAATATTAGTCGGGCTTTCAACATATTCGATCTTCTGAAGGGACTTTCACGTTACACTTGTGAGAACAATCCATTGTTTCCTGTGCACTTAGCCTCATCACTGTATCCAACGATTAATAGGGATGCTAATTGCAATCCTTTACTTAAATTAGATCAGATTACGACCTGCCAATACTTCTATAAGCTCTACAATATAGTTGACTAGTTGTATGTCTTGGGAACAAAACTGTTACTTTTTCATCTGGAATTTTACCCAAGCGATTACAGTTATACTGAAGTAGGGCTTTAATCTATGTTCGTTCCAATAAATTGCTGCCATCATCGTGCTGGCGAATGCTGCTGTCCTGATTTACTAGAAAATGAAAGAACGGAATTCTAAAAACAAATGGCTGTATTTGACAGATTTTAAGATGAACGGGAGAATCGGCAGGCGGGGCTATAAAGAGCCGATGCTAACGCGGATGGTGGCTTCTGTGTTCAAGTTTGTGCGTCTTGCGGAGTTTGAGATATTGTTCTTCCTTTTCTTCTTCATTGCCTTCCTCATCTTCAAGGACCTGGTAAGTCCTCCTTCCTTCCCAACTGTCTCATTTCCCCATGAACTTGCAGTAATGTTGAAGTTGTGGAACCATGTGATCCATGGAGACAATTTATGTCCCAGAGTCAATTTGTGACTACTATTCAACTTTGGAGTCGTCGTGACCGTGTAACAGAGAGAGGAGATTGGTGTATCTATTTGAGTCAGTTTTAGCTCCAATATGAATGAATTTAGTGGGCAGTTTAGCGGCGAATATTACCCATTTCACTATTTTAGTTCGAAACTTGTTGACCTCTGAAAGCATGTCGTCTGATATCGGAGAGCATCAATTCACATAGATCATCAGGAATAAGGATTTGGGCTTTGTACTGATCGCGCTTGGACTTGTTCGTTCGCAGACATCTCGGCCTGAATACAACCAAATCCTCGTAAAGAAGCCTGGTGGGAACGATTTGTGGAATTACTAGCTCAAAACTAAATGTTGTATTCTTCTTTCTCTCTTTTCCCGATTGCGGTTGGATCTTGCTATGCATAATGAACTTCAGATTTCGCCATTGTTTTAGTCCAGTGCAGCTTTCTCCTTGGTTTTCATGTGAATGAGATCCCTTAGGCTATATGCTTGCTCATTTTGATAAAAAAAAGTTTCTTCCGGGGACTAGACTGAAAATTGGGAAAATGTAGATTCCTGGAATAATCACCATAAACTAATCAAGTTTCTTTCCGCATTTCGATTTCTACACTTAGCCAAAACATCAAATATTTCAAATATTCGTATATATCAAGGACTGATTTATGCAATCTATATTGTATGCAATGCAATGTGGTAGACTAAGTATTTAAACAAGTGGGTCATACTCGTCATCCCTTATACATGCCTCGTTACGTCAGTTCTTCAAATTAACATTAGGGCATAGTTGATGACCCAATTGAGTTCCGAATTGAAGATTAAGCACTTCATGATATTAAAATGTAAACTTACCACTATTGACATTCGAAAAGACTAGTCTTTTAAGCACTTCCCTTTCAAATTATTTGGTGCCCTTGAAAGTCCAGCAAATTTTTATCAAAACAAGTCAATATTTGGGCAAATGCATGTGACCGGTAGGTGAGGCGGAAAATGAACATAAACCAGGCAAAATGCTTTAATTTCTATATGCACACCAGAAGTAATTAAGGGGCAAAAAGGATCAACCAAAAGGGTGTTAGTTTCATCAAAAGTTGTCCACGGCGGATCATATTGCAGGAAAGGGATCACTAAACTTTCCTCAGAAGGTTAGGTCCTAACCTTGAAATCCGGACCCTCCGTGTTATGAATGGATGATCCAGATTATTACTAAAAAAAATATATTAAAAAACTTAAAAAAAAAACTGATCCTTAAAAACAGGAAATCTGGGCCATCCGTCTAAAAATGGACGGCCCGGACCCCAAGAACAGGTGCTTAAAATTCTATGAGAAGGTTGGTGACAACTGGACCGCCACGTCATAAATTCCAACCAATATTTGGTCCGAAGGACTTGGCTGCATTTCCACTCAAACGTTTGGGCCTGCTATCTCAGGATAATGCCCCTCACAAATTACAAAAAATCATCGTTCCTTTCCCTTCCCTTGTTTTGCGAGGCTAAAAGCTAAACCAACCAAATATTTGGATAAGTAAAACGTTCACGTTCATATATATTTGCTTTCTTTTTGTTCCCCAACAAACAAAGTGGATGCAAAATTCTTGATTGAGCAAAGTAAAAATTGACGGCATGAACAATTTTTCCACGGTCAGAAATTTCAATCTGAGAAAGCTCAGTCTAAATGTTCTACTTCATTCTTGTGGTCCTAACCTACAAGCCCCACCTTGCACAACAAAATCAGCTTTTGCCTTTGCTTGATGTTCCATTCCAAGTCCTTTTAGAGAATGATATAGTGACTAGCGAGTACCAAATCCACCAACAACATTCATTTTCTTTAATTTTTCGTGTATTTATTGTAGAAATTTCAGTCATATATTTTCGTATGATTACATTCGTATTTTGACTTTCGATTTTTTTTTTCATGTTAGGTCTTGTGATGTTTCGAATTTCAATTATCTGAAAAATAGAAACTAAATTCATTACCAGCCCTCTTCACGAACTTATAAAATCGATGCCATAAAGATAGCCAACTCTGTTATCAAAGAAATAAGGAAAGGGGCGAGGGTGTTGGCAACTGTGCGACCGACTCGAATCCCCCAACATCTTTCTTCCCTCTAGGGTTCGAGCGCGGCCAGTTCACTTCTTGAGGGAGCCCCTCTCTCTTTCCGTTGCTCTATATCTTTGTCTTCCCATCTTCAAGGTTATTACTTTTTTGGCTTTTCTCTTCCACTTTGTTTTGAGAGTTTTTGTGTGTGAATAAATTTCTGCGATTGATTTGATAAACGTGGTGATCAGTTCTACCATTCGTTCAATTGACAGGAAAGATGTTCACGACATGACTTCACGACATTTCAGAGATTAGATTACTCTCCCTTTCAAATTTTGATTTAGGTTTAGATCCGAGGGTTTTACTCTTATGAGATATATTTAGATAGAGAAATGAGAGTTCCTTGCAGGTAGTTGATGTGTGTTCTTCCAAAATATTTATGTTGGCATTACTGCTTGACGATGATAATGAGGGCTTCAAACCTAGATGTGCAACTCAAATCGCTACAAACGACATGGGAGATCTCGATGTGCTCATCACTGAATCTAGTGATTTGCCATCGAACGTTTATGGTGATAGATCTGTTTTCAAGAGATGACAATATGTTTTTAGCTGTAGAGTGTGCTTTATTATATGCTTTATGATATTTGCTTTATTCTGCGGTTATTTGAGATTTGATAGGCTTAAAGTCTTTTTATGTACCTCTCAAGAATTATTCTACTTAATTAATGAAAAGTTTTTTTCGGCCAAAAAAGAGAGAGTAGATTGTGCTCTTGGCGATGATATTAATTCCGAGGTCATATATAGTAACCCGCACAATAACTATTTGCACATCTAACTCAACAAGTTTGGAATAAATTCACGTCCGACATTATTGTTTCAAGACCCTCTTTGGACCCAAGTTAGTTTTTGAAGCACTAATCTTGATATCGCGATTAAAAAAAATCATGTACAGTTCTTATTTTTGTCATATATTACACTAGCATATATCATCAGTACAATGTTCGAGGTATGGCCAGACTAGTCGATGTTGTTCCATGCGATGACAAAAATTGCCGTCCCAGATAATTGAAACCCTAGCTTAGCTTGAAATCTACCTTTCCTCCTTTACTGTTTTTTTTTTTTTCCGTTTTATTTTGTTCCATCTTTATTTTATTATTATCGGAAATTGACTCGATGGCAAACATGTGAATATAGCGGGGGGGAAAAAAGGCATCCACGTCGTTCGACTAAAATATTCAACATAATCCTACAAAAATTCTCGATATTATCAGTTAATTAAATATTAAATGGAAGAGAATCCGCTGTATATTCAGTTTCTATTGTGGAATTACATGTACTTTGACCATGGTTTTCCATACGAAACTGCGCACGGAAACTTATATTAAATTATATTAATTGTAATCCTCAATTTTGTAATTTTGTATATATTAACAATTTTGTTGGTCGAATTATATATTCACATTTACGTGCGCGCAACGAATGTCGAGTGTTAATATGTTATTGCTTTGAGAGGGCATTTCGCGCCCTTTTGAAAGTAAGGCGAAAAAAAAACATCATTTACTTAAAACTCTTTTTGGAAAAAGAAGGAAAAATATTTGAGAAAATTCCAAATAAGAGTTTGACGTGCATTCATTTGCTCAAATAAGAGTACGAAGTGAACATTATTTCAAATAGAAGCCTGAATTGTCCTCGTTGTTTCAAAAAAAGGAATGAATAAAGGTATTTTGGCCATTCGCATTTTTTAATTTTTTTTCGCTTTTTTCCTTCCTTTTTGCCTATGGCTGGTTTCGAGTGAATGGCCACGGGCGAGAGCTGGACGAGGCTGTTGAGGGCCAGCCTCGCCTGCCGCGACAACATAAAAAATAGAAATGAGAAAATGAACATAAAAAAAGGAAAATTTAAAATGACAAAAATGCCCTTAATAAGGCCCTTATTTGAAACAAATTACGCTTCAAGCCCTTGTTTGAAAAAATGAAGACACTTCTATCTCTTATTTGAAATTTTTCCAAACTATTTTAAAGATCCAAAATTATGAAAAATAGCATTGAAATGACAAACCAGTATACGTGATTGCAACATATTTACTCGAAATTAATTTTCGTGATAAGGTAAATATCGTTAAAATCAGAAATCAGTAACCGCGGCTTTGACATATTTACCCAAAATAAATTTTTGTTTCAAAGAAATCTTAAATAGATATATACATGACACATTTACTATGGATTATTTTTTTTGGTTCGGGTGTACCAATTTGGATTTTTCCTCGAGACGAAAGTTATGGGGTTCAATATATCATAAAGTCGTATTAAACTCAAATTGGGACGGGTTTTAGATGTTTTGTGAAGTCAACATGCGCAAGTCACAAAATTCACGAGTATTATATTCTTACTCGCCATTTTTGGTTATGAGAGATTCGAAGAATTTGACCGAGAAAAAATGCGTGAATGATATTCGATTCTTTGAAGCTGTCAGTAATTTTTTTTCCCGGTTTTTGTGATCTCCATTTTGTATAAGGCCGTCATTTTGTGGATGTTGAGCGAATTAATCACGGACAACTCTAATTAATTTAATTTTTTTTTTTTTGCCAATTTTCTTAAATAATTTTTTTTTGGCGGAAATTTTCTTCAATAAAATATTTTTTTTTTGTTCAGAATTTTCTTAAATGAAAGTTAAAAAGTAGAATCCCATGTATGGTGAGTATGTGAGGGTGAGGAAAAGGCTGTCATCCAGGTCACCCTATCATTTCTCCTGGTGGTGAAATAATTCCGTCCTCTAAAAATTTTCTCAAATTTAGGGATTCTCTCATTTCATTTGCATTTCAAAATCCATCTGGGCCTCTCTCTCTCTCTCACTCCCTATATATACTCGCGCACACTCGCTTGCCATCTCCGTCTCTGTCTCTCTTCTTGAAGTTCAACGTCGCATCGGCCGTCAGAGTCGCGAGAAAAGCCAGAGCCGCCGTGATTCGGAGGTGGGTTTTGGTTCTTCTCCATCTTTCGTACCTTCCAGATCCAGGTAAAGCTCCGATCCGCGTTAAAGTTCTCTTGTTTCGTTGATTTGGTCTTAGATCTGGCTGCTGCAATTGTGGTTTGGTCCCGCCTTCTTGGTTTTTGTTCCCTTTCCCTTTCTTGGTTGGCTGCCGGCGAGTTTTCGCTGCTTCTGCGTAGATCGGATGCGTTGCGATTTGGGACGATGTGATTCGGATGTGGAAATGTTGGTGGACTTCTGGTCGGTTTTTGAAACTTCATCGGCTGATTTCTTGGTTTTTGCGGGTGTGGGAGTTGCCGATCTATGCTCTGTAGCAATTTATTTGAGTGAACAGCTCATCGGTTGACGATAGATCCTATCAAGTTTCTGGCTTCCCATTGAATTCTAGCTGGCTGACTGTCTCATGCATTATTGGGCGCGTTGATCTGTTGGGTCTCTTTTTTATGTTTCTTGATCTGTGTGTGGTTTCGTTGTAGATAGATTTATGGTTCTCCATTCGTTCGGTTTAGAGGATTGTATTTTACTTTGAACGGTTTGAATTTCTAAAGATGAATGAAATCATCTCGAATACAGGAAAATGAAAAAACAATTCTCCTTTCGGACTGGAAGGGAAAAAGAATTCTTGATCCTTGAATTGTAAAAGCGTAAATCAACAAAAGTGTCCGAAAGAAATAAAAAAATTTGTTGTTTTTGAATTTAGATCTTATGGAAATCAAGAGAAGCATGTTGGAAATGTTGAAATGCTCTTGTTCATTTTATGGGGCAAGTAATCTTTTGTGACTTGGTTGATCTCACTATTTGTGTAACTATTTGCAGGTTAATATTTCTTAAGGATGGCCGATGCTGAAGATATTCAGCCCCTTGTTTGCGATAATGGGACTGGAATGGTGAAGGTTGGTCACTACCATTATCTGTAAAAGTGCATTAAGTTGATATTCCTGGATCTTGAAATATGAAGAGATAAATCGAGCTCGTTATTGTATCTTTACAGGCTGGGTTTGCCGGTGATGATGCACCTAGGGCAGTCTTTCCGAGTATTGTTGGCAGGCCCCGGCACACTGGTGTTATGGTTGGAATGGGTCAGAAGGATGCCTATGTTGGTGATGAAGCCCAATCTAAAAGAGGTATTCTTACCTTGAAATATCCCATTGAGCATGGTATTGTCAGCAACTGGGACGACATGGAGAAAATATGGCATCACACCTTCTACAATGAGCTCCGTGTTGCTCCGGAAGAGCATCCTGTCCTTCTGACTGAAGCGCCTCTTAATCCAAAGGCAAATAGAGAGAAGATGACCCAAATTATGTTTGAAACTTTCAATGTGCCGGCCATGTATGTTGCCATTCAGGCTGTTCTGTCTCTTTATGCCAGTGGTCGTACAACTGGTGGGTGATTTTTTTTCCTTTCCCTAATTTCAAGCCAGTTAAACCTGTCCTTTGTTGTTTTGCTGAAGTCAAGTTCCCCCTCCTCAATATTCTTGTTTTATTGGAACAGGTATCGTGCTCGATTCTGGTGATGGTGTGAGTCACACTGTCCCAATCTATGAGGGTTATGCTCTTCCCCATGCCATTCTCCGTCTTGATCTTGCTGGTCGCGATCTCACTGATGCATTGATGAAGATTCTCACCGAGAGGGGTTACATGTTCACCACCACTGCTGAACGGGAAATTGTCCGTGACATGAAGGAAAAGCTGGCATATGTTGCCCTTGACTATGAGCAAGAGCTGGAAACAGCTAAGAGCAGCTCTTCTGTTGAGAAGAACTACGAGTTGCCCGATGGACAAGTCATCACGATTGGGGCCGAGAGGTTCCGTTGTCCAGAAGTCCTCTTCCAGCCATCATTGATTGGAATGGAAGCTGCTGGAATTCATGAAACCACCTACAACTCCATCATGAAGTGTGATGTGGATATCAGGAAGGATCTTTATGGCAATATTGTGCTTAGTGGTGGTTCCACAATGTTCCCTGGTATTGCAGACAGGATGAGCAAGGAGATTACTGCCCTCGCTCCAAGCAGCATGAAGATTAAGGTGGTGGCGCCGCCAGAGAGGAAATACAGTGTCTGGATTGGAGGGTCAATCCTTGCATCTCTCAGTACCTTCCAGCAGGTAAATATTCATTGGGGATATACTTGTTTCTATTTGTTCTAGTTCGTTTGACTTCATTCTTTTATGGTTCCCCGTGATATTTATAATCATGTTGCCTTTTCGCTTGGCAATGCGTAATGACCCACTCGCTTTTTTGTCTAAATTACCAGATGTGGATTTCCAAGGGCGAGTATGATGAATCTGGTCCTTCAATTGTCCACAGGAAGTGTTTCTAAATCCAATAAAGTCGAAGTCTCGGTGAGTACTTATGTTGGGGTTTCCTGTTGTTCCATGCGAACTCAAGCTTCATTACTTAGAGATGGAATTGGTGGAGAGCATGTTGGGAGTTTTTATGTACCATATAGCATTTATGATTCAGATTTTTATCGCCATGTCTGAGAAGCAAGGTTGTTGTAGTCCCTCTCTGAATGTGGTGAACAGAACATTGGTTTTGAAGTTGTTGCTAGCCGGCCAGTCTCTTTTTAGGATGTTTTAAGAGGAGCTGGGAGTTTGTTTTCTCTTTAATTTGTTTGCTCGTTTTGGTGATATATAAGTTTTTTTCCCCTCGAACATTAATGTTAATATCGTGTGAGGAATATTGTATGCGGTTTGAGGTTGGGTACTCATCAAAGTTTCTTAAGTAGAGTCTGTTTCTCTGTTATAATCTCGTCTCTTGGTCCGAACCTGCTGTGCCGGAGATGTTTAGTTGCTAGCATTGTGGCTGAGACTCTGGGCAGATGTGTACTCGATATCTGCATTTCTTGACGTAATTTTCGCTCGAACTTGCTTTGTCTATATTGTCCATCAGAACCGAGAAAGTACGTCGCCTGTCTGGAAAAAAGGAAGGAAATTCGATCGATTCGAGCATTGTCATGTTAGGGGGAGAAGTTTCGTTTGCATTGTTAGTGTCACGAGGGGATTGTGATGATGAATCAATGCTCTCTTAAATTGATTCTTGCTAATTTCCTGCTTCCCCTTGTTCTGTATTCTACAAATGTATTGTGAGGGTCATGGCATGTTTTCAGAAAATTTGGTCCCTCAATTTTGAGCATTAGAGATGCTACCATACAAAGATAGTGTGTTTTTGCACGTACTAGCAAGAGTGAAGTTTAAAAGAATCGCTTGCGCTAGCCGCTTGGCAAAGATTTGAATCATAATGTTGTTTGAGACTAAATTGGTCATTTCGTAACTTTTTTCTTCGAGAAAAAGATCTCCTCCGTAGAATCTTCTGTGAAACCGGCCCCTACTTGAGATTCTTATTAAAAAATTTCCCTTTTTGTTGCCGCTATAATTAATCGGATTAATAGCTCAAAAAATGTCCGTTCTAGAAATATATTTCACATTAATTTTGTGTTCAAAAAATTTTAAATTGATACACACGTGATAAATTTACTATCTGTCTAATTTTATCGTTAAATTATTGAGTCGAATCATCAATGTGTCAATTTAGGATTTTTACAACTAGCTTGTCACACATAATATTAATTTAGACCTTCGATAGTTAAAAATTTAATTTATGATAAATTTATCACAAATGTATCATTTTGAGTTTTTTGTGTTTAAAAAGTTAATTTGATATAAAATTTCATATATGTGCTAATTTGATATTTTCGTGATATTAACTCAAATTCATTTGAAATTGATTTAGGTGAGTTTCTATACATAACCATGTTAGAGAGATAAATGCCTAGCAATAAAACGAATGAACGAACAAACAAATGCTGCTCCATGTGACCGAAAGACAGACATGCCGCCAAGAATAATTTAAGCATAGCTCGAAACCCACTTTTTTCCTCACTATTTTTTTTAAAAAAAAATTCAATTTCTTTCTTGAACATTTAAAATTCGCGCCCTCCCCCCACCACGACGGCACACAATCCTAAGACACTTCCAAAAGAATTCAAGGACTCCACAGTACAACAGATTCCCTCCGAATATTCATTTTCACTCCTCAAATTTGAAATCCTCGGACTCTGTTCTTTTAGGACCACATGGCATTGTCCCTCGTGGATGCGACTACTGCTCATTTAATTGTTTCAAGTGCCTCAAACAATTCAATTTATTTTTAGATTAATATCATAAAAAAAAACTCAAACTTATATATTTAAATTAATTTTTTAATCGTGAAAAACCCTAAACTGATATATCCGTAACAAATTTATCCTAAATTTTTTTACCATAAAAAAATCCTAAACATGTACATCTATGATAAATTTACTGTAAACTAACTTTTTTTACTACGAAAAATTTCAAATTGGTATATTTGTGATAAATTTACATTTCATTAAATTGAGTTAATATCACGAAAAATTTTAAATTGATACACTTGTAATAAACAGAGGGTAAGCATTTTAAACTAGTACACCTATGAACTATCACGTATCATTTAACTCAACAATCTGACCGTTAAATTTAACAAAAATTAATCGATGGTAAATTTATTACAAATGTATTAGTTTATCGTAAATTTATTACATGCATACTAATTTAAAGCTTTTTATGGTATTAACCTTTTTTTTTTCCATTTTTCCATATATCTCTGGCTATTTTCGCCGTGCTATATCTATACATCCAACAAAATACATTGAAGGATTCGGAAAGAAACCCGTCATTTCCTAATAAATTCCAAGTACTTTAGTGTTGTCTTGTGTTTATAATTAGTTGGTCAAGCTCGAAAGAAAACGAAAAAAGCAAGTACATAGTTCTTTGATTTTTAATATTCAAAGTAAATTAATAGCTACTCAAAGGATACATGATTTTTCAAAATTCATTTTAGTGATTTTGTCCTTTTCTTAAACTTGTTTCTTCTCTCTAGTAGTGAAAAAAAAGTGTGGGATATTCTGGTGTTTTCTATAAAGAAAAAATATCTCTTACTTTGTCTTAATGTTCATTTATCAATCGTGAGGCTTTAGAACTTATTTAACTTCATTAGCCCCACACGCATGCCTATGAAAGTGAATGTAAATGAAAAGGAGGATATTTTAGTGGCCTTTTACCATCTAAGTGTGCATAGAATTGATTGGCTATATCTGTAAAATGTAAAAGGTTTCATCTCATAGATAATCTTTGGGACAACCACATTAAAAGTGTCAAAAGTGCTTTGGTGTTAAATGTTTTCACTTAAGTGCCAAATTGAAGAAGAAATAATCACTTAAGTGCCTAAATCAACCAATTTGGCCACTACGTGACTTTCACACGTGGCTTCTTTTAAATAAATTGAATTCCAATGCGGAAACCTTTTTGTCGAACCTGGCAAAGTGAACGAAACGACATAATTTTATGTAAGAAAAATCCTTCTAGAGTTTTCTTTTTGGTGGGGCTCTCTCTGTAGAGTTGAAACAGAGATTTGTTATCACTGATTTATGCAACACCGACACTCTCCAAGGGCTTTATGTTGTGTTCGACATTCTTCGACATGCTACCGATATGTGATCAACGCTCCAGACACACCACAAACATACAAGTCCAATATTCCAACACGCCATTATATGCCCGGTGTTGATTTTAAGCATCTTCAATAAATTATGGGTCAAAATGTAAATTTATTAAAAATATACATACTTAAGTCATATACGTAGTCACCCCAAAATTAATATACCTAGTCAATAATAAAAACTTAATTGTAAATCTCCGAAAGAAGAAGAAGAAGAAATTCATAGCTAATGTAATAATTTATCATGTATCTATAAAAATGTACATATAGTATATAACGAGTCCTAACATGCCGAAATTTCTAATTTTTTGAGAAACTACGTGTCGGCGTCTCATGTTGTGCCGTATCGCGTATCACATATCGTGTTGGTTCTACATAGATCAAATAGAGTAGTAGAGCAAAGTCTCAAATTTATGATTCGTCCCCATGATGCTTCAATTCTTGTTCGCCAAAGCTCGGGACGACGAAATCCGAAATATGGGTGAAGAAGGGACTTGGACCCGTTCTTTGAGTTCGGAGGAGGAGCAGAATGCCGTACAGTGAATATGAGACCATGAGTGAAGAATTGAAGACAAGGCGCGAACTTCGCATACCCCTTTTCCATATGTCTAATAATGCAGTGAATTAGGACGATTGGAGGAAAGACCATAGACATTGGTTAATGGCAATGGCGATGAGGTAAGCTTTGGATAAAGCCCGCACAGCAAATGCACGACCGAACTCACACACAGCTGTCATTGGGCAGATGTAACGCCCCTGTTTTCCCCAGCTAGCCGTATTCCATAGAACACAAAAATAAATAAATAAAATTGAGAAAACGAACGACGCTCTCTTCCCACTGTTGAATTGCATTCGAAGCGAACAAAAATTCTCGTGACTCCAAGGCAACATCTAATATGTGGCAATTACGGTATGTTCTCGTGATGTATTCGTTTCCTGATCAATGATGCAAGTGGTATTAAGGCATGTTTTCACACGTTTAATATCCTTCATTGGTATCAGAGCCTGTAAGCCTGTTTTTCTGATTACGCACTCACTAATTGAACCAATTATGCCATGTTTCACACACTGTTGATTGAAGTTAATCACGTTTGTTTGCATCGTCGGTATTGTTCATTTTTTTTTCTGGAAAATTAGTTCAATAAAAATACAATGTGAATAGATGGCTAGAAAGTACTCATCAATATGAGTGTAAGGAATGGTCACCCGTTGCCGAAGGAGAACGGAAGACGCCGCACGTGCCGTGACGGGGTGAGGCCTCAAGGACTGAAGTGAAAAGTCACAATTTCGTGCACTTTGGTACAACAAAAATGCATTTTGACCATACCATCAGGACGGTCTTGACCATACGAGTATTTCAAAGGGCGGAACGTCGTCGTTAGACAACAGACGACGCCGTATGTGTTGGCATGCACCGTCAAAGTGCTCTGTGCGTGGGCCTGATGCGCCCACGTACAATGCTCGTACATGTAACTGTTGGCAATTGCTTACTGACGTAGCGCTTACGTGGTTGCCTACGTGGCAAGCCAACCCGACTCTAGATCCGATCCGATTAGTGGCCCGATTGGGTTGACCATTAACTTTGACTTGGTTGATCGTTGATTTTGACTAGTTGATTGTTGACTTTGACCGTCGCCCCCCCCCCCCCTCACAAAAAAAAAAGAATCATGTTGAGGTTCATGTGGAGGCAGATGATGTCCGATAGGGGTGATTTTGATAACGATGTGTTCATATCAATGTGGTATATTTATTTTACTATATTATGCTTCAAGGATTAAGATTAATCCCATTTTTTTCACATTTGTTGTAGGGAAAATGCCTTGGATGATGCGAACCCCCTACAAGAGTGGACAGTAAAGAAAAAGAAGAAAGACTCTTGAGGTTTAGGAATACCTTAGCGTTTAATCACTAAAATGCTCAAGATGACATGATAATTCATATATGAAGGTCAGTGAAAAGATCTAGGAGATCATTTTCAATGGTCACAGAACGCGTGATGACATAAAGAGTCATAGTGCTGATGGCTACTCTTCCTCTGGAGTGCCATGAGGTCAACAATCATTTATGAGACGCCAAACCCAATTCTTACAAGAGTCTTGGGATTAGATTCCTAAATGAGTACATGAGCAGGGTGATGCAAAGGATGCAAAACCCTGGATATGAATGAGTCTTGGGGAAGGCATAATGCCTCCCGTCGTAGAGGGAGCGGTGCCCCGAGAGCTTTTATTAGGCTGCCTTGTAGACTCTAATATCTTCCTGATTTTAACGAGTTTTTGAGGTCATTTCCTGCTGTTAGGAAATGTTACTGGAAAGGAAATTGATGTCTCGTTTTAATTCCTTTAGTTTCTAGATTGTGAATATCTCAATCTTGTTGTTGTTAAAGTTTGTTTGTTAATCCGTGAATACTTCCTACAGTTGATGGTTGTGAATACTTTATGAAATACTTAATGAAAGTGAAATATGAATTTCTGTTTATAATACTTTACTAGTATTGTATAATTGAGTGGGGAATTCTAGAGAGTTTTAGCGATTTTTAAAGAAATCAATTTCACCTAAATAATTATATTAATGATAATTTCAAACGAGTATCCTTAGATGATGATTGGGAACTTAGTGAGTTTTGAATCTAAGTCCTTTTGTGAAATTGTACATTAGTATAATTAATTAGTGTAAAATGTGTCTATAAATATCAGGAAATAATAATTCGTGCGAGAAGTCTAAATTGCCTCATATTCGGATACAATAACAATGGATTTAAAGAAAATAATGGCTGAGTTCAATAAGGCCAAGAAGTTAAATTGTGAAAATTATGAGATCTGGAATATGAAAATCCAGTATGTACTGGAAGAGTTAGAGGCACTAGAAGCTCTTAACCTGGTCATGACTGAGCCAGATGATGGAACCACTGCGCAACACAAAAGAGATGAGAATGCCTTTGATGCTTGGAAGAAAAAGAACTAAATTGCTTGTATTATATTGTTGAGCGGTATGGATAATGATATCATGTGTGAGTTCGGGTAGCACGAGAATGCAAAAGATATGCGGGATGCATTAAAGAATAAGTTTGGGCAGACTTCGGTCACAAAGCTGAAACAAACTTACAATCAGATTTGACACATATAAGATGTCACATGGGCATAATATGAAGCATCATTTGAGGCGTATGTCGAACATGATCAGTGAGCTGAAAGATGCAGATCACACTTTATCTTATGAGCACCAAGTACAGGTAATGATCCTCTCTTTGCCCATAGCTAGGAGCGCATGAAAGTTAACCTGACCCACAACGAGAATGTCAATACCTTCGAGGATGTTATGCGCCGCCTGGAGTTGGAGGAGGATTGACTTTGGTGGCTAAGTGACGCAGGGTAGAGATAAACAGGAAATTAATTTCTCAGAATACTCTGTATTCGATTAATGAAAGTCTCAATATTACAAAAAGAGTACGTCTATATATATATATATATATATATATATAAAATAGAACTTCAAAAGGAATGCAGATAACTAAAGACAACATTAATTGAATCAAATCTAATCTTATCTAAGAGAATCCGAATCAAAGATAACAAATAATCGAAATATTCGAAATTGTCTAAAACAGAAAACTGCCTAAAAAGTGATCTAAATGACTTCGAAACGCTAAAATACATCGTATCTCACGGCAAAGCGTTGATTTTGAATTAGACGGCCGTTTCGTTTCAACCGATCAATTTTGAGCGCGATCCAAGATCGTTTCACCCAAGATCCAAAATTACCAGTAAAATCTCGCGAACTTCTGGCGATCCAATTTGTCAAGAAAATCACATGCCAGCTGTTCTACATCACAAAGCCATAAACTAACGTGTATGATACTGGCTTTGGCTCACATGGAGCTTTTGGCTCCAAGCACAAACATCCTGGCGGGTTCAAGAAGTGGAAAGATAAAGGAGCGGAACCATTTAATAAGAAATCGAAGTTTGACAAGCATGGCGCATCCCTTCAAGAGAAACATTTCAAGGGTGAAATATTATAATTGTGGTAATAGAGGTCACTTCACTCGCGACTATGGCGAGCCGAAGAAGGTAAAAATCCTTTTTACACTTAAAAGTGTTAGTCATGTATCAAGTCCAATATTTCTAACTGAATATCATCCTTTATGGACCGTAGACTCATAGGCCACTGACCATGTAGCCAGAGACAGAAATACTTTTGTGGAATTTTGATAAATTTCCCGTGGAGCGAAGTGGATCTAAGTGGAGAATAACTCCAGAGTGGAAGTTAAAGAAACTGGCACCTATCAACTTTTCATGTGTGGTGGTCGCACTTTGTTCTTGTACGATGTCCTATATGCTCCACAGATTCGTCGGAATATTATCTCTATGTTGATTTTAGTCGAGCTTTATTTTGTATGAATTTTCATGAAAATGGCGTGGATTTGTTGTTAGATACAACTTTTTATGGTTCATGTTATTTTGTAGATGACTTTATTGTGATGGAAATTGAAGTGAATATTTCTTACTACCTGTTTACCTCTTCCTATTCTAGTGAAAATAATGTGAATGTATGGCATACTAGATTTGGTCACATTAGCCAACAATATATGAATAGATTAGCCAAAGAGGGTTTAATGCGCAATATTGAGAAAGTCGAATTATCTACTTGTGAGCATTGCTTAGTGGGAAAAATAACTCGAAAGCCATTTGGAAAGGAATAAGAGCAGAATTTTCGTTGCAATTAATTCATACTGACATATGTAGCCCAATGAATATAAGAGCAAGGCATGGGCTGTATATTTCATCATTTTATAGTTGATTACCCTCGATTCGAATATGTCTATTTGATTTTTCATAAATCTAAAGCATTAAATTGCTTTAAGAAATTTATGACAATAGTGAAAAATCAATTAGATAAGAAATACAAGTATTGGGATCCTATCGAGATTGAGAATACTTATCTAATGAGTTCAAAAATTTGTGTGATGAAAAGGGAATAGAAAGAATTCATCTATCCCATACACTTCGCGACAAAATGGTGTTGTCGAGAAAAGAAATAGAACCCCAATTATAATGGCACATGTTAATTTGCCTATCAACTTTTGGGATGATGCTTTGTTAACTGCAGTCTATGTACTTAATCGTGTGTCTTCAATGTCAGTCTCTTCAACACTATACGAGTTGTGGACAGGTCGAAAATCTAATTTGAGCTTTCTTAAACTTTGAGGTTGTGTTGCCTATACTCATGAGTTCTCTCATAAACATGAAAAATTGGCTCTAAGAGGCAACAAAAAAAATATATCTTGATAAGATATTCAGAACACTCAAAGAGGTATGTGTTCATAGGCGAGCAAGAAAGAGTAAATGTGATTGAATTTGAATCTCGGGATGTCACATTCTTAGAGAATGGTTTTTTGAGAAAGGGAAAAATATGTAATGAATAGTCCCTATGTGAGGCCTTGGATCGAGATGATGGGACAATTGGATATAATGTTCTAGGTGAGAGTAATGTAAGAAGTGGGGAGTTGAGTACGAACCAGTCTCAATTGCAACCACTTGATAAACAATACCATTATCCGGTTCAAGTGAGAGCGTAATGAAGAATGAATACTTAGGATAGAATCTTCTTCATGGCAAACAAGTCACAAAAGCATTCTCTATCGATGCTTTGGGATTGAGGAGGAAGCTTTCATGGTTGCTCCACTAGAAGAGGATAAGCCAAGAAATGTAAATGAGGCTTAATCTCGCTATGATAAGGAAAAATGGATGAAAACAATGGAAGAAGAGGTGAAATCAATAAGATCAAACCATGTTTGAAAACTGGTTGATCTTTCGAAGGATGCAAAGCCATTGGGAACAAATGTGCTCTCAAAGTAAAGCATAAGACTAAGATATAAGGCTCGTATTGTGGCGAAATGATATGACCAATATGAAGGAATTGACTATGAAGATATTTTTTTCCCTGTGGTAAGATTCACCTCAATTCACCTTATTATGACGATAGTGACCAGCTTGGATCTTGAATTACATCATATGGATGTAAAGACCACTTTTTTCAATAAAGGATTAGAAGAAGATATCTATATGGAATAACCCGTTAGGTTTGCTAGTGAAAGCCAAGAACAAAAAGTCTGTTGACTTTTGAGGTTTTTATATAACCTTAAGGAATCTTCAGGATAATGGTATATGCGCTTTCATGATGCCATAGTTGCATATAATTTTGAGATAATTAATGAAGATAATTACGTGTATATCAATAGATGATTAATAACAAATGTGTTCTCAAAATAAAGCATAAGACTGAGATATAAGGCTCGTCTTTTGGCGAAAGTATATAATCAACATGAAGGAATTGACTATGAAGATATTTTTTCTCACATGGTAAGATTTACCTCAATTCGCCTTATTATGGTGATAGTGGCCAACTTGGATCTTGAATTACATTAGATAGATGTTAATACTACTTTTCTCAACAGAAAATTAGAAGAATAAATTTACATGGAACAACTCGTTAGGTTTGTTACTGAAGGCTAAGAACAAAAAATATGTTGACTTTTGAGATTTTTATATAACCTTAAGCAATCTTTAAGATAATAGTATATACGATTTCATAATGCCATAATTGCATATAGTTTTGAGATGATTAATGAAGATAATTGCGTATATATCAAGAGATTCAAAAGTCATTTAGTGATCTTATCATTAAAGGTTGATGATATATTAATTGTTGAAAGTAATATGGAGTTTGTTAAGATAGTTAAAAGTTGGTTATCTTCTAATTTTGAAATGAAAGAAATGGGTGAAGCTGTATATATTCTTGGAGTTAAGATTTCAAGAGATCGTTCGAAAAGATTGTTGTCTCTCTTTCAAGAGACGTACATAAATAAAGTCCTTAGAATGATTTCATATGTAAGATTGCAAATTCGTTATACTCCTATTGTAAAAAGTGAAGGTTTGAGCCAAAGAATGTCCTAAAACTCCATAAGAGCAATAACGAATGAAAGACGTTCCTTATGCGAGTGCCATTGGAAGCTTAATGTACGCTATGATTGTATAAGATCTGATATTTGTTACGTAGTTAGAATGGTGAATAAATATCAATCCAATCAAGATCAAGCACATTGGGATGCTATCAAGAGAATCCAAAGGTATCTGAAAGCCACTGCTGATTATGCGTTGAGTTATCAAGGAAGTGATATGCACCTTGAAGATTACACTGTGCTGATTAGGAAGGAGATTTAGATGAGATAAAATCTACCTCTGAAAATGTATTCTTACTAAAAAATGGGGCTGTATCATGGAGCACTAAGAAGTAGAAGTGTTCAGCTTTATCTACCATGGTACCTGAGCCTGTGGCTTTGTCAGCAATAGCGCAAAAGGGTGTCTAGCTTAAGAGATTTTTGGATCATTTAAGTGTTACTAGTGATGCTACAAATCTAGTTTTGGTATACTATGATAGCTAAATAGCAATGGCTTACACCAAAGATCCCAAGTTCCATTATAAGACCAAAGACAAAGACATAGACATTAAGTATAACTATGTTAAAGATGTAGTTGCATGAAAGGATGTAAACATACAGTATATATCTACAAATTGAGTGTTAGCAGATCCGGTGACCAATTCTTAGAGATGTTTTTCATAGTTCTGTGAAATCTCTTCAAATGCGTAGAATGCAATACGCTAAATATTATAATTTTCCTAAATGTTTACTGTTAATGAAGTTTAAAACTATTGTCTATGAATTTTTTTAATATTTGTGAGTTATAAAGCTTGGTGCTTTATGTTAAGAAGGTATGTTGGACATAGCCCACTTTCACGGTAATCGCCTTTATTTACTGTGCGATGAATAGAGATGAGACGGAATTTAAGCTCATTATCTAGGTGATAATTGAGAGCTCAAGCTTAAAGTATAAGTGATGCCTTAACAGAATGTTAAGATAATGACTTAATATTTATTATTTCCAAAAGTAAAATAACTCACATATTTCGCTTTATCTGACTTTATTGCCAGATGTGAGTTCTGATTGATGCATTTGAGCAGAGGAGTTATGTGAACTCAGTTTAGACATTGAGTGTGTCTAAGCTATCATCTGTATATTATTAAATAGAAAGACATACACTAAGGGGAAGGAAAAATAACGTAATATGTATTTCATATTACATATGCATGAGTCGACCAATGAGAGTAGATAAAAGTTTAGATCTCAATTTTTAAGCTATGTGAAACTCTCGGGGATAAAAATTCCTCATTTGGTGCACTCACAACTCTTCATTATTCTCAAAATTTTTATTTAATGTTCGTTGTCTTAGAGCCCATGGTCATAAAATTGATTCGATCTAATATGACACTTGTGGAAAGCGAGCTGAACTGAAATTGATAGGTCTAATGAAAGACGAAGATTGATTTAGAGTTTTAATTCACATTGTAGATTTATATTCATAAACTGATCGGTTATGATTATTTAGTGTGATCATAATTGTGAATATAATGTATCATACTTAAATGAAAGAGAGATGTATATGACCGATCAATCTAAGATACATCATATGAAAATCTACTTTTGATTATGTTCAATTTTAAGCTGTCATATGCTCCCAATGGATGTACGATAATGAGCTCTTAGTGTATGCTGGTAGCATAGATTATTTGTTAATATGAACGTTACAAAGAAGAGAGAGTTGTGTTTGGCCCTACGTAAGTGAGTGGGCTCATTCGTAGGCAAGTTGGAGCTGTTTACCTTGTATGGTTGAATGGGAGATGTTGGAGTATGGGTCTTATGGTGTGTCGCCCATGCCAACAACCACACCTAACCCACTATTGATAACTGTTGTAGATAAATGCCCATGCAGTTATCTGCAAATCTCTTTTTGAACATGGGAAAGTTACGTCTTTTGGTAGACCTCCCTCCCCCTTCTCCCCAGTTGTTAGTCGTATTTTATCGAACACAAAAAAAAAACTAGAAAAAATGAATGACACTTTTTTCCCACTATTGAATCGCATTCGAAGCGAATGGAACTCTCGAGACTACAAGTACGACATCCAATCTGTGACGGTTAAGTATGTTCTCTGATGTATTCATTTCTTGATCAGTAATGCAAGTTGTATAAAGGAATGTTTCCACATGTTTACTGTTTTGATTTGAGGATTTAGTATCCTTCACGTTTGAACTACGATCGTGCAGCGTCTCGGGCTTTGTATGTGGGTGATTTGCTTGAATCAAGCCTTTCCCGAGGATCGTTCGCTCGCTCACAACTCTCGAGAAACATAGAGGGACTATAGGGAAACCGAGAGAGAGAGATTCGGGAGAAATAATACTCTATGACTTGATGTTTGTGCGAATACAATGTGTGTTACAATAACGGGAAGACCCCTATTTATAATACAAAGCTGCAGATTTTCGAATGGCTCCTCAAGTCTTTTGCTCCATCTTTTTTCTCTTGTGTGGCTTGTTTGAGTTCCCCATGGTTTGTCTTTTGTCTTGTCCTTTGTAGTACCTTTGGCCTTCCCTATGGCCGAATCATTGAGTTGACAACCCCTTGGGCGTGTTCTAAAAGGTCAGGGGAGTCGAAGGGTCATGCGTCTCTTCATCTGCTTGCTCATTTGCCTGATCGCTCGTCTGGCCATTCGAGACGTCCAGGTTGTTCGCTGCACGATGCACAACATCGTACGATCGGCTGCTGATCGATGATTTGATTCACCCTGCATGAACACTGCATCAAACGCTGATTCATTTCGTTTATACATTGCATCGCACAACAACTCGTTCGTTGTTTCACCGATTCAGCCATCTTGGTTGATGCTTGGCTGAGTCAGATTGATTCTGATCAATCTGTACGCCTAGCCATGAATTGATTCACAGCATGGTTCACAGCATGGTCGGTCGTTCATGTCATGGCCCAGTCTCGATCGAGGATTTTGTTGGGCCATGTTACAACTTGGACAATTGCAATGCTAATATACGCAACTTTACAAGTAATTTTAGTAAGTGATATTAGGGTTTGCTTTTATGCCCTAATTTAGCTCCAACTTATCAATTTGAGGAAAAAGGAGTAAACAACGAGTTTAAGTCATGGCCGTCAAATCAGGGTTTATATTTGGAGCAATCATGTGAAAAACGTTGTTTGGGATTGTTTGGGGCTATTAATGCATAATAGGCATGTCATTGAGCCATGTGGTTAGAAAAAATGATAAAAAAAAAAAAAAATATTGTCACGACGTATTTTTGGCAACTCCAGTTAGAGTTGGCACTTTAAGTGATTGTTCTTTTATATATATATATATATATATATATATATATATATATATATATATATAAGTGGGGCCTAATACAAAAAAAAAACACTCAATTTTAACATTTGTCCCAATTATATCCAAAACTTTATTTTGTCTCATAAAAACACTAACTTTTTACCAATTCTACCGCTTAATAAAACAAAAAAACACAACTTTGTAAAAAGTCCTCAAATTTTATTTTTGTCCTAATTCTAACATCGTTAATCTTCCGTTCATAATTACTATTAGTTAATCGTATGCAGTTCAAATTTTATCATCAAACTTACTATTAAATTTTCAAAATTAGGAAACAACAGGTTTTACGGATGACGAAATTTGATATCGTTCGTCTAAATAATAAGATCTCCTCGTCTAATCATTTTTTGGGCTGTTGAGTGCTAGGAAAAATCTAAAATGTGTTGTCTTGAGTGGCTCTGTATTTCTTGATAATGTCTAAGAAAGCAAACAACAGAAAATAAATTAGGATATTTTCATTTCAGCTTTGCTGAGGTACAATTCATTAACAATGTGAAAATGTCACGTAAGATTAACTAATGTTGATTGTGGATGGAAAGTTAATGATGATAGAATTGTGGTAAAAGTAAAAGTAAAAGTTTTTTTTATGAGATAAAAATTAATTTTGGATATAATTGGGATAGATGCTAAAGTTTGGGGTCTTTTAGGTATTAGACAGATAAATAAGGACAAAACTAAAAGTTATATTTTTTTTTTGTATCAAAATGGTAGAATTGAGATAAAAGTAAAAATTATGGGATTTTTTACGAGATATTTTCTTTTTTGGTATTGGGCCATAAAAGTGGCACTAAAGTGAGTATCGTATGGAACTTTTTATACTTTTGAAATTCTTGTGCCGATGATATTGTAAGTACATGAAAGGGATCCGGAAGGCAGGGGTCCCTGCAAATAAGGGGGATGATCTAATGGTGTAGCGTGCAGGGCACCCCTGCCACTAGGGCGGGGGATCTGTGGGTATATTGATTGAGTTATTAACCATATAAGTGCCTATAAATTGCTAAATACATGAAAGTGGGTATATTGGTTGAGGTGTTGACCATATACAAGGGAAAGTAGCTTTCAATGCTAATCTCACCTTCACCTACTTCCACTTGTTATCCCCTCTTTCATTTTTTTTTTTACTTTTTCGTGTAGTTTTTCCATTAATTATGTATTTTGCAATTGTCTAAAAATATATCGTTATGTTCTTAGCAATAATGAACATAAGTAAATATATCACAGTGGCCCATATGAGAATACAAGTTGATCTCAATATAAATTGCATGCACATGCACTTAATTTAACCCAGTAATATTGGTTACACTTAAATTTGACAAAAGGCCAATATCAATTTCCAATCTAAATTGAGAAAATTGTTTTAATAACGAGAGTTTGTAAAAGGATCTAAATAATTTTAATATTCACTTCTGCATTTTTTTAAGACTTGCAATAATCAGATTCCAAACTTCAAATTTCAATAAGATCAAGCTCAAATAAGCATGGCCATCCACTTAAATTCCTAAGATGAAATTAGTGAGATTTTAAAATTTTCCTCAAAAGATATTTACTGAAAAGTCACATAACATTCTTTTTTTTATAATGGTTATAAATGTCATCATTCATGCGTTTTTAAAGAATCCAAAAATTCAATTAAAGTGGAGGTTAGCTTAAAGTGATGGACATGGTAAATATCCATCCTATTTGTTGTGACGTGATTGATTGAGATAGATAAATAGATGCCAAGTAGGCATCACTCGAAGCATTTTCAAAGCATGTGCTCGATTAGATGATTTCTGTTCATAATCAAGTTTGAGGGAAGGAAAAAAAGGGTGTTCAGTCAGGCGATTAAAAGAGAATAACAGCATAAAACATTCCTATCATGCTGTCATCAATCAATATGAAGAGTGTTGATTCAACTTTAGTGATCTTTGGCCAATGGAATTAGAGCCTTGTTCATGTGAACTTACCAATCTTTTTTATTTTTTATTTTTTTTCTTATTATCTAATTGAATGAAAAAAAACTTAAATAAATAAATAAAATAAAATAAGGAGAAAAAGGGAAAAAGAAAAAAAGAGGGGTGTGTGGGAGTGGGAGGGTGATGGTGAGCCAGGTCACGCTATCATTTCTCGTGGTGGGAATGATTCCTTCGCTCTTAAATTCCCAAATTTGGCCGTGCTCACCCCTCCTCTCATTCATTTCATCTGCATTTCAAATCTCTCTGTCTCTCTCCGACTCTCTCTCGCTCGCTCAGCTCCGGCCGAGAGAAACCAGAGCCACCGTGATTGGGAGGTTGGCTTCGGTGCTTCTCCATCTCCTGCTCCGCGGTAAGCTTCGATCCGCATTGGGTTTTCCTTCGTTTCCGATTCAATTCCAGATCTGGAAGTTGCAGTTTTCTTGGGTTTGATGCGTTCCTCTTGGGTTGTTTCTTGAGTAGATCGGCTCCGGTCCGATGCGATTCGGAGCCTGTGTTTTCTGTGTGTGGGAAAGTTGTGTGCTTTTTGTCTGGTCTTGTATTTTGCCCTCTGGTTTCTGGCTTTTGCGCGTGCTTGTGTTGCCGATCTATGGGCTTTTAGCCATCTATTGGAGTAAATTGAGGCTCAGTTCTGTGTTTGATGACAGATGCTTTACTTCTTGGTTTGTTAAATGTCTCATACATGATTGAGTGCGTCGATCGGTTGGGTCTGGTTTTTGTGTTTCTTGATCTGTGCGTGTGGTTTGATTCTTTGATTTGCTGAGTTATAGATTTTCATCTTGTGGTGGTTTGCCTTGGCTTGAGTTTTGGTTAGTCTCCACTTTTCGATGGTTGGCTGTGTGATGTGTTCTAATTTCTGCTCCGGGAGTTTCAACTTGAAAGCATCTTTGCCCTTTTCTTTCGTAAGACAAGGTCTACGTCAAAAGCTTGTCTTTTTCGTTTGATTATATAGGATGATTACCAGAACGTGGTATGGGTTTTATTGGATAGGCGCTGGTTGATTTTATATGCGGAAATGAAAAGGGGCGAATCTGCTTGTTCTTCCCTTCTTTCTCATGATCCCCTTGCTTGCGGTAAATTGCAATGCTATCCATCTTCCTGAATATTAGTTGTTGGACCCAAGAATGCAAACGCTTGAACGTCTGCATCATTTGTGGAAATAGAGGCTCTGCATGATTTGCAGTGATTTAGATGGGTTGAAATCCTGAGAAACTTCTTTTGAAATGCTTGCTGGTTTTGAGGATTTACAGGTTTTGGTCTTACTTATTTTGTTTGCATTTCCAAAGATGAATGGCAGTAGCTTGAAGCTGCGAGACAAGGAAAACGATTTCTTGAAGCTTGAATTGTAGGACTTATGCTTCTCGATTTTTTGAAGGGTTAAAAACAGAGAAATCGATTTATAAGTACAGCTTCTTGCAACTGAGAAGAATAATTAGGAATATTGAAGTATTTGTTTTGCACATTTGAAGTGGCCAGTAATATTTTGTGGCTCAATTACGCTCCTTATTTTGTAGCTACTTGCAGGTTAATACTTTTTTAAAATGGCCGATGCTGAGGATATTCAGCCCCTTGTTTGTGACAATGGGACCGGAATGGTCAAGGTTGGCTGCTACCATTATCTGTCAAAATGTAGTGAGTTTATGTTCCTAGTTGTCGAAATATGACTAGCAAAACATGCTCTTTATCATATGTATACAGGCTGGGTTTGCCGGTGATGATGCACCTAGGGCAGTCTTCCCCAGTATTGTGGGCAGGCCGCGACACACTGGTGTCATGGTTGGAATGGGTCAGAAGGATGCCTATGTTGGTGATGAAGCCCAATCTAAAAGAGGTATACTTACCTTGAAATATCCCATTGAGCATGGTATTGTCAGCAACTGGGACGACATGGAGAAAATATGGCATCATACCTTCTACAATGAGCTCCGTGTTGCTCCGGAAGAGCATCCCGTCCTTTTAACTGAAGCACCTCTCAATCCAAAGGCGAACAGAGAAAAGATGACTCAAATCATGTTCGAGACCTTCAACGTGCCGGCCATGTATGTTGCCATCCAGGCTGTTTTGTCTTTGTATGCCAGCGGTCGCACAACTGGTATGGAATATTTTCTTTTTTCTCAAATTTCATATTTGTAATCTTGCCCTTTTTTGTTTCAAGTTTTCCCTTGTTAAATATATATATATATTTCTTTGAAACAGGTATTGTGCTTGATTCTGGTGACGGTGTGAGTCACACTGTCCCAATCTATGAAGGTTATGCCCTTCCCCATGCCATTCTTCGTCTTGATCTTGCTGGTCGTGATCTTACTGACGCACTAATGAAGATTCTCACCGAGAGGGGTTACATGTTCACCACCACTGCTGAACGGGAAATTGTCCGTGACATGAAGGAAAAGCTTGCATATGTTGCCCTTGACTACGAGCAAGAGCTGGAAACTGCTAAGAGCAGCTCCTCTGTTGAGAAGAACTATGAGCTTCCTGATGGACAAGTCATCACAATTGGGGCTGAGAGATTCCGCTGTCCAGAAGTCCTCTTCCAGCCATCGTTGATTGGAATGGAAGCTTCTGGCATTCACGAAACAACCTATAACTCCATAATGAAGTGCGATGTTGATATCAGGAAGGATCTTTATGGAAATATTGTGCTTAGTGGTGGTTCTACTATGTTCCCGGGTATTGCAGACAGGATGAGCAAGGAGATTACTGCTCTTGCTCCGAGCAGCATGAAGATTAAAGTGGTTGCACCACCTGAGAGAAAGTACAGCGTCTGGATTGGAGGGTCAATTCTTGCATCTCTCAGTACCTTCCAGCAGGTAGCGATTGTTTCTTGCAATTTGCTTTGCTCCACTCTGTAGCTTTTTGGTCTTTGTGGTAGTCACAATCATGTTTGCTTTCGTCTTGGTACTAATCCACTTGCTTTACTTTTAAATTGCCAGATGTGGATTTCCAAGGGTGAGTATGATGAATCTGGCCCATCCATCGTCCACAGGAAGTGCTTCTAAACCCAGCAAGGTCTTTGTTGGTGAGCTATTTGATGGCTGTTTCTGTCATGTCTTGCGAACTCAAGTTTTATGAAGTAGTGATGGAGTTGGTGAAGGAGGGCATGTTGGGAGTTTCAATTTGCCATAGCTTCTTCAAGTATGACTCGGTCACCATCTTTGAGAGGCAACTTTGTAACTGTCCTCTCTCTATGGAGTGAGAAAAATTGATATTGAAGTTCTTGCCAGTCATAGTCAGATTTTGTCTCTAGTATGTCTTTTAGGGGATTGGGTTTGTGGTGGTGCTTCTTCTTAATTTCTCATTTTGTCGTATATCAAGTTTTTTTCCTGGGTATTAATGTCAATATTGTATGAGGATTATATTCTGTTTGAGGTTTGTCCTATGAAGTATCTGATTGGAGAAAATTCTTTTCCTTTTCAACCTCTCCGCCCTTATAATCAACCAACTAATCATGTGCAAAATGCTGCAAATACACTAGCTGTTACTCTGCAGAAGGTTGTTAATGTTTCTTTGTCCTGGAAGTACTTTGCCTAGTTTCGTCTCTTGGAATTGAGAGAATCATTCAAGTTTCCATCATCTGATGACAAGAATTATCTTATGCATTTATCTGCCCAACTCCTGATGATTGTTTGCGATTAGCGCTTGTTATCATCCTCCTTATGTTTTTCATGCTATTAAAGAGAGAAGCGAATGAAGAGATGCAAGGGATACCTTGGCGAGCGCGATCCTTCAGTTGCTTTGCTTTGCCTGGGCAAAGCGGAAGTGGCTTAGCTGCCATAGATTGTGGTTTCATGTAGTCCGAATAACCAATAATTTCTCTCCTATGTTGCTTATGGAATTTGAGTAATTGTGCATTGGCAGAATATGTTGTCCTTGTGATTGGCACTGGACATGAACGTTTGGTGATTAATTGATTGCTGTTTCGCTTGGAGTGTCGAATACGAATGGCTGCTCCAACAACAAAGTTGAACCAACTGCGTCCAGATTTGGAGTACTTACGAAGCAAAAATTCATCCTGTCTGAAGTTAGTTACCATACTCAATTCAGTGAAACCACCAGATCTGACGACAAGCAGTGTGCTCTCCATCTCGATTGACGATCTTTGAAGCAAAGTAATGTCTAGGAAAGAAGCAACTATAGCCCCTTCAGGATTCAACCACTCCTAGTCGTGACACTGAAAGCAAAAGCACATACGCTTATGGGAAACATACAGTGGGTATGATTGATAGTGAAACTCTGTTTTTCTGTAATTTCTCGACTCGAGAGAGATAAAATGAGTTAGAATCATATCCAACGCATAAAAGGTTGTACTCAGCTATAAAAGTGCTTCAATTTTGCACTCATGACACTTGTAATTTCCGTTCACGCGATCATCTTCAGTATCGAAGTAGCATTTACACAAAGAAAATCTGGTCCTATCAAATCAAATTCGCATACATAATGATGACAAACCGGTCGAGAGAGAGCGAATGCGTCCTAGCAGGACTCTGTTAGTCTGGGAGGGGAACACCGGTAGCTGAAACAAGAACCATGCAGAGCTTGCCAAAAAGTAGTAAAGATATGCGCCACTGGAGAAATGTTTCCATTACATTAACTGAAAAGTACAGCAGACCAACTGGGTACATCAGATGATGAAAACACAACTGGATTACTTGAAAAGCTCACGTCCACACAGTGTCTGAAACGATACTCGAGGATCCGGAGCGACTACTATGAAATTCCTTCATGTTCGTACAAAAAATTGGACAGGAATTCGTTGAGGATTCCCAACCATCTTCATCAATCTCAGCACCAGATGCATGCCATCTATTATCCAAGAGTTTGATAACGATGATGTCACTCAAGCAGCCTGTTTGGCTTGTTTCATGAGCTGTATAAATTCACCAAAAGCTGTAGCAAAAACAATAGCTTCTATTAACTAGCAGTTAAAAGTTCCCACTAACTACCATAGGAAAAAAAATCCAAGATTAGACTCCTGAAACCTTTTTGAGATAGTTATAGGAACCTAGACCACTAACTATATAATCATTCCTCTCAGTACACAATTATATTCTGCGCTTTGGCAAAGATTTAATTGCGCTCTTAGACGACAAATTGTTATGAAAAATGGAAGGCAAAAAATATCACAATCAGTGGGACACTCACAGGTATCAGAATCATGTGGTCCTGGGGATGCTTCAGGGTGGTACTGAAGAGACATGAGCTTTAACGCAGGAAAGGCCAGGCCGGCACAGCTCCCATCATTAAGATTTATGTGAGTCACTTCCACACCCTCTGGCAATGAAGCAGGGTCAACCGCATAGTTGTGATTCTGAAACAATAGAAGAAAAGGTCAGTATTCTTTCTGCAACAGATGTGCTTGTGCTAGGCTCTTTTGCTCTCTACGCTTCTTCATCTCTTTTCCTTATTGTGAACTAATCGCGCCAATTCTCTGGGCTATATGTCCGGTTAATTATCCCCAAGGAAACCTCATAGAGTTTGAACGGGACAACACACCTGAGAACTAATCTCCACTCGGCCATTGTGAAGGTTCCGCACCGGATGATTCCCTCCATGATGACCAAATTTCATTTTAAATGTTTTGCCACCTAGAGCTTGGCCAAGCAGCTGATGACCCATGCAAATTCCGAAAACAGGGGCTTTGCCAATTATTTCTTTGACAGTTTCAACAGCATAAGGGACAGCAGATGGGTCTCCTGGGCCATTGCTGAATAGAACCCCATCAGGGTTCATTTTGAGAGTTTCTGATGCTGGCCATGTTGAGGGGACTACAGTAATTTTACAGCCGTAGGATGCTAACCGCCTCAATATGTTCTGCTTTATCCCGAAGTCGTACGCAACAACCTTCAATAAAGAACAAACATAGCAATACATTTCAAATTTTCAATCAAAGTTGTGGGAAGAACTCACTGGTTAAGACTTGGGATATGACACTGACACGAAATTTATCTTCACCCCTGCCACCAGATGTGAACTCCCAGTCTGAGTATGTTTTATCAATCCATTCATAAGGAGCATCACATGAAACCCCACTGATCAAATCAATACCTAAAGACAAGATAAAACTCAGTATTTCAAACTTAAGAAATTCACAAGCCATCTTTATCCATTAAACTAAATTCTCACCGTCAATGTGCCATGAACGTGACATCTCCAGGAGTTCCTTGTCTGTCCTTGATTGTTCCGTGCTCAATACACCAGTAAGGCTTCCATCTTGCCTTAATCTGCGGGTGATTGCACGTGTGTCAACATCATCTGCGACAGAAATAAAGGCGAGAACATGAGTTCGATGAGTAGGTTACAAGTGCAAAGTAAACAAACTATTGGTAGTTTGACTTAATCATTTTCAAAAAAAATTGCGGCTATGTCTCACATATTCCCATGATATTCCTCTCTGCCAAATAATCACCCAATGTTTTTGTGCATCTCCAATTTGAAGTGCTGCACAATGCCAAGAAACAAATGATATAAAATCGCACTCTTATTTTCACAACAGCACAGCAAACGGAGGAGGAACTCGCAGTCTTATTTTCGCAACAACACAGGAATGGAGGAGGAACCTGATGCTCAAACTTCGAATGACAAGGCCAGCAAGGAAGCATTGCCTCGATTCTTCATCATCTGACAATGATTCAAAGGCTCAATTTTAAGCTACCATCGGAGCAGGACGTGTGGAAAAATATTCACTTACCGAAATTAACCCCAGTATTGCCAATGTGTGGGTTTGTCATCAGGACAAACTGTCCAGCATAACTAGGGTCTGTAAGAATTTCTTGATACCTGAAATTCAAGTAAATGACAGATGTTGGACTTCATACACAAAATGGGGGAGAAGAACATTTCCATCTTGTCTGATGACAAAGGACAGGAAAACTTTCATTTGAACAAAACTGTTAACTCATGCATTTGATCTCCAGCAAAAAGCATGAGAAACTACATAAAAAACAAGTTGGCTTGCTGAACATCATCACCTTCTTAAAAAAAGTTCATCAAACACTGGGAAAAGAGTACAATTAAGAGAAGAGTTCTCTAACCATAACAAAGCAACCTTACCATCTTGATATGGTGAATAACTACATTATGTAAAAAAAAAAAATTAAAAAATCATCTGAACAAAGACAACAACAAAGAGTCCTCTCATCTCATATAAATCACTCGTTCTGCAAACAAATTGCTCGAGAAATAATAAGCATGCCAACACTGAAATTGAAACAGAATCATCTCAATCTAATCCGTCAAGGTGAGATGGCTATCCAACTTGACCGATTACATATAATTTAATCACATTGATTTTTTACCAATTTTTTTTAGGTTCTCTTTTATCTCGGCTTCCAAAAGTATCTCCTGACTTTTGAGGAAACATCATTTCACCATGAAATTGGGAGTTTCCTGTGGCAGATGTTCCATTAATTAGGTCAGTTTCCTATAGACATTATCCACTGCTATTGATAAACCGAAATGATTTCGTTAAGAGAGACAATTGTTTGTACTCATTCCGAGCAATCTCTATCTGATTCCTTTTTCTTGTGACCTTCTGCAGGGTTGCCATTTCCATGTTTCCTTAATAAATATAACTTCAATTTTAGCAGCTAATGATATATGTTTTGTAGTAAAGAATAAGCATGCACAATGGCCACTCAACTAGTTCAAGAGAGGGAAAACACTTCTACGCTGGTCATCAGCAAGAGAAAGAATACAAACATTAGTCACTTGGGTTTTTTATGCCTATATGATGAGACACATGTTTTTCTCCCTCCCTTATGAAAATTAGATCAACATCAATTTGAAAATGAGTCACTCAACTCACTCCTAATTTCTTATTAGTGCCTCCCTCATTGTTCAAATGTTTGTCTGTACCAGATAACTAGAAACTAACTATCATAGCCTAAAAGAAGTATGTAGCTGGAGAAGGGACTTCTGACATTTTGCCAAGCCCAAGTAGACACATATGAACTTTTCTTTGACATGTAAAAAGGAGTGCCTCCTTAAATTAGCACCTTTCCACTTAAATTATTACTTTTTATGTGTCAATTATAGAAGTTAATGCTGAAGCAGTGAAAAGACATCTCTAGTATTTCGCCAATGAACACAGATAGGAAATGATCTTTACACATCGAAAGTCAAATTGAAGATGATGTAGCTTCAGGATGACTTTTTCTGTTGAAGATACTAGAGCTCTCATTATCTTTTTTTTTTTGGGGTAAGGAGAGCTCTTATAATCTTTGTTTAGTGCAAAGTTCAAAATTGTTATATATTTCTAAATTGGGTCACGTACAAATTCAGTCCTTTAAGTTTCAGCTTTTGTGCGATTTGATCTTCAGCATTCCATGTAATTCAATCAAATTCCCCAACTTTATATATTTGTCCAATCGGATCCTCTAAGTTTTATTTTGTGAAAATCAAGTCCTCTTTCTTAATTTGCACAATCAAATACTTCCGTCAACCACACTAACTAAAATGTCAAGTTAATCAATGATGTGATATTGCTTATGTGAAAGAAAATGCCACGTGATAATTAATTTGGCGCCAAATGAGCCAAAAACAAATGGTAAATACAAGAAAAAAATCCTTCGACAGTATCAATTACAGTGGACAGATAATGTAATTGATTGCACACATTAAGAAAGTTAGAGGAGTTGATGGCACAAAATAAAACTTGGGACCAAATTGCACAAATCCAAAAAGTTAGAGGACTTAATTACACAAAACAAAAGTTATATGGCTAAAATGCACGTATTTTGAAACTTAGAGGACTATATACTTAAGCATGAGACAGGAAAGCTTCCATGTATCTTGAGTTGCGCATCCTGTCTAGTTAAGGTATCTATTACAAACAATGATGATGATGACAACAAACCAAGCCTTGTCTCACTTATCAGCTATGTGAATCTTTTCCCCCCATTGTACTTGATCGTGAATAAAGATTTATTATTTATGCATGATTTACATCTTCCCTTGACATCTCTTCCACATGTTCGTAGATATTTCCCTGCTCTTTTTCATCTATGCATATATTGTTGAACATGTCTCCTCACTAACCAGCCGAAGTTCCACTCCAACGCAATTAAATCATCCTAGACGAGCCCCTCTCATCTGATACTTGAATGAGGTAGCGTCTACTTGTCCTCTAATAAGTTCCTCTTCCATCACATTTTTTCTCAAGTACCCACATATCCGGAGAAGCATTCTCATCTTCGCTATGCTCATTTTTTGCACATGTTGATGTTTAGTTTCCATAAAGCATTGCCCCATTAGTTTCACCAGGAAATACTCAACACGTAAAATATACAAGAATTTCAAATAGAAAATGAGATTAATACATTCTGTTATGAAGATTAAGTACAAGAGGAATACTCTGTGTTGCATGAGGAAAATCCTATCCATGCGTCCATATGTTCTTTAACAAATTTTGTGTAATCATCTAAAAGCTTACGTATGGCTAAGGAAACAAATGATTAGAAACATCTTAGTACCCGGTCATGGAGGTGTTGAAAACAACTTCTCCAACTTGTGTTCCCGAAGCCCCAAACGACTTGGCCCTCCAGATAGAACCATCTGCCAGGACCAGCCTCGCATCAGCTAGCTTCCAGGGCCTTTCTTGAACAGCTGAGGCTCGACAAAAACGTCATATTATATTATGAAAACGCCCCCGACATGTCAACGCGTTTTGAACGGCACAGGCATATAAACAAACACGTTGAGGACAATCCGAACCACCTTGGGAACGAACAATCAAAAGAAGAACACCCACAAGATCACCCCAAAATGAAAATACCGGCGAAGGCATCGTGAGAAGAGGAGAGAGGAACTGAGCATCTGACGACGAAAGGCCTCGACTTTGAAGGGTTCTTCGTAGAAGGGTTCGTAAAGAAGCACCTCACCGCATGATTTACAGTAGCCATTGCTCTCTCTCTCAAGTTCGTTCTTTTGATGCGTCTCTCGAGTTTCTCACTTCACTGCTCCATCGAGGGAGAAGAGCCGGAAGTTGCGGGCATAACTAGAACACAAAAACCCTAACAAGATTAATTATTTTAGGGAAATTTTGAAATAAGGTACCAAGTGCCCATAATATCTTAAATAATGGCATCAAATTAATCTTATTTAAAAAATATCTGAATTGTTCTCGTTATTTTAAATAATGGCACAGATTAGTCATGATCATTTCAGATAAGAGCCTAACATGGCCGACCAACTACTCCGGCCAATCAAGGAATTTTTGGTCAAAATATGATTTTAATTTAATTTATAATTAAATTAAACTAAAAGTAAAAAACAAAACATGGAACAAGTATATATATAGCATGGAGGGGTTGGGTGTCGCCCCAACACAAGGCGAGGCGACATCGAAGGTTAAAGGGCCCCGACGACCCTACCAATCGTCACCTTGGTCCAGCAAAGAGCCTTGGCCCCCTATCGGACCTAGTCGAGGGCCGATGACCCTCGCTCAAATCTAAGAGAGGGTCGCGGCCCTCTCCCTCCTCTGGCGAGGGCTAGCTGGCCCTCACATTTGGTCGATGGGGTCACTAGCCTCCGCCGAGTCCTTGGTGATCTCGCCAATAGCTATTGTTGCCACTCCACTGGTGTTGGGGCGGTGGCCACAAGCAAGAGGGCTAGCCCTCTCGGCTGTGTTTCTATTTTTTTCTTTTATTTTTTAAAAATTATTTAAAACATAAAAAAAAGAGAATAAAAAAGAATTGAATTACGAAAATGCCCAGTCAATAGGTTAGTCAAGTACTTTTTTGAGATTATATGACCACTTCATATTCTTATTTTTAACAATATTCACTTTAAGACCTTTTTTGAAATAAAGTAAATTTCAAACTCTAATTTAAGAAAATGAAGATACTTCGAGCCATTTTTTTTAAAATTTTCCATTATGTTATTAATTATCAAAATCATTTTTTGGCCAATTTTTTTTACAAATAAAAATATAATTTTATTTATAAATATTGATATGTTCACCAGAAGTCTTAAAAGTTATGATGAAAATACAATCGAGTATTAAAATTTGTAAAAATATAATCGAGTCATAAAACTTGTTAAATTGATATAATCGAGTTATTCCATTCCGTCTATCTTGATTAATAGACGACGTTACTTTTTTTTAGTATTTTCTCTTTCAGGTGGCGATGATGTAGCTAAAACGACGTCGTTTTATAGTGAATTTAATTTTTAATATATTTTTTCATTTAAATTAATTAATAAAAGGGTTAATACCATAAAAATCTCAAATCGATACACCTGTGATACTCTAAACTAATTTTGTTACCATTAAAAATCTCAAATTGATACATCTTTAACAATTTTATCCATAACTGATAAACTTGTGATAACCCTTTGTTAGTTTTCATTATTGTCAAATTGCTAAATTAGATGACCCTGATAATTATTGTGTATACATGTTTATAATTTTACTCTTTATTTGTCATATGTGTATCAATTTGATATTTTTTGCAAAAACTAGCGAAGCATAAATTTGTCATTTTGTATATAAGTTTAAGATTTTTGGTGGTTAAAGAACTTAGTATGGGGTAAATTGTCATATGTGTACTAATTTAAAGTTTTTTTGTGGTAAAAAAATTGGTATAACTTTGTCATAGGTATAGCAATTTGTGATTTTTCTTGACATTAACCCTTAATAAAAAAAAAAAAGCCCAAAGAAAACCCACTAACCTATCAGCGAGCCCTCGCTGCCACTGCGCCATCGCCGCGAGGAAGGGGTCGACGATGGTGGAAAAATGATCGGCAAGACCAGCGACCCTCACCCAATTATGGCCGAGAAAATAACATACGACGAGCTCGCTCGAATCCTAAGCCATTTGATGTCCAATGAACATCAATTGAGGAGCTCGATAAAAGCTCATGATGCCAAGAGAGATTCGCATAATATCTCGTAAAGATCCATGCCTCTTCGAAAAGATGGACACATTTCAATGACAGCGCGGGTCGCGATTGTGCTTGATGCCGGCGAAACGAAGAACTCGATTGTCTCTGCAATTAGAAAACAAAGGAGGATCGAAAATAATCGGTCGATGAGGGAATTCGAACGTCCCTCGACCGATTGAATGACTAAACCATCTTCTGCATCTCTGAAAATCGACAATAAAGCTTTTTTTTTTTTTTTTTTTTTTGGTTGTTGGTCCTAGTCTTACTTTAGATACCGAAAACCTATTATTGCGTAAATTCTCTTTTTATGGTGACAAATGTAAAAATAAATTCAACAAGAAAGAAAAAACATTAAAAGCCACGTGGCATAGCATGGATTTTTTAATACTTATTTTCTTTTTTCTTTTTTTTTTTTGGGTAAAAGAATGGAAATTCATTCTGACTCTCCAAAACCCTAACCCAATATTTGGCCACTGGACATAACTCTCTCACACTCTCTAAAGCCCACCTCCGATTCGATTCTTGAGCTCCATGAAAGAGAGAAGCAAGAAACGATGATCCGCAGAGGACTCTCTTCCCTGCTCTCCTCCTCACTCTCCAGACCCTCCCTCCCCTCAAGGCCTCCATTGCGACCTCCTCCGCCGCCGCTCCCACCCTCGCCGTCTCTCCGGCTCCGTCGGCCTCAGCATTTTGACCTCCTTCCGGGCTCTACAATCGCCGGCAGAGGGCAATGCGGCGGCGTCAGGCCTTATAGCTTGCTGAGCTTGAACGACCTCAGGGACAGGCAGCCGAAGAAGCAGAAGAAGCGGAAAGGGCGCGGGATCGGTTCGGGGTTGGGGAAGACCGCGGGGAGGGGCCACAAGGGGCAGAAGGCGAGGGGGACCATGAAGTTCGGCTTCGAGGGCGGGCAGACGCCGCTCCGCCGCCGGGTCCCGAAGCGGGGGTTCAAGAACCCTTTTAGCCTCACTTTCCAGGTGCGCCTTCGTCGGTTGATCTCAGTGCCTTCTGCTTTGTTCTCTTGGAGCAATTGGTGATGTGGTCGTTACTGTCTTGTGGCTCTAATAGTCCGCACGAGTTGCTTGTGAATGTGGCTGCAGATGACAGGAGAGAAAACTTAGTTCAGACATTTGAGTTCCGGAATCATATGAATATCTAGCATTTTGACTGGAAATAGTTTGATCCCAGTTTGCTGCCATTTGACGAGATTTTCAACTGATTTAATGCGCTGGGACAGCTTACTGATCATAAAAGTGGTCTCAGAACCGGTGAGCATTAGGTGTTAGCATGTCCAGTGAGCATTAGGTTTTAGCATGTCCATTGGATTGTGTTGGTCTGGGACAGCAAAAGCTGAGTAGATGGCGCTCATTCACTGCCTGCTGGCAAAGAAATTTTGATTTAGTTGATCCTTCCCATGATGTTTTTCCCAAGATTACGCAGTGCATAATGTTACTAAATCGTAAGTTGTGGTCATCTCTTTTACTATCTACTGTTATGATTGTGCTAAATAATGAGACTTAGTGAGAATACTTTATCTTTCCTATTTTTGACTGATTTTGTTTCCTTGACTTCCTCCCCTCTGTGCTTGGTTGTTTACTTTTTTACCTGCTGTGGCAGCCTGTTGGATTGGGAAAAATTGCAAAGCTCATAAATGCTGGGAAAATTGATTCTTCTGAGTTAATTACGATGAAAACTCTCAAGGTATTGCCATTACATATACTTGAGTTTCATCCATGTACATTATCGGCATTGCTTCAAAATGGTTACTATTGTTCTTGTGATAGGATGTAGGGGCTATCGGGAAGCAGATTAAGGATGGAGTTAGATTGATGGGACGAGGTGCTGAGCAAATACATTGGCCAATTCACCTGGAGGTAACTATGTTTCTAAAGCTCTTCCTTTCTTACTGACCCTACTTTATGTGCCATGCACACAAGGAAAATGTCCTCATTTACTTTCGGTTCCTTTTTTGTTGGATGAGATGAAATGTACAAATGAGGTACAAACTCTTTCGTAAGTGAACTTAAGGTGTCGAACCTTGGGAAATGAGTTTTACTGGGGGAAAAGGATGACTTTCAGATTTAGTTCATTGCATTTTTGCTGTACCAAAAGTTCATGAGGTATGATGAATCAAACCAGTAACAAAGTATGTCTTCATTTTGCTTGGGAAAAAAGAAAAAAATATAACAAGGTCCTGTTGTTTCTCCTTTTCCACAAAATCCAAAAAGCATGAAGATGTTTGGGTGGGTGGGGTGCATCTTTTCTAATTCAAATGTCTATAATCTTTACAATTTCATTTAGAAAAAGCAATAGATGGTGGTGGTCGTCTAAACAAGTGAAAGACTGCAGCTTTCCCGCCTATGTACTGTGCAATCGTAATTGATCAGTAACTTCACCCTCGGATTTGGCAATTATCCATTGTAAATTATTTTGGTTCGATACAGCAAAGGGACAATAAATTCATTTGGGAGATCACCAAGAGAGAGTCCCAATTGCGAGCCAGTTAATATAACGAGTTGTGGGCCAACTATGATACATATTAACTACACCACATCTCAGATGTGACACCTCTTTTGCCTAACATCCTCACACATGCGCCTTAACAAATCTTCTCCTTTCGTGTGAGCCCCTTGTGTTAGGCTCACTCCCCCTTAATCCAGGTATTCTTTTGTGCTAACATTATCTCTACTCGAAAATTTCCGTTTTAGCCTGGCTAGGTATGGCAACATGTTGGTAAGGACAATATCCACCCTTCATATGCTCCACCTCAATTGCCTTTGCCCCACCTAGCTCTGCGGGAAGTCAGGGAACCGTCCGCCACCTTGATTAGGGAGTCATGCTCCAGATTTTCCTTCCTTGACACGCACACACACGCACATATTTGAAATGGGCTACCAAAAAAACCATTAGCACGGATACCACTTGCTGCATCGATGTAGTAGAGATCTGATCCTTTATAGGGAAGATCACCAAGCTGAAGCCTAATTTCGAGTCCGTTAACATATCTAGTTGAACTCGCTTTCACTCAAAAACTTAAGCCAATGAAATATGGGTCAACAAGGATCACAATACAACACATTTCTCATGTGAGATATTTTTTGCTCAACACTCACATGTGCACCTTAACAAACAGATCCTCTAGACAATTGACGGGAAGAATTCAGCCCGTTTACCTTTCCTAACAACGAGGGCAACTGCCGGAGCCTCTTTGGACTTTCTTAGTTTCTCCAAGGGGAGTTCCTTGATCTTTAAATAATTCCTGCGTGATAGTGATAGAAGGCCTTACTACTTATGATCTCCTATTCAAGATAGGTAAAGGACGCCTTATCATGGGCTTGAAAAATTGTTTTTGGGAATTCGATAAGTAAACTCATCGTGATTTTTTGGCTATTTAAATCCCTTTCATAGGTGATAAATGTAAGTCCTTTCTACATCTTACATTGATTTACCTTCCTCTCGAGGTTCTTGATTGAATTGTCGTACTGGTGCTGGTCACATTTATTGGAGGAACTTGTTTATTATTGATGTTAGCTACGTTTATTTCCACTTGTATATTGGCGATATTTACATGGGTAAATTGCCGTTCTTGTTAAGTAATTCGTTGCATTTGTTTAATTTGACGACATGATTCTTGATTACTTCATGCATTTAAATGCATAGCTCACCTGTTCCAAAGGATTAAATTCTGTGGGGGTCCACAGCCCAAAAGCAGCATACCAACTGATGTTTCCTAAGTATGATGATGCCAATTGTCTTGACACTTCGAATAATTCAGAGCTGATGGCATATGTTTGATGCTCGCGAAAGAAAACTGACAATTTGATCGCGACTCCAGGTGTCAAGGGTTACTGTTCGGGCTAAAGAAGCAGTAGAAGCTACCGGCGGTTCCGTCAGAAGAGTGTACTACAACAATTTGGGCTTGCGGGCATTGGTTAAACCAGAGTGGTTCGAGAAGAAAGGCAAGTTGCTACCAAAACCAGCAAGGCCTCCTCCGAAACAGATGGACAAGGTCGATAGCATAGGCCGGTTGCCTGCCCCAACAAAACCCATTCCGTTCTTAACCGAGGAAAAGGAGGCTGTTGCTACTTTGTCATGATGGTTAAACGAATTTTTCGCGATAAAGAGCGTCCTTAATTTTTGTTCAATAAATTTGCAGGCTAGATTATGTGAGCTTTTTAGATATTCTTCTTTTGGTAATCGTACGCGGATGGATGAAGGAAAAATGCTGGAACTGGGTTTTGCTAATCTTCATCTGCCTCCTCTCACGAGGTGTGTAATTTTTCTTTTTATGTTTTGATATATTTTGGGAAAAAAAGGGGTGAGAATTTTCAAGTATACATTCATGTGCAAATGTGTGTCGTGAATTTAAGGGAAAATTTTAAATAAGGGCTTGACGTGTCCTGATATTTTCACATAAATGTCGAAGAGGGTGTAAAGTGTACAAAGAATGGCCTGATTAAGGACACTTTCGTCATTTTACTTACTTTTTCCTTTCTCTTTATTTTTTTGCCCTTTCTTCTTTCCCTTCCCTTTTGGCCAGTATTTGGATATGGCTGGCGGCACCGGTGAGGCTGGGTGAGGCATGGCCGTGAGGGAAGGCCTCATCGACAACAATAAAGAAAAAAATGGAGTGGGAAAAAAAGTACAGAAAAATTAAAAAAAGAAAGTAGCGGAAATATCGCTCTTCTTTGTTAACAAAGAGAAGCTTGAGGCTTTTATTTAAAATAAGATTTTTTTATCAAATATTTTTGAAATAAGGTTCGCCTTTCTTGTTTGAGAAAATAAGAACATTTCAATGATTTTATTTGTAATTTTCATGTGAATTTTTTCTAGATGAATTAAATTTGGTTTAACTTTTAGTATTTGTTAGATTTGCTCATAGTTTGCTAGAGCTAGCAATGAGTATCATTTAGTTTTTTTATGCGTCTCCATTCTCACGTGATTCACGAAAAATGAATAGTTTGTACAATATAAAAAAAATTGACTTAGATTGCTTGAAATAATCAATTGATTAAAAAATATTTTTATTATCAATAAAAGTTTATATGTAATTATTTATGTGATAGATGAAAATATTTTGCATCCATTAATTTTTGTAAGCGGCAAACACGATTATTTTCATGAATATTTTTCAAATCATTTATTTTTTGCGTAACAAACGAACTCTGAGCAAGCACATAGTCTCAAGGGAATTTACCCTTCAAATATTGCTTTGGCGAAAGCCCCGCCTTCCTATGTAAAAAAGCGTACTAGATGAGGCGTTATACCTTTCTCATATAAATAAGTATCCTTAATCTCATTTGCAAATATGTGTCTTTTCGATCATGTCCATTTGCCTCTTCATAGGGCTCAGTGGGCTTTCTACGAGGAAACTAGGGAGTTAGATTCAAGCAACTCGTTACTACACGATCAATCAAGCGAAGCTAAGAGAGAAAAGCGGCTGTACTTCCGATCAAGATACGATGCCAACGAATTCCAACGATTATTAACTTTTTTCTAAATTACAAATGTTTCATACCTCGGTTGATTCATCTATGATTCTTTAAGGTTGTTGACTGCAGGAAAGATAAAGAAAAGAAGAATATTTGTTCTCTGGCTGCGAGGGATATTGCTTATTACATATTCGAGCGAGAAGGCTGGTCGTAAATGGCAATGATGCGAGGTGCGGTAGTTGCTATAGAACGGTGTAATAAAATTTTAATATGAAAACAGAGGAAAGTCTGAAAAAAAGAAGAAGAGGAAAGTCCAAAAACAGAAGAAGACGAGAGTGCGCCATTTTCCACCACAAACAAGAACTGCCGTACTCCATGTGATGCCTGGTTCTTCTCTTCCTGTCTTGAAGCGTTCTAGAGAGAGAGAGAGAGAGAGAGAGAGAGAGAGAGAGAGATGGCAACAGAAGTTGTGAGCTTCGTATTGGGTGGGTTCGCCATTTACAACTCTGCGACGAGCAGTTCGAAGTCGAGGCCTTTCGCTCTCGCAAGTTCGGTCCCTCTCTCTTGCACCCACTTCGCTTCCGCAGGTAAAAACCATTTCCTGTTTTCTCTTTTCTCTTGATTTCATCCCCATTTCGAATCTTGCTTATCGATTGAAAATGGGTGCTTCTTAAATTGTTTGGTCTCATGCTGGGTGGATCTTTTTTGGTGCTTCAGGAGCGCAGGTTGGCGATGGTGTTCTCAACAATCCCTTGCTGTACGCAAGAACTTTTCTTGAATTTATTTGGTCATCCAACTTAGTTTTATCTGATGCTGGTGTCATGATATGATGAGCTAGTTGGAGGTGTGATGTCTAGTTTGCGTTTGCCCACCTTGAGTTGAAATTCGTAAAGAGCATCAATCAACGTAAAAAATAACAAAGCGTTGTCCCAGTAATAAGCGGGGCTACTTTTTTTCGTCATTGCTCTATTCTTTTGTACTTCTTTTTAAATTTCAGTATGCATATCTATCCTATAGTTGCATTCTTGGATGGATATCATTCATGAATTCCCACACGTCTAGCGAAGCATATTCATCATCGCTGTGCTCGTCTTGTGCACATATTGATATTTGACAGCCGGCATTTTGCACGGTCAGGCATCGTTGCGCCTATCATCTACTGAAGTCTGTGCTCAAGCTAATTTTTTTGACGCTATATGTGTCTTTCCATCTAGTCCATGCTGCTTCTGTAGGGGATCTCTGGTGCTTTCTCTGTTGTTTTGCTAAATGGATCCTAAGTATCTTTTTTTTTTTTTTGGAATCAAGAGAAGATATAAGGCTGATGTAAAAATTGAAAAGCACAATTGCTTGGAAGAGCACTAAAAGAATCTGATATGTTAATGAAATGAATTAGAAAACTTTGGTCCATCTTCACCAAATCTCAGCAAAAAAAAAAAAAAAGATCGAGTTATTACAAAAGTTGAGTTGTTCGATTTTTGTTGACTGCATCATTGATGAATCTCTTGAGAGCAGTTCCCAGCAAGGAAAAAACTGCAGGAGCACTCATACATTGTTTTAGGATGTCCTAGAAAAATTAATCTAAATATGACAAGATGCAGTATGGTTGAACAAGGTTTATAATGTGTGAACTCTGTTGGAAACTATTATTAGCTCTTTAAATCTGCCAAAATTAATCTTTTGAGCTATTTTGCCAACTATTCTGGAGGATTTGGCTACAAGTTACCGTAGAAGAACTAGAAAGACGTGGAAGCAGGTGATAATTAAGGCAATAACTTCTCCTTAATTGCAATATTTGATTAGTAGGCGCATAAAAATATTCAGCATGACATTGAAGGGTTGCATGGCCAAGTCTAGATATTGAGTATCATGACTCTTATGGTTTCTTTGAAACAGGGTAATTAGAAGGAATTTAAGGAAAAGATTTCCTTTGTGGTCTCGTTTCTGTTTCCGAGAGCTCTTTTTTTTTTTTTTTTTCCTTGGGATCTTTTAGGTTGATGGGTGATGGAAACCAAATTGTAAGTTGCTTCAAACCAAATTTTTGAGAGGTGGAGCAGGTTTTGGGAGAAAGGAAGTGGTTAGCAAATTATAGTTCTTGAACTAAAGGATGATTCGATGTTTAAAATGTTGAACCTTACTGATGAATTTGAAAACTGTGCTCATCAGTGAGGATCTTAAATTTTTTTTTTTTTGTCAGGATCTTTATACCCACCTTTTGCGTTTGTTTGTTTGTTTTTTCTTCCTATATGCCCTATTGTAATGTTTGTTTGTTCTTGGTATGATTGCTAGAGATGCTAGTATGGTTATGATATTCATGTTTTCTCCCAAATGCGCATTTACTTACTGGCAAAATGTATGAACTGGTGTCTCCATCTGAGGGCTAGTGTGTCAAGCCAATCAACTATTATTGGTTAAAGTGGAGTTTGCAGAAGTCAAGTTCATGTCGGCAAATGCTTGCTTGTTTTATGCACCAACCTCATGGGATAATATATCGAAATTTGTTGTGGATGGATATGGATAGTATTGAACTGAGTCTGCAACTATACTGCATATGCTGAACTAGTGCTTGGAGTTTGAAGTGCTTGCTGGATAGGGACATGATGGTAATTAACTTAAACTGAGCCAATTTCCATCATGTGTAGCACCAGAATTGGAGCAAATCCTGAACAAAGGTGGTTACAACCCACTTACATGGCCAAAGTTGCAAAAGGAAGTTCTGGCCTAGTAGGGGACGATGAGGGTGTAGCCAACGAATTGGATTATGGAACAGAGTACGGTAGAGTAGACCAGATCAAAGCTGGCCTTTACCAGGCTGTCAATGGTACAAGCCCCCTGGCACGTTCACCCGGTTTTTGTTATTCTGATTCACTTATAAAGTTTGCACTGAAAATTACTCTGTTGGCCTACGGAAAATATAGGATTAAACAGAGGGATTTTTGGTGTACCATCTGCAAAGAAGTCTGAGATTGAAGGTCTTGTTAGGCAGCTTGAGTCTCAAAATCCAACTCCAAATCCAACAGAGAATTTAGACAAGGTAAAGCCTTTTGAGGTGATTTAATTGTAGTTTTTGCACAGCTTATTTACTCAAATATTGATTGCACTACCATCATGTTTGCAATTTCAAGGTTGGTGGATGCTGGAAGCTTGTATACAGCACCATTACGATTCTCGGATCGAAGAGGACAAAGCTGGGACTGCGAGATTTCATAAATTTGGGAGACTTTCTTCAGAATATATATGTTGCTCAGGTAAAGAGACCATCAATACTATGCCGACATATCAAACTTATCGTGTTTTTCCTTTTGAATTAGTTTTCGTTGGAAATGACAGAAGTCAACGTATATCAAGCTAAAGCTATGTCCTTGTAGAAATTGTTTTCCCCTGATCAGTGAAAGGTGATACCATCAAGGCCACAGAGATGCAACCAATTCTTATAAGAGGAGCTCTTGAAAACTAATGAAATAAAGTTGGTCATGGCACTTCAGGGAAGCAATTCCTGCTAAAAAGTAAATCCATAGAGAAACAAATTGATTCGGCTTTCTTAGACTGAATCAAATTGGAAAAATAATCTTTTTGCACAATCCCTGTAGCTTGGATTACTCTACAGTAGAAGCAAATCAATTATTCTTTGAAAAATTCATTTTTTTTTATAGAACTTCAAATAGTCTATCCTTCATTGGGAATGTTGCTCAATGTCCACCATTTTCATTTCAGTAGCAGTACAGTACTACCCCGCAATTATGTGCTGTTCATGATGTTTTGGTGATTTTGTTTGCTTTCACTAAGTTTCAACGTTTGGTGATCCGAAATTGGAGGGCAAAGCAGTCAACGTGATCAAGTTCAACGCAAGGGGCTTGAACATGTTGAATGGGCAGTTGACGATTGATGCATCATTCAGAGTCGCATCTGAATCAGTTAAACCTCTTATCACTGCTCTCATTATTTGCTCTTTTGCTTCATGATTTGCTGCTAATCTATAATTCTTGAGATATTTAGACAATTTTTACTTTTACAGAGGGTTGACATTAGTTATGATAAATCAACTATCACTCCCGATCAGGTCTGTCGATATCTGCCCCTTGTTTTTTGTTTTTTCCCTGGTCTAGGAAACCAGGATTATGAATTGAATTTAAATGACTCTTTTTTGGACATATTGCCTGCTATTCTACAGTTGAAATCTGATGTTGTTGATTCTTCCTTTATTTGAATTAACAACAGTTGATGAATATGTTTCGACAAAACTATGATCTCCTTCTAGGCATCTTCAATCCTGAGGGGTGGCTTGAGATTACGTATCCTTCTGAGATGTGTTCTTTGTGTGGTACATATTTTCTTGATATAGTGAACTCTGAGCTAAAGGAGGCTTTAGTTCCTTGACTGAAGCGCCACAGTTATGTTGATGACACGATGAGGATAGGAAGGGATGATAAAGGCAATGTCTTCATACTGGAAAGATCAGACGAGGAGACATGAGTATTCATCAAAGGCTCAATCCCTAATTGCTCTTGTTGTTCTCTGTATACATTTTTTGATTTTTTTCCGGAAATTTTTGTGGTTGGGTTTTGACCTTCATTATTCTAAAGAAAAATTGTATCCGCAGGATGGTTCTAGTAAATAAATTGAAAGCCATCACCTCGCCATGGTTTTTGTTTTTCGTTTAATTCTTAATATCTCAGTTGAAAGAACTTGGAAATAATTTAAGGTGTGAAATTTCTTGTAATGACCATCACCATGTTACTTGTTCCAGAAGAAAGTTTGAGGTACTTCATTTTCAAACTATGGTTGAGTTGGAGACTAAAGATTTGGACATAGATGTGTGATAAGCACACTAAGCAGATGTAAGCACAAAATCAAGAAATAAGTTCGTCTCAACCCAAAAAAAAAAAAAAAAACGAAGGGTTGCTAATCATAATTCTTTAAATGATTTTGTTCACATTGTTCGGATTTTCGAGAAGGCATGGTGAGGAGAGTTCATTGCCATACATAGGTACAAGCTCAAGCAAAAGAACGAGTGCAAAGCACTTAAACCAAAGATTCAAGTGTAGAATTGAGGACATGACAAAACTCAAACCATTAGAGGATAGCAGCCATGATCTTCTAATCTGAGAGCTGATACAACACCGCGTTTTCATCCTTTCGTCGAATTCAACCAAAAAAAATTGTTGGATCTCTTCCTTAATTAGTCGCTAAATCATCTATTAGCACCACCAAGTATAGAGAAAAAGAGAGTGAGAGAGGTCTGATAAAAAGAGATCAGGACTTTGTGGTTCCGTTCGGTCAAGCATTCAGGACCCAGTCTAAAGGAGTATTTAAACACATGGTAACTCGGATTCATTTCATACTACATGTGTGCAAATCCTGGAACCGTTCCGAAGCAAACTCTAAGCTTCGGAGTTGGATTCCACAGATTCCTGCTGTTGCTTCCACTGCTCCGGCGTCATGGCTTTCTTGATAGAAAGGGCATGTATCTGTTTCATCTCCTCTTGAAGTGCGGCATTCACCAGCCGGTGCCTCTCCAGCAGCCTCTTCCCTTCGAATTGCTTGCACACAATCTCTAACACAAAACTAGCACCACACCTGATAACAGCACGAGACCCTTTCAGGAGTAAGCAAAGGAAAAATTCGCAGAAGACAAGAACCTGGAACGAAATATCAATGAATAACTTGTTTTTGAATGAACGATTACCCTCCTGATGTGTCAGTTACTTCCTGCAAGTAGGAGAAAAATTCTCGTAAGTCCTAAAGCTATAGCATACAAAGTTACAAATTAAACGCACAGTGAGCTAATGAGATCAAACTGCAAGACGTCATGTTCATAAACCTTCTACCTGCTATATGATTGTTAAAATACACAGCAATTCAGTTGTCATTTCTCAATGCAGGTCCCATTATGCCTATAGCTAGAACTCTTCTCCTCAAAGGCCATCAAATGCAGTGAAAGGAAATAAAAAAACACGAGTCTCTCAAATGCTAATCTAGAACTATGTCATGTGTTCCATTCAGAAATATCTTATTCACATCACTTTGATCTGTGCAAGGAAGCTTGCAAGTAAAGCCAGAACGAATAATTTCTCTGCATTATAAGAGGGACAATCTTAACCAACATATCAAGCTCCCAGCACATTTGAGGAACTTTCCTATATATGCATAACAAGTCAACCATGATATCTCTGTAAGAGACAAATGCCTTCCACTGTCGACCATCACCTAATAGATCCTCACCAAATGATTTACGTTGGAAGCTAGTCCAACTAGCATTCTGTAATAGATCTCATATCACTTGCCGAGCCTCTTCATTCGTCAAAATCGACATTTCAAGATAAGAGTATGCCATTCTCAAACAATTCACGTCCTCTTCCACGCGTTAGCCAACAGGAAAACAAAGAGGGTCTCTCTTTTATTAGGAAAAGAGTTCCCTCGCGCTATCAGGAAACTAAATTTCGCTCTTTTGATATTGAAGAACAATCCCACGGGCCACATGTTGTTGCCATACCTTCAGTACTAAATACCGAAACTGGATCCTCATGGTGCCTTCAGACCAATATAGTCAATACTCATTGCAGCTCATTTAGATGCATAGAACCATCTTAATCGGGTAAAAATTGGACCTCTATCGCCTCTTTCCTCCTAAAGAAAATGCAAATAAAACCCATCTCTGACTGTGAAGAATAGCTACAATTTCGCCCCCGACGGAACTAGATGCCTCAATGCTTTCGTCATCTAGAAAGACTTGTAAATTCCCAACAATCCAACGGGCAAACACATCAAACTAACATCATCAGACAAAGTTGCATCTTAATCTTGGACTTTAACTTTTAGGACCCAGTAAAAATTTCGAATCTATATTCGTTTCAAGAGAGAAACCCCGGACTACACCATCGTATTTGCACTAACGCGTAGCAGCAGATGCATAGCCAGGAAAAAGAACAACCCCACAAAAGAAATCAAAGAACTAGGAAATCTCCAGAACCAAATTTGAGGCAGATGCTACTGAAATTCGCGCATGCGAGAAACGAAAAAACAAGAAGAGGAGACAAGAACACTCACAAGATGAAAAGGTTTCAGCTTTGAAGTCAGCGATGATTCAACTTGCTCCTTCGTCACTCCCATCTCTCTCTCTCTCTCTCTCTCTCTCCGTCTGATTCTCTCTCTCTCTTATTCAATTGTTGCGAGCCGGTGAGATGTGTCGTATATCTCTCTCCTGAGTCTCCTCTTGAACTCTTCGCACCCGCAGCGCACGAGAGAAGGAAGACCGATGCGATTCGGTTCGGGTGGACCGCGATTATTTTTGTAATACTTGCTTAATGTTTCTGATTTAGAAAAATTTACATCAGGAATGTATAGAATCACGAGAGAAAAAAAAATCACTGTGACGAATTTAATTCAAAACTTATTTTTTGCGATAGATTTATCTTAAATTTGTATCCGTGTGACACATTTATTCTCCGTCAAAATTCCATTAACAAATACCATTAAATATTATATGTCGCTGCCTTGAACACTCAAGTGCCAAAGACATTAATTTATCGTATGTTTTCCTTTCCTTATTTTCTTTTTCCGGTTCTTTTATTCCTCGTTCTTATTTTTTCCTTTTGGTTTGGTGACAGCGAGGGCGACAACGATGGCAATTGTAAGAACGAGATCATATGTGAAAATGAAAGAGGGAGGGGAAAAAAAACGAAAATCTTAAAAGAGTATAAATGTGTGGCTCGAGTCTATATTTGAGTTTTTTTTGTCATAAAAAAAATTAAGGTAATTGTATTACATAAATATAAGTGTGGATTTTTTTATGTCACAAAAAATCTTTGGGGAATGTACATTATAATAGACATAATCTTTGATGGAAATTCATTAATTTATTGAGTTCTTCGTCCATCAGTTTTTATTCGACAGTTGCTATGTATTTGTACAGCATTAAGTATTAACACCTAAAATTGCCCATCAAAAAGTGATAAAGGGACATGAGAAGGTTTCGATTTTAATGCTCCGTTTATTTAGTAAAAAATAAATAATTTTAAAAAATAATACTTTAAATTGTTTACAAAAAAGGATGAACCAAAATTTTTTTGCTGTAAAAATATTTAGATATAAAATATTATGACAATAAAAATATATTATTTAAAGATTGTTTTTAAAATAGTATCTTTTAAGTCATATATTTTACGTAAAACAAAAGAGCTCAAACGTCATCGTTTTGATCGCTTTCACGTGCCACAATTTTACCGTTTGATTTCACGCTCTCTCTCATTCACCTGGAGATTCGAGCCCTTCCCCACGCCATAATTTCTCTCTCTCCCATTGGACCCGGAAAACCTCACCACAATTGCAGACAGAGCAACAATGGCGGACTACGAGAGCCATCACCACCAGCAGCAAGCGAAGGAGACGGCCGTCCAGGCTCTGAACACGATAATCCAGCTCCACTTCGAGAAGACCCTCGAGAAGAAACGCGCCATCGACCAGCAGAAGAAGGAGCTCCACCGCCTCTTCCTCCTCTTCTTCATTTTCCTCGCCCTCCTCTTCAATGCCGTCTCCCAGCCGTCCTCCCGCCTCCAGTGCCGCCACTGCTGGGCCCCGATCTCCCTCCTCTCCCTCTCCCACCTCGTCTTCTACGTCTCCGTCGCCCAGACCCTCCGCACCATCAACGGCTTCAAGTACCAGCGGCGCTGCCACAAGCTCACCCTCGGCCTCGCCACCGAGAGGCTGAGGGAGCTCAGGATGAGGATGAGCGTGGCGATGGCGAGTAGCGACGGAGCCCCCCACCCCCACCCTCACCACCGTCACCACGAGGTGGTGTTCGACGACGGGGACTTCGAGATTCAGTACCAGGAGCCGCCCGAGAGCTACCTGGGCAAGTTCAAGAGGAACTGGGCTCTGCATTTCGGGTTCTTGATCTTGGTCTACGGCTTCATGGTGTCTTTCTCTGTTGTCATCCTCTGTTTCTAGGAAAGTTCTCTGCATTTTGGTGTTTGCTTTACTGGGTATTGGTAGCATTGGTTCTTCTCTTTCTATAAATTTATCTTAGAGGATTGATTCCCTGGGTCTGATCTGGGAAGAAGTTAACTGGAATCAAAATCAATTCAAGAAAGTTGCCCCAAAGAAAGATGGAAATGGGAAAAATTCAGCAAGACTTCATCGAGGGGGAATCTCTCTCGTGGGGCGTGCACTGTTGCAAAACTTTGGATGCATTCATTGCCAAGTACAATTCACGGGTATGAGGCTTATTGCCCCAAGAAAGGAGCTTTCAAAGCTCAAAAAGCTACCCAAAGCAGACAACACTGCTTTGGCTAAACCTCTCCCTATTGGAACCATCGTCCCTGGGAAGTCACAGTCTGATTCTCTCTGTTCTGGTTTTAATGTAGCTCCTCTGTTCCGTTTTGACTATCTACTTGTTGAGCATGTCAAATAAAAGTAATTTAATTTTCAAAATATTAGCTTGGAAGTAATTATTCAGAAGTGCTTTGATTGCTCTGATTAACAAATTCATAACAACATATAACGAACTGTGCGCATTGCCAGAACTATCCCACTTTTTGGTCCTCTGAAGCACTTTCTAGTGGATTGATGTCCAGATCACATAGTAATGAACCCTTGTCAACCACCCGCCCTTCGGCAGTCCGGCTGAAGTTTAGAACAGTTTTTAATCAGCAGAACAATCTTTCGGCAGACGAAGTGCTTGTGCGAGAAAGGAAATTGATTAGCTAGGAGCAAACAACGTCTAAACCAGTTTAACATACTGAGTATGCTCGAAAAGGGTAATGCTGGAAAAGAATAGACTTTAAAGATCATATCTTTAATGATGATTCAAGGTCTTGGGACAGCCGAAGTGGGTGGGTTCTGCGCTCCCGAGTAAGGAGAACCGTTTTAAATTTAATGAGGATAAATTTCACCTCGTGATACTAAACTACATAAATTTTCAGATGTTGCGACGATCACGACTCAAACATGCGGTTGCAAGAGGTAATGACTGGAGGCTCGATCGCTCGAGAGATCATAAAAGCCCCTACCCAAAAGTGTACTCATATCACCTTCAAATGGCATGCGTGCTTTCGGGGGTGCAGTCAGCATGCATCTGGATACATGTTCACCATTCAATCAGATGAAGCCAACTAGAGTTAGATGTAAGGCAAAATCGACAAATGGGATTCGACTGCATGAACCTGGAACCTATAATCATTTTCGCATTCATCAAGCTTGCACAAAATAAAGCACATGCTAAGAAATTGCAGGACTGTTTTTATTAGGAATTAGGGCATGGAAATGGCTATTTAGACCTGCAAAACTAACATAGTGCTTAAAATTTGGAAAATGAAGTAGCATTCATCATTTCTAATGATCGCTAAATCAGAGAACGCCAACTACAGAGCAATACTTATTATAATGACCTTTGGCGTCTGAACACCTAATTTATTACTCGTTGCAATGAAGAAAAACCCTCAAGTAGCAAAATGAAAATTCCTGATGACCAATTGAAACAATCACGAAAAAAAATGTAGCATTGGGGAAAAGTTTGGAACCATCTGATATGGACTTTGTAATGATCATCAGTAGAAATGAATTAATCATGTCACAATATCACTAAACCTTCTCTTGGAAAGAAAAGTCGCAAAGAGCTCAACCCGTCCAGACCAAAGCTCACACCTTAAGCCGCTGAAAGAGCACTGCACAGCGACTTGTATGCGTTGACACATAGCTTAAACTTCTCTTCAGCCATTGACTGCAGGAACATTGAGTGACAAATAGTCAGAAGAATGCAGGAAAGAGATTTACCGTCTGTAAGTTGGTCTATGAACTGGTGAATACAGCCCTGTCAGATCGCTTCCACGACAAGGTATTGGAGGTGAATTTTTTTTTTTTAAAGGACTGTTCTATTTCTTTGTTGGTGCTTTAGAATTAGATCTACAGGTCTTTGGAGGTAGCTGCATACATTTTCTCTAGACTATCTCATGGATGCTTTAAAATTGTCAACATTCAGAGCTGAAAAGAATAAGATCCCGGACAGACAGAAGTTTCATAGACTTACCTGTGAAGGGCCTTGATGCCTATCGGGATGCCATCTGAGGGCTGATAGTCGAAATCTGCACATTCAACGACAAGTCAGCAATTAGGATATGCCAATGTGACAACTTCACCAAAAATTTATAAAAGAAAGATCTGGATCCCCTACATGACATTGATTGATCCGGGCCGTCCAAATCAAAATGGATGGCCCGGATCAATCCACATCACTTTTTTTAAGGGAGGGAAATTTTTGGCGGAAATGTGAAAAATTTGAAAAAAGTGATGTGGATTGATCCGGGCCGTCCATTTTTGATTTGGCCAGCCCGGATCAATCATGTCACCCTTAACATTGACAAGCAATGTTAGGGGATCTGGTTCCATAAAAGAAAAAGCAAAAAAATGGATGCTTACGCGTTTTTCACATCTTCTATCTTCAAAGGACCTGTTGTAGGCAAACCAAGCATGTTTCTATCGGACACTGATCCTATTCTAATTGACTCGTCATCCAGCTCTGCTTCACTTTCCGTTTCCCATTCTCTTGTTCTGCGGTTTCCCCACTTGAAATTCTCTTTCCATTGAAAACCAGTTGATGCATTTTCAAAGGTAAAGGAGTGCCTCGAATTGCAAGACCAAGTATACCATGTATTCCCGAATGTTGCTTGAAATACCGTCTCAGGATAATCATCTAGGTCCTCACCGAAGCTCTCCCTCCTAAACTTTCCTGTAAAGGTAACAATTTGCAAAGAATTAACTATTCAGCGTTCAGGCGGGGGACCAAAGCCTTCACTATTATTAACTGATAACAGTATTAACATCAATTGCTTTATCTCCATCACTTTCGTTCCATATTGAATCAGAATAAATTGAGGCTAACGAGTCAAAATGAAACACTATATTCTACAATCAAAGCGGACTTACCAAGAGGGAACACTAATGAATGGCTTCGAGAAAGAGTTTCTGTACTCAATGCAGAGTTCACTACTTTATTCTTCCTTTGAGGAGACATGTTGATACAACTTCTCAAGTTTCCATCCTTCTCCACTTAATTTATATTCATTGTTCCTTAATATTATCATCTTATGGGACTAAAAGTGAATCTAACCCATATAAATCATAAAAATGCGTACATGCTAATCCTGCAACCATCCTTTTCTTTCTTTTTTTTTTCCTCGCTTTCAGGGGAAGATAACGAATTCATCAATTTGGTAGCCTATAAAGAAACATATCAAGCATAATGTCTGATGAGCCTAGGGAGTGGGTATAAAACCGACTGCTTGCTCATACAAATCCAAAAGCTGAGTGTTCTCCCCCTTGTTTTAGTTAGAGCAGCCCAAAATATTACCTTACTTGACAAAAGCAATAACAAAAGAAATATCACATAGATGAAAGGGAAAACAAGCTCACGCTTCATTTTCTTTTGGTGGCTCTTCCCAGCACGCCGAGAAGATGACTTTGATCTACGTCTATTACCACAATTATCTGACTGATTTTCTGTCTCATCAAAATCCCAGGCAGGGCCCTTCTCCTGTGCATATGTGTGTAGCAATAAATAGAGATGCTCAAAGAACCAGACAATCGGACGGATCTACATAGCATCTACAGTTGTGTAAAGATAGCCGCTTGAAAGTGATTTCATGAGAAGAGTTTGGGGTAGAAGATATCCACATAAGGAGCACTAGGAGGGAACAAGTACAGTTATGCAAAAAGAATTGATATACAAATAGTGAGAGATCTTAAATTGTTCTACGCTTCAGGAAATGGTACCAGTGAGTAGTTTACGTGGAAGGGAAATCTAGAAGACCCACTGTTCAAGACGAGATCTTTCAGAGCCTTCTTTGCCGCAGCACGCTTCTGACGTGTTGTATATCTGATATAGTTCTGATTCAATATACAGACAAGAGATACAGTTATCAACTTGACAGTTGAACCATAACTATAAGTCTTCATTATGTGCATTGCATCTAATCAATGATATCAATCGATTGCCCCTGATATAAGTAGTCTGCCACATATTTGAACGGTATGATAGATTCTCTCAAGATATTTGTATATTCTTCAGACTGAATCGAATATGCTCAAGTAATCAAGTACTCATTTTATTTTTATTTATCTTCTTTTTATGCATTTCAAGGGTGGGAGCAGTGGGAAGATACAAGAGCTTTGAAAGAAAAAAAAAATGCAACGACTTGGTAGAGAGCTGTTCAAGAGGTTAACCTCTTAATAAAGCAGCCAACAACATCCAGCATGTCTTTTAAAACTTGTCTTCTTTATATGTAAATCTTAGTAGGAGCACACATGGAAGGGCTAGGGCACTTTATACAGACGTGTAAAAACTCAACTGGGTAGAAATTAGGCCAGCAACGTGTACAAGTGCACTCAGAAAAAGTCACAAAAGCAGGCGGAAAAGCTGGGATCTAAATAACGAGAGCTAAAATCATCCTTCAGCCAATCTAGAGTCATCACCTTCATGTAATACTCACTGCAAGCGCCAAGATTCTAGCTTTCATTTGGCCATAGCAAAATCCTAATTGAAAGCAGGACGAGTGTGGTAATGAAGGTAAACACAGGCCAACATGCAAAATTTAGCTTTGGTTGAAATCTAATTCTTAGCCTTCATCTTAAGGATCTCAATGCTACAATGTAACAGAATATCTCATTGCATCTTCTTACAGAAAGTAAATGCATTATACAAGAATAGCAACAATAATTCCTCAATAAACAAAGCTATATCAAGGTACATTAGTTAATATATCTTTTGCACATGTTAGGATGTGATACAGAAAATAGGAAAAGAAATTAGTTCCCAACTTTAAGACAATGTTGCTTACCTTAGATGGCTGTTGATCACCTCTAGCAAAATCCTGTGCCAAACAAAAAAAAAGCCTCATTGAATGACTTTGCTTGACTTGGAGCATCACATGGGTAACTTGGGAACAATTTGAAAACAAAAATCTTTACGAGTTTTAGCCTCTCACTGAATTGAAGAATGAGCTTATTTCTCCAGCCAGATATAACTTTTTGGTCTACATACTTCTAACGAGGCTCTTATAAGCATCATTTCTATTAAATGGCAATCCCGAAAGCCACTATTGCCACTTAATTGGGGGCAAAAGGAACAAAATGATACCCTAAAGGATGCAAACATGTGGTTTGGAAGTAATTCAGATTATAACACGTCCATATGTTCTCCACTCCACCATGGTTTTGCCGCAAAACCTCAATCACAAACAAGAGCGTGCAAAATACTCTACAATTGCTTGGTGCCACAAAGCATATAAATCAGCCAAAACAATAGAAAATTATCTTTTTACGATGTTTTGGGCACCGCAATTCCCAAACAAATGAATCTCTTTCAAACACCAGATCATTTCGGCACTCCACAGTACACAATGTACCACCGAAATTTGAAATCAGGCTCTAAATTTAACATAACTAAACCACATTAATTTACAGGACACTGAAACACTCTCCGAAATAGGATCCTCTGGAAAGTAAGATAAATATGCATGAACACGCAAAGTTTCCGGCAGTTTCAATCTCTTCTTAGCAGCAAAAGTGGGCATTTTTCATAATCACATTGATTCAAGGCAATAGATCAAACACTCTAGCCGCGAAATTGTACAAGACCAACCAAATACTGCTCAATCAATCAATAAATCATCGTCAAGAACCACATTAGGGAATTCAACCGCGGATAGTGGTAAGAGGAAAATCCAAAAAAGTAAATCAGGAACTTACGGAATTCCATTTATACTTCCATTTCTCACAAGTGGCCGGAGTTGAGTGAAAAGCAGCAGAACGAGCCGTCGCAGATGTTGAAGCCATCAATGAATTCCTGATTACCAAGAAGTTTCGCCATCTGGGTACTTGCATACCGATCAATTCAAACGAAAAAAATTCACTCTTTCTTCGAAAGCTTAACGCTGCAATCTCTTGACTCGAGGACCAATTGGTCTGTGCTTGCGCCAATGGAAGAAACTTTTTCCAGTTCCCGACAAAATTTGTACGAGGTTTAAGAATAGGATCGACACCAAACGGCCGTGACTAGCAGATGGATGTTGCTTGTCCGCGAATTGAGCAAGGCCAAGAGAGTCCTCGCGACTCTCTCTCTCTCTCTAGATCCACCAGGTGGACCGAGTTGCGGAAGACGAGTGGAGTTAGAAACCTGGGCCTTTCGCAGCTTCATTGTCTGAAGCCCAGTGAGGCATCTTTGGGCCCAAAATGTGTTGGGCCAAACCTCGTGAAAAACTATATGGTTTTGGGCTTGATCGATGGAATTATAGGGATGGTGAAATTTCTTGCTTTGACTCGAGTCCCCGTCAATCAAATCGATCATAGCCATTGATCACGTGAGTCACTACCAACATGGGACAGGCAAAATCAACGGCTAATGCTATGACAACACCGGCTCCATACAAGAATTTTCCAGACCTAACTTTGATTCGAGAAAAACACTCCACGTTGGGCGAGGCTCTTATTTACATAAGAAAACTATACGATTAATTTCAGTCATACAGTTGCAAAAATAAAAATAAAAATTCAGTCATACAAACCATGTAAATTTTTATTTTACATGTACGTTCCACATGTGCCCCCATTGAAGTTAGTAATAAGTTACTTGCTAGAATTCTAAAACAATTTTACTATTAACTGTGGTAAATGAGAGATGGGTAAAATTTTGGGTTTGGTGCTGGCAACCCATGTTCATACAGGAATAATAGAATCGGCGTTTTCGAATCGGCATGGAGTGCGTCTGAATTAATATAGAAGAATGGCTTTTGTCTTCACCCAATTGAAGTTATGTGTGATTAGCATACGACCAATGTGCAAAATGTTCGTGGTGATGTGAACTTCAAATGTCTATGATGTGATCAATCATATGACGATGACAACGTCATCTTACAATTTTTTTTTTATAAAAAAACATGAGAAAATAGTTCAAAAAGTTTTAAATCTATTGCAGTTTTGCCAATTTAGTCATAAATTCGTTTTTGCCAACTTAGTCCTACTAAACTTTTTCACCTTTTGTTAATTAAGTTAATCTGGTCAATTTTGGTTTGAAATTGCTAACGTGGATGCTGGCTGTCCCATGTGACGCGATTGACACTGGCATGGTAAAATTTAATAAAATTTTATCATTTTTAAAATTTTCAATTTTTCCTTTTTCTTCTTTTCCTATTACCTTCGCCGGACTCAGGTGAGGACCACCGTTGCCCGGCAGGTGAAGGGCTAGCCAATTATTCACGTATTATGAGGTTGGTGCTTTGTTGATTCCCGAGATCGAGAAATAAGCGTTGCCTCTTATGGGGAATGTTTAATTATGATTTCATATCTTGGCACGGTGTTTTAATCATCTCAAGGATCACGAATGTATGTGGTTTGTTTTGAAATATGTGACTGAATTCTTTGTCAGTCGACATCGTTGGGACAACTATTGAGACATGGTATGAGAAGAATGGATCTTGGTTCCATTTGCTTAGAGCGCACATGGTAATACTTCCGGAAGTGAATTTATGCTCCAACAGAACTCCGGGGGCAGAAATCTGTTTGGCAATACAAATTCTGAAACAGAAATCCGTTTGGTAAAAATTTTTACTTCTAAAAAGAAAATTTTACCTATGAAGTGTATTTTTACTTTTGAAGTTGCTTTCCTCCCAAGCATGCTTCTCAATTCAAAAAGTACTTCTCGCCTTATCCTCTTTTTATTACTTCCTTATGCCTCTCTTGCCCAACCACGCCTTCGACGTTGTCGCCCACCGCCTCCAACCGTCGGCTTCCGTCGACTGCAACCAATTGCAGCCGCCCACCGCCGCCCACGAATGCCCCTCGCCGACCGTCGCTGTCCACTGTCGCCCCTATTGACCACCTCCCCTGCTGTCGCCAACCATTGCCTCTGACCTCTGCCGGCCGCCGACCATTGCTGCTCGCAGCCAACTGCTGTTGCCCACCACCATCGTCGAGTCGCCATCTTCGGCCGCTAGGGTAAAAAGTAAATAATATTTTGTAATGATAAAATTTATTTTTTTAAAGATCATTTAAAATTGAAAATGAAGTAGAAATTTTTTGGACACCGAAAAAACAAGTTTAGATTGTCTTTGCCGAATTGATGGTATGTGTACTTTGAATTATTCAATCAGATTACAATTAATATGTCAACCATTTAATAGTGAATATCTAAAACGTTCTTTTTAAGCCGTGAATGAACCACACAAAAATTGCCACTTTAATACGGAAAGAAATCGTCTACACTTTCCTTAGAAGGTTAGGCTCAAACTTTGCAATTCAGACGGTTCGTGTTATGAATGGATGTCCCAGATTATAACTAACAAAAATATATATAAAAAATTCAAACAACTGCTCCCTAAAAATCGAAAATTTGGGCCGTCCGTCCAAAAATGGACGGACCGGATTACAAGGTTAGGTGCCTAACCTTCTGAGGAAAGTTTAGACGATCCGGATCTCTTTAATATATGCGAGCTAGCATTTTCGCAAAAACATGATTGCTTAACCTTTCCTCAGAAGGTTAGGCGCCTGCCCTTGAGATTCGGGCCGTTTATTTTTGGACGAATGGCTCAGATATCATATTTTTAGGGGGTAATTTTTTGAATTATATATATATATATATATATATATATAATTTTGTAAGTAATAATCTGGACCATCCATTCATAACAGGGACGATCCGAATTTTAAGGACGGGATATAACCTTCTAAGCAAAGGTGAACCGATACATTTTCGTAATATCATAACATCATCACTACTTGTGGACATAAATGAACCTTGCACTTGCAATGTTCCCCATGAAAGGCCCACTTTCTCCCCGATAAAAATCATCCATCTCTTTCTACCCAAGCATTAGGAAGAGCAAAAGCCGTCAATCGATAGACGGGAACAATATGGGAGGATGTGCAACAAAGCCCAAGGTTTCAAAGACCGAAGCTGCCGACAAGCCGGCCGACGAGGCGCCCCCAGAGGCGAAGAAAGCGGTAATGGTGGTGGTGGAAGCTGGAGATTACGACGAGAGAGTGAAGGAGATCGTCGGTGACGGTGGCGTCAATGACAAGGGCGATGAGCATGGCATTCGTAAAGGTCGTTCCCTCAGTCTCTTGTTCGGAGAGATAAAAGAGGCGAAGAAAGAGGCGACGTTGGAAGCTGGAGACTACAGCGAGCGAGTGAAGGAGATCGTCGGCGACGACGGGGACAATGACGAGGTCGATAGGCACGGCACTAATGAACGTCGTTCTCTCAGTGTCTTGTTCGAAGAGGTAAAAGAGGCGAAGAAAGAGGTGATGGTTATGGTGGAAGCCGGAGAATACGGTGAGAGAGTGAAGGAGGTCATCGGTGACGATGATGTCACCGACAAAATCGTCGATGAGCGCGGCGCTCATAAACGCCGTTCCCTTAGTCTTCTGTTCGAAGAGGTGAAAGAAGCGAAGAAAGAGGTGGTGCTGGAAGCTGGAGATTACAGCAAGAGAGCGAAGGAGATCGTCGGTGACGACGACGACGACGGGGGCAAGTCCGACAGGCATGGTACTTATGCACGTCGTTCCCTCAGTGTCTTATTCGAGGAGGTAAAAGAGGCGAAGAAAGAGGTGATGGCTATGGTGGAAGCCAGAGAGTACGGTGAGAGGGTGAAGGAGATCATTGGCGGCGACGGCGACGTCACCGACAAGATCGACGAGCCCGGAACTCTTAAGCGCCGTTCCCTCAGTCTCTTGTTCGAAGAGGTAAAAGCTAAAACCTTCCTTAAAAATAGTGTGGGAAAATTGAAAGTGTGTTTTCGATTTGCCTAGGGTCATCACTCGTCTCGGGTTTGTGTGTCTCAATATTTTATGGCTACTCCATTTCATGTGACTTTTGACCATGTATAATACATCGCCATGACATATTAAAAAAGGAAAATTCAACCTCTAAACACTCATTACTACACGAGAATTGACAAGTTATTTGGTTGAAAACTGAAGAATTCCTTATTTAATTGTTCGATAAACACCTTGGGGATCCTTACCTTAAATTTCTCTTCGTATGTGTAGTTACGAAACATATGCTGATTTCGAAATTGAATGTAGAGTTAAGTTTTTCACATCTTCGACTTGATCTAATAAGTTGATCTGCAATTAGTTACATATATCACTCCGGCTGGAAGAAGAGTCAAAAGTTCAAAACATCACCTACGTAGATACTATGATTCATTTTTTTATTTTTATATTTTGGGTTTGCAATATGTTACAGGTTTCATTTTTCATGGGAGAAGACCAAATTTGTTTTATGTTAGGGTTTCTTTCCACTTAGTAAAGGTTGCTATTACGCTGGTTAACCCCCAAATTTATTAAGATATTCCCAAGATTTATATGATTCTTACAACAACACCCCCCCTCTCCCCTCGCCCCCCCCCCCCCCCCCCCCCAAAAAAAAAAAAAAAATGCAAAACGGTAATCTATGCATTTCGCTGTGTAGTTTTTCTGTTAATGTTGTAGTCACTCCCATGTATTAGCTCATACATCATCACATCTCTTGTAGCCACCCATTTTCTCAGAAGTTACTATTAACAAAAACAAATTACCCATTTTCTTTTTATACACAACCATCGTCACAAGTGAGTGATTCCAGATTTTGTAAAGGTTCTACTTGAAACCTGAAACTTACCCATAAAAACATATTTCTCATTTTTGGAACCTAAAACTTATCATACATACCTTGAAACCTGTAACCTATACTGTCATAGGTTGCAAGGTCCATACAGGTTTTACTCGTGTTCTTAATTAAATGATTGCAATGAATATCACCTTAATGACCATTATTTATAGCTACAATTCAATGATCAAAACTCATATTTAGAAGCGTGAATAAATATGAAATATTAACAAAGTAAGCGTCTTATAAATATTGCCGAAAGTGGAAGCTGAGACTAGTGATTCTAGATTACACACTCAATAGCATATGCCATTAATTACTGCAGGATATCACAAAGAGATATACCAAGAAAAACACAGAAAGTTGTTATAGGTTACATGATAGGTTTTACCTATTTGGAACCTATTTGTTAGAATATGTTTTTTAATTTTTGGAAGCTGCAACCAACCCAGCATAATTTAAACCCTGAAATCGGACAGATTCTCTACCAGTCCGGTTCCAAGTTCCAAGGTAGAACATCGAATCATGCTCACCATTAATCACCGCAACACCATCACGCAATCACAGTCAAGTGCGTGCCTCTAATTTTATTTGAATGAAAACTAACACGATTTTCACAGTGGAATCAAGGTTCCCAGTACGTATGCACATTTTTATTGTGTGTGGATAATTCAGAAACACTGATCTTGAGATCCCATTACAATGGAACGTGTTATTCTTTTTGCTACTATATTCTAAGATCCGATTATCGGCATTAAATGATGCGATTGTCACAGTAGTAAGTAACAAATCAAACTAAACTCCTCAATAATGTCAGGATTAGTCATATGTAACATCAACGTGGACATACACATCCACTTTTAGCATTGTACTGAAGTTTCAACCATTGACCAGCTTCTACACTTAAGCTTGGTCCATTCATTTTGGGGCTGGGGTGGTCATGTCAAGATGTTTGTGACATAAATTTTTGGGTGGAATCTCATCAATTGGAGGAATCTTGGGCACTCTTCATTCCATGACAAACTAATGGGTCATCATCTTCGGGCCCCGACCGTCTATTCCTCTCCTCGTTGCTTTCTTGTTTGTCCTCCATTGCTTCTGTGAACTTCGTAGATCATCCTAGATCTATCATGTGATTCAGGAGATTTCGTGTAAATTTTACATTAAGTGTTTGAAGAAAAACCTTTCAAATGTATTTTTTTTTTTGGTAAAGGTAAGGATTGTATTAATTTTCACCAAAGCGCAACTATACAATATCAAAGAAATCCGACACTACAAAAAAGAGGTCCTGCACTCGTGATGACACTAAAGAATGTCATTACGAGTGCAAGGATGTCGTGGGTCCAACAAAGTTACTTCCGGTAAGGAAAAAGAAAGGCTAAACAAATGCCTTTCAAATGTCTTTCACACTCATTCTCACTAAAGTCCAAAGTTTTCTCCTTTTTCTTAATCTAAACTTTCGTCCGAGTGCTATGAATATCATCGTACTTGGCACCGCGCGTGTATGTATCTCACTATTAATTAGTCGTTTACACAACGTGGTAGAGTATCCTTGAAACATAGACTGAACATCATTTAGAGTCCATGTTCAATTATCATCAAATAACTTTTGGATAAGCGGAATCTAAATTGTAAAACTTGTCAAGAAAATACAATTAATACCTCATACATTCAATTTGGTTAATCAACTCCTAAAATTTGTCCAATTCATATGATCAAGTACCTCTATTAGCTTCATTGCAAAAATGCTAACATGACATCTTTTAATACTTTCTCCTTCCTTCGAGGCCTTTGTATTAACAAAGAGGCCAAAACAACACCTTTTTTCCTTGTAACTTTAAGAAGAAATAGATGAACGAGTGAAAAAAAAAAGGTTGAAAGTTAAAAAAGAAGAAGAAAGAACCAAAAAAATAAAACACACCTTGCCGTAGGGGCCTCTACCTCTTGCCTACCCGGTGAGGGTCGTTTCCTCGCTCAAGTATGGCCTGCGACCCTCACCTACCCATAAGCAAGGGTTGGCCAACCCTCTTGTGATGGTGGCGATTGGTGGGACCGGCACCGCGTGACATGATGGCCACTAGGGGCGAGGAAAAAAAAACGAGAATCCGTTCAAACCAAATCGGATCATATCCAATTGGCTGATTTTGGATGGTACCCGACGGGTACCGGTCCGGTTCCTGATTTCAATTTTTAGGAACTGGTGGGTGCTGGTTCGATGTATGATTTCAGGTGACAATCATCCAACCACTCAACCTGACTGGATCCATTGATATAATATAAAAATATATATATTTTTAATTGAAACCAAAACCCTCAAATTTTCAATCATGTGACCTAAACAAACAAGAGCCTTGGGTTCTAAAAATGAAGAGCTAATAGAGATGGCTAAATTGTACTAATTTATAAAATTTGAAAGAGTTGATTTATGAGTTTAAGGATTTTGATCGCACTTACCCCGATAAGTTTTTATTTCTATTTCAAGCACTGAAGCTCTGACATTTTTAGCAAGATGTAATATAGTTGCTTGGAAAGCCTAAAAATCGAAATCATGTATGGAGCAAAATCAGGAGGGCAAGGAATCAGCCATAGAGGGCACGGCATCGGCTGAGCTAGAGAAGCAAGTGAAACAATCATGTAAGGGAGATATTCCAAACAACAAATTGGCCAGTGAACGCAAACGAATTGGAAAATCAGAAGTTACAGTCGAAGAAGAGCAACTTGCTTTTGCTGCTGGAGATGCTGCTCGAGATGGGTCCGATGGAACCCAGAAAGGAGATGGGGCGACGCCGGAACTCGTCTCAAAGTTGAAGCAGATGGAGAAAACTCGAGGGAAAAAACCAATGAGAAGGTGGAAATGATGTGAGTAAGGCAGCTACATAGCTTATGGTTTGAGCTTATAAGGAGTATTTTTTCCATGGCAACACATGCAATGATCCTTTCGCGTCGTTCGCCCGTTTGTGATCGGAACTTATACTTTTGGCTTACTTTGATTATTCCTAGTTTAAGTTCTGGCATGATAACAATGTTGCTGTTTTTTTGCTTACCTTTTAGCTTGGATGTCATTGAAGCGATTTTTTTTAGAGAATGTTGCACTATGTGTTCAATGAATTTGGCTGATTTTCCACTATAAGAGAGGTTTTGCGAAGCTGCAACCGAACGAAGAATCAATCACGATGAAAACAGTACTGCTGCTAACAGTTCGGTTTCTCGCGACGGAATTTGGTTTTTGTCGCACCCGTTGTTTTTCTCGTAGCGTAATTGACGATAGAAATGCCGTCGAAGCCACTCGATCTGAGGATCACTCCTTCCATCACCTGGAACATTTGGACAGACAGAAAACAGCAACGCCGTTGCACTTCAAGAACTTATACAATTCAAGCATAGAACAACCAAGGACAAAGCCAGATAGGGGAGGGCACCTCTCCCTCACTACTCTGGATCTCGAGTACATATTTCTGTTGCAATTAATCAGACAATGATGCGGGTATGGGGTGGGCGAGAGATGTTTTGAGTAATGTCGCTGGAGTTATGGATAGGACAGAGAGTGTGTGTGGATAGATGTCGATGGGCAAATGCCAATGCAGGACATAATCAAGGCATATAGGACGCGACACCAGCCGAGGGTCACGATCGGGATTAACGAAGTTGGAAACCAAGGCCTACAGAATATCACCAGCTAAAGAGACATGACTTGGGATAGGAGAAGCTCACCCCCAGGGCTTACAAAATATCACTAGCCGAGGATACAACGCTCCTTGCCTCACTACTACGGGAAAAATCCAATTTCCTAAGATACAGATGCCGGCGTAGATATTTGCTCACACAGAAACAAATCTCGTATATTCTCAACACTTAAGTCACTGTCTTACATTTAAGATTTCGCTTATTCATATAAAGAACTAATGCATAAGCAATCGACAGAGGATTAAAGACGTGTGAACTACCCAACATTAATGACATAGGAACTAGAAAAAATAATAAATACCTATGAACTAGAAAATGCAGTAAAACACTTAGAAACTAAAATTTTGACTCTTGAAACCTACAACTTATAAAACTTGAACTTAAATTCATTCACCATCCTTGGTAACCTGATCGTCATCTTTGAAGATCACCAAACAATGATAGAAATCGATAAGAACAATATCCAGTCATCAGGTAGTCGATAGGGAGTATTGAAATCGACAATAAACTTGTATATCGATATCTCGATAGCTGATCTACAACCGCTGTAGTATAATGTGAAACACTAACGGATCTTACAAATACGTAAATGCGAAAATTTCATAGGAAAATACGAGGAAGGATAAATGATAGCAGATGTTTACATGGTTTTGTACGAACGTCGATACCTACGTCCATGTAGAGAGTCATATAGAATAATCCACTATAATCGGAAAATCAGAGTTACAAACGCTCATGCACTCGAGATTTTTCCGCACACAACTTCCCTGATCCAGCCTTTGTTCCTTGCTTTTCCCCCACAAGACACTGTACAACCCTCCAACTAGCAAAACCCCACCGAGAATACTGAAAGAAAGATCACAAATTTACGACATTAATCACGATCATCAATGGATTCCAAAAACAGAAGAATTCAATCCATGAATGATGATGTTAGTACCTTCCAAAAGTGAGGATCTCACGAAGGAGAAACGAAGAAAAGAGAATAGTGATGATGAGAGCAAGTGGTGTGAACATGGCTGGGAAAACTGGCCCCCTTTTCTCAATGACCCAGGCTTGTAGATAGTATGTCAGCCCAGTTACCACTATCCCCTATTTGTCACATTAAATAGCAGACAATTCATTAGGTTGAGGGCACGAATCATAACTATTATATTTCTTAATTTTTTTTATTTGTCTGTTCTCGAGAACAAGTTTGGAACGGAAATCCGTTTGATAAAATAATTTCATTTTTTTACTTTTGGGACAAATTTTTAGCCCAGAAATAGGTTTGGAACAGAAATGAGAATTTTTCGCGTCTCTATAATCTTGGCATATTGTGTGAGCTCTCTAATCCTTTTAACACCAAACTAAGCAACTCAAGCCAAAGAACGATCATCTATGCTGAGATTACGGAGATGCGAAGTCCTGCAGAGTCCTCTTCGCCCATGGCGTATATATGGATCAACTGAGTGAAAAGAGATTAGTGAGCTCACAGAATAAGCGACGGCGAGGAGTCTGATGTTCCAACCCAGTTTCCATTGAGAATGGTCGCTCACCAAAGGAACGGCAATGACAAGCGATTGGATTGAGCTGATGAAACATACTAGCGTTGTCAGCAACAGCTTCGAGGGGTAACTCTTTATTATCCGTGCCTGCACAAAATAACCCACATAACTCTACCTTCAAAAGTCATTCTTTCTACAAATGCAAGGTCCACAATTAGCTCCTAATTTAACCAGCTCTATAGATAACAAATACCAAGCGGGTCTCTTGTATATATACTTGATCAAGATGTTATGGAGAAGTAGTCAGCATACTTTCATTTCTATGCCTGCATAACAAGCCAGAAAGCCCAGCAGAAATTGGAAGAGAGCTTGAGGAAGCAACCCTTGACCCAAATCATGTCCGAAGACATGTGGGATTGATGATCATTTATGTTGTGATGCCCAAAGTGATGGCACCAGAATTTGATGTGGGGACCCTTGTAAAAGGCCAAGGTCGCTGCTCCTCCCAGGCACACTATCACACCCGCAAGCTTTGCCCGTCCTGAGGTTGTCTTCAGTCTCAATGTTTCCATCCTGCAAAATACATTGTTTCAAACTTTCTAAACTGGTCAAAGTAAGGCCAACTTTTGGTGGCAGCTGAATCAGTGAATTATGGGTGGTATGCAACAACTCAGCAGTTGTTAGAGAACCATTTGTTCTCAGGTTATTGCAAGACGAGTCCATGCGAAATATTCTCGAGTGCACGTGGAGCATATGAGTTCACCCCGTCTTGGCAATTGAATAGCGTTTGCCGCACACTGAATCCACGGTAAGTGGCAAAAAGAATTTTGCACCCAAGAATGTTACTTGGGAGGGTGAGGGCATAAAGTCAATATCGTTCTGATGCCACATTGACAACTATTTATCTTCAAAAAGCAATCTTTAATACATTGATGCGTGGTTCATAGATATAACCTGTTTCTTAACAAACACACCGTACATCCAATGCAATTGTTGCATGGAATATAAACAAAACATTGAGGATGTTGGTGTTAAGATTCGACGCCCAATCACAATGAGTAAAGCATAAAGCGAGAAAGAGAAATCGACATAAGGTTTATTCTAATTCACCCTTAACTAGGATTACATTCGGCAAAGAGCTCCACTATGATTAACACCTCGCCCTTTTATTATATCACTCAATTACAAGTGAAAAAGTATATGTATACCAATAGATATTCATTTGCCCAAATCCAAATTGCCAATAGAAAAATACGAGCATAAATTGTAAAAGCTCTATGGTATCCACAGGGCTCTTCTCCCTTAAGACACCGCTAGAGCGGTTCCTCGGTTCCCTACTTGCTTACTGAGGAGCGGGATCTCCATGCTTTCCTATCGATGGGGAGTATGAACCACACCCAAATAGTTGAAGCTTCACTTGTCCATGAGCCAACTGATGAAACTGTTGCTCCATTGAGACCTTCTAAAATAGAGACTAGGCCTCCAAAAAATTGAAATGAGACATCATTGTCTAGACTACATGAACTCAATTGTAGGTGTTTAATGGCACAACATTAATGACATATCCCTTCAGTTCACGTGACTCTTCCCTCTGCTGCAATTTCAGTCTTTCATATTGTAATTATGTGAGCGTAATCGACATGGGATAATGGCTCAATTTATGTGAGTATAACTGACAGAGCTCTACATCTTTTTGATTTTCAACAGCCATTTTTTCCGGTCTATAAATAGATGTGTCTCCTTAGTTCAGTAATAAAATTAAAAGAACTCCTCAAATTCTCTCTTAATCATTCTCTAAGTGTGCCGATTTCGAGAAATGATCGACACAGTCCTGTTCGTATAGTGCTAGTACAAACAAGTTCGAGGTATTGTATCTTGGGAGGCATAGTTTGTGAAACTGTTATGTACCATTAGCATGAACTAATCGCCTTAAGGAGATTCGGTTAGTTGTACATAACCTATTTATCTCATTTTTTGTTATTTGCACGGTGCTTAAGTTGTCGATTTACCTATCTTTCGATGAATTTATCGCTTCAAAGGTATACTTTACCGATCTTTCGATGAAGTTATCACTTCCAAGGCAAGTTGCTGATTGATGATTCATGGTTGTCGACTGAGTATTTAGCAACTAGAATTTCGTTGCAATCAAGCAAATATATATTTGAATTGTAATTTAGAATCTTTATCTGTAAAAATTGCCCATCGGCTTGACCAATTTTAAGTACATTATCACATTCTCTAGATGGAAGGCTACCATCTTACAATATTTTTAGAGTTGTCAAATCATTGTAAGGTATTAAACAAGCACTTAGACAATGGCATGAGAAGTTTGACCATGTGATGATCCAAAATGGATAAAAAATCAATTAGCAAAATGTGTGTACACTAAATCTTAGTTTATTGGATGTTTACTTATTTGTCCATATGTCGATAATTTGCTTATTTCTAGAAATAATGTTGAGGTTATAATATCACCAAGAATGTTTTCTAGAAAAACTTCAAGATGAAAGACTTTAGTATTGCGGATGCTATATTCAGTATCAAAATTCTAAGGAATACTGATGGTCTAGGTTTAATACAATCCTATTACATTGAAAAAGTACTTGAGAGGTTTAAAGGGTAGGCATTAAATAGGCGAATAATTTCTTTCATGCCATACCTACCTTTAAGAAAGAATATTGGAAACAATATCAAGCAGCCGAAGTATTTATGTACATCATGAATTGCACTAAGTCGGATATTACATACTCAATAGAAAAACTGAACAAATATATAATTAATCCTGCTTAAGAGCATTGGAATGCTTTTCAAAAACTATATTGTAGAATATGATAATATCAGCTGTAGTAATGCCAACTGGATTTTGGGTTATGATGAATTAAAATCAACTGGCGAATACGTGTTCACGCTAACAGGCGTTACAATATCATGAAAATCCCCAAAGCAAACTCTAGTAGCGTGCTCAACGATGGAATTAGAAGAGTTTGTTGTTTTCGATAAAGCTGCTGAAGAAGAGTAGCTTCGGCAATTTTTAGAAGATGTTTTGTTGTGGCCAGTGTACATTCATTGTGACAATCAAGCAGTGATGGCAAGGGAACCCAAAATGATTTATAACAGTAAGTCTAGACATATTTGTTGCAAGTATAATATTGTATGGCAATTGTTCTCGCATGAAATAATTTTTGTGACATCCTAATTTTTTTTGTTATTTTGAGACTTATTAATGAGAATATATCTAACGACGTCTTTCAGTTGTATCTCGCTCGGATCTGATCAATCTTGAGTTAATTGACCAAAAGTGAAAGGCTAATGTGAGACAAGGTACGTGGACCTAGGAAAATCAAATAGGAAATGACACTTTGACCATAATGATTGTTGAGAGTACATTTGGAGATCCTCGATAAAATCACCATCTTTGCTCAGCCAACTCAAGTACTAATGTTATAGAGATCTCACAAAAAGTTTGAGGCCAATTGAAATCTCTAAGAAGGTGAACGAAAGCCTTACCCCAGCTCGCTCAAAATCTGTCCAGTTTTGGTCTCGGGGCTGGTCGGGAAAAACCACTACACCAAATGACTATCTACCACTTGAAACTTGTAAAATATAGGTTGGCTAGCCGCTGGTTTGTCGACGCACGGTGAGGCGACGGCTGGACGTGGCGGCGGAAGGCCAGAACCAGTCAGGCTGAGCAGTTTTCGATGTAAGAAAAGGAAGAAGAAAATGAAGGGGAAAATGGGAGAGAGGGGGTCACGGCTGAAGAGGGAGTATAATGGAGTCTTCCACAAATAATTGAGGATTTTTTGTGACAAGATTGATTTTATGGGGCAATTAATGCTTGAGTTCTTCTATGGTTGACACTTGGCAAAGCTCGATTATTAACTCCATTAGCTTGGACTCCCTTTGACTCTTCCTCATCAAATTTCGGCAACCACCTTGGAGGGTCTAAATGACCATTTTCTCCTTCCATTCCTCTCAAGACAAGGGCAATGGTCGAGGAGGGAAAATGATAATTTTGCACTTTCCATCCAAGACTTCGTTTTTCCAATTCTAAATTACGATTGACGGAACGACGTCAAATCCTTTTCTAATATTGAAATTCTCTATTTCCATTTGTCAATTTTGAGCTTCCATTTCGTGATCAATCTTTCGTCGATCGTATCTTCAGTTTATCTCGAACTAACGGGCAGCTTTTGCAGATGTTATGCGTATCGACTCTGTGATTCTCATCACACTTAGGACGACTTTAGTTATGACAACTTTGGTTGTCATGTAATTGCGAGGGTTCATTTCTAGTTTCGACGGTCCCGATTGTCATAGTTCGATTTAGGAAAATCTTACAAATTATACATTGGTTAAACGGCATTATCCACGTTCCAATCGTATAACGTTAGCAATGGATTCCTTCATCGTTATTTGATTGGCCTTTATTGGTCATAAATGTTCCCTCGACAATCCTTATGGACAAAGCGCCATTTCCTTTTTTGAGTTTCCTAGGTCCACGTATCTTGCCATGCGTTAGCCTTTCCCTTTTGGTCAGTCAACTTGAGATTGATCAGATCCGAGCGAGATAAAACTGAAATACATCGATAGATACTTCTCATTCAGTTGGCTCAAAATGGTAGAAAATTCAGAATGTCACAGCCATCTTCAAACTTTTAATTTGTTAAATTGGTTATTAAACTATCATTAACTATTCAATGTAGTCTATTTGTTTGATCAAACATGGGGGAAGTCACCATAAGCTCTTGAATCACCAATAAGGTTTCTTGGTGTCCCTTTCCTTCATCTCCATGAAGTACTTGTGTCGGAAATCCGAGGTTTTTTTCTTTTCCTTTCTATGTTTTTGATGGATTGTGATATGTGCTTCTGCAATGCTTTTTTACTCCCGTTTCTTTCAAGCTTGTTCTAATCATAAGAATGTGCAAAGCAATTACAAATTCAAAAATGGATCTCCTACCTTTAAGGTAGGGGTGACTTAGTCCACAATTATTTTAGTAAGAAATAATGAAGACTGGACTGGGCCGTCCATTTTGAATTGGACGGTCCAGATCGATTAAGTAGTCCCTACCTTTAAGGTGGGTAGGGAATCTAAATCTTACAAGTTCAGCATGTCAGGCGTCAAACCAGATGAGATAATCACGTCACATGACATACTGACATATTATCGTGCGAACCAGCATGTAGCTTTACTCGCAGTAAATTTTTGGAGATGTGACAGAAATGAGAATGATTCTTCAACGGTAAGATGTGGTATAAAGTACTTTTTTTTTGTCGAAAGGTTAGGGCAATGCGGCCTCGTTTGTTGGGACATGTGTGTGTGGTAAGAATTTGGAGGCTGCTCCTTTCATGTAGTTGAAAGGAGCAGAGATCCACATTTGAGTGGCTTCAAGTCCTTCAAAGTTTCTCGAGAAGTCAAGTTACATTACATGTATGATCTTTAACTAATTAAAGAAGTCAAACAATTAAAGGGTATTTAGGTTCACGATCATTATCTCATGTATCTCATTTGGAATGGGTTCATTATTTGGATGCATAAAGAAACCCCCGGGTGAAACTCGTGTGAAAAAATTTCTTGGACAAAAACTTGTTAACATGTAAAGAGGAGGAGGAAACATCCACCCTTAGTTTGAAGATTATATCCACTGTCTTTATCTAGTGAATGGTGCATGAATTCGCTCGTGTGATTCTTTATTTAACAACCGTTATGTACGTTGTAATTAGTATTGGAAAATTTCGTCGGAAATGGGATGAACAATGGAATCAGACTTTGAGGTGTGTAATCAATCTCTTTAAGGATTTATTTGCCCCGCAATATTGCTAATGGTTTTCGGCAAATATCCTTCGGGATACAACAGAGTCTCAACGAAAATAGCATATAGCAATTCTGATATTTCTCCAGGATCTCTCTAGGAAACAATTGGAAACAAGGTTGTATTTCTCTTGTGTTTAAAGAACGAAAATTGAGAGAATAAGTGAAGATAATTCTGAAAATGAACAGAACACTAGAATATATAATGAGAATGAACACACCTTTTCGCGTCCGAAAAGTAGTTAATTTTCATGTAACTCTTCGTGTCCAAACAATTTATTCAATCATATCTTTTCATGTATGAATCGGTAGTTATTTTCAAAGTGACAAAAACAATCGAAAGGTTGTAAGAGTGCCCTGAAAAATAACCGTTGATTGAATAGATGCAGCCTTTCAAAGGTCGTCAGAATCCTTCGTGAACAGTCGTATTGTTTCACTAGAAAATAATGGTAATTGTTGATTTGTACCAAATTTAGTCCATGTGCGCACTCACATCCTTTCCATGTTGCTAGTTTGTTTGTAAAAACAAACTAAGAGGTGTCTTGTCCCACATCGAAAGGATGTGAGTGCGCACGTGGACTAAATTTGGGACAAATCAACAATTACCATTATTTTCTAGTGAAACAATACGACTGTTCACGAAGGATTCTGACGACCTTTGAAAGGCTGCATCTATTCAATCAACGGTTATTTTTCAGGGCACTCTTACAACCTTTCGATTGTTTTTGTCACTTTGAAAATAACTACCGATTCATACATGAAAAGATATGATTGAATAAATTGTTTGGACACGAAGAGTTACATGAAAATTAACTACTTTTCGGACGCGAAAAGGTGTGTTCGTTCTCATTATATATTTTAGTGTCCTGTTCATTTTTAGAATTATCTTCACTTCTTCTCTCAATTTTCATTTTTTGAACACAAGATAAATACAGCCTTTGTTTCCAATTGTTTTCTAGAGAGATCCTGGAGAAATATCAGAATTGCTATATGCTATTCTCGTTAAGACTTTGTTGTATCCTGAAGGATATTTGCCGGAAACCTTTAGCAATATTGTGGGGCAAATAAATCCTTAAAGAGAGTGATTACACGCCTCAAAGTCTGATTCCATTGTTCATTCCATTTCTGACGAAATTTCCCAACAATTTTAAGGATTTATTTATGCAATAATGGAGTCGGACTTTGATTATGGAATCTCCATGAATTAGAGATGGCGATGGTTCACTGAGTGTTGCTGGTGATGGCAAATTAGAAGATTTCGCAAGAAGAAAGTGGGCATGCTCTGCTTGATATGAGCGATAGTTTTCACATGGTTAATATATGTGTGCAGTGGCAAAGAAAAAGGGAATTTCTCGTAGCAACTCCACTGTGGAAGAGAGAGGGGCGATTAGAATCATGGGACCGATGCCGAGTTTCCATAACGAAGTGGACACAGCAATCACCCAAACCCAAAGAAAATCGAAGACAAATCCAGGTTCATTTCGGACTGTAAATTTCGCTTTGATACTTGGTCAATGATGAACTTCCCATTTATTGCTAAGAGAGTGATTAAAATTGAATCATTCATGATATTGCTGTTATTTAATAATGAACATCTGGAGAAATGGTTCTTGAAATTTCAACGAACTTAGTTTCGTCTGATAAAAATTGTATTTGATTGCATATTCGAATTCATCTCGTTGATATGAGAACAATGAGTAGTCGCATGCATTCAAGGGACGCCAGAAACCACCACACGCAGCTACACGTGCCTCGGCGGTGGCGCGCGCGACGATTACCGGCAAACGCTTCTATTTAGGCCTATTTTGTGTTCTTTTGTTTGGTGAATTTTAGTTTTGAATACATAATCAGATGGGGCTCGTTGAGATGAGAATTTTGAATGGTCGACGGTCGCTGGAGGCCGCCGAACGGTGGCGCACGCGCTTACATGCCTTGACAACGGGAATGGATATTAAGGATATGCATAAGATGTAGACTAAGTCAATGGCTATAACGCATAATTATATGTGCTCTCATACTTGCTAAGAAAATTATTAAAATCGCATTTTCTCTATATATTGGAAATGTAGAAAACCAAAGTTTTCTTATCTTAAAGTGTGGGGGTGTTTGGCATTCTACAGAGTACTCATCCTTTGAAGGATGAAATTTGATTTTAGAGTTATCAAAAGTGTATTGCTTGGATATAGTGAAAAATAGTAAAGCTTATGTGTTTCTTGATATTCACTAAAAGACAACTTTTAATACTTAATTATAGACATGGATTAGTCCATGGTATCTTCGTACTCTTAATTTGCTATCTAAGATTAAAAAAAAGGGGAGAAATGGTGGAAAGTCTCGAAAACAAAGAGAAATAATTCTCATTTGAAGGTTAGTACAAGTTTTTGATTGATGGCTTGTTTATCTTTGGAACTGATATTACTTGAATCATTGTGATTGAGAAGTATCTACCTTTCATATTGAATGTGAAATATTTTGGTAATGTATGTTACGCCCCGCGCCCTCAGGCACGATCACGCGGCTCCCTGCAAGCCAAACAAATATCTCTCGTGGTTCCAAGATCCTTAAATAAGTTGAGAGACATGATATATATACAAGCACGCGGAAGCAATAATGAAATAACTCCTCCTTACAAAACATGAAGTGGGACCTGGATAGCGCAAATACTGTCATACAAATATCCAACTATTTATATAGATACATATCTACTAAATCCACTAACACAAGGGGCGACGTGGTAAGTACACAAAAAGATGCACATCCTCAATCATCCAAAGAAGACAGGGTCAGGGTCGTCCCCCAAAAGATCGATCTAACAAACTGGGAGCTCCTAAGACGAGCTGCTAGAGTCCTCGGTCTCCTCTGCGTCCTCCGTGGGCTCATGCTCCGAAAAGGTCTCAGAGCGAACCTCTATAGTATCCTCCATGGTCTTCTCATCAGATGGCTCCACAAGATCCTCCTCAGTCGCCTCGACTACAATGACCTCATCGTTTGTGTCCTCCAAGGTCGGGGTCTTCTCCGGCCCTTTCCTAGAACCCGCAACCAATCTCTCAGCCTAGTCTAAGTCTCGGGCGGGGTGACACCAATTAGGGATTACTCCCTAGGGCATCTCATTGGGCTTCAACGGCCCAGTAGACACATCCCCGACCTTTCGGAACTAGGTCTCATACTTGTGAGGCTTCCAACTAGTACTACCTTCGTCTACCCAAACTACAGTGCACTTCCTTACATAAATAGTTCCCTGGCCATCAGGGAACTCATCAAAATAAACGGTTATCTCCTTGGGGTCTCCAAAATGTATAGGCCACATCTTCAAGGCCTAATATCTGTAAAAAGGGGGTCCCAAACGGGATAAGATTCACATCTCAGTAAAAGAGTCCTAACCCTAGGTTAGACCGACCGTCCACTCAGGCAGTCACAAACCTCAATAGTTCAAACTCATAGACATACAAGGCAATGCAAATATAGATAACAACACACGGATGACAGGCATACAGTTATGGCATCATAACACATTCAAATGATTATGCATAACTCGCCCTGCCACATCACCACAACCACCTTTTCCTGCCTGCCTCATTCTCGTGCCCGCATTTAAAACGCATCAGGCTCGGTCCGTGTAAATGTATTAGGTTTCAATGATACTCCAGGCCAGTGTTCACATCTCCATCACGCGTTTCAACGCATCAGGACTGTGGCCTTCTCAACCTAGTGTATCGTACGCATCAGGGCGCCACACAACACCAACCCCGCGCCTCAGCGCCTCAAGGTACTCATTCCATCACCCCACATCTCATACGCATCAGGGTCTCATCATGTCACTCTCATGCCATGATTCTCAATTCATTTCACATACATAACAACAGATGCAACTCAAGCACAATTCATAAACTCACGGCATGCAAGACAATCAATGTGATACTCAGACATGACAGATAATTCAAGCACAAGTATTGGCACACATTAATCCCCTATACCATCTTAGGATGCACCAAGAACAATCATCTTGGAATCTCTCATAAATAATTCAAATTATCACCCAACTCATCCAATTGAGTTCAATCTTCCTATCCTAAGTTTAGGATTCCCTTACCTCAAGTTTGATGCCACAAAAATCCTCTCTTTAAGCCCTTAACAATTCAGTCCAATAGTCCAAGAGCAAACTCACCGCGCAACCGTGGAATTTCCAACCAATTGTCAATTTCTCTTGTCCAATTCACCAATCCATGAGTGTCCAACCTCATTAACACATCCCTCAACATCCTAACATGTCTCATTGATGAATTTTAGACTCAAAACCAACAGCCAACAGCCTCTACAGAATCGGTTTACACTGAACCGAACCGGGCTATGTTCGGTTCTGTGTAAACTGAGCATATCTAGCCCTTAACCTACTCCAATTCCACCATTTAATCACTAACCTACTTGCTAACATGTCTATCTAAGGGTTTATGAGGCTCATCGAAGATTTGAAGCCGAGTCGTCACTGGAAATCCCTTGAAAGTCGCCGGTTCCTTTAAGACTGCAAACCGGCAGTTTCCGTCCAACATTCACAAGACCCATTTGGGGTCAAAACTCCATCAAATTAAGCTCAACTTTTTATCACATATCAATAAACGAGTCCCCTAGATCTCTGCAAAATTTGGTCGCAAGACTTTAACATTTCGAGGTCCTTAAGGGTTAGAAACTCTGCCTACCTCAGATTGTGTCGATTTTCGTTGGCTTCCGGGAGAATGGTTGGTCGGAGCTGCTCGGTGGCTCAATCGACGCGCTCCCACTTTGAGGAGGTCGGCAAGAGTCTAAGCTAGGCGTGGATGGTCGGCTCGCCGATCAAAGGTGGGAGAGGCTCGTCGGCGGCAGCGAACGGGCGGCATAGAACCGGTCGGAGAGCGGCAGAAGAGAGGAAGAAGAAGAAGGAAGCTCTCGGTAATGGTGGGGGAGTTTATGGCCGGTCAAATGAGAGGAGAGAGAGAGAGAGATAAAAAGAGTTATATTCAAGGTTCAAGGTCAACGGTTGAATGGTAGTTGGGTAATAGTGGACAAGACCACTCTTTAGCTAATCCATTGACACGTGTCCTAAGTGTCAATCAAGCTTACTCCAATGGCAATGCTCTCTTCCAAGTTTCGGCAGCCTTGGGGGGAAAATAAAAGATCAAAATGCCCTTCTTCAATTGCATAAACAAGGCTAAAGCTTGAGGGGGAAAATGATAATTTTACCCTCGACGTCCAAAACACTATTTTTTCTCAATCCAATAATCTTCGACATGGTGACGGCCAATCCAAACATGATGTTGGAATTCTTGATTCTCCATTTGTAATTCTCAAGACTCGTTTCTGATTGTTTTCTCTATCAGACGTGGTTCTAGCCTATCCTGAACCGATAGGCGGCTTTTGCAGACTTTACGTGTATCGACCTTGTGATTCATATCACATTTAGGGCTCGTCAATTCATAGCGACTTTGATTGTCATGTAATTGTGAGGGTCTATCACTAGTTCTTATGGTCTCGATCATCACTGTTCGATTTAGGAAAATTTTACAAATCATATGTTGGTTAAGCGGCATCACCCGCACTCCAATTGTATAATGATAGCAAGGCATTTTTTAATCATTCTTAGATCGGCCTTTTATGGTTCTAAATGTCCCCTCGACAATCCTTATGATCAAATCGCCATTTTCTATTCGAATTTCCTAGGTCCACGTACCTCGTCTCGCGTTAGCCTTTCCCTTTTGGTCAGTCTACTTAAATTGATCAGATTTGAGCGAGATATGACTAAAACACATCGTTAGAAATACTTCTCATTAATGAGTCTAAAAATGACTGGGAAATCAGAATGTCACACTGTAGATATTATCTTATGAATTGAAGTTTTAAAAAAACATAGTGAGGGTTACTCTTTAAGTTAAAATGATTACATTGAAAAGATGTCAAATAAATTTATACATCTTGGCTTTAGAGAAATGAGTACTCCATTTGATTCAAGCATGAAATTAATTTATTATTTTGGTAAAGCAATAACACAACTTAAATATGTGAGTGCTATAAGATCTTGAATGTATGTAGTCACGCCCCGCGCCCCGAGCACAGGCACGCGACTCCTTGTGAGTGAACTCTCTCGTGTCCTAGGAGTCATAAGATGCATAAAAATCGTTCGCATGCGGAAGAGATAACATAAATTCCTCCGTACAAATATTAGCGGAGACCTGGATAAAAAGGACACCATAATTACATTTATACATAAACTCCCACGAGTTCTTACAAAAGCACTGGTAGACTAATCTTACTAGTTGGTAGGGGTAACATGACCAGCTCAAAAGATAACCATTAACATCTCCAAAAGAAAATGGATTATCGAGGTCATCAGCAAAATAACAGTCCAGAAAACAGAAACCCCTAGGTCGAGTTGCTAGAGTCGTCAATCTCCTCGGCATCTTCGGTAGGCTCGTACTCCGAGAAAGTCTCCGAGCGTACCTCTACGGTATCCTTCATCGTCTCGTCTGCTGATTGCTCTACCAGGTCGTCCTCGGAGGCTTCGATCTCAATGACCTCGTAGGTGTCTTCCACGGTTGGGGTTCTCTCAGGAATGTTCCTCGAACCAGCTACTGATCCCTCGACCTCCACAGAATCCCGAGTGGCATGACACCAACTAAGAATAACCCTACGAGGTACCTCAGTGGACTTCAGTGGTCCCGTGGTAACCTCGCCTACCCTCCAAAACCAAGCCTCGAACCTATGAGGCTTTCAGTCTTTTCACCCTCATCGATCGAGACTACCATACACTTCCTAATGTACACAGTTCCCCGTCCGTCCAGGAACTCTTCAAAATATACGGTCATCTCCTTCGGTCACCTAGTCTGGTCGGCAACATCCTCAAAGTATAGGATTGAAAAATGTGGTCCTGCAACGGGGTGAGATTCACATCTTAGTAAGGCAGGTCGTAACCCTAGGTTAGGCTGACCATACACTCAGGTGAATGCAATCACGAACAAAATGCACAAGCAACCACATGAAGCATTCAGCAGTCATTAAATAACATATAGATACAGACTAGCGTCAAGCACGCAATCATGGCATCATATCTCATCTTTCAAATCAAGCACGCATTACCAAGTCAGGTCAAACCTTCCACCTTTCCAGGCCTCCATTGATTCACGTCCGCGCTTAGAACGCCTCAAGCCCGGTCCACGTAATTATGCCTCAGACCATCCCATTGAAAAATCTGCATAAACGAATCAGGTTTTCAATTTCATTCTAGGCCTATGTCGACACATATCAAATTCCATCCCGCGTCTCAACGCATTAGGACATTGACCATTTCAACCCTGCATCTCAATGCATCAGGGTTCAGTTCAACACAACCCTGCGTCTCAACGCCTCAGGGTATCATAGGTTTCAAACATGCTAGACATTATTTCAATTTAAACTTCATAATCGAGTACAAACTCATGCATCGAGCTAGATATCTATGGCATGCAAGACAATCAATCTCAGTACTCACAAGAGGCAATCAATTCATGGCACAAGCATTCAACAAGCGTTCAAGCCATCAATATCTCACGAGGACGCACATTGGACAATCAAACCATAATTCACGAGAACCAACCAAATTCACACTCAATTCACCCAATCGAATCCAATATTCCTAGACAAGATTTAGAAACTCCTTACCTTCAGTTAAATTCAACAATAAATTTCTTCCAAGTACTTCAATCTCTCGATCTAACAATCCCAAAACTTGGCAGCCTCGCACCTATTGGAAATCAATCCAATTCATCAATTTTTCTTGCTCAATTCACCAATCCATGAAGCATAAACCTCAATGACATATTCATCGACATCCTAATACATCTCAACGATGAAATTTGAGCTTAATTTTAACTCATATTAGCTCCCAACAATTCGGTTTGCACAGAACCGAAACAGGGCATTTTCGGTTCTGTGCATACCACCCTTGATCAGACCTTAAACTATTCTAAATCCCTAATTTATCCATTGATCTACTTGCTAACATGTATTTTTGGGAGTTAGGAAGCATCATCGAAAGTTTCAGGTCAAGGCGACTTCAAATGGTCTACGAACGGCGTCGGTTCCTCTAAGCCTACCGTCGGTCAGATTCTGTCCATCAAAGGCAACACCATTTCATCATCAAATCTCTAGCAAATTCAGCCCAAATTTTTATCACAACTCAGTATACATGTTCCTTTGATGTCCACAAAATTTGGCCGAAAGATTCAAAAGATTAGAGGTCCTACGGAGTTCAAACAGCAGCTTATCTCCAGCTGCGACGGTTTCCTTCGACTCTCAAGAGAACGGCTGGCCGAAGCTTCTCAGTGGGTCAAATACCAAGCTATCACTTGGAGGTTGTCGGCAAGAGGATGATGATGACACTGGTGGTCGGCTTAGTGGTTGGAGGTCGCCGGAAGTGGCGGTCGACAACAGCGAAGCGACGGTCAGGAGCTGGTCGGGATGGAGCTGTGGTGATGAAGGTTCTCGACAGAGTGAGGGTGGAGAGCGTGTGTATGCACAAATTTGAGAGTCAACCATGAAGAATGGTAGGTTAAAAGTTGTCCAATTAATGCCAACTCTTCATCCATTGACACTTGTCCATATATCAATCAATAGTTCATCCAATGGCCCTCATTTTCTCTAGTTTTCGGCAACTATAGGTGTATTACAATTGACCAAAATGCCTTTATCCATTTATTAAGGCAAGGCCAAGACTTGAAGGGCGAAATGATAATTTTACCCTCGGCGTCCGGAACGTCGTTTTTCTAATTCAAATTTCCTTCGATGAGGCGATGTCCCATACAATTATAAGGATGGAATCCTTGATTCTTTATTTTGTAATTTCAAGACTCGTCTTTAATCATTTCTCTGTCAGATGTGATTTTAGTCTATTCTGAACGGACGGGCGGCTCTTGCAGACGTTACACGTATTGACTCTGTGATTCATATCACACTTAGAGCTTGTCAGTTCATGGCGACTTTGGTTGTCATGTAATTGCGAGTGTCTATTACTAGTTCCAACGGTCTCGATTGTCATTGCTCGATTTAGAAATTTTTTTGGAAATTATACATTGGTTAAACGACATCACCCGCGCTCCAATCGTACAACGCTAGCAATGTATTCTTAATCATTCTTAGATCGGCCTCTTATGGCTCTAAATGTCGCATCGACAATCCTTATGGTTAAAATGCCATTCCTATTTGAGTTTCATAGGTCCACGTTTCTTGTCTCGCGTTAGCCTCTCCCTTTTGCTCAGTTAACTCAAGATTGATCAGATCCGAGCGAGATACGACTGAAAGACATCGTTAGATTTATTCTCATTAATAAGTCTCGAAATGACAGGAAAAATCAGAATGTCACAATGTCACAACTCTTTCCCCCTTACAAAAATTTCGTCCTCGAAATTTACAATAAATCAGTTACTTAAATAAATAGGGGTGTTGACGCCTCATCGTTTGCTTGCTTTCCCACGTTACTCCTTCGGTTCCACGGTGCTCCCAAACAACTGTGACCAATGGAATTGTCTTATTCCTTAGAATCCGCTCCTTTCGATTTCGATCTTGACTGGCTTTTCTACGTAGGATACCCTGTCATCCACCTCGATGGTTTCGTAATCCAATACATGCGTCGGGTCCGGTTCGTATTTCTGTAGCATTGACACATGGAAGACGTTGTGTACTTAGGACAAGTTGGGCGGTAAGGCAAGCTTGTAGGCTATCCGTTCTAAAATCTCAAAAGGTCCTACGTACCTTGGACTTAGCTTCCCTTTCTTTCCAAATCGAGATAATCCTCTCATTGGCGACACCTTAAGGAAAACATGATCACCTACTTGAAACTCCAAAGGCGTACGCCGTTTAGCCGCATAACTTTTCTAACGACTCTAAGCTGTTTTTAGTCTATCTTGAATTATCTTTACTGCTTCCACCGATTGCTCTACCAACTTTGGGCCTGTAATACTTCTTTCTCCAACCTTGTCCCAGCAAATCGGAATCCTGCAAGCTCTTCCGTAAAGCCCTTTAAAAGGTGCCATTCGAATACTCTGCTGATAACTGTTATTATATGCGAACTCCACCAAATGCAGCTGATCCTCCCATCCACCTTTGAAGTCTATAACACACGCTCGTAACATATCTTTGAGTATCTGAATTGTCCTCTCTAATTTCCCGTTCGTCTATGGATGGTATGCCGTACTAAATTGTAGCCGAGTTCCCATGGCATCTTGAAGTCTCTTCCAGAAGTTCGCTGTAAACTTGGGATCTCTGTCCGATGTGATCGTCACGGGTACTCCATGTTGCCTCACTATCTGCAGCATATACAATTCGGCATATTTGTCCATCGCGAAATCCTTTTGCACAGGAATGAAGTGTACAGACTTGGTCAACCTGTCACGATTACTCAAATAAAATTGTGGTTTCTCTGGCTCCTTGGTAGTCCCATTACAAAATCCATAGTCACGTGCTCCCATTTCCATTCAGGAATCTCCAACGGCTGTAACAATCCACCCGGTTTACAGTGTTGTGCCTTTACCTGTTGGCACGTTAAGCACTTTGTCGCATATTTGGCTACATCTACCTTTATCCCATTCCTCCAGTAGTGCCGACGTAAGTTTTGGTACATTTTCGTGCTACCTAGGTGGATACAATAATTGCTTTTGTGAGCCTCTGATAAAATCTTTTCTCTAAGCTCTTCTTCCTTTGGTACGCGTAGACGCCCTCGAAATTTCAAAATTCCATTCTCTAACACTTAGAACTCCGGCTTCCTTTTTGTGGCGTCCATTTCGAGGATCTTTTGAATTTCTGAGTCCGTATGTTGCAAGGCTTTTACCTTTTCTTGGATCTCGGGTTCTATTCTCAAGATGGCTACCAAACTGGACAGCTAACAGACTTCCAATCTGAATTCAGAATCCTTTAAATTTTGAAATAACGACCACCCTTTTTCCAGTAGACAGGCGATACTTGATTTCTGACTAAGTGCATCCGCGACTCGATTCACTTTCCCAGGATAATATAATATGTCGCAATCATAATCCTTAAGCAGCGTCATCCATCGACGCTGCCTCATGTTCAGTTCCTTTTGGGAAAATAGATACTTCAGGCTCTGGTGATCCGTATAAATTTGAAATTTCTCGTCACACAAATAATGCCTTCAGATCTTCAGAGCAAAGATGATCGCTGCCAATTCCAAACCATGAGTCGGGTAGATCATCTCATGCGGTCTCAGTTGTCGGGATGCGTAGGCAATCACTCTTCCATGCTGCATTAGCACACAACCTAGTCCCTTTAGCGAAGCATCGCTATATATTTCATAGCCTCTAGGTCCTGATGGAATGGTCAATACCGGTACGATTGTCAACCGATGCTTGAGCTCTAGGAAACTCCTTTCACACTTATCCATTTATTCGAACTTCGTTTCTTTCTTAGTCAATCTTGTCAATGGAATGGCTATAGATGAAAGCTTCTCTATGAAACGTCTGTAATATCCTGCCAATCCTAAGAAACTTCGGACTTCCGTGACCGTAGTAGGCCTAGGCCAATTCATAACGGCTTCGATCTTCGCAGGATCCACAGCCATTCCTTCTCGAGATATCACATGGCCAAGAAATGCCACCTTATTCAACCAAAACTCGCATTTGCTAAACTTAGCGTAAAGCGAGTGCTCCTTCAGGGTCTGCAAAATAATCCTCAGATGCTCTTCGTGTTCTTCGTTACTCTTTGAGTAAATCAGGACATCGTTAATAAAGATTATAACAAATTTATCCAAGAATTCCTTGAACACCCGATGCATCGAGTCCATAAATGTGGCTGGAGCATTGGTCAGTCCAAAAGGCATCACAGTGAATTCGTAGTGACCTTACCTTGTCCTAAAAGCGATCTTAGGTATGTCTTCTTTCTTAATTCTCAACTAATGATACCCGGTCCTTAGGTTAATTTTAGAGAATACCGCAGCTCCTTGCAATTGATCAAATAAGTCATTAATCCTCGGCAGTGGGTACTTATTCTTTACAGTCACTTGATTCAATTGTCTATAGTCGATGCATAGACGCAATGACTCATCATTTTTCCTCACAAACAACACCGGCACTCCCCATGGTGAAGCACTAGATCGAATAAATCCTTTATCCAGTAATTCTTGCATTTGCACCTTTAGCTCTTTCAGTTTTGATAGGAACATCCTATAGGGTGCCTTTGAGATCGGCTCCGTTCCGGGAGCTAACTCAATCATGAATTCTATTTCTCGCTCTGGTGGCAACCCTGGTAACTCTTGAGGAAAAATGTCGGGAAACTCGGGCACTACAGGAATACTTTCTAGTTTGACAGTCGTGTCCATAACCGTGACTAAGTATGCCTGACATCCATCAGTTATCAGCTTTGTCACTTCAAGAGATGAGACTAAAGGAATCGAGGTTCCTCCTCGACTTCCTACAAATTCAAAACTATGGCAACCTTCCAAATAGAAACGGATTATCCTACTACCACAATCAACTACTGCCCTTTGCTTACCCAACTAATCCATTCCTATGAGTACATCAAAGTCATACATGGGCAACACAGCCAAGTCTATACTCTCTTTACTATCGCCAATTACGATTTTACAATCAGTACAGCCCAACGAAACCAGCATATTATCCTTTAATGGGGTGGCCACATGCAGAATCACACTTAACAGTTTTAACTCCATATCAACCATATCAGCAAAGCAAGCAAACACAAACGAGTGTGATGCGCCAGGATCGAACAAAGCATAAGTAGCTTAGTCACACAAATAAATCATATCTGTGACCACACCAGACGCTTCTTCTGCTTCCATGCGTACCACGGCATAGACCTTTCCTTAAGATGAGGGTCGGTTCTGATCATTCTATGGAGTGGCAGTTGATGGTCCTGCCGGTAGTCGTTGCCCTTGAGGTCTATTCGTTAGGGCTTAGTTCGGGTAAGTCCTCATCTGATGGCCCATCTGACCACATTTGAAGCACGCTCCAATCCTTACTGGACAAGGTCCATTACCATGCCTTCTTCCACAGAGGCGGTAACTCCAGTTCATTGGGCTCGGCGGCTTCACTATGTTCTTTCTTATTAGAGGGACGAAGTGTCTATTGCCAGCCATAGGTCTTTTGCCGGCCTGTCGGTTATCTCGGAATGAGCTAAACCGCGATCCAGATGCGGCATTCCTTTTTTTTGGGTCCTCTCGATCATTTGTCCCCATTCATAGATTTCTTTATAGGTTCTTAGGTTCAGAGCTATCATCTGGCTGCGAAATTCAGGCGTCAGTCCATCCCGAAATCTTCGCGCCTTCTCCAGGGGATCCTCTACCGATCGGGGTACATACCTTGACAATCTGGAGAACTCAGCTTCATACTGATCCACTTCCAGGTGATTCTGACGTAGTTATAAGAACTCTACTTGCTTCTATTCTCGAGTTGTCTCGAAAAAGTACTTGTCATTGAATGTCGTGGTTATGACATTCTGATTTCCAGTCGATTTCAAGCTTAGGAATGAGAAGTGTGTATCTAGAGATGGATTATAGTAGTATTCCGCTCGCACCTGATCAATTCGAGTAGACTGACCAAAAGGAAAAGGCTAACGCCAAACGAGGTACGTGGACTTGGGGAACTCAGATAGGAAATGATGCTTTGACCATAAAGATTATCGAGGGGATATTTAGAGCCACAAAAAGGCCGATCCAAAAATGATTAAGGGATGCCTCGCGAGTGTCATACGATTGGAGAGCGGGTGATGCCACTTAATTTACGTATGATTTGTAAATTTTTCCTAAATCGGACGGTGAAGATCGAGACCTTAGGAGCTAGTGATAGACCCTCAAAATTACATAACAACCAAAGCCGCCACAAATTGACGAGCCCTAAACGTGATATGAATCACGGGGTCGATACGCGTAATGTCTGCGAAAGCCACCCGTCAGTTCGGGATAAGCTGGAACCACGTATGATAGAGAAAACTATCAGAAATGAGCCTTGAAAGATTTGAAATGGAAAATCAAGAATTCCAACGTTATTCGGATTGGCCGATGCCCTATCGAAGGTTTCCGGAATGAAAAAATGACGATCGGAACGTCGGGGATAAAATGACCGTTTTGCCCCTCAAAGCTTAGAACTTTGTCATTATAATTGAAGGAAGGGCAAAATGGACAAATGACACACCCCTATGGCTGCCGAACACAAGGAAGAGAGAGTGGCCATTGGATCTTCATGGAAACTAGCAATGCCAAGTGTCAAAGATCCAACCAAGGATAGTCACCTCACCTTTTCATCCACCTACCAATCAAAGGCCTTTGACCCAAGCTTGTATATCATCCTAATCTCTCTCTCCTCACTCCATTTTCGGCCATAACAGCCCCTCAACCATCGAACCCATACTCTTCTTCCTCCAGCTTCTTCTCTGCTGCTTGACCAGAATCTGGGCTCCACTTCGCCGGCCATCACGGCCACTTCCGACCACCCCTGGATGCCGGCCAGCCACCCAAACAAAGATATATGTCTTGCCGACATTCTCCAACAAGAATCGGAACATTTGGAGCACCGATGAGACCGGAGCAAGGATTCTCTCGAGAGTCGACGGAAACTACTCCAATCTAAGTTAGGTCCGGTTTTCTTCCCTGTTAGTGGACAAAATATTTGAGTTTTGAGCTGGAATTTTGTGGAGACCTAGTAGACTTGTAGATGGTTCTGTGGTAAAAATTTGGGATTGATTTGAGGAGGTATTGACCACGAAATGGCCTTGTTAATCTTGCCCAGAAAACTGCCAGATTCTGTGCTTGGAGGAACCGGCGACTTTGGATGGTTTTTCGGCGACCAACCGGCCTAAAACTCACGGTGAGCCTCTTGAACCCTTAGATAATCATGTTAAGAGGTTGAATAAGTGTTAAATGTTAGATTTGGGATTGATCTAGGGCTGATAGTTCACGACATGCACAGAACCATGAGGAACCGGTTTGGTTCTGTGCATGGCCGAACCATGGGGGGTTGTTGGCATTGAATTTTGAGGTTCAAATTGATGATAAAAGCATATTAAGTTGTTGAAGATTATGCCATGGAGAGTTAGGAGTCATGAATGGTTGAATTAGACATGAAATTAACGGATTGATCGGATTTTATTAGGTTGTAAGGTGGATTGGCTAGGACCATGGTTGGTCGAGACCTTGAGGGATCCATGAGGAGCAACTTGGGTTGTCAAATCAAAGGTAAAGGGATTCCCAACCCTATGTTAAGACGATTGGACTCGATTGGGCGAGTCGAAAGACAATTTGACCGATTTATGAGAGTGTTCCTATGGGATAGTTATTAATGTGTTCTAAATAGGTGAAGGAGGTTCATGTGTGATATTTGATATATTTGAATTATCCGCCATGTATGCGTATCATCGATTATTTCGCATGCCACGAATAATCAAACTGTGCATGAGCTGCACATTTAGCTTGTATGAGAATTGCATTGATGAGTCACGGCAAGAGTACGTCATGGCGAGGCCCTAAAGCGTATGAGGTGCGGGGCAGGAAAATATATACCTTGATGCGACGAGTTCACGGGGTGAAGTTAATGTGATGTGACGGCCTGATGCAAAGAGTTCGCGGGGTTGAGATAACCACAGTCCTGATGCGATCTAATCGCGGGACGAAGAGGCCCTGAAGTGTGTGAGACGCGAGGCAGAATATATATATATACCTGATGCGACGAGTTCGCAGGGTTGAGTGTGAGCTCATAAACCTTGCCTGGAGATGAATCGGGACCTGATGTGTTTATGCGGGTTACCGATGACGGTTTGATGCGTTTACGCTGGCCGAGCTTGAGGCGACTAGATCACGGGTTAGAGAATGAGGCAGGCAGAGGTTGGGATAATGTTATTGGCCAAGTGATTTATTGAAACCTGATGCGTTTACGCGGGTTGTCGAGCCTGAGGCGACAAGATCGCGAGCTAGAGATTTAGACAGGTTGATATCAGTGAATATGAGATGTGGTAGGCTGAGAGTGCATGGGTATTATTACCTGAGTGTGACTTGAGGTCATCGATGTTTGCCTGTCATCCATATGTTGAGTTTATTGACTGGTGCCCTATATGCCTGTGTGAGCCAAAGCCTAATTTTATTGGATATATGACTGCCTGAGTGGACGGTCAATCTAACCTAAGGTTAGGACCCACCTTACTGAGATTTATATCTCACCCTAGTGGGGACTTCATTTTTCAGGTCCTAGGCGGAGGTAGCACGCGTTCGCCAAGGAGCAGCAATCGAAGAGTTAGCTGGCCCATTTGTTTTTATAATGGATTTGTCTTATTATATCGGGGCTTGTGTTTCTGATTGGTGAATTAGGATTTAATCTTTTATGAATTGATTATTGAATTTAAGGTATCTGTCCTAAGTCATCGGATGTGTTGCATTTATACGATTGGAGAAGGCATCGCTTTCGCATGTATGTTACCGTAAGCACATTGAACATTGGCGGATGGATCCTGGAGCATTCTTAAATGAATGGCATGGACAGGGATGTTCACGTCCTCGTCGAGTTCGGGGCGCGTCATCCTCGTTTGATTTGGTATCAAAGCGAGGTTAGCTCGATCCAATGTGATTGAGGTTTGGAGTGATAAGGAGCGATGACTTAAGGACAATTGGATATTGAGGTCTATAGGACTAGACCTGGATTGTTGAGTCTCGAGGACGTAGGCTTGAATTTGTGTACACTTGAATGGTTCTAGAGTTGACTTTAGTGGATGATCTTGAGTTAGATGGTGATTAAAGTTCAAGTGGGAGCAAGCTGTGATTGGAGAGTCATGAGCATGGACTTTGAGGTAGTAATTATGCTTGAGGATAATAGGGAAGTTGCTTATGAATGAAGGATCAATTGAGGTGTATGGTTACGATCTCGATTTGTCGATGACCCAACTTGAGGAGTACGAATTATAAAGAGACGACTTATATTAGTGGATTCAGGCTTGCATTGCATGAGATTTTGATGGTTTAGCTATCGATTGCTATTGATAGCATTGGATGATATGAGTTTAGATGAATACGAGGAACACCTGAATCGAAAATTAGTTGTGATTGGATGCGTAAGGAGTTAACTTGAATGTTGACTGGACTTGAGATGTGTAAGGGAATATGGACAATTGATCTGTGAGATATGACAGTCATGCTGTGCTTATGTTTATGGCTTTGAAATGAAAGTCGATGAGGGTGCATGCAGCTACTTATCACTGTTGGACTTAATAAACCGTCGCTTGGTATAGGACAAGTTGATGGAATACCTTTAAACTGTGATGAAACATGGTATGGGACATGTGGAACGGGGCTTTCTTCGTAGATGTATGGCTTGGGACAACCTGCATCGGTCAGGTCTGATGAGGGCGGGGAGTGATCGCCGGGACAGAGAGGTCCGGATAAGTAGCGGCTCCTGGCAGGCTTCTAAGATGGCAGAGACAGGAATGACCCAAGTCATAACTTGAAAGGGGAAGCCTAGGTATCAGGTTGAGTCCAATTGTGAACGAGAGATGTATGGCACGGGATTGGTTCTCATCGAGGATGGTGGAAAGTGACACGACCTGTGTAATGGTGCCTATGAGTGGCATGTTTAAAAGTTTCGTGCTTGACAGTGAATGCCTTTGAAAAAAGGAAAGTGAAGGTTGTGATGGGCCTGTTAGGCATGTTTGATGATTAGCCTCGTGTGATTGGTTTGGCCAAGATATAACTGAGGAGTTAGATGACATATGGGTTTATACCCTTGGAATCGAGGCGTGTTGAGATGAGCTAGTCTATTGTGACTATGCTAGAGTGACAGATGCCTTTAGGCCTAGAGTATGAGCTATTGACTCAATGAGCTGCTGTCTTGAGTGTTTGACTGATAGTTGCCTAGTTGAGCTAGCCTAGTAAAGGCCGTCAGTTGAGGAGTTGCCTCGTTGAGGTTGGCTCGAGAAAGGATTATAGTCCAAGGATGATTTGAGATCCTTGAATATCGGCAATTAATTGGGAATTGCTTGGGAACCATTAGAGAGTCGTTTGGGAACCACTGATGAATGGTGAAAAATATTAAGATGAACAGCATGAGGTTGATAAACTTGAGTAGACGACTTGAGTCTTGGATTCCTAAAGGGAATCATAGTGGTTCAAGGGACATGGAAACCTGTTGAGACTAAAGGACCAAGGTATGGTCGTTAGAGTAGCACTTGGTTTACGTATGTGAGATACGAAAAGATCCAAGGACTAAGATGGATCATGAGAACTTAATGAGGTTGAATGACCAAGGTGTGGTCGCAGAAGAGCGTTGGGCTCGAGGATACATGGTATGATAAGATCCAAGAATTGAGATGGATCATGAAATTGAGTAACTATGGGTGATTTGAGTAACGAGTACTAAAATAGGATATGGCTCGATCGGTTCATCGTACGAGACCCAAGAGCTGAATGGGTCGTGAGGACTTTAAATGGAAATAGAAAAAATTGCTGATTAAGCAAGCTCGGAGAGGAGCTGCTGTGATTCTCTAAATCACTGTAGTGGTGGATGCTTGTGCTGCAGAGTTAAGTGACGGAAGTCACGAGAAAAGGACTCGGAGTAAGTCTTTTCGAGATTGAATGTATGGATAGGATCACGAGAGTTTGGAAAAGCCTATAAGATTATGTATAAGGCTGAAATTGATTGAGCCAGGCCGAGGGATGAGGTTCGAAATTGTCTCCCTCTGGATTGAGAATTTTGTGAGAAAACCTCAGAGGTTTGGGTGCCCTAAAGAAGGAAAGTGACCCTAGCAGTACTAGCTCTACGAGGCTATTAAGGATTGGTGAATTGTCACTAGAGGAAGGATTTCCTCGAAGGCATGAGATCTACCGAGACTATCTTTATTGAGTTGATCGATGGAAAGTATTATTCTGGGAATTGCTTAAGAGCAAGGATTATTTGGATCCTGATACTGTTACAAGGGGTCATAGGATGATTGACCAGTATGAGACAAAGTTCTCAAGATTGCTTAGATATATGGTAAGAGTGGTCAAGGACCCTTGAATAAGATGAGTAAGTCCTTGAGTGAATGGGAACTTGAAAACTTCATGATTGAATGTTGTTCCCGATTTCGAGGAATGATGATGGGACTCAGCTAAGGAAGAGAATGATCAAAAGACTTATGAATAAGAGAACTCCTGCTCATGGATTACGAGCAAAGAGATATTCATTATGAATATGGAGCGTGCCTATGGGAAATGATTGATTACCTGGGTGTAAGGCACATGGTGGAAAGTGAACAGTAAGTCTTTTCTATTATGAATGAGGTCGAAGAAGAATCGACATGTTAGATTGCCGGAAGTTAATGATTTCTTGGGATCGGTTGATTGAAGTGAAACTATGAGAGAGGAAATCATGAGTTACTATTCCCTAAAGAATAGGATATTGTTCCTAAAGGGCAATTGAACCATGAATTGGTCACTGACGAAAAGAAAAGTGAACAGACTTGGTAGTCTTGACAAGTTGAGAATCTAGAGAAGGATTTAGTAAGCAGATGGAACGCTTGAAGAACACTTGCAAGGTGATTTGAGGTAATTGAATTGACCATTCGACAAGTGAACTAGTGAAGACCCAAGGACGAACAGATATTGTCACTAGAGGTGACTGAGTTATGGAAAAGAGGATGTGAAAGCATGGTGGCATTTGAATCTCGGAGTAAAGGTATCGCCGTTGGTGCAGACTCCAAGATTGTCGTCCTAGGGAATGGGAAGGACAAGGTGAATTAAAAGTGAGAAAATGCCACGGAGTTGTGTAGTTTTTTCCTTAGAATAAGAGACCCTATTGTAAAAGGAAGAGAAGCTCCAAGTTGTCTCAATATTATGATTGAGCATCTGAACAGGGAAAGAAGACGTAGGACTTGAGCGACTCTTGGAAGAGAAATCGGAGAGGCCGTTTTGAAGACAATGTTGAATTCCAGGATGATGTCGACGTTCGGTGGAACAAATGGAATTGAATAAGGTTGCCTTAGCGAGTGTGAAACTCAGAGGCTGACACTGATGCTTCTCGAAGAGAAGAGTGACAAGGATAAACGAAATGTCGTGCGGTCATAGAGGAGACCTTTGACGACCGAGAGCCATGGTCTGAGCTCTCAAGTGAAAAGTGTGAGGAGTAGTAGAAAGAAGTTGATATCAATTGAATTAAGTACCCAAGGAATGATTGACTTGGTCGTTGCTGTCTTGAGAGACGATGGTTGAACTCATTTAAGGAGCCATGAGAAACATGAACAGTTATAAGGGTGTCATGTGGGCTTTAAGGAAATGTCTATTGCACGCTAAGTGTGAAGGGCGTAAATTCTGAACTTGGTGAAATAAAATTCATGCATTGGAATGAGTGATAAATCATTTGAGGTTTGGAATAAGTGATGAATCGACAAGGGTCGATGTGAGTTGCGGAAAGTGCAAGTTTCTTGAGATTGATGAATTCCAATAGATGGATCGTTGAAAGATTTCCCTACAAGAGCTGTTCCATTAGTAAAATGGATTAAGGGCAAGATGTAACGTGAGTGGGTGAATAAACATGAAAAGAGTTTTCGAGGACTCGAGTAAGTTGATGACTACGCTATGTATGATGATTCCGATTGGAATTCGAAAAGCTTATGAAGACCGTAGTGACACGACGCACAATGAAACTCGAGGCATAATAAGACGACGTGAAATGGATATGGTTTGTACGTCATAACGATAATGCCGTATGAATTAGCATGCTCAGAGCATGATTGGAATTGGTTTGTGAATGTCCTTGTGATAAAGTTGGGAGATGTTGTCTGAGTGGAAGAACGTTGTAAGGCTACACCTACTGCGAGAGTATAAGATAGCAGTTTCCCGAGGGGAATCGAATAAGAGGCAACGCTAACGTATAGAAATTGCTTGTGGATATAGGGGCGTTGCTTGTGCAAGAAAGATCTTAAAGTTAGGTGAACTAAAGGAGGTTGAGAGTATGGACTATATAAGGAAATTGAAGGTGAGGCATGTGGAATGAAGAGAGCACCCACGTATTGTTATAGCAATAGTCGCATCGATAAGGAAGGGTGAACGGTTTAACGGGTGTTTACAAGTGAAAGTTGAACATTAAGTAATGGACTAGAGTGACGGCTACTGGAAACACTTTGCCTGAAGGCCAGAAGGAAATTGAGATGTTACCACGATTGAACATCGATATTGAACGGATTATAGAAACGGACGGAACTCTTGAGGCCTATGGAGGGAAGTACGATTCAAAGGAGGAACTATAGTGACCTTTGGGATGGCACAAAGATGTGCCAAGATGCACATACATATATTGGTGATAAGGTTGAAAGTTGAAGTTGGCCTATCTTGCAGTCGAGCACTAGACGTGTCAATGAGAGTTGAAGGATCACTTTGATCCAGGGGAATTTCAGATGAAATCAAGAATAGATTGCTATGGAAGCAACCATGTAAATGTTCAAGGAATCGAGGGGATCATAACTCGATTTGGTTAATGGTGGGCAAGTTGATAAAACCCTAGAATCTCTACTGGTGTGAAAGGAGCTTGAAAGGAGTAGTACGCTGAAGAGTATGAACATTAAGAGTTTATTCTGGCAAGAGCTTGGCAATGATGGTCATAGACAAATGAAAGGGATAAGGCAAATGCTCGAGGATGAGCTGTCGACAAATGATATTAATACCAAAAGAGAATGGAGAGAAACCCGTTGGATTAAGGGCTAAAGGAGACAAGTCCAAGAGAAGGATAGTTCTGACTTGGAAAGGATTATCCGGAAAAGTGAGAGTGTGACGAGACACCTATACCCCCGAAGGACTGGATGGTTTGGAAAGATTGTAAATTTTGAGGACGAAATTTCTTTAAGGGTTGGAAGAGTTGCCACATTCTGATTTCCAGTCGATTTCAAGCTCAGGAATGAGAAGTGTGTATCTAGAGATGGATTTTAGTTGTATTCCGTTCGAACCTTATTAATTCGAGTAGACTGATCAAAAGGGAAAGGCTAACACGAGACGAGGTATGTGGAACTAGGGAACTCAGATAGGAAATGACGCTTTGACCATAAGGATTGTCGAGGGGATATTTAGAGCCACAAAAAGGCCGATCCAAGAATGATTAAGGGATGCCTTGCGAGTATCATACGACTGGAGCGCGGGTGATGCCGCTTAACAAACATATGATTTGCAAAAATTTCCTAAATTGGATGGTGAAGATCGAGACCTTAGGAGCTAGTGATAGACCCTTACAATTACATGACAACCAAAGCTGCCACAAATTGACGAGCCCTAAACATGATATGAATCACGGGGTCGATACGAGTAATGTCTGCGAAAGCCGCCTGTCGGTTCGGGATAAGATGAAACCACGTCTGATAGAGAAAACTATCATAAATGAGCCTTGAAAGATTTGAAATGAAAAATCAAGAATTCCAACGTTATTCGGATTGACCGTCGCCCTATCGAAGGTTTTCGGAATGAGAAAACAACGTTCGGAACGTCGGGGGTAAAATGACCGTTTTGCCCCTCAAAGCTTAGAACTTTGTCATTATAATTGAAGGAAGGGAAAAATGGACAAATGACACACCCCTATGGCTGTCGAACACAAGGAAGAGAGAGTGGCCATTGGATCTTCATGGAAACTAGCAATGCCAAGTGTCAAAGATCCAACCAAGGATAGTCACCTCACCTTTTCATCCACCTACCAATCAAAGGCCTTTGACCCAAGCTTGTATATCAGCCTACTCTCTCTCCCCTCACTCCATTTTCGGCCATAACAGCCTCTCAACCACCGAACACATCCTCTTCTTCCTCCAGCTTCTTCTCTACCGCCCGACCAGAATTTGGGCTCCACTTCACCGGCCACCACGGCCACTTCCGGCCACCCCTGGAGGCTGGCCAGCCACCCTAACAAAGATATATATCTTGCCGACATTCTTCAATAAGAATCAGAGCATTTGGAGCACCGAGGAGACCGGAGCAAGGACTCTCCCGAGAGTCGACGGAAACTGCTCCAATCTGAGGTAGGTCTAGTTTTCAGCCCTGTTGGTGGACGAAATCTTTGATTTTTGAGCTGGAATTTTGTGGAGACCTAGTAGACTTATAGATGGTTATGTGGTAAAAATTTGGGCTTTATTTGAGGAGGTATTGTCCACGAAATGGCCTTATTAATCTTGCCCAGAAAACTGCCAAATTCTGTGCTTGGAGGAACTGGCGACTTTGGATAGTTTTCCAGCGACCAACTGCCCTAAAAATCATGGTGAGCCTCTTGGACCCTTAGATAATCATGTTAAGAGGTTGAATAAGATTAAATGTTAGATTTGGGGTTGATCTAGGGCTAGTAGTTCACGGCATGCACAGAACCGTGAGGAACCAATTTGGTTCTGTGCATGGCCGAACCATAGAGGCTGTTGGCATTGAATTTTTAGGTTCAAATTGATGATGAAAGCATGTTAGTATGTTGAGGATTATGCCATGGAGGGTTAGGAGTTATGAATGGTCGAATTGGACATGAAATTAACGGATTGATCGAATTTTATTAGGTTGTGCGGTGGATTGGCCTAGGACCGTGGTTGGCCGAGGCCTTGAGGGGTCCATGAGGAGCAGCTTGGGTTGCCAAATCAAAGGTAATGGGATTCCTAACCCTATGTTAAGACGATTGGACTCGATTGGGCGAGTCGAAAGACGATTTGACCGATTTATGAGAGTGTTCCAATGGGATAGTTATTAATGTGTTCTAAATGGTTAAAGGAGGTTCACGTGTGATATTGGATATATTTGAATTGTCCGCCATGTATGTGTATCATCGATTATTTCGCATGCCGCGAATAATCAAACTGTGCATGAACTCCACATTTAGTTTGTATGGGAATTGCATTGATGAGTCACTGCATGAGTACGCCATGGCGAGGCCCTAAAGCGTATGAGACGCGAGGCAGGAAAATATCTATCCTGATGCAACGAGTTCGCGAGGTGAAGTTAATGTGATGTGGCGCCCTGATGCAACGAGTTCACAGGGTTGAGATAGCCACAATCCTGATGCGATCTAATCGGGGGACGAAGAGGCCCTGAAGCGTATGAGACGCGGGGCAGAATATATATATACCCTGATGCGACGAGTTCGCCGGGTTGAGTATGAGCTCATAAACCTTGCCTAGAGATGAATCGGGACTTGATGTGTTTACGCGGGTCATCGATGACAGTCTGATGCGTTTACGCAGGCCAAGCCTGAGGCGACTAGATCGCAGGCTAGAGAATGAGGCAAGCAGAGGTTGGGATAATTTTATTGGCCAAGAGATTTATCGGAACCTGTTGCGTTTACGCGGGTTGCCGAGCCTGAGGCGACAAGATCGTGGACTAGAGATTTAGACAGGTTGAGATTAGTGAATATGAGATGTGGTAGGCTGAGAGTGCATGGGTATTATTACTTGAGTGTGACTTGAGGTCATCGATGTATGCCTGTCATCCACATGTTGAGTTTATTAACTGGTGCCTATATGCCTGTATGAGCCAGAGCCTAATTTTATTGGATATATGACTGCCTGAGTGGACGGTCGGCCTATCCTAGGATTAGGACCCACCTTACTGAGATTTATATCTCACCCCAGTAGGGGCTTCATTTTTCAGGTCCCAAGCGGAGGTAGCACGAGCTCGCCAAGGAGCGACAATCGAAGAGTTAGCTGGCCCATTTATTTTTATAATGGATTTGTCTTATTATATTGGGGCTTGTGTTTCTGATTGGTGAATTAGGATTTGATCTTTTATGAATTGATTATTGAATTTAAGGTATCTGTCCTAAGTCATAGGATGTGTTGTATTTATATGATTGGAGAAGGCATCGCTTCCGGACGTATGTTACTGTAAGCGCATTGAACGTTGGCCGATGGATCCTGGAGCATTCTTAAATGAACGGCATGGACAGGGATGTTCGCGTGCTCGTTGAGTTCGGGACGTGACAGTGGTAAAGGCATTCCAGGTCAATGTTGTCCCTTCCAAAAAGACTCCATTCTTGGTGGCAGCCCACCAGTCATTTGTGGTACCTTCCAACTGGTACACCGCCAACAGTACTTTTTCTTCGTCCGTGCATCTCAAGACTCTAAGGGCCTTCTCAAGTTTCTCGATCCACCTTAGCGCCAACTCAGGGTCTCCAATCCCATTGAACTGGGTTGGCTTCAGCTTGATAAATTGTTCGACCAGTTGGCCCATCTGCCTAGCCACTACAACTTCCTCCTGGGCATTCCCTACCTCATTGCCCTGGTCATGATCGCCGTTATTTCCATTGCTTCCATTATTACCGTTATTGTCGTTGACGGCGGCTATTGCGGCTCCCACCGCTTGAGCTATGGTGGCATCCCTATCCTGGGTCTGCCTGTCGATGAGGTCGCCAATCCTTTCTAGTGCTCTCAACACTCCGTCCATCCTCAAGTCTTCCGCCACAGGTGGCCTTGAACTAGATGCTCCGCTCCTAAGTCTTCCAGGTCTTCGAGTGGATTACTCATTCTGGTATACTTTTACTACGCCTGGACCTCCATGATTCCACCATGAAATTAGTAACTTATTCATCAAATCAAGTCCAGCGATACTAAACCAGGTCTAAAAGAAGCAAGCATAACATAACAACCTCCCACACAACTATTTCTAGAGGCACTTCAATAAACAGTTCATGGCTATTCCTCAATTCCGTTCACTTCAACGGTTCACCAAAACTAGCCATGTTCATTTACTCAACAGACCAAAATCCAAAAATGACTTTCAGTGCTAAACATGAAACTTAATCCTCAAAAGCCACAGTAATTGTGTCACGACCAAATGTCAACCACATGCGCCAAGTCATATGCCATGCATCTCGTACCTTATTCTAACAAGTTTCCTAAGGTCTTGCTACCCGTCCTTTCCTAACTTAATCCTCCTTATCACTCTAATCCTCAATCAACTTGGATCGAACTAACCTAGCTCTGATACAAGCAATGCGGGATGTCACGCCCCGCGCCTCGGGCACAAGCACGCAACTCCTTGCAAGCGAGCTCTCTCGTGTCCCAGGAGTCATATTTCGAGAGATGAATAAAAATCGTTCGCATGCGGAAGCGAAAACAAAATTCCTCCATACAAACATTAACGGGGACTTGGATAGCAAGGACACCATAATTACATTTATACATAACCTCCCATGAGTTCTTACAAAAGCACTAATAAACTAATCTTGCTAGTCGGCAGGGGTAACAGGACCAGCTCAAAAGACAACCATTAATCTCCAAAAGAAAACGGACCATCGAGGTCATCAGCAAAATAACAGTCCAGAAAATGGAACCCCTAGGTCAAGCTGCTGGAGTTGTCGGTCTCCTCAAAGCATTCTCGTAGGCTCGTACTCCGAGAAAGTCTCTGAGCGTACCTCTACGCTATCATCCATCGTCTCGTCTGATGACTGCTCCACCAGGTTGTTCTTGGAGGCTTCGATCTCAATGACCTCGTCGGTGTCTTTTAGGGTTGAGGTTCTCTCAAGAATGTTCCTCGAATCAGCTACTAATCCATCGACCTCCATAGAATCCCGAGTGGGATGACACCAACTAGGAATAACCCTACGGGGTACATCAGTGGACTTCAGTGGTCCCGTAGTAACCTCGCCTACCCTCTGAAACTAAGTCTCGAACCTATGAGGCTTCCAGTCCTTTTCCCTCATTGACCCAGACTATCGTACACTTTCTAACGTACATAGTTCCCTGTCCGTCCGGGAACTCCTCAAAATACACGGTCATCTCCTTTGGGTCACCTAGTCTGGTCGGCAACATCCTCATGGTCTAGGATCTGAAAATGTAGTCTCACAAAGAGATGAGATTCACATCTCAGTAAGATAGGTACAAACCCTAGGTTAGGCTGATCGTACACTCAGGTGAATGCAATTATGAACAAAATGCACAAGCAACCACATGAAACATTCAGCAGTCATTAAATAACATATAGATACAGACTAGCATCAAGCACGCAATCATGACATCATATCTCATCTTTCAAATCAAGCACGCATTACCAAGTCAAGTCACACCTTCCACCTTTCCAGACCTCCATTGTTTCACGCTCGCGTTTAGAACGCCTCAAGCTCGTTCCGCGTAATTACGCCTCAAACCATCCCATTGACAAATCCGCATAAACGCGTCAGGTCTTCAATTTCATTCCAGGCCTGTGTCGACACATATCAAATTTCGTCCCGCGTCTCAACGCATCAGGACATTAGTCATTTCAACCCCGCGTCTCAACACATCAGGGTACAATTCAACATAACCCTGTGTCTTAACGGCTCAGGGTATCGATCCATACAACCCCGCATCTCAACGCCTCATGGTATCATATGTTTCAAACATGCCAAACATTATTTCAATTTAAACTTCATGATCAAGTACAAGCTCATGTATCGAGCTAGGTATCTATGGCATGCAAGGCAATCAATCTCATCACTCAAAAGAGGCAATCAATTCATGGCACAAGTATTCAACAAGCGTTCAAGCCATCGACATCTCACGTGGACGCACATTGGGCAATCACACTATAATTCACGAGAACCAACCTAATTCACACTCAATTCACCCCATCGAGTCCAATCCTCCTAGCTAAGATTTAAAAATCCCTTACCTTGTGCTAAATTCAACAAAAAAATCTTCTTCCAAGTACTTCAATCACTCGGTCCAACAATCCTGAAACAGTAAGTACCCTCACCTATTGGAAATCAATCCAATTCATCAATTTTTCTTGCTCAATTCATTAATCCATGAAGCATAAACCTCAACGACATGTTCATCAACATCCCAATATGTCTCAATGATGAAATTTGAGCTCAATTTCAACTCGTATCAGCTCCTAACAATTCTGTTTGAACAGAAACGAAACAAGGCATTTTCGATTTTGTGCATACCTCCCTTGATTAGCCCTTAAACTATTCTAAATCCCCAATTATCCACTAATCTACTTGCTAACATGTAGTTCTAGGAGTTAGAAAACCTCACCGAAAATTTGAGGTTAAGGCGATGTCAAATGGTCTACGAACGTCGCCGGTTCCTCCAAGCCTACCGCGGCCGATTCTATCCATCAAGGGCGACACAATTTTATCATCAAATCTCCATCAAATTCAGCCCAAATTTTTACCACAACTCGGTATACATGTGCCCTTGATGTCCACAAAATTTGGTGGAAAGATTCAAACGATTAGAGGTCCTTCAAATAGCAGCCTACCTCCAACCGTGACGGTTTCCGTCGACTCTCTAGAGAACGGCCGACCGAGCTCCTCGGTGGGTCAAATGCTGAGCTATCACTTGGAGGTTGTCGGCAAGAGGATGGGGAAGACGCTGGTGGTCGACTCGGTGGTTGGAGGTCGCCGGAAGTGACAATGACGGTAGCGACGAAGAGGCGGTCGGGGAGAGCTGGTCGGGCTGGAGTCGTTCTCGGCGTGAAGAAGAGGAAGAGGAAGAAGAAGAAGAAGAATGGTTATATTGATGAAGGTTCTCGGCAAAATGAGGGTGGAGAGGGTGTGTATGCACAAATTTGAGAGTTAACCATGAAGAATGGTAGGTTAAAAGTTATCCAATTAATGCCAACTCTTCATCCATCTAAGACTTGTCCATATGTCAATCAATAGCTCATCCAATGGCCCTCATTTTCTCTAATTTTCGGCAGCTATGGGGGTATTGCAATCGACCAAAATGCCCTTATCCATTTATTAAGGCAAGGCAAGACTTGAAGGGTAAAATGGTAATTTTACCCTCGACGTTTGGAGCATCGTTTTTCTAATCCAAATTTCCTTCGATGAGGTGACGTCAAATCCAATTATAAGGTTGGAATCCTTGATTCTTCATTTTCGAATTTCGAGACTCATCTCTGATCATTTCTCTATCAAATGTGATTTCAATCTATCCCGAACTAACGAGCAGCTCTTGCAGATGTTACGCGTATTGACTCTGTGATTCATATCACACTTAGGGCTCATCAGTTCATGGTGAATTTGGTTGTCATATAATTACGAGGGTCTATTACTAGTTCCAACGATCTCGATCGTCATCGCTCGATTTAGGAAAATTTTTGCAAATTATACATTGGTTAAGCGGCATCACCCGCGCTCCAATCGTACAACGCTAGCAATGCATTTCTTAATCGTTCTTAGATCGGACTCTTATGGCTCTAAATGTCCCCTCAACAATCCTTATGGTCAAAGTGTCATTTCCTATTTGAGTTCCCTAGGTCCACGTACCTTGTCTCGCGTTAGCCTTTCCCTTTGGTCGATTAACTCGAGATTGATCGGATCTCGAGCGAGATACGATCGCAAGACATCGTTAGATTTATTCTCATTAATAAGTCTCGAAATGACAGAAAAATCGAATGTCACATATGTGATGTATTGTACTAGACCTCGAGATTATATTTTTCATGTGTCAGTTGAGTAGATATAGTAGCAATCCAAATATAGAACATTGTAATGTTGTCACAGAATTTTAATTAAAAGAACTAAAAGATTTGTGATTATTCTATAATAATTATCCGGATGTATTAGAATGATACACCGATGTTTTTGGATTTCTATTATGAGAGAAAAACATTATACTTCTGGATGAATTTTCACATTGGGTGAATGTGTTGTATCTTGAGTGAGTAAGAAATAAACATGCATAACTCATTAAATGATAGAATGAGAATTCATTGCTTTGGCGGCAATTAAAAAAAAAAAAGGCCGAGTGGATTAGAAATTTACTGTTAGACATTAAATTATTGCCTAGTCCTATGCCTCCTATTTTTGTTAATTGTGACAATTAGGCAACTTTGACAAGATATCGTAGTGGCACTTATAATGAAATGTCTAGACTTATTAGCCTAAGGCATAAGTGCGTGAGACAATTTATTCAAGAGGGTACCATAATAATTGTCTATTTGAGGTCAAGCAAAAATTTGGTTGATATCTTTACAAAGGCTTTACCAAGAGATATGGTAAAGGTGACTTTATAAGAAAATGGACTGAAACCCTTTATTTAAAATCATCAATAATGGTAACCTGACCTAATACTAGCACATCACTAGTTATAAGATTTAATGGGTAAAAATAAGTTACTGATAGTGATTATGCTGACACTAACCCTGACATGAGAAGTCAAGATCGTCTGTTACGTTTAGAGGTTGAGTTATACTCTTAATGAAGTATAATATAATTTAGTAACATGTTTATTAGTAACAGAAACATGTGACAATACTTCACCTATGTGGGCTTAGAAGTGGTGTCGCTTCTTACGAAAGTTAGGGTTGCTTTCTAGAGAGCTCATGAAATAGGTACAAGCATAAGGCCATAATAGTGCTGAGTAAATGTGAACTTATCGCTGAAATAAGATGTTAATATATATGCAGTATGTCCGATTCTATTATATAGAGTAATAAGTTTAAAGCCAGGCTACTTGTAACTTTGATAGAATTTTGAGATACTTGCACTAAATAAAGGTTTAACTCGAAATAGACATTTATGTATGTATATTAGTCTCATGGAAATGTTGGCTGTAATTTTCTAAGAATTTTTATTTTGTAATTTTGTTTTTACAAACAAAGTGGGGTGTTGTTGGTAGTTTGTTTGTAAAAACAAACTAAGAGGTGTCTTGTCCCACATCGAAAGGATGTAAGTGCGCACGTGAACTAAATTTGGCACAAATCAACAATTATCATTATTTTCTAGTGAAACAGTGCAACTGTTCACGAAGGATTCTCGATGATCTTTGAAAGGTTGCGTCTATTCAATTAACGGTTCTTTTCCAGAATACTCTTACAACCTTTTGAATGTTTGTGTCTCTTCGAAAATAACTACCGATTCATACATGAAAAGGTATGATTGAATAAACTGTTTGGACACGAAGAGTTGTATGAGAATTAACTATTTTTCGGACGCGAAAAGGTGTGTTCGTTCTCATTATATATTCTAGTGTTCTGTTCATTTTCAGAATTATCTTCACTTCTTCTCTCAATTTTCGTTCTTTGAACACAAGAGAAACACAACATTTGTTTCCAATTGTTTCCTAGAGAGATCTTGGGGAAATATCAGAATTGCTATCTGCTATTTTCGTTGAGACTTTGTTGTATCCTGAATGATATTTGCCGGAAATCATTAGCAATATTGTGAGGCAAATAAATCCTTAAAGAGAGTGATTACATGCCTCAAAGTCTGATTCCATTGTTCATCCCACTTCCGACGAAATTTCTCAACAATTAGTCAAAGTAAAACATACATTTGAAAATAAACAAGTCACACAGTCGACATCATAAATATGTAATTAACTCCATAATAGTTGCTCGAATTGAGATCAATCCTGAACTTTGAATGTCTCTTCAATCTTTTCATTGACACTAACATTGCATATCAATTCTCTTCAAGATTAGATATATGTGTCCTACCATAGCTGTCTAAAAATTATGCACTTGTTAAGTAACTCATTAAGAGAATTTTTCCGTTTTCGAATGCATGATTATACTTGTGATATATAAGTGCGTCTAGGACACACGATAATGAGACCCTTTCTAAAATAAAGAAAAAGAGATGTGTAAATAAAGGGTAAGATCCCTCGTCTTCCTAGAGCTAAGTTTTGTTTTAATTATGGTGGACTGAACCTACTTAAGCTAAAAAAACCTAGGTCAAATATTTCATGCAAAAAGAAACAATTTTCGATTTCTTGGATCTGCTGAGTTGCTGATATCTCATCAACTTTTCTCACCCCATTTTAGTGTTGAATGTATCCATCTACTTTAACTACATACGGCTATAATTTTTTCGGGAATTACTTGACAACTATAGTTTGATCCTTCGTTCGTAATATACAGCGGAAGCCCCGCCCGTTGACTGGGCAGGGGGACACCCGTGTCTGGGGCGCTGCCCCCAAAGCCCGTATCCCACACGCAAGAGTCACGTATCGTCGAATAACACTTCAGTTTCTCTAAGCTCACGTGGGCGTGCCCGGCCTGAGAAATAATGATTTTCGAAGTATTCGCCAAACTCCAGCATAAACCAATTTACATTTTATACTTATTACTTAATAACTATTTTTTTAAAAAAAAATAAGTAGTTGAGGGTGTACATTGTGATTATCTTCATAATATTAACATGCGTTGATATGTCCTAAATAGCATTTATGGAATATTGTGTCGAGGAGACTTGTGTTAAATTTTGCCCGACATGGCACAAGCTGATTTTTTATGGATTTGTTAGGTTTTGATTTAATGTTAAATTATGCATGTATTATTAATCGCTGTTGGTCTTTCATTTTTGTGTCAGCGCACTTATGTATTGTTCAATAGATTTGAATGGTGATGTAAAGTTACAAAGTTGCATGAAACATGAGAAATTAGCGGGCAATGGGAAAAAATTAGCTTCACTAATTTCCACAACCTTAAAACGCTGGTCGGTGGAAGTAACGCTTGATTACTAATTGGTGTAGAATAGGTTAGTGGCTACTGTAGTTTCATCCGAGTAACAATAAACAAGAAATCAAGTTCTGCTCGGGGAAGAGTCCGTGCGACTTAAGCGTTCGCTTGCAAGAGGTTATTACCCGCCATCTAGCAATCGATTAAACCCCTTGATGTTCATTTTGAGAGGGTGGGCGACATTTCGTTCTTCAAAATAATTTTCTGTTGTTGTTTCTCATCTAGTGTGATTGAAAATATAGATGCTGTCAAAGCCACACGATCTTAAGGATCAGTCCTTCCAGCAGCGGGTCCATTTGGAAAGATGAAAACAACAATATCGATGCGCTTCAATACACTATCTAATTCAAATTTAGAACAAGAAAGAACAGAGGCAGGTTGCAGATGGCCCATTTTCCTCAAAACTGTGAATATCAGCTATGTAATTTTACTGCAATAATCAGACTACCTTAACTACAATCTTTGCCTAACTGGAACCCTTTTTGTCCCAGAATGGGAGATTCAGACAAGTATGTCTGGTGATTTTTGAGAAGCCTCCTCTTGTTTGAATTGTGGGCATTCCTGGTCAACATCAGGAGGCTTGCCACTTCCCTGGTCCAGCCTTTGTTCCCTGCTTTTCCCCCATAAAACACTGTACAGTCCTCCAACCAGCAAAACCCCACCAAGAATACTGAAAGAAAGCCCACACATTTAGGACCTTAGTCACAATCATCAATGAGTTCCACACAAAAAAGAAAAAAGAAAATAAATAATATCGTTGATGAATTGAATGGTAATGTTAGTACCCTCCAAAAGCGAGGGTCTCACACAGGAGAAATGAAGAAAAGAGAATGGTGATCATGAGAGCCAATGGTGTAGACATGGCTAGGAAAACTGGCCCTCTCTTCTCAATGACCCAAGCTTGTAGGTAGTATGTCAATCCAGTTACCACTATCCCCTGTTTGTCATAGCAAACAGCAAACAAATTCATCAGGAGAAAATAATATGTTGGGGCATGTATGGAGCAACTGGGAGAAGAGATCAGTGAGCTCACACAATAAGCCACGGCGAGGAGGCGGACGTTCCAACCCAGTCTCCACTGAGACGGGTCTCTTGCTAACGGAATGGCAATGAGAAGCGATTGGATCGAGCTCATGAAACATTGCAGCGTTGTGAGCATGAGCTTGGAAGGGCAACTCTTCATTAGCCACCCCTAAAAAAAAGCATATGCGAGTCGTCAATCCAAAAGTCATTCTTTAGGCAATTGGAAGGTCCATAACTAAGTCCTAATTTTAAGCAACTTCTACACTGAACATGCGAAGCGGGATCCGCTTGATGAAGATGTTATGGAGTTTTTACTGTACCTGCAAAACAAGCCACAGAGCCCAGCAGAAATTGGAAGAGAGCATGAGGAAGCAACCCTTGACCCAAACTACGCCAGAAGATGCAGGGGGCGGGTTATTAACGTTGTGATGCCCATGAAGCACAAAATGATGGCACCAGAGTTTGATTTGAGGACCCTTGTAGAAGGCCAAGGTTGCTGCTCCTCCCAGGCACACAATCACACCAGCAAGCTTTGCCAACCCCGAAGTTGTCCTCAATCTCAACGTTTCCATCCTGCAAAATATATATATATTCCAAATTGATTTATAAATTTAATTTGTAAAGTGACGTGTCAGACTTTAATAAACAGTAAATTTCCCATAAAGCTCTCTCCCCATCTCTCTATACAAAGTATAGTAACCCTAGGTCATCATCCATCAAAAACAGCTAAGGCATTACACACACACACATATTTGTGTGGAGGGGAAAGTGGGGAATATAGGACTTGAAAGTGGTTTGTATTGTTTTGAATCTTCTTTCACACCAGCTGTGTAGTTGAAGAAGTAAAGGAGGGGAAAGTGTGGAATATTATTAGGGTTTTCATTGAATTATCATAATAATATTTCCTTCGTGTCTTCTCTCGTCCCCCAAAAACACTTGAAGGAAAAAGAAAAAAGGAAGAATAGGGAAGGAAGAATAAGCAAAGCTCACTTGAGCAAAACTGCCAAGAAGAAAGTTATCGCAGGCAAACAGTTTGTCGTCGCAGCTGCCAAAGTTGCTGACGTGTACACAAGGGCTACGCCATAGATGTCCAAGCTTGCTGTGATCCTGAAATTCTCAAGAAAGCTCCAACTGGCTCACTATATTTCATTTATGGGAAAAGAAAGAAATCTTTCTCCCTTCTTGCGTATGGCATGGTTTTGCATACTATTGCGTTCCTAAACCAGTCGAATAGAGATTCGCATATGCTTACCCTATTAAGGACATTAGAAATATCTTGCAGCAAGTCACAAACGATAAGGAAGGAGCGGTTTTCCTGGAACCAAGAGGATAATGAAATCTAGCCATCGTAAGCTTCATATCGATGCGGAATAAAAGACAATGAGGTGCGAGAAAGAAGAGGAACAGAGTCTGCTAAGTCGTTATCTTTACCATTCGAAATAGAAGGCAAAAGGGGCCAGGAAAATGGTGGCAACAGCCTGTCTGTAGAAGACGAAGACAAAGTTGTTCATGCCACCATCGAACGCGGCTTTCGAGAGCAAGAACATGCCCGCATAGATCGCTTGGACAGTCATAACCACCAAATAAGGTTTCTTGCTGTCCATTTCCTTCATCTCCATGAAGTACTTGTACCAGAAATCAGAGGTTTTTCTCTAGGTTTGAGGGACTGTGCTATATACTTCTGTGATGCTTTCTCTTTCTCTGTTTCTTTCAAGCCTGTTCTGATGATAAGGATCTTGAGAGCATTTATAGGTTCACGATGGGCATCAAAGGAGACGAGATAGTCACGTCTAGACCTGTTAAACGGGTATCTCCGACTAGGCCATAAATGGTCCGAACTAAGTAGACTCTTTTAATCGATTTATTGCACTGCAAATCTAGTGACTCATATTCGACTCGACTCATACCCAATTGAATTTATAATTAATTGTATATTTGATTTAATCTAGAAAAACTCATTTCCAAATTGAGATGAAAGTGCAGAGTGAGTTAGCGCGTGAGAGAACAAAAAGAGTCATAGAGGTGGATTTGGATCTAACTAAGTTGCGAACCCATTTATGACAGTACATTTACTATCTATTTATGATCTATCTATGACTCATAATTTGTTTAAGCTCAATTATGATCATTTATGGAATAGAACTAACTTATATAACAATTTAACCTATTACATGTGTTAAGAATTAGTTTTATAATCCATTTTTAATGGTTCTAGTAACATCACGACTTACTGACATAATATCATGCGAACCAGGATGGGGCTCCATATTTCCATACGTAAAAGAAACGAAAATAATATTACGTCAGCATGCGTGTCAATGTTGTGTGCCATCTCATATAAAGTACTTTATGGCGAAAAGATGAGGCAATGCAGCCTCCTTTGTTGGGACATGTATGTGGTAAGAATTGGAGGCTGCTTTTGTGGGCACCTTTCGAGTTGTCGATAGGAGCAAAGATCCACATTTGAGCGACATCGAGTATTTTAAAATTTCTTGAAGAACTCAAGCTCACGGTTTGCACAAGATTTTATTTTACTCTTCTATTGAAAGTTACAACTGTTGAATCTTCATTAATTAATTAAAGAAGTCAAACAAGTAAAGTTTATTTTTGGTACACGATCACCATCATGTGTACTTCATTTTAAATGGGTTCATCTTTGAATATATGAGCAAAGCGCACGTGAATCTCTTGTGGAAATATTTCTTTACCAAAAACTTGGTTATGTGTTGAAAAGAGGAGGAAACATCTATGCAATGAGGAGAAGTAGAGTGTCGTCAGTGTATTTGAAAGTCTCAAATAGGAATAACACAAGCTAAGAGTTATCATTGCGCATAATTATCAAGACAAAAATAGTGAATTGTAATCTCAAACGTTAGATGTATTATAAGTTTGGTTTTTCCTAACACGGGATTACATAGAAATCAAGTAAAAGGAACCATCAGTATGAAGAAATTTTTACCCATGCAATTGTTGGGGCTAACAATACAACCTAGAGAGGGGTAAATAGGTTGTTTCAAAACTTTTTACAATTGCGGAAAACCAAAGGTGATATAAAAAAGATCGGATGAGCAAATGTTTCGCTGAACAGTATCTAGTTGTGTGCAAGGCAGAGTAAAGATTTGAAAAGATTAGCACACCAGATATATAGTGGTTTGGCTTATATTAAGTTTACATCCACTCCACACAACTAACAGTCATAACATGAGTTGGAATACACTAGTAAACTGGCTCACAAGTTACAAACAATGTATGAGCTTATCTTTCACACGATAGATCCCACTATCTTTCGCACGATATATCACACTTTCTTTTCTGCAGAGGAAACTGATATAGAAGCACGAGTGCAGAGGTTCCTGTCCAAGCATTTCTTACTTTGGAATTTAGGAAAAGTGGGGGAAAAAGTTGTTTCCAGTGCACTTTCGAAAGTGAGTGAAAGATAGAAGAATATTGTGTATATTCAATTAGTGATAAACGGTGGAGAGAATAACTAGAATGTAAAGTTCCCTTTTTTTTTCTTTTTTTTTTTGGGGGGGGTGGGCGGGGGAGGTAAAGAATGTAAGGTTCCGTTTATTTCGTAAAAAATAAATAATTTTAAAATATTTCTCAAAAATGATAAATTTTATCTCGTGAAAAAATGAATAAACGATAAAAAATTTCGTCATTAACGAAAACATTTAAAAATATTTAGATATAAATTATTTTTGACAATGAAAATATATAGTTATTTTAAGCGAGACAAGAGATTATTTTGAGGAATTTTTTTAAAATCATCTATTTTTTGTGAAAAAAAAATGGAGCTTAATTAATATACAAACGTTGATAATTGGAGTTCCTAAGAGACGAGATTATTTTCGGGAATTTTTTAAAAATCATCTATTTTTTTGTGAAAAAAAATGGAGCTTAATTAATATACAAACGTTGATAATTGGAGTTCCTAAGTGACTGCTAGATAAAGATGTGAACAAGCCTTTGGCAGTTAGACTAAGGCGTCGACCCGTTTAACCAATTGTTTCTTAAATTCCTAGTCCACCCATTCATAAAAATTCCTTTGCTATATACTCCCTAGTCCCTGGTTTTCAACCATCTAGAGCATATCAATTTGCATCTTTCGAGATTATGTTTATTCGCATCGTACTATGACTGCCAAATATTTATACCAAACGAGTAGAATACTCAACTTTATAAAACTCGTTTTGGCAAATTTTTGACGTATTGAGTGCCTCGTGAGCACTTGCAAAGCATCTGATCAAGAAACATTTTTCATTTTATAACGCACTGGTTCTCATCGTAATATACACAATCAATGCTTTGAAAATCGTATATTTTTTTTTATTAGAGTTAATGCTACGAAAAATCCTCAATTGGTATACTTGTGATACATTTACCTTAAACTATTTTTTTGACCACGAAAAATTTTAAACCGGTACACCTGTGACAAATTTACTCCCAAACTATTTTCTTGATCACGCAAAACCCTAAATTGGTGTATTTATAATAAATTAAATTTAAATTAATTTTTTGACCACGAAAAATCCCAAGCTGGTATAGCTATGACAAATTTACCATTCATCAAATTGGGTTAATACCACAAAAAATCTCAAATTGATACATCCATGACAAACAGAGGGTAAAATCCAAACTAATACGTCTATCAACTGTCATGTGTCATCCAACTCATTAATTTGACGGTTAGATTGAATGAAAATTAATAAAAAATAAATTTGTCAAAAGGTATACCAATTTTGAATAAATTTGTCGCAAGTATATTAGTTTGTGATCTTTTATGGTCAAAAAAGTAATTTGTTGTAAATTTGTTACAGATGTAACAATTTGGGGCTTTTCGTGGTATTAGCCCTTTCTATTAAGTAGACTTAATAAATGCCTCTAGAGTTAACATAGGTCCTTTATTGAAAAAAATAATAATGGTATGTTGACATAAGGCAAGATCCTTCCTCAACCTGGGGCTAAATAAGGTTTGGCTTTAATAATGGTGGACCGAGCCTAGTATGTTCAAAGTAAGCATAGGTGGAACATTTCCTCTCTTTGAACCCTATCGTACTAGCAAATCTGCGAGGGTTGCTTTTCATTCAAAATGAAACAAATTTTAAATTTCTTGGATCTGCTGCTCGTATCTCATCGACTTTTGTCACCTAATTTTGGTTTTGAATATCTATATCAATTTTAACTATATGAAAAAATACAAAAAAAAAAAGAAACCTTTTGCACTTTTGCCAATTCAATCCTAAATTTTTTCGCTTTTCGACAATCCAGTCCTACTGTTCGGAAATTGTTTACATGGGTGTCAGTCATTCTACGTGACATCACCGACGTTGGCGATAAATAATTTTAATAATATTTTTACATTTTTTCTTTTTATATTTTTCTGTTTTCTCTTTTTCTATTTTTTAAAGTTTTTTTCCATAGGCCCCTAGCGAGGGCCACCCTGGTGCCGAGGCAGACCTCACCTACCTAGGCAAGGGCATCCCTCGCCCAAGGATGACAAAGGTTGAGGCCTGGGTAAGGGGGAAAAGATGGAAAAGAAAAAGAGGGAAAAAAAGGAAAAGGAAAAAAGGACAATATATAAAATATTTAAAAAATATTAATATATTAGTAAAAATTATCCACATTAATGCCGACGGTGCTATGTAGAATGGTCGGCGTTTACGTCAGCGATACAGGCCAATATGACTGAATAGTAAAAAAGTAAAAGTTTTAGAACTGAATCGGCAAATTTAAAAGGTTTATGATTTGATTGGTAAAACTGCAAAAGGTATAAAATTTTTTGACAATTTTTGCCGTTATATATAAGGATCGGACACAATTACTTTGACTACATTTTCTCTCCATCAAATAATGAGAAAATTTTGCCATTTTCCAATCCACTGATTGTCCTTCTGCTGTACGTAATCAATGCTTTGAATATCGTATATTTTCTTATTAATCACATTAAACAAATGCCTCTATGGCATACATTAATAAAGTCCTTTACTTAAAAAAATTTTAATGCTCTGCAGATAAAAGGTAAGATCCTTCATCATCCTTGAGCTAAATAGGATCTCTCTTTAATAATGGTGGATTGAGCCTAATAAATTCAAAGCAAAGCATAGGTGGAATTTCCAAAAAAACAAAAAAACATAGGTGGAATATTTCCTCATTCCTTTCGACCCTATAAAATTATTGGATTGCTGCTCATATATCATCGACTTTTCTCACGGGTTGATACCATGAAAAATCCCAAATGGGTACATTTGTGACAAATTTACTTCAAATTATTTTGTTGACCACAAAAAATCCAAACTGGTACAGTTGTGACAAATTTACCTTAAACTATTTTTTCGACCACCAAAAACCCTAAACTGGTACAACTATGACAAATTTACTCTAAATTAATATTTTTTTTACCACGAAAAATCCAAAACTGGTATGTTTGTGACAAATTTACCTTCCATTAAATTATTTTAATACCAAGAAAATTTTCAAATTGATACGTATATGATAAATAGAAGGTAAAAATTTCAAGCTGGTACTCCCGTCTATTGCCACGTGTCATAAACTTAGCACTTTAATTATTAGATTTAACGAAAATTAATAGAAGGTAAGTTTGTTACAAATGTACTAGTTTGGGGTAAAATTATTACAACTGTACCAGTTTGGGGTTTTTTATGGTTAAAAAATAGTTTATGATAAATTTATCATAAGTATACCAATTTAGGATTTTCTGTGGTATCAACCCCTTTTCTCACCCACCCACCCACGCATGGCCGAGCTGGTTAATAGATATATTATCCATTGTCATATTCCTGGTTCAAATCTCCCAACTCGCGCTCGTGACTTAAGTGGGGTCACGACTGGTTGTCGTGCTAGTCCCCCAAGGAATATTCGAGGTGCGCGCAAGCTGACCCGGACACCTCAATCATAAACCCCCCCTCTCACCAAATTGCCTCTAGGTCGCACGTTAACAAACTCCCTGAGTTAGAAAAAAAAAACTAATGGTATGTAGACAAAAGGTAAGATCCTTCATCATCCTTAAGCTAAATATGGTTTAGCCTTCATAATGGTGGATTCCCGACCACAAAAATTATAATGGTGGGATTGAGCCTATACGATTAAATTAAGCATATGAGGAAAATTTGCTCCTCATTCAACCCGGAAAATTGTCCAAAAAACCCTAAACATTTTGTACTTGTGTCAATTTAGTCATAAACCTTTTAATTGTATCAACTCAGTCATAAATCTTTTAACAGCTTGCCAATTCATTTCTAATTCTTTAATTTATGTCAATTTATTCATAAAGCTTTTGATGATTTACAACTTAGTCCTAAGCGTTTTTACGAATTGTCAATTTAGTCCTTCAGGTCAATCACTCAAATAATAAGATTAGGACTAAAATGTCAAAACTTCAAAATATTTAGGACTAAATTGGCATAATTTCAAAAGATCTAGCACTAAATTGACACAAGTGAAAGGATTGGGACTAAATTGACAAATCATCAAAATGTTTAGGAATAAATTGGCACAATTGAAAGATTTAAAACTGACATGACAAGATGTCAAATGATTTAATACTTTTTTGATAATTTTCCATTTTCAATCCTGTAACAACACACTTTAAATTTCTTCAATCTCTGCTCATATCTCATCGCCTTTTCTTACCCCATTTCGGTTCTGGATAGCTCCATCAACTTTGACCATATCTAAAAGGAATCAGAGACAATTATTGAGGGTATAATTTGTCTTGTAAGATGAAAGATGTGAATCCAGTTTAGAAAGTAATATTGTTTGAGAAACTACTTGTCAATCATTCTTTAATATGCCTGACAGAAATAATTCAATTTGAGAAACAAACATATATATTTCGTCATTCTTCTTAATTTGGCTTTGGTAATTAGACTGTGACACCTAAAAATTTAAATTGATAAGTGGATGGAGACCACATGTATTTAAAGATAACGTGGGATTTATTGTCAATAATGTGGCACGATATTTTAATATGTACATAGAATACCGAAAAATATCAAAGGAGAGCACACATTATAAATTGGCCGTCTAATTGGAAGACTTCGTCAAAATATCTTATCTGATAAATGAGTCTCCTTACAAGTTCATGCTATAGCGAGATTACAATAATATTATTCTTGTTTTTTTGTCAATACGGAGTACAAACAATCAATCCTCATATGCATAAGTGATTCTATAAATGTCACATCATTAATTGACTCGAGAGAGTACACAAAATAAATTCAAACTTGAAGCTATTTTTAACCAAGTATAACGTAGCGTGTTTTGTACGTGCATAACTTGGATTTTCCGCAAGTTCAACAAAACATTTGGGAGGTGAAAATTTCCCGAAAATAATGTACATATGTATATGCATGCCCTTGATTTTAATAAAACCTTGGCAACCTTCATCTACAATAGTTTTCCTGTTTGCTTTTTGTAAAAGCTCGAGATAGAATGAACTGTTTTTGCTGATGAAGTGGTGTTTAATTTTTTCCCGCCAATGTGGAATTGTTCGCAACTTGCACCAACTTTAAACAACCTCTTTCAACTGTAAATGACTCACGTAGTTGTTTCAAATTGCATTAAAAAATTATATTGTCGATACTTTATTCCAATCAATCAACATGCAGATATTTCAAGATGCTTCTCTAGATTACTGAGGGAACATTGTAGGTTGCCATTGTAGAATAATATAATTTTTTTGTCAAAAGAATAATAGATTAATTAGGTTAGGTTTTGATGGTTTCTTCTTTAGTGGATTATTTTACTAATACTGTCTAGGGGGCTTTGTCTTGACAAAGATATAAAGACGAGAGACCATAATTTGGTTCCCCATCATCCTTCCCCTTTAATCCTGTCTTTACATGCAATAGAGCCACTATGGAATTGCTGCTTTATTCATATGGCTTCTTGGTTAAAGAGACGTCATTCAAACATCGAGTCATTTAAAATTATGTGAAGTTGTAGCATAATGACAATAAAATAATCACTATAAGTTACGCCAGCGAGCCATCGTGTTTTCTTTAAAAGGATGGGTGATTCCAAGCCGGACTCCTAGTCGTCATCGCTTGATCACTTCCTTTTCCACGAAGTGTTAAGATGCACGTGTGAATGAGTTATGTTAAAGAGTTAAAAAGAAATCCCATATCGGAGAATCGAAGTGGTGTAGAGCAATTAATATATACATGTTGACACATAACTCATTAGTTTAAGTTTTTGAGTGAATGTGAGTTTGACTGGATATTTTAATGGGCTTGAACATGGCTCCCTCTTGGCGATCTCCCCAAGTTAAGGTATCGGACTTCTGCCGCACATTCCCATCAAATGGTATCAGAGCCGATGGTTGATGTCCCCCATGCGGTTACTGAGCGAGCCCAAAGGTAAACTTCATGGTTATGAAGTTGGGCTATTCAACTCGAAATAAGTTGATGCAGAAGGATACCTGAATTAAGAGTAAGTGAACCGGACCTAATACCGAGCTCACACGTGAGAGGAAGTGGACCGGACTTAACACCGAGCTCACACGTAAGAGAGAGATTGTTAAGATGCACATGTGAGTGAGTTGTATTAAAGAGTTAAAAAGAAATCCCCTATCACATGAGAGGGAGATTGTTAGGATGCACGTGTGAGTGAGTTGCTTTAAAGAGTTAAAAAGAAATTCAACATCGAAGAATCAAAGTGATGTGGAGCAGTTAACATATACATGTTAGCACATAACTCATTAACTTAAACTTTTGAGTGAAGGTAAGTTTAACTGTATTTATTAATGGGCTCGAATATGGGCTCCCTTTTAGCGATCTCCCCAATTTAAGATATTGGACTTCTGCTGCGCATTCCCATCACGAAATGCTTGATAAACATCGCATCCATTCAAGAGGTGCACATTTAGAAGTAGATGTACAAATTTAATTCTATGCAGGACTTTATGGAGGTACAAACGGTCAATTTTGTTTTGTGCTCGTCTCACTTGGACTACGGTCCTCCGTCTTCTCTCTAGAAGTGATTCGACTAGTGAGTTTGATAAACGGTACTTTGCCTATGCATTACTTCAAAATTCCCTGCATAGCTTACTAAAATTTTTAACTCATGTCTAAGGTGGATGCTATTTCCAATAAAAGTTTAGGATGGGATTGAAAAATTCAAAGTTTTAAGACTCCGCTGCTCCTTCTTCTTCTTCTTCTTTTTTTTTTTTGTAAAGGTTTAAGTTGTGATTGAATCAATTGAAAAGTTTATGATTGAACTGCATTCCTTAAATAGGATTAGGTCTTGTGCTACAACTTTCCCTTTATAGAACAATTATATTTTAAAGGTAAATGCTTCCCTAACAGTCTGATAGTACTGTCAGTTATTTCTGATCATAGATCTACACACATTCACCGCGTGTTTTGCATAGAACACTTGTTAATTGAAAAATCGTGGTGTCAGAAATAATGACAGTACTATCAAACTGTCAGAGTAGCAGCTCCCTATTTTAAATGTATAAATGCCGAGATCTATATAGTCCAATCTTTAGTTTTTTGTTAAATTGAAAAAAGAAATTAGAGACTAATAAGCTATGAGAGTTGGTAACCTAAAACTAGTCCACAACTTTATAACAGAGTTAGTAAGCCACTTTAATTATAGGTTGGTAGTTTGAGTTAGGAAATTCAATGTGTTAGTAAGTTATGCAAACGAAAGTTAATAAGTTAGTACAAATTTGATAATTTGCAGGCTATCAAATTAGAGTTTGTACTTTCATAAAAGCGACAGGTAGGTTACTAACTAGTGTGTGTATATATATACATCATCTTTTTGCAAATAGTATTTGCACTTATCAACATTTATTGATATTCAACAGCACATTCCGACCAAAACAAAAAAACAAAAAAAGGCATATTAAGAAATATGGGGAAAATACCAAACAAATCATAAATTTATTGCATTTATGCCAATAAAATTGTATGACTTTCAATTATATCAATTTAGTCCTAAAATTTTTCACATTTTCTAATTGAGTCTATTTGGTAAATTTTGTTAGGAAATTGTTGACATGGATGCCAAAGGTTCTATATGGTATGGCTGGCACTAAAATAAAAATCTTTTTTAGAGCTTCTTAATAATTTTTTGGAATTTTATTTTTTCTCTTTCCCTTTTTTCTTACTAGTCGCCGATCAACTGTCACAGGCCATGGCCAACTAAGGCTAGCCTTGCTTAGGTGAGGGTAGCAAGAGCAAGCACCCGTATAGGCTCCCCTCGCTAAATTTGATGAAGCTAACCCTCGCTTAAGCTAGGGCGGCCTCGCTGAGCGTCACTTGGGCTACGGTTGGCTTGGTCGAGCTTTGCTTGGGCGATGGCGAGGCTTGCTCTAGCCTAATTAACGGTCAACCTCACTACATCTATCATAGGTGGCTCTCACTGTTGCTCACCTTCATCAAGCAAGGCACAACAAAGTCGATCCTCACCCAGGTGACGCTTGACTTGGCAAGCCTCACTAGATCTGGAGAGGGGAGCCCTCACCGACGCTCACCCTTGCCTAGGTGAGGTCAGCCCTTGTCGGCAATGATCTGTTGCTTATGGTTGGCAACCAGCTATTGGAAGTAATAAAAGGGAAAGAAAAGAAAGAAAAAGAATTATTAAACATTTTAAAAAAAAAGTCCATGTTAGCACCTACCATGCAACTGTTAGGATCGACGCACAATCTTGACGAAGTAAAACGTAAAGTGAGAAAGAGAAATTGAGAAACGAGATTTTATCCCGATTTATCCTTAAAATAAGGTTACGTCCAGCAGAGCATTTCACTATAATTAGCATCTCTCACCTCTCATTACATCACTATTGACACCTAAATTTTGATTTTTTAAGAAATTCATTCATTTAAACATAAAATGAGAGTTAACCATAATTCTTGAAAAAAATAATTTCTTACACATTGCATATTTATTTTCTGTCATGCATCGACAGTCAGTTGAGGGCGAGACGATCGAGCTTAATTCAGTAGGCGACTAAACAAGAATTGATTTGGAATTTTCGACCACAAAGAAGGATGGCCAAAATTTACATGGATGGGCTTATTCAAATGTAGTTCGATCCATTTTAATTTTCTTAAGAGCTAGGCTTTTAATTAATTTTCAATTTATTTGGTTAGAGCCCAATTAGGCCTTAAATTCGCGGAAAGCCCATTTATAGATGAAATTTTCGGCCAAGCCCCATTCTCCTCCCCAGCTCGCTTTCACCGTACGCTGTCGCCCTTGCTCTGTCGCCACCGCTACTTTTCCGCCGTCGCCGCCGCTGCTGTCGTGCCTCTGCTGCCACTCCTGCTCGTTTTTCTCCCTCGGTGTTGTTGCTAGCCGGCGAAGTTTGCGCATCAAACCGGCCCGGTTTTGTCCTACGAATTAAGGTAACATCGAGCACCTTCGTATGCTATCTCGAGCATGTTTCCTGGGTGGTATTCCTGCTGATTTGCGGTGGTTCACATGCCGTTCTTTGTTCGAATATTTTTTTTGGCGCATTTCATATCATTTAACTCGTGCAAAAATTTGTCGGGGCTTAACGAGTGAATCCTTGAATTTTATGGTGACCGTTTTGCATGATTTTGGGGTCGTCATTAAGGAAAATTGTAATTTTTTCGGAAATTCAAAGAACGCCCTTTTTGACCTAAACTATCAAAGCTTAATTTTTGTCAAGAAATTTTGAATTTAGTTGATCTGACGTATTGCCACTTAGGTCTGATTCAGTAGCTTCAATGGGTCATTTTTGAATTGGCAGTCTCGAATTTTCGAAAAAATTAAAAGGGATGTGATGGTGATCTCATTGATTGACTTTCCTGATTGGTATGTTATCTCGATTTGGATTTGCTATATTCCAAAAATTCCTGAAGACTTTAATAAGATATGGTTTCCTAGAAATCATATCTAATTAAATTTTTGGGAAGATAAGTTTTCTTAGAAGCTTTATCTCATTAAATTCTAAACATATAAATCGAGATAACAAAATCTTCAAGATATACCTCATTTGGCCAAAAATTTAAAAGGGATGAGCAAAAATTATATCCATGCATATCCCGTCATTTTTTTGGCATATGGATACCATGTTCTTTTGCATATCTCACCCTTTTGTACATATCCATGGCATATTTTCGAATTCCATATCCATGTTGATAATTTTTGAATTTTATATCATGAATTGCATTCCATATTTTCGAAATCCCCTTGCATATCTCATGGCTAATAAAAAAATTGTGAAAAAAAAATCCGTTCATTCATGCATCTCATGCCATCATATTTTCAAAAAAAAAAAAACTCATATATTCATGGATTACCACAATTTTCGAAGATCATGCATTCCATTTAAGAAGCGAAAATCCCAAAAAAAAAAATTCCATCTTCTGAACTTTAAAATCGATTCAGTCCGAGTTGTCAATTTAGTACATTTCATGGAATTAAGGTACCGAAAGAGCATTAGTTTTAATTAACTAGTGTAAGTAAATTCCCGAATCCACCATCTCTAGTTTATCGTAGAAGTAAAGTAGTCCTCTCGCTATTTTACTTAGGTTTCTAATCAATTTATTAAGAATGATTAGCGGTAACTCCAAATTCTAAATCATCTCTAATTAAATTAAAGTTACGACTTGGTAGGGCTTAGGAGAGTCTGTATTAGAGGTTAGTTGTTAAAATTAACCTAATAATCCATTAGGCTATAATTTTTAATTTTACGTCACGACAATTACTAAATTATAAGCGAAAAAGAGTATATATAGTAGTAGTTGTTCATAAGCCCAAGCCCAAACTACTCATGAAAAATTACGGGTTTAAATCTTAAAAGCCCTTTAGTGTCCAGGGGGTGCTGCTCCCTTGAGACCCTTTGCCAGGGCGACTCTCCCGAACTCCCGCCCTCTTAGTGTAGAGCAGGACCCACATACTTTTATGTCGCAAGGGGTATGAACCACACCCCAATAACAACGCAGGACTATCGACATCTATGTCAGCGTCCTTCGGCCTAAATTAATTGGATGGACTCAATTTCCCTTATAATCGTTTCAACATAGTGCAAGCTTTTCTTTTTGCCAAGGAAAGGATATATCAAGCCGCATGCAACGTGGTCGGAGTCAAATGATATATTCCATCACATTGAACAGATGAGAAACAACACAAATGTGTGCCATGCTCGTTCTTTCAAGTTTCTTGAAAAGGTTCTTTTCATAGGAACCGATACTTTTCACGAACCAGAATACCCTCGTTTGCTTTTGTCAAAAGAAATACCGGTCGGATTCACTTCCAATGTATATTCGACGTCAACTTCATGAGCATGTTCATCTGAGTTTGATGAACAGTGACCAGCCCCTCTCTAGGGCCAGCAAAAGAGTTTGGTTCCTTCGCAAACGCGCTTTAGCTTCGAAAGAATTCCGAAAGTGGCAACGCCTATTAACAAAAAGTTTCACTCGGTTTTTCGATCGGTAAACATCAGCTGAGAGCTCAGTTCATGAAACACGTCTCAATAGAGAGCTAATGATCAATAAATTTGTACCGAAAAAAGGTGTGGTCTATTAAAACTTTCGAAAATGAAGTAATAGCGGATGCGTAATTTTTAGCATGACTCACGATTTTAAGGTTAATATCAACTCAAGTCGCTTTCGAAAGACAGCCAGGCAAATCGTCCCGCTGTGGTACGAGGATCTTGATGGAATTTGAACAGATGGCAGAAACTTTTCCCAATGAAAAGAAGTTCACTTTCAGAAGAATCGTTGCAATAATTGCAAAGTAGATGCTGTTGTGAGGTTCTTGCTGATTCCATCGATTCGGTTTAGGGAAGGTCGATCATGGGGATAATACACGTGTTTGAGAAGATTGTTCTGAGTACGCAAGGGAAAGGTAATGGTTATCTTTGGACCCTTTTATGTTGCGGAAAGTGTGAGCGTCCAATCGATCACAATAGCTAGATTACAAAAAGGAGAATAAGTGAGAAACAGAGAAAACATCGCATTAGGATTTTACATGGCTAGGTGGTTTTTCTCAATCTCTAAAGTGTTTTACGCGCAATCAATCCACAATAACGAGAAATAAGCGAGATCTGAGTGTTGGAAACTCCAACGCGCTATCAATCACCATAACGAAGTTCACTCAATCACTAAAATGATTTATGATTGCAACTCACTTGGATTTATATGATTAGGTCTAAGTGATGGAATATCGGCGATGAATTCACGATGAACGATGGAGATTACAAGCTTAGATCAAAAGGGCTTTCACACCCAGATCTTAGATTACACCCAATAAATTCTCTTCAAGAATTTCGTTCAATCTAGATATTCATTGCGTAAATCATATGTGGGCAGAAAAATTACTAAAAATGTACTAAATCTAAATTCAGTTTTAGATCTTTTGTAACTGTGTCAACTCAGTACATTTGGCCGATTGGTGCTGATGTGAAAATTTTGTAATAGAATTTTAATATTTCCATAATTTTTTCCGTCTCTTTTTCTTTTCTTTTTGGCTGGGCTGGAGAGAGGCCGCTAGGAATCGGCCGAGGGCCCGCGTCCTCCTCCAGCCCTTGGACGAAAGCCTACAAGCCCTTGTCCGGCAAGAGGCTGCAACCCCAAATCGAGAAGTGAGAAAAAAATTATTAAAAAATAAAATATTTGTCACGTCAGCAGCGGCCGGTCAAATAGATTGAATTAACATAATTGCAAAAAGTTTAGAATTGAATCGATAAAAAAAAGAGGGTTTATGATTGAATTAGTACAATTGCATTAGATTTAAGACTTTCTTTTTTTTTTTACAATTCTCCCTATAATTGAAAACTCCTCATAAAAAAATTACTTGCGGGAATTCGAAAGAATGAAAATCACTTTTACGTGGCCAATGGCATGAAAGGAGGATTTCGGGAGGATTTCGGGATGAGCACGCGTCGCTCACTTATAGATTTTCATTACTTTCTTTCATTTTATACAACTCACTTGAATCCTCTTCTTTTTTGGTTTATTTTTTTAATTATAATACCAAATCAATTTCTTATGTCAACGAATTACAAGTCACACTTCATGTCGATATTGTTAAGGGCCGGGGGGGAGGCCCGCACAAAACCCGTCACCCTTAACAGTAAAATAAAACAAAAAAGAACGGAAAAAGAAGAAGAAGCAAATTTTGGAAACTTTTTTTAAAAAATGTTATATTATCCATGTCAATGCTACACGGGACGCTCGGTGCCCACGTCATCGATTTTCAGTCAAAATTAACTAGAATGGTTATATTTGTAATTCATAAAAAGGTTCATGAATAAATTGTCACAATTAAAAAATTTAGTACTGAATTAGCCGTCGTACAATAGATTTAAAATACTTTTGGTAAGGGATGAACAAGTTAAGGGAAGGTAGATGAGCTATCTTAATAAAGTTTTTAATGAAGAGAACAATAGAATTGAGGTGGACTTGGAAGATACTTCTGATGATTTACACAGAAGGTTTGTGTGTAGAGTTAAAACACAGTAAGTTAGGGAGACATTAAAAAAGATGAAAACTAATAAAGCCTTGGGATCCAATGGTGTTCCTATTGAAGTATGGCGATACTTAGGGAATATAGCTGTTGGAGATTAGGATTTGAGAGAGTAGAGAGTGTTTTAGCTGCTTGAAATATTACACTAAAAAACGTCAAGTTTGGAACGTTCAACAGTATCACCTCGAGCTTAGGAGAACCGTAGAGTTAATATGCAAGCTATTGGACTCCACACCCAAATAACCATGCTTTTACCTATTAGGCTTGTATGCGAACATATTATCTAGACTATATTAATAATATATCCAACAATCTCCTCCTATGTTCACCATACAACACAATCCAATACGATGGTCAGTGTAATGTTCAAACAAATATGAATCATCCACATTCAATTCAAGACAATCAACTCGGATTGGTCAAAGAGTTTTGGCAGTAAAATATTAAACTCAATCATCATTTGGTCCAAATAGATAAATCGTCCTTATCATGAATCTGTTCTGAGATCAGCATACTAGAATAAATCTTTGAATTAGTTCATAACCATCATATGCATAGCAGTCAAGTATAAGTAGGCCAATTAAAATAGTCTAAGGCCTTACAAATACAAGAAATAAGCATAATAATGTTCACAAAATAGAGTTATCAAAATGTAAGTCTCAAGTAGATGGACTCCATCAAAATGTGCAATAGCAGACGAACTGTACGCGCTTTAAATAATATATATTCATTTAGTAAATTGGTCTTCCTGATCAAGATCCTATTTATTAAGCTCTCCTCCATCTCTATCATTCCATGTAGAATGTTAAATATGAATTTCATATTATCATAATTCAATCATCTGAATAACCTATTAAAAGTGTCTAGTTCTATTAAACGAACTTAGCAACATAACATCAGGTAGAGAAGAACATATATTAATGTCATAAAGCATCATAATATTATGTTCATAAGCATCAAGCCAGTTTTATAAATTATGAACAAGACCTAAACAGTTTGATTCACAAAAAGACATCAACCTAAGTTTATTCGTAAGAGAATAAACATTGTCTAGTTTCAAAGAACATGACCAATACTCAAGTCATTTACAATAACCTAGTCATGTAATATCAAGTTTCAATTAAGAACAAGATCAACAAGCTTCTTACGCAAATAGCTATTTCTATGTTTCAATTTGGAATGTCATAATTACTAATTCCTTAAAGTCAAATAATCTAGCATCAAGTTTGGAATGAGATCATTTAACCGAAAGGATAGTCCAATCTAGTTGGATTGTATCATCAAGTTTAGAATGATACAAGCTTCCTAGATAGAACCTTTTAATTAGGTTAAAGTCATCTTCATCAAATTTGGAATGAGACAACTTACTCTTTTTAAATTCATCAGCAACCATGAACATCGATGAAACATATAAATTGTGTTTATTATTTTGGCCTACAAAAGAAGATTCGATAATTCCAAACACATAATTAAAAGGAAACTAAATGGTAATTAAGACTTATCTACACAGTCTTTAACCTCATTTCCCTCACTGTTTTGAATAATCGATCTTTAGGCATACCTTTTGTGAGAGCATTGGCCATGTTATCATTCGATCTCATATCGGTCAAGATGATAACTCCTTGTTCTCTTAGATAATTCAATAATACATGTCTCAGTCTCACATGTCTTCTCTTTGAATTAAAGAGAGCATTCTTGACGACTTGGACAGCTGCTTGATTATCACAAAATAGGCTTAAAGAATTAATCTTTAGTTGAGTCAAAAGAATATCCATAATCAGATTCTTTATCCACTCAGTCTTTTTGCCGACTGAAGCTAAAGCAAAAAGTTCTGATTCCATAGACGATAATGCAATACAAGTCCGTCCTTTCGATTTCCAAGTAATAGCAGCTCCACCCAAAGTGAATACATGTTCACTTGTGGACTTACTATTTTCAATTTCTAAGCACAATGAGGCATCAGAATATCCATCCACAGTTGGAGGAATACCAGAGTAACATAGAGCATAATTTTTAGTACCTTTAAGATATCTCGTCGGCCTATTGAGGGCATCCCAATGCTCTTTACTAGGATTACTAGTGAAACGACTCAACCTACCAACTGTAAAGGTTATGTCGGGTCTAGTGCAACTTAGAGCATCCATAAGACTACCAATCAATTTCGAGTACATTAACTGATCCACGCTAGTCCCTTCATTGGGACTCAGTCTTTTATTTTAATCACATAGTTTCTCACTCGATTTACACTCGATGTATCCTAGGTAGAGAGTAGCTGCTCAATATAATGAGTTCAGCTAAGAGAAATGACTTGCCTTTCAAAGCTTACTTTCATTCCAAGAACGGTATTAGCAATACCTATTAATAATATATCCAACAGTAGCAATAAGTTGGTTGACTCGCCTTTTTAACAAGATCCTTCAAACAAATGAGATGCCTGATGAATGAAATGAAAGTATATGTATACTATCTACAAGAACAAGGGGGATATCCAGAATTGTTCCAACTATACATGTATTAAGCTTATGAGCCACACAATGAAGTTTGTCGGAGAGAGTTATTGTGCATCATTTGAGAATAGAGACCAAGGTTTCTGTTAATCAATTTGGATTTATGTCAGGAAAATCTACCATCGAGGCTATTTTCTTGATACGATAATTGATGAAGAGATATCGAGAAAGGAAAAAAGATCTCCATATCGTGTTTATTAATCTTGAAAAAGCGTATGATAGGATTCCAAGAAAGGTTTGTAGTCGGTTCTTAAGAAGAAAAAGTACCTTCAAAGTATGTAGAGGCAATCAATGATATGTATGACGGTGTTACTACAAATATAAAGGCTTATAATGGCACATCACGTTATTTTTCAATCACGGTAGGCTTATATCAAGGTTCTGCTTTAAGTCTTTATCTTTTTTCTCTGGTTATGTGTCACGCCCCGTGCCCTCAGGCACGAACGCGTAACTCCCTTCACTTAACTCTCGAGACCCAAGACTTATTAGTCGAAAGATACATAATGTAAACAAGCATGCAAAAACGAATAACAACCCCTCCGTACATAAACCGATGAAAACATGGATAGTGAGAACATAAGTATATACACCAGCATAAGTTCACACAAAAGTACAGATGAGCTAAACCTACTGGCTGCTTGAGTCGAACGGAGTTTAACCAAAAGACGATCAAAAGCTAAGTTCCCAAAACATTACAGACCAACGAGGGTTATCATCAAAAGACTACTAAGTAAAGTCGGGAAACCCCTAGGTCGAACCACTAGATCCATCCGACTCGTTTGCATCCTCATCTAGCTCATAGTCCGAGAAGGTCTCAGAACGCACATCTACTGAATCATCCACCATGGTATCCTATAGCTCATCCTCAAAGGCTGAGATCTCTATCACTTCGTTAGTATCCTCTAGGGCAGGGGACTTCTCCGGTATGTTCCTCGATCTAGCTATGGTCACCTCTACCTCCACTGAATTCCGAGTAGGATGACACTAACTAAGCATGACTCCTCGAGGGACTTCGGTGGACTTCAAAGGACCTGTCGTAACCTCACCTACTCTATGGAACCAGACTTCGAACCTATGTGGCTTTCAATCCTTACCTCCTTCATCAACCCAAATAACTGTACACTTCCTAACATAAACGGTACCTCAACCGTCGGGAAACTCATCAAAATAGACGGTCATTTCTTTCGGATTGCCAGAACGTGTCGGTAGCATCTTCAGGGTTTGGGGTCTGGAAAAAGTGAGGTCTGAAAAAAGTGAGGTCCCACGACGGGGTGAGATTTACATCTCAGTAAGATAAGCCCTAATTCTAGGCTTGGCTGACAGTACACTAAGACAAATACAGACAATGCATTAGAACACTTTCAACGATATAAGGCAAACATCAGTCATAACATGCCATATAGAAATAAATGGTTGATAATCATACAAGCATATCAATATAATTTATAACTCAAGTCAAGCATGTAACACAAGATCAAGTCGTACATTCCATCCTCTAGAATTGTTTCATAATTCTTGCCCGCGTCTAATCGCCTTAGGCTTGGTCCGCGTCATTGCCTCATACCATCATAAACATGAACCCGCGTTAAACACATCAGGTTTTCAATGCCATTCAAGGCCTATGTCGACACATATACAATCTCATCCCGCGTCTCTACGCATCAAGATATTAGACATTTCGACCTCGCGTCTTGACGCATCGGGGTATCAAAGTTCTCAAGCATGCCAAAATTCCCTCCATTTCGAGACTTCATGATCAAATACAAGCTCATTTATCGAGCTAAGAGTCTATAGCATGCGATGCAACAAAATTCGTCACTCACAAAATGGCATTCAACACAAGGCATATGCATTGAACAAGCATACTCACATCCACCACACCACAATGATAGACATTGAACCACCACACAATAACTCACAAAAATTCATCCAATTCGAACTCAAATCATTTAGTAGAGGCCTATCCTCCTAGCCAAGATTTAGGGACTCCTTACATTAGGCTTAATTCAGCAAAAATCTCCTTCCAAGCTCACCAAATATTCGGTCCTAGGTGTCCAAAACAGGGCAGCCGTGTAACCTAGGGGAATTCCACCAATTCGTCAATTTTTCTCGCCCAATCGTCAAACCACGGAGCATAAACCTCAATAACATGTCAATTGACATCCTAGTATGTCTCAACGATGAATTTAGAACTTGGCGACACCCCAAACAGCCCCATTGAGGTATTGGTTTGCACCAACCGAAAAAGAGGATTTCGATTCTGTCCTATATTCAATTAATCAGTCCATAACTCATCATTAAATCTTAATTTATCACCTAATTCACTTGCTAACATATATTCCTAGGTCTAATAGAGCCTCATCGAAAATTTGAGGGTGAGTCAACGTCCCGAAGTCCCTAAACAGTCTCGGTTCTTCGAGTCTTACCGCTGGTTAGATTCTGTCCTTCAGAAACAACACCATTTCATTATTAAATCTCCATCAAATTTAGCCAAACTTGTTACCTCAGCTCAGTATACAAGTGTACTATATGTCTACAAAATTTTCAAGGAAGTTTGAAGTAAAACGAGGTCCTACGGAGTCCAAACGAAAACTTACCCTCTGCTGCATCAAAATCTGTCTACTTCGGGAAAATAGTTGGCCGGAGCTCCACCAGTATCCAATGGTCGAGATTGCACTTGGAGGTTGTCGGCAAGAGGCTGAAGGTCAGGTGGGTGGTCGGCGTGAGGTCAGGCAGTCATCTAGCGTGGCGGTCGACGGCGGCGAAGGAGGTAGGTAGAGGCTGGTCGACTGGGGAAGCTCTCGGTTGAAGAAGAAGATGAAGAGAAGAAGAAGAAGATGGCTGGTGGGGGTGTCTTCCGCTGAAGGGAGGAGAAGAGAGACTATAAACCAAATTTTGATAGTCAAACCCCAAGAATGGTAGGTTCAAAGTGGAGCAATTAATGCCATATCCCCATCTAATGACACTTGTCTCTTTATCAATAATTTTGATAATCCAATGGCCATTATACACTCCTATTTTCGACAGCCATAGGGGATAGGTCAAAGACCAAAATGCCCTTCATTATTTATTAAGACAAAGCCAAGACTTGAGGGGCAAAATGGTAATTTTGCTCTCGTCATCCCAAACGTCGTTTTTCTAATTCAAATTTCCTTCGATGAGGCGACGTCCAATCCAATTAAAATGTTGGAATTCTTGATTTTTTATTTTCCAATTTCGAGACTCGTCTCTGGGTCATTTCTCTATCAAATGTAATTTCAAACTATCCCGAACTAACAGGCAACTTTTGCAGACGTTACGTATATCGACTTTGTGATTCTCATCACACTTAGGGCTCGTCAGTTTATGACGATTTTGATTATCATGTAATTGCGAAGGTCTATTATTAGCTCCGATGGTCTCGATCGTCATCGTTCGATTAAGAAAAATATTGCAAATTATACATTGGTTAAGCGGCATCACCCGTACTCTAATTGTATAACGCTAGCAATGCATTCCTTAATCATTCTTAGATCGGCCTTTAATGGTTCTAAATACTCCCTCGGCAATCTTTATGGTTAAAGTGTCATTTCCTATATGAGTTTCCTAGGTCTACATACCTTGTCTCGTGTTAGACTTTCCCTTTTAGTCGGTTAACTCGAGATAGTTCAGATCCAAGCGAGATATAACTAAAATACGTCGTTAGATACATTTTCATTGATAAGTCTCGAAGTGACAGAAAACTAGATTGTCATATTATGGATGAGCTAACAAAAGATATCCAAGATGAGGTACCGTGGTATATGCTATTTACAGACGATATTGTGCTCATTAATGATACCAGGATGATATTAGCGCTAAATTAGAAATACGAAAAAGCATGTTGGAGTCTAAATGATTTACGTTAAGTTGATGTAAGACTAAATACTTGAAGTGTGAGTTCGACACTGCGGGAAGAGGAGAACAAGAAGCCGTACATATGCTCGAGCATGAGATATTCAAGAAAGATACTTTTAGATATTTTGTACCAATATTGCAAAAGAGGAAAGAAATTGATAAGGATGTAAATCATAGAATCAGAGCAGGTTAGATGAAATAGCGCGGTGCACTAGGATTTTTATGTGATCACAAAATTCCTCTTAGGTTAAAAGAAAATTTTATAGAACAGCAGTAAGACTTGTCATGCTATACGGAGCTGAATGTTGGCTAGTACAGAGGCAACATGAGCATAAAATGAGAGTAGCAGAAATGAGATTGTTAAGGTGGATGTGCAGTCATACAAGGATGGATAAGATAAGTAATGAAGTTATTCGATAAAAAGTTGGAGTAGAATCGGTGGCAGAAAAAATGAGAGAATATAGATTGAGATGGTTTGAGCATATTCTCCGAAGGCCCTTAGATGCTCCGGTAAGAACTGAAGTTTGCTACCGAGAGCATAACATGAAGAAAGGAAGAGGTCGACCGAAACTTACTTGAGGGAAAGTAGTAAAACAATATTTAATGGAGTGAGAAATAGATTAGCGTACGGTTTATCTTAAGATAGAGTAGAGAAATGCTATTAGTATTGTGGAGGGGCAGAACTCCCATGTTCCTAACTGTACTTTTTAGCTATCCCCCCATGTGTGTGTGTGTGTGTGTGTATGTATTTATCTTTTTTTATTTACTTGTACATATTTATCCATTTTCCCTTGGTTGGTATTGCTTTTAGTTTATGAATTTTTTGGGTTCAACCGCCGATCCCAACTAGTTTGAAATAAATGTGTTGTTGATGTTGATGTTGATAATAAATTTAAAATATTTTGAATAATTTTCCCCGGGTTTTTGGAATCTTTTATGTTGCGGAAAGTGGAACATGCAATTGATCACAATAGCGAAATTAAATGGAGAAGTGTTTGTATGAACATTGCGGGTTCTTTTGATATGCATTATTTTCCGCTACTTTTTACCCACGAACTATCTATATGGCAAGCCTGTTATGAATATAAAAATGCAACCAACTTTGAACGGGCTTGTTCCAGTTGGAATATAAAATCTTACATCAAATATAAGTTGCTTATGTTCAGACTAAAAATAAAAAAGAAATGGTAGGTGCATTGCCATTCATGGTGCCCATAGACTACGTATCTTGAGCTCAACTAATAGATTGTGAGTGTACCATGACAAATCTCGTTGAGGCGCATTTTGTCAATTTGGAGAAAAAATTCCTAAAAATGAATTGTATCGCTCATAATAATAAATTTTCATCGTCTATAAATATATTTAGACATAAAACATATTAAGTCTCTTTAGGTGATCTATACATCCAAGCAAGCCCCACTAAAGTTAGACAAAATCATCAGGCATGATTAAAACCTACACACATAAATAGTGTTGACACCTAAATTTTGATTAACCCATTTTCAGTCATTTGCATAAAAACATTAGAGCTAATCTTTTAATTCAAAAAAAAATAATTAAATCATTTTTCATGTTTATTTTATCATACATTACATCATGCACTTATTTGGATTGCCGGCAAGGGATTTGAGCTTGACTCTGTCAAGCAATTTGGATAGTAAATTTACGGCAATTTGAATTTAAATGATGTTGGTCAATAGGATGTGGTCCTATTGGTAAAGGGAATGGGGATGGGGATGCTAGTATCTTTTAAGTTCATTTGCAAAACAAACGAGAAGCTGCATTTTCCAATCCCACATAGGATAAAAAAGATGAGTGCAAATCTTTTTATTGGTTAGAAGGCTACTGTGGTCTTTTAAAATAAAGAAACGGGCAAGTGGGCTACAACCCATTATACCTGCGTGCGGGTGTGCGTGTGATTGCACATTTTTTATGCACTTGGCACGCCTGATCGGTCGCAGTCCACAGAATTGGCACTATTCAACAATTTTTAAAAAAAATTCAAAATCATAATAATAATTAACTATTGAGCTCTACCGAAATAGTGCGACAGCTCACTTAAGAGTTGTAGTTAATTCTATTATATTATTATTATTATTATTATTTAATTTCAATTTTTATATTAATTTCAGACTATGAAGAGTTGCAATTCTTCAAACTTGACAGTTTAGACATGAAGAATTCCATCCGTTCGAGTTAGCAGTTTTAGACTTTCAAAAAGTTGTAGTATTTCATACAAAACTTTTTGGGAAATTGAAAAGGTGTGATCGAATAAACCAGTTTGGGCACGAAAAGTTACATGAGAATTAACTTCTTTTCAGATGTAAAAAGATGTGTTCATTTGTCGATATATATTCAAGTGCTCTGTTCATTTTCAGTAGTATTCTTCTTCAATTTTCATTCTTTCCAAACAAGAGAAGTACAGATTTTGTTTTTGATTGTTTCCTATAGAGTTCTTTGAGAAATATTAGAATCGCTATCTAATATTCTCGCTTGAAACTCTTTTGTATCCTAGAGGATTTTTGCCGGTAACCACTAGCAGCGTCATGGAGCAAATAATTCATTAAAGAGAGTATTATTACGCCTCAAAGTTCGATTCATTTGTTCATCCCATTCAACCACAGTATATCACAGGTGTTGGGTTCGACTCTCACGCTTTACAAAAAGGCAGAGCAAAAATGAGAGAAAAGACAGACAAAAAGAAAATTTAAATGGCGTTGATTGATGTGTTAGATGTGTGAAACACGTGCGTCAATTACATAAGACATACTATAAGATTGGCAAATGTGGTCGTCAGCCGTGACTTCTCAGATTAGTAACCCAAAAATATTTGAATAATCCGGTTTGAACCCTTTGAAGCACGGGGCAGCTTACTAGTAATTTAATAAGACAATGACACTGGCTTTTGGACTTCGGTTTACGTACCTCATGGTGGATCATATGTGACAAAATTGACATGCACTGGGAAAAAGATGCAGCCCATTGTCAGTAAAGGTTTCAAAACTAGTCTCACGTACGCTTACGTTTATGGAATAAAACCAATGAACTTCGTTCAAAATAAAGTCACTTTCTCCGGTGGCTGATGGCTACTGAACAACTTTGCATGAAACAAAATAAAAAGGCGTGATTCCCTTTAAAAGCACTGACTTTAGATCGGGTCTTACTTATGACCTAAACTTTCTTTTTATCTCAAAAAAATCACAGATCCAAATTTGGCAATAAAAAAATTTGCCATCTCATAACAAAACACAAATTTCTGGCCGGTACCAAAATCCGGCCCCATCAATTTTTCAATTCAATGATGCCATCGAAGATTTGACGTCTCGTTCCATGCGTACGTGGCGAAAACTTGTTGGAAACTCGAGGGTCATGCTTGGGTACCAGCCGATCGTTTGGCACTATCGGGCTAGAATTGTGATATAAGCTAAAATTGGTGTTCTTTCAGACAATAAATTTGGGCAAGAATTGGGACACAAAATAAAGTTCGTGCTCTTTATTTTATTTATTTTTATTTTTTTTGGCCGGGGGGGGGGGGGCGCGGGGGGCGGTGGGGGTGTGGTGTGTTGTGGGGGAAGTCCCTTTAATTTCAAAGTGAAGTGAAATGGCCAATATTCAGATTGGACCCAGCATGCATGAGAGGGTAGCCATCACTCGTCAAAGAGCGCCATGGACGACGCGGGAGAGAAAAGACAGAAAAGCAAGAAAGAAGAAAGAAATCCCAAAAGTAACGCGCAAAATAGTAGGCTTTAAGATCATAATTTCTTTATGTCCCGTAAATTCGAGGAATTCTCAGATCTTTCCTTTGTCTTTCGCGCTTCAATTTGCCACGTTTTTAATCACTGAGATCTGTCTTTCGGCTATGTCGGTTGAGCGGAGTTATGGTAGTCGTCGTGACCTTATCTTGAACTCTCACAACTCTCGTCGCCTCCCCGCCGATCTTGCGAGGACTATAACTCAAACTGAGGGGAAGGGCTCTCGTCCTGGTCTTGGAAATAGGTCTTATGGCAAAAATCGGATGTGCATTTAAGCAAAATGGATAAGCACGATGAGACTTCGATTCACTAGGGTTTGTTTCGATAACGGCTCGAGTTGCAGAGGAATCTGGATTTAAGCTATCGGATATAGAAAATCATGTGACAAATTATATATACGGCCCATCATCCATAAAATAGATCCAATCATTTGAATTGACGAGCACATTAACCGCAATAGCTCTCGAAGAGGTCCAACTAGTAAATCATTATTAATGTGACGGTAAACATAGTTTAGAATTTTTGGTGATAATAAATAAAAAATAAACATAATTGACAATTTACTCTTTTACAAAAAAGAGAGTAAAAGCCTTGTAAATGAGTACGGGATTAAGTGACATGGAGGCCCAAAAGTTGGAAAACTGCATTACTCTCTGCTCCTGTCCACGCCTGCTACATACTAAATATGTTCTGTTTTATGACTGTAGAATCTTATTCATTACCATAATTCAATTAACTACCAAACACACTGCTTTCATAAGACAGGCATAACTCGGAACAACGCGCATAAACCGTCTCGCCCATTTGCATCAATTAGAGTTGTCAAATGGGTGAGTCAGATCGAATATGGTCTGGCTCGTATTGTCCAATTTAACCCGTTTTGGCTCATTTTTATTCTATATAAATCTAGTTATCCATATCCAATCCAATCTATATTGTTAAAAGCACTTGAATATTAAAATCCAGTTTAAAGAAAATTGTTTCTTATACATTTTTTAAAGATAAATATATTGCTAGATTTTTCTTTATAGTTTTATTAGTTCCATCTAAAACCCATTTGATACCTATTAAGTTTCTAAGCAATCCACTAATGGCCCACTTTTAAAATGTAAGGGACCCAACTATGACCTACCACCATGAAATATAGGTTAAATATGAGTTCTAGACCAACTTTGCCACTTGTAGTGTAAGTAACGATCCGCTCGCAGAGGCGACTTGCTTTGCCCCCAAAAGTTCTCTTAAGCAGGGCGTGATTTTCCTCAAACACGAAACTCTTCGTAGCCAAATCAAAAAAGTATCATCGCTCAAACAATCCTTATATTCGTGTTTCTTCCACAGTGTAAAGCGATTGTTCGAGTAAGAATTTGTGTAAGCTTAAGAAGTCAGAAGTAAATCAAAAGATGCATACCATTAGAACTGAAGAACATCGAAAGCTTGATCGTATCCCTTATTGTCATCAATCTTGTAGTTCGAAATTTACTTTTTGGAGAGTTTCTAAATCGTATTCGAGGAGGGTTCTCTCTCTCTTACGCATATGTCCATATCCCAATACGGGATAAAATTGTCCTAAAGCTCATAAATTTATTTTAAGTTTTACCACGGCCAATTCAATCCTAAATCTTTAATTTGTGTCAATTTAGCCTTTTAATTGTTGTCATTTTAACACTAAGTCTTTTGAAGATTTGCCTATTTAGTGCTAAACACGTGTTATTTGAATATTAGGTCGGAATGACTATATTGCAAATCATCAAAATATTTAGAATGAAATTGGCAAATCATCAGCAGGTTTAGGATTAATTTAGCACAATGGAAAATTTTATGAATAAATTGGAAAATCATTAAAATATTTAGGACTAAATTGGCATAATTAAAATATTTTGGACTTAATCGACCTTTGTACAGTAAGTTTATAACTTCTTTGGATAATTTTCTGGTCCCCGTGCTGTCATTATACCAATTATTGGAGGTGATTCCTTCAGAAATAGGATAAAGGTCACCTGCCAAGATTTATGTTCTCACCCAAGATAAACATGGAGCCGATCATTCCCAAGATCGCACTTGCACTCACGGGTGTGGACATGGCTCGGAATACCGGTCCCTTCGTTGTGCTGACCCAGGACCGTAGATAATGGCAAACTCCCGTGACCATGATTCCCTGATCATACATATAGTTGTGAATACCATAATGTCGTGTCGAAAGCATACAATCTGCGCACAATTCGGTTGGCTTAAAAGGAAATCTATCGGGAATTATGCAATTTTTGTCTTCGTGTATGACGATATCATTCTTGACTGGCGCTTGCAAGGGCATGCGAGGTTGGTCCGAACCTGGAGCTCGCGGCTGTGGAGGCCATCGAAGGTTGCCCTTCACATCATGAGGCTGACAGGCTCGCTAGCCACGCAAGCCCAATTGCAGGGCTCCACCGTGCCGGCCTCGAATTTGATCTAGTCTTGAACTGGCACGGCAAGCATTGTCGGCCTCAATTTAAGGCTCGGTGACGCCCTCTGAAGGAGAAACAATGGTGCACGGCGGAGAGAGAGTGGTTGTGGGTGGTAAGCATCTCTAGTTGGGGAGACGGGTAGTTTGGATATGACATAACAATTTTATGAATTATGTGCGGATGAGAAATGCAACTTGAAATCTTTGTAGAACGTGACGATGGGAATTGTAATTTTTGAAATGTGAGCATGGTATTCGATCTGGGGAAGTAAAGTTAAAGATGGCTTTTGTAATTATCTCCAAGGAAGAGGCCACTTTCCGAATTTCAAGTTTGACAATTACGGGGGAAAAAGGTGCTAAATAAGTCAAAGATATGATCCTCATCCTTTTCTACATGATACGAGATATGATCTTTGATCTTTTCCTTTTCTTCGCCACATGAATATCTCTTGAAGTGTTCGTAAAGGAACTCACCTTGGCTTTCCAACTTTTTTCCGTTGTGGAAGGCATTGATCAGGCGCCACAACAGTACATCCACGCTCCAGCAGCAGAAGAGCAACCCCACCACAAGTCCAAACTCTAAATCCAGCATATACAACATAGCTAATTAGAGACCAGACAGCCGTTGGGTGGATAATGGTCACCTCCACTGCAGCAATTGTCACTTAATTATCCAAACATCACAACTCGGCTTCCTACAAACAATTAACAAAGGCGGAACATCGGTCACAAAATACATACAACAAGCGACTGAAATCTGTGATCAGCTCCCAGTTATAGGTGAGATTATTTCTATAAAACGAATATCGAGCTCATATATTTTGTGGCCTTGACAGTGAGTACGACCAACTTGCTACGCCGCCTTTGCAACATATATCGAAATAACACAATTCTCGTCCAATTCAAGAAGTTTCTTACGACTCTTCAGGTCAATTTTACCCACTCTCAATCTGCCGCCAGGCTCGACCCAAAAAAAAAAAAAAAATCTGCCGCCAGGTGGTCATGGTCGTGACCGCCGCAACACTGTTTATTGTCAATTATGCCAACTAGGCTACAAGGTTGCCACATGTCGGGAAGGGGATAACCCACATTTTGCACCTCCATCAAATTCCAATCACACCCAATATGCCAACCAAAATCAGCCTACGTATTATCTACCCCCAAAACACAAACTCAACCCCAACAATTTGGACCATTTCCTCAAGCATACTACAGTTGTCGTCCTTCTCCTGTTAACCACTATACCCCTTTAGCTCCGCCAACATCTGCTCTTTCTGCTGCATTGTCGTACTCGAATTTTGGTGCATCCCACCATGTCACTAACAATGCCATTGTTCTGTCTAATGCCACTCCATGTGTGGCTCCTCAGTAGCTCATTGTAGCTAACGGAATCTCTCTTCCCATCACCCACACAAGTACTCTCGCACCTACTTTATCCACTCCTTTTTGTATTTGCAATGTTTTAGTTGTCCCTTCTATCATTAAAAATTTATTGTCTATCTCTCAATTTGCCATTGACAATAACTGTGTCATTATATTTCATGGTACTCACTTCCGTGCCATTTCTCTTCAAAACGGTCAGATTCTACCCTAAGGCAAGCTTGAAAATGCTCTCTACCATGTTTTTCCATTCAATTTCATCTACTAATTCTCGAGCATCGTCTTCACTCCAGCTAGTTCTGTCACGCCCCACGTCCCCTGGTACGAGCGCGCGACTCCCGTTTCGATAACTCATGACCTAGGACACGTATCAAACGACACATGAGATGTAACATACGCATGTGGAAACGAAATAAATGTACACCTCCAATCCTTTAACAAAAGGAAACCTGGGAATAACGAGAATATACATACATTCATAACCTAAACATGAGTTTATACACAAGATCCATGATCAACTAATACCAACATGTGGGTCAAGTGAATAGGGGACCAACCAAAAGACAACAGAAACTTAGGTCCCCAAAAACTAACATGTCATCAAGATTCACCTCCAAAAGACTACCCAAAAGATCAGAAAACCCCTAAGTCGAACCACAAGCTCCGTCCTCGTCCTCATCTTCGTCCGGTTCATAACCTGAGAAGGTCTCAGAGCATACATCTAACGAGTCGTCTACTATGGCATCCTCTAGCTCGCCCTTGGAAGTAGAGATTTCTATCACTTCGATGATTTCCTCCACTGTAGGGGTCTTCTCCAAAACGTTCCTTGAACCCATCACAGAAACCTCCACTCTAACTCATCGTGAATAGGATGACATCAGTTAGGTACAACTCCTCAAAGCACTTCTGTGGACTTCAATGAACCTATCGTGACCTCTACAGAACCAGTCCTCAAACCTATGTGGTTTCCAATTCTTACCTCCCTCGTCGAACCAAACAACGGTATATTTCCTAACATATATAGTAACCCGACCATCGAGGAACTCGTCAAAATAGGCGGTCATCTCCTTAGAATCGCCTACACGGGTCGGAAACATCCTTCAAGACTATGGGTCCGAAAAAGTAGGGTCCCATGACGGGGTGAGATATGCATCTCAGTAAGCTAAGTCTTAAATCTAGGTTAGGCCAATAGTATACCCGGACATAAATGCAAACAATGAGCAAAGACACGTCAACAACAGTATAAGGCAAATAATCATCATAATGCACCAAAGAAAAGCATGTGGTAGACAATAATCACGGTATACCATCAGAACAACATAAAGTTCAATTCAAGGCTTGCATCAAAAGTATCAGATCAAGCTCTACGTACTATCACCATGATTCATTTTATTATCCTCGCCCGCGTCAAAACGCCTTAGGCTTAGTCCGCGTCAAAACGCCTCAGACCATGTCAAACCACTAACCCGCGTTAAACGCCTCAAGTTTTCAATGCCATTCAAGACTTTTGTCGACACATGTATAATATTTTCCCGCATCTTTACGCATCAGGATATCATTCATTTCAACCTCGCGTTCCAACGCATCAGGGTGACAACAGTCCTCTAACTCACCAGTTCTTCTTCCCTTTAAAACATCATGATCGAGTACAATTAAATCCTTCTCAACATGAGTCTATCACATGCGAGAAAACAAAATTGACCATTCACCGGGCTATGTCAAACTCAAAACATATACACATTAGTTGAGAACTAGCGCAACCACATAGTCATGAGAATAACAGTTTCTCATCATAAGGAGTTCACATGACTCGCACTTGATCGCCTCGATCGACAATGATCATTCAACAAGATAATTTCACAAAAATTCATCCAAAACAATCCCAATTCTTTCAGTAGAGGCCTATCTTCCTAACGAAGGCTTAGAAACTCCTTACCTTAATCTTTAATCAGTAAAAATCCCTCCAAATGCTCCTCCAAGAATTCGGTTTATAGGAGCCAAAACAGGGCAGCCACGTACCTAGAGGAATTCATTCAATTTATCAATTTTCCTCCTCCAATTCGTCAATTCATGGGACATACACCTCAATAACATCTCAATTAATATCTTAATATATCTCAACGATGAAATTAAGGCAAGGCGACACCCCAAACAGCCCTTAAGAACTCGGTTTGCACAAACTGAAACAGGGCAGATTCGATTCTACCCTCTTGCTCCTAAATCAGCTCATAATCCTAAATTAAACCTTAATTCATCACATAATTCACTTGCTAACATGTATTTCTATTTCTATTAAAGTCTCACCGAAGATTTTGGAGCAAATTGACATCCAAAGGTTCCCGAACAGCTCCGGTTTCCTCAAACCTACCGCCGGTCAGACCTGTGCCGAGAGAATCACCACAAAACGTCCATGGTCACCCTTCCAAACTCCATCAAATTTACCATTTCAACTCAGCTAAGATTAGTTCTATAAGTTAGGAACTCTTCACCGAAAGTTTGGAGCAAAACGAAGCTCAAAGCGATCGAACGAAGACTTACCCTCGGTTGAGTCCAAATTTGTCCAATTTTGGGAATAGGGTTGGTCGGAGCTCCTCCGGCGTCCAATGGTCGAGCTACCACCTAGAGCTTGTAGGGGAGAGGTTGAGGGTTCAGTTGGTGGTCAGCGCGAGGTGAGGTGGTCGTTGGTGCAGTCGTCGATGGCGGCGAAGCCGCGATCAGCAGCTGGTCGGGCGAAGTCTCGGTGAAGAAGAAGAAGGAACGAAGAAGAAGAAGAACAAGAAGAACAAGGAGAAAATGACAGAGAGGGTTTCGGCCAAGGCAAGGAAGAGTGAGACCTTTCTACAAAAAAAAAAAAAAAAACTTGATCAACTCAAGAATGGTAGGTTAAAAGGCATACCATTAATGCCAATAATTCTCATGAAGACACTTGTCCCCTAGCCAATAATAACCAATCTTCATTGATCAAATTGACCATCAATTTAGATAGCTAGGGAGGTTAGGAATTGACCAAAATGCCCTTCTTAGTTTGTTAAGACAAAGCCAATCCTTGAGAGGCAAAATGGTAATTTTGCTTTTGTCGTCCGGAACGTCAATTTTCCAATTTAAAATTTTCTTTGATGAGGCGACGTCTAATTCGATTAGAAAGTTAGAATATTTTGTTTTCCATTTTGCAATTTCGAGATTCATCTTTGGGTCATTTCTCCGTTAAATGTAAATTTCAGACTATCCCGAACTAACGAGCGGTTTTTGCAGACGTTACGCGTATCGACTCTGTGATTCTTATCACACTCAGGACTTGTCAGTCCATGGCGACTTTGGTTGTCATGTACTTGCGAGGGTCTATTACTAGCTTCGACGGTCTCGATCGTTATTGTTCGATTTGGGAAAATTTTGCAAATTATATATTGGTCAAACGGTATCTTTTGCGCTCCAATTGTATAACATTAGCAATGCATTCCTTAATCGTTCTTAGATCAACCTTTGATGATTCTAAATACTCCCTCAGCAATCCTTATGGTCAAAGTATCATTTCTTATTTGAGTTCACTAGGTTCACGTACCTTATCTTGCATTAAACTTTCTCTTTTGGTCAGTTAACTCGAGATTGATCAGATCCAAGGAGATAAGACTGAAATACATCGTTAGATATGTTTTCATTGATAAGTCTCAAAATGACAGAAAAAATCAGAATGTCACAAGTTCACTTTGATATCTGGGGTCCTTCTCCTGTAACGTCTCTCAGTACATATAGATATTATATTTGTTTTCTTCATGATTTCTCTCATTTCTCTTGGTTCTATCTTCAGAATACTCATGTGGAATTCTTAAACACCTTTATTGTGTTTCATAATTTGCGAAAATCAACTTCAATGTAGATTGCAAGCAATTCAATGTGGCGGTGTGCATGAGTTTCTCTCTTCGGCATTTAAAATTCACTTACTTCAACATGGGATGCATCAACATATATCATGTCCCTATTCCCCATCTCAAAATGGCACTGCAGAATGCAAGCATAGTCACATAGTCGAAACCGGAATAGCTCTCATGAATCAAGCCGAAATTCCATCAAATTTCTAGGAATATACTTTAGAGACTGCAACATTTCTGATAAATAGACCCCCCTTAAGGGTCACTGTCAACATCAGACGAGGTCACTAAGAAAAAATCAAAGAGAGCACTTCTGGAGCAAGTGTATTTTTTTTATCATCGCAATTGGTGGACCAAGAATGACGCTCTTGAAAGATTTTTTGTTTGTTTCATAGAGGCGGTCTATGTTTGCGGGTCACTGCATAGCTACACGCCCTCTGCGTATTTTTTCATTTATTTGTTAGGGTTTTTCGATCTCAATTTCGGTTCGATTCTAGTATGAACTGGGAACCAAAACTGAAGCCTGCGGTTCCTAGAAAAATAGAACCAGGATTCGAACCTTGGTTCATTAGAACCTAGAAACGGACTAGGAATCAGCGATCTAGTTCTTCGGTTCCTAGTTCTACTCTGAAATCATACCCATCCGTAATGTTGGTTTTATCACCACAACAGATGAAATCTATAAAATTTGGGAAATTTAGGCCCTAATCTATGAATAAGATGTGAAATTAACCCGATATGAGTTTTTCATATTGTTGGGGATTTTCTAAATATGGCCCAAATTTTGCATTTTGAATTAATGACTTTTCATCTGACCAAAAAAATTTAATGATATTTCAAGAAAAGCCCAAGTTTGAGGCCCAATTAGTGAAAAGACTCACAAGCCCAATTAAGCTGGTCCAACCCATTTTCTATTTGAGAATTTTCTATTTTTTTAATATTTTCTGAAAATCATTTTATTAACTAGTCTAGCTAACCAACCTATGGTTGACTAACTAATAGAGCTAGGTTAACCGACCTAACTATGATTTAATCAACCTAACTATAGTTATAACGAACTAACCATTTTGATTCTCTCTTTTTGTACGACTCATATATTCTTCTCATATTCTAATGTCAACTACCATATTCAAAACACATTATCTAATGAATTTTTTTTGTTCTAATAGTTAATCCGAGAGTTCTCAGTATCAATTATGCTCCTATCTCACGGGAGGCTATTGGATCAGATGAAAAAAATATATATATCGTTGATAAAAAGATGGCTTTTCCGAGTGAAATAAAAATCAGATTCATATAACAGTAAAAAGATTTCTAATTGCGCCACATTCTTTGTACTAGATAAAAATCATTACACGACCGACATAATGAAAAATCGAAATTTCATTTTGCTAAATAAGGAATTTCAGCATTTTGAGGCGCCTGATCTTCTACATTTATGCATGTCTTTTCAGCTTGAACTGGTGAGGGACTTCCGTTGGCTAGATTTTGCTCACGCGTTTGTCCCCATAGGACACTGTAAAGGCCTGCTACTAGCATTATCTCACCAACAATGCTGATAAAGAAACCAAACATGAGGTCATATTAGTCACAATCAAACCAAAACCGTGGTTAGAGCTCATGTTTTTCGTGATAAGAATCTATGTTAGCTTAAGTAGTCCTAATCCAATCAAAGATAGCATACCATAAAAATTGAAGAATTACGCAAGCTCGATTTCATCGCTCGTCGTGCGAGATAAGGATTTGGGAGAATTTGCGGAAGTTGAGGACCATTGGTCCCAGCTTATTACTACCTCTCAGCCTATCAAAGGTCGGCCAGATCGCTTGCCATCATTAATCTTGTACTTAAATTCTGATTTATAGAGAATTTTTAAATTGTATTTGAGGAGGGTTTTCTTTCATATAAGCACAAAATGGAAATCTAAACTATGAATCGCGCGGGTTTCATGAATTCCGGTACGATTGGAAGACGCAAGCGTTATGGGACTGTTTCCATTTTAAGTTTCATTTATTTCGTGAAAAATGAATAATTTGAAAAAAAAAATCAAAAAATAATCACTTGTATAACTTAAAATACTCCGTCAATAAAAATCATTTTTAATATAAAAAATTTATTTTTGAATATTTTCATGAACAATGAATAAAAATTTCGTTCATTCATTTTTATAAGTATGCAAGCAATTAGTTTTTATATATATATATATATATATATATATATATATATATATATATTCTCCAAACTATTTATTTTTCCGCAAACAAACACGTAATATTTTTTCGCCTGTCCACATATCTCTCTCAAAGTACGTATGTGTATCCTTGTCCAATCATTCATGTTAACTATTGGAGGTGTTGCCATGAGAAATAGGATATCTATATTTTTTTTCGAAAAATAGGTTTAAGTTTACCTGCCAACGTTTATGGTCTCACCCAACAGAAGCATGGAACCCATCATTGCTAGGATTGGATTCAAGGGTGTAGACATGGCTAGGAATACTGGTCCATTCACTGCAATCACCCAAGATTGTAGATAATGTGCAACCCCCGTGACCATGAATCCCTGGTCACAGATCGTTGTAAATACTATATTGTCGTAATCGAAAGTATACAGTTTGCACGCAATTTAAATTCTATTGAGATCTTATCATATCAATTGATAAATTTGATGTCGGTATACATCTTATGTTGCTACCAACAATCAAAATTTGTGTCGAACTCCAAGGACAACTCTTCTGCTTGGTGTGCTGATTTTTCAATTCGTGGTTCCATGCGTTCAATCTCTCGATTTTTGCAAATCTGGAGGGCGGGTTAGCGGTGACAAATTTCTTGTACTTTCTTTTTCATAATAATAATAATAAGGGAAGTGGTGGTTGGAGAAATCATCCTCAACATTGCTTTCCATATCAAATGCCCGAATCATATTTAAAAACGTATTTCGACAAAAAAAAACATTTAAAAGTGCACATTTTGCATTTCCCAACTTCAAAGGACTCATTTGCCCTCACGAACACCCAATCTACATCCGTACCCCTCTTCCACTATCCTCCTCAGCCAGCCTGAGAAAGGCTCATGAGCCGTGGAGGTAACCCGCGAAAAGGGCAACCCATGAACACCACACCTGAAATTTAGAAATACATTAATGGTTTAAAGGAATTTGTGCACGTGAGTTAGAATTTCCCGTTTTTGATACGGAATAGCGATGATCAAAAGCTTAGCGCTTCTTCTCTATTGCCTTGTATCAATAGCTTGATGATGCGACCCATCACGATGGAATCTATAAACACATTTATGAGAGATGATTTGTGTTTTGATAGGGTTAAAAAAGAGATTTGAGCGCAATTTATGAATTTTTTAGCCTAATCATCTCATTATAGGCTGGGCTCAACTTGACCCATATTAGTTTGGCTCATATTAGACTAATTAAGAATCTTTATATCAGCTAAGCACTGCGATGACTGTTGATCTCATATCTAAGGTCAGTGATGGTTGAGAGGGAGATTGGGTGGTAGGAGTGTCAGCATGATTAGAGGTCAGCATGGTTTGGGTTGGGCCGGTCCAAAACTTAACCCAGGGGCCAACAAGCAAAACGTTAGTCCCCAATTTTTAGAACTGCAGACTAATTCTGTTGAGCCTAGGATCGAGGACTAGACTGACCTTATGGGTTCAGCCCCGTTCTAGGGTCAACCTTGGACTAACCGATTATTTTTTTGTTTCATTTTTTGAATTCCTCAAAAGATCAAAATGTACTCTTGAAATTATATATCAATTGACAATGCAATATTGAGCAACTAAACTATGAACACATGTACACGTCAAATAGATGTATAAGATAAGGCAGCAATAGAATTCTCCACTTAGACAAAGCAACCAACCATATAAAACAAACACGTGAAATAAGAGACGAGGTCGAAGGAATTTGAGATTGAGGGGGAGAGTGAGAGCGAAACCCTGAGAGAGGGAGAGGAGAACGGGTAAAGAAAAGAGGGGGGCGAGGGTTAGGTACTTTAGGTTTTATAACTAGAGTTTGGAAAATTAGTTTTAGGGTTGATACCATGAAAAACTCTAAACTGATATACATATGATAAATATACCTCAAATTATTTTTTTTATCACGAAAATCTCAAAATTGGTATAGTTGTGACAAATTTACCTCAAACTATTTTTTTGACCACCAAAAATCCTAAATTGGTGCATCTATGATATATTTTTCCTAAATTAAATTTTTTATCATAAAAAATCCCAAACTGGCATACTCATGACAAATTTACCCTCCGTTAAATTGTGTTAATATCACAAAAAATTTCAAATTGATACTCATGTAACTAACAGAGGGTAAAAATTTGAAGCCAATGTACTCGTCAATTGCCATGAATAAAAAACTTAGCACTTGAACGATTAGTTTTAACGAAAACTAACGGAGAGTAAATTTGTCACAGATGTACCCGTTTATGGTAAAATTATCACAAGTATAACAATTTGATAATTTTTGTGGTTCAAAAAAAAATTATGGTAAATGTGTCATAGGCATACTAGTTCAGGGTTTTCATGGTATTAACCCATAATTTTACAGGATTGGCCTAGTTTGGACAAACTCTAAGGCCTCAATTTCAAGGGCCAACCCACACAGTACATATTCAAACAGCCCAAGACCAAGGATCAGCCCAGTACCCCTAGGAACAATACCAAGACCAGCCGGGTTAAGCCAGTGCAAGATTTGTCCAACGTTGACCCTGCACCGAAGCTCACCCCTAGGCATGAGTAAGCGTCTTTGTTGTTGGGAGAGAGATAGGCAAGTCTTGGGTGTTTTGGAGGTGCAATAGTTTTGAGAAGTAAAATAGAAATTTGGTAAATTACGTGTAGGTAATAGATGTAACTCAAAATCGAATGCAGAAAGATAGGGTAACTAATACGAAGTCTATTAGTAGTGCGTTTCTAGATTGATTGGACTAGCAAAAAAGTGACGATGCGTCTACAACCAGCGAACTAGGTCGCCAACATCAGATTGAGCTCAAATTTGATTAGCGTGAAACGACGTGCTGATCAATACTCACTACCTTTGGCTATGAACTGTGATGGAATTCGGCTATTTGGGATGATTTAAATGGGTTTTTCAATTATTTTAGCATTTTTCATATTTTATTTTATTTTAGTGATATTTTAGTAATTTTACGGTTATGATGTCATTAAGGTTAACACTTTATATAAGCCTGTTTTAGGATTTTTGAAAAATAGAACATTATCATCTTAATTCAATTTCGAGAATTTTTCTTTCTAAGCAAAGATTTGCTTAATTTCTTTGCTGAACGCTGCGTTAGGTGGTATCGAAGCCTATGACGACTGGTGTGATCTTCGTGACGATGCTAAGGAGAATGGAACCCCTATCCTTGAGAACGACGCGCTGCAACGTTTGAAATAGTATTTAATGGAACGCATAGATCAGCGAATTGATCTCGGACTTCATCTCATTGAAGAGTGGTTTGAAGAATTGGCAGATTGATTTGAAGGTCTCGACGTTGATGTGAATCGAAATCGGCGGAATAACAAAAGGCAGGGTGCAGAACTTACTCGCAGTGACCTGTCAATAAGCTTGTCTCTGTCCGTAGGTAGAATAACCCTATATTTTTAGAAAGTTTGAAAGAAGAAGATGATGAAAGACGTGCTGATTATGGACACATAAATCATTAGGGAGATATTCGAAGGGGGCATTACGATGATCGTAATAGAATAGATGGCAGACGACGTTAGGATGATCGTGAAGGTAACAAATTTAAAACTAAAATTTGGTATCCCTTATTTTAATGGAAGTTTGGAAATAGAAGAATTTCTTGATTAGATTGCTGATATAGATAGATTTTTCGATTATATGGAGACCCCTAGGGAGAAAAATGTGAGACTAGTAGCCTGTAGATTGAAAGGGATACGTCTGCATGGTGGAAGAGATTGCATAATAGAAGGGAGCGAGATGGAAAAGAGAGAGTGCACACCTAGAATTGAGTGAAGAGGTTGCTGAAACAGGAGTTTCTTCCACTCGATTATGAGCAGATAATGTTCCAGCAATACCAACGTTGCCAGCAAGGCAACTGGACTGTGCATGAGTATACGGCAAAGTTTATGAGATTATCAAAGTAGAATAATCTATTGGAGACGGAGGGGCAATTGGTAGCTAGATATCTCGAGGGGTTAAAGCCCTATATTCGAGATAAAATTGGAGTGTAATATCTATAGAATTTGTCTGAAGCGAAAAATATGGCGTTGAAGGAAAAATTGATATAGCAAGAAAATAGAAAAAGAGGCTACGAGAACTATAGAAGTAGCAGTTCAAGTGGCTCCGTAGAGAAAAGTTGCTTCAACGATCGCTATAACTCGGGGCAAAGTCAAGAAGAGAAGGCAGCAGAGAAACCCTCTATGAACGAGGTGAAGGACAAGGGAACGCAAGCATAGAAATCTGTGAACCTTAATCCTTACGCTAAACCAACAGCAATAAAATGTTACAAGTGTAATCAGCCTAGGCACCAATCTAATGAGTGCCTTTAGAAGAAGATAGTGATCATAACAACGAGAGATGAGGAAGAAGGTGGATATTGTTGTAAACCAGATGGTGAGAAAGAAGGTTTTGAAAACGAGGAAGATAGGAAATAAACTGTATGGTGCGCAAGATGATGTTGGCCCCAAAACAGGAGGATGATTTGTAGCACCATTAGTTACTCCGAACCAGATGCATCATTCTGGGAAAGATCTTTGCTATGGTCATTGATAGTGGGAGCATGGAAAACATTATCAAGAATGAGGCAGTGAAGAAGCTGGGAATACTTGTGGAGAAACACCTTAATCCCTATATGTTAGGATGGATTAAGTTTGGAGCTAAAAGCATTCGGGTGACTGAGCGATGCAAACTTCCATTCTATATTGATAAGTATCATGATGAGTTGTATTGTGATGTGGCAAATATGGATGTATGCCACATGTTGTTTGGGAGGCCATGGTAATTTGATGTGGATACTCAGTATTTAGGGAGGAGCAACCAATATAATCTGGTGAAAGATGGGATGAAGTATACATTGCTGCCCGTGAAGAACAAAGGAAAGCAGGTCGTAGGTAATAATTTCCTTACTCTTACAAAAAAAAATTCGTATTTAAAATTAAGGAGATCAGGTGAATTCATGTGCTGGTAGTGAAACAAGTGATTGAGACAGAGGTTGAATTACAAGTGGAGGAGCAGCCTACTGCAATTGGACCTTTATTGCAAGAATTTAATTAGCTAATGCCTAAAGAGATTCCATATGGATTACCTCCTATGCGCGATATTCAGCATCATTTAGACTTAATTCTTTGTGCCAATCTGCCTAATTTACCATACTACAGGATGAGTCCCAAGGAGAGTGAAGTGCTGAAATAGAAAGTAGAGGAATTATTGCAAAAGGGGCGCATACAGAGTAGCATGAGCCCATGTGTTGTTCCTGCTTTATTAACTCTTAAGAAAGATAGGAATTGGAGGATACGCGTAGATAGCAGAGCCATCAACAAGATAACAGTGGTTTACAAGTTTTCAATTCCTAGATTGGATGACATGCTGGATAGTTTTCACAGAGTTACGTGGTTTACGAAGCTGGATTTGAAGTACAAGTATCATCATTTTCGTATTCGGCCTAAAGATGAGTGGAAGATAGCTTTCAATACAAAAGAAGGGATGTACGAGAGGTTGGTGATGTTGTTTGGGCTTTCTAATGCTCAGAGCACTTTCATGAGGTTTATAAAGCAGGTTTTGAGATGCTTTATTGGCATATTTGTTATAGTATGTTTTGATGATATCATGATTTATAATAAGACTGAGGAGGAACAACAGATGCATTTGAGGGACGTATTGACAGCCTTGCAGATTAATAATTGTACGTTAATTTTAAGAAGTGCAGTTTTCTAACTAATAAACTGCTATTTTTGGGGTTTATCATTACTGCTAATGGAATAGAAGTGAATGAGGCAAAGATAAGAGCAATTAGAGAGCCGACTCCTAAAACAGTTTCTAAAGTTTTGAGTTTTCATGGGTTGGCTACTTTCTAGAGGCGATTTATGAAGAATTTTAATACAATTGCAATCTCAATTACAGAATGTATGAAGAAAGGTAAATTTTTATGGAGAGAGGAAGCCGAGAATAGTTTTCCATTCCAGAAAGAGAAATTGTGTACCACGCCCATTCTTACTTTACTCGATTTTGATAAACTGTTTGAAGTAAACTATTATGCCAGCGATATGTGTGTATGAGCTGTCATATCACAGGAGTGCAAACCAATTTGCTATTTTAGTGAGAAGCTTAGAGCCGCAAGGTGGAAGTGGAGTACTTATGACAAAAAAATTTATTTTGTCATAAGGTCTTTAAAAACCTGTGAGCATTATCTGATTGGAGAAGAATTCGTCTTTTATTCTGATCATGAATCTTTGAAGTATCTAAATAGTCAGAAGAGGATTAATAAAAATATGCATGCGCGTTGGTGTCAATTCTTATAGAAGTTTTCTTTCAGATTATAGCACAAGTCAAGTGTGCAGAATGTGGTAGCTGATGCGTTGAGCAGAAGAGCTGGTTTGTTGATTACTTTAAGCCAAGACATTCTGGGGTTTGAATAACTGAAAGACTATTATGCAGATGATGATGACTTTGGGCAGGTTTGGGAGTCATGTGATGCTGGTCAACCTGTGCAAGAATTTTATGTACAGGATGGATATTTGATGTGTACCAATCAGTTTTGCCTTCCTCGAACATCATTATGTGATGAGGTAATTCATGATTTACATGATGATGGATTGATTACACATCTGGGTCGAGATAAAGGGCAATCTAAGAATACAAATGCGTATATGCATGTATGTGCAAAAGTGTTATTTTAGTGGCCCCAATTGCGTAAGGATGTTAGCAGATATGTGCAAAAGTGTTATGTTTGCCAAACTGCTAAGGGACAATCTAAGAATACAGGTCTGTATATGCCTTTATATGTTCCTGATAATATTTGGGAAGATTTGCCCATGTATTTTGTGCTTGGATTGTCGCGAACCCAAAGAGGCGTAGATTCTATTTTTGTTGCGGTTGACAGATTTTTCAAGATGGCACACTTCATTCCTTGTGGAAAGACTTTTGAGACTGTGAGTGTGGCCAGATTATTTTTCAATTAAGTAGTTCATTTGCATGGAGTGCCTAAGTTTATTACTTCAAATAGAGATAACAAATTTCTGGGGCATTTTTGGCAAACTTAATGGAAATTGTTTGATTCATCTCTGAATTTTAGTAGCACAACTCATCCTCAAACTAATGGACAGACAGAGGTGCTTAATAGAACTTTAAGCAACTTAATTCTAAGAGGTGGTCAATAGAACTTTAAGCAACTTAATTCTAAGTCTTTGTGAACATAAGACAAAGTAGTTAGACATTGCTTTATCACAGACATAGTTTGCTTATAATAATGTAGTTCATAGTTCTACTAGCAGGTCGTCTTTTTTATCGTATATACAAAGGCGTCTCAGCATATTCTAGATTTGATTCAATTGCTCAAGCAAACAGACAAGAGTGTTGCCACGGATCATATGCTAAACAAATTGTAGAGGTACATCAGGAAGTGAAACAGAAGCTGAAAGCGGCTATTTAGAAGTACAAGGCTGTAACAGATAAATATAAGTGAAAGCAAGTGTTTGCAGTAGATGATCAAGTTATGGTATTTCTTTGTAAAGAGCAGTTATTAGCTGGCTCTTATAGCAAGCTGCAGCAGAAGAAGTAAAATGGCCAATATTCAGCTTGGACCCAGCATGCAAGAGAGGGTAGCCATCACTCGTCCATGATGTGGACTTGTCAAGAGTGCCATGCACGACACGGGAGAGAAAAGACGAAAAGCAAGAAAGAAGAAAGAAATCCAATGTTGCAAATTTGTTGCTGTTATCAAAAGAAGATCAACTTGCTCTTACAGCAAGTTGCAACAAAAGAAGCACGGGCCTTATACTGTCAGTAGGAAGATCAACGATAATGCCTATGTTATCGACCTTCTACAAAGCATGGGCATATCTAATATCTTCAATGTTGTTGATTTGTCACTGTTTCATGAGTACACTAAGCCGTTGTGTCCAGATTCTGATTCTAACTCGAGGACGCGTTCTTCTCAAGTGGAGAAAATTGATACAGAGTCCATTAGTAGTGCGGTTGGACCGACATAAATCCAATTGGAAATCGACACGACGATGCTTCTAGAACCAGCGAACCGAGGCGACAACATCGGATTAAGCTCAAATTCGATCGACTAAAACGAAACGGCGAGCTGATCAATACTCACTGCCTTTGGCTGCGAACTACGATAGATTTTCGCGATTTGAGATCGTTTAAACGGATTTTCAATTATTTTAATATTTTTGGATTTACTTTTATTTTTGTGGTATTTTAGTAATTTTGCAATTTTGATGTTATTAGGGTTAACACCCTATATAAGTTTGTTTTAGAGTTTTTGGAAGACAGAACATTATCATCTTAAACCTACCCATGGATAGCTCAGTTGGTTAAGGCGCACTTGGGATTATATGGTTTGACGCACTAGTTCCAGATTCGATTCTCCAAACGAGCACCTGTGATTTAAGTGGAGGGTCATGGCGGTGAATTGCTATGCTAATCTCCTCCGATGAATAGTCGAGGTGCACGCAAGCTGGCCCGAACACCTTGATTATAAAATAAAAATATTATCACGTTAATTCAATTTCTAAAATTTTTCTCTCTAAGTAGGGATTTACTTGATTTATTCATTGAACGCTGCGCCACTAACAATTGTAAGTTTTGAAATGTAAAGAGGGTATTTGATGACAATTCACGTTGAAGATGGTTTTCGTGATTTTCCCACAAAAGGAAGCAACTTTTCAAGCTCAATGCATACTTTAGGTTTGACGAATGCAGAAAAGAAAAACTAAAAAAAAAAAAAAAGGACAGGACAGTACTTAACCTAAATCATGCACTATGATTGTCCCTAGCTATGATCATTACCCCACTCTCAGCGGGCTGGATTTCTATATTCACAAGGTGTGGGGGACTGTTGCTGTCTTGCGCAATAAAGGACCACGAGCAATCTAACATCCCAGGCCAACTTCCACTCGGAGAGGTCTCTTTCCACAGCAACCGCCACAAGAAACGACTGGACTGCGCTCGATAAACACTGACGACATGTGAAGTGAAGCTTCGACGGATAGGTTGTCATTACTCCAGCCTGATTATGTGAAGATAAAGAACTTGGATTAATATGACTTTTCTCTTGAAAAGGTGAAAGAAACAAAGGTTAATTGCACCGTAAACTTTAAAACTTGTCGCAAAAGTACAATTGAATCTTAAAATTTGTCATAAAAATGCAACCAAGTCATAGAATTTGTCAAATTAATATAATCAAGTGTCAACTCTGTCCAACTTTGTTGACTGAAAATGTTGACGTGGCTTTTTAAATTATTTTCTTAGCTGCGTGGCAATAACGTGGTTAAAACATGGCTAACAAAGAACATAAATAAAAAAAGTCATGTCAGGATTTTACTTTAGTAAAGTCAGACGGAATTAACGGAAGTACGCAATATTTTTATAACAAGTTTTGGGACTTATGACGCACTTATCACAATAAACAGAGAATGGTTTCAATAAGCCAGAAACATTAAAGGCTAACATAATGTTAAATATGACTTAGCAAGGACAAAATAATGTTGAATCATCCAATCAAGATTCAACATCCAAAAGGTACAGCCGCATGATTCAAAGAAGCGATGAGATAGTACAGTATATGCAATCAAGAATCAACACCCAAGAGGTATGCACGCAAATATAAAAGGTGGGGAGGACGTGGATTCCACAATTTTTTTGACTTTACAACTATAGTTTACAAATTATATCTCCTATAACCTAAAGAATTAAGTTAGTGTTTCATCCAACCAACTCATGTTAGAAACTACGTTCGAAAAGTTTAAGCTATTTATTAAGTGCTAAACCTAATCATACATATAGTAAAACTAGAACCATAATACTTCTTCTTATTCTTCTTCTTGCTAAACCTAATCATACATATAGTAAAAGTAGAACCATAATACTTCTTCTTCTTCTTCTGCTTCTTCTTTTATGTGTACTGCAGGTATCAACAAAATGTTACGCAATCACAATCGAATAGTTGACATGCATGTATGGAGTTAGTTTTCTAACTAAATTCTTCCACACGTCTACCATCTACCAGTGAATGTGTAAATTATTGGGAAAATTATTTAAAAAAATTTATAAATATATTATAATTATATCAATTCAGTCCTCAACCTCTTACATTTGCGCCAACTCAATCCATCTAGCCTTTGACCAAAAAAAAAGTCATCTAGTTAATTATGATCGAAAATCGCCGACATGGCAATTTTCAATAATATTTTAATAATCTATTAAGATTTTATTTATTTATTTTCTCTTTTAAAATTGATACAGGAAAGCGATTTGTCAAGTGATTTGTCAAACTACAAGTGAGCGACAGTCAAAGTCGAAAATAGTTTGACAGATCTCTTAGCCGATCAATGTCATGAATTCATTCTCGACAAACCTATTATTTCTCTTTGGCGATATCAGCCACGAGCTGGAGTGACTCTAAATAGAATTTAAACTATTGAAATAATCACAATCCTTTCTGAGAAGTTGGGGTTACCTGGAGAACATACCATAAGCCCCAGGAGGAGACTGAAATGAAAGAGAGGAAGCAACCTACGATCCATGTTGTGCTTCCCAATGATGAAACATGGTGTTGGTGTTGGTGTTGGGCATTGTGGAGGGCGAAAGGAGGGTTTAGAATTGGTCCCTTGAAGAATGCAAGGTGGCCACTCCTCCCATGCAAATTGTTATTCCTCCAAGCTTTGCAACTCCAGCTATTTCCCTCACATTCAACTTCTCCTTCTTGCCAAAGTAGTGCCCGGAGTTACAAAGCACTAGGAAACGAAGTTGTATGTGAATATTGGCTCCGTAAAGAGTTAAGAGAACACATATAAGATCACTGGGAAGAGGAGAACCTAAGAAGAACAGCGAAGAAGAAGGTTGTAACCGGTATGCAGTTCATAGTTGCAGACGCAAGTGAAGCTGAAGTATAGGAGCGCAATCCCATAGACATTGTTAGCCAGCGTGATACTGCAACACAGATGTATAATCTCATGAAGATTTTTCGGGAAAGGAATAAGCTTTTGAATGTGAAGTTACATAATCACGAGATTCTATGATTAGGGTGTTGAAAGCCAACATTTCCGGGGAACGTTTTGTAACTCACCCCACGAAAGCAAGTGCGGATATCTTGAAGAAAATGAGGAACGTGAGCGGAGCTGCGGATCTCCTTTCGAATATCGCAGATAAAAAGAGCAAGAAGATGGCTCCGGCTAGTTGCCGGTAGAAGACGAAAATGAAGCTCTTCAGTCCTTCATTTAGTGCAGCCTTGATGAACAAGGTCATGCCTGCCTGCATAATCTGGATCAAGACAGTGAACAAGTATGGATTCTTCAGTCCCATTTTTGCTCTCTCCTCTCTGTACAGCCTAGGATTAGGAATTCAGAGCCGAAATCTTTAAGATTCGCATGCTTTTCGGACTGCAGAAAATTTAACAATTGCTATCTTCTTATCTATGAATTAGGGAAATGCAAAGTCAGTGAGTGGAAGTGTGTGTTGGTCTTCTCTTTCGGAGGTGCTTTCTGACGGGGTTCACTTTTTCTTTTGAACAAAAGCAGCAAATTCTGGCTAGGGCATTTGATGCGGAGCATCCGGTTCGAAATAGCAGCCCTCGAGCTCAACTCACAAATCGCCGACCCAATCGCTTTTCGTACAAGACAAAATCAATTCCTTTTGCAATATGATCACGCGGGATCAGGAATAACACCTATCCATCATGCCATATGGTATCGATTATAAGATTTACCCCCATCAACCGACTGAAGACCAGGGGCTATTTTGGTCAATTTCTACTGCTGTTTGATGACCTTTTATGGTGTCTTTGGGGCTGTCCAAGCTGATGCACGAATCTGGATTCTTTATCAAGTTTCAATGCATTTAGTTACCGAGTCTTTCAATTAAGAACATTTTATGAGTCTTCATTGTGGTGATGTTTTATGAGTAATAATGAGGTTAATTCTCCAAGAGTCTCTTCGGTTTTGGGAATTATAAGAGTCTCTTGTTCTATTTAGTTTTATCTCTATAAATAGAGGTGTAATTTCCATTGTAAGAGATGACTTGGATGAATAAGAATATTATAGATTTGTCTCTGTTTTGAGCAAACAACTTGGAGAGTGGACAACTCGGGTTTCGATTTATTTACCCTTAGAGAATGGATTATTCCTTGGTGCTGAGCCAAGAAGTCTTTTATCCTTGGCCGGTGTTTCGTTCTTTACGCCTTGGTGGCGAGCTTCTTTATTCCGAAGTCCTTTATCCTTTACTGATGGCTCGTCCTTTAGGCCCTAGTGGTGAAGTTTGTTGATCCTGACTTTGATCTTTGGCTAGTGGCGTGTTCTGTATGCCTTGATTAGATTCTTTTCTATTCCATATTTAGCATCCATCTATCGATATTCATCCCCATATACTCTGATATGTCCATACTTCCTTCCACAATCACTAAAAACATACTCGCCCTCCCTCGCAACCGCATCAAATTTATATCAAAGCTCTATGCTGAACTTGTTTTGAGTGATTCCTTTTATTATCAACATCATTCTGCAAGTGGATGATGATCGTATCCTAAGAGGCTTGACTTTGGAGCAAGGGCACAATAAAAGGCGAGACAGTGCTATCGAAGCTCTCCAAAGGCAAATGGAGAGTGCTCTCAATCTTCTGAAAAATCCGGTGAGACAAGGACAACTAGCAAGGCATCCTAATGGTCCACCTTCACGTGATGAATTAGATTCTCAGCAAAATTTTGGAGATAATTCTGATTCCACTAGCAGCAACTCTAGTGACTCAGATCACTAAATCCGAAGGAGAAGAAGAAAGCCTGAAGAGAATGATAGTGTGTCGCAAGCCGATCTAAAATTGGGTTAATGGATAGCTAAGCCTCCATAACGGGCTTAGTTCAAGCACTCTTAGACCCATATCCAAATCGTGACGAGATATATCGAATTTAATCTGATTAGGTGGCATTTGCAATGTGTATATGCAAAAGGAGTGGCCATTGGCCTTTGGAGAAGGTAGACTGAGAACCTTATCGAGCGGTCAGGAGATGCCGTTCGTTTATATGCAACCACAGATTAAGAATCCAAGAAGTTGGTTATGCCAGTGTTTCCAGTGACGCCCTTTCAGTATCGAAATTGTGTGTTTTTCTAAAGTGCTCGTGTAGATCTGAATCTATCCTGCCAAACACAATCAAGGAGTCAATGGCATACAAATAACACACCTCAAATCAAGTAGGGAATTTCTAGTATAGCCCTAAGAGATTAGAGAATTGTGTGATTTAAAGTTTAAAACAATTTTGGGATAATTTTCACAAAGGCCGACATCACCATTTTCGGGGGTTTCTAAGGCCAAAACTAGGAAAATAAGGTCAAAACTAGCTATTTCTTTTTTTTTTTTATAGATCATTTTTTTAATTGTTTAATTTACTATTATTTTTCAAATATTTTTTTTTCAATAATAAAACCAAAGGAAACAGGGACGGGTGCACTGACCGGGCCCGATAGGACCGAACCGGGGCCTCTCTGGCTTGGGCCCTCTGCTCGGACTGGGCTCTAGCTTCAAGAACCGAAAAGACAAAAACAAATTAGGACGAGCCCCACTTTTCCATTACCCGCTAGGACCAGCCCGAGCCCAAGAACCAAATGAACCCCATTTTCCAAACAGCCCGCTCCTCAGGCCCAAAACTAAATCAGACCAAATTCCCCAGAGCAAAACCACGGACCCCAAATCTATATATATTGCTTTCTGGTCTACTTCTCGGGAATGAAACCTCACGAGCAACAGCACGTAGTTCGGAAATGACCATGCGGAGAAGCACTACCGGACAAGAGTGCGAGCTACTAACCAGACACATATAGAGATAGCTCAGAACGCACGCCCTTCGTCTGGCCCAGACCCGCTCTCCGATCCCAACCACATCGCTTCTTCTCGCACGCCCGGAGCTACTGGTGTCCTGCTTGCCTTGCCATTGTGGCTTCTGGATCGCCGGCCATCTCCAATGACCACTGCGGGACCCGTGCCGCCAGTGTACTTTATGCCCCCCCTCCTCGCGCGTCAACTGAGGGAGTACCAGAGAAAGAGAGTTCCTCTCCCTCGGTTCCCTCTTGAAGCTCCTCAGCTCGCCTAGGAAACCCCCCATCTCCTTGGAACTCCTCCATTCACCACACAACAACAATAGCTCATCCTTTTCCATCCTTTTCCATCCTTTTGTGTACAGGTCAAACCAAGAGCAGCTAGGGCTTGGCCTAGGATCTGGGGAGGATTAATATGGGTTTGCTTGAGCTGCTTTTATCTTTCTGTTCTCATAGGTGGTTCTCCTCGCGCGCACGAGGGAAGAGAGAAGAGACAACGCCATTTTTGGCCTCTGGTCCAGGTTTCTATCGAGATTCAGTACCGGGTCGGGTTGGATTTGACCCACTCGATCCAGCTCAGAAACGTCCCGATTCGATGCTAATTTGGCCCGTTTTCGAGTATTTGATTTAACCATCACGTAATTACAAGTATCTAGATCAAATATCATAATTGTCAAAACGTGAAAAGAAGTCTAAAAATGACTCAAATTGTGATTTTTTGTTCAAATAGGACCTGAGGTTCCTGATGAAATTTTTGAGATTTAAATCAACCAAAGTGCAACTGGGATTAAAGGAAGACTAACGACTATTCTTTTATATTTTCTGGTCACACATGTTATTTTTATATTTTTTAGGTATTTTCTAATATATAAAAATACTAAAAAATAAATTTTTGTTCAAAAATAGTTCCCTAGGTTTGGCCAAGGGTTTCAAATTTGGTTTTTGATTTTGATGATATTTTCTCCATTTTTAATTAATTTTTAAAATGCAAATAATCAAAAAATAGATGTTAACTTAAGTGGCATCGTCAAGGATATGCGACACACGACACGACGCGCCGAAACGTCATTATAAAAAAATAGAGATTTTTGACACGTTAAGATACACGTTGTATATTAAATATATATATATATATAAGATAATTTATTATTTCTATGACTTTTTATAAAAATGAAAAGTTTACAAATAGGCTCCTATAATGTAATTTGAGGCCGGCCAATCAAAGGGAAAAATAAATAATACAATTAAAAAAATTGAATTAGTTGACCGAGGATGTTCCCCGAAATCATATGATGAGACATAGGAACACTTTCCTTCCTCATCTTTGCGTCTTCCCATTCCCAAGGCTCTCTCTCCTCTCTGCGGTCTTGGGCCCCCCCCCCCCCCCATCCCCTCTTTACTTTTTGGAAAAGATCTCATCCCCGCCTATCTCTCTCTTTTACTTTTTGGAAAAATCTTGCTCCCTATGCTAACGCTCTCTCTCTCTCTCTCTCGAAGCGAGTGATGCCACGCTGACCTCCTTGAGCTTGCCTCCTCATCTCTCCTCCAGCGTTTGCTTTCTGCTCCGGTGCATACAAAGCCCTTTCTCTGCTCGCTACTCGCTCCAACGCTGGCTCGCTTTCTGCTCGTCATTGTATATCCTTCCACCTACAACTTTGCACTCTATCGTTTCCTTCAGATCTGCGCTTTCCCTACCCTCCTTCCCCTCATCCCTTTTCCTCTCATTCTCTGAGTTCTAGACCTGCACTTTTTCCACCTTTCTCCCTCTCCGACTCACGCGTCTCGAATGTGCCACTGGCGTTGACCGCGTGTCAAACCTTCGATGCGCATTGACAACATGTCGGGCGTGTCCATGTCCAACATGTGTCCGACACCGACGCGGCAGTATTTTAGGCGTGTCGGTGCTTCATAGGTGTCAACATCGTAAAGTTAGAGTGGAGGCACCAGAATTTGAGGGTAACCTCAATCCAAACGGCTTGGTTGATTAGCCTCATAATATTGAACATGTGTTCAATTTTCACTCATACTCGGGTGAAAGACGATGCAACGTTGATGTTCTCGAACTAAAGAAGTATGCGAAGAACCAAAGAGTTCCGGATGAGAAAAATCGCATCAAATCTTAGGAAAAACTCAAGAAACTCATGAAGAAAGAGGTTTTTGCCTAATGACTATAAGCAAGACCTATCCAGATGAATTCCCTCCAGCAAAGTAGAACGAGCATTGAAGAATATATTAGGGAGTTTGAACAACTCATTATGAGGTGCGATATTCCTGAATTACCTGAATAAATCATCGCTCATTTCCTAGGTGATTTGAATCGAGAGATCGCTGATCTAGTTGAACTTCGACTATATTGGTCTTTCGAAAATGTTTGCAAACTGACCATTAAATTGGAGAAACAATTGAAGCATGACAAGTGTTTATCGACAAAGGGGACATCCCTCTTTAAGGGTGGCTATTCTAGTAAGGCCGAGAGTTGGCTAGCAAAAGACGAAGGCAAGGAGAAAAAATCATGGAGTATCATAGAAGCTCCTAAACAAACCGATGGTGGTAGCGATGGAAGATGCTTTAAGTGTCAAGGTTATGGACACTTTCAATTTGAATGTCCAAATCAAAGATTATTGTTGACACCAAAATTTGATTTCTTAGGAAATTCATTTTATTTTACAAAAGTGAGAGTTAATCATAATTCTCGCAAAAAAAAATTCTCATGCATTACGTATTTTATTTGTCTGTCGTGTATCGGCAGTTAGTCGAAGACGAATCAATTGAGCTTAATTTAACAGGCGGCGGAACCAAAATCAATTTGAATTTTTCGATTATCAGAGAGAATGGCCGAATTTCACATGGCAATGAGCTTAATTCAAATTTAGTTCCGTCTATTTTTAATTCTTTTAGATGAAAGGCTTTTAATTAATTATCTATTTAATTAATTAATACCTAATCATGATTTCTCGTGACAAATGTAAACATGGAGTTCAAGTCACTTATTCTATCCATGATGGTTTCCTCTTTAAAGGAAATTGATAGTGGGTGACCAAGAGATCCTCTAGATAGCTGTTGATTCGAGAAGCACCCGGTAGAGGAATAGCATACCACTTTGAAATTAACAAAACTCTTGAAGTCCTTCAAGAGCATTTTTATGGGCCAAAAATGTATGGAAATATTCGTGCCCTCATTCCATATATGCAACGTGTCAAATGGCAACCAGTACCGACATTGCCTTGGGAGGGCGTTAGCATGGACTTTATTATATTCCAAGAACTCAAAGAGGCAAAGATGTAATCATGGTAGTTGTCGATCGATTCTTGAAGATGGCACATTTCATTCATTATCACAAGATGGGCGCTGCTTCTCATAACTTATATTTTAAGGAAGTTATTCATCTACATGGGATTTCCAAAATCATCGTATCTGATCGCGATTCCAAGTTTCTGAGTTACTTTTGGAGAATCTATGGGGAAGTTTGGCACCAAACTCTTACTCAGCACAACTTGTCATCCACAAACCGATGATCAAATTAACTGAGGTAACTACTCGCACCACCACTCTTCTTCTTCGAAGTATGGTGACTAAAACTTTGAAGGATTGGGACTTAAAGCTTGTGCATACTGAGTTTGCTTATAATCAATGACAAAGTTACACGATTGGTCGATCACCTTTTGAAGTTATGTATAGAATCAATCCTCTTACACCTATCAATATAATTTCAATTCCATCCACTCTCAAGTCAACTATGATGCCGAAGAAAGAGCCAAAGTCATGAAAAAGAATTCATGAACATGTTCAAACCAAGATCGAGAAGGCAAATAAGTCTTACAAACATAAAACAAACAAGTATTGGAAGAAGACTCAATTTCAATCTGGAGATCTAGTGTGGTTACACTTGAGAAAAGAAAGATTTTTCGCTAGTAGAAAGAACAAGCTCATGCCTAGATCTGATGATCCGTTTAAAGTTTTCGAAAGAGTCGGCAACAATGTATACAAAGTTGACCTCCTTGGAAATTATGGTGTATCGACAACTTCCAATGTGAGAGACCTTTCTCCGTATATTGAAGGCGATGAACAACTAGATTTGAGAGAAAATCTCAAACAAACTGGGGAGTTTGATGCGAGAGCATCTTTCCTCAAGCTCAACTCACATATCGCCGAATTAATCATTATTCATACAAGACAAAACCAAATTCGTTTGCAAAATGATCACAAGGGATCAGGAATAACACCTATCCATCATGCGATATGGTGTCGATTACAAGACTTATCGCGGATTTGGAGAGTTTCATCAACCAACTGAAATATTATGGGCTATTTTAGTCAATTTATACTGTTGTTTGGTGACCTTTTATGGTGTATTTTGGGCTACCCAAGCTTATGCACGAATTTCGAGTCTTTATCAAGTTCCAATGCATGTAGTCATTCAGTCTTTCAATTAAGAGTATCTTAAGAGTCTTCATTGTGAGGATTTTTTATGATTCATAATTAGGTTAATTCTCTAGGTATGTTTAGTAAGATTTTTGTTCCCAAAAAGTAATTCTAATGAAAATCATTTTTTGTGATTCTGTTTCGTGAATGAGTTTTAGGGAATTAGAACGCGTTTGATAACTATAAAAAATTTATCTTCCGAAAAATTTTAATTTAAATTAAACAATTACATAAACATATTTGATCACTTTTCTCAGACCCAACAAAGTGCAATCCTCTTCCACCTTGACATCTTTTTGGCTAAAATAGGAATGCTTTCGATTTGTTTCTTGGAAGGATAATGCGCTAAAATTGTTATTTTTTCATGCTTATCTTGATTCTATGCATATGCCAAGGAACAAAGAGATAACTTTGAATATTTTTTATTCCTTAGAATGAATGAAATTCGATAACAAATCAGGTAAGGCTTAGGAAAAATCGAAAGGTAAAATAACTAAAAATAGGACTGGGCAATTGAATAGACCTATTTCCTACTTTTTGAGATTTTTTTGAAATTTTCGGTTGTTTTTAGAACAACTTATTCATGAGGGGAAAAATCATCATTTGGGAGAAATCAAAAGACAAAATCGTCAAAAATAGAATTGGTTAGTTGAAATGACCAATCTCCTATTTTTTTTAAAGAAAATTTCTATTTTTTTCCAATTTTTTAGATTTTTTTATGAATTTTCCTTTTTTGGATTTTTAATTTTTTTTAATTTTTTTAATTTTTCAAAATTTATTAAAAAATTATGCGGACTAGGTCGGGTTGACCCGGCTCAAGCCTCGTGACCGCCCTATAAGAATAAAAAAAGACTTTCAAAAGTGTTCCTTTTCTTGAGAAACAACTTTTTTTTTGTTCTCAAAAGTGGTCCAAAAGTGTTCCTCGAAGCAAAATCATAATTAAATTCATTTGCATTACCAAACATATTTTTTATTCTTTTTTATTCCTGGGAACAAAAATAGAGGAACTGAAACGTTACCAAACATACTCTAAGAGTCTGTTCATTTGGGAATTCTAATAGTCTTTTGTTCTGTTTAGTTTCATCTTTATACATAGAGGTGTAATCTTCATTGTAAGAGATGACTTGGATAAATGAGAATATTGGAGCTTTGTCTCTATTTTGAGAAAATATCTTGGAGAGTGAATAACTTTCTATTTCAATTTCTTTATCTTGAAAATTGCATTACTCCTTGATTGTGAGCCAAGAAGCCTTTTACCTTGACTAATGGTTCGTTCTTTACGTCATAGTGGTGAGCTTCTCTATCCCCAAATCCTTTATCTTTGGTTGATGGCTCATCCTTTAAGCCCCGGTGGTAACTTCCTTGATTTCGATTTTGATCTTTGGCCTTTCTGGGGTTCGAAGAAAGGTATATCTAAAATTAATCATGATTTCGGAAGTGATAAGGAAGTGAGGGCACCATGCTGAAACCCTCCTCGACCTATCTAACTATGCCAATTATTTATTGGAAGTCTTCTTCGCTTTACCAAACATATTTCTGATTCTTTTTTGTTCTTGGGAACATAATCAGAGGAGCGTAAACGTTACCAAATAAACCCTAAGAGTCTGTTCAATTTTGGAAATTCTAAGAGTCTTTTGTTTTGTTTAGTTTTATCTCTATAAATAAAGGTGTAATCTTCATTGTAAGAGATGACTTGGATAACTGAGAATATTAGAGATTTGTCTCTTTTTTTAGGAAATATCTTGGAGAGTGAATAACTTCTATTTCAATTTCTTTATCCTTGAAAAGTGCATTACTCCTTAGTAGTGAGCCAAGAAGCCTTTTATCATTGGCTAGTGGTTTGTTCTTTACGTCATGGTGGTGAGTTTCTCTATCCCCAAATCCTTTATCTTTTGTTGATGGCTCGTCCTTTATGCCCTCGTGGTGAACTTCATTGATTCCGATTTTGATCTTTAGCTAATGGTGCATCGTTTATGTCTTGATCACATCGTTTTCTATTCTTTATTTAGCATCCATCCATCGATATTCATCATCATGCACTCTGATCTATCCATATTTCATTCACAATCACTCAAAACATACCCACCCTCCCTCGCAACCTCATCAACATTCTCTTGCTATGATGCGGAGAGCATTGGATTTTGTCCATCGATTCAAGTTGAAGATGTCGATTGTGCAAGAGAGTTGTCCATTCTGAAGACAAGTTGTCAATTTCATGGATGTTGTTGTTTGTTGATATTTCAAGGTGTTTATTGGGGTGCCCAGGATGGTGAACGAATTTGAGTCCAAATTTTATGAGTTAAAAGTATGTTGTAGGTTTCGAGAGTCAAATTTCAACTCTCTGGCTGTTTTGATGATTTTCTAGTACCTCAGTCTTTATTGTATTTTTCCAGTACTTATGTCATTAATATTGGTTAGTTTTCATGTCTTTAATGTTTGTCTATATCTTATGTAATAGTCACTCCACAAAAAGAGGCAAAATCTCAAATGTAAGGGACATGATTTTTTTTTTTTGGTCGAATAAGGGACATGATTGAATTATTGTATTTTCTAGTACTTATGTCATTAATGTTGGTTAGTTCTCATGTCTTTAGTATTTATCTATATCTTATGTAATAGTCACTTCATAAAATGAGGCAAAATCTCAATTGTAAGGGATGTGACTTGAATATTGAGTTATATAAGATTTGTCTCTTTGTGAACAGATATCTATTTTGGTTTATGATTAAGTCCTCATTAACAACATTAAACATTTTCATATTGCCTAACGATTATATTGAATATATACTAAAGATTCAAGGACCATATTGGACAAATTAAAAGTTTAGGGACGATATTGCACATTGAGCTAAAGTTTGAAAATCACATCGAACAAATTAAAAATGCATGAATGACATAAGTCATTCGAACTCAATTACCAAATAATTTAATTAGATTTGAATGCAATTTTTTTCTTAGTACATAATGAGGTGAAATACCGTTGTTGTAGGATGCCGTTTGGGTTTGCGTTTCTTAAAACATGGTTGGTGACGTGGAAGCATCCATGAGTTCTAGCTTGTGAGAGTATGCTTGTTTAATTGATTAACGACATGTTATTTAATTAATTTTTTTCCAAAAATAGAAAAATTAAAATTGTGTTACCAATAAAGGTGTGTAACCAGACTTCAAATAAATTAGATCGGACCCCCTGAAAATCGATTCGAATCGGACCAAGTACAGGTTCTAATTTTTGGGAACCGGTTAGAACTGGTCCTGTCCTGGATTCCAAGTGAAGAACTACCCAAAAATCATATCGATTTTGAAATCAATTTTTAACTACTATTAAAAAAAAACACTTGTCTCGCTCACCTTACCTCCTCTATTTTTCGTGAATTGTAATTTTTATTGCTCATATTAGGGATTGTTGCTTTTGGCGATTAGTTGGTTTATTATTTAATCTTTCACTTTGAATCGTTTCAATGCTACTCATATTATTTTACTGGAAAAAATCAAATTAGAAAAAAAAAACAAAAGAAAAATCAATTCTCGAGCAAACCCAGAACCCTAATCGAAAAAATAGGATAGGTTCCAAATTTCAAAAACTGGGAGCCCATTATAACATGGTAGTTTTTAGGTTTTAAGTGTGAAACCTACCCATCCGGATCATGCTCACCCCTAGTTACCATATAGATTCATGTTCCAAATCTTTTCCAGAAACATGTTTGGAACGGGAATAGAGAAACATAATGGTTATCATTTACGCCCTAAATTTGAACTTCATTAGAATTTCCTTACAAAATAAGAAAGACTAGGTTAATACCTTGAATTTGAGAACATAACATTAAAAAAAAAAAGCACATGATTGGAGTTGATTATCTCGTGTATTATGAGCAAATGAATGCCCTATTTAAAAGAAAATTTCTCAAATTAAGGAAAACCTTGCAAAATGTCAACTGGGCCTTGTACAAAGCCTGCTTTGGGCTACACAGGGGCCCAAGAGTCTTGCGCAACGAGCAGAAAACCTTGGCCAATCTCTAGCCCCCTCCCCAGAGACCAAGGGTTTCTAGATTCTGGCACTTTTTGGGAAAATTTGGGGTTTTCAAAATTAGGGATGAGATGGCCATCAATAATAATAATAGTAGTAGTAATAATAATGATGATGATGATAATAGGTTCACGCTTTTTTCACTTACTTTATAATTTTGACACTCCTTTTTTTTCGTATGTATTTTAACCATCTTATCTTTTATCTTGCCCTCCACTTTTGGTACAATTTTATAGGATTCTTTTTTTTTTTCTCACTCTTTTATTTTGTTTCCTCTTTTTCCCCCTTGCGGGTCCCACTTTCTCCTTCTCACGCCTCTCTGTTCTCTCTCTTGCGCGAGATTCCCTTCCACGCCTCTCACTCCTTCAGAAAATTCTCATGATGCTCTCTGTATATTACCTACGATGTAAATTGGGTCCTCCTCCACACTTTTGTTGGCACCCACATTCGGCTCACCGGTGACCTCCCTAGCGCTCGAGCCCCTTTCTCCTCCAGGATTACCTTTCGTGGACGGGGGCATTAATCATCTTCAGCCCGAAGCAATGAATTGAAATTGCCATCAAGAAAACTCTATACGAAGAGAGCCCTGTTATTCGGGAGAGGCACAAACCACTTTCATCCTCGAGCCATGAATTGAACTTGGTACCAAGAAGACTCTAAAAGCCAATTGAGGCTTAGTGCTCTCTCCACAAGAAGCAAAACAAATATCCCCCCTGTAAATTTCTCCATCAAAGCCGCAGGCGAAGAGGTAAGAGACAGACAGTAATAGACACAATTGGGTGGTGTCAAATAAAACCCATGTGGTTGCATATGAGGAGCCCATGGACGAAACAATTGAAAAAAAGAACAATAATTTTGAAGAAAAGAAGCAAAAGATTGGAACTTCTTGCGCCATGGAAGGTAATATTGGAGGAGAAAAGTCGGACCGCGAGGAAAAAAGAAAAAAAAAACGAAATAAAAAAGTTGAAAAAAAAAGAGAATCACATAAAATTATATCACAAGTGACGGGTCATATAAAGGATAGAATGATCAAGACACAAAAAAAAAAAAAGAGTATCAAAGTCATAAAAGAAGTAAAAAAAGCATGATGATGATGATGATAAGAAGCTATGCTAATTAGATATCTAGAATAACGACCAAAAGCATTGATCATTTGTAAAAGCTTGAAATCACAATCCGGGGGTTCAATATGTGCTAAGAGAGGTTAATGTCTCCATAACACCCTTTCGCCTTTCAGCACCACGTTTTTTTCAATTAAGTTATTAGAACGCTATTTTCGAATAAATTTTTCAAAATTGAATGCGATCTTAGATTTTTGCCATGGATGCCTTATGTTCTAAAAACACGATTAATGACGTGCCGGAATGCTTGAGTCTTGATTTTTGCTCAATACTTAGTTTTGAAATGAGAGAAGCAACGTTATTTATTGGTCTGCTTAACTACGGGTGTCTTCGTTATTGAAGCTATAAATTACACATGTTATGAAAAGTAAAAAAAAAAAATCAAGAGAAAAAAGTATAATATTTATAAAAATAATTTTAAAAATCATGACATGCAGATAACTATGACCTAAAGAGAAGAACAATATTTCTCTCCAGTGTACGACAGCAGAGAAATAGCTATAAAAAATCTATTTTTTTTTTGGTAATTTTTCGAAGGTTACTTTCGACAATAAGAGTGCCTATTTATTCATGAAAAATCTAATTTAAATCGGACAGATTAATTTTATTTAGGGAGTTTACAAACTTACTCGGGGGGATTTCGTTTTCCTTTAATCTTTAACAGCGGTCGATCAAACCTTTGACCGCGTAGTATTATTTACTAACTTAGGTTAAGCCGGGAAAGATTGGAAAATATCCGCACCTCCAAAATCCCAATGATCCATAATAATTCAAATCACCATTTTCGCTTCTATTTTTTTATTTTTTATTTTTTTATATAAAAAATGAAACGTACAATGTACGGGTGCACATGCACGTCACGTGATCTGGTGGGCTTTAGCGAGGGTTTAAGGTCAATCCCTTTCTTTCTTGTTTCTTCTTTCTGGGTATAACACCAGTAATGGTTAAGCCCTGCGCGGTTCCTCCACCTCACATGGAGCTGAAACCTCCATGAAACCTTGCACGACCAACCATCGAATCTGTAGCTCTCCACCACGCCGCAGGTGCCAGCATGAAATCCCTCCGCCCCAAAACCCTCTCCCCATCTCCAAAGTCTCCGCCCTCGTTTCTGAGGATCTCCCGTTTCTTGGCATCTTCTTCCGGCTATGACCCGCATCCGCACTTGGCGCAGAGTCCGCCGACGAGGCGGGACGACGACAGGTCGCGTGGCGTCAGGGTCTCGGTGTGGTGGGACTTCGAGAACTGCAACTTGCCGGCCGGCGTCAACGTGTTCAAGGTCGCGGGTTCGATCGCCGCCGCGGTTAGGGCGAGCGGCATCAGGGGCCCAATTCAGATCACGGCCTTCGGCGACGTCCTGCAGCTCTCGCGGTCGAGACAGGAGGCTCTCTCGGCCACCGGAATCAATATGACCCATGTGCCTAACGGTTTGGTTCTTGTTCCTTTCTCGATATTGGTTTCGGTTCCGGACATTATCTACGCAACTCGAGCTGTCTTGTTCACTTAAACTTCTGTTGTATGATTTCGGTGCTAATTGTTATCAATAATGTAAATATTTCGGTTCATGATATTACCAAGCCTAACGGTTTGGTTCTTGTTACTTTCTCGATATTGATTTCGGTTCCGGACATTATCTACGCAACTCGAGCTGTCTTGTTCACTTAAACTTCTGTTGTATGATTTCGGTGCTAATTGTTATCAATAATGTATATATTTTTGAATGATTAATTATTTCAAGCGAATGAAATATTTTCAAATCATACGTCACCTCCAAACAAATGAAGCCTTATTGGTAAATGTGCTATATGCCTGTTCGTGCTCCTGTAAATTACTATGCAATTGGTACTAGTTGGCTTGTGATGAATGGGAATGGTTGCTTTTGTAACTTCATCAATGGTATTTCCTACTTGGAAGACATTCATAGATTGTGTGTCCAGAATTTTGGAGGTTCCTTTTTTTATTTTTCAATCTGAAATCATCCACCCATAAGCATTTTGAGTTGCAGGTGGAAAGAACAGTGCTGATAGGTCTCTCCTTGCTGATCTCATGTATTGGGTATCGCAGAATCCTCCACCGGCGCATCTGTTTCTGATATCTGGTGATAGAGATTTTGCCAGCATTTTGCACAAGTTAAGAATGAGCAACTACAACATTCTTCTTGCGAGTCCAGAAAGTGCCTCCCCTGTTCTCTGCAGCGCTGCTAGTATTATGTGGCACTGGAATTCTTTGGTCAAAGGGGAAAACCTTATGGGAAAGCATTTTAATCAGCCTCCTGATGGTCCTTATGGTTCTTGGTATGGTCACTGCAAGCTTCCTCTTGAAGACCCTTTTGTAGTTACTGAACAGCCTCTTTTGGGGAGTGAGAAATTGGCTCGCCCAGTTCCTCAGGCAGTCATGAGGCAAATATGGAGATTATTAAGGTCAAGTCCAAAAGGCATTCCAATTACAGAGCTGCGTGCAGAGCTGGCAAGAAGTAATCTTCATTTAGACAAGGACTTGTATGGATATAAAAAGTTCTCACAGTTCCTTTTGTCTATGCCTCACATCCTAAAGCTTCACCCCCTAGGTGATGGGCAATTCTTGGTGCAGGCAGTTACCAAGACACCTCAATCATCATCTAACTCCATTGTGGATCCATCCACAAGGTCCATAAATGAAAGTGGAGAGGAGGGATGCACAAGTTCAGATGCGGATGATGAGTTAATGCACGCCAAAAAAGCTGCATCTGAGCAGAATAACGATCTGATTTCAGATAATGAACCACATCGGGATTCTCCTGATGCACATGTGGCAGTACCTCCTAAGAAGGTTGGTGGGCAACATTTAATTGATAAGAGGGCCCTTGAGATGCTGACTAGACATGATGCATCATCTGAAGTTACAAATTCAGATGCAGATGAGGAGTTAATTGAGGCCAAAAGAGCTGCTATCAAGGAATCGCCACCATCTGCACCTATTACGGGTGTGACTTCAGATGAGGCACAACAGTGGCCTTCTCCTGAAAAAAGTTCGGCATGTGCATCTCAGCGAGACTCTAAATCTCTAGCTGATCTTTTCAAACGGTTATGGACAAGATGGTTTGGTGTCAAAGATGGTGGTTCAAGTAAGAATAATGTCAAAAAGTCAGACTGCACTGCCCCCCATCACTCCAAGGAAATGAGTAATGGTACACTTGAAGAATGTCCTACTCCTAGTTATGATTCAGGCGAGGTGAAGTACGAAGAAAAATTTCCAACCCAGGTTGCGGAGCCAGATTGTCGACCATTGTTAGCTTCAACTAGCAGCCCGTCAGTTCAAATGGAGGTGGGTACCTTGAGAATGGAAACTTACGATGATAAATGTAGTCCTTTGCCCAATGGTAGTGAAACGCTTGAAGAGACCCATAATTACTCAACAAAGGGCAACATTGATACACTTTGGAGCGACGTGAAATCATCTCTGAGTTCAGCCAAAGGATCGGAAACTGTCGGAAAGTCAAGGACCAGGTTAATGCATTTACTGCTCTATCATTATTAAGCTGTCTCATCAACATCAACATCAACATCAACGGCACCTTTATCTCAAACTAGTTGGGGTCGGCGATCGATGAACCCCAAAGAATCATAAAAATAAAAGTAGAATCAAGCGTGAGAAAAGAGATAAATATGTGGAACTCTGCGCAAAGTTTCCTCCCGTGATATGAGTTATCAGGAACGGAGAGCTTTCCCCCCTTTTTCGCCCAATATATATATCTATCTGTACACTACTTCTTCACAACACTAATAGACTTTCTCCACTGCGTCCTAAGATAAACTGTACGCCAATCTATTTCCCACTCAATTAAATCTTGTTTTACTGCTTTCCCCCAAGTAAGTTTCGACCAATCTCTTGCTTTTTTCGTGTTATACCCTTGATAGCAAACTTACATTCGTATCGGTGCATCTAAGAACTTTCGGAGTATATGCCCAAACCATCTCAATCTATGCTCTCATCTTTTCTGCCACCGGTTCTACTTCAACTTTTCGTCGAATCTCTTCATTCCTAATCTTATCCATCCTTGTATGACCACACATCCACCTTAACTTCCTCATTTCCGCTACTCCCATTTTATGCTCATGTTTCCTTTGTGTTGACCAACATTTAGCTCCGTATAACATGGCAGGTCTGACTGTTGTTCTATAAAATTTTCCTTTTAACCTAAGAGAAATTTTGCGATCACACAAAAATCCCGATGCACTGCGCCATTTCATCTAACCTGCTCTGATTCTATGGCTTACATCCTTATCAATATCTCCTTCCTTTTACAATATTGATCCCAGATATTTAAATGTATCTTTCTTGGGTACCTCCTGTTCGAGCATATTTACGGTTTCTTGATCCCCTCTTCCTACCGTGTCAAACTCACACTTCAAGTATTTCGTCTTATTTCGACTTAGTATAAATCCTTTGGACTCTAACGTGCTTCTCCATACTTTTAGTTTAGCGTTAACCTCAGCCCTGGTCTCATCAATAAGCACAATATCGTTTGCAAATAGCATACACCACTGCACCTCATCTTGAATATCTTTTGTTAGCTCATCCATAACCAGGGCAAAAAGGTAAGGGCTCAAAGCAGAACCTTGGTGGAAGCCTATTGTGATTGGAAAATAACTTGATGTACCATTACAAACCTTCACACATGTAGTAGCACCGTCATACATGTCCTTGATTGTTTCGACATACTTTGAAGGTACTTTTTTCTTTTCAAGAATCCACCACAAAACCTTTCTTGGAATTCTATCATACGCCTTCTTGAGATCAATAAACACCATATGAAGGTCCTTTTTTCTTTCTCGATATCTATCCATTAATTATTGTATCAAGAAAATAGCCTCCATGGTAGATCTTCCTGGCATAAATTCAAATTGATTGACATAAATCTTGATCTCTATTCTCAAACGATGCTCAATAACTCTCTCGCACAGCTTCATTGTATGACCCATAAGTTTGATGCCTCTATAGTTAGAACAATTCTGAATATCCCCCTTGTTATTGTATATAGGCACAAGTATACTATTCCTCCATTCATCAGGCATCTTATTAGTATGGAGGATCTTGTTAAAAAGACTAGTTAACCAACTTATTGCTACATCCCCTAAGCATCTCCACACTTTAATAGGAATACCATTTGGTCCCAAGGCTTTACTAGTCTTTATCTTTTTTAATGCCTCCCTAACTTCCCGTACTTTAACTCTACACAAACCTTCTATTTGAATCATCAGAAGTATCTTCCAAATCCACCTTACTTCTATCGCTCTCCCCATTAAAAAGTTTGTTAAAATAACTTATCCATCTGCCCTTAATGTCCTCATCTTTTATCAAGAGTGTTTGATTTTCATCCTTGATACATCTAACCTGTGTCAAGTCTTTACTTTTCTTGTCCCTTGACTTTGCAAGTCTATACATGCCTTTTTCTCCTTCATGATGACAATCTGTTAGTCTGCGTGTTTACCTGTCCAATTAATTTCTTGAATCCTCTTATTGCTATAATTTGTGTTGGATTGTAGATGAGCAGAAACTTTAACTCTCCATCTATATGAATTGCAACTTTCTGCTAGGTTATTTTGTTCTATTTTCCCCCTTGTCTTAATGCTATCTGACAACTCCCAGCCCAGGAGTAGCATAACATGTCCTTTCTAAGAAAAGCAGCATGATTCAGTTCTCTTTTTTTGTTTTACCTGTGGCTAATCCATTATGGTTTTGGACTTGAATTGTCTTAGATAAGAACATATAACTTTGTTTGGATGATTCAAGATTTAGGGATGGTTTTTATATGGTTTTCTTTCATGACGTTGGATTGTGAAATGATGAGGAAGGGAGAATCCTTCCATTGTCTTTTCAGTGGTCTTTTCTATGATTTTTCTCAGTGTAAAATTGTTTTTTTCAAATCTCATATCTCATCTTAACATTTTGCTAGAAAAATTGTTAGTCAGACTCTCATACACTGTTCATTTTAAATGGCAGAAGAGAAATGCCACAAAATCTGCAAAAGGACAGACTGCCAGCTGCAAAATCTCTCAGCGAAAGTGATCTCCGCCAGTTTGTCGATCTGTTGAAAGTGGGGAAGAAATCGGATGAAGATCCATCTCAAAAGCTGCTTTTTAAACCTGCTGAACATAGCTCCCATGCTTCAAGTCGGCTGAGCTCTGTCTTTCAGGGCAATTTGTCGTTGCACACGGAGATACAGAGGCCTTTTGAGCATAACAGAGAGAAAAAAATTCACAATACTGATGCCAGAGTTTCTCCTCATGTTCTTAATAAGAGGCCAATCAACCGGTCGAGAAATAAGATCTTAGCCGACTGTCAGGAACTTGTAGATGAGATACTGAAGCAGTATCCTCGAGGATATGATTTTCGCCCTTTCAAAAAGCTGTTCCTTGACAAGCATGGTTATCCTCTTAATCCAGAGAAAGTTGGTTGCGAAGACCTAACATCTGTTTTGGAGAATATGGCTGGAGTGACAGTTGAATCTACTCATATTTATCCTTCTGGCAAAGCCTTAAAATGTCGAAAGATGCAAAATGCTGATCCCAATGTTCATCAAAGCGATCCCTCTTGCTCGTTGGGTAATTTGGATATTGAAACGTGCGGTCCATCAAAGACGGAAAATGCTGGTCCCACTGTTCGTCGAAGCGATCTCTATGGCTCAGTGGGTAGATTGGATATTGAATCGCGCGGTTCGTCAAAGAAGGATGATTGTGTTGACTCTGTGCGGGAGGAATTGGGGCCCATTGCTGATGAAGTCTCCAGCAGAAATGACCTTAAACCGGGACATTTTACTAAAGCAGATGCTGCTGATGCTGATTACAACTCTGACCTCTCAGACAGTGACTTCTTAGAATTAGAAAATGAGGTTAATGCATCTGGAGAGGATGCGGGTGGAGCACAGGAGGAGGACACGGTACACACCTCACCATTCGAAGAAGTGATCAATTCGTACTACACCAGCAAGAAAAGTGATAGTGAGAGTCACAAGTTGACTAGTACGGATGGCATGTCCGACTCTTCCTCTGATACAGTGCAACCATCTGATCCATCAGAATGCACGAAAGTTGAGGCTTCTGTTCAATGCGGCAACAGAAAGAGAAGTCTTGGAAAGAGCTATAGTTTTGTCGCAGACCCGGATAGGAAGGTTGAAGGTAGGCCACTGTATGGCATTTTGGATAGCTTGGATAAGTCAAGCGAGTCAAGAATGCATGGCTGAAAGAAGTCTTGGAGACTTTAAAAGTACTTTGCGTCTCTGAGGTTTTCCGGTAACTGTCTTTGGGGGATCGACTCGGAAGAAATCAGGCAACAACCTTTGCCGAACAATGAGTTTCCGTCAGTCGAGGTCGACCATCAAATACACATATTGGTCCTTGTTCTGGATTAGCTTTGCTCACGAGACAATGGAGGACTATACAAGGTCTGCTCATTGCAACTTCAGTTTCCTGCAAATATCATGTCTGAACCTCCATGAGTTATTGTTATCCAACCTTTATTTATTTTTGGCCGGTTGGCCATTTCATTTTTCCTGTGGTCTGAATAGTCTCTAGCAATCCTGTCTGCGGCGATTTTTGAATTTTGAATTTTTGTTATTCTAAGCGTTACGGTATACATACTTTCGAGCTTCTCGTATGCGTAAAATGCTCGAAATATTTAGAGATGCTTTTTAAACTTTTGGATAATCTTTGAATTTTCGAGTTGGTAATTGTGGCTTGTTTACGTCGTCGGGGATACAAAGACAATCACATTGTTTTCTGTTCAAATCATATTCGATAGATTAGGCTATGGTTTTAAATTAAACAGGCTATGGTTTTAAATTAAACAGGATTTGGTATGAAATTTAAGCTTGCCGTGTCGATTGCTGGTTTGGTAATATTTCTGTTTTTGGGAACATATTTGGAACATAAATATTTTTTTTTTGTGTTTCTATTCCAGGCTACGATTTTTGGAAATATAAATGCGTTTGGTAAGTTTAAAAAAAATAATTTTCTCACTAAAAGGAGGGATCGACGGTGGCGGAACACCGTGGCGGCGGGCAACCGGTGGCGGCGGCATGCGACCGGTGGAGACGGCTGGCGAACGACGGCTGGAGCTAGCTGCCGGCGGTGGTGGCCGGCATCCAACCTGCGGGTGGTAGTCGTGGTGGCGGAGGACGGCGGCAGCGGTTTGCACGAGAGTGTTCCAAAATAAAAAAACAAGAGTTTTTTGTTTTTTGATTTTTGTTTTTTTTTTTATCAAAGTTTCTTTTTTCAAAAGTGTTTTCTGGAACACTTTTAGAACATTTTTTTTACCATATGCGTTTCTATTTCAAAAGTGTTCTGGACTTTTCCTGTAGTGTTACCAAACGCCGCCTCGGACGGCATTGTTGATGTTGACTGAATTAATCGCAGACGCTTTATGCGAAACACCCGGGTGTGGCTCCAGCAGAAAATAAGCCTATTTGGTTCAATTCATCGACAGTACTGGACTTATGAGGCCTGCTTGCTTATGAGAAAGCTCCATCGATAAACAAATGATCTGAATTTTTGAAATGATTAGTCCATAAAAACTATTTTCATTAGTTTCATTATCGACGATAACTTATGTCTATACAATGTCGGCAAACATAAATTTTTCATTCATTTTCTTTTTTCTTAAGCGATACTGATTATTTTTAAGAAAATATTTTTCGAAATTATTAATTTTCTGTGAAACGAAACACCAGGAGTTATCCAGGCCGCTGTCTTGACTACTCACCTCGGGACACTGCTGGCCCCCTCTTCCCGACGAGTTAGGCCGCCTGTTTGGCCGGTTTTTGACTTTATTTTTCTTGGCCATTTCTGGTCTTGGGCTATTATTGCTGCACCATTGAGCCGCTTGTTTGGCTTTTTTCTACTGTTGTGATGGTTGTCTTTGGCTTATTTATTGGTCGCGCGTGTCGCAATAATGTATATTGCAATTGGTTCACTGTTGAACCTCTCGTGTCACACTTGATGTCATTATTAGCTTATGATTTTTGTGTCTGGTACTTTTGTACCTAAGATTTGAAAAGTTAATACACACTTACATTAAAAAAAAATCAGGAATTATCAAGTTAAACATTTTAAGAAGTTAAACATTCCCAAGTACAAGGCCACGAGAACGCCACGTGGCTATACCTGCTTGAGCATGTGGATTATTAAGGCACTATACTATACGGTATGGACTAAGTATCATCATGTGCCACTTTAGTGAGTTGTGTTCACTAATCGTTATAGTATCCGGCACCAAATGATAAAACATGAATGATTGAATTTTTTTTTTTAAATGATCTCTTGTATAGCTTGTAAAAATGAATTGTTCACGGAAATGATTAGACATAAATGGATATCGGTAATGAATCTATTTCTGAATTTGCTTATTTCAAATGACATAAACAATTATTTTAGCAAAATATTTTCAAATTATTTGTTTTCGCAAAATAAACGGATTGAATTACAAAACAGAACAGGAAAATCAAATCTATCCAAGCATCTTACTCCATTTTCTAACAAGGAATTTACAGGCCCAAAAGTGAACTGACGTGGAGCAGAGATTGGGTTGACAAGTTGGATTTCGTTCCCGTGAAGCATCTCGATTGCTCACACTTACGTGGAGCAAATTCTCCAAAATTTTTTTGAATTTATCGTAATTTTGTCACTTCAGTTTTAAATCTTTTAACTTTGTTAATTCAAGCTTAGACATTTCTTTGTTTTATCAATTAAGTTTATTAAACCAATTTTGACTGTAAAATTGCTAACATGGATGCCTCTATCTTATATGGCACGGTCGGTACTAACGCTGGCAAAAATTTTCATATTTTTATGTTTTTTATTAGCATTTTTTATAATCTTTTCTTTTCTTTATTTTGTTTCTTAAAGTGGCCTCCGTGATGCCCTCTCCGACCATGGGCGAGGATTGTAGTCCTCGTTCAAGGACCCTCCCTTGCCACCTTTAGGGGAAAAAATAAAGAAAAGAAAAGGTAATGAAAATTCAAGAAATGTTCACTTAAGACGTGTTGGTGATTTGTTTATAAAAACAAACTAAAATGTGTCTTGTCCCACATTGAAAAGACGTGAGTGCGCACGTGGATTAAATTTGGCATAAATCAACAATTATCATTATTTTTCAATGAAACAATGCCACTATTCACGAAAGATTCTGACAACCTTTGAAAGTTTGCGTCTATTCAATTATCGGTTATTTTCTAACGCACTTTTACAGCCTTTCAAATGTTTGTGTCTCTTCAAAAGTAACTACCGATTCATACATGAAAAGGTATGATTGAATAAACTGTTTGGACACGAAAAATTGCATGAGAATTAACTACTTTTCAGAAGCGAAAAAGTGAGTTAGTTCTCATTATATATTCAAGTGTTCTGTTCATTTTCAGAATCAATCTTCACTTCTTCTCTCAATTTTTTTTCTTTGAACACAAGAGAAATACATCCTGTTTCCAATTATTTCCACTACAAAAAAAAAATCAGGTTTTAGACGCGAAATTTTCAACAAAAAATCTTCCAAAATTCGTTGCAAATCGCTTTTGCAATGAAATTTACAACGAAAAAAAATTCATTGCAAATTCGGCGTTGCAAATTTTGCAACGAAAAATTCTATGTTTCATTGCAAATTTGCGACGACAATTGCAATGAAGACAATGTCGTTGCTAATTTACAACGAACGATTTTCCGTCGTTGATTTGCAACGAAAAGTTTATTCGTCGCAAATTTGCAACGAAAATCTATTTCATCGCAATTGTAAAACTGGCGACTTAGGAGACTTTCTTCGCAAAACTTGCGACGGATTTACATGTCGTTGCAAATCTACGACGAATTATTTTTCGTCGCAAATGTTGCAATGACATGTAAATTCGTTGTAAATCTGCGACAGATTTGTGACGAATTGTCTTTTCATCGTAAAATTTGCGAATCGGCTTTAGCCAAGACTTTTTCCGTCGCAAAATTCATCGCTAATTGGTGACCGAATATATATATTTTGTCGATGATATTTCTTAATTTTTAAATATTCTCGATGAATTTTGTAGGCATGTAGCCATAATGATCTTCTCAAAAGACCATTTTTGCAGTCGCAGGCTTGCAGTACAGTCCAGTAGATTTAAAAATTATCAAGCGTATTCCATCAAACACTGAGACTCAAAAATGAACAGAATAAGTACAAGATATATCCAACTTCTGGAAATTTACAACTTTTGGAAATTTACAGAATGGAAGTCTATGCTCACTTGACATCATTTTTCACAAATTCCCACATTGTGCTCAACTTGTAACCATATAGCAAATACTATGCATTAAATTCCTTGAACACACCACTTCACATTCTAGTAGAAAGAAAAGATTCCTCTGACGAATACAAATATTCAATAAAATGCACATAAAGACGCGAAACTTCATCTACCGCACAGGACAAGTGATGTGCATGCTCTTTCCAGTAATCAAATAAAGCTTTAGAGTCCAACAAAATTCAACCTTCAAAATATTTGAGGGTAGGGCTCCACTGCTCCTTCAATATGTCAAGGCAAATGCTACCATTGCTATTGATGTTAGGGTGGAAGACTTTTGCCCTGAATGCAACATGCGAACATCATCGATAGTTATAACCAAACTCCACGGCCAAAGGGATCCATAGGAAATGGGACAAGTTTTTCAGCTATACGCTCCATTTTGAAGAGACAGTGTTAGGTACTTGACCATGGTAAGCCTAGAAACCACAAAGCCCACTCCCACAAGAAGTAACATACACCCGCCAATCCGACTTTAATGTGGGAAAATTCAAAGTTATGTCAAAAGTTCACCAGTAATTCTCAAAACTGATGTCTACCACACACAATGATTTGAAACAACATAGCCACAGAATAAGGAGACAAAAATAAAAGGAATGATATAAAGCTGTGGAAAATAAATAACTATAGACAGAGATTAATAGTGAGAATCACGCAATGACAAGATGTGTGGGGAGAATCGCATTATCTTTTCGTGGAACTCACAGAAAACAAGAAAAGTTACGTGGTTCTAACAAACTAAGCATTCCAAAAGACTATACAATTACAAAGTAAAATAAATTGCAGAGAAGTTTGTGTTTGGGGAGAATGGCATGTCGAGAGCAAAAAGATCGCATGTAGCATGAGTATAAAAATTACAGACATTATGTCAAATTATGCTCTATTACCTCCGTGGATGGAAGTTTTCCACACCTAAATCTTCATCCCAAAGAAATATGTAATCATATACTGAGACAATCCTGGAACGTAGAAAATGCTTTGCAAACCACCTGCTATAGAAAGTCAATTGGAATGTGGATTTGAGACAAAGTTTTGCCTGAGAACTAGCATAGCATATGTTGCTCAAGAATCACTTAAGAAGACTTCTAGAGTCACATAAATGCAAATAAAATACGAGAAAATGGACATCATCATCATCTCAAACAACATGCAGCTAGCCAAGAACAAGTAAGGAATCACAGATTAAACAAATTAAAAGGCAGTTGTTCTCTCTTTTTAATGATTCATTCAATACGCACACCTAATCTCAACATTAGCCTAATAAAAAATCACAACACTTCACATCGAAAATGACCGATTATAGAAAAGCCTCGACATACTAGGATATGTCGACTCAAACTGTAGGAATATATTACTTTTTTACTCATACATTCCACCCTTTCCAGCAGTGTCACTCCCCCCAAAATGAGACAACAAACAAGTCAGACCGGACATCAACTAGATAATTCCAGGAACGCAAAAGCTAATGGAGAAGAAGAGTTTGCAAAAGCTCGCACAAATATGCATATTTATTTGAGCAACTGTTAAGCCCACAAAAACAAATGGAAAATGAGCAAAGCAGCAACAATAAAAGCAATATGCAAAATATTAATACAATGATCACCGCGATCGTTATTACCTTGTGTTGACACTTGATTTTTGACTAGAATTTTTCAGTCTTATTTTTGAAAATTCATAAAAAAATTCATAAAAAGTCAAAAAATTACAAAATCAACTTTGGTGGCCTTGGCCAAGCTCAAGGAACCATTTTTGACCAAAAAATAATTTTTTATATTTTTCACATTTTTAAGTAATTTTAGAAAATAGAAAAATACTTGAAAATTCAAGAAAAATAGTATTTGAGGTCACAAAAATATGAAAAAATAGTCGATATTTTTATTTTAATTCTCTTGTATTTTTTGACCACACAAAAAGTCCAAATTCAAGTTCAATTTTGTGTGTTCCTTTGTTACATATATGATTGAATTTGATAAAAAAATGTCAATTGAGTCTTTTAATTTCCAATTTTGGCATTTTTAGGATCTTGACATTCAATATTATTGTCCCTCATTGAAATTTAACCCAATTATTTGCACAAATTATTAAATTGCATGAATTTAGAAAAATTACATACTTTATTGTGATTTAGTTCTTGAATTTGGACATAATTGAAATTACTTTCAATTCAATGGCTACATTTATCAATTGAATCCATGGCCAAATGTATTTTTCCATTTTGAATCGATTGGCATAGATGGTTTGGCCCAATTTAATCATTTGAGCCTTCAATTTCATAATTTTCCGAATTGAAATTAAAGAAAAATTTGGGACTTTTATAGAAATTGACATGAATTTTCGGGCAAAATCACATTTTTGGATAATATTCATGTCCTAAGTTCGATTATGAAATTTAATTGCAAAAATTTCCTACCAAATTGGGCTAATTTCGAAAATTTCAAGTTGGAACCAATTCAGACCGGTCAAACCGCTCGGTCAGACCGGTTGAATCGATGTCATCTTTAACCTCAGGATCTTTGTCCAATTGAACAAAACCAAGCCGAATTTTGACACTGAAATTGATTGACCAATCGACGACAATTGAAGACACACTGGTGGGCGTTTAATTCTTCAGGTCATTTCTCGTCGATTGAGACCGGAATCGCAATCAATGGTCGCCGGAGGAAGGCGAAATCGACCGGTCAACGTCCTGGCGGCCGTGAAAGTCAACTTTCACGGAATGTCCAAATTGGACGTTCATTCGTCCACACCAGGAAGCCATTCTGACTTGACGGAATCACCCATCGTCTCCGGTACCATTTGGACCAAATGGCACACTCGGTCACGTGTCATTTAGAGTCAGGTAGACACTCCTCATTCGCAGAAAAAATTTGAACATTGGGGATGGATTCTTGAAAGGGAGAGTTGATTCTGTTCCTGAAGATTAACAGAATCGAGAGAGAGAGAGCTCATTCTCCGGCCATCACTGTCGAGAATTCGAGCTCGACTGTAAGGCACTAGTAAAGCCGTCTTCGGCCAAATCGAAGTCAATGAAGAACAGTGGAAGTTTGCTTGAAGCTCTAGGAGTTAATCGTCACTGCCGGGCCGCCTGTAATCCTAGAAAAGGTGAGTTCAATCTTCGAGTTTTCTCACAGTGCTCTAATGGCGGATTTTACACCCGATTATCATTTTTTGAGTTTATGTAGGCATTTTATTCCCCAAGCATCACTGACCATTATCGCATCTTCATTTTGCATTGACTTTATTTGAATATCTCGAATTGAGTCTCCAAACTCGACCTCCATTGCCGATCACTATTCAAAGTCGCCTAGCTGAATCTAGGTTGTGCGAGCTCAATCAGAGCTCGAGGTAAGTGTTCTGAACCTCTTGTGATGCTTCTGTGTTAATGAATTGACTTGAGATGCCATAAATCGCATGATTGGGTAGCTATACCCGTACTAGTTCAAGCTTGTCTACGTTTGATTCTATGGATGAAATGTGTTAATTCTGAGATATGTGATGCGAAACGTTGAGACGAGTCGATTGGCGTTGGTCTTGCTCGATTTCGTTAAGGTTTCACTGCTGGATCGTCGCCGAAAATCCATAGCCGTCCATTTAGTCGTAGTCGCGAGATTGAAGACAAAGCTGACGTGTCTGGTCAAAGAGTCAGCGGTCCTAGGTGGCAGAGCGTGATTGGTTCACGTGTGTTTCCTAGTCAGCCTGACCGTTAGAGTCTGTTATTTGAATAAACAGATCAGACAGCTTAGATAAATCGAGTATAATTTTTAGTAGTCGTCCGATTAGTAATTAGGAATATTCGAAAATAGTTTTAAAAATCGAAAAATCAAAACAAATCGAAACGGTATCGTTTAGGTTAGTAGTTAAGCGGCGTCGTTTAGGTTAGTGGGAGTGGATGGTCCAAATCGAGTCTTGACTTTTAAGCGAGACCGCAATTTTAAGTAATTAGATCTGACGGCTGAGGAAGTCAGCTTTTGACCTGAGCCGTAGGTTCCGGTCAACCAATCCTAAGGCCGTAGAGTAGCTATGTGGTTCAATAGGAACGGTCAGATTAAATTCGAACAAACATAAAAAAAAAAAATGAAAACGACGTCGTTTTTGGGTGTCGGTTTAGCGGGACCGGGTCTGGGTCAGGTATCCGACCCGAGTGGGTCGGATGCACCCGGTCCGAATCATTTTTGAATAAAAAATCCAGAAAATCATTTTTAAAAAATCAAAAAATCAAAAAAATTCTGGAAAATTCTAAAAAAATGTTAGAAAATCCCAAAAAATGTAGAAAAATTGTGGAAAATTTCTAGATGTTCCAGAAATTCTCAAAAATTGAGGATTGACCACAGACAACTGGTTAATCCTATTTTTAGGATTTCTTATTTGCTCATCCGAGAATCGACGATATTATCCTTTAGGGGTAAATCGCATCTGTCTTGTAAGCGAGATAGGTCGATAATGATAAGATAAGAATTAGGGTCAGTTAGGCGACTAACTCTTATGCTTGGGTTTTCGAATCTCGTCCTTTTTTTTGAAAATGACAATTCTACCCTTCTAAAAGTAAATTGTCTTTCTTATTTCGATTGAGCCGTGAAAATTGTTCAAAATCAGGATCTGAGTCAAGAGGTCGGCCAATCCTTCTGTTTGGGATTTTCACTTCTCATCACTTTCTGAAATGATGGTTTTACCCCTCAAAGGGTAAATTGCAATAAAAATTTCAAAAAAATTCTGAAAATTCTTGAAAAATAGGAAATGAATTAGTTTGGTGACCAATCCTATTTCCACCATCTTTTGACTCCATATTTCATCTGAAATGATAAACTTTCCCTTCTTAGGAAAATGGTCTCGATATTCTTCAAAATTACGATTTTGCCCCTAAAGGGAAAATCATGTCAGAAGCTCTCCTGAGCCTTGATTGATTTTTCTCTAGGCTAGTTGAGCCTTACTAGGAATGCCATGTTACTTTCATGTGATTTATCCGCATATTTTGTGTGATATTCTGATTTTCCTATCATTTTCAGACTCATTAATGAGAAATGTATCGAGTGATGTATTTCAGTCATATCTCGTTCGAATCTGATCGATTGGAGTTGACTGACCAAAGGGAAAGGCTAACGCGAGACAAGGTACATGGACCTAGGGAACTCGAATAGAAAATGACACTTTGATCATGATTGTCGATGGGACATTTGGAGCCATAAAAGGCCGATCTAAGAACGATTAAGGAATGCATTCCTAGCGTTATACGATTGGAGTGCGGGTGATACCGCTTAACCAGTGTATAATTTGCAAAATCTTCCTAAATCGAATAGTGACGATCTAGACCATCGGAACTAGTGATATACCCTCACAATTACATGACAACTAGAGTCGTCATGAATTGACGAGCCCTAAATGTGATATGAATCACAAGGTCGATACGCGTAAGTCTGCAAAAATCGTCCGTCAGTTCAGGATAGGCTGGAACCACGTCTGATAGAGAAAAAAATCAGAAAAGAGTCGGGGAAATTGAAAATGGAGAATCAAGGGTTCCAGCATTATATTTGGATTGGCCGTCGCCTTATCGAAGAAAATTTGAGTTAGAAAAACGACGTTTCGAACGTCGGGGGTAAAATTACCATTTTGCCCCTCAAGCCTTAACCTTGCCTATATAATTGGATGAGGGCATTTTGGTCTTTAACCACCCCTCATTAGCTATTGAAAATATGAAGAAAGGGGAGCCATTGGATGAACTTGAATGACACCTTGGACAAGTGTCAATGGATTGAGCCATGAGTTGATGTGTCCACTTTTTACCTACCATTCAACCATTGTTGACCAAGTCAATTGAGGTATAAACCCTTTCTCTCTCTCTCATGGTCGGTCACTACCTCCATTTGGCCGAAAACCTTCTTCTTCTTCCTTTCTTCTGCTGCCGAGAAGCTGCTCGCCAACCAGTTTCTGCCCGCCGATTCGCAGCCGTCGATTGCCACCTCCGGCGACTTCCAGCCACCGAACCGACCACCTACTCCTTCTTCAACCTCTTGGCGACGTCCTTGAAGTGGAAGCGAGTCATTTGACTCAGTGAGGAGCTTCGGCCAGCGGATCTCCCGAAAGTCGACGGAAATCGTCGCAACTAGAGGTAAGCTACGTTTTTTACCTCTGAGGACCCCAAAAGCTTGAAGTTTTTCAACCAAAATTTGTGGACATCTAGGGGACTGATAGATGGAGATGTGGTAAAAATTTGGGGTTAATTTAATGGAGTTTTGACCCCAAATGAGTTTTGTGTTTGAAGGGCCAGAACTGTCAGTTTGAAGGCTTGGGAGAACCGGTGACATTCAAGGAGTTTCCAGCTACGGCTTGGCCCCAAATTTTTGGTGAGCTTTTCAAACCCTTAGAACTACATGTTAGCAAGTAGATTAGTGAATAAATTGAGGATTTGAGGTAGTTTAAGGGCTGGTTAATTGAGGTATACACAAAACCAAAAATTGCCTGGTTCGATTCTATGCATATCGATTTTGTGGGGGCTGTTGGTGGTTGGAATTGAGTCACAAATTCATCATTGAGACATGCTAGGATGTTGATGAACATGTCAATGAGGTTTGTGTTCCATAGATTGGCGAATTGGACAAGAAAAATTGACGGTTGGATGAAATTTTCTTAAGTTGCGCGTGGACTTGATCTTGGACTGTTTGGACGTAATTGTTGAGGTGTTTGAGAAGAGGATTTTGTGACATTAAGCTTGAGATAAGGGGAATCCTAAACCTTTGATAGGAGGATTGAACTCAATTGAGCAATTTATGCGTGCACGGATTGATTTTTAGGAGGTTTATAGCGTAATGACCCATTATGCGTCCTAGAATGGTGTAGAAAACTTGAATGTGTGCCAATGCTTGTGCCTTGAGTTGACTACCATGTTTGAATGTCAATTGGATCGTCTTGCATGCCATAAGTGTATTGTTTGTGCATGAGTTTGCACTTGGCCTTGTGTGAATGAATTGAATTGCAATTGTGGCATGTCTGAGACGTGGTAATACCTTGAGGCGTATGAGACACGGGGTGGTATGATGAATGCCCTGAGGCGCGGGGTTTGAATTGAATGGCACCCTGAGGAGTATGAGACGCGGGGTTGAGAAGGCCATAATCCTGATGCGTTGAAACGCGGGACGGAGTTATGATGTGTCGACACAAGCCTGGAGTAAAATTGAAAACCTGATGCGTTTATGCAGATTTATCAATGAGACGGTCTGATGCGTTTACGCGTACTGAACTTGAGGCGTTCTAAACACGGGCATGAAAGTGAGGTAGGCTGGAAGGGTAGAAGTGGTGATTTGGCATGGCGATGTGTGCATGATCCTGTTGATGTGTTATAATGCCACGACTGCATGCCTGACATTTGTGTGTTGTTATTGATAGTTGAATGCCTCATGTATTTAATTGTATGAAGTGCTGGTGTTTACATCTGCCTGAGTAGACTGTCAGCCTAACCTAGGGATATAACCCACCTTACTGAGATGTATATCTCACCCCGTTGTGGGACCCCCTTTCTTTACAGATCCTAGGCCCTGAGGATGTGGCCTATCAGGTTTGGCGACCCCAAGGAGATGTCGATTTATTTTGATGAATTCCCTGATGGGCAGGGAACTATTTATGCTAGGAAATGTACAGTAGTATGGGTAGACGAGGGTGGTAGTAGCTGGAAGTCTCGTAGGTATGAGGCCTGGTTCCGGAAGGTGGGGGATGTATCTACCGGACCACTAAAGCCCACTGAGGTACCTCATGGAGTAATCCCTAGCTAGTGCTACCCCACCCGGGATTCAGTAGAGGCTGAGGGGTCAGTCGCCGGCTCGAGGAATGGTCCTGAGAGGACCCCGACCCTGGAGGACACTGAGGAGATCATAGTGGTCGAGGCTACAGAGTATGACCTGGTGGAGCTGTCTGCTGACGCGACCATAGAGGACATTGTAGAGGTTTGCTTGGAGACCTTCTCGGAGTACGAGCCCACTAAGGAGGAGGAGGAGACTGATGACTCCAGTAGCTCGACCTAGGAGTTTCTACTATCCTGGTCTGACATTTTGAAGGTGTTCTCGATAGCTACTTCTTTTGCGAGAATGATGACCGCTTTTGTACTGACCATGCCACCCTACTGGCCAGCGTAGTTAGTTATCATGTCTTGTATGGATATTTGGATCTTATGTATTAATGGTATTCTCGTTACCTAGGTCCCACTTTATGTTTGTACGAAGGAGTTTTAATGTCGTCGCTTCCCCTTGCTTGTCTTGTAATACATCTCTCGACTTGTATGTGAATCTTGGGACCACGAGAGATATCTTGAGTTGCTTGCAGGGAGTCGTGCGCTCGTGCCCGAGGCGCGGGTTGTGACATTTTGGATCCTTGATTTGCACACTCATTGTATTGACTGTGTTTGTTAGGATTGTCAATCCTATCTGTATGAACTCCTAGTTTTAGGATTCACACCTCATTCATCTATATGAAATCCTAGGGTTAGATAAATCATTCAACTTAGGTGTCGAAAGGTCGTCAACTCTGACAGTTAGCGTAACAAAGTCTTCGATCTCGTTTCTCTAGTTTCCGTAGAATTGAATATAATGCTCCTAACTATTCGATAAGGTTTCCGATCGTGCCTTCCATGAAACAATTGGTGGCGACTCATTGGCATGTACACGTATCATATGTCACCAGACCGCACAAAAGGTCGACCACGTATACCGCCGTTACGACTTGGGTAACGGGCCTTGGGAGAGGCCCGCGTCCGACCAGAGTGGACAGCCCATTAGCCCGCTCTGCCTCAAAAAAGGAGAGGGTCGCGACACCTTTGTCAATGATCATACCATGTCTTCATATCCACCTCCTCAACCTTCTTCATTGATACATCTAAAATAATTATTCAGCATCATCATCAGCAATCTCGTCATCCTCATTGTGTTGCCTAGAATTTTGCCCATCACCTATTTGATTAGTGGAAGGTACAGGAGTAACCCGTTCTTCATTTAGACGGAGGTGTTGCATGATTACTTGCATCTGAGAATGCGTTTGAATGAAGAAAGTAATTAGGCAGTGAAGAAATTCGATTGTATTCGCAAATAAGACCTTGAGAGAGCTACACAACGACGCCCAAATCACAAAATTCGACCCTTATAACAAAGATCCACAAAGAAATCCAACTTTTTCACCCACAAACTCAGCTAATAAAGCGAAAAACAAAAGAGTAAAAAATCACCTGATCTGTCATTTTCAGCGATAAAGCAACGACGGTGAGGTGGCCGGCTTGTGGGTTTCTCGGATCTGTGGGTCTCAGACTTGGATCTCAGGCGGTTAGCAGCCGCTGAGGTCGGCACAGGCCTTCTCCTTGGTGAATCCACTGCCAGAGTCGAGCACGCGAAGCAAATGGTTCAAGAGCAACAACCCCTTGGCAATCAAGACGGGGTTGCTGCTGTCGACGGCGGAAACCCGAGAGAGGGTAGCGGCGTCCTTCTCTCTGACCTCGAGATAGCCAGAATCGAGGAGCTTTACGAGGACGGGGACCCTGAGTGACGGCGACGAGGACGTTCCTGTCGTCCCCAGCGAGGAGGAGCAAGAGGGAGTCTAGGGCTGAGATCTTCGAGTCGAGTGCCAAACTAGAGTCGGGTGAGGAGGTAGCGGGACTGGATGCGGACGGACTCGCGCTTGGAGGAGGAAGAGGAGGAGGGAGGGTCGGGGAGGAGGACGTCACAGTCGTGGAGGTGGCGGAGGAGGAGGGAGAAGGTGGAGTCGAGGAGGCTTGCCATTGGAAACGGAGCTGGTAGGTGAGGGTGAGGGAGAGGCAGTAAGAAAAGCTAGAGAGAGCGAAGCCTTTGCAAAAAGAGGGGATGTCGGAGGAGAAAGCCCTAATTCTTTTGTTTCTTCGACGAACCCATGATGATCGTTGCAAATATTGCAACAAAAACCATTTCGTCACAAGTTTGCGACGATCACGTGTTTTCGTTGCAAAACAAGAGAGCAAATGTTGCGACGAAAATTGGTTCTCGTCGCAACATTTTGGGATGACATAATTAATTTTCGTTGCAACTTTTGAGACGAGAAACAATTCGTGACAAGTTTTGTGACAAATAATTTTTCGTCGCAAAAGTAATGTATTGGGATTTTGCGATGAATATTTATTTCGTCGCAAATTTGCGACGTTTCGGACGTAAATTTGTCGCAAATTTTGCAATATTAATTGCTTTTGATTATAACTATAATAATTTATAATAATAACAACAATGATAACAATGATAACAAACATCCCACTAATAATACTAATTACACAAATTAGTGAAGAGTGTCAAAAAACCTAATCTTCATCATCATCTTCACATTCGTCTTCGTCTTCTTCAAGAGTATCATATATATTCATCCTCTGTCTCGAAATCAGATTCTTCGACGCCTTCTACATTTTATTCATGAATTTCATTTGGATTCGCATCTATCACAGCTCCACATGGATCTCGCAAAGTCGAAATGTAAGAAGTGCAGCATTCATTACAAATGTTTGATCAATAAAAATATCATACCAAGTGGCAGATTGTACAGAGTTAAGATAACTGGCCAACGTGAATAATTTTTTCCTAATTTCTCAAATGGGTAAATCCATCAGCATAAAGACCTAACTTGATGTTTTGAGGCTCCATCGCAAACTCAGGATATGTTCTATCAAAATATGTCCATGCATCTGCATTTGAAGGACAACACATTAGACCTTCATTGGTTTCATGACTTGCATGCCAAGTCATGTGTCCAACAGTGGCTTAAGACGCATAAAGCCTTTGCAATCTATGATTAAGAGCAGATAAAACAATTGCTTGTATGGTCTATGCTTCTAATTACCACATTGCCTCCTACTAATCTTTTGCCTTGTTTGGCCGCACAATTTGCAAGATTCAGCATTTTAATTTCATCATCGCCCAGTATAACACACAACCCCACTACATACATCAATCCTTATAACTGGAAGACTAAGTCATTCACTACCTTCTTCATGTCATAAAAATCATCTGGCATGATATTATTGCGAGGCATTGCTTCCCACATTACGTCAATGAAAGAGTTGAAGCAATCATCGAACACATTATGCTCTGCCTTGATGTTTAACGGTCTCGCGGTCATTGATAACTTAGTGTGCTTGTCACAACCTACCCATCAACGTTCATTGGCCGCTTCCAACACTTTCCTGAATTGATTAGATGTAAAATTTTCATTGTGTACATTTTCATCAAAACCTGTTACTCTTGCATCTTCAAATTGTGATGCATAGGTAGTGCCCACTTATTCAAACGTGGGAGCAAAACTAGTATTCCCATGGTTCGATTCTGAAGTGAAATTCTAACCGCATGAACCATCATACTCTTATATGGGTTCAATTGATTATAATAACTACATCCCTTCTCAACTGAAAATCGATCACTTGCTCTATATCCTTCCCAAGTGAAATTCTAATCGCATGAATCACCATGCTCTGACAAAATTTTGTTTTCGTCACAAATTGCTAAATGGGAAGTTAGTGACGAAAGTCGTTATTCGTGGCAAAATTTGCGACGAATTAATTTTTCGTTGCAAATGAAGTTGCGACGAAATTATTTTTCGTTGCAAAATTTGCCACGAAAGTGAGTTTTCGTAGCTAAATTTACAACAAACTCTAATACGTGGCAAATTTTGCAACGAAATAATGTTTTTGTTGCAAAAAGTTTCGACAACATGTATCTGCGTCGCTAAATTTGCGATGAAATTTGCGACGAATTTGCTTTTCATTGCAAAAGAAGTTGCGATGAAATTATTTTTCGTCACAAAATTTGCCACGAAAGTGAGTTTTCGTTGCTAAATTTGCAATGAACTATAACTCGTGGCAAATTTTGCAACGCAATCATGTTTTCGTTGCAAAAATATGCAACGAACTTTAATTCTTGGCAAATTTTGAAATAATGTTTTCGTTGCAAAAATTTTCCACAAGATGTATCTGCATCGCTAAATTTGCTATGAATCTGTGATTTCGTCGCAAATTAGTGATGAAATATGTTTGTCCCTAATTTTGTTGCAAATTTGCGACGAATTTGCTTTTTTTTTTTACAAATTTCATTGCAAAATTTTCGTGGCTAAATCCGTGTTTTTTTGTAGTGTTCCTAGATAGATCCTAGAGGAATATCATAATTGATATCTGTTATTCTCGTTAAGACTTTGTTGTATCAAGGAGGAAATTTCTTGAAAACCATTAGCAAGGTTGTGGGGCGAATAAATCCTTAAAGGGAGTGATTACACGCCTCAAAGCTTGATTCTATTGTTCATCCCACGAAATTTTCCAACATTTTTAAGGATTTATTTTGCAACCATGGAGTCAGAAATCTTTGGGCGGAATTTGAACGTCTTTAAGGATGAGTTCGGCAACAATTGTGTTTGTTGGAGAGATAAAATGTTCGAACTACCATTTGGGATAATCCAGAGTGCACTTGAAGATGGCTATTTGTCAATATATACAAACGATTTAATATTTTTATTCAAGTGATGAAAAGGAGGAAGTGAAATCATCATGATTCTTGTGGAACCAAACAAAGGCAAACGAAGAGTCATGTATACGATTGACTAAATGAGGATCACATTGGCGGGAGTTGGTGCAGTTGGTTTCAGAAGGATCATGTGTTCCGGACTATCTGTGATCATTTAATCCTATGAAAGTCTCGTTGGTTTCGTTGGTCGCCAGAGGACAATAGTGGGGAAGGACGAAGATATACGTTTATTCAAAAGCCAAACATCGCTAATGGCATTTACATAATCCCATCGTTTCGACAGTTAACAGTAACTTGGTGTCGTTCCCTGATTTCCCAATTTCAAGATCTTCCAACTTCATTTCTTGGATGCTTTAGAGATGAGTCCCCAGCGTAGAAGCTTCCTGTCCGGCGCCCATGAGTACGAAATCTCTCTTCCAAAGATGTTTGGATGCATGGATGTTCGGGATCCATATCTGCAGTTCCTCGACGATTTCCAGTTGGATTCTGATGGTCATTGTTCGTCCCCATTGGCCAAATTTTCGAAAGAGCACAGAGTGTGCTCTATCCTGCTATGCTTCACGGCCAAGAGCCTGAAGTGACTGGATATTGCTCCAGACCTTTCCGGTGTCCGTGACTCCGATCATCAACGATAACTGAAGCTTATGTCGTGGATCCAGTTGTCAATCTATGAACAAGTAGGGATTAAATCGGATTGATCCGTCCGCGTGTCTCGTGACCTCTTGTGGGTAAAACGCGAAGTTGGGCCCGATGTCTCGATGTTCCCTTATACGTCTCGCAAGGGATGCGTGAAAAAGAGGACGCTTAGGGCGACTTTGATGGGGTCTCCCAAAAGTTAAAAGAGAAATTTCGGTTTCTCGCGACTAGTGCTAAAATGACATCTTCAACTTATTTGGATCTTATTTGACGGATGTCTCGATGATGTCCACAGCCTTGGATTTTTTGGCTCCATGGTTGACGAGGTCTGTTTTATGTATTGATATGAAATAGACAGATCTTGAGGTTGACTAAACTAGATAGAAGGCTATATTGAGTATAGTGGTAGACAATAATTGTCCACATATTTGTAGTTCCTATCTGGTTGCCTTTGCTTGGTATTTGGTGCACAAGTAATTTAATCTAATATACGAAATATGTTGATTGAAGTACTAGATGCACATATTTGCTTTGGACAACCAGAGAGTTTTAAGAGGCCAAATTGTGCATCCATTTGTAATCTTTGCTTTCATCGAGTGGATGTCAAGACTATTTTCTTAATTGAGGAAATTTACATGGGACAATCAAAAGGTTTTGTTCTTCCTGAAAATAAGAGGAAAGTATGTAAATTAGTTAAATCGCTTTATGTATTTAAGCAAGCGCCATAACAATGGCATGAGAGATTTGATTCATTCATATTGTCCAATGGTTTCAAGCATAATAGTGATGATAAGTTTATTTATTCTAAATTCAGCAAAGACCATGGATTTTGCAGCTTGCTTATACGTTGATGATATATGCTTATCTTTGGAATGAATATGACCGGAGTTATTGAGATTAAGATGTATCCAACTTCATATTTTTAAAATATTTAAGTAGAGTAGATATTGTCTTGGGACCTAAAGTTAAAAAATAGTGGGAGTTACTCTTTGAACTAATGTGATTAACGTTGAAAAGATGTTAAATGGATTTAAACATCTTGGTTTTAAAAAAACTTTACTGTTTCGTACTAGTATGAAATTAAAGTATACTACTGGTAAAATAATAGTACAAGTTGAATATATGAGTGCTATTGGATCTTTAATGTATGCGATGTATTGTACTAGACTTGAGATTACATTTTTCGTGAGTAAGTTGAGTAGATATAGTAGTAATCCAAAAATAGAACATTGTAATGTCGTCGTATAATTTTGGTCAAGAGAACTAAAAAATTTGTAATTGTTCTATAATAATTATCCGGTTGTATTATAAGGATACACCGATGTTAGTTGGATTGTACGAAATTAGGTGAATGTATTGTATCTTGGGCAAGCAAGAAACAAATATGCGTGACTTACTCAACGATAGAATCAGAATTCATTGCTTTAGCGGCAATTAAAAAAGAGGCTGAGTGGATTAGAAATTTATGTTAGACATTAAATTATTGCCTAGTTCTATGCCTCCTATTTTTGTTCATGGTGACAATCAGTCTACTTTGACAAGATATCATAGTGGCACTTATAATGAAATGTTTAGACTTATTAGCCTAAGGCATAAGTGCGTGAGATAATTGATTCAAGGGGGTACCATAACAATTGTCTATTTGAGGTCAAACAAAAATATTAACGATCTCTGTACAAAGGCTTTATCAAGAGATGTGGTAAAGGTGATTTTAAAAGAAATTGGGCTGAAACTCTTTACTTAAAATTGCCAGTAATGGTAACCCGATCAAATACTAGCACATCACTAGTCATAAGGCTCAATGGGTAAGAACGAGTTACTTATAATGATTGTTTGATGTTGACACTATGCCATACGTGAGAAGTTAGTATCGTCTGTTTTGTTTAAAAGTTGGATTATATTCTTAATGAAGTATAATATGTTTTAGTAGCGTGTTCATTAGTAACAGAAACACGTGAAAATATTTCACCTATATAAGCTTAGAAGTGGTACTGCTTCTTACTAAAGTTAGGGTTGCTTTTTAGAGAGCTCACGAAATAGGTATAAGCACAATACCATAATAGTACTTCTCGCTAAAACAAGAGGTTAGTATATGTGTAGTATATCCGATTTTATTACATAGAGTAACAAGTTTAAAACCAAGCTACTTGTAACTTTGATAGAGTTTTGAGATACTTGCACTAAATAAATGTTTAGCTCGAAAGAGACTTTTATATATGTATATTAATTTCATGAAAATGTTGGCTGTAATTTTTCTAAGAATTTTTGTTTTGTAATTTTGTTTTACAAACAAAGTGGAGAATTGTTGGTGGTTTATTTGTAAAAATAAACTAAGAGGTGTCTTATCCCACATTGAAAAGACATGAGTACGCACGTGAACTAAATTTGGCACAAATCAACAATTATCATTATTTTTCAAAGAAACAGTGCTACTGGTTACGAAGGATTCTGACAACTTTTGAAAGGTTGCGTCTATTTAATTATCAGTTATTTTCTAAATCACTCTTGCAACCTTTCGAACGTTTGTGTCTCTTCGAAAGTAACTACCAATTCATACATGAAAATGTATGATTGAATAAACTGTTTGGACACAAAGATTTGGATGAAAATTAACTACTTTTCGGATGTGAAAAGGTGTGTTTGTTCTAATATATATTCAAGTGTTCTGTTCATTTTCAGAATCAATCTTCACTTCTTCTCTCAATTTTTGTTCTTTGAACACAAGAAAAATATAGCATTTGTTTCCAATTGTTTCCTAGAGAGATCCTAGAGGAATATCAAAATTGCTACATGCTATTCTCGTTGAGACTTTGTTGCATGGAAATTTACCGAAAATCATTAGTAACGTTATGGGGCGAATAAATCCTTAAAAAGAGTGATTACACGCCTCAAAGTCTAATTCCATAGTTCATTCCATTCAATGAAATTTTCCAACAGGACGGTCGGCGTTCACATCAGCAATATGCGATCAAAATTAACTGGATAGACTCAATTGACGAAATATGAAAAAATGTTTAGGACTCAACGGACAAAATTTCAGAAAAAAGGAGGGGGGACAAAATTAAAAGATTTAAGATTGAATTGATAGAAATGCAATGAATTTAGAATTTTTTGTATAATTTTTCTCCATTTAAGCGATGCATCCTTACTAATCTCAATCTGAAAGGTAAAATTGGAGGAGGACTCAGAACTGGTGATGAACCCATAAGATCACCACGCACGCACACACGCTTCATGCTCATCCCTCGACCCATTTGGACAGTGAGACACAAAAACAAATGGTCCATGGCTGGGGTTGGTGCTGGTGTTGGTAACGATATAAAAAAGACAACCTCAAATCAACCACTACCACAAGTTCACAACCCAATATTCCATTCCATTGCAACCCCAAAAAAAAAAAAAAATTTGCACCGTCCACAAAACTATAAAGAGAAGAATAATGCCATTGCAAAAGAAGAACAAGAAGAAAATAAAAATTTAAAGCAAGACATATTCCAACATAGAAAGACTAATTCAAAATTGTAAATTAAAGTTCCCTAAATCAAATCTTTATGTCCCACATGATTCTAAAGTGGGAAAACCCCCAAGCCCCCCATCATTGACCAATTCTCTCTCCTCCTTTGCACTCTGTCCATTCATCTCCTAAACCACAACAAACCAGAAATCTGCTCATGGGTCATGTGGGACTCCCCTAATCTTTCATTTATCTATTCTTATCTATTCCACCAAAAAAAAAAATCATTTTTTAAGAGCAATTTGTTCCTGGAGCACATAATAATTCTTTCAAATACCCTTTTCTTTATTATCTAAAATTCGCGAATTTAACATTTGAAAATCGATGCTAGCCATGTTTAATAGCGTTCGAAATTATTCTTGATCAGACTTTTTCTAGACTCAAAACGTGTGATTTTTTTACGTTCTTTCTGTAGCGTCTTCATGAGCTTAATATTATCGAAAATCGATACTGACTATCGATTATAAGCATTCTAAAATACTCATAATATCGAATGTTTCTTTTAACTTTTTGCTTAGTTTTATCAAACTTAATCGAAAATGCATGATGGTGATATGCTTTGTCTCTGAGCTCGTGAGCTTAGCCATATAAATTTTGCTATTAAAAAGCTACTTAGGAATATACCATTTTTCGTCCCAATCTTGTGAAAAGGGCCAAAAAGAAGTCGACGCCATTATTCCCCAAATCAAGAAGCGCAAGCGGAAAAAAAGCTGACGATGCACCCGTACCCATTTCCCGACAGCTTCCAGTCCAGCATTTCCTCGGCATCTCTGATCGTTTGCTCGCTTCGATTCTCGGTCGGTAATTTCTGGGCTTGGTCGGGTTATTGGTCAACGCGGAGTCAGATCTAGATCTTTGACGATTTTGGGTCTTCTGATCGTTATTGGGTTGGAACGATTTTCAGCTCGGGAATCTGGGGGAACCCCCGGTTTGTGAGCACTCCCTTTATTGATTCGGAGTTCGATTCTGCTTTTGTTGTTCTTGTTCTATCCAGCATGGCAGATCTGGGGGTGGGACATCGTAATCTCAGAACACGCACTTCTTGAAATATTTCAGCATCAGGGAACTCTAGATCTTCTTGTTGTTGAGATAGCAAGCAGTTTGTCAAGAATTTAGAGGTGGGCTTCGATTATTCCGATCATTTGGAGGTTGTAGCATGGATTTAGATGACTTTAGGGCGGTATTGGAGAGTTCAGGTGTTGATGTCTGGACGTTCATCGACACGGCGATAACGGTGGCTTCTTTGGACAATTTAAATGAGTTGAAGAGAAAGAGGGATGGGATTGTGGAGCGGTTATATGCAGCCACTTTGTCTTCCAAGTGTAGGAACTGTCAAACTGATGGTGTGGTGGATAGGCCTAATGGGCACATAATCAGGAGTTCGGTCCAAGAAGAGAAGGCCAAGGGTGGGGAAGGGAAGGCGAATTCACCCTCCACGCCGCAATCGGAGGACGTGAACGACGAGTTGGACCCTTTTGGGGGTTTGTTCGATGATGAGCAGAAAAAGGTTCTCGAAATTAAGAGGCATCTCGAGGATCCTGATCAGGTCTTGTTTCGTGTTGTCTGGATATATTTCGTATCTTCATTGTGTTTAGTTGCTTTTTCCTGTCTTTGAAGCAGAGCGTTTGATTATTTCTATGGTGTTTGGTTGGCATCTGTTAAGCAGTCTGACGATTCCCTGGTCGAGTTGCTTCAGAGTCTAGCAGACATGGACATTACATTCCAAGCTCTGGAGGTGATTATTGTGGAATGCTTGTTGGTTTCCCGAAGGAAGAAAAAAAGGACAATTTTTATAATCTTTCAGTTTCGGTAGGAATAAATTTCCTGTTTGTTGTGGTTGTTAGGAAACTGATATCGGAAGGCATGTAAACCAGTTCCGGAAGCATCCCTCGAATGATGTTCGGCGACTTGTGAAGCATCTTGTTAGGTTGGAAAACCAGTACTTTGTAAATTCTGATGTTTTTGAGCAAAAACTTTCTCGGCCTTTAGGCCGATATGGAATGACACTTTCGAGCAAGTTCTCGGCATGTCGGGATGCTGATTTTGGTTATTGTGTTGCAGGAAATGGAAGGCAATTGTGGACGAATGGGTAACTGGGAATCAGCCTGGAGAAATTGCCTCCTCTGCACTCTTGGGAGGTAAAAGGTTATTCTCTTTTTGAGAAACGAAACAAATTATCTTCTTTTATTGCAAAGAGCAAGTGAATATAACAGTGATGATGCTATACCACAAGCTAGTTGAAAATTGAAACTTGACATTCTGGCAGCTGATGGAGACTCGCCCCAGCAGAAAATTCCACAGAATGGTTACTCCAAGGTGAGAAAAGTGTTTCCAATATTTAGTTTCCTTTGTGAAAATTGATGAAATGTTTCAGTTTTCTGTTTTTGTTCTAATTCTTCATTTTTCCCCTAGGTTCCTGAATTTGGACTCTCTCCAAATCCTCAAAGTGAGTTCAGGCTTTGGAATCTGATTCAGAGACCATTTAGTTTATTCTAATTTTATAGCGATCGTCGAGATAAAATTATATTGTCTGAAACTTGTTTCGTACTTTGGTTGAACACAGATGGAAGTTCTGGCTCAGAGAGAAACTATTCAGAGCCAGAACCCAAGGCCAAGATGGTAGCGCGCAAGGAAACTCCATCTAAAGCACACCCACCAGTTTCAGCATCTGCTTCTGCACAAAATGTAATGATCCGTTTCTCTTGCCAAATTAGACTTCCTAACATGATGGCAATGTCCAGCTTCCAAGTGATGCGACCTATGAATAAATTGATAACGAGTTGCTCAAAAGAGACGCTCATAAACTTGATGTCGTGTGGCTAGCCAATTAGGTTTGAACATAGCAATTTCATGTTTTAAAAGACAAGCTGCTTTAGCATGGAGAACTCGTAGGCATATGGTATATGTGCTCCATAAAAGATTTGCTCTATTAATACTGGATTGTAACGTTGATATTGTTATTGGAATTTACAGAGACAGAGGGAGCAGAAGGAGAGCAGCTTTGATGCTGAGAGGCTGGCCTCAGCTAGGAAAAGGCTTCAAGCGAATTATAAAGAAGCTGAAAATGGTTGGGTTTTACTTGGTGCAATATGAGTTTTTCTGCGTTCGATCTTTTCTCGTTTAATCGGACTCCATACTGATTCATTCTGCTTGTCTATTGTTGTATGTTCTTTGTGAAGCTAAAAAGCAAAGAACGATTCAAGTGATGGACATTCATGAGATACCAAAACCCAAGAATGCCTTCTTTGGAAAGAACAAAGCTGGTGGTTCTCAGGGGAAGCACTGGTGATCTGAATGGCAGACATCACTGAAACAACAATACAAAGCGAGAGAAGCCTTTTTTGCAGGAACTGGAAAATTCCTAAACCCCTTTCTTCCTTCAAAAACTATTTTTGGGTCCTATAAATGACATAATCTTCCTCGTATTGCTTCCTTATTCAAGGACCGAAAAAACCCGAAAAGTCGGATTTAAGAAAGTATAATTTGCAGTTTGCACTGTGGTTTTCTAATGAAGTTTGTTCTTAGCCATCTGTGTTAGAAGATGGGGGTTTTTTCTTGAAAAGTTCGAACTTTTCCCACAAATTTCAGAGACTTTTTGTCGTCGACGGTGGCCCGTTCAAGAGGGTTCGCCATGTTATGAGATTGCTAGCAGGCAAAATTGTTGGTCGAGTGACGGTCTTCTTCTCAATATTTTTTTTCCTCTGGAAAAATACTCCAAGGTCTTGAGTCTATTTAATCGGTTGTTTTCATGTAAACAAGGTTTCCTCTCTCAGTTGTCTTAAAGAAAAAATAAACTCCTTTTCACTTTAGAACAAGCCAGTTGCTTGCCTTAGAACCAGAAGAACTGCATGATATCTGGGAAAAACCAACCCAAGAACTGTAAAAAAAAAAAAAAAAAACAGTGTTGTAGCTCCAATATTACGTAGCTTATAAAGTCTCCATGTTCTTCTTCCCTTATGATAGAGGTCCAGAGACAGAGAAGCAAAAGAGTGTATAAAGCTCAAGATGTCTTAACTTGCAAAAGCATGGTCGAGTCCTCAACTAGCTGAATCAGGTTTAGCATGATCAAGGTTGCATTCTTACCGATAGTTTGCTACTCTCGAAAGCTTTTTCGGGTCTGTACGACTAAATCAAGAAGTCAATTGGCGGGAGTTCATTTGAGAATTGGTTAAGTCGTAGAATTTTCGGTACCGGTTGCCTTCTCTTCGATCAGCTAATTTTGAATTCTAATTATGACTTCCCTTCTAAAATTCGAAAAAAAAAAAGAAATAAAGACATGGTATGACTTTGCAAAATTACAAAAAAAAAAAAAGTCATGTCCGATTCTATCCGTTAATATCTGAACAATTTGAAATGTTTTAGAGGTATTTCAGATTAAATAGAAGTTTAAGCAGTGACTTCCGCAAAATTTGCAAAAATAATCAGTCTTCTTCCACCAGCTCGCTTTCCAGGATAAAATGTTGATTCCATACCTTGTTTATTCGAGAAAACATCCAAAATGTACCTTACTCTTAACCTTTACAGAGACAAAGCTCATGCAACAAGAGTTGTGAGCAAATATATGACTGATCTAGGAATGAAGTCTTGGGAAGCTATAGTGGCTACTAAACTCCTGCATGGTAACACTTCTGTCAAATTTTTCAACTTCTGATCAGAAATTGATTTCTCTATTTCTCCTCAAAAGTAGAAGTTGATTTTTCTACTTCTACTCCAGATTGATTTCTGATAAAAGAAATTCGATTAGTAACAGTTGAAAATTTCTATTTTAAAATATTATTAACAAATTTTTTTGCGGTCCGGCAACCGATGACTGGCAGTGGCAGCGGGCACCGGCGATCGATGGCCGGTGACCGACAATCGGCGGTGACGGTGGTCAGCCGAGACTTGTGTGATTGAAGAAGTGATTTTGAAATTGAGAATTAAAAATTTTTAACTTTTGAAAGTTGACAAACAATCTAACTAAAAGTAGAAAATCCAACTAAAAGTAGAAAATCTTAATATAAGTCAATTTTTTTATCAAACGCATTTCTGTTTCGGAAGTGATTTTACCAAATGAAATTCCTTGCCAGATTGACTTATGGCAGGGAAATGACAAAGAATAAGTGTTTTCATGAGCATCCTAATGTGCAGGAGAAGTACTCTAGGTACAACACTTTGTTTCATGAAAATCAATGCCACTTTACAATGCCTTGTCAATGCAGATTTTGGTGATGTCGTGGACAATAGGAAGAGCACATTGGGTTATGCCTTTAGCTTAGCTAGCAAGGCAATTAATTAGATGTCTATACTTTAGAAGGGTGTCCCTCTCGATCGCCCAAGCGGAGTATGTTCATGTATTTAAAGATGGTAAGGAAATGATTTGGTTGAAGAATTTTCTAGAAGAAGATAGGCGAGGAGCAAGATATTAGTACACTTTTCAGCGACGGTCAACTGCTATGTGTCTTGTAAAAAATTCAATATTTCATTTAAAAAAAAGGATATTCAGTTGATGTATAACCACGTATGCGAGTTTATAGATGATATAGGACACTTATAATAAAGAGGATCCTTCGTGTGAAGAATCGGGCAAATATGTTAACCAAAGATGTTTCCACTAAGAAAATGAGGTTGTGCATCGCCTCAGTTAACCTCCATGTAAATAATACATATGTATTTTTTTTTCTCCTTTGCATTTCTCGCTCCTAATAAGTTGAGCATACGAAGCTATCAAAAGACAAGAAATTTACCACTTAAAACACAGCTACCAGAATTTAAAGGAAACCTTAACCTATTAAGCTTTAATTACGGGGACTTCGACCCTTTTTTACCTTATTTGCCCAATTTCAAGGCCAGCAAGACATTTCCGACGCTTAGTGAATGCTAATAAAAGTTATGACATTTAAATTAACGTGTTTTACAAGGTTAAGACATTCAAGTGATCGCAAAAAAATTATGAGGCACAAGTAAGCGTCATAGAAAAGTTATGACATTTATAATATGCTTATCTCGAAAATTGATCTCCATGCTAATTTGACTGATTTGTTGAATACTTGAATGTGATGCACTTGTTTGAACAATACTTAGCCTCCGCATGTTCCATGGAAAATAAATTTTCGAAAAGCATTTTGCAGATTTTTCGGCATTTGGGAGGCAAAAAATAAGCTAGTCCCAAAAAACAATTTCTCTCGTGGAAAAAACTACTTCAAAATTGTGGGAAAATTGAGTAGAGGAAAACAATTTTCTCATCCTTCCTTACTCATTTCTTTATAATTGATTTTTTTACTTTCTTTTTGTTATTTATTTATTTTTCAAAAATTTGGAAAATTTTATTTTCTTTTATTTTATCCTTTTCTTTTTTTATAATTGTTTTCTTTTTTATTTTTCTTTGAGAAAAAATCACCAAAAATTCCGAACTTTGCCCATAATGACATATTTACCCCTATTTTTTTTTTACACAAAACCCACCCCCCCAAACTTCCCCCACCCTGACGTGGAAAAAAGAAAAACAAAAAATACAAACAAATTATACTGTTCATCTTCTTCTCCGCTGGTTTGCGAAGTACTGTTGTTCATGAACGTCCCACACCACTTCGCCAGAGACTTCATCCCACCTAACCCCCCACCCCCACCTCCCACCCATCCAAAAGAAAACCCCCAAAGGAAATTCACCAACCAGAGGCTGCCGCCGCGCCGATGTCGCCTCTTCTTGTCTCTGAGGCTCGTCGCCTCCTCCATCTCGACTGCCCGCGCCACTGCCAAGCTTGACTTGTTCTGGACCGAGCCCGAGTCGGTGCCCAAGCACTTCTCCTCCTCCTTCCGATTCCTCCGCCGCCTCCGACTCCGAAGAGCTCCGAGCATCCATTCCTCTGCCCCAGCCGAGCGGGGAGTCGTGTGGCGAGGATGTTGTGCACCGGCTATTCGATCAGATAGCGTCCTGGTTCAGCCGTTCGTGCGATGCAGAGTGCTCGACCCTGACAAATCGACCGACAGGAAACGAGTGAAGAGCTTGGACGGGCGCGAGTCAGTGCCACTGCCCACAGAGATCGAGCTTCCCCCCAATCCTGAAAAAAACCTGTGAACTTCAATGACATGGTCAAGAATCTCAAGAACAGAGAGACCCACGAGCTGACCAAGAGCCAGAAGACTAAGCTCGCGTTCAGAGTCGTGAAGACGGAGCCAATCATAGTGCAGCAGGAGCACAACAAGGCCAAGAGATCATTCTCAGTGAGCTCAACAGGGGTGAAACTATGAATTAGCTCGCCGAGCTCGCGAGCACCAAGAGGGCTCAGACCCAGAGTTAGAGCACTTCCCACCGCCTCGGCCGGAGGGTCGCACCGTTAACGTTGCCGTCGCCGCATGGGAGGGGGAGCAGGAGGCAGCGGCGCGTGTAAAGTAGCGAAGAAGAAGATGAAGAGTAAAATTTGTTCGTATTTTTTTTGTTTTTCTTTTTTCCACATCAACTTTTTAACGTTGAATTTAGACGGAGCTCAAACACGGGATAGATCTGTCACGATGGCATACTTTGGGAGTTTTTGTCCCAAAAATAAAGTTTAGAGCAAATGTGTCATTATGAGCATATTTTGGGATTTTTGGTGATTTTTTCACTTTTTTGTAAATTTTTTTTTTTACATTTTTTTTCCCTTCCTACTTCCACCTCCTTCCTTCACCGGCCGCTCCTTCCTCCTTCCTCCACTGACCGTGGACCTTTGGGATCAGCAATGACGCAAACCGGCAAGCTCGAGACTCAGTGGTTCCGGCAATCTCGGGCTTGCCTGAGGCCGAGCTCCAAGAACATGGACGTATGTTGTCATGGCCAGTGGTTTTCCTTTTAATCCGACCTCTTTAAATAGAAATACAAGGCGCGTATATCGAAAATCATGTGCACAGGAGGATTGATGGAGATGCTTACTATTCATTCCCTTGTATCTTGATGGCTGCTTTGCCCAGAAAAAGGAAATCAACTTTAGTCAATCAATGCTCCTGCTTGCAAACGACGAACTTTGGAGGTTTGAAACGGACGGGAAAGAGATGCCGACGACTATTCCCAACTTCCGCATCGAAAACCGACCAAGCCACGCTCAATTCGCTGTCACACGCTAATCCAGCCGGAAAAGCCGCCTCAGATCACTCGTCGAGTCGACAAATCCAGACATATCCCTCCAGACCGCCTTTTTTGGTAAAGAACGCCGGCATTGGAACCGAGCTTGGCGGCGGCGACGTGATAAACGCCGTGGCTCACTGGCCTCAGGTGAGCCTGAGATTGCCGGGGCCCGCCAAGCCTCGAGATTGCCAGCGGTCGAAATAAGAAAAAAAAAGTAAAAAAAAAGAAAAGAGAAAAAATTAATAATGAATTTAAAAAATGAAAAACGAAAAATATATTAAAAGGAGTCTATAAAGAAAAATCAAATCCGATTATCTATATCAAATGACAAAAAATATTCTCAGAGCCTTTTTCATAATTTAGCCAAATACCGAAAAATATTGTCATTTCTCTGAAAAATAAATTTTCAGGAAATATTTTTAAAAAATCTCGCATGTTTTTTGCGAAACAAACTAACTTTTAGAATTTTATGGATTGCAAGTTTGAACGTGATCCACGTGTCCTAGACAAAGGCATTTGATAATTCCTTGGGTATGACCCAAAATATTTCAAAAGCCCCGTTTTTAGAATATCATCGCACTCCATGCTACAGACGTAATATTTATGTTATTTTTGGAAAAAATAAATAATTTGAAAGATATTTTTAAAAAAATAATTACTTGTATCGCTTGAAATAATTAGTCAATAAAAGATATTTTCATTATCAACGTAATTCTTGTGTAAACACTTTTGAGAACAATAAAAACGTAAGCAATACTAGAGATTATTTTTTGAAAATTATTTTTCAAATAACTTGGTTCGCGAAACAAACCTAGCTTTAATGATAATTCAATAGCATCCGGGTGCGTAGCAATCATAACAGAAGGACAATCAACCTTCCCGCACTGTACACAGTGACCAACCTCTGTCTAAGTGACTCCTCATCCCAATTCAGAGCAAAAGCACACGCGAGCACCCACACACACAAGCTCGAATTAGAAGACGATCATCTATGGAGAGGTGGTGATAGTGGGCGCCAGCATCGCGGGGTTGGCGGCGGGGGTGACCCTTAAGACGGTCGGCGTCCAAGCCCTCGTCCTCGAGAGATTGAAGGAGCTGCGAGCGACCAGTGCAGCTCTCGTTCTCCAACATAACTTGTGGCTCGCGCTCGACGCACTCGAGATTATCCTATGCACAGGCAAGGCCCTTGTTCGCTCTTTTTTAAATAAACGAAAAAACATTTTATTATTGCGGAATTACTGGAATGAGGTGAGGAATCAATTCGAAGTAGTAAAGGAAAGCCGTTCGACAATTACTTAATCACTAGAAAAAATAAAAAAAATAACAAATTTCCTTCGTCAATATTCTGATTTTCCGGCTCTTGTCCATCAGGGGATACATAAGAGATATCCAGACTAAATCGATTCAGGAAGTGCATTATGTTCCAAATAACCGGTGAATCGCCAATTCCTACCGAACATTTCATCATCACTTGTTTCCTTAGTTTAATGTTTTTAGATCTATCAATTTGTTGTGTATCTTCTACTATTTATGTTTCAATTCGCCCAAAATGGTACAAAAAAAAAAAAAACTGTTGGATAAATTTGGCAATTTGTTGTAATCTTCTACCATTTTTAAGAAGATAATCAATTAATCAAGTTTGATTATTTTAAACTCTTTTTAGATAAATTTGGATGATCTAATTAATTAAATAATTTTTATTAAGCAGGATTGTAGCCCCACCAAGAGGGGTTCATCGAAAAGTCCTGTTGGAAGTTCTGGCAGAGGAGCTCCCTCTGAATTCCATCCGACTCTTCTCCAACATTACTTCCGTCGACACAAAATTCGGACGAGGCTCATCCATTTGTATTGTCACGCTTGATGATGGAGGAGCATCGTAAAGTCCAAGGTCTCTACACTTCTCTCGAGCACTTTCTTTCGAATTTGAAATAAGTCGCGGTAACATGATGACTTTAATTTACCGGAACCGTGACTATTTGCACGTGTAGGTCGTTGTCCGATGTCGTGGCGACCACTCTATTGTGGCCAATTGGCTAGGACTTCGCTCGACAGCCTATTTGGGCTATTCGGGCCGATCGGCCATGCGCGGATTATCCGTGTTCCCGGATGGCCACGAAATAGACCACGGCCGCCGGTTTCAACAGTTTTGTGGATGTGGGCAAGAGGGGCAGGTTTTGTTGCTCTGAACGATAAAGAAGTGTATTGGTTCTATTTAGGAAACTCTCCTCTTAAAGGTACCATTAGATCTAGTTTTCATATTTTCTTTTCGTTTGTTTACGAGAAATGAATTATTTTAAAAAATATTTATTTTCCGCGAAACTAACGGATTCTTTTATCTTTCCTTTGTTTTGAATTATAAATTTTTAATGATATCAAGTGGGCTTGTTTTCTTGATATTATAAAGAAAAGTAGCCAGATTGCTTTTAGGAAAAAAAGAGAGGAAATAATCATGAATGATTGATTCATAAATTGGGGGAGGACCTACATATGATACTTCTTTAGCGATGGCTCACTCATCTTCCTTTATCCCTAACGATTCAAATTCATCAAGGTGTGGAAAAAAGGAATAGACTCAGAAATTATACAAAGGAAAATGAGCAGAAATTTGGCGGAGGACTTCCCGCCCGTGTGCCTCGACGTCGTCCAGCACTCCGATCTTTTGAGTTTGACATGGGCCCCGCTAATGTTCGGATATCCATGAGACGTACTATTCGGAAACCTAGCTCGATCAAACGTCACGGTGGCCAGAGACGCTATGCACCCGATGACCCCCCCGACTTGGGCCAGGGTGAATCTGTGGCGCTTGAGGGCGCGGTGGTATCGGGTCGGCACTTCGGGGACTTGACTTTGAAGCACGGGAAACTCGTGACCGGCGATATCGGGTTAGCTATAGAGAGGTACGCGAAGGAGAGAGGATACTGAGGGCGACGATATTGATAACGGCGTCGCACTTCTCGGGTTATGTGCAACAAGATGGGTCTAGTGGAATAATGAAGCTCCTCAGAGATGTTGTGTTCTATAAGCTTCTCTTGGCTAGAGTAATAAACAACATCCCACAATATGATTGTGGGATTCTTCCTAGTGTCGCCTCTTTGCCTTATGCAGATCCGAAAGCTCTACCTAATTACCGAGTTGCAAACGGTTAATGGTGTTCTATTTTGTTTTTGATATATGTGTTAGCATTATTATAATATTTACTTGATTCTCCATATCTCTCAGGATTATGCATATTTATTATTTGATCGTGCATATTCTTGATTGATTATATTTGGTAGTATCTTTATCTTATTACTTTAAATAGTCATAAGGTTATGTACCATTTAGCAATATATCGAGGTAGATGAATTTCCTTGCTTCTCTCTTCCGCATTCTTATTCTTGTCTTGCTCTAAAACCATGTGAGATTTAGTGGCTGTCAACTATTCTAAAAGCTTAACCTTTGTTCCATGAATGTATGATCTAATATCTACATGTTCTAGTACTCTCCCTTGCGCATAGGCTGCACTTTGACCTAAGCATGAAAATATGTAATTCGGGAGAAAAATATATGATGGAAAAAAATTGTACTTAGGATCTCATTCTTTGATATCATGTAACATTTAGTAGGATCACTGTCAACTCTCTAGAAGTTTAAGTTGTGAGATGAAGACGTGATTTAACATCTAAATATTCTAACAAGATGGTGGCGAAGTTTACAGCAATTCATAAGAAGTACATGATGGTATTGTTTGTCTCATGGTTGCACTTGTTTTTTCCTTAATTCATATGAACCCTTTTACTTAATGATCAGTTGCATCATGAGGAATTTGATTTCGGGTCAGTTATTTTTTTTTTCCAAGTTTTCCTAAAAATCAAGACACGAAACACAACAATAGGTACGTGCATCCTCTATCTACAAGATCACCAAACTAAACAAAGAGCACTTTTGGGTGCATTAGACTTCACTAAACCGATTTGATGTTTGAGTGAATGTTGGACATCTCTGTTCACTCTTCCTCTTTGTGCTCGGAAGGCTAAATAATAAGAGGCTTACTTGGCGATAATTGGCAACGTGACGCCTGAATGGAAACGAGCCTCAATTCAGAAGCGGCACTTGTGGTCGTGTATGAGGACCGCCTAGTCGTTAGGGTTTGGTAATTTGCAACATTGGTAGCTAGTAGATGAACATTTCCATCAACAATCATGATATAGACTAAGATGCTTAGGGCATGTATGGCAACACTTCTGCTTTAAAAATCATCTTCTAGTCAGAAGTGACTTTTCTACTTCTACTCATAAGTAGAAGTTGATTTATGATAAGAGAAATTCATTGGTAACAGTTGAAAATTTCTATTTTCTGAAATATTATTAATAAAAATCTTTCATGAAATATTATTGTCGACGGCCGAAAATTTCTACTCCGTTTTTAATTTTTTAAATTTCATTAAAATATAATTTTATTATAAAAAATATATTATTTATTTTTTAAAAAAATTATTTCTACTCTGGCTACTAGAGACAGCAACTTGGCGATTGACGGCAGTAGCGGTGAGCAACGGTGGGCGGCGGTCCATTATGGGCGGTCAGCGGTGCGGTGTTCAGTAGTGGCCAACGAAGGTCGGTGGTAGGTGGCGATGGCGGAGGCCTGGTTGGGAGAGATAGGAACTGACAACGTAAAATGGTCAAAGTGAGAGAGATATTGATGTTGAGAGATTAATACTTCTAAAAGAAAAGTAGCTTATTTAACTTTTGAAATTATCAATAACTTAAGAAATAGAAATTTGCTTCAAAAGCAGAAATATAATGCTGCCTAACCAAACGAATTTCTGCTTCAAAAGTTGTATTACTAATCGAATTTCTGCTCCATAAGCATTTCTAGAGCAGAAAATCATTTTCAGAAGTGTCACCACGCGCGCCCTTAGTGTTCTCGTGAGGTAGAAAATGGCTTAAAGAGACGAGTTGTGGGATTTATTAGGACCATTAACTACCTTTCTTATTGATTAATCTGTTGAATGTTGTATGAAGACAGCCAAGTGTGCTTGTAGAGAAAAGGGCTTGCTACCGGGGCCTTACTCCTAGTGTACTTGATGGGATTTATCGCACATTGAATCAGGATGATCAAACATAACAAAGAAAAATTGAACGACGCATTACCCAGGTTCGCCCCAGAATAAAGCTACGTCCTGCAAAAAGATCTTACTATGATGTTTTGGTTTACAACCACAATTCGCTACAATGATAAGCAAAAATGAGCAAAATATATATACCTTAAACGGGCCTAAAACCTAAACCTATCCGAAATCTCTTGATCCCACAATATACGGGCCAACTTAAAATAAAGCCTAAATCCATTGTTATTTCGGGGGCGCTGTCCCCGAATCCCCGCATCCCGCGCGCAGGGGTCACATATCGTCGGATAAAACTTCTGTTTCCCTAAACTTACGTTGGCGTGCCCGGTGTGAGAAACAAGGGTTCCCGAAGTATTCGTCAACTCTAATATTCTCCCACTTGGTAGATACTTCGTGCAAATGAGAGCTTTTCCAATATCATTCCTCTTTAATCCAATCGCAGTAGAGTACCATTCAAACTTCACACCTGTGACGGCTTTAGTAAGAAAGTCTGAATTATTTTTCATTGTATTGACCTTTACAAGCCGAACCTCATTCTTCTCCACTTTTTTCTCGGATAGAATGATATTTTATATCAATGTGCTTTGTGCGTGAGTGAAACACTAGATTCTTAGCTAAATAAATAGCCCATTGATTATCACATCTCACATCTCACATCTTCGGCACTGGCTCAAAACCAAGCTCCAAGCACAATCGCCGTAACCAAACGGCCTCTTTTCCAACATGAGTAAGAGCCATGTACTCAGCCTCCGTAGAAGAGAGTGCTATCACACTTTGCCTCCTACTCATCCAACTCAACGCAACCCCAAACAATGTGAAAACGTATCCGTCAGTGAACCGTCTACTATCAATATCTCCACCCCAATCTGCATCTACATGGCCTACAATATCAAGCATATTTTCATTCCCTTTACCTTCAAAACTTAAATACAAATTTTAAGTTCTACGAAGATACCTGAAAACTCTTTTGATCGCATTCAAGTGTTCTCTATCTGGGTTAGACAAATAACGACTCAAGACTCCCACAACTTGGGCTATATCCGGACGTGTGTACACCATTGCATACATCAAGCTATCCACTGCACTCGCGTATGAAACTCGAGCCATCTCCTCCGCCTTCTCATCCATTTTAGGACACTGTTCCTCAGTTAGTTTGGTCCCTAAAGGTATAGGGGTACTAATAGGCTTGCAGTCTATCATGTTGAATTTTTTCAACATTTTTTTGATATATTTCTCCTGCCCTAGCCACAGCTTCCGTTTCTCACGGCCCCTCTTAATCTGCATGCCCAAAATAAAATTTGCAAACCCCAAATCTTTCATTTTGAATTTCTTGACCAACAAACTCTTCATAGATTTTACCATCTTCATGCTATTTCCAATCAACAGCATATCATCCACATATAGCGTGAGGATGGCAAATTGACTGCCTGTTCTCTTCACATAAACACAATGATCAGAATTTGAACGCACAAAATCAAGCTGGAGCATGTACATGTCAAACTTTTGATACCACATATTTGACGACTACTTTAACCCATATAAAGACTTTTTCAGTTTGCACACCAGATTCTCCTTTCCTTTTACTTCAAAACTTTCTGGTTGCCTCACATAAATCTCCTACTCCAAGCCCCATGAAGGAATGTTGCATTTGCATCCATCTATTTCACCTCAAGATAGTATGCAATTGCTATAGCCAGAACAAATGGTATCGAGGTCAATTTTGCCACGGAAGAGAAAATCTAGTTGTAATCAACTCTCTCGATTTGAGAATGCCCCTTAGATACGAGCCTAGCCTTGTACTTCTCCACAGTCCCATCTAGTTTCATCTTTTGCTTGAACACCCATTTACACTCAATTGCCTTTCTATCCTTAGGCAATTTACATAGGCTCCATGTTTTAATAGGTCAAGCGATTGCATCTTATCTATCGTTGCGAGCCCCACCAATTCGCATCATCCATGGATCTCGCCTCTTTACAGAAATAAGATCATCTCCGGTAATGCTTAAAGCATGAAACGTACTCAATGCACTAAGTGAATATCAAAGTGGTACCCGTCTATCCCACGTCGATCTCTTGAAAGTCGACATGCTATCTGTCTTCGGGTCTTCATCTAAATCTGCATCTACGACTTCATTAACCAAGTCCTCTTACTTCGGATCAGAATCAAACTCTACTAGCATATCTTGCGAAACCATCTCCACAGTTTCAGCTTTAGGACTTTCTTCAAGCACTACCACTTTCTTGGGGTCATCATCTTTCTGTGCGCAGACCTGGGATTATGGTTCACGAAAGACGACATCCTTGCTATAAACAATGGTATTTGATTTGGAATTCCACAACTTATAGCCCTTGACCCCTTCCTTATATCTGACGAATATGTTCTTCTCAGATTTATTGTCAAGCTTACCCCTTTTCTCCTTGGGCACATGAACATAAGCGTCACACTTGAACACCTGAACATGTGACAAATTCGGCTTCTTCCCAAACACTGCCTCATATGGTGTATGGTCTTTCACTGATGAGGTTGGTGACCGGTTCTTCAAATTATTGGTCGTGGCTACAGCTTATGCCCAAAATTCATGCCCCAAACCTGCCCAACTCAGCATGCATCTTGCCCTTTCTATGAGTGACCGATTTAATCTTTCAGTCATACCATTCTGTTGAGGCGTATGTGGGGGTTGTCTTTTGCCTTGCAATACCATTGTCTACACAAAATTGCTCGAACTTCTCCGAAATAATTCATCTCTGTTATCTGTACGAAGTATCTTGATTTTCTCGCCTAATTGGTTTTCAACCAAAACCTTAAATTGTCGAAAATTTTCAAATACTTCTGATTTACTTTTAATAAAATAAATTCAACTATAACTCGAAAACTCATCTATGAACGATACATAATACCTATATCCTCCAATAGATGGAGTCGGAGTATGCCCGAAAATATTACCGTGAATCAGCTCAAGAACCTCTGTTGCCCTCATACCGGTGTGTTGGAAGATAACTCAGTTCTATTTTCCATTGAGACAATGTTCATAGAATCCAAAGCCCATAGAGCAATCTGGTACTCTTTCTACCATTTGATTGGAAGTTAATGTAGATAGTCCATTTTCACCGATATGCCCTAGCTTTTGATGCCACAATATGGATGTAGCATATCTATCTTCCTTGGTCTTTTCAGAGATGAAACTACTACCAACAGTCACTATTTCCCCAAGCAGCTTATAGAATGTCCCATGACAGACTCATCGTGCCATCACAACAGAACCTTGAGTTATCTTACACGAATTCTTATCACAGCTGAAAGTAACCCCTGAATCAGCCATCATATTGACTGATAACAGGTTTCTACTCATCAAGGGTGTGTACATCACGCTGGAAGAGTCTTCACCGTGCCATTACTCATCCTTAGCTTCACCTGCCACGCTCGACAATCTGAACTGCAATATCATCTTCGAGCATGACATCTCTATTATTATATTGCTCATATTCATAAAATTAGTGTTTATGAGGCGTCATGTGGTATGAAGCACCGATGTCGATCAACCAAATATCATTGTCTGACTGTGCCATATATGTAGTAGCCAAATATATATCTCCTCCGTCAACCTTCTTCTTTCCTGAGGATAATTGTCACGTCCTGAACCCTGCAAGCTCGTGAACATCCCACTAGGCCGTTTATATTACAATAGTCTCCTAGGATCCCTTGGCCAATTAATTCAAATACCAAAATGCAATAAGGTCGCGGAAGTAATTAAACAGTTCCATACAAATTCACAATGAGATGGCTTAGGACAAAGGGCTATACTTTTCTTATTAATAAAATTCTCCTCAAAAGTTATTGCAGTCAAGTACCTATAGTTCAATTCCTAAATCCTCAAAATTCAGACATCAATCCCTAAGACCACAAAAACATGAAACCAATCATGCTATTACTTCATCAAGAGCTCATCCTCATCTTGCTTGTATTTCCATTCTCAAGGATGTGAAAAAAATGTTAATACCCAACGGGTTGATATATAAATCTGAGTAAGTGAAACCTAAATCCAGATCTGAACATCAGTTCCCCCTGTGACATTTCGAATTTCGAACCTCTCGAGGTTATTGAATGAGAGGATATTGAACGATGTATTTCAGCTGTAACTCACTCGGAGTTGGCAACTCTTGAGTTAAATGATCAAAAAGGAAATACTGATGCGGAGTTGGGTATGTGGACTTGGGGAATTTGAATAAGAAATGACACTTTGACCGTGAGGATTGTCGAGAGAATATTTTAGGCCAACAGAGATCAATCTAGGAACCATTGTGGAATGCCTTGCTAGTGTTATACGTTGGGACGCAGGTGATTCCGCTTAATCAATGTGTAATTTGCGAGAATTTCCTAAATCGGATCTCGATGATCAAGACCGCATGAGCTAGCGATAAAGCCTCGCAATTACATGAAAATCAAAGTCGCCACAGCTTGAGAAAAATCCCAAGGTCGATACGTGTAACGCCTGCAAGAGTCGCCCATCAGTTAGAGATAAATTGAAATTACAGTCGACGAGAGTTTGACATGAAATTAGACCTCAAGATTTGGATATTGGACATTGAGGAATTCTAAAATTTAAATTGAAATGGACAGCGCCTCATCGAGGGTGGTTTATATTGAAAAAAAATGAAATTTTCGATGAAAAGTGCCAAATGATCATTTTGCCCTTTGACCTTTGGCCTTGCCTTAAAAACCAACAGCGGTTATTTTGGTCATTTAACCCCCTCTACATGCTGTCAAAAATTGAGGAAGGAATGGTCAATGGAAGTCAATGGTGGACTAAGGCCTTCTAGAAGCAAGACAAGTGTCATTCAATGGGTGGCTTAGCATTAATTACCAATCTTATCATTTGACCCAAAATGGATTATTCGTGTGTAATACCCTCTCTCTCTCTTCATTTTGATAAACTCGAAACCTTTCTTCATGCAAGTCGTGTTTTTCCAACTCCTTTACAAGGGCTGTCGTATTCCAAATCCAATCATGCATTGGATATTCCTACTCATGAGGTCCTATGGCCGCGATGTGTAAGCAACAACCTTCCACGTTGCACTAATTTACAATCACATTTTCTTTTCACGTCATGCCATCGTAACTCTCACCATCCTTCACTTTCCAATGAAATCACCATCATCGACACGATTGCCAACTAGGCTTAAGTCCTTAGGACTCCTTTTCATATTTGTTCGTCCACCTGCGCCACACCTCATCCTTTGTCCATTTCCTTAATAGAATAGCTCCTCTAGGAAATCTTTCCACGATCCGTTTATAACAATCCATCAATTTCCAGGAAACTTCAAATTTCAGTAGCTCGTGTCGACCTTAGTCGGTCCATTACTTATTCCAACCCTTAAAGGCTCCTCAAGGGTTTCATTTCCGACTGAGGAATCTTACCTCATCAGGTCCATAGCCCGCGCTCATCCCATTTAGCATGCATTAAACATTTCCTTAGAGTTCATAGAATACTTTCAAAGGTTGAACATGTTTCTCACGACTCTTTAGATGAGTTCAATCATCGTCTCTCAAGACGGTAATAATCAACCCAATTATTCCTCGGATACTCAACCCGATTATTATCAGCTTCTTGCTATCAGATCTTGAATCGTTTAAACTGTACTTCGTACTATCCACTTGAGAGCTCATACCTTGGCTCTCTGCTCTCATGGGTATCCACTTCGACCTTGTAGCATTTTGTTCATTTTTGTCACTCTTTCCCGAGGAAGCACTCTTGTCTTAACCGCTAGTTTCCGTAATCAATCAATGTAATTTTATTTAAATTCCGTCCATTCCACCAAACATCGACATTATCCTAGAATTCAACGTTGTCCACAGGACAGTTTCTCGGACTTAACTTTCATGAATCATTAAAGTCCCACGTCTTCTTTCTCAGTCCAGACGTTCCATCTTAATATCAAGATAATTAGGATTTTTTCTTCTTTCCACACTAGGTTTCTTACCCTAAGAAGGAAACTATACACTTTAGTGGCATTCTCTTACTTCAAGTCCACTTTGTCCTTCCTATTCTATAGGACGTCAGTCTTAGAGTTTGCACCAACAACGGTGTTTTTTCTCCAAGATTCCCAAATGTCACCATACTTGACATTTTTCTTCCAATGACTCAGTCACCTCAAGTGACAAGATTCGTTAGTCCTTGGGCTCCACTAATTCATGTATCGAATACTCAATTCGATTACCTTAAATTACTCTGCAATTACACTTTAAGCGCTCTTTTCGCTTACTCAACCATTCGTTAGGATTACGAACAGCCAGGACTATCAAGTCCACTCACTTTCCTTTTCCTCAACGACCATTTCATGATTTTATCACCCTTTTAAAACGACACCCTACTCATTAGGGGTGATAACTCGCAATGTCATTTCTTGAGATTCCGATTCAACTTCAATCAATCTCATTTCAATCACAACGTCTGACAATTGACATAACTCTTTCCTTAATTTTCTCACGATAGAAGCAACAAAATGTCAATCCCCTATTACGAACCTTACGTCAAGGTAACAATCATTTCTCGTAGGTACGTTCCATATTCCATAATGAACATCTCTTTGCTCGTAATCCATGAGCATGAGTTCTCTTATTCATAAGTCTTTCGATCATTCTCTTCTTTAATTGAGTACCATTACCATTCCTCAAAATTAGGAATAACAACTAGCCATAAGGCTTTTAATTTCCAATCCACTTAAGGACTTCACGTCTCATTCAAAGAGTCCTTGACCACTTTCAGTACACTTAGATGACCTTGGGGACTCCGCCTTATATTGGTCGATCATTTTTAGATCCTTGCAAGACTATTAGGATCTAACAACCCTTGCTCTCAAGCAATCCCAGGAAAGTACTTCCATTAAACAACTCAATGAAGGCGATTCAGACAAGTATCATGCCTTCAAGGGAAACTCTTTCATTGGTGACATTTCACCAATCATCAATAGCCTCTTAAGGCTAAAAACTGTCAGGGTCACTTTTTTTCTTCAGTGTACCCAAAACTTCTAAGGTTCTCTCACAATACTCTCAATTTATAAGAAAGCAGTTTCAAACTCATTTTCTTCATCGAACCTTACTCGACCTCAACCTCGTGAACCATCTCACAAGCTATTCTAACTCTTGTGATTCTTTTTCAAGTTTTCACTTTGAAAATGAGTAATCTCAGAGTCATCTTTCTTGTGACTCTCATCACTTTAACTCATTGATTCTAGCATCTATCACCATAGTGACTTAGGCAATCATGGCAGCTCCTCCTCGAGGTTGCCTACCCAACAAATTTTCTCATTTTCATGTAAAGTTCTCACGATCCATTCAACTCTTGAGTTTTACGTGATTAACAAAATCGAGCCATACGCTCTTCTCGTACTCATATTCCAATTGTTCTCTTTACTCAATTCTCATGATCTTTTTCAGTTCTCGGATCTTCCATACTATGTATACTCGAGCCCAATGCTCTTTTACGACCATACTTTGGTCGTTCAACGTCATTATGTTCTCATGTCACTTGAACCACTATGATTCCCTCTAGGAATCAAAGACTTAGGTCATCTACTCAAGTCTAACACTCTTAGACTACTCACCTCATTATCTTCACCATCGACCATCCAGTGGTTTCCGAACAACTCTCAACTAGTTGCTCATTATTCAAGGATTCCAAATCATCCTTAAGCAGCAACCACACAACAAGCCAGCCTCAACGAGCCAACTTCTCAATTAACAGCCATTACTAGGCAAGCCTCAACTAGGCCAAACTCAACTAGGCCAAACTCAACTAGGTCAACACCAAGCAAGTACTCAAAGTGCCAATTCAATCGTTCATGCCATAAATCCAAAGGCATCTACCACTCTAACATAATTACAACAAACTATCTTAATCTCAACAAACATTAGTTCAATGGATATAAACCCCACATGTCGTCTAATCTCTCAGTTAGACCTTGGTCAAGCCAATCACATGATGCCAACTATAAAACATGCCCAATAGGCCAATCATAAACGCATGGCATTTACTGCCAAACACGAAGTTTTTAACCATGCCAATCATAGGCATCATTACACATGCCATATCACTTTCGAACATTCATTTCGAGAATTAATCTCGTGCCATACATATCTTAACCATAATTGGACTCAACTTGATACCCGTTGACACCTAAATTTTTATTCATTCCTTTAAATGCAAAATGAGGGTTAATCATAATTTTCACAAAAAAACTAAATCTTCATGCATTGTATATTTACTTTCAGTCAAATGCACGTCGCCTGTATTTAAGGTCAAAGGTGAGTCAATTAAGCGTAGTTTGGCAGACAGGTGTGCAGACCGTCATCGGTAACCCGTCAGGGCTTCTTCGTCTCGCAATTATATCGCATCAGGACTGTGGCCAACTTAACCCCGCGATCACATCGCATCAGGGCGCCGAATCACATCAAATTCCACCCCGCGAACTCGTCGCATCAGGGTATATTTATATTTCCTATCCCGCGTCTCATACTCTTCAGGGCTTCACCATGTCACTGCCCCGCGTCTCATATGCCTTAGGGGCTCGCCATGCCACACTTGTGCCATGATTTTCAAATAACTCTCTATACAAAATGACATGTGCAATTCAAACACAACTTAAGATTCATGGCATACAAAGTAGATCAATGAACTTCGGACATGGCAAACAACTCAAGCATATCTAATATCACACAAGGACGTCTTATAACATCTTAGAACATAACAAAACTATCTCCTTAGACAATTAACCTTAATTCAACCAACTCAATTCATGACTCACCCAATTGAGTCCAATCTCCCTAGCTTAAGGTTAGGAATTCTCTTACCTTGATTTCAACATCACAGTTTACTCCTCTTGAGCCTTCAAAATTTCGGCCCTCAATGTCCAATACCGAACTTAATGTGCAACCTAATAAAATCTAACCAATTAAATCAATTTCAAATCCAATTCAACCATCCATGAACCCCAAGTCTCCATAGCATTATTCTCATCATTTTAACACATCTTAATCATTAATTTGAGACTTAAAATTCAACCATCATCAGCCCCACAGATTCAGTTTGCACAGAATAGAACCGGGCTATGTTCAGTTTTGTGTGAACCGAATGGATCCGGCCATATATCAACTCTAAATTCACCATTTAAATGCTATACCACCTCTTAACATGTCTATCTTAGGGTTAAGAGGTCTCACCGAAAATTTGAGGTCGATTGATCATCGGAAACCCATCCTAAGTTGCCGGATCTCCTTGGGTCAGTACCGACAGTTTTCTGGGTAAGATTCACAAGGCCGGTTCATGGTCAAAACTTTATCAAATCCATCTCAAAATTTGTACCACAGATTCATCTACAAGTCTACTAGGTCTCCACAAAATGTGAGCTTAAAAATCCAAGATTTCAGCCACTAAACAGGTCAGAAACCGGACCTACCTTAGATTGGAGCAAATTCCATCGACTCACGGGAGAATCCTTGCTTTGGATTCCTTGATGCTCTAAATGACCTGATTCCACTTTGAGGGGGTCGGCAAGACATAGATCTTTGTTGGTGTGGCCGGAGGTGGCCGTTGGACTGACCAAACAGAGCCCCAAATTTTGGTCGCCGTTGCAGAAATAGGGAGGAGGAAGATGAAGAAGAAGAAGAAGGAGAGTGGCGTGAGTTTGAGGGGTTCCATGGCCTGTCAAATGATTGAAGAGAGAGAGAGAGAGAGAGAGTTGTTTATCCAAAGCTTGAGTCAAGGCTTTGAATGTTAGGTGAGGAAAAGTTGACATGACCATGCCTCTCCATCTCTTGACACTTGGCAATGGTCTCTTCCTAAGATGATCCAAGGGCTCTCATTCCATCTTGATTCTTGGCAGCCATGGGTGGTTATAAGACCAATTTTCCCTTCTCTAATTGTTTGGGCAAAGTTCTAAGCTTGAGGGGCAAAACGGTCATTTTACCCCCGACGTTTAGAACGTCGTTTTTCTCATTCCGAAAATCTTCGATAGGGCGACGGCCAATCCGAATAACATTGGAATTCTTGATTTTTCATTTTCAATCTTTCAAGGCTCGTTTCTGATAGTTTTCTCTATCAAACGTGGTTCCAGCCTATCCCGAACCGATGGGCGGCTTTTGCAGATATTACGCGTATCGACCCGTGATTCATATCGCGTTTAGGGCTCGTCAATTCGTGGCAGCTTTGGTTATCATATAATTGTGAGGGTCTATTACTAGTTGCCTTAACAATCCTTATGGCCAAAGCGTCATTTCCTATCCGAGTTCCCTAGGTCCACGTACTTCGTCTCGTGTTAGCCTTTTCCTTTTGGTTAGTCTACTCAAATTGATCAGGTTCGAGCGGAATACGGCTGAAATACATCTCTAGATACACACTTCTCATTACTAAGCCTGAAATCAGCTGGAAATCAGAATGTCACAGAACAACTCAACAGAAGTAGTCTAGGCAGATCTCATGTTTTCGAGGAAACCCTTCCTCTGGTGACCTTTCACCAATCATCAATAGTGTGTTAGGGCTAGTAACTACCAGGGTCACTTTCTTTCTTCAGTGTACCAAAAACCTCTAAGGTTTCCTTATCAAGATTCTCAATCCAGAGGGAGACAATTTCAAATCTCATCCCTCCATCAAACTTAGTAAATCTCAATCTTATTCATAGCTTCACAAGCTTTTCAAAACTCTTATGATTTTTCCCACGCATTCACCTTTCTCGTGAATGAAATAACTCAGAGTCACCTTTCTCGTGACTTCCATCATTTAATTCATCAACACTAGCATCTGTCACCATAGTGACTTAAGCGATCATGGCAACTCCTCATGAGCCTATCTACCCAACAAATTTTCTCATTTCCATTTAAAGCTCTCACGACCTATTCAACTCTTAAGTCTCACGTGATTAACAAAATCGAGCCATCCGCTCTGCTAGTACTCATATTCCAATTGCTCATCTTTACTCAATTCTCATGATCCATCTCAATTCTTGGATCTTCTCATATCTTACATAATCGAGCCCAATGCTTTTCTACGACCATGCTGTGGTCGTTCAATGTCATTAGGTTCTCATATCACTTGAACCACTATGATTCCCTCTAGAAATCAAAGACTTAATTCATCTACTCAAGTCCGGCAGTATTAGACTGCTCATCTCATTATCTTTCACCATCAACCATCAGTGGTTTTCAACAATTCTCAACTAGTTGCTCTTCATACAAGGATTCCAAATCATCCTTAAGCAGCAACCATTCATCAAGCTAGCCTCAACGAGGCAACTTCTCACCTAACAGCTAAATGCCAAGCAAGCCTCAACTAGGCTAAAACTCAACTAGGTCAATACCCAACAAATACTCAAGGCATCACTTCTATAAGTCAATCGTTCATACCATAAGCATAAGACATTTGCCACTCTGTCACAAACACGATAGACTATCTCATTCTCAACAGACATCAGTTCAATGGGTATAAACCCCACAGGTCGTCTCACCTCTCAGTTATACCTTGACCAAGCCAATCACATGATACCAATCAGAAAATATGCCTAACAGGCCCATCACAAACATCACTTTTCTTTTTCAAAGGGCTTCCACTGCCAAGTACGAAACTTTTAACCGTGCCACTCATAGGCGCCATTACACATGTCATGCCACTTTCGATCATTCTTTTCGAGAATCAATCCCGTGCCACACATCTCTTAACCACAATTGAACTCAACCTGATACCTAGATTTTTCCTTTCAAGTTATGGCTCGGGTCATTCCTGCCTCTTGCCATCTTAGAAACCTGCCAGGAGCTGCTCCTTGTCCGAACCTTTCTATTCCGACGATCACTCCCCGCCCTCATTAGTCCTGGTCGTTACAGGTTGTTCCAAGTCATACATCTACGGAGAAAGCCTCGTTCCACACGTCTCATACCATGCTTCATGACGATTTATAGGTATCCCATCAACTTGTCCCATACCAAGCGATAGTTTATTAAGTCCAACAACGATAAATTCATGCATGCACCCTCATCAACTTTCATTTCGTAACCACAAACACATGCACAACATGACTGTCCTCACCACTTGTCATATCACAATCGCCTTCAACCATATACCTCAAATGGAGTTGCTAACTAAATCAAGTCCATATGCATTCGATCACAACTAGCCTTTAATCAAACATTATTTACCTACTTCCTTGTATACATCTCATCTCATATCGTCCAAGGTTGTCAATAGAAATCGATAACTAAACCATCAAGATATAATGTAATTCAAGCCTGAATACATTAATATCAGTCGTCTTTTTATAACTCATATTCCCCAAGTTGGGTCATCAACAAACCACGATCACAATCATACACTCTAATTGACCCTTCATTCATAAGCTATTTTCAAGTAACCTCAAATCCAAGCTTATGACTCTTCAATCTCTACTCATTTCCTTGTGAGCCTTATTCATGAAATCACTCAAGATCATCAATCGAAATCAACTCTAGAACCATTAGGGTGCACACAAGTTCTAGCCTATAATCCTCAAAATTTAGCAATTCATGCTTAATCCTAAAGGTCTCACTACCTAATTGTCCTCAAGTCATCTCTCCTTATCTCTCCAACCCTCAATCAAAATGGATCGAGCTGACCTTATTCTGATACCACTTAAACGTGGATGTCACACCCCGAACCAGGCGAGCACGCAAACATCCCACCAAGCCGTAATCAAGCTGTGCCATCCAGGATCCTTCGACCAATCATATATCAACTATACAAAGGAACAAAATCGCGGAAGCCATAAAATTGCTCCATATAATGACATTATGAAATGACTAAGGACAATAGGGTATACACTTCTTATAAATAAAATTCTCCTCAGAAGTTATCGCAGTCAAGTACCCAAAATTCAATTCCTAATTCCTCAAAATTCAGATACAATCCCTAAGGTCACAAAATACATAAAATCTTTCATGCCATCACTTCATCGAGAGCTCTTCCTCATCTCGCCTGTATTTCCGTCTTTAAAGACTTGAAAAAGTTAAGCCCCCACTAAGGTAAAATATAAATCTCAATAAGTGAAACCTAAATCTAAACCTGAATACCAATCCCCCCAGACCACACTCGCACACGCTATCATATACAGGCATTCATCAATGCAAAGGAACAAGGCCTTCGTAAACCAGACATAATAACAATCAAGCATGGACCATCTTGTGGGTTCAAGCTCAAAGCACAAATACATGCAACTCGATGCACAACTGTCACCACTTTCTCATCCACCCACGTACTCCACTAGCACTCTTGCCAATTGACACACCGGGGCCACAGGCCAATCGATGTCCTCGTACCACTAGGGCTACAGGCCAATCGGTACTTTCAAGGCTCAAAGCCATTCAATGCCACTAGGGCCATAGGCCAATCGACATTCTCTTTCTTATTCGAGTTAACTATCATCTGATACCACCGGGGCCACATGCTATAGGACTCATGCTTCACACATTAGCCTAAATCAAACATATTGTCTTCAATGTGACAAACCATTTAATCATCGCTAGGGCCCACGGCCGCGATGTATCACAAGGGCTCCAAGCCACGATATAATTTCGTAGGGCTCTAAGCGAAAGCATCGCCAAGGCCCACGGCCGCGATGTATCGCCAAGGCTCCAAGCCACGATAAAATTTCAAAGGGCTCCAAGCCAAATCATCGCCAGGGCTCCAAGCCGCAATATAATTTTATAGGGCTCCAAGCCAAATCATCGTTACGGCCCACGGCCACGATGTCATCACTAAGGCCCATAGCCAGTTTACTACCAGGGCATCTCAACCAATTCTTTAACAATAATAGGGCTCATAGCCAATTTAATAACAAGAACAGGGCTCACAGCCAGTTATCATCTCAGGGACTCACAGCCAACGCGATCTCCAAGGCCACAGGCCAACGATCGCTGGGGTACCATGGCTCATTCATAAAACACAGGCATTATAGCCAATTCAATACTATATGCACTATAGCCAAATTCAATAACAGGGCATCGTTACCAATTCATGAATATAGAGCTCAATAGCCAAACTATTTTACTAAGGGCTCAATAGGCACTTGCCTCACAAGGCTATCTAGCCAATTGACACACACTAACCAAACATAACATCAAGGCATATCACAATATTCAATCCACACTATGCCATTCAAGCCATGAAATTTGCTACTTAATCAAGTAATTCAAGCCCTAGAATTCACCAAGCACTCAATTCATCCCATTAGTCAATCCAGTAGTGTCCTAACATTCGGGTAAGGATTTAGGAAACACTTACCTCGATTGATTATCAATACTTCACACTAAGTAACTCCCCTCAATGCCATAAGTATACAATCCACCAAGAATTCCTCGTCAACCTAGAAAGATTTACCAATCTTGAATAAAAACCATGGAATACTTACTTCCATTAACCCAATCCTTCCTTAGACATACCATTGGCAATTCATGACACCTTAATAATCAAACGAATGCATAATGACGCTTCCACAAACCCTCAATGGGTTCGGTTCACACAGCCATGCACAGGACTAAACTCAATATGGAGGTTTAAGTATCCGTTTTGATCATAATTCTCGTCTAAACCTCAATCTACTTTTCACACTTCTCATTGACACTTCACAACACATCAAACGGGCCATTATTAGTCCATTTGAAGTTCAAATATTCCTCCCTTAGTCCCTAAACAGAACCGACCAGCATGATTCACCCACCAAAACAGAATCGATTTCGGTTTCCAACCATTAAATCTAGCTATTCTTCAATTCCAAGTGTAAATCTTTGCAAAAATAACATACTAAGACCTTCATTTACATGTTTGGAAAGCTCAAAGTGAGATTTGAAGTGGATTGACACCCCAAAGACTTCGGAACAGCCCGATCTCCTCTTGATCAGAATCTGTCCAGTTTTGATCATCAATGTTCAATCATGAAAACCCAATTTAAAATCATCAAACTTGCAACCACAGACCATCTAACCATAGTACTAGATGTTATGAAGCTCTCCTAAAATATTTGGGACCATTTGGAGTCCAGAAGCTCCCAAAAATGCAGCCTCTCTAAAATCGGGTCAGAATCTAACCTTTGTCCACTCAAATAGACTTGCAGGACAAACGGATGGGCCAAATTAAGTTCATAATACCTTCCTAGAATGGCAAGACGACAAGCTTTAAGATGGAGGTAGTTTTACCTCAATCCGAAGTTGGAAGACAAAGTTATGGTCAAAACAGTGAGCTGATTTTCTCTATCCGCGAGAACACTTCTCGGCCGAGACCAAAAATGAAGGAGGAAGAAGAAAGGGAGTGGGTGGACGGCCAAATTTGAGAAGAGAGAGAGTCTATTCCACCCTAATCATATACTTTTGGTCAAATTGATGAGATTGGTAGGTGAGGCTTAATTAATGCTTAACCTCTCTAATGGTGACATTTGGCAAGCTTCCATTGGCTGCTCCATTGACTTTAACTTCCATTGACTCTCCCTTATTCAATTTTTGATAGCCATATATAGGAGGGAAAATGACCAAAATGACCTTCTAAACTTCTTAAGGCAAGACCAAAGGTCAAGGGGCAAAATGGTCATTTTGCAGTTTCAGTCTAAACTTCACCTTTTCAATTTGAAATTATCATTTGGCAAGACGACGTCAAATCCCTTTTCCAATTTTGAAATTCTTTATTTTCAATTGCCAATTCGAGCTTCCATTTCATATCTCAAGCCTCGAGGGGCGGAAATTCAGAATATTATAAGCATGATCCCGACATTGGTTTATTTTTTCCATCTGATTCTCCTCTTCAACTTAATGGTTATACAAATTCTGATTGGGCATCTTGTTCTACATCCCGACGATCTGTTTCTGGTTACTGCATGTTTCTTAGTTCTTGTCCGATCTCATGGCGTTCCAAGAAACAAAGCATTGTTGCCCATTCCTCGGCAGAAGCTAAATATCGTGCTGTGGCGTATGTTGCTTGCGAAATCACATGGCTTCACATGCTTCTCTTGGATCTCCACGTCATCACTACCACTGCTGATCTTTTTTGTGATAATAAAGCGCCCATCCACATTGCCACTAATCCTGTCTGCCATAAACGCACTAAACATATCGAGATTGATTGTCACTTGATTCGTGAGAAAATTCAAGATGGAACTTTGCGTACTCTTCATGTTCCTAGTCACTCCCAACTAGCGGATTTGTTCATGAAGCCGGTTACACATGATTTATTTTGTAATTTTAAGCACAAGTTGTTGATATGTTTACATTCCCCAACTTGAGGGGGAGTACTGATAAATTAGATGTATACTTATGGGCATAATTGTCATTGTATTATTTTAGCCCTAAACCCTCGGTACATATTGTAAATTATCTCATCGATGTGAAGTACCTTTGCCCAAATTCTACATCTGGTCATTACCGGTTAAGGTGTGCACTAGGTTGTGTTCAACCTAAGAACCAGATTGAACCGACTTAAATTTATGGTTTCGGCTTTGAGACGGGAACCGGTTCAACTCATGTTGGAAAAGGCGGGTATGCAGAAACGAACTCTTTTTTTCCCTCTTTATGTGATTGAGATAGACAAGAGAAAATAAAGAAATATAGAAATGGAGACACATGAATTTTACGTGAAAAGCCTCTCAAAAAACGAAAGGGAAAACTCATGAAATCTTTCACTATATTAGTTGGATTACAATGGTATTTTCTCACTGATTTTGGTGGATCACCCTCACCTTTGTGGTGGAATTCACTCTAGTTCGAGAATCTCTCAAACTCTTCACTCAATAGTGGCTCTCTCTCGCTCTCTCTCTTGGACAATCTCTTTTGCTTATGAGTTATGGATTGTTGGATTGTCGAATTGTCGAATGCTACAACCCATCTCTTCCTCTCCTATTTATAGATGGAAGGAACCCCTCTTCCATGCTCTAGAATCTTCACCAATTAATTAGGAGGCTTTACGAAGATGACAAGCATCTTTTCAATGTATGGAGCCATGCAAAAATTCATTTTCCCATGCATGGAGGTTGCATTGGAACTATGTAGTCAACAAAGATTCGATGTTTTGATTCACCCAACTAATTTAAGGAGAATCTCAATCCCAACAAATCAATCGCTATTCGACTTAATTAAAGGGAGTTATTCACCACACTGGCATCTTCGCAACAATTGTCGAACTTCTTCGATGGAATAACCTTTGTCACGGTCCGAACTCAGCGAGCATGCGAACATCCCTGTCCATACCATTCATTCATAAATGCTCTAGGGTCCAACGGCCAATTTCCATTACGCTGTAAGAAACATACTCGCAGAAGCGATGCCAACTCCAATCATACAAATACAACAACATACAGATGACTTAGGACATATACAACAAAATGTCATTAATCAATTACTAAAAGATCAATTCCTAATTCACCAATCAGAAGTACAATCCCTGATATCACAACAAGTAAATCCACCCAAAATACAATTGGTCAACTCTATCTCTTCAAATGCCAATCCGTGGCAAGCTGGTGCTTCCTTCGCTTGGAACCTGCAAAAATTTAAGCCCCACTGGGGTGAGATATAAATCTCAGTAAGGTGGGTCCTAACCCTAGGTTAGGCCGACCATCCACTCAAGCAGTCTTTTATCCCAAAACATCAAACTTATAAACATGCAGGCAACTTAAGCACAATTCCATAAAACATCAACATACAGGTGACATGCATATAATAGTGACCTAAAGTCCCACTCAGATAATCATGTCCACTCGGCCTGCCACTTCACCACGTCCCCTAATCTTTTCCTATCTCAAGCATACAATAGTGACCTCAAGTCCCACTCAAATAATCATGTCCACTTGGCCTGCCACTTCACCACGTCCCCTAATCTTTTCCTATCTCAATCTCTAGCCCGCGATTAGATCGCATCAGGCTCGATTCACGTAAATGCATCAGACCGTCATCGGCAACCCGCGTAAGCGCATCATGTTCCGATAAATCTCCAAGCAAAGCTCATTAACTCATACTCCGTCTCGCGATTAGATCACATCAGAACCATGGCTATCTCAACCCCATGACCTCGTCGCATCAGGGTGCCATTCAACCATAACTTCACCCCGCAATCTTGTCGCATCAGGGTATCAACTTCTGCACCGCGTCTCATACGCCTCAGGGCCTCTTCGTCCTACGAATATTTTCGCATCAGGACCATCACTATCTCAACCCCGCAATTACATCGCATCAGGGCGCCACATCACATCAAATCCACCCCGCGAACTCATCGCATCAAGGTATATATATATCATGCCCTGCGTCTCATACGCTTCAGGGCCTCTTCGTCTCGTGATTACATCGCATCAGGACCGTGGCTATGCCAACCCTGCGATCGCATCGCATCAGGGCGCTATATCACATCAACTTCACCCCATGAACTCGTTGCATTAGGGTATACGTTTCCTGCCCCGTGTCTCATACACCTCAGGGCTTTTTTGTCCCACGATTAAATAGCATCAGGACCGGGGCAAACTCAACCCCGCGATCAAATCGCATCAGGGCGCCACTTAATATTAACTTCACCCCGCGATCTTGTCGCATCAGGGTATCAACACCCGCCACGCGTCTCATACGCCTCAGGGCCTCGCCACTTCATGTTCATGCCATGGTTTACAATTCAATTCACAAATAAAATAACAAGTGCATCTCATGCACAATTTGAAACTTCAGGGTATGCAGGACAGTCATTGGCATATGACAAGGCATGGGACTTAAATGTAATCAATACCACACAAGGGCTTCCTGTAATCACTCAAGAACTACTGAGAACTCTCCCATTAAAATATTCTTATAATTCAATCCAATTGAACCTCGACTCGCCCAATCGAGTCCGATCTTCCTAGCATAAGGTTAGGTGTTCCCTTACCTTAATTTCGACATCACAAATTCCTCTTCTTGAGCCTCCAAAGTTTTGGCCCCCTTAAGGTTCATGGTTGAACTCGCCGTGCAACCTAGGAATTTCAATCAATTCCATCAATTTCCATGTTCAAATCAACTATCCATGAATCACAAGTCTCCATGGCATAATCCTCATCATCTTAACACGCCTTAATCATCAATTTGAGACTTATAATTCAACCATCAACAGCCCCACAGATTCGGTTTGTACAGAACCAAACTGGGCTATGTTCGGTTCGATGTGAACCGAATAGATCCAGCCATATATCAACTCCAAATCCACCATTTAAACGCTATAATACCTCTTAACATGTCTATTTTAGGTTTTAGAGGTCTTACCGAAGATTCGAAGTCGATTGGTCGTCGAAAACTCAACGAACGTCGTCGGTTCTTCCCGAATCAGAATCTGGCAGTTTCTGGGAAACATTCACAAGGCCAGTTCGTGGTTAAAAATTAATCAAATCAAGCCCCAATTTTTACCACATAACCATCTACATATCTACTAAGCCTCCACAAAATTTGAGCTCAAAACTCCAACATTTCGGCCATCAAACAGGTCAGAAACCGGACCTACCTCAAATTGAGTCAGTTTTCGTCGACTCTCAGGAGAATCCGTGCTCCGGACTCCTCGGTGCTCCAAATGACCTGATTCCACTTCGAGGAGGTCGAAAAGACATGGATTTTTGTTGTTGTGGCCAGCTGGCATCCAGAAAATTGCCGGAGGTAGGCGTCATGGCCAGCGAACAGTAACCCCAGAAACTGTCGCCGATGTAGAAAAGAAGAAGGAAGAAGAAGATGGCTTTGGGACTTGAGGGGGGTGGTCTGGCCGAAATTTTACAGTGGGAGAGAGAGAGAGAGAGAGCTTCAATCAAATCTTGGTCAAAGAGGAAGAATGATAGTTGGCAAAAGGTAATATGACCATCCACAGCTTGATTCTTGATACTTGGCAATGTCTCTTCCCAAGATGAATCCAATGGCCCTTATTTAATCTTCATTTTCGGCAGCCTTGAAGGGTTAATTGCCCAAAATTCCCTTCTTCATTTGCTCGGGCAAAGTTCTAAGCTTGAGGGGCAAAACGGTCATTTTACCCCCGACGTTTCGAACGTTGTTTTTCTCGCTTCGGAATTCATCAATAAAGTGACGGCCAATCCAAATAAAGTTAGAATTCTTGATTTTCCATTTCAAACTTATCAAGACTCGTTTTTGATAGTTTTCTCTATCAAACGTGATTCTAGTCTATCCCGAACCGACGGGCGGCTTTAGCAGACATTACACATATCGACCCCGTGATTCTTATCACGTTTAGGGCTCATCAATTCGTGACGGGTTTGGTTGTCATGTCATTGTGAGGGTCTATGGCTAGTTTCCTCGATAATCCTTATGGCCAAAGTGTCGTTTCCTATCCGAGTTCCCTAGGTCCACGTACCTCATCTCGCGTTAGCCTTTCCCCTTTGGTCAGTCTACTCGAATTGATCAGGTTCGAGCGGAATATGACTGAAATACGTCTCTAGATACACACTCTTCTCATCAATGAGCCTGAATTTAACCGAAAATCAGAATATCACAACTCTTCCCCCCTTAAGGAAATTTCGTCCTTGAAATTCACAACCTTCTACCCATCCAATCCTTTGGGGGTGTTGGCGTCTCATCGCATCCTCACTCTTCCGGATAATCCTTTCCATGGCTTGACGATCTTGTTCGTCCTTTCCAACTCAAAACTATCCTTCTCTAGGACTTGCCTATGGGCTTCTCTCCATTCTCTTTTGGCATTCATATCATTTGCTAGCAGCTCTTTCTCAAGCGTTCATCTTATCTCTTTCATTTGTCCATAACCATCCTTACCAAGCCCTCGCTAGTATGCACTCTTACTGTCTATACCATTCGGCGTATTACTCCTTTCAAACTTCTTTTCACTCCGACAGAGATTCCAAGGCTTTATCAATTTGCCCTCCATCAATCAAACCGAGTTATGGTCCTCTCGACTCTTTAAACATTTACATGGTTACTTCCGTCGCAATCCATTCTCGACTCCATCCGACAATCCCTCTGGATCAAAGTGATCCTCCAAGTTTCATGGTCATGTTCTCCTTTTTTATTGACATATCTAGTGCTCGACCATACAAGATAGACAAACTTCAACTGTCAATATCATGCCCCTCTCTTTATCAGCATGCCTAATGCTTGACCTCATGTTAGACTAATCTCACTTTCGGTCCATTCATCGATAGCATTGATGTGAGTCTGGCACACCTTTGTGCCATCTTAGAGGACTCTATAATTCTCAATGCTCAACTCTTAACTGTAAGCATCCGTTAAACAATTCACCCTTCCTTAGTGATACGAATATCGCTATAACAATACTTGGTGATCTCTTCGTTCCACATACCTCGCCTTCAATTCCCTTTATACGGTCTATACTCTCCACCTCCTTTAGTTCACATAACTTCAAGATCTTCCTCGCACAAGCAACGCTCCTATATCCACAAGCAATTTCATCCTTTGGCGTCGCCTCTCATTTAATTCCCTTCGGGAAACCGCTACCTTATACTCTCGTAGTAGGTGTAGCCTCACAACGTTCTTTCACCCAAACAACATCTCCTAACTTTATCACGAGGACACTTGCAGACCACTCCAATCATGCTCCAAGCATGCCAATTCGTGTAGCTTTACTATCATGGCGTACATGCAATACCCATTTCAAATCGCCTTGTTATGCCTCAAATTCCATTCTGCGTCGTGTCATTACAACCCTCATATGCGTTCTAATTTCCAACTTGACTTGCCATAAACAACACAGTCATTAGCTCAACTCGAGTCCTTGAAAACTCCCTTCACGTTCATTCGCCCACCGTGTCACTACTCGTTCTTAGCTCATTTCACTAATAAAACAGCTCTTATGGGGAGTCTTCCCACGATTCATCTATTGCCATTCATCAATTCCAAGAAGCTTGCACTTTCCGCAACTCACATCGACTACAGTCAATTCGTTACTTATCCCAATCCTCAAAGGATTTATCACTCATTCCAATGCGTGAATATTACTTCACCAGGTCTACAACTTGTGCTCTTCACATTCAACATGCTGTAGACATTTCCTTAAAGCTCATATGTCACTATAAAAAACTGTTCATGTTCCTCATGGCTCCCTACATGAGTTCAACCATTGTCTCTTAAGACGGTAACGCCCAACTCAACCATTCCTTAGGCACTTAATTCAACTGATATCAACTTCTTTCTACTATTCCTCACACTTTTCACTTGAGAGTTCAGACCTTGGCTCTCTGTCGTCATGGGTCTCTTCTAGGACCGCACGGTATTTTGTTTACTCTTGTCGCTCTTTTCTCAAGGAGCATTAATGCTTTAGCCTCTGAGTTCCACACTTACTGTGGCGACCTCATCCCAATTCCGTTCATTCCACTGAACGTCAACATCATCCAGGAATTCAACACTGATTACAAAATGATCTTTCATATTTCACCTCCAGGAACCATCCAAGTTCTGCGTCCTCTTCCTGGTATGGACGCTCATTCATCATACTAAGACAATCTAGAACCTTTCTCCCTTTTTACAATAGGGTCTCTTACCCTAAGGAAGAAACCACACAGCTCCGTGGCATTTCCTCACTTCAAATTCATCTTATCCTTTCCATTTCTTAGGACGTCAACCTTTGAGTCTGTGCCGACGGCGATACCTTTACTCCAGGATTCAAATGCCATTATGCTTTCACATTCTCTTCCCATAAGTCAGTCACCTCCAGTGATAATATCCGTTCGTCCTTGGGTCTCACAAATCCCCAGGTCGAATACTCAATTCTACGTTCTCGAATCACTTTGTATTTACACTCTAAGCGCTCTTTTCATTTACTAACTCATTCACTAGAACCATAACCAGCCAGGACTTCCAAGTCCGTTCACTCTTCTTTTCCTCAATGACCAATTCAGGGTCCAATCACCCTTTAAGAACAATGCCCTATTCTTTAGGGAATAGCAACTCATGATTTCATTCCTCATGGTTCCAATTCAATCAACCGATCCCAGGAAATCATTAACTTCAGGCAATCTAGCATGCCGATTCTTCTTCGACCTCATTCATAACAGAAAAGGCTTGCTACTCACTTTCCACTGTGTGTCTTACGCCCAGGTAATCGACCATTTCTCATAGGCACGTCCCATACTCATAATGAATATCTCTTTGCTCGCAATCCATGAGCATGAGTTCTCTTATTCACATGTTTTCCAATTATTCACTTCTCTTACAGGATCTCTTTAACATTCCTCAGAGTCAGGAATAATCGCTAGCCACAAGGTTTTCAAACTCCAATCCATTCAAGGATTTACTTATCTTATTCAAGGGTCCTCGACCACCTTTATCATATGCTTACGCGACCTTGAGAACTCTGTCTCATACCGGTCGATCCTCCCATGATCCTTACAAAAGTATGAAAATCCAAACAACCTCTGCCTTCGAGCATTACCAGGATGATACTTTCCATTGAACAACTCAACAGAGGTAGTCTAGGCAGTTCTCATGCCTTCAAGAAAACCCTTCCTCTAGTGATCTTTCGCCAATCCTCAATAGGCTCTTAGAGCTAGTTCTGCCAGGATCACTTTCTTTCTTTAGTGTACCCAAAATCTATGAGGTTTTTCTCACAAAACCCTCAATCCAGAGGGAGACAATTTCAAATCTCATCCCTCTACCTAACTCAATCAATTTCAGCCTTACACATAATCTCACAAGCTTTTCCAAGCTCTCATGGTCCTACCCATACCTTCAATTTCGAAAATGACTTACTCAAAGTCACCTTCTTCGTGACCCTCATCACTTTACTCCTCAACACTAGTCGTCTCAGCGACTTGGGTAATAAGGACAGCCCCTTTTCGAGCTCGCCAACCCATAAAACTTCTCATTCCTATTCAAGGTTCTCACGACCCATTCAACTCCTGGGTCTCATGTGGTTCACAAACTCGAGCCAGTCGTTCTGCTGGTTTTCACGTTCTGGTTACTCATCTTTACTCAATTTTCATGATCCATCCTAGTTCCTAGATCCTTTCGTATGTCACATACACCAGCCAAGTGTTACTCTAGCGACCATACCTTGGTCCTTCAATCTTATCAGATTCTCATGTCACTTGGACCACTACGATTCCCTCCAGGAATCAAAACTCAAGTCATTTACTCTAGTCCATCAATCTCAGGCTACTCATCTCAATATCTTTCACTATCAACCAATCCTCTAATGGTCTTTAGGCAATTCTCAATTAATTGTCAAATATTCAAAGGTCTCAAATCCTCCTTGATCTGTAATCATTTCTTAACCAGTCTCAACGAGGCAACTCCTTATCTAACGGCCACTACAAGGCCAGCCTCAACTAGGCATCTACCAATCAAGCACTCCAGACAGCGATTCACTGAATCAAAGGCTCATACTTTAGACCTAAAGGCATCTGTCACTCTAGCATAGTCACAACAGACTATCTCATCTCAACCTGGCTCAGTTCAACGGGTATGAACCTCTCACGTCATCTAACCCCCCAGTCATACCTTGGCCAAGCCAATCACATAAGGCTAATAATCAAACATGCCTAACAGGCCCATCACAACCATCGCTTTTCTCTTTCCAAGGGCATCCACTTTCAAGCATGAAGCTTTTAACCATGCCAATCACAGGCATCATTACACAGGTCATGCCACTTTCAATCATCCTCGATGAAAATCGATCTTGTGCCATACATTCCTTATCTACAATTGGACTCAACCTGATACTTAGGCTTCCCCTTTCAAGTTATGACTTGGGTCATTCCTACCTCGTGCCATCTTAGAAGCCTGCCAGGAGCAGCTCCTTGTCCGAACCTCTCTGTCCCGGCAATCACTCCCCGCCTTCATCAGACCTGGCCATTGCAGGTTATCCCAAGCCATACATCTACGGAGAAAGCCCCGTTCCACATGTCCCATACCATGTTTCATTATATTTTATAGGTATCCCATCAACTTGTCCCGTACCAAGCGACGGTTTATTAAGTCCAATAGCGATAAGTCGCTGCGTGCACCTTCATCAACCTTCGTTTCCAAAACCATAAACATAGGCACAGCATGACCGTCCTCATCACTTGTCCTGTCAGAGCCGTCTTCAAACCAATCCATATGCATCCGATCACAACTGATCTTCAACTCAGGTACTTCTCGTATTCATCTCGACTCATATCACCCAATGTTGTCAATAACAATCGGTAACTTAAAACCATCAAGATGTAACACAATTAAGTATGAATCTACTAATACCAGTCACTCCTCTTAACTTATTTTACTCAAGTTGGGTCATCGACAACCATAATCAGAATCATGTAATTTATTTGACTCTTCATTCATAAGCAATTTTCTACTATCCTCGAGCACAATTACTACCTCAAAATCCATGCTTATGACTCTCCAATCCCAGCTTGCTTTCACTTAAGCTTTAATCACCACATAACTCAAGGTCATCCATTAAAGTCAACTCTATGACCATTAGAATGCCTCACAAGTTCAAGCCTATAATCCTCAAGGTCCAGCAATCCACGCTTAGTCCTATAAGCCTCAATATCTAATTGTCCTCAAGTCATCGCTCCTTATTACTCTAAGCCCCAGCCACATTGGATCGAGCTAACCTTGCTCTAATACCAAACAAATTGGGATGTCACGCCCCGAACTCGGCGAGCACGCGAACATCCCTGTTCATGCCGTTCATTCATAAATGCTTCAAGATCCAACGGCCAATTTCCATCGCGCTGTAAGAAACATACTCACGGAAGCGATGCCAACTCCAATTATACAAATACAACAACATACAGATGACTTAGGACATATACAACAAAATCTCATTAACCAATTACTACAAGATCAATTCCTAATTCACCAATCAGAAGCACAATCTCTGATATCACAACAAGCAAATCCACCCAAAATACAATTGGTCAACTCTATCTCTTCAAATGCCAATCCTTGGCAAGCTGGTGCTACTTTCGCTTGCAACCTGCAAAAATTTAAGCCCCCACTAGGATGAGATACAAATCTCAGTAAGGTGGGTCCTAACCCTAGGTTAGGCCGACGGTCCACTCAAGCAATCTTTTATCCCAAAACATCAAACTCATGAGCATGCAGGCACCTCAAGCACAATTCCATAAAACATCAACATATAGGTGACAGGCATACAATAGTGACCTCAAGTCCCACTCAGATAATCATGTCCACTCGGCCTGCCACTTCACCACGTCCCCTAATCTTTTCCTGTCTCAATCTCTAGCTTGCGATTAGATCGCATTAGGTTTGGTCCGCGTAAACGCATCAGATAGTCATCGGCAACCCGCGTAAATGCATCAGATTTCGATAAATCTCCAGGCAAAGCTCATTAACTCATACTTCGTCCCGCGATTAGATCGCATCAGGACCATGGCTATCTCAACCCCGCGACCTCGTCGCATCAAGGCGCTATTCAACCATAACTTCACCCTACAATCTTGTCACATCAGGGTATCAACTTCTGCCCCGCGTCTCGTACGCCTCAGGGCCTCTTCATCTCGCAAATATTTTCGCATCAGGATCGTGACTATCTCAACCCCACGATCACATCGCATTAGGGCGCTACATCACATCAACTCCACCCCGCGAACTCGTCGTATCAAGGTATATATATATCTTGCCCCGCATCTCATAGGCTTCAGGGCCTCTTCGTCCCACGATTAGATCGCATCAGGACCGTGGCTATGCTAACCCCGTGATCACATCGCATCAGGGTGCCACATCACATCAACTTCACCCCGCGAACTCGTCGCATTAGAGTATACGTTTCCTGCCCCGCGTCTCATACGCCTCAAGGCCTTTCCGTCGCGCGATTAGGTCACATCAAGACCGTGGCTAACTTAACCCCGCGATCAAATCGCATCAGGGCGCCGCTTAACATTAACTTCACCCCGCGATCTTGTCGCATTAAGGTATCAACACCCGCCCCGCGTCTCATACGCCTCAAGGCCTCGCCACTTCATGTTCATGCCATGGTTTACAATTCATTTCACAGATAAATCAACAAGTGCATCTCATGCACAATTTGAAACTTTAGGGCATGCCGAACAATCATTGGCATATGACATGGCATGAGATTTAAATGCAATCAATACCACACAAGGGCTTCCTGTAATCACTCAGGACTTACTGAGAACTCTCCCGTTGAAATATTCCTATAATTCAATCCAATTGAATCTCGACTCACCCAATCGAGTCCGATCTTCCTAGCATAAGGTTAGGAGTTCCCTTACCTTGATTTCAACATCACAAATTCCTCCTCTTGAGCCTCCAAAGTTTCGGCCCCCTTAAGGTTCATGGTTGAACTCGCCATGCAACCTAGAAATTTCAACCAATTCCATTAATTTCCATGTTCAAATCAACTATCCTTGATTCACAAGTCTCCATAGCATAATCCTCATCATCTTAACACGCCTTAATCATCAATTTGAGACTTATAATTCAACCATCAACAGCCCCACAGATTCGGTTTGTACAAAATCGAACCGGGCTATGTTCGGTTCTGTGTGAACCGAATAGATCCAGCCATATATCAACACCAAATCCACCATTTAAATGCTATACTACCTCTTAACATGTCTATCTTATGGTTTAGAGGTCTCACCGAAGATTCGAAGTCGATTGGTCGTCGGAAACTCAATGAACGTCGCCGGTTCTTCCCGAGTCAAAATCTGGCAATTTCTGGGAAACATTCACAAGGCCCGTTCATGGTTAAAACTTAATCAAATCAAGCCCCAATTTTTACCATAGAACCATAAACATGTCTACTAAGTCTCCACAAAATTTGAGCTCGAAAATCCAATATTTCGATCATCAAACAGGTCAGAAATCGGACATACCTCAGATTGAGTCAATTTCCGTCGACTCTTAGGAGAATCCTTGCTCTGAACTCCTCGGCGCTCCAAATGACCTGATTCCACTTCGAAGAGGTCGGCAGGACATGGATCTTTGTTGGTGTAGCCGGCCGGCATCCAAAAAATGGCCAGAGGAGGGCGTCGTGGCCGGCGAATAATAACCCCAGAAACTGTCGCCAGTGCAAAAAAGAAGAAGGAAGAAGAATGCTTTGGGACTTGGGGGGGTGGTTTGGCCAAAATTTTGCAGAGGGAGAGAGAGAGAGAGAGCTTCAATCAAATCTTGGTCAAAGAGGAAGAATGGTAGCTGGCAAAAGGTGATATGACCATCCATGTCTTGATTCTTGACACTTGGCAAAGTCTCTTCCCAAGATGAATCCAATGGCCCTCATTTAATCTTCATTTTCGGCAGCCTTGAGGAGTTAATTGTCCAAAATGCCTTTCTTCATTTGCTTGGGCAAAGTTCTAAGCTTGAGGGGCAAAACGGTCATTTTACCCCCGACGTTCCGAACATTATTTTTCTCGCTCTAGAATTCATCGATAGGGTGACGACCAATCCAAATAAAGTTGGTATTCTTGATTTTTCATTTCAAACTTATTATGACTCATTTTTGATAGTTTTCTCTATCAGACGTGATTCCGGTCTATCCCAAATTGACGGACGGCTTTTGCAGACATTACGCGTATCGACCCCGTGATTCTTATCATGTTTAGGGCTTGTCAATTCATGGTGGCTTTGGTTGTCATGTAATTGTGAGGGTCTATGGCTAGTTCCCTCGACAATCCTTATGGCCAAAGCGTCGTTTCCTATCCGAGTTCCCTAGGTCCACATACCTCGTCTCGCGTTAGCCTTTCCCCTTTGGTCAGTCTACTTGAATTGATCAGGTTAGAGCGGAATATGACTGAAATATATCTCTAGATACACACTCTTCTCATCAATGAGCCTGAAATTGATCGGAAATCAGAATGTCACAACCTTGGTCATCATGTTGAACCAGTTCTCGTCGGTGTGAACTTTGTCGAGCGACAAATGCTTCTCCTCTATCACAACCCGAATCCTTTGTTTTTCTTTTTTGGAAAAATCCCCTCTCAAAAAAAAAACTACGATGCCGCACTAAACAATCTTTACACTCTTAATATCAGTATCAATTTTTAGTATTAATAGTTACAATTGTAAAAGATAATGCCCAAATTTATAACAGGAGTTTAGACCGTAGTCATAAATTATATGTATGCTATGAGCTGTAAAAAGCCAATATGCTTTAGTATAAGTTTCCTCTATGAAGATCGACAACCATCACTTAGGGTTAATTGTCTACCGAAGAAGCTAAAACTGCTATGCAAGCCGTGATGTTCAATCTAAAGTGATAAGTTGGTCAGAAGATCAAGTGAAAGTTTCTTCAGCACTGCCAATTCGCCACTGCTCATCGCCATATTTTTTGTCGACCATCACCAACAACACTGCATCCCCGGCGTCATATCGCCAGGCGTCACACACTAATGTCACCTCCACCAGAGGTTACAATCAATCAGGAGTGATTTCTTCTCTAAGTCCAGTGGCCATAGGTGGAAGTTGTGCCTTCTTTGATTTGAGGCTGCGCAACTTGGACGCCAATTGTGACCTACATTGGAGGTTGATCATAATGAGTAGGGATGTCACATGGGCATCGGGTTGAGTTTGGACTGGGTTGAAGCTGATCAGATTCAATGTATCATATCTAACTCATTTTCTAAAATTCTTTCGTATTTAATCCAAACTATGAAAGTACATATCCACCTAGTTAACATGAGTTAGGCTCTTCACGTGTATATTTCATAAATCTCTATTTCGACTTTAATATGCTTGTTGAAAATATGTCTCAAGTTTGAGCTCGTGAACGAAATCCATCCAAGATTTATGGAAGCTGACTAATTAAAGTACACGTGGATATGTTGGGTATTTTGCGGATATTCGAAGTCGAGCAAAGGGGATATTTGAATATATATTTACACGCAACAATATCCTTGTACATAGGTAGTCGCATCACTCGACATATATATGTAAGCCTAAACCTAGGTCAGGTTGACAGTCCACTCGGTCAGGTTGACAGTCAATCTGACCGAGTGAACTGAGATGTCTTCAGTCAACCTGACCGAAGACATCTCAGTAGGTTGACTGAGTTTGGATATTCAAATATATATTTGAATATATATTTACACGCAACCCTAAGTCGAGCAAAGGCTTTTCTTACTGAGATACACATCTCAGTAAGAAAAGCCTAACCCTAGGTCAAGTTGACAGTCCACTTGGGTAGTCGCGTCACTCGACATATCCAAACTCATGAATACATAGGTATAACAATTACAACTAAATAAACAACAACACACAGAAGACAAACATGCATTTGCGATCTCACATCACACTCATATGCACGTGTTTATTCAGCCTTCCACTTCACCACATCCATCAACCTCTGCATGCCTCATTCTCTAGCCCGCGAACTAGTCGCATCAGGCTCGGCCCACATAAACGTATCAGACCGTCATCGGTGACCCGCGTAAACGCATCAGGTCTCGATTCGTCTCTAGGCAGGGTTTATGAGCTCATACTCCGTCCCGCGAATAATACGCATTAGGATTGTGGCTATCTCAACCACGCGATTTCGTCGCATTAGGGCGCAACCTATTCATACTTCACCCCGCGACCTCATCGCATCAGGGTCTCAACCTCCCGCCCCGCGTCTCACACACCTCAGGATCTCGCCGTGCCATGCTCATGCCACCCCACATCACATGCATTGATTTTCAATTCAATTTTACACTCGCTGGCAAACGCGCATTCAATGCATTCCATAAATTCCGTGGCATGCAAGTCAATTCAAATGGGATACAAACATGACAAACAACTCAGGCATATATATAATGTCACACAATCATACTTTAACATTTTCGGGCGTATCAGTGTTACCCATTTGTCAATTTCCCATAAACTAATCCAATCGGTCCTCGACTTGCCCAATCGAGTCCAATCCCCCTAGCCTCGGTTTAGGAATTTCCTTACCTTCGCTTGGCGACACAATTCACTCCTTGCACCTCCTAAGATTCGGCCAACTCAAGTCCAAGGCCAATTTGTCGCCCAACCTAGGATAATCAACCGATTTGTCAAATTCCCAAGTCCAAATCCTCAATTTATCAATCCAAATCACCCATAATATACTCATCATATCTTTACATCATAAACACCAATTCATAGCACAAATCCATCATATTTAGCCCCCCACAGAATTGGTTTGGCCCGGCATTGAACCAGCTCCATTCGGTTCTGCTCATGCCGGGTCTAACCGGTCCTAATATACTCCAAATCCATCAATTATACACTATCCTATCTCTTATAACATCTACCTAAGGGTTTGGGAAACTCACCGATTGTTTCAAGCCAAATGGTCGTCGGAAAGTCGCCGAATATCGCCGGAACGTCAAAGCATGGAATACCGACAGTTTTTGGGTAAAATGTTCAAGGCCGGTTCGTGGTAAAAAACTTATCAAATAAATTCCTAATTTGTGCCACAGAATCATCTATATGTCTACTTGATCTCCACCAAATTTAAGCTCTAGATTCCAAGATTTCGGCTGTCAAAGAGGGTGAGAACCGAACCTACCTCTGGCTGGTTCCAAATCTGTCGGCTCTTGGGAGATTGCTTGCTGAGAATTTCACAGTGCTCCAAACGGCCTGATTATTGTTGGAGGACGTCGGCAAGACATGGATCTACATCTGGGTGGTCGGCTAGCAATAGATGATGGCTAGAGGAGGCAATCGTGGCCAGCGAACGAACGGTCCAGCGGTAGTCGGGCAAGCAGTAGAATGAAGGAGAAGAAGAAGAAGAAAGGGAATGGTGGTGCTCGGTGGTTCTGGCTGAATGCAAGAGTTAGAGAGAGAGGTGAAAGAATTCTTGATCCCAAAATTTGGTCAAATGAGTTGATTGGTAGGTGGGCATTTAGTGGACAAGACTAGTCTTTAGAATATCCATTGACACTTGGCATGTGCTCTATCCAAAGAGATCCAACGGCTCCTTTTTACCCCTGTGTTCGACATCCATGGATGGGTTGAAATGCCCATTTTGCCCTTCTTCAATTATAACAACAGAGTTCTAAGCTTGAGGGGCAAAACGGTCATTTTGCCCCCGACGTTTTGAACTTCATTTTTCTCATTTCTGACTTCTTCGATAGGGCGACGGCCAATCCAAATAACGTTGTAATTCTTGATTTTTTATTTCAAACTTTTTAGGACTTGTTTCTGATCATTTCTTCTATCAGATGTGATTCCAACCTATCCCTAACCGACGGGGGGCTTTTGTAGACTATATGTGTATCGACCCCGTGATTCATATCATGTTTAGGGCTCATCAATTCATGGCGGCTTTAGTTATCATATAATTGCGAGGGTTTATCACTAGTCCCTATGGTCTTGATCGTCACAGTCCGATTCAGGAGAATTTTGTAAAATCATACGCTGGTTAAGCGACATCACCCACGCTCTAGTCGTATGACACTCGCATGACATTCGCATGGTAATCCTTGATCGTTCTTAGATCGGCCTTTTGATTGTTCTAAATATCCCCTCGACAATCCTTATGGTCGAAGCGTCATTTCCTATCCGAGTTGCCTAGGTCCACGTACCTCGTCTCGTGTTAGCCTTTCCCCTTTGGTCAGCCTACTCAAATTGATCAGATCTGAGCGGAATACAACTGAAATACATCGCTTGATATATATAAACTTCTCATTATAGAGTCTGAAACTGACTGGAAATCAGAATGTCACAATTCTTCCCCCCTTACAAAAATTTCATCCCCGAAATTTACATTACTCTCAATTACTCAAATAAATGGGGGTGTTGTCGCCTCATTGTCTCTTCATTCTCCCACATGGCTCCTTCTGTCTCGTGGTGCTCCCATACTACCTTGACTAGTGGGATCTTCTTAATCCTAAGGATCTGCTCCTTCTGGTCCTCTATCCTTATTGGCTTCTCTACGTAAGACACTCTGCCGTCCACCTCTATGGCTTCGCAGTCCAGAACATGCGTCGGATCAGGCACATACTTTCTTAGCATCGACACATGGAATACGTTATGTACCTGGAATAGATTTGGCAGTAGCGCAAGCCGGTATGCCAAAGTTCCAATTCTCTCCAATATCTCAAAATGGCCTACATATCTTAGGCTCAGCTTCCCTTTCCTTCCAAATCGCGAAAATCCTCTCATTGGCGACACCTTAAGGAAGACGTGATCGCCCATTTGAAATTCCAGGGGCTTGCGCCGCTTATCCGCATAGCTCTTCTGGCGACTCTACGCCGTCCTCAATCTATCCTGGATGATCTTCATTGCTTCCATCGATTGCTCTACCAATTCGGGGCCTGTGATGCTTCTTTCCCCTACCTCGTCCAAGTAAATCAGTGTTCTGCAGGCTCTGTCATAGAGTGCCTCAAACGGTACCATATGTATACTCTGTTGGTAGCTATTATTATACGCAAACTCTACCATGTGTAATTGCTCTTCCCATCCGCCTTTGAAATCTATAACGCACACTCTTAACATGTCCTCGAGCGTCTAGATCATCCTTTCTGACTGTCCATCTGTTTGGGGATGATATGCCGTACTGAACTGCAGTCGGGTCCCCATGGCTTCTTGTAGGCTCTTCCAAAAATTTGCTGTGAACTTTGGATCCCTATCCGAGGTGATCGTCACCGGCACTCCGTGTAATCCTACTATCTACCTCATGTACAGCTCTGCGTACTTATCCATGGCAAAGTCCTTTCGTACAGGAATGAAGTGGGCGGACTTGGTCAATCAGTCCACGACTACCCATATCGAGTCGTGACCTCTTTGACTCCTCGGAAGTCCCATTACAAAATCCATGGTTATGTGCTCCCACTTCCATTCTAGAATTTCCAATGGCTACAGCAGTCCTCTAGGTTTACAGTACTGCGCCTTCACTTGCTGGTAGGTTAAACACTTAGCCACGTACCTTGCCACGTCTACCTTCATTCCGTTCCACCAATAATGTTGTCGTAGATTCTGGTACATCTTTGTACTCCCAGGGTGGACACTATAGTTGCTTCGATGAGCTTCTGAAAAGATTCTCTCTCGGAGTCCTTCGTCCTTTGGTACACACAGCCGTCCTCGAAACCTCAAAATTCCATCATAAGATACTTGAAATTCTGGCTTCCTTTTTGTCGCATCCATCTCGACAATCTTTTGAATCTCCGGGTTCGTAGACTGTAATGCCTTAATCTCTTCTTGGACTTCAGGTTTCACCCTCAAAGTCGCTATCAAACTAGATAACTGATCGACCTCTAATCTGAATTCAGAATCTCTCAAGTCCTTTACCATCGACCAACTTTTCACTAGCAGGCATGCGATACTTGACTTGCGACTTAAGGCATTGGCTACTCGGTTCGCTTTCCCAAGGTGGTATAGTATCTCGCAGTCATAATCTTTCAATAGTTCCATCCACCTGCACTGCCTCATGTTTAGCTCCTTCTGGGAAAATAGATATTTTAAACTCTGGTGGTCTGTGTATATCTGAAACTTCTCGCTGCAAAGATAGTATCTCCAGATCTTCAGGGCAAATACAATTGCTGCTAACTCCAAGTCGTGAGTCGGGTAATTCATCTCGTGTGGCCTCAACTGCCTGGATGCATAGGCTACTACCCTTCCATGCTGCATCAATACACAGCCCAATCCTTTCAGCGAAGCATCGCTGTAAATCTCATATCTTCTCGGTCCCGACGGAATGGTCAGTATTGGCGCAGTCGTCAATCTATGCTTAAGTTCTTGGAAACTTTGCTCACATTTGTCAGTCCATTCAAACTTCGTTTCCTTCTTTGTCAACTGCGTCAGTGGGACGACTATGGATGAGAATTTCTCCACAAATCGCCTATAATATCCTGCCAGTCCCAAGAAGCTTCTAACCTCCGTGACCGTAGTAGGCCTCGGCCACTTGGTTACAGCCTCTATCTTTGCAAGGTCCACTACAATCCCTTCACCAGACACCACATGACCCAATGCTACCTTGTTCAACCAAAATTCACACTTGCTTAGCTTCGCATACAGTGAATGTTCCCTTAGGGTGCTCAGTAAAATTCTTAAATGCTCTTCATGTTCTGCATCGTTCCTCGAGTAAATCAAGATGTCGTCAATGAAGACTATGACAAATCTATCCAGAAACTCCTTAAATACTCGATGCATTAGGTCCATGAAAGTAGCTAAGGCGTTAGTCAATCCAAACGGCATCAACGTAAACTCGTAATGACCATTCCTCGTCATGAATGCAGTCTTGGGTATGTCTTCCTTCTTGATTCTCAGCTGGTGATACCCCGTACTCAGGTCAATATTCGAAAATACTGCTGCTCCTTGCAACTGATCGAATAGATCATCAATCCTCGCAGCAGATACTTGTTCTTCACCGTCACCTGATTCAGCTGCCGGTAGTCAATGCATAGCCGTAGAGATCCATCCTTTTTCCTCACAAACAGCACTGGTGCTCCCCACGGCGAAGCACTTGGTCGAATGAATCCCTTGTCTAGCAGCTCTTGCATCTACACCTTTAGCTCCTTTAATTCTGATAGGGACATCTTGTAAGGTGCTTTCGATATCGGCTTCGTCCCAGGGGCTAATTCAATTACAAACTCTATTTCCCGCTCTGGGAGAAACACATCAGGGAATTCACGAACTTCCGGGATATTCTATAACTTTGGTTCCTCGGCAGTCATATCCATTACTGCTACTAAGTATGCCCGACATCCTTCAAACATCAACTTAGTAACCTCTCAAGACGAGACTAAGGGAATCGAGACTCCTCCTCGACTTCCCACCAATTCAAAGCTAGGGCAGTCTCTCGGATAAAACCGGATCGTTCTACTACCACAGTCTACTACTGCTCCCTGTCTACTCAGCCAATCCATTCCTATAATCGCGTCGAAATCAAACATAGGCAATACGGCTAAGTCAATACTATCCTTACTTCCCCCAATCACAATCTCACACCCAGGACACCCTAATGAAACCAAGACATTATCCTTCAATGGGGTGGCCACATGCAATGCCATGCTCAACGGTTCCAATTTCATGCCTACTAGTTCAGCAAACTGTGTAGATACAAATGAATGCGCGGCACCCTGGTCAAACAATGCATAAGCGATTTGGTTGCACAAGTGAACCATACCTGTAACTACTCCCGGTGCTTCCTCCGCCTCTCCACGGGCTACAGCATAAACTCTACCCTGTGCTGGCGGTCTGCCCTGCTCGATCTGAGGTGTGGCAGTCAACGATCCTGCTTGCGGCCTCGATCCTTGCATTTGACCTACTAGAGTTTGGTTTGGGCACGTTCTCATCTGATGTCCCAGCTGACCACACTTGAAACATGCTCCCGTCGTTACAGGGCATGGCCCGTTTCCATGCCTCCTGCCACAGAGTCGGCAGTTCCAGTTTGCTGGATTTGGTGGCTTCGCGATGTTCTTTCGTACTGGAGGCACAAAGCGTCTGTTGTTCGCCATCGACCTCTTGCCCAACTGGCGATTATCTCTGAAAGATATAAACCGCGATCCAGTTGCGGTATTCCTTTCTCTCATGTCTCGTTCAATCATTTGGCCTCGCTCGTATATCTCTTGATGGGTCCTCAAGTTCAAAGCTATCATCTGGCTGCGGAGTTCGGGCCTTAGATCATCCCTGAATCTCCGTGCCTTCTCCAAAGGGCCCTCCACAGATCGAGGTGCATACCTCGAGAGCCTCGCAAACTCAGCTTCATACTGGTCTATCGTCAGTTGGTTCTAACGCAGTTGCAGAAACTCAATCTTCTTCCTTTCTCTGGCCGTTTCTGAAAAATACTTATCGTTAAACGCCCTCTTAAAAGTGTTCTAGTTCATGGCCATACCATCAGGGAATACTCCGTCCTTGGTGGCAGCCCACCAGTCATTTGTCGTACCCTCTAGCTGATACACGGCTAGCAGCACCTTCTCCTCATTTGTACATCTTAGCACCCCAAAAGCCTTCTCTAGCTTTTTTATCCATCTGGGCGCTAGCTCGGGATCTGCAATCCCGTCGAACTGTGTCGGCTTCAGTTTCATGAACTGCTCAACTAGTTGGCCCATTTGTCTGGCCGCAACGATTTCTTCTTGAGGGTTTACCATTTCATTGCTCTGTTCGGCTCGCCCTGACTTCCACTTCCACTAGCATTGCTAGTGTTGGTATTCACGGCTGCTAAGGCAGCTCCTACTGCCTGGGCTATAGCAGAGTCCCGATCTTGGGCCTGCCTCTCTATAATGTCTCTGCATCCTTCCATTGCCCTCAGTAGACCGTCCACTCTTAGATCCTCAGCTATGGGCAGCCTCGAGCTAGAGGCTCCGCCTCTTGGTCTTCCAGGACCCCTGGATGGGTTACTCATCCTTGTTTCCTGCTATTAAACTTGATCCACCACAAGTTTGACAACGAGTTAGTAACTTACTTATTCGTCCAATCCAGATTTACTGACTACTCCTTAACAGAAACAGTTATCTAATAACAGTACTCCATACATCAATTCAAGAAACATTTCAATCAATGACCCTTAGCCATTCCTCCTTCCCATCCACTCTAGTGATTCGCTAACACCAATCACTTTCATTCATCAAGCAAGCCAAGGTCCAAAAATGACCTTCAATTCTAAGCAGAGAACTGAATTCCTTATGCTTTACCACAATCTTACTAAGGTCAAACACCATCCATAGGTGTTAGTTCACATGCTAGGCACCGCATGTCTTTCCCTGACCAGTCTCTTAAGGTCTCGCTATCCGTCCTTTGTCCCAACTTAATCCTCCTTATTACTCAAGTTCTCAATCCACTTTGTATCGAGCTGACCTTGCTCTGATACCAAAACAAGCGGGGATGTCATGCCCCGCGACTCGGGCATGAGCGCGCGAACATCTCTGCAAGCAAACCAATAAAAATCTCTCGGCGGTCTCAAGATCCACCAAACCAAGGTCGAGAGATATAATAAATACACCACGTATGCGGAAGCGACACTCTAATAAATCCCCGTACAATATATATAGATTAAGACTAAGCAGGACCCGGATAACATAAGGAACATCGTATATCACAACCTACTGGTCAACAACTACTACAATCTGCTAAACATCAGGGCGACAGGGTAAGCATGTCAACAGAGATATCCATAAAAACTCGTCAGGAATGGGGTCAGGTCGCCAATCAAAAGATCGAATCGCTATCTGGAGTCGCCTAGGAAGAACTGCTAGAATCTTCGGTGTCCCTACTCTCCTCTGTCGGCTCGTACTTGGAGAAAGTCTCTGACGGAACCTCGACAGAGTCCTCCATGGTCGCCTCCTGTAACGGCTCAGCCAAGTCTCCATCAGACAACTCCACCACTATGACCTCGTCTTCTGGTGGTGGCACGGAGTACTCTACTATCGGTATACGCTCCGGGCCATTTATAGACTCTACTACCGATACCTCCGGTAGCTCTTGCTCTGTCACGGTTTGGCACAGTCGAGTATGACACCCTACAGTACCTCGTGGGGCTTCAGTGACCCGACCTGTCTATCCCCGTCCCTCCTGAATCACGCCTTGAACCTGTGAGGCTTCCATTCCGGCTTGCCCTCATCGACCCATACCACTGTACATTTTCTTACATAAATGTTCCCCTGCCTGTCAAGGAACTCATCATAAAAGGCCGTCATCTCCTTCGGATCGCCAAATCGAATAGGCCACATTTCTAAGGTCTAGGATCTGTAAAAAGAAGGTTTCCCCAAAAGGGGTGAGGTACACATCTCAGTAAGAAAAACCTAACCCTAGGTCAAGTTGATAGTACACTCAAGTAGTCGCGTCACTCGACATATCCAAACTCATGAATACATAGGTATAACAATCACAACTCAATAAATAACAACACACAGAAGACAGAAATGCATTTATGATCTCACATCACACTCAAATGCACGTGTATATTCAGCCTGCCACTTCACCACATCCATCAATCTCTGCCTGCCTCATTCTCTAGCCCGCGAACTAGTCGCATCAGGCTCGACCCTCATAAATGCATCAGACCGTCGTCGGTGACCCGCGTAAACGCATCAGGTCTCGATTCGTCTCTAGGCAGGGTTTATGAGCTCATACTCTGTCCCGCAAATAATATGCATTAGGATTGTGGCTATCTCAACCACGCGATTTCGTCGCATTAGGGCGCAACCTATTCATACTTCACCCCGCGACCTCATCGCATCAGGGTATCAACCTCCCGCCCCGCGTCTCACACGCCTTAGGGCCTCGCCGTGCCATGCTCATGCCACCCCACATCACATGCATTGATTTTCAATTCAATTTTACACTCGCTGTCAAACGCGCATTCAATGCATTCCATAAATTCCGTGGCATGCAAGTCAATTCAAATGGGATACAAACATGACAAACAACTCAGGCATATATATAATGTCACACAATCATACTTTAACGTTTTAGGGCGTATCAGTGTTACCCATTTGTCAATTTCCCATAAACTAATCCAATCGGCCCTCGACTTGCCCAATTGAGGCCAATCCCCCTAGCCTCGGTTTAGGAATTTCCTTACCTTCGCTTGGCAACACAATTCACTCCTTCTTGCACCTCCTAAGATTCGGCCAACTCAAGTCCAAGGCCAATTTATCGCCCAACCTAGGATAATCAATCGATTTGTCAAATTCCCAAGTCCAAATCCTCAATTCATCAATCCAAATCACCCATAATATACCCCTCATCATCTCTTCACATCATAAACACCAACTCACAGCGCAAATCCATCATATTCAGCCCCCCATAGAATCAGTTTAGCCTGGCATTGAACCAGCTCCATTCGGTTCTGCTCATGCTGGGTCCAACCGGTCCTAATTTACTCGAAATCCATCAATTATACACTATACTACCTCTTATAACATCTACCTAAGGGTTTGGGAAGCTCACGGATTGTTTCAAGCCAAATGGTCACCAGAAAGTCGCCGAATGTCGCCGGAACGTCCAAGCACAGAATACCGGTAGTTTCTGGGCAAAATGTTCAAGGCCGGTTCGTGGTCAAAAAATTATCAAATAAATCCCCAATTTTTACTACAGAACCATCTATATGTCTACTTGATCTCCACCAAATTTGAGCTCTAGATTCCAAGAATTCGGCTGTCAAAGAGGGTGAGAACCGAACCTACCTCTGGTTGGTTCCAAATCTGTTGGCTCTTGGGAGATTGCTTGCCCAGAATTCCATAGTGCTCCAAACGGCCTGATTCTTGTTGGAGGACGTCGATCAGACGTGGATCTACGTCTGGGTGGTTGGCCGGCAGTAGAACGGGTGGTCTAGCGGCAGTCGGGCGACCAGCAGAATGAAGGAGAAGAAGAAGAAGGAAGGGAATGGTGGTGCTCCGTGGTTCTGGCCGAATGCAAGAGTGAGAGAGAGAGAGGTGAGAGAATTGTTTATCCCAAAATTTGGTCAAATGAGTTGATTGGTAGGTGGGCATTTATTGGACAAGACTAAACTTTAGAGCATCCATTGACACTTGGCATGTGCTCTATCCAAAGAGATCCAACGGCTCCTTTTTACCCTTGTGTTCGGCAGCCATGGATGGGTTGAAATGCCCATTTTGCCCTTCTTCAATTATTACAACAAAGTTCTAAGCTTGAGGGGCAAAATGGTCATTTTGCCCCCGATGTTCCAAACGTCATTTTTCTCTTTTCTCATTTCTGACTTCTTCGATAGGATGACGACTAATCCAAAAGACGTTGAAATTCTTGATTTTCCATTGCAAACCTTTTAGGACTCGTTTCTTCTATCAGACGTGATTCCAACCTATCCCGAACCGACGGGCGGCTTTTGCAAATTATACGCGTATCGACCCCGTGATTCATATCACGTTTATGGCTCGTCAATTCATGGCGGCTTTGGTTGTCATGTAATTGTGAGGGTTTATCATTGGCCCCTATGGTATCGATCGTCACAGTCCGATTTAAGATAATTTTGCAAAATCATACGCTGGTTAAGCGGCATCACCCGTGCTTCAGTCGTACGACACTCGCATGGTAATCCTTGATTGTCTTAGATCGGCCTTTTGATGGTTCTAAATATCCCATCGACAATCCTTATGGTCAAAACGCCATTTCCTATCCGAGTCGACTAGGTTCACGTACCTCGTCTCGCATTAGCCTTTCCCCTTTGGTCAGCCTACTCAAATTGATCAGATTTGAGCGAAATACAACTAAATACATCGCTTGATATATATAAACTTCTCATTACAGAATCTAAAGCTGACTAGAAATCAGAATGTCACAGAATCATTCATGGTTTTTTGGTGCTTTTTCATTATGAGCTCATTTTTGACATATTTACTTGACATATCTAGCACATTTCGACCAAAAAAAAAAGAAACATAGCTAGCACATAAAATGATTAAAAAATGGGTTTATAATAGAAAAAGTAAGAAAGACTGGTGATGATGGTGAAATAGACGTCCCGACCAACCGTGGAGCTATTGGAAGTTGTCTCTAGTTTGTGCAACCTTAGGTGGTAGTTGGGCAACCTCATACCGTCGAGCGACTCGGCCAGCGATGGCGACCTCCACCGGAGGTCATCATAATAGTGGGAAAGGGAGAGAAGCACGGCAACGATGGCAACAACTCATTTAAATAGAAAAGGAGTGATCGAGTGTCACAATGGTGACTGAGATGGTGGCAGCGGCCATATGATCTTTTTCTTTTTTCAAGAAGTGATTAAGATGCTGCAACTTCTTGCCTATAAGATGCAAAAAATACCGGGTCGGGCTTTGCCGCAATTTCTTGCGTATAAGTTGCGACAAATGTCGGCCCAGGCATGTGGGCCGGCATGGCCCACTGGCTACCCTTAGATATTCGTTAAGTTTGGTTATTTAATTTGAAAAGCATGATTAATGCTAGATTTAGTAGAATTTGTTTACCAAATTGGTTGACCAAATGATGCATAGAACCATAATTAAACCCTGACACCTAAATTTTAATTTTTTAGAAATTCATTTATTTAAACATAAAATAAGAGTTAATCATAATTCTCGCAAAAAAAATTCACCTGCATTGCATATTTATTTTATATCATGCATGTGATTTGCATCCATGGTTGGAAGAGAGTCATTTGAGTTTAATTTGACAGACGGTTTGAACGGAGCATAATTCGAAAATTTCGAGGAGTGTGCCAAAAATATTCATGTGGGAATCATACCTATTTTTAATTTTAAATCAGCCCATTTTAGTTTTATGAGGCTTTTAATCAATTGATCATTTAATTAAAGCCTAATTTGAGCCCGGAATCGCGCAAAGTGGCCCATGGCCAAAATTTCTAGGAAAAATAAGGGATAAAGTCCCTTAACCTTTAAATTTAATCTTACGGCTATTTTCTTGTCTGAAATATTTTAATTCAACGGCTGGGATTAAATCTTTTAGCATTACCCTAATATTCTCTATATATGTACTTCTCTATGGTTAGGACAAGGGAGGAGGCCACACAAAAAATTTAAACACACGGCCAAGTTGAGAGATTTTTTTTTGGAGACTCACGGCACAGTTGAGAGCAAAAAGAAAAGTCGGGAAGAATAGAGAGTCGGCCAGAAAGGAGCAGAAAAGCAAACGTTTACAGAGAGCCTCTAGCTTCGGCAATCTTCCAAGAAAATTCGGTGCCATGAATAGTCATCCGTTGCCACAATGACGTCTCCTGATGCTGTCCTGTGCCGCGGAGGACTTGTAGTAGAGCATGACCAGCAACCTCGATGTTCTTCCAACAGTGATCTGGTTATCTGCTAGCAAACGAGTCTCGACAAACACTAAGACAAACTGCCTAGAGATCCTGCGAAGACCTTGCATAGCTCCTGTGCGGTTGTGCCATCACCAATGCTGATGTTCATCAGACCCCAGAATTCCCGCTAGTCGCTGCGGTATTGAGATCATAAAGCTTTGGACCTTACGATGTTCCCGAATCTGAATCTTTGGTGTTCCTTCTCCACCTTCTCAGCTCAGTCTCGAAGAAGAACAATATCAAGCGTGGATCAAGTCAAGACAAAGCATCAAGGGGGTTTCCTTTCAGTCTATTATAAAAGTTTCAGTTTTGTTTCTTTCCTTGACTCCATGCACAGGTGATATTCATCACACTTGCATGAGCATTTTAAAAATTGGGATTAGAAAAGGACAAACCAAAAGGAAGGTCTAGCATTTATCCGCTAAACTTACTTGATTATCAGGGCTGACCGAGACTATGTGTATTCACCGTAGCCATCCGATCCGCCTGTCCATGATCCGCAATCTTTGGTTTAAATTTGGAATGACAATATTCGGAATAGGTAAAAATTCTGATTTTATTAATTGGTATATTTACTTTTGCCTATTTCGGATTTTGAATATTCACTTGACAATCTTGGAATATTTTGCACATCTTGTATCAAAGTGGATATTTTTCAAAATGCAGGTTGATTAGGAAATTTTCTTTCTTAATCCCCAACTTGCCATACGATCGGGAATATTCATATTTAAGATTATTGATGGAATACTCGATTAGGCATGGATTTGGGTTCAATCATTAATCGTAGGATTACGAATTAAAGATCGACTCAAATATTCGCGAAATATTTCAAAAATTGATTGATATATACACTTTCTTGATTAACGTTGATTGACATATTCACTTTCGTAATTTGATATAAATTGCTTGATTGTCATATTTTTTAGAATATATATGTCGCATAATATAATCTCGAAAATTCTAAAAATATTTTCTTTCATTCACCTTCCATATTTGAAAATTGCATATCTCAAAATAGCATCCAGTAGATAATCGCATATGTAATCTTTTCTTTGTAAATAATTAGACTAGATTGCATTTTATGATAGAAATTGCATGTTTAAATAGAATCTTATGTTTAAAATAATTTATCTTTAATATATTAGGATTTAGATCAATTTAAACTCTAAAATATACAAGATAAAAATTGTTTTGGCATAGTTTTATTTTAGAAAATAAATTCATCTGAAAATAAAAATATTCTTCTTTGCCATGTCATACATGTCACGTCATTCATATTTGCGATATCATCTCATACCATGTCATATAGGTTGCATGTTAGTTTACATTGCATGTAGAATTGTATGTTTGGTCAAATTGATTCCAACATCACCTAATCAATTTAATTAAACTATAAGCATATCTTTATACATTAGTTTAAATTGCATATATAGAACTTTAATTAATTCATATGTCAAGAAGTTAATTTTCATGTGCATGTCATCTTTTGTACCTGATCTAGATTAGTCTTGCATTTGCATCACGGTATTGCATCACATATAGTATAATTCTTCATGCATTCATTAAAAAATTTGAAAATTAAAAAACAAACAATATTTTGTGTGGTGCATGCTCCCTTGATTATATTGATTTTTGGATGTTCCATTGATTGATTGTGCACCCGCATGATAACCTTTGTTAGTGACTTAAGTTAAAATCAATTAATGTTGCCTTATCAAATGATTTTTCATGAAATAAAATGGTACCGAAAGGGCGTTAGAGTAATCTAGTGTAATCAAATCCCTGAATTCTTAATATCTGGTTCGTATAAGTAACTTTGTTCTCCCGCTAATTTACTTAGGTTTTTAATTGACCTACCAAGAAACTATTAGTGGCGACTCCAAATTCAAAATACATTGCACGTTAATTAATTGAACCTTAAGTTGCGATTTGATATGGACTTGGTAGAGTTCGAGTTAAGTTAGTTAAATAATTAACCTTATAATCTATCAGCCTAGAAATTATTTTTATGTCGCGACAACTGCTCGTCGCCACCTATTTCCCCTACCGCCATGGTAGAGATAGCTCATTGTTGTGTTTATTTAGGCTCAATTTTTAGCCAAACTTAGAAAGTAGTGGCCCGAATCAAATCCTTCCTCCATGATGCAACTGATCATCAAGTGGAAAGGTTCTTCGGACCCCCCAAAAGAAAAAAAGAAAAGAGAAAAAAGGCGAGTAAAACCGTGAGACAAACAATACCATGAACCTTCCAGATATGAATTGCAATAAACTCCATCACCCTTTATTGACAACATATTATAAGACCATTAGGTGGACTTTGCTGATATATGAATGGCAACTGGGTTATTAGATGGAGCTTTTGGAAGCAGATGAAGGTAAAGTGGAGACCCTAGGAAGCTTCCCACAATCATATCGTGTCGCGGTGAATAGTCTAGTCAAGATAAGCCTATAGAACACAACATCCCTTAGGAACCTCATCAATCGACCGGACCCATCGTGTTGAAGCCACCCCGAGAAGTAGGACGCTGTTATCAATGCCGTCGTCCTCAGTCTCCTCTCCTTCACATACTTCTCCATAGCGAATCCGATGTCTCGGGCCATGAGTTCGCCGTGCTTGGAAACAGAGTCCGCCAAGTGCCGGCCCAATACCACCGCATCCTCAAGCGCCGAACATCCCCCCTGGCCCAAGTCGGGAGTCATTGGGTGCATGGCGTCTCCGGCCACCGTGACGTTTGAACGGGCAAGGTTTCCGAACAGGACGTCCCAAGGATATCGGAACATCAGCGGGGTCCATGTAACGCTCGAAATATTGGAGTGCTTGACGACATCGAGGAACACGGGCGGGAAGTCCTTTGCCAAATTCTCGCTCACTTCCCTTTGTATTGTTTCGGGATCTAGATTTTCTACACGTTGACGAAGTGAAACGTTAGGAATCAAGGAAAGATTAGTGAGCTTTTATTATTAAGGAGGCAACAAAAATAAAAATCCCAAATCAATTGAAGGCCAAATATACAAATTCGATCTATAAATGGTACCTTTTGGAGGACCCATCACGCCGCAGAACCAGTACACATCCTTATCATCGAGAGCAACAAAACCCGCCCTCTTACCCACATCTACAAATTGCTGAATCGCGCCGTGCTCGAGCCCGTGGCCTTCCGGGAATGCAGACAAACCGCGCACCACTGATCGGCCTGCGTAAACCGGCGGCCGGAGCCCAAGCCAATGGGCCACGGTAGAGTGCAGGCCATCACATCCGATAACAGCCTACATGTACCGTAATCACGGTTGCGGATAAATTAAAGACCGATAAGTTACCTCAATCTTATTTCAAATTCGAAAAGGAAGGTATGCTAGAGAACTGCAGGGACCTTAGACTTCAGGACGGTCCCATCATCGAGCGTGACGATGCAAATGGGCGAGCCTTGTTCTACTTGGGTTTCGATAGAAGTCATCTTGGAGGAGAATCGAATGGTATTTGGAGGAAGCTCCTCTGCCAGAGCTTCCAACAAGACTTTCCGGTGAATTGTTCTCGGTGGATCTCCATTCCTGCTTAATGCATAAGGCGTGGTTTTCCACCGTTGGCGCACGATGAACACATGCATAAGATAGACATTATATCCAGATAAATCATCGAATTTTATCCAGCAAAAAGAGTGTTAAATAATCAAACTTAAATCGGAGAGAATTAACGAAAAATTTTAAAACCTATTGCAACTGTGTCATTTCAGTCCTAAACCTTTTGTATTTGTGTCAATTCAATCCATCAAACCAGAAAATGCTGACGTGGCGCCGTCGTCACTAACGCGGCGCCGTCGTCACTAACGCGACAATATTGTAACAGTTGTTGAAAAATTATCTTTTGCTTATTTTTCTTTATATTTCTTTGTCTTCTTTTTTTCTCTTCTATCGTTGAGCGAGCGGCCTCGCGATGGGTAGCCGAGACACACTCTCGCTAGGGTCCAGCGACTAGCCAATCGTCGAACCTTGTCAACCGGCTGGATAAGAAGATATGAAGGGAAAAAAAGAAAAGAAAAAGAAAGACAAAATAAATAAGAAATTTTCCTAAAAAATACTAAAATTATCACGTCAATGCCGACACCGTCACGTCAGCTATTCCCTACTAATTTTGGCCAAATGGATTGAATTAGAATAAATATAAAAGATTTAGAACTTAATTGGGATAATTGTAATAGGTTTAAGACTTTTTTGGTAATGTCTCCAACTTAATTGATTGAAGATCTTTCTACAAAGATGAGCTGTAAAACGTAGATGTTAAATTTGGGTTCATGGTATACTTCCGTCGGTCATTTTTAGCACTTTGTCCGAATAGAATATTGCAAGAAATAGATTGTTCTGAAACATTAAACTGTAAATTAAGGAAACAAGTGACGATGAAAAGGAAGGTAGAAAACACGAGAGAAATTTGAGATTCACCGATCATTTGATGCATAACGTACTTCTTGAATCGTTTTAGTCCGGACATTAGTCACGTATCCCCTGATAGACAAGTACGAGAAAAAAAAAGGATAAGAATACAACTAAGCAAAATTAATGAGAACGTGCCAAGTATATTCAAGATCAAGCATTCCGCAACCAGGAAACTAATTTAACAAAGGAAACTCTATATTGCAGTATTATCATTATATCTGATCCCATAATTTTCAATTAACGAGTAATTTATGCAAAAAAAAAAATTGATGGTGTGTGGATGTACAGTAAAAAATTATTGACAATATTGTCAGATTGTCAAGAAATCATTTCTCTTTTAACAAATTAATGAAAAATGAACAAAGCCAAGAGTCAGCTTCATATAAAAGGAGCAAACATGTATACTTTACATTCATATATCAAGAGCAAACAAGGATCTTACTTGACCGAAGGAGCATAAAGGGCTGCGAGCTTGTTCGAAATCCCGAGCGCGTCAAGCGCGACCCATGCATTAGGGTAGAGACCGAGAGCTGCCCCAATTGCTCGCAGCTCCTTCGATCTCTCGAGGACGAGGGCTTGGACACCGACCTTCTTAAGAGCCACTGCCGTCGCTAGCCCCGCGATCCCCCCGCCCACGATCACCACCTCCTCCATATACGATCGTCTTTTAATTCGAGCTTAGGAGTGCGCGCGCGGGTTTTGTTCAGGAATAGGGATAAGGAGTCTCGTCTTATGGCCGCTATTTAATCATGTGCTTTGTACCTGCTACATGTATTACGTGCCGTTAATTCACCTGCCGCTGAATAGGTGACCCAGTCTCATGAGCTGACATGACATTCTAGGAAGATCTGCTCTTTTGCGTCTCGCCGCCTCAAACTTTTGTAGGGGGTGGCTATAGCTTGTGCGAAGCCCCCAACAGGACCATTTGATTTGACATCTCATCGAAGCATCAATGTCAAATGAAAATGAGAGGTCTTGCAGAAACAGAGGTCAATTTAACTTCACTTTTTTGATTGTTGAAATATCTCACTTATTTCATAATGGTCGTTATATATTCATTATATAGATACGAAATTCCTCTACTCGGTATTAATGGTTTAAGCTTTTCGGATTAAATTTTCTAACCTGGTAATAGAGTCAGATGGTAACATTTCCTGTGTGTGTGTCCATCATGATAATCACGATTTATATACAACCAACATTAACAAACCTTTTCGCAAAACCTTGTTTTTTCAACTTAGATTATTAATGTGTTTAAAGATATCCCCATATTTTAACCCATTTACAATTCATTTGTCTATAAAAGTTATTAGTTAAGTCAACCCATTTGTAATCCTCTTGAATAGTTTTTATATTTTTTAATTCTTTTTTATATTTTCTAATTCTAAAATTTTTATTTTTTTATTTTTTATTTTTTCTTTCTTTTCCATTTTTTTCATAGGCCACCGATTGCCACCGCCGGTCGCCAAACGTAGAAGAAAAAAAGAAAATAGATATGTATATTATCAGCATTTCTTTTTTAAAAATAATACAAATTATTATAATAGTCAATCCATTTGTAAGCCCCTTGAATAGTTTTTATATTTTTAAATTGTATTTTAAATTTTCTAATTCTATAATTTTTATTTTTCTATTTTTTAATTTCTCTTTCTTTTCCCTTTTTTTCATATGCCGCCAGTCGCTATCGCTAGTCGCCAAACGTAGAAGAAAAAAAGAAAATAGATATGTCTATTATCAGCATATCTTTTTAAAAATAATAAAAATTATTATAATGCTTTAGCAATACAAATACTTTTTAAACGTACAAGAAATCTTTTGACCCAAAAAAAAAACGTATAAGAAATCGCGCTTTTTCGATGAATTGAGGTGGCCAAGATGACATAATAAGTCCTGAAACTTCTAAGGCTCTAGGTTTGCTATTGGTATTTAGAATATCCCGAGGGGTACTGTGGAAACTGTAGTCTGTATTTTAGAGAATTTTTGTAGTTTGAAGCAGCTTATCTCGTTCCAAACATGCTTACACCAATTCATCATTCGTAGTAAAAAATTTTAACCTAGGAATTGGCTATTGTTAGATATGGAACATCATCAGTAGGTTTCTTCTTCTGATCATGCACTATATAGATTAGATATTACAGACGAACTCTTGTAATTCACTTTGATTCAACAAAAAATGAAAACTCTTCCATTAAACATGGTCCCCATCAATATGTTGTCCATCAATTTGGTACTTGAAGGAAACGGATCCCTTGATTCCATACGAATCACAGGCGGAAAACAACTGATTAATGCTCAATCTATCACTTGTATCACCGATCGGAATACGATCACACGAGAAACCGTACCCACTATCCCTATCACGCCCTGCGCTCCGAGCACGAGCGCGTGACTCCTAGCAAGCACAAACTCTCTCTCGATGTCCCAAGATTCACATAGATCGAGAGATGAGCCATATGGAAAGCAAGGGGAAGCGATAATAAACAAACTCCCTCATGCAATAATAAAAAGGGATCCGGGTAACGAGAATACCAATAAATACATAATATCCCAAAAGTTTGCACGGCAAACTAAACATGCTGGTCAATAGGGGTGACGAGGCTGGCTCAAAAGAAAGTCATCACTACTCCCAAAAAGAAACAGGCATCGAGATCACCATCAAAATATCAAACCAAAAATAGAAACTCCTAAGTTGAGCTGCTAGAGTCGTTAGTATCCTCGGTATCCTCAGATGGCTCGTACTTTGAGAGTGTCTCAGAGCAAATCTTCACAGTGTCCTCAAGTGTCTCGTTAGCTGACGGCTCCACCTGGTCATCCTCGATAGCCTCAATCTCGATGACCTCATCGGTGTCCTCCAGGGTCGGGGTCCTCTCAAGAACGCTCCTCGAGCCAGCTACTGACCCTTCGGCCTCCACTGAATCCCGAGCAGGATGACACCAGTTAGGGATTACCCTACGGGGTACCTTAGTGGGCTTCAGTGGTCCTGTGGAGACATCCCCTACCTTTCTAAACCAGGCCTCGTATCTATGAGGCTTCCAACTACTATCACCCTCGTCGACCCAAACTACGGTGCATTTCCTAACGAACACAGTTTCTTGTCTGTCCGGGAACTCATCAAAAATATGCCGACATCTCTTTCGGGTCAAAAATCTAATTGGCCACATGATCACGGCCTAGGATCTGAAAATTGAGGTCCCACAACGGGGTGAGATTTACATCTCAGTAAGGTAGGTCTTAACCCTAGATTAGGCTGACCGTACATTCAGACGAATGCAATCAGGGCAAAATGCACATGCTATCACAAAAGACATTTAACAGTCATTAATACCATGCGGGTAAAACGAGAGTCAAACATGCAATCATGGCACCATACAAAACATTAGGATTAAACACATATTACCAAGCCAGATTATATCTTCCACTCTTCAATGCCTCCTCATTATCACGCCCGCGTTTAGAACGTCTCAAGCTCGGTCCGCGTAAATACGCCTCAGACCATCTCATTGACAAACCCGCATAAACGCATCAAGTTTTCAATTTTACTTCAGGCACGCGTCGACACATCTCAAACTCCATCCCGCGTTTCAACGCATTAGGACTATGGCCATCTCAACCCCGCGTCTCGTACACCTTAGGGTGCCATTAAATTCAAACCCCACGCCTCAATGCCTTAAGGCATTCATTCATACAACCCCGTGTCTCGTACACCTCAGGGTGTCACACATTTCTCAGACATTCCATAAGTTCATTTTAATTCATAACACATATTCAAGTGCAAACTCATGCACGAACAACACACCTATGGCATGCGAGGTAATCAAATTCAACAGTCAAAAGCGACAATCAACTCGTGGCACAAGCATTGTCAAGCATGCAAGTCGTCCACATCTCTCGAGGAAGCACAAAGGATAATCTCTCCATAAACTTCTAGTAATTAATCCAATTCACACTCAATTCACCAAATGAGTCCAATCCTCCTAACCAAGGTTTAGAAACTCCTTACCTCAAGCTTAATTCAACAAAATCCTCCTTCCAAGCACTTCAATGGTTCGGTCAAATTAGCCCAAGAACGAGTCAATCGCACAACCTAAGAAAATTCATCCAATCGTCAATTTTCTTTGTTGAATTCATCAATCCATGAAGCATGAACCTCAATGACACATTAGTTGGCATCCTCATACATCTCAACGATGAAATTTGAGCTCATTTGAATCCCAAACAACTCCCATGATCTAGGCATGAACAGAACCGAACATGGCATTTTTAGTTCTGTGCATATACTAATTATTCAGCCCTTAAACTAACTTAAATCCTTAATTTATTCACTAATCTACTTGCTAACATGTATTTCCAAGGGTTGGGAATCCTCACCGAAAATTTGAAGCCAAGGCGACACCGGTAAGTCCTTGAACAGCGCCAGTTCCTCCGGGCAATCAACCGGTCAATTTTCTAGCCTTCAAACACAAGACCCATTTGGGTCAAAACTTCATCAAATTCCTCCAAAAATTTTACCACAACTCAGTCTATAAGTCATCTAGATGTCCACAAAATTTGATCGAATGATTCAAAGGTTTCAGGGTTTTACGGAGCCTAAACAGTGGCTTACCTCCAGCTGCGACGGTTTCCGTCGACTTCCGAGAGAATGGATGGCCGGAGGTTCTCAGGTGGTCAAATGCCGTGATTCCACTTGGAAAATGTCGGCAAGAGGATGAGGAAGGGTCTGGTGGTCGATTCGGGTCCAGACGGTGGCCGGAGACGACGGTTGGTGCTAGCGAACGGCGGCGGTAGAATCAGTCAGTTGGAGCTCTCTCGGCCGAAGGAAGAAGAAGGAAGAAGAAGAAATCGGCAAAATGGGGGGTGTTCGGCCAAGGAGAGAGAGAGAGAGTGAGGTATATACTCAATTTCAAGAGTCAACCATGTTTGAATGGTAGGTTAAAAGTGTCCTTATCAACATCAAGGCTTAATCCTTTGACACTTGTCCATGTGTCAATCAATGCTTCATCCAATGACTCTCAATTTATCAAATTTTCGACAGCTATAATGGAGCTTCAATGACCAAAATCTCCTTATCCAATTATAAATGCAAGGCCAAGGCTTGAGGGGCAAAATGATAATTTTACCCTCGACGTCCAGAACGTCATTTTTTTTATTTCAATTTTCTTCAATAAGGCGGCGACCAATCCAATTATAATGTTGGAATTCTTGATTCATCGAGACTCGTTTCTGAATTATTTTTCTATTAGACGTGGTTCCAGCCTATCTCGAACTGACGAATGGCTTTTGCAGACGTTACGCGTATCGACTTTATGATTTATATTACACTTAGGGCTCGTCAATTCATGGCGACTTTGGTTGTCATGTAATTGTGAAGGTCTATCACTAGTTCTGACGGTCTCGATCGTCACTGTTCGATTTAGAAAAATTTTACAAATTATATATTGGTTAAGCGGCATCACCTGTGCTCCAATCATATAATGCTAGCAATGCATTCCTTAATCGTTCTTAGATCGGCCTTTTCATGGCTCTAAATATATCCTCGACAATCCTTATGGTCAAAGTGTCATCTCCTATTTGAGTTCTCTAGGTCCACGTATTTTGTCTCGCGTTAATCTTTCCCTTTTGGTCAGTCAAATCGAGATTGATTAGATCCGAGCAAGATACGACTGAAATACATCGTTAGATACATTCTCATTAATGAGTCTCGAAATGACAGGAAAAATCAAAATATCACAACTCTTCCCCCCTTACAAAAATTTCATCCTCGAAATTTACATTAAACCCGTTACTCAAATAAATGGGGGTATTGACGCCTCATCGTTCCCTCGCTTTCCCACGTAGCGCCTTTGGTTCCATGGTGCTTCCAGACAACTTTGACCAATGGAGTCGTTTTATTCCTCGAAATTTGCTCATTTTGGTCTTCGATCCTAACTAGCTTCTCCACGTAGGATACTCTGTCATTAACTTTTATAACCTTGTAATCCAACACATGCGTCGGGTCCGGTTCGTACTTCCGTAGCATGGACACATGGAAGACGTTGTGTACTTGGGATAGATTAGGCGGTATGGCCAGTCTATATGCTAAGGTCCCAATCCGCTCCAGAATCTCAAATGGACCTATGTAGCTTGGGCTTAGTTTTCCTTTCATTCCAAATCGGGATAATCCTCTCATCGGCAACACCTTAAGAAAAACATGATCGCCTACTTGAAACTCCAAAGGCTTACGTCGTTTGTCTGCATAAATTTTATGACGACTCTGTGCCGTCTTTAGTCTATCCCGAATTATCTTTATCGCTTCCACCGATTACTCTACCAACTCTGGACCTATAATACTTCTTTCTCCAACCTCGTCCCAGCAAATCGATGTTCTGCAAGCCCTTCCATAGAGTGCTTCAAACGGTACCATTCGAATGCTCTACTGATAGTTGTTATTATATGCGAACTCTATCAAATGCAGCTGATCCTCCCATCCACCTTTGAAGTCTATTACGCACACTCGCAACATATCCTCGAACGTCTGAATTGTCTTCTCTGATTGTCCGTCCGATTGTGGAAGGTATGCCATACTAAATTGCATTCGAGCCCCCATGGCATCTTGAAGACTTTTCTAGAAGTTCGCTGTGAACCTGGGATCTCTGTCTGATGTAATTGTCACGGGTACTCCATATAGCCTCATTATCTGCCTCATGTCCATCGTGAAATCCTTTTGCACAGGAATGAAGTGTGCGAACTTGGTCAACCTGTCCACGACTACCCAAATAGAATTGTGGCCTCCCTAGCTCCTTGGGAGTCTATTCACAAAATCCATCGTTATGTGCTCCCATTTCCATTCAAGAATCTCAAATGCCTATAACAATCCACCAAGCTTACAATGTTGTGCCTTCATTTACTGGCATGTCAAGCACTTCACCACATACTTCGCTATATCCACCTTCATCCCGTTCCACCAATAGTGTTGTCGTAAGTTCTGATACATCTCCGTGCTTATTGGGTGAATACTATAATTGCTCCTATGAGCCTTTGATAAAATTCTTTCCCTGAGTTCTTCGTCCTTTGGCGCGCATAGACGCCCTTGAAAATTCAAGATTCCATCCTCTAACACTTGGAATTCCGGTTTCCTCTTTGTCGCGTCCATTTCTAGGATTTTTTGAATTTCTGGATCAGTAGACTGTAAGGCTTTTATCCTTTCCTAGATCTCAAGTTCTATTATTAGCATGGCTATTGAACTAGATAGCTGATAGACTTCCAATCTGAACTCAGAATCCCTCCAATTCTCAAATAATGACCACCCTTTCACCAGTAGACAGGTGATACTTGATTTTTGATTGAGCACATCTGTGAATCGATTCGCTTTCCCAGGATGGTATAATATGTCGCAATCATAATCCTTAAGCAGCTCCATCCATTAACGCTGCCTCATATTCAATTCCTTCAGGGAAAATAAATACTTCAAGCTCTAGTGGTCAGTGTAAATCTGAAATTTCTGGCCACATAAATAATGCCTTCAGATTTTCGGAGAAAAGATGATCGCTGCCAATTCCAAATCGTGAGTCGGATAGTTCATTACGTGCGGTCTCAGCTTTCGGGACGCGTAGGCCACTACTCTTCCATGTTGCATTAGCACACAGCCTAGTCCCTTTAGCGAAGCATCGCTATATATCTCATAGCCTCCAGGTCCTGATAGAATCGTCAACACCGGTGCGATTGTCAACCGATGCTTGAGCTCTTAGAAACTCCTTTCACACTTATCCGTCCATTGAAACTTCGTCTCTTTGTTAGTCAATCACGTCGGTGGAATGGCTATAGACGAAAACTTCTCCACGAAACATCTGTAATATCTCGCCAATCCTAGGAAACTTCGGACTTCCGTGACCGTAGTAGGCCTAGGCCAATTCATAATGGCTTCGATCTTCGCAGGATCCACCACAATCCCTTCTCCAGATACTACATGGCCAAAAAATGCCACTTTGTTCAACCAGAACTCGCATTTGCTAAACTTAGCGTAAAGCAAGTGCTCTCTCAGGGTCTGCAAAACAATCCTCAGGTGCTCTTCGTGTTCCTTGTTACTCCTTGAGTAAATTAGGATATCATTGATAAAAATTATGACAAATCTATCCAATAATTCCTTGAACGCTCGATGCATTAGGTCCATAAATGCGGCTGGAGCATTGGTAAGTCCAAAAGGCATCAAGTGAATTCGTAATGACCATACCTTGTCCTAAAAGTTGTTTTAGGTATGTCTTCTTTTTTAATTCTCAACAGGTGATACCCAGTTCTCACATCAATTTTAGAGAATACCGCAGCTCCTTGCAATTGATCAAATAAATCATCAATCCTCGGCAGTGGGTACTTATTCTTCATTGTCACTTGATTCAATTGTCTATAGTCAATGCATAAACGCAAGGATCCATCCTTTTTCCTTACAAACAACACCGGCGCTCCCTACGATGAAGCACTCAGTCGAATGAATCCTTTATCCAGTAATTCTTGCATCTGTACCTTTAACTCTTTCAGTTCGAATAAGGACATTCTATAGGGTGCCTTCGAGATCGGTTCCGTTTCGAGAGCTAACTCAATCATAAATTTTATCTCTCACTCTGGTGGCAATCCTAGCAACTCTCGAGGAAATATGTTAGGAAACTCATGCACTACCGAAATATTTTCTAGTTTGGGTTCCTCAGCAGTCATGTCCATAACTGCGACTAAGTACACCTGACATCATTCAGTCATCAACTTTGTCGCTTCAAGAGACGAAACTAAAGGAATCGAGGTCCCTCCTTGATTTCCCACAAATTTAAAACTAGGGCGATCTTCTAGGTAGAAACAAATTATCCTACTACCACTATCCATTACTGCCCCCTATTTACCCAACTAGTCCATTCCTATGATCACATCGAAGTCAAACATAGGCAGCATAGCTAAATAAATACTCTCCTTACTACCACCAATTACGATCCTATAGTCAGCACAGCTCAACGAAACCAGCACATTAGCATTCAACGGGGTGACAACATGCAGAATCACACTCAACGGTTTTAAATTCATATCAACCAGATTAGCAAACCAAGCAGACACAAACGAGTGTGATGCGCCAGGATCAAACAAAGCATACGTAGCTTGGTCACACAAATAAACTGTACCTGCGACCACGCCTGACGTTTCTTCTACCTCCTTGCGGGCTACAGCATAGACTCTTCCTTGAGCTGGGGGTCGATTCTGATCAATTTGGGGAGTGGCAACCAACGGTCCAGCCTATAGTCGTTACCCTTGAGGTCTATTTGCTGGAGCTTGGTTTGGGAAAGTTCTTATCTAATGGCTCATCTGACCACACTTGAAACATACTCCAGTTCTTGCTGGACATAGTCCATTGCCATGCTTTCTACCACAAAGGCGATAGCTCCAGTTCATGGGGTTCGGCGGCTTTACAATATTCTTTCTTATCGGAGGGACAAAGCACCTATTTCTAGTCATTGGTCTCTTACAAATCTGGTGATTGTCTCTGAACGAATTAAACCGCGATCCAAATGCGACATTCCTCTCCTTCAGGTCCCTCTCAATCATTTATCCCCGTTCGTAGATTTCCTTGTAAGTTCTCATATTCAAGGCTATCATCTAGCTGCGAAGCTCAGGCCTCAGTCCATCCCGAAATCTTCGTGCCTTCTCTAGGGGATCCTCTACCGATCGGGGTGTGTACCTTGACAGCCTAGAGAATCTAACTTCATACTGATATGCGGTCAGCTGATTCTGACGTAGATGTAAGAACTCCACTTGCTTCCTCTTCCAGGCTGTCTCCAAGAAATACTTGTCATTGAAGCCATAGTAAAGGCATTCCAAGTCAAAGCCATTCCTTCTGGAAAGACTACATTCTTGGTGATAAACCACCAGTCGTTTGCAGTACCTTCCAGCTGGTACACTGTCAATAATACCTTTTCCTTGTCCATGCATCTCAAGACTCCAAAGGACTTTTCCAGTTTTTTGATCCATCTTGGTGCTAGTTCGGGGTTTCTAGTCCCGTTGAACTGGGTCGATTTCAGCTTGATAAATTGCTCTATTAATTGGCCTATCTGCCTGGCCACAATAATTTCTTCTTGGCATTCACTGCCTCATTGCCCTGGTCATGGTCGCCATTATTTTCATCACCCCCATTATTGTCGTTATTAGCGTTGACGGCAGCTATTGCGGCTTCTACCACTTGGGCTATGGCAGCACCCCTATCCTAGGTCTGCCTGTTGATGAAGTCGCCAATCCTTTCGAGCGCCCTCAGTACTCCGCCTATTCTCGAGTCTTCTGCTACAGGTGGCCTAAAACTGGAGGCTCCGCTTCTGGGCCATACAGGTCTCCTAGACGGATTACTCATCCTTATATGCTTTCACTAAACCTGGACCACCACAATTTCACCAAGGAGTTAGTAACTCATTCATCCAACCAGGTTCAGACCTACCAAAATATGACTTAATAGAACAGTCAAATCACAACGACCTTTCACACAACCAATTCCAGAGGCACTTTAATAAGCAGTTCATGGCTATTTCTCAATTTCATTCACCCTAACGGTTCACCAAAACTAGCCATGCCCATTCACTTAGTAGACCAAAATCCAGAAATAACTCCCTGCGTTCAACATGGAACTTAATCTTCAATAATCACCACAATCCTGTCAAGATGAAATGCCAATCACATGCGCCAAGCCATATGCCATGCATCTCGTGCCTTATTCTAGTAAGCTTCCTAAGGTCTCGCTACCCATTCTTGTCCCAACTTAATTCTCTTTATCACTCCAAACCTCAATCTATTTTGGATCGAGCTGACCTTACTCTGATACCAAGCAAAGCGGGGATGTCATGCCTTGCACTCTGGCCACAAGCGCGCGACAAGCTGCAAGCGCAAACTCTCTCTCAAGGTCCTAGGATTCATATAGCTCGAGAGATGAGCCATATCGAAAGCAAGAGGAAGCGATAATAAACAAACTCCTCCGTGCAATAATAAAAAGGGAACTGGGTAACGAGAATACCAATAAATACATAATCTCCCAAAAGTTCATACAAGAGCACGGCAAACTAAACATGCTGGTCAGTAGGGGTGACGAGGCTGGCTCAAAAGACGATCATCACTACTCCCAAAAAGAGACAGGTATCGAGGTAACCATCAAAATATTAGACTAGAAACAGAAACTCCTAAGTCGAGTTGCTGGAGTCGTCAGTATCCCTGGTATCCTCAAATGACTCGTACTTCGAGAGTGTCTCAAAGCAAACCTCCACGGTGTCCTCGAGTGTATCGTCAGCTGACGACTCCACTTGGTCGTCCTCGGTAGCCTCAATCTCGATGACCTCATCGGTCGGGGTCCTCTCAGGAACTTTCCACAAGCCAGCTACTAACCCCTTAGCCTCCACTGAATCCCGAGCGGGATGACACCGGTTAGGGATTACCCCACGGGGCGTGGACACATCCCCTGTCTTTTAAAATCAGGCCTCGTATCTATGAGGCTTTCAACTACCACCACTTTCATCGACCCAAACTACGGTGCATTTCCTAACGAACACAGTTCTCTGTCTGTCCGGGAACTCATCAAAATATACCGACATCTCTTTCGGTGAATCAAATTTGATTGGCCACATGATCATGGCCTATGATCTAAAAAATGGGGTCCCAGAACGGGGTGAGATTTACATCTCAGTAAGGTAGGTCCTAACCCTAGATTAGGCTGACCGTACACTCAGGGGAATGCAATCAGGGCAAAATGCACATGCTATCATAGGAGACATTTAACAGTCATTAATACCATGCGGGTAAAACGAGAATGAAGCATGCAATCATGACACCATACACAATATCAAGATTAAACACACATTGTCAAGCCAGATTACACCTTCCACTCTTCCATGCCTCCTCATTATCACGCCCGCATTTAGAATGCCTCTGGTTCGATCCGCGTAAATACGCCTCAGACCATCTCATTAACATACCCGCATAAATGCATCAGGTTTTAAATTTCACTCCAAGCTTGTGTCGACACATATCAAACTCCGTCCCGCGTTTCAACGCATCTAGACTATGGCCATCTCAACCTGGTGTCTCGTATGCCTCAAGGTACCATTCAATTCAAACCTCGCGCCTCAAGGCATCCATTCACACAACCCCGCGTCTTGTACGCGTTAGGGTGTCGCACTTTTCTCAAACATGCCATAAGTTAATTTTAATTCATAACACATATTCAAGTGCAAACTCGTACACGAACAACACACCTATGGCATGAGAGCCAATCAAATTCAACAGTCAAAAGCGACAATCGATTTGTAGCACAAGCATTATAAAGCATGTTAGTCGTCTACATCTCTCAAGGACTCACAAAGGACAATCTTTCCATAAACTTCTAGGAATCAATCTAATTCACACTCAATTCACCCAATGGAATTCAATCCTCCTAGCCAAGGTTTAGAAACTCCTTACCTCAAGCTTAATTCAACAAAATCCTCCTTCCAAGCATTTCAATGGTTCGGTCAAATTAGCCCAAGAACGAGTCAATCGCACAACCTAAGGAAATTCATCTAATCATCAATTTTCGTTGCTAATTCATCAATCCTTGAAATATGAACCTCACTGACACATTAGTTGGCATCCTCATACATCTCAATGATGAAATTTGAGCTCATTTGAATCCCAAACAACTCCCATGATCTCAGCACGAACAGAACCGAACATGGCATTTTCGATTTTGTGCATATACTAACTATTCAGCCCTTAAACTAACTTAAATCTTCAAGTTATTCACTAATCTACTTGCTAACATGCAGTTCTAAAGGTTAGGAAGCCTCATCGAAAATTTGAAGCCAAGGCGATGCCGATAAGTCCTTGAACGGCGCCGGTTCCTCTAGGTAATCAACCGGTCAGTTTTCTACCCTTCAAACACAAGATACATTTGGGGTCAAAACTCCATCAAATTCCTCCAAAATTTTTATTACAACTCTGTCTATAAGTCTTCTAGATGTCCACAAAATTTGACTGAAAGATTCAAAGGTTTCGGGGTTCTACGGAGCCTAAACAATGGCTTACCTCCAGCTGCAACAGTTTCTGTCGACTTTCGGGAGAATGGCATGCTGGAGGTCCTCAAGTGGTCCAACGACGTGATTCCACTTGGAGAATGTTGCAAGAGGATGAGGAAGGGTTTGGTGGTCGGTTTGGGTCTAGGCGATGGCCGGAGGCGGAGGTCGGAGAGAGCGAACGGCGGCGGCATAATTGGTCGGCTGGAGCTCTCTTGGCAGAAGGAAGAAGAAGGAAGAAGAAGAAGAAATTGGCAGAATGAGGGGTGTTCAGCCAAGGAGAGGGAGTGAGTGAGGTGTATACTTAATTTCAAGAGTCAACCATGTTTGAACAGTAGGTTAAAAGTGTCCCTATCAACATCAAGACTTAATCTTTTGACACTTGTCCATGTGTCAATCAATGCTTTATCTAGTGGCTCTCAAGTTATCAAATTTTCGGCAGCTATAATTGGGATTCAATGACCAAAATTCCCTTGTCCAATTATAAAAGCAAGGCCAAGGCTTGAGGGGCAAAATGGTAAATTTACCCTCGACGTCCAGAACGTCGTTTTTCTGATTTCAATTTTCTTCAATAAGGCGACGGCCAATCCAATTATAATGCTGGAATTCTTGATTCTCCATTTTTAAATTTCGAGATTCATTTCTAAATCATTTCTCTATCAGACGTGGTTCTAGCCTATCTCAAACTGACGGACAACTTTTGCAGACGTTACGTGTCAAGCCCCAAACCCGGCGAGCGCGCGAGCATCCCTGCAAATCAAACCATATATTCTCTCGTGGTCCCAAGATCCACAAACAAGTCGAGAGATAATATATATACATTAAGCATACAGAAGTGGTACTCGAATAAATCCCCATACAAAATGTAAGTGAGACCTGGATAGCATAATAACTGTCATACATCATGACATACTGTTCGTATAAATACCGACTACTACGATCAGCTAGGCAAGGGGAGACGGGGTAAGCACATCAAAAGAAAGATGTGACCATCATGAACATCCAAAATAGCCGTGGTCGGGCGTCGCCATCACAAGATCGAGCCAATAAACTAGGGCACCTAAGATGATCTGCTGGAGTCCCCTGTATCCTCTGCGTCCTCTGTCGGCTCATACTTCGAGAAGGTCTCTGACTGGACCTCGATGGAATCCTCCATGGTCGCCTCATGTGAAGGCTCTGCGAGATCCTCCTCAATAGCCTCCACGACAATCACCTTGTCCTTAGTGAACTCCAAAATCGGGGGTCTTCTCCGGTCCATTCCTAGACCCAACTACAGACCCCTCTGGCAGCTCCTGCTCCATGGCGATCTGGCACCAATCAGGTATAACTCCCTGGGGTACCTCATGGTGCTTTAGCAGCCCAATAGTCACGTCTCCGACCTTCTTAAACCATGCCTCAAACCTATGAGGCTTCGAGTTCGGGCTACCCTCGTCAATCCATACAACCATACACTTTCTCACATAAATGTTCCCCTGACTATCCGGAAACTCGTCAAAATATGCCGTCATCTCCTTGGGATCCCCAAAACGAATAGGCCACATAGCTAAGGCCTAGGATCTGTAAAAATAAGGGTCCCTAAAGGGGTGAGATACACATCTCAGTAAAAGAGTCCTAACCCTAGGTCAAACTGATCGTCCACTCAGGCAGTCATCTATCTCAAAATTCCAAACTTACAATCATACAAGCGCATGCAAATAAAGATAGTGACACACAGATGATGGGCATGCAACTATGACATCATGTCACGCTCAGATGATCATGCACACCTCATCCCGCCATTCCACCACAACCACCTCTTCCTGCCTGCCTCATTCTCCAGCCCGCGATTAGATCGCATCAGGCTCGATCCATGTAAATGCATCAGACCGTCATTGGCAACCCGCGTAAACGCATCAGGTTCCAATGAATCTCCAGGCCAATATCATCACCACATAGCTTCATCCCGCGAATGATTCGCATCAGGACCATGACCATCTTAACTCCGCGATTAGATCGCATTAGGGCGCCACACAACATCAATTCCACCCCGCGATTACATCACATCAGGATATTTATCTCCCGCCCCACGTCTCATATGCCTCAAGGCCTTGCCATGTCATACTCATGCCATGATTTTCAATTAGTTTTTCTTACATGACAACACGTGCAATTCAGGCACAATTCAAAGAACTCACGACATGCAAGGCAATCAAGTGACACACACACATGGCGAATGATTTAAACTCAAACAATAATACACAAAACCCTCCTATAACCACTTAGGGTATACAGAGAGCTATCCTTTGAAATAATCTCAAAATTCAATCAAACTAATCCTCGACTCACCCAATTGAGTCCAATCTTTCTATCTCAAGTTTAGGATTCCCTTACCTTAAACTTGATAACACAAATCTCTTCTTGCAATGGCCTCAAAGTCTCGGCTAAATCATCCAAGGGTTCAATTCACCGCATAACCTAGAATATTCAACCAATTCATCAATTTTTCATATCCAATTCCTCATTCCATAAACCATAATCCTCCATAACACAACCCTCAACATCTTAACATGTTTAAACATCAATTTGAGACTCATCACCATCTGTTCTTGCTCCCACCAGAACCAGTTTTGCTCAGAACCGAACCGGTTCCTCTCGATTCTGTGCATATCGTGCATTTCCAATCCTAAACCTTCATCAAATCCTTCATCTACTCACTATCCTACATCTTAACATGTCTATCTAAGGGTCTAAGAGGCTCACAGTGAGTTTGAAGTCAAATGGTCATCGGAATCCCTTCGGGAGTCGCCGGATTCCTCAAGTCAGATTTTCGGCGGATTCGATCCATAGTTCACAAGACTCATTTGAGGTTAAAATTTTACCAAATCACTCTCAACTTTTTACCATATATTCATATACATGTCTACTAGACCTCCATAAAATTTGACCTCAAAAATTCAATATTTCGGCCTCCAAAAGGGTCAGGAACCTCACCTAGCTCAGGTTGAGTCTATTTCCGTCAGCTTTCGGGAAAACTCTTGACCGGAGCTCCTCAGTGGTCCAAATGCTATGCTTCCACTTCGAGGAGGTCGGAAAGACATAGATCTAGGTTGGTATGATCGGCCGGAGTCCAGGTGATAGCCGAAAGTGATCGTCAGAAGCGGCAAACAGAGAGACAAGAGCTGGTCGCCGACGAATAGAAACAAGATGAAAGAATAAGGTGGCTGTCGGTGGTTCTTGGGGGTGTTTGGCTGAACAAGTGAGGAGAGAGAGAGAGTGGGAAGACTATATTCAAAGTCCATGGTCAATTGGTTGAATGGTGGTTGCATAAAGGTGGACATGACTTCCCTTTACACCATCTATTGACACTTGTCCCCTTGTCATTCAAGCTTTGATCCAATGGCTCTTGTTCCTCCTTGAATTTGGTAGCCTTGAGGGTGTGTAAGGACCACTTTTCCCTTCTTCAAATGCGTGGGCAAAGTTTTAAGCTTGAGGGGCAAAAAAGTAATTTTACCCCCGACGTTCCGAATGTCATTTTTCTTGTTCCAATAATCGTCGATAGGGCAACGGCCAATCCGAATAATGTTGGAATTCTCGATTTTCCATTTAAAATGTTTCAAGCTCTTTTCTGATGGTTTCTTCTATCAGACGTGGTTCCAGCCTATCTCGAACCGACGGGTAGCTTTTGCAGACTTTACGCGTATCGACCATGTGATTCTCATTACATTTAGGGCTAGTCAATTTGTGGCGGCTTTGGTTGTCATGTAATTGTAAGGGTTTATCACTAGTCCCTTTGGTCTCGATCGTCATTGTCCAATAAAGGAAAATTTTACAAATCATACGTTGGTTAAAGGCATCACCCGCGCTCCAATCATAGAACACTCGTAAGGAATTCCTTAATCGTTCTTGGATCGACCTTTTTGTGGTACTAAATATCTCCTCGATAATCCTTATGGTCAAAGCGACATTCCTTATTCGAGTTCCCTAGGTCCACGTACCATGTCTCGCGTTAGCCTTTCATTTTTGGTCAGCCTACTCGAATTGATCAGGTTCGAGCGAGATATGACTGAAATACATCTCTAGATTCATTTCTCATTAATGATTCTAAAATTAACTGGAAATCAGAATGTCACAACTCTTCCCCCTTACAAAAATTTCGTCTCCGAAATTTTCATTACACTTAGTTACTCAAATAAATGGGGGTGTTGTCGCCTCATTGTCTCTTCGTTCTCCCATGTGGCACTTTCCGTTCCATGGTGCGCCCATACTACCTTGACTAGTGGAATCTTCTTATTTCTGAGGATTTGCTCCTTTCGGTCTTCGATCCTTATCGGCTTCTCTACATAAGATACTCGATCGTCTACTTCTATGGCCTCATAATATAGTACATGTGTCGGATCTGTTTCATACTTTTGCAGCATCGACACATGGAAAACGTTATGCACCTAGGATAGATTAGGCGGCAAGGCAAGCCTGTAGGCTAAGGTTCTGATCCGCTCCAATATCTCAAATGGGCCTACATACCTGGGGCTCAACTTACCATTCTTTCCGAATCGTGATAGTCCTCTCATCGGCGACACCTTGAGGAAAACGTGCTCGCCCACTTGAAATTCTAAGGGCTTGCGTCGCTTATCTACGTAGCTCTTCTGACGGCTCTGTACCGTCCTTAGTCTATCTCAGATTATTTTCACTACTTCCACTGATTGCTCTACCAATTCCGGGCCTGTGATACTCCTTTCTCCAACCTCATCCCAGCAAATCGGGGTTCTGCATGCTCGTCCATAGAGTGCTTCAAACAGTGCCATCTGGATGCTCTGCTGATAGCTATTATTATAGGCAAATTCTACTAAATGTAGCTGATCTTCCCATCCACCTTTAAAATCAATGACGCATGCTTACAGCATATCCTCAAACGTCAGTATCGTCCTTTCCGACTGTCCGTCTGTCTGTGGATGGTACGCCGTACTAAACTGCAGTCGGGTTCCCATAGCCTCCTGCAAACTCTTACAAAATTTCGTCGTGAATTTGGGATCTCTATCGGAGGTGATCGTTACAGGCACCCTGTGCAGCCTCACTATTTGTCGCATGTACAGCTCTGCATACTTATCCATAACGAAATCCTTTCGCACCGAGATGAAATGCGCGGACTTGGTCAGTCTGTCCATGACTATCCATATAGAGTCGTGACCTCTTTGGCTTCTTGGGAGTCCCATTACAAAATCCATAGTCACATGCTCCCACTTCCATTCCGGAATCTCTAGTGGCTGTAATAGTCCTCCAGGCTTACAGTGTTGCACTTTCACTTGCTAGCACGTCAAACACTTAGCCACATGTTTCGCCACATCCACCTTCATCCCATTCCACCAATAATGCTATCGCAGGTTCTGGTACATTTTCGTACTTCCAGGGTGGATGCTATAATTGCTCCTGTGAGCCTCTGATAAAATCCTTTCCTTGAGTCCTTCATCCCTTGGCATGCACAATCGTCCTCGAAACTTTAGGATTCCGTCCTTTGATACTTGAAATTCTGGTTTTCTCTTTGTCGCATCCATCTCAAGGATCTTCTGAATCTCTGGGTTCGTACATTGCAAGGTCTTTATTCCTTCCTGGACTTTAGGTTCCACCCTTAACGTAGCTATCAAACTGGACAACTGATCGACTTCTAATCTGAACTCGGAGTCTCTCAAATCCTCGATCATCGACCAACCTTTCACCAGCAGACATGCGATGCTCGACTTTCGACTCAATGCATCTTCTACTCTGTTTGCTTTCCTAGGGTGATACAGTATTTCATAGTCATAGTCCTTGAGCAGCTACATCTACCTACGCTACCTCATGTTTAGCTCTCTCTAGGAAAACAGATACTTTAAACTTTGGTGGTCGGTATAGATCTGAAACTTCTCACCGTATAGGTATTGTCTCCAAATTTTCAAAGCAAATATAATCGCGCTAACTCCAGGTCATGAGTTGGATAGTTCATCTCATGTGGCCTCAATTTTCTGGATGCGTAGGCTACTACTCTGCCGTGTTGCATCAACCACAGCCCAATCCTTTCAGCGAAGCATCGTTGTAAATCTCGTAACCTCCTGGTCCTGATGGAATTGTCAGTACTGGCGCGGTTGTCAGTCTATGCTTGAGCTCTTAGAAACTCTTCTCACATTTGTCAGTCTATTCAAACCTCGTTTCCTTCTTTGTCAACCGCGTCAATAGGATGGCTATGGATGAGAATTTCTCCACAAAACGCCTATAGTACCCTGCCAATCCCAAGAAACTTCTGACTTCAGTGACTGTAGTGGGTCTAGGCCAGTTCGTTACAGCTTCGATCTTCATAGGATCCACTGCGATTTCTTCACTAGACACCACATGACCAAGAAATGCTACCCTGTTCAGCCAAAACTCACATTTACTCAACTTTGCATAGAGCGAATGCTCCCTCAGAATCTGCAGTACAGTCTTTAGGTGCTCCTCATGTTCTGCATCACTCCTCGAGTAAATCAAGATATCGTCAATAAAGACTATGACGAATCTGTCCAGGAATTCCTTAAATACTCGATGCATCAGGTCCATAAAAGCGGCTGGAGCGTTGGTCAAATCAAACGGCATCATCGTAAACTCATAATGACCATACCTAGTCCTAAAGGTAGTCTTGGGTATGTCTTCCTGCATAATCCTTAACTGGTGATACCCTGTCCTCAGGTCAATCTTCGAAAATACTGTCGCTCTTTGCAACTGGTCAAACAAATTGTCAATCCTCGGTAGTGGGTACTTGTTCTTCACTGTCACTTGGTTCAGCTGCCGATAGTCAATGCATAAATGCAAAGACCCATCCTTCTTCCTTACGAACAACACTGGTGCTCCCCACGATGAAGCACTTGGTTGGATAAATCCTTTGTCTAACAGTTCCTGCATCTGCACCTTTATCTCTTTCAGTTCTGACAGGGACATCCTGTAAGATGCCTTCGATATCGGCTCCGTTCCAAGGGCTAACTCGATTACAAATTCTATTTCCCATTCCGGTGGTAATCTTGGCAACTCTTGGGGAAACACATCAGGGAATTCACGCACTACCGAGATATTTTCTAACTTTGATTCTTTGGTAATCGTGTCCATTACTGCCACTAGATATGCCTGACACCCTTCAAACATCAACTTAGTCACCTCCAGAGATGAGACTAAGGGAATCGAGATTCCTCCTCGACTTCCCACCAATTCAAAGCTAGGGCGGCCTCTCGGATAAAACCGTATTATCTTACTACCACAATCCACTACTGCCCCCTACTTACTCAACCAATCCATTCCTATGATTACGTCAAAATCGTACATGGGTAATACAGCTAAGTCAATACTCTCTTTACTCTCTCTAATCATAATCTCACAACCAACACGGCCCATTAAAACCAATATATTATCCTTTAACGGAGTGGCAACATATAGAATTATATTCAACGGTTTCAATTTCATCCCTACTAACTCAGCAAATTGTGCAAACATGAATGAATGCGTGGCACCAGGGTCAAACAATGCGTATGCAGCTTGGTTGCACAAGTAAATATACCTGTGACCACACCTGGAGCTTCCTCTGCCTCTCTACGAGTTACTGCATACACCGTGCCCTGTGCCGGTGGTCGGTTCTGCTCAATCTGAGGCGTGACAATCGACGACCTAGCTTGTGTCCTCTGTCCTTGTCCCAACTTAATCCCAAGCACACCTCATCCTGCCATTCCACCACAACTACCTCTTCCTGCCTGCCTCATTCTCCAGCCCACGATTAGATCGCATCAGGCTCGATCCACGTAAACGTATCAGACCGTCATTAGCAACCCGCGTAAACGCATTAGGTTCCAATGAATATCCAGGCCAATATCATCACCACATACCTCCGTCCTGCGAATGATTCGCATCAGGACCATGGCCATCTCAATCCCGCGATTAGATCGCATCAGGACGCTACACAACATCAACTCCACCCCGCGATTACATCGCCTCAGGGTATCTATCTCCCGCCCCGCGTCTTATACCCCTCAAGGCCTCATCATGTCATGCTCATGCCATGATTTTCAATTAGTTTTCCTTACATGACAACATGTGCAATGCAGGCACAATTCAAAGAACTCACGGCTTGCAAGGCAATCAAGTGATGCACACACATGACGAATGATTTAAACTTAAACAATAATACACATAAACCTCCTATAACCACTTAGCGTATACCGAGAGCTATCCATTGGAAAATTCTCATAATTCGATCAAACTAATCCTCGACTCGCCCAATTGAGTCCAATCTTCCTAACCTAAGTTTAGTATTCCCTACCTTGAGCTTAATAACACAAATCTCTTCTTGCAATGGCCTCAAAATCTAGGCCAAATAGTCCAAGGGTTCAATTCACCGTGCAACCTAGAATATTCAACCAATTCATCAATTTTTCATATCCAATTCCTCATTCCATAAACCATAGTCCTCCAAAACACAACCCTCATCATCTTAAAATATTTTAAACATCAATTTGAGACTCATCACCATCTATTCTTGCTCCCACCATAATCGGTTTTGCACAAAACCGAACCGGTTCCTCTCGATTTTGTGCATACCGTGCACTTTCAGTCCTAAACCTTCATCAAATTCTTTATCTACTCACTATCCTACCTCTTAACATGTCTATCTAACGGTCTGAGAGGCTCACCATGAGTTTGAAGTCGAACGGTTCCCTTCGGAGGTTGCCGGATTCCTCAAGTCAGTTTTTCGACAGATTCTGTCCATAGTTCACAAGACCCATTTGAGGCCAAAACTTCATCAAATCACTCTCAAATTTTTACCACAAATTTATATACATGTTTACTAGACCTCCACAAAATTTGACCTCAAAACTACAATATTTTGGCCTTCAAAAGGGTCCGGAACCTCACCTAGCTTAGGTGAGTCTGTTTCTATCGACTTTCGGGTGAACTCTTGGCCGGAGCTCCTCGGTGATCCAAATGCTGTGCTTCCACTTTGAGGAAGTTGGTAAGACGTAGATCTAGGTTGGTATGATTGGTTGGAGTCCAGGTGATGACCCTAAGTGATCGTCGGAAGCGGAGAACAGAGAGACCAGAGATGGTCGCCGGCGAACGGAAACAAGAAGAAAGAAGAAGGTAGCTCTCGATGGTTCTTGGGGGTGTTGGCCGAACAAGTGAGGAGAGAGAGAGAGTGGGAAGACTATATTCAAAGTCCATGGTCAATTGGTTGAATGGTAGTTGCATAGAGGTGGACATGACTTCCCTTTACACCATCCATTGACACTTGTCCCCTTGTCATTCAAGCTTTGATCCAATGGCTATTGTTCCTCCTTGAATTCGGTAGCCTTAAGGGTGTGTAAGGACCACTTTGCCCTTCGTCAAATGCATGGGCAAAGTTCTAAGCTTGAGGGGCAAAAAAATAATTTTACCCCCGACGTTCCGAATGCCGTTTTTCTTGGTCCAATAATCTTTGATAGGGCGACGGCCAATCCAAATAACGTTGGAATTCTCGATTTTTCATTTCAAATTTTTCAAGACTCGTTTCTGATGGTCTCCTCTATTAGACGTAGTTCCAGCCTATCTCGAACCGACGGGTGGCTTTTGCAGACTTTACGCGTATCGACCCTGTGATTCTCATCACATTTAGAGCTTGTCAATTCGTGACGGCTTTGGTTGTCATGTTATTGTGAGGGTCTATCACTAGTCCCTTTGGTCTCGATCCTTACTGTCCGATAAAGGAAAATTTTGCAAATCATACGTTGGTTAAGCGGCATCACCCGCACTCCAATCATATGACACTCGTAAGCCATTCCTTAATCGCTTTTGGATTGACCTTTTTGTGGTTCTAAATATCCCCTCGACAATTCTTACGGTCAAAGCGCCATTCCTTATCCGAGTTCCCTAGGTCCACGTACCATGTCTCGCCTTAGCCTTTCCCTTTTGATCAGCCTACTTGAATTGATCTGGTTCCAGTGAGATATGACTGAATTACATCTCTAGATTCATTTCTCATTAATGAGTCTGAAATTGACTAGAAATCAGAATGTCACATTACGCGTATCGACTTTGTGATTTATATCACACTTTGGGCTCATCAATTCATGGCGACTTTGGTTGTCATGTAATTGTGAGGGTCTATCACTAGTTCCGACGATCTCGATCGTCACTGTTCAATTTAGGAAAATTTTACAAATTATACATTGGTTAAGCGGCATCACCCGTGCTCCAATCATATAATGCTAGCAATGCATTCCTTAATCGTTCTTAGATCGGCCTTTTTATGGCTCTAAATGTCTCCTCGACAATCCTTATGGTCAAAGTGCCATCTTCTATTTGAGTTCCCTAGGTCCACGTACTTTGTCTTGCGTTAGCCTTTCTCTTTTGGTCATTCAACTCGAGATTGATTAGATCCGAGCGAGATACGAATGAAATACATCAGTAGATACATTCTCATTAATGAGTCTCGAAATGACAGGAAAAATCAGAATGTCACAACTCTTTCCCCCTTAAAAAAGTTTCATCTTCGAAATTTACATTAAACTCGTTACTCAAATAAATAGGGGTATTGACGCCTCATCGTTCCCTCGCTTTCCAACGTAGCACCTTCGGTTCCATGGTGCTCCCAGACAACTTTGACCAATGGAATCGTTTTATTCCTCAAAATTTGCTCCTTTCGGTCTTCGATCCTAACTGGCTTCTCCACGTAGGATACTTTGTCATTAACTTCTATAACCTCGTAATCCAACACATGCGTCGGGTCCGGTTCGTACTTCCGTAGCATGGACACATGGAAGATGTTGTGCACTTGGGATAGATTAGGCGGTAAGGCTAGTCTATAGGCTAAGGTCCCAATTCGCTCCAGAATCTCAAATGGACCTATGTACCTTGGGCTTAGTTTTCCTTTCTTTTCAAATCGGGATAATCCTCTCATCGGCGACACGTTAAGAAAAACATGATCGTCTACTTGAAACTCTAAAGGCTTACATCGTTTGTCTGCATAAATTTTATGACGACTCTGTGCCGTCTTCAGTCTATCTCTAATTATCTTTATCGCTTCCACCGATTACTCTACCAACTCTGGACCTGTGATACTTCTTTTTCCAACCTCGTCCTAGCAAATCGGTGTTCTGCAAGCCCTTCCATAGAGTGTTTCAAACGGTACCATTCGAATGCTCTACTGATAGTTGTTATTACATGCAAACTCTATCAAATGCTGCTAATCCTCCCATCCACCTTTGAAGTCTATTACGCACGCTTGCAACATATCCTTGAACGTCTGAATTGTCCTCTCCGATTGTGGATGGTATGTCGTACTAAATTGTAGTCGAGTCCCCATGGCATCTTGAAGACTTTTTTAGAAGTTCGCTGTGAACTTGGAATCTCTGTCCGATGTAATTGTCATGGGTACTCCATGTAGCCTCACTATCTGCCTCATGTACAATTCGGCATATCTGTCCATCGCGAAATCCTTTCGCACAGGAATGAAGTATGCGGACTTGGTCAACCTGTCCACGATTATCCAAATAGAATTATGGTCTCTCTGGCTCCTTGGGAGTTCCATCACAAAATCCATCCTTAAGTGCTCCCATTTTCATTTTGGAATCTCTAACGGCTGTAACTATCCACTAGGCTTACAGTGTTGTGCCTTCACTTGCTGGCATGTCAAGCACTTCGCCACATACTTCGCTACATCCACCTTCATCCCGTTCCACCAATAGTGTTGGCGTAAGTTCTGATACATATTCGTACTTCTTGGGTGAATACTATAATTGCTCCTATGAGCCTCTGATAAAATTCTTTCCCTGAGTTCTTTGTCCTTTGGCACGCATAGACGCCCTCAAAAACTCAAGATTCCATCCTCTAACACTTGGAATTCCAGTTTCCTCTTTGTTGCGTCCATTTCCAGGATTTTTTGAATTTCTGAGTCCGTAGACTGTAAGGCTTTTATCATTTCCTAAATCTCAGGTTCTATTCTCAGTGTGGCCATCGAATTAGAAAGCTTACAAACTTCCAATCTGAACTCAAAATCCCTCAAATTCTCAAATAATGACCACCCTTTCACCAGTAGATAGGCGATACTTGATTTCCGACTGAGCGCATCCGCAACTTGATTCGCTTTCCTAGGATGGTATAATATATCCCAATCATAATCCTTAAGCAGCTCCATCCATCGACGTTGCCTCATATTCAGTTCTTTTTGGGAAAATAGATACTTCAGGCTCTGGTGGTCAGTGTAAATCTAAAATTTCTCACCACACAAATAATGCCTTCAGATTTTTAGAGAAAAGATGATCGCTGCCAATTGCAAATCGTGAGTCGGATAGTTCATTTCGTGCGGTCTCAACTATTGGGACGCGTAGGCCACTACTCTTCCATGTTGCATTAGCACACAGCCTGGTCCCTTTAGCGAAGCATCGCTATATATCTCATAGCCTCCAGGTCCTGATGGAATTGTCAACACCGGTGCAGTTGTCAACCAATGCTTGAGCTCTTGGAAACTCATTTCACACTTATCCGGCTACTCGAACTTCGTCTCTTTCTTTGTCAATCTCATCAGTGGAATGGTTATAGACGAAAACTTCCCCATGAAACATCTGTAATATCTCGCCAATCCTAGGAAACTTCGAACTTTTGTGACCGTAGTAGGCCTAGGCCAATTCATAACGGCTTCGATTTTCGCAGGATCTACCGCAATCCCTTCTCCAGATACTACATGGCCAAAAAATGCCACTTTGTTCAATCAGAGCTCGCATTTGCTAAACTTAGCGTAAATTGAGTGCTCCCTCAGGGTCTGCAAAACAATCATCAAGTACTTTTCGTGTTCCTTGTTACTCATTGAGTAAATTGGGATATCATTGATAAAAACTATGACAAATCTATCTAAGAATTCCTTGAACACTCGATGTATCAGGTCCATAAATGCGGCTGGAGCATTGGTAAGTCCAAAAGGCATCACAGTGAATTCGTAATGACCATACCTTGTCTTAAAAGCGATTTTAGGTATGTCTTCTTTCTTAATTCTCAACTGGTGATACCCAGTTCTTAAGTCAATCTCAGATAATACCGTAGCTCCTTACTATTGATCAAATAAGTCATCAATCCTCGGCAGTGGGTACTTATTCTTCATTGTCATTTGATTCAACTGCCTATAGCCAATGCATAGACGCAAGGATCCATCCCTTTTCCTTACAAACAACATCAGCGCTCCCTACGATGAAGCACTCGGTCGAATGAATCCTTTATCCAATAATTCTTACATCTGTACCTTTAACTCTTTCAGTTCGGATAAGGACATTCTGTAGGGTGCCTTCGAGATCGGCTCCATTCCGGGAGCTAACTCAATCATAAATTCTATCTCTCGCTCTGCTTGCAATCCTGGCAACTCACGACGAAATATGTCAGGAAACTCATGCACTACCGAAATACTCTCTAGTTTAGGTTTCTCGGCAGTCATGTCCATAACTGCGACTAAGTATGCCTAACATCCTTCAGTCATCAACTTTGTCGCTTCAAGAGACGAAACTAGAGGAATCGAGGTCCCTCCTCGACGTCCCACAAATTCAAAACTAGGGCGACCTTCTGGGTAGAAACGAATTATCCTACTACCATAATCTACTACTGCCTCCTATTTACCTAACCACTCCATTCTTATGATCACATCGAAGTCATACGTGGGCAGCATAGCTAAATCAATACTCTCCTTACTACCACTAATTACGATACTACAGTCAGCACAGCCTAACGAAACCAGCACATTATCTTTCAGTGGGGTGGCAACTTATAGAATCACACTCAACGATTTTAACTTCACATCAACCAAATCAGTAAACTGAGCAGGCACAAATGAGTGTGATGCGTCAGGATCAAACAAAGCATACGTAGCTTGGTCACACAAATAAACCGTACCTGTGACCAAGTCTTGCATTTCTTCTGCCTCCTTGCGGGCTACAGCATAGACTCTTCCTTGAGCTGGGGGTCGATTTTGATCAATTTGGGGTGTGGCAGCCGACGGTCTAACCTGTGGTCGTTGCCCTTGAGGTCTATATGCTAGAACCTGATTTGGGTAAATCCTCATCTGATGGCCCATCTGACCACACTTGAAACATGCTCCAGTTCTTGCTGGACATGGTTCATTGCCATGCCTTCTACCATAGAGGCAATAGCTCGAGTTCATGGGGTTCAGCGGCTTCACAATATTCTTTCTTATCGGAGGACAAAGCGCTTATTGCCAGTCATTGGTCTCTTACCAATATGGCGATTGTCTTTGAACGAATTAAATCGCGATCCAAATACGGCATTCCTCTCCTTCAGGTCCCTCTCAATCATTTGTTCTCATTCGTAGATTTTCTTGTAGGTTCTCAAATTCAGGGCTATCATCTGGCTGCGAAGCTCAGGCCTTAGTCCATTCCGAAATCTCCGTGCCTTCTCCAGGGGATCCTCTACCGATCGGGGTGCGTACCTTGACAGCTTAGAGAATTCAGCTTCATACTGATCTACGGTCAGCTAATTCTGATGTAGCTGCAAGAACTCTACTTGCTTCCTTTCCCGGGCTGTCTGAGAAATACTTGTCATTGAATGCCATAGTAAAGGCATTCCAGGTCAAAGCCGTTCCTTGTGGAAAGACTCCATTCTTGGTGGCAACCCACCAGTTGTTTGCGGTACCTTCCAATTGGTACACCGTCAATAGTACCTTCTCATCGTCCGTGCATCTCAAGACTCCAAAGGCCTTTTCTAGTTTTTCGATCCATCTTGGTGCTAGTTCGGGGTCTCCAGTCCCATCGAACTGGGTCGGTTTCAGCTTGATAAATTGCTCGATTAGCTAGCCCATCTGCCTAGCCACAACAATTTCTTCTTGCGCATTCACTACTTCATTGCCCTAGTCATTGTCGCCATTGTTTTCATTGCCCCCATTATTGTCGTTATTGGTGTTGACGGCAGTTATTGCGGCTCCTACTGCTTGGGCTATGGCAGCATCCCTATCCTAGGTCTGATTGTTGATGAGGTCGCCATTCCTTTCGAGCGCCCTCAGTACTTCGCCTATTCTCGGGTCTTCTGCTACAGGTGGCCTCGAACTGGAGGCTCTGCTTCTAGGCCTTCCAGGTCTCCTAGACGGATTACTCATCCTTATATGCTTTCACTAAGCCTAGACCACCACAATTTCACCAAGGAGTTAGTAACTCATTCATCCAACCAAGTTCAGACCTACCAAACTATGACTTAATAGAACAATCAAATCACAACGACCTTTCACACAACCAATTCCTTAGGCACTTTAATAAGCAGCTCATGGCTATTTCTCAATCTCATTCACCCCAACGGTTCACCAAAACTAGCCATGTCCATTCTCTTAGTAGACCAAAATCCAGAAATGACTCCCAGCGTTCAACATGGAACTTAATCTTCAATAATCACCACAATCCTGTCAAGATGAAATGCCAATCACATGTGCCAAGCCATATGCCATGCATCTCGTGCCTTATTCTAGTAAGCTTCCTAAGGTCTCGCTATCCATCCTTGTCCCAACTTAATTCTCCTTATCACTCCAATCCTCAATCTATTTTGGATCGAGTTGACCTTGCTCTAATACTAAGCAAAGCGAGGATGTCATGCCCCGCGCTCCGGGGTTGAGCGCGCGACTCCCTGCAAGCGCAAACTCTCTCTCGAGGTCCTAGGATTCACATAGATCGAGAGATGAGTCATATCGAAAGCAAGCGGAAGCGATAATAAACAAACTAATAAAAAGGGACCTGGGTAATGAGAATACCAATAAATACATAATCTCTCAAAAGTTCATATAAGAGCACGACAAACTAAACATGTTGGTTGGTAGGGGTGATGAGCCCGGCTCAAAAGACAATCATCACTACTCCCAAAAAGAGACAGGTCTCGAGGTCACCATCAAAATATCACACCAGAAATAGAAACTCCTAAGTAGAGCTGCTGGAGTCGTCAGTATCCTTGGTATCCTCGGATGGCTCACACTCCGAGAGTCAAACCTCAACAATGTCCTCGAGTGTCTCGTCAGCTGACGGCTCACCTGGTCATCCTCAGTAGCCTCAATCTCGATGACCTCATCGGTCGTGGTCCTCTTAGGAATGCTCCTCTAGCCATCTACTGACCTCTCGGCCTCCACTGAATCCCGAGCGGGATGACACCAGTTAGGAATTACCCCACGGGGTACCTCAGTGGGCTTTAGTGGTCCCGTGGAGACATCCCCTACCTTTCTAAATCAGGCCTCGTATCTGTGAGGCTTCCAACTGCTACCACCTTCGTCGACCCAAACTACGGTGCATTTCCTAACGAACACAGTTCCTTGTCCGTCCGGGCACTCATCAAAATATACCGATATCTCTTTTGGTGAACCAAATCTGATTGGCCACATGATCACGGCCTATGATCTAAAAAATGGGGTCCCACAACGGAGTGAGATTTACATCTCAGTAAGGTCGGTCCTAACTCTAGATTAGGCTGACCATACACTCAAGCCAATGTAATCAGGGCAAAATGCACATGCTATCACAAGAGACGTTTAACAGTCATTCATACCATGCGGGTAAAACGAGAGTTAAGCATGCAATTATGGCACCATACACAACATCAGGATTAAACACACATTGCCAAGCCAGATTACACCTTCCACTCTTCCATGCCTCCTCATTATCATGCCCGCGTTTAGAACGCCTCAGGCTCAATCCGCGTAAATACGCCTCAGACTATCTCATTAACAAACCCGTGTAAACACATCAGGTTTTAAATTTCACTCCAGGCCTGTGTCGACACATCTCAAACTCCGTCCCGCGTTTCAACGTATCAGGACTGTGGCCATCTCAACCTCGTGTCTCGTACGCCTCAAGGTGCCATTCAATTCAAACCTCATGCCTCAGCGCCTCAAGGCATCCATTCACACAACCCCACGTCTTGTACGCCTTAGGGTGTCACACATTTCTTAGATATGCCATAAGTTCATTTTAATTCATAACACATATTCAAGTGCAAACTCATGTGCGAACAACACACCTACGGCATGCGAGCCAAGCAAATTCAATATTCAAAAGCGACAATCGATTCGTAGCACAAGCATTATCAAGCATGCAAGTCATCTCTATATCTGTCAAGGATGCATAAAGGACAATCTCTCCATAAACTTCTAGGAATCAATCAAATTCACACTCAATTCACCCAATGGAGTCCAATCCTCCTAGCCAAGGTTTAGAAACTCCTTACCTCAAGCTTAATTAAAAAAAAAATCCTCCTTCTAAGCATTTCAATGGGTCGGTCAAACTAGCCCAAGAACGAGTCAATCGCACAACCTAAGGAAATTCATCCAATTGTCAATTTTCCTTGCTAATTCATCAATCCATGAAGCATGAACCTCAATGACACATTAGTTGGCATCCTCATACATCTCAATGATGAAATTTGAGCCCATTTGAATCCCAAACAACTCCCATGGTCTCGGCATGAACATAACTGAACATGGCATTTTCGGTTCTGTGCATATCCCAACTATTCAGCCCTTAAACTAACTTAAATCATCAATTTATTCACTAATCTACTTGTTAACATGTAGTTATAAGGGTTGGGAAGGCTCACCAAAAATTGGAAGCCAAGGCGACGCCGGTAAGTCCTTGTACGGCGCCAGTTCCTCCGGGTAATCAACCGATCAGTTTTCTGCCCTTCAAACACGAGACTTATTTGGGGTCAAAACTCCATCAAATTCCTCCAAAAATTTTACTACAACTCTGTCTATAAGTCCTCTAGATGTCCACGAAAATTGACCGAAAGATTCAAAGGTTTCGGGGTTCTATAGAGCCTAAAATATGGCTTACCTCCAGCTAGGACGGTTTCCGTCGACTTCCGGGAGAATGGCTGGCTAGAGGTCCTCAGGTGGTCCAACGTCGTGATTCCACTTGGAGAATGTTGGCAGGAGGATGAGCAAGGGTCTGGTGGTCGGTTCAGGTCCAGGCGATGGCCAGAGGCGGCGGTCGGAGCAAGCGAACGGTGGCGGCATAATCAGTTGGCTGGAGCTCTCTTAGCCGAAAGAAGAGGAAGAAGAAATCGGCAGAATGGGGGGTGTTCAGCCAAGGAGAGAGACAGAGTGAGGTATATACTCAATTTCAAGAGTCAACCATGTTTGAATGGTAGGCTAAAAGTGTCCTTATCAACATCAAGGCTTAATCCTTTGACACTTGTCCATGTGTCAATCAATGCTTCATCCAATGGCTCCCAATTTATCAAATTTTCAGCAGCTATAATGGGGCTTCAATGACCAAAATGCCCTTGTCCAATTATAAATGCAAGGCCAAGGCTTGAGGGGCAAAATGGTAATTTTATCCTCGACGTTCAGAATATCATTTTTATGATTTCAATTTTCTTTAATAAGGTGATGACCAATCCAATTATAATGTTGGAATTCTTGATTCTCCCTTTTCAAATTTCGAGACTCGTTTTTGAATTATTTCTCTATCAGACGTGGTTCCAGCCTATCTCGAATTGACGAACGGCTTTTGCAGACTTTACGCATATCGAATCTGTGATTTATATCACACTTAGGGCTCGTCAATTCATGGCGACTTTGGTTATCATGTAATTGTGAGGGTCTATCACTAGTTCTGACGGTCTCGATCGTCACTATTCGATTTAGGAAAATTTTGCAAATTATGCATTGGTTAAGTGGCATCACCCGTGCTCCAATCGTATAACGTTAGTAATGCATTCCTTAATCGTTCTTAGATCGGTGTTTTTATGGCTCTAAATGTCTCCTCGACAATCCTTATGGTCAAAGTGCCATCTCCTATTTGAGTTCCCTAGGTCCACGTACCTTGTCTCGCGTTAGCCTTTCCCTTTTGGTTAGTCAACTCGAGATTGATCAGATCCGAGCAAGATACGAATGAAATACATCGTTAGATACATTCTCATTAATGAGTCTCGAAATGACAGAAAAAATCAGAATGTCACAATCCATAGATTAGATGTCGCCTTCACAGTCTCAAGAGTCACGTCGCCTTTGATACGATTCAATATAGAGGGGGGAGTAAGACATCGTCATCTTTCATCAACGACAGTATGTCGTATTTCTTTAGAGGAAGAAGGAGAGCGTCGGTTCTATCTGACGCTTGTGAACAAACGTGACTTTTCACATTTGTTATATTCAAACTGCAAATAACTGCTTCTGTAGTTATCTCTAAGGGCAGAGTGATTGCCCGCATGGCGGCACACCATAAGACCCTTTTTCCAACATCTCCCATTCGCCTATGTAAGGCAAACAGCTCACACATGTCAACGGAGGACCAACAACTCCCACTCGTCCACAAGGACCAAGCCTAACTCTCTTTATATCGGCAAAGTTCATATTGACAAATAATCCGTGCGATTAGCATACACTGAGAGTTTGTTGTTACACATCTGTTGGGAGTATATGACAGCTCAAAATGGACATAATCAAAAGTATATTTCCGTATGCTGTACCCTAGATCAATCAGTCGCACACATATCTCTCTCTAGATCTCATTTAAGTATGATATGTTATATTCACAATTATGATCATATTAAATAATCATAACCGGCCGGTCTGTGAATATAAATCTATCATGTGACTAAAAAAACTCTAAATCGATCTTCCTCTTTCATTAGACCTCTCAATTTCAGTTCATTTCGCTTTTCTAGAAGTGTCCCTTTAGATCAAATCAATCTCATGACCATAGGCAATACCCTAAGATAGCAAACACTAAATAAAAATCTTAAGAATAACAAAGAGTCGTGAGGGCACCAAATGAGGAATTTTTTTTTATCCTCGTGGGTCTCATACGGCATAGAAAAGTGGAGATCATAACTTTTGTCAACTCTCATTGGTCGATTCATGCATAAGTAATATGAAGTACGTATTACGGTATTTTCTCCTTCCCCATGGAGCGTATGTCTTTCCTTTTTAATACCGTACAGATGATCACTTAGACGTACTCAATGTCTAAACAAAGTTCACATAACAACTCCAACCAAAAGTTTGCATTAGAACTCTCATCTGGCAATAAAGATAGATAAAGTGAAATATGTGGGAGGATTAAAAATACGTCTTTTTATTTCACTTCCGGACAATATAAATAATAAGTCCTCATCTTAACATCCTGTTAAGGCGGCATAAATATTTTAAGCTTTAGCTCTCAATTATCACCTAGATAATAAGCTTAAAATTGCATCATCTCTATTTATCAAGTAGTAAATAGAGGCGATTACCCATGTGAGTGGGCTAATCTCTCATCTGTCCGACATACCTTCTCAAAATAATGTACTGAACATTAATATGCATAAATGTTGCACAAAATCATAGACACCAATAGTGATAACAAATACCATTAAACCATTAACTATAATATGCAACAAATAACCAAGTCAAAAACATCTCTAGTAACTCATTTCATCATTGGATCTGCTTTCAATCTATCCATAGATATATATTGTATGTTCATATCTTTTCATACAAACATGTCTTTCATGACATCATATTCCGAGTCGATACATTTTGGTCTTGCAATGGATCTTTAGTGTAAGCTCTTGCAACTATCACAATTAACTAAAAATTGGACCTGTAGCATCCTTAGCAACACCTCATTGATCCAAACATATCTCAAGTCAAAGACCCTTTTATACTACCGTTGATAACACTACTAGAACATCTTCCATCGTAGATAAGGCCATATACATTTGCTTCTTACTTTTCCATGATATGGCATCATTACTCAGTAAGAACACAAATCCAGAGGTAAAATTCCTCTCATCTATATCTTCCCCTCAATTAATATCAGCATATCTTCAAGGTGCAGATCTCAACCTCAAATATCAGTAAATTGATCAGCGGTATTTTCAGATGCCTCAGAATTCTATTGACGACAATTCAATACGCTTGACCTCTATTGAATTGGTACCTACTTACCATTCCAATCGAATAACAAATACTAGGTCTTATTCATATCACATCATATATTGAGCTCCCAACTGCACTAGCATATGGATCACTTTCCATTACTATATTTACTTATGGAATTTCAAGACGCATATTTCGGCGCAAACCTTTATTACTCACAATAAAAGTATATCATCAACATATAATGACAAAATCACAAATTAATTTTAAGTTCTTTTGATATATACATGATGACCCATTTCAATTGTCACAAAATCATATGCTACTAAGACATCATGAAAAAACGTATATATCAATGTCTCACAGACTACCTAGGGCCATATTCTTGGCCTTCATTCACAACTACTGTGGGTTGTACCACATAGGTTTCTTCTATTAATTCTCCATTGAGAATCACAGTCTTTACACCCTTGATGTAATTCAAGATCTATACTCATCACTATTAACAAAATAAGGTGAATTGATTATTATGTTCACCATAAGGTGATACTCACATTTACCAAACAAGCCATTAGCTTTACGTTTTCTTTTGAGAGCACACTTGCTCTCAATGGCTTTGCGTCCATTCAAAATATCAATCAGTTCCAAAACTTCGTTTGATCTCATTAACTCCATCTCTTTCTTCATTGCTTGTATCCACTTTTCCTTATCAAGGAAAATTGGAGCCTTATTTTATACTCCTTGGCTTATTCTCTTCTTGTGGAGCAATCATGAAAGCTTTATACTTGTTTACCATATTGGAGATCATACACGTAGTACATCATTCATCATTACGCTCCTACTCAGATTAGGTAATGACGACATCTTTTATACAACAAGTGGTTGCAATTGAGACTAATTCGAAACAAATTCTTCACTTCTCACAGTGCTCCCGCTTGGATAAGATGCCCCGAAAAAATCATTGTCACTATCCTAGAATTCAAGCAGAGAATTTTTTTTAAGTATTTTGCCCTTTTTCGAAAATTCATCTACTAAAAATGCGACATATCGTGATTCAAATTCTGTTACACTTCCCACTTTCTTGCTTACCTATAGTACTTACCCATTCGAGTGCTCTTAGTATTTCATGAAGATACTCGTTTTGCCTCTAAGGTCCTATTTTCCATACTTGTGGGAGAACATGTGTGTATAGGAAGCATATCACAGTTTGAGAAAAAGCTCAAATCTCATTCTCGACCTGTCCACAACTTACATGGAGCAGAGGTAACTGATTTATAAGACACGCGGTTAAGTATCTAGATAGCCATCAACACAAATATCACCACGAAAGATGATATGCACAATAGCATGTGCTATCACTGACTTAGCCATTTCTATTATGATCTGTTTCTTCAGTAGTAGAGGAATTGCTGGAATAGTCAACTATCATTCTATTCTTTTTTCATCACATAAATATCTGAACTTGTCATGTTCCGAACCCGTTGAACATACATACATCCCACCAGGCCGTTGATCTTCAATCTTCTCCCAAGATCCCTTGGCCAATCATATAACAACTTAACAAAAAAAAAAAATATTGCGGAAGCCAAAAAACTACTTCGTGCAGTTCATAAGGAGATGCCTCAAGGAAAATGGGTATACACATCTCATAAATAAAATTCTCCTCAAAAGTTATCGCAGTCAAGTACCCAAAATTTAATTCCAAAATCCTCAAAATTCAGATACAGTCCCTAAGGCCACAAAATACATAAAACCATTCATTCCATTACTTCATTGAGAGCTCATCCTCATCTTGTCTGTATTTCCATCTTCAAGGACTTGAAAAATTAATCCTCCACTGGGGTGAGATATATATATCTCAGTAAGTGAAACTAAACCTAGATCTGAACACCAGTCCTCCTAGACCACACTCACACTTGCTATCAGATGTTGGCATTCATCAATACAATGGTACAAGGCCTTCAACGATTCAAGCATGGCATCAACCAATAGAAATATTAATAATCAAGCATTGGTAAACAATACAATCAATCACACTTAATTTTAGGGTCTCAAACTTTTTGCACAAGCACATGCAATTCAATGCCCAACTGCCACCACTTTCTCATCCATCCACATACTCCTCTGGCATTCTTTTCATCTAATATCATCAGGGCCACAGGCCAATCGATGTCCACGTACCACTAGGGCTACAGGCCAATCGACATTCTCATTCTCATTCAAATTCACCACCCTTCGATACCACTATTGCCATAGGCCAATCGATATCCTTAATTTCTTTCAAGCTCACCACCATTCTATACCACTGGGGCCACAAGTCAATCGATATCATTTGGACTTTTAATCAATCCGTACCACTGGGGCCACAAGCCAACGATCGCTGGGGCACCATAGCCCATTCATAACACATAGACATCATAATCAACTCAATGGCAAAGGCATTATAGCCAAATCACTAGCAGGGCTTCATAGCCAATTCACATAATTCCAGGGCTCAATAGTAGAACTATATCACTAAGGACTCAATAGCCACTTACCTCACAAGGCTCTCTAGCCAATTGAAGCATACTAGCCAAACATAACGTCAAGGCATATCATAATTCAATTGTCATGCTATGCCATTCAATTCATGGAATCCGCTACTTAATCAAGCAATTCAAGCCCTAGGATTCACCAAGCACTCAATTCATCCAATCAATCAATCCAGTAATGTCTTAGCATTCGGGTAAGGATTTATGAAACACTTACCTCTTCAAGAAAGCTAGTAATTTCAATCCAAATGACCCTCCTAGGTCAGCAAGCTCTCAGCCAAATAGGGCATCCATGGCGTGCCTAGGAAAACCACATTGAAACTCGATTATTTCTCAATTCCATTACGCCAATAGCTCAATAACATCGACAACACCTTATTCTCATCTCATCACAGTGTTGAGTCAATGACCCTAAGTATTCCAATTGTCGTTCTAGCAAGGCAAGTCATCCAAAATCTCAATTCACCAAAATTGCCAAATTTAAGCCCCCCACAACTAGGTTCAGTCTTATGAAAACTACAATTTTTCTACTGACCTTTTGAGAAACAAATTCCATGATCTTAAAATTCAAGATCTTATGGACGTGTGGCCTAATACAAAGCTCAATTTGGATACCGGACGACTTAGAACGACCTAATTCAAAATCGGTGCGCGTTATGGGCAGATTGGACGATATATCACGTTTTTCACTCAAACAGCACCTAATTCATCTTTAAACTTCCATTCACCACAAAACCAGCATGCGATAATCTCAATCTATACGTTTAGGAAGCTCACCAAGAGTTTCGGAGCAAGAACACCTCTTTTGGTCCTTTGATCAGCCCGTTTCCTTCCGGCACGTAAATGGTCAGAATCTGTCCAGTTTTAATCATCCATAATTAGCCATGAAAACAAATCTCCAATAAAATCACCATTTATGCTCAGTGAACTCAAGGACTAGATGTTATAAAGATTCTACAAAAAGAACGAAGTCATTTGAAATTTCTAAGAGGGTGTACGGTGGCCTTATCCTAGCTTGCGCGGATTTCGTCCGGTTTTGGTTTCGGGCTCACACAGGTAAAAATACTTAACCAAATGATAAAATTTCACTTGGAGCTTGTCAAGGACACATAGATCTTACCTTTGGTGGTTGGCATTCCTCAAATGGATAGCTCGAGCTCATCGAACACGACGACAGGATCCGGTCGGGCGAGCATAATAGGCTAGAGAGGAAATTGAGAGGAAAATGATGGAAATGGAGGAAGGGGGAGGGAGTGTACGACCAAAACAGCAGCTAGGGAGGATGTCCACAATTATTGAGGTCAAAATGTCAAGATGGATTAGGTGGGGTAATTAATGCCAAATTAACCTAAGGGTGACACTTGTCCTTTTGCCAATAATTGTGCCAATTACCATTGACTTCCTTTGACTTCCTCTATGCACATTTTCAGCAGCCTCATGGGGATGGTTAAATGACTATTTTTCCCTTCCAACTTTCTTAAGGCAAAGGTACGAGGTTGAGGGGTAAAATGGTTGTGACATTTTGATTTTTCCTATCATTTCGAGACTTATCAATGAAAATGTATCTAATGATATATTTCAGTCATATCTCGCTCGGATTAGATCAATCTCGAGTTAATTGACCAAAAAGGGAAAGGCTAACACGAGATAAGATACGTGGACCTAGGGAACTCAAATAGGAAATGACACTTTGACCATAAGAATTGCCAAGGGAGTATTTAGAGCCATTAAAGGCCAATCTAAGAACGATTAAGGAATGCATTGTTAGCATTATACGATTAGCTAATTTGCAAAACTTTCCTATAACCAAATATGACGATCGAGGCCGTCAAAGCTAGTAATAGACCCTCGCAATTACATGGCAACCAAAGTCACCATGAACTGACGAGCCTTAACCGTGATGAGAATCACAGAGTCGATACGCGTAACATTTGCAAAAGCCGCCCATCAGTTCGAGATAGTCTGAAATTACATTCGACAGAGAAAAAGCCTAGAGACGAGTCCCGAAATTGGAAAATGGAAAAATCAAGAATTCCAACATTATAATTGGATTAGACGTCCCCTCATCAAAGGAAATTTGAATTGGAAAAACGGTGTTCCGGACGACGAGGTGAAATTACCATTTTGCCCCTCAAGTCTTGGCCTTGTCTTAATAATTGAGTGAGGGTATTTTGATCATTGACCATACCCCCTAGCTACCGAAAATTAGAAGAAACATTGGCCATTGGATGAGCTAATAATGAGCAAAGTGACAAGTGTCAATGGATGGGGTGATGGCATTAATGGTTTACCTTTTAAGCTACCATTCTACCTTGGTTGACTCTCAAAATTGGTGTATGCACCTCCCCCCTCTCTTGCTCAGCTGAAACTCCCACCTCCATAGCCATCTTCAACTTTTTCTTCTTCTACTTCTTCAAGCCGTGAATGCCACCTCCTGACCAGACCGGACTGCCGACTTCACCACTTTCGCGCGCCACCTCCGGTGACCGCCAGCCCTCATGCTAGCCACCAACACCTTCTTCCACCTCTTGCTGACCAACTCCAATTGGAATTTCAGCGTTTGGCCACTTGAGGAGCTTCGACCAACCATTTCTCAGAAAGTCAACAAATTTCATCGTAGTTGGAGGAAAGCCTTCGTTTGACATTCATAGGACCTCGAATCGCTCCAAATTTTCGGTGGTAGTTCGTAGATATGTTGTACTAGGAATGGATGAACTGAGGTAAAAATTTTGGAGGAATTTGATGGAGTTTTGATGACAAATTTGTGCTGATTTTCGATGGACAGAAACTGACCGGTGAAGACCGGACTTGTTCGAGTACTTCCGGGCGTCACCTTGACCTCAAATTTTCGGTGAAGTTCTTTAACACCTAGAACTATATGTTAGCAAGTAGTTTAGTTGATAAATTAGTGATTGATATTGATTTGTGGGCTGAATGGTAGGAATGAGCACAGAACCAAAAATGCCCTGTTTCGGTTCTGTGCAAATCAAGTCTTAGGGGCTGTTTAGGAGTGTCGCCAAGCTCCAAATTCATCATAGAGACGTACTAGGATGTTGATTGATATGTTGTTAAGGTTTATGCTTGGTGGTTTGATGATTAGGCGTGAAAATTTAGTGAAACAGGTTGAATTTTATTAGGTATACGGCTGCCTTGTTTTGGATTGCTAGGGCCAAATTTTCGGAGGGCCTTGGAAGGAGGATTTTGCTAAATTGAGCTTAAGGTAAGGAGTCCCTAAACCTTGGCTAGGTGGACAAACCTCGACTGGATGAATTGGTTGTGAATTTGGTGAATTTTTGTGAGATTATTATGTGATTGTCCAATGTTCGTCATTGTGAATTGATGAATGCTTGAATGCTTGCTAAATGCATATGTCATGAGTGATTGCCACATTTTAGTGATGAATTTGATTGTCTCGCATGCCGTAGACATTTAGCTCGTTGCATGAGCTTGTACTCAATCATGAAGTCTTGAATTGAAATGAAATTTGGCACGCTTGGGAAACTTATGGTACCCTGATGCGTTGAGAAGCGGGGTTGTGATGGCTGGTACCCTGATACGGTGAGATGTAGGGTTGTGAGAAATAATGTCCTGATGCGTTAAGACGCGAGACGAGATTGATTATGTGTCGACATAGGCTTGGAATGGTATTTGAAAACCCGATGCCTTTAACGCGGATATGTCAATTTGATGGTCTGAGGCGTAATGACGCGGACTGAGCCTGAGGCATTTTTAATGCGGGCGTGAATCATGAGAAAGTTCTGAAGGGTGGATTGTATGGCTTGATTTTTGTGCTCCATGTCTGACCTGAATGATAAGATATGTTGACTTGATTGCTTGATTGTCAGTCACTTGTATCTGTATGGCATGTTATGACTGATGAGTGCCTTGTATTGTTGAGTGCGTTTTCTTGTTCTTTATTTGCATTCATCTGGTGTACTTTCAACCTGACCTAGGGTTAGGACTTGTCTTACTGAGATGTGAATCTCACCCCATCATGAGACCATATTTTTTTAAGACTCTAAGCCTTGAGGATGCTATCGACTCGATTAGGCGATCTGAAGGAAATGACAACTTATTTTGATGAGCTCCCAGAAGGTCAGGGTACCGTGTATGTTAGGAAGTGTATAGTGGTCTGGGTCGACGAGGGTGGTAAAGACTAGAAACCACATAGGTTTGAGGCCTAGTTCCGTAGGGTAGGCGATGTCACCACTAGTCCGCTGAAGTCCACGAAGGTACCTCGTGGAGTCATTCCTAGTTGGTGTCATCCCACTCGAGATTCTGTAGAGGTTGAGGTGTCTGTAGTTGGCTCGAGGAACATACCGAAGAAGACCCTAACTCTGGAGGACACAATGGAGGTGATAGAGATCGATGCTTCAGAGGACAAGCTAGAGGATACTACGATGGATGATACTGTAGAAGTACATTCCGAGACTTTCTCGGACTACGAGCAGGATGGGGATGCAGAACAGACTGACGATTTTAGTGGTTCAACCTAGGGGTTTCCTGCTTTTACTTGGCTGCCATTTGATGACCTCATCGTTATGTTTCTTTTGGGGACCTAGATATGGTTTTCGTTTTGATTAAGTCTCGATGTCCAGACCTTTCAGCAGGACTAGCTCACCTGCACTTTTGTATGAACTCATGATGTGATGTATATATATATATATTATGTTCTCGCTATCTAGGTCCTCATCGGTTTATGTACGGAGGTATTACATATGTTTCGTTTTCGCATGCTCGTTTTCATTACGCATCTCTCGATAAGTGATTCCTGAGACTCGAGAGTACAGTGAAGGGAGTTGCGTGCTCATGCCCAGGGTGCGGGGCGTGACAATAGTCATTTGCCACTTTTTGTCTGAAGCTTCATTTTTTTCTCATTTTGAATGGCCATTAGCGAGATGACGTTAAATCCTTTTCTAATTTTGAAATTCTTTATTTCAAATTGCCAATTCGAGCTTCCATTTCATATCTTAAGCCTCGATGGACAGAAATTCAGAATGTCACAATTCTTCTCCTTTAAAGAAATTTCATTCTCGAAATTTGCAACCTTCCAACTCCCTAGTCCTTTGGGGTATCACCGTCTCACCATCTCACCATATTCTCATTCTTCAGAATAATTCCTTTCATGACTTGACATTTTTACTTGTCGTTTCTGATAGAAGTCATCCTTCCCAAGACTTGTTTCTTTCAGTCCTCAATCTGTATCTACTTCTTTCTATTCTCTTTCGACATTCATGCATCTGTTAGCAGTTTATCCTCAAACATTCACATCGTCTCTTCCATTTGCCTATTATCATTATTACTAAACCCTCGCCAGAATGTACTTTTTAGTGCCCATACCATCTAGCATATCACTCCATTCATATATTCTTTCGTACCATCAGAGATTTATAGGCTTTATCAAATTGCCCTTCTTTATCCCAATCAAGTTATAGCCTTTGACTCCATAAGCAAATTCAGGGATACTTCCGTAGTAATCCGTTCTCGACTCCCTTCGAAAATTCCATTGGATCAAGTGATCCATCAACTTTCGTGGTCTTGTCTCTCTCTTATAGGCATGTCTAATGTTCGACCACATGAAAGACTAATCCAATTCTCAGTCCACATCACCAATAGTATTAAAAAAATGATCTTGGCACATCCTTGTGCCATTCCAAGGGACACTTCGAATTTTTTATGAAGCCATCTCTTTAAATTCCCCTTTCAATACAGGACCCATACCTCGTCTATGGAACGTCAAGGTTTCTATTCTCAACTTTCATAATTTCTTCCCAAAGCATTTGGAAGGCTGGGTTTCTTTCCTGCTATGTTCACTCTCATAATCCTTTGGATCTTAGGGTTCACTCCTCGCAACCCCTTAATTCATTTATGACTTTCGGACCTGATTCTTCCAATAGCCATCAACCTAGGCATCGACGAACTTCCAATTTAGAAGTTGAATCTCTTATTTCTCGAGGGAAGATCTGTCCTTCCATCACCAATTTCACAATGCTCAACTCTCAACCTCTTATAGTTCACATAACTTCGAGGTCTTTTTTACACAAGTGACACTCTCATATTCATCGGTAATTTCATACATCCGCGTTGCCTCTTGTTCAATTCCCCTCAAGAAACTACTGCCTTATTTTCTTGTGGCAGTTTAAAGACTCAAAATCTTCTTCCATCCAAACAATGTTTTCCAAACTTTGTCGCGAGGACATTCGCAAATCAATTCCAATCATGCTCTAAGCATTCCAACTCATATGGCATTATTGTCATGGCGCATTCGCGCAATTCGTATCAATTTGCCATGCAATGCCTCAAATTCCCTTCTTACGCCTCGTTATTATGATTCTTTTGACTCTTTTGATTCCAAATAGGAACGCCATTATTGGCGTAGTCGTCAACTTGACTCAAGTCCTTAAAGACTCATCTTGTTCATTCACCCATTCGGGTTACATTTCGTCATAAAGTCCATTTCATCAAGGGGCAACTCTCGTGGGGAATCCTCCCATAATCCGTCTATAACAATCCATCAATCCCAGGAAACTTCAAGTTTCAGCAACTCACATCGACCCTAGTCGATTCATCACTCATTTCCGTCCTTAAAGGCTCCATAGGGATTTTATTTCTCATAAATTTCATGATTGAGGAATCTTACCTCATCAGGCTCATAGCTCATGCTCTTCACAATTTGTATACAACGAGCATCTCTTTAGAGTCTATCGGATACTCATAAAAGTTACTCATGTTTCTCATGACTCCCTAAATGAGTCCCATCATCGTCTCTCAAGATGATAACAATCAATCCAAATATTTCTTCGATACTCAATCTGACTATTATCCACTTCATCACTACCAAGTGTTGAATCATTTCAACTGTCCATTGTACCATTCACTTGAGGGCTCAAACCTTAGCCCTCTATTCTCACGGTCTCCACTTAGACCGAACAACATTTTATTCATTTTTGTCACTCTTTCCTTATGAAGTATTAGTGCCTTAGCCTCTGGCTTCCACAACCAGCTAATGCGATCATACCTCAATTTCATCCATTTAACCAAACGTCGACATTATCCTGAAATTGAACTCTATCTAAAAGACAGTTTCTCAGACTTCACTTCTAGGGATCCTTCAAGTTCTACATCTTCTTTCTCAGTCCAGACGTTTAATCTTAATATCAAGACGATTCGCATGTTCTCGTCCCTTCATACTAGGGTTTCTTATCCCATGAAAGAAACTATACACTTTAGTGGAATTTTTTTTACTTCGAACCCACCTTGTCCGTCCCATTCCTTAGGGTGTCAATCTTGAAGTCTGCACCAATGGCAGTAACTCCACTCCATGATTCAAATTTCACCATGTCTAACACTCTTCTTTCAGTGACTCAGTCAGCTCAAGTGACAAAATTCTAAGGAGTCGAGGTTCTTCCTCGGTCTCCACAAACTTCCGTATCGAATACTCAATTCGACTAGCTCGAGTCACTTTGTAATTACACTCAAAGCGCTCTTCTTCGCTTACTCAACTAGGACTATTAAGTCCATTCACTTTCCTTTCCCTCAACGACCATCTCATGGTCTAATCGCCCTTCAAGAACGATACCCTACTCTTTAGGGCTGACAACACACAATACCACTTCTAGTGGTCTTAATTCAACCTTAATCGATCTCATAGAATCATCAATGTCAGGCAACTGATGTCACGCCCTGCGTTCTTACGAGAACGCCAACATCCTACTAGCGCCATTATCTTCATTTTATCCCAAGATCGAACAGTAAGCAATAGGTGAATGAATTTAAATACATACGTGGAAGCGACATATATAACTCCGTACAATACTTAACTGATGTCAAGCCTCGCGTTCTTACGAGAACGCCAACATCCCACTAGCGCCATTATCTTCATTCTATCCCAAGATCGAACGGTAAGCAACATGCGAATGAATTTAAATACACTTGTGGAAGCGATATATATAACTCCATACAATACTTAACACAAGATGACTGAGGATGATAAAAACACTTATACACAACTTGGTATAAATCCAGTTGCACAACTTGGTCATAAGTTGGGATACAAGGTAGAGTTTGAAAAGGACGAGGGATTTAGTCAAAGGGTGCATCTAGTCCAATCACAACACTCCTATCCTAAAGGGTGTCCCAAAAAGTTAGGTACCACAGCTATACCTAACGGTCGGGCCCGCTATCGGTTGAGTAGTCCTCGTTAGTCACAGGGTCGTACTCTGCAAAAGCATTTGACTCCAAGTCTATGGGAGCTTCTTCCTCCGGGTCGGATTCTATATTCGCAGGCGCATCAAACTCATCTGCACTTATCTCTAGCTCGATCTCAGATTCCAACTTAGCATCAAACTCTTCATCTAGCTCTTGTTCCAACTCGGACTCAGTGGGTTCCATAGGTGCTTCCTCTGCATCGGAAGGTTCCACGACTTCGACATCTTCTGTAGGCTCCGGGGCTTCGGCTGGCGATCCTCTGACTTGACTTCCGGATTGAGTACCTCGCCATCAAGAGGTGTAGCGCTGCACCATCGAGGAATCACACTCCGGGATACATCAAAGCTCTTCAAGGTTTCGCACGTCACATCGCCGTCCTGATAAAATCATGCCTCAAAATAATGTGACTCCCAATCGTCATCTCCTCGTCGACCCATACGATACTCCCCTTTCTAATGTAGACCTTACCTGGTTCTATGGGATACTCGGTCACCGACTTCTGGATATCCATTTGCTCCCTAAAACATTTTGGTGGCATGCTTAAGGTTTGGGGTCTAAAAAAGTTGAACCTAAGACGGGGTGAGAATAAATCTCAGTAAGCTAACCCTAAGCCTAAACTAGGCCATTAGCACATCCAGACACATTTAAAGCACACAATGTCCAACTCGAAGAAATACAAGGCAATTGATACATTAGGACAAGTCATGGCATATGACACTACATAATATCGCATTTCAAGGGTCCAATTACTCAATTAATACTAAACTTGCGTACTTGGGCACTCACTAGCTCGTAATTTTATAGGATAGAAATATACTCATTGTGGTTCCAACTTTCAAAGGCCAGGCCTGCGCCTTAGCACCTCGAACATAAGAAATCCTCATACCAGCGTTAGTACGCCTCAGGTCACAATGTCATTCTAGGACTCGTGTCAGCACGCTTTAAGTCAATCCCGTGTCTAACCCCTCAGGATGTATTCAAACCTTGCATCTAACGCATCAAGGCATAATGTGCACACAAATTTATAACCCAATAAATAAATAGGCAATCAAAGCGCATTACACAATTCATCAATCAAGAGCACCATTCAGAAGCGAGCATTCAGAAGTAACGTCAAAATTAACATCAGAAGTAGCGTCAGAAGCAACGATAAAAGCAACGTCAGAAGCAGCGTCAGAAGGAACGCTCAGAAGCAGCGTCAGAAGGAATGCTCAGAAGCAGCGCCAGAAGCAGCGTCAAAAGGAACGTTCAAAAACAACGTCAGAAGGAACGCCAGAAGAAATGTTCAAAAGCAGCGTCAGAAGAAACGCTTCGAAGCAGCATCAGAAGCAGCGTCAGAAGGAACGTTCAGAAGCAGCGTCGGAAGGAACATGGGAAGGAATGTTCAGAAGCAGCGCAAAAGGAAGCTCAGAAGCAGAGTCAGAAGCAGCATCAGAAAGAACGGTCAGAAGCAGCGTTAGAAGGAACGTCAAAAGGAATGTTCAAAAGCAGCATCAGAAGGAACGGTCAAAAGCAACATCGGAAGGAACGTTCAGAAACAGCATGAGAAGGAACTTTAGAAGTAATGTTCAGAAGCAGCGTTAGAAGGAACATAGGAAGGAATGTTTAGAAGCAGCGTCAGAAGCTGCGTTAGAAGGAACGCTCAGAAGCAGCGTTAGAAGGAACGTCAAAAGGAATGTTCAAAAGCAACATCAGAAGGAACGGTCAAAAGTAGCTTCAGAAGTAGCATGGGAAGGAACGTTCAGAAGCAGCGTTAGAAGGAACTTCAGAAGGAATGTTCAGAAGCAGCGTCAAAAGGAACGCTCAGAAGTAGCGTTAGAAGAAATGTTCAGAAGCAGCGTCGGAAGCCGCGTCCGAAGGAACGCTCAGAAGGAACGCTTAGAAGCAGTGTCAAAAGGAACGCTCAGAAGCAACTTCAGAAGGAACGTTCAGAAGCAGCGTCAGAAGGAACGTTCAGAAACAGCGTCAGAAGGAACGTTCAAAAGCAGCGTCAGAAGGAATGTCCCGAAGCAACGTTAGAAGGAAATCATCATCAACATTTACAGCCCTCAAACTACCTTCGATCACCATCAAACCCACCATTAAACACGTCTATTAGTAGCCTAATGTCCTAGGTAAGGTTTAAGAGTAATTTACCAAGCAAATGAGCAAGCAAAACCGACCAAGGAGGTGACAAGAGTCTACGATTCAACTTGATTCGGTAAGTACAGGTTCGCCCTTTGAATCAATCAAGAAAACAGCCATGAAAACTCATCAATAACACTTTTAACATCATCTTCCAACCTTCTTACGTACTAAGCTAGGCTCTAGGAGTTACTTACCAAAAGCCACGCTAAGAAGTCCTCCAAGATACTTTTCCTAGAGCTCACGGTTAAGTCGTTTTCGGTGTTGGTTAATGGTGACGAACGGGCGGCGGTTCAGCGAGGTGGTGGTGTTGGCTTTGAGGTCCCTCGGCCAAACGAGCAAGAAGGAGAATAAGAGGGGGCGTTGGTCTCCTCGAGGCCAAACCAAGAGAGAGAGAGAGCTTGAGAGAAAAGATGAAGATGAGATAGTGATAGAGAAGTGAATTCAGCCAAATGAGGGAGGAATGGAGAGAGATGGTGATATCTCATTTGTATGAATAAGAAAAAATGGGGTTGTTCGTGGGATTATTTGACTGAGGTGAACAGTATGAATGAATGACTAGTTGGTGGGAGTTGATCTTGGGGTTTGACTAAGTCTTCTCCCTTGTCTTTTTTCTCTTCAATAATTCAAGAGCACTCAAGTTCTTTTTATCCTCCTAGTTTCCAGCCAAAGAGGGGGAGGATTAAATACCAAATGCCCTTAATTAATTCTAGAAACATGAGTAATTTTCGAGGTACAAAAAGGGAAATTTTCACTTCTTAGTCCTAAATTTCACATTTTCAATTCCAATAGGTTGTGCCTTAACCTTGGTTGTCCTCAATGAGGCGACGTCCAATCTATTAACGTTGGAACCCTTGAAAGTCCGGCCTCCGATCTCGAAATCCGATTCATGGCTAAATTCAGTCAATTGTTATTCCATCATATCTCAGACTAACGGGCGGCTCTTAGGAGTTACACGTATCGACCTGTGATTAAAGTCACGTTTAAGAGTTATTCGAGGCATGGCGACTTTGGTCGTCAAGTAATTGCGAGGGTCAATTACTAGTTCCAAAAGACGCGATCTTCAGGAATCAGTTTAGATTAATTTGCAAATCATACTATGGTCATACGGAATCACCCGTGAACCAATTGCATAATGCTAGCAAATTGTTCTAGAACCATTCTTAGATCGCCTCTTTAATGGCCCAAAATATTCCCTCGGCAATCCTTTTGGTCAAAGTACTGATCCATGGTCGGGTTCTTTAGTTCACGTACTAAAATCCTAATTAGCCCTTCCCTTTTGGTTAGTCAACTCAAGAGAAATCAGTTCTGAGTGAGATTTACTTAAATATATTGGTAGACATTCATTCATTCATAAGCTTCGAGATAGGGTCGGAATTCAGAATGTCACAATTGACATAACTCTTTTCTCAACTTTCCCCACGACGGAAGGAACGACATGCCAGTCTCTCATTACGAGACTCACGCCCAGGTAGGACATTCCATGTTCTATAATGAACATCTTTTTACTCGTAATCCATGAGCAAGAGTTCTCTTATTTACATGTCTTCCGATCATTCACTTCTCTTACTAAGTCCCATTACCATTCCTCAAAGCTAGGAATAATTACTAGCCATAAGGCTTTCAAATTCCATTCCACTTGGAGACCTCATGTCTCACTCAAAGGGTCCTTGACCACCCTTGGCACCCTTAGACAGCATTGAGAACTCTGTCTCAAATCGATTGCCTTCCTCAGGTCCTTACAAAGTTATCGGAGTTCTTGCAACCTCTGCTCTCACACAGCATCAGAATGGTACCTTTCATCAAACAATTTGACAAGACAGTCCAATTAGGTATTATGCCTTCAAGGGAACTCCTCTCTCAATGACCTTTCACCAACCAACGATAGACTCTTAAAGCTAATGACTGCCAAGATAACTTTCTTTCTTTACTGTACCCAAAACATCCAAAGTTTTCTCATGAAACCCTCAATCCGGAGGGAAGCGATTTCGAATCAACTTTTGTTTTCCATCAAACTCAGTCGATCTCAACTTTATACCAAACTTCACAAGCTTTTCAAAACTCTTGTGGTTCATGTCCACGTTTCCACTTTGGAAATGAGTAGCCTCAGGGTTACCTTTCTCATGACTCCCATCACTTCACTCATCAGTACCTGTCGTCTCAGCGACTTGGGTAACAATGGCAGCTACTTCATGAGTCTGCCTACCCATCTATTTTCTCATTTCCACTTAAGTTCTCATGACCCCTTATTACACTTGGGTCTCGCACGATTAACAAAATCGAGCCTTATTCTCTTCCAGATCTCATACCGCGGTCGCTTCATTTTACCCAATTCTCATGATCCATCTCAATGTTTGGATCTTCTTGTATCTCGCATATATGAGCCAAGTGCTCCTCTAACAACCGTACTATGGCCGTTCAGCCTTATTAGATTCTTATGTCACTTGAACCACTATGATTCCCTCTATAAATCAAAGACTTAAGCAATCTACTCAAGTCTAGCAGTCTCAAGCTTCTCATCTCATTATCTTTCACCATCAACCAACCATCAGTGGTTCCCGAACAACTCTCAACTAGTTTTCCACTATCCAAGGATTTGAACTCATCCTTAAGTAGAAACCACACATCAAATAAGCCTCAATGAGACAACTTATCAAATAACAGCCAATAACTAGGCAAGCCTCAACTAGGCCAAAACTCAACTAGATCAACGCCAAACAAGTACTCAAAGTGTCATTTCAATCGTTCATGCTATAAATCCAGGGCATCTGTCACTCTAGCATAGACACAACATGCTATCTCAATCTCAACAGACATCAGTTCAATGGGTATAAATCCCACATGCTATTTAATCTTTCGGTTAGACCTCGGCCATAACAATCACATGATGCCAATTACAAAATATGCTAACTAGGCCAATCACGAATATCAGTTTTCTTTTCACGCGGCATTCACTACCAAATATAAGGCTCTCAGCCGTGCCAACCACGAGCGCCAATACAAATGCCATGCCACTTTCGAACATTCGCTTTAAGAATCAATCATGTGCCATACATCTCTTAACCACAATCAGACTCAACTCTGATACCTAGGCTTTTCCTTTCATATTTATGACTTGGGTCATTCCTACCTCCTTGCTATCTTAGAAGCTTGCCAGGAGCCACTTCTTGTCCGGACCTCTCTGTCCCAGCAATTACTCCCTGCCCTCATCAGACTTGGTTATTACAAATTGTCTCAAGTCTTACATCAACGAAGGAAGCCCCATTCCACACATCCCATAACATGCTTCATTACGGTTTATAGGCATCCCATCAACTTGTCCCATACAAAGCGACAATTTATTAAGTCTGACAACTATAAGCTCATGCATACACTCTCATCAACTTTCATTTCGTAACCACAAACACATGCACAACATGACTTTCCTCACTACTTGTCATACCACAATCGCCTTTGGATAAATTCTTATCCATTGAAGAGTTTTAATTTCACTAATGATCGTCATGTCACATGGATCAATTGCTTATAGTCACCCATACACCTCAAGTTTAGTCGCTATTCAAGTCAAATCCATATGCATTCGATTACAACTGATCTTCAATCCAAATACTCCTTGTATACATCTCATCACATATCACCCAAAGTTGTCAACAACCATCGATAACTAAAACCATCAAGGTATAATACAATTCAAGCCTGAATCCGCTAGTACCCATCATCTCTTTATAACTTACATTCCTCAAGTTGGATCATTGACAATCCACAATTACCATCATATACTCCAATTGACCCTTCATTCCTAAGTAATCCCCTACTAACTTCAAGCACAATTACTACTTCAAAATCAATGCTTATGTCTCTTTAATTTCAACTTGCTTCCACTTGAATCTCAATCACAACTTTACTCAAGATCATCCGTTAAAGTCGACACGAGAACCATTAGAATACCTCATAAATTCAAGCATATAATCCTCAAGATTCAGTGATTAATGCTTAATCCTAAAGGCCTCACTAGCTAATTGTCTCCAAGTCATCACTCCTTATCACTCCAAATCTCAATCACATTGGATCGAGCTGACTTTGCTCTAAGACCACTGAAATGGGGATGTCACGTCTCGAACCCATCGAGCACACATACATCCCACCAGGCCGTTGATCTTCAATCCTCTCCTAGGATCTCTCGGCCAATCATATAACAACTTAACAAAGAAACAAAATCGCGAAAGCCATAAAATTACTCTGTACAATTCCATAAGGAGATGACTCAAGGCAAATGGGTATACACATCTCATAAATAAAATTCTCCTCAAAAGTTATCGCAGTCAAGTACCCAAAATTCAATTCTTAAATCCTCAAAATTCAGATACGATCCCTAAGGCCACAAAATACATAAAATATTCTATTACTTCATCGAGAGCTCATCCTCATCTTGCTTGTATTTCCATCTTCAAGGACCTGATAAATTAATCCTCCACTAGGGTCAGATATATATATCTCAGCAAGTGAAACCTAAACCTAAACCTAGACCTGACCACCAATCCCCCTAAACCACACTCACACTTGCTATCAGATACAGGCATTCATCAATGCAATGACACAAGGCCTTCAACGATTCAAGTATGATATCAACCAATAGAAATATCAATAATCAAGCATGGGTAAACAGTACAACCAATCACACTCAATTTTAGGGTCTCAAACTTTTTACACAAGCACATGCAATTCAATGTCCAACTGCCACCATTTTCTCATCCACCCACATACTCTTCTGACACTCTTGCCATTTGATATCACCGAGGCCACAGGCCAATCGATGTCCATGTACCACTAGGGCCACAGGCTAATGGGTACTCTCAAGGCTTACAGCTATTCGATGCCATCTAGGGCCACAGGCCAATCGACATTCTCATTCTCATTCAAATTCACCACCCTTTGATACCATTGGGGCCACAGGCCAATCAGTATCCTCAATGTCTTTCAAACTCATCACCATTCAATACCACTAGGGCAATAGGCCAATCGATATCATCAGGACTTTTAATTAATCTGTACCACTAGGGCCACATGCCAACGATCGCGGGTACCATAGCCCATTCATAACACACATGCATTATAATCAACTCAATGGCATAGGCATTATAGCTAAATCACAGGAGGGTTTCATAGCCAATTCACATAATTTCAGGGTTCAATAGCCGAACTATATTATTAAGGGCTCAATAGCCACTTACCTCACGAGCCTCTCTGGCCAATTGAAGCATACTAGCCAAACATAACGTCGAGGCATATCACAATTCAATTGTCATGCTATGCCATTCAATTCTTGGAATCCGCTACTTAACCAAGCAATTCAAGCCCTAGGATTCACCAAGCACTCAATTAATCTAACCAATCAATCCAGTAGTGTCCTAGCATTCGGGTAAGGGTTTAGGAAGCACTTACCTCTTCAAGCAAGCTAGCAATTTCAATCCAAATGACCCTTCTAGGTCAGTAAGCTCTCGGCCAAACAGGGCACCCATGGCGTGCCTAGGAAACCATATCGAAACTCGACTATTTCTCAATTTCATTGCGCCAATATCTCAATAACACCGACAACACCTTATTCTCAAGTCTTCACAGTGTTGAATCAATGACCCTAAGCATGCCAATTGTCATTCTAGCAAGACAAGTCATCCAAAATCTCAATTCACCAAAACTGCCCAATTTGAGCAGCCCACAACCAGGTCCAGTCTTACGAAATCTGTAATTTTTATATCAAATTTTTGAGAAACAAATTATAGCATCATAAACTTCAAGATCTTATGGACGCGTGGGCCAAAAAAGAGCTCAATTTGGATATCGGACGACTTAAAAAGACCCAATTGAAAATTGGTGCGCGTTATGGGCAGATTTGACGATATATCACGTTTTTCACCTCAAACAGCCCCTAATTCATCTTTAAACTTCCATTCACCATAAAAACAACATCCAATAATCTCAATCTACACGTTTAGGAAGCTCACTAAGAGTTTCGAAGGAAGAACACCTCTTTTGGTCTTTTGATCAGCCCGTTTCCTTTCGGCACGTAAACGGTCAAAATCTATCCAGTTTTAATAATCCAAAATCAGCCATGAAAACACCTTAAATATCCAATAAAATCACCATTTATGCTCATTGGACTCAAGTACTATATGTTATAAAGATTCCACAAAAATAACGGAGTCATTTGAAATTTCTAAGAGGGTGTACGGTGGCCTTATCCCAGCTCGCGTAGATTTCGTCCGGTTTTGGTCTTGGGCTCACATAGGTAAAAATACTTAACCAAATAACAAAATTCCCCTTGGAGCTTGTCAAGTACACATAGATCTTCCCTTTGGTGGTTGGTGTTCCTCAAATGGACGCCGTAAAGTGGCGCTTAGCTCACCGAACATGGTGGCAGAATCTGGTCAGGCAAGCAAAATAGGCTAGGGAGGAAATCGAGAGGAAAATGATGGAAATGGAGGAAAGGGGAAGGGAGTGCACAACCAAAATAACAGCTAGGGAGGATGTCCATAATTATTAGGTCAAATTATTAAGATGGATTAGGTGGGGTAATTAATGCCAAATTAACCTAAGGGTGACACTTGTCCTTTTGCTAATAATTGTGCCATTTACCATTAACTTCCTTTGACTTCTTCTATGCACATTTTCTGCAGCCTCATGGAGAGGGTTTGATGACTATTTTTCCCTTCGAACTTTCTTAAGGCAAAGGTATGAGGTTGCGGGACAAAACGGTCATTTGCCACTTTTCGTCCGAAACTTCATTTTTTTTCTCATTTTGAATGGCCATTGGCGAGACAACGTCAAATCCTTTTCCAATTTTGAAATTCTTTATTTCCAATTACCAATTCGAGTCTTCCATTTCATATCTCAAGCCTCGATGGGTGAAAATTCAGAATGTCCCAGAACTAATAGATTTTCTCAACCTCGTTCGGATTTTTTTAATTAAAAGGTTAAATAAAAAATTTCTCAAAACAACTTATGCTTTAAATTTATGAAAAATAATAACACAACAAATCCAAATCGAGTGTAATCATGCAAATGTGATGAAATAAACAAAATCATGCCTTGCTATCACATGTGTCTGAATGGATTGACATTAAAGAAAACTCAGCTCTTGCTCCTTTTTCAAATGGTTTCCTTAGTTTTTTTCCTTACTAGGCAATACTTATAAATAGGCGACATATTCAATAATGTCTAACAAGCCCTATTTGGATTATGCAAATATCGTATTGGCCAATATGACCCAATCTAGCATGCCACATATTCTTATCATCACAAAAATGAAAATGAGGAATAATATTACATTATTGTACTCACAATCGACATAATGAAACCATCCAGAATCATATTAACTTGTTATCAATAACAAGTCAACACTATCTATCACGCCCCGTGCCCCGAGCCCGAGCACGCGAACATCCCTGCAAGCAAACCAATAACGATCTCTCAGCGGTCCCAAGATCCACCAACGGAAGTCGAGAGATATGATAAATGCCCAAAGCATACGGAAGCGATACTAACATAACCCCATACAATATATATAAAGACTAAGTGGGACCTGGATAGCATATAACATTCATACATCAAAGCGTACTGTTCATACAACACTAAATACTAAACCCGCTAAGCAAAAGGGTGACAGGTAAGCATATCAAAAGGGATCATCCACAAAATCCATCGGGAGTAGGGTCAGGTCTTCAGTCAAAGATCGATCCACCAACTGAAGTATCCAAGGATGAGCGGCTGGAGTCATCTGTATCCTCTGCGTCCTCGATCGGCTCATACTCAGAAAACGTCTCGGACGGGACCTCAACGGAATCCTCCATGGTAACCTCTTGTGACGGCTCAGCAAGGTCTCCCTCGGACGCCTCCAGGACTATGACCTCCTCCTGCTCCTGTTTCTCAATGAACTACAAGGTCGATGCCCGCTCTGGTCCGTTCCTAGACTCTACTACTGACCCCTCAAGCAACTCCTGCTCTGCTACAATTTGCCACCAATCAGGTATGACACCCTGTGGTACCTCGTGAGGCTTCAATGGCCTTATCTGTGAATCCCCCTCCTTTTTGAACCACGCCTCGAATCTATAAGGCTTCCACTCTGGCTTACCCTCGTCCACCCATACGACAGTATATTTCCTTACATATACGTTTCCCTGCCTATCCGGGAACTCATCATAATACGTCGTCATCTATTTTGGGTCCCCAAAACGTATTGGCCACATAGCTACGGCCTAGGATCTGTAAAGTAAAGGGTTCCCCAAAAGGGGTGAGATACACATCTCAGTAAGAAAAACCTAACCCTAGGTCAGGTTGACAGTCTACTCAGGTAGTCGCATCCCTCAATAGATCCAAACTCATGCACACACAGGCATAACATTCACAATTCAATAAACAACAACTTACAGAAGATAGGCATGCATTTTTTATCTCATGTCACACACAGATGCACATGTATCGTCAGCCTGCCACTTCACCACCTCCATCAACCTCCGATTGCCTCATTCTCTAGCCCGCAAACTAGTCGCCTCAGGCCTGGTCCCCGTAAATGCATCAGACCATCATCAGTGACCTGCGTGAGCGCGTCAGGTCCCGATGAATCTCCAGGCAAGACTCATCAACTCATACTCTGTCCCGCGAATAATTCGCATCAGAACCGTGGCTAACTCAACCCCGCGATCTCGTCGCACCAGGGCGCCACACAACAATAGCTTCACCCCGCGATCTTGTCGCATCAGGGTATCAACTCCCGCCCAGCGTCTCACACGCCTTAGAGCCTCGCCATGCCATGCTCATGCCACAATAAAGACTTATGCTTTGTCTTTCAATTCAATTGCACACTCAGTGGCAAGTGCCAATTCAAACGCATTTCATAAATTCTGTGGCATGTAAGCAAATCAGATGACATATAGACATGGCAACCACTCAAGCACGACGACGTCACACATAGGCATCCTATAATACCTTGGGGCGTATTAAAAACGATCCCTTGTTAGGATTTCTCACACATTGATCCAATCAATTCTCGACACACCCAATAGAGTCTAATCCCCCTAGGCTCGGTTTAGAAAATTCCTTACCTTAGACTAGACAACACAAATTTCTCCTTCTTGGATCACCTAGGGTTTGGCCAACCAAGGTCCACACCCAGACTTGTTGCGCAACCTAGAATTTCAACCAATTCGTCAAATTTCCGTACCCATTCCTCAATCCATCAATCCCAATCATCCATAACATAACCCTCAACATCTCATCACATTGTAATCATCAATTTACAGCTCAAATCCTCCCCAATCAGCCCTCCACAGATACGGTTTGAGCCTAGCACCGAATCGGTTCCAGCCTGGCGCCGAACCTGTTCCATTCGATTTTGTGCTAGCGGGGTCCAACCGATCCTAATCTACTCCAAATCCATCAATTATACACTATCCTACCTCTTAGAATGCCTACCTAAGGGTTTAGGAGGCTCACCGTGAGTTTCAAGTCGAATGGCCACCGGATTCCTGTTGAAGCTCGCCGGAACGCTCAAGGTCAGATTCCAGCAGATTTTAGGAAAAATGTACAAGGTCGGTTTGTGGTAAGAAACTTATCAAGTTAAGCCCCACTTTTTATCATAGAATCCTACACATGTCTACTGAATCTCCATAAAATTTGACCCCAAAATTCCAACATTTCGTCCATCAAAAAGGCTAAGAACCGGACCTACCTCAGGTTTGTTCCGATTCTGTCGGCTCTCAGGAAATCTCTTGCCTAGAACTCCTCGGTGCTCCAAATGCCTTGATTCTTGTTGGAGAAGTTCGGCAAGACGTGGATCTTCGTCGGGGTGGTCAGCTGGCATTTGAACGGTGGCCGGAAAGGCCGATCGTGGGCGACGAACGGGCGGCTCCGGTCTGGTCGGCGACGGGCAAATTATAAGAGGAGAAAGATTAGGGTTTTCGGAAGTTTTGAGGGAGCTTGGCCAGTGAAATGAGGTGAGAGGAGAGAGAAATTGGCTATATACAATGCTTGTCAAAGGGTTTGATTGTTAGGTGAGCCAAATAGTTGATATGACTATGCTTCCTAATCTCTTGACACTTGGCATTGTCATTTCCCATGGAGATCCAATGGCTCTCTTTTAGCCTTCATTTTCGACAGCCAAGAGAGGAATATAATGTCCAATTTGCCCTTCTTCAATTGTAAAGGTAAAGTTCTAAGTTTGAAGGACAAAATGGTCATTTTACCCCCGACGTTCCGAACGTCTTTTTTCTCGTTCCAGGATTATTCGACAAGGCGATGGCCAATTCAAATGACGTTGGAATTCTTGATTTTCCATTTCAAACTTTTCAGGACTCGTTTCTGATAGTTTTCTCTAACGGACGTGATTCCAGCCTATCCCGAACTGACGGGAGGCTTTTGCAGACAATACGCGTATCGACCCCGTGATTCATATCACGTTTAGGGCTCATCAATTTATGGCGACTTAGGTTGTCATGTAATTGTGAGGGTTTATCACTAGTCTCCATGGTCTCGATTGTCATAGTCTGATTCAAGATAATTTTGCAAATCATACGTTGGTCAAGCGGCATCACCCACGCTCCAATCGTACGACACTCACATGGTAATCCTTGATCGCTCTTAGATCGGCCTTTTGGTGGTTCTAAATATCCCCTCAACAATCCTTATGGTCAAAGCGTCATTTCTTATCCGAGTTGCCTACGTCCACGTACCTCGTCTCACGTTAGCCTTTCCCCTTTGGTCAGCCTACTCAAATTGATCAGATTTGAGCGGAATACAACTGAAATACGTCACTTGATATATATAAACTTCTCATTACAGAGTCTGAAGTTCATTGAAAATTAGAATGTCACACTATCGTTATGAAAGTTCAAATTGAAATCAAGTTTAACCCAAATAAATACGAAAAATTAATTCCGTTAAGTTTTTGGAGCACATAACATTTTATGTAGGATCAAAGTGCAACAATCACGCATATTTGATTTGGCTAATGCCAATTCTTTTAACTTTCACTAAGAAAATTGTTGCCCATATTTATTTACTATGCTCCATGTGGAACTCGTTGAAATCCCATTAAGGCATTTCTGTCCTTCCTCTACATATTCGGTGGCCCCTAAGTCTATAATCCACAAATGATAAGATTCAGTTACAAAGGCTGAACTGTAGACATAAATAACACTTTCAAGTGCACAAGGGGTTTCTAATTTCTTTAACTTGTTACAATCATGAGCAAAGTAAATTTCTTTTTCTCATTGAAAACACTTCATTTCTAAAATATTTTCTTGAAAGGACGTTTTCCTTTCTTATGTCAGTTAAACTTAGATTTCTATCATGAATTGTCCTTTCCACTACTTGAATGCACCTTGATGCTTATATCTGGAGCACGAAGCTCATTGAGTTAGAATCATCATAATAAATGTCTGTTTTTGGTTTTGCCATCAGAAGACGATTCACCTTTAGCTCAAGACGATATATAGCTTACTCAAAAGCCTTTACTTATAATGTGGATCTAGTGGCGTTTCATATGCACATAGTTGTGAAATACAGAACAGACTACTACTTGCACTTACTACTCATTAGTAAAAAATGGAGTCTGCATTTTTACAGTTCACTTATTTATTTGACATATGCCACATAGGTCATTTAATATTCTGACCATAAGGCATCATATACATATCGAACCTTATAATGATCTATCTCAAATTTGGTGACTAATGTCTAACCAAACTAAGTATGTTAATGGCTCCCACTTGACTTTAGCGTTTAAAAAAAATGCTTGAACTCATGCATATATATATATATATTTCATGTCTCAGCAACATAATACGAGCAATAGAGTTCACTTATTTATAGCAGCAAGTATCTCTTTATACTTTTTTGACAATGTAGTAATTCTATCTTTAGATTCTTCCAAAACTAGGTCAATAGCTCATAGTGCATCTTGCTCTTTTAGCACATATTGGATCCTATTCCAATTTTCATAATTTTGCCATCTAATTTCTCACTTTATTCAGGCTTAGCTACGATATCCTAGTAAGCTAAAGCCATTGTATCTGAACACAAAGTTCAATAGACATGTAGTCACGAACTATTGATGCCTATATATTTATGCATTTATTTTATGCTAACCAATTATATTAATGAATAATTTCACATAAGGTCTCAAAGTCGAACGTTCACTTTGTTCCCAATCATCGTATGAAAATCCTCGTTTGAAATTATCATTAACATAATTATTCGTGTAAAATTGAGTTCATGAAGTTACTAAAACTTTTCGAACTCCCGACTTATCCATATACCATCAAGGCATTACATAAAAAAAAAATCTCATATCATTCACAGCTAAATATTTCATATAACAGGAAAGATAATATTTACATCTATAGACATACATCAATAAGATGCAAAATTTCAGTACAACAACATCATGTGATATAATGTATGCCAAGAATGAGAAAAGATTCAATGAACTCTTTGGGGAACTTCTTGACCCTAGAAGGCGTCCCTATAGTGGCTCATGGGAAACTTTCTTATCTCAACCAAAGAAACAAATCTCTTCGTCATGGCGCATTCTTTCTACGCCAGGACCCATTCATAGCAAGGGTCGATGACTTCCTTACCCCGACCTCTAAGAATTCTATTAGGAATTTTATTCCAAGTTCCTTATAAGAATAGTAGCAGGCATCTTTCCATAAACGGTCTAAGACCTCATGCCAATTAGGAAGAGTGATTTTTAAGGTAACAACCCTCAGATAGTCTGGCACGACAAAACCATTGCAAATGATTTCTAATATCATTTTGCTCACCGTTATGATGTGAGTCATTATGTCAACTCTCCCATCCCATCGATAAAGTGCCAGCTCATTCCTCAGCTTCAAGAGTCTCTCATGTTCCTCCTCTATCCACGGGAATATTGAGGTTCGCACAGTACTTTGTTCCATAGTTCCTGCAACGAATGCATAACCATAAAAGGGATTACACATAATCCATAATGCATAAAATGGCAAAATTAATATATCACATTGTAGGAAACTTCAATACGAACACATCGGCACCAAAATCACCTCAATCGGACTCCACACGTGTCACTAGAAGGCTCTGCGCGTGGGTTTCGTGTGCTGCACGTGCAATGCACATGCTGGTCAACGGTCAACCGTTAACCGCTGACTCGGGTCGGGTCATTGATCAAAACGGGTCAAATTCGAATCGGGTCGGGCTGCCACATCATCATGCCATGTCATCTTACGTGTGTTCGCCACATTAGCGGCCACACAAGCGCCACGTTAGCAGATGGTTTTCGGTAGTTCAGCATGAGCGACGCACATGGGCGCGTGAGGCCTACGTGTAGAGCACTCTGGTGGCACGTGTCAGCGCGTACAGCTCCGTCCGCCGTCCGTTGGTAGCATTTCGCCCCTCAAAATACTCGTATGCTCACGCCTGTCCTAATGGTATGATCAAATCGAGGTTTAGTTAAGTCAAAATTCATGAATCAAGCATTTTCAGGTCGGTCACCGAGGCGCTCGTCGTGCCGCGGCGCGCGTGGCAAGTCCGGCGTCGTTCGGCCTCCTTCGACGACGGGCGACCACTCCTTGGACTCGTATCGATGAGTACTTTCCAACGATGCAATCATATTTCACTTTCACAGAATAGAAAATTTCGAAACAGGCCTAAAAGCATTTTGACGAACCAAAATCGAAACGACGACGAACGGGTTCCAAATTTCGATTCTTACAGTGTGTTACGATCAGGAAAAAAAGCATTTAACTGGCTCTGATACCAATGAAGGAAATAGATTCCTTGATTCCAAACGAATCACATGCAAAAAACTACTGATTAATATCCAATTTATCACTTACTTGTGTTACAGATCGGAATACAAACACAATGCGATCACACGAGGAACCATACCCACTATCCATAAATTAGATGTCGCCTTCGCAGTCTCGAGAGTCACGTCACCTTTGATGCAATTCAATATAGAAGGGGGAGTAAGACATCATCATCTTCCATCAACGACAGTATGTCATATTTCTTTAGTGGAAGAAGGAGAGCGTCGGTTCTATTTAAAACTTGTGAATAAATGTGATTTTTCACGTTTGTTATATTCAAACTGTAGATAACTGCTTCTGCAGTTATCTCTAGGGGAGGGTGTGTCACAGCCCGAACCCAGCGAGCGTGCGAACATTCCGCCCAACCGTTCCTTTACATTTAACTCCAGGATCCAACAGCCAATAATTTGAGCATTGACAGAAATACACATGCGGAAGCGACGCCATCTCCATTCATATATATACAACCACATACGATGACTTAGGACAAATACATTAAATTTCCATAACCAATTACTAAAGGATCAATTCCTAATTCAATATCTGATGTACAATCTCAATATCCACAATTAGCAATTCCATTCTAAGTGCAACTGGTCAACTATCTCTTCAAATGCCACTCCTTGGTAAGCTTGTGCTACCTTCACCTGGAACTTGAAAAAATAAAGCTCCACTGGGGTGAGATATAAATCTCAGTAAGGTGGGTCATAACCCTAGGTTAGGCCGACCGTCCACTCAGACAGTCATTTATTTCAAAATCCAATCTCATAACATGCTGGTGCATCAAGCACAAACCATAAAACAACAATATGCAGCAAATAGGCAAACCACAATGACCTCACGTCCCACTCAGACATTCTTGTCCACTCAGCCTGCCACTTCACCACATCCACTAATCTTCACCTGCCTCAATCTCTAGCCCGCAATGAGATCGCATCAGGCTCGGTCCGCGTAAACGCATTAGACCGTCATCGGCGACCCGCGTAAACGCATTAGGTTTCGATGAATCTCCAGGCAAAGCTCATTAACTCATACTCCGTCCCACAATTAGATCGCATCAGGACCGTGGCCACTTAACCCCGCAATCTCGTCGCATCAGGGTTTACACCTCCTGCCCCGCGTCTCATACGCCTCAGGGCCTCTTCGTCCCGTGAATATTTTGCATCAAGACCGTGGCTATATCAACCTTGCAATCACATCGCATCAGGGCGCCACATCACATCAACTTCACCCCGCGAACTCGTCCCATCAGGGTATATATCTCTTGCCCCGCGCCTCGTACGCTTCAGGGCATCTTCGTCCCGCGATTAAATCGCATCAGGACAGTGGCTATCTCAACCCCGCGATCACATCGCATCAGGGCGCCACGCAACTATAACTTTACCCCGCGAACTCGTCACATCAGGATATATATCCACTGCCCCGCGTCTCATATGCTTCAGGGCCTCACCAAGTTGCTGCCTTGCGTCTCATACGCCTCAGGGCCTTACCATGCCACACTTGTGCCACGATTTTCAAATAATTCTCCATACATGACGACATGTGCAATTCAAGCATAGCTCAAGATTCATGGCATGCAAAGCAAATCAATTGAAATCCGGACGTGGCAAATGACTTAGGCATATCCAATGTCACACACGTTCCTCCTATAACATCTTAGGATATAACAAGGCTATCCCAATAGATAAATCCTCTTAATTCAGTCAATTCAATCAATGACTCACCCAATTGAGTTCAATCTTCCTAGCATAGGGTTAGAAATTCCCTTACCTTGACTTGACAACACAAATTTCTCTTTCTTGAAGCCCTTAGGTTTCGGCCAGCCAATGTCCACACCCGGACTTGTCGCGCAACCTAGAATTTCAACCAATTTCGTCAATTTCCGTACTCAATTCCTCAATCCATCAATTCGAATCACCCATAACACAACCCTCAACATTTCATCACATCATAATCATCAATTTGCAGCTCAAAATCATCATCTACAGCCTCCAATAGCACCGGTCTTGCACAGAACCGAACCGGTTCATTTCGGTTTTGTGTAAACCGTACACTTCCAGCCCTCAATCTACTCCTAAATCCTTTATTTAATCATCAATCTATCTCTTAACATGTCTATTTAAGGGTTGGGAGGCTTACCAAAGATTTGGAGTCAATTGGTCGCCGAAAACTCAACGAACGTCGCTGGTTCCTCCAAACACAAAATCCGACAATTTTCTAGGCAACATTCACAAGGCTAGTTCGTGGTCAAAAATTAATCAAATCCATCTCAACTTTTTTACCACAGATTCATCTATAAGTCTACTAAGTCTTCATAAAATTTGAGCTCAAAACTCCAAGATTTCGGCCATTAAACAGGTCAGAAACCGGACGTACCTCAGATTGGAGCAGATTCCGTCAACTCTCGGGAAAATCCTTGCTCCGGACTCCTCAGTGCTCCAAATGACCAGATTCCACTTCGAGGAGGTCGGCAAGACATAGATCTTTGTTGGTGTGGCTGGTTGACAGTCAAAAAGTGGCCGGAGGTGGTCGCCAGAATGACCAAATAGAAGCCCAGAAACTGGTCGTCGGGCAGCAGAATGAAGAAGGAAGAAGATGAAGGTGATGGTGTTCTCTCTTGATGGTCTGGCCGAAAATTGCAAAATGGAGAGAAGAGAGTTGTTTTATTTAATCCTTGAGTCAAAGCTTTGAATGGTAGGCTTGGCATAGTAGATTGGACTACTCTTTTCACCATCCATTAACACATGTCCATTTGTCTTCTCAAGGAGATCCAATGGCCACCATTTAATCTTGATTTTTGGCAGCTATTGGGGGATTTATTGTCCAAAATGCCCTTCTTCATTTGCTTGGGCAAAGTTCTAAGCTTGAGGTGCAAAACGGTCATTTTACCCCGACGTTCAAAACGTCATTTTTCTCATTCCGGAATTCTTCGATAGGGCGACAACCAATCCGAATAACGTTGGAATTCTTGATTTTACATTTTCAATCTTTCAAGTTCGTTTCTGATAGTTTTCTCTATTAGACGTGGTTCCAACCTATCTCGAACCGACAGGTGGCTTTTGCAGACATTACGCGTATCGACCCCGTGATTCATATCATGTTTAGGTTCGTCAATTCGTGGCGGCTTTGGTTGTTATGTAATTGTGAGGGTCTATTACTAGTTCCCTCAATAATCCTTATGGCCAAAATCACCGTTTCCTATCCGAGTTTCCTAGATCCACGTACCTCATCTCACGTTAGCCTTTCTCTTTTGATCAGTCTACTCGAATTGATTAGGTTCGAGCGGAATACAACTGAAATCCATCTCTAGATACACACTTCTCATTACTGAGCTTGAAATCGATTGGAAATCAGAATGTCACATGGTGTGATTGTTTGCATGGGCGCACACTGTAAGACCCCTTTTTTCAACAGTACGTAATTCCATTGGGCCTACTTCGGCCATTATTTTCCTTTTAGGTCCTTTCCAGAAACTTTCAGATGCATTGCCATTTGCATCTACTTCTTGAACCTAAATTGTATTTGGTAGTTATGATGAAAGTCAGGATAAGATCTTATCCGATGTTTACTTCCTGCCCTGGACAGGATTAAGTAGAACATAAAGGGCATATAGCCTAGATACATTATCTTATGGGGGGAGAAGGGATGAAGGTGGATACGATTTATTTTATTCATGGTATAAAAAACTATTTTTATAAATAAAAAATTCTTAGAAAATAAATTTAGTATTTAAGTTTAAATTACATTTGAATTCTAATGTTAAAAAGAAAACTCAAAATAACAAACAAAATTCATTATAGCTCATTCTAATTTTTATTTCTACTTTCTAATATATGTTATCTATATATGTATATAACTAGTAACTATATCAGCTTTGACCAAAAAAAAACCTATATCATCACATATTTTAAATATAATAGTATAGTTTTTTACATCTTAATTTTTATCAAGAAATGTTGGGGGGAAATAAAAATAATGATAAAAATAGATGTAAAATAAAAAATTAGTTAAAGAAAATGAAGTAGAAGAACCTAGAATTTAAGTGAACATATAGAAACTCGAAAACAATCTTTCTAATTCTAGAAGGATGAGGGAATTTTTATTTTTATTTTTAAAACTAGCATCTACATCTCATTTTTCTCGATATATCTAGTTTAAGTTGAAGTTACTCGAATCATTTGTAGTTTTTCAGTTCACGCCAAACTCTATGAAAACAACAAGAGAGTCGAAACTTCTTCTCCTTCTTACCTTTCTAGTTTAGGTCAAAAGTCTATAAAAACAGAAAGAGAGTCAAAACTCATTATCCTACGTAAGTTGTGGTTCATGTTGAAGTTTAATGAAAATAGGGAAAGAGACAAGAGAAAAGTTTTCACAGTGGCAAATGTAAATGATTATATTCCCTTTCTTACTAGATTTGACAATTAATTGTGAGAGATTCTTATAGTTTCTGTTTATGCATTTTCAAATTCATTTACATCGAAATGTTATAAATACCGAACAATGAAAATGATAGCATATGAACATATCCAGCTTTGCTATTATGATTTGCTGAACAGTAGATAGGAGATGGTAAAATCTAGGGATTTCATATCTTATCATATCCTTTGACCAAAAAAAAATTTATCTTATCATATCCTATCTTATCCCGACTAGAAATTCGGACAACCAAAGGCAGCCAATGATGACAAGAATTATTCACTGTCTTTCATGTGCTCCATGTATAAACAAAACTCTAGCAAAAAAAAAACTTAAAAAAAGGACAAAAAAGACAGAAAACAACTGTAAAGTGGGCATAATAGGCCAATGTTAAGTGGCCCAGCAAACGAAAGTTTGTGGCGCTCTAAAACGAGATCTGGCCCTAATTCGCTCGGAATCTTTGGATGCATCAGTAGCGCCGAATACATGTTTCTAATCTTGTTCTCCTTTTATGGCCCTATTTCTTTTAAAAGACAAAAAGGAACACTAACTTTAAAAAAGGGCAAAATTTGCCAACAAACCTCTTCCCCTCATGTGCGCTCTGTCTCAAAAGAGCTTACTATCTGGCCATGCAACGGTTGTTTGAATGGATTCTTCGATTGGAATATTTTTTATTAAAAATAACAATTGGTTTTGGTCGATTTGTCGATGAACGTGAGTTTCTTCATTGTTGAGATTGCGCAGCACAAATTCGATATATTTAATTGGGGAGATCATTAAAGGGAACTCAAGTCCGAATCGTGCTAAATTACCCAGTTGAACACACGCTCACTTACAGTTATAAGCTAGTGAGTCATAATTTAACTGAATATATAATGACTAGTCCACACCACATCATACTACACGAGGTCGCATGCATCTCAACAGTCAAACCATCACATGTGAGTTTAGTGTTTTGTCAGTTTTTCCTTAATTTAGGTATTCTTCTGCATCAACATGTGTAACTTAAATTTTCACTTTGTCGCCTTGTGATGACCGCAACAAAACACTTACATTGATCTCCAGTCTCTTTCTTTAGATCGAAACATAAAGATATGATTCCTAGTTTCTTTCTCCAAATAGAAACATAAAAACATGTTTCTTTCGCCAAATCAAATCATAAAGGCCACTCCAAAATTGCGTAGATCACATGATTGCTTCATCTTCATCTTTAATGCCCTTTCTCATGGCAGAACCATAAACGCCATTAGGATTGTGTTTCTATACCACATTCCCACCATCACTCTAGGTTTCATTCGACAGATCGAAACACAAAGGTTGTTGGAAATACATGTTAGGTTGCATGTGTGAGTTGTGTGAGAGAAGTTCCACATTTAAGAACTGATGTCAATATCTTATTTGGTCCATAACTCATTAGTTTAAGCTTTCGAGTGAAGGTAGGACCAAGTGAATATGTGACACTCTCAAAGTAGAGCTCCCTCTTGACGATTTCCTTAGCTGAAGGTATCAAAATTCTAGCACACATTGCCAATAAAAACTATTAGAGTCAATGGTTGATTGATAGGCCTTCAATGTATCATGATTTTTGGTAAACAATTGGGATTTGTTTTGGGTGGAAATTGCCATCATGGTTGGTATGGCGAGAAGAGATCATAAACATTTCGTCTAGTAATGCAAGTCTTGGCGAGAAGAAACCATGGATAATTAGTCTGGAGACGCAAGATAGAGACCATGGACGATACAATCCCAAGTTAGCAGTTGATGTTGGTTGATTGTGTTGCGGGTGCATTGCAATGACTTGGAAGAGATTTAAGTTGAGATATCTTTTTTTTTTTACCGAGGTGTCCGGGCCAGTTTGTGCGCACCTCGACTATTCCTCGGGAAGACTAGCACGACAACCATCAGCCTCGACCCCCACTAAAGTCACGGAGCGCGAGTTGGGAGATTTGAACTAGTGACCTGACAAAGGATGGTCCATCTGTTAACTAACTCGGCCAAGCATGGGAGGGTTAAGTTGAGATATCTTAATGCATAAGAATACCTAAATTTAGAGGGAAGCATACCTAACACTAAGCTCATACGTGAAAGAAGTTTTACATCAAAAAATTGATATGCTGTTGAGTAGTTAATATATCTTAGTTGACTCATAACTCATTAGCTTAAGCTTTTGAGTTAAGGCAGGTCCAACTTGATATGTTGACAAGCTCGAACTTAATCTCCCTCTTGGTGATCTCCCTAGATGAAGGTATCAGACTATTGTTTGACGTTGCCAACAATATATATTAGGCATGGATCACCAACTAATCATAGGCTCATATACCATTTATTAGAAGTACACAGCAAAAATCACGTATCTTCAAATGGGGGTTAAAGTACACTATAAGTGTTAAAACTTGTGTAAGACGCTTACCTTATCGCCAAAACTTTTAAAACGATCACGTAAGTGTCAATTTTTTTTTAAAAAAAGAAATGACCAGTTTAGTGCCATTTCCAACTTAAACTGGCATGGCTCACCAAAAATCCGACGTGACCTATTTTTTTATTAATATTTGAGCTGACGTGGCTTGTCGAAGTTGGCACTGAAGTGAATGTTTTTTTTTAAATTAGCATTTAAGTGATCGCTTTTAAAAAAATTGACGCTTAGGTGATCGTTTTGAATGTTTTGGCATTGAATTGATCGTTTAAAAAAAATGGCACTTAAGTGAGCATCGTATACAAGTTTTGATACTTGTAGTGCATCTAAGCCTCGTATGGAAGGGAATTGCCAAGGAAGAGGAAAAATGCAAGCTTGGTTAGTATACTTAGCTGGAATCATCATCACTCAAAAGTTTATGGCAATAAATTATAACCCAATAAGGATATATTCACTACCTCATACTCTACTAATTCTTCGATGTGGATGAATAACCCACACATGCATCTTAGTAGTCATGAAATGATTGGAAGCACGCAGTAGAAGTTTGATACATTCATCCGGGGAGATCGCCAAGAGGAAGCCTAATTTCGAGCCTATCAACATATCTTGTTGGACCTACCTTCACTCAGAAACTTAAACCAATGAGTTATGAGCCAAATATGATATATTAACTGCTCAACACAACATCAATTCTCCGATATAATACTTCTTTAATGCAACTCACAGATGCATCTCAACAATTTTCCTTTTACATGTGAGCTCTAGTGTCAAGTTTGCTCCCTTTAATTCAAGTAACATTATGCACTAACATATCTCAACTTGAAACTCCATCAATACTCATGGGGCCCACGTTACTACACCACGTATCCATCAGCCTAGAAATCGCATTGGTCATCGGATTCCTTTCTTGAGATATTCACCAAACACCAATCTACTATCGATTTTGATATCATTTGTTGAAAGCATGGAGCAAAAGTCTAATACACTCATCCAAAGATATCGTCAAGAGGGAGCCCAAGTCCAAACTCATCAACATATTCAATTGGACCCACCTTCACTCAAAATCTTAAACTAATGAGTTATGAGTCGATTAGGATATATTAACTGCTCCACACCATATCAATTCTCTATTGCGAAACTTCTCTAGTGCAACTCACATGTGCATCTCAACATTATAATTAATTAGTGGACTTGTTCTCTAGCAAATAATCTTTAAATTATGTGACGGTAAAATTACAAGATGTTCAAAAAAATTGATAATCCTATAAATAGATGCACCTTTTTGATGTAGAATAGTTGGCGCTCAATTATCTTGAAAATTATGATCGTCGAAAATCGAGAAAATTTCACTGATTTGAGGTCAACAAGTTCAGATCGCACTCTGTTGAGAAAAAAATCCTAGGTGATTTTGAAGTTGACAAAACAATCCAAGTACTCTTGAGTTTCGAGATAATGCCGTGGAATACTTATTTTGCAGATTGTAATTTAGTGCAGGGTGCATGGGATTGATTCTGTCATAAAGGATTTTGCTCAGATGGGATTTCTGAGGGACTGAGATGCTAGTTCGAGCTCAAACGTTGAGAAGGGATAACTCAGACGTTGGAATGACGCTCAAGTTCTGAGTGGAGTATTCACTACAGTAATCAGAACATGAAGAGGACTTTGAAATGTACTTAATTGATACATTACAACGGATACAATCAAGCTGGATCATTCTTGAGGATTCTCGAGAATAGAAATCCCATCCTTGAGAGATCAATCAAGGATGGGAAATCAAGGAGACACACACAACTTTCAAAATGAATGAAATTATCTATGGAAACCCAAGATCATAATTGTATGGGCGATTTGATCCGAAGGGGGAAGACTTTCCTTTGACAATCCCCAATAGTTACGAGATCTTCTTTTGGTAATTATCTTGTCCAAATGGAAATTTAAAGAGAGACCTCTTTTGGAAGCATTGCAACGGTTAGATTAGAGGCAGAGGAGTATAAAAGACATCTCAAGATCAAAGGGAAAAAGATCGGCATTATGAGGAAAAAGTATTCATAATTCTTATATCAATAGTACTTCATTTCATAAACAATTATTGATTCATCCATTGTAATTGTGAGGAGGTGTACACAAAAGTATTGAGCGCTAGGTGGGATATCCTGCGTGTCAAGGAGATCACTAAGATGTAATCTTTCGAGCAGTTTACTAGTGGAAGCCAGTTGATTGGCTGATAGCCGAAGAAGTGGACGTAGGCTTAATCAAAGCCGAACCACTATAAACCCTATGTGCAGTTGCAGTTTTCTCTATCCTTACTCTGATCATATCATTTATACTGTGATAGCTGAACTGCATATGAATCATTCATAGTGATATACTGCGTATACATCACCTGAGACATCATATTAACCCTTGTGCAATTTGTATTCCGCGATAAACTTTGAAATTGCACTATAATCACCAATTCACCCCCCTCTAGGTGATAACGCTAGCCATAACAATTGGTATCAGAGTCTGGTGCTCATATTTTGTGAAGTGTTTTTACTTCCGAGCTAATGATCTTTATGGCTAGTAATTTCTCTCCCACATGAATCGAAGGTGGAGCAACAACAGACCACCATATTTTGAAGGGAAAGAATACAGCGGCTGGTAAAGCAAATTCAAAGCATATATTAGATGCCAAGATCCCCAAATATGGGATGTTGTACAACGAGAAGTGAATCCGACTGCAAGTGTTACAACGGGATCAAATGTAGGGGATAACAATTCAACACCAACTGCCACTCCGTCAACTACTGAAATTGCCAAGAGAGATGCTCTTCATGCAAAGGTTATTTATTCATTCTATAGTGCTTTATCTCCAACTAAATATAAACGTATTGTACATTGTTCCTCATCGAAAGAGATTTGGGAGAAGCTCTACATCACATATGAAGGAATGAACAGAGTCAAAGAGACTAAAGTAAATTTCTTTCTCGGCCAGTATGAAGCTATCAAGATGAAGCCAGGAGAAACTATGAAACAAATGTTTGACAGATTCATTGAAATAGTGAACGGTCTCACATACCATGGGCAACCTGTTTCTGGACCGATGAGAGTCAACAAGCTACTAAAAGCTCTCATAAAAGAATGGGACAGTATCAAAACCTCCATTTGGGAGACTCAGAGGATATCTCCTTTATCCATGGATGAGCTAGTTAGAACTTTTCAATCTTATTAGGAAGATAGAGTCAACGAAGAAACCATGAGAAAAGGTAAGAAGTCCATTGCTTTAAAATATAATACTGATTCTGATGTTTCAAACTCAAAAGATGAAGATGATGAAGATTTAGCACTCATGATCACAAGATTTAGAAGAATGGTTAAGAAAGGTAGGAACTTCAAAGACAAAAAAGATCTTAGACGATATGATCAGAAACAATCATCTGAAACCAAAAGTTAAGGCCAAGAAGTCATTTGCTATGAATGCAATAAGAGAGGTCACATCAAATCTAATTGTCCTCTATTAAAGAATAAAGGAAAAGATGAAAGATTCAAGAAAGCTTTAAAAGCAGAGACTTGGAGCGACACCAAATGTGAGAGTGATGAAGAGTATATGTCTCATGGCTGACTCGAATGATGAACTCAAGGTAACACATTCAAACGTATCTTTCGAGGTGTCTGCTCATATAGATGAACTTTATTTAGAATATAAAGCTACTCTTAAAAGACTTTCTGAATTGAAAAAGGAAGTAGCTATTTTTAAATAGTGTGATATTTCTCAAAAAGACAAGATTAGCTTTCTTGAAAAGAAATTTTCTAACTTGAATGAAAAGTGCGATTTTGTGTCTAATGAGAATATGCATTTAAAATCCGAATTGGAAACTCTTGATAAAAAAAACTAAACTCTTGAAAAAGGAAGGAAATCTTTATAATGAGAAGAAAAAATCTTTGAAAAAGGAAAATGTTCTTTTCGAAAGAGAAAATATTTATTTAAGGAAAGAAATTTCAAATTTTCACAGAAAATTCTCTACGGGATCCAAAACGTTACAACACATGCTTTCTATACAAGTTCCGTCTTATAACAAATCGTGATTGGGTTTTCAAAAGGAAAGTATTGTGGAAAATCGTTTTCCTACTGTTAAGGAAAGAATCAAGAGAAGACCTCCAAAGAAATCTTACAAGAACCATTTTAGAAAACAGTTTGTAATATTCAAAGATCAAGAACTATATATTTGTTTAAACTGTGGTGATTCTAGACATTCTAGAAGTCATTGTTCCAAAATCAAAAGTTCAACTTGAGACATTCTTAGATATGCATATGTTGCTAACCCTAATGGATCCAAACAGATCTGGATACCAAAGAAAACTTGAGTTTCATTGATCATTGCAGGTACCAATGTAAAAGAAAGATAAATGGTACCTCAATAGTGGGCATTCCAGACATATGACTAGATATGCTACAAAATTCATCAATCTTAAGATGTTCGATGGTGGAAACATTTCATTTGGAGGAAACAACAAGGGAACAATTATAGGCAAAGGAACCGTGAAGATTGGGAATCTTCAAATCAATGATGTTTCATTGATTAAGGGTTTGAATTTCAATCTTATTAGTAGCAGTCAATTATGCGATATTGGATATAAAGTTTATTTTGCAGAAAATAAGTGCTTAGGCACAAGTCAAGATAACGAATCTTCGCTCACTGGACAAAGACACGACAATATGTATCTTTTGGATACATCATCTGAGGAAAAAAATGTCTTCTATTTGTCAAAGATAATCTAGAACTCTGGCACAAGAAGCTGAGACATATAAGCTTCAAGCAAATATTAAAGCTTTCCAAAAAGAAGCTAGTGAGAGAACTCCTAGATGCCAAATTTGAAAAGACTAAGCACTGTGAAGCTTGAACACTGGGAAAACAAGTAATAAATTCTTACAAATCTATAAATGAAGTGTCTACTGATTGTGCTCTGTAGCTTTTACATATAGATGTATTCGGACCTACTTGAACTCAGAGCATTAGAGGTAAAAAGTGTTGTTTAGTCATTGTAGATGATTATACTAGATTTACCTGGGTTTCTTGCACATAAAAGTGATGTTTTCTCATATTTTGAAACTTTTTCAAAGAAAGTTCAAAACAAAAAAGGTTACCCAATTTCAAGTATCAAAACAGATCATGTAGGGGAATTTGAAAATCAATATTTTGTTGAATTTTGTGATCAAAATGATTTTCAACACAATTTTTCATCTCCATACACTGCACAACAAAATGGAGTTGTTGAAAGAAATAATAGATATTTACAAGAAATGGCAAGAACTTTGTTAATTGAAAGTAAAGCTCCATCCTATTTTTGGGCTAAAGCTGTTTCAACTGCTTGTTATATTATAAATCGTGTTTTTCTTAGACCATTACTTGAGAAAGCCCCCTATGAGCTTTACTAAAGAAATAAGCCAAATATTTCATATTTCCATATATTTGGTTGTAAATGCTATATTCTTAAAAACTCAAGTGATCGGCCAAGTAAATTTGAAGAAAGATCAGATGAAGGAATATTCTTGGGATATTCTACTTCAAGCAAAGCTTATCGAGTCTTCAACAAGAAATCTCATACGGTCGAAGAATCCGTGAATGTGAAATTCGAAGATGAGTACTGTGACATTCTGATTTCCAATCAATTTCAAACTCAGTAATGAGAAGTTTATATGTATCAAGCGATGTGTTTCAGTCATATTCCGCTCGAATTTGATCAATTCGAGTAGACTGACCAAAAGGGAAAGGCTAACGAGAGACGAGGTACATGGACCTAGGGAACTCAGATAGGAAACAGCGTTTTGGTCATAAGGATTGTCGAGGGAACTAGCGATAGACCCTTACAATTACATGACAACCAAAGCTGCCCCGAATTGACGAGCCCTAAACGTGATATGAATCACGGGGTCGATACGCGTAATGTCTGCAAAGTCGCCCGTCGGTTCAGGATAGGCTGGAACCATGTCTGATAGAGAAAACTATCAGAAACGAGTCTTGAAATATTGAAAATGGAAAATCAAGAATTGCAACATTATTTGGATTGGTCGTCGCCATATCGAAGAATTCTGAAACGAGAAAAATGACGTTCTGAACGTCAGGGGTAAAATGACCATTTTGCCCCTCAAGCTTAGAATTTTGCCCTTGCAATTGAAGAAGAGCATTATGGACATTAAACCCCTCAAGGCTGCTGAAAATCAAGAAGGATTATGAGCCATTGGATCTTGCATGATTGACTTGAGGGACAAGTGTCAATTGATACTTTAAAGAGTAGTCAAGTCAACTATGTCAAATCTACCATTCAACCTTTGACCAAGCCTTGGTATATAGCCAATTTTCTCTCTCCTCACCTCACTCATTCGGCCATTCTCACCCCTAGAACCACCGAAGCCATCATCTTCCTTCTTCTTGTATTTGCCAATCGCCAACCGTCCTCGCCGACCCCCTCCGGCCACCATTCGACCATCGGTCGACCACACCAACAAAGCCCCGCGTTTTTCTGACATCCTTGAATAAGAATCAAGTCATTTGGAATACTGAGGAGCCCCGGCCAAGATATTTCCCGAGAGCCGACAAAATCAGAGCAAATCTGAGGTAGGTCCGGTTCCTAGTCCTTTTGATGGTCGAAATCTTGGAATTTTGGAGCCAAATTTTGTGGAGATCTAGTAGAGATGTGTAGGAATCTGTGATAAAAATTGGGGCTCAATTTGATAAATTTTTGACCATAAACAGGCCTTGTAACTTTGCACAGAAACTGCCGGATTTTGACCAAGGGAGAACCGGTGACTTTTGACGGGTTTCCGGCGACCAATCGACTTCAAATATTTGGTGAGCCTCCCAAACTCTTAGATAGACATGCTAAGAGGTAGGACAAGGGTTAAATGTTGGATTTGGAGTTGAATTAGGGCTGGTAGCTCACGACATGCATAGAACCGTGAGGAAACGGTTTGGTTCTGTGCATGGCCGAACCTTGGAGGCCTGTTGGCATTGGTTTGTGAGTCCCAAATTGATGATTAAGGCATGTTAAGAGGACGAGGGTTATGCTATGATAGTTTATGGTTATTGGATTGAGAATTTGGACAAGAGAATTGATGAAATTAGTTGAATTTTATTAGGTTGCGCGGTGAATTGGCCCTTGGATTGATTTGGTCGAAACTTTGGAGGCTCAAGAGGAGTAAATTGTGTAATTAAACCCAAGGTAAGGGAATTCCTAACCTTATGCTAGGAAGAATGGACTCGATTGGGTGAGTCGAGAGTTAAATTGATTGATTTGTAAGCATGCCCCAAAGGATAATTCTTGGTACATGTGTGCCCTTGCTTGTGTTTAAATTTGTGTGTCATGCCGAATGTCATTAATTGTCTTACATGCCATGGATTTTCAAATTGTGCATGAGATGCACTTATTGTTTTATTTGTGCATTGAATAGTGAATTATGGCATGAGCACGACATGGCGAGGCCCTGAGGCATATGAGACGAGGGGCGGGAGATGGATACCCTGATGCGACAAGATCGCAGGGTGAAGTTGATACTATAAGGCGCCCTGATGTAATGAAATCGCGGGGTTGAGATGGCCACGGTCCTGATGAGAATTATTCGCGGGATGAAGAGGCCTTGAGGCGTATGAGACGCAGTGCAGGAGATGTATACCCTGATGCAACGAGATCGCGGGGTGAAGTTGATGTTATGTGGCGCCTTGAGGCGATCTAATTGTGGGGTTGAGTTGGCCACGGTCCTGATGCGAACTATTCGCGGGACGGAGTTATGAGATGAGGATATTGGCCTGGAGATTTATCGGAACCTAATTCGTTTATGCGGGTTGACGATGAAGGTCTAATGCGTTTACGCGGACCGAGCTTGATGCGATGAGATCGCGGGCTGGAGATTGAGGCGGGCTGGAGATTGAGGCAGATGGAGATTGTGTAGGTTGTGAAGTGGCAGGATGAGTGTACATGATCATTTGAGTGTGATATGAGGTCATCATTGCATGCCTGTCATCTGCATGTTGTTGTTTTATTGATTTGGGTTTGATACGCGTATATGATTATGAGTGTGGAATTTCGGGATAGATGACTGCCTGAGTGGACGGTCGGCTTAACCTAGGGTTAGGACCCACCTTACTGAGATTTATATCTCACCCTAGTGGGAGCTTATATTTTTCAGGTTCCAAGCGAAGGAAGCACAAACTGGCCAAGGATTGGCCTTGAAGGGATAGTTGATCAACCGTATTTAGAAGAGTTACCAAATAAGGATTTGCATTTTGTGATATTAGGGATTGTCCTTCCGATTGGTGAATTAGGAATTGATCTTTTAGTAATTGGCTAATGGAACTTGATGTACCCTTATGTCCTAAGTCATCGAGTGTTGTTGAATTAATATGATTGGAGTTGGCACCGCTTCCGCATGCATATTTTAAAAGAGTTGTAAGTTATTGGCCGTTGGATCCTAGAGCTTTCATTCAGACACAAACAACTTGGTGGGATGTTCGCGTGCTCGTCGGGTTCGGGCGTGACAAGTACATCTCTCAAAAGATCACTACTTTAAATGAAGTGTCAGATGATAAGAATCAACCATATGAGAAGCAAAACTTAACATCTGAGATGAAGAAGCAAACGAGTCCTCTCAGAACATGAAAAATACTCAACCTACTGCAATTTCTGAAGATTCAAATGCTGAAGAATTAATTGGAAATGAGCTTGAAAAGTTAAAGAAGAACTGGAGATACAAATCCAGTCATCCCACATATCAAGTTATTGGGAACATTGATGAAGGAATTAGAGCCAGATCTAAATTAAGGAATGCAATAAATGCATTTGCTCTGGTTTCTGAGTTTGAACCCAAACAAATTGAAGAAGCACTTGAAGATGAAAGATGGATTGAAGCTATGCAACAAGAACTACATCAATTCAAACTTAACGAAGTTTGGGACTGGTGCCAAGACCAAAGGATCATCCTGTTATTAGAACCAAATGGGTGTTCAGAAACAAATTGGATGATAAAGGCAAGGTAACTAGAAACAAGGCAAAATTTGTTGCTAAAGGCAACCCTTAAAAAGAGGGAATCAGTTATGATGATACTTATGTGCTAGTGGAAATTCAGGAATCTATCAAACTATTACTCACCTATGACTGCTATCTTGACTTCAAGCTATATCAAATAGATGTCAAAAATGCATTACTGAATGGATACATCAAGGAGAAAGTTTACATTGATCAACCTCTAGGTTTTGAAAATCCAAAAAGTCCCTACCATGTATTCAGACTTCAAAAGGCTCTCTATGAACTCAAGTAATGTAACGCCTCGTTTCCTTAAGTACGCGCGAACATCCCTTCATTGGTGCTTTTGTCATGCTCTGCATCCCGGGCACGAGCGCGCAACCCCCTACAATGTAAACTCTCAAGCATCCCAAGATTCACATATATCGAGAGATGCGAAAGATCAACAGCATACGGAAGCGATAACATACAAACTTATCTGTACAATAATAAAGGGGACCTGAGTAATGAGAACACCAATAAATACATAACCTCCTAACTGTTCATATAAAAGTACTGGCAAACAAACCTGCTGGTTGGTAGGGGTGACAGGACCAGTACAAAAGACGATCATCAACATCTCTAAAAAGAAACAGGGCATCAAGGTCATCATCAAAATAATAGCCCAAAAAACGAAAACCCCTTAAGTCGAGTTGCTAGAGTCGTCAGTCTCCTCAGCATCCTCGGTAGGCTCATACTCTAAGAAGGTCTCTGAGCGCACCTCTACCGTATCCTTCATCGTCTCGTCTGCTGACTACTTTATCAAGTCGTCCTCGGAGGCTTCGATCTCAATAACCTTGTCGGTATCCACCAAGGTCGGGGTCCTCTCAGGTATGTTCCTTGAATCGGCTGCTGACCCTTCAACCTCCACAAAATCCCAAGCGGGATGACACCAACTAAGGATTACCCCACAGGGTACCTCAATGAGCTTCAGTGGTCCCAGAGTAATTCCCCCTACCTTCCAAAACTAAGCCTTGAACCTATGAGGCTTCCAGCTCTTTCCACCCTCGTCAACCCAGACCATAGTACACTTCCTAACATATACGGTTTCCTGTCCCTTTGGGAACTCCTCAAAATACGCGGGCATCTCTTTCGGGTCATCTAGTCTGATTGGCAACATTCTCACGACCTAGGATCTCAAAATGGGGTTCCACAACGGGGTGAGATTTACATCTCAGTAAGACGGGTCCTAACCCTAGGTTAGGCTGACCATACACTCAAGTGAATACAATCCGAACAAAGATGCACAAGCAATCACATGAGGCATTCAACAGTCATTAAAATACCTACGGATACAAACAAGTGTCAGGCATGTAATCATGGTATCATATCACATCATTCCAATTATGCACACACAATCAAATCAAGTCACACCGTGACATTCTGATTTCCAGTCAATTTCAGACTCATTAATGAGAATTTAATCTAGAGATATATTTCAGTCGTATCCCGCTCGAATTTGATCAATTCGAGTTGGCTGACCAAGAGGGAAAGGCTAACCCAAGACGAGATACGTGGACCTAGGCAACTCGGATGGGAAATGGCGCTTTAACCATAAGGATTGTCGAGGGGATATTTAGAACTACAAAGAGGCCGATCTAAGAATGATTAAGGAATGCCTTGCGAGTGTCATACGATTGGAGTGTGGGTGATGCCGCTTAACCAACGTATAATTTATAAAATTTTCCTAAATCGGATAATGACGATCGAGACCATAGGAACTAGTGATAGACCCTCACAATTACATGACAACCAAAGTCGCAACTAACTGACGAGCCCTAAACGTGATATGAATCACTAGGTCGATACGCGTAATGTCTGTAAAAGCCGTCCGTCGGTTCGGGATAGGCTGGAACTACGTCTAATAGAGAAAACCATCAGAAACGAGCCTTGAAAATTGAAAATGGAGAATCAAGAATTCCAACATCACAATTGGATTGGCCGTCGCCCTATCGAAGATTATTGGAGCGAGAAAAACAATGTTCCGGACATCGGGGGTAAAATTACCATTTTGCCCCTTAAGCTTAAGCCTTGCCCATGCAAATAAGGAAGGGCATTTTGGTCTTTTAAACCACCCAAGGCCACTGAAAAATTGAAGAAATATTGGCCATTGGATCAAGTTGGAATGACACTTGGACATGTGTCAATAGATGGACTAAAGGGTGGTTAAATCCACTATACACCACCTACCATTCCACTCTTTGACTTGAGCCTTGGATATAAGCTTTTTCACTCTCTCTCCTCACTCATTGACCAGCCATAACACCTCCCATAGCTCCCGAAATCTTCATCTTCTTCTTCCTTGTTTTCTGCCGTCGGCGACCGCCCCTGACCTTGCCGTTCAGCCATTCCGACGCTACCCTCCGGCCACCGCCTGGACTCCGGCCGATCACCTGAGTCTAACCCCACCTTCTTCCGACCTCCTCGAAGTGGAAGCATGGTGATTGGACCACCGAGGAGCTCCGGCCAAGCGTTTTCTCGAAAGTCGATGAAAACTGATCCAATCTGAGGTAAGTGATGTTTCTGACCCCTTAGGAGGCCGAAATATTGAAATTTTGAGGTCAAATTTTGTGGAAGTCTAGGAAACATGTATATCAATCTGTGATAAAAAGTTGAGAATGATTTGATGAATTTTTTTACCTCGAATGGGTATTGTGAACTTTGGACAGAATCTGCCGGTTACTGACCTTGGAGGATCCGGCGACTTTTGATGGGATTCCGGCGACGACTCGACTTCAAACTCACGGTGAGACCCTTAGACCCTTAGATAGACATGTTAAAAGGTAGGATGGTGATTAAACGATGGAATTGGTGGAGATTTAGGGCTGGTTGTGCCCGATTTACACATAACTGAAAATAGCTGGTTCGGTTCTGTGCAAGACTGAAGCTGTTGGAGCTGATGGCTATTGGTTATGAGCCTCAAATTGGTGATTTAGAAATGCTAAGATGATGAGGATTATGTTATGGAGGTTTGTGGTTCATGGATTAAGGAATTGGACATGGAAATTGACGGATTGGTTTTATTAGGTTGTGCAGTGAGTTCGACCTTGGACCCTTGAAGCCGAAAATTTTGGGGGCTCAAGAAGAGAAAATTGTGATATTGAATTTAAGGTAAAGGAATCCTAAACTTAGGATAGGAAGATTGGACTCGATTGGGCGAGTCGGACAAGATTGAGATGATTTCTTGAGGAGCTTAATGTGATTGGTCTTTGTGAATGTCAAGAGAGTATAAAGGATTTGAACAATTGCATATGCATGTTTCTTGAATAATTGGTCACATTTGTATGTGAATTGACTCGTTTCGCATGCCATGGATGTCTTGTTTATGCATGAGATGTTTATGCACGAGATGCGCTTGACTTTGTGTGCATGAATTGTGGTTGTGGCGTGGCAGAGGCGAGGTGAGACCCTGATGCGTACGAGACGCGGGGTGATGTGGTTGATACCCTGAGGCGCTGAGGTGCGGGGTATAGGTTGTTTGGTGCCCTGATGCGATCTAATCGCAGGGTTAAGATGGCCACGGTCCTGATGCGATCTAATCGCAGGACGGAGATATGAGGCTTCGATATTGGCCTGGAGAATCATTGAAACTTGATGCATTTACGCGGGTTGTCAATGAAGGTCTAATGCGTTTATACGGACTGAGCCTGATGTGATCTAATCGCAGGCATGAGGATGAGGCAGGTAGGAAGAGATGGTTGTGATGAAGTGGCAGGACGAGGTGTGCATGATCATCTGAGTGTCATAGGATGTCATAGCTGCATACCTGTCATCTGTGTGTCGTCATCTCTATTTGTATGTGCCTGTGTGTTCATGAGTTTGGAATTTTGGGGTAGATGACTGCCTGAGTAGACAGTCGGCCTAACTAGGTTTAGGACTCTTTTACTGAGATGTATATCTCACCCCTTTGGGGACCCTTATTTTTAAAGATCCTAGGCCTTGACCATGTGGCCCATTCGTTTTGGAGATCCTAAAGAGATGACAGCGTATTTTGATGAGTTCCCTGATGGTCAGGGGACCATTTACGTGAGGAAGTGTACGGTCGTGTGGGTAGACGATGGTAGTACGGACTGGAAGTCTCACAGATACAAGGCGTGATTTAGGAAGGTCGGGGACGAGTCGACTGGGCCGTTAAAGCTCCATGAGGTGCCCCAGGGAGTGATCCCTGATTAGTGCCACCTCGGTAGGGACCAGGATCAGGCTGAGGGATCAGTAGTCAGTTCTAGGAATGGACCGGAGAGTACCCCGACTTTGGAGTTCACCGAGGATGAGGTTATTGTGCTGGAGGCGACTGAGGAGGATCTCGTTGAGCCGTCGCATGAGGAGACCATGGAGTATACCATTGAGGTTCGTTCCAAGACATTCTCATAGTATGAGTCGACGGAGGATGCCGAGGACACCGATGACTCCAGCAGCTCTTCCTTGGAGACTTTGGTTGTAATTTGATCTTTCGTGACGACCCCGACTCTTTTCCTGTCGGATTTTGATGATGGTTCATTTTGTATGCTCACCCCGTCACCACCTTGCTTATCGGATTTTCGTAGCTCTGTACTGGTATGCACAGTTAGTTATTATGTACGACAGTTTCTATGCTATCCAGGTCCCACTTAATTTATATTTTGTACGAAGGAGTTGCTTTTTTACCGCTTCCGCATGCTTGATATATTTGTTATATCTCTCGACTTAGATTGTGGATCTTGGGACCGCGAGAGATTATGTGGTTTCCTTGTAGGGAGTCGCGTGCTCGTGCCCGGGGCGCGGGACGTGACACACACCTTCCACCCTTCTATGCCTCCATTATATTCACACTCGCGTTTGGAACGCCTCAAGCTCGGTCCACGTAAATACGCCTCAGACCATCTCATTGACAAACCCGCGTAAACACATCAGGTTTTCAATTTCATTTCAAGCTTATGTCGACATATCTCAAATTCCGTCCCGCGTTTCAACGCATCGGGACCTTGGCCATTTCAACCCCGCATTTTAACACATCAGGGTACAATTCAACGCAAACCCTATGCCTCAACGCCTCAGGGTATCAATCCAAACAACCCTGCGTCTCAACCCCTTAGGATATCACAAGTCTCTCTGACATGCCAAAATCTCAATTCAATTCAAGACCTTATGGTTAAGTGCAAACTCATGCATCGAGCAATACATCTATGGAATGCAAGACAAATGGATTCAATACTCAAATGTGGCAATCAAGTCATGGCATAAGCATTCAGCAAGCATTTACGCCATCTATACATCTCAAGGACGCACAACGAACAATCACACTATAACTCTCAAGAATCAACCTAATTCACACCCAATTCACCCAATCGAGTCCAATCCTCCTAGTTAAGGTTTAGAAACTTCTTACCTTGTGCTAAAATCAACACAAATCTCCTTCCAAGTACTTCAATGGTTCGGCTCCAAGGGTTCCAAAACTGGGCAGCGTATACCTAATGGAATTCCATCCATTTCGTCAATTCTTCGTCGTCCAATTATCAAACCACCAAGCATAAACCTAAATAACATATCCATCAATATCCTAGTACGTCTCAACGATGAAATTTGAGCTCAATTGAATCCCAATCAACCCCTATGATCTCGGCAAGAACAGAACTGTGTCATTTTGATTTCCAGTCAATTTCAGACTCATTAATGAAAAATAAATCTAGAGATGTATTTTAGTCGTATCTCGCTCGAATCTGATCAATTCAAGTAAGCTAACCAAAAAGGGAAAGGCTAACGCGAGACGAAATACGTGGACTTAGGCAACTCGGATACAAAACTATTTTTGGCAATAGCTCTTGAAAAATAGTTAAAGGTGCTTTGGTTGTAGCACGGGGAACAAAGTCGGGAACACTGTACATGATTGAAAGTAGTAGAGAAATCATAGCTATTACTGAGTCGAAAGCGGATTCTAATTTGTGGCGTTAAGGCTCGGACACATGAGTGAAAGAGAATGAGGTTGTTAGCTTCTAAGGAAAAACTGCCTGATTTGAAGTCCATAGATATTGGTCTATGTGAAGATTGCGTTCTGGGTAAGCATAAACGTGTCGGGTTTTCAAAAATTAGGAAAGAACCAAAGAAAGGAAAATTAGAGCTGGTGCTTACAGATGTGTGAGGGCCTGCCCCTGCACATTCCCTTGGAGGCTCGCGCTATTATGTCACGTTTATTGATGACTCCACCAGAAAGGTATGAATTTATTTTTTGAAAAATAAATATGACGTGTTTGCTATTTAAGAGATGGAAAGCTGAAATAGAAAATGAGATGGGCCTGAAGATTATATGTCTAAGGTTCAATAATGGTGGTGAGTATGATAACAAGGAGTTCAAGCAATTTTGTGCAGAGAACGGAATCAGAATGATAAGAACTGTTCCCAATAGATCTCAGCAAAATAGAGTTGCTGAGAAGATGAATAGGACTTTGAATGAGCGTGTAAGAAGTATCTGGATCATGCAGGATTATCCAAGATGTTTTGGGCAGATGCAATTAACACAACAGCATATCTGATCAACAAAGGACCTTCAGTTCCACTTGATTACAAGCTAGCAGAAGAAGAATGGAGTGGAAGAAAGGTGAATCTTTGACATCTAAAAGTTTTTGGTTATGTTTCATATGTCCACATGGAATCTAAAAATAGAGATAAGCTTTATGCAAAAGCCAAAAAGTATTTTTTTCATTAGATATGGTTCTAATTATTTTGGCTATCGATTTTGGGATGAGCAAAATAGAAAAATAATAAGAACCGCCGATGTTACGTTCAATGAAAACTTGTTGTATAAGAATAAAGTTATGGTAGAATCTAGTGTGAAGAAGAAAACAGTGGAGACTAGAGAGATTGAATTGGAAGGGTTTTCCAAGAGTCATATGGCTAGAAGTCCTGAAACTATTGCTGTAGACTCTAGTGAAAATTTAGAATAAGAACCATACATTCCTGAGCCCACTTTGAGAAGATCTAGCAGAACATCTATTCTCCGTCATTGAATTATTTGCTTTTATCTGATGCTGGTGAACTAGAAAAGTTTTTAGAAGCACTGCATGTTAAAGATTATGTTAAGTGGGAGTTAGTAATGCAGGATGAGTTGGATTCACTCGAAAAGAATAAAACTTGGGTGTTAACTCATTTACCAGATGGGAAAAAGGCATTACAGAACAAGTGGGTATATAGGGTCAAAGACGAACCTAAGCAAGAGGTACAAAGAAAGGTTAGTAGTAAAAGATTTTCAGCAAAAGGAAGGTATTGACTACACAGAGATTTTCTCTTCAGTTATGAAATTGACTACTGTCAGGCTAGTGTTGAGTATTGTTGTTGCTGAGAATTTACATCTAGAGCCATTAGATGTAAAGACTGTGTTGCTTCTTGGTGACTTAGAGGAGGACATATACATGTACAACTAGATGGTTTTCAGGTCTCCAGAAAAGAAAATTATGTTTGCAAGCTGAAGAAAAGTCTGTATGGGTTGAAACAGGTTCCTAGACAATCTTACAAGAAATTTGATACCTTTATGTGTGGTAACAACTTCACTAGAAGTGAGATGGATCACTGTTGTTACTTCAATAAATTTGATGACTGTTATATTATTTTGTTGTTGTATATGGATGATATGCTTATCGCATGATCTAGCATGAGGGAAATCAATATATTGAAGCAACAATTGTCGAAAGAATTTAAGATGAAGGATTTGGGCGCAGCGAATCGGATTCTTGGGATGAGGATCATGTGGAATAGATCCAAAGGAATTCTAAAGTTATTTCAAGAAAAGTACATCGAGAAAGTACTAGATAGATTCGAAGTTCAAAATGCAAAGCCTAGAAATATTCCTTTGGGAAGTCACTTCAAACTCTCTAAGGAGCAGTCACCAAAGACAAATGAAGAGCGAGAATATATGGCTAAGGTGTTGTATGCGTCGGCTATTGGCAGCTTAATGTATGCAATGATATGTACCAGACCAGACATAACTCACGCAGTGGGAGTTGTAAGCAGATACATGGCTGATATAGGAATAAAGCATTAGGAAGGTATAAAGTGGTTATTAAGATATCTAAGCGGCACTTCAGGCATGTCATTATGTTTTGCAAAAAACACTATTCTTTTCAGTGACAGTCAGAGTGCTATCTGTCTTGCAAAGAATCCGGTGTTTCATTCAAGGACAAAGCATATTGAGTTGAAGTATCATCATATCCGTGAGTTGATAGATGATGGGACATTGTCATTGAAGAAGATTCTTGGTGCAAAAAATCCAACAGACATGTTAAAAAAAAGTTGTCACGATTGAGAAACTAAGACTGTTCATTGCATCAGTTGGCCTTCATGGATAGTGATGAGGGGGGCCGTTGCACTAGGACAATTTTGGTTATAAAGAGGAATGAATAATATGAAAGATTATTGCCGTGTTGAAGATCAGCCTCCAAGTGGGAGATTGATGGATTTGTGGAGTCTGATTGAAAAGAAACGTAATATTAAGCGTAGATATTTTACATGGCATACCTATAACTTACTTCTCAACTATGTATACCATAGACTCCTGTTATATATTGGGGTGATATCTTTTTGTACCTGTAACGCTAAAAACGGATAGTAGAGAAATTGCCTAGTGTGGCCGTGGCTTTTTCCTTTTTTGATTTAGAAGAGTTTTTTCACGTAAAAAATTCTCATATTGTCTTCTTCTTCTATATTTTTTTTCTCTTCAAAGATTCGTGTTCCTTACAGATCATTCATGTCATTTATCCAAGATTTATCCGAGATGAAACGTAATGAAATTGAAAAGATTGCAAGTTGTCTATAAACATTTTTTTTTCCACCGTGTCCCCAAACTAAGCATTAATGACCCAATTCAAGGTATGGAGAAGGGAGCTAAACCAGAAACGATATGAAAGGAAGTGAGCGAAAATTTGGCTAAGGACTTCCCGCCCATCTACCTCAACGTGGTCAAGAACTTTGATCTTTCGAATTTGACATGGGCCTCGCCGAAAACATCACGGTGACCGGGGGCGCTTTTCATCCGATGACCCTCGACTTGGGCCAGGGGGTTGCTCGGCGCTCGAGGACGTGGTGGTATTACCTCGGCATGTCGGGAACTCGATTTCTAAGCACGGAAAACTCTTGACCCACGACGTGAAATTCGCCCTAGAGAGGTACACAAAGGAGTGGAGGTGGAGGGCAGCAACTTTGATAACGACGTTGTATTTGTCCGGTTGGGTACAACAAGACGGGTCTGGCCGATTGATGAAGCTCCTGAGGGATATAGTGTTCTATAGGCTACTCTTGACTAGAGTTGTACGTAGTGTCACACAATATGATTATGGGAAGCTTCCTAAGGTCTCCTCTTTGCCTTCACGTGGATCCGGGATGTCCAGCTAATTTCTAAGTTGCAATTGGGTAATTTGCCTTCTCATATTTTGTTTTTATTTGATTCTGTTTATGAAATATGATGAAGCTAGTTTATAGTAATTCATAAGGGAAGAGTGCATGGTATGTTTGCATTACGACTACGATTACATGTTGCAACTAGACACTTTGCCACTTCCTAATAGAAATTGGTCGACATTTTATTAAACATCTTATTCTAACGACATTTAATCAAAGGTTATTTCATTCACTTATTCTACCAATCCGAAAAAGTGACGGAGAGAGAGGCGACAACTTGAACAATCTCAAAAGAATTCATAAATTTGATTGAATGATAACGTAAAGATTACAAAGACATACGTTCAATATATAGTGATAAGACTCCTTTAGGAAATAAAATTACTAAATATAACCTTATCAAAATCATATCTAAGCTAATATAAGAGAATTCTAATCAAATATTACAATTAATCTAAATATTCAAAATTGTCTAAATCGGAAAACTACCTAAAAACCTATCTAAATAACCTCGAAATGCCAAAATCCATCGTAGTTCATGGACAAAGGCCGTGAGTATTGATCAGAAGGCCGTTTCGCTTCAACTGACCGAATTTGAACACCATCTGAAGTCGTTTACCCCACATTAGTGAAATTTCCTTGATTTTTGGGCGATCATGATTTTCAAGATAGTTGCGCGCCAAATGTTCTGCATCAGTCTCCTCTTCTTCAAGAGAACTCGTCCTTGAGTTAGTAATGGGATAAAGAGGAGTATCTAGAGGATGATACTCGAATAAATCTACCACATTGAAGGTCAGAGATATGTTCAGATCATCAGGAAGATCAACAACATAAGCATTGTCATTGATTTTCTGAAGAATGCGGTAGGGACCAACTTTCTTATGCTTCAATTTGTTATATGTGCCAATAGGGACTCGCTCCTTGCGCAGGAAAACCAACACTTCATTGCCTTCTTGAAAAACCTTAGAACGACGTCGTTTGTCAACTTCATCCGTATACTTCGAATTAGAAACAGCAAGTTGTCAAGCCACATCAGTTTGGACTTCCATAATTTTTGTCGTTAGATTTCTTCCATGACATTATAACCAAGGGTCTTTGGCAGAGGAGCCAAGTCAAGGGTATGCTGTGGAGTTCGCCCATAGATAACTTCAAATGGAGATTTACCAGCTAAACGATTAACAATGTTGTTGAAAGTGAACTTAGCAAGAGCAATATATCGATCCCACTAATTGGGCATGTCACTATAGAGACATCGAATGATATCAGCCATTGTATTGTTGAGGACTTCTGTCTGACCATCAGTTTATAGATGGAAGGAGCTGCTGTACTGTAAATCAGTGCTAAATAAATGCCATAAATTCCTCCAAAAATAGCTTAGGAACTTGGTGTCGCGATCAGAGATGATCGTCTTGGGTACACCATGCAAGTGGACTACTTCACGAGAGAATAAACTCACCACATGTGAAGCATCCAAAGTCTTCTTATAGAGAATGAAGTGCGCCATCTTTGAAAACCTGTCAACCACCACAAAAACATAGTTTAAACTGCGTTGTGGTCAAGGAAGTCGCAACACAAAATCCATTGAAATATGTATCCATGAACCAGTAGGAATAGGCGGAGGAGTATATAATCTAGTGTTTTGAGAATGACCCCTAGCAGTCTGGCAAGTGTAACACTTATTAACAAATCGCCCAACATCCCTCTTCAGCTGGGGCCAATAATACCTCTCCTCAATCAATGTCACAGTTTCGTTGTGACCCAAGTGGCCATGCAGGGTACCACCATGAAGTTCTTGAATGAGCTGTTCTCGCAAAAAGCCATGGGTAATGCACAATATGTTCCCAAAGAACAAAAACTTAGCTTGAATGATCATATCCCCATTACAACCTGTTTGAGAACACTTCTCCCATATATCACCAAAATCATCATCTTTAGCATAAAGAGAACAGAGATGGCAAAACCAACAACATCATTGCGCACGGTCACTAATTTCTCAGCACGTCAACTAAGTGCTTCTGCGACTTTATTCAAGTGTCCCACCTTATGACGAAGCAAAAAGTTAAATTGCTCCGAAAAGGAGACCATCGCTCATGGATCCTATTTAAATGCTTCCGGCTCTTGATGTACTTAAGAGCCTGATGATCAGTATTTAGAACAAACTCATGCTGATAGAGATAGGGCTACCAATGCTTAATAGCTCGCACTACAACATAATACTCCTGTTCATATGTAGACCATCGCCTGTGAATATCATTAAGTTTCTCGCTAAAATAGGCAATAGGCTTACCTTCTTGAAAAAGAACAACACTAATCCCTGTACCAAAAGCATCGTAGTCCGACTCGAACACTTCCTCAAAGTAAAGGAGTATCAATACCGGCGCCGTCAAGAGCTTTTCTTTGATAAGATTAAAACTGGCTTCAACTTCATCAGTCTAATGAAACTTTTCTTTCTTCAGACAATCTGTAATAAGGCCCATAATAGTGCTAAAATTTCTGATGAAACGTCGGTAGAATGACGCATGTCCATGAAAATTAGGAGCCTCCCAAACGGTCTGAGGTACTAGCCAATTACGGATCATAGCCACCTTTTTAGAATCAACACGAAGACCATCTGCTCCAACAATAAAACCCAGGAAAAGAAGTTGTTCTGACATGAAACTACAATTCTTCAAATTAAGAAATAATTGGTTCAACTGCAAGGCCAGCAAGAAATCTATTAAGTGCTCCATGTGCTACCGATCATCTGGACTGTATATGAGGATATCATCAAAGAAAACCATCGCAAACTTGCCAATAAAATGTTTGAGGACCTGAGTCATCAAACGCATGAAAGTACTTGGCGCGTTAGTGAGTCCAAATAGCATAACAAGCCATTCATACAAACCTGCACTTGTTTTAAAAGTCATCTTCCAATCATCACTAGGACGGACGTGAACATGGTGGTATCCACTACGAAGATAGATCTTTGTAAAGACCATTGACCCAACAAGTATATCAAGCATATCATCAAGTCAGGCAATTGGAAATCGATACTTGATAGTAACCCGATTGATGGCGTGGCTATCAACACATATTCGCATACCTCTGTCTTTCTTCGATGTGAGTATCGCAGGAACAACATAAGGACTTTTGCTCTTGCACAAGAAACCCTTTCAGAGGAGCTCTCCTACTTGCTCTTGTAAAATCCGGTGCTCCTTCGGATTCATGCGATAATGTGGCAAATTAGGGAGACTAGCACCTGGAATAAAATCAATCTCATGCTAGATATCCTCAATGGAGGTAATCCATTAGGTAAGTCCTTTGGCATTATATCGTTGAATGCCTTTAGCAAAGGTTTAAGAACGTCAAGGATACTCATAATAGCTTGCTGGTCTCCCTTCTCTACAATCATATACATCCCATCACGTTTACGGACATTTGACATAACACCTGCACTTTGCTTCTTTGGAATATGAGGAGTATTACTCTTTGGTTTCAAAGTAATTTTAATCTTTTTCTACACGAAAGAATAAATATTCTCCCTAGCTCGATAAGTGATATCAACATCATATTGCATTGGTCGCCCTAATAATACATGACATGCATCCATTTCCACAACATCACAGGTGATAATATCATCATATGATTTTCCAATTGAAATAGGTAGATGACATAATTGTGTTACTTTAAGTTCTAGTCCTTCACGAATCCACCCGATTGTATAAGGTATGGGGTGCGGCTCTATCTTCAATTGCAAGTGATACACCAAGGCCTTCGATACTATATTTCGTAACTTCCGCTGTCAATGATGAGATCACATACTTTGCTGTTGACAGTACATCGAGAACGGGAGAGTTGATTCTGTTGGGTGTCCTCTATTCTCGGGGCAAGTAATAGACATCAAACGACACAGTTAACTTGCTCGTCCATTTCATCATCCACTTCTTCTTCATCCACCTACTCATCTTGATAGACATCATCATCGTGCTCGACTACATTAGCCATCCTCTGTCGTGAACAATCGCTAGAATGATAGCCCAGCTTGTTACATTTCTAGCACTTGATTGGCTAAGGCTTGGCATAAGAATTCTGTGCATTCAGATTAGGGGTGCAATTGTTTGCTACCATCGGTTCCTTAGACACTCCTGCGGTACTCCTCGAATTTCGATTCGTATCACTAAGCTGTCGTGTCGAAGAACTTGAAACATCCGATTGCTTTCCTTTTCCGAATGATTCACGACTCTAGTAGTTGTTACCTCGAGTATTACAGTCAATCCTCTCCAGTTGCATCTCAATCTTTCGCATCATCTCTTGGGCATCATCAACATAAAACAATCGATGCAAAGAAACTCAATCCTGAATATTAAGTCGCAAACCATTGATGTACCTAGCAGTCTGTTGGGCCTTTGATTCATCAAGGTTATTGCGAGCGGAGAGTCGAAGAAACTCCTCCGTATAAGCTTGCACCAATCGATTCAACTGCCCGTAATTCTGGAATTGCTAAAATAACAACTACTCATAATTTGATGGGAGGAACCTTACCTTCAATAGTTATTTCATCCGATACCATGTTCGAATAGGAGCCCTTCCTTGTCGGTGTCGAGTTAATTGAGTGTGCTCCCACCAGGCCGAAGCACCACTCTTCAGCTTGTATGCCACAAGTTTCACTTGGCGATCCTCTTCGATCTCCATAGCATCGAAGAATTTTTCGACCTCCCAAAGTCAATCCATAAAATATTCAATGTCTAAATTGTCACTGAAAGTTGGGAGATTTACTTTCAATTGATATAGCTTAGTATCTCGTCGATAACCTTCATGTCGGCGACCCTCACGAATATGTTCATCCTGGAATCCTCTATATCGGCGACCCCCCACGAATAGGCATATCCTAAAAGTTCTCTTCATCTTCGTCTTCAGAATCCACAACATAGTCTTTTCGCCTGTGTCAAGGATTTCCTCCACACTCCATAGCAACTTCAGAATCACAAGCGACTGAAATTCGCTCGGCTGGAAGAACACTAGGTGCGCAATTTGTCGACAAAAGCTAGATAGCATCAAGGATTTCTTGAAACTTCCGATCGATTTGACCCACGAGTTGATTGACTCAGCTCGTGTAATAGGCTCGTTTTCACGACCCTCAGCTACAGGTAGATTGACATTCACATTTTTCACCATCGTCACAGGAGAAACCTACTTTGATACCAAAGACATAGAGAGAAGCGATGAACAATTCTAAAGAAATTCAGAAATTTGATTGAATAATAATGTAAAGATTACAAAGACGGTCGTCTAATATATAGTGATAGGACTCCTTTAGGAAACAGAATTACTAAAGACAACCGTATCAAAATTATATCTAAGCTAATATAAGAGAATTCCAATCCAATATTACAATTAATCTAAATTTTCAAAATTGCCTAAATCGAAAAACTGCTTGAAAGCCGATCTAAACGACCTCGAAATGTCAAAATCCATCGCAGTTCACAACCAAAAGCCGTAAGTATTGATCAGAAGGTCGTTTCACTTCAACCGGCCGAATTTGAGTGTGTTGTGGCTAGTGTTATCATCTAGAGGGAGTGAATAGGTGATTATAGTGCAATTTCAAAGTTTATCGTGGAATACAAATTGCACAGGCGTTAATATGACGTCTCGAATGATATATACGCGGTACATCACTATAAACGATTTATATGCAGTTCAGCTATCACAGTATAAATGATATGATCAAAGTAATGATAGAAAAAACAACATAAAGGGTTTATAGTGGTTCGGCTTTGGTTAAGCCTACGTCCACTTCTTCAATTATCAGCCAATTGGTCAGATTCCACTAGTAAACTGCTCGAGAGATTACAGTTCAGTGATCTCCTTGACACGTAGGACACCTACCTAGCGCTCAACAGTCTTGTGTACAGCTCCTCACAATTACAATGGATGAATCAAAAAGTATGTATGGAATAAAGTACTCTCGATCTAAGAATTATGAACACTTTTCACTTTTAACGTCGATCATTTTCCCTTCGACCTTGAGATATCTTTTTCACTCATCCACCTCCAATCTAACCGTTGCAAGGCTTTTAGAAGAGGTCTCTCTTTGGACAATACAATTATCAAAAGAAGATCTCGTACCGTTGGGGATCGCCTCCGTTTGGATTGTTGCGACCTAAAAACTATTTTTCGATTTTAGGTTAATGGATTATCAAGTTAATTATTTAACTAACCTAACTTGAACTCTCCTAAGTTCATATCAAATCGCAACTTAAGATTCAATTGATTAACGTGCAATGTATTTTGAATTTGGAGTCGCCACTAATCATTTATGATAGGTCGATTAAAATCCTAAATAAAATAGTAGAGAACTATTTTATTTCTACGAATCAGAAATTAAAAGTTCGGGGACTTGATTAGGCAGATTACTCTGACACCTTTTCAATACCATTTTATTTCATAAAAAATCATTTGAGTCAACATTAATTGATTTTAACCTAAGTCACTAATAAAGGTTATCATGCGAGGTCATAATCTATAACATTCCGAATTTTCACCCCCTCGAGGCTTAAAATATGAAATGGAATCTCAAAATTGGAAAATGAAAAATAAAGATTCCAACGTTCTAATCGAATTAGACGTCGCCTCATTAAAGGTAATTTTAATTGGAAAAATGACGTTTCAGACGACGATAGCAAAATTACCATTTTGCCCCTCAAGAATTGGCCTTGTCTTAACAATTGAAGAAGGGTAACTTAGTCAATTCTATGATCCTAGTGGCTGCCGAAAATATTATTTGATGCCATGGAAATTGACGAAGACCACCAAGTAAAACTTGTAACATATAAGTTGAAGGGTGGCGCTTCAGCCTGGTAGGAGCAGACGCAACTAACCCGACCCCGACAAGGAAAAGCTCCAATCCGAATATGGAATCGGATGAAAAAGATGTTCAAGGTTCGGCTCCTCTCAACTAATTATAAGAAACTGTTATTTTAGCAATTTGAGAATTGCAAGCAGTTAAACCTGTCAGTCTAAGCCTATACGGAAGAGTTTCTTCCACGCTATGCTCGTAACAATCTAGACAAATCAGAGGCACAACAAATTTCTAGGTATATTAATGACTTGCGACTCAATATTCAAGATTATGTTTCTTTACATCGTTTCTTTTCTATTGAGGATGCGCAAGCGATGGCACGAAAGATTGAGATGCAGCTGGAGAGGGCTAGTCTGATTACTTGGGCTAATAATTATTCTGGTCATGGGTCATTCTGTAAAGGAAAGCAATTGGATGTCCCTAGCTCCTATAATCAGTAAGTCAGCGATGCAAACTGAATTTCGGGAAGCACTGTAGGCATGTCTAAGGAACCTATCGCAACAAATAATTGTAATTCAAATACCCAGAATCCATATGCTAAACCTTAACTGATTAAGTGTTACAAGTGCAACAAACTAGGCCATCGTTCTAGCAATTGTCCACGGCGAAGGATGGCTAATATAATCGGGCATGAAGATGATGTATATGAAGATGAGTGGGTGGATGAGGAAGAGTGGAAGATGAAGTGCGCAAGGAAGTTAATGTGTCGTCTAATGTTTATTACTTGCCCCGCAAATAGAGGACACCCAATGGAATCAGCATTTTCACGCTCGATGTACTGTCAAAGACAAAGTTTGTGATGTCATCATTGATAGTGAGAATTGCGAGAATATAATATCAAAGGCCTTGGTGGATCACTTACAACTAAAGACAGAGTTGCATCCCGCATCTTATATAATTGGGTGGATTCGTAAAGGAGCAGAACTTAAGGTAACTCAATTATGTCGTTTACCTATTTCGATTGGGAAATCTTATCATGATACTATTATCTGTAATGATGACAGTATAATGTCGATATCACCCACCGAGCTAGGGAGAATACTTATTCTTTTGTGTGGAAAAAGACTAAGATTACATTGCAATTGAAGAGTAATGCACCTCAGATTCTGAAGAAACAAGGTACAGGTGTTATGCTGAATGTCCTTAAGCATGAGGGAATGTACATGATCATGGAGCAAGACAATTGACAAGCTGTTATTCGTGTTTCTTAAAACCTTATTGAAAGCATCTAGTGATGTTATGCTAGAGGATTTACCTGGCAGATTACCTCCTTTAAGGGATATCCATCATGAAATTGATTTTCTTCGAGGTGCCAATCTCTCTAATTTGCCGCATTATCGGATGAATTCGAAGGAGAATTAGATTTTACAAGAGCAAGTGGGAGAGCTCCTCCGAAAAGGCTTTTTGCACGAGAGCAAAAGCCCTTGTGTAGTCCTTTCCCTTCTCACACCGAACAAAGACAAAAGTATGCGCATGTGCATTGATAGCTGCGCCGTCAACCAGGTTACTGTCTAGTATAGGTTTCCAATTCCTCGACTTGACTATATCCTTGACATACTTGTTGGGTCAAGGGGTCTTTACAAAGATTGCTTTACGTAGCGAATACCACCAAGTTTGCATCCATCCTAGTGATGATTAGAATACCGCTTTTAAAATAAGTGCAGGTTCGTACAAATGTCATGTCATGCTATGACATTCCGAATTTCCGCCCCCCTCGAGGCTTGAGATATGAAATGAAATCTCAAAATTAAAAAATAGAAAATAAAGATTCCAACGTTCTAATCAAATTAGAAGTCGCCTCATCAAAGGTAAATTGAATTGGAAAAATGACGTTCCGGACGTCGAGGGTAAAATTACCATTTTGCCCCTGAAGCCTTAACTTTGCCTTAATAAATGAAATGAGGACATTTTGGTCATTAACCACGCCCCAAGGCTACCAAAAATGAGAAGAAATAACAGCCCTTGGATGAGCCTTGATTGACATATGGACAAGTATCAAAGGATGAAGAGTTGACATTGACGGAAGCACTTTTAACCTACCATTCAACCTTGGTTGACTCTTTACTTGGTGTATATCCCCTCTTGCTCCCCCCCCATTTGGCCGAACACCATCTCCATTGCCATCTTCTTCTTGTTTTCTTCTTTCTCTTTCCCAATCGACCAGATTCTGCCTGCATGTTTGCCGCCATCGACCATCACTCCCGGTGACTTCTAGCCACCAAGCTAACCACCAGCTCCTTCCTCATCCTCTTGCCGACAACTTTCAAGTGGAATCAAGTCATTTGACTCGGTGAGGAGCTCCAGCCAGCCATTCTCTCGGAAATCGACGGAAACAGTTGCTGCTGGAGGTAAGCCACTATTTAGACTTCGTAAGACACCAATACCTTTGAATCTTAAGGCCAAATTTGGTGGACATCTAGAGGACATGTAGAGTAAGCCGTGGTAAAACATTTGGATGGATTTGATGGAGTTTTGACCCCGAATGGGTCTTGTGTTTGAAGGACAAAAACTGACCGGTTGAAGACTTGGAGGAACCGGCGCCGTTCGAGGATCTTCTAGCGTCGCCTTGACTCTAAATTTTCAGTGAGAGTTCTCAACTCCTGTAACTACATGTTACCAAGTATATTAGTGCATAGATTGAGGATTTAAGTTACTTTAAGGGTTGGTTAATTGAGATATGCATAGAACCAAAAATGCCCTATTTCGATTCTGTGCAAACTGAATCTGTGGGGGGCTGTTAGTGATTGAATTGAGCTCCAAATTCATCATTGAGGCATACTAGGACGTTTATGGATATTTTATTTAGGTTTATGCTTGGTGAATCAATAATTGGACGAGGAAGAATTGACGAAATGGATGGAATTGTATTAGGTATACGGCTGCCCTATTTTGAAACCCTTGGAGCCGAACCATTGAAGTTCTTGGAAGGAGATTTGTGTTGATTTTAGTACAAGGCAAGAAGTTCCTAAACCTTGGCTAGGAGGAATGGACTCGATTGGGTGAATTGAGTGTGAATTAGATTGATTCTTGGAAATTTATGGTGTGATTGTCCATTGTGCATCCTTGAGAGATATAGATGGCTTGAATGCTTGATAATGCTTGTGCCATGAATTGATTGTCACATTTGAGTATTGAATTTAATTGTCTCGCATGCCATAGATGTGTTGTTCGTTACATGAATTTGCACTTGATCATGAGTTTGCATTTGGCATGTCTGAGAAACTTGTGACACCCTGAGGCGTTGAGACGCGGTGTTGTGTGGATGGATACCTTCAGGCGCTGAGGCTCATGGTTTGAGTTGAACGGTAGCCTGAGGCAAACGAGACGCGGGGTTGGAATGGCCAATGTTCTGATGCGTTGAGACGCAGGACGAAATTTGAGATGGGTCGACACAAGCCTGGAATGAAATTGAAAACCTGATGCGTTTACGTGGGTTTGTCAATGTGATGGTCTGAGGCGTATTTACGCGGACCGAGCCTGAAGCGTCCTAAACGCGGGCGTGAATCAATGGAGAACTAGAAGGGTGGAAAATGTGATCTAGCTTGGCAATACGTGCTTGATTCTAATGATGTAATATGATATCATGATTGCATGCTTGACATCCGTATGTTATTTAATGACAATTGAATGTCTCATGTGATTACTTGTGCAATTTTTGTTTGTGATTGTGTTCGCCTAAGTGTACGGTCAGCCTAACCTAGGGTTAGGACCTGTCTTACTGAGATGTAAATCTCACCCCGTTGTGGGACCCCATTTTTATATCCTTGGCCGTGAAAATGTGCCCTATCAAATTTGGTGACCCGAAGGAAATGTCTGCTTATTTTGAGGAGTTCCCGGACAGACAGGGAACCGTATACGTTAGGAAGTGTACTGTGGTCTGAGTTGACGAGGGTGCAAAGAGCTGAAAGCCTCATAGGTTCGAGGCTTGGTTTAGAAAAGTAGGGGAAGTGACTACGGGACCACTGAAGTCCACCAAGGTACTCCGTGGGGTAATCCCTAGCTGGTGTCATCCCGCTCGGGATTCTGTGGAGGTTGAGGGATCAACGGCTGGCTCGAGAAACATTCCTAAGAGGACCCCGACCCTAGAGGACACCGACGAGGTTATAGAGGTCGAACCCTCCAAGGACGACCTGGTGGAACAGTCAGCAGACACGATGATGGAGGACACAGTAGAGGTACGCTCAGAGACCTTCTTAGAGTATGAGCCTACCGAGGATGCTGAGGAGACTGACGACTCTAGCAGCTCGACTTAGGGATTTTCATTTTCTGGGCTGTTATTTTGATGATGAATTTGATGCCCCGTTTCTTTTGGAGATGTTGATGATCGTCTTTTGTACTGGTCTTGTCACCCCTACCAACTAGCAAGTTTAGCCTACCAAAGCTTTTGTATGAACAATTGGAAAGGTATGTTTATTTATTGGTGTTCTCATTACTCTGGTCCCTTTTATTATCGTACGGAGGAGTTTATATAATGTCACTTCCACATGCTATCGATATTATGCATCTCTTGATATATGTGAATCTTGGGACGTTCGAGAGATAGTTGGTGCTTGTAGGGAGTTGCACACTCGTGCCCATGGCGCAGGGCGTGACATCCCCGTTTGTTTGGTATTAGAGTAAGGTCAGCTTGATCCAATGTGATTGAGACTTGGAGTGATAAGGAGTGATGACTTGAGGACAATTAGGTAGTGAGACCTTGAGGGATAAGCATGGATTGCTAAATCTTGAGAACTATAGGCTTGAACTTGTGTAGTATTGTAAGGGTCCTAGTATCAATTTAAGGGATGATCTTGAGTGATTTTATGAATAAGGCTCACAAGGAAGTGAATAGAAATTGAGGAGTCATAAGCTTGGATTTGAGGTTGCTAGAGAATAACTTATGAATGAAGGGTCGATTGGGTTTTATGATTGTGATTGTGGTTTGTCAATGACCCAACTTGGGGAGTATGAGTTATAAAGAGACAACTAGTATTAGTGGATTCAGGCTTGAATTGCATTGTATCTTGATGGTTTAGTTATCGATTGCTATTGACAGCCTTGGACTGCTATGAGATGGATGCATACAAGGGGCAGATAAGGAATATTTGGATTAAAAACTAGTTGTGATCGAATGCATGTGGATTTGGCTTGAATAGCGACTAAACTTGGGATATATGGTTAAACATAGGCAATTAATCTATGAGATGTGATGGTCATTGATGAAATTAAATCTTTGATGGATAAGAATGGATCTGGAGATGATTATGGTATGATGAATGGCAAGGACAATCAAGACGCGGATGTGCTTGTGGCATTAAAATGAAAGTCGAGGAAGGTATGTGCATGAGATTATCATTATTGGACTTAATAAACTGTCGCTTGGTATGGGACAAGTTGATGGGATACCTACGAACTGTAAAGAAACATGATATGGGACATATGGAACGGGGCTTTCTCCGTAGATGTATGACTTGGGACAACCTGCAACGGCCAGATCTGATAAGGGTGGGGAGTGATCGTTGAGACAGAGAATCCGGACAAGGAGCGGCTCCTGGCAGGCTTCTAAGATGGCAAAAGGCAGGAATGACCCAAGTCATAACTTGAAAGGGGAAGTCTAGGTATCAGGTTGAGTCCGTGGTTAAGAGATGTATAACACAAGATTGATCCTTGAAAAAGATGTTCAAAAGTTGCATGACATGTGAAATGATGCATGTTATCGGCATAATAAAAAGCTTTGCGCTTGGCGGTGGATGCCATTTGAAAAGAAAAATTGATGTTTATGATTGGCCTGTTCAGAATGAGAAAGCATGTCGTGTTTGTGATAGAGTGGCAGATGCCTTAGACTATAGCATGATCGATTGACTCAATGAATTGATGCCTTGAGTGATTGTTTGATAGTTGCCAAGCTAAGGCTTGCTTAGTAGTTGACAGTTAATTGAGAAATTACTTAGTTGAGGCTGGTTTGATATGTGGCTACTGCTTAAGGATGATTTGGAACCCTTAGATAATTGACAATTAGTTGAGAGTTGCATAGGGGCCACTAGATGGTTGTTTGATGGTGATAGATGATGAGATGAGTAGCTTGAGACTACTAGACCCGAGTAGATGACTTAAGTCTTTAATTCCTATAAGGAATTGTAGTGGTTCAAGTGCCATAAGAACATATGAGGTTGAACGACAAGAGAATGGTCACTAGAGGAGCATTGGCTCGAGTATGTAAGATATGAGAAAATCCAAGAATTGAGATGGATCATAGAATTGAGTAAAGATGAGCAACTCGAGTATGAGTACTATAAGAGAATATGGCTCGATTTGTTAATCGTGCGAGACCCAAGTGTGATAAAGGGCCACGAGAACTTTAAATGGGAATGAGAAAAGTGAATGGGTAGACAGACTCGAGAAAAAGCTATCATTATACCCAAGTCGCTGAGACGATTGAAGCTAGTGCTGATGAGTCAAATGATAGAAGTCACGAGAGAGGTAACTTCGAGTTAATCCTTTCTAAATTGAAAGCGTGGGAAGAACCACGAGAGTTTTGAAAAGCTTGTGAAGCCATGTATAAGGTTGAGATTGACCAAGTTTAAAGGAGGGATGAGATTTGAAGTTGTCTCCCTCTGGATTGGGGATCTTGGTAAGGAAACCTTGGAGGTTTTGGGTACACTAAGGAAAGAAAGTGACCCTGGCATATTGTAGCCTTAAGAGGCTGTTGATAATTGGTGAAAGGTCACCAGATGAAGGGTTTGCTCAAAGGCATGATATTTGCCTAGAGTGCCTTTATTGAATTGTTTAATGGAAGTGTTTTCCCTGGATTGTTTGAGAACAAAGGTTGTTTCGATCCTGATACTTTTGTAAAGATCAGAGGACGATCGACTAGTGTGAGACAGACTTCTCGAGGTCGTTTAAGCATATAGTAAAGGTGGTCAAGGACCCTTGAATAAGATAAGTAAATCTCTAAGTGGATTGGAGTTTGACAGCCTTATAGCTAGTTGTTCTTCCTGATTTTGAGAAATGGTAATGGGATTCAGTAAAAGAAGAGAACTCATGCTCATGGATTACGAGCAAAGAGATGTTCATTTTGGAACATGAAACGTATGCGAGAGATGGTTGCTACCTCGTTGCCAGTCTCGTAATGAGAGACTGACATGTCATTCCTTCCGTCATTGGAAAAGTTGAGGAAAGAGATCTGTCAGTTGTTTGACATTGATGATTTTATGAGATTGATTAAGCTTAGACCTAGACCACTAGAAGTGGTATTGTGTGTTATCACCCCTAAAGGGTAGGGCGTCACTCTTAAAGAACGATTGGACCATGAGATGGTCGTTGATGAAAAGAAAAGTGAATGGACTGGATAATCCTGGCTGTTCGTAATTCTAGTAAATGATTGAGGAAGCGAAAAGAGTACTTAGAGAGTAATTGTAGAGTAAATCAAGGTAATCTAATAGAGTATTTGATACGTGAATTGGTGGAAATCAAGGATGAACAGATATTGTCACTTAAGGTGACTGAATTATAGGAAGAAGAATGCCGAGTATGGTGGCATCTACGTTCTGGAGTAAAACACCATCGTTGGCGCAGACTCCAAGATCGGCGTCCTATGAAATAGAAAGGACATGGTAGATTTGAAATAAGAGAATGCCACTGAAGTGTATAGCTTCCTTCACATGGTAAGAGACCCTAGTGTGGAAGAAAGAGAAAATCCTAACTATCTTGATATTAAGATGGAGCGGCTAGTCTGAGAAAGACGAGGCAGAACTTGAATGATTACTGTAAGGGAAGTTAAGTTCGAGAGACTGTCTTGTAGATGATGTTGAATTCCAGGATAATGTCGACATTCAATGGGATGGACAGAATTGAGATAAGGTCGCAGTTGCTGGTTGTGAAACCAAGAGGTCAAGGCACTAATGTTTCTTGAGAAAAGGGTAACAAAAATGAACAGAATGTTGTGTAGTTCAAGCGGGGACTCATGAGAGCAGACGACCAAGGTTTAAGCTCTCAAGTGAAAAGTATGAATAACAGTTTGAAGATTTGACACTTGGTAGAAAGAAATGGATAAAAGTCAGATTGAGTATCCAAGGAATAATGGGATTGATTGTTACCGTCTTTAGAGACTATGAATAGACTCATTCAAGGAGTCATGAGAAACACAAATAACTTTCGAGAGTATCCTACAGACTCTAAGGAGATGCTCGTTGTGAGCTGTTAATTGCGAAAAGCACAAGTTGTGGGCCTAATGAGGTAAGATTCCTCAGTAGTGAAATTTCTGAGAAATGAAATCCCTGTGGAGCCCTTGAGGAATGGAATAAGTGATGAATCGACTAAGATTAATGTGAGTCGTGGAAATTGGAAGTTTCCTGGAATTGGTGAATTGTTATGGATGGATAGGGGGAAGATTTCTCACAAAAGCAATTTCATTGATGAATGAACACAAAAAGAGTTTTCGAGGACTTAAGTCAAGTTGATGACTACGCCGACAATAGTGTTCCTATTTGGAATTAAAAAAAAATTCGAGTGAATCATAATGACGTGACGCAGAAAGGAAATTTGAGGCATAGCAAGGCAAACTAAAGTGGGCTATGTGATACGTCGTGATAGTAAAGCTATATGAGTTGGAACGTCTAATACATTATTAGAGTTGGCTTGCAAATATTCTTGCGATGAAGTTGGAAAACACGAATAGTGGCAACAATGGAGAGGTTTCAAGTTTACACAAATCATAAGAATTTAAGGTATGTGGTTGCCTAGAAAAATCGAATGAGGAACAACGTGTGTGAAGGAGATTGCTTAAGAACTAAGGATGAAATATCCTATATCGCCTAGAAAATGGTGATTTAAGTAGCGGATGCATATAAGTGAAAATTAAGCATCGTGCATTTGGTGGATAAAGGATAGCCTTTGCTCAAGGAAATAAGAAATTTAACTCCTAAATTGGAAGGTTGTCAATTGACTAGTTTGATAACTACCTGAAGCATCAAGCTTGAAGTTAGAAAGGAATTAAGATACTGCGATGAATAGACCTTGACGTTTAAGGGGTTATGGAAATGGATAGAACAGGGAGGAAATCCAGATTTTCGGATACCTGGGAAAGAAACCTCAAAGTTGAGGGTAGAAACCTTAAAGTCCCATGGACGAGAGTACAAGTCCAATATTGAAAAGGAACTTAAAGAAATGACCTCATAAGAAATTCAAAGGGAGGATTATGGTATCCCTTGGGATGACATAAAAGTGTACCAGACTTGCATCGATATTATCAATGCAATGGACTGAAAGTTTGGTTAGTCGAACATGAGGTCAAGTATTAAACGTGCCGACAAAAAAAAGACGTACCCTTGAAAGGATTGATACATCGAATGGTATGGACATTAAAGAGTGCATTCTGACAAGGGTTTAGTAATAATGGTGATGAACAAATGGAAGAGACGATGTGAATGCCCGAGGATAAACTGCTGACAGATGTTAGGAATATCGAAAGAGAATGGAGATAAGCAAATCATATTGAGACGGAAGGAAACAAGTCCTAGGGAAAGATGGCTTTGGTCGGGAAGTACAAGTAAAATCGTGAAGGAATTATCCGGAAGAATGAGGATGCAATGAGACGCCAATACCCCAAAGGACTGGATGGTTAGAAGGTTGTAAATTTCGACGACGAAATTTCTTCAAGGGGGAAGAGTTGTGACATTATGAATTTCCGCCTCCTCGAGACTTGAGATATGAAACGAAATCTCGAAATTGAAAAATGTCAAATAAAGATTCCAACGTTCTAATCAAATTAGACGTCGCCTCATCGAAGGTAAATTGAATTGGAAAAACGACGTTCCGGACGTCGAGGGTAAAATTACCATTTTGCCCCTCAAGCCTTAACCTTGCCTTAATAAATGGAATGAGGGCATTGTGGTCATTATCTACACCCTAAGGCTGCCGAAAATGAGAAGAAATAACAGCCCTTGGATGAGCCTTGATTGACATATGGACAAGTATCAAAGGATGAAGAGTTGACATTGATGGAATCACTTTTAACCTACCATTCAACCTTGGTTGACCCTTTACTTGGTGTATATTCCCTCTTGTTCCCCCCATTTGATCGAACACCATCTCCATTTGCCATCTTCTTCTTGTTTTCTTCTTCCTCTTCCCCAGCCAAGAGCTCCCCAACCGACCAGATTCTACCCGCCTGCTCGCTGCCATTGACAGCCACTCTCGGTAACTTTTAGCTGCCGAGCCGACCACCAGCTCCTTCCTCATCCTCTTGCCGACAACTTCCAATTGGAATCAAGTCATTTGACTCAATGAGGAGCTCCGGCCAGCCATTCTCTCGGAAGTCGACAGAAACCATCGTAGCTGGAGGTAAGCCACTGTTTAGACTCCGTAGAACCCCAAAACCTTTGAATCTTCTGGCCAAATTTAGTGGACATCTAGAGGACATGTAGACTGAGTTGCGGTAAAAATTTTGGATGAATTTGATAGAGTTTTGATCTCAAATGGGTCTTGTGTTTGAAGGACAAAAACTGATCGGTTGAAGACTTGGAGGAACCGACGCCGTTCGAGAACCTTCTGGCGTCGCCTTGACTCCACATTTTTGGTGAGACTTCCCAACTCCTAGAACTACATGTTAGCAAGTAGATTAGTTGATAAATTGAGGATTTGAGTTAGTTTAAGGGCTGGTTAATTGAGATATACACGGAATCGAAAATGCCCTATTTCGATTTTATGCATACCGAATCTGTAGGGGGCTGTTGGGCATTGAATTGAGCTCCAAATTCATCGTTGAGGCATATTAGGATGTTGATGGATATGTTATTTAGGTTTATGCTTGGTGAATCGATAATTAGACAAGGAAGAATTGACGAAATAGATGGAATTCCATTAGGTATACGGCTGCCCTGTTTTAGACCCTTGGAGCCGAACTATTGAAGTGCTTGGAAGGAGATTTGTGTAGATTTTAGTACAAGGTAAGAAATTTCTAATCCTTGGCTAGGAGGATTGAACTCGATTGGGTGAATTAAGTATGAATTAGATTGATTCTTGGAAATTTATGGCGTGATTGTCCATTGTGCGTCCTTGAGAGATATAGATGGCTTGAATGCTTGACAATGCTTGTGCTAAGAATTGATTTTCACATTTGAGAGTTGAATTTAATTGTCTCTCATGCCATAGATGTGTTGCTCGTTGCATGAGTTTGCACTTGATCATGAGTTCTGAATCAAAATGAGCATTTTGCATGTCTGAGAAACTTGTGACATCCTGAGGCGTTGAGACGCGGTGTTGTGTTGATGGATACCCTAAGGCACTAAGGCGTGGGGTTTGAGTTGAACGGTACCCTGAGGCGTACGAGACGCGGGGTTGAAATGGCCAATGTCCTGATGCGTTGAGATATGGGATGAAATTTAAGATGTGTCGACACAAGCCTGGAATGAAATTGAAAAACTGATGCGTTTACGCTGGTTTGTCAATGTGATGGTCTGAGGCGTATTTACGCGAACCGAGCCTGAGGCGTCCGAAACGCGGGCGTGAATCAATGGAAGACTAGAAGGGTGGAAAATGTGATCTGGCTTGATAGTACGTGCTTAATTCTAATGATTTAATATGATGTCATGATTGCATGCTTGACATACGTATGTTATTTAATGACAAATGAATGTCTCATGTGATTACTTGTGCAATTTTTGTTTGTGATTGCGTTGGCCTGAGTGTATGGTCAGCCTAACCTAGGGTTAGGAACTATCTTACTGAGATGTAAATCTCACCTCGTTGCGAGACCCTATTTTCAGATCCTTGGCAGTGAAAATGTGGCCTATCAGATTTGGTGACCCGAAGGAAATGTCTACTTAGTTTGAGGAGTTCCTGGACGGATAGGAAACCGTATACGTTAGGAAGTGTACTGTGGTCTGGGTTGACGAGGGTGTAAAGAGTTGGAAGTCTCTTAGGTTCAAGCTTCGTTTAGGAAAGTAGGGGAATTGACTACGGGACCACTGAAGTCTACCGAGGTACCCTGTGGGGTAATCCCTAGCTAGTGTCATCTCACTCGGGATTCTATGGAGGTTGAGGGGTCAGCAGCTTGCTCGAGAAACATTCTTAAGAGGACCCCGACCCTAGAGGACACCGACAAGGTTATAGAGGCCGAAGCCTCCGAGGTTGACCTGGTGGAGCATCAGCAGACACGACGATGGAGGACACAGTAGAGGTTCGCTCGGAGACCTTCTCGGAGTACGAGCCGACCGAGGACGCTAAGGAGATTGATGACTCTAGCAGCTCGACTTAGGGATTTTCATTTTCTGGGCTGTTATTTTGATGATGACCTTGCTGCCCCGTTTCTTTTGGAGATGTTGATGATCGTCTTTTGTACTGGTCCTGTCACCCCTACCGACCAGTAGGTTTAGCCTGCCAAAGCCTTTGTATGAACAGTTGGAAGGTTATGTTTATTTATTGGTGTTCTCGTTACCCTGGTCCTCTTTATTATCGTACGGAGGAATTTGTATATTGTCGCTTCTGCATGCTATCGAAACTATGCATCTCTCGATATATGTGAATCTTCGGACGTTCAAGAGATAGTTGGTGCTTGCAGAGAGTTGCGCCCTTGTGCCCGGAGCGTGGGGCGTGACACATGCCATTTGGACTCACTAACGAGCCTAGCAATTTCATGCGTTTGATGACTCAAATTCTCAAACCTTTTATTGGTAAGTTTGATGATACCCTTATATATAGTCCAAATGATCAGCACCACATGGAGGACCAAATAGATGTTTCGCTAGCCTGGCAATCAAACTAATGGCATAGTAATCTGAGGAAGTATAGCTTCATGATGGAACTACTCCTTTTCCTTGGTTTTGTTGTAGGAGCATATGGCCTTCAAGTTGATGTAGAAAAGGTGGCTGCCATCCGCAATTGGTTGGTACCCCAAACCGTTAGGGAGGCTCGTACTTTCCATGGCCTAATGACATCCTATCGTCATGTCATCCGACATTTCAACACAATTATGGCCTCAATCGTTGATTGTCTGAAGAAAGGAAAATTTCATTGGGATGATGAAGCTGAAGCTAGTTTTAAACTCATCGAAAAAAAGCTCTTCGCGGTGCCAGTATTAATGCTCCATGATTTTGAGAAAGTGTTCGAGCTGGACTATGAAGTTTCTGGTATAGGGATTGGTGCTATTCTATCCCAAGAAAGTAGGCATATTGCCTATTTTGGTGAGAAACTGAATGAAGTTTGCAGGCGATGGTCTACATATGAACATGAGTATTATGCTGTCGTGCAAGCTATTAAGCATTGGCAGCCCTACCTTTATTAGTATAAGTTTGTTCTTAACACTAACCATTTGGCTCTTAAGTACAGCAAAAGTCGGAAGCATTTAAATTGAACGCATGCACAATAAGTTTCTTTTTTGGAGAAATTTAACTTTGTGCTTCGTCATGAGGCAAGCCACTTGAATAAAGTCACAGATCCACTAAGTCGACGCGTTGAGGCCACGCCCCGCGTCCTTGGGCGAGCACACTACATCTGACCGTATCATTGATAAACCTAGGATACGACACATGTGGTACACGTGAAATGAAATATGCATGCGGAAACAAAATAAACAGACGCCTCCGTACATAAGTAGAAGGGAAACCTGGAATAACAAGAATATATACATACATAATGTAAACATGAGTTTATACAAAAGATCCAAGTTCAAACTAAAACCTTCAGGTGGGTTAAGGGAGATCAGGGACTGACCAAAAGACAACGACTACCTAAGTCCCCAAAAGATGACATGCCTTCAAAAGACAACTCCAAGGAAGAACAGAAACCCCTAAGAAGAACTACTTGCTTCCTCTTTGCCTTCATCCACGTCCTCGTCCTCAATTGGATAGTAGTCGAAAAAAGTCTCAATGCGTACATCCATAAAGTCATCCTCCATTGTGTCCTTCAACTCTTCCTCCGAAGCATAAACCTCTATCGCCTCAATATCCTCCTCGACGGTAGGGGTCTTCTCTAGCACGTTCCTCAAACCAATCACGGATATCTCCACCTCTACCTCATCGCGAATGGGATAACACCATCTAGGCACTACTCCTTGGGGTACCTCGGTGGGCTTCAAAGGACTTGTAGTATCCTTGCCAACCCTACGAAACCATGTCTCGAAACGATATGGATCCCATCCTTCCCCTTTCTCGTCAACCCACACTATAGTACATTTTCAATATAAACAATTCTGCGACCGTCCGAAAACTCATCAAAATAGGCGGTCATCTCCTTAGGATTGCTTAGACGGACTAGAAACATGCTTCAGAGCTTGGGGTGTGAAAAAGGGAAGTCTCACGACGGGGTGAGATTTACATCTCAACAAGCTAATTCCTAAACCTAGGCTGGACCTTCAGTACACCCAGACACGACTTCAAACAATGAGCAGACCATGGCGACACCTCCCAGAGCCCTCAATGGGTTCGGTTTATCCAAACCAAAATAGGGCAAAACAAGCACTGTCCTCCCCCTCCTTAATCGATCCATAGCTCATTCCTAAACTTCCATTTTTAACGAAATTAACTTGCTAACATACCATACTACGTCTATAGGTGTCTTACCAAGAGTTTTGGAGCGATTTGACGTCACAAAGGGCCGCGAATAGCCTCGATCCTACTCGGTTCACTGGCGGTCAGTTCTGTCCCGAAAATGTTGCTACAAAACAGCAATGGTTACTCCTCTAAACTCAATCAATTTCACAACTTAAGCTCAGCCAACACAATACTATAGGTTAAGAAGTCCTCACCAAAAATTTGAAATAAATCGAAGACCCAAAGTGGCCGAACGAAGGCCTACTCTCAATTGAGTCAGATTATGTTTGGTTTTAGGTTTGAGGCCGGTTGGGTAAAACAGGACCTCTAATCGATGAATGGTCAATGGGAACTTGTAGGGGAAAGGTCGAGGGTGGTGTTGGTGGTTGGCGAGAGGCTGAACGGCCGTCGAAAGTGGCGATCGAGATGGGCGAAACTGGCGATCATAATTGGTCAGGTGAAGGTAGCTTGATTGAAGAAGAAGAAGAAGAAGGAAGAAAATGAAGAAGAAGGGGGAAGAGAGGGCGTTCGGCTGAAGCACAAGCTTAGGAGTGTTCCATAATAATTCGTCTTGATCAATGTAGTGGAATGGTAGGTTAAAAGTAACCAATCAATGCCCTTTACTCATTTCTTGACACTTGTCCACTTGCTAATAAAATCAAGGCTTCAATGACTAACTTGCCCCTCTAATTTTCGGCAGCTAAGGGGGTTTAGAATTGACTAAATTGCCGTTCTTCATTTGCTAAGACAAGGTCAATCCTTAAGAGGCAAAATGATAATTTTTCACTCGTTGTCCAAAACTTCAATTTTTCAATTTAAATTACCTTCGATGAGGTGACGTCTAATTCGATTCGAATGTCGGAATTCTTTATTTCCATTTTTCCAATTTCGAGATCCATCTCTTGGTCAATTCTCCGTCAAATGTACATTTCAATTTATCTTGAACTTACGGACGGCTTTTGTAGACGTTACACATATCGACTGTGTGATTCTTATCACATTTAGGGTTCGTCAGTTCAAGGCGACTTTAGTTGCCATGCAATTGCGAGAGTCTATTACTAGCTCCGATGGTCTCGATAGTCATCATTCGATCTAGAAAAATTTTACAAATTATGCATTGGTTAAGGGCATTACCTGCGCTCTAATCATATAACACTAGCAATGAATTCCTTAATCGTTCTTAGATCGGCCTTTAATGGCTCTAAATATTCCCTTGGCAATCTTTATGGTCAAAGTGTCATTTCCTTTTCGAGTTCCTAGATCCACGTACCTTATCTTGCGTTAGCCTTTCCTTTTTGGTCAATTAACTCGAGATTGATTAGATCCGAGCGAGATAAGACTGAAATACATCGGTAGATATATTTTCATTGATAAATCTCCAAATGCTAGGGAAAACCAGAATGTCACAACTCTTCCCCCTTACAAAAATTTCGTTGTCGAAATTTACAATAGGTCCAGCTATTCAAACAAATGGGGATATTGACGCCTCATCGTTTATTCGTTTTCCCACATAGCGCCTTCGGTCCCATAGTGCTCCCAAATTACTTTGACTGGCGAAATTGTCTTATTCCTTAGAAGTTGCTCCTTTCGATCTTCAATTCTGATCGGATTTTCCACATACGACACCCTATCATCCACCTCAATAGTCTCATAATCCACCAAATGTGTTGGGTCTGGTTCGTTCTTCCTTAGCATTGACACATGAAAGACATTATGTACTTGGGACAAGTTGGGCGGTAATGCAAGTCTGTAGGCCAAGGTTCCAATCCTTTCCAAAATTTTGAAAGGACCTACGTACCTTGGACTCAGTTTTCATTTCTTTTCAAACCGAGATAGTCCTCTTATCGATGACACTTTAAGCAAAATGTGATCACCCACTTGAAACTCTAAGGGCTTACGTTGCTTGTCCGCATAACTTTTCTGACGACTCTGTGTCGTTTTCAATCTTTCTCGAATTACCCTCATGGCCTCCACTGATTGTTCCACCAACTCTGGGCCTGTAATACTTCTCTTTCCAATTTCACCCAGCAAATCGAGGCTCTGCAGGCTCTTCCATAAAGTTCTTCAAAAGGTGTCATTTGAATACTCTGCTGATAGTTGTTATTGTACGCGAACTCCACCAAATGCAACTGATCCTCCCATCCACCTTTGAAGTGTATGACGTACGCTCGTAACATATCCTCAAGCGTCTAGATTGTTCTCTCCAATTGTCCATCTATTTATGGATGATACGCCGTACTGAACTACAATCTTGTTCTCATGGCATCTCGAAGACTTTTCGAGAAGTTTGCTGTGAATTTAGGATCTCTATTCGACGTAATCGTAGCGGGTACCCCATGCAGTCGTACTATATGACGCATATACAACTCGACATACTTGTCCATTGCGAAGTCCTTTCACACAGGGATGAAATGCGCAGACTTGGTCAATCTATCCAGACTACCCAAATCGAATCATGACGTCTCTATCTCCTTGGCAACCCCATAACGAAATCTATAATCACGTGCTCCCATTTCCATTCAAAAATTTTTAAGGGTTGTAGCAATCCACCGGGCTTATAATGCTGTGCCTTTACCTGTTGACACGTTAGGCACTTTGCCATATATTTAGCCACATCCACTTTCATCCCGTTCCACCAGTAATGTCGACGTAGATTTTGATATATTTTTGTGCTACTTGGATGGACACTATAATTGCTTCTGTGAGCTTTAGATAAGATTCTTTCCTAAGCTCTTCGTCGTTGGGCACGCATAGATGCCCTCAAAATCTCAGAATTCTTCTTCTGACCCCTAAAACTCAGGTTTTCTTTTCGACGCATCCATTTCAAGAATCTTCTGAATTTCTAGGTCCGTAGGTTGCAAAACCTTTATCCTTTCTTGGATTTCAGGTTCTATTCTCAAGGTCACTACCAAACTCGACAGTTGGCAAACTTCCAACTTGAATTCAGAATCTCTTAATCCTTCTAGTAATGACCATCCTTTAACCAACAGACGCGCAATGCTCGATTTTCGACTAAGCGTATCCGCGACCATATTCGCTTTCCTAGAATGATACAGAATATCGCAGTCATAATCCTTAAGAAACTCCATCTATTGACGTCTCATATTTAATTCCTTCTGGGAAAAAGGTAGTTCAAGCTCTGGTGATATGTATAAATCTGAAATCTCTCGCCACACAAGTAATGCCTCTAAATCTTCAGGTTAAAGATAATTGCGGCTAATTCCAAGTGAGGTCTTAGTTGTCGGGAAGCGTAGGCAACCACTATCCCATGTTGCATTAGCACATAGCCCAGTCTCTTTAGCGAAGCATCGCTATAGATCTCATAGCCTCTAGGTCTAGAAGGAATCGTTAACACCGGTGCGGTCGTCAACTGATGCTTAAGCTCTTGGAAGCTCCTTTGACATTTATCCGTCCACTCAAACTTTGTTTCCTTCTTAATTAACCTCGTTAACGGAATGACTATAGATGAAAACTTTTTCACAAAACATCGGTAATAACCTACCAGTCCCAGAAAACTCCGGACTTTAGTAACCGTCATAGGTCTAGACCAATTCATTACTGGTTCAATCTTCGCAGGGTCTATGGAGATTCCTTCTCTAGATACCACGTGACCAAGAAATGCTACTTTATTCAACCAGAACTCGCATTTGCTAAATTTAGCATAAAGCGAGTGCTCCCTTAAAGTCTGCAAAACAATCCTCAGATGTTCTTCATGTTCTTCGTTACTTCTTGAGTAGGCCAAAATATCGTCGATAAAGACTATAACAAACCTATCCAAGAATTTCTTAAACACTCGATGTATTAAACCCATAAAAGCAGCTGGAGCATTAGTCAACCCAAACGGCATAACGGTGAACTCGTAATGACCATACCTTGTTCTAAAATTTGTCTTCGGTATGTCATCCTTCTTAATTCTCAGCTGGTGATAACCAATCCTCAGATCTATTTTAGAAAACACGGAAGCCCCTTGCAATTGATCAAACAAATCGTCAATCCTTGGCAACGGATATTTGTTCTTGATAGTTACTTGATTCAACTATCTATAATCAATGCACAAATGCAAGGTTCCATCCTTTCTCTTTACAAACAAAACTGGCACTCCCCATGGTGAAGCACTTGGTCGAATGAATCCCTTATTTAACAACTCTTGCATTTGCACCTTTAACTCCTTCAACTCTGACAAGGACATTCTATAAGGTGCCTTTGAAATCGGCTCCATTCCAGAGGTTAACTCGATCACAAATTCAACTTCCCTCTGTGGTGGCAATCCCGGTAATTCTTGACGAAAGACATCAAGAAATTCACATGCCATAGGGATACTTTCTAACTTAGGTTCCATGGTAGTCGTATCGATTACCGCAACCAAGTAAGCTTGACATCTTTTGGTTATCAACTTTGTCGCTTTAAGTGATGAGATTAAAGGAATCGAGGTTCCTCCTCGACTTTCCATAAATTCAAAACTAGGACGACCATCCGGATAAAAATGGATTGCCTTGCTACCACAATCAACTACTGCCCTTTGCTTACCCAGTCAATCTATTCCAATAATCACATCAAAGTCGTACATAGGCAACACAACCAAATCTATACTCTCTTTGCTACCACCAATAACTATTTTAAAGTCTGCACAGCCTAATGAGACTAATACATTATCCTTTAACGGGATGGTAACATGCACTGTCACATTCAACGGTTTTAGCTTCATATCAACCAAGTCAGCAAGCTGAGTAGAAAACGAAAGAATACGATGCACCAGGATCAAATAAGGTGTAAGCAGTTTGGTCGCATAAATAAATCATACATGTGGCCACGCCAAGCGCTTCTTTCGCCTCCCTACGTACCACAGCATAGACTCTCCCTTGAGCTGGCGGTCGACTCTTATCATTTAGTGGATTCGCAGCCGACGGTCCTGTCTGCGGTCGCTGCCCTTGAGGTCTGGGTCCTGGGGCTTGACTAGGACAACTTCTCATTTGATGGCCCAACTGACCAAACTTAAAATAAGCTCATGTCCTAGCCGGGCGAGGTCCATTCCCGTGCCTCCTACCATAGAGGCAACAGTTCCAATTTGCCTGGTGCGACGGTTTCCCAATGCTCCTTCTCACTGGAGGGACGAACGTCTATTACTAGACATAGGTCTCTTACCCATCTGACAATTATCTTAGAACGAACTAAACCACGTTCCAGATGCGGCGGCCCTTTCCTTCATATCTCTTTCTATCATCTGACCTTGCTCATAAATTTCTTTATAGGTTCTCAAGTTTAGGGCAACCATCTAACAGCGAAGTTTGGGTCTTAATTCGTCGCGAAACCTCCGTGCCTTTTCCAGTGGGTTCTCTACTATCACGCCCCGAACCCAACAGGCACGCAAACATCCCTCGAGGGCCGTTCAAGTATCGATGGTACCCAAGATCCTTCGGCCAACAATTTAAAAGTCCATACAAATGATATAAGCATAAAGAAGCGACAAGGCATCTCCATACATAATTAAAAATAAGATGACTTAGGACAAAAGGATACACTTCTCTTTTCAAGCTCCCAAGGTCAGGTACAATTCTAACTCCAACATAAAAAGCAATCCCTAAGGTTACAAAAGGTCAATATCAATTTTCTTTCAATGACTTCCTCGGATACCCATCCATGACATCTTCGGATTTCCATTGTCAGGGACTTGAAAAATATTAATCCCACAACGGGGTGAGATATAAATCTCAGTATGTTAAACTTAACCCTAAACTAGGTTATCAATACCTCCAGACACCTTTGAAAACAAGTATTCTTAAATAAAATACATTGGCATGATAAAAGCATAACTCCATCAATGCATAGCATTTCACTAATTTAAAATCAACTCGATTCAGTCGTAAAATTTCACAAATAAAGTTGAGCTTCATGCTATTGTGGGGCTTTCAATAGAAATCTCCACTTGAGTCATTCTCAAATTTCTCAAGATCATAAGAGGCATTTCCTGAGCATATCTCAATCAAATTCCAATCATCAATATCAGGTTGTCAAGTACCCGCGTCATAACGCTTCAGGCCATTTAAGCAATCACTTGATCATATAAGCTATTTCCACCAATCATCACTATCCAAGCCAGCATCATAATGCATCAGGCTATTATAACATGTTTGGCAAGACGCGCATCACAACGCCTTAGGTCAACATATACATATTGCCAAGACCTGCGCAATAACGCCGCAGGTCATGTACCTCAATCGCCCGCGTAATAACACATCAGGCTAGGATACTACCCGCGTAATAACACATCAGGTTAGTCAACCTTACTTGGCCAAGTACAATATCCTGCGTAGCAACATATCAGGATAATCCAAACCCCGCGTCACAACGCATCAAGGTATTATAAGTTTCAAGACCCACGTCAGCACACCTCAGGTCGAATCCCGCATATAACGCCTCATGATTTACTCAAGCCTCGCATTTAATGCATCAAGGCATCACATGTACATGTACTCATGAATCAATCAATCATTGACCAAATAAATTTAAGAGTACACACCATAACTCAGCCATTTCACATCGTTTTGTCTCTTCACTTGGCCATCACGCACATGCATAATATTGCATTAACCTCGTTCAACGCCGAATGCAAAACCAAGCATTAAAGCCCTCAATTGAACCCAATTAATCAACACATGCTCAATTTCACACACGACATCTCATCGCCGAGCAATCACAGCATCAATTCAACACTTCCTAGGCATATTAAAGAGACATTCAATCATGATAGTCATTACAAATTTCAATTCACCAAAACTGCCTCATTCTTAGACTCCCCGACTAGGTTCAATCACAAGCAAATTGACATTATTCAATTGACTTTTTAAGAAATATAATTTCAGAATCTCATCCTTCAAGATCTCACGGACGTGTGGGAGAAAACGGGGCTCAATTTGGACATCGCATGACTTAATACGAGCCATTTTAAAAATGATGCGCGCCGAAAACAAGTTTGCACGACTCTCGGGTTTCACCTCAAAACAACCCCTCCTACACCTTTAATTCCACCACAAATCACCTATTAGTAACCTAACATCCTAGGGAAGGGTTAGAATCAACTTACCACATAATTTAAGCTAGCAAAGTCTCACAATTAGTCGCTTGAATCCTTTGAACCGAGCTGACCAAAACAGGGCAGAACTGGTTCCTAGAAATTTCGCACAAACCGGCCATTAAACTTCATCCATACCTCATTCTAATCAACATACTCCATGCTAACATCTATATCTACATGTTATGGGGTCTTACCAATAATTCCAAGGCAAGGAGATACTTTAGTGAGCCTCCAAATGGCTCAGTTTGCTCGGTCAGTGCAAGGGAGCGTAGTCCTAGAGGAAATTGCACAAAACCAGCCTTCAATTCTCTTCTAAACTCAATTCCATCATGCACACACCTTGTCAACACATCAATCTATGTTCTTAGATGTCTCACCATATATTTTGGAGCAAGGAAACACTTCAATGAACCTCAAAGTGCTTTGGTTCCAAAGCTGGCATCAAGGTCAGTTTCGGTTTGAAATTTGGGAGCCAAATGAGCTCTTTAGGCCGGTGAAATTGAGCTCTCCCTCAAATCGGATTTCAAACTGACCCGCCTGACCTTCGTCCACTCAAACAGCTCTACAAGAAAAACGGCTGGGGGATTTTGGGCCATAATACCTTGTTGGAACGGCAAGAGAAAGAGCTTTCTTATGGTAGGTGGTACGCCTCAATCGGATGTCGGACTAAGAAGTTATAGCCGGAACAGTGACCGGCAACGGGTTTGGACGCGAGCTGAGTGAGAGAGAAAAATAGAGGAAAAGAGATAGATGAGGAAGAGAGAGAGAGGGCTGCCGAAAAGTGATTAGAGGAGAGACATAAGTCTTTTTCAATCCCCCAAATGGTCAACAAGGTGGAATGGTAGTTGGAGAAAACTTTAATTAATGCTAAATGGGCTTCTTAAACCAAATCATGACACTTGTCCCATGTTAATGAATATCTTGAAGCCACATTGACTCCTATACCCCTATATTTTCGGCCAACCTAGGGGAAAAGCCAAAAGATTAAAATAACCTTCTTCAATTCTTAAGGCAAAGGTTATCCTTCGAGGGGCAAAATGGTAATTTCACACTTTACGTCCAAAATTTCACTTTTTTGATAAAAATTACATTCGATGAGGCGACGTCTAATTCCTTTAAATGTTAAAATTCTTCATTACCCAATATCCAATTTCGAGACCCTATTCTATGACTTTAGCCTTGAAAGGGGTTGAAATTTGGAATGTCGCATCTACCGACCTCGGTAAGTACCTTGACAGCCTAGTAAATTCTCTTCATATTGATCCACCGTCAGATGATTCTGAAATAATTTTGGAAATTCTACTTGCTTCCTTTCACGTGCAATCTCAGAAAAGTATTTATCGTTAAACGCAGTGGTAAAAGCAGCCCAAGTCAAGGTGGTTCTTTCCGAAACACTCCGTGCTTGGTAGCACTCCACCAATCGTTAGCGGTACCTTCCAACTGGTACACCGTCAATAATACCTTCTCTTCATTAGTGCATCTCAAAACCTCAAAAGCTTTCTCAAGCTTCTTTATCCATCTTGGCACTAGTTCAGGGTCTCCAGTCCCGTCGAATTGGGTTGGTTTCATCTTTATAAACTGCTCAACTAATTGGCCGATTTATGTAGCCACATTTCCTTCTTCTTGAGTGTTACCAGCTTCATTGCCCTGATCGTTGTTGCTATTATTCCTGTTATCTCCATTGTTGCCATTATTTGCATTAGCCGCAGCCATGGAAGCTCCCACAGCTTGAGCGATGGCAGCATCCCTATCTTGAGTCTGCCGGTCCATCAGATCGCCAATCTTCTCCAGCGCCCTCAGCACTCCATCCATCCTTAGATCCTCCGCCACAAGCAGTCTTGAGCTAGAAGCTCCACTCCTAGGTCTTCGAGGTCTCCTAGGTTGTTGCTCATTCTGATCACACTTACCACACCTGAACCACTATAATTCCACCACGGAATTAGAGATTTAGATTATCTATTCAAGTCCAAGGTTTCTAAACTACACCTTAAAACAACAGTCATAATAAGGTAACTATTAGCACAGTCATTTCCAAGAGTACGTCAATCAACACTGTAGTACTTCTGCAATTTAGTATAGCCAGGAATAATCATTCGCTCAATGAGTAAAGACTCAAAAATAACACCCAGTACTAAGTACGAAGCTTAATCTTCATAAAACTACCACAATCATGTCAGTACAACATGCCAACCACATGCGCCAATCCATATGACATACATTTCGTGTCTAACTCTAACGAACCTCCTAAAGCCTCGCTACCCAAGAAATCCCAACTCATTCCTCTTTATCACTCCAATCTTCAATCAACTTGAATCGAGCTGACCTTGCTTTGATACCAAACAAATAGGGATGTCACGCCTCGTGTCCTTAGGCGGGCACACTACATTTGACTGTACCGTTGATAAACCTAGGATATGATACGTGCGGTACACAAGAAATGAAATACGCATTTGGAAACAAAATAAACAGATGCATCCGTACATAAGTAGAAGGGAAACCTGGAATAACGAGAATATATACATACATAATGTAAACATCAGTTTATATAAAAGATCCAAGTTCAAACTAAAACCTTCAAGTGGGTCAGGGGAGATCAGGGACTGACCAAAAGACAACGACTACCTAAGTCCCCAAAAGATGACATGCCTTCAAAAGACGGCCTCAAAAGACAATCGAAGGAAGAACAGAAACCCTTAAGATGAACTACTTGCTTCCTCTTCGTCTTCCTCCTCGTCCTCAACTGGATCGTAGTCAAAAAAAGTCTCAATGCATACATCCATATAATCATCCTCCATTGCATCCTCCAACTCATTCTCCAAAGCAGAAACCTCTATCACCTCAATATCCTCCTCGATGGTAGGGGTCTTCTCTGGCATGTTCCTCGAACCAACCATGAATATCTCCACCTCTACCTCATCACGAATGGGAAGACACTAGCTAGGCACTACTCCTCGGGGTACCTCGGTGGGCTTCAAATGACCTGTAGTATCCTCACCAACCCTACGAAACCATGGCTCGAAATGATATGGCTCTCATCCTTCCCCTCTCTCGTCAACCAACACTGTAGTACGTTTCCTAATATAAACAGTTCCGCGTCCGTCCAGAAACTCATCAAAATAGGCAATCATCTCCTTAGGATCGCCTAGACGAATTAGAAACGTGCTTCAAGCCTTGGGGTCTGAAAAAGGGAATCCCACAACGGGGTGAGATTTACATCTCAACAAGCTAATTTCTAAACCTAGGCTAGACTGTCAGTACACCCAGACACGACTTCAAACAATGAGGAGAAGTACATTACTAATCAGCATAAAGTAAGTAATCATCATAATACAATATAAAAAGTATATGTTAAACAATAGTCTTGGTATACCATCAGGACGACATATAATTCATAACTTAAGGCATGCATGAAGACATAAGGTCAAGCTTGACGTACTAGCATTATCATTCGTTTCATCATCTCTGCCCACGTCAAAACGTCTCAAGCTTGGCCCGCGTTAATACGCCTCAGACCATAACAATTAACGAAACTCGCGTTAAAACACCTGAGGTTTCAATGCCATAACAAGGCTAGTGTCGACAAAAGCTTATCCCGCATCTCGACGCATGTCACGTCCCGAACCCGATGAGCGCACGAACATCCCATCAAGTCGTTGATCTTCAATAATCTCCCAAGATCCCTCGACCAACCATATCATAACTCAAAAAGAAACAAGGTCACGGAAGTCATAAACTGCTCCATACAAAATCACAATGAGATGACTCAAGACATAGGGTACGTCTTCTTATAATCACCAATTACATGTTCAGAGAAAACAACTCTAACTTTAAGGTAATATGAAATCCCTTAAGTCACAAAAGTGTAAATCCATCTCCTATAATCACTGCCTCGAATATCGATCATTAGTAAGCTCAGATTTCCATCGCTTGGAACCTAAAAATGGTAATCCCCCACTGGAGTAAGATATAAATCTCAGCAAGTGAAACCTAAACCTAGATCGGAACACTAGTCCCTTTAGATCATGAAACTAACACCAGATGCAAAACATTATCCAAGCAATGGCACAAAGCATCCACCAATCAACTATCTTAGCAAGATAGGTATAATCAAAAGTCACAGTAATACGTACTTAACCTCATGGGTTCAAGCTTCTAACACATAGCATATAAATAAGCACACGAGCTTCAAAATTCATCACTCTCATTCATTGCTCGGGTTCTCAGCCGCGATGTACTGCTTTGGCACACTGGGCAATTGATATCACTAGGGCCACAGGCCAATCAATATCATTAGGGCTCACAGCCAATTGGTACTTCTCTAGGCATTGTTGCCAATTGATATCTCCGGGGCCACATGCCAATCGATATCATCAAGATTTTTAGTCAATTGGTACAACCGAGGCCACAGGCAAACCGGTACCTCTGGAACTCACATCCAATTATAATTTCAGGGGAGCACAGCCACTTGATATCACCGGGGCCACAGACCAATCGGCACCTCTAGGGCTCACATCCAATTATTATTTTAGGGGCGCACAGCCACTCGATATCACCAGGGCTACAGGCCAATCGATATCATCAGGGCTCCAAGCCAATGCGATCTCCGGGCTATTTGATCGCTGGGGCACTATAGTCCATTCATACAACATCGACACTATAGTCGTTTATATAACATAGGCATTATAGCCATATATATATATATATATATATATATATATATATAGCATAAACATTATGACAAATTCAATAACACATGCACTATTGTCGATTCAATAAAATGGGCTTCATAGCCAATTCACATGAATTCAGGGTTCAATAGCCAAACTATATCACCAAGCTCAATAGCCACTTAACAAGGCTCTTTGGTCGCAATGTATACCTCAAAGACTCAATAAACTTTTCTTTTCACAGGGCACTACAGCCATCTTATTTCACATGAGGCATTATAGCTATTTCTTATCACTAGGGCTCTCTAGCCATTTTAAATCTCAATTACCCATCATTGTACGATTGCACTAGTTAATTTAAGCCATAGGCTTCACCAAACCAACAATTCTCTTAGCCAATCTATCCAGTATTGTCCAAGCATTCAAGTAAGGATTTAGGAAACACTTACTTTTCGATCAAGCTAGCAATTTCCAAGCCAAATGATCCCCCTAGATCAGCAAATTACTGCCACATAATGGTTAAGCACAATCCTAGTAAGAATTTATGATTCTATCAATAAAACTCTTATAATCACAAATCCATCGAGTAAATACTTTGCTAACACATCTATTAACATCCAATATGCCTCGACGATAATTTTATAGTAAGGCCACATCCTCAAGAACCTCCAAAAGGTTCGATCTAACAACCCCCAAAGCTGGGCAAGATCGGTTCTGCCTTTAACCTCACAAATTCGTTTATAAATCAATCATAAGCTCCAATTTATCACAAAACCTACTTGTCAACACATCATACATCATCCATAGGGATATTACCGAAAGTTTTGGGGCAGAATGACACTTGAATGAGCACCAAACAGCCTTGGTTCTTCAGGGTCAACAACAAAACAGAAACTGAGCTTCAAAACCCAACAATTTCTATATGAAAACCAATTCTAACTTCAATAAACACTCAATATCAACTTGTTCAGCCCTTATACTAAGAGTCTAAAGGGTCTCATCAAAACTTTGGAGTCATTTGAAGTCCGAAAGCCCCCAAAAATATATTCTCTCTAAAATCGTGTTAGATTCTGAACTTTGCTCACTCAAAAAGACTTACGAGACAAATGGCTAGGTCAAATTAAGCTCATTTACCTTATTGGAATGGCAAAACGATAATAGTTAAGATGACGATGGTTTTACCTCAATCCGATATCGGAAGATAAAGTTATGGCAAGAACAGTGAAGCCATTTTTGTTTGTCCGTGGGAAAACTGCTCGGTCGAGAAAGAGGAAGAAGAAGAAGAAGGGAGGGAGAAGGTGGCCGACCAAATGACGAGAGAGAGAGGGTTTTTCACTAATAATTGAGCTTGGTCAAATATAAGATTAGGTGAAGTTAATAAATGCTTAACCTATCAAATGGTGACACTTGTCTTCCTTAAATAGTGACACTTGTATTGCTTTCAGAAGACCTTGTCCATCATTGACTTCCTTTGACCAATCATTCATCAATTTTCGACAGCGATATAGAGGGGGTTAAATGACCAAAATGACCTCAATTGGTTCTTAAGGCAAGGCCAAAAGTCGATGGGCAAAATGGTCATTTTATGCTTTCCGTCTGAAATTCTATTTTTTCAATATAAATCACCCTCAATGAGGCGACATCTATTTCAATTCAAATATTAGAATTCCTTAATGTCCAATACCTAAATCTTGAGGTCCAATTTCATATCGAACTCTTATCAACTGTAATTTCACTTTATCTCGAACTGGGGGGCGGCTCTTGCAGGCGCTAAGCGTATCGACCTTGGGATTTTTCTCGAGCCATGGCAACTTTGATTATCATGCGAGGTTTTATCGCTAGCTCCTACGATCTTAATCATCAGAATCCAATTTAGGAAATTCTCGTAAATTACACAATGGTTAAGCAGAATCGCCCGTGTCCCAATGTATAACGCTAGCAAGACATTCCATGATCGTTCCTAGATCGATCTTTACTAACCCAAAATATTTTTTCGGCAATTCTTATGGTCAAAGTGTCATTTCTCATTCAAATTTCCTACGTCCACATACTCGACTTTGCGTCAGTATTTCCCTTTTAGTCAGTTAACTCTGGAATGGCCAACTCCGAGCGGGTTATAACTAAAATACATCGATCGATATCCTTCCATTCAATAGTCTCGAGAATGGTCAAAATTCGAAATGTCACAACGCATCAGGATGTCGCTTAGTGCAACCCCACGTTCCAACGCATCAGGGTGCCAAAAGCCCTTAAGCTAACAAGTGTCATTTCCCTCTTAAGACTTGTGACATTCTGATTTTCCTGTCATTTCAAGACTTATTAATGAGAATGTATCTAACGATGTCTTTCAGTCGTATCTCGCTCGGATCTGATCAATCTCAAGTTAACTGACCAAAAGGGAAAGACTAACGCGAGACAAGGTACGTGGACCTAGGGAACTCAAATAGAAAACGACACTTTGACCATAAAGTTTGTTGAGGGACATTTAGAGTCATGAAAGGCCGATCTATGAACAATTAAGGAATTCAATTCTAGCGTTATACGATTGGAGCGCGGTTGATGCCGCTTAACCAATTTATAATTTGTAAAATTTTTCTAAATCGAATGGTGACGATCGAGACCGTCAAAACTACTAATGGACCATCATAATTACATGACAACCAAAGTCGCCATGAATTGACGAGCTCTAAGTGTTATATGAATCACGGACTCGATACGCGTAACGTCTGCAAAAGCCGTCCGTCAGTTCGGGATAAGCTAGAATCACATCTGATAGAGAAATGATTTAGAAATGAGTCTCGAAATTGGAAAATGGAGAATCGAGAATTCCAACATTATAATTGGATTGGTCGTTGCCTTATCGAAGAAAATTGAAATCATAAAAACGACGTTTCGGACATCGAGAGTAAAATTATCATTTTGCCCCTCAAGCGTTAGCCTTGCCTTAATAAATGGATAAGGGCATTTTGATCTTTCACAACACCCCAAGGCTGCCGAAAATTGAGAGAAACCACAGCTCTTGGATGAGCCTTGATTGACATGAAGACAAGTGTCAAAGGATTAGGCATTGACATTGATTGAACCAATTTTAACCTGCCATTCTTCTTGATTGACTCTCAATTTTGTATACACCTCTCTCTTTCTCCATCCCTCAACCGAACACCATCTTCATTATGCAATTCTTCATCTTCTTCTTCCTTCTTCATTCGGCCGAACCAGCTCCACGCCCCACCAGCTCTGCCCGTCAGATTCGCTGCCATCGACCGCCCCTTCCGACCACCACCTAAGCTCGAGCCGACCACCAGCTCCTTCCTCATCCTCTTTCCGACAACCTCCAAGTGGAGTCACGGCATTCAACCCACCGAGGAGCTCCAGCTGGCCATTCTCTCGAAAGTCGACGGAAACCATCGCAGCTAGAGGTAAGCCATTGTTTAGACTCCGTAGGACCCCGAAACCTTTGAATCTTTCGATCAAATTTTGTCAACATCTAGAAGACTTGTAGACTGAGTGGTGGAAAAAAATTTGGATAAATTTGATGGAGCTTTGACCCCAAATGGGTCTTGTGATTGAAGGACAAAAATTGACTGGTTGAAGACTTGGAGGAACCGGCGCCATTCGAGGACTTTCCGACGTCGCCTTGAGCTAAAATTTTTGGTGAGGCTTCCCAACTCCTAGAACTACATTTCAGCAAGTAGATTAGTAGATAAATTGAGGATTTAAGTTGGTTTAAGGGCTAATTAGTTGACATATGCGCAGAACCGAAAATGCCCTTCAAACATTAGCCTTGCCTTAATAAATGGATAAGGGCATTTTGATCTTTCACAACACCCCAAGCCTGTCGAAAATTGAGAGAAACCACAGCTCTTAGATGAGCCTTGATTAACATGAAGACAAGTGTCAAAGGATTAGGCATTGACATTGATTGAACAACTTTTAACCTACCATTTTTCAAGATTAACTCTCAATTTTGTATATACCTCTCTCTCTCTCCACCCTCAGCCGAACACCATCTTCATTCTGCAATTCTACACCTTCTTCTTCGTTCTTCATTCGATCGAACTAGCTCCACGCCCTACCAACTCTGCCTGCCGGATTCACTACCATCGACCGCCCCTTCCGGCCACCACCTAGGCTCGAGCTGACCACCAGCTCCTTCTTCATCCTCTTGTAGACAACCTCCCAGTAGAATCACGAAATTTGATCCACCGAGGAGCTCTAGCCGGCCATTCTCTCGAAAGTCGACGGAAACCGTCACAGCCAAAGGTAAGCCACTGTTTAGACTCCAGAGGATCCCGAAACCTTTGAATCTTTCGATCAAATTTTGTCGACATCTAGAAGACTTGTAGACTAAGTGGTCATAAAAAGTTTGGATGAATTTGATGGAGTTTTCACCCCAAATTGGTCTTGTGTTTGAAGGATAAAAACTGACAGGTTGAGGACTTGGAGGAACTAACGCCATTTGAGGACTTTCCGACGTCGTCTTGAGCTAAATTTTTCGGTAAGGCTTCCCAACTCCTAGAACTACATTTTTGCAAGTAGATTATTGGATAAATTGAGAATTTAAGTTGGTTTAAGGGCTGATTAGTTGACATATGCGTAGAACCGAAAATGCCCTATTTCGGTTCTGTGCATACCAAATATGTGGGGGGTTGTTGGTGATGGAATTGAGTCTCAAATTCAATGTTGAGACGTACTAGGATGTTGATGAATACGTTATTTAGGTTTATGCTTTGTAGATTGATAATTGGACGACAAAGAATTGACGAAATGGATGGAATTCCATTAGGTATACGGCTGCCCTATTTTGAAATCCTTGGAGCCGAACCATTGAAATGCTTGGAAGGAGATTTGTGTTGATTTTAGCACAAGGTAAGAAGTTTCTAAACCTTGGCTAGGAGGATTGGACTCGATCGAGTGAATTGGGCGTGAATTAGATTGGTTCTTGGGAGTTTACACGGTGATTATCCTTTGTGGGTCCTTGAGAGGTATAGATGGCTTGAATACTTGTTGAATGCTTGTGCCATGAAATGATTGCCTCTTGTGACTGATGAGATTGATTGCCTTGCATGCCGTAAATGCGTTGCACGTTGCATGAGCTTGTATTCGATCATGAAGTTGAAAGTGAAATAATGTTTGGCATGCTTGAAAAATGTGTTACCCTGAGGCGTTGAGACGCGGGGTTGTATGGAGGGATATCCTGAGGCGCAAAGGCGTGGGGTTTGTGTTGAATGGTACACTAAGGCGTACGAGACGCGGGGTTGAATTGGTCAATGTCCTGATACATTGAAACGCAAGACGAAATTCGAGATGTGTCGACACAGGCCTGGAATGAAATTGAAAGCCTGATGCGTTTACGCGGGTTTGTCAATGTGATGGTCTAAGGCGTGTTTACGCAGACCGAGCCTGAGGCGTTCTAAAAGCGAGCGTGAAAATAAGCCAGACTGGGAGGGTGGAAAGTGTGGTCTGACTTGGCAATATGTGTTTGATTTCAATGATGTGATATGGTGATATGATTGCATGCTTGACACTTGTTTGTACCCGTTATTTAATGACTGTTGAAGGCCTCATGTGACTACATGTGCATTTTGTCTTTGATTGCATTCGCCTGAGTATACGGTCAGCCTAATCTAGGGTTAGGACCAGTCTTATTGAGATGCAAATCTCACCCGTTATGGGACCCTATTTTCAGATCCTAGGCCGTGAGAATGCTGTCAATCATATCTGGTGACCTAAAAGACATGTCCGCTTATTTTGAGGAGTTACCTGATGGACAGGGAATCTTTTATGTTAGGAAGTGTACTGTGGTCTGGGTTGACGAAGGTGGAAAGATTTGGAAGCCTCATAGGTTCGAGGCTTGGTTTCGAAAGGTGGAGGAAGTTAATACGGGACCATTGAAGCCCACTGAGGTACCCCGTGGGGTAATTCCTAGTTGGTGTCATCCCACTCGAGATTTTGTGGAGGTCGAAGGGTCAACAGCCGGTTCGAGGAACATACCTGAGAGGACCCTGATCTTGGATGACTCCGATGAGGTTATTGAGATCAAAGCCTCCGAAAACGACCTGGCAGAGCAGTCAGCAGACGGGACGATGGAGGATACGGTGGAGGTGCGCTCAGAGACATTCTCGGAGTACGAGCTTCCCGAGGAAGCTGAGGAGACTGACGACTCTAGCAGCTCGACTTAGGAGTTTTCATTTTCTAGGTTGTTACTTTGATGATGACCTTGATGCCTTGTTTCTTTTGGAGATGTTGATGATCGTCTTTTATACTGGTCCTGTCACCCCTACCGACCAGCAGGTTTAGTCTGCCAGTGCTTTTATATGAACAAGTCGGGAGGTTATGTTTATTTATTGATGTTCTCGTTACCCTAGTCCCCTTATTATTGTACGGAGGAGTTTGCATATTGTCGCTTCCGCATGCTAATGATATTATGCATCTCTTGATATATATGAATCTTGGGACGTCCGAGAGAGTTTACCCTTGCAGGGAGTTGCGCCCCAGGGGCGCGAGGCATGACAACCCCGCCTTGCTTGGTATCAGAGCAAGGTCAGGTCGAACCAAGTTAGTTGAGGATTGAAGTGATAAGGAGGATTAAGTTGGGACAGGACGAGTAGGGAGACCTTAAAAACTTTTTAGAATGAGGCACGGGATACATGCCATATGACTTGGCGCATGTGGCTGACATTTGGTCCTGACAAGATTATGGTGGTTTACGAGGATTAAGTTCCATGCTTAGCGCTGAAAGTCATTTTTGAATTTTGGTCTGTTAAGTAAATGAGCATGACTAGTTTTGGTGAACCGTTAAGGTGGACGGAATGGAGTGACAGCCATGGCATGTTTAGTGAAGTGCCTCTGGAAATTAGTTGTGTGGAAGGTCGTTATGTTATGACTGTTTCCGTTAAGGCATAATTTGGTAGCTCTAGAATTGGTTGGATGAATGATTTGCTAACTTCTTGATGAAATTGTGGTGGTCCAAGCTAAGCGAAAGTATACAAGAATGAGTAATCCGCCTAGAAGGCCTAGAAGACCCAAGAGCGGAGCTTCTAGTTCGAGGTCACCTATGGCGAAAGACCTGAGAATGGACGGAGTACTGAGGGCGCTCAAAAGGATTGGCGACTTCATTGATAGGCAGACCTAGAATAGGGATGCTGCCATAGCTCAAGCGGTGGGAGCCACGATAGCTGCCATCAACGCCAATAATGATAATAACGAAGGCAATGGAAACAACGACGATCATGACCAAGGCCATGAGGCAGTGAATGCCCAGGAGGAAGTTATTGTGGCTAGGCAGATGGGACAACTGGTTGAGAAATTTATCAAGCTGAAGCCAACCTAGTTTGATGGGACTGGAGACCCCGAACTAGCACCGAGATGGATAGAGAAACTAGACAAGGTCTTTGGAGTATTGAGATACACTAACGAAGAAAAGGTACTACTAGTGGTGTACCAACTAGAAGATACCACAAATGACCGGTGGGCTGCCACTAAGAATGGAGTCTTTCTAAAAGGAACGGCCTTGACTTGGCATGCCTTTACTACGACATTCAATGACAAGTACTTCTCAAAGACAGCCTGGGAAAGGAAGCAAGTGGAGTTCTTACAACTGTGTCAGAATCAACTGACCATAGACTAGTATGAAGCTGAGTTCTCCAGATTGTCGAGGTATGCACCCCGATCGGTAGAGAATCCCCCAGAGAAGACGCGGAGATTTCGGGACGGACTGAGGCCTGAGCTTCACAGCCAGATGATAGCTCTGAACTTGAGGACCTACAAGGAAATCTATGAATGGGGACAAATGATTGAGAAGGATATGAAGGAGAGGAATGCCACATCTGGATCGCGGTTTAACTCATTTCGAGACAACCGCCAGATTGGCAAGAGATCGATGACTAGCAATAAACGCTTCATCCCTCCGATAAGAAAGAACATTGTGAAGCTGCCGAACCCAATGAACTGGAGTTGTCGACTCTGTGGAAAAAGGCATGGTAATGGACCCTGCTCGGCAAGAATTAGAGCGTGCTTCAAGTGTGGTCAGATGGGCCACCAGATAAGGACTTGCCCAAACCAAACCCTAGTGAATAGGCCTCAAGGGTGACGACCGTAGGGAGGACCGTCAACTGCCACTCCCCAAATTGATCAGAATCGACTCCCAACTCAGGGAAGAGTCTATGTAGTAGCACGCAGGGAAGTAGAAGAAGCGTCAAGCGTGGTTACAGGTACGGTTTATTTGTGTGACCAAGCTGCGTATGCTTTGTTTGACCCTGGCGCATCACACTCATTTGTGTCTGCTCAATTTACTAATTTGGTTGATATGAAGTTAAAATCATTAGTATGATTCTGCATGTTGCCAACCCGTTGAAAGATAATGTGCTGGTTTTGTTGGGCTGTGCTAATTTTAAAATCATAATTGACGGTAGTAAATAGAGTATAGACTTGGCGGTGTTGCCCATGTATGACTTTGATGTGATCAAACAAATGGATTAGTTGGGTAAGCAAAGGGCAGTAGTTGATTGTGGTAGTAAGATAATCCGTTTCTGTCCGGAAGGTCACCCTAGTTTTGAATTTGTGGGAAGTCGGGGAGGAACCTTGATTCCTTTAGTCTCATCTCTTAAAGCGACAAAGTTGATGACTGAAGGATGTTAGGCGTACTTAGTCGCAGTTGTGGACACGACTGCCGAGGAGCCTAAATAAGAAAGTATTCCAGTAGTGTGTAAGTTTCCTGACGTTTTTCCCCAAGAGTTGCCAGGGGTTGCCGCCGGCGCGAAAAATTGAATTCGTGATTGAGTTAGCTCTCGAAACTGAGCCGATCTCGAAGCCACCCTATAGAATGTCCTTATCAGAACTGAAGGAGTTGAAGGTGCAAGTGCAAGAATTACTAGATCAAGGATTCATTCGACCGAGTGCTTCGTTGTGGGGAGTGCCGGTATTGTTTGTGAGGAAAAATGATGGATCTTTGTATTTATGCATCGATTGCAGGCAGTTGAATCAAGTGACTGTAAAGAATAAGTACCCACTATCAAGAATTGATGACTTATTTGATCAGTGGCAAGGAGTTGCGGTATTCTGTAAAATTGACCTAAGGACCGAGTATTATCAGTTGAGAATTAAGAAGGAAGACATACCTAAGCTCTCTTTTAGGACAAGGTATGGTTATTACGAATTCATTGTGATGCCTTTTGGAATGACCAATGCTCCAGCTGTATTTATGGACTTGATGCATCGGGTGTTCAAGGAATTCTTAGATAGATTTGTCATAGTCTTCATTGATGACATCTTGATTTACTCAAGGAGTAACAAAGAACATTTGAGGATTGTTTTGCAAACCCTGAGAGAACACTCTCTTTACGCTAAGTTTAGCAAATGCGAGTTCTGGCTGAATAAAGTGCATTTTTTGGCCATGTGGTATTTGGAGAAAGAATTGCAGTGGATCCTGCAAAGATGAAAGCCGTTATGAATTGGCCTAAACCTACTACGGTCACGGAAGTCCGAAGTTTCTTAGGATTGGCAAGATATTACAGATGTTTCGTGGAGAAGTTTTCATCTATAGCCATTCCACTAACAAGATTGATTAAGAAAGAGACAAAGTTCGAATGGATGGATAAGTGTGAAAGGAATTTCCAAGGGCTCAAGCGCCGGTTAACGACCGCACCGGTATTGACGATCCCATCAAGGCCTGGAGGCTATGAAATATATAGTGATGCTTCGCTAAAGGGATTAGGCTGTGTGCTAATGCAACATGGAAGAGTGGTTACCTACGCGTCCCGACAACTGAGATCGCACGAGATGAACTACCCGGCCCATGATATGGAATTGGCAGCAATCATCTTTGCTCCAAAAATCTGGATGCATTATTTGTGTGGCAAGAAATTTCAGATTTATACTGACCACCAGAGCCTGAATTATCTATTTTCCTAGAATGAATTAAAAATGAGGTAGCGTTGATGGATGGAACTGCTGAAGGATTATGATTGCGACATATTATATCACCCTGAGAAGGCAAACAGAGTCTCGGATGCGCTCAGTCAGAAATCGAGCATTGCCTGTCTACTGGTAAAAGAGTGGTCGTTATTTGAAAACTTGAGGGATTCTAAGTTCAGGTTGGAAGTCTGTCAACTATCCAATTTGGTAGCCACACTGAGGATAGAACCCGAGATCCAATAAAGGTTAAGAGCCTTGCAGCCTAAGGACCCAGAAATCCAGAAAATCCTTGAAATGGATGCGACAAAAAGGAAGCCAGAGTTCCAAGTGTTAGAGGATGGAACTTTGAAATTTCGAGGGCATTTATGCGTACCAAAGGACGAAGAGCTCAGGAAAAGGATTTTATCAAAGGCTTATAGAAGCAATTAGAGTGTCCACCCAAGTAGCACGAAGATGTATCAGAATTTACGTCAGCACTACTGGTGGAACGAGATGAAGGTGGATGTAGCGAAATATGTAGCAAAGTGCTTAACATGTCAACAGGTGAAGGCGCAACACTGTAAGCCTGGTGGATTGTTACAGTCGTTAGAGATTCCTGAATGAAAATGGGAACACGTGACTATGGACTTTGTCATGAGGCTACCGAGGAGCCAGAGAGGCCACGATTCGATTTCGGTAGTCGTAGACCGTTTGACCAAGTCTGCACACTTCATTCCTGTGCGAAAGGATTTCACGATGGATAGATATGCCGAATTGTATATGCGGCAGATAGTGAGGCTGCATGGAGTACCTGTGACGATTACATCGAACAGAGATCCCAAGTTCATAGCAAACTTCTGGAAGAGTCTTCAAGATGCCATGGGAACTCGACTACAATTTAGTACGGCATACCATCCACAGACGGACGGACAATCGGAGAGGACGATTCAGACGCTCGAGGATATGCTAAGAGCGTATGTGATAGACTTCAAAGGTGGATGGGAGGATCAACTACATTTGGTAGAGTTCGCATATAATAACAGTTATCAACAGAGCATTCGAATGGCACCTTTTGAGGCACTCTATGGAATGGCTTGCAGAACGCCGATTTGCTAGGACGAAGTTGGAGAAAGAAGCATTACAGGCCCAGAGTTAGTAGAGCAATTAGTAGAGGCGGTGAACATAATTCGAGATAGGCTGAAGACAGCATAGAGTCATCAGAAGAGTTGTGCGAATAAACGACGTAGCCTTTGGAGTTTTAAGTGGGCGATCATGTTTTCCTTACCGTGTCGCCAGTGAATGGATTATCTCGATTTGGAAAGAAAGGAAAACTAAGTCCAAGGTATGTAGGACCTTTTGAGATTTTGGAACGGATTGGGACCTTAGCCTACAGACTTGCCTTGCCGCCTAACTTGTCCCAAGTACACAACGTCTTCCATGTGTCAATGCTACGGAAGTACAAGCCAAACTCGACGCACGTACTGGATTATGAGGTTATCGAAATGGATGATAGGGTATCCTACGTACAAAAGCCAATCAGGATTAAAGATCGAAAGGAGCAGATTATGAGGAATAAGACGATTCCATTGGTCAAAGTTGTTTGGGAGCACCATGGAACCGAAGGAGCTACGTGGGAAAACGAAGAAACGATGAGGCGTCAATACCCCCAATTGTTTGAGTAACAAGTTTATTGTAAATTTCGAGGACGAAAGTTTTGTAAGGGGGAAGAGTTGTGACATTCTGATTTTCCTGTCATTTCGAGACTTATTAATGATAATGTATCTAACGATGTCTTTCAATCATATCTCGCTTGAATCTGATCAATCTCAAGTAACTGACCAAAAGGAAAAGGTTAACGCGAGAAAAGGTATGTGGACCTAGGGCACTCAAATAGGAAACGACACTTTGACCATAAGGATTGTCGAGGGGACATTTAGAGCCATGAAAGGCTGATCTAAGAACGATTAAGGAATACATTGCTAGCGTTATAGGATTGAAGCGCGGGTGATGTCACTTAACCAATGTATAATTTGTAAAATTTTTCTAAATCAAACAGTGACGATCGAGACCATCGGAACTAGTAATAGACCATCGCAATTACATGACAACCAAAGTCGCCATGAATTGACAAGCCCAAACTATGATATGAATCACAGAGTCGATACGCGTAACGTCTGCAAAAGCCGCCCGTCAGTTCGGGATAGGCTGGAATCATATCTGGCAGAGAAATGATTCAGAAACGAGTCTCGAAATTAGAAAATGGAGAATCAAGAATTTCAACATTATAATTAGATTGGTCGTAGGCTTATCGAAGAAAATTGAAATAAAAAAAAAAGACGTTCTGGATGTCAAGGGCAAAATTAACATTTTGCCCCTCAAGCCTTAGCCTTGCCTCAATAAATGAATAAGGGCATTTTGATCTTTTAAAACACCCCAAGGCTGTCGAAAATTGAGAGAAACCACAGCCAGCCCTTGGATGAGCCTTGATTGACATGAAGATAAGTGTCAAATGATTAGGCATTGACATTGATTGAACCATTTTTAATCAACCATTCTTCATGGATGACTCTCAATTTTGTATATACCTCTCTCTCTCTCCATCCCTCAGCCGAACACCATCTTCATTCTGCAATTCTTCATCTTCTTTTTCCTTCTTCATTCGGCCGAATCAGCTCCATGCTCAACCAGCTCTGCCCGCCGGATTCGCTCCAATCGACCGCCCCTTCGGCCATCACCTGAGCTCGAGCCGACCACCAGCTCCTTCCACATCCTCTTGCCGACAACCTCCAAGTGGAAACACATCATTTGACCCATCGAGGAGCTCCGATCGGCCATTCTCTCGAAAGTCGATGGAAACCATCGCAACTGGAGGTAAGCCACTATTTAGACTCCATGGACCCAAAAAAATTTGAATATTTCGGTCAAATTTCCTGGACATTTAGAAGACACGTAGACTGAGTGGTGGTAAAAATTTTGGATGAATTTGATGGAGTTTTGACCCCAAATGAGTCTTGTGTTTGAAAGATAAAAACTGACCGGTTTAGGACTTGGAGAAACAGACGTTGTTCGAGGACTTTTCGACATCGCCTTGAGCTAAAATTTTCGGTGAGGCTTCCCAACTCCTAGAACTACATGTTAGCAAGTAGATTAGTGGATAATTTGAGGATTTAAGTTGGTTTAAGTGCTTATTAATTGAGATATGCACAAAACCGAAAATGCCATGTTTGGGTTCTATGCATACCGAATCCCTGGGGGGCTGTTGGTGATGGAATTGAGTCTCAAATTCATTGTTGAGATGTACTAGGATGTCAATGGATATGTTATTTAGGTTTATGCTTGGTGGATTGATAATTAGACGACGAAGAATTGACGAAATGGATGGAATTCTATTAGGTATACGGTTGCCCTATTTTGGAACCCTTAGAGCCGAACCATTGAAGTGCTTGGAAGGAGATTTGTGTTGATTTTAGCACAAGGTAAGAAGTTTCTAAACCTTGGCTAGGAGGATTGGACTCGATCGGATGAATTGGGTGTGAATTAGATTGGTTCTTGGGAGTTTATAGTGTGATTATCCTTTGTGCATCCTTGAGAGGTATAAATGGCTTGAGTACTTGTTGAATGCTTGTGCCATGAAATGATTGCCTCTTGTGACTGAAGAGATTGATTGCCTTGCATGCCGTAGATGTGTTGCACATTGCATGAGCTTGTATTCGATCGTGAAGTTGAAAGTGAAATATTGTTTGGCATGCTTGAAAAATGTGTTACCCTGAGGCGTTGAAACGCGGGGTTGTTTGGAAAGATACCCTGAGGCGCTGAGGCGCGGGGTTTGTGTTGAATGGTACCTTGAGATGTATGAGCCGCGGGGTTGAATTAGCCAATGTCCTGATGCGTTGAAACGCGGGACAGAATTCAAGATGTGTCAACGTCGGCAAATGCCTGGAATGAAATTAAAAACCTGATGCGTTTACGCGGGTTTGTCAATGTGATGGTCTGAGGCGCGTTTACGCGGACCGAGCCTAAGGCGTTCTAAACGTAGGCGTGAAAATAAGGAAGACTGGAAGGGTGGAAAGTGTGGTTTGACTTGGCAATATGTGTTTGATTTCAATGATGTGATATGGTACCATAATTACATGCTTGACACTTGTTTGTACCCGTATGTTATTTAATGACTGTTAAATGTCTCATGTGATTGCATGTGCATTTTGTACTTGATTGCATTTGCCTGAATGTACGGTCAGTCTAACCTAGGGTTAAGACCTATCTTACTGAGATGAAAATCTCACCCCATTGTGGGACCCTATTTTCATATCCTAGGCCGTGAGAATGTTGCCAATCAGATCTGGTGACCCGAAAGAAATGTCCACTTATTTTGAGGAGTTCCCGAACGGACAGGGAACCGTTTATGTTAGGAAGTGTACTATGGTCTGGGTTGACAAGGGTGGAAAGAGCTGGAAGCCTCATAGGTTCGAGGCTTGGTTTCGGAAGGTGGGGGAAGTTACTACAGGACCATTGAAGCCCACTGAGGTACCCTGTGGGGTAATCCCTAGTTGGTGTCATCCTGTTGGGGATTCTGTGGAGGTCGAAGGGTCAGCAGCCGGTTCGAGGAACGTACCTGAGAAGACCCCGACCTTGGAGGACACCGACAAGGTTATTGAGATCGAAGCTTCCGAGGACGACCTAGTAAAGCAGTCAGCAGATGGGACGATGAAGGATACGGTGGAGGTGCGCTCGGAGACCTTCTCGGAGTACGAGCCTACCAAGGATGCTGAGAAGACTGACGACTCTAACAGCTCGACTTAAGGATTTCCATTTTCTGGGCTGTTACTTTGATGATGACCTTGATGCCCTGTTTCTTTTGGAGATGTTGATGATTGTCTTTTGTACTGATCCTATCACCCCTACCGACTAGTAAGTTTATTCTGCCAATGCTTTTGTATGAACAAGTTGGGAGATTTTGTTTATTTATTAGTGTTCTCGTTACCCTAGTCCCCTTATTATTGTACGGAGGAGTTTGTATATTGTCGTTTCCGCATGCTAATGATATGCTGCATCTCTCGATATATATGAATCCAAGGACGTCCGAGAGAGTTTGCGCTTGCAAGGAGTTGTACGCTCGTACCCGGGGAGCAGGGCATGACAAGACTTCATGATCGAATACAGTTTTATCAAACAGGTAATGAACTTTTATCATGTAAGACAGCAAGACTAACCACCCACAAGGTGCCATCAAACACATTATATATATATATATATATATATATATATCAATCAAGTACATACGCAATAGCTTAGTCATAAAGATAATAATTCCTTACCATAAGGAACGCACATGACTTGTACCTCAATTACCTCGATCGACTATGAACAATTAATGCGATAAATCCACAAAAACTCATCCAATCTAACCTCAACTAGTCTAGTAACATCCTATCGTCCTAACAAAGGTTTAGGAACCACTTATCTTTCTATTTAATCTGTAAAATCCCTCCAAAAGCTCCTCCAAGTATTTGGTTTTTCATGGTTCAAAATAGGGCAACAACGCAACATAACAAAAGTCCTCCAATTGATCAATTTTTCTCTTCCATTCACAATTCCACAAAACACACACCTCACTAACACCTCAATCAACATTCTAATAAGTCTTAATGATAAATTTAAAGCATGGCGACACCTCCCATAGCCCTCAATAGGTTCGGTTTATCCAAACCAAAATATGGCAGAACCGGCTCTGACCTCATCCTCTTTAATCGGTCCATAACTCATTCCTAAACTTCAATTTTTAACGAAATTAACTTGCTAACATGCTATACTACGTCTATAGGTGTCTTACCAAGAGTTTTACAGCAATTTGACTTCACAAAGGGCCACGAACAGCCTCGATCTGGCTCGGTTCACTGGCGATCAATTTTGTCCCGAAAATGTTGCAACAAAACAGCCATCGTTACTCCTCTAAACTCAATCAAATTCACAGCTTCAGCTCAACCAACACAAGTACTATAGGTTAAGAAGTTCTCACCAAAAATTTGAAACAAATCGAAGCCCCGAAGTGGTCGAACGAAGGCCTACTCCTAGTTGAGTCAGATTCTGTCTGGTTTTGGGTTTGAGGCTGATCGAGTAAATCGGGACCTCCAATCGACGAACGGTCAATGGGAGCTTGTAGGGGAAAGGTCGAGGGTAGTGTTGGTAGTCGGCGAGAGGCTGAACGGCCGTCGGAAGTGGCGGTCGAGATGGACGAAACAGGCAGTCAGAACTGGTCGGGTAAAGGCAGCTCGGTTAAAGAAGAAGAAGGAAGAAAATAAAGAAGAAGGGGAAGAGAGGGGGTTCGGTAAGCAAAGGTTGAAAGTGTTCCACAATAATTCGTCTTGGTCAATGTAATGGAATGGTAGGTTAAAAGTAATTAATCAATGCCCATTACTCACATCTTGACACTTGTCTACTTGCTAATAATATCAAGGCTTCAATGACTAACTTGCCCCTCTAATTTTCGGCAGCCAAGGGGGTTTGGAATTGACTAAATTACCCTTCTTCTTTGCCAAGACAAGGCCAATCCTTGAGGGAAAAAATGGTAATTTTGCACTCATCGTCTGAAACGTCATTTTTTCAATTTAAATTACCTTCGATGAGGTGACGTCTAATTCGATTCGAATGTTGGAATTCTTTATTTCCATTTTTCCAATTTCAAGATCCATCTCTTGGTCAATTCTCTATCAAATTACATTTCAGTTTATCCCGAACTAATGGGCAGCTTTTGTAGACGTTACACGTATCGACTCTGTGATTATCATCACACTTAGGGCTCGTCAATTTATGGCGACTTTAGTTGTCATGCAATTGTGAGAGTCTATTACTAGCCCAATCGATCTCGATTGTTATCGTTCAATTTGAGAAAATTTTGTAAATTATACATTTGTTAAGCGGTATTACCCACGCTCCAATCATATAACGCTAGCAATGAATTCCTCAATCGTTCTTAGATCGGCCTTTAATGACTCTAAATATTCCCTCGACAATCCTTATGGTCAAAGTGTCATTTCCTTTTCGAGTTCTCTAGGTCCACGTACCTTGTTTTGCGTTAGCCTTTTCTTTTTTATCAGTTAACTCGAGATTGATCAGATCTAAGCTAGATAAGACTGAAATACGTCGATATATATGTTTTCATTGATAAATCTCGAAATGTTAAGGAAAACCAGAATGTCACACACTTGTGACCTTGCGTTACCGATGTTGTAGTTTTTGACTATCTTTGTTCTCTTTATGCTGAGGATGACGATTTTGGGGATATATGGGAGAAGTTTCTAAATCATGGTCTCATGGGGATATGATCATTCAAAAGAAATTCTTGTTGTTTGGTAATAAATTATGTATACCCCATAGCTCTTTCTGGAAACAACTCATTCAAGAACTTCATGGTGGCACCTTCAGCGGACACTAGGGACGTGATAAAAATGTGGCATTGGTGGAGGAACGGTACTATTGGCCTCAACTAAAGCGGGACGATGGGAGATTTGATAAAAAGTGTTACATTTGCCAGACTGCTAAGAGACATCCTCAAAACACTGGTCTTTATACTCCTCTGCCTATTCCTACAGGTCCATGAAAAGATATTTCGATGGATTTCATATTGGGACTTCCTCAAACCCAATGAGGTTTGGATTTTATTTTTGTGGTTGTCGACAGGTTTACAAAGATGATGCACTTCATTCCTTGGAAGAAAACTTTGGACGCTTCATAATGGCAAATTTGTTCTTTCGTGAAGTAGTTTGCTTGCATAAAGCGCCCAAGACAATCAATTATGATCGCGACACCAAGTTCCTGAACCATTTTTGGAGCACTTTATGACGCTTATTTGGGACTTATTTACATTATAATAACTCTTTCATCCACAGACTGATGGTCAGACGGAAGTCGTCAACCAGATTATGGCAGATACCATCCGATGTCTCTATCTTGACAAATCTAAGCAGTGGCATCGATATATTTCTCTTGCTGAGTTCGCTTTCAACAATATTGTTAATTGTTCCATTGGTAAATCTCCATTTGAAGTCATCTATGGCGAACTCCACAACATACTCTTGATTTGGTTTCTCTACCTAAGATTCTTGGTTATACTGTTGCGGCAGAAAATCTAGCGACGAAAATTATGAAGGTTCAAATTGATGTTGCTCGCTAACTTGCTGCCTCTAATTTGAAGCATAAGGATGATGCTGATAAACGGAGTTGTTAAAAAAAAAATTAGGTGGGCAATGAGCTAATAGTCTTTCTACGCAAGGAGTGATTCCCTGTTGGTACCTATAATGAGCTTAAGTGCAAGAAGGTTGGTCCATGCTAAACTCTGAAGAAGATTAACGATAATGCTTATGTTGTTAATCTTCCTGGTGACCTTAACATCTCTCTGACCTTTAATGTGGCAGATTTGTTAGAGTATCATTCTCGCGATACTCCTATATATCTTGATACTAACTTGAGGACGAGTTCTATTGAAGAGGAGGAGAATGATGTAGAAAAATTAGTGTATAATTGTCTTGAAAAGCGTGATCGTCAGAAATCAGAGCGATTTTACTGATTGGGATGTTATTGAATTCAAGAAGTTAGAAATAGGGGCGATTTCACTTTTTGGGATGTCATCGAATTCGGAAGTTCCTAAATAGTACTTTATCTTGCCAAACCTCCTACTTACCAATTATCAGTTCCAGTACTCTTGCGATTTTCAGCATGTTGCAGACGACTTACGGAGCTCCCGATTACCGAATGGATTTTCGTATTTCAAGATAGTTTAGATATGTTTTCAAGAAATTTTTTATTTTAGACAATTTTGCGATTTAGATTATTTACAATATTTGATTTGATTTCTATTTGATTAGATTAGATTAGATATCAATATTCGTTTTGGGATTTTTTAAGTAATTATATTTCCTAAAGGAGTTTTATCTCTATATATAAGATGCTCCCTTGTAATATACAATATCATTCAATAAAATTTCAGAGTCACTTTGGAATTGTTTCCAGTTATCACTTTCTTCTGTATCACATATTATGCATCTAGATGGAAAACACATGTATTCGTATTTTTCACGCAACAACTTCAAAAATGATCTACATGGTAATTTGATTGATTTGCGAAACACTTGAATATGATGCACATGTTTATGGTAACAGTACTTATAGTTTTTCTTGTTAACTTGAAAAATCTGTGGATCAATTGTTCTCTAGTTTCTCCTAAAGTTAAGTGTACCAAATGTTATTTATGTCTCGAGTTTGATCGTTTACGAAATCCAACCTATTGGAAGATTTTGATTTGTTCAAAATCTAGAGCGCTTATAACATTTGAACAAAGAAGGTCAGATCTTTTTTTTTTTCTTTGACCGGTTTTTTTATATTGCCTACAAGAGCAAGACATTCTTCTTCAGAAAAGAAGAGAGCCACTAAAAGACAAAAAAAAAAAGATGGGCTTACATATTATATTATATTGTCTTGTGGACCCAGAGTAAAATAGAAAAGAAATATTAGGTTTTATTTTCTCCTCTCATGCCTTCAAAAGCAGCACACAGTGGACTCCAAAAATAACAGAGACCCAGCCGCAGAAAGATCGCGCCGCACGAGAACAAAAGGAAGCCGCGTATCAGCGACTCGGTTTGACAAAGGGCAAAGAGCGAAGCCGAGGTGCACACATTGTGACGTCCTGTCAAGCGAACAGAGGAGTCTTGAACACGACAGAATTTTTGTGCCGCATGAGTTTATCTTATATATCCGATCCAATTGTCTATTGTAAACACTTCAGGTTTTGGGTATAATATAAGTGCGGGAAACACGAGTATATTGAGCGATTGTAAATCCGATTCTCCGATTATAGTAGATTGTTCTTGCTGGCTCTCCCCGTGGATGTAGTTACCGATATTCGGACCGAACCGCGTTATATCTAGTATACTTTATTGTTCCTCATTATTATTTCTAAGCTTTCGCATTGACGTATTTGCAAGATTCTGGTAATTTTCGCGTAAGTATTACAACACCAAAAGTCCTAAAATTTATCGTAAAAGTACAATTGAGCCTTTAAGTTATGCAATTAAGTTGTAAAATTTATTAAATTGATGCAATCGAGCACCTCTTTTTGGGTCAAACTTAGTGCAATCTGATTAATAGAAAATAGTGACATGATTTTTTTCAAAATTTTCAATGCAGATAGCGCAGATATTGTTTCAACTTAGTGTCACATGAGCAAAAATTGAAAATCTAAAAAAGAAATCATGTTTGGTTCAAGGGGCTTTGAGTAAATATAAATATTTTTGGGTTGTACTTAATCCTGTTGGAGGAGGCGGTAATAGCCTCTCGAGTTTCATCGAGCCTTAGGTCATGTCAAGACATCAAATTTGGAGCAGAGCCATAAAAGGTTCATTTTTTTTAATCTCAGGGTTTCAGCACTCAACAAAAGAATAAGATGAACCAGTAAGAATATTTTTAATATTTCCATTTTTTTTCTGTATAAGTTTTCTAAGTTTTTATAATATGGCATGGGTGGGCGCCACATCTGCGCCTTGTGTCCTGAAAAAATGGATGAAGAAAATTAGAAGTGACAAAAGTTATGTTCCACGCTAATGTTAGTATCAAAAGTTTCGTGCAAGTCATTCGAATGCCAAATTTTTTGAAAAACGATTATTTAAGTGCTAACTCCAATATACTTCTCCGAAAATCCGATGTAGAATTTTTTTTTATTAATATATGAACCAAATGTGGCTTACTGGAGGTTCAGTCAAAAATTTAAAAAAAAATGCTAAAAAATTGAAAACTACATCAAAATCAAACCTAATTAGTTAAAAAATAAAAAAGCTAAAAATTCAAAAAAGAAAAGGCGTGTGCAATAGAGTTCGTAAAACATGTCATGAAAGTTTAATTGATTCCTAAGACTTACAAAAAAGTGTAATCAAGTCCTAAAACTTGTCAAATTAATGCGTTTGAGTCCTTCTGTTCTTAACTCTATCCATTTGAACTATTGAAAATGACGAAGTTTTTTAATATTGTCTCTCTCCTACATTGTAATGACGTGGCCAAGATTTTTTTTTAAACGTCACTAATATTAGAAATTGAATTATAAATGTCACGTATTAATCTTGGCCAAAATATCTCACCGGAGGTATTTAAGTAATAGTTTTTATTCGATTTGGTGCTTAAGTTATCCAGCGAAAACTTTTGGTAGTAAAATGAGAGAAGTACATTTTGGTAATTCTTGTAATTCTTATATTTTGGTATTGCATTTTCAGAAGATTTGGTGACTCAAACATATTTTCTCTGTAAATTTTAAGACTTCCAGTCCCTTTTACCAAAGAAGTTTGTGAAGTTGTGATCCATTTCTTCAGGATTTATAGAAGTTTAAGGCGAATAAATAAATATGAGCAAACCCTCCACATTTTATGGATCGTAAGGATGAACATGATCCACGTACCACAGAGAAAGACCAATTTTGGCATAGAAAAATAGATTAAGTCTCGGCCTTTCACCATTTGAAAACCAAAGCAACACTGAAGACACATTTGGTCGATCTTCATTAATTAGAAGACGCTCATTAAGTTTGGAAAACACAATGAATATGTAAAATCTTTACTCTCGGTGGAAATTTTAATTTCATGAAACAGAAATTTTGTTCTAAATATAAAAAGAGAACCAAAATTAGAAAATCAGTTAATGAAAATACTCGCAGAAATGAATGAATGAAGAAAATCTTAGCGTCCATGAAATATTGAGATATAAATTACAATGCATAACAAAATTATAATTTATAATATTATTTTAAAAAACATAAATTATAAAATAATAATATTTAACATAAATTATAAAATAATAATATTTTAAATAATATAAATTTTTATATTTATATTATTTTTCGGACGTGAAATAAATGGACCTCGCCTCAAGTTTGACTCCTTTCTGGAGATTGTCACGTTTCGTTCAATCATTGCCCCTCCATCCTGCACCTGTAATTTTCATTCGTTGATGCTCCGGTAGCAAACGTAAGCAGGGACGTAACAACCAAAAGACAAACAAGTTCTGCCCCGCTTTAAATAGCGACCACACGATAAAGAGACTCCTTATACCAACGCAAAACCAAAAATACACGCAAACACCACCTTCACTACATCAGCTCGAAGTTAGAAGACGACTGTCCATGGAGGAGGTGGTGATTGTGGGCGCCGGCATCGCGGGGTTGGCGACAGCGGCAGCCCTCAAGAAGGTCGGTGTCCGAGCCCTCGTCCTCGAGAAATCAAAGGAGCTGCGAACCACCGGCGCAGCTCTCGGCCTCTACCCTAACGCGTGGGTCGCGCTTGATGCGCTCGGGGTCTCGGACAAGCTTGCAGCCCTTTATGCGCCTTTCGAAAGGTGAGGTCCTTGTTTGCTGAAGCATTTAAAACCTGATCCAATGTTTACTTCAACAATCATGTGCACTGTACAGATCGAGAGTTAGATGATGATCTCTGTTATCATTGGGAATGGATAAATCTGATTTCCGGCTTTTTCAAATTTGATTGTTTGATTTCTCGAAGCAGAAGAAAAACCAATGGAGGATGACATCACTCAATTTGAGTGGAACCCGACCCTCGCTTTGGTCCTTTTCAATTTAAAATCATTCTTGATGGATGATTGGTGGAGATAATTAAGAAAACAAAGTATTATAATTTTTGTACGAATATCAATTCGATTCTAAATCTTTGATTTGATTAATTTAAACATGAATCTTTGGATTTAAATATTTTAATGATTTGCCTTTATAACCCGTCGTCGGGCCAATTTGGACTAAAATCGCTGATGTGGATATCGATAGGTGACCGCTATGTGGATATCGACAGGTGACATAACCCTTACGGACAAGTCACTATGTCACCAAATTATATTTACAATAGAATAAAAATCGGTCAAAAAGTAGTTATAATTCATCATTGCGGGAAGGAAACAAAATGAAATTTGAGTGGATTTGGTGAATAAAAGCAAAATACATTGGCTTGTCGTAAAATGCGCCGTGAAATTTTTACCCTTTCTACTTATTAAAATATTCTGATTCTTTATGTACTTCTGTTCAGGGGATACATTACCGATGTCAAGACTAAATCGATTCAAGATGTGCATTATCCTGCAAATAGCCGGTGAATCTAAAATTCCTTTTCATGTCTTCTATCCACATTTTTCATCATCTCTTGTTTCCATAATTTACTGTTTAACGTTGTAAATCGATTGGTTTCCTGTAATCCTGTACTGTAGGTTTTATTTTGTACAGAATGATATGTTAATGACAGTCAGAAATAGACCATTAATGAAGTTTGATTGCTTGATACTCCTTTGGTTATATGGAATCGGACAATTTTATCCGCTATGTTGTTGAAAATACATCTCGATTTTGAGGTCTGGAAACTTAACTCGATCCAGGAGCCTTAATTTAAGTAGGTTTCCTATAAGGGATTTCCTTTCTCGTCCAACTACTTTTTACATATATAAGATGTGGGTCTTCTTCACGAAGAGTATCCAAGGGGATTTTGGTGCCAAAGCCCATAAACATGGGGTCAGATTTTTTTAATACCTTTGTGCATTGAGATGAGATGTTATTTCTTTCAGGAATTTGAGGATTAAACACTAGGTAGGGAACTGGAAAATCCTTAAGAGGGTTTATGTAATTCGAGTGTTATTACAATTTTCTTTGTATCGCCTGATCTGTAGTTGATATTGTGCTACTTTCCGCATGGAGTAGGTCCTGCCGACTGATCCATGTAAATTCGATATCCAATCTATTATCGTTTTCAGTTCATCTTATAGTTCGGCCGCTTGTTTTTCGCAAGAATGGTGTGTTTTATGCGCGTGTTCGTATGCTAAGGAGACGAAACCATGCCTTTGGAATTGAGCAGGACTGGAGCCCAACCGAGAGCGGTTCACCGAAAAGTCTTGCTGGAAGTTCTGGCAGAGGAGCTTCCTCCAAATAGCATTCGGTTCTCTTCCAGGATAACTTCCATCAAAACCCAAGAAGAACAAAACTCACCCATTTGTATCATCACGCTTGAAGATGGGTCCATCATGAAGTCTAAGGTCTCTATAGTTCTCAAGTAATAAGTTGTGGCAACTTATCTAATTTGATTTATCCGAGCGATAATTAGTAATTATTGTACATGTAGGTCGTTATAGGATGTGACGGTGTTCACTCCATTGTAGCCAATTGGCTCGGACTTCGCTCGCCGGTCTATTCGGGCCGGTCGGCGGTGCGCGGGTTGACCGTGTTCCCAGAGGGTCACGGTTATAACCGCATCCACGGGATTCAACAATTTGTAGATGTGGGCAAGAGGGCAGGTTTTGTCACTCTCAATGATAAGGAAGTTTACTGGTTCTTCGTGGGGAAGAGTCCTCCTAGAGGTAAATGTATATTACATTTTATCTTCTGTTCAATCGTTTCGGATTTATTGGTTTTAGTCTAAAATAAAGAAATAATTATGAAGAATTAATTCATAAATTCGGATATCAATGTATATGTGACAATGCCTTACTAATCTTCATTTATCTCGAATGTTTCAATTCTAAAGGTATGGAAAAAGGAGCAGATCCACAAATGATCCAAAGGGAGGTGATGGAAAATTTGGCAAACGACTTCCCGCCCGCGTACCTCGATGTCGTCAAGCGCTCCGATCCTTCGAGTTTGACATGGGCCCCGCTGATGTTCCGATACCCTTGGGACATCCTGTTCGGAAACCTAGCCCAATCGAACATCACGGTGGCTGGAGACGCTATGCACCCGATGACTCCCGACTTGGGCCAGGGTGGATGCTCGGCGCTCGAGGATGCGGTGGTATTGGGCCGGCATCTCGGGGGCTCGATTTCCAAGCATGGCGACCTTGTGGCTCGAGATGTCGGATTTGCTATAGAGAGGTACGTGAAAGAGAGGAGATTGAGGGCGTCGATGCTGATAACCGCATCGTACTTGTCGGGATGGGTGCAACAAGAGGGTTCTAGTCGATTAATGAGGTTCCTAAGAGATGTCTTGTTCTACGGGCTCCTACTGGCAAGAATAGTAAGCAGTATCGCACAATATGATTGTGGGAAGCTGCCTAGTGTCTCCTCTTGGCCTTCGCGTGAATCCGAAAGCTCCATCTAGCTACGTAGTTCAAAATGGGTAATGATCTTCTATGTTGTTTGATAGACGATGACGAAGCTTATCACAATTCGTAACAGAGAAGTTGCGTCTTATTTGAATTAAGCGTTTGATCGGAATTGGAGTTGAAATGGGCTTGGCCATTACCGGTTGGAGGTGCAGTGTGCGACTGGATTTCTCCAGCTGCAACAGCAAGCACGTTTTGTCTCAATCTTTTCATTACGCCTGTCTTGCCTAATCATGCCTTCGTCGTTGCTAACAACTCTCCTCCATTGATTTCCATCACCCACTACCAACCGTCACTGTTGACTGCCGCTAACCACTGACCACCACCCCTCGCCGCCAGTCGCCAACCACTACCAATCGTCGTTGCCTCCCCCCTTTCCCCGACTGTTGTCGCACACGTCGTCCCCTGCCGACCAACCCTCCGACCTCCGTCAATCGCCGCCAACCACTGTTACCGACCTCCGCTGCCAACCATCGTCGCCCACCGCTTGCTGCTGGCAATTGCCGCCCCTCGACGACCGCTGCCACTCACTGTAAACTGCCAACCACCACCTTCGACCTCCACCCATCGCCAAATGTTGCCGGCCGCCATCACCATTGCCACTGAGTCACCATCTCCGACCGTCAAATAAAAAAATAAACGATAATTAATATTTTTAATAATAAAAATTATTTTCTAAAGAAATTTGAAAAAATTAAAAATGAAGTAGAAAATTTTCGGAAGTCAATAATAACTCGTCGCAGAAGATTTTGTGTTAATAATGTTCCAGAAGTAAAAATTTTAAATCGTGATCAAATGAATATATTTAATCAAAAATCAAATTCTGGAGCAAAATTAGAAAAATCAAGTCCTGACCAAAAGTTAGATTTCTAAAAGAGAAGTTGCCATGCGCGCCTTTAGCCATTCTTCCCATAGTCCATTAGTGTCTCTCGTTCCTCCATTCTCAGCATTCAAAAATGGCGTCTAGTTTCTCTCCTTTTTGGCACGAGGGCAGAAGACAGGAGCACAAAAAGGTGCCTGGTCAAGCCTGCTCCCTAGCTCCCCAGGCACAGGAACACTAGCGGTTTCTGGGGTCCTGGCGGGACACAAAAGGGGAAGGAGAATGGGGAGCAGCTTCAAGGGTGGGCGTTCAAAAGAAAAAGGCAAGGAGAAAGAAAACACGAAAAAGGAGGGATTGAGAAGAAAGATAGGGGGTCTGGCGTTAGGCCACAAGGAAAGCCAAGACCAGCCCTACTAAAGCAAAAAGTGTTAAAATATTAATAAAATTGATTTGCTATCAAGAGGAGAAAGCAAATAAAGATTCAAGACTTGTGATCTTTGAGTGCGACAAAAGAGGAGATGATATGATTTTTTCCGGCACTATTCATGAATAGTAAAAAGACAAATGAGGTTTTCTCTAATAAATTATTTGGTTTTCCTTTTTTGACTTTTGTGTTCTTTTTATAAACTTTGGGTTTTACTTAGGGATTGTCTTTTGTTTTTTTTTGTTCATCTTGTGTGTCTTTAGAAGAGTGTTAGAGGTTTTGTTATAAGTATTTGAGTGTTGTTTTATGTATTGCAAGAAGCCAAAACAATTGCTCTCTAATAATAAGATTTTCTCCATCCATTTCGTGCATCGTTTCTTATATCGAAAAAGCCATCCATATTATTTTTTGTTCCAACATTTGGTATCAGAGCTAGAAATGGCATCCACTAGTTCCGTTCAAATGCAGCTTCCAAAACTGAATAGAAATAATTTCAATGACTGGTCCATCCAGATTAAGGTTCTTTTCAAATCACAAGATTTGTGAAATCTAGTTGAAAATGGCTACAGCGAAGTGGCCGATGCCGAAGCATTCGAGGCTTTAAGAAAGGAGGAGAAAGAATCTTTGGTGGAGTCTCGAAAGAAAGATAAAAAATCATTGTATGCGATCTTTCAAGCCGTTGAAGAAACGAGATTTGAAAAAACATCGAGTGCACAGACCGTGAAAACCACCTGGGATATCTTGCAGAAATTCTACAAAGGCGATGATTGTGTCCGGCGAGTGCGGCTTCAGATCCTTCAAGGTGATTTTTAGTGTTTACACATGAATGACTCAAAATCAAAATCAACATATTTCGATCATGAGCAAACTATCATTAATCAATTGAGGGTTAATGGTGAAGAACTTCAAGATGTTCGTGTTGTAGAAAAAATCTTAAGATCTTTGATCGAAAGATTTGACTACATCACCGCCGCAATCAAGGAAGGGCAAGATATGTCAATCCTTATGTTGTAACGGTTGATGGGTTCATTATGCTTCCACGAGCAAAAAACAGAAATCCATTGGCTCAAATCCCGAGCAAGCATTGCAAAGTCGGGTTGCTCAATCAAGACGGGGAGGATATCAAGGCAGTCAAGGTCGTGGAGGAGTCCGAGGTAGAGGTGAAAATACTAATTTAACTAGAAAATTTAAGCCACATTACAAATTAAAAGTGAAGTATTTTAAGTGCAATAAATTCAGACATTACAAATTCGAGTGTCATGCAAAGGTGACGTACGAGCAAGCAGAAAATGCACATACCACTGATGTTGAAGAGTACATGGTACTAGTATGTACGAAGGATGACTCGAGTATCATGGATACCAACACATGGTACCTAGATACTGGGTGTGACAATCATATAACCGGTCGAAAGGAGTTATTTTCACAATTGGATGAGACGAATCGTAGTGAAGTCAACTTTGGGAATAAATTAAAAATTCCTGTGATGGGCAAAGGTAACATTAATATCAAATTAAAATATGGTACTAATGCTATTGCAGATGTTTACTTTGTGCCATGACTTTTTTGAAATTTGCTAAGCATTGGGCAACTTTCCGAAAAAGGCCACAAAGTTTACATAGAAAATGGAGTTTGCTCCATGAGTCAATAATAAGTTGATCATGACAGTACAGATGATGAAGAACCGAATGTTTCCCAACTCTTCAGAAGAAGAATCTCTTGAGTTTTCAAGCAATGATGATAGACAGCAGCTGGCTATGACATCTTCGATTCGAGCATCTAAATTTTCGTGGAATGAAGTTATTGGTCCAGAAAAAGATGATAACTGGTATACCATTGATTGACGATCCAGGTCGTCGTTACGAAGGATGTTTCGTTGGAAAACAACATTGAGACTCTTTTCCAGTTGGGAAAGCCAGAAGAGCAAATCAGCCGTTGGAGTTGGTACATACCGACATACGTGACATTTAGAAATTTAATTATAAATGTCATGTATTAATTTTGGCCAAAATATCTCACCGGAGGCATTTAAGTAATAGTTTTTCTCCAATTTGATACTTAAGTGATCCGGCGAAAACTTTTGATAGTAAAATGAGCGAAGTACATTTTGGCAATTCTTGTATTATTCTTCTTGAAAAATCAGGTACTTGATTGCACAAATTTGATAAGTTTCAGGACTTGATTGCATTTTCTGAAAATTCCGTGACTCAAATATATTTTCTCTATAAATGTTAAGACTTCCAGTCCCTTTTACCAAAGAAGTTTGTGAAGTTGTGATCCATTACTTCAAGATTTATAGAAGTTTAAGGCGAATAAATAAATATGAACAAACCCTTCACATTTTATGGATCGCAAGGATGAACATGATCCACGTACCACAGAGAAAGACCAATTTTGGCATAGAAAAATAGATTAAGTCTCGGCCTTTCACCATTTGAAAACCAAAGCAACACTGAAAACACATTTGGTCGATCTTCATTAATTAGAAGATGCTCATTAAGTTTGGAAAACCCAATGAATGTGTAAAATCTTTACTCTCAGTGGAAATTTTAATTTCATGAAACAGAAATTTTGTTCTAAATATAAAAAGAGAACCGAAATTAGAAAATCAGTTAATCAAAACACTCACAGAAATGAATGAATTAAGAAAATCTTAGCGTCTGTGTAATATTGGGATATAAATTATAATGCATAAAGAAATTATAATTTATAATATTATTTTAAACAACATAAATTATAAAATAATAATTTGTAAATAATATAAATTTTTATATTTATATTTTTTTTGGACGTGAAATAAATGGACCTCGCCTCAAGTTTGGCTCCTTTCTGGAGATTGTCACGTTTCGTTCAATCATTGCCCCTCCATTCTGCAACTGTAATTTTCATTCGTTGATGCTCCGGTAGCAAACGTAAGCAGGGACGTAACAACCAAAAGACAAACAAGTTCTGCCCCCCTATAAATACGACCACACGATAAAGAGACTCCTTATACCAACGCAAAACCAAAATACACGCAAACACCACCTTCACTACACCAGCTCGAAGTTAGAAGACGACTGTCCATGGAGGAGGTGGTGATTGTGGGCGCCGGCATTGCGGGGTTGGCGGCGGCGGCGGCCCTCAAGAAGGTCGGTGTCCGAGCCCTCCTCCTCGAAAAATCGAAGGAGCTGAGAACCACCAGCGCAGCTCTCGGCCTCTACCCCAATGCGCGGGTCGTGCTTGATGCGCTTGGGGTCTCGAACAAGCTTGCAGCCCTTTATGCGACTTTCGAAAGGTGAGGTCCGTGTTTGCTGAAGCATTTAAAACCAGATCCAATGTTTACTTCAACAATCTTGTACACTGTACAGATCGAGAGTTAGATGAGTGATCTCTTTTATCATTTGGAATGGATAAATCTGATTTCCGGCTTTTTCAAATTTGATTGTATGATTTCTCGAAGCAGAAGAAAAACCAATGGACGATGACATCACTCAATTTGAGTGGAAGCCGACCCTCGCTTTGGTCCTTTTCAATTTAAAATCATTCTTGATGGATGATTGGTGGAGATAATTAAGAAAACAAAGTATTAAAATTTTTGTACGAATATCAATTTGATTCCAAATATTTAGATTTGATTAATTTAAACACGAATCTTTTGATGTAAACATTTTAATGATTTGCCTATATAACCCGTCGTCGGATCAATTTAGGCTAAAATAGCTAATGTGGATATCGATAGGTGACCGCTGTTATGGATGTTGTAATAATAACGCGGAAACTATCAGGATCTGGCAAATATGTTAATGAAAAAATTCAGAAAAATAATAACGAGGAACTATAAGCAACACCAGGAATTAACGTGATTCGGTTCGAATGTCAGTACCTATATTCATGAGAAGAACCAGCAAGAACAATCTACTAATCGAAGAATCAAGATTTACAATCACTCAATACGCTTGTGTTTTCCACGTCTAAATTATATCCAAAATCAATATTTACAAATAAACAATTCTCCATTGAATGTAAGAAATAAACTCATGAAGCACAAAAACCTTCTGTGCGTTCGTCGCTCCTGATTGTGTGCGAAGAACGGACTCCTTCGTGCGTTCGAAATAGAGTCCTCTGCTCCCACGACTGACTCCTCCCGTGAGTCCACTGAGCGGCGGTACCAGGTTTTTTTTTTCTTGTGCGGCTCCTCTCTTGGTTTTTAAGGAATAGAGTAGCAAAAATCGTCCAACCTTTATGTTTCTTTTGTTTCACGACTTTCTGCAGGGTTAGGGAAAAGTAAGCCCTTTTTTTTTCCTTTTCTTATTTATTTGGGCCCCACTTTATTTTGTCCTGTAGTGACCATCTAAGACCTTCTGGCTTTAGAAACGAGACATAAAATAACAATTCTCCACACTGGCTCGATATTTAAAGCCAAGTCACTAGTGATCATCATCTATGCTGCTCTCCCATCGCCCCAAAAGACGATCACTCTCCACAGACGCTAATAGTGCTCAAGCATAACTTGAGCTTTGCCAAAGGAACATACTTAGTCATCATGTCTGCCGGGTTTTCTATTGTAGTTATCTTTTTTCACAATAATCATACCTTTTGCTAAGACATCTCGGATGAAGTGGTACCTGATATTGATATGTTTCGTCTGCTCGTGATAAATCGAATTATATGCCAGAAATATCGCACTTTGATTGTCACAGTGTATATCAATACTTTTCTAATCCAATCCAAAATCCAAGAGCAAACTCTGTAACCATATCGCATCTTTCGCTACAAAAGTCAGTGTCATGTACTCCGCCTCAGTCGACAACAAGGTCACATGGTCCTATAAGGACACCTTCCAACTAACTGCACCACATGCAAGCTTAAATACGTACCCTGCTAAAGATCTGCATTCATCCAAGTCACCTGTATGATCAGAATCCACAAAACCAGTGGTTTCACACCCATTGTTGTCCCTCAGGTGCACTATGCCAATGTTTGATGTCCCCTTCAAATATCTGAATATCCATTTCACAACTTCCCAATGAATTTTATCAGAACGCTTCATATAAAGACTAACTACATTGACAGCTTGTGAAATATCAGGCCTAGTGTATACCATAGCATACATAATACTACCCACTGCACTAGAACATGGAATACGGGACATATGCTCCTCCTCATCCTCGGTTTGTGGTGATAACTTAACTAAAAGTTTAAAGTGTTTTGCTAATGGAGTACTCACAGGTTTCGCTGACTGCATATTAAAACGTCCAACAATCTTCTCAATATATTTCTTTTGAGATGAACGTAATAATCCAGCAGTTCTGTCACGCAAAATCTTCTTACGCAAAATTTTCTGTGCAACACCTATATCTTTCATCTCAAACTCAGCACTCAACTGCCTCTTCAGCACATCAATATCAGACATATTCTTAGCTGCTATCAACATATAGCAGTAGATATATCAAATACCCATCATCTAGTCTCCTAAAATAAACACATCTATCCATCTGACTCTTAGAATAGTCTTGAATAGCCATGAAAACATCAAAGCGCTTATACCACTGCCTAAAAGACTGTTTCAACCCATACAAAAATTTCTTAATAAGCAAACATGATCTAGCTTACCTGGAATAGCAAATCCCTCTGGCTGCCTCATGTAAATCTGCTCCTCCAACTCACCATAAAGAAATATCGTCTTTACATCAAGCTGCTCCAACTCGAGATCCTGTGCAGCAACTAAGGCAAGTAAAATACAAATAGAAGTATGCCTTACCACATGAGAAAATACTTCATTATAGTCAATGCCCTCTCGCTGAGTAAACCCCTTCACCACAAGTCTCGCCTTATACCTCGCTGCCTCGACACCGGGAATGCCCTCTTTCCTTTTGTAGACCCATTTGCTTCCAACAATCTTCTGACTCTTAGGTACTTTAACTAGATCCCATGTCTGATTTCGATAGAGTGATTCCATTTTTTCACTCATAGCCCCTAGCCACTGCGATGACTCAGAACTAGTCATCACCTTAGAGTAAGACGAAGGCTCATTTGTCTCAACCTCGTCACCTACAGTCAAAGCATAAGTAATATATGTATAACCATAACGTACAAGTGGTTTTATTTGCCTTTGCTGTCTGCCTTCAGCTAGAGTGTGTTGCGACTGTATTGGTTGTTCATTATCACCAACTTTAGGAACTGCAGTCTCATCTACAGTCTCAACATATGTTACCTTTGAGGTTTTCGGAGTCTCCACCTGAAGCTCCACCTCACTACTGACACCATGATCTGTTTGCTCTGCTGGTAGTGTCTCAAAACTCCTCCGTCGAAACATTGTAGTCTCATCGAAGATTACATCTCTACTGATTAGAACACCGGGTGATATAGGATCAGTGCACCACTGCCGGTGGCCTTTCAGCCCATGTGCATAACTTAGAAATATGCACTTTTTCAATCTCGGCTCAAGTTTACCATCACTAGCATGAGCATACGCAGGACATTCGAATACTCGTAATCCGGAGTAATCAGCAGTTTTCCTCAACCGTACTTACTCTGGAGTCTTCCACTCAATAGTAGATAATGGAGATTTATTAATCAGGTAACAGGTCATGTTCATTGCTTCGGCCCAAAATTCATTGCCTATTCCAGCATGCGATAACATGCTTTGAGCCCACTCAAGTAAAGTTCTGTTTTTCCATTCTGTCACGCCATTCTATTGTGGTGTCTCAGGTACTATGCGGTGTCTAACAATACCTTCTCTCTCGCAGAACTCGGTAAAATCTTTACCACAGAACTCTATATCATTATCGGTTCTCAGGCACTTGATCTGTTTATCTAACTGCTTCTCAATTAATGCTTTAAATTTCTTGAACCGATCAAACGCATCAAATTTGTGCTTCAGAAAGTATGCCCGTACCTTCCTGAAATAATCGTCAATAAATGTCAACATATAACGGGCACCTTCTTTCGAAGGAACCGGAGACGGGCCCCAGACATCTGAATGAATATACTCAACTGGTTGCTTAGTCGAATGAATACCTATAGTAAACTTAATGCTGCGCTGCTTCCCAAAAATGCAGTGCTCACATAAATCCAATTTACTTGTCTTCTGACCCTTTAACAACCCTCTATCACTCAGCATTATCACACCTGTCTCACTCATGTGCTCTAAACGCATATGCCATAAACGAGTTAAATCAAAATCTGACTCACCTGATGAAATTGTAGCAGCTCCTGCCACGGTTGCTCCCAGTAGATGATGCAGAGAATTTACTTTATTCCCTTTTATCACTATCATAGCATCTTGATAAATCTTCAGTACTCCACCTTCAGCGGTGTACTTACACCCGATATCATCGAGTGTCCCAAAGAAATAAGGTTCTTCTTGAGCTCCGATACATGCCTTGCATCTGTCAATGTGTGAACTACACCATCATACATCTGAATACGAACTGTCCCAATCCCCACAACCTTGCAAGCTGCCTTATTCCCCAACAGAACTCTACCACTATCTGTAGTCTGGTAAGTAGTAGACTAGTTCCTATAAGGCGTCATATGATAATAACACCCTAAATCTAGAGTCCATTCGTCTCCTAACGAACTTGTAGTCACACACAAAACAGCCTATGCATTACTAGTGCTCTCCTCAGCAATTTTCGCCACACTACTTATGATTTTCTACTTATCACCTCTGTTTCTCAGCTTATGACAATCTCTCCTGATATGCCCCTCCTCGTGACATTCAAAGCACTTCACGCATCCCTTGGATTTTCTATGGTGTGATTTAGACCTGCTTTTACCTCTGCCGCTGCTGGACCCCCGCTGTTGCTTTCTACTCCGAATCACTAGTCCATGCGTTACATCCTGCGTCAAATTGTCATCTCGCAACTTTCTCCGTCACTCTTTAGAAAATAAGGCGGACTTTACCTCTTCTAAGGTAATCGTAGTACGTCCCTGCAATAGAGAATCAGTGCTCCCATGACTTTAGTAAATAAGCCAACAACATCATGGAATCAGTGCTCCTATGACTCTGGTAAAGAAGCCAACAATATCATGACCTGCTCTTCATCTTCAAGAGTCTTACTGACGTTCTTCAGATCTATCATGAATTTATTAAATTCATCTAGGTGGGCTCTGATAGACGTACATTCAGTATATCTGAACTGGAATATCCTCTTCAACATGTATAAGTGATTGTTCAAACCCTTCTTTACATAGAGCGACAGAAGCTTTGCCCACAATGCTCCGGTATTCTTTTCTTCTCCTACCTCTATCAACACTTCATCCGATAAATTCAACAGGATTACACTCCTAGCTTTCCTCATTAACACATCCTTATCAGCATCTTTCATCGATTCAGACAACTTAGCTTTGCTCTTCAATACTTTTGCTAAACTCTAAGTTGTCAATAATGTCTCTATCTTGAGGCTTTATAACCCAAAGTTGTTCCTCGTGTTAAATTTCTCAATTTCAGCTTTTACCCCAGACATAATTGCAATAACAAATATCTATAGATAATAATCAGACAAGCAAAAGTTCCAAATCACGATCCAGAAATCTGACCCAAGCTCTGATACCAATAGTTGTAATAATAACGCGGAAACTATCAGGATTTTGCAAATATGTCAATGCGAAAATATAGAGAAATAATAACGAGGAACTATAAGCGACATCAAGAATTAACGTGGTTCGGTCTAAATGTCGGTACCTACATTCACGGAGAGAGACAGCAAGAATAATTCACTAATTGGAGAATCATGATTTACAATTACTCAATACGCTCGTATTTTTCGTACCTAAATTATACTCAAATTCAGTGTTTATAAATAAATAACTATCAATTGAATGTAATAAATAAACTCATGAAGCACAAAAACCTTCTGTGTCCTCGTCACTCCTGATCGTGTGCTAAGAACGGACTCCTTCGTGCGTTCGAAATAGTGTCCTTTGCTGCCACGACTCTGACTCCTCCTGTGAGTCCATTGAGCGGCAGTACAGGTTTTTTTTTTCTTGTGCGGCTCCTCTCTTGGTTTTGAAGGAACAGAGCAGCAAAAATCGCCCAACCTTTATGTTGCTTTTGTTTTCACGACTTTCTGTAGGGTTAGGGAAAAGTAAGCCCTTTTTTTTCTTTTCTTTTCTTATTTATTTGGGCCCCACTTTATTTTGTCCTGTAGTGACCATCTAACCCCTTCTGGCTTTAGAATCGAGACATAAAATAACAATGGATATCGACGGTGACATAACCCTTGCGGATAAGGTACTGTGTCACCAAATTATATTTACAATAGAATAAAAATCGGTCAAAAAGTATTTATAAATCATCATTTGCGGGAAGGTAAAAAAATGAAATTTGAGTGCATTTCGTGAATAAAAGCAAAATACATAGGCTTGTCGTAAAATGCGCCGTGAAATTTTTACCCTTTTCTACTTATTAAAATATTCTGATTCTTTATGTACTTCTGTTCAGGGGATGTATTACCGATGTCAAGACTAAATCGATTCAAGATGTGCATTATCCTGCAAATAGCCGGTGAATCTAAAATTCCTTTTCATGTCTTCTATCCACATTTTTCATCATCTCTTGTTTCCATAATTTACTGTTTAATGTTGTAAATCGATTGGTTTCCTGTAATCCTGCACTGTAGGTTTTATTTTGTACAGAATGATATATTAATGACCGTCAGAAATAGACCGTTAATGAAGTTTGATTGTTTGATACTCCTTTGATTATGTGGAATCGGACAATTTTATCCGACTATGTTGTTGAAAATACATCTCGATTTGAGGTCTGGAAACTTAACTCGATCCAGTCGCCTTAATTTAAGTAGGTTTCCTACAAGGGATTTCCTTTTTCTCGTCGAACTAATTTTTACATATATAAGATGTGGGTCTTCTTCGTGAAGAGTATCCAAGGGGATTTTGGTGCTAAAGCCCATAAACATGGGGTCAGATTTTATGAATGCCTTTGTGCATTGAGATGAGATGTTATTTCTTTCAGGAATTTGAGAACTAAACACGAGATAGGGAACTGGAAAATCGTTAAAAGGGTTTATGTAATTCGAGTGTTATTACAATTTTCGTTGTATCGTATGATCTGTAGTTGATATTATGCTGCTGTCCGCATGGAGTAGGTCCCGCTGACTGATCCATGTAAATTCGATATCCAATCTATTGTCGTTTTCTGTTCATTTTATAGTTCGGCCGCTTGTTTTTCGCAAGAATGGTGTGTTTTATGCGTGTTTTATGCTAAGGATACGAAACCATGCCCTCGGAATTGAGCAGGACTGGAGCCCAACCGAGACCTGTTCACCGAAAAGTCTTGCTGGAAGTTCTGGCGGAGGAGCTTCCTCCAAATTGCATTCGGTTCTCTTCCAGGATAACTTCCATCAAAACCCCAGAAGAACAAAACTCACCCATTTGTAGCATCACGCTTGAAGATGGGTCCGTCATGAAGTCTAAGGTCTCTATAGTTCTCAAGTAATAAGCTGTGGCAATTTACCTAATTTGATTTATCTGAGCGATAATTAGTAATTATTGTACGTGTAGGTTGTTATAGGATGTGATGGTGTTCACTCCATTGTAGCCAATTGGCTCAGACTACGCTCGCCGGTCTATTCGGGCCGGTCGGCAGTGCGCGGGTTGACCCTGTTCCCAGAGGGTCACGGATATGACCGCAGCCACGGGATTCAACAATTTGTAGATGTGGGCAAGAGGGCAGGTTTTATTACTCTCAATGATAAGGAAGGATATTGGTTCTTGGTGGGGAAGAGTCCTCCTAGAGGTAATGTATATTACATTTTATCTTCCATTCAATCGTTTCGGATTTATTGGTTTTAGTCTATAATAAAGAAATAATTATGAAGAATTAATTCATAAATTCGGATATCAATGTATATGTGACAGTACCTTACTAATCATCATTAATCTCGAATGTTTCAATTCTAAAGGTATGGAAAAGGAGCAGACCCACAAATGATCCAAAGGGAGGTGATGGAAACTTTGGCAAACGACTTCCCGCCCGTGTACCTCGACGTCGTCAAGCGCTCCGATCTTTCGAGCTTGACATGGGCCCCGCTGATGTTCCGATACCCTTGGGACATCCTGTTCGGAAACCTAGCCCAATCGAACATCACGGTGGCTGGAGACGCTATGCACCCGGGCCAAGGTGGATGCTCGGCGCTCGAGGATGCAGTGGTATTGGGCCGGAACCTCTGGGGCTCTATTTCCAAGCATGGTGACCTCGTGGCCCGAGATGTCGGATTTGCTATATAGAGGTACGTGAAGGAGAGGAGATTGAGGACGGAGATGTGGATAACGGCATCGTACTTGTCGGGATGGGTGCAACAAGGGCGTTCTAGTCGATTAATGAGGTTCCTAAGAGATGTCTTTGTTCTACGGGCTCCTCCTGGCAAGAATAGCAAGCAGTATCGCACAATATGATTGTGGGAAGCTGCCTAGTGTCTCCTCTTGGCCTTCGCGTGATCCGAAAGCTCCATCTAGCTACGTAGTTGAAAATGGGTAATGATCTTCTATTTTGTTTGATAGACGATGACGAAGCTTATCACAATTCGTAACAGAGAAGTTGCGTCTTATTTGAATTAAAGCATTTGATCGGAATTGGAGTTGAAATGGGCTTGGCCATAACCGGTTGGTGGTGCAGTGTGCGACTGGACTTCTCCAGCTGCAATAGCAGCATGAAGAGCAACAAAAGGAAAACTCTCCAGCACCAAGGAGGAGAGGAAACGTGCGAGACAAGGGAGGGAAGGATTTGAGCTTATTGAAACGAAATTGAATGACAAAACTCGAGTTAAAATCCATTGGATGTAGACAAAAACCGAAGACCGATAGACTAACGAAAAAATCTGCAGTTACCCCGATCATTTGAGGGCCGAAGGGAGAGACTTTGGATCTCCGTTAGCAAGCGGGTCGTAACATTTTTGAAATTGTATTTTTCTTTAGAAATGCTTTTGGAGCAGAAATATATTTGGTAATGCAATTTCTGAAGCAAGAATCTATTTAGTAAAAATTTTTACTACTGAAAGAAATTTCTATTTTTGAAGTTATTTTATCCACATTTTAAGAAATTTTAAAAAAAGTGATTCTCAACTCAAGAAATTTTTTTTTGTCTCACCTTCTTTTTATTACGCCTCTCTTGCACAATCATGCCTCGTCATTGCCAACAACTCTCCTCCATTGATTGTCGTCACCCACAACCAACCATCACTATTGACCACCGCTAATCGCTGACCACCAATGCTCGCCTACCATAGCCACCCTTCGCCGCCAACCACTACCAATCGTCGTTGCCTCCCCCCTTTCCCTGACCGCCGTGGCACATGTCGCCCCTTGCCAACCAGCCCTTCGACCTTTGTCGATTGCCGCCAACCACCGCCTCTGACCTTCGACGCCAACCATCGTCGCCCACCGCTGGTCGCTGCCAATTATCGCCCCACGCCAACCGCTACCACTCATTGCAAACTGCCACCCACCGCCTTCAACCTCGACCCACCGCCAAACGTTGTCGGCCGCCATCACTGTTGCTGCTAAGTCACCATCTCAGACCGTCAAAGTAAAAAAAAAATGATAATTAATATTTTTAATAATAAAAATTATTTTCTAAAGAAATTTGAAAATATTAATAATGAAGTAGAAAATTTTCGACTGTCAATAATAACTCGTCACATAAGATTTTGTGTTAATAATGTTTCAGAAGTAAAAATTTTCAATTGTGATCAAATGAATTATTTAATCAAAAATTAACTTTTGGAATAGAAGTAGAAAAATCAACTTTTAACCAAAATTTAGATTTCTAAAATAGAAGCTACCATGCATGCCGTTAGCCGTTCTTCCCATAGTCCATTAGTATCTCTCGTTCCTCCATTCTCAGCATTCAAAAAATGGCGTCTGGTTTCTCTCCTTTTCGGCATGAGGTAAAAAGACACGAGCACAAAAAGGAGCATCTTCAAGCTTGCTCCCTAGCTCCCTAGGCGCAGGGACACTAGCGGCTTCTGGGGTCCTGGCGGGACACAAAAGGAGAAGGAAGAGGGGGAGCACCTTCAAGAGTAGGGGTTCAAAAGAAAAACGCTAGGAGAAAGAAAACAAGAAAAAGGAGGGATTGAGAAGAAAGAGAGGGGGTCTGGCATTAGGCCACAAGGAAAGCCAAGACCAGCCCCAGTAGAGCAAAAAGTGTTAAAATATTAATAAAATTGATTTGCCATCAAAAGGAGAAAGCAAATGAAGATTCAAGACTTGTGATCTTGGAGCGCGTAGAAATAAGAGAAGATATGATTTCTTCGGCACTATTTATGACTAGTAAAAAGACAGATGAGTTTATCTCTAAGCCCTGATTACTATTCATGAATAGTAAAAAGAGAAAAGAGGTTTCTCTAATAAATGATTTGTTTTTCCTTTTTTTGACTTTTGTATTCTTTTTTTGTACACTTTGGATTTTACATAGTGATTGTCTTTTGTTTTTTTGGTTCATCATTTGTGTCTTTAGAAGAGTGTTAAAGGTTTTGCTATAAGTATTTGAGTGTTGTTTTATGTATTGCCAAGAATCCAAAACAAGTGTTCTCTAATAATAAGATTTTCTCCATCCATTTCGTGTCTCATTTCTTATATCGTAAAGGTCACCCATATTATTTTTTGTTCCAACATTTGGTATCAGAGCTAGAAATTGCATCCACTAGTTCCGTTCAAATGCAGCTTCCAAAGCTGAATAGAAAGAATTTCAATAACTGGTCTGTCCAGATGAAGGTTCTTTTCAATCGCACGATTTGTGAAATTTAGTTGAAAATGGCTACAACGAAGTGGACGATGCCGAAGCATTCCAGGCTTTAAGAAGGGAGGAAAAAGAATTTTTGGTGGAGTCTAGAAAGAAAGATCAGAAATAATTGTATGCAATCATTCAAGCTGTGGAAGAAACGAGATTTGAAAAAACATCGAGTGCGAAGACCACGAAGACTGCCTAGGATATCTTGCAGAAATCTTATAAAAGCGATGATCGTGTTCGGCGAGTGCGACTTCAGATCTTTCGAGGTGATTTTGAGTGTTTACACATGAATGACTCAGAATCAATATCAACATATTTCGATCGTGTGCGGGCTATCATTAATCAATTGAGGAGTTAATGGTGAAAAACTTCAAGATGTTTGTGTCGCAGAAAAAATCTTGAGGTCTTTGATCGAAAGATTTGACTATGTCGTCGCTGCAATTGAGGAAGGGCAAGATGTGTCAATCCTAATGTTGGAGCGGTTGATGGGTTTATTATGTTCCCATGAGCAAAGAATGAATTAGAAGTCCATTGGCTCAAATCCCAAACAAGCATTGCAAGGTTGGGTTGCTCAATCAAGAAGAGGAGGATATCAAGGCAGTCGAGGTCGCAGAGGAGCCCGAGGTAAAGGTGAAAATACTAATTTCACCATAAAATTTAAAACACATGACAAATTAAAAGTGAAGTGTTTTAAGTGCAATAAATTAGGCCATTACAAATTCGAGTGTCATGCAAAAGTGACTACGAGCAGGCAAAGCATGCACATACCACCGATGTTGAAGAGTACATGGTACTAGCATGTGCGAAGGATGACTCGAGTATCATGGATACCAACGCATGGTACCTAGATACTGGGTGCAGCAATCATATGACCGGCCGAAAGTAGTTATTTTCACAATTGGACGAGACGAATCATAGTGAAGTCAACTTCGAGAATAAATTAAAAATTCCTGTGATGGGCAAAGGTAACATTAATATCAGATTAAAATATGGTACTAATGTTGCTATTGCAGATGTTTAATTTGTGCTAGAATTTTTTTTGAAATTGGCTAAGCGTTGGGCAACTTTCCGAAAAAGGCCACAAAGTTCACATTGAAAATGGAGTTTGCTCCATCAGAGGTGTCAATAATAAGTTGATCACGACGATACAGATGGTGAAGAACAAGATGTTTCCCAACTCTTCAGAAGAAGAATCTCTTGAGTTTTCAAGCGATGACGAAAGGCAGCAGCTGGCTGTGACATCTTCGATTCGAGCATCTAAATTTTCGTGGAATGAAGCTATTGGTCTAGAAAAAGATGATAACTGGTACACCATTGATTGACGATCCAGGTCGTTGTTGCGAAGGATGTCTTGTTGGAAAACAACATTGAGACTCTTTTCTAGATTGGAAAGCCAGAAGAGCAAATCAGCCATTGGAGTTGGTACATGTTGACATATGTGACCCCGTTGAGGTGAAATTGATCGGACAAAAAAGGTACATGCTAATATTGTCGACTATTTTAACAGAAAAATTTGGGTATATTTCTTGAGAGTAAAATCCGAAGCTTTTGGAAAATTCAAAGAATTTAAAGTCTATGCTGGAAAAAAAAAGTGGCTTTAATTTGAAGACGTTGAGATCGGATAGAGGAGGAGAATTTACCTCAAATGAATTTCACAAATATTGTAAAATTCATGGAGTGAAACGTCAGTTGACTGCCAGCTATACTCCTCAGCAAAATGGTATAGCAGAAAGAAAGAACATGGCAATTTTTGAAATGGCAAGAAGTAAGCTAAAAATTTGCCCAAGAAGTTCTGGGCAGAAGCTGTTGCTTGTATTGTATTTTCATTAAACACGTGTCCAACAATGAGTGTTCTTGGAAGAACCCCAGAATAGGCTTGGAGTAGCAATAAGCCATATGTTTTGTTTCTACGAGTATTTGGGTGCATGACATATCCTCATATACCAGATGAACGAAGAAAGAAGCTGGATGACAAAAGCGAAAAGTGCATCTTCATCGATTACAGTAACACAATTAAAGGTTATAAGTTGTATAACCCAGTTATTGAGAAGGTTATTATCAGCAGAGATGTCCAATTTTTAGAAGATGAAGCTTGTGATTGGAACCAGAAGGTTGACTAGAAAAACATCGCCATTGAAGATGATCCACTAGTGGTGAGACAGAAACACCTCCTCATCTTCAACGAGTGGTCCATCTTCATCATCATCTTCAACTGGTGAATCATTTTCACCAATAGCAGTTTTAGAACTACAACTACATCATTCACAATGGCAGAGGGAGATGCCAACAAAATTAAGGGATTATGTGGTCACAAGAGACAGTGACAGTGATATCGACATCATTGATTAAACATTGGTACAATTTTGTTTATTTGTTGAATATGATCCTGTAACTTATGATGAAGCAGTTGCCTATGAAAAATAGATCCAGGCAATGGATGAAGAAATTCACTCAATTGAGAAAAATGACACATGGGTACTAACTTCTTTACCACTTGGTAAGAAGCCTACTGGTGTCAAGTGGGTATAAAAGATGAAGTACAAATTCGAAGGTTAGGTAGACCATTACAAGGCTAGACTGGTTATAAAGGGTTATAAATAAAAGTCAGGTATTGATTATTTTGAAGTATTTGTACCAATGGCCTGAATGGATACCATCAGGATGGTCGTAGCACTTGTAGCTTCAAATTATTGGAGGATCAATTATATAGATGTAAAATCAGCATTCCTCAATGGTGTTCTTGAAGAGAAAGTCTACGTGGAGCAACCACAGGATTACGAGAAGGAAGGGCATGAAAATCAGGTCTACAGACTGAAGAAGACTATGTATGGGCTAAAATAGGCACCTCGTGCTTTGTACAAGCGTATTGACTCATACTTATTTGAGCATGATTTTCAAAAATGCCCGACGAGCATACATTGTATATCAAGTCAAATACTAACGGTGATATCTTAATTATATGCCTCTATATTGATGACTTGATATTTACAGGGAACTGTGACAATATGTTTGCTAAATTTAGGGAGACTATGACTAACCAATTCGAGATGAATGATTTGGGACTGATGTCTAATTTTCTTGGTCTTGAAGTGAAGCAGACACGGAATGGCACATTTATTTCATAGCAGAAATATGCCAATGATATTTTAAAGCGATTTAAAATGAAGTCCCTCAAGCCAATTCGGACTCCCGTAGTTGAACGGTTGGAGCTGAATAAAGAAGGAACTAGTGAGCCGATAAATCCCACTTATTTTAAAAGCTTTGTTGGTAGTTTGAGATATTTGGTTTCTACAAGGCCAAATATTATCTATGGAGTGGGTATTATTAGCAGGTTCATGGAAAGACCATATCAATCATATTTATAGGTAGCAAAAAGAATTTTACGGTATGTCAATAGAACTTGTGATCATGGAATTTAATATTCTTATACTGACAACTTTGGTCTAGTGGGTTACAAAGACAGCCGAAACTCGAAAGAGTACATTAGGGTATGACTTCTTTCTTGGATCATGAGCATTTCTTGGTCTTCCAAAAAGCAACAAGTTGTTGCTCTCTCGACAGCTGAAGCAGAATACATGGCGTTAGATTTAGCGGCTTGTTAGTTGATGTGGTTTTGTAAGATGCTGTATGAATTGATGCATAAGCAAACATGTCCTACTATGATGTGTGACAATAAGTCAACTATTGCAGTAGCCAAAACTTCTATATTTCATGGCAGGAGCAAGCACATTGACATCAAGTATCACTATATTCATGAGCGAGTCAAATATGATGAAATCGAACTTAATTTCTACAGATCAGAAGACCAGATTGCAGACATTTTGATGAAACCATTGAAGACAGTTTCGTTCGAAAAATTGAAGATGCTTGGTATGGAAATCAATTTTAAGGGAAGCTGTTAAAATATTAATAAAATTAGTTTGCCTTCAAAAGGAGAAAGCAAATGAAGATTCAAGACCTTGGAGCTCGCCGAAAGAGGAGAAGATATGATTTCTTTGGCACTATTTATGAATAGTAAAAAGATAAATGGGTTTATCTCTAAGCTATGATTACTATTCATGCTTTTCCTTTTCTGATTTTTGTGTTCTCTTTTGTAGACTTTGGGTTTTACGTAGCGATTGCCTTTTATTTTTTTGGTTCATTATGTGTGTGAAGTATGTTAGAGGTTCTGGTGCTTGGTTCACCATAGGTGTTTCCGTGGGAGTTCTGTAGGTGAGACGTTGAATAATTCTCACGGGTTAAGTCCCTAAAAAATCACCAATTTTAGGTCTAGCGACGATTCTGATCCGAATTTCTTTTGTCTCGTGAAAAAGCACAAACTTTAGGTTCAACGATGATTTTGGCTTAAGCTTTTTTTCATTCCATGAAAAAGCACAAACTTTAACTCGAGTCTCAAATCCGATCCCTTAATTTGCAACATTAGTTTTTCAACATGACAATTTCAAATCATCAATAAATTCATGTGGCTTATTGACATTGATTTAAGATATTATTCATTATCTTATTGGCATGAAATATGAAATTGGTTATCCTTTTCAGGAGGGGAGTAGGGTTGGGCTTGTTAAAAGAAGAAGGCTTTAATAGTGGGCTTGGCGGATCTCTCCATGGGTGTAATACACAACTTCGGATTTCAATTGGCCAGTTGCTACTTGCAGGTGAAGTGAAGGAGACGATGAATAGGTTAACCGTCGTCCTTCAAGTTATGCTAGAAATGAAGTTGATGAACAACTTCAAATTCCGTGCTAAGAAGATGATGCCTTAAATCCACATTAGCAAGACATGTCAATTTATTGATGATGTGAAATTGCCACATTAAATAACTAATGGTTCCAAATTAAAGGGCCCAATTTGGGATTCGAATTAAAGTTTATGCTTTTTCATGGAATGAAAAAAAGTTTAGGTCATAATTATTATTAGATCAAAAGTTTGTGATTTTTTATAAGATAAAAAAAAGGACGGCCCAGAATCGTCGTTAAACCTAAAGTCGATGATTTTTTAAGGGAATCAGGCTGAGGTCTCACTGTCTTAGGGAAGAAGACTGATTCAAGGAAAAACAAATAATAAAGGGAACAGAAGATATTAAAAAAAAAAGAACGAAAAAAATAGAAAAGCAACAAATAAAAAGAAAAGATTGTGGAAGGTTGGGGCTGTGTCGTTCTTTAGCTGCACCGTGGGAACTTGGGCCGAGATTGGATTTTAAACTGAGCCCAATCTGAATAGAAAATTGAGCAAAAGAAATAAAGTTTGGGCCATGCCTTTGGGTGGCCTTCGTCTTTAGACCAACTCGGCCCTTAAGGCCCAAGTTGGACGCCTTTGGCGCGGGCCGGGTCTTTTAGCCTGGTCCAGATCATTTTTCCAGAATTACGAAAAAAGAGAGAGGATATAATAGAAAGATATTTCGAAAAAGAATAATAAAAAAATATAAAAATTTCCAGAAAACCACAATAAATAGGAAATAGATACATCCGACTGGCCAATCTTATTCCTGATACTCTTTGGGTTCTTTTTTGGGTATTTTTTTTTTGGGGGTAAAAGACTCGTTGGGTTATTTTTGGGTAAAAAATAATATTTGCTAAAGAACACTCTTTGGGTTTTTTTTTATGACAGAGCTTGCGTGCACTCGACTATTTCTCGGGGGATTAGCAGAACAACCACCAACCGCGATCCCTATTTAAGTCACGGAGTGCGAGTTGAGAGATTTGAACTAGGGACCTAAGAAGGGATAGTTGATCTCTTAACCAACTCGGCTATGCATGGGTAGATAACACTCTTTGGGTTCTTAGTCCTTCAAAATTGAATATTTTGCCCCCATGTGCAAATATCTCCGAAAGTCAGTTTAAATTCCGAAAAACATCGGAAAATCACTTTCAACTGACCTCCTTTATGGTAAATTACCCTGAAAGTCTGAAAATTTTAGAAAAATAGGAAATGAGCATAGCCAACTGTTTAATCCTATTTCTGACGTTCTTGGGTTCCTAATTCTTTCAAAGATGATAATTTTGCCCCTTATGGGCAGATTGTCCCCCTCTTTTTTTTTTTTCCACAAAATGATGATTTTGCCCCTCATGGGAAAATCGTCCCCATATCATTCCCGAACTCCTTCCAAACACTAAATACCTTTTCTCTAAGCCATTGGGGGTATACGAGGAATGCCATGTGTTCTATTGATGCGTTTTATCCGCACGTCATTGAATCATTGATTTCCTCAATTTCTTTACTAATTGTGATTGCTTAGATAGTTATTCTCATATGCATGAACTCTTAGAATTTAGGACTCTTCTCATTCCAAATCATTTGCATGTACTTCGCGCTAAAAAAGTCATTTAATTTAGGTACCGAAAAGGCGTCAACAAACGACGTTGGCGCAATAAAGTTCCTGGACCCACTTATCTTGCTTCGTATGAGTCGTGCGACTTCTCTCACCATTCGATGAGGTTTTCAATCTATCTTCCTCAAAGATTGTGGCGACTTGAAAGCACGTACACTACGCACATGTCACATGACCACACACGTTAAGATCGAAACCGATTACTAAATCCCACCGTCGCGCGAGGTGAGAATTTGTTAGAGTCCAACCCAATCTATGGATTGCCACAGGTCTGTAGAAACGAGGCAATCACCCCTAAATCATATTCGAGGGTCGCGACAGGTCTATTTATCTCAATCATGGTATTTGGACTTGCGTGGTTTAGCTTTTAAGGCCTCGTGTTTGTTCTTGAATTTCGTGAAAAGATGGCATCATTTTCGAAAATCGGCTAAAGCCGGTTCTTAAGCTTGCTGGCCATGTCTTCCCTCTTGAAAATCTAAGTCAATCTTGTTGGGGTATGGTTTATACTCCCTAAAGATAGAAAAACACGTGGGTCCCGCTTATAAAGTCAAAATGGGGCCACCCTAGCCCATTGAGTGCTTTACCTCTGGCCATCAGCTGCTAATGTGTGTACTATTTTTCTCTTGTAATTGAATGATGTAACGAGGGATGCGATGTGCTAATATAGTGAAATCCTCTGGTGCACTTAGCTTGTGAATCGGGATATAATCTCGTGTCTCGATTTATCTTTCTCATTTTACATTTTACTTCGATTTGATTGTGTGCCAAATCCTAATATTATTGTCTCTTAATTGTCCTATTTCGTACCAAATGCCTTGAATGCCATATTTAGACCTTTAAATCGAATGAAGGCATTATGTTAGACGCCTGCTCAGATTCGGTTCAGTCTTTATTTTAGTGTTTTTGCGCAACTCTGGTTCCAGCAGCGGCGGTGATTCCAGCCTAAGTTGTGTGAATGACAACATTTCAGCATTATCTCGGTGGTCCCCTTCAAACGGATTAGTGGCGAGGACCAGAACAATGATAAACGCCCCAGTATGGAGAGCAAGCTTTGTTTTTTAGTGAAATGATAAGAGCTCCGTGTGCTTTGTTCGACCATGAAAAGCGAGATTAGTTGTGAGATGTAATGTTGAGATATTGTCCAAGAAAAGTAACTAAGGTCGTGGTTGGTATTTTCCGATCATGAGTGAGTTCAACAGCTTTTGAAGCAAGAGCTCGATATTTAACCTCAAATGTGGAGCGAGCCACAACGACCTATTTCTTGGCACGCCATAAAATACATTTTGAGCCAAGAAAAGTACAATAACTAGTGGTAAAATGTTGGGCTAGTTTGTACTCAACTCAGTCTGCATCGACAAAGCTAAGTTAATGGAGAAGACTGTAAAAAAAATAAAAAGACCGGTGTGTAAAGTATCGCAAAAATATTGAAGAATATGTTTTTCCCATTTTTCCATCAAATACTGAGCAACTTTTGGCGCGTACATATATTGGTAAACAATGTTCACTACAAAAAAACACGGATTTAACTACAAAATTTAGCTACAAAAAAAAGTCGTCGCTAATTTGCGACGAAATAACGACGAAAAAATCAATTAGTCACTATTTGCGATGAAATTAGCGATGAAAGAAATTTGTGGCTAATTAGCGACGAAAACAACAACCAAACAGTTTCATTGCTAATGTGACATTCTGATTTTCCTGTTATTTCGAGACTTATCAATGAGAATGTATCTAACGATATATTTCAGTCATATCTCGCTCGGATTTGATCAATCTTGAGTTAACTGACTAAAAGGGAAATGCTAACGCGAGATAAGATACGTGGACCTAGGGAACTCAAATAGCAAATGTCACTTTGACCATAAGGATTGCTGATAGTGTGTTTAAAGCCATTAAAGGCCGATCTAAGAGCGATTAAGGAATGCATTGCTAGCGCTATATAATTGAAGCGCGGGTAATGCCGCTTAACTAAAGTATAATTTGCAAAATTTTTCAAAATCAAACGATGACGATCGAGACCGTCGGAGCTAGAAATAAACCCTCGCAATTACATGGCAACCAAAGTCTCCATGAACTGATGAACCCTAAGTGTGATGAGAATCACAGAGTCGATATGCGTAACGTCTGCAAAAGCCGCCCATTAGTTCGGCATAGTCTGAAATTACAATGGACAGAGAAATAGCCCAAAGACGAGTCTCGAAATTGGAAAATGGATATTCAAGAATTCCAACATTATGATTGGATTGGACGTCGCCTCATCGAAGAAAATTTGAATCAGAAAAATGACGTTCCAGATGACGAGGGTGAAATTACCATTTTACCCCTCAAGTCATGGCCTTGTCTTCATAATTGAGTGAGGGCATTTTGGTCATTAACCACACCCTCTAGGCTGCCGAAAATTTGGCAAAAATATTGACCATTGGATGTGCTAATAATGAGCTAAGTGACAGGTGTTAATGGATAAAGTGATGGCATTAATGGTTTCACCTTTTAACCTGCCATTCTACATGTTTGACCAAGCAATTTTTGCATATACTCCTCTCTCTCTATGCTTAGCCGAACACCCCCTCTATAGCCATCTTCTTCTTCCTTTTCTTCTCCTCTTCTTTCGGCCGAGAACAACCTCACTCGACCAGCCTGCTACCGCCACTTCGCTGTAGTCGAGCGCCACCTCCGGCGACCGCCACTGCTCGAGCCTACCACCAACATCAAGCCTTACCTCTTGCCGATCAGCTCCAAGTTAAATCACGGCGTTTGGCCACCTGAGGAGCTCCGGCCAATCATTTCCCCGAGAGTTGACGGATTTCGTCGCAGCTGGAGATAAGCCGTCGTTTGAGCTCCATAAGACTTCGATTTGACTCAAATTTTCGGCCAAATTTTATAGACATCTAGTGTACTTGTATACTAAGTTCTAGTGAAAAATTTGGCTAAGTTTGATGGATTTTTTTATGCCAAATTGGTGCTGTGTTTGAAGGACAGATTCTGACCCGGCAAAGATTGTGAGAAACCGAAACTGTTTGTGTACTTCCGGGTGTCGCCTTGCCTTTAAATTTTCGATGAGGCTTCCTAACATCTAGAAATATATGTTAACAAGTGGTTTAGTTGATGATTTGAGGTTTAAGGTTAGCTTATGGACCGATTGAGGGAGTTGAGCACAGAACTGAAAATACCCTGTTTCGGTTCTGTGCAAATCCAGATCATAGGGCCTGTTAGGGATACTATCGAGATTTAATTTCGTTGTTGAGGTATATTAGGACGTCAATTAATATGTCATTGAGGTTTATGCTTAGTGGATTGGTGGATTGAGCGGGAAAAATTGACAATTGATTGATTTTCACTAGGATTGTACGTTGTCCTGTTTTGGGATTGCTTAGGCCGAGTACTTGAGGTGCTTGGAAGGGAAATTTTGTTGATTTTAGCCTAAGGTAAGGAGTCCCTAAACCTTGGCTAGGCGGATAGGCCTCGACTAGATGAATTGGTGGTGAATTTGGTGAATTTTCGTGAGATTGTTGTACGTTTGTCCAATTTTCGTCTTTGTGGATTGATGATTGCTTGAATGCTTGCTAGCTGCATATGCCACGAGTTGATTGCCACTTTTGAGTGAAGAGATTGACCGCCTCGCATGCTATAGATTGTTAGCTTAATGCATGAGCTTGTACTTGATCATGAAATCTTAAATTGAAATGAGATTTGGCATGCTTGGGAAACTCATGGTACCCTGATGCGTTGAGATGCGGGGTTGTGATGGCTGATACCCTGATGCGTTAAGACGCGGGGTTGTGAGAATTAATGTCCTAAGCGCTGAGACGTGGGACGAGATTGATTATGTGTTGACATAGGCTTGGAATGACATTTGAAAACCTGATGCATTTACGCTGGTTTATCAATCGGATGGTCTGAGGCGTAAGAATGCGGACCGAGCCTGAGGCGTTTTAAATGCGAGCGTGATTCATGAGAAAGTTCGGAAAGATGTGATGCGTAGCTTGATTTTGCATTCCATGCCTGGCTTGTTTGATAAGATATGATGCCATGACTGCGTGATTGGTAATCGCTTGCATCTGGTGGTTTTTTTTTTACTGATGAGTGCCTTATATTGTTGTTTGCGTGTTCTTGTTCATGATTTGCATTCATCTGGGTGTACTGTTAGCCTGACCCTACTTATCTTGCTGAGATGTCAATCTCACCCCGTCGTGGGACCATATTTTTCTCAGACCTTAAGCCTTAAGGATGCTGCCGACTCGATTAGGCGACCCAAAGGAAATGACAACGTATTTTGATGAGTTTCCGGACGGTCGGGGTACTGTGTATGTTAGGAAGTGTACAGTAGTCTGGGTCGATGAGGGTGGTATAGACTGGAAACCACATAGGTTTGAGGCCTGATTTCATAGGGTAGGCGAGGCTACCATGGGTCGTTGAAGTCTACTGAGGTGCCACGAGGAGCCATCCCTAGTGGGTGTCATCCCACTCGGGATTCTGTAGAGGTAGAGGTGTCCGTCGCTGGCTTGAGGAATGTGCTTGAGAGGACCCCGACTCTGGAGGACACAGTTGAGGTGATAGAGATCGATGCCTCGAAAGATGAGCTAGAGGACGAGACGATGGATGACACAGTAGATGTACGCTCGGAGACTTTCTCGGACTACGAGCCAGATGATGATGCTGACGAGACTGGCGATTCCAGTGGATTGACCTAAGGGTTTCTTATTTTTGCTTGGCTGCTTTTGATGATCTCATCAGTCTGTTCCTTTTGGGGACTTTAATATTGTTATTTTTTGATTTAGTCCCGTTACCCCGACCTATCAGCATGACTAGCTCACTTGCGCTTTTGTATGAACTCATGGGATTCTTATATATATATATATATGTCATGTTCTCGTTACCCATGTCCCCTTTGGTTTATGTGCGGAGGTTTGATACTTGTTATGTTTCCGCACTCTCATTTTCATTACGCATCTCTTGGTAAGCGATCCTTGGGACTCGAGAGTATGTAGAAGGGAGTTGCGTGCTCGTACCCAGGGTACGGGGCATGACATCCCCGCTTGCTTGGTATCAAAGCAAGGTCAGCTCGATCCAAATTGATTAAGGATTGAAGTAATAAGAATGGTTGAGTTGGGGCTAATTGGGTAGCGAGACCTTAGGAGACTCGTTAGGGTTAGGCACGGAATACATGGCATATGACTTGGCGAATGTGATTGGTATGTAGTATTGGCATGATTGTAGTGACTTACGAAGATTGAACTTCATGTTTAGTGCTAAAAGTCATTTCTAGATTTAGGCTTGTTGAATAAATGAGTATGACTAGTTTTGATGAACCGCTGTGGTAAGTAGAGCTAAAGTGTGGAGGTGACTCTCTGATTGAATTATCTTTGGAAAGGATGGTGTGGAAGGTTGTTTTGTCGTGAATACTCCTTTTAAAGGTATAATTTGGTATCACTATACTCGACTAGATGAGTAAGTCACTAATCCCATGGTGAAATTATAGTGGTCAAGGTGTATTGAAAGTACATAAGAATGAGTAATTTGCCAAGAAGACTTGGAAGGCCTAGGAGCGGAGCTTCTACCTCTAGATCGCCTGTGGCAGAAGACCCAAGGATGGATGGAGTGTTGATGGCACTCAAAAAGATCGACGATCTCCTTGACAGGCAGACCTAGGATAGGGATGCTGCCATAGCTCAAGCAATAGGAGCTCCGATAGCTACTGTCAATGCCAATAACGGCAATAGTGGAGGAAATGGGAACAACAGCGATAATGACCAGGGCAATAAAGTAGGTAATGATCCGGAGGAGGTTGTTGTAGCTAGGCAAATGGACCAGCTAATTGAGCAGTTCACTAAATTGAAGCCAACTCAGTTCGATAGAATTGAAGATCCTGATTTGGTGCCAAGGTGGATAGAGAAGCTTGAAAAGGCCTTTGGAGTATTGAGGTGTACAGACGAGGAAAAGGTACCACTGACGGTATACCAACTTGAAGGGACCGCAAATGACTGGTGGACTGCCACCAAGAATGGAGTTTTTCCAAAAGGGACGACCTTAACGTGGAATGCTTTCATTACGGCATTCAATGACAAGTATTTCTTCGAAACGGCCCGAGAAAGGAAGCAAGTGGAATTCCTACAACAAGGATGTCACGCCCCGCTCACCTTACGAGTGCGCTCATCTGCTCATGCCGTAAATTCAGTCCCAGGATACCCTTCTTTGTGATGATAAATAAATGACGCTCGCATGCGTAAGAGTGAAAGAAAAATAAATACATAACTCCATGCAAGGTAATTCAAAGCAAAACAAAGAATGAGACACAAGACAAAGAAAAGGGGTGATTTACATTTCAAGAGGACGTGTTTATACAAACGAGGCCAAGAACTAGCTAATGCTACTAGTTAAGGTCGAGGAAGACAAAAGGGTGAATAAAAGACAACCACTAAGCCCCACAAAAGAAGATCGTCTTCACAAAAGACAACTCCACAGTCGTGAGACCTCGAGCCAATAAGTGGTACTAGTGTCATCGGCTCGACTCATGTCCTCAGCGGGATCATAGTCCGAGAAAGTTTCTGATCGGACTTCTATGGTGTCCTCTTCCGTCTCATCCTCCGAATCAGAAATCTCAATCACCTCGATGTTCTCCTCTCTAGCTGGGATCTCCTCCGAAATGTTCCTCGAGCCTACTACGGAACCCTCTACCTCGACCTCATCACGAGAAGGATGGCACCACGATGGGACTACGCATTTTGAAACCTCGTGAGCCTTTAAAGGACCAGTGGTAACTTCCCCAACTCTCTTGAACCAGGCCTCAAAGCGATGTGGCTTCAAGTCTTCCTCCCCCTCATCAACCCATACTACCGTACTCTTCTTAACATAAACTATACCTTATCTATCTGGAAATTCATCAAAATAGGCCGTTATCTCCTTCAGATCGCCAAGACAGATCGGCAGCATTTTCAGGGCTGGGGATCTAGAAAAAGAAAGATCCCACGATGGGGTGAGACTTATGTTTCAGCAAGCTAGCCTAATCCTAAATTAGACCCTCGGTCCTTCCAGACAGTACAGTCATAACAACAACAAACATCCAATGGCATAAAGGCATGTATCGTTTATACGAAAGAATCATAACGTACAACTTGCGTAGAAATTGAAATCTAAGACCAGATATAAAGAATGTGACCCAAGCTTTCGTACTAGCCAAGAATCATAGCAAAACCATAGGAATTTATAATAAATTCAATTCTCAATCCACAACTCAATAGGCTATCATGACAAATAAACCCGCGTTAAGACGCGTTAGGTTTACTAACCAATTTTCAACTCATGTCAACATGTACAATTCCTTATCCCTCGTTAGGACGCATTAGGATATCATTCAACCACAACCCTGCATTAAAATGCCTCAAGGTATACTTAGGATGCAATCCTGCGTTAAGACGCCTCAGGATATGCTCACAATACGATCCCGCGTTAAGACGCCTCAGGATTTCCTCACAATACTATCCCGCGTTAAGACGCATCAAGATGTCATTGGCCTCAACAAATATCTCAAGTCGAGAAATGTCTTAACAATCATTTAATCACATTCTCATCATGAGAATTTCATAAAATCGATCACAAACCAAATGCTTGTCAAAATGATTGAATTTCATCACAAAAGTAACTTGAGAGTCGAGTAACCCATGGCCACATAATCAAAGAAAACTTGCCAACAAGCATATCACCAATTCAGTCAAAGGAACTACTATTTTTAGTAGCAAGCGAGTGCACATGACTCATTCCTCAACAATTCCATTCGATTTCCGCTCAACCAAGCATAACAGAATCATTAACTCATCGATCCTGCAGTAAAATCATCCAGTTGTGTCCCAAAGTTCTAATATAGGTTTAGGGGTTGCTTATCTTCGTTCCTATTAGCAAATTTTCACCAAAATCCCTTGTCGAGCTCAGCTTCCAAACAAGGTCGTCGCTGTCCAAAACAGGGCAGCAAAACGATTTAGGAAATATCCATCGTCAGAATCAATATATCTAATTTAGCCCCAATTTCATCAATTGTGGACCTTATTAACAACTCAAGGGATACTCTAGTATATCCTAACGACACATTTAGAGCATGGCGATACCATGAACAGCCCCTAACAGAACTGGTGTGCTCAGAATTGAAACAGAGCAAAAACCGGTTCTGTTCCTTCTTGCATTAACAATCCACGCATCACCCTTAACTCCAATTTTTTCCATCAATTCACTTGGAGAAACGTCAATCAACATGTTATATGTCTCACGATGAATTTTGAAGTTAAATAGCACTCCTAAGGCCTCCAAACAGACCGACTCTTCTCAGTTCACCAGCAGTCAGAATCTGTCCGAAAATTGAACTCCAATCCAACTATCAAAACCTAATTGAAACTTAACCCAATCAACGGCCCCAACTCAGTGAACATAGTACTACATGTCATGTAACTCCCATAAAAATTTTGGAGCCATTTGAAGTCTCTAGGTGGGCGAACTATAGCCCTCTCTCAGTTAGCTTAGAATCTATCCAGTTTTCTTTCAAAAATTTCCATGAATTAACCAGACCTCCAAAAATCACGAAACCAATTGGAGCTTGTTAAGGACAGGTTAAAATAACTTGTGGTGGTTGGCGGTCAGCCAAAAGGTCATGAAAGGTGGCATTCGTATGGACCGAACCGAGCGGCAGAAATTGGTCGGCAGGAGCAGTTTTCTGTTCTTGGAGAAATTGCACAAATGTGAGGAAGAAGAAGATGGCTCATGAATTTTGAAGAAGCAGCAGATGATGGAGTCCTAATCACTTTTGATTAGGCTTCTAAAAGTATGAGTGAGTGGATGATTAATGACCATCATCCATGCATTAACACTTGTCATAGAGTCAATTATATCAAGATTCCATTGACTCATTGATTCCACAGATTTTTTTTTGGAAGCCTTGGGGAGGAAGTAAATTTGTCAAATGACCAAAGTGCCCTTCTCAATTCATTAAGGCAAGGTTAACTGTCCAGGGGCAAAATGGTCTTTTCACATCTTTTGTCCGAAATTTCGTTTTCTTGATATTTTTCACCCTCGATAAGGCGGCGTCCAATCCATATTAAATGTTGGAATCCCTCATTTCCATTTTCAAATTTCAAGATCCTATCTCATGATCGATTTTCCGTCGATTGAAATTTTAGTTTGTCTCAAATTAACGGGTGGCTCCTGTGGATGTTACGCGTATCGAATCTGTGATTCTCATCACACTTAGGATAACTCAAACCACGGTAATTTTGATTGTCATGTAATAGCAAGGGTCTATCACTAGCCTCGACGACAACGATCGTCACAATTCGATTTAGGAAAATTTTGCAAATCACATTTTGGTTAAGCGGCATTACCCGCGTTCCAACCGTACAACACTAGCAATGATTTCTTTAATCGTTTTTAGATTGGCCTCGGCTCTAAATGTTTCCTCGACGATCCTTATGGTCAAAGTGTCGTTTTCTAATCGAGTTTCCCAAGTCCACGTACCTCGTTGCGCGTTAGCCTTTCCCCTTCGGTTAATTAGCCCGAGATTGATTAGATCCGAGCGAGACATAACTGAAATACCTCAATAGATATCTTACATTCAAAGGTCTCGAAATGACAGGAATTCAGAATGTCACATGTGTCAAAACCACTTGACAGTGGATCAATACGAAGTTGAGTTCTCTCGGTTGTCGAGGTACGCGCCCCGATCAGTAGAGGATCCGTTGGAAAAGGCGCGAAGATTTTGGGATGGACTGAGACCTGAACTTCGCAACCAGATGATAGCTCTGAACCTGAGGACTTACAAGGAAATATACGAACGGGGACAGATGATCGAGAGGGACTTGAAAGAGAGGAATGTCGCATCTGAATTACGGTTTAATTCATTCAGAGACAATCGCCAGATTGGTAAAAGACCTCTATGACTGGCAATAGATGCTTCGTCCCTCCAGTAAGAAAGAACATAATGAAGCCGCCGAACCTAGTGAACTGGAGTTGCCGCCTTTGTGGCAGAAGGCATGGTAACGGACCTTGTCCGACAAGGACCGGAGCGTGCTTCAAATGCGATCAGATGGGCCATCAAATGAGAACTTACCCAAATCAAGCTCTAGTGGCTAGACCTCAAGGACAACGATCACAGGCAAGACCATCAACTGCCACTCCTCAGAATGATCAGAACCGACCCCCAGCTTAGGGAAGAGTCTACGCTGTGGCGCGCAAGAAAACAAAAGAAGCGCCTGGTATGGTCACAGATACGGTTTATTTGTGAGACCAAGTTGCTTATTCTTTGTTTGATCCTGGCGCATCACACTCGTTTGTGTATGCTCAATTTGCTGATCTAGTTAATATGTAGTTGAAACTGTTGAGTGTGATATTGCATGTTGCTACACCGTTGAAGTATAATGTGTTGGATTCATTAGGATGCGCTGACTGTAAAATAGTCATTGATGGTAGTAAAGAGAGTATAGATTTGACTGTGTTGCCCATGTATGACTTTGATGTGATTATCGGGATGGAATAGTTGGGTAAGCAAAGGGCAGTAGTCGATTGTGGTAGCAGAGTAATTCGATTTTATCCGGATGGCCGCCCAAATTTTGAGTTCGTGGGAAGCCGAGGAGGAACCTCTATCCCTTTAGTCTCGTTGCTTGAAGCGACAAAGCTGATGACCGAAGGATGTCGGGCTTACTTAGTCGCAGTTATGGACACGACTGTCGTAAAACCTAAATTATAAAGTATTCCGGTAGTGCACGAGGTTCCTGATGTCTTTCCCTAAGAGTTACCAAGGTTACCACTAGAGAGAGAAATTGAATTCGTGATTGAGTTAGTTCCCGGAACGGAGCCAATCCGAAAGGCACCCTATAGGATGTCCTTATCGGAACTGAAGGAATTAAAGGTGCAAATGCAAGAATTACTAGATAAAGGATTTATTCGACCGAGTGCTTCACCGTGGGGAGCGTTTGTGTTGTTTGTAAGGAAAAAGGATGGGTCCTTGCATTTATACATCGACTATAAACAGTTGAATCAGGTAACGATAAAGAATAAGTACCCACTGCCGAGGATTGATGACTTATTTGATCAGTTGCAAGGAGCTTCGGTATTCTCTAAGATAGATCTGATGATCGAGTATCATCAGTTGAGAATTAAGAAAGAAGACATACCTAAGACAGCTTTTAGGACAAGATATGGTCACTACGAGTTCACTGTGATGCCTTTTGGATTGACTAATGCTTTAGCTGCGTTTATGGATTTGATGCATTGGGTGTTCAAGGAATTCTTGGATAGATTTGTTATAGTTTTCATCGATGATATTCTAATCTACTCAAAGAGTAACGAAGCGAATGAAGAGCATTTGAGGATTGTTTTGCAGACTCTAAGGGAGAACTCGCTTTATGCTAAGTTTAGCAAAAGCGAGTTCTGGCTAAATAAGGTAGCATTTCTTGGTCATGTGGTGTCTGGAGAAGGAATTGCTGTGGATCCTACGAAGATTGAAGCCGTTATGAGTTGGCCTAGACCTACTACGGTCATAGAAGTTCGGAGTTTCTTAGGATTGGCAGGGTATTGCTGAAGCTTTGTGGAGAAGTTTTCATCCATAGCCATTCCATTGACAAGGTTGACTAAGAAAGAAACGAAGTTCGAATGGACGGACAAGTGTGAAAGAAGTTTTCTAGAGATTAAGCATCGATTGACGACAACACCAGTATTGACGATCCCATCAGAACCCGGAGGCTATGAGATATATAGCGATGCTTTGCTAAAGGGACTGGACTGTGTGCTAATGCAATATGGGAGAGTGGTTGCTTACGCGTCACGACAATTAAGGCCACACGAGATGAACTACCTGACTTATGATTTGGAATTGGCAGCAATCATCTTTGCTCTGAAGATCTAGAGACATTATTTGTTTGGCAAGAAGTTCCAGATTTATACAGATCACCAGAGCTTGAAATATCTCTTTTTCCAGAAAGAATTGAACATGAGGCAACGTCGATGGAAAGAACTGCTCAAGGATTATAACTGCGACATTCTATATCACCTTGGAAAAGCGAACAGAGTCGCGGATGCGCTTAGTCTGAAATCAAGTATTGCTTGTCTATTGGTTAAAGGGTGGTTGTTATTTGAAAATTTAAGGGGTTCTGAATTCAAATTAGAAGTCGATCAACTGTCTAGTTTGGTAGCAACCTTGAGAATAGAACCGAAGATCCAAGAAAGGATAAAAGCCTTGCAGCCAACGGATCCAGAAATTCAGAAGATCCTCAAGATGTACACAAGAAAAAGGAAACCGGAGTTCCAAGTGTCAGATGATGGAATTTTGAAATTTCGAGAGCGTCTGTGCGTACCCAAGAATGAAGAGTTCAGAGAAAGGATTTTATCGGAGGCTCACAGGAGTAATTACAGTATCCATCCAGGTAGCACGAAAAGGTACCAGAACCTGCGTCAGCACTACTGGTGGAACGGGATGAAAGTGGACGTGGCAAAATATGTGGCGAAGTGTTTGACGTGTCAGCAGGTAAAGGCACAACATTGTAAGCTTGATGGATTACTACAACCTTTAGAGATTCCCGAATGGAAGTGGGAGCACGTGACCATGGATTTCGTAATGGGATTGCCAAGAAGCCAAAGAGGTCACGATTCCATCTGGGTAGTTGTGGACAGATTGACCAAGTCCGCACATTTCATTCCTGTGCGAAAGTACTTTGCGATGGACAGGTATGCCGAGCTGTATGTGCGAAAGGACATTTTCATTACGCATCTCTCGGTATGCGATCGCTAGGACTCGAGAGTATGTAGAAGGGAGTTACGCGCTTGTACCCAAGGTGCGGGGCGTGACAGCAAATTAGCATGAATTTAGCGACGAAAAACTTTTTCGTAGCTAAGTAGCAATGAAAAACGTTTTGTAGCTAATTAGCCATGAATTTAGCGACAAAAAGTTGATTTCGTCGCAACTTCACTAAATTTTTCTTAAAATTATATTAACGAATTTTGTGACGAAATTAACTTTTCGTAGCAAATTTTGCAACGCATTGTTGATTTCGTTGCAAAATATTGAGAATTAATTTATTTTTTTCAGAAATTTAGTGACAAAAAACCTCGTCGTGGTAAATTTGTCACGAAATTTGAGACGAAAAGTTGATTTCGTGCAACTTCACTAATTTTTTATTTTTTTTATTAAAATAATAATAACGAATTTTGCGATGAAATCAACTTTTCGTAGCAAATTTTGCGACGAAACTGGCCTTTTGTCGCTAATATCACATAAATACAAATAATAAAAAACAAAAAAAATCAAAATTAGTGAAAAAGGAGTATTTCGTCGCTAATGTCATATAAATAAAAATTAATATGAAATAAAAAATAAAATTAGCGACGAAAATATATGTTCTTCGCTAATTTGCGACAAACGCCGATTTTCGTCGCAAAATCAACACTAGGTTAAAAATTTTAAAGTTAGCGACGAAATGCATTATTCATTGCTAATATAATTAAATAAAAAAAAGAAAATATGCATATTAGGGACGAATTAGTTGTTTCGTCGATAATATCATTTAAATAAAAATTTAAAAAAATTAAAATTAGCAATGAAATATTCCTTTCATCGCTAATATCACATAAATCAAAATTAAGAAAAAAAAATCAAAATTAGCGACGAAACTTTCCTTTTGTCGCAAATGTGCGACAAAAAACGCATTTCGTCGCTAATGTCATATAAATAAAAATTAAAATCAAAACAAAAAATAAAAATTAGCGATGAATAAAGGTTTTCATCGCTAATTAGCGACGAATTTCCCTTTGCTACGCAAAATTTACGACCCAAATTTAGCGACGAAATTAAAATTCGCTGCTAAATTAGCGACGAATTTCGTTTTGCTTCGCTAATTGTGCGACATATGTTACTTTTCTTCGCTAATTATTTTTTTTAAAAAAAAATTATTGTTGTTTTCCTTTTTTAATTATTAATGGCTAATTATTTCGTTCGGGCGTCCGTTTTGGATGATTTTTTTTTATTTCATGTAATTTTTCAAGACGAATCCATTCGCAAACCGTCCCAAAAAATGCCATTTTCCTTGTCGATTTTGCATTTTCTCCCTCTGATACCATGTCTCGATATCGAAAGGACAGTCATTTCCCTCTTTATTGCTTCGATCTTTCCATGCCAGACTCATTATACCACGTCTTTTGTTGGGTGGAAGGGGTCCATGGAGTTTTATATGTTCAAATTAAGGCCATAGCTTTTAATGTGTGCATATAGTCGCATGGGTGAAGTGCATGGCGGTCACGGGTTCCATTCCCAATTATCACAATCTTTTTCGTTTTTATTTTGCTTTTGTGAATTAAAGCAATTACATAAATACAATAATTAAGAATATTTTAATTATCTTAATAATTTTTAATTTTAAATTAATGATTGATGATTATGTTATAGAAAAACTTCAAAAGATAAATAAATATTAATAAAATAAATTGTCACGCCTCGCACCCCAAGCACAGGCGCGCAACTCTCTACGAGCAAACTATCGAGTCTCAGGATTCACTTACCGAGAGATGCAAAAAATAAAATAAAATAAAGAAGCATGCAGAAGCGATAACATACATTCCTCCATACAAAATCCGTAATAACGAGAACATCACATAAAAAATATGTGCATCACAAGTTCTTACAAAAGTGCAAGTGAGTTAACCCTGCTAATAGGTCGGGGTAGTGGGACTGAACCAAAGACAACTATATCAAAGTCCCAAAAGAAACTAACAGACGAGGTCATTAAAAACGATCAAGCAAAAGCGGGAAATCCTTAGGTCGAACCGCTGGAATCGTCGGTCTCCTCAGCATCCTCCGTATGCTTGTAGTCGGAAAAGGTCTCGGAACGTACATCCACGGTGTCCTCCATCATGTCGTCCTTCAGCTCGCCCTCTGAGGTGTCGATCTTAATCACCTCAACCGTATCCTCCAAAGTAGGGGTCTTCTCAGGTATGTTCCTCGAGCCAGCTACAGACCCCTCGACCTCTACTGAATCCCGAGTGGGGTGACACCAACTAGGAATAACCTCGCGAGGTACCTCCATGGCCTTCAGTGAACCAGTGGTAACCTCGCCTATCCTATGGAACCATGCTTCGAACTTATGTGGTTTCCAGTCTTTACCGCCCTCGTCGACCCAAACTACTGTACACTTCCTAACATACACAGTACCTCTACCATCCGGGAACTCATCAAAATAAGCCGTCATTTCCTTCGGGTCGCCCAATCGAGTTGGCAGCATCCTTAAGGCTTAGGGTTTGAAAATATGATCCCACGATGGGGTGAGATTGACATCTCAGTAAAACAAGTCCTAATCTTAGGTCAGGCCATCGTGAACAAGAATACACAACAATAACATACGACACTCAGCAGTCATAAAGACACCACAGAATGCAAGCGACTGTCAATCAAACAATCATGGCATCATAACTTTATAATCAAGCCAGACAGGCGATATAAGTCAACCCACAGATTCCACCATTCAGAACTATCTCATGAATCATGTTAGCGTTTAGAACGCTTCAGGCTCGGTCTGCGTAATTACACCTCAGACCATCCAATTGACAAACTCGCGTAAACGCATCAGGTTTTCAATTTTATTCTAGGCCTGTGTCGACACATATCAAATCTCGTCCCACGTCTCCACGCATCAGGACATTGGCCATTTTATCCTCGCGTCTTAACGAATCAGGGTACAATTCAACACAATTCTGTGTCTCAACGCATCAAGGTACCATAAGTTTCTCAAACATGCCAAACATTCATTTTAATTCGAGATTTCATGATCAAGTACAAGCTCATGCGACAAGTTAAAAGTCTACGGCATACGAGATAGTCAAACTCATCACCCAAAGGTGGCAATCAACTCATGGCACAAGCATTTAACAAGCATTCAAGCCATCAACAACTCGCAAGGATGAACATTAATCAATCACACCATAATTCACGAAATCTAACTCAATTCGCACCCAATTCATCCAGTCGAGTCCAATCCTCCTAGCCAAGGTTTAGGAACTCCTTACCTTATGCTAAAATCAACAATAATCCTCTTTCAAGCACCTCAAGTACTCGGCCCCAAGCAATCCAAAACAGGGCAACTTGCATCTAATAAAATTCCATCCATTTCATCAATTTTTCTTCGCTCAATTATCAAACCACCAAGCATAAACCTCAATAACATATCCATTGACATTCTAATATGCCCCAATGAAGAATTTAGAGCTCGATTCCACCATTAACAGCCCCGAAGGTTTGAGCATACACAGAACCGAAACAAGGCATTTTCGGTTTTGTGTAGTGCCTAACTAATCAAGCCATAAACTACTCTTAAGCCTTAATTTATCCACTAATCTACTTGCTAACATAAAGTTCTAGGTGTTGGAAAGCCTCATCGAAAATTTGAGGGCAAGGTGACACCCGGAAGTCCACGAACGACGCCGATTCTTCCAAGTCCTTCACCGGTCAGATTCTGCCCTTCAAATACAACGCCGTTTCGGCATCAAAACTCCGTCAAATTGTCCAAACTTTTACCACAGCTCAGTATATGAGTGCCCTAGATGTCTATAAAAATTAGCCGAAAATTTGAGACAATTCAAAGTCCTACGGAACTCAAACGGTGACATACCTCCAGCTGCGACGAATTCTGTTGACTTTCGGGGAAATGGCTGGTCGGAACTCCTTAGGGGGTCAAACACCAAGCTACTACTTGGAGGTGGTCGGCTCGAGTCCAGACGACGGTCGGAAGGGGTGTTTGACGGCGGCGATGGAGGCCAGTCGGTCTGGTCGGGCGGTGGCAGTCACGGTTTGAGGAAGAAGAAGAAGATGGCTATGGTGATGGAGGTTCGGCTAAAGGGGAGAGAGAGAGGAGCGTATACACAAAATGGCTTGGTCAAACAAGTGAGAATGGTAGGTTAAAAATATTTATTAAATGCCAATTAGACATCCTTTGACACTTGTCCACATGTCCATCAATTGTTCATCCAATGGCTGTTATTTCTCCCAATTTTCAGCAACTATAGGGGTGTATCAAAGACCAAAATGCCCTTATTCCATTTATTAAGACAAGGTCAAGACTTGAAGGGCAAAACGGTAATTTCACCCTCATCGTCCGAAATGTCGTTTTTCCAATTTAAATTTTCTTCGATAAGATGACGTCCAATCCAATTATAATGTTAGGATTCTTGATTTTTCATTTTCTAATTTCGAGACTCGTCTTTGAATCATTTCTCTGTCAAATGTGATTTCGGACTGTCGCGAACTGACGGACGGCTTTTGCAGACGTTACGCGTATCGACTCTGTGATTCATATCACATTTAGGGCTCGTCAGTTCGTGGTGACTTTGATTGTCTTGTAATTGCGAGGGTTTATTACTAGTTCCGATGGTCTAGATCGTCTTCGTCCGATTTAGAAAAATTTTGCAAATTATATATTGGTTAAGCGGCATCACCAGTGTGCCAATCGTATAACGCTAGCAATGCGTTCCTTAATCGTTCTTAGATCGGCCTTTTATGGCTCTAAATGTCCCATCGACAATTCTTATGGTCAAAGTGTCATTTCCTATTTGAGTGCCCTAGATCCACGTACCTTGTCTCGCGTTAGCCTTTCCCTTTTGGTCAGTTAACTTGAGATTGATCATATCCGAACGAGATATGATTGAAACATATCATTAGATTCATTCTCATGAATGAGTCTCGAAATGACAGAAAAAATCATAATGTCACATAAATATTACTATCAATAATTAAAAAGTGAAAAAATATCATGGCTAAAAAAAAGTGTCCTAAGCTAAATTGATCAAATTGAATGGTTTAAAACTTAACACAACTGCAAATCATCGCTAATTTTTTCGGATAGTTTCATTCAATATTAATAGTGAGGATTCAGAATATCACACATTAATCAACTAAAGGGAGATTCAATAACTAAAAGAGAGATCGAATCTTTGGGATTTAAGTTTTGGATTCTAGCCAGTTGAAAGGGTATTCCAATCAATTCAAAGATCATTCCAATTCCATCAGTAATGATAATACAGAATATCACACATTGATCAATTAAAGAGAGATTCAACAACTAAAAAAAAGTTTGATTTTTTAGGATATGATGTAAGCTCTCACAATATCTATCATCTTGAATTAGACTTTTTCTCTGTCCACAATAAAACTAAGACGGGATAAACCAAAGTTTTTCTGCCATTTATCTCTTAAATATTTTTTGGTTGAAAAAAAGAATGCCATTCATACATTATAATAATCAATAGATACATAGAGAGCTTTTGATTCTAGCAAATAAGTCCATTTTAGATTACAAATGATATCATACTTTTGTAATTTAGATTACGTGTTTTGTTCTCAAGGTCATTGTACTTTTGCTCATTAATGATGATTATTATTTTTGAGACATTTTTGTTATTTATGTGTAATAGTTATTACGATGAGATACGATATTGTTGTTGTCAATAATATTGTTTTTGCTATTATTATCATTATCATCATTGTTGGTATTGTTGTTAATGTCGCGAAATTAACAATGACATTTGTCATATTTTTGTAATGGAACATCGCTAATTTTGTCGCTAATTGGCAACAAAATGAATTCGTCACAATATTAGTGGGAGAGTCAGAGTCTACAAAACAAATTTATTGCTAAAAATTAGCGAGGGAAAGAGTGTTCGTCGCTAAATAGCACAAGGGATTTAGTGACGAAAACGGTGTTCGTTTGCTAATTGAAATTTTACGACAAAAAGAAAGTGTTGTTGACACCTGATTTTTTACTAGTCTTTTTCAGTCTTATTTTGAAAAATCATAGACAATCCATAAAAAGTAAAAAAAAAAAATTACAAAATCAACTTTGGTGACTTGGCCAAGCCCAAGGAACCATTTTAGACCAAAAAATAATATTTTTTTGTATTTTTCATATTTTTTGGTATTTTTATAAAATAGGAAAATATCCAAAAATTCAAGAAAAATAACATTTGAGGTCACAAAAATATGGCAAAATAGTCAATATTTTTCTTTTAATTCCCTTATATTTTTGACCTCATAAAAAGTCCAAATTCAAGTTTAATTTTATGTGTTCCTTTGTTACACGTATGATTGAATTTGGTTAAAAAAATGTCAATTGAGTCTTTTAATTTGTAATTTTGGCATTTTTAGGGTCTTGACATTCAATCTAATTGTTCTTCATTGCAATTTAGCCCAATTATTTGTACAAATTGCTCAATTACATAAATTGGGCAAAATTACATACTTTATTGCAATTTAGTCCTTGAATTTGGGTATAATTGAAATTACTTTCAATTCAAGGGCTACATTTACCAATTGAAGCCATTGCCCAATGTATTTCATCATTCTGAGTCGATCGACAAAGGTGGTTTGGTCCAATTTGACTGTTTGGACCTTCAATTTCGCAATTTTTCGAATTGTAATTAAGGACAAATTTAGGGTTTTTATAGAAATTGACATGAACTTTTGAGCAAAATCACATTTTTGGATAATAATCATGTCCTAAGTTCGATTTTGAGGTTTAATTTGCAAAAATTCCCCGCGAATTAGGGTTAATTTTGGAAAATCAAGTCAGAACAGGTTCTGACCGATCAGATCGCCCGGTCGGACCGGTCGAACCGGTTCGCTACAGTGTCGTCTTCTTCTCCAGACTCCCATGCAGATGAACAATGCAAGGCTGAACTTTGATGGCAAAATTGATTGATCAATTGACCACAATTGAAGACGCATTGGTGGGGGTTTAATGCTTCAGGCTATTCTCCGTTGATTGATATCGGAGTCGTGACCAATGGTCACCGGAACAGAGAGTAATCGACTAGTCAAAGTTGCGGTATTTGCAAAAGTCAACTCGGACCAAATGCACCTCAAATTTGCATCAAATAAAGCTCGACGAAGGATCTAACGGGATTGGACGGAAACCCAGCAGATTCCGTCACCATCCGATGATCGAATGGCGCATGGGAGGCACATGAGAGGGTAAAATGCATTTTCCCGTTCAACGCCAAAACCAAAAATTGTATATAACATTTGGGGACTGATTCTTGAGGGGAGGGTGATTCATTTTTAGTTGGAGAGAGTGAACATAATAGAGGGAGAGAAGAGAGAGAGAGAGAGAGAGCTCGCCTTCCATCGCTAGTGTCGAGGGCTTGAGCTCAAACTGGTACGGTGCTGGTCAGGCCATTCTAGGCTAGACCAAGGCCAAAGTCCATCACTGGAAGTTCACCCGAGCACGTAGAGAGCGATCGCAATCGCCGGCGTCGCCTGAAACGCCGAAAAACGATAGGTCGAACTTCAAGCTTAGTTCCTGTTCATTAATGGCAGATCTGTGTTTCGGCCTTAATCTTTACAATTTATGTGTGTGAATTACATTTGAGACATTACTAAGCATGGCTTTGTGTTTTGATTGCATCGAAATCGAGTCAAACCTCGCATTCGAACCTCGTCGCCATTGTCGATTCAGTCGAAGCTTGTATAGGATAGCCTAGACCTTACTAGGTCAATCAGACCTGTAGGTAAGTCTTCTGAACTTTAATTGAAGGTGTTATGTGAAGAAATTGGCCTGATGTGCTCTGAATTGTGCTATTGAACTGTCATGCCCATATACTGTGTAAACTTCATTATTCTTGATTTTGTTTGCGAAATTTTATGATGCTACGATATGTTGTAGGTGTAGACAAATCGATTGCCACTAGATTCAAGTCGATTGGTCAAGGTTTGGCCCCGATCAACAGTGGAAAAATCTCGGCCGTCCGTTTTCATGGTATGCATTGGGAGGTTGAAGATGAATACGTGGCGAGTCAACAAGTCAAAGGTCTAGGTGGCAGCACGTGATTGGTCCACGTGGATGTCGAGTCAGCTCGACCGTTAGTTTGTTAGGCTAAGTCAGTTTTGATCGAGCGGCTTAGATAAATCGAGTCTAATTTTTAATGGCCGTCCGATTAGTAATTAGAAATATTCGAAAATAGTTTTAAAATCGAAAAATCAAAATAGGTTGAAACGGTGTTGTTTATGTTAGTGGTCAAGCGGCGTCGTTTAGGTTAGTGAGGACGGATGGTCTAGATCGGGTCTTGGGTTCTAATCGTGACTGTAGATTTAAGTAATCAGATTTGACAAATGAAATTTAGTCGGTTTTTGATCTAAGCCATAGGTTTTTAATAAGTCAATCCAATGGTTGTGGAGTAGCCACATGATTCAATACGAATCGTTGGATTAAATCCGAATAATCAAAAATAGAAAAATCTGAAACGTCCTTTTGGAGGTTAAGGCCGCGCGGGTCCGGGTCTGGGCTGCGTTCTGTTCCGAGTAGGTCAGGTCGACTCGGTCCAAATCATTTTTTAATAAAAAATCCAGAAAAATCACTTTTAAATAAAAAACAAAAAAATCCTAGAAAATTCTAAAAAATATTAGGAAATTCTAGAAAATCCCAAAAAAATGTAGGAAAATTGTGGAGAATTCCTAGACACTCCAGAAATTCTCAAAAATTAAGAATTGATCACAGACAATTGGTCAATTCTATTTTTGGGATTTCTTATTTGTTCTCCTGTAGAATGACGATATTACCCTTTAGGGGTAAATCGCCTCTACTTAGTATATGAGATAGGTTGAGAATGCCAAGGTAAGAATTAGGGTTGGGTAGATGACCAATTCTTATGCTTGGGTTTTCGAATCTCGTCCTTTTTTTGAAAATGACGGATTTACCCCTCAAAGGGTGAAGTCACTTCTAAAATTCCAATTTTTTTTTGAAAATTCCCGAAAAATAGGAAATGAGTTGGTTTGGTGACCAATCCTATTTCTACCATCTTTTGACTCCATATTTCATCTAAAATGGTAAATTTTCTCTTCTTGGGCAAATTATCGCAAAAATCTTCAAAATTACGATTTTTCCCATAAGGGTAAATCATCTCGAAAATATTTCTGAGCCTTGATTGACATTTCTCTAGGCTAATAGGGCCTTACTAGATATGTCACGCTGTATTCATGTGATTTATCTGCATGTTTTGGAACCTTGATTTGCGCATTCATTTTATTGATTGTGTTTATTAGGATAGACACTCCTATCTGCATGAACTATTAGATTTAGGTTTCCCACCTCATTCATCTGCATGAAATCTTAGGTTAGACAAGTCACTCAGCTTAGGTACTGAAAGGGCGTCAGCTCTGGCAGTTGGCGTAACAAAGTCCCCGATCTCATTTCTCTGATTTTCGCAGAATTGAATAAAATGCTCCCAACTATTCGATAGGGTTTCCATTCATACCCTCTACGAAATGATTAGTGGCGACTCCTTGGCATGCACACATGTCACTTGTCACCAGACCACATCGAAGGTCGACCACGTATACCGCCGTTGTGACTTGGGTAACGGGCCTTGAGAGAGGTCCATGTCCGATCAGAGGGTACGACCCATTAACCCGCCATGATCTCGAAAGGATCTCGAAATCCGGGTCGTGACTGACTGGCGACTCCGCTAGGGACTTATTTCAACCTAGAATCTCTGGTTATGAATTGTTGAGGACTTGAGCCGATTAAAAGGTTGATTGGTTTATTTGACCCTATTTTCTGCAGATGCTCTCGAAGGTGAGGCACGTAACCTAACCATTGTGTTAAATAGTTTTGCAGATTGGAGAAATAAGGGATGGAGTGTTTGTTGACATCTTTCCTACAGGTTGGAGTTGGGATTGTATGTTTATTTTTAGGCATATATTGAAGCGATATTTGATACAAACTGCTGTGCATGACATTGCATTGTGATGATCACAACACATCGCACACACTGGCGGTCAAACCCCGATTGCAAACCACCTTTAGGTTACCTTAGATAGGGAAAGGGTGCAAAAGTATCTCGTGTGTGATGGCACTTGAGATTTTCGTGTTCATTCCCACTCACAATCCAAATTAGTGATATCTAACCCTCTTGGATGTGTACTCTTGGGGAGGAATATGCCATATTTGGATCGTGGGAGCTTGAGCCATAGGTCCCTCACCATATTTTATTTTTAGAGTATATTCTCACTTGTCTCATACGCATGTCTGTGGAAGGTTGGAATACCTAAAACCACCCATTGTTACAGGGGAATATTGGACGTTCCCCGGGTTTTGGTTGGTAAGGCATTTACTTTTAAATGTATTTCCTTACTCACAATTTTATGGTGTGTTCATGTGTTGCATATTATTCACATCTACATGCATTGCATACATTCTAAAATCAATTAGGTGACTGATTGAAATAACGACGATAGGGGATAGGATGTCGTTGTTTCCTAAAAGTTCGACGGAGTTGGCAACCTTCGAATATCTAAGGAAAGTCACTCGTCTTGGGCCGAACACAAGGTTGCATTTTTCTAGGTTTGTATATGGCCGAGAGCTGACTGGACGTAAACTGGGATATGTCGAAGACTGCCAGACTAGTTATTATGTCAATAACCTTAGGTTTAAGTGGCAGACAAATGAGATGTTCAAGCACTATCTAGAGGTGAAAAGGCAGTACTGCAATGGCTTAGCTAGAGAAGCCTATGCCCGCCGAAAAGCTAAACGTCAAGCCAGGGAAAATCAACCAATGATCTCTCTTTAGGGAAAGAAAGATGCCTGCAACCAAGACGAAGCAAAGGCGTATCATACTGAAAAAGACAAAATCCAAGAAGACCCCTGAAGTCATTGTATCGTGGACCAAAGAGTGGTCAGAGGAATTAAAGTATCTCAACCGACCCGCTGGAGATTATTCTTCACAATCTAAAGGACACTCAACTAAGGGAGGAGTCCTGATTACCGAGTCGTGTCCTGAAGAGGAGCAAGACAAAAATGCAATCAAGAACCTTGATGAACTGTCACCCCGAAGAAGATTAGATCTTGGGGAGGGATAGTTTATATGCCATATTCCATTGGTCTTTTATGGCTTTCTTGTTTTAGAATAAATCTGATTGGTGTCTCTCCCTTCTCGAGGCCCCTCTCTATCTCTCTTTCATAGTATATCTTCTTTGTAATAAGGAATTACTTCAGTAAGCTCCACAATTGATATTTTCACCAATGGAATGTGACATTGTTATTTCCTTTAGTCACTAAGATGATTCTGACTAATTGCATAATTCTCTTGTTTGAAATTCAAATTAGACCTTGAGTCCGATTTTTCATACCTGAGAAAGACCCTAATTTCCATTTCATTAACTAAAATATGCAATTAAATCAGTTCATGCGTATTTCACGACATTAGAATAATCACATGTTTAAAGTAATCTTTGGCGATTGATTTTTCAAAATCATTTGCATATTTTAGACTTGATAGGAAAGAATGACATCCAAGTGTTCAAAGTCCCTCGAGCGGAGTTCCTAACCTGGTGGGGCAGCATGGGTGAAGCTAGCCAAAAGTACGCCAAATCGCGACTAGGATATCTGTTGGACCTGATGAAGATGAATGTCTACCTGCCTTTATCCAAGCCATGGCACTTTATTGGGAACCCACCACCACTACGTTCTATATGTAAAGACTGGAGGTTATCTCCACCCTTGAAGAATATAGCGCCACCATTGGGGTTGAGTTTACTTACTTGTTAGTCCAACCTCCTATAGGGTTTGAGTCTTTGAGTCAATTAGCTGAATTCCTGGATACAAACCTCAACAAAATCAAAGTAGACGCTAAAAGTAATTCTGGGCGAGTTTTCCTATCCTTTCTTCTAGATAGGTTTTCCAACCTCCCTACTAGCAAATGAACTAAATCTGGTAGAGCTTTTGTCTTGACATTCTTTAGCTTTGTCCTATTTTCGATCTCGTCTGTAATAGTGGTCAAACAAGTCTATTATGGGTGGGATTAGTCAAACCTTATCCTCATTGAAATCTTCCTCTCCTTCAACCTTTTTGAGAAAAGCAAGAAAGGAATCTTTAGAGCCTCTAGTGGTCTCTTATACTTATGGTTCACATCCCATATCAAACAATTTCATATCCGTATGGGTTTCACTTAGATTAACTCTGATGCCCATCTTCTTAGAACTTTTACCAAAACTCATACACGTATTCCTAAATTCAACTTTAAAGAATGGAAGGAATTTCTTTGAACTCTAAAGCCGGAACAACTCCGATGGCGGCTTAGACTACCAACACTGGATAAAGTCAGACTCACATGTAATGACGAAGACCTAGTCCCCTTGTTAGGATTCACAGGCACCATCGTATATTATCCAAGGAAGGTTGTCCGACAGTTTGGAACATTGCAAGAGATCCCTTCATTACAACGACCAGATGTTTTGTCGTTTGACTTGCCAAGAGAGATTCTCATAGTGGAAAAGAAGAAGCAATTCGAAGTCAAGGTGGAATTTATCATACGCTCTTTGAAAGACTCCCAAACTGAAGACGTAGAATGGCCAGACGATATGACTCATGAGATGAATACTCATAAGGCTTCTACAGAATACATCTGACGCTTTGAGGAGACTAGAAGCGGCTTTATCGAGCCTTCTGTACGTGAATACATTGTGTTGTACGTGCCTGGAGTGGAGCCGTATATGCTTGAAGACATGGGATCACCGTCATATTCGGGGGATGGGGAATCTCAGACTGAAGAATCCAATCTTTGCTAGGACGATGAGGGTGCCTTAGACCCTAAGCGTCCTAGACTTAGATAGACTATTTTGTCAAATGTAAAACGTGCGAACATTATGATGTTTTCTTAGCATTTAGATACTCATTTGTATTAAATGTTACTTCTGGCACATGTGTATGAGCATAAACATGTTTTGTCGATATATCAAAAAACTATCGTCTAAGATTGCACTTCCTTCAATTTCATGAATTCTTTGACAAATGATTGAAAGAACTGCTCACGTGAGATTAAGGCTCACAAATTAGTCCTTTTTCTCATTTATCAATAGAAAACATGCAATTCAAAGAATCCAGTACTTTCCTTATCTGTCCTAAAGAGATACTTACTTGTTATTTTCAAATAACCAAGTGCTCTCTAATCACAGAATTACCAAGATATCATTTCCGTGATCGACTTAAGACGAGAATGGAGCAATAGGAGTTGACTCTACGAGTGGACATGTTGGAGACCCAGATGACTACTATGACTACCATGATGGCTGAAATTAAGGCAATATTGGAAGCCTCTCAAGCCAGGCTGACAGCAGTACTTAACCTGAACGACTCAGGTCAATCCTCAATACCCAATACAATTGACAAAGGGACAGCTGAAGGTGCCCAACATGTCGTAGAGGACATTCGTGCGCCAAATATCCAACCATAACCGAAGATGCCCCCTGTTGTCATTAACCTCAAGAAGGTGCAGTCTGTGAAAAATGTAGTCGAGACTAAAAGAATAGCCAAAATTGAGGAGTGCTTGAGTAGTCAAGGCTATGAGTTAGCCCGTTTTGACAAGATATCTCCTTTTGCCAAAGTAGAGACTCCTCCGGACTATAAAGAGCTAGACTTTGTGAGAAAGTACAACGGGACAGGCTGTCCACGTGTTCACTTCAAATACTACCTGCGTAAGATGGCGCACTATTCCAACTATATTCCTTTGCTGATGAATACGTTCCAAGAGAGTTTGCTGGCGCCGCTCTGGCTTGGTTTATTGAGTTAGATCTTGATGAATATGACGGATGAGAACATCTTGCTGACGATTTCCTTAGCTAGTATAAGTTTAACACGGCTACGGCCCCGACAAGGGAAGATCTGTTACGAACTGTGAAAGGAAGAGTAGAAACAATCAGAACATATGCCCAGAGATGGCGTGCTTTGGCTACTCAAGTGAAACAGTCAGAAACAGTTGGAAGATAACTTGATTGACCTGTTCTTGAAGGCACTTCAGTACGAATACTTCGGCAGATTAAACACCTTAGGATGCCAAACTTTTACACATTTGATAAAGGTAGCCGAGAGATTAGAGTGGGCTTTGAGAGAAAGAAGTCTACAGTAAACTTCGACGAGAAAGCAATATCCCTTGATAAAAGAAAGAGAGGCTGGAGTTGACATAACCTTTATACCGGATTCCCATAAACCCAAGATGTTCGCTAATTTCAATCAGGCTAAAGGAGGATTGTCGTGGTCCATGTCTAAAGGGCAAGAGCCTAGGAAGAGGCAGCCTCGGAAGTAATTTTCTCAACTTCCCAAATCGTTATCCTAGTTGCTCCCGATGTTATTAGAACAACACTTGGTGGCAAAGGAACCTTCCAGGGTAAATCCGGCGAAATATCCTGGTTTTGATGAAAGCCAGACTTGCACCTATCATATGGGTGAAAGAGGACACAATGTAGATAATTGCTACATTCTTAAGTTGAAGGTTCAAGCTCTCATTGATAATCAAATTTTGAAATTCGATGATGTGACTCTAAATGTGCAAGATAATCCACTCCCTGATTACCAAGCAATTGGTGCAATATTTGCTGATGAAGAAGAAAACCACCTTGATTTGAAGGTGAATATACCCAAGCTAACCAACATTTTGGTAATCGCCTCGTCATATCCAAAAGAGGAAGAAGTGTCGGCTGAAATAAAAAAGCTATGTATTGCCAAAATAATGAGCCTAGGGATAATGTCGAGCATGGCTGATGAAGAGTTTGAAGGAATTAAAGCTTCGGTGAACTTAGAATGGAACCAGTTTGTGGTTGAAATCGAACGAGGAAATATGTGGAATGTCCCACATGAAAGTCTGGTAGACGATGTAAAGCTGATTACCGAACTAGAAAAAGAGCCTGACAAAGACGAACTGAAAGTTACCAAGCGAAGTCTGGCTGATCGCAGATTTGTAACCAAAGCACTAGAGAGAGGCAAGGTTATAGATAATCTAGGCGAGGATTCTGGTGGGTACAATTTTAAAGTAAAGTACTCCGCTCCACCCAGTTTCTTCCAAAGAATGGAGGATATCATTCCTGATGGATAGGGAGGTATGGATAATCCTGTTCAACCAGAAGTCTAGGGGGATGTGATAGAACCTTTTACAGAAGAACTTGAATCGTCACTCAACCAGGTGATATCGGGACATTTCCTACGCATAGAAGAACGAGTGAATGATCTCTCGAGGGAGATGGAGGACGCGTCATTTCGATTGACAACGTACGGTCATCCTTAAACAACAGATGATAAGTTTGACACAGAGCAATACGTCATGATGGAGAAATTAATAACCTAGTGGCAAAGCCTGACTAAACTATTCAAGAGTAAGAAAACACTTGAAGTTTGCAATTTCAGCAGAATCAAGTGATGCTGACAGATACCACCAGTCGGAATACGAAAACTTCCTAGAGGACTTGGGCGACACAGTGGCAATGATTGAAACTGCTACGACTGTAGTAATCAAACTGGATGAGCTTGACAGCCTAAGCCAAGAAGAGAATTGTCGGATGAAACCTGTGGTAATTCACCTACCAAGAGATGAAACTGTTGATGAATCTGAACCAGAGGCATCCCACCTGACGACGGTAACCACACAAGTCCCGCCGGTAGAAATCTACGATTCTAAGGCAATTCATTGAAACTATGGGATATGAGAAGTAGATGCCGTGATGAGGTCCGGAAGATTTTACGCCCCAAGGGAAGGCGAATTTGAAAAGAAGCAGGCGTCGAAAGAAGATGTGGAAATGCTCTTATCCTTCGTTAAAACCATCGAATTCGAGGTAATAGAGCAGTTAAGGAAAATGCCAGCACAAATATCTCTGTTACATTTGTTCATCAACTCAGAGAAACATAAGGATGCACTGCTAAAGGTACTAAATGAAATACATGTCCCTGAAACCATCAACGACATACAGCTGGGAGACTTTGTGGGGGCAATTGATTGAGCTTCTCAGATGAAGATTTCCCCATGGAAGGAAGAGGGCAGAACAAAGCCTTATACATCACTACACACTGTAATGGAAAAAAGAGTAGCACACGTGCTAGTTGATAACTGATCTGCTTTTAACATCTGCCCATTAGCTATATTGAGAAGTTTGGGCATCAAAGAAGAAATGATTCGAACCTCCAAGGCGGCTATTAGAGCCTTTGATCGAATGAGGAAAACAGTGATAGGCGAAATTGAATTAGATGTGCTCATTGGCCCAACCAAATTCTCCATAAACTTTCAAGTAATGGATTTGCCAAGCGCATTTGGATTCCTATTAGGGAGAGCATGGATCTACATCGCTAGAGCTGTGCCTTCAAGTCTACATCAGAAAGTGCGATTCATGATTGATAGAAAAATAGTTACCGTCCATAGGGAAGTTGATCTTCCTGCGTATCAGAATAGCTCTATCTCCTACATTAAGCCAGAAGTTAAGCAAGAAGCTAGCTATCATTCCCTAGAGTTGGTTGCAGCGATTCACACTCCTGTAGAGGCAAAACTAAAGACCCCGTTTATCTCCCAAGCTAACCTTTTATCGGCTAAAATGCTACTAGTATATGGGTTCAACCTAGGAAAAGGTCTTGGCAAGCATGGTCAAGGAATCGGCGCACTACTACAATTAAAATCCAACGAGCATAAGACATGATTAGGATATTAGAGCACTCGTATTGGTGATTTCACCTCTAAGACAGCAGGCCGAGGCCGAGGTAAGAGCCGTGGACGCCAGAAAAACCATAAGGATTCCTTCATTGGTTCTCCAGCCTGGAAAGGTAAGTCTAAGATGTTCAATAGCCCTTTGAACGAATACTTCAGCAAAGACTCTAAGTGGCTGTCAGAAGAAGGGACAACCCCGTCAACGGAACCGGATCTATCAAACCTTTTTATGGATAATGACTCTGTGAACGCCATTATAGAGTGGCTTGATGAGGAAGTCGATACTTCTTAGTAAAAAAACCTCTCCCTCGCTTTTAATATTGTATTTAAATTCCTACATTTCTGCACACTTTTCTTTTTTTGTTGTTTGAAGTAGAGGTAGGAAAACGCCTGTGGATCTCCGACCGTTGGTCCAAATAACGTAACTTGTAATGCGATTCATTTTTGCATTCAATAAAACACACAAGTTTTATTAAGGACATATGGGACTACAAATCAGCCTAATGATGATACTGGTCTGCTATATGGGAAGCTTGAGGCTTGATTTGTCATATGATTTCTGATTTTAAATAGATTTTCAAGGAACAAGAATGTCCAAGGATACAAGGACTAGTACCATTTATACCCGCACTTATTTTGAAATCTCTTTTGAAAAGATTTTTCACACTCATGCATCGCATTTTCATATCAAATAGAAACTAACCATTCTCATGACATTTCAGGTATATCATCTTAAACATGCATACTAGGTCATTGTGCGAACGGGATCACCAAGATAATTACTCCTGTGATATTGAGGAAGATGCAGACGAGGGTTACGCAGCTATCCGTAGAGATTATAGTGCCTTCGAAAATTCGACACCTCCCACTTCTGAAGAGAGAATAGTCATTAACTTGGGTAATGCCGCAGATGTCAAAAAAGTCAAGATTAGTGGGCATCTATCCCGAGCTGAAAGACTCAAATTTATAGAATTACTTAAAGAGTATCAAGATTTCTTTGCATGGTCATACGCCGATATGCCGGGTTTGGATCCAAGAATTGTGGAACATGCGTTACCCATAGATCCTAGTGTTAAACCAGTTAAACAAGGCGGTAGACGGATGAAAGCTGAGTTAGAAGACAGAATTAAAGAAGAAGTGATGAAACTTCTTAGAGTGGGCTTTATTGAAGCTATCCTTTACTCAGATTAGATTACAAACACAGTCCCCGTCATTAAAAAAGATGGCAAAGTCCAGATTTGTGTGGATTATCGAGACTTGAATAGAGTAAGCCCAAAGGATGATTTTTCACTTTCCCACATTGATGTGCTGGTGGATAGTACGACACGGTACGAATTATTCTCATTCATGGATGGATTCTCCGGATATAACTAGATCCTCATGAAACAGGAGGACAAGCTGAAAATTGCATTTACCACCTCTTGGGGAAATGTCACGCCACGAATCCGGCAAGCACGCGAAATCCCACCTGGCCGTTGATCTTCAATTATCTCCCAAGATCCCTTGGCCAATTAATCATAGCTCCAAAATAATACGAGGTCACGGAAGCAATTAAACAGCTCCGTACAAATCCACAATCAGATGACTCAAGGCAATAGGGTATACACTTATCCTCAATATCACAGTCGGTTACAAAACTAACTCCAAACAATACACAGTTCCTACGGTCTCATTCAGATTCTTTAAGACTTCCGCCAACAACTTGCTGAAATGACAAGCCATGGCAAGTTCGGGTGTCCTTCGCTTAGGACATGAAAAAGTTAAGCCACCACTGGGGTGAGACATAAATATCTTAGCAAGTGACACATAAACCTAGACCTAAACACCAGTCCCCCCAGACCACACACAATACCACCACGATGCACACAATCAACAATAGCGCATGGCATCAAACAAACAGGAATATCAATAGCCAAACATGGAAGAGCATTACAATCAATCACACTCAACTTCAGGGTCTCAAGGTCCCCGCACAAGCAACATATAATTTGATACTCAATTATCACAACTTCTACCTCCACTTTTGTACTTCTCTAGCACTCCTGCAAACTGACATCACTGGGGCCATAGGCCAATAGATTCTTTGTACCACTGGGGCCATAGGCCAATCGGTACTTTTAAGCCTCGCAGCCATTCGATGCCACTAGGGCCACAAGCCAATCGACATTCTCATTTTATTCAAGACCACCACTATTCGATACCACTGGGGCCATAGGTCAATCGGTATCCTCAATATCTTTTGAGCTCACCACCATTTAATACCACTAAGGCCACAAGCCAATCGGTATTTTCATCATCAATACTTTTAGTCAATTGGTACCACAAGGTTTACGGGCCAATCGGTACTTTTGAGGCTCACAGCCAATTGTCATTTCAGGGACTCACAGCCAACACGATCTCTGAGGCCACAGGCCAACGATCGCTAGGGCACCATAGCCCATTCATAACACACAAGCATTATAGCCAATTCAATACAATAGGCACTATAGCCAAATTCAATAGCAGGGCATCATTGCCAATTTATGAATATAGGGCTCAATAGCTAAATATGTCATCAAGGCTTATCACAGTCCAATTTTCATGCTATGCCACTCAAATCACGGAATCCACTACTCAATCAAGCAATTCAAGGCATAGGCTTCATAAAGCAATCAAATCAGTCGACCACTCTGTCCAGTAGTGTCCTAGCATTCAGATAAAGGTTTAGGAAATACTTAACTCGATTGATTAGCAAAACTTCACACCAAGTAACTCTCCTCAATACCACAAGTATGCAATCCCCAAGAATCCCTCGTCAACCTAGAAAGGTTCATCAATTTTGAGTCAAAAAGCGGTTGAATTCTTACTTCCATTAAACCAATTCCCCTAAACCATTCAAATGGCAACTCAGGATGCCTTATTACTCAATTGACTACATGACAGCACTCCCACGGATCCTCAATTCATTCGGTTGACATAGCCATATACAAGGTGGAATACAACTTGCAGTTTTAGGTCCCAAATGGCCCTTAAATCACTTCTAAATCCCAATTCACTTCACATACTTTCATTAATACCTCACATCACGTCTTATGGGATATTACGAGTCAATTTAATCAACCCCAATAGAATTGGCCAGAATAGGGTTCACACAAAACAGAACCGATTTTCGGTTCTAACCGCTCAATCAAGCAATAACTCAACTTTAAGCCTCAATCCTTCACAAAATCAACTTGTCATAACCTTAATCTACATGTTAAGGAACCTCATCGAAGATTTAGAAGAAAAATAACACTTCAAAGCCTTTGAACAGCCCGGTTTCCTCCACGGTCCTCAAAAGGGTAGATTATGCTTGGTAAAAATCTCCAAAAATCAACCATGTACACCCATCAAAATTCAATTAAAATTACAACTAAAGCATAGTCAATTCTAGTACTAGATGTTATCAAGATCTCACCAAAAATTTGAGATCATTTGGAGTCCGAAAGCTCCAAAAAACGCAACCTCTGTAAAATCGGGTCAGATTTTCACCTTTGCCCACTCAAAAAAACTTACGGAACAAACGGCTGGGGAAAATTAATCTCATAATACCTTCCTAGAATGGTAAGACGATAAGCTTTAAGATGGCGGTGGTTTACCTCAATCCGAAGTCGAATGACAAAGTTATGGCCAAAACAGTGAGCTAATTTTTCCCTATCCGCGAGAAATCCGTTTGGCTGAGTGAGAGGAAGACGAAGAAGATGGTGGGGATGAAGATGGCCGGCCAAAATGGAGAGAGAGAGAGTTTATTTCACACCAATAAACCATTTTGGTCAATTTGATAAGATGTGTAATTAATGGGCAATTATTTCTTGACCTTCTCATTGCTTGACACTTGGGAACCTCCATTGGTTGCTTCATTGACTTTGACTTTCTTTGACTCATCCTCATCCAATTTTAGGTAGCATGTAGAGGAGGGAAAATGACCAAAATTACCTTCTAAACTTCTTAAGGCAATACCAAAGGTTAAGGGGTAAAATGGTCATTTGGCACTTTTCGTCCTAAATTTCATTTTTTCAGTATAAACCACTCTCGATGAGGTGACGTCCATTTCAATTCAAATATTGGAATTTCTCAATTTTCAATACCCAAATCTCGAGGTTCAATTTCATGTCGAACTCTCGTCGACCATAATTTCAATTTATCTCAAACTGACGGGCGATTCTTGCATGCGCTACGCGTATCGACCTTGGGATTTTTTCAAGTCATGGCAACTATGATTGTCATGTAATTTTGAGGGTTTATAGTTCGTTCCTTCGATCCTGATAATTGAAATTCGATTTAGAAAATTCTTGCAAATTATACATTGATTAAGTGGAATCACCCGCGTCCCAACGTATAACGCTAGCAAGACATTCCATGATCGTTCTTAGATCGATCTCTATGGCCCGAAATATTCTGTCACGCCCTGCGTCCCGGGCACGAGCACGCGACTCCCTGCAAGCAAATGAAAAATCTCTCGTGGTCACAAGATCCACACATAAGTCGAGAAACATATAATATAAAAGCATGCGGAAGCAATAATAAGATAACTTCTCCGTATAAATATGAAGTGGGACCTGGATAGCGTAAGTACTGTCATATATAATATCCAACTGTTCATATAGATACATGGCTACTAAATCTGCTAATCGAGGGGGTGACGAGGTAAGTACACAAAAAGAGGCCCACCTCAATGCATCTAAGGAAAACAGGGTCAGGGTCGCCACCAAAAGATAAAACTATTAAACTGGGAGCTCCTAAGACGAGCCGCTGGAGTCCTCGGTCTCTTCTGCGTCCTCCATGGGCTCGTACTCTCAGAAGGTCTCCGAGCGAACCTCGATGGTTTCATCCATGGTCTCGTTAGCAGACGGCTCCGCGAGATCCTCCTAGTCGCCTCGACCACAATGACCTCTTCCTCCGTGTCCTCCAAGGTCGGAGTCCTCTCCTGTCCATTTATTGAACCGGCAATAGATCCCTCGGCCTAGTCTAAGTCCCGGGCGGGGTGGCACCAATTAGAGACAACTCCTTGGGGCACCTCATTGGGCTTCAGCGGCCCAATAGACACATCCCCGATTTTCTTGATCAAGCCTCATACTTGTGAGGCTTCCAACTAGTACTACCCTCGTCTACCCAAACAACAGTACACTTCTTGACATAAATAGTTCCCTGCCCATCAGGAAACTACTTAAAATAGGTGGTCATCTCCTTGGGGTCTTCAAAACGGATAGGCCCCCTCTTCAAGGCTTAGGATCTGTAAAAAAAGGAGGTCCCCAACGGGGTGAGATACACATCTTAGTAAGGTAGGTCCTAACCCTAGGTTAGGCCGACCGTCCACTCAGGCAGTCATAACCTCAATAATTCAAACTCACAGACATACGAGGCAATGCAAATATAGATAACAACACACGGATGGCAGGCATGCAATTATGGCAGCATAACACACTTAGATGATCATGCACGACTCATCCTGCAACAACACCACAATCATCTTTTCTTGCCTGCCTCATTCTCATGCCCGCGATTAGATCGCATCAGGCTCGGTCTGCGTAAACGCATCAGACCGTCATTGACAACCCGCGTAAACACATCAGGTTTGAATGACACTCCCGGCCAGTGTCAACACCTCATATCTCCGTCCCGCGTAAACGCATCAGGACCGTGGCCATCTCAACCCCGTGTCTCGTACGCATCAGGGCGCCACACAACTCCAACCCCGCGCCTCAGTGCCTCAGGGTATCAACCACATTACCCCGCGTCTCATACCCCTCAGGGTCTCGTCTCGTCTCTGCTATGCCACAATCACAAATCATGCACACAAGGCCAAGTGCAACTCATGCATAAACAATGCATCCATGGCATGCAAGATGATTCAATACACAATCAAACATGACCAATTACTCGAGAGACAAACATAAGCAAACATTAGGTTCACCTAAACTCTCTTAGCATACACAAGGACCAATCACGCTAAGCGTCTCAAGAAACAATCTCAATTCCCCCCGACTCGCCCAATCGAGTCCAATCTTCCTATCATAAGGTTAGGAATTCCCTTACCTTGAGTTTGTTGTCACAAAAATCTTCTTTTCAAGCCCTCAATAATTCGGTTTCAATGGTCCAAGGTCAAACCCACCGCGCAAACTTGGAATTTCGAACCAATTGTAAATTTCTTTTGTCCAATTCACCAATCCATGAATCACAAACCTCCATAACACAATCCTCATCATCCTAGCATGTCTCAATCACCAATTTGAGACTCAAAATCAACAATCATCAGCCCCCACATATTCGATTTGCATAGAACCGAACCGGGCCATGTTCGGTTCTGTGTAAACCGAGCATATCCAGCCCTTAATCTACTCTAAATTCACCATTTAATCACTAACCTACTTGCTAACATGTCTATCTAAGGTTCTAAGAGTCTCACCGAATATTTGAGGCCGTGTCATCGCCGGGAGCACTTTGAAAGTCGCCGGTTCCGTCAAGTCCTTAAATCGGCAGTTTCTGTCCATCAAACGCGACACCATTTCATCATCAATCCTGCATCAAATTCAGCCCAAATTTTTACCACAACTCAGTATGTGAGGCTCCTAGATCTCCACAAAATTTGACCAAAAAATTGAAACAATAAGAAGAGGCCCTACGGAGTCCTAACACAGCTTACCTCCAGCTGCGACGATTTCCGTCGACTTCCGGGAGAATGGTTGGCCGGAGCTCCTCGGTGGCTCAATTGACGCGCTTCCACTTAGAAGAGGTCAGCAAGAAGTTGTGCTAGGAGGGTGTGGTTGGCCGGAGTCCAGGCGGTGGCCGGAGGGGGTCGTCGGAGCTGGCGAACAGGCGGCACAGAACAGGTTGGCGAGCGGCAGAAGAGAGGAAGAAGAAAGAGAGAGTTTCGATGCTTTGGAGGAAGAGTTGCTGGCCGAGAGAGAGAGAAGAGGGCTATATTAAATCTCAAGAGTCAAAGGGAAGAATGATAGTTGGGTAATAGTAGACAAGACCACTCTTTAGCTTATCCATTGACACTTGTCCTAAGTGTCAATCAAGGGTGATCCAATGGTCATGCTTTCTCCGCTTTTTCGGCAGCCTTGGGGTGGTTGAAGGACCAAAATGCCCTTCTTCATTTGCATAAGCAAGGCTAAAGCTTTGAGGGGCAAAATGGTAATTTTACCCCCGACATCTGGAACGCCGTTTTTCTCAATCCAATATTCTTCGACATGGCGACGGCCAATCCAAACATGACGTTGGAATTCTTGATTCTCCATTTTCAATTTTCAAGACTCGTTTTTGATTGTTTTCTCTATCAGACATGTTCCAGCCTATCCCGAACCGACGAGCGGCTTTTGCAGACTTTACGCGTATCGACCCTGTGATTCATATCTCATTTAGGGCTCGTCAATTCGTGGCGACTTTGGTTGTCATGTAATTGTGAGGGCCTATCACTAGTTCCTATGGTCCCGATCGTCACTGTCCGATTTAGGAAAATTTTACAAATTATACATTAGTTAAGTGGCATCACCCGTGCTCCAATCGTATAACGCTAGCAATGCATTCCTTAATCGTCCTTAGATCGGCCTTTTGTGGGTCTAAATGTCCCCTCGACAATCTTTATGGTCAAAGTGCCATTTCCTATTAGAATTCCCTAGGTCTACGTATCTCGTCTCGCGTTAGCCTTTCCCTTTTAGCCAGTCTACTCGAATTGATTAGATTCGAGCGAGATATTACTAAAACACATCACTAGATATACTTCTCATTAATGAGTCTGAAAAATTTCGTCCCCGAAATTTACATCAAACTCAATTACTAAAATAAATGGGGGTGTTATTGCCTCATCGTCTCTTCGTTTTCCCATGTGGAGCCTTCAGTTCCATGGTGCTCCCACACTACCTTGACCAATGGAATCTTCTTATTCCTGAGGATTTGCTCCTTTCGGTCCTCGATTCTTACTAGTCTCCCCACGTAGGATGCCCGGTCGTCAACTTCTATGACTTCGTAGTCCAGCATATGTGTCGGATTTGGTTCACAATTGTGCAGCATGGACACATGAAAAACGTTATGCACCTATGATAGATTAGGCAGCAAGACAAGCCTGTAGGCCAAGGTTCCAATCAGCTCCAGTATCTCGAATGGGCCTACATACCTTGGGCTCAGCTTTCCCTTCTTTCCAAATCACGATAATCCTCTCATTGGTGACACCTTGAGGAAGACATGATCGCCTACTTGAAACTCCAAAGGCTTACGCTGCTTATCCGTGTAGATCTTCTGACGACTTCGTGCCGTCTTTAGTCTATCCCGAATTATTTTTACTGCTTCCATCGATTGCTCTACTAGCTCTGGGCCTGTGATACTCCTTTCTCCAACCTCATCCCAGCAAATCGGGGTTCTGCAGGCTCTTCCATAAAGTGCTTCGAATGGTGCCATCTGGATGCATTGCTGATAGCTATTATTATAAGCAAACTCTACCAAATATAGCTGATCTTCCCATCCACCTTTAAAATCTATGACGCATGCTCGCAACATGTCCTCAAGTTTCTGAATCGTCCCTTTCGACTGTCCGTCTATCTGTGGATGGTACGCCATACTAAACTGCAGTCGAGTTCCTATGGCTTCTTGAAGACTCTTCCAAAAGTTTGCCGTGAAATTGGAATCTCTATCCGAAGTAATTGTCACAGGTACTCCATGTAGTCTCACAATCCATCTCATGTATAACTCAACGTATCTATCCATTGCGAAATCTTTTCGCACAGGAATGAAGTGGGCGGACTTGATCAATCTATCCACGACTACCCATATAGAGTCGTGACCTCTCTGGCTCCTCGGGAGTCCCATCACGAAATCCATATTTATATGCTCCCACTTCCATTCTGGAATCTCCAGTGGCTGTAGTAGTCCCTCAAGCTTACAGTGTTGTGCTTTTACTTGCTGGCATGTCAAACACTTAGCCACATATTTCGCCACGTCCACCTTCATCTCATTCCACCAGTGGTGCTGTCGTAAGTTCTGACACAATTTCATACTTCTAGGGTGGGTACTAAAATTGCTTCTATGAGCTTCTGACAAAATCTTTTCCCTAAGCTCTTCGTGTTTTGGCACACATAAATGCCCTCGGAACTTCAGGATTCTGTCCTCTGACACCTGGAATTCTAATTTTCTCTTTGTCGCGTCCATCTCAAAAATCTTCTGAATTTCTGGGTTCGTAGACTGTAAGGTCTTTATTCCTTCTTGGACCTCAGGTTCCACTCTCAATGTAGCCATTAAGCTGGACAACTGGCAGACTTCCAGTCTCAACCAAGAATCTCTCAAGTCTTCTATCATCGACCAACTTCTTACCAGTAGACAGGCGATGCTTGGCTTTCGACTAAGCGCATCTGCTACTCTGTTTGCCTTCCTAGGGTGATACAGTATATCATAATCATAGCCCTTGAGCAGCTCTATCCACCTACGCTGCCTCATATTCAGCTCTTTCTGGGAAAGCATATATTTTAAGCTCTGGTAGTCGGTATAAATCTGGAACTTCTCGCCACATAGGTCGTGTCTCCAGATCTTCAAAGCAAATATGATCGCTGCTAATTCCAGATCATGCGTTGGGTAGTTCATTTCATGTGGTCTCAACTGTCGGGATGCGTAGGCCACTACTCTTCCATGCTACATCAACACACAGCCTAGTCCTTTCAGCGAGGCATCGCTGTAAACCTCATAGCCTCCTGGTCTAGATGGAATTGTCAGTACTGGTGCAGTTGTCAACCAATGTTTGAGCTCTTGGAAACTCTTCTCGCACTTATCTATCCATTCAAACCTTGTTTCCTTCCTTGGTAGCCTCATCAATGGGATGGCGATGGATGAGAATTTCTCCACAAAACGTCTGTAATACCCCGCCAATCCCAAGAAACTTCTAACTTTAGTGACCGTAGTAGGCCTACGCCAATTGGTTACCGCTTCGATCTTTACAGGATCCACTGCAATCCCTTCTCCAGATACCACATAGCCAAGAAACGCTACCTTATTCAGCCAGAACTCGCATTTGCTAAACTTAGTGTATAGTGAGTGTTCCCTCAAGGTTTGCAAGACAATCCTCAGGTGCACCTCATGTTCTGCGTTGCTCCTTGAGTAAATCAAGAAATCGTCGATAAAGACTATGATGAATCTGTCCAGGAATTCCTTAAATACTCGATGCATTAAATCCATGAATGCGGCTGGAGCATTGGTTAATCCAAACGGTGTCACCGTAAACTCATAATGACCATATCTCGTCCAAAAAGCAGTCTTAGGTATGTCTTCCCTCTTGATCCTCAACTGGTGATACCCTGTTCTCAGGTCAATCTTTGAGAAAACCGCCGCTCCTTGTAACTGATCAAATAGGTTGTCGATTCTCGGCAGTGGGTACTTATTCTTCACTGTCACCTGGTTCAACTGCCTATAGTCGATGCACAGACGCAAAGACCCATCTTTCTTTCTTACGAACAACACCGTTACTCCCCACGGCGAAGCACTCGATCGGATAAATCCTTTATCCAGCCGTTCCTGCATCTGTACCTTTAACTCTTTCAATTCTGACATGGACATCCTATAAGGTGCCTTCGAGATCGGCTCCGTTCCAGAAGCTAACTCAATCATGAATTCTATCTCTCGCTTCGGTGGCAATCCTGGCATGTCTTGGGAAAACACGTCAAAAAATTCAGACACTACCGGGATATTCTCTAGTTTTGGCTCTTCGGTAGTCGTGTCCATTACTGTCACTAAGTATGCCTGACACCCTTCAGACATCAACTTTGTCACTTCAAGGGATGAGACTAAGGGAATCGAGATTCCTCCTCGACTTCCTACCAATTCATAGCTAGGGCAGCCTTCAGCGTAAAAGCGAATTGTCCTACTACCACAATCTACCATTGCCCCCTGTTTACCCAACCAATCCATCCCTATGATCACGTCAAAATCATATATAGGCAATATAACTAGATTAATACTCTCATTACTCCCTCCAATCATGATTTCACAACCAGCACAGCTCAAAGAAACCAATATGTTATCCTTTAATGGAGTGGCAACATGCAGAATTATACTCAACGGTTCTGACTTTATATCCACCAATTCAGCAAACTGAGCAGACACAAATGATTGCGTGGCACCAAGATTAAACAATGCATATATAGCTTGGTTGCACAAGTAAACCGTATCTGTGACCACGCCTGGTGCTTCCTCCTTCTCTCTACGGGCTACCGCATATACCCTTCCCTAGGCCGGTGGTCGGTTTTGCTCGATCTGAGGGGTGGCAGTCGACGGTCCAGCTAGTGGTCTTTATCCTTGAGGTCGACTCGCCGGAGCTTGATTTGGGTACGTCCTCATCTGGCGGCCCAGCTGACCACACTTAAAGCAAGCCCCAGTCCTTACCGAGCATGCCTCATTTCCATGCCTCCTGCCACAAAGGCGGTAGCTCCAGTTAGTGGGATTCGACGGCTTCACAATATTTTTCCTTACGGGAGGCACAAAACGTTTGTTTCTCGCCATCGGTCTCTTGCCCATCTGACGGTTATCTCTGAATGGGGAAAAATCGCGATCCAGTTGCGGTACTCCTCTCTTTCAAGTCCCTTTCAATCATCTGGCCCTGCTCATAGATCTCTTTATAGGTCCTCAGATTTAGGGTAATCATTTGACTACGGAGCTCAGACCTCAAATTGTCCCAAAATCTCCTTGGTTTCTCCTGAGGATCATCTACAGATTGAGGTGCGTACCTCGACAGTCTGGAGAACTCGACCTCCTACTGGTCTATTGTCAGCTGGTTCTGACGTAGCTGTAGAAATTCTACCTGCTTCCTTTCCCTAGCCGTCTCCGAGAAATACTTGTCGTTGAACGCCATCTTAAAGGCATCCCAGGTCATGGCTGTTCCTTCAGGGAAAACACCATTCTTGGTGGCAGCCCACCAGTCGTTTGCAGTACCCTCCAGCTAGTATACTGCTAGCAGTACCTTCTCTTCGTCCGTGCACTTTAGCACGCCAAAGGCTTTTTTCAACTTCTCGATCCACTTGGGTGCTAGCTCGGGATCTCCAGTCCCATCGAACTGTGCCGGCTTCAGCTTTATGAATTGTTCCACTAGCTGACCCATCTGTCTGGCCACGACTATTTCCTCTTGGGCATTCATCGTCTCATTGCCCTGGCCATGTTCATCTTGGTTTCCATTACCACCGCTGTTGCCGTTGTTGGCGTTGACGGCAGCTTTGGCAGCTCCTACTACCTGGGCTTTGGCAGCATCCCGGTCCTGGGTCTGCCTATTAATAAGGTCACCAATTCTCTCTAGTGCCCTCAATACGCCATCCATTCATGGGTCCTTTGCTATAAGCGGCCTCGAGCTAGAGGCTCCGCCTTTGGGTCTTTTAGATCTCCAGGATGGGTTGCTCATCCTTACCTCCTTCTATTGAACCGGTCCATCACAAGTTCAGCAAGGGGTTAGTAACTCAGTCATTCATCCAAATCCAGAGCTACTAACTACTCCTTAACAGAAACAAGTACACTGCAACAGTCCTTTCACACCATAACTTCCACAGACACTTCAACCAATTACTCATGGCCATTCCTCAGTTCCGTTCACTCTAACGGTTCATTAAAACAGGCCACACTCATTCACTTATCAGGCCATACTCCAGAAATGACCTCCAGCATTAAGCAGGGAACTAAATCCTCATGCATTACCACAACCCTGCCAAGGTCAAACACCAACCATAAGTGCCAAGTCACATGTTATGCGCTCCATGTCTTATCTTAACCAGTCTCCTAAGGTCTCGCCATCCGTCCTTGTCCCAACTTAATCCTCCTTATTACTCCAATCCTCAATCAACTTTAGATCGAGCTGACCTTGCTCTGATACCAAGCAAACGAGGACGTCATGCCCCGCGCCCCGGGCACGAGCACGCTACTCCTTGCAAGCAAACCAAAAATGTCTCGTGGTCCCAAGATCCACACATAAGTCGAGAGACGTATAATATACAAGCACGCGGAAGCAATAATAAGACAACTTCTCCGTACAAATATGAAGTGGGACAGGGAAAGCGTAAGTGCTAACATACATAATATCTAACTGTTCATACAGATACATGGCTACTAAATCCTCTAATCGAGGGGGTGACGGGGTAAGTACACAAAAAGAGGCTCATCCTCAATGCATCCAAGGAAAACAAGGTCAGGGTCACCACCAAAAGATCAAACTAATAAACTGGGAGCTCCTAACACAAACTGCTGGAGTCCTCGGTCTCCTCTGCGTCCTCCATTGGCTCGTACTCTGAGAAGGTCTCCGAGCGAACCTCGATGGTGTCATCCATGGTCTCCTCAGCAGACGGCTCCGCGAGATTCTCCTCAGTCACCTCGACCACAATGACCTCTTCCACCGTGTCCTCCAGGGTCGGAGTCCTCTCTGGTCCATTCCTTGAACAGGCAACAGATCCCTCAGCCTGGTCCAAGTCCCAAGCAGGGTGGCACCAACTAGAGACAACTCCCTGGGGCACTTCATTGGGCTTCAGCGGTCCAGTAGACACATCCCCGACTTTTATGAACCAGGCCTCATACTTGTGAGGCTTCCAACTAGTACAACCTTCGTCTACCCAAACAACAGTATACTTCCTGACATAAATAGTTCCTTGCCCATCGAGGAACTCCTCAAAATAGGTGGTCATCTCCTTTGGGTCTCCAAAACGGATAGGCCACATCTTCAAGGTCTAGGATCTGTAAAAAAAAGGGGTCCCCAACGGGGTGAGATACACATCTCAGTAAGGTAGGTCCTAACCCTAGGTTCGACCAACCGTACACTCAGGCAGTCATAACCTCAATAATTCAAACTCACAGACATACGAGGCAATGCAAATATAGATAACAACACACGAATGGCAGGCATGCAATTATGGCATCATAACACACTAATATGATCATGCATGACTCATCTTGCCACATCACCACAATCCTCTTTTCCTGCTTGCCTCATTCTCATGCCCGCGATTAGTTCGCATCAGGCTCGGTTCGAGTAAACGCATTAGACCGTCATTGACAACCTGTGTAAACGCATCAAGCTTCAATGACACTCCAAGCCAGTGTCGACACCTCATATCTTCGTCCCACGTAAACGCATCAGGACCGTGACCATCTTAATCCTGCGTCTCGTACGCATCCGGACGCCACACAACTCCAACCCCGTGCTTTAGTGCCTCAGGGTACCAACCACATCACCCCGCGTCTGATACGCCTCAGGGTCTCACCTCGTCTCTGCCATGCCACAATCACAAATCATGCACACAAGGCCAAGTGCAACTCATGCATAAACAATGCATCCCTAGCATACAAGACGATTCAATACACAATCAAACGTGACCAATTACTCATGAGACAAACATAAGCAAACATTAGGATCACCTATACTCTCTTACCATACACAGGGATCAATCACGCTATGCTACTCAAGAAACAATCTCAATTCCACCTGACTTGCCCAATCGAGTCCAATCTTCCTATCATAAGGTTAGGAATTCCCTTACCTTGAGTTTGATGTTACAAAAATCTTGTTCTCAAGCCCTCAATAATTTGGTTTCAACGGTCCAAAGTCAAACTCACCGCGCAACCTAGGAATTTCCAACCAATTGTAAATTTCCCTTGTCCAATTCACCAATCCATGAATCACAAACCTCCATAACACAATCCTCATCATCCTAGCATGTCTCAATCACCAATTTGAGACTCAAAATTAACAATCATCAGCAGCCACAGACTCGATTTGCACATAACCGAATCGAGCCATGTTTGGTTCTGTGTAAATCGAGCATATCCAGCCCTTAATCTACTCCAAATTTACTATTTAATCACTAACCTACTTGCTAAAATGTCTATCTAAGGGTCTAAGAGTCTCACCAAAGATTTGACGTCGTGTCGTCGCCGAAAACGCCATGAAAGTCGCCGGCTCCTTCAAGTCCTTAAACTGGCAGTTTCTATCCATCAAAGGCGACACCATTTCATCATCAATCCTCCATAAAATTCGGCCCAAATTCTTACCACAACTCAGTATTTGAGTCTCCTAGATCTCCACAAAATTTGGCCAAAAAATTCAAACATTAAGAGGCCCCACGGAGTCCTAATAACAGCTTACCTCCAGCTGCGACGGTTTCCGTTGACTTCCGGGAGAATGGTTGGCCGAAGCTTCTCGGTGGCTCAATCGATGCGCTTCCACTTCGAGGAGGTCGGCAAGAGGCTGAGCTAGGAGGGTGTGGTTGGCTGGAGTCTAGACGGTGGCCGGAGCGGGTTGTCGGAGCTGGCGAACGAGAGGCACAGAATCGGCCGGCGAGCGGCAGAAGAGAGGAATTGGAGGAAGAGTGGCCATCCGAGAGAGAGATAAGAGGGCTATATTCAATCTCAAGAGTCAAAGGGAAGAATGGTAGTTGGGTAATAGTGGACAAGACCACTCTTTAGCTCATCTATTGACACTTGTCCTAAGTGTCAATCAAGGGTGATCCAATGGCCATGCTCTCTCCACTTTTTCGGCAGCCTTGGGGTGGTTGAAGGACCAAAATACCCTTCTTCATTTGCATAAGCAAGACTAAAGCTTTGAGGGGTAAAATGGTAATTTTACCCTCGACGTCCGGAACGCCGTTTTTCTCAATCCAATATTCTTCGACATGGCGACAGTCAATCCAAACATGACGTTGGAATTCTTGATTCTCCATTTTCAATTTTCAAGACTCGTTTCTGATTATTTTCTCTATCAGATGTGTTTCAGCCTATCCCGAACCGACGGGCGATTTTTGCAGACTTTACGCGTATCGACCCTGTGATTCATATCACATTTAGGGCTCGTCAATTTGTGGCGACTTTTGGTTGTCATGTAATTGTGAAGGTTTATCACCAGTTCCTATGGTCTCGATCGTCACTGTCCGATTTAAGAAATTTTTACAAATTATACATTGGTTAAGCGGCATCACCCGCGCTCCAATCGTATAACGCTAGCAATGCATTCCTTAATCGTCCTTAGATCGGCCTTTTATGGTTCTAAATGTCCACTCGACAATCCTTATGGTCAAAGCGCCATTTCCTATTCGAATTCCTTAGGTCCACATATCTCGTCTAGCGTTAGCCTTTCCCTTTTAGCCAGTCTACTCGAATTGATCTGATTCGAGCACTAGATATACTTTTCATTAATGAGTCTAAAAATGACTGGAAAATTAGAATGTCACAACTCTTTCCCCCTTACAAAAATTTCCTCCCCGAAATTTACATCAAACTCAATTACTCAAATAAATGGAGGTGTTGTCGCCTCATTGTCTCTTCGTTTTTCCACGTGGCGCCTTCAGTTCCATGGTGCTCCCACACTACCTTGACCAATGGAATCTTCTTATTCTTGAGGATTTGCTCCTTTCGGTCCTCGATTTTTACTGGTCTCTCCACATAGGATACCCGGTCGTCTACTTCTATGACTTCGTAGTCCAGCACATGTGTCGGATCTGGTTCATATTTTCGCAGCATGGACACATGAAAAACGTTATGCACCTGGGATAGATTAGGCGGCAAGGCAAGCCTGTAGGCCAAGGTTCCAATCAGCTTCAGTATCTCGAATGGGCCTAAACACCTTGGGCTCAGCTTCCCCTTCTTTCCAAATCGTGATAATCCTCTCATTGGTGACACCTTGAGGAAGACATGATCGCCCACTTGAAACTCCAAAGGCTTACGCCGCTTATCCGTGTAGCTCTTCTGACGACTCTGTGCCGTCTTCAATCTATTCCGAATTATTTTTACTGCTTCCATCGATTGCTCTACCAGCTCTGGGCCTGTGATACTCCTTTCTCCAACCTCATCCCAGCAAATTGGGGTTCTGCAGGCTCTTCCATTGAATGCTTCGAATGGTGCCATCTGGATGCTCTGCCGATAGCTATTATTTTAAGCAAACTCTACCAAATGTAGCTGATCTTCCCATCCACCTTTAAAATCTATGACGCATGCTCGCAACATGTCCTCAAGTGTCTAAATTGTCCTTTTTGACTGTCCATCTGTCTGTGGATGGTACGCCGTACTAAACTGCAGTCGAGTTCCCACGGCTTCTTGAAGACTCTTCCAAAAGTTTGCCGTGAACTTGGGATCTCTATCCGGGGTAATTGTCACAGACACTCCATTTAGTCTCATAATCTGTCTCATGTATAATTCAGCGTATCTATCCATTGCGAAGTCCTTTCGCACAGGAATGAAGTGGGTGGACTTGGTCAATCTATCCACGACTATGCATATAGAGTCGTGACCTCTCTGGCTCCTCAGGAGTCCCATCACGAAATCTATGGTTATATGCTTCCACTTCCATTCCGAAATTTCCAGTGTCAAACACTTAGCCACATATTTCACCACGTCCACCTTCATCCCGTTCCACCAATAGTGCTGTCGAAAGTTCTAATACATTTTCGTACTTCTAGGGTGGATACTATAATTGCTCATATGAGCCTTTGACAAAATCCTTTCCCTAAGCTCTTCGTCTTTTGGCACACATAAATGCCCTCGGAACTTCAAGATTCCATCTTCTGACACCAGGAATTCTGGTTTTCTCTTCGTCGCGTCCATCTCCAAAATCTTCTGAATTTCCAAGTCCGTAGACTGTAAGGCCTTTATTCCTTCTTGGACCTCAAGTTCCACCCTCAATGTAGCCATTAAGCTGGACAACTGGCAGACTTCTAGTCTGAACTCAGAATCTCTCAAGTCTTCTATCGTCGACCAACTTCTTACCAGCAAACAGGAGATGCTTGACTTCCGACTAAGCGCATCTGCAACTTTGTTTGCCTTCCCAGGGTGATACAGCATATCATAATCACAGTCCTTGAGCAGCTCCATCCACCTACGTTGCCTCATATTCAACTCTTTTTGGGAGAACATATATTTTAAGCTCTGGTGGTCTGTATAAATCTGGAACTTCTCGCCACATAGGTAGTGTCTCCAGATCTTCAGAGCAAATATGATCGCTGTTAATTCCAGATCATGCATTGGGTAGTTCATTTCATGTGGTTTCAATTGTCGAGATGCGTAGTCCACTACTCTTCCATGCCGCATCAACACACAGTCTAGTCCTTTCAGCGAGGCATTGCTGTAAATCTCATAGCCCCCTGATCTAGATGGAATTGTCAGCACTGGTGCGGTTGTCAACCGATGTTTGAACTCTTGGAAACTCTTCTCGCACTTATTTGTCCATTCAAACCTTGTTTCCTTCTTTGGTAGCCTCATCAATGGGATGACTGTGGATGAGAATTTGTCCACAAAACGTCTATAATGCCTGGCCAATCATAAGAAACTTCTGACTTCAGTGACCGTAGTAGGCTTACGCTAATTGGTTATTGCTTTGATCTTTGCAGGATCCACTGCAATCCCTTCTCCAGATACCACATGGCCAAGAAACACTACCTTATTCAGCCAGAACTCGCATTTGCTAAACTTAGTGTATAGTGAGTGTTCCCTCCAGGTTTGCAAGACAATCCTCAAGTGCTCCTCATGTTCTGCGTCGCTCCTTGAGTAAATCAAGATATCGTCGATAAAGACTATGACAAATCTGTCCAGGAATTCCTTAAATACTCGATGCATTAAATCCATGAATGCGACTGGAGCATTGGTTAATCCAAACGGCATCACCGTAAAGTCATAATGACCATACCTCGTCCTAAAAGCAGTCTTAGGTATGTCTTCCGTCTTGATCCTCAACTGGTGATACCTTGTTCTCAAGTCAATCTTTGAGAAAACCGCCGCTCCTTGTAACTGATCAAATAGGTCGTCGATTCTTGGCAGTGGGTACTTATTCTACACTATCACTTGGTTCAATTGCCTATAGTCGATGCACAGACGCAAAGACCCATATTTCTTTCTTATGAAAAACACCGGTACTTTCCACGGCGAAGCACTCGGTCGGATAAATCCTTTATCCAGCAGTTCTTGCATCTGCACCTTTAACTCTTTCAATTCTGACAGGGACATCCTATAAGGTATCTTCGAGATCGGCTCCGTTCCAGGAGCTAACTCGATCACGAATTCTATCTCTCGCTCTGGTGGCAATCCTATCAACTTTTGGGGAAACACGTCAGAAAATTCACGCACTACCGAGATACTCTCTAGTTTTGGCTTTTCTGTAGTCGTGTCCATTACTGCCACTAAGTATGCCTGACACCCTTCATACATCAACTTTGTCACTTCAAGAGATGAGACTAAGGGAATCGAGATTCCTCCTCGACTTCCTACCAATTCAAAGCTAGGGCATCATTCAAGGTAAAAGCGAATTGTCCTACTACCACAATCTACCACTGCCCCCTATTTACCCAACCAATCCATCCCTATGATCACGTGAAAATCATATGTAGGCAATACAGCTAGATCAATACTCTTATTACTCCCTCCAATCATAATTTCACAACCAGCACAGCCTAAAGAAACCAATATGTTATCCTTTATTGGAGTGGCAACATGCAGAATTATACTCAACGGTCCTAACTTCATACCCACCAATTAAGCAAACTAAGCAGACACAAATGAATGCGTGGCACCAGGATTAAACAATGCATATGCAGCTTGGTTGCACAAGTAAACCATACCTGTGACCACGCCTGGTGCTTCCTCCTCCTCTCTACGGGCTACCGCATATACCCTTCCCTAGGTCGGTGGTCGATTCTGCTCGATCTGAGGGGTGGCAGTCGACGGTCCAGCTTGTGGTCTCTGTCCTTTAGGTCGACTCGCAGGAGCTTGATTTGGGCAAGTCCTCATCTGGCGGCCCAGCTGACCATACTTAAAGCAAGCCCCAGTCCTTACCGGGCATGGCTCATTTCCATGCCTCCTACCACAAAGGCAGTAGCTCCAGTTAGTGGGATTTGACGGCTTCACAATATTTTTCCTTGCGGGAGGCACAAAACGCCTGTTGCCCGCCATCGGTCTCTTGCCCATCTGGCGGTTATCTCTGAATGGGGTAAACCGTAATCCAGTTGCGGTATTTCTCTCTTTCAAGTCCCTTTCAATTATCTGGCCCCGCTCATAGATCTCCTTATAGGTCCTCAGATTTAGGGCAATCATCTGACGACAGAGTTTAGGCCTCAAACCGTCCATAAATCTTCTTGCTTTCTCCTGAGGATTCTCTTCAGATCGAGATGCGTACCTCGACAATCTAGAGAACTTGACCACGTACTGGTCTACTGTCAGCTGGTTCTGACGTAGTTGTAGAAATTCTACCCGCTTCATTTCGCTGGTCGTCTTCGAGAAGTACTTGTCGTTGAACGCCATCTTAAAGGCATCCCAGGTCATGTCTCTTTCTTTAAGGAAAACACCATTTTTGGTGGCAGCCCACCAGTGGTTTGCAGTACCCTCCAGCTAGTATACTGCTAGCAGTACCTTCTCTTCGTCCGTGCACCTCAGCACTCCAAAAGCTTTTTCCAACTTCTCGATCCACCTGGGGTGCTAGCTCGGGATCTCCAGTCTCATTGAACTGTGTCGGCTTTAGCTTTATGAATTGTTCCACTAGCTTACCCATCTGTCTGGCCACGACTATTTTCTCTTGGGCATTCACCGTCTCATTGCCCTGGCCATGTTCATCCTGGTTTCCATTACCACCGTTGTTGCTGTTGTTGGCGTTGACGGCAGCTATGGCAGCTCCTACTGCCTGGGCTATGGCAGCATCCCGATCCTGGGTCTGCCTATCAATAAGGTCACCAATTCTCTCCAGTGCCCTCAGCACGCCATCCATTCTTGGGTCCTCTGCTATAAGCGGCCTCAAGCTAGAGGCTCCGCCTCGGGGCTTCTAGATCTCCTAGATGGGTTGCTCATCCTTATCACCTTCTACTGAACCTGGTCCATCATAAGTTCAGCAAGGGGTTAGTAACTCACTCATTCATCCAAATCTAGAGCTACTAACTACTCCTTAACAGAAACAAGTACACTGCAATAGTCCTTTCACACCATAACTTCCACAGACACTTCAACAAATAACTCATGGCCATTCCTCAGTTCCGTTCACTCCAACGGTTCACTAAAACAGGCCACACTTATTCACTTATCAGGCCATCCTCCAAAAATGACCTCCAACATTAAGCAGGGAATTAAATTCTCATGCATTGCCACAACCCTACCAGGGTCAAATACCAACCATAAGTGCCAAGTCACATGTTATGCGCCCCATGTCTTATCTTAACCAGTCTCCTAAGGTCTCGCTATCTGTCCTTGTCCCAACTTAATCCTCCTTATTACTCTAATCCTCAATCAACTTTGGATCGAGCTGACCTTGCTCTGATACCGAGCAAACGGGGATGTCACGCCCCGCGCCCCGGGCACAATCACGCTACTCCCTGCAAGCAAACCAAAAATCTCTCGTAGTCCCACGATCCACACAAAAGTCGAGAGACGTATAATATACAAGCACGCGGAAGCAATAATAAGATAACTTCTCCGTACAATATGAAGTGGGACCTGGATAGCATAAGTACTGTCATACATAATATCCAACTGTTCATACAGATACATGGTTACTAAATTCGCTAATCGAGGGGATGACGAGGTAAGTACACAAAAAGAGGCCCATCCTCAATGCATCCAAGGAAAATAGGGTTAGGGTCGCCACCAAAAGATCAAACTAATAAATTGGGAGCTCCTAAGACGAGCTGCTGGAGTCCTCGGTCTCCTCTGCGTCCTCTGTGGGCTCGTACTCTGAGAAGGTCTCCAAGCGAACCTCGATGGTGTCATCCATGGTCTCGTCAGCAGACGGCTCCGCGAGATCCTCCTCAGTCGCCTCGACCACAATGACCTCTTCTTCCGTGTCCTCCAAGGTCGGAGTCCTCTCCGGTCCATTCCTTGAACCGGCAACAGATCCCTCGGCCTGGTCTAAGTCTCGAGTAGGGTGGCACCAACTAGGAACAACTCCCTGGGGCACCTCATTAGGCTTCAACGGCCTAGTAGACACATCCTCGACTTTCCTGAACCAAGCCTTATACCTGTGAGGCTTCCAACTAGTACTACCCTCGTCTACCCAAACAACAGTACATTTCCTGACAAAAATAGTTCTCTGCCCATCAGGGAACTCCTCAAAATAGGTGGTCATCTCCTTGGGGTCTCCAAAATGGATAGGCCACATCTTCAAGGCCTAGGATCTGTAAAAAAAGGGGGTCCCCAACAGGGTGAGATACACATCTTAGTAAGGTAGGTCCTAACCCTAGGTTAGGCCGACCGTCCACTCAGGCAGTCATAACCTCAATAATTCAAACTCACAGACATATGAGGCAATGCAAATATAGATAACAACACACGGCTGGCAGGCATGCAATTATGGCATCATAACACACTCAGATGATCATGCACGACTCATCTTGCCACATCACCAAAATCATCTTTTCCTGCCTGCCTCATTCTCATGCCCGCGATTAGATCGCATCAGGCTCGATCAGTGTAAACGCATCAGACCGTCAATGACAACCCGCGTAAACGCATTAGGTTTCAATGACACTCCAGGCCAGTGTCAACACCTCATATACGTATCAAGACTTTAGGCATCTCAACCCCGCGTCTCGTACGCATCAGGGCGCCACACATCTCCAACCCCGCGCCTCAGTGCCTCATGATATCAACCACATCATCCCGCGTCTCAAACGCCTCAGGGTCTCGCCTCGTCTCTGCCATGCCACAATCACAAATCGTGCACACAAGGCCAAGTGCAACTCATGCATAAACAATGTATCCATGGCATGCAAGACGATTCAATACACAATCAAACGTGACCAATTACTCAAGAGACAAACATTAGCAAACATTAGGATCACCTATACTCTCTTAGCATACACAAGGACCAATCATGCTAAGCTTCTCAAGAAACAATCTCAATTCCACCCGACTCTCCCAATCGAGTCCAATCTTCCTATCATAAAGTTAGGAATTCCCTTACCTTGAGTTTGATGTCACAAAAATCTTCTTCTCAAGCCCTCAATAATTCGGTTTTAATGGTCCAAGGTCAAACTCACCGCGCAACCTGGGAATTTCCAACCAATTGTCAATTTCCCTTGTCCAATTCACCAATCCATGAATCACAAACCTCCATAACACAAATCTCATCATCCTAGCATGTCTCAATCACCAATTTGAGACTCAAAATCAATAATCATCAGCCCCCACAGATTCGGTTTGCACAAAACCGAACCGAGCCATGTTCGGTTCTGTGTAAACAGAGCATATCCAGCCCTCAATCTACTCCAAATTCACCATTTAATCACTAACCCACTTGCTAACATGTCTATCTAAGGGTCTAAGAGTCTCACCGAAGATTTGATGTCGTGTCGTTGGCGGAAACACCTTGAAAGTCGTCGATTCCCTCAAGTCCTTAAACCGACAGTTTTTGTCCATCAAAGGCGACACCATTTCATCATCAATGCTCCATCAAATTCGGCCCAAAATTTTACCATAACTTAGTATATGAGTCTCCTAGATCTCTACAAAATTTGGCCAAAAAATTCAAACCTTAAGAGGCCCTACGGAGTCCTAATAGCAGCTTACCTCCAGCTACGACGGTTTCCGTCGACTTCCGGGAGAATGGTTGGCTAGAGCTCCTCGGTGGCTTAATCGAAGCGCTTCCACTTCAAGGAGATTGGCAAGAGGCTTAGCTAGGAGGGTATGGCCGGCTGGAGTCCAGACGGTGGCCGGAGGGGGTCGTCAGAGCTGGTGAACGGGTGGCACAGAATCGGTCGGCGAGCGGCAGAAGAGAGGAAGAAGAAAGAGAGAGTTTCGGTGCTTTGGAGGGAGAGTGGTTGGCCAAGAGAGAGAGAAGAGGGCTATATTAAATCTCAAGAGTCAAAGGGAAGAATGGTAGTTGGGTAAAAGTGGATAAGACCACTCTTTAGTTCATCCATTGACACTTGTCCTAAGTGTCAATCAATGGTGATCCAATGGCCATGCTCTCTCCACTTTTTCGGCAGCCTTGGGGTGGTTGAAGGACCAAAATACCCTTCTTCATTTGCATAAGCAAGGCTAAACCTTTGAGGGGTAAAATGGTAATTTTACCCCCGACGTCTGGAACGCCGTTTTTCTCAATCCAATATTGTTCGACATGGCGGCGGCCAGTCCAAACATGATGTTGGAATTCTTGATTCTCTATTTTTAATTTTCAAGACTTGTTTCTGATTGTTTTCTTCGTCAGACGTGTTTCAGCCTATCCCGAACCGACGGGCGGCTTTTGCAGACTTTACGCCTATCGACCCTGTGATTCATATCACATTTAGTGCTCGTCAATTCGTGACGACTTTGGTTGTCGTGTAATTGTGAGGGTCTATCACTAGTTCCTATGGTCTCGGTCGTCACTGTCCGATTTAGAAATATTTTGCAAATTATACATTAGTTAGCGACATCACCCGCACTCCAATCGTATAACGCTAGCAATGCATTCCTCAATTGTCCTTAGATCGGCCTTTTATGGTTCTAAATGTCTCCTCGACAATCCTTATGGTCAAAGTGCCATTTTCTATTCGAATTCCTTAGGTCCACCTATCTCGTCTTGCGTTAGCCTTTCCCTTTTGGTCAGTCTACTCGAATTGATTAGATTCGAGCGAGATATTACTGAAACACATCACTAGATATACTTCTCATTAATGACTCTGAAAATGACCAGGAAATTAGAATGTCACATATTCCCTTGACAATCCTTATGGTCAATGTGCCATTTCTCATTCAAATGCCCTAGGTCCACATACCCGACTCCGCGTCAGTCTTTCTCTTTTGGTCAGTTAACTCGAGAGTGGTCAGTTTCGAGCGAGTTTTAACCGAAACACATCAATCGATATCTTTCCACTTAATGGCCTCGAGAGGGTCGGAATTCGAAATGTCACAATTATTCTCCCTTAAAGAAATTTCATACTCGAAATTTGCCACTTTGCAATTATCCAATTTCATGGGATATATACGCCTCATCGCATTCTGAATCTTCAAAATAACTCTATTCCTTATTAGATCATCGCAATCATATGCTTTTTGGCATTCATGCCATTTGACGTATCACTCCCTTCAAATGTTCTCTTGTACCACCAGAGATTCAAGGCTTTGTCAACTTACCCTTTATCGATCTAATCGAGTCATAACTTTCTCGACTCCTTAATCAAGCTCGTGGTTACTTCCTTAGTAGTTTACTTTCGACTTCATTCAAAGATCTCCAACGATCGGAGTAATCCATCAACCTTTAAGGTCATGTCTCTCTCTCTCTCTTGTCGGCATGTCTAATGCTCGACCACAAGTTAGACTAATTCAACCTTCAATCCATATCACCGATAATATTAATGCAATATCGGCACGCCCTTGTGCCATCCCAAGACACACCTTTAATTCTCCATGTTTTATTCATTCCCCTAGCCCCTTAGATATTAGGGTTCGACCATGGCAATATCTCAATTCCTTTCTGACCTTCAGGCTTGATATTTCAAGTAGCCATCAAACTAGCCACATGGCGAACTTTCAATTTAGAAGTTGAATCTCTTATTTCTCGAGGGAAGATCTGTCCCTCCATCACCGATTACACAATTCTTAAGTACAAGCATCCGCCAGTTATTCAACCCTTCCTTAGCGATATGGTTATCACTGTAACAACATTTGGGTGACCTCTTCGTTCTATGTGCCTTTCCACCAATTCCATTTAGACAGTTCATGCTCTCAACCTCTTTTAGTTCACATCACTTCAAGGTCTTTCTTTATCTAATCAACGGTATCATATCCACAAGCAATTTTATACTTTTGTGTTGCCTCTTGTTCAATTCCTCTTAGGAAACTACTACTCAATATCTTTTGGGGCAGATATAAACTTGAAATCTTCTTCTACCCAAACAATGTTTCTTAAACTTTGTCGCGAGGATACTCGCAGACCAACTCCAATCATGCTCTAAGCTTTTCAATTCATATGGCCTTATCGTCACGATGCATATGTAATGTCCACTTCCTATTGCCTCGCTATGCCTCAAGTTCCATTCCGTGTCGCGTCATTACGACCTTCATAAGCTTTCCAATTTCCAACCGGAAATGTCATAAACAACATCGTCATCAGCTTAACTCAAGTCCTCGAAAACTCTTTCCATTGATTCATCCATTCGTGTTATGTCTCATTTCATCAGTGGAACACCTCTTGTGGGGAATCTTCTTACGATACGTCTGTAACAATTCACTAATCTTAGGAAATTTCGATTTCAAGCAACTCACATTGACTCTAGTCGATTCATCACTCATTCCAATCCTCCAAGGCTCTACAGAGATTTCATTTCTCAGAGATTTCATGACTGAGGAATCTTACCTCATCAGATTCACAGCTCGTGCTCTTCACATTCAGCATATAACGAACATCTCCTTAGAGTCCATGTTTCTTATAACTCCTTAAATGAGTCAAATCATCGTCTCTCAAGACGGTAACCATCGATCCAATTAGCCCTTGGTACTCAGTCAAACTATCATCAGTTTCTTTCTACTAGGTTTGAATCTTTCACACTATTCCTCATACTTTTCACTTGAGAACTTAAACCTTGGCTCTTTACACTCATGAATCCCCACTAGCACTACACAAAATTTTGTTCATTTTTGTAGCTCTTTCCTCATAAAGCATTAGTGCATTAACCTCTTGGTTTCACAACTAGCTAATGCGACCTTTTCTCAATTTCATCCATTCAACTGAACATCGACATCATCTTGGAATTCAACATTGTCTCCAGGACAGTTTCTCGGATTTCACTTTCAAGAAACGTTCAAGTTCTACGTCTTCTTTCTCGGTACAGACGCTCAACCACAATACTTAGACAATTCAGAGTTTTTCATCCTTTTACAATAGGGTCTCTTACCCTAAGAAAGAAACTACACACTTCCGTGGAATTTTCTCACTTCAAATTCACCTTGTCCTTCCCATTTCATAGGACATCAATCTTGGAGTCTGCGCCAACGACGATACCTTTACTCCAAGATTCAAAGGCCATCATGCTTTCACATTCTCCTTCCCATAATTCAGTCACCTCAAGTGACAATATTCGTTTGTCCTTGATCTCCACCAGTTCACATATTGAATGCTCAATTCGATTACCACAAATCACTCTGCAAGTATTCTTTAAGCGTTGTTTTCGCTTACTAAATCATTCACTAGAATTACAACCAGCAAGGACTATCAAGTTCGTTCACTTTTCTTTTCATCAACAACCATATCATGGTCCAATTGCCCTTTAAGAACAACACCCTATTCTTTAGGGAACAACAACTCTTGATTTCATTTCTCATGGTTCCAATTCAATCAATCGATCCAGGAAATCATTAATTCCAAGCCAAACTGGCATGCCGATTTTTCCTCGACTCCTTCCAAAACAGAAGAGACGGACTACCCATTTTCCACCATAGGTCTTACGCCAAAGTAATCAACCAATTCTCGTAGGCACGTTCCATATTCCATAATGAACATTTCTTTGCTCGTAATCCATGAGCAAGAGTTCTCTTCGTTTACTGAGTCTCATTACCATTCCTCAAAATCAGGAAGAACACCTAGCCATAAGGCTTTCAAACTTTAATCCACTCGGAGATTTACTTATCTTATTCAATGGTCCTTGATCACCTTTACCATATGCTTAAACGACCATGAGAACTCTATCTCACACTGGTCGATCATCCTCGGATCCTTGCAAAAGTATCAGAATCCAAACAACCTTTGCTCTCAAGCAATCCCAAGAAGGTACTTTCCGTGGAACAACTCAACAAGGGTAGTCCAGGCAGATATCATGCCTTCGAGGAAACCCTTCCTTTGGTGACCTTTCACCAACTATCAACAATCTCTTAAGGATAAAACTGTCAAGGCCACTTTCTTTCCTCAGTGTACCCAAAATCGCGAAGATTTCCTTACCAAGATCCCTAATCCAAAGGGAGACAACTTCAAATCTCATCCCTCCAGCAAACTCAGTCAATCTCAACCTTATTAATAGCTTCACAAGCCTTTCAAAACTCTCGTGGTTCTTCCCACACACTCACTTTAGAATGAAATAACTCAGAGTTACTTTTCTCGTGACTTCCATCACTTAATTCATCAACACTAGCATCTGTCATCACAGTGACTTGGGCAATCATGACAGCTCCTCCTCGAGCTTGCCTACCCATCCACTTTTTTCATTTTCGTATAAATTTCTCATGACCCCTTATCACACTATGGTCTCATACGATTAACAAATCGAGCCATATTCTCTTTTAACACTCATACTCTAGTCGGTCATCTTTACTCAATTCTCATGATCCGTCTTAGTCCTTGGATCTTCCCATATCTTAAATACTCGAGCCCAATGCTCTTCTACAATCATACTTTGGTCATTCAACCTCATTTGGTTCTCATACTACTTGAACCACTATGATTCCCTTCATGAATCAAAGACTTAAGTCATCTAAGTCTAGCAGTCTCAGGCTGCTCATCTCATTATCTTTCACCATCCACCATCAGTGGTTCCCAAACAACTCTCAACTAGTTGTCCATTACCCAAGGATTCTAGATCCTTATTAGTCAATGACTATTCAACAGGTCAGCCACAATAAGGCGATGTCTCAATTAACCACCTTCGATGAGGCAATGCCAATGGTTAAGGGGCAAAATGATCATTTGGCATTTTTCGCTTGAAATTCCATTTTTCCAGTATAAACCACCTTCGATGAGGCGACGTCCATTTCAATTCAAATATTAGAATTCCTCAATGTCCAATACCCAAATCTCGAGGTCCAATTTTATGTCGAACTGTCGTCGACGGTAATTCCAGTTTATCTCAAACTGACGGGCGACTCTTGCATGCGCTACGCGTATCGACCTTGGGTTTTTCTCAAGTCGTGACGACTTTGATTGTCATGTAATTGCTAGGATTTATAGTTCGTTCCTTCGATCCTAATCATCGGAATCCGATTTAGGAAATTCTCGCAAATTATACATTTGCTAAGCGGAATCAACCGCGTCCCAACGTATATCGCTAGCAAGACATTCCATGATCGTTCCTAGATCGATCTCTGCTGGCCCAAAATATTCTCTCGACAATACTTATTGTCAAAGTGCCATTTCTCATTCAAATGCCCTAGGTCCACATACCCGACTCCGCGTCAGTCTTTCTCTTTTGGTCAGTTAACTTAAGAGTGGTCAGCTCCGAGCGAGTTTTAATCGAAACACATCAATCGATATCCTTCCACTTAATAGCCTCGAGAGGGTCGGAATTCGGAATGTTACAATTATTCCCCCTTAAAGAAATTTCATTCTCGAAATTTGCCACTTTGTAATTATCCAATTTCATGGGATATAGACGCCTCATCGCATTCTAAATCTTCAAAATAACTGTATTCCTTATTAGATCATCGCAATCATATGCTTTTTGGCACTCATGCCATTTGACGTATCACTCCCTTCAAATGTTCTCTTGTGCATTTGAATGAGGCTTTGTCAACTTACCCTTTATCGACCGAATCGAGTAATAACTTTCTCGATTCCTTAATCAAGCTCGTGGTTACTTCCGAAGTAGTTCACTTTCGACTTCATTCGAAGATCTCCAACGATCGTAGTAATCCATCAACCTTTAAGGTCATGTCTCTCTCTCACTTGTCGGCATGTCTATTGCTCAACCACACGTTAGACTAATTCAACCTTCAATTCGTATCACCGATAATATTAAGGCAATCTCGGCACACCTTTGTGCCATCCCAAGGCACACCTCTAATTCTCTATGTTTTATCCATTCCCCTAGCCCCTTAAATATCAGGATTCGACCATGTCAATATCTCAATTCCTTTATGACCTTTAGGCCTGATATTTCAGGTAGCCATCAAACTAGCCACATGGAAAACTTTCAATTTAGAAGTTGAATTTCTTATTTCTCGAGAGAAGATCTGTCCCTCCATCACCCATTACACAATTCTTAAGTATAGGCATCCGCTAGTTATTCCACCCTTCATTAGCGTTATGGCTATCGCTGTAACAACATTTGGGTGACCTCTTTGTTCTATGTGCCTTTCCACCAATTCCCTTTAGGCAGTCCATGCTCTCAACCTCTTTTAGTTCACATCACTTCGAGGTCTTTCTTTATCTAATCAATGCTCTCATATCCACAAGCAATTTTATACTTCTGCATTGCCTCTTGTTCAATTCCTCTCAAGAAACTACTACTCGATATCTTTTGGAGTAGATATAAACTTGAAATCTTCTTCCACCCAAACAATGTTTTCAAAACTTTGTCGCGAGGATGCTCGCAGACCAACTCCAATCATGCTCTAAGCTTTCCAATTCATATGGCCTTATCGTCACGATGTATATGTAATGTCCACTTCCGATTGCCTTGCTATGCCTCAAGTTCCATTTCTCGTCGCGTTATTACGACCTTCATAAGCTTTTCAATTTCCAACCGGAAACGTCATAAACAGCATAGTCATCTGCTTAACTCAAGTCCTCGAAAACACTTTTCAGGTTCATTCATCCATTCGTGTTACGTCTCATTTCATCAGTGGAACACCTCTTGTGAAGAATCTTCCCACGATACGTCTGCAAAAATTCACCAATCTCAGAAAATTTCGATTTCAAGCAACTCACATCGACTCTAGTAGATTCATCACTCATTCCAATTCTCTAAGGCTCCACAGAGATTTCATTTCTGAAAGATTTCACGACTGAGGAATTTTACCTCATCAGATCCACAGTCCGTGCTCTTCACATTTAGCATATAACGAACATCTCCTTAGAGTTCAGAGGACACTCTCAAAAGCTGTTCATATTTGTCATAACTCCTTAAATGAGTCCAATCATCGTCTCTCAAGATGGTAACCATCGATCCAATTATCTCTTGGATACTCAATCAAACTATCATCAATTTCTTTCTACTAGGTGTCAAATCTTTCACATTGTTCCTCATACATTTCGCTTGAGAGCTGTAACCTTGGCTCTTTGCTCTCATGAATCCCCACTTGGACTACACAAACCTTTGTTCATTTTTGTCGCTCTTTCCTCAGAAAGCATTAGTGCATTAACCTCTTGGTTTCACAACCAGCTAATGCGACTTTTTCTCAATTTCATCCATTCAACTAAACATCGACATCATCTTGGAATTCAACATTGTCTACAGGACAGGTTCTCGAATTTCACTTCCAAGAAACGTCCAAGTTATGCGTCTTCTTTCTCAGTACAAACGTTCAACCATAATATTAAGAAATTCAGAGTTTTTCTTCCTTTCACAATTGGGTCTCTTACCCTAAGAAATAAACTATACACTTCCGTGGCATTCTCTCACTTCAAATTCACCCTGTCTTTCCCATTTCATAGGACGTCAACCGTAGAGTCTGCGCCAACGTCGATATCTTTACTCCAAGATTCAAATGCCATCATGCTTTCACATTCTCCTTCCCATAACTTAGTCACCTCAAGTGACAATATCCCTTCGTTCTTGGTCTCCACCAATTCACATATCAAATGCTCAATTCGATTACCTCAAATCACTCTGCAAGTATTCTCTAAGCATTCTTTTCGCTTACTAAATCATTCACTAGAATTACAACCACCCAGGACTATCAAGTCCGTTCATTTTTCTTTTCATCAACAACCATTTCATGGTCCAATTGCCCTTTAAGAGCAACACCCTATTCTTAGGGAACAACAACTCATGATTTCATTTCTCATGGTTCCAATTCAATCAACCGATCCTAGGAAATCGTTAATTCCAAGGCAAATTGGCATACCGATTTTTCTTTGACTCCTTCCATAATAGAAGAGAGGGACTACCCATTTTTCACCATAGGTCTTACGCCCAGGTAATCAACCATTTCCCATAGGCACGTTCCATATTCCATAATGAACATTTCTTTACTCGTAATCCATGAGCAAAAGTTCTCTTCTTTTACCGAGTCCCATTACCGTTCCTCAAAATCAGGAAGAACACCTAGCCATAAGGCTTTTAAACTCTAATCCACTCGGTGATTTACTTATCTTATTCAATGGTCCTTGACCGCCTTTACCATATGTTTAAATGACCTTGAGAACTCTGTCTCACACTGGTTGATCATCCTCGGATCCTTGCAAAAGTATCAGAATCCAAACAACCTTTGCTCTCAAGCAATCCCAAGAAGGTACTTTCTGTCGAACAACTCAACAGGGGTAGTCCAGACAGATATCATGCTTTCGAAGAAACCCTTCCTTTGGTGACCTTTCACCAACTATCAACAATCTCTTAAGACTAAAATTGTCAGGGTCACTTTCTCTCTTCAGTGTACCCAAAACTGCTAAGATTTCCTTACCAAGATCCCCAATCCAGAGGGAGATAACTTCAAATCTCATCCCTCCTACAAACTCAGTCAATCTCAACCTTATTAATAGCTTCACAAGCCTTTCAAAACTCTCGTGGTTCTTCCCACACACTCACTTTGGAATGAAATAACTCAGAGTTACCTTTCTCGTGACTTCCATCACTTAATTCATCAGCACTAGCATCTATCATCACATTGACTTGGGCAATCATGACAGTTCCTCCTCGAGCTTGCCTACCCATCCACTTTTTTCATTTCCGTTTAAAGTTCTCATGACCCCTTATCACACTTGGGTCTCGTACGATTAACAAATCGAGCGATATTCTCTTTGAACGCTCATACTCTAATCGCTCATCTTTACTCAATTCTCATGATCCATCTCAGCCCTTAGATTTTCCAATATCTTAAATACTCGAGCCCAATGCTCTTCTACGACCATACTTTGCTCGTTCAACCTCATTAGGTTCTCATGCCATTTGAACCATTATGATTCCCTCTAGGAATCAAAGACTTAAGTCATCTAAGTCTAGCAGTCTCAGGCTGGTCATCTCATTACTTTCACTATTAACCATCAGTGGTTCCCAAACAACTCTCAACTAGTTATCCATTACCCAAGGATTCCAAATCCTTATCAATCAATGACTATTCAACAGGTCAGCCTCAACAAGGCGACGTCTCAATTAATAGCCATTACTAGGCAAGCCTCAACTAGGCAACTATGAAACAAGTACTCAAGGCAGCAATTCAATGAGTCAATCGCTTACACTTCAAGTCTAAAGGCATCCGCCACTCTAGCATAATCACAATAGGCTATCTCAATCTCAACAGGCATAAATTCAACGGAGTATAAACTCCCCACACGCTGTCAAATCTCTCAATTAGACCTTGGCCATAACAATCACACGATGCCAATCATAAAACACGCATAACAGGCCCATCACAAGCATCACTTTTCTTTTTCAAACGGCATCCACTACAAAGCATAGAGCTTTTAACCATGCCACTCACAGGTGTCATTTCACATGCCATGCCACTTTCAACATTCATTTAGGACTCAATCTCGTGCCATACATCTCTTAATCACAATTGGACTCAACCCGATACCTAGACTTTCCCTTTCGAGTTATGACTTGAGTCATTCCTACCTCTTGCTATCTTAGAAGCCTGCTAGGAGCCGCTCCTTATCCGGACCTCTCTGTCCCTGCGATCACTCCCCGCCCTCGTTAGACCTGGCCGTTGCAAGTTGTCCCAAGTCATACATCTACGGAGAAAGCTTCGTTCCATACGTCCCACACCATGCTTCATTACAGTTTATAGGTATCCCATCCACTTGTTCCATACCAAGCGACAGTTTATTAAGTCCAACATCGATAAGTTCATGCATGCACCCTCACCAGCTTTCATTTCAAAGCCACAAACACATGTATAGCATGTTCATTTTCTCCACTTGTTATACCACAATAGTTCTCACATCAAGCCTCAATTATGAAAAATCTCTAGTTTCACTAATGACCATCACATCTCACATATCACTTGCCTACGTTAAACCATATACCTCAAGTTAAGTCGCTAGTCAAATCAAATCCTTATGCATTCAACCACAAATGGTCTTTAATCCAAATATTCCTTATCCGCTCCCTCGTATGCATCTCGTCTCATATCATCCAAGGCTGTTAATATCAATCGATAATTAAACCATCAACATACAACGCAGTTCAAGCCTGAATCCACTAATGCAAGGTGTCTTTTTATAACTCATATTGCCCACGTTGGGTCATCCACAAGCCATGATCACAATCGTATAATCTAATCGACCCCTTATTCAGAAGCAGTTCTCTACTAACTTTAGGCACAATTATTGCCTCAAAATTCAAGCCTATGTCTCTTTCATTTCTACTCACTTTCTTGTGAGCCTTAATCATAAAATCACTCATGATCATCCATTAGATCGACACTAGGACCATTAGGGTGCACACAAGTTCAAGTCCATAATCCTCAAGATTCAACAATCCATGCTTAACCGTAAAGGTCTCACTATCTAATTATCCTCAAGTCATCACTCCTTATCACTCCATACCTCAATCACAATGGATCGAACTGACCTTGCATTGATACAACTTAAAACAGGGATGTCACGCCCCGAACCCGGCGAGCACGCGAACATCCCACCTAGCTGTTGATCTTAAATAATCTCTTAGGATCCTTCGGCAATTAATCACAGCTCCAAAATAATACAAGGTCGCGAAAGCAATTAAATAGTTCCATACAAATCCACAATCAGATGGCATAGGGCAATAGGGTATACACTTATCCTCAATAGTACAGTCGGTTACAAAACTAACTCCAAACAATACACAGTTCCTACGGTCTTATTCAGATTCTTTATGACTTTCGCCAACAACTTCCTGAAATGACAACCCATGGCAAGGTCGAGTGTCCTTTGCTTGGGACTTGAAAAAGTTAAGCCTCCACTAGGGTGAGATATAAATATCTCAGCAAGTGAAACCTAAACCTAGACATGAACATCAGTCCCCTCAGGCCACACATAATGCCACCAAGATGCAAACAATCAACATTAGCGCATGGCATCAAATAAACAGGAATATCAATAGCCAAGCATTGATAAGGATTAAAATCAATTACACTCAACTTCAAAGTCTCAAGCTCCTTTCACAAGCAACATATAATTTGATACTCAATTATCACGACTTCCACCTCTACTTTCGTACTTCTCTTGCACTCCTACCAATTGACATCATTAGGGCAACATGCCAATTGATGTCTTCGTACTACTAGGGCCACAGGCCAATCGAACTTTCAAGGCTCATAGCCATTTAATGCTACTAGGGCCACAGGCCAATCACATTCTCATTTTATTCAAGATCACCACCATTCGATACCACTAGGGCCATAGGCCAATCGGTATCCTCAATATCTTTTAAGCTCACCACCATTCAATACCATTAGGGCCATAGACCAATCAGTATTTTCATCATCAAGACTTTTAGTCAATTAGTACAACTAGGACCACAAGCCAATCAGTACTTTCGAGACTCACAGCCATTTGTCATCTCAGGGACTCATAGCCAACACAATCTCCAGGGCTACAGGCGAACGATCGCTGGGGCACCATAGCCCATTCATAACACACAGGCATTATAGCCAATTCAATACTATAGGTACTATAGCCAAATTCATTAACAGGGCATCATTGCCAATTCATGAATACAGGACTTAATAGCCAAATATGTCATCAAGGTCTATCACAGTCCAATTGTCATGCTATGTAATTCAAACCATGGAATCCACTACTCAATCAAACAATTCAAGGCATAGGCTTCATAAAGCAATCAAATCACTGGACCACTCTTTTCAGTAGTGTCCTAGCATTCAGATAAAAGTTTAAGAAACACTTACTTAGATTGATTAACAAAACTTCACACCAAGTAACTCTCCTTAATGCCACAAGTATGCAATCCCCAAGAATCCCTTGTCAACCTAGAAAGGTTCATCAATTTTGAGTCAAAAAGCCGTTGAATTCTCACTTCCATTAAACCAATTCTCCCAAAACCATTTAAATGGCAACTCAGAATGCCTTATTTGCTCAATTGACTACATGACAACACTCCCACGGATCCTCAATTCATTCTGTTGACATAGCCATATACAAGGTGGAATAGAACTTGGAGTTTCAGGTTCCAAATGTCTCTTAAATCACTTCTAAATCCCAATCCACTTCACATGCTTTCCATTAATACCTCACATCATGTCTTATGGGATATTATGAGTCAATTTTAAGTCTAATTACCCTTTAATTAACCCCCAACAGTACCGGCTAGAATAGGGTTCACCACAAAACAGAATCGATTTTCGGTTCCAACCGCTCAATCAAGTAATAACTCAACTTTAAGCCTCAATCCTACACAAAATCAACTTGCCATAGCTTTAATCTACATGTTAAGGAACCTCACCGAAGATTTGGAAGCAATATAATACCTCAAAGCCTTTGAACAACCCGATTTCCTCCACGGTCCTCAAATGGGCAGATTATGCTCAGTAAAAACCTCCAAATTCAACCATGCACACCCATCAAAATTCAACTAAAATTACAACTAAAGCTTAGCCAATTCTAGTACTAGATGTTATGAAGATCTCACCGAAAATTTGAGATCATTTGGAGTCTGAAAGCTCCAAAAAACACAGCCTCTCCAAAACCGGGTCAGGTTTTTACCTTTGCCCACTCAAATAGACCTACAGAACAAACGAATAGGGAAAATTAATCTCATAATACCTTCATAGAACGGCAAGACGATAAGCTTTTAGATGGTGGTGGTTTTACCTCAATCCGAAGTCTAATGACAAAGTTATGGCCAAAACAGTGAGCCAATATTTCCCTATCCGCGAGAAAGCCATTGGGCTGAGAGAGAGGAAGAGGAAGAAGATGGTGGGGATGAAGGTGACTGGCCAAAATGGAGAGAGAGAGAGTCTATTACACACCAATAATCCATTTTGATCAATTTGATAAGATGTGTAATTAATGGGCATTTATTTCTTGGCCTTCTCATTGCTTGACACTTGGCAACCTTTCATTAGTTGCTTCATTGACTTTGACTCCCTTTGACTCATCTTCATCCAATTTTCGGTAGCATATAGAGGAGGGGAAATCATCGAAATGACCTTCTAAACTTCTTAAGGCAATGCCAAAGGTTGAGCTGCAAAATGGTCATTTAGCACTTTTCGTCTGAAATTCCATTTTTTCAGTATAAACCACCCTCGATGAGGCGAAGTCCATTTCAATTCAAATATTGCAATTTCGCAATGTCCAATACCCAAATCTCGAGGTCCAATTTCATGTCGAACTCTCGTCGACTGTAATTCCAATTTATCTCAAACTGACGGGCGACTCTTGCATGGCTACGTGTATCGACCTTGGGATTTTCTCATGTTGTGGCGACTATGATTGTCATGTAATTGCGAGGATTTATCATTTGTACCTTTGATCCTGATCATCGAAATCCAATTTAGGAAATTCTCGCAAATTACACATTGGTTAAGCAGAATCACTCGTGTCCCAATGTATAACACTAACAAGACATTCCATGATTGTTCCTAGATCGATCTCTGCTGACCCGAAATATTCCCTCGATAATCCTTATCATCAAAGTGTCATTTCTCATTCAAATGCCCTAGGTCCAAGTACTCGACTACGCATCAGTCTTTCCCTTTTGGTTAGTTAACTCAAGAGTGGCCAACTCCAACCGAGTTATTACTGAAACACATCAATCGATATTCTTCCATTCAATAGCCTCAAGAGGGTCAGAATTCGGAATGTCACAGGAAATTTTTGTTATAAGGTTATGCCCTCTAGACTAAAGAATGCGGGGGCAACTTATCATAAGGCGATGGTCACCCTATTTCATGATATGATCCATAAGGAGATCAAGGTATATGTCGATGACATGATCGCCAAGTCCAAGAAAGGACAAGACCACATTTTAATGCTAAGGAAGCTATTTGAGCGACATCGAAAATATAAGTTGATGCTGAACCCTAACAAATGTGTGTTCGGGGAAAAATTTGTGAAACTTCTTGGATTCATAGTTAGTAACAGGGGCATTGAAATTGATCCTTCGAAAATCCAAGCTATTTGTGACCTGGTAACTCCCTCAAGGGTGAAAGAAGTAAGAAGTCTTCTAGAGAGACTAAACTACATCACCAGATTCATCAATCAATTATCAGATGTGGCTAAACCAATTTTCAAATTACTCAAGAATGGTGCGAAAGTGACTTGGGATATGGAATGCAATCAGGCCTTTCAAAAGATCAAAACTTATCTAGCCACTCCACCAATACTTGTGCCACCCATCTCAAGTCACCTCTTGACCTTGTATTTGACTATACATCAAGAGTATTTGGGAGCTTTACTTGCTCATACAAGTCCTGTGGATGGTAAGGAAAGAGTCATTTACTATTTGAGTAAGAAATTTATCTCGTTAGAAGCAAATTATGTACCTGTTGAGAGGGCTTGTGTAGCAACAATGTGAGTGCTCGTAGATTGAGACAATATACTCTATACCACCATATTCATCTGGTGATAGAAAATGATCGTACCAAATATCTCTTGGAGAAGCCCGCCTTGAGAGAGAAATTTATAAAATGGCAAGTGATGTTGTCTGAATTTGATATCAAGAGCTCTCCACAAAAGTCTGTGAAGGGGAGAGCCATTACTCAAATGTTGGCAGATAATGCTCAAAGTCGCACATCTTCTGGATAGAAAAAAGTAGAAGATCAAGTTTTGAATCCGACAAAAAACAAGTGGGTCATGTATTTTGATGGTGTCGTTAATCTATCGAGAGCTGGCATAGGGGCAGTGCTAATATCTCATAATGGTCAACATTATCCTGTTACAGCAAAACTGACTTTCCCTTACACCAATAATATTTCAGAATATGAAGCATGCATTCTAGGCCTACAATTGGCATCTCTATGTAGGTACCTAAGCTGCAGGTTTATGGAGATTCTATACTCATTATTTTTCAGACACGGGAAGAGTGGAAAACAAAGGACGCAAAACTCATCCCTTATCATGAGTACTTGGAAGAGTTGACACTTAAATTCGAAAAGGTGTCATTTGAATACATGCCAAGAGCGCAGAACCAATTCGCAAACGCGTTAGCCACGCTGGCCTCCATGTTACAAATAACTGATGGATTAGAAGTAAAGCCACTAATGATAGGCATAATGAAAAAATAACGAGACATCACGTCCCGCACCCTAGGCACGAGCACGCAACTCCTTCTATTGTACTCTCGAGTCCCAAGAATTAAATATCAAGAGATGCATAATGTATTCGAGCATGCGGAAATGTAATATGAAAAACACCTCCGTACATAAACCAATGGGGACCTGGGTAACGAGAACATAACATATATGCACATAACATTAAGAGTTCATACAAAAGTGCAGGTGAGTTAGTCCTACTGATAGGTCGGGGCAACGTGACTTAATCAAAAGACAATCCACATCTAAGTCCCCCAAATGGAAACAGACCGACGAGATCATCGACAAAAGACTACAAGTAAGTTAGGAAACCCCTAGATCGAATCGCTAGAATTGTCAGTCTCATCAGCGTCCTCATATGGTTCGTCGTCCGAGATGGTCTCGGAGCGCACATCTATAGTGTCATCCATCGTATCGGCCTCCAACTCGTCCTCTGAGGCATCAATCTCTATCACCTCCATTGTGTCCTCTAGTTGTGGTCTTCTCCGATATGTTCCTCGAGCCAGCTACAAACACTTCGACCTCTACATAATCCCTAGTGGGATGACACCAGTTGGGGATGACTCCTCGAGGCACCTCCGTCAACTTCAACGGACCAGTAGTATCCTCACCTACCCTACGAAATCAAGCTTCAAACCTATGTGGTTTTCAGTCTTTACCACCCTCGTCGACCCAGACCATTGTACACTTTCTCACATAGACGGTACCCCGACCGTCACGAAACTCATCAAAATAGGCAGTCATTTCCTTCGGATCTCCTAGGCGCGTAGGTAACATCTTCAGGGTTTCGGGTCTGAAAAAGTAAGGTCCCACGAAGGGGTGAGATCGACATCTCAGTAAGATAAGTCCTAACCCTAGGTCATCTGGGTGTAAATAATGAACAAAAACATGCGCTAAACGATATAGGGAACTCATCAGTCATAAAATGCCATACAGATACAAACGATTGCCAATCAAGAAGTCATTTCAACATAACTCATCAATCAAGTTAGGCAAGGAATACAAAATCAAACCATACATTCCACCCTTCAGAACTTCCTCATTATTCATGCTCGCATATAAAACATCTCAGGCTCGGTTTGCGTCATTACGCCTCAGACCATCAAATTGACAAACCCGCATTAACCGCATCGGGTTTTCAAATGTCATTCCCGGCTTGTGTCGACATATAATCAATCTCGTCCCGCGTATCAACACCTCAGAACATTCGCCACCACAACCCCGCGTCTCAACGCATCAAGGTACTAGCCATCACAACCCCGCGTCTCAACGTATCAGGGTACCAAAAGTTCCCAAGCATGCCAGATTTCATTTCAATTCCAAACTTCATGATTGAGTGCAAGTCCATGCATTGAGGTAACCATCTACGGCATGCGATGCAATCAAACTCATCACTTAAATGTGGCAATCAGCACAAGGTATATGCATTTAGCATGCATTCAAGCATTCATCAACTCACAATGATGAACATGGGCATTCACACAATAACTAATGAAAATTTCACCCAATTCACAACCAATTCACCCAGTCGAGGCATATCCTCCTAACCAAGGCTTAGAGACTCCTTACCTTAGCTCAAATTAACAAAAATATCCTTCCCAAGCACTCTAAGAGTTCGGCCTACAAGTTCCAAAGTAGGGCAGCCTCACACCTAAGTGAATTTAACTAATTTCTTCAATTCTCCTCGTCCAATCATCAAGCCACTAAGCATAAACCTTAATAAAAAATAATTGATATTCTAGTATACCTCAACGACGAAATTAGATCGCGGCGACACCCTTAACAGCCCCTAAGAGTTTGGGTTCAACAAGCCAAAACAGGGGATTTAACCGGTTCTGCCCTAATCCCGATTAATCAGTCCATAATTCACTCTTAAAACCTTAATTTATCACTCAAATCACTTGCTAACATATATTCCTACATGTTATAGAGCCTCATCAAAAGTTTGAAGGCAAGGCGACGTTGTAAAGTCCACGAACCACGCCGATTCTTCCAAGTCCTCCGCCGGTCAGATTCTGCCCTTCAAACACAACACCATTTCGGCATCAAAACTCCATTAAAATTGCCCAAAATTTTTCACCACAGCTCAATAAACAAGTTTCCTACATGTCTATAAAAATTGGACGGAAGTTTGAGGCAAATCAAGGTCCTATAGAGGTCAAACAATGACTTACCTCCTGTCGCGATGAAATCCGTCGACTTTCGGGAGATTGGCTGGCCGGAGTTCCTCAAGTGGCCAAATGCAGTGATTCCACTTGAAACTGGTCGGCATGAGGTTGAACTTGGAGTTGGTGGTCGGCGTGAGGGCTGGAGGTCGTTAGGGGTGGCGGTTGGAAGTGGCAAAGTTGGCGGTCCGGTCTGGTCGGGTGGTGGCGTTCTCGGCTTGAAGAAGAAGGTGAAGAAGAAGATGAAGAAGATGGCTGGTGAGGGGGTTTCGGCTAAATGGAGGTGTGAGAGTGTCTATACACCAATTTGGTTTGGTCAAATAAGGTAGAATGGTAGGTTAAAAGGTTAATCATTAATGCTAATGCTCCATCCATTGACACTTGTCACTTTTCTCATTATTAGCGCATCCACTGGCCAATATTCCTCCTAATTTTTGGAAGCTATAAGGGATGGTCAATGACCAAAATGCGCTCATTCATTAATGAAGGCAAGGCCAAGGCTTGAGGGGTAAAACGGTAATTTCACCCTCGTCGTCGGAAATATTATTTTTCTAATTCAAATTTTCTTCGATGAGGCGACGTCCAATCCGATTATAATGTTGAAATTCTTGATTTTTCATTTTTCAATTTCGAGACTCATCTCTGGACTTTTTCTCTGTCAAATGTAATTTCAGACTATCCCGAACTAACGGGCGGCTTTTGCACACGTTACGTGTCTCGACTCTGTGATTTTCATCATACTTAGGGCTCGTCAGTTCATAGCGACTTTGGTTGTTATGTAATTGCCAGGGTATATTACTAGTTCCGACGGTCTTGATCGTTATCGTTCGATTTAGGAAAATTTCGTAAATTATACATTGGTTAAGCGGCATCACCCGTGTTGACACATAAATTTTGATTTTTCTTTGATAATTTATTTTGTTAAAAATTAGGAATTTATTTTAGTTCCTACAAAAATAATCATATCATTTTTCATATTCATTTTTAGCATCATATTGCATTGCGTTGCATTTACATTTAATTGGATTGGCCGTGGAAAAAAAATTGAAATCGACGAGCGGTGAAACAAAGCTCAAAAAGCATAATTCAACTAGCTAGGGGGCAATTTCAAAAAAAAAAAATCATCAAGGTCTATTTAATATTCAATTTGGGAAAAAGTCTTTTAATTAAAAATGCCCATTAATTAAGAAAAAAAGGCTTTATAGATGGAATGTTTTCTCTTCGGATCAATTTGCGATTATCCAAAGTCGATGGATAATTTTGCAAATAATAGAAATAACATCAAACCCTAACTCGCTATTATAAATAGATATCTTAGGGTTCACACATCAGGGGAGGCCACTAGATAATATAATACACAGCCACATTAGAACAGAAGGAAGTTCTTAGAAAAGATTCTTCCTTGCCGCATGACATCCACGTTTGTTGGCCATCCCTGATGAATCAAGAAGAAGTTGCATCACTGCCTGCTCTTTTCCTCTACATGACAAAGATATTTTGGCATGAAGTTGCATCACAGCCTATGTAGTCTACATAGCCTGTCCCAAGCCAGGTAAAGGAGGAGGGTTACGTCAGGCGTAGCGAGCCGGTTATAAAAAAGAGCTACCTCTATGAGATGAACCCTATCGTTTTTTTCGCCGACCTCAACTAGTTTGGGATAAAGGTGTTGTTGATGTTGTTGATGTTGAAGTTCTGATCCTAAGAAGTCATTAGGATCTCACCACATGCCCAAAGTGACAAGACAAGAAAAAGGACTCCAAGTGGTGGTCCACAGATCTCCAGTGGGAATATTCAATGAAGAACAAGAAAGAGAACCACGTTTAGCAAATTTAAAGGGTTCCTCTGGTCATTGTTCCCAGTGATCTTCGACGTGTCAAGCTGCCACTGCAGGTGGACCACCGAAAACCATTGAAGTTGATCCCGCGGAGTCCCGTTCATCTGCCTCAGCATCAACTCATCCATCCGCCCGCTGTCCGGCCGTTGAACAGCTCTTGTTGCACGTCGGATTAGCCTGAGTTCACTCATATTTCGGTTCAATCTTTGCTGCAGATTTTAGGTCTTTCGGTGCGCCGTTTGAGGGATATTTTTTCTGCTGTTTCGAGAAATCAAGCTGCTGTCGGGCGGTTTTGTAGCTACTGGTCAGCCCTATCCAGAGTCTATCCAGCCTTGCTTTTGATTAAAATTCAATTGCTAACTTGTGCGCTATTTGTTGCTAGAATCCCTTGAGGTCTAGAGCTCAAATTGATTTTAAAAAAGGCTGCTTTTGGGCGGAACTCTAGGTTGAACTTTTGCTGGAATTTTGGCTTGGAAAAGGTAAAATTCTTAAATCATGCTTGTTATCTTGGTAACTTGTATTGTTGTTCTTAGGCATCTTGGAACACATTCATTTTTATTTTTTTTGCAATTAAAGCTGAAAAATTCAAGCCTTTTTGTCAATTATATGGCTAAACCGAAAATTTGAACACTAGCGTGCATAATTCTGATTTTTTTTTAAGTTGGTTCACTTAGATTGGGAAATTGCTCGAATCATGTGCTTAGCTTGAGAATTGATTGATTTCAAACTGGAAAACATAGTTTTCTCAAAGTAAACAATTATTAAGCATTTCTTATTATCTAAATTAAATTGGAAAAAGATTGAATTTTTGAGGTGATCCTTTGGCCGAATTCATCATGATAATGGATTGTCTTACTTTGATTTCTACTATTGAATGAATTGAGTGATACCTATCCGATGGTTATTTGACTGTATCTCGTGTTATGGATAGCAATTGATTAAAATGAATGTTATCTTAAAAGTGAGCATCTCTTGATTGGATAATGCTTGATTCATCCTGGATAGACTTTTTGATTCCGACTATTATCTATAACATGCGAGTTGGATGGGGTGGTTTGTTTGATTGCTATCCTATCTTATCTCTTGTGAATTTTTCTAAGACTATTTGATTGGAAATAAGATCTGGATTCAATTAGATGTTTATCCGATTTTTTTTTAGAATTATCTGAAATTAATTTTTCCAATCCTTAAAAGATAATTTTCTTAATTAAAATTGGATCAAACTTTGGATCCCAATCTCATAATTTCGGTCACTCCTCTTGGATTTCGAAATTCAAACTCAATTGACTCGTCTTTATTTTATTTTTGTCATGCTTGTTTGTTTTTTTTTTATTGTTATAAAGTTTGCACATTTTTAAACAAACATGCCCATAACATATGCTCCGATCGTGCCTAGACCCGTCGGAAAAATTAAATTGCATGCCTTAACCATGATCTCATGGAATGGGACGATAGTTTGGTATAGAACTTCTTGTTCTTTCTCTTTAGCAAAAGTGATGTTGTTGTTTTATACATATATTCGCATACTGGCTCGAATCTTCGAGGATGCAGCGGACAAAAATTCTACTCTAGCCCGAATCTTTGAGGATAGTGAATTTTCGGAGAATTTAGAATTTAAGGTATTTTATAGGCATTTTTGTTTAATCTCGTTCAAATTTTTTTGTATGTTTCTGATTGTTTCCTTTTTCTTGCGATAAATCCAAAAAAAAAAATCATTTGTCACCCGCATATCATATAATTTAGTCAATACTTTGCCATGTCATCATGCATATTGCCATGTCATTTAGTATAGTTTGCATTGCATTTTTAAAAATAAATAAATTAATTCATATAAATCAATCAAAAGGGATTTTTCATGAAAAAGGTACCAAAAAGGCATTATCTTTAATTAGTTAATGTAACAAAGTCCTCAAATCCACAATCTCTGGTTCGTGGAAATAAAATAGTTCTCTCGCTATTTTATTTAGGTTTTTAATTAAACTACCGTAAATGATTAGTGGCGATTCTGATTGAACATTTTTCATGAATAAACCTAAGTTGCGATTTTGTAGGACTTGGACTTCGAGCTAAGTTAATTAATTTAATTAATTAATTTGGTAATCCATTAACTTAATTTTAGGTCGTGACAGCTTGGCAACTCTGCTGAGAACTGCTTTAATTTTTTGAATAAATTCAAGACTAACCTGAATCTTTTGGGAAATTAAAAGCTTTAGCGGACTTAGGGTTGAAGAAAATTCCATGGATGTTTCGCTTTTGGCGATCTTGGTTGAATCTCATTTATAAGATGTTAAATGTTCTTGCAGGCTTGGAGTAATAAGGTGTGACAATCCGAATTTTCCGCCTCTTCGAGGCTTGAGATATGAAACGAAGTCTCAAAATTGGAGAATGGAAAATAAAGATTTCAACGTTCTAATTGAATTAGATGTCGCCTCATCAAAGGTAATTCGAATCAGAAAAATGAAGTTCCGGACGTCGAGGGTAAAATTACCATTTTGCCCCTCATACCATGGCCTTGTATTTATAATTGGATAAGGGTATTTTGGTCAATCATAATACCCTATAGGCTGTCAAAAATCAAGAAAAATTAGGGCCATTGGATGAGCCTTGATTTACATGAGGCCAAGTGTCAAAAGATTAGGCATTGACATTGATTGAATCACCTTTTAACATACTATTCCAATCCTTTGACCAAGTGAATTATTGGTGGAAGACTCTCTCACCTCATTTGGCCGGCCATCCCTCTCTCTCTTCACTTTCTCCATTTTCTTCTTCTTCCCCTTCTCTCTCTTGCCGACCAGCCCGTCACCCTATCTCGACTGCTTTACTGTTCCGGTCATATCTTTATCGTCCGATATCGGATTGAGGTAAAACCACTTCCATCTGAAAGCTTATCGTCTTGCCGCTCCAACAAGATATGATGGGTCCAAATCCACTTAGCTATTTGTATTGTAGAGCCGTTTGAAGGAGAAAAGGTCAGGCTGATCAATTTTGAATCCGAGAGCTCCCAGCTGACCAGTCCCGACCGTCCCACTCTTCCGACCATATCTTCTTCGTCCGATATCGGATCGAGGTGAAACCACTGGCAAATGAAATTTTATTGTCTTGTATTTCCATGGACATATTATAAACTCAATTTGACCTTGTAGATCTTCCCATAGCTCGATTTGAGTGGACAAAGGTCCAGACGAGGCAGATTCTGACCGAGTTGGGGGAATGTCTTTGTTTGGCCACTTCAAGACTTCAAATTGCTTCAAATTTTCGGTGAGATCTTCTACACTTATAGTATTAAAGTTGGATGAGCTGTGGTTGGATGAGCTGTGGTTACAATTTTTGTTGTGTTAAGATGGTTTTCATGGCTGATTTGAGGAGATTTTTCTGGGGCAGAATTTGACGGCATGTACACCGAGTGGAACTGGGCTGATCAGAAGTTCTTGAGGTGTTATTTTGCTTTCAAATCTTCGGTGAGGCTTCCTAACTCCTAAAACAACATGTTAGGAAGTTGATTTTATGGTAAATCAAGGTTAGAGTTGAATTATGGACTGATTAAGGAGGTAGAGGGCAGAACCGAATTCTGCCTTGTTTCGGTTTAGATGAACTGAGCCCTTTTAGGGTTGTGGGAGGTGTAGCCATGCTTTAAATTTGTCGTTAAACATAAAAGAATGTTAATTGAGATGTTAATGAGGTGTATGCTCCGTGAATTGGTGATTGGACTAGAAAAATTGAGCGTTTGATTAACTTTGGACTAAGTCACAAAGCTACCCTATTTTGGGATCAAGGGAACCGAATGTTTTGAGGAGTCTTGGAGGGAATTTTATGGATTAAATTGAAAAGTAAATGACTCATAAACCTTTGCTAGGAAGTTAGGACACTACTGGATGTGTTTGGATGATATATTGATGAATTTGGGAGTCTATTGCATTGACTGTTCATGATCGATTGAGATAATGGAGGTGTGAGTCGTGTGTACTCCTAATGATGAGAAATTATAACTCTCATGGCTAAGTTGTTGTTGTGTACATTCGACTGACATGGATGCTGGTATGGCTATGTGATATTTGGCCTTGAATGGCGACTGTTTGAGAAATATGAATGAGTTGAAAAGAGAATTGAAAACCTGATGCGTTTAACGTGGGTTTGTCAATTTGATGGTCTGAGGCGTAATGACGCGGACCGAGTCTGAGGCGTATTGACACGGGCATAGCTATCGAAAAGAGAATTGAAAACCTGATGCGTTTAACGCGGGTTTGTCAATTTGATGGTCTGAGGCGTAATGACGCGGACCGAGCCTAAGACGTATTGACGCGGACATAGCTATTGAAAAGAGAATTGAAAACCTGATGCGTTTATCGCAGATTTGTCAATTTGATGCTCTGAGGCATAATGACGCGGACCGAGCCTGAGGCATATTGTCGCGGGCATAGCTATTGAAAAGAGAATTGAAAACCTGATGCGTTTAACGTGGGTTAATCAATTTGATGGTCTGAGGCGTAGTGACGCGGACCGAGCATGAGGCGTATTGACGCGGGCATAGTTATTGAAAAGAAAATTGAAAACCTGATGCATTTAACGCTGCTTTGTCAATTTGATGGTCTGAGGTGTAATGATGCGGACCGAGCCTGGGGCGTATTGACGCGGGCATAGCTATTGAAAAGAGAATTGATATCCTGATGCGTCAGAACGTGGGATAATCTTGATACGTGTCGACACAAGTATCGAAATGGCCTTTGGAACCTTATGCTTCAGAACGCGGATTGCCAATCGAGACGTTGATTAGCTTGAGGCGTATTGACGCTTGCTTGGCCATTGGGATTAAATTTGTGATTAGCCTGATGCGTATTGACGTGGGCTTGGCCATTAGAATTGAAAGTTGCGATGATATGATTGTCTTGGAGTGGTGATTGCATTATGCCAGACGTATCGAGGTGCCTTGATGTTTCATTGTCATGCGTTGTTTTTGAATCCTAGTCTGTTGTTTTATTTCATAATCTGGGAGGATTAATGGCCTGGTCTAGGTTTAGGATGAACTTGCTGAGATTAATATCTCACCCTGTCGTGGGAATAACTTTTTCAGGTCCCAGGCGATGGAAATCTGAGCTTGCCAATGATCGGTATTTGAAGAAGGAATTAAAGGAAATGGATTTATACTTTTGTGACTTTAAGGATTTCATGTTACCTTGAAGTTAAAGTTGTACCGTCTAAACCTGTAGTCGGTATTTATAACAAGACATACCCTATGTCCTGAGTCATCTTAAGCCTGAATTGTATGGAGAAGTTTCATCGCTTCCGTACGTTTGTATCTTTTAAAAGTTGTAAATTGTTGGCTGACGGATCCTGGGTACCATCGAGAAAGACCGCCCTGGTGGGATTTTGCGTGCTTGACGAGTTCGGGACGTGACATCCCCGTTTAAATGGTATCAGAGCAAGGTCAGCTCGATCCAATGTGATTGAGACTTGGAGTGATAAGGAGCGATGAATTGAGGACAATTAGGTAGTGAGACCTTGAGGAATAAGCATGGATTGCTGAATCTTGAGGACTATAGGCTTGAACTTGTGTAATATTCTAATGGTCCTAATGCCGATTTAAGGGATGATCTTGAGTGATTTTATGAATAAGGCTCACAAGGAAATGAATAGAAATTGAGGAGTCATAAGCTTGGATTTGAGGTTGTTAGAGAATAACTTATGAATGAAGGGTCGATTGGGTTATATGGTTGTAATTGTGGTTTGTCAATGACCCAACTTGGGGAGTATGAGTTATAAAGAGATAGTTGGTATTAGTGGATTCAAGCTTGAATTGCGTGATATCTTGATGGTTTAGCTATCAATTGCTATTGTCAGCCTTAGATGAAATGAGGTGGGGTGTATACAAGGTATATTGGATTAAAGGCTAGTTGTGATCGAATGCTTATGAATTTGATTTAGTTAGCGACTCCACTTGAGGTATATGGTTGAATATATGCAATTGATCGATGGAATTAGAACTCTTCAATGGATAGGAATTGATCTAAAGGCGATTTTGATATGACAAGGGGTGAGGACAGTCATGCTGTGCATGTGTTTGTGGCTTTGAAACGAAAGTTGATGAGGGTGCATGCATGAACTTATCGCTGTTAGACTTAATAAATTGTCGCTTGGTGTGGGACAAGTTGATGGGATACCTATAAACTGTAATGAAACACGGTATGAGATATGTGGAACGGGGCTTTCTCCGTATATGTATGACTTGGGATAACCTGCAACGGCCAGGTCTGATGAGGGTGGGGAGTGATCGCCGAGACAGAGAGATCCGGATAAGGAGCGGCTCCTGGCAGGCTTCTAAGATGGCAAGAGGCAGGAATGACCCAAGTCATAGCTTGAGATGGGAAGTCTAGGTATCAGGTTGAGTCCAATTGTGGTTAAGAGATGTATGGCACAAGATTAATCCTCGCCCCTTCGAGACTTGAGATATGAAATGAAATCTCAAAATTGGAGAATGGAAAATAAAGATTTCAACATTCTAATCGAATTAGACGTTGCCTCATCAAAGGTAATTAGAATCAGAAAAATGACGTTCCGGACATTGAGGGTAAAATTACCATTTTGCCCCTCAAGCTTTGGCCTTGCATTTATAATTGGATGAGGGCATTTTGGTCAATCAAAATACCCTATAAGCTGTCGAAAATCAAGAAAAATAAGAGCCATTGGATGAGCCTTGATTGACATAAGGACAAGTGTCAAAGGATTAGGCATTGACATTGATTGAATCACCTTTTAACCTACCATTCCAAGCCTTTGACCAAGTGAATTATTAGTGAAAGACTCTCTCTCCTTCTCATTTTGCCGGCCATCCCTCTCTCTCTTCACTTTCTCCATTTTCTTCTTCTTCCTCTTCTCTCTCTTGCCGACCAGCCCGTCACCTTGTCCCGACGGCTTCACTGTTCCGGTCATATATTTGTCGTCCGATAGCGGATTGAGGTAAAACTACTTCCATCTGAAAGCTTATCGTCTTGCAGTTCCATTATGGGTCCAAATCCACCCAGCTATTTGTCCCGTAGAGCCGTTTGAAGGAGCAAAGGTCACGTTGGTCAGTTTTGAATCCAAGAGCTCCCAATCGACCAGTCTCGATCATCCCACTATTCAGGCCATATCTTCTTCATCCGATATCGGATCGAGGTGAAACCACCGCTAAATAAAATTTTATTATCTTATATTTCCATGGACATATTATAAACTCAATTTGACCCTATAGATCTTCCCATAGCTCAATTTGAGTAGACAAAGGTCTTAACGAGGTAGATTCTGACCGAGTTGGGGGAATGTCTTCGTTTGGCCACTTCAAGCCTTCAAATTGCTTCAAATTTTCGGTGAGGTCTTCTACACTTATATTATTAAAGTTACATGAGCTGTGATTGCAATTTTTGTTGTGTTAAGATGGGTTTTCATGGCTCATTTGAGGCGGTTTTTCTGGAGCAGAATCTGACCGCGTGTACACCGAGTGGAACTGGGCTGATCGGAATATCTTGAGGTGTTATTTTGCTTCCAAATCTTCGATGAGGCTTCCTAACTCCCAAAAAAAAACCTTAGCAAGTTGATTTTATGGTAAATCAAGGTTTACAGTTGAATTATGGACTGATTAAGGCGGTAGAGGGTAGAACCGAATTCTGCCCTGTTTCAGTTTGGATGAACCGAGCCCTTTGAGGGTTGTGGGAGGTGTAGCCATGCTTTAAATTCATCTTTAAACATACAAAAATGTTAATTGAGATATTAATGAAGTGTATGCTTCGTGAATTGGTGATTGGACTAGAAAAAATGATCGATTGACGAACTTTGGACTAGGTTGCACGGCTGCCCTGTTTTGGGATCAAGGGAACCGAATGTTTGGAGGAGTCTTGGAGGGAATTTTACGGATTAAATTGAAAAGTAAGTGACTCCTAAACCTTTGCTAGGAAGTTAGGACACTACTGGATGTGTTTGGATGGTATATTGATGAATTTGGGAGTCTATTGCATTGATTGTTCATGATCGACTGAGATAATGGAGGTGTGAGTCGTGTGTACTCCTAATGATGAGAAATTATAACTCTCATGGCTAAATTGTTGTTGTGTGCATTTGACTGACATGGATGCTGTATGGCTATGTGATATTTGGCCTTGAATGGAGACTGTTTGAGAAATATAAATGAGTTGAAAAGAGAATTGAAAACCTGATGCGTTTAACGTAGGTTTATCAATTTGATGGTCTGAGGCGTAATGACGCGGACCGAGCTTGAGGCGTATTGACGCGGGCATAGCTATTGAAAAGAGAATTGAAAACCTGATGCGTTTAACGCAGGTTAGTCAATTTGATGGTCTGAGGCGTAATGACGCGGACCGAGTCTGAGGCATTTTGATGCGGGCATAACTATTGAAAAGAGAATTGATATCCTGATGCGTCAGAACGTGGGATAGTCTTGATACGTGTCGACACAAGTATCGAAATGGCCTTTGGAACCTGATGCGTCAGAACGCGGTTGCCAATCGAGACATTGATTAGCCTGAGGCGTATTGACGCGGGCTTGGCCATTGGGATTAAATTTGTGATTAGCCTGATGCGTATTGACGCGGGCTTGGCCCTTGGAATTGAAAGTTGTGATGATATGATCGTCCTAGAGTCATGATTACGTTATGCCAAATGTATCGAGGTGCCTTGATGTTTCATTGTCATGCGTTGTTTTTGAATCCTGGTCTGTTGTTTTATTGCATAATCTGGGAGAACTAATGGCCTGGTCTAGGTTTTGGATGAATTTGCTGAGATTTATATCTCACCCCGTCATGGGATTAACTTTTTCAGGTTGCAGGCGATGGAAATATGAGCTTGCCAATGATCGGTATTTGAAGAAGGAATTAAAGGAAATGGATTTACACTTTTTTGACTTTAAGAATTTCATGTTACCTTGAAGTTAGAGTTGTACCCTCTGAACTTGTAGTCGGTGTTTATAACAAGACGTACCCTATGTCCTGAGTCATCTTAAGTCTGAATTGTATGGAGAAGTTTCATCGCTTCTGTATGTTTGTATCTTTTAAAAGTTGTAAATTGTTGGCCGATGGATCCTGGGTACCATCGAGACAAGATGGCCTTGGTGGGATTTTACGTGCCTGACGAGTTCGGGACCTGACATAAGGGGTAGAGCATTTTGCTAACCTTTTCTTGCAGCTTGAGTAGGAATGTATGTTTTAGAGGTAATATTGAAGCGTTGTATGGATATAAACTCTTGTGCTTGCCTCTCTTGTTTTTGCATTTACACATAGCTCACACAACTCGCCATTGGACCTGAATGGCTAGGTTTAGGATGGTATTTGATTTGGGACACTTTGGTCATCACCATCTAACCTGAGTCTCCCTCTTCAAGTTGCGAACTCTTTTAAATTAGTGCCATGATTCATCACCCCTGCCATTCGCCATGTGGTACGGGTTGATACTTGGTTGAGCCGAATGTCTACGAGGGATCGTAATTCAATCACAAACCAGGGTGGTTCAATTTGGGTATCCTTGGGCTCCACTTTTGTTAAGCCTTGATAGATAGAATTCGAACCTCACGTCGCATTTCATCTGCATGTCTATATGATTAGTCATTTCGGACGTCCCAAAAGGTGGTACTCCCTTCAATCCTTATCCTCCTGCTTACTTATATTTTTGGGTCGGTTCATGACTGTTTTTAAGCGAACCCTTTGTATGCCATGGTTTTTTAGAATGTCTTCTGGTCATTTCTGAACTCTAATGTCTACATGGAAAATGTTCATAACATTTTGGTATTTTGGTCTATCATATATAAACTTTTGAGAATGATCCATAGTGTTTTCTATTTAATAATGAATTTTAATTAAGAACAATGTAAGCTGGAATTTCGACAGTTCCCTGACACTCGTTTGTCTAGATGTTTACTACTCTTAAATGACCTCTTTTGTCGAACGACAAAACTTGAAAGTTGTAGGTTGATGTCTCAATTAGTAACCTGAAAAATTCCAGATTTTAATTCACACTTTAAGGTGGTCCTTTGTTCATTTAACAAAGATCGGATGAAACAGTTTTCTAGATAAAAATTTCACAAAAATGCAATAAACTATACTTACTAGTCCATTTTCGACCTTAAGTCCGAATAAAAGTTGGTCATCACTGTGTCCCGCACCATCTCGTAAAATTTGAAATTTTTTCGATCAACATTCGAATTATGGAGAATTTTATCATAAAGGTCGACGAAACTGAAAAAACTGTCTGATTCAAGTTTTTGTGTATATCTGTCTTGTTGAGTCTAGGGAGTTGTCATGGACCGATTTATTACTCTTTCTCAGTGTATTTATCATTGCTTGTTACTTCATTGGATAATTTACCACGGATCCTTCGCACATCACTCGTTGGTCGCGAGGAGAATGGCTAACAAAGCAGAAATCAATGTTGCAATCTAAGAGGCCCTCAAGAAGCATATTGATGCTTACAATAACCGGGTTGATGGCATGATCTCATAGATGATTACAGAACGTGGGGCAATTTTGAAGCTTTGATAGCTACAAATTCATTCATTCATTTTTTTACCAAGTGGCAAAGCTGGTAAAATAAAAATACAAAGCATCAAAATGATGAATTCCAAGTGAAGGATAATTCGGTATCGATTCAAATTTATCCTTTTTGATTTCACATCTAACATTGTTTTATCTCTCTTTTGACAGGAAATGATAAAAAATAAATGATTCATTTGCCCAAAGCTGGAAGTCCAATTTTCGAATCAAGTCAAATCTGGGGGCAATTCTTGATGTCGTCCACTCGGCATAACCCATCCTGACTGAAAATGGGCAAACTTGCCGCAAACTCTAGCCTTAGAAAGGGAGTATATATTCTTTAAGCCATTCAGCTTTGAAGATGACACTCTATTTTTTCTTGCAGGGACATACAATCTATTTCAAAATGAAGGAACCTATCCAAATCAAAGAACCTCATCGATTCAAGGAATACATAAAATGGGTGAAATTGTATCATTCTAATTCTTTTGGAATTTGAGAACATACATTGACACGTTCTGTCTTGGTTTTTACAAGGCTCACTGCCATGCTTGATAGGGCAAATTTTTGGCAATCAACTTGCATCACCCCTAACTGGGGCAAGTGAATCATTTATGCACTGGACAAAAAAAAGGACGTTCCGTCTCCAATAAAGTCAATGTACACAATAGCAAAGTCATCCACATCAAAATCAAACCCCAAGATACGAACTTTGGGTGAACGGTAACTTTGTATCGTTCTAATTTGATCTTCGAAGATCCTATGCCTAACATGAGCTTGTTCTCATTTAATAGGAAAATATCGGCATTGAAAAGACTCAAAAGAAAAGAACTTGCCAACACGAAGGCAAAAAGAAATATCGACTTCGAAAGTCAAGGAACCTTGAAGAGTGGTGGGGAATACGTCCAAAAGTATGAATGGATCTCCTCCGGACCAAATATTTGAGAAGGATTCGTTGCCCCAACTAGACGGAGAGATCATGGCCACAAGCTAGATGGCCAATTTCTGCAAACCGCACATTTGTGTTCAAATAGGAACACAAAGCAAGACAGAGGCAGTATTGTTCCAATTTATCTTAAATTTGAAAATACAAACTGACATTTAATGTTTAATTTTGATAGGGACTTGCCAGCATATAGACATGGGTCACTATCGTATCGGATAAGGGAGTATTTTTTTTTTCCTTAAAACTGGGGCAATTCCAATTCTCATTCCTTGAGAATTTTCTCATGCTTGCATAGTATGTTCTTTAAGCAAACACATGACAAGCTATTTGAAAATTCTATCCAATGCTCATTCACTGCATGGTTAATGCATGATTATTCTTCACGTTCAAATTATCAATTCTCAATAAAGAGCCTGAACCACGCAAGATATATCAAATGTACAAGAATGGGTCACGACAGGATAATGAAAGGCAACCCTATTTCCATACATGTCCCACATTTTTAACCCTCAGTGAGTTGAGTGGTATTATTCCACATTTTTCAAGGCGAAGGGTTTTCTTGCAAAAGGTTCGATAGCTAAAATGACAGAGGCATTCAATTCTTTATCCCAAACACTACAAGTGATCCGATTCAAACCACTTTGAACGGTGATTTCATTTCTCAACCTTGTCAAGAACCACCCCCACATTGGGGCAGAATAAGGTAATTCTAGAAGCATAACGAGGTAAATGGTTAGAAATTCTCTTTCTTGGACTAACATCAATCTTCGGGTTTTTCTTTGTATTTATGCTCGAACTTTAATTTAAGTGCCTTAAGATGACAAAGAGCATTCATTTCTCTATCCTATACACTTCATCCCTTGCATAGCCCACTTGAGCCTGCAAATTTATTTCTTGAAGCCCTGTTGGTGATCATTTGCTCATTCCAAGACAAAGATGGCATTTTCCCAAGGAGTAGAGCCGGAGATGATTGGGTCAATAGAAAATTCCCAATTGAATTCATTTCTTGTAGAGTAGATTTTTTTATAATTTTTTTTTGCTCGTTCTTGTTTAATTCCTGGTTCAAAATCATGGGATTGTAAAAAAAAGAAATCAGCCTAAAAGAAAATGGTCCACTCCCAAAAAGAGAGCAAAAAAAAAGGAGAAGAGATGTCAAAAAGCTCTAAAAGAGAAAGTACTCTCTTCTAAAAAAAAAGAAAAAAAAAGGAAACAATGGGAGTTGGGAGTAAGAAAAGCGAAGGCTGACCCTACAAAAATCCCGAACATAAAAACTGTGGAGGAAAAGAAAAGTGCCTACCAAAAGCAAGGCCAATGTTCAGTCAAATCCCTGTTCATTTATACAATACATTGGAATTTCGAGTGTACAATTTTGTATATTAACTTGTAAATTTCATATACTTGTTTGCATATTTTTGTAAATCCATGATCGAGTCTCGTTGAGAAAAAGACTCTTGGATGAATCAATGCAATCACCAACAGAAGGTTACCATTTCTCAAGCAATGATAGTATTCTTTGAAGATCATTTGGAGGCGAAGATTGGCAACAAGCAACAATGATCACCAACACCAAACCCTTCTCATTTTTTTTCTAAGCGAAAACGAGCCTTTTCATTCCTCAATCTCTTATCCTAGCCTACGTTACAACCCTTCAAAAGTCTATCCTGTCTATGGGAATTGAATTAACATAGAGCTAAATGATTTTAAGCATCGCTCGAAGAAGTTCTAGCAAGATTATTTCTCTCTCATTTTTGCAGGGTTCTTGACTTATAAACCGGAAGCAGATGATGAAGAATTTCATTTCATAAGCCTTGACTCGACTGAAGTCCTGCTTGAAAACCTTTGACCTAACCCGCATTACGGTCCTTATTAAGACCTTTAGATCGGCTCATCGTACCAATTGCGAGATTACTCAGACCTTTTTGAAATGCGATGATTGTAAGATGGAGTGAATTCCCTTGACTCCTGCAGTCAGGATAAACGGCTTTCCTTGAGAGTGAGAGAAAGCCCTTTTGGACTGAAGTATCAATTCAAATTACATTCGAGGTATTCACAATGTGTTAACCTCCCTGAACATAATTGGTAATACAAACCTGGCATAATGGTTATGCATGAATCACGTCATGAGCGACGTGACATTCTGATTTTTCTTGTCATTTTGAGACTCATTCATGAGAATATATCTAATGATGTGTTTCAGTCATATCTCGCTCGAATTTGATCAATCTTGGGTTAACTGACCAAAAGAGAAAGGCTAACGCGAGACAAGGTACGTGGACCTAGGGATCTCAAATAAGAAATGACACTTTGACTGTAAGGATTATCGAGGTGACATTTAGAGCCATAAAAGGCCGAGCTAAGAATGATTAAGGAATGCATTGCTATCGTTATACGATTGGAGCGTGGGTGAAGTAATGTATAATTTGCAAAATTTTCCTAAATCGGATGAAGACGATCGAGACCGTCGGAACTTGTAATAGACCTTCTCAATTACATGACAACTAAAGTTGCCATGAACTGACAAGCCCTAAGCGTGATATGAATCACAGAGTCGATACGCGTAACGTCTGCAAAAGCTATCCGTCAGTTTGGGATAGTCTGAAATCACATTTGATAGAGAAATAATTCAGAGACGAGTCTCGAAAGTAGAAAATGAAAAATCAAGAATCCTAGCATTATAATTGGATTGTGCATCGCCTCATCGAAGAAAATTTGAATTGAAAAAACGACATTCCGGACAACGAGGGTGAAATTACCGTTTTGCCCCTCAAGTCTCGGCCTTGCCTTAAATGGAATAAGGGAATTTTGGTCTTTGATACACCCATATAGCTATCGAAAATTGGGAGAAATAACAGCCATTGGATGAAAATTTGATGGACATGTGGACAAGTGTCAAAGGATGTCTAATTGGCATTTATTAAACACTTTTAACCTACCATTCTCGCTTGTTTGACCAAGTCATTTTATGTATACACTCCTCTCTCTCTCTCCTCTTCAGCCGAACCTCTATCACCATAGCCATATTCAGCTCTTCTTCTTCTTCTTCTTCTTCTTCTTCTTCTTCTTCTTCCTCCTCAAACCATGACTGCCACCACCCGACCAAATGGACTCGCCTCCGTCGCCGCCATCGAGCACCCCTTCCAGCCGCTGTCTGGACTCGAGCCGACCACCAACCTCAACCCCACCTCTTGCTGACCACCTCCAAGTGGTAGCTCGACGTTTGACCCCTTGAAGATTTCTGTCACGCCTCGCTCACCTTGCAAGTGCTCTCATCCACTCATGCCGTAAATTTAGTCCCAAGATATCTTCTTCTTTTTTTATGGCGATAAATAATGAGACTCGCATGTGGAAGAGTAAAAGAAAATAAATATATAACTCCATGCAAGGTAATTCAAAATAAAATAAAGAATGAGACACGAGATAAAGAAAATGGTGATTTACATATCAAGAGGATGAGTTTATATAAACGAGGTCAGGGACTAGCTAATACCACTAGCTAAGGTCGAGAAAGACAAAAAGACGAACAAAAGACAACCATTAAGCCCCACCAAAAAGATCGTCGCCACCAAAAGACAACTCCAACGGTCGTGTGATCTCGAGCCCAGCAAGTGGTACTAGTATCGTCGACTCGACTCAAGTCCTCTGCGGGATCGTAATCCGAGAAACTTTCTGATCGTACTTCTATGGTGTCCTCTTCTGTCTCATCCTCCGAGTCAGAAATCTCAATCACCTCGATACTCTCCTCTCTAGCCAGGGTCTCCTCTGGAACGTTCCTCGAGCCTACCACGGAACCCTATACCTCGATCTCATCTCGAGAAGGATGGCACCACGATGGAACTACATGCCTTGGAACCTCGTGAGCCTTTAATGGATCAATAGTAACTTCCCCAGCTCTCCTGAACTAGGCCTCAAAATGATATGGCTTCCAGTCTTCCTCCCTCTCATCAACCCATACTACCGTACTCTTCCTAATATAAACTATACCTCGTCTATCGGGAAATTCGTCAAAATAGGTCGTCATCTCCTTCAGGTCTACCAGGTGCGTAGGCAACATACTCAAAGTTTGGGATCTGAAAAGAAAAGGATCCCATGGCAGGGTGAGAATTACGTCTCAGCAAGCTAGCCTAATCTTAATTTAGACCATCAGTCCCACCAGATGAACTATCATAGCAACCAGCAAGCAGTGACAGAAGGAAAAATGGCATTCATACAAAAGCATATATCAAACATCTTGCAAAAAAATTATACTCGAGACAAATATATAAAGAAACTGACCTAAGCTTCCGTACCAGCCAAGAACCACATCAACACCACATGAATTAATAACCAATAAAATTCTCAATCCACAACTCAATGGATTAGTCCGCGTTCAACGCTTACCTTCGTTCCAATTAGCAAATTTACACCAAAATCCCTTGTCAAGCTCAGCTTCATAACAAGATCACCGCTGTCCAAAACAGGGCAGCAATATACTTTAGTGACAATTCATCGTTTCAGTCAATTTCTCTTTTCTAACTTTGACTCCACCTATCGTACACCTTAATAACACCCTAAATCACATTCTAGTATGCCTTAACACCATATTTAGAGCATGATGACGTCAAAAACAGTCCCCAACAGAACCGGTCTGCTCATAATTGAAATAGAGCAGAACCGGTTCTACTCCTCCTTGCCTTAATAGTCCACAAATCATCTTTAGGTCCCCATTTTTTCTTCAATTCCACTTGGCAAAACCTTAATCCACATGTCATAAAGCTCCATAGAAATTTTTTAAGTTAATTAGCCCTCCTAAGGCTTCCAAACAGACCAACTCCTCTCAGTTCACCGGCGATCAGATTCTACTCTTAAAAATCACATCGATTCAACCACCAAAACCTAATTTAAACATAACCCAATCAACGGCCCCAACTCAGTGAACATAGTAATACATGTCATGTAACTCCCATAAAATATTTGGAGCCAAATGAAGTCTCTAAGAGGGTGAACCAAAGCCCTCTCTCGGTTAGCTCGGAATCCATCCGATTTTCTTCCACAAATTCCTATAAATTAACCAGAGCTCCAAAAATCATAAAACCAATTGGAGCTTATCAAGGACAGGTTAAACTAACCTATGGTGGTTGGCAGCCGGCCAAAAGGTCACTGGAGGAGGTGCTCATACAGACTGAACCTGGCGGCAGCAACTAGTCGGAACAGAACAGTTTCTGCTCTTGAGAAGAAAACACAAAATGAAGGGGAAGAAGAGGGAGATGGCTTACGAAAATTTTGAGGGAGCAGATGATATGATCCTAATCACTTTTGATTAAGCTTCTAGAAGGTTTGAGTGAGTGAAAAATTAATGACCATCACTCATGTATTGACACTTGTCCTTAGTCAATAATATCATGGCTCAAATTACTTTCTTGCCCCCTTAATTTTTTGCAGCCTCCTTGGGGAAGAAGGAAATGTCAAATGAATAAAATGCCATTCTCAAATCAATTAGGCAAGGTTAACTCTCCAAGGGTAAAATGGTCTTTTCACACCTTTCGTCCGAAATTTTATTTTCCTGATATTTTTCACCCTCGCTAAATCGGCGTCTAATCCATATCAAATGTTTCCATTTTCAAATTTTGAGATCCCATCTCATGATCGATTTTCCGTCGATCGAATTTCAATTTGTATCGAATTAACGGGTGGCTCTTGCGGACGTTACGCGTATCGACTCTATGATTCTCATCACACTTAGGACAACTCAAACTATGGAAATTTTGATTGTCATGTAATCGCGAGGGTCTATCGCTAGCCTCGATGGCAATGATCGTCACAATTCGATTTAGGAAAATTTTGTAAATTTTACTTTGGTTAAGTGGTATCACCCGCATTCCAACCATACAACACTAGCAATGGTTTCCTTAATCGTTTTTAGATCGACCTCGGCTCTAAATGTTCCCTCAACGATCCTTATGGTCAAAGTGTAGTTTTCTAATCGAGTTTCCCAAGTCCACATACCTCATCGCGCGTTAGCCTTTCCCCTTCGGTTAATTAACTCGAGATTGATCAGATCCACGCGAGACATAACTGAAATACCTCGATAGATATCTTATATTCAAAGGTCTCGAAATGATAGGAAACTCAAAATGTCACAACTCTTCCCCCTAACAAAAATTTCGTCCTCGAAATTTATTACAATCTAGCTACTCAAACAAATGCGGGTACCGACGCCTCATCGCTTCTTCATTCTCCCACGTAGCACCTTCAGTTCCATGATGCTCTCATATTACTTTGACCAGTGGAATGGTCTTAGTCCTCAAAACTTGTTCCTTTCGGTCTTCGATCTTGATTGGCCTTTCCACGTACAACACTTTGTCGTTCACTTCTATAGTTTCATAATCCAAAATGTGTCGGGTCTGGTTCGTACTTCCTCAATATAGACACATGAAACACATTATGTACTTGAGACAAACTCGGCTGTAAGGCAAGCCTATAAGCCAATGTTCCAATCCGTTCTAGAATTTCGAATGGGCCTACATATCTCAGACTTAACTTTCTTTTCTTTCCGAATCGAGATATGCCTCGCATTGGAGATATCTTGAGAAAAACATGATTCTCAACTTGAAACTCTAACGACTTGCGTCGCTTATCGGCATAACTTTTTTGGCAACTTTGTGTAGTTTTCAATCTTTCTCTAATTATCTTTACTGCCTCAACTGACTGTTCCACAAACTCTAGGCCTGTGATACTCCTTTCTCCCACTTCGTCCCAGCACAAAGGAGTTCTACAAGCTCTGCCATAAAGTGCTTAAAAAAGGAGCCATTCCAATACTATGTTGATAGTTGTTATTATACGAAAACTCCACTAGATGCAAGTAATCTTCCCATCCACCTTTAAAATCTATCACACACGCTCGTAACATGTCCTCGAGCGTTTGAATTGTCTTCTCCGACTGCCCATCTGTTTGCGGGTGATACACCGTACTGAACTGCAATCTCTTTCCCAAAGCATCCTGAAGACTCTTCCAGAAATTCGCTGTAAATTTAGGATCTCGATCTGGCGTAATTGTTATAGGCACTCCATGAATCCGTACAATCTGGCACATATACAGTTCGACGTATTTATCCATCGCAAAGTCCTTTCTCACAGGAATAAAGTGTGCATACTTGGTTAATCTGTCCACGACTACCCAGATCGAATCATGTCCTCTTTGACTCCACGGCAAACCCATAACAAAATCCATGGTTATGTGTTCCCATTTCCACTCAAGAATTTCTAAGGGTTGTAACAATCCTCCAGGCTTACAGTGTTGAGCTTTTACTTGTTGGCACGTCAAACACTTCGCCACGAACTTCGCCACATCCACTTTCCTTCCATTCCACCAAAAATGTTGGCGTAAATTTTGATACATTTCGTACTACCCGGGTGGATGCTATAATTACTCTGATGAGCCTCAGAAAGAATTCTTTCTTTAAGTGCTTCATCATTAGGCACACAAAGACATCCACGAAACCTTAAAATTCCGTCCTCAAATACATGAAATTTGGCTTTCCTCTTTAGCGTATCCATACTTAGAATTTTCTGAATCTCTGGATCTATAGACTGTAGGACTTTTATCCTTTCTTGTATCTCTGGTTCAATTCTTAAGGTCTCTATTAAACTCGACAGCTGGCTCACTTCCAGCTTAAACTAAGAATCTCTCAATTCTTCAAGCACTGACCATCCTCTAACCATTAAGTGTGCAATACTTGATTTCCGACTAAGTGCATCAGCAACTCTATTCGCCTTCCCAAGATGATACAAAATATTGCAATCATAATCTTTTAGCAATTCCATCCATTGATGCTGTCTCATGTTCAATTTCCTTTGAAAAAATAAATACTTTAAACTCTGATGGTCTGTATAAATTGTGAACCTTTTGCCACATAAATAATGCCTCCAAATTTTTAAGGCGAATACAATTGCTGCCAACTCCAAGTCATGTGTCGGATAATTCATTTCATGAGGTCTTAATTGTCACGAAGCATACGCTACTACCCTTCCGTGTGCATAAGTACACATCCCAATCCTTTTAACGAAGCATTGCTGTAAATCTCAAAGCCTCCGGGTCCAGAAGGGATAGTAAGTACAGGTGCCGTTGTCAAACACTGCTTGAGCTCTTGAAAACTCCTTTCGCATTTATCCGTCCAATCAAAGTTCGTATGCTTCTTAGTCAACTGCGTCAATGGCATAGCTATAGACAAGAACTTTTCTACGAAGCGTCTATAATAACCGGCCAATCCCAGAAAACTCCGAACTTCAGTAACTGTAGTAGGTCTAGACCAATTTATCACCGCCTCAATCTTGATAGGGTCTATGGAGATTCTTTCTTCGGATATCACATGGCCAAGAAATGCCATTTTACTCAACCAAAATTCGCACTTACTAAATTTGGCATAAAGTAAGTGTTCCCTCAAAATTTGCAAGACAACTCTAAAGTGTTTTTCGTGCTCTTCCTTACTCCTCAAGTAAATCAAAATGTCATCGATAAAGATAATGACAAAACGATCAAGGTATTCCTTAAACACTCGGTGCATCATGTCCATAAATGCTGGTGGAGCATTAGTCAACCCAAAAGGCATCACTGCAAATTCATAGTGCCCATATCTCGTCCTAAAAACCGTCTTCAGAATATCCTCTTTCTTAATTCTTAACTGATGGTACCCCATTCTCAAGTCTATCTTAGAGAATACCGAAGCTCCCTACAACTGGTCAAATAAACCGTCAATCCTTGGCAACAGATTTTTGTTCTTAATGGTCACCTGATTCAATTGTCTATAATCAATACACAAGCGCAAGGACCCATCCTTTTTTCTCACAAATAACACCGGTGCTCCCCATGACAACACACTCGGCCTAATGAATCCTTTATCCAATAACTCTTGTATTTGCACCTTCAGCTCCTTTAACTCCGATAACGCCATTATATAAGGTGCCTTCGAAATTGGCTCCGTCCCAGGAGCCAATTCAATTACAAACTTAATTTCTCGTTCGGGGCGGTAATCCAAGCAATTCTTGAGGAAAGACATCCGCAAATTCACGTACCACCGCTATATTTTCCAATTTCGGCTCCCCAGCCGTCGTATCAACTACCGCAGCCAGATAAGCTTGGCATCCCTCATCTAACAATTTTGTCACTTCCAACGACGAAACCAAAAGAATAAAAATTCCCCCCTACTTCCTTTAAACTCAAAGTTAGGGCGACCATCCGAAGAAAAGCGAACTATTCTATCACCACAATCCACCATAGCCCTTTGTTTACTCAGCCAATCCATCCCAACGATCACATCAAAGTCAAACATAGGTAACACAACCAAATCTATCTTTTCCTCTCTACCACCAAAGGCTATCTTGCAATCCGTACAACCTAACGAAACTATCACATTGTCCTTTAGTAGAGTGGTAACATGCAATCTCATATTCAATGGTTTCAAATCCAAATCAATCATATCAACAAATTGAGCAGACACAAAAGAATGTGAAGTTCCAGGATCAAATAAGGCATAAGCAGTTTGATCATTCAGATAAATCATACATGTGACCACACTAGGCGCGTTCTCCGTTTCGCCTCGTGCACTGCATACACTCGCCCTTAAGCCGATGGTCAATTCAATTCATTCTGTGGAGTAGCAGTTGGGGGTCCTATCTGCGGTCGTGGTCCTTGAGGTTTAGGTCCTAGAACTTGGTTGGGACAATTTCTCATCTAATGACCCAATTGGCCGCACTTAAAGCATGCTCTCGTTCTAGTCGGGTGAGGTCCATTCCCATGCTTCCTTCCACAAAAACGACAGTTCAAGCTGGACTAATGCGGCGGCTTATCAATATTCTTCCTTGTGGTTGGAACAAAACGCCTATTATTGGTCATTGGTCTCTTACCAAACTGGCAATTGTCTCAAAATGAGCTGAACCGCGATCCAGATGCGACGTTTCTCTCTCTTAGGTCTCTCTCAATCATTTGTCCCTGTTCATATTCTTCCTTGTACATTCTTAAATTCAAAGCTATCATTTGACTACGAAGTTCTGGTCGTAACCCGTCTTGAAATCTCCTCGCATTGTCTAGCGAGTCTTCCACGTACCTTGGCGTATATCTTGATAACCTAGCAAATTCAGCCTCATATTGATCCACTGTAATGTGATTCTGACGCAAATTCTAAAATTTCACTCGTTTCCTTTCTCGCGTAGTCTCCGAGAAATATTTGTCGTTGAAGACAGCAGTAAAAGCAGTCCAATTCAGGGCAGTACCCTAAAAAAATACCCCATCTTTCGTAGCATTCCACTAGTCATTCGCGGTACCTTCCAGTTGGTAAACCGCCAACAGTACTTTTTCCTCATCACTACATTTTAGAACCCCAAAGATTTTCTTGAGCTTTTCTATCCACCAAGGTGCCAACTCTGGATCACCCGTGCCATTAAACTAGAGGGGCTTTAACTTCATAAACTGTTCAACTAGCTGTCTTATTGGTCTAGTCACAAGCACATTACCTGATGCATTACCTACCTCCATACCTTGACCACTAACCTCATTAACTCGAGCGTTACTAGCTTCAATGCCCTAGTCAATGCTGGTGTTAACTCCACTACCCACATCATTACCAATTGTCGCACTGACAGTAGCCAAGGCAGCTCCCACAGCCTAGGTAATAGCAACATCTCTATCTTGAGCTTGCCTATCTATCAAGTTCCCGATTCGTTCCAATGCTCTCAATACATCACCCATTCCAGGATTCTCCACTACAGGTGGCCTCGAACTAAAAGCTCCACCTCTAGGGCTCCCACGTCTGCCAGGTCGGTTGCTCATCCTTATACTACCTGTACCACTTTAATTCCATCACGGAATTAACGACTTAGTCCATCTACAAAAGTCTAGTGGTTTTATGCTACACAACAAGCAGCACTCACACTAAAGCAACTGTTCACCTAGTCATTCTCAAGAGCACAATAATTAGAAACGTACAATCATGCTTCAATTTCAAACAAAACACTCAATATTTCATTTGGCAAGCATCCACAATTAATACACTCGCTAAGTACGAAGCTTGGTCATTATCTAGTCATCACAACTACACCACTTTCATGATGTCAATCACATGCGCCAATTCATATGCCAAGCATTTCTTACTTGACTCTAACGAATCCCCTTACAGTCTCGCTACCCAATCATCCCGAACCTCATTGCTCCTTATTACACCAATCCTCAATCAACTTAGATTGAGTTAACCTTGCTTTGATACCACTTTAGACTAGGATGTCACGCCCCGCTCACCTTACGAGTGCGCTTATCTACTCATGCCGTAAATTCAGTCCTAGGATATCTTTTTTTTACGGCGATAAATAATGAGACTCGCATGCGGAAGAGTAAAAGAAAATAAATACATAACTCCATGCAAGGTAATTGAAAACAAAACAAAAAATGAGACACGGGATAAAGAAAAGGGTGATTTACATATCAAGAGGACGAGTTTATACAAATGTGGCCAGGGACTAGCTAATACCACTAGCTAAGGTCGAGGAAGACAAAAGGGCGAACAAAAGACAACCATTAAGCCCCACCAAAAAGATCGTCACCACTAAAAGACAACTCCAACGGTCGTGTGATCTCGAGCCCACTAAGTGGTATTAGTATTTTTGACTCGACTCAAGTTCTCTACGGGATCGTAATCCGAGAAACTTTCTGATCGTACTTCTATGGTGTCCTCTTCCATCTCATCCTCCGAGTCTGAAATCTCGATCACCTCGATGCTCTCCTCTCTAGCTAGGGTCTCCTCTGGAACGTTCCTCAAGCCTACCACAAAACCCTCTACCTCGATCTCATCTCGAGAAGGATGGCACCACGATGGAACTACACATCTTGGAACCTTGTGAGCCTTTAATGGACCAGTGGTAACTTCTCTAGCTCTCCTGAACCAGGCCTCAAAACGATGTGGCTTCCAGTCTTCCTCCCCCTCATCAACCCATACTACCGTACTCTTCCTAATATAAACCGTACCTTATCTATTGGGAAATTCGTCAAAATAGGCTGTCATCTCCTTCGAGTCTCCTAGGCGCATAGGCAACATACTCAAAGTTTGGGATCTGAAAAGAAAAGGATCCCACGACAGGGTGAGAATTACGTCTCAGCAAGCTAGCCTAATCCTAATTTAGACCATTAGTCCCACCAAACGAACTATCACAGCAACCAGCAAGTAGTGACAGAAGGACAAATGGCATTTATACAAAAGTATTATATCAAACATCTTGCAAAGAAATTACACTCGAGACAAATATATAAAGAAAGTGACCCAAGCTTTTGTACCAACCAAGAACCACATCAACACCACAGGAATTAATAATCAATAAAATTCTCAATCCACAACTCAATGGATTAGTTAGCGTTCAATGCATTAGACTACCAAGACAAATGAACCCGCGTTAAGACGCGTCGGGTTTACTAACCAATTTCCAACTCATGTCAACATGTACAATTCCTTATCCCACGTTAGGACGCATAAGGATATCATTCAATCACAACCCCACGTTAAGACGCCTCAAGGTATACTTAGGATGCAATCCCGCATTAAGACGCCTCAGGATATGCTCACGATGCGATCCCGCGTTAAGACGCCTCGGGATACCATAAGTCTCAACAAATATCTAAAGTCTAGAATTATCTCAACAGTCATTTAATCATATTCTCATAATGAGAAATATCAGAAGGTCCATCATAAACCATTTGCATATCAAAAAGGTCGTACTTTATCACAAAACATAACTCAGGAGTCACATAGCCTGTAGCCACATAATCAAGTAGGACATACCAACAAGAACATCATCAATTCAGGCAAAAGAACTACAATTTTAATAACAAGTGAGTGCTCATGGCTCGTTCCTCAACAACTCCATTCAATTTCTACTCAACCAAGCATAACAAAATTGTCAACTCATCGATTCCTCAATAAAACTATCTAGTTGCGTCCAAATGTTCCAATATAGGTTTAGGGATCGCTTACCTTCGTTCCAATTAGCAAATTTTCAACAAAATCCCTTGTCAAGCTCAGCTTCCAAACAAGATCGCCGCTGTCCAAAATAGGGCAGCAATATACTTTAGTGACAATTCATCGTTTCAGTTAATTTCTCTTTTCTAACTGGAACTCCACCCATCGTACACCTTAATAACACCCTAAATCACATTCTAGCATGCTTTATGTGACATTCTGATTTCCAATCAATTTCAAGCTCATCGACGAGAAGTGTGTATCTAGAGATGTATTTCAGTCATATTTCGCTCGAACTTGATCAATTCGAGTAGACTGACCAAAGGGGAAGGCTAACGCGAGACGAGGTGCGTGGACCTAGGGAACTCAGATAGGAAACGATGCTTTGGCCATAAGGATTCTCGAGGGAACTAACGATAGACCCTCACAATTACATGACAACCAAAACCGCCACGAATTGACGTCCTTAAACGTGATAAGAATCACGGGTCGATACGCGTAATGTCTGCAAAAGCCGTCCGTTGGTTCGGGATAGGCTAGAACCACGTCTGATAGAGAAAACTATCAAAAATGAGTCCTGAAAAGTTTGAAATGGAAAATCAAGAATTTCAATGTTATTTGGATTGCTCGTCGCCCAATCGAAGGATTCTGAAACGAGAAAAACGACGTTCTGAACGTCGGGGTAAAATGACCCATTTGCCCCTCAAGCCTAGAACATTACCTAAACAATTCAAGAAGGGTGATTTGGTCAATAAACCCTCTCCATAAGCTGTCGAAAATCAAGAAGAAAGGATGGCCATTGTATCTTGCATGATTGACTTGAGGGACAAGTGTCACAAGATCAAGAGTTGTGGTCATGTCCAACCTTTTTCAAACCTACCATTCAACCATTTGACCAAGGCTTGTATATAAGCTTTCCTTCTCTCTCTTCAATCATTTTGGCCGGCCATTTCCACCATGAACCACCGAAAACCTCTCTTTCCTCTCCCTTTCTTCTGCTCGCCAGCGACCAGCTGCTGCCCATCCTGTTCGGCCATTTCGCCGACCACCTTCGGCCACCGACCGACCACACCGACGAATTTTTACGTCTTATCGATGTCCTTGAAGTGGAATTAGGTCAATTGGAGCACCGATGAGTCCCGAGCAGCGATTTTCCTGGGAGCCAACGGATTAGGACTCAAACTGAGGTAGGTTCAATTCTCAGTCCCTTTGGTGGTCGAAATATTGGAATCTTTGGCTCAAATTTTGTGGAGATCAAGCTAAGACGTGTAGGAATCTATGGTAAAAAGTTGGGCTTGATTTGATAATTTTTGTACCCGAACCAACCTTGTACATTTTGACCAGAAACTGCCAGAAAACTGACTTGGAGGAATCGACGATGTTCGGCGAGTTTTCGGCGTCCAATCGACTCGAAACTCACGGTGAGACTCCCAAACCCCTAGATAAACATGTTAAGGGGTAGAATGTTGATTAAATGATGGATTTAGGAGTTGATTAAGGTCTGAATGTGTTCGGTTTGCACTAAACCAAGAAGGATCGGTTCGGTTTTGTACAAACTGAATCTGTGAGGGGGCTGAGGATGAATGAATTAAGCTCCAAATTGATGATTAAGGCATGATAAGAGGATGAGGGTTATGCATTGAACGTTTTTGGTTTATGGATTAAGGAAATTGGGCATGGAAATTGACTAATTGATTGAAAATGCTAGGTTGTGCGGTGGATTAGCCTGGAACCATGGTTGGCCGAGACCTTGAGGGTCTGTGAGGAGTAACTTGGGTTGCCAAATCAAAGGTAAGGGAATTTCTAACCCTATGCTAGGAAGATTGGACTCAATTGGGTGAGTCGTGAATTGAGTTGGTCGAATTAAGGTGACTAGTCTAAGGAGATAGTCTTGTTATGTCCTAAGATGTTATAGGATGACCTTGTGTGATATTGGCTATGCCTAAGTTGTTTTCCATGTCCGGATTACAATTGACGAGCTTGATGACATGGATCTTGAGTTGTGCTTGAATTGCACATATCGTCTTGTATGGAGAGCTATTTGAAAAATCATGGCACAAGTGTGGCATGGCGAGGTCCTGAGGCGTATGAGACGCGAGGCAATGACATGGCAAAGCCCTGAAGCGTATGAGATGCGGGGCAAGAGATATATATACCCTGGTGCGACGAGTTCGCAGGGTGAAGTTGAGGTGACGTGGCACCCAGATGCGACGAGATCGCGGGGTTGAGATAGCCACGGTCTTGATGCGATTTAATCGCGGGACAAGGAGGCCTGAGGCATATGAGACGCGGGACAGGAGTTTATGCCCTGATGCGACGAGATCGCGGGATGAAGTGATGTGATGTGGCGCCCTAATGTTATGTGATCGCGGGGTTGAGACGGCGACGGTCCTGATGCGAAGTATTCGCGGGACGGAGAGGCCTTGAGGCGTATAAGACGTGGGGCAGGAGACGTATGCCCTAATGCGACGAGTTCGCGGGGTGGAGTTGATGTTGTGTGGTGCCTTGATGCGACGAGTTCGCGGGGTTAAGTGGCCACGGTCCTGATGCGATCTCATCGCGGGACGGAGTATGAGTTAATGAGCTTTGCTTGGAGATTCATCGGAATCTGATGCGTTTACGCGAGTTGCCGATGACGGTCTGATGCGTTTACGCGCACCGAGCTTGATGCGATCTCATCGCGGGCTAGAGATTGAGGCTGGCGAATATTAGTGAATGTGGTGAAGTGGTAGGCTGAGTGGACAAGGATGTCTGAGTGGGACGTGAGGTCATTTTGGTTTGCCTGTCTGCTGCATGTTGTTGTTTTATGGTTTGTGCTTGATGCACTAGCATGTTATGAGATTGGATTTTGACATAGATGACTGTCTGAGTGGACGGTCGGCCTAATCTAGGGTTAAGACCCACCTTACTGAGATTTATATCTCACCCCAGTGGGGGCTTCATTTTTTCAGATCCAGGCGAAGGTAGCACGAGCTGGCCAAGGAATGGCATTTGAAGAGATAGTCCACCAATTGTACTAGAATGGAATTAAAGCTTGTGATATTAGAGATTGTATTTATGATTGGTGAATTTATGAATTGATTATTGAATTGTAAGGTATCTATCCCAAGTCATCGGATGTGTTGTATTTTAAGAAAAGGGAAGGCATCGCTTCCGCATGTATGTTGCTTTCAGCACACAGAACGTAGGCCGATGGATTCTGGGGTAAAATGTCAAAAGAACGGCCTGGTGGGATGTTCGCCAGCTCGCCAGGTTCGGAGCGTAACATCCCCGTTCGATTTGGTATTAGAGCAAGGTCAGCTCGATCCAATGTGATTGAGACTCGGAGTGATAAGGAGCGATGACTTAGGGACAATTGGATATTGAGGTCTATAGGACTAGACCTGAATTGTTGAGTCTCGAGGACAGTAGGCTTGAACTTGTATACACTTGAATAGTCCTAGAGTTGGCCTTAATGGCTGATCTTAAGTTATGTGGTGATTGAAGTTCGAGTGGAAGCAAGCTGGGATTGGAGAGTCATGAGCATGGATCTTGAGGTAGTAATTGTGTTGAGGATAATAGAGAATTGCTTATGAATGAAAGGTCGACTGAGTTGTATGATTGCAATCCTGAATTGTCAATGACCCAACTTGAGGGATACGAACTATAAAGAGACGACTGAATTGTATGATACTTTGGTCGGTTAGCTATCAATTACTATTGATAGCTTTGGGTGATATGAGTTGAAATGAATACGAGGAGTACTTGAATCGAAGATCAGTTGTGATCGGCTGCGTGAGGAGTTAATTTGAATGTTGACTGGACTTGAGATGTGTAATGGAATATGGGCAATTGATCTGTGAGATGTGACGGTCATGCTGTGCTTGAGTTTATGGTTATGAAAGGCAAGTTGATGAGGGTGCATGCAGTGACTTATCGCTGTTGGCCTTAATAAACTGTCGCTTGATATAGGACAAGTTGATGGGATACCTATAAACTGTAATGAAACATGGTATGGGACATGTGGAACGGGGCTTTCTTCGTAGATGCATGACTTGGGACAACCTGCAACGGCCAGGTTTGATGAGGGTAAGGAGTCATTGCCGGGACAGAGAGGTACGGACAAGGAGCGGCTCCTAGCAGGCTTCTAAGATGGCAGAGGCGGGAATGGCTCAAGTCATAACTTGAAAGAGGAAGCCTAGGTATCAGGTTGAGTCCAATTGTGGATAAGGGATGTATGGCACGGGATTGATTCTCATCGAGAATGATTGAAAGTGGCATGACCGAATGGCGCCTTTGAGTGGCATGTTTAAAAGCTTCATGCTTGACAGTGGATGCCCTTGGAAAAAGAAAAGTGATGGTTGTGATGAGCTTGTTAGGCATGTTTGACGATTAGCCTCATATGTTTGGCTTGACCAAGATATAACTAAGAAGTTAGACGACGTAAGGGGTTTATACCCGTTGAACCGAGGCATGTTGAGATGAGATAGTTTGTGGTGACTATGCTAGAGTGGCGGATGCCTTTAGACTTAGAGTATGAGCTATTAACTCAGTGAATTACCGTTTTGAGTGCTTGTTTGATAGTGCCAAGTTGAGGCTAGCCTAGTAATGGCTGTTGATTGAGAAGTTGCCTCATTGAGGCTGGCTTAATGAATGATTATTGACCAAAGATGATTTGAGATCCTTGAATATTTGGCAATTAGTGGATAATTTCCTATGTGTCATCAGAGAGTTGTTTGGGGACCACTGATGGTTGATAGTGATGAATGATGACATGAGCAGCTTGAGACTACCAGATTGAGCAGATGACGTAAGTCTTGGATTCCTGGAGGGAATCATAGTGGTGCAAGTGACATGAGAATCTAATGAGATCGAACGACCAAGGTATGGTCGCTAGAGTAGCACTTGGCTTGTGTATGTGAGATGCGAAAGGATCCAGGAACTAGAATGGATCATGAGAATTGAGTAAAGATGCGTAACTAGAACGTGAAAACCAACAGAACGACTGACTCGAGTTGTGAACCACATGGAACTCGAGAGTTGAATGGGTCGTGAGAACGTTAAGTGGAAATGAGAAAATTGTTGATTAAGCAAGCTCGTGGAGGAGTTGTCAAGATTCTCTAAGTCACTGTGGTGATCAATGCTTGTACCGACAGTAGTAAAGTGATAAAAGTCATGGAGAAGGTGACTTTGAGTAAGTCTTTTCGAAATTGAAGGTGTAGGTAGGACCATGAGAGCTTGGAAAAGCTTGTGAGATTAAGTTTAAGGCTGAAATTGGTTAAGTCAGGTAAAGGGATGAGATTCGAAATTGTCTCCCTTTGGATTGAGGGTTTTGTGAGAAAACCTCAGAGATTTTTGGTGCACTAAAGAAGGAAAGTGACCCTGGCGGTACTAACCCTAAGAGGTTATAGAGGATTGGTGAAAGGTCACTAAGGTCACTAAAGGGAGGATTTCCTCGGAGGCATGAGATCTGCTTAGACAACTTCTGTTGAGTTATTTGATGGGAAGTATCGTCTTGGGATTGCTTGAGAGCAAGAGTTGTTTGGATCCTAATACTTTGTAAGGATCATAAGATGATCGACCGGAGTGAGACAGAGTTCTCAAGGTCGCGTAAGCATATGGTAAAAGAGGTCCGAGACCCTTGAACAAGATGAGTAAGTTCCTGAGTGGATTGGAATTTGAGAACCATATGGCTGATTGTTATTCTTGATTTTGAGAAATGATGACAGGATTCAACTAAAGAGGAGAATGATTAAAGGACCCATGAATAAGAGAACTCCTGCTCATGGATTACGAGCGAAGAGTTTTTCATTATGAGTGTAGAATGTGTCTATGGGAAATGGTTGATTACCTGGGTGTAAGACACATGGTGGAAAGTGAGTAGCAAGTCTTTTCTATTATGAATGAGGTCGAGGAAGAATCGGCATGCTAGATTGCCTGGAGTTAATGATTTCTTGGGGACGGTTGATGGAATTGGAGCCATGGGGAATGAAATCATGAGTTGTCATTCCCTAAAGAATAGGGCATTGTTCTTGAAGGATGATTGGACCATGAAATGGTCGTTGGCGAAAAGAAAAGTGAATAGACCTGGTAGTCTTGATCGTTGGTAATTCTAACGAATGGTTGGGTAAGCGAAAAGAATGCTCAGAGTGTAAATACAAAGTGATTCGAGAACGTAGAATTGAGTATTCGACATGGGGACTTGTGAGACCCAGGGACAGACAAATATTGTCACTTGAGGTGATAGAGTTATGGGTAAGAGAATGTGAAAGCAAGGTGGCATGTGAACCCTAGAGTAAAGGTATCGCCATTGGCGCAGACTCCAAGGTTAACGTCCTATGAAATAGAAAGGACAAAGTGAATTTGAAATGAGAGGATGCCACTGAAGTGTATAGTTTCCCTCGCAGGGTGAGAGACCTATTATAAAAGGAAGAAAAACTCTAAACTGTTTTAGTATCATGATTAAGCGTCTGTACCGAGAAAGAAGACGCAGAACTTGAATGACTACTGGAAGTGAAGTTAGAGAGACAGTCTTTTGGACAATGTTGAATTCCAAGATGATGTTGACGTTCAGTGGAACGAAAGGAATTGGGATAAGGTTGCCTTAGTGAGTGTGGAACTCAGAGGCTAAAGCATTAATGCTCCTTGAGGAAAGAGTGACCAAAAAGGAACAAAACTTTGTGTAGTCTAAGTGGAGACCCATGACAACAGAGAGCCAAGGTCTGAGCTCTCAAATAAAAATTGTGAGGAACAGTGTGAAGGATTCGACACCTGGTAGGAAGAAACTGATGATAGTTTGACCGAGTATCAAAGGGATAATTGGATCGGCGGTTACCGTCTAGAGAGACGATGATGGGACTCATTTAAGGAGTCATGAGAAACATGAACAGTTTTTTAGAGTGTCATGTGGGCTCTAAGGAAATGCCTATTGCATACTAAATGTGAAGGACGCAAGTTGTGGACTAGATGAAGTAAGACTCACGCAGCGGAATAAGTGATAAATCCTTTGAGGACTAGCATAAGTGATGGATCGACCATAGTCGATGTGAGTTGCGGAAAGTTGAGATTAATGGAGATTGGCGGATTGTTACGGACGAATCGTGGGAAGATTCCTTACAAGAGCTATTCCATTGGTGAAATGGGCTAAGGATGAGTCGTGACACGAAGGGGTGAATGAACATGAAAAGAGTTTTCGAGGACTCGAGTTAAGTTGATGGCTATGCGGCTAATGGTACATCGTGTCGAAAACTGGAAAGCTTATGAAGGTTGTAGTGGCACGACGCAGAATGAAAATTGAAGATATAACAAGGCAATTTGAAATGGATGTTGCTTGTGCGTCGTGATGATAAGGCTATAAGAGTTGGAATGCTTAGGTCATGATTAGAATGGGTTACGGGTGTCCTCGTGATAAAGCTGGGGAAAGTTGTTTGAGTGAAAGAATGTTTCAAGGCTATACCTACCACCAGAGCATAAAGTAGCAGTTTCCCGAGGAGAATTGAACAAGAGGCAACGCAGATGTATAGAAGTGCTGGCGGGTATGAGAGCGCTGCCTAGATGAAGAAAAGACCTCAAGAATTATGTAAATTATAAGAGATTGAGAGCACGAATTGCCTAAAGGAAATTGAAGGCGAGGCGTGTGGAACGAAGAGATCACCCAAGTGTCGTTATAGCGACATTCGTATTGCTAAGGAAGGGGGAATTGTTTAATGGATGTTTACAATTGAGAGTTGAGCATTGAGTAAAGGACAATGGAGAGACAGATTTTCCCTCAAGAAATTAGAGATTCAACTCCTAAATTGGAAGTTCGCTAATGGACTAAGATGATGTCTACTGGGAACACCTGGCCTGAAGGCCAAAAGAAAATTGAGGTGTTACCACGATTGAGCATCGATACTGGACGGATTATAGGAATGGATGGAACTCTTGAGGCCTATGGACGAAAGCACGATTCAAAGGAGGAATTATAGTGACCTTGGGGTGGCACAAAGATGTGCCAAGATGCACATATATATATTGGTGATAAGGTTGAAAGTTGAAGTTTGTCTATCTTGCAGTCGAGCACTAGACGTGTCAATGAGAGTTGAAGGATCACTTTGATCCAAGGAGATTTCGGATGGAGTCGAGAATGGATTGCTATGGAAGCAACCATGTAAATGTTTAAGGAGTCGAGAGGACCATAACTCGATTTGATTGATGGAGGGCAAATTGATAAAACCTTGAAATCTCTGTTGGCGTGAAAGAAAGCTCGAGAGGAGTAATACACCGAAGGATATGGACCCTAAGAGTGCATTTTGGCGAGGGCTTGGTAATAATGGATATAGACAAATGAAAAAGATAGGGTACACGCTCGAGGAAGTGCTGCTGGCCAATGGTACGAATACCAAAAAGGAATGGGGAGAAGCCCGTTGGATTAAGGGCTAAAGGAGACAAGTCCTAGAGAAGGATGGCTTTGGGTTGGAAAGGATGAACGAGACCGTCAAGCTATGGAAAGGATAATCCGGAAGAGTAAGGGTGCGACGAGGCGCCAACATCCCCAAATGATTGGACGAGTAGAAGGTTGCAAATTTCGAGGACAAAATTTCATTAAGGGGGGAAGAGTTGTGACATTCTGATTTCCAATCAATTTCAGGCTCATCAACGAGAAGTGTGTATCTAGAAATTTATTTCAGTCATATTCTGCTAGAACCTGATCAATTCGAGTAGACTGACCAAAGGGGAAAGGCTAACGCGAGACGAGGTACGTGGACCTAGGGAACTCGGATAGGAAACGACGCTTTGACCATAAGGATTGTCAAGAGAACTAGCAATAGATCCTCACAATTACATGACAGCCAAAGCCACCAAAAATTGACGAGCCCTAAACGTGATAAGAATCACGGGTCGATATGCGTAATGTCTGCAAAAGCCGCCGTCGTTTCGGGATAGGTTGGAACTACGTCTGATAGAGAAAACTATCAGAAACAAGTCCTGAAAAATTTGAAATGGAAAATCAAGAACTCCAACGTTATTTGAATTGGCCGTCACCCTATCGAAGAATTTTGAAATGAGAAAAACGACGTTCTGAATGTCGGGGGTAAAATGACCCATTTGCCCCTCAAGCCTAGAAAATTACCTATACAATTCAAGAAGGGTAATTTGGTCAATAAATCCTCCCCATAAGCTGCCAAAAATCAAGAAGAAAGGATGGTCATTGGATCTTGCATGATTGACTTGAGGGACAAGTGTCACAAGATCAAGAGTTGTGGTCATGTCCAACCTTTTTCAAACCTACCATTCAACCATTTGACCAAGGCTTGTATATAAGCTTTCCTTCTCTCTCTTCAATCATTTTGGCCGGCCATTTCCACCATGAACCACTGAAAACCTCTCTTTCCTCTCCCTTTCTTCTGCTCGCCACCGACCTGCTGCTGCCCGTGCAGTTCGGCCACTTCGCCGACCACCTCCGGCCACCATTCGGCCACTAGCCGATCACACCGATGAAGATTTATGTCTTTCCAACGTCCTTGAAGTGGAATCAGGTCAATTGGAGTACCGAAGAGTCCCGAGCAGCGATTTTCCCGAGAGCCGACGGATTAGGACTCAAACTGAGGTAGGTTCGGTTCTCAGTCCCTTTGGTGGTCGAAATGTTGGAATCTTTGGGTCAAATTTTGTGGAGATCAAGCTGAGACATGTTGGAATCTGTGGTAAAAATTTGGGCTTGATTTGATAAGTTTTTGACACCGAACCGACCTTGTACATTTTGCCCAGAAACTGCCGGAAAACTGACTTGGAGGAACCAGCGACGTTCGGCGAGTTTCCGGCGACCAATCGACTCGAAACTCACGGTGAGCCTCCCAAACCCCTAGATAAACATGTTAAGGGGTAGAATGATGATTAAATGATGGATTTAGGAGTTGATTAAGGTTTGAATGTGTTCGGTTTGCACTGAACCAAGAAGGTTCAGTTCGGTTTTGCGCAAACCGAATCTGTGAGGGGGCTGAGGATGAATGAATTGAGCTCCAAATTGATTATTAAGGCATGATAAAAGGATGATGGTTATGCATTGAAGGTTTATGGTTTATGGATTTAGGAAATTGGGCATGGAAATTGACTAATTGATTAGAAATGCTAGTTTGTGAGGTGGATTGGCCTTGAACCATGGTTGGCCGAGACCTTTTAGGGTCCACGAGGAGTAACTTGGGTTGCCAAATCAAAGGTAAGGGAATTTCTAACCCTATGCTAGGAAGATTGGACTCAATTGGGTGAGTCGTGAATTGAGTTGGTCGAATTAAGGTGACTAGTCTAAGGAGATAGTTTTGTTATGTCCTAAGATGTTATAAGACAACCTTGTGTGATATTGGATATGCCTGCGTTGTTTGCCATGTCCGGATTACAATTGACGGGCTTGTATGCCATGGATCTTGAGTTGTGCTTGAATTGCACCTATCGTCTTGTATGGAGAGCTATTTGAAAAATCATGGCAAAAGTGTGGCATGGCAAGACCTTGAGGCGTATGAGACGCGGAGCAGTGACATGGTAAAGCCCTGAAGTGTATGAGACGCGGGGTAGGAGATATATATACCCTGATGCGACGAGATCGTGGGGTTGAGATAGCCACGGTCCTGATGCCATTTAATCGCGAGACAAGGAGGCCCTGAGGTGTATGAGACGTAGGGTGGGAGTTGATGCCCTGATGCGACGAGACCGCAAGGTGAAGTGATGTGATGTGGCGCCATGATGCGATGTAATCGCGGGGTTGAGACAGCCACGGTCCTGATGCGAAGTATTCCCGGGATGGAGAGGCCTTGAGGCGTATAAGACGCGGGGCAGGAGAGGTATACCCTGAGGCGACGAGTTCGCGGGGTGGAGTTGATGTTGTGTGGCGCCCTGATGCCACGAGTTCGCGGGGTTAAGTGGCCATGGTCCTGATGCGATCTAATCACGGGACGGAGTATGAGTTAATGAGCTTTGCCTGGAGATTTATCGGAACCTGATGCGTTTACGCGGGTTGTCGATAACTGTCTAATGCGTTTACGCGGACCGAGCTTGATGTGATTTTATCGCGGGCTAGAGATTGAGGCAGACGAAGATTAGTGGATGCGGTGAAGTGGCAGGCTGAGTGGACAAGGATGCCTAAGGGGACGTGAGGTCTTTGTGGTTTGCCTGTCTGCTGCATGTTGTTGTTTTATGGTTTGTGCTTGATGCACCAGCATGTTATGAGATTGGATTTTGAGATAGATGACTGCCTGAGTGGACGGTTGGCCTATCCTAAGGTTAGGACCCACCTTACTGAGATTTATATCTCACCCCAGTGGGGGCTTCATTTTTTCAGGTCCCATGCGAAGGTAGCACGAGCAGGGCAAGGAGTGGCATTTGAAGAGATAGTCCACGAATTGTACTTGAATGGAATTAAAGCTTCTGATATTAGAGATAGTATTTATGGTTGGTGAATTTATGAATTGATTATTGAATTGTAAGGTATCTGTCCCAAGTCATCGGATGTGTTTTATTTTAAGAAAAGGAGAAGGCATCGCTTCCGCATGTATGTTCCTTTCAGCACACAGAACGTAGGCCGATGGATTCTGGGGTTAAATGTCAAAAGAACGGCCTGGTGAGATGTTCGCGAGCTCGCCGGGTTCGGGGCGTGACATTTTAACACCATATTTAGAACATGATGACGTCAAGAACAGCCCCCAACAAAACCGGTGGGCTCAAAATTGAAACAGAGCAGAACCGGTTCTGCTCCTCCTTGCCTTAACAATCCACAAATTATCTTTAGGTCCCAATTTTTTCATTAATTCCACTTGAAAAAACCTTAATCCATATGCTATAGAGCTCCATAGAAATTTTCGAAGTCAATTAGCACTCCTAAGGCTTCCAAACAGATCGACTCTTCTTAGTTTACTAGCGGTCAGATTCTGCTCTTAAAAACCACATTTATTCAACCACCGAAACCTAATTGAAACATAACCCAATCAATAGCCCAAACTCAGTGAACATAGTACTACATGTCATGTAAATCCCATAAAAAGTTTGGAGCCAAATGAAGTCTCTAAGAGAGTGAACCATAGCCCTCTCTCAGTTAGCTTAGAACCCGTCCAGTTTTTTTCCAAAAATTCCTATAAATTAACCAGACCTCCAAAAATCACAAAACAAATTGAAACTTGTCAAGGACAGTTAAACTAGCATGTGGTGGTTGACGACCAGCCAAAAGGTCACCAGAGGAGGCACTTGGATGGACCGAACCGAGCGACAGCAATTGGTCAGAACAGAGAAGTTTTTGTTCTTGAGAAGAAAACACAAAATGAAGGGGAACAAGAGGGAGATGGCTCATGAAAATTTTGAGGGAGTAGATGATATGTTTCGAATCACTTTTGAGTAAGCTTCTGGAAGGTTTGAGTGAGTGGAAAATTAATGACCATCACCCATGTATTGACACTTGCCCTTAGTCAATAATATCAAGGCTCAAATTACTTTCTTGCCCCCTTAATTTTCACCAACCTCCTTGGGGAAGAAGAAAATATCAAATGACTAAAATGCCCTTCTCAAATCAATTCGGCAAGGTTAACTCTCCAAGGGCAAAATGGTCTTTTCACACCTTTGGTCCGAAATTTCGTTTTCCTGATATTTTTCGCCCTCGATAAGGCGGCGTCCAATCCATATCAAATGTTGGAATCCCTCATTTCCATTTTCAAATTTCGAGATCACATCTCATATCGATTTTTCGTCGATCGAATTTCAATTTGTCTCGAATTAACAGGTTGCTCTTGCGGACGTTACGCATATCGACTCTGTGATTCTTATCACATATAGAATAACTCAAACTATGGCAATTTTGATTGTCATGTAATCGCGAGAGTCTATCGCTAGCTCCGACGGCAACGATCGTCACAATTCTATTTAGGAAAATTTTGCAAATTACTTTGGTTAAGCGGTATCACCTGTGTTCCAACCGTACAACACTAGCAATGGTTTCCTTAATCGTTTTTAGATCGGCCTCGGCTCTAAACGTTCCCTCGACGATTCTTATGTTCAAAGTGTCATTTTCTAATCGAGTTTCCCAAGTCCACATATCTCATTGCGCGTTAGCCTTTCCCCTTCGGTTAATTAACTTGAGATTGATCATATCCGAGCGAGACATAACTGAAATACCTCGATAGATATTTTACATTCAAAGGTCTCGAAATGATAGGAAATTCAGAATGTCACAATTTCCAACTAGCCATTTTTTCGAAAGTCGACGGAATTCGTCGCAGCTGGAGGTAAGTCGCCATTTGAGCTCCATAGCACTTTGAATTATCTTAAATTTCTGGTCAAATTTTATAGACATCTAGGGCACTCACATACGGAGCTGTGGTAAAAATTTTGGACGATTTTGATGGAGTTTTGATGCCGAAACGACGTTGTGTTTGAAGGGCAGAATCTGACCGGTGAATGACTTGGAAGAATCGGCGTCGATTCGTGGACTTCCGAGTGTCGCCTTGCCCTCAAATTTCGGTGAGGCTTCCCAACATCTAGAAATTTATGTTAGCAAGTAGATTAATGGATAAATTGAGGCTTAAGAGTAGTTTATGGCTTGATTAGTTGGGCACTACACAGAACTGAAAATGCCATGTTTCGGTTTTGTGTATGCCGAAACCTTCGAGGCTGTTCATGGTGGAATCAAGCTTTAAATTCTTCGTTGGGGTGTATTAGAATGTCAATGGATATGTTATTGAGGTTTATGCTTGGTGGTTTGATGATTGGATGAAGAAAAATTTATGAAATGGATGGAATTTTATTAGGTGCAAGCTGCCCTATTTTGGATTGCTTGGGGCCGAGTACTTGAGGTGCTTGGAAGATGATTATTGTTGATTTTAGCATAAGGTAAGGAGTTCATAAATCTTGGCTAGGAGGATTGGACTCAACTGGATGAATTGGGTGTGAATTGAGTTAGTCTTCGTGAATTATGGTGTGATTGATCAATGTTCATCCCTGCGAGTTGTTGATGGCTTGATTGCTTGTTAAATGCTTGTGCCATGAGTTGATTGCCACATTTGGGTGATGAGTTTGACTACCTCCATGCCGAAGACATTTAGCTTGTTGCATGAGCTTGTACTTGATCATGAAGTATCGAATTGAAATGAATGTTTGGCATGTTTGAGAAACTTATGGTACCCTGAGGCGTTGAGATGCGGGGTTGTGTTGAATTTTACCCTGATGCGTTAAGACGCGGGGTTGAAATGGCCAATGTCCTAATGCGTCGAGACGCGGGACGAGATTTGATATGTATCGACATAGGCCTGGAATAAAATTGAAAACCTGATGCGTTTACGCGGGTTTGTCAATTGGATGGTCTGAGGAGTAACTACACGAACCGAGCTTGAGACGTTTTAAACGCGTGCGTGATTCGTGAGATAGTTCTGAAGGGTGGAATCTGTGGCTTGACTTAGTATCTCATGCTTGGCCTGATTATAAAGTTCTGATGCCATGATTGCTTGATTGACAGTCGCTTGCATTCTGTGGCGTCTTTATGACTGCTAAGTGCCGTATATTGTTGTTGTGTATTCTTGTTCACGATTGCGTTCATTTGGGTGTACTGTCGGTCTGACTTAGGATTAGCACTTGTCTTACTGAGATGTCAATCTCACCCCCATCATGGGACCATATTTTCAGACCCTGAGCCTTGAGGATGCTGCCAACTCGATTGGGTGACCCGAAGCAAATGACAGATTATTTTGATTAGTTCCCGGATGGTAGGGGTACTATGTATGTTAGGAAGTGTACAGTAATTTGAGTCGACGAGGGCGGTAAAGACTGAAAAACGCATAGGTTCGAAGCATGGTTGCATAGAGTAGACGAGGTTACCACTGGTTCGCTGAAGGCCACGGAGGTACCTCACGTGGTTATTGCTAGTTGGTGTCATCCCACTCGGGATTCGGTAGAGGTCGAGGGGTCTGTAACTGGCGCGAAGAACATACTTGAGAAGACCCTTACTTTGAGGATACGGTTGAGGTGATTGAGATCAACACCTCAGAGGGCGAGCTGGAGTACGACACGATGAAGGACACTGTAAATGTGCGTTTCGAGACCTTTTCCGACTACGAGCCTACGGAGGATGCTGAGGAGACCGACGATTCCAGCGGTTCGACCTAGGAGTTTCTCACTTTTGCTTGTTTGCTTTTGATTACCTCATCGGTCAGTTTCTTTCGGGACTTTGATATAGTTGTCTTTGGTTCAGTCCCACTACCTCGACTATTAGCAAGGTTAAGTCACCTGCACTTTTGTAAGAACTTGTGATGCACATATTTTTTATGCGATGTTCTCGTTATCCAGGTTCCTTATGGATTTTGTACGGAGGAATATATGTTATCGCTTCCGCGTGCTTCTTTATTTTTTTTTATTGCATCTCTCGGTAAGTGAATCTTGAGACTCGAGAGTTTGCCCGCAGGGAGTCGCGCACCCGTGCCTGGGGTGGAGGGCGTGACAAGCGAAACACACACTTTAATCGTCTTTGACAGGAGCTCAAGAAATGCACAACGCAAGATTGACAAAATAATTTTGCATAATTTCATTAATGATTTTCAACAATTATGTTTGTACATGTTACCGCTGATATTGTCTGACAGGTAACAATTCATTATGATCAAGTTACATCTCAAGGTCTCGAAATTCATCCAAAAGCCATTACATGAGCGAGCCTTGCTGGCAATACTGACCAAGTAGCTTTTCAAATCATCGGGTAAGTATATCTTCAATCTAAACCTTTTAAAGAGAGTGAGTGAAAGTACTTTCTGACCAAAGTTCCTCATTCAAGTTTATAAGAATTGTTAGAAGGGTCAGATGGACTTTCTTATTGACCAAATTCCCCGATCGAGCTTTATAATGTAGGCAAAAGCTCGCAAAATTTTTAGCATATGATGTCGCATTTCATTTGAGCTTATGCATATAATCATTTTTTTTCAAAAGAATGGACAGGTATGATACAATTAGCCTAACCATCATTCATTCATCACTCAAAAAATCCAAGTAAGTTTTATGAACCCTTTTAAAGTCAACTTTAGTCATACCCCCTGATGATCGCACTGACAAATTTTCAGGCATCGCACCATTTTGTATTCATACTGATTCAATTCATTTGATACATCATTTCTTGTCTTGATACGGTGAGACCTGCTTGAGAAGGTCATAAGAGATCCTTTTTACCGACTCATGGTGACCCGTTGAGAGGTCCCAAGAGACATCTCTTGTCTTGATACGGTGAGACCTGCTCGAGAAGGTCGCAAGAGATATTTTACCGACTCATGGTGACCCGTTGCGGAGGTCCCAAGAGGCAACTTTCGTCTTGATACGGTGAGACTTTCTGAAGAAGATTGCGAGAGATAATTTTACCGACTCATACTGACCCGTTGAGGAGGTCACAAGAGACATTTTATCGCTTCATGGTGACCCGTTGAGGGGGTTCCAAGAGGCATCTCTCATCTTGATACGATGAGACATTTTACCGCTAAAAATTTTATCGTCATCATTTGCATTTGCAAAATTTAGGCTTCAATTTTAGTCTTTGAGCGAAACTTCTACGAGCTTTCCCTCAAACAGGGGTAGCTGTTGTCACCTAAATTTTGATTTTTCTTTGATAATTTATTTTGCATAAAAAATTAGGTATTAATTTTAGTTCCTTCAAAAAATAATCATATCATTTTTCATATTTATTTTTAGCATCATATTGCATTGCATTGTATTTACATTTAATCGGGTCGGCGGTGGAAAATAAATTGAAATCGACGAGCGGTGAAACAAAGCTCAAAAAGTATCATTCAGCTAGCTAGGAGGGCAATTCCAAAAAAAAATTCATCAAGGTCTATTTAATGTTCAATTTGGGACAATGCCTTTTAATTAAAAAATACCCATTAATTAAGAAAAAAGACTTTATAGATGGAATATTTTCTCTTCGGATCAATTTGCAATTATCCAAAGTCAAGGGATAATTTTGCAAATAATGAAAATAACACCAAACCCTATCCTCAAGGTTCACATCAGGAAGGCCACTAGATAATATAATACACAGCCACATTAGAAGAGAGGGAAGTTCTTAGAAAAGATTCGGGAGGAAGAGGAGGAAAGCAGCACAGTCGATCCTTCCTTGCCGCATGACATCCACGTTTGTTGGCCATCCCTGATCAATCAAGAAGAAGTTGCATCACCGCCTGGTCTTTTCCTCTACATGACAAAGATATTTTGGCATGAAGTTCTGATCCTGAGAAGCCATTAGGATCTCACCACATGCCCAAAGTGACAAGGCAAGAAAAAGGACTCCAAGTGGTGGTCCACAGATCTCCAGTGGGAATATTCAATGAAGAACAAGAAAGAGAACCACGTTTAGCAAATTTAAAGGGTTCCTCTGGTCATTGTTCCCAGTGATCTTCGACGTGTCAAGCTGACCACTGCAGGTGGACCGCCGAAAACCATTGAAGTTGATCCTGCGGAGTCCCGTTCATCTGCCTCAGCATCAACTCATCCATCCGCCCGCTGTCCGGCCGTTGAACAGCTCTTGTTGCACGTCGGATTAGCCTGAGTTCACTCATATTTCGGTTCAATCTTTGCTGCAGATTTTAGGTCTTTCGGTGCGCCGTTTGAGGGATATTTTTTCTGCTGTTTCGAGAAATCAAGCTGCTGTCCGGCGATTTTGTAGCTACTGGTCAGCCCTATCCAGAGTCTATCCAGCCTTGCTTTTGATTAAAATTCAATTGCTAACTTGCGCGCTATTTGTTGCTAGAATCCCTTGAGGTTTAGAGCTCAAATTGATTTTAAACAAGGCTGCTTTTGGGCGGAACTCTAGGTTGAACTTTTGCTGGAATTTTGGCTTGGAAAAGGTAAAATTCTTAAATCATGCTTGTTATCTTGGTAAGTTGTATTGTTGTTCTTAGGCATCTTTGAATACATTCATTTTTTTTTTTTTTTTGCAATTAAAGCTGAAAAATTCAAGCCTTTTTGTCAATTATATGGCTAATCCGAAAATTTGAACACTAGCGTGCATAATTCTGATTTTTTTTTAAGTTGGTTCACTTAGATTGGGAAATTGCTCGAATCATGTGCTTAGCTTGAGAATTGATTGATTTCAAACCGGAAAACATAGTTTTCTCAAAGTAAACAATTGTTAAGCATTTCTTATTATCTAAATTGAATTGGAAAAAGATTGAATTTTTTAGGTGATCCTTTGGCCGAATTTATCATGATAATGGATTGTCTTACTTTGATTTCTACTATTGAATGAATTGAGTGATACCTATCCGATCGTTATTTGACTATATCTCGGATAGCAATTGATTAAAATGAATGTTATCTAAAAAGTGAGCATCTCTTGATTGGATAATGTTTGATTCATCCTGGATAGACTTTTTGATTCCGATTATTATCTATAACATGCGAGCTGGTTGGGGTGGTTTGTTTGATTGCTATCCTATCTTATCTCTTGTGAATTTTTCTAAGACTATTTGATTGGAAATAAGATCTGGGTTCAATTAGATGTTTATCCGATTTTTTTTTTTAGAATTATCTGAAATTAATTTTTCCAATCCTTAAAAGATAATTTTCTTAATTAAAATTGGATCAAACTTTGGATCCCAATCTCATAATTTCGGTCACTCCTCTTGGATTTCGAAATTCAAACTCAATTGACTCGTCTTTATTTTATTTTTGTTTTTTTTATTGTTATAAAGTTTGCACATTTTTAAACAAACATGCCCATAACATATGCTCCGATCGTGCCTAGACCCGTCGGAAAAATTAAATTGCATGCCTTAACCATGATCTCATGGAATGGGACAATAGTTTGGTATAGAACTTCTTGTTCTTTCTCTTTAGCAAAAGTGATGTTGTTGTTTTATACATATATTCGCATACTGGCTCGAATCTTCGAGGATGCAGTGGACAAAAATTCTACTCTAGCCCGAATCTTTGGGGATAGTGAATTTTCGGAGAATTTAGAATTTAAGGTATCTTATAGGCATTTTTGTTTAATCTCGTTCAAATTTTTTTGTATGTTGCTCATTGTTTCCTTTTTCTTGCAATAAATCCAAAAAAAAAATCATTTGTCACCCGCATATCATATAATTTAGTCAATACTTTGCCATGTTATCATGCATATTGCCATGTCATTTAGTATAGTTTGCATTGCATTTTTAAAAATAAATTAATTAATTCATATAAATCAATCAAAAGGGATTTTTCATGAAAAGGGTACCAAAAAGGCATTATCTTTAATTAGTTAATGTAACCAAGTCCTCAAATCCACAATCTCTGGTTCGTAGAAATAAAATAGTTCTCTAGCTATTTTATTTAGGTTTCTAATTAACCTACCGTAAATGATTAGTGGCGGTTTTGATTGAACATTTTTCATGAATAAACCTAAGTTGCGATTTTGTAGGACTTGGGGTTCGAGCTAAGTTAATTAATTTAATTAATTAATTTGGTAATCCATTAGCTTAATTTTAGGTCGCGACAGCTTGGCAACTCCGCTGAGAACTGCTTTAATTTTTTGAATAAATTCAAGACTAACCTGAATCTTTTGGGAAATTAAAAGCTTTAGCGGACTTAGGCTTGAAGAAAATTCCATGGATGTTTCGCTTTTGGCGATCTTGGTTGAATCTCATTTATAAGATGTTAAATGTTCTTGCAGGCTTGGAGTGATAAGTTGTGACAATCCGAATTTTCCATCCCTTCGAGGCTTCAGATATGAAACGAAATCTTAAAATTGGAGAATGGAAAACAAAGATTTCAACGTTCTAATCGAATTAGATGTCGCCTCATCAAAGGTAATTCGAATCAGAAAAACGACGTTCCGGACGTCGATGGTAAAATTATCATTTTGCCCCTCATACCTTGGCCTTATATTTATAATTGGATAAGGGCATTTTGGTCAATCACAATACCCTATAGGCTGTCGAAAATCAAGAAAAATGAGGGCCATTGGATGAGCCTTGATTGACATGAGGACAAGTGTCAAAAGATTAGACATTGACATTGATTGAATCACCTTTTAACCTACTATTCCAATCCTTTGACCAAGTGAATTATTGGTGGAAGACTCTCTCTCCTCATTTGGCTGGCCATCCCTCTTTCTCCTCACTTTCTCCATTTTCTTCTTCTTCCTCTTCTCTCTCTTGCCGACCAGCCCGTCACCCTATCTCGACAACTTTACTGTTCCGACCATATCTTTATCGTCCGATATCGGATTGAGGTAAAACCACTTCCATATGAAAGCTTATCGTCTTGCCGTTCCAACAAGATATGATGGGTCCAAATACACTCAGCCGTTTGTCCCGTAGAGCCGTTTGAAGAAGCAAAGGTCAGGCTGGTCAATTTTGAATCCGGGAGCTCCTAGCCGATCAGTCCCGACCGTCCCACTCTTCCGACCATATCTTCTTCGTCCGATATCGGATAGAGGTGAAACCACCGCCAAATGAAATTTTATTGTCTTATATTTCCATGAACATATTATAAACTCAATTTGACCCTGTAGATCTCCCCATAGCTCGATTTGAGTGGACAAAGGTCCAGACGAGGCAGATTCTGACCGAGTTGGGGGAATGTCTTTGTTTGGCCACTTCAAGACTTCAAATTGCTTCAAATTTTCAGTGAGGTCTTCTACACTTATAGTATTAAAGTTGGATGAGCTGTGGTTACAATTTTTATTGTGTTAAGATGGGTTTTCATGGCTGATTTGAGGTGATTTTTCTAGGGCAGAATGTCACAACTCTTCCTCCTTACAAAAATTTCGTCCTTGAAATTTACAATAAACCCAACTATTCAAACAAATGGGGGTATTGACGCCTCATCGTTTCTTCGCTTTCCCACGTAGCGCCTTTGGTTCCATGGTGCTCCCAAATTACTTTGACCAGTAGAATCGTCTTATTCCTTAGAACTTGTTCCTTTCAATCTTCGATCCTAACTGGCTTTTCTACGTAGGATACTATTTCGTCCACTTCGATAGTTTCATAATCCAGCACGTGCCTCTGGTCCGGCTCGTAATTCCTTAGCATTGACACGTGGAAGACGTTGTGCACTTGAGATAAACTAGGCGGTAAGGCAAGCTTGTAGGCCAAAGTACCAATCCGTTCCAAAATTTCAAATGGACCTACATACCTTAGACTCAATTTTCCTTTCTTTCCAAATCGAGATAGTCCTCGCATCGACGATACCTTAAGGAAAACATGATCACCAACTTGAAACTCCAAAGGTTTACGTCGCTTATCCGCATAACTTTTCTAACGACTCTATGCCGTCTTTAGTCTATCTTGTATTATCTTTATGGCTTCCACCGATTGTTCTACCAACTCTGGTCCCGTAATACTTATTTCTCCAACTTCGTCCCAGCAAATCGGCGTTCTGCAAGCTTTTCCATAGAGTGCCTCAAACGGTGCCATTTGAATGCTCTGCTGATAACTGTTGTTGTACGCGAACTCTACCAAATGTAATTGATCCTCCCATCCGCCTTTGAAGTCTATGACACACGCTCGTAACATATCCTCGAGCGTCTGAATCGTTCTTTCTGATTGTCCGCCCGTTTGTGGATGGTATATTGTACTGAACTGTAGTTGAGTTCCCATGGCATCCTGAAGACTCTTTCGGAAGTTCGCCGTAAACTTAGGATCTCTGTCCGACGTAATTGTTATGGGTACTTCATGTAGTCTCACTATTTGACGCATATACAAATCGACATACTTGTCCATTGCGAAGTCCTTTCGCACCGAATTGAAATGCCCATACTTGGTCAGTCTGTCCACAACTACCCAAATCGAATCGTGACCTCTATGGCTTCTTAGCAATCCCATCACAAAATCCATAGTCACATGTTCCCATTTCCATTCAGGAATCTCCAAAGTTTAGAGTAATCCACCAGGCTTACAGTGTTGTGCCTTTACCTGCTGACACGTCAAGTACTTTGCCACATATTTCGCTACGTCTACCTTCATCCCGTTCCACCAGTAGTGTTGACGTAAGTTCTGGTACATTTTCGTGCTACCTGGGTGGACACTGTAATTGCTTTTGTGAGCTTCCGATAAAATCTTTTCTTTGAGCTCTTCGTCCTTGGGCACGCATAGACGTCCTCGAAATTTCAAAATTCCATCCTCTAACACTTGGAACTCTGGTTTCCTTTTTGTTACGTCCATTTCGAGGATCTTCTGAATTTGCGGGTCCGTAGGCTGCAAGGCCTTTATTCTTTCTTGGATCTCAAGTTCTATTCTCAAGGTCGCGACCAAACTGGACAGCTGATAGACTTCCAATTTGAACTCCGAATCCCTTAAATCTTCAAGTAACGACCATCCTTTAATTAGCAGACAAGCGATACTTGATTTACGACTGAGCTCATCCGCGACTCTGTTCGCTTTTTCAGGATGATATAATATGTTGCAATCGTAATCCTTAAGCAACTCCATCCATCGGCATTGCCTCATATTTAATTCCTTTTGGAAAAGAGATACTTCAAACTCTGGTGGTCTGTATAAATCTGAAACTTCTTGCCACACAAATAATGTATCCAGATCTTCAAGGCGAAGTTAATGGCAGCCAATTCCAAATCATGGGTTGGATAATTCATCTCGTGCGGTCTTAATTATCGTGACGCGTAGGCGACCACTCTTCCATGCTGCATTAATACACAACCCAGTCCTTTTCGTGAAGCGTCGCTGTATATTTCATAGCCTCCAAGTTCTGATGGGATCGTCAATACTGGCGGGGTCGTCAACCAATGCTTAAGCTCTTGAAATCTCCTTTCACATTTGTCCGTCCACTCGAACTTAGTTTCCTTCTTAGTCAATCTTGTCAACGGAATGGCTTTGGATGAAAACTTCTCCACAAAGCGTCGATAATACCCTGCCAATCCTAGAAAACTTCGGACTTCCGTAACCGTAGCAGGTCTAGGCCAATTCATGATGGCTTCAATTTTCGCAGGGTCCACAGCAATTCCTTCTCCAAATACCACATGACCAAAAAATGATACTTTGTTCAGCCAAAACTCGCATTTGCTAAACTTAGCGTAAAGCGAGTGCTTTCTCAAAATTTGTAAGACAATCCTCAAATGCTCTTTATGTTCTTCGTTACCCTTTGAGTAGATCAAAATATCATCGATAAAGACGATAATGAACCTATCTAAGAATTCTTTGAACACCCGGTGCATCAAATCCATAAATGCAGCTGGAGCATTGGTCAATCCAAAAGGCATAACGGTAAATTCATAATGATCGTATCTCATCCTAGAAGCTGTCTTAGGTATGTCTTCTTTCTTAATTCTCAACTGATGATACCCGGTCCTCAGGTCTATCTTAGAGAATACCGAAGCTCATTGCAATTGATCAAATAAATCATCAATCCTCGACAGTGGATATTTATTCTTTACAGTCACTTGATTTTACTGTCTATAGTCAATGCATAAATGCAAGGACCCATCTTTTTTCCTCACAAACAACAAGGTCGCTCCCCACGGTGAAGTACTTGATCGAATAAATCCTTTATCTAGTAATTCTTGCATTTGCACATTTAACTCTTTCAACTTCGATAAGGACATCCTATAGGGTGCCTTCGAGATCGATTCCGTTCCAAGGGCTAACTCAATCACGAATTCAATTTTTCTCTCTAGTGGTAGCCCTGGTAACTCTTGGGGAAAGATATTAGGAAACTCACACACTACCGAAATATTTTCTAATTTAGGTTCCACGGTAGTCATATCCATAACTGCGACTAGGTAAGCTTGACATCCTTCGGTCATCAGCTTTGTCGCTTCCAGCGATGAGACCAAAGGAATCGAGGTTCCTCCTTGACTTCCTACAAATTCAAAGTTAGGGTGACCTTCCGGATAAAAACGTATCATGCTACTACCTTAATTAATTACTGCCATTTGCTTACCTAACCATTCCATTCCTATGATTACATCGAAATTATATATGGGAACGCAGCCAAGTCTATACTCTCTTCACTACCGCCAATGACTATTTTATAATTAGCACAGCTCAATGAAATCAATACATTATCCTTCAACGGGGTAGCAACATGCAGTATCACACTCAATAGTTTTAACTCCATATTAACCAGATCAGTAAATTGAGCGGACACAAACGAGTGTGGTGCGCCAAGATCAAACAAAACATAAGCGGCTTGGCCACACAAATAAACCGTACCTGTGACCACGCCAAGCGCTTCTTCTGCTTCCCTGTGCGCCATAGCATAGACTTTTCCTGAGCTGGGGGTCAGTTCTAATCATTCTGGGGAGTGGCAGTTGACAGTCCTGCCTGTGGTCGTTGCCCTTGAGGTATAGCCACTGGAGCTTGATTTTGGTAGGTTCTCATCTGATGGTCTATTTGACCACATTTGAAGTACGCTCCGGTCCTAGCCGGACAGGATCTATTACCATTCCTTCTGCCGCAGAGGTGACAATTCCAGTTTGCTGGGTTCGGCGGCTTCATTATATTCTTTCTTACTGGAGGGATGAAGCGTTGGTTACTGACCATTGGTCTTTTGCCAGTTTGGTGATTGTCTCTGAATGAAATAAACCGCGATCCAGATGCGATCGTCCTCTCCTTCAAGTTCCTCTCAATCATCTGTCCTCGTTTATATATTTCCTTATAAGTCCTCAAATTTAGAGCTATCATCTAGCTGCAAAGTTCGGGCCTCAACCCATCCCGAAACCTCCGTGCCTTTTCCAGAGGGTCCTCAACTGATCTGGGCGCTTATCTCAATAATCTGGAGAACTCAGCTTCATATTGGTCCACTGTCAGATGATTCTGACGATGCTGTAAGAACTCTGCTTGCTTCCTTTCTCAGGTTGTCTCGGAGAAATACTTATCATTGAATGTTGTGGTGAAAGCATTCCAAGTCAAGGCCGTTCCTTTTGAAAAAACTCCATTCTTGGTAGTAGTCCGCCAGTCATTAGCGGTACCTTCCAGTTGGTACACTGCTAGTAATACCTTTTCCTCATCTATGCACCTCAAGACTCCAAAAGCTTTCTCAAGCTTTTCTATCCACCTTGGTGCCAATTTAGGGTCTCTAGTTCCATCGAACTGGGTTGGCTTCAACTTAATAAATTGCTCGATCAGTTGGCCCATTTGTCTAGCCACAACAACTTCTTATTGGGCATTACCTGCTTCATTGCCCTGGTCATGGTTATTGTTGTTTCCGTTACCTCCATTAAAGCCGCTATTGGCATTGACAGCAGTTATCGCAGCTCCTACAGCTTGAGCTATGGCAGCATCCCTGTCCTCGGTCTGCCTATCAATGAGGTCGCCGATCCTTTCGAGTGCCCTCAGCACTTCGTCTATCCTTGGGTCTTCCGCACAGGCGTTCTCGAGCTAGAAGCTCCACTCTTGGGTCTTCTAGGTATTCTAGGTGGATTGCTCGTTCTTGTGTACCTATTCTACACCTGGACCACTATAATTCCATCACGGAATTAGAGACTTACTCGTCTAGTCAAATCCAATAGTACTAAATTTTCTCTTAAAAGAAGCAGTCATAACAAAACAGCCTTTCACACAACTATTTTCAGAGGCATTTCAATAAATAGTCCATGGCCATTACCCAATTCCATTCACTTCAGTGGTTCATCAAAACCAGCGATAACCGTTCGCTCAACATACCAAAATCCAGGCATGACTTCTAACGATAAACATGAAGCTTACTCTTCATAAACCACCACAATTAGGCCAATATCACATACCAATCACATGCGCCAAGTCATATGCCATGCATTTCGTGCCTAACTCTAACTAGTCTCCTAAAGTCTTGCTACCTATCCTGTCCCAACTTACTCCTCCATATTACTTCAATCCTCAATCAACTTGGATCGAGCTGACCCTACTCTGATACCAAACATGCGGGAATGTCATGCCCCGCACCCTAGACACGAGCGCGCAACTCCCTCCACTGTACTCTCGAGTCCTAGGAATTAAATATCGAGAGGTGCATAATGTATTCGAGCATGCGAAAATGTAATATGGAAAACACCTCCGTACATAAACCAATGGGGATTTGGGTAACGAGAACAGAACATATATGCATATAACATCATGAGTTCATACAAAAGTGCAGGTGAGCTAGTCCTGCTGATAGGTCGAGGCAACGTGATTTAATCAAAAGACAATCCATATCTAAGTCCCCAAAATGAAACAGACCGATGAGATCATCGATAAAAGACTACAAGTAAGTCAAGAAACCCCTAGGTCGAATCGCTGGAATCGTCAATCTCATCTGCGTTCTCATTTGGCTCGTAGTTCGAGAAGATCTCGAAGCGCACATCTATAGTGTCATCCATCGTATCGTCCTCCAGCTCGTCCTCTGAGGCATCAATCTCTATCACCTCCTCTGTGTCCTCCAGAGTTGGGGTCTTCTATGGTATGTTCCTCTAGCCAACTACAAACACCTCGACCTCTACAGAATCTCGAGTGGGATAACACCAGCTTGGGATGACTCCTCGAGGCACCTTCATCGACTTCAGGTTTCAAACCTATGTGGTTTCCAATCTTTACCACCCTCGTCGACCCAGACCACTGTACACTTTCTCACATAGACGATACCCTGACCATTAGGGAACTCATCAAAATAGGCGGTCATTTCCTTCGGATCGCCTAGACGCGTAGGTAACATCTTCAGGGTTTTTGGTTTGAAAAAGTAAGGTCCCACAACAGGGTGAGATCGACATCTTAGTAAGATAAGTCTTAACCCTAGGTCAGGCTGACAGTACACCGAGATGAATACAAATAATGGACGAACATGCGCTCAACGATATAAGGCACTCATCAGTCATAAAATGCCATACGGATACAAACGATTGACAATCAAGCAATCATTTCAACATAACTCATCAATCAAGTTAGGCATGGAATACAAAATCAAACCATACATTTCACCCTTCAGACCATCAAATTGACAAATCCGCGTTAAACGCATTAGGTTTTCAAATGTCATTTCAGGCCTGTGTTGACACATATTCAATCTCGTTCCGCGTATCAACGCCTCAGGACATTCACCACCACAACCTCGCGTGTCAACGCATTAGGGCACTATCCATCACAACCTCGCATCTCAACGCATCAGGGTACTAGCCATCACAACACCGCATCTCAACGCATTAGGGTACCACAAGTTCCCAAACATGCCAGATTTCATTTCAATTCCAGACTTCATGATTGAGTGCAAGTCCATACATTGAGCTAACCATCTACAGCATGCGAGGCAATCAAACTCGTCACTTAAATGTGGCAATCAACACAAGGCATATGCATTTTGCATGCATTCAAGCATTCATCAACTCATAATGATGAACATTGGGCACTCGCACAACAACTCATGAAAATTTCACCCAATTCACAACCAATTCACCTAGTCGAGGCCTATCCTCCTAACCAAGGCTTACAGACTTCTTACCTTAGGCTCAAATTAACAAAAATCTCATTCCCAAGCACTCTAAGGGTTCGGCCTACAAGTCCCAAAACAGGGCAGCCTCATACCTAAGAGAATCCAACTAATTTCATCAATTCTCCTCGCCCAAACGTCGAGCCACTAAGCAGAAACCTTAATAACAAATCAATTGATGTTCTAGTATGCCACAACGATAAAATTAGAGCTCGAGGACACCCTTAATAGCCCCTAAGAGTTCGGGTTCAACAAGCCAAAACAGGGGATTTAACCGGTTCTTCCCTAATCCCGATTAATCAGTCCATAATTCACTCTTAAGCCTTAATTTATCACTCAAATCACTTGCTAACATATAGTCCTACATGTTATAGAGCTTCACCGAAAATTTGAAGGCAAGGCAACGTCGAAAAGTCCACAAACCACGCCGATTCTTCCAAGTCCTCCGTCACTCAGATTCTGCCCTTCAAACACAACACCATTTCGGCATCAAAACTCTATCAAAATTACCCAAAATTTTTCACCACATCTCAATAAACAAGTGTCCTACATGTCTATAAAAATTGGCTGGAACTTTGAGGCAAATCAAGGTTCTATGGAGGTCAAACGACGACTTACCTCCTGCTACAACGAAATCCGTCAACTTTCGAGAGATTGGCTAGCCGGAGTTCCTCAAGTGGCCAAATGTCGTGATTCCACTTAGAGCAGGTCGGCAAGAGATTGAGCTTGGAGCTGGTGGTCGGCGCGAGGGCTGGAGGTCGTCGGGAGTGGCGATCAGAAGTGGCGAAGTCGACATTCCGGTTTGGTCGGACAGTGGCGTTCTCGACTTGAAGAAAAAGGTGAAGAAGAAGATGAAGAAGATGGCTGGTGAGGGGGCTTCGGCTGAATGGAGGAGTGAGCGTGTCTATACACCAATTTGGCTTGGTCAAACATGGTAGAATGGTAGGTTAAAAGGTTAATCATTAATGCTAATCCTCTATCCATTGACACTTGTCACTTTGCTCATTATTAGCTCATCCAATGGCCAATATTCCTCCTAATTTTCGGCAGCTATAGGGGATGGTCAATGATCAATTGCCCCATTCATTTATGAAGACAAGGCCAAGGCTTGAGGGGTAAAACTATAATTTCACCCTCGTCGTCCGAAACACCGTTTTTCTAATTTAAATTTTCTTCGATGAGGCGACGTCCAATCCGATTATAATGTTGAAATTCTTAATTTTTCATTTTCCAATTTCGAGACTCGTCTCTAGACTTTTTCTCTGTCAAATGTAATTTCAGACTATCCCGAACTGACGGGCGGCTTTTGCAGACGTTACGCGTATCGACTCTATGATTCTCTTCACACTTAGGGCTCGTCAGTTCATGGCGACTTTGGTTGTCATGTAATTACGAGGTTTTATTACTAGTTCCGACGGTCTCAATCGTCATCGTTCGATTTAGGAAAATTTTACAAATTATACATTGGTTAAGCGGCATCACCCGCACTTCAATCGTATAACGCTAGCAATGTATTCCTTAATCGTTCTTAGATCGGCCTTTAATGGCTCTAAATACTCCCTCGGCAATCCTCATGGTCAAAGTGTCATTTCCTATCCGAGTCCCACAGGTCCACATACCTTGTCTAGCGTTAGCCTTTCCCTTTTGGTCAGTTAACTCGAGATTGATTAGATCCGAGCAAGATATGGCTGAAATACATTAAATACATTCTCATTGATAATTCCCGAAATGACAGGAAAAATCAAAATGTTACAAAGAGAGAGTTTCCTGAAGGATGTCAAGCAGCAGACCGAAGATATATAGCCAAGGTGGCTTACAAATTCTTCCTTAGTGGACAAACTTTGTACAAAAGGTCATTTAACTCCACTCTGTTAAGGTGCGTAGATGCTAAAGAAGCAAATACTCTCATGAGGGAAATACATGAAGGTATATGCGGGCCATACATGAATGGCCATCTCCTCGCTAGAAAGATTATGCGGCTCGATTATTATTGGATGACCATCGAATCAGACTATACTCAACATGCTAGATCATGCCACCAATGCCAAATATATAGCGATAAAATTAATGCACCCTCGAACGAACTTCATCAGATGTCTCAAGCTTGGCATTTTTCTATGTGGGGAATAGACATGCTAAGGCTATCAATCTAGTAGCTTCGAATAGTCACCGTGTCATTTTAATTGCAATTGATTACTTCACGAAGTGGGTAAAGGTCAGTTCTTTCACAAATGTCACTGCAAGAAATGTGGTAAGGTTTATCAAGAGAGATATAATTTCCCAATATGGTATCCCACGAGCTTTCATCACAAACAATGGGTCCAACTTAAACAACAAGATTGTCGATGATCTACTGGAGTAGTTCGGTGTTCGACATCTTAATTCTTCCCCTTACCCCCTACAAATGAATGGAGCAATGGAAGCGGCAAACAAGAACATCAAAAAGATTTTGGTTAAGACAGTCGAAAATTACAAGGACTAGCATGAGAGGCTACCCTTTGCCTTAATGGCATATCGAACTTCAATTAGGACCTCTACAGGGGCAACTCCTTATGCTCTAGTATACGGGATGGAAGTTGTCCTACCTGTAGAGATTGAGGTTCCATCTTTGAGAATATTGTCAGAAGCTAAACTCCTCGAGGAAGAGTGGGTCAAACACATATATGACCAGCTAAATCTGATAGACGAGAAGGGTCTTAGAGCAATCTTTCATGGCCAGAGTTACTAGAGGAGGGTGGCCAAGTCATTTAATTGGAAAGTTAAACCTATAAGTTTCAAGGTGGATGACCTGGTGGTGAAGAAAACTCTGCCGAATGCTGCTCATCTAGGAGGCAAGTTTACCCCAAATTATGAAGGCCCTTATGTTGTAAAGAAAGTCCTCATGGGAGGGGCATTAATTCTTGTAAATTATGAAGGAGAAGAATTGGGATATCCTGTAAATTCAAATGCTGTGAAGAAGTATTACCCATGAAATCAGATGACGATCACTTGACTTTCTTTGAAACAATCTGAGTCGCCATAGCAGTCATTACATAAGCATATTATGCATCCATACATACATGGCATGTGTTATGTTTTGCAGGATTCCGAGGAACGAACTCAAAATCAAACTTGTTCAAATGGAACCAAGAATAGAACGTCCCCTAACACATTGAACCAGGTGATATGCATCTGTTCCATCCAGCGTTAAAATATCTTTCACTCACTCGAGTTTCCATTCTCTTCATACAGGAATGCCCGATAAAGACAGAAAATGGCAAGGAGAAATACTGTAAAATTTCTCACTTTCCTGTAAGAAGAAAGAGGTCAAAGATAGACATGCATTTGGTCGAACTTACGAACGAATCGTGCTTTCAAAAGATGAATTTCTAACGATTGTTGCACAGATGTTAGGGCTAGAGGTTATCTAGACATAACTTAAGCATGTATGGTGCATCATTAAATCCCTGTGGGATGAAATATATGGAGAAAAACGAAATGATTTTTCCAAAACTGAGTTGTTTGGGCTATCTAGCGAGAATGTTTCTTCAAAAAAGAGGCAAGCCTAATCCAAACACGTCATATACACACCAGAAAAATGAGAGGAGTGTAAGGAGAGAAAAGCCTAAGCTAGGGGATGTAAGGGCTATTCGCATCGATTACATAAATTGGGATGACAGAGACATTCATTCTTCTCCATAAACACTATAGGTGATCATTGATAAACCCTTTGAGCGGTGGTCTTCATTTCTTAACCCTGTCAAGAGCCAGCCCACATTAGGGTCGTATAAAAGCAGTCCAATAGCATGAAAGGTAAATGGTTAGAAATCTTTTTGTTCGGACTAACATCAATCTCCGCGTGTTGATATGCATTGATCTAGGCGCCATATGATGACGAAGAGACGTTCATTTCTATATCCTATACACTTATACACATTGCATAGCCAATTTGAGCCTACATATTCATTTCATGTACCCCCATTGCTGATCATTGCACAACACCAAAGCGAAGGTGGCAAAGACACTCGCAGACAGAGAAGTTCAAGAAGTAGGAGCTACAACGTCAAGACAGGATGAGACTTAAGTCACATACCTTACATGATCATAAAAATCCTAGTTCTTAGAAAAAGAAAAGGAAAATGCAGAATTGAAAAAGAAAAAGAGCCGAATCTCTATGCATTAAAAAGAGATAAAAAGCCTAACAAGAACAGGGCTGACGCTCATTGAAATGTTGAAAAGCCGTAAGATTGATTTTTGGGAACACTAAGGGATTACTGGATGCCTCAACCCCCAACAAATTCTGAAGTAAAGAAGAATCCTCAGAAATTATGCAGCGAAAGTCTACCCCTCGAATGGAATCATAGCCAACCGCCAAAAAATAAACAATGTCTTTAGAAGATTAGACCCATTCTCAAGGCATATGGTATCAAGAAGACTAAAGATGCTCTTCAAAGAATCATCAATCAGAGACAAAATAAAGGACTGATCGGCAATGATCACCAATGTCAAACTCTTTGCGATTCCGGGCCAAAAACAAGCCTTTTTCGATCTCCAATCCTACCAGCATTACAACCCTTTGCAATCTTTTCTAACTAAGACGCCTAGGTTAATGTATACCTTAGCTCGAAGAGGTACGAGCAAGATTATTTCTTTCTCATTTTGCACAGTTCTTGACTTGTAAACTCGGAGCAGATGAAGAAAACTTTCATTGAAAAGACCTGACTCAGAGAGTGAGTCACTCTTGGAAACCGTGCCCAAGCCCAACATTATAGTCCTATAAAGACCCCCTGATTGATCGAATTATATGCACTGCGAATGGCTCCGAAAATCCAGGTGCAGGTTATTAGGAAATTTGAGTGCTTTCTTTGTAAAATACCAAAGTCGAAGAATCGATGAGAAGCCCTCTTTGACGAAGACATTCCAATAGAATGCTTAAATAAGTTTTGTTGGAAATTTCAAATTGTTTGATCTAGAATTTTCCTAACAAGGATTTCTGATCATCTTTGCAGGTTCAAGATATCTTGGATAACCTCCAGCATCATAAGTCCTTTTGCATAACCACATAGATCAAAGTAAAGCTTTGCCTGCATTATAACTATCATTACCTCGAGATAACTGATATCTTTTCAATGATGAATGAACTCTTAGGTTTAAACTTCTATAAGACTCATGGCAGCTCCAGGCCAAAGAAGGATACCTTGCTCAACAATGAAGAGCATCAGAGTTGTCTTTATGTGAGATTACAAGTGTGAACTTTCTGCAAGATACTTGGAGTCTCCAAATCCCAAAATAGCACCTCGCATGTCAAAAGGACAATCTTCATAATCATCTTCCTATGAGATCTTAGGTAATCCCTAAATCCCAGAAGATTCATATTAACAAAAGTTTTTGCATGTTTGAGCTTTTTGCAGGATACTTGGGTCCCCAAATCCCAAAATGGCGCCTTGCACATCCAGAAGATAATCTTTAGAACCAGCTCTCTGTAAGGTTCTAGGTAACTCCTAAATCCCAGAATAGCCTCTTTGGTAAATCTAAGAGTTAGGTATACCTCATGTGTATAGACCCTCGTTGATTCCTTAAGGTGTAGAATCAACCTAGTCTCTGACAAACCCTAAAAAACGAGTCATCAACTTTAGGTTCTTGATGGATGGGAAGCCTAGTCTCCGACAAACCCTAAAGAACGAGTGCGTCAACTTTAGGTTCCCAGTGGATGAGAAGCCTAGTCTCCGACAAACCCGAAAGAACGGGTGCGTCGCCTTTAGGTTCCCGGTGGATGGGAAGTCTAGTATACGAAAGAACGGGTGCGTCCCCTTTAGGTTCCTAGTGGATGGAAAGCCTAGTATCCGACAAATCCTAAAAAGCGGGTGTGTCGCCTTTAGGTTCTTGGTAGATGGAAAGTCTAGTCTCCGACAAACCCTAAAGAATGGGTATGTCGCTTTTAGGATCCTGATTGAAAGGAGTCCTATTCAAGGCCTAATCCTCCATACGGATCGAAACTTCTTACAATCCCTAAAGAACGGGTGCGTCATCCTTAGATTCCTATCAGATAAGAATCCCATTATGGTTTGGCCTACCATATGGGCTAGAACTTAGCTGCCCTACAATGCTCAAGAGACGAGTTCCCTAGGTATTTACTTGAATCCGCCATATACAGCATATGCCGTGCAAGCATCAGGCAGGTGAGTAACAAGTGAGTATCTCTACTCCATCTCTCTCTCTCTTAAATCAGCAAAGACAGAATGATCTGAGCATTCACTAGTAGGACAAGAAATATTAAATGTCAAGATTCGTTTTTCTTTTCCCCAATCGAGTCAGTCTAGATTCAGGTGTCACATGTCTTTGAGTAAAACCTCTCGCGAGATTCCTCTCAAAGAGGGGCTGTTGTTGATACTTGATTTTTGACCATTTTTTTAGTCTAATTTTGAAAAATCATTAAAAAAATCCATAAAAAGTCAAAAAATTGTCAAATCAACTTTGGTGGCCTTGAACAAGCCCAAGGAACTATTTTTGACCAATTATTTTTGTATTTTTCATATTTTTTGGTATTTTTAGAAAATAGTAAAATATCCAAAAATTCAAGAAAAACAACATTTGGGGTCACAAAAATATGAAAAAATAGTCAATATTTTTCTTTTAATTCCCTTGTATTCTTGACCTCATAAAAAGTCCAAATCCAAGTTCAATTTTATGTGTTCCTTTGTTACACGTATGATTGAATTTGGTAAAAAAATGTCAATTGAGTCTTTTAATTTGCAATTTTGACATTTTTAGGGTCTTGACATTCAATCTAATTATCCTTCATTGCAATTTAGCCCAATTATTTGCACAAATTACTTAATTGCATAAATTGGGCAAAACTTCATACTTTATTGCAATTTAGTCCTTGAATTTGGGTATAATTGAAATTACTTTCAATTCAAGGGCTACATTTATCAATTGAAGCCACTACCCAATGTATTTCATCATTCTGAGTCAATTGGCATAGGTGGTTTGGTCCAATTTGACCGTTTGAACCTTCGATTTCGCAATTTTCGGAATTGTAATGAAGGACAAATTTGGGGCTTTTATAGAAATTGACATGAACTTTTGGGTAAAATCACATTTTTGGATAATAATCATGTCCTAAGTTCAATTTTGAGGTTTAATTTGCAAAAATTCCCCGCGAATTAGGGTTAATTTTGGAAAATCAAGTTAGAACAGTTCTAACCAGTCAGACCGCCCGGTCGAACCGGTCAGCTACAGTGTCGTCTTCTTCCCTAGACTCCCGTGAAGATGAACAGTGCAAGATCGAACTTTGATGGCAAAATTGATCGATCAGTTGACCACAATTCAGGCCATTCCCCGTTGATTGATACCGGAGTCGTGACCAATGGTTGCCGAAACAAAAAGTAATCGATCGGTCAAAGTCGCAGTACCTGTAAAAGTCAACTCAGACCAAATGCACCTCAAATTCGCATCAAATAAAGGTCGACAGAGGACCTAACGGGACTAGACGGAAACCCAATAGATTCTGTCACCGTCAGTTGACCAAATGGCGCATGAGAGGTACGTGAGAGGGGTAAAATGCATGTCCCCCGTTCGGCACCAAAACAGAAAATTGTATAGAATCTTTGGGGACTGATTCTTGAGGGGAGAGTGATTCATTTTCAGTTAGAGAGAGTGAACAAAATAGAGGGAGAGAAGAGAGAGAGAGAAAGCTCGTCTTCCATCGCCATTGTCGAGGGCTCGAGCTCGAACTGGTACAGTGCTGGTCAAGCCATTCTAGGCTAGACCGAGGCCAAAGTCCATCATTGGAAGTTCACCCGAGTACGTAAGGTGCGATCGCAATCTCCAGCGTTGCCTGAAACGCCGAAAAATGGTAGGTCGAACTTCAAGCTTAGTTCCTGTTCATTAATGGTGGATCTGTGTTTCGGCCTTAATCCTTACAATTGATATGTGCGAATTACATTTGAGACATTACTAAGCATGGCTCTGTGTTTTGATTGAATCAAAATCGAGTCAAACCTCGCATTCGAACCTCGTCGCCAATGCCGATTTGGTCGAAACTTGTCTAGAATATCCTACACCTTACCAGGTGAATCGGACCTGTAGGTGAGTCTTCTAAACTTCAATTGAAGGTGTTCTGTGAAGCAATTGGCCTGATGTGCTTTGAATTGTGCAATTGAACTGTCATGCCCGTATATTGTGTAAACTTCATTGCTCTTGATTCTGTCTGCGAAATTGTATGATGTTATGATATGTTGTAGGCGAGATGTAGACGAATCGATCGCCACTAGATTCGAGTCTATTGGTCAAGGTTTGGCCGCCGATCAACGGTGGAAAAACCTCGACTGTCAATTTTTGTGGTACGCGTCAGGAGGTTGAAGATGATTACGTGGCGAGTCAACAAGTCAAAGGTCTAGGTGGCAACACGTGATTGGTTCATGTGGATGTTGAGTCAGCTCGGCCGTTAGTTTGTTAGGCTGAGTCAGTTTTGATCAAACGGCTTAGATAAATCGAGTCTAATTTTTAATGGCCGTCCGATTAGTAATTAGAAATATTTGAAAATGGTTTTACAATCGAAAAATCAGAATAGGTTGAAACGGTGCCGTTTATGTTAGTGGTCAAGCGGCATCGTTTAGGTTAGTGAGGACGGACGCTCCAGATCGGGTCTCGGGTTCTAATCGTAACCGTAGATTTAAGCAATTAGACATGACAGATAAAATTTAGTCGGCTTTTGATCTAAGCCATAGGTTTTTAGTAAGCCAATCCAGTGGTCGTGGAGTAGCCACGTTGTCACGCCCCGAATCCGGCGAGCGCGCGTACATCCCACCAGGCCGTTCTTTTCGCTTTACCCCAGGATCCATCGGCCTACGTTCCGTGCGCTGAAAGCAACATACATGCGGAAGCGGTGCCTTCTCCTTTCTTAAAAATACAACACATCCGATGACTTAGGACAGATACCTTACAATTTAATAATCAATTCATAAATTCACCAATCATAAATACAATCTCTAATATCACAAGCTTTAATTCCATTCCAGTACAATTGGTGGACTATCTCTTCAAATGCCACTCCTTGGCCAGCTCGTGCTACCTTCACTTAGGACCTGAAAAAATGAAGCCCCCACCGAGGTGAGATACAAATCTCAGTAAGTGGGTTCTAACCCTAGATTAGGCCGACCTTCCACTCAGGCAATCATCTATCTCAAAATCCAATCTCATAACATGATGGTACATCAAGCACAAACCATAAAACAACAATACGCAGCAGATAGGCAAACCGCAATAACCTCACATCCCACTCAAACATTCATGTCCACTCAGCCTGCCACTTCACTACATCCACTACTCTTCGCCTACTTCAATCTCTAGCCCGCGATTAGATCGCATCAGGCTCAGTTCGCATAAACTCATCATACCGTCATCGGCAACTCGGGTAAACGCATCAGGTTCCGATGAATCTCCAGGTAAAGTTCATTAACTCAAACTCCGTCCTGCGATTAGATCACATCAGGACCGTGGACACTTAACCCAACGAACTTGTCGCATCAGGGCGCCACACAACATCAACTCCACCCCGCGAACTCGTCTCATCAGGGCATACGTCTCCTGCCTCGCGTCTTATACGCCTCATGGCCTCTCCGTCCCGCGAATACTTCGCATTAGGACCGTGGCTGCCTCAACCCCGCGATCACATCGCATCAGGGCGCCACATCACATCACTTCACCACGCGAACTCGTAGCATCAGGGTTTACTTCTTCTGCCCCGCGTCTCTTACGCCTCAAGGTCTCTTCGTCTAGCGATTAAATCGCATTAGGACTGTGGCTATTTCAATCCCGCGATCTTGTCGCATTAGGGCGCCACATCACCTCAACTTCACCCCGCGATCACATCGCATCAGGGTATATATTTCCGCCCCACGTCTCATACGCCTAAGGGCACACCATGTCACTGCTCCGCCATATTATCTCAACTCTTATTCCCATACGACCATAGGTGCAACTCTTGCACAAATCAAGCACTCATGGCATGCAAGGCGATACAACACACATATAAGTGAGGTTAATACTCAAGAGTCATGCATGTGCAATTATTCAAATCATTTACGCTCTCTTGGCATTCTCAAGGTCAATCAAACCAAACTCTTCAAGAAAATCATCTTAACCTCGTCCGACTTGATTTCAACATCACAATTCTCTCCTTTGAGCCTCCAAAGTTTCGGCCCCCTTAAGGTTCATGATTGAACTCGCCGTGCAACCTAGGAATTTCAACCAATTCCATCAATTTCCATGTTCAAATCAACCATCCATGAATCACAAGTCTCCATAGCATTCTCATCATTTTAACATGCCTTAATCATCAATTTGAGACTTATAAACCAACATCCACAGCCTCCATAGAACCGGTCTTGCATAGAACCAAATCGGTTCATTTCGATTCTATGCAAATCGTGCACTTCCAGCCTTCAATCTACTCCTAAATCCTTCATTTAATCATCATCCTATCTCTTAACATGTCTATCTAAGGATTTGGGAAGCTTACCGAAGATTTGGAGTCAATTGGTCGCCGGAAAACCATCCAAAGTCGCCGGAGCTCCCTGGGTCAGTATCGGTTCGTGGTCAAAACTTAATCAAATCAAGCCCCAATTTTTACCATAGAACCATCTATATGTCTACTAAGTCTCCACAAAATTTGAGCTCGAAACTCCAACATTTTGGCCATCAAACAGGTCAGAAACTGGACCTACCTAAGATTGAGTCAGTTTCCGTCGACTCTCGGAAGAATCCTTGCCCCAGACTCCTCGGTGCTCCAAATGACCTGATTCCACTTCGAGGATGTCGACAAGACATAGATCTTTGTTGGGGTGGCCGGTCGGCCATCAAAAAGTGGATGGAGGTGGCCGTCCGGCTGACCGAATAAAAAGGCCAGAAACTATCGCCGGTGCAGAAATAGGGAGGAAGATGAAGATGAAGATTTTGGTGCTCCCTTGGTGGTCTGGCCGAAAATTGCAGAGGGGGAGAGAGAGAAGATGGCTACCCAAAGTCTTGGTCAAGAGAGTTGAATGGTAGGTGTGAAAAGTTGGACAAAACCTCTCCATGGTTGATCTTGTGACACTTGTCCTAGTGTCAATCAAACTTGATCTAATGGCTCTCCTTTTTCTTGATGTTCGGCAGCCTTGGGAGGGTTTAATGTCCAAATTGCCCTTCTTCATTTGCTTGGGCAAAGTCCTAAGCTTGAGGGGTAAAACGGTCATTTTACTCTCGACGTTCAGAATGTCCTTTTTCTCGTTCCAGAAATCTTCGATAGGGCGACGGCCAAACCGAATAACATTATAATTCTTGATTTTCCATTTTCAATCTTTCAAGGCTCGTTTCTGATAGTTTTCTCTATCAGACGTGGTTCCAGCCTATTCCGAACCGACGAGTGGCTTTTGCAGACATTACGCGTATCGACCCTGTGATTCATATCACGTTTAGGGCTCGTCAATTCACGGCGGCTTTGGTTGTCATGTAATTGTAAGGGTCTATTGCTAGTTCCCTCGACAATCCTTATGGCCAAAGCGCCGTTTCCTATCCGAGTTCCCTTGGTCCATGTACCTCGTCTCGCGTTAGCCTTTCCCCTTTGGTCAGTCTACTCGAATTGATCAGGTTCGATCGGAATATGACTGAAATACATCTCTAGATACACACTTCTCGTTGATGAGCCTGAAATTGACTAGAAATCAGAATGTCACAACTCTTCCCCTCTTAAGGAAATTTCGTCCTCGAAATTCGCATCCTTCTACTCATCCAATCCTTTGGGGTATTGGCGCCTTGTCGCACCCTCACTCTTCTGGATAATCCTTTCCATCCCAAAACTATCTTCCTTAGGACTTGTCTCCTTTAGTCCTCAATCCAATGGGCTTCTCTCCATTCTCTTTTGGCATTCACATCATTTGTTAGCAACTCATCATTGAGCGTTCACCTTATCACTTTCATATGTCCATAACCATTATCACCAAGCCCTCGCCAAAATGCACTCTTAATGTCCATGCCATTCGAATGACCACTTTGATCCAAGAGAATTTTCGGATGGAGTCGAGAATGGATTATTACAGAAGTACCCATGTAAATATTTGAGGAGATAAGAGGGCTGTCACTCGATTTGATCAATGGATGACAAATTGATAAAGCTTTAGTATTGGTGTTTAATCATGGCACACCTCAATTTCCTTCTGGCCTTCAGGCTAGGTGTTTCTAGTAACCATTACGCTAGTCCATTAGCGAAATTCCAATTTAGAAGTTGAATTTCTTATCTCTTGAGGGAAGATCTATCCCTCCATTGCCCATTACTCAATGCTCAACTCTCAATTGTAAACATTCGTTAAACAATTCACCCTTCCTTAGCGATACGAATTTCGCTATAACAACACTTGGATGATCTCTTCATTCCACGTGCCTTTCCACCAATTCCCTTTAGGCAGTCCATGCTCTTAATTTCTCATAATTCACATAACTTCGAGGTCCTTTCCTCATCTAAGCAACGCCCTCATACCCATCAGCACTTCTATACATCCTCGTTGCCTCTTATTCAATTCCCCTCGGGAAACTGCTATCTTATATTCTCGTAGTAGGTGTAGCCTTGCAACGTTCCTTCACTCAAACAACATCTCCCAACATTATCACGAGGACACTCGCAGACCACTCCAATCATGCTCCAAGCATGCCAATTCGTGTAGCTTCACTATCATGGCGTACATGCAATACCCATTTCAAATCGCCTTGTTATACCTCAAGTTTCCTTTCTGCATTGTGTCATCACGACCCTCATATGCGTTCCAATTTCTAACTTGACTTGCCCTAAACAACACAGTCATTAACTCAACCCGAGTCCTTGAAAGCTCCTTTCACATTCATTCGCCCACTCGCGTCACTACTCGTTCTTAGCTCATTTCACTAATAAAACAGCTCTTATGGGGAGTCTTTCCACGATCCGTCTATTGCCACTCATCAATCTCAAGAAGCTTGCATTTTTTGCAACTCACATCGACCCTTATCGATTCATCACTTATTCCAATCCTCAAAGGATTTTATCGTTTGTTCTGATGCATGAATCTTACTTCATCAGGTTTAGAATTTGCGCTCTTCCAACTTAGCATGCAATAGACATTTTCTTAAAGCCCACATGACACTTTCAAAAGCTGTTCATGTTTCTCATGGCTCTTTACATGAGTTCAACCATCGCCTTTTAAGATGGTAATGATCAATTCAACCATTCCTTGGGCACTTAGTTCGACGATTATCAACTTCCTTCCACCAGGTGTCGAATCTTTCCAACTATCCCTCGCACCTTTCACTTGAAAGCTCAGACCTTGGCTCTCTGTCGTCACAGGTCTCCTCTAGGACCACACAACATTTTGTTTATCCTTGTCACTCTTCTCCTCGAGAAGCATTAGTGTTAGCCTCTAAGTTTTATACTCACTAAGGCGACCTTGTCCAATTTTGTTTGTTCCACTGAACGTCGACATCATCCTGAAATTCAACATTGTCTTCAAGACAGCCTCTCAGATTTCACTTCCAAGAATCATTCAAGTCCTGCGTCTTCTTTCCCGGTAGAGACGCTCAATCATCATACTAAGACAATTTAGAGCCTCTCTTCCTTTTACCAAAGGGTCTCTTACCCTAAGGAAGAAACTACATAACTCCGTGGCATTTCCTCGCTTCCAATTCACCTTGTCCTTTCCATTCCATAATACGGTAACCTTGGAGTTTGCGCCAACGGCGATACCTTTACTCCCGAGCTCAAGTGCCACCATGCTTTCACATTCTCTTTCCCATAACTCAGTCACCTCCAGTGACAATATCTGTTCGTCATTGGGTCTCCACCCATTCACTTGTCGAATAGTCAATTCGATTAACTCAAATCACTTTACAAGTGTTCTTCAAGCGTTTCTTTCGCTTACTAACTCATTCACTAGAATCATAACCAGTCAGGACTACCAAGTCCATTCACTTTTCCTTTCGTCAATGACCAATTCATCGTCCAATCGCCCTTTAAGAACAATGCCCTATTCCTTAGGGAATAATAACTCATGATTTCATCTCTCATGGTTCCACTTCAATCAACCGATCCCAGAAAATCATTAACTTCAGGCAATCTAGCATGCCGATTCTTCTTCGATCTCATTCATAATAGAAAAGACTTGCTGCTCACTTTCTACCATATATCTTACGCCCAGGAAATCAACCATTTCCCACAGGCACGCTCCATATTCGTAATGAACATCTCTTTGCTCGTAATCCATGAGCAAGAGTTCTCTTATTCATAGGTCTTTCAATCATTCTCCTCTTTCGCTGGGTCCCATCACCATTCCTCGAAATCAGGAATATCAACCAGTATAAGGTTTTCAAGCTCCAATCCACTCAGGGACTTACTTATCTTATTCAAGGGTCCTTGACCACCCTTACCATATATCTAAGCGATCTTGAGAATTCTGTCTCATACTGGCCGATCATTCTATGATCCTTGCAACAGTATCAGGATCTAAACAATCCTTGCTCTCAAGCAATCCCAGGATGATACTTTCCATCAAACCACACAATAGAAGTTAGCTAGGCAGATCTCATGCCTCCAAGGAAATCCTTCCTCTGGTGACCTTTCACAATCCTCAATAGCCTCTTAGGGTTAGTACTGCCAGGGTTACTTTACTTCTTTAGTGCACCCAAAATCTCTAAGGTTTTCTCACAAAACCCTCAATCTAGAGGGAGATAATTTCGAACCTCATCCTTCCATCGAACTCAATCATTCTCGTCCTTATTCACAGTTTCACCAGCTTCTCAAAACTCTCATGGTTCTTCCCACACATTCACTTTTTTCGTGAATGAAATAACTCTAAGTCACCTTTCTCGTGATTTCTATCACTTAACCCGTCAGCATAAGCATTTATCACCACAATGACTTAGAGAATCACGGCAGCTCCTCTCCAAGCTTGCTTAATCAATAATTTTCCCATTTCCATTTAGAGTTCTCACGACCCATTCAGCTCTTGGGTCTCGTACGATCAACCGATAGAGCCATGTTCTCTTTTAGTGCACATACTCTATTCGCCCATCTCTACTCAATTCCATGATCCATCTCAATTCTTGGATCTTATCATATCTTACATACTCGAGCCCAGCGCTCTTCTACGACCATACTGTTGTCGTTCAATGTCCTTTGGTTCTCATGTCTCCTGAACCACTATGATTCCCTCCAGGAATTCAAGACTCAAGTCATCTACCCAAGTCCATCAATCTCAGGCTACTCGTCTCAATATCTTTCACCATAAACCAGCCCTCTAATGGTTCTCAAGCAATTCCCAATTAATTGTTGGATATTCAAGGATCTCAAATCATCCTTGGTCTATAATCCTTTCTCAAGCCAGCCTCAACGAGGTAACTTCTCAACTAACGGCCATTACTAGACCAGCCTCAACTAGGCCACTGTCAATCAAGCGCTCAAGATAGCGATTCACTAGGTCAAAAACTCATATTCTAGGCCCAAAGGCATCCGCCTCTCTAGTATAGTCACAATAGACTATCTCATCTTGACATGCCTCAATTCTACGGGTATAAACCTATACGTCGTCTAACTTCTCAGTAATACCTTGGCCAAATCAATCACGTGAGGCTAATCATCAAACATGCCTAACAGGCTCATCACAACCATCACTTTTCTTTTTTCAAGGGCATCTACTGTCAAGCATGAAGCTTTTAAACATGCCACTCATAGGCACCATTACACCGATCATGCCACTTTCAATCATTCTCGATGAGAATCAATCCCGTGCCATACATCGCTTATCCACAATTGGACTCAACCTGATACCTAGGCTTCCCCTTTCAAGTTATGACTTGGGTCATTCCTACCTCTATCATCTTAGAAGCCTACTAGGAACCGCTCCTTGTCCGGACCTTTCTGTCCCGGCGATCACTCCCCGCCCTTATCAGACCTGGCTGATGTAGGTTGTCCCAAGCCATACATCTACGGAGAAAGCTCCGTTCCACATGTCCCATACCATGTTTCATTACAGTTTATAGGTATCCCATCAACTCGTCCCATACCAAGCGATAGTTTATTAAGTCCAACAGCGACAAGTCATTGCATGCACCCTCATCGACTTTCGTTTCAAGGCCATAAACATAAGCACAGCATGACCGTCATGTCTCACGAATCAATTGCCCATATTCCATTACACTTCTCAAGTTCAGTCAACATTCAAATCAACTCCTTATGTAGCCGATCACCACTGATCTTCGATTCAGGTACTCCTTGTATTCATCTCAACTCATATCATCCAACGTTGCCAATAACAATCGATAACTAAAACCATCAAAATCTCATGCAATTCAAGCCTGAATCCACTAATATCAGTCGTCTCTTTATAATTCGTACTTCTCAAGTTAGGTCATAGACAAATCAAGATCGCAATCATACACCTCAATTGACTCTTCATTCATAAATAATTTCCTATTATCCTCAAGCACAATTACTACCTCAAAATCCATGCTTATGACTCTCAAATCCCAACTTACTTCCACTTAAGCTTTAACCACCACATAACTCAAGGTCATCCATTAAAGTCAACTCTAGGACCATTAGAATGCCTCACAAGTTCAAGCCTATAGTCCTCAAGTTCCAACAATCCATACTTGGTCCTATAGGCCTCAATATCTAATTATCCTCAAGTCATCGCTCCTTATTACTCCAAATCTCAATCACATTGGATCGAGCTGACCTTGCTCTGATATCACTTCGAACGGGGATGTCACGTCCCGAATCCGGCGAGCACGCATACATCCCACCAGGCCGTTCTTTTCGCTTTACCCTAGGATCCATCGGCCTACGTTCTGTGCGCTCAAAGCAGCATACATGCGGAAGCGGTGCCTTCTCCTTTTTTAAAAATACAACACATCCGATGACTTAGGACAAATACCTTACAATTCAATAATCAATTTATAAATTCACCAATCATAAATACAATCTCTAATATCACAAGCTTTAATTCCATTCTAGTACAATTGGTGGACTATCTCTTCAAATGTCACTCCTTGGCCAGCTTGTGCTACCTTCGCTTGGGACTTGAAAAAATGAAGCCCCCACTGGGGTGATATACAAATCTCAGTAAGGTGGGTTCTAACCCTAAGTTAGGCCGACCGTTCACTCAAGCAGTTATCTATCTCAAAATTCAATCTCATAACATGCTGGTGCATTAAGCACAAACCATAAAACAACAACATGCATCAGACAGGCAAACCTCAATGACGTCACGTCCCACTCAGACATTCTTGTCCACTCAGCCTGCCACTTCACTACATCCACTACTCTTCGCCTGCTTCAATCTCTAGTCCGCGATTAGATCGCATCAGGCTCGGTCCATGTAAACGCGTCAGACCGCCATCGGCAACCCGAGTAAACGCATTAGGTTCTCATGAATCTCTAGGCAAAGCTCATTAACTCATACTCCATCCCGCGATTAGATAGCATCAAGACCGTGGCCACTTAACCCTACGAACTCGTCGCATCAGGATGCCACACAACATCAACTCCACCCTGCGAACTAGTCGTATCAAGGCATACGTCTCATGCCCCGCTTCTTATACGCCTCAAGGCCTCTCCGTCCCGCGAATACTTCGCATCAGAACCGTGGCTGTCTCAACCCCGCGATCACATCGCATCAGGGCGCCACATCACATCACTTCATCCCGCGAACTCGTCGCATCAGGGTTTACTTCTTCTGCCCCGCGTCTCTTACGCCACAGGGTCTCTCCGTCCCACGATTAAATCGCATCAGGACAGTGGCTACTTCAACCCCGCGATCTCGTCGCATCAGGGCGCCACATCACCTCAACTTCACCCCGGGATGACATCGCATAAGGGTATATATTTCCTGCCCCGCGTCTCATACGCCTCAGGGCTCGCCAAGTCACTACCCCGCCATATTATCTCAACTCTTATTCCTATACGACCATAGGTGCAACTCGTGCACAAATCAAGGACTCATGGCATGTAAGGCGATACAACACACATATAAGTGAGGCTAATACTCAAGAGTCATGCATATGCAATTATTCAAATCATTTATGCTCTCTTGGCATTCTCAAGGTCAATCAAACTAAACTCCTCAAGAAAATCATCTTAACCTCGTCCAACTTGCCCAATAGAGGCCAATCTTCCTAACATAAGGTTAGGAATTCTCTTACCTTGATTTCAACATCACAATTCTCTCCTCTGAGCCTCCAAAGTTTCGGCCCCCTTAAGGTTCATGATTGAACTCGCCGTGCAACCTAGGAATTTCAACCAATTCCATCAATTTCCCTGTTCAAATCAACCATCCATGAATCACAAGTCTCCATAGGATAATCCTCATCATTTTAACACACCTTAATCATCAATTTGAGACTTATAAACCAACAACTACAGCCTCTACAGAACCGTTCTTGCACAGAACCGAACCGGTTCATTTCGGTTCTGTGCAAACCGTGCACATCCAGCCTTCAATCTATTCCTAAATCCTTCATTAAATCATCATCCTATCTCTTAACATGTCTATCTAAGGATTTGGGAGGCTTACCGAAGATTTGGAGTCAATTGATCGTCAGAACACCGTCTAAAATCGCCGGAGCTCACTAGATCAGTACCGACAGTTTTCTTGGCAACATTCACAAGGCCGGTTCATGGTAAAAAATTAATCAAATCAAGCCCCAATTTTTACCACAGAACCATCTACATGTCTACTAAGTCTCCACAAAATTTAAGCTAGAAAGTCCAACATATCGGCCATCAAACTGGTCAGAAACCGGACCTACTTCAGATTGAGTTAGTTTCCGTCGACTCTCGGGAGAATCCTTGCCCCGGACTCCTCGGTGCTCCAAATTACTTGATTCCACTTCGAGGAGGTCGACAAGACATAGATATTTGTTGGTGTGACTGGCTGGCAGTCAAAAAGTGGCCGGAGGTGGCCTTCAGACTGACCAAACAGAAGGGCCAGAAACTATCGCTGGTGCAGAAACAGGGAGGAAGATGAAGGTGAAGATTTCGGTGCTCCCTTGGTGGTCTGGCCGAAAATTACAGAGGGGGAGAGAGAGAAGATGGCTACCCAAAGTCTTGGTCAAGAGAGTTGAATGGTTGGTGTGAAAAGTTGGACAATACCTCTCCATGGTTGATCTTGTGACACTTGTCCTAGTGTCAATCAAACTTGATCCAATGGCTCTTCTTTTTTCTTGATTTTTGGCTACCTTGGGAGGGTGTAATGTCCAAATTGCCCTTCTTCATTTGCTTGGGCAAAGTCCTAAGCTTGAGGGGCAAAACGGTCATTTTATCCCCGACGTTCAGAACGTCGTTTTTCTCGTTCCGGAAATCTTCGATAGGGCGAGGGCCAAACCGAATAACGTTGGAATTCTTGATTTTCCATTTTTAATCTTTCAAGGCTCGTTTCTGATAGTTTTCTCTATTAGACGTGGTTTCAGCTTATCCCGAACCGACGGACGGCTTTTGCAAACATTACGCGTATTGACCCTGTGATTCATATCATGTTTAGGGCTCGTCAATTGACGGCGGCTTTGGTTGTCATGTAATTGTGAGGGTCTATCGCTAGTTCTCTCGACAATCCTTATGTCCAAAGCGTCATTTCCTATCCGAGTTCCCTAGGTCCACGTACCTCGTCTCGCGTTAGCATTTCCCCTTTGGTCAGTCTACTAGAATTGATCAGGTTCGAGCGGAATATGACTGAAATACATCTCTAGATACACACTTCTCGTCGATGAGCTTGAAATTGATTAGAAATCAGAATGTTACACACGTGGTTCAATACGAACCGTCGGATTAAATCCGAATAATCGAAAATAGAAAAATCTGAAACGGCGTCATTTTGGAGGTTAAGGCCGCGCGGGTTCGGGTCTAAGCCGAGTTTCGATCCGAGTGGGTCTGGTCGACTCGGTCCGAATCATTTTTTTAATAAAAAAATCCAGAAAAATAATTTTTAAATAAAAAATCATAAAAAAATCCTCGAAAATTCTAAAATATGGTAGGAAATTCTAGAAAATCCCAAACAAATGTAGGAAAATTGTGGAGAATTCCTAGACACTCCAGAAATTCTCAAATATTGAGAATTGACCACAGACAACTGGTCAATCCTATTTTTGGGATTTCTTATCTGTTCTCCTGTAGATTGACGATATTACCCTTTAGAGGTAAATCGTTTCTGCTTGGTATATGAGATAAGTTAAGAATGCCAAGGTAAGAATTAGGGTTGGGTAAACGATCAATTCTTATGTTTGAGTTTTCGAATCTCGTCCTTATTTTGAAAATGATAATTTTACCCCTCGAAGGGTAAAGTCATTTCTAAAAATTCTGAAAATTCTCAAAAAATGGGAAATGGATTGGTTTGGTGACCAATCTTATTTCCACCATCTTTTGACTCCATATTTCATCTGAAATGACAAATTTTCCCTTCTTGGGCAAATTGTCCAAAAAATCTTCAAAACTACGATTTTACCCCTCAAGCGTAAATCATCTTGCAAACATTCCTGAGCCTTGATTGACATTTCTCTAGGCTAATAAGGCCTTACTAGGGATGCCACGCTTTATTCATGTGATTTATCCGCATGTTTTGGATCCTTGATTTGCGCACTCATTTTATTGACTGTGTTTGTTAGGATAGTCATTCCTATCTGCATGAACTTTTAGATTTAGGGTTCACACCTCATTCATCAGCATGAAATCTTAAGTTAGACAAATCACTCAGCTTAGGTACCGAAAGGGCGTTAACTATGACAGTTGGCGTAACAAAGTCTCCGATCCCAATTCTCTGGTTTTCGCAGAATTGAATAGAATGCTCCCAACTATTCGATAGGGTTTCCATTCGTACCCTCCACGAAACGATTTGTGGCGACTCCTTGGCATGCACACATATCACATGTTACCAGACCACATCGAAGGTCAACCACGTATACCGCCGTTGCGACTTGGGTAACGGGCCTTAGGAGAGGCCTGCGTCCGATTAGAGGGGACGGCCTATTAACCCGCCATGATCTCGGAAGGATCTCAAGATTCGGGTCGCGACACGTGTTCGTTAGCAATTAACGACGAACATCATTTTTTCATCGCTAGTTTTTATATATAAATTAAAATTAACGACGAGATAATTTTTTTTTAGTAGAATTTGGCTGATGTTCACAAGTAGAAGGAATTGCGACGAAAATCACAGTTCATCGCTATTTAGTGTTGGACAATCATTTCGTCGCAAATATTTCATTCCCGCTCCTAAAATTTTTCCTTCTCGCTAAGGACGAAAATACAATTTCACACTCGCTCTCACCTTCTCCTCTTCTTCTAGGGCTTCCTTCTTCCGTAGGCTTTCCTCTTGTTCCCCCTCCTCCTCCTCCTCTGGGCTCACCGCCGGCTCACACTCCTTGGGCCACCTCACCCGTCTCGATCTCCCCATCCTCTACCAAGTTCTCTTCTCCGTTCTCTTCTTTATCGTTTAATCACGTGTGCTGCGACTCAGATGCATCATCTGCTTCTTAGCTCTATAGACTTCTCATTTGCTCTATCACCTCGCCGTGGTCTTGTTTCATCAATTGAATCGGATTCTGTTTGGTTTACTCGACTCTATGGTAGGTTCATGTATGGAATTGCCATTTTGATTGCCACGACTTTGCGCCCCTCAGGAGGTGAATGACTCGAAGCTTGTCTGCTTGGACAATGCGGCCATGTCGGAGAAGCCTAACTCTGCCTTGACGGCTATTCAAAAGTAATACCAAGCTCACAATTCCAACGTGTACCGAGGGATTCATTTCTTGAGGTAGCTCATTGTATTGTTTCTGCGCTGAGTATGTTCTTTTTTTTAAGCTTCTATTTAGTAAATGTTTCTGTTTTTCAGCCAGTACAAAGGAGACGGATGAGTACGAGTTGGCCTGAGGTGAGGAACCCTTATCAACTTGCTCCTTTCTCGATTTGTCCTGATTCATAAAGACAAGATTGTCAGCCATGGCTGAACTAACTAGGTTCTTTGGGTTTGGCTTCGCGTTGTTCCTTCCTTTCCAGATTCGCCGGAGTACAGCAGCTAGGAGATCGAAGCTCGTTGAGGTGTGACTGAATTTTAGTAGCCATTCCTCCATTCGGCGGAAGCCAACGGGTGAAACTTGAATATGTATTGCAGGGTCCGACCAAATTTGATGGGTCCATGGACAGAGCAAAAAGAGATGTTCCACTGATTCTGGCTTCTGCTTGTATATGTCGCAGGTGCAGAGAAAAAATTGTGTCACTCTTCGTTTAGGGCAGAGAGGAAAAAGGCGTTGCACTTTAGAAGACGAAGCCCTAGCAAATGTGCGACGCAGACCTCCATCTCTAGATCTCGTTGCCACCAACGATGGCTCGCTGTCAGTCTCTCGGCTCGCTCTTATTGTCTCTTTCGTTAGCATATACATTTGTATAGTGAGTTAAAAAGAGGAAATTCATGCTTTACTTGTTAGGAATTTGTTGGCATCATGCTTGTTGGAGCTCCCTATGTCCGGAATTCGCTTGTTTCATAGTTAGAAGTACCATACATGACCAAAATTTATGTCACAATTGTAAATGTTCTCCTTGACTGGAATTTGCTGGAACAACATTGGGATTTGCTGCCTGTGACTTTGGAGCTTCAACTTAACCTCCATTTGATCCTAATCTGTAAATGTACTGATCATAAGAGCTTGCATACACATGTGAGAAAAAATTGCATCAATCCTGGGTTTGTTTCTTCCCAAATGCTTGTGATTTTGGGGGTCTTGTATACACCGTTTCAGTTCTGGAGGCTGGCTAATGGTGTTAATTTAATGTGATTCTAGGTCCTCTAGGCTTGATTTCATCGTTCCTTTACTCATTCGCGATTAAGGGTCGACATGTGGTCAATTCCATAGGCTTCTTACCAAGATTCAAGGATACACTGGTTCATATTTTTCATTGGTCATTTGCTGGACATTCTCTGCAGTTCTTCCCAAATGCTGAGGAGTCTATTGACTACAACCGGAAAAGATGTGTAGATGGAAAAGAGCTTTTCTGGCCAAGTCATATATTGAGTTGCTTTCTGAATAACAATTAGTTATACACTTTGGTCAACGGACTCAACCTTTTTCGTTCTGTTTAATAACATCATCGTATTTTCTTTTCAGAGATAAGTCAAGTACTTTGATTGTGTTTTGACATACTTCAATGGAGAAAACCAGCCTGGGCGAAGGTATGTTGTAAATGTGCGAGAACTTGTACATTTTCTTATCAACTAGTGCATGTATGCGGTTAGTTCTCCATTGACTTCACCAAATATATCCTTGCGCCACCATGATTTAGATCTTGTTGTTTGAACTTTGGCTTTCCTTGTCATTGAGATATGAGACCATTTTTAGTCTATTTCTTGAGCTGACCCAAATTGAGCTCATATTTAGTACAGTTACAATAAGAGAATATTTATCATTTTCGCTGCAGTCCTTGGAGTTTTGTTGACAATGTTTGTGTGTGGATGCAGAGTTAATAAATGTTGGGCAGAAGCAAGGGGCTATGCAAGAACTACATAAATTTATTACCTCGAAGAGATCCCGAGCATGGCAAAAAACCCTTGAGAGGATTGTGTTTAATACACTGAGCTGTGTATTGATATGAGAAGGGGGAGATTTGCCAAGGATGGTCTAATTTAGTATGGCATTGTATGTCAACAAGTGAATGTCACATCTATGGAGGAGCTACTGTAATATGAGGAACTAATTATGTAATAAGAGCTACTGTATGTCAATAAATATTATAATATTTAGATCTTATTACTTGCTTAATCAATGGTAACTATAAATTTTAGAAATTAATTTCTCTTTTAATTAGATTTAAAATTGAAAAATATAAATTACAATCACAAAATTTATCGTTACAGAAGAATAAAAAATTTTAAAAATTCGTCACTAAAAAATAAATAAAAATTTGTATATCGGTTGCTAATTAGCGACGAAAAGAGAATTTCGTCGCAAAAATTTGTCGCAAAAATGTGCTTTTTTGTAGAGTGAGACTAAGGTATTGAAGAGCACAGCCAATGCTTCGAAAATAAGACGGATCAACGTAGGACTTATTGTCATGCTTGAGTGTTTGACCGATTGATAGCTGTGGGAGTAGCAATCAACTTGCATTGTGCTATGTAACCGCAAGATAGGTTCAATAATAAGCAAAGGGAGATCACATGTATATAAAATGCATATGAACCCTATAATCTAGCATGTTAGATACTTCACACTTTCTCTCACGTGCAAACCGAATTACGAATGATACATGAAACTTGACGAACATGGGAGATACACAAGAGAAATAAACTGGGGTAGAACTTGACTATCATGCCATAATGATAATTAAGGAATTGAATGAATGAAGCATACCAACTTCATTGATGCTTGGCATAGTATAAGTTGAGGGATATCTTCATCTAATAGGAGCTAACCATAAAGATAATAATTTTATTTACATAGAAACTGGATACGAAAATAAGGGTAAAACTTCTATGTGATCAGTTCATATTGGATACTCTGCTTGTGTGTTATGAATTGCTGATTTGTAGAAGATTCTGCACTATAACAATCGTGATAAATTGCTTTATGATTTGTTACCTCGATATCATATTCATCTTAACAAATGTAAGAAATTCACCTAATTCTCATTAAAAAAATTGCAAGGTTCGGTTATCTCCCTAGGCAGGACATTTGAAGCCATTGATTCTGAGCCATTGTACCTAGGGTTGTCAAAATAACCCACGCCAGGCGGGGCGGCCCGGCCAAAAAATTTGATTGATTTTTAGGCCTTTTCGGTCTGAGTTTGGTATTCAAGCCGAGATGGGCTGGCTCGCCATCCGCAAATTCGCTTGATTTTCTTTTTATATTCTTTCATTTGATGGGTTTGTTAATTGATTTTGATTTCAAAAAAAAAAGAAAAAGAAAAATGAATCGGGCTAGAATCCGACCCGAGCTTGGTACTGCTCGATTTCGAGCCAGCCCATTGACACCCCTAATTGCGACTACGGGTTAGCATGAATCCATATAAAATTAGGAATAGGACTGGACCGAGCCTAAAAGTTTATCTGTTTCTCAGTTTCGGACTTCATGTTTCTAAATTTTTTGGAAAAAAAAAATCATTGATCAGAAACGGTTATCTCCCTAGGTAAGACATTTGAAAGCCGTAGATTCTGAACCATCTAGACTTTGGGTTACCATAGATCTAGATAAGATCAGGAATAGGGTCAAACCGAGCCTAAAAATTGATCTGATTCTCAGTTTCAGACTTCTCAGTTCTAAATTTTTTGAAACTAGGATTATGAAGTCTGGTTCCGAGTAGGAACCAAGCCGAACTAGGTCGGATGGAAAATGGAGAACCGAACCGAGAACTAGAGAATCGACCGAACCAATGTTACTGTTAGAGACAATTAGGATTTATGTATGATATTTCCTAATTTAGAGATGTTGGTTAATTATGTTGAATCTATATATATTTCTCAAGATTACGCGTACATCTCTCTTTGATTATGCCTATCTTGATTAATATTTATTTCGTTATCTATTAATATAATAAATCATATGAATATGCTGATGTAATCTTTATTATGTATATCAAAATATAGAGAAAATTCGACAATACACGGTTTCGCATAATTCTCAACTTGATATTAGAGTCTTCTTTTCTGTGGTAACCTTAGTGTACTGAGTGCACTTCGCAACCGGCGCACCTCATAGCATACTAAATTCGTCTTGCCACTCGACAGTAGTCACCGAGTGCCACATTCCATGTGAGTAAGTACCATGGTGGTTGTGTTACGATGTCGTAGATGTGTTACCAAGTCAAGCATTTTCCACAGAGGCGGTTTTCTTTCCGTGCAAGCCGTACAGGCCGAATCCCTCAGTAACTATTTTCCAAATCAGTCGTATAGGGTTCTTGATGCTACGAGGTTGGATGTGTAGACCGCGTCGCTTAGTTACTACTTCACAAGCCAACCTCATTGGCCGCTTGCTATTTCCCTTACAATTCTTGACCTTTTTGCGCGTCGTTTCGAGAAGCAAAATACCACCATTTGACTTGCCGCCCAACTAGATCTGGCAGATTCAACGTGACGGTCGTTGGACGCGGTCTCATGCATAGCAAAGTATCTTCTTGCTGTGGATCCAACCCTGTCGTTGAGTGCTGATTTCATTGAGAAACAGGATTTTGTTGCATTGATATATTTTATTTCAAACTCAAGGTGACTTTGAGAACGGGATGCTAGAGATAATTAGGATTTATCTATAGATATTTGATAATTTTGTTGATTCTGTATATCTCTCAAGATTGAACGTATATCTCCTTTTGATTGTGCATGTCTTGATTGATATGTATTTTCTTCTCTAGTGATCTCATAAAATCTATAAATAGACTGATATAATCTTTAAAAAAAACAAAACAAACTGAGGTTCTTGAGGTGGTGAGGTACAAGACTAAGGAAATGATCGCCTAACCTTTCCTCAGAATGTTAGGTCCCACCCTTCAAATTCGGGCCGTCCGTGTTATGAATGGACAACCCAAATTATTACTAACAAAAATATATAAACAACTCAAAAAATTGGCTCCTAAAAAAGGAGATCTGGGCTATACGTGTTATGAAGGACGGTCTGGATCCTAACAGTAGGCGCCTAACCTTCTAAGGAAAGGTTATACTATTGCCACCTGGTAAGCCCTAAAGACACGACCATGGAGATTTAGGCTGATATAATCTTTATTATGGTATATTTAAATAAAGAGAAAACTCCCAAATTCATGTTTTCGTATTATTCTTAGTAGTAACCTTAAAAGTAGGAAGATTATCAAACATCCTAAACCTTTCGCACTTTTGCCTATTCAATCATAAATCATTTCACATTTTGCCAATTGAGTTATATTGATAAAAAAAATAGTTGATGTGGACATTAGCCATCTTACGCGATACTACCAGTGGCTAATGTGGATAATTTTTAAAAATATTTTAATACTTTTTCAAACATTTTAATATTATTACTATTTTTTTATTTTACTTTTTTCTCCGTCACCCGATCTCAACCTCCGCCAGCCTTATGTGACAGTCGCTCATGCTCCCCCAGGGAAGGGTGACCCTTGTCAAGAGTTGGCGAGTGTAGTCCTTACTGGCACCAAGCTTGAGGCCGGTGGAGGATAAGGCCGGGTGAGGGAGAGTAAAAAGAAAAGGACAAAAAAGAAAAAAAAGGAAAAAGGAAAAAAATATTTAACGAAATCAATTTTTTATTAAAAATTATTCGCGTCAACGTTGATGGTATCATGTAAGATGGCTGTCTTTTACGTAAGCGATTTATAGCCAATAAGACTAGATTGGTAGAACGTAAAAATATTTAGGACTCAATTAACAAACTTAAAAGATTTAAAACTGAATTGACAAAGTGCAAAAGGTCTAGGAATTTTTTTTTTTATATTTGCCCCCTTAAAGTTAGTCGTATTTATGGATCTTTTCATCAACTTTTGTACTAGCAGTATCAAACTCTCACAATTCGGAACATCAATTCATTGCTAATGTTATATAATATGTCCTTCTTCACTATGATTATTTTTAAACTTGCTATGGTGCACGTGGAAGATATGTACTCGTTGGAGTCCACCTCTAACACAAACGTATATTCATTGTAAGAGGAGTATCCAACATCCTATTCACTTTGAAAGCCTCAAATCAGCTGATCACTACTCTTTTACACGTGCGTTTAATTTAGGGCTTTATTACCGTAACAGTACGACGGCATTGTCATTATTTATGACTCCACGATTTTTCAACTAGTGAATACTTTATGCAAAACACTTATTGATAATGTGTAGATTTATAGTCAGAAATAACTGACTATCATATAAGCTTTTCTCTTTAATTTAGTCTTCTATATGGTACGTTCCGAATTTTAAAAATGAAAAATCTCAATAAATTTGGTCCCAAGTCTAAGGTAAAACCAGAAGCTGCTCTGCTCGTCCGCAAGTGCGGCTCTTCTTTAGTGCTTTATTTTGCAGCCATCACGTTCATGTCCCTTCTTTTCCCTTGCGCTGCTCTGTCGTAGTCCCTCCAAAAGAAAAGTCAAGGGCGGCCCACCTAGTCAACTTTTGACCATATACTTTACATTTAACATTTTATTAAACAAAGTCTACTTCTCCAGCCAAGAGACATCTTATTCTTGCAGCTCACGTATCGCGTCAAAGGACAAATCAAAATAGAGAACGTCATTACTCATTCGACCTACACGACCGCCAAACAACAGCTATAAAAAGAAACCTAATCGCCACTCTGAGAAAGTTCAAATAGATCAACACCAAAGTCTCACCCAAATAACAAGAACAGATCGTGAAAAGAAGAAAAAAAAGGAGTCAGGAGTTGTGATTGTCGGAGCAGGCATCGCGGGGCTAGCGACGGCGGTGGCCTTGAAGAAGGTCGGTGTGCAAGCACTGGTGCTTGAGAGAGCAAAGGGGCTGAGAACCGCTCTCTTCCCCAGTGCCTGGCATGCGCTCGACACGGGATTTCGGATAACCTCATCTCCATTTACGAACCTCTTTTCAAGTAAGGTTTTACCTTTCCCACGTAGTTATTGTAACCTATGTTCAAGTTCGTTTTACTTAATTAAATTATTATCAGATTAAACGTTCCATAATTCATTTTTTGCTCATGCATTAGGGCTTACGTAACGGATGTGAAGACAAAGCGATTCAGGAAGTGCGTTATGATGCAAGCAAAGGGTACTGCAACTCTGAAAATTCTTACATTTCGATCAATGCATCGTCTATTTCTTGATTTGTCGTACGGGTTTCCTTTAATTTCCCTTTCTTTTGCCAAGAGAAACATTGGATTCATCGCACTTTAGATGAAAAACGAATTTGGGGTTTTGCAAATTTCCTATGGTAAGTCTAATGAACTTCCGCAAAGATCATCGAATCTTCACAAAACCCTAGAATTGTTTTTCATCTAATGGATTTCTTGTTCGTGTGTACAAAAAGTTGCAAGAGCATTTACAATGGTTTTGAGCAATTAACTTTTTTTTTTTTTGGTAAGTAGATAAGTCGAATAATAACATTATCGCAGGTAAATGAAAGAATCAATGTCTATTTGTGTAATGCTAAATTTAAGAATTTGCATTATATATATATATATATATATATATTTCTAGGAGTGGAGATGAACAAAGATTGGTGCACCGGAAAGTCTTATTAGAGGTCTTAGCAGTGGAATTGCCTCCAAATACCATCCGTTTCTCTTCAAAGCTCATTTCCATTGAAACCCAAATGGAACAAGGCTCATCCATTTGCATCCTCGAGCTTAAAGATGGAACTGTGATCAAGTCTAAGGTATCTATAACTTCTCCTAATTAAAATCTCTTTACTCCAGTACTTGATTAACGAATTCATTATTAAAAAAAGTGTGCCATGTAAATGTAGGTCGTTATCGGATGTGATGGGGTGCATTCTAGGATAGCACGTTGGTTGGGGCTGAGCTCACCGGTCGATTCGGGCCAGGCCGCTATTCGTGGGCTGGCCGTGTACCCAAAAGCACATGGGCTGAACCATAAAGCTCAGCAATTCGTGGATGTTTCAAAGAGGGCTGGTTTTATGCCTCTCAACAGTAAGGATATCTACTGGTTCTTTGTTTGCAAAGATCCTCCAAAAGGTATTGAATGGGTACATTCCCTTTTCTATTTGCTGATATGTCCTACAGAAGGGTATATTTTTTCTTAGGACTGACGCTTCTTGTGTAAGAGTGCCATTACTGATACTTATACACCGTTTCTTTCTTGAAAAATGGGTGATTTGAAAAATATTTTTTAAAAAATGATCGTTTGTGAATGAGCAAAGTATAATTTCATCGTCTAAGTAAATAATTAGACATAATTTGTTATCATTACTGAAAATATTTCCCATTGACTAGTTAATTCAAGTGATAAATGCGATCACTTTTGGAAAAAAAAAATGTTTCTCAAATCACTCACTTTTGCAAAATAAATGGAGCATTAGATTGGTTTGGGATGTCAAGGGAAAAAAAAATCCTTTAAACTAACAAAAGTGTACTTTATCACTTTCATTTGTCAATTTGCAAGTGGGTATCATCCTCCCGTACGATTTAGATTTTCGTCATCACCGGTTAAATTGAAATGTATTCATAGATATATCTTACAACAATTTTTCTTGGGGAAAGCCTGCTTTTTATCTTTTTGTTTTCTCGATTTTTATAGGATTAACTAGTGACAACTTAACCTTTGTCTAACACAGGTGCGGACATGGGAGGAGACCCAAATTTACTACTAAGAGAAGTAGCTGACCATTTAGCCAAAGACTTTCCCCCATTGTACCTTGACATCGTCAGCCACTCCGACCTTTCAACCGTGACGTGGGCCCCGTTGATGTTCCGGTACCCGTGGGACGTCATCCATGGGAACCTGACCTGTGCGAACATCACGGTGGCCGGAGATGCTATGCACCCCATGACTCCGGACTTGGGCCAGGGTGGGTGTTTGGCACTCGAGGATGCAGTCGTGTTGGCTTGGCACATCGGACGCTCGATTTCCAAACAGGGAGGGTTCGAGTCGTGTAACATTGGGTCCGCCCTTGAGAATTACACGAGGGAGAGGAGGTGGAGGGCGGCCACGTTGATCATGGCATCCTTTCTGTCGGGTTGGGTTCAGCAGGATGGGTCTAGTTGGTGGATGAGGTTCCTAAGGCACGTATTCTATAAGTTTGTACTGGTTGGAGCCCAAACTGCTACTAGGTTCGATTGTGGCAAGCTTTGTTAGTGCCTCCTCTTTTGACTTCTATTTCAATCAAGCACTGCCGCTAAGTCAAAAGAAAAAAAAAAACAAAAGAGAGCGTCAACTCGTGGTATCGAATGTTCACGAAGTAATCGCACCGTTTGCTTAACATTCCAATAGTTTATTGTCCTATTGCGAGACTCATGGGTAGTTCTGAGCTTAACCAAGCTGTATCAGTACGTGCATGGTTGTTCAAGCCTAAATTTGTTTCTTTAAAATTGATGGGAGCTTCTGTGAATCTGCATATTGCTCAGCTTCATCAGATCGCTTCTTAATTATTTTGTCTTACATGATTTTATTTTATTTTTTTGTTTCGAAACCTTGCATGAAGGAATTGACCGTCACGGATATTCATATTAAAGAAAATGAAATATTCAGGTTCTCACAATTAGGCGCTATTTAGTATTTGACTGTTGTTGCATATTTTCGTTACACGCGAAATAGATTGCATGATCAAAAGTTGCATGCACAATGAGGAGTTGTTGCTAGTCTATTTTGGATCGATTAGCGACCCAAGTAAAGTGTGGGAGAACACTTCACTTCTGCAAACTAGAGATAACATGGATGTGGAGACTTGGTTATGCAAGATAAATCTAAAGCCCTTTCAATAATCTATTATATTCCGTTGATTGCGTTTAGAGATATTCAATTTAGCCACTATAGAATGTAATAAGATCACGAGAGATTCGTTTGCCATACAAACAAATCTTTCAGCAATCTTGTTTTTCCCAAGAATGGAGTCTCCAGATTAGAATTGATCTTCGTCTGTTGGTATTATACATTTTTTTACTAGATTCTTACAGAAGTGAATCCTCACAAGTGTTACATCTATGTCATCCTCGTAGTTTGTGACCTGCTCCACGATCTTCTTCCTGTTGCTGAATGGTAACCGTTCCCTCCAAAAGCTTGTGCCTTTGGTCTAACTGCCCTTGCTGAGTTTTTGGCAAAGACACTAGAAGCAAACCTTTTCCCGGTCGAGAAGATGCAGATAAATGGCATGGGTATCTAGAAGCTGTTTTGATAAATGTCCATCGCCGACATTAAATTAGCAGCTATTGATTATACATCGTCGTATTTCAACAACAGAATGTTTAGTGACGACGAACATCAATATCGCCTATCATATCTTTACTCTTGTACTTATCGACATTATTTGCCAGGCTTGCGTACCATTCACACGTTCACCACGTGCCAAGGATGCGCTTATTGACTATCATATTATTTTAGTTGTCAACATATGTCACTTTTTAGAATAATGGAAAGATTTTAAAATAACATCTGTATTGCGGCCTCTAACCAAAAATATTAGGGCATGCTCAATAGTATTCATATAGGTTAGTTTAATTTTCTGCATTGCATAGCATTCACCTGCATATAAATTTTTTCTTTTGGTCGAACGAAACATGTGTCACACATCACTCAGTACACGGCATGGAGGAGATACGACCCTCCGAGGAGAATCAAGCCCTAATTACAAAAGGAAGAGAGACAGCCCAGTGATTAGGCAAGTTACGTTGTCTGTGGGCCTGACACAGCCAGTGGGCTATACAATTAGCCTTTCTTGAGCAGTAATTAAAGGTGATGTGGAGCCCCTCTTGCATTGTGATACCTACACAATCCAGCAGAATAGGCAAAGACTTCCACGAGGTGAGAGTCGATCGAAGCTTCGGGAGAGGAATACGCTGATCTTGCAATCGCGAGGCCATGGAGGTAAGATCTTCTCTCACATTCTCGGAATCAGATTCAATTACCAAAGAAGGCGAGATAGATTGTTGATCATTGAGAGTTTGGCATCGATTAAGCCAAAATTTTGCTCCTTCCTTGCAGGTCAACGTTTCGGCTTGTTCCGCATCAACGGCAGGAACCTCCCGTGCGAATCCGTCAATGCAAGTTCCAAGCTTGTCACGTAAAACTCCAGCGACCACTCCGGACTTGTCACCAGCGAAAAAAGAAGAATCGATATTAAATCAAAATTGATGAGCAGAGTGGATCAGATGAAACGCACTAGAACGCCACTTACTAACACATGCTCTTTAATCTTCTTTACCTTTTTCAACGCAAGCGGAAGTCAAAATATGACACTGTCACGCGTTAAAATTCCTTGGTTGGGCCGACTGACTCTTTCGGGGTTTGGCCCAAAAAAGATTGAAACCCAAAGGTGTTGTCAACACAGGAAAATCTTTTTATTGAACGTTAGCAGTTTGTTAAGTAAGAGGGGTTCCGGGCAAGTTTTGAACAGAGAGTGTCAAATGCAAGATGTATATAGATAAGGGCGTGTCTTTTGACAGCTTTGTACAAGACTTTTAACAAACCTCCTAGTGACATTTTCGATGAAACTTGACAAATTGCTGTGACGTGATTGTGACCAAGACACAACACCGGAATCGAATCGACGATGCTGAATCTTACTGTAGGACACGATGCCGGAATTTAATGTACGATACCGGATGGGTGGAAATATAGGACACAACACTAGAATTTAATCAACGGCATTAGACTGGACAAGCAGACGCCGGAATCTAATCGACGACGCCTAGCTCTGGATATGAAATACGTCGAAATTGAATCGACGACGGGAATATGAAAACTACAACTAAGCTAGGAGCTAGTTGAAAAAATAAAGACTTGTTTGTTGTGTTGTAGGAGGCTTTTGCGTTGGATGACCCTGGGTATTTATAGGCTTACTCCTAGTAACCATCGAACAGTTATTGCCGTGGGCTCCAAGCACGTCCTTTTTGTCGATAACTCCTTTGGCGATTTTCTTAGCTCTTCACGTCTTTTTCCTCTCAGCTTTTTGGGATTACTGCCGATCCTTGTAATTGCCTTAATCGTGCCTCCTTTTGCACGCCCCTTTCTCTCATTTTTCGGGAAGAATACTATCAAAACTCACCTTGACACGAAGAGTTTTCGAGGCTAATCTTCATCTGGTTTTAGTGCAGCTACACGTTGGTGATCATAATCCTCACTTGTGCCTGTCACGTGGTTCTTTAGGGTAACTTTTGGGTGTCAACAAATGCCCCCTGTAAAAGAAATAAATCAGAGAGATTTATATCTTTTAAAAGATTTTCCTTGATTTGACAGCTACTAGTCGTAAGTAATGATTACGCTTTTCTCCGATTTTCCTTTCCAAGGTTGACCATCTCGAACTTCTCATGGCACGTTGGTCTCCCAAATCATTTCCAATCATCACGTTCTTCATATCTGGGTTTTCTTCCAAACGATAAATCCTTCGAGCTCTTCTGGGTTTTCTTATGGCGGCTGACACTTTCGAGTTCAACCCAAGCCAGCTTATCGATCGTTTCGACCAATTAGTCAGCAGTAGAGATGCTGATCACTATCTCCTCTGGCTACTGAACACTCAACAAGAGTACACCAGATTCATCCTTGGTCTTAGCCTTCAAAAACATCATCTTGTCCCTGCGTCCCTTCAACCTTGTTTTCCAACACATGACGGAGAAAAGCTTCCTATTCAAGCCACTCCTTTGAAGGATATCTAGTCACTGCCAGCCCAACGGTTTAGGAGTTTTCCAATATACGATGATGAATTTTACGCTTGGTTCAATCGGCTTGAAGATGATGTACCGAATGGCTCTTTTTAGGTAGCTGCGAACATAAGGACTGCACTTGAGGTCAGCCTATTGTCCCATGACTTAAATAGAGGTTGCTGGGTTCTGTCATAAGCTTTTGGTCTTCTTCGACCAGCTGCTTCTTCTTCCCGTAAGGCCCTATGTTCGTGACCCTTCTGGACACATTCACCATTGCTGGTCTTTCCCCTTGTGAGACTCATGTTGCCAACCTTGAAAAGGTGACATAAACTTCTATCCCTGACAACACCTTTGCTTACAGGAAATTCTTAGAAGCTCATTGTAAAACTTCTTGCGCTGTCACACTATCTGAGCGAACAACTTTTCTTCTCTTCTGGTTATCGAAATATATGTTCTTTAGCCCGACTGTGAAGGTGTCCAAGGATTACCTTGCGCTTGCTTCTAATTTAGCTTGGGGAAAGAGTGTTGCTCTCGGCTATCTTGTTTGTCGTCTCTATGTAGAAGCATGACCCACGCTGCTTTGTTGATGGGGTCGTTTGAAGAGGATGGCGTGTTAACGGGTCTACTCTGGATTCTCTAGGCTTGGATAGCCCTCTATTTCCCTTTTCTATTCGAGAGCATTCCTAGTTACAACACTACTAGGGTACCTTCTAGCCTTGGCACACAATTGCTTCGAGCCACTCCACTGAAGTCTCCTGTTGACGCACCATCTTTGCACTTCTTTCTTCAGCACATCTTATCCCTGGAGACGAATCGAGTATATTTCTTCCCATACCATTCTGATGAGTTTAGCCCTCTTTTTAGCTCCAGATCATTAAAGCGATTCAATCATTGTGATTTTTAGACTGTCGTACTTTTCCCCAGAGATCTTCTGATTCGGCTTTGTCTTTAGGGTAGGTTTTACCTTGGGTTCGAACCATATTCCCCTTAATATTGTGCTCGACAGTTCGGTCTTCGACAGGTAGTGCCCATGCCTATCCCTTATGTGATATTCTGACTTTTCTTGTCATTTCGAGACTTATCAGTGAGAATGTATCTAATGATGTATTTCAGTCATATCTCGCTCGGATCTTATCAATCTCGAGTTAATTGACCAAAAGGAAAAGGCTAACGTAAGACAAGGTACGTGGACCTAGGGAACTCAAATAGAAAATGGTACTTTGACCATAAGAATTGCCGAGGGAATATTTAAAACCATTAAAGGCCGATCGAAGAACGATTAAGGAATGCATTGCTAACATTATACGATTGGAGCGCAAGTGATGCCGCTTAACCAATGTGTAATTTATAAAATTTTCCTAAATCGAACGATGACGATCGAGACCGTCGGAGCTAGCTATAGACACTCACAATTACATGACAACCAAAGTCGCAATGAACTAACGAGCCCTAAGTGTAATGAGAATCACAGAGTCGATACGTGTAACGTCTGCAAAAGCCATCCGTTAGTTCGGGATAGTCTGAAATTACAATCGGCAAAGAAATAGCCCAAAGACGAATCTCGAAATTAAAAAATAGAAAATCAAAAATTCCAACATTATAATCGGATTCGACGTCTCCTCATCGAAGAAAATTTGAATAAGAAAAACGACGTTTTGGACGACGAGGGTGAAATTACTATTGTGCCCCTCAAGTTTTGACCTGGCCTTAATAAATGGATGAGGGCATTTTGGTCTTTGACACACCCCTATAGCTGCCGAAAATAAGGAGTGTTATTGGCCAATGGATGAGCTAATGATGTGCTAAGTGACAAGTGTCAAAGGATGGTCAATTAGCATTGATTGATTAACCTTTTAACCTACCATGCTACCAAGTTGACCAAGCCATTTGGTGTATACCTCCTTTTGCTCCTCCTTTTAGCCGAAACTTCCACCTCCATAGCCATTCTCACCTTTTTCTTCTTCATCTTCTTCTTCAAACTGAGAACACCCCAGCCGACCGGATTCTGTCCGCCACTTCATCGCCGTCGAGTGCCACTTCCGACGACCTCCAACCTTTAAGCCGACCACCAACGCCTTCCTCAGCCTCTAGTCGACCAGCTCCAACTTGAATCTCAGCGTTTGGCCACCTGAGGAGTTTCGGCCAACCATTTCCCCGAAAGCCAACGGATTTCATCGCAACTAGAGGTAAGTTGTCGTTTGAGCTCCATAGGACTTCGATTTACCTCAATCTTTCGGTCAATTTTTGTAGACATCTAGGGTACATGTATACTGAGTTGTGATGGAAAATTTGGCTAAGTTTGATGGAGGTTTGATGTTGAATTGGTGCTGTGTTTGGGCGGCAAAAACAGACCAACAGTGGACTTGAAAGATTCGACTTCATTCGTGGACTTCTGGGCGTTGCCTTGCCTTCAAATTTTTGGTGAGACTCTCTAACATGTTGGACTATATGTTAGCAAGTAGTTTAGTTGATAAATTAAGGTTTAAGGAAAGTTTAGAGGCTGATTAACCGAGTACCAAACAAAACTGAAAATGCCCTGTTTCGGTTCTGTGCAAACCGAAACTTTAGGGGCTGATAGGAGTGTAATTGGGCTCTAATTTCGTCGTTGAGGCATATGAGGATATCAATTGATATGTCAATGAGGTTTAAGCTTAGTGATTTGATGATTGGACGAGGAAAAATTGATGGAATGGATTGAATTCTATGAGGTATACGGCTGCCCTATTTTGGACTCTTTGGGGCCGAATTGTGGAAGTGCTTGGAAGGGGATTTTTGTTGATTTGAGCTTAAGGTAAGGAGTTCCTAAACCTTGGCTAGGCAGATAGGCCTCGACTAGATGAATTGGTGGTGAATTTGGTGAATTCTCGTGAGATTATTGTGCGTTTATCCAATGTTCGTCCTTGTGGACTGATGATTGCTTGTATGCTTGCTAGATGCATATGCCATGAGTTGATTGCCACATTTGAGTGATGAATTTGATTGTCTCGCATGCCGTAAACATTTAGCTCATTGCATGAGCTTGTACTTGATCATGAAGTCTTGATTTGAAATGAATTTCGGCATGCTTGAGAATGTGTGATACCCTGAGGCGTTGAGACGTGGGATTATGATGGTTGGTACCCTGAGGTTTTGAGACACGGGGTTGTGAGAATTAATGTCCTGATACGTTGAGAAGCAAGATGAGATTGATTATGTGTCAACACAGGCTTGGAATGACATTTGAAAACTTGATGCGTTTACGCGGGTTTATCAATCTGACGGTCTGAGGCATAATGACGCGGACCGAGCTTGAGGAGTTTTAAACGCGGACTTGATTCATGAGAAAGTTCGGAATGATGGAGTGTGTGGCTCGACTTTGTACTCTATACCTGACTTGATTAATAAGATATGATGCCCCGACTGTGTGATTGATAATCGCTCGCATCCTTGTGGCATATATGACTGATGAGTGCCTTATATTATTGAGTGTGTATTCTTGTTCATTAGTTGCATTCATCTGGTGTATTGCCAACCTGTCCTAGGGTTAGGACTTGTCTTACTAAGATGTGAATCTCACCCCATCGTGGGACCATATTTTTTGACCCTAAGCCTTGAGGATGATGCCGACTCGATTAGGCGACTCGAATGAAATGACGACTTATTTTGATGAGTTCCCGGATGGTCGGGGTACTGTGTATGTTAGGAAGTGCACAGTGGTTTAGGTCGACGAGGGCGGTAAAGACTGGAAATCGCATAGGTTTGAAGCTTGCTTTCGTAAGGTAGGCGAGGTTATCACTGGTCCACTGAAGTCCACGGAGGTACCTTGCGGGGTTATTCCTAGGTGGTGTCATCCTACTCGGGATTCGGTAGAGGTCGAGGTGTCTTTAGCTGGCTCGAGGAACATACCTAAGAAGACCCCTACTTTGGAGGACATGATTGAGGTGATTGAGATCAACACCTCAGAGGACGAGCTAGAGGACGACACAATGGAGGACACCGTGGATGTGCATTTGGAGACCTTCTCCGACTACGAGCCTATTGAGGATGCTAAAGAGATTGACGGCTCTAGCGATTCGACCTAGGGGTTTCCTGCTTTTATTTGGTTGCTTTTGATGACCTCGTCGGTCTGTTTCTTTTGGGGACTTAGTTTTAGTTATGTTTTGATTCAGTCCCGTTACCTCGACCTATTAGCAAGATTAGCTTACCTGCACTTTTGTATGGACTTATGGGATATATATATGTTATGTTCTCGTTACCCAGGTTCCCTTTTGGTTATGTATGGAGGTGGTATGCATATTACGTTTCCGCATGCTTGTTGGCATTACGCATCTCTCGATAAGTGATTCCTAGGACTCGAGAGAATATGAGGATAGGGAGTCGCGCGCTCGTGCCTAGGGTGCAGGGCGTGACACCTTACCTTTCTATTTGATGAATAAGAAATCGTACAACATCAAGGTTGACGCTCCCTTTGATTGCTGCGCTCAAGTCACTATCTTGATGCATAGACAGTTTTCTAGGGATATTCCTGCAACCCTCCAATCGAATCCTCGGGTAATACCTGGATATAAAGCCTGGTGGATATCCTTTGCCTATAACAATCCGTTTGAGGAGGCCACTTTGTCAATCCTCAAAGGTGGTAGGATAATACCTTTTGAGTCCATGACAAAGAAGACTGGGAAGATGATTGCGACGAAATCCTTTCGGATTGATAGTCCTAGACGTTCGACAACTTTTACCGTAGGTAAGTGCCTACTTTCTGCAATTTTAGAATTTGCCAATAGTTCAAAATGGACTTATTTATAATTCTCTATCAAATGAAGATTCAGACGGGGAAGTTGACGAAGATACCTTTTCTTCAATTAGACGGCGGACGAGGGCTCTTCTTTAGAGGCAAAAAGACATAAACCTTCAACAGAGTCTCCGATTATCCTTGATAAAACTTCTGAAACTATTCCTTCGGGGAGCCTTTTAGAGGGTACAGGGTAATCTGTCGAAGAATTTGATGCCACTTTTGTTGCCCAAAAATCACCTACTCCTATGGCAATGGTTCTAATCTCGCCTTTGGAAACCAAAGGTAAGCCTCTGCTATTCCATTCGCCCATGATGGACCTTCTTCTTCAGCTCCGGCCCCTGTTCGGACGTCAACCTCCATCTGCAAGGATTGTGCAAGGTCTCCGTGTCTCTTCAACATCTACGGAGGACGTTCAAACTTACTTTGCTAACTTATCTCGCTCTTTTGAGACCCCTCAGATTGATACTCCTCTCACCATAGAGACCTTCAGCAAGCTAGAAGTTATGCTGACTTGTTCCTTGGACCTTGCTTATTGTGGGATTGCTTCATTTGCCAATGGTCCAACGGCTCTTCAGGAGATTAGATCTATGATGGAAGAACTAGTCAAGGAGGAAGTTGGAGCTAAACACCCTGTGAGCTTTGTCCAACAGTTCCACATTTTCTTGAAACACTTGTTGGCAGGTTTTGAGCATTTTCGTCGACATCGGGATCAAGTAATTGATCTGGCCAAATCTGCTGACCAACCTTCCACACCGAGCGCTGAGACTCAAGAGGCAGAACTCTTCGACAGTAATCCCTCCAATCTATTGCCAACGAGCTCACTTTTTTGAGCGAGAAGGAGAGCATTCTCGAACAGTAAAAACTAACAATAGAGAGGGAAATAGAGGAGGTACAATGTCAATACCTGTTAATACATTCTTGTCGCGCTGCCGCTGAGGACCAGCTCAAAGCATACATCGCTCCTTCGAGGATAAGAACCAAGCTAATCGTGTGAGGATGTCGTGGCCAGAAGCAGAACGCCGCCAAGCTAGGAGTGTACACAGCATTTTCCTTTCGAACAACATTTTCCCTTCTTTCAGGTATGAAGACATGATTGCCAAAATATTTGTAAGTTTGGCAACATTCACTTTCAGGTCCAGACAGCTCTCTTCCTTGTCATTAAAGATCATCCCCACCGTCCGATGGTCAGGAAGTGGGTTTTCTTATATGTTTGGAGTCATATCATCAAATTTTAGGATTTGATTATTGATGAGAGCCTAGACTTTGATGTTTAAGACATAGCAATTATCCATGTTGTGTCCCCTCTCACCCATGTGGCAAATGCAAGCCTGGCTTTCATCATAGCTAGGATACCTTCTTGGGTCTACCTTTGGCGACTCTTTTACGACCAAGTGTTCTTCCAACAGCATAGGAAGCAATGTAGACAACGGCCTGGGAAGAGGCGAAAACTGCCTAGGTGGTGGCTTTATTTTCGACTCTTGTGCCTTGGGAGCTGACTAAGACGAATCTCCTCTCGTCTAATTTGACGTAGCAAATTGCTTGGATTTTGGCGGGTTTAGCACAAAGGCAATGTTAACCCCCTCTTTAAAAGGCATTGTCACTTCATTGGAGTTTTTGGGACTTTCCTCTCCCTCATGGTCCACTCCAGTCTTTCTGCTACTTTAATTAAATGGGCGAAAGTCTGACACTCGGATATGTTCAATTTATCGAAGTACTTGTATGGAAGGGCCTTTAGGAATAGGTCAACTAGTTCATCTTCAGGTATAGGTGGCTTGACTTGAGTTGCCAAAGCCCGCCACTTTTGGGCGTACGTATGGATTGTCTCGTTCGTCCCCTTCATGGTTCGAAGTTGATCTTCCCTTGTAGGGGTAGTAGCAATATTGAACTTGTATTGATGGAGGAAATATTCAGCCAGCTCCTCCCAACCGTTGTATTCATCAAGGTCTAGTTAAATGAATCAGGCTAAAGCGGCATCTGCCAAGCTTTCCTAGAACGTGCTTATCAACAACGGAATATTATCTGAGTAATGTGCCATCTTGCGTAGATAATACTTTAGATGAGCTCGAGAACAGCTTATCCCATTGTATTTCCTTACAAAGTCTGGTTCTTTGTAATCTGGAGGTGTTTCTTCCTTCACAAAGGGAGAGATTTTATCAAAATGGGCCAACTTATAGCCCTGACTGCTTAAATCCTCGATCTTGGTCAACCTCTTGGCTTCTACTTCAATTTTGACCGCAGGTTTTTCCTTCTTTTCGGTGGTCACAAGAGGTGTTTCGGGTCGAGAACTCGGCACCTGAATATCTTCAGGGACAAATAGGGCTTCTTCAGCTGGCCTCTTGCCAGTAGCATCCGATGCTAACGATTAAGAAGTACCAACTGGATTAGGAATAGTTACCAATTTGGACTGGGTGGATTCTAACATGACTTTCGTTTTAGCCATCACAGCCATGGTGGTCATCTGGGTCTCGATGTTACCCACTCTTAGAGTTTATTCTTGCTGCTCCATTCTTGTGTTGAGCCGAATTCCAAAACGGTGTTTAGATAATTTTGTGATTACAGAATACCTGTTTTGGAAAGCAACAATAGTAATTTCAATTGCATATTTTTCACTAGTTAATAAGGGAAATGGCTACCATATGAGCCTCAGTCTCATAGAAATAGTTCTTTCAATCATTCTCCCATAGAAAATATGTAATTGAAAGGAACGTAACCCTTAGCGATGGTTTTGAGCAACATGCTACTATATGAGAAAGTCTAAGGTTATTAGAAATGAAACTCTCACAAAGTGTTTTAATACCAAAACATTATGACGACTCTAGATGTCTTAGACTTGATGAAGTTTTCTTATCAAAGCCTAGGACGTTTGGGATCTGAGGTGTCTTCCATGTCCCATGAGAAATCAGGCTCCCCAATCTGAGACACCTCATCTCCATTGTAGGGTGATGCCCCTGTATCTTCAAGTATGTACAGCTCAACTCCGGGTGCGTACAGAACAATATACTTTGGGATGTATGGTTCGACAGAACTACGTCTAGTTGCCTCAAAATGTCGAATATAAGCAGATGAAGCTCTGTGTACATTCATCTCACCAGGCAACTCATCTGGCCATTTATATCCTCGATCTGCAACCCCTCCAGAGAATGGATGATATACTTTACCTTTGCTTCGAACCGGGCTTTCATCTTACCCTTAAGTACCTCCTTTGGTACATAAAAAAAGAATACCCCTGCCGAGGTGGTGATGGGATCTCCTTTAGTGCCCCAAAACTATCTGATTACCCTCATCGGGTAATAAGCTGTAGTTTCAGTAAAGCCGAGTAATGGGACTTGATCTCCATCGTTGCATGTAAACCTGACCTTGCAAAGCGTTGGCAATCTAAGACGCCAACGAAGTTGCTTCGATTTTAAGGTTCTGAGGAACTCTTTCCACTCTTCATAGTTAAATTTGAGAATTTATGTATGAGCTTAAGTGAAGGTTCTAAGGAGATAAACATTAGAATTAATTTCAGTGAAACCCATGTGAAGCAAACCACATGTATAGAAAACCGCTGGAGGCTCTAAAGATTCCCTTTTTTAACCTAGAAATGGTTCAAGGAAAGGAAGGTTTCGACAAGGATGATATTTAAGTAATCCCACCCATAACACACTTACTTGACTAGTACAGACATGATAGGGTCAAAGTAGTAGAGGAACTAGGAAACAATACGAAGCTAAAGAAAGCTAGGATAAAGGCCCTACCTGACTTGGTATCCCTACTAGAAGGAAGGTTAGGAAACCTATCTAAAAGAAATGATAGAGATATCATCCCATAATCATCCTTGGCATCTAAGGCTATCTCCAAAAGATTGATACCTAGATACTCAGCTAACGAGCTAAAGGATTCAAACTCTATGGGTGGCTGAACTAGGTAGGGAGTAAACTCAACTCCAATGGCGGCATGGTACTCTTCCGGAGTGGGAGTAATTTGGAGTCCTTCCATGCTGAAAGTAGTGGTAGTCGGATCCCACTATTGTGCCATGGGTCGGATGAAAGTGAAAGGACATTCAAATTTCAGAAAATCCAATAGGCTGCCCAGCCGCAATCTAGCATATGTTTGGCTGACAGTGCCCATGCTGTCTCATCAGGCTAGGAGCTCAGCTCGGGGAACCTCGATTACTTGGATATTTTCCTTCCTCATCAAGTCTAGAATATATAAATGATTTTGAAAAATCAATTGGAGCGTCCTAGCTTACAACCAATCAATTCTTGACCATACACAAAACTAGTGTAGTGTAGCCTTGTATATGGTCCAGGATGAGTTACGTTCCTTGAGTACTTGAAAGTCACTAGCTCTAATAGTGACATTCTACTCCTATCATTATTATTCATATCAATCCCTTGGATGATGGATGAATGAATGCCTTGTATGCAAATGATATGCAGGATACAAATGTATTTAAACCACCTAACGTAAAGAAGTACACAGGAACGTCTTATCATCTAAAGAGAAAAATCGAATTTCCCTGTATTTTGGCAGTTTTATGTAATACCAACCAACCATAGATATAAACATGAGACAAGTGAGAGGTATACTCAAAAAATCAAAAATCAGGTGAGAAACCTACGGCTCAGGCTCCCATGATTCAAATGTGGCGATTCATCCACGAGGGTATCGACCCAAGAGGCTTAGAGATCGCCAATAGAGATCATGAGCGGGAATGAATAGGAAAGAGTCAAGTGCCATCAACAAGGTCCTTTTTGCATCATTTTCCTATCTAAGGTAACTTAGAGGTGTTTGCAGTCGAGGTTTGATCGTTAGTAGATGATTTGTGTCGTGATCATCACAATGCAAGTCATGCATAGCAGTTGATATCAGACACCACTTCAATATGTGCAAAAAGCAAACAATCAATTTCAACTCCAACCTACAGGAAAGATGTCAACAAACACTCAACCTCTTATATCTCCTATCTACAAAACCATTTAACACCTCATGGGTTAAAGTACGTACCTCACCTTGAAGAGCATTTGCATAAAACAGGTCAGAAAAAACAATCAACTTTTTAATGGGCTCAAGTCCTCTAAAGTCCCCAGCTGAGTCACCAGTTTGTCGCGACCCTCTCGAGATTTTTGTTGAATGCTCTCAAGGGCTAATGGGCCGTCTCATCTAGTTGGACGTAAGCCTCTCCTAAGGTCCATCACCCAAATCGCAATGAAGGTATACGTAATCGATCTTCAGTGTGGTCTAGTGGCATGTGTTATGTGTACATGCCATGGAGTCGCCACCAATTATTTTTTTGGAGGGCATGATTGGACCACCCTATAGAATAGTCGGGAGTTTCTATTCAATTCTGCGAAAACCAGATAAATAGATTCGGGGACTTACTTACGCCAATTATCAGAGTTGATGCACTTTCGGTACATAAGCTGACTGAATTATCTGACTTAAGATTTCATACATATGAACGAGGTATGAATCCTAAATCTAGGAGTTTATGCAGATAGGAATGACTATCCTAACACTCACAATCAATAAAAATAATAGCGCAAAACAGGAAACCAAGATATGTAGATAAATCACATGAATATAACATAGCATCCCTAGTAAGGCCTAATTAGCATAGAGAAGCATCCATCATAGCTCAGGAATGATTTTGTCATGATTTTGCCCATCAAGGGCGAAGTCGTAATTTTGAGACCATTTGGAACGATTTGCTCGAAAAGGGAAAAATCGTCATTTCGAAATGAAACCAGAGTAAGATGGTGTCGAAAATAGGTTTGGCCATTCAATTAACCCATTCCCTATTGTTTTTGACAATTTTCTAAATTTTCTGGGATTTTAGAAAGCGATTTACCATTTGAGGGGTAAAATCGCCATTTTCCAAAAAGAAAATGAAATGTTGAAATTTTAGACATAAGGTTTGGCCACCGATTTGACCTATCACTGAATGCTAAGCAATTCGACAAGTCATTGGAATATTGAAGACAATTTACCATTTGAGGGGTAAAATCGTCATTTCGGATTATGCAGGAGAAAAATCCCAAAAATGATAACAATCAATTGTTCATAGTCATTTTTTCAACCTTGGGAATTTTCTAGAATTTTTTTAAGGAATTTTTTGTAATTTTTCCTAATTTTTCTTCAATTTTCTATTTTTTGGGAATTGTTTTGAATTTTTTCGATATTTTTATTGATTTTTCGGATTTTCTGAAAATAAACCCCCATCCGACGGTCCTTGGCTTGCCACATGGCATCCTGATGGCCGTCAGTTCATATTGATTTTTGTTATATTCGAAAATCATTTTTTAATTAAAGAATTTATTTTTGAAAATTGCCAGATCGTGACACGTGGCTCATCCACGGGCGTCCGATTCGGCATTTTATTTTTTAAATGACACGGACCCACCTCCCTGACGTAGTTGTCTATATGGCATGCCATGTCAGTGTTGACTTGTTGACCGATGAAGGGGTTCGCCGAAAGAAGACGATCGATGCCTCGTCGGAGGGCCATATCTTGGCCGCTCGACGTCCAATTAACCTCAAATTTTTGTCAAAATGCTCCTAATGAACTCCTCTACAATATATCTCTCCCTTGATATAGCAGAATTACTTTGCCCTCCCCATGAATCTTGACCGGAACTAAGCTCCGGCGAGCTATTGCCATAATCATTTCTGGCACCGTTTAGTCTAAAAAAAAAATTTCATGGAGCACCGCAAGAGACTAAGAATACTTACCTGAGCTTGTTTTGAACTTGCCATGTGCCACATCCCTCTGTACGAACTCTCGGCTCTAGCCAAGACCGGCGAGATTCCAAGCTCGATTTTTTTGCCAATTCAATGCGAAACAAAGACCAAGCATAGCTTAGAAGTTGCTGTAACGAAGTTTAAAGACAAGACTCGAGTTAAAAGAGGTCGGTATGGGCACAACTGAGAGCCAAAAACTCACGTGCCCATTCAAGCATTTTATCAAACAAGTGGTGTGCAACAGAAAAGTGGGGGTCGGGAGGATATACCGACATGTTCTTGCTTTGTCAACGACGGCGACGGCTCTAGTATTGACCAGTGGGACGCCCAGCTGGATGGAGACGATCACCTATGCATGAAATTTGCTATGGATTTACTCTCTCCTTTTTCCTCTTCCCCTTGGCCAAGCCTCCATTTATAGGGATCTATATTGATTTTTTTAAGCCATCAGCCGACCTCACCTCCACCATTATGGTGTTCTTCGACTCATCCCACTATCTTGCTTCATGCCGACAAAACAAATGTCGTCCGATGCAGCTTCCTCACTCTTTTTTTGGTGCGCCAAAACGGGGTAAGAACAGAGCAATGCTCCGTTGGCTTGGTCAACCGGGTTGACTGGGTCCGGTCAACCCAACCCAGTCGACTCGATTCGACCTTTTTCCTCCAAATTGAAGGCTTAGATGCCCAAATATTCTGGAATTGATTCCAAAATTAGATTTTCCATAACCAACTATCTTTGGAAATGCATTTTTTTTAACCAATTAACTTGGAATTGATTAAAACCCCCACATGTGGTATAGGATCCGAAATTTAATTTCAACAAATTGAAGCCCTTAATGAAAGAATTTATAGAAATTGGACCTACCAATGGATTCAGGAGGCTAAAAACTATTGGGTATGGGTCTCACCATTTTATTGGCAACCTTCAAAAGAATTTAATTTGGCTTTTGGCCATTTATGGACTAAAATGTAAAGAATTTTATGCAACAAGGTCCCTTAAGTTAAAATTGAGTAATTCAATGCATGATTGGATTAAATTAAAATGTAGGGAAAACAAATGGAATGTCCAGATCCTAAAATGCAAAAGTGGCAAATTAAAAGACTCAAATGACATTTTTTAACCAAATTCAACTCTATGCGTTGTAAATGAACACATGAAATTGAACTTGAATTTTTGCATTTTGTGAGGTCAAACTGAAAAGAAAATTAAGAAAAATATAGACCATATATGTCTACATTTTTATGACCTCAAATGCTATTTTTCCTGATTTGCTTTGTATTTTCTATTTTTCGAAAATAATAAAAAGGCAAAAAATAATGAAAAATTATTATTTTTATATAAAAAAGGGCTCTTTTGGCCTGGCCAATTTTACCAAAGTTGATTTTTCTATGTTTTCACTTTTTCTTAATTTTCTATGAATTTTTCAAATTAAAGAAAAAAGTCTGATCGAAAATCAAGTGTCAACACGGGCACCCCTCCATAAATTTTCGAAGATTCAAACTGTCACGCCTCGAACCTGGCGAGCGCGCGAACATTCCGCCCAGCCGTTCCTTTGACATTTTACTCTAGGATCCAACGGCCAATATCATATGTGCTGGAAGTAACGTACATGCAGAAGCGATGCCTTCTCCATTCATAAGAAATAAATACAACCACATCCGATGACACAGGACAGGTGCATCAAATTACCTTAACCAATTATCTAAAAGACCAATTCGTTATATTCACCAATCAATAATACAATCTCAATATTAAAAAGGGCAAGTCCATTCAAAAGACAAATGGGCCAGTTATCTCTTCAAGTGTCACTCCTTGGCAAATTCGTGCTACCCCGCTTGGAACCTGAAAAATGAAGCCCCCACTAGGGTGAGATATAAATCTCAGTAAGGTGGGTCCTAACCCAATGTTGGGCCGACCGTCCACTCAGGCAGTCATATATCCAATAAACTTAGACTCAGGCTCATAAAGTCATATAGGGAACCAGTCAATAAAACACAACATATAGATGACAGGCAAGCATCGATGACCTCAGGTCACACTCAGATAATAATGCCCATGCACTCTTAGCCTGCCACTTCTCATATCCATTAATATCCGTCTGCCTCAATCTCTAGCCCGCAATCATGCCGCCTCAGGCTCAGTCCGCGAAAACGCCTCAAACCGTCGTCGGTAACCCGCATAAATGCATTAGGTACCGATAAATCTCCTGGCCAATAACAATATCTCATACTCCGTCCCGCGAATAATTCGCATCAGGACCATGGCTATCTCAACCCCGTGATCTCATCGCATCAAGGCGCCACACAATATCAATTCCACCCCGTGATCTTGTCGCATCAGGGTACTCTCACACCTCCGTCCCGCGAATAGTTCTCATCAGGACTATGGCTATTTCAACTCCGCGATCTTGTCGCATCAGGGCGCCATATGATATCAATTTCACCCCGCGATCTCGTGGCATCAGAGTATACATTTCCTGCCCCTCGTCTCACACGCCTTAGGGCCTATTCGTCCCGCGAATAATTCGCATCAGGATCGTGGCCAACTCAACACCGCGATCTCATCGCATTAGGGCGCCTCGCAACATTAACTCCACCCCGCGATCTTGTCGCATCAGGGTATTCTCATACCTTCATCTTGCGAATGATTCGCATCAGGACTGTGGCTATCTCAACCCCACGATCTCGTCGCATCAGGGCGCCACACCACCATAACTTCACCCCGCAATCCTGTTGCATCAGGGTATCAACTCCCGCCCTGCGTCTCATACGCTTCAGGGTCTCGCCATGTCATACTCAAACCATGATTTTCAAATAGCTCTCCATACAAGACGACATGTGCAATTCAAGCACAACTTAAGATTCGTGGCATACAAAGTAAGTCAATTGAAATCCGGACTTGGCAAACGACATCAGGCATATCCAATATCACACAAGATCGTCCTATAACATCTTAGGACATAACAAGGCTATCTCCTTAGACAAATCACCTTAATTCAACCAACTCAATCCACGACTCACCCAATTGAGTCAAATCTTCCTAGCATAAGGTTAAGAATTCCCTTACCTTGAATTTGGCAACCCAATTTCTCTTCTTATAGCCCCTTGGTTTCGGCCAACCAAATGTCCACACCCGGACTTGTCGCGCAACCTAGAATTTCAACCAATTCCGTCAATTTCCGCACTTAATTTCTCAATCCATCAATCCCAATCACCCATAACACAACCCTCAACATCTCATCACATCATAATCATCAATTTGAGACTTAAAATTCAACCATCATCAGCCCCACAGATTCGGTTTGCACAAAACCGAACTGGGCTATGTTCGGTTATGTGTGAACCGAATGGATCCAGCCATATATCAACTCCAATTCCACCATTTAAATGCTATACCACCTCTTAGCATGTCTATCTTAGGGTTTAGAGGTCTCACCAAAGATTTGAGGCCGATTGATCGTCGGAAACCCATCCTAAGTTGCCGGATCTCACTAGGTCAGTACCGGCAGTTTTCTAGGCAAGATTCACAAGGCCGGTTCGTGGTTAAAACCTTATCAAATCTATCTCAAATTTTTACCACAGATTCATCTATAAGACTATTAGGTCTCCATAAAATTTTAGCTTAAAAATCCAAGATTTCGGCCATCAAACAGGTCAGAAATCGGACCTACCTCAGATTGGAGCAGATTCCGTCGACTCTCGGGAGAATCCTTGCTCCGGACTCCTTGGTACTCCAAATGACCCGATTCCACTTCGAGGAAGTCAGTAAGACATAGATATTTGTTGGTGTGGCTGGCTGGCTGTCAAAAGGTGGCCGGAGGTGGCCGTCGTGGTGACCGAACAGAACCCCCAGAAACTGTCGCCGGTGAGCAGGATGAAGAAGGAGGAAGAAGATGGCTTTGGGACATGAGGGGGGGTGGCCTGGCCGAAATTTTGCAGAGGGAGAGCGAGAGAGAGTTGTTTATTCAATCTTGGTCAATGGGCTTTGAATGGTAGGTTTGCAAAAGTAGACATGACCACCCCTTTCCCCCCCATCTCTTGACACTTGTCCACTTGTCTTCTCAAGGAGATCCAATGGCCACCATTCACTCTTGATTTTCGGCAGCCTTGAGGGGTTAATTGTCCAAAATGCCCTTCTTCATTTGCTTGGGCAAAGTTCTAAGCTTGAGGGGCAAAAAGGTAATTTTACCCCCGACGTTCAGAACGTTGTTTTTCTTGTTCCGAAAATTTTCAATAGGGCAACGGCCAATCCGAATAACGTTGGAATTCTTTATTTTTCATTTTTAATCTTTCAAGGCTCGTTTCTGATAGTTTTTTTCTATCAGACGTGGTTCCAGTCTATCCCGAACCGACGAGCGGCCTTTGCATACATTACGCGTATCGACCCCGTGATTCATATCACGTTTGGGGCTCGTCAATTCGTGGCGGCTTTGGTTGTCATGTAATTGTGAGGGTCTATCGCTAGTTCCCTCGACAATCCTTATGGCCAAAGCGCAATTTCCTATCCGAGTTCCCCAAGTCCACGTACCTCGTCTCGCATTAGCCTTTCCCCTTTAGTCAGTCTACTTGAATTGATCAGGTTCGAGCAGAATACGACTGAAATCCATTTCCAGATACTCGCTTCTCATTACTAAGCCTGAAATCGACTGGAAATCAGAATGTCACAACTCTTCCTCCCTTAAAGAAATTTCGTCCTCGAAATTTGTAACCTTCCAATCCATCCGATCCTTTAGGGGTACGGGCGTTTCATCGCACCCTCACTTTTCCGGATAATCCTTTCCGTGGCTTAACGATCTTGCTCGTCTTTTCCATCTCAAACTATCCTCCTCTAGGACTTGTCTACTTTAGTCCTTCATCTGATTTGCTTTTCTCCATTCTCTTTTGGTATTCATATCATTGACCAGCAGCTCTTCCTCGAGCATTCACTTTATCTCTTTCATTTGTCCATAACCATTGTTACTATGCCCTCGCCAGAATGCGCTCTTTAATATCCATACCATTCGACGTATTATTCCTTTCGAGCTTCCTTTCACGCCAACAGAGATTCCAATGCTTTATCAATTTGCCCTCCATCAATCAAATCGAGTTATGGTCCTCTCGACTCCTTAAACATTTACATGGTTGCTTCCATAGCAATCCATTCTCGACTCCATCTGAAATCTCCTTAGATCAAAGTGATCCTTCAACTCTCATCGACACGTCTAGTGCTCGATTGCAAGGTAGACAAATTTCAACTTTCAACCTTATCACCTATATATATATATGTGCATCTTGGCACATCTTTGTGCCACCCCAAGGTCACTATAATTCCTCCTTTGAATCGTGCTTCCGTCCATAGGCCTCAAGAGTTCCATACATTCCTATAATCCGTCTAGTATCGATGCTCAATCGTGGTAACACCTCAATTTCCTTCAGGCCTTTAGGCCAGGTGTTTCCAGTAGCCATCACACTAGTCTATTAACGAACTTCCAATGTGGAAGTTGAATCTCTCATTTCTTGAGGGAAGATCTGTCCTTCCATTGCCCATTTCTCAATGCTCGACTTCTTATAGTTCACCTAATTCTCAAGATCCTTTCCTCATTTAAGCCACACTCTCGTATCTGCACGCAATTTTATACATCCGCGTTGCCTCTTATTTAATTCCCCTCGGGAAACTGCTACCTTATATTCTCGTAGTAGGTGTAGCCTTGCAACGTTCCTTCACTCAAACAACATCTCCCAACATTATCATGAGGACACTTGCAGACCACTCTAATCATGCTCTAAGCATGCCAATTTGTGTAGCTTCACTATCATGGCGTACATGTAATACCCATTCTAAATCGTCTTGTTACTCCTCAAATTTCCTTTCTACGTCGTGTCATTACGACCCTCATATGCATTCCAATTTCTAACTTGACTTATCCTAAACAACATAGTCATTAACTCAACTCGAGTCCTTGAAAGCTCCTTTCACGTTGATTCGCCTACTCGCGTTACATCTCACCCTTAATCCATTTTATCACTGGAACAGCTCTTGTGGGGAGTCCTTCAACGGTCTGTCTATTGCCACTCATCAATCTCAAGAAGCTTGCACTTTCCGCAACTCACATCGACCCTTGTCGATTCATCACTTATTCCAATCCTCAAAGGATTTATCACTCATTCCAATGCATGAATCTTATTTCACCAGGTCCAGAATTTGTGCCTTTCACATTAGCATGCAATAGACATTTCCTTAAAGCCCACATGACACTTTCAAAAGCTGTTCATGTTTCTCATGGCTATTTACATGAGTTCAACCATCGCCTCTTAAGACGGTAATGATCAATTCAACCATTCCTTGGGCTCTTAGTTCGACGATTATTAACTTCCTTCCACCAGGTGTCGAATCTTTCCAACTATCCCTCGCACCTTCACTTGAGAGCTTAGACTTGGCTCTCTGTCGTCACAGGTCTCCTCTAGGACCACACGACATTTCGTTTATCTTTGTCACTCTTCTCCTCGAGAAGCATTAGTGTTAGCCTCTGAGTTCCATACTCACTAAGGCGACCTTATCCAATTCCATTTGTTCCACTGAACGTCGACATCATCCTGGAATTCAACATTGTCTTCAAGACAGCTTCTCATATTTCACTTCCAGAAATCATTCAAGTCTCGCGTCTTCTTTCCCGGTACAGATGCTCAATCATCATACTAAGACAATTTAGAGCCTCTCTTCCTTTTACCAAAGGGTCTTTTACCCTAAAGAAGAAACTACACAACTCCGTGGCATTTTCTCGCTTCCAATTCACCTTGTCCTTTCCATTCCATAGGCGGTAACCTTGGAGTCTACGCCAACGGCGATACCTTTACTCCATAACTCAAATGCCACCATGCTTTCACATTTTCTTTCCCATACCTCAGTCACCTCCAGTGACAATATCTGTTCGTCCTTGAGTCTTCACCAGTTCACTTGTCGAATGGTCAATTCGATTAACTCAAATCACTTTGCAAGTGTTCTTCAAGCGTTCCTTTCGCTTACTAAATCATTCACTGGGATCATAACTAGTCAGGACTATGAAGTCCGTTCACTTTCCTTTCGTCAATTACCAATTCATGGTTCGATTGCCCTTTAAGAGCAATGCCCTATTCTTTTAGGGAATAACAACTCATGCTTTCATCTCTCATGGCTCCACTTCAATCATCCGATCCTAGGAAATCATTAACTTCAGGCAATCTAGCATGCCGATTCTTCTTCGACCTCATTCAGAACAAAAAAGACTTACTACTCACTTTTCACCAGGTGTCTTACGCCTAGGTAATCAGCTATTTCCCGTAGGCATGCTCCATACTCATAATGAACATCTCTTTGCTCGTATTCCATGAGCAGGAGTTCTCTTATTCATAAGTCTTTCGACCATTCTCATCTTTTACTGAGTCCTATCACCATTCCTCAAAATCAGGAGTAACAACAGCCACATGGTTCTCAAGTTTCAATCCACTCAGGAACTTACTCATCTTGTTCAAGGGTCTTTGACCACTTTTACCATATGTTCATGTGACCTTGAGAACTCTGTCTCGTACAGGTCGATCATCCTACGATCCTTACAAAGTATTAGGATCCAAGCAACCTTGCTCTCAAGCAACCCCAGGACGATACCTCACATCGACCAACTCAACAGAGGTAGTCTAGGCAGATCTCATGCCTTCAAGGAAATCTTTCCCTTAGTGATCTTTCACCAATCCTCAATGGCCTCTTAGGGCTAGTGCTGCTAGGATCACTTTCTTTCTTTAGTGTACCCAAAATCTCTGAGGTTTTTCTCACAAAACCCTCAATCCAGAGGGAGACAATTTCGAATCTCATCCATCTACCTGACTCAATCAATTTCAGCCTTATACACAATCTTACAAGCTTTTCCAAGCTCTCGTGGTCCTACTCACACATTCAATTTCGAAAAGGCTTATTCAGAGTCACCTTCTCCGTGACTTCCATCACTTAACTCGTCAGCACAAGCATTCATCACCACAGTGATTTAGAGAATCATGGTAGCTCCTCTCCGAGCTTACTTAATCAATAATTTCTATTTCCATTTAAAGTTCTCACGACCCATTCAGCTCTTGGGTCTCGTACGATCAACCGATCGAGCCATATTCTCTCTTAGTACTCATACTCCAATCGCCCATATTTACTCAATTCTCATGACCCATCTTAGTCGTTGGATCTTTTCGTATCTCACATACGCACGCCAAGTGCTACTCTAGCGACCATACCTTGGTCTTTCAGTCGTATCAGGTTCCATGTCCCTTGAACCACTATGATTCCCTCCAGGAATCCAAGACTCAAGTTATCTACTCAAGTCCATCAACCTCAGGCTGATCATCTCAATATCTTTCACCATTAACCAACCCTCTAATGGTTCTTAAGCAATTCTCAATTAACTGCCAAATATTCAAGGACCTTAAATCATCCTTGATCTGTAATCATTCATCAAGCCAGTCTCAACGAGGGAACTTCTCAACTAGTGGCCATTACTAGGCCAGCCTCAACTAGGCAACTGTCAATCAAGCACTCAAGACAGTGATTCACTGGGTCAAAAGCTCATACTCTAGGCCTAAAGGCATCCGCCACTTTAGCATTGTTACAACAGACTATCTCATCTCGACATGCCTCGATTCCACGAGTATAAACCTATACGCCGTCTAACCTCTCAGTTATACCTTGGCCAAGCCAATCACACGAGGCTAATCATCAAACATGCCTAACAAGCCCATCACAACCATCACTTTTCTTTTTCAAACGGCATTCACCGCCAAGCACAAAGCTTTTAACCATGTCGCTTATAGGCACCATTACACAGGTCATGCCACTTTCAATCATTCTCGATGTGAATCAATCTCGTGCCATACATCTCTTATCCACAATTGGATTCAACCTGATACTTAGGCTTCCCCTTTCAAGTTATGACTTGGGTCATTCCTGCCTTTTGCCATCTTAGAAGCCTGCCAAGAGCCGCTCCTTGTGCGGACCTCTCTGTCCCGGCAATCACTCCCCGCCCTCATCAGGCCTGGCCATTACAGGTTGTCCCAAGCCATATATCTACGGAGAAAGCCCCGTTCCACATGTCTCATACCATGTTTCATCACAGTTTATAGGTATCCCATCAACTTGCCCCATACCAAGCGACGGTTTATTAAGTCCAACAGCGACAAGTCATTGCATGCACCCTCATCGACTTTCGTTTCAAAGCCATAAACATAAGCACAGCATGACCGTCATATCTCACGGATCAATTGCCCATATTCCATTACAAACCTCAAGTCCAGTCAACATTCAAATCAACTCCTCATGCATCCGATCACAGCTGTTCTTCGATTCAAGATCTCTTCGTATCCATCTCAACTCATATCATCCAACGTTGCCAATAACAATTGATAGCTAAAACCATCAAAATCTCATGCAATTCAAGCCTGAATCCACTAATATCAATCGTCTCTTTATAATTCGTACTTCTCAAGTTGGGTCATCGACAAATCAAGATCACAATCATACATCTCAATTGACCCTTCGTTCATAAGCAATTCCCTATTATCCTCAAGCACAATTACTACTTCAAAATCCAAGCTTATGACTCTCCAATCCCAGCTTGCTTCCACTTAAACTTTAATCACCACATAACTCAAGATTATCCATTAAAGTCAACTCTAGGACCATTAGAATGCCTCACAAGTTCAACCCTATAATCCTCAAGATCCAGCAATCCATGCTTAGTCCTATAGGATTCGATATCTAATTGTCCTCAAGTAATCGCTCTTTATCACTCCAAATCTCAATCATATTGGATCGAGCTGACCTTACTCTGATACCAAATCGAGCGGGGATGTCATGCCCCGAACCTGGCGAGCGCGCGAACATCCCGCCCAGCCGTTCCTTTGACATTTTACTCCAGGATCCAACGGCCAATATCATATGCGCTGGAAGTAACGTACATGCAGAAGCGATGCCTTCTCCATTCATAAGGAATAAATACAACCACATCCGAAGACTCAGGACAGTTGCATCAAATTACCTTAACCAATTATCTAAAAGACCAATTCGTTATATTCACCAATCAATAATACAATCTCAATATTAAAACGGGCAAGTCATTTCAAAAGACAAATGGGCCAGTTATCTCTTCAAGTGTCACTCCTTGGCAAGTTCGTGCTACCTTCACTTGGAACTTGAAAAATGAAGCCCCCACTAGGGTGAGATATAAATCTCAGTAAGGTGGGTCCTAATCCTAGGTTAGGTCGACCGTCCACTCAGGCAGTTATATATCCAATAAATTTAGACTCAGGTTCATACAGGCATATAGGGCACCGGCCAATAAAACACAACATATAGATGACAAGCAAGCATCGATGACCTCAGGTCACACTCAGATAATAATGCCCATACACTCTCAGCCTACCACTTCTCATATCCATTAATCTCCGCCTGCCTCAATCTCTAGCCCGCAATCATGCCGCCTCTGGCTCGGTCTGCGTAAACGCCTCAAACCATCGTCGGCAACCCGCGTAAACGTATCAGGTTCCGATAAATCTCCTGGCCAATAACAATATCTCATACTTTGTCCCGCGAATAATTCGCATCAGGACCATAGCCATCTCAATCCCGCGATCTCGTCGCATCAGGGCGCCACACAATATAAATTCTACCTCGCGATCTTGTCGCATCAGGGTACTCTCACACCTCCGTCCCGCGAATAGTTCGTATCAGGACTGTGGCTATTTCAACCCTGCGATCTTGTCACATTAGGGTGCCACATGATATCAATTCCACCCAGCGATCTCGTCACATCAGGGCATACATTTCCTGCCCTGCGTCTTACACGCCTCAAGGCCTTTTCGTCCCGCGAATAATTCGCATTAGGACCGTGGCCAACTCAACCCCGCAATCTCGTCGCATCAGGGTGCCACGCAATATTAACTCCACCCCGCGATCTTGTCGCATCAGGGTATTCTTATACCTTCTTCCTGCAAATGATTCGCATCAGGACTGTGGCTATCTCAACCCCGCGATCTCTTCGCATCAGGGCGCCACACCACCATAACTTCACCCCGCAATCTTGTTGCATCAGGGTATCAACTCCCACCCCGCGTCTTATACGCTTCAGGGCCTCGTCATGTCATACTCAAACCATGATTTTCAAATAGCTTTTCATACGAGACGACATGTGCAATTCAAGCACAACTCAAGATTCATGCATACAAAGCAAGTCAATTGAAATCCGGACATGGCAAACGACATCAGGCATATCCAATATCACACAAGATCGTCATATAACATCTTAGGACATAACAAGGCTATCTCCTTAGACAAATCACATTAATTCAACCAACTCAATCCACGACTCACCCAATTGAGTCCAATCTTCCTAGCATAAGGTTAGGAATTCCCTTACCTTGAATTTGGCAACCCAATTTCTCTTCTTGTAGCCCCTAGATTTCTGCCAACCAAATGCCCACACCCGGACTTGTCACGCAACCTAGAATTTCAACCAATTCCGTCAATTTCCGCACTCAATTCCTCAATCCATCAATCCCAATCACCCATAACACAACCCTCAACATCTCATCACATCATAATAATCAATTTGAGACTTAAAATTCAACCATCATCAGCCCCACAGATTCGGTTTCACAGAACCGAACTGGGCTATGTTCGGTTATGTGTGAACCGAATGGATCTAGCCATATATCAACTCCAATTCCACCATTTAAATGCTATACCACCTCTTAACATGTCTATCTTAGGGTTTAGAGGTCTCACCAAATATTTGAGGCCGATTGGTCGCCGGAAACCCATCCTAAGTTGCTGGATCTCCCTGGGTCAGTATCGGCAGTTTTCTGGGCAAGATTCACAAAGCCGGTTCGTGGTCAAAACCTCATCAAATCCATCTCAACTTTTTACCACAGATTAATATACAAGTGTACTAGTTCTCCACAAAATTTGAGCTTAAAAATCCAATATTTTGGCCATAAAACAGGTCAGAAACCGGACCTACCTCAGATTGGAGCAGATTCCGTCGACTCTCGGGAGAATCCTTGCTCTGGACTCCTCGGTGCTCCAAATGACCCGATTCCACTTCGAGGAGGTCGGAAAGACATAGATCTTTGTTGGTGTGGCTGGCCGCCAATCGAAAAGTGGCCGGAGGTGGTGGTCGTGGTGACCGAACAGAACCTCCAGAAACTGTCGCCGTTGAGCAAAATGAAGAAGGAGGAAGAAGATGGCTTTGGGACATGAGGGGGGGTGGTCTGGCCGAAATTTTGCAGAGGGAGAGAGAGAGAGAATTGTTTATTCAATCTTGGTCAATGGGCTTTGAATGGTAGGGTTGCAAAAGTAGACATGACCACCCCTTGCCCCATCTCTTGACACTTGTCCACTTGTCTTCTCAAGGAGGTCCAATGGCACCATTCACTCTTGATTTTCGGCAGCCTTGAGGTATTGATTGTCCAAAATGTCCTTCTTCATTTGCTTGGGTAAAGTTCTAAGCTTGAGAGGCAAAAAGGTAATTTTACCCCTGACGCTCATAACGTCGTTTTTCTCGTTCCGGAAATCTTCAATAGGGCGATGGCCAATCCGAATAATGTTGGAATTCTTTATTTTCCATTTTTAATCTTTCAAGGCTCGTTTCTGATAGTTTTCTCTATTAGACGTGGTTCCAGTCTATCCCGCACCGACAGGCGACTTTTGCAGACATTACGCGTATCGACCCCGTGATTCATATCACGTTTAGGGCTCGTCAATTCGTGACGGCTTTGGTTGTCATGTAATTGTGAGGGTCTATCGCTAGTTCTCTCGACAATCCTTATGACCAAAGCGTCATTTCCTATCCGAGTTCCCCAGGTCCATATACCTCGTCTCGCGTTAGCCTTTCTCCTTTGGTCAGTGTACTCGAATTGATCAAGTTCGAGCGGAATACGACTGAAATCCATTTCTAGATACTCGCTTCTCATTACTAAGCCTGAAATCGACTGGAAATCAGAATGTCACACAAACTCAATTGTTTCTTTTTTCATTTTATTTTTGTTTTGTTTGATTGTTTTACGTTGTTTATAAAGTTTGCACTTTAATAAATAATTTTGCTCATAACACGTGCTCCAAATTGTGCGTTGACCCTCAGAAAACGTACATTAAAGGCAACATTTGACTTCGATCTCGATGTATGATTGTGCTCGTACATGTGAATTAGATATCAAATCATCAATTTTGAGGAGTGAATTGCTAATTCCTAAATATAATTTCAAGATTTACCATATGTATTAGGAACGACGGTTATTCTATAATATATTCACTTGATAACTCTAATCTCAAGTGATGTTATGAATAAAATCAGATTTTCGGATTTAAAGGTGTTTTATGGGCAAAATTATTTATTTTTTTTCAAATTTTCTATGTTTTCTTGCGCAGATAAATCCTTAAAAAATTCCCAAAAAATCTCATGCTTTTCTTAAGTTTGATCACGTTTCTTTTGACCTTAGGATAGCTTTTTTACTTCATATTTCCATAAAATCCGAAATTGCATAGAAAATACCAAAAAAATGTCATTCGCATTACAAATTATTTAGTTTGCATTATCATACTTGCCACGTCATGCATTTTGCCATGTCATCTTGTCACGTCATTATGTCAAGTCATGCATCGTTGCCATGTCATATCATCTCTTGTGTCATGTAGATAGATTGCATTAGCATTGCTTTTAATAAAAAGAAAAGTCAAGACAATTCAGGTCATCAAACTATGGATTTTTCATGAAAATTAGGTAACAAAAGGGCATTAATTTTTTTTAATTAATCTAACCAAGTCCCCAAACTCATTTTCTTTGGTTCGTAGAGATAAAATAGTTCTCCCACTATTTTATATAGGTTTCTAATCAAACTACCGTAAATAATTAGTAGCGGCTCCAATTGAACATTTTTTTCCATAAATAAACCTAAGTTGCGATTTGGTGAGATTGGGGAGGGTCTGAATTAGGTTAGTTAATTTAATTGACCTAATAATCCATTAGCCTAATTTTAGGTCGTGACACCCATCCCTGACAAACCGTGATCCTTTACTAGATGCACCTCTTGGTAGTTGGTATGTGATCTATTTCTTTTTCAGTTCGCGAGTCATTAATTTTCTTTCAGTGTATATAATATATGAAAATCCCATGTTTTTAGTTTATGCAGCTGGAGTTGAGGTCGAAAGACAACGGAGGTCCCCACGCATACTTTGCCACATCTATGCTACCAAGTTAATAGAATGACATCCGTAGATGTAAGTAATGATAGCAACCAATGAGTTTAACATAATGTTAGCTTTTAAATTAATTCTTTATTTAATTTGATGTGTTTTATTACGATAACAGAGTGCTTAATGCAGTATCATCCAATAAATTGATCAATGTATTTTCAATGGTGAGAATAAATTTTTGGAACTTCCTCACAATTAATTTTAAAATTCTAGTGGACCGAAGGTGAATGAATCTAATCTGAATTGGATTAGAATTAAACCCAATTGAGAGAGCTTGTGCATGGTGAATTCGTAAAAGGCATTGGCAGTGCATCAAATAGAGAAGGCCACAAGCGTATCACATGAACCATATCTCACATTGGTCTCGTTGCCGTGCATGTAGGCCACTGAATGGTCATGCAAAAAATGGTAGTGGAGAACTAATCATTGGTTCTTTTGGGAAGGTGTACACGGGAGAATGGGAAGTCCAAATTAGTGGGTTTAATGACAAATGGCAGATTTAGAGGTCATAAACCCAAGGATTAAGATTAGTGGGATCTTTAACCAAGAAAAGGGACAAGTGGCACGCTAGAGGATGCCTTTGAGAACGTCAGGCTTGCCACTTGTAAGAAATGGAGCCAAATCACTCTCTTTCCTCCCATTTCCATATAAGCTCACATGAGAGCTGAGCAAAGGGTTCCTTTTTTAGGCTCTTCACCTTCCCCTCTTCTTCAAGCTCGGTAAATAGAAGCTGAAGAGGAGTAGCAGCAGTACTACGACACCACGGAGAGGAACGGAATGCACGACGATAGCAACTTCCAACGAACCTTAAAGGCAAGAAACACTCCACATCGTCTATGTAGTTCAAGCTTCTTAGAGTAGAGAAGATTGGTTAGGGTTCGGGCTTGCATGCGTGCAACCCGAACTAGTATTTGGACAATTTGAGTTTTGGGAGGATCAATCTTGAGAAAGCGAACGTAGCGAACTATAGGAAGTTCGTGTAATGCAATGCATGGATGGCTCGATCAGGGTTTTCGTAGGGACTAGATGAACTTACAGCTAGTTGAAAGATGAGAAAAGAGAAGAAACCTATTATATTTTGATCGGATCAAAGAACCGTATTGGGTTGATTGAAATTTCGAATACCACTCGTATCTCATCCGCGTCTCGGATGTATATTGATTTTGTATATTCAACCCTCAAATGATTTTTAGGCTGTACGAAGGGACGAATAGGGTCCACAATTAGATTGTAACCAAGATAGTGTAGAATGGTGTAACACCGAGTAAGAGCATCTTTAGGGCAGACTAGTTGTACCGATTCTGAAGAGGGAACTTGTTATAGCCTATATACTCCGTAATCTAGTGTCCTAATGTGTGAAACATGATGTTAATTATGTTGGAAGGAATGCATGTCACTAAATAAGCTAAGCTTAGGGGTTGTTAAGTGATTAGATTTGCTTGGCTTTCTTAAAAATAGACGTATCATCTAATATTCATTAGATGACAATTTCGGTTTATGAGTATTGTGTTAATCTCATGGTATATGCAATAGAATGGTATGTGATACTAATTCGATCTATGTAGCAACGTGCATGAAAAATTGAATTATGGATGCATCGTGCTATAACAATACGGTTGACATACTATGGAAGTTGTGATGTGGCAATTCTAAATTCGGAACACCTCGAGAGATGTTTGGGAAAAGCTACGATAGATATCCGGGGGCCTTGGAGTAGAGGGTAGCAAGTGGAGCCTCGGAGTAGAGGATGATATTTGGAGTGTCGCAAAATGATTGATCGATCTCAGGTTGATGGAGTACATTACATTGGGCCAAGCCATTCTAATCATACATCAATCGTATATTGTTCCTTGCTTGAACCATTATATGTTGCTATGTTCGTGGGTTGCTTGATGAGATGTGAACTGAATGTTGTACTCAATAGAAGACTATAATATGAAGTTATATTTATCATTTTAGTCTGGCTTACTCAACCTTGCATGTACTGCAGTTGTAATTTAAAAATATGTAATGTCTATGAAATAGGGTAGGAACAACTCGATTAGGTGTTTTTCTTGCTAAGCTTTATGCTTACTCCATTGTGGTTAGCATCGATGAAGGTCGCGACAAGTAGACGAAATGGTGTTCCTATAGATTTTATGGCTGAGTCTCGCGAGTTTATTAATTTGGATGCTACTCACTTAAGACTTGTTATGTACGTATCCACTTTCTGGGTAGATGACAGAATTATCGTATGAGTAGTTTCTTATCATTGGTATGCTATATATATTCGTGTTGGTGAGCAACTAGTTGGTTATGATACAAGTGTGAGTTGTGTTAGAGAAGTCCCGCATTGGAGAATTAATATGGTGTTGAGCAGTTAATATATACAAAGTTGGCCCATAACTCATTGACTTAAGTTTTTTAGTGAAGATGGGTCCAACAGGATATATTGATGGGTTCGAACTTGGGCTCCCTCTTGGTAATCTACCTAGATGAAAGTATCGGACTTCCGCTGTGTGCACCCAACAAATGGTACCAGAGCTGATGGTTGATTGGTGGGCCTCTAATTTGTTCCGGTGGATATCTCAAGAAGGAATCTGGTGACCTACGAGGTTTGCAGGTCGGTGGACGTTTTGGTGTAGCAACGTGGGCCCGATGGGCGTTGATGGAGATTCAAGTTGAGATAAGTTAGGGCGGAAGGATACTTTGATTAAGAGGGAACACACCTAACATTGGAGCTCACACGTGAGGGAGAGATTGTTAGGATGCACGTGTGAGTTGTGTTAGAGAAGCCCCACATTAGAGAATTAATGTGGTGTTGAGCAGTTAATATATCCAAGTTGTCCCATAACTCATTGACTTAAGTTTTTTAGTGAAGGTGGGTCCAACAGAATATATTAACTGGCTCGAACTTAGGCTCGCTCTTGGCGATCTCCCCAGGTGAAAATATCGAACTTTCGCTGCGTGCACCCAACAACTTTGATAGATGCTACCTCTAGTATTTCTCTAGAAAATGCAAAATTGGCACGACCATCTACATAAACAACAAGCGAAATGAGTTAGGGTTTGCTATTTCCCTATGACGCAACATATAGCGAATAATAACAAGCAAATCTAGCTTTGAAGGAAAAATCACGAATTTAATATCAAAATATTATGTCTGCCTCAAACGCAATAAAACACCTTTTATATGAGGTGTTAACCTAACCCTACTAGGATTCTAAACAACAAAATCCAAAAACTATAAAATTGACGCTAGTAGCAAAATTAAGCCCAAAAATGCTAAATTAAATGAAAAGTCCATCCAAATAACCCTGAATCGCTAAAATTCATCGCAGTTTCACAGTCGAAGGCAGTGAGTATTGATCAGAGGCCGTTTCGCTTCAATCGATCGAATTTGAGCTCATTCCAAAGTCGTTCGTCGATCTGCTGATCCTAGATGTATCATCGTTTCGACTTCCGTTTGGATTTTTGCCAGTCCAATCGGTCTAAAAATGCACTGCTAATACTTGCCACATCATTCTCCTCCACTTGAAAAAAAACTCATCCTCGAGTTAGATTGAGGATCTGGATACAATGGCTCAGTGGACTCATAAAACGGTGACAAATCAACAATATTAAATGTGTTGAAAATACCAATGCTACGTGGAACGTCTATAACATAAGTATTATCGTTAATCTTTCTACTGACAGTGCACGGTCCGTACTTCTTTAGCTGCAACTTGCTGTAAGAACCAGCTGGTAACCGCTCTTTACGAAGAAATACCATAACTTGATTACCTACTGGAAACACCTGCTTTTGCCTTTGTTTATCTGCTGCAGCCTTGTATTTCTGATTAGCCTATTCCAACTTCTGTTTGACTTCTTGATACACCTCAACAATTTTCTTAGCCATATGATCTGCTGCAATACTCTTTCCTGCTTTCTTGGGCAACTGAATCAAATCCATAGTATACTGAGGCGCCTTTGTATAAACCACAGAAGAAGATAACCTGCTAGTAGAACTACGAACATCATTATAATAAGCAAACTATGTCTGTGCTAAAGCGATATCCCACTGCTTCAGCTTATCTCCACAAATGCTTCGAATCAAGTTGCCTAGAGTTCTATTGACCACCTCTATCTGTCCATCAATCTACGAGTGAGCTGTGCTACTGAAATTCAAAGATGAATCAAATAGCTTCCATAAAATCCACCAAAAATGCTCCAAAAATTTACCGTCCGTATCTGAGGTAATAGACTTAGGGACGCCATGCAAACGAACCACTTCCTTAAAGAACAATCTGGCCACACTTACTGCATCTTCGTATAAGGAATGAAGTGCGCCATCTTGAAAAATCTATCAATCACAACAAAAACAGAATCCACGCCTCTTTGGGTCTATGACAAACAAAGCACAAAATCCAAGGACAGATCTTCCCACATTTTTTTAGGGACAGATAAAGGCATATACAGACTTGTATTTTTAGACTGCCCCTTAGCAGTCTGGCAAATATAACACTTTTGGACATACCTGTTGACATCTCTATGTAATTGGGGCCAGTAAAATTGCTCCTAGACTGCAGCAACAATTTTATCACGACCCATATATGCAGCTAACCCACCTTCATGTAAGTCACGATTACCTTCTCTCGCAATGATGTCTGAGAAATGCAAAGCTGATTACCACACATCAAATAACCATCAGGAACATAAATTTCTTCCACAGGTTGACCAGCATCACATGACTCCCAAATCTGCCCAAAGTCATCATCGCCTGCATAACAGTCTTTCAGTTGCTTGAACCCCAGAATGTCCTGGCTCGGTGTAATCAACAAGCTAGACCTCCTGCTCAACATATCTGTTACGACCTTATGCACACCTGATTTGTGTTGCAATCTGAAAAGAATTCTCTAAAATTGACACCAACGTGCATGCATATCCTTAGTGATTCTCTTATAACTATTCAAATACTTCAAAAATTCATGATCAGAATAGAGAACGAATCCTTTACCAATCAAATAGTGCTCCCATATCTTCAAAGCTCTTACAATAGAATGAAATTCTTTATCATAAGTGCTCTTTGCCTTGCCTTGCTAAGCTTCTAACTGAAATCGCAAATTGGTCTGTGCTCCTGAGACAAGACAGCTCCTACATCCACTCCATTAGCATCACAATTTACCTCAAACAGTTTATCAAAATTAGGTAAAGCAAGAACAGGCGTGGTACAAAACTTCTCCTTCAGAATAGCAAAACTATTCTCGGCTTGCTCTCCCCAAAAAAATTGCCTTTCTTCAAACATTCTATAATTATGGCTGTGATAGTACTAAAATTCTTAATAAATCGCCTGTAAAAGGTAGCCAACCCATAAAACTCCTAACTTCGAAAACCGTTTTAAGAGGAAGCCACTCTCTAATTGCATTAACCTTCACTTCATCTACCTCTATTCCCTTAGCAGAAATAATAAACCCCAAGCTTATTAGTTAAAAAACTGCACTTCTAAGATTAATATATAGCTTATTAGTCAGCAAAACTGTCAACACTTCTCTCAAGTGCATCAAGTGATCTTCCTCAGTCTTGCTATAAATCAGGATATCATCAAAATAAACTACGATAAATTTTTCAATAAAAGATTTCAAAACCTGATTTGTAAGCCTCATGAAAGTGCTCGGAACATTAGAAACCCCGAACAGCATAACAAACCACTCATATAGCCTCTTTTTTTTGTCTTGGAATGTCTTCCACTCATCTCCAGGCCGAATACAAATTCGATGATACACATTCTTCAAATCCAGCTTCAAAACCACTTAGCCCCGTGCAAGCTATCCAGCATGTCATCCAATCTTGGAATTGGAAACTTGTAGCCCACGATTGTTGTCACGCCCCGCGCCTTATCGCGGCTCGAAACATCCAAACAATACCGCTCAAGTCCCAAGATACGACCCACGCGGTACACGTAAAGTGAAATGCACATGCAGAAGCGAAAAGAACGAACACCTCCTATAAAGTATGTGAAAGGAAACCTGGAATAGCGAGAACATGTATACACATACATAACACCATCAATGGTTTATACAAAAGATGCAGATAAATTACTCCTGTAGACGGGTCAGGGTGATTGGAGATCAACCAAAAGACAATAAAATCCTAAGTCACCAAAAGGGTCAGTGTGATTGGAGATCAACCAAAAGACAACAAAATCCTAAGTCCCTAAAAGCTTACAAGCCAACGAGGGTCACCACCAAAATACTGCCTAGTAAGGTCAGGAAACTCCTAAGTCAAACTACTAGCTCCGTCCTCATCCTCATCTTCATCTGGATCATAATCAGAGAAGGTCTCAAAACGTACATCCACTGAGTCGTCCACTATGGCATCCTCCAGCTCATCCTCAGAAACAGAAATCTCTTTCACCTCGTCAACGTCCTCCAGGGTAGGGGTCTTCTCTGGCACATTCCTTGATCCTACAACGGACACCTCTACTTCTACCTCATCTCAAATAGGATGACACTAGCTGAGCACGACTCCATGAGGCACTTCTGTAGACTTCAATGGACCTGTCATATCCTCACCGACTCTACGAAACCAGGCCTTGAACCTAAGTGGTTTCCAATCCTTACCTCCCTCGTCAACCCAAACAACGGTACATTTCCTAACATAAGTAGTACCCCGATCGTCAGGTAATTCGTCAAAATAGGGGGTCATCTCTTTAGGATCGCCTAGGCGAGTCGAAAGCATCCTTCAAGGTTTGGGGTCTGAAAAAGTAAGGTCACACGCGGGGTGAGATTTACATCTCAGTAAGCTGAGTCCTAGCTCTAGGTTAGGCTGATAGTACACCCAGACATAAATACAGACAAAGAGTAAAAGCACGCCAAACAATAAGGCAAACAATCATCATAATGAACTATAAAGAGACAAGTGGTTGCCAATCATCCAAGTATATCATCATAATTTACAACTCAAGTCAGGCATGGAAATACAAGATCAAGTTATACGTTCCATCACCATGATTCATCTCATTATCCACGTCCACGTCAAAAAGCTTTACGCTTGGTCCGCGTCATAACGCCTCAGACCATTATAAATATAAACCTGCGTTAAACGCCTTAGGTTTTCAATGTCGTTCAAGGCTTGTGTCGACACACGTACGCTTATCCCGCATCTTAATGCCTTAGGATATTAGCCAATACAACCCTGCGTCTAAACGCGTCAAGGTACCAAGAGCTGTTAAGCATGCCAGATTCCCATTCACTTCAAGACTTCATGATTGAGTACAAGCTTATTCATCAAGTTAAGGATCTATAGCATATGGTTAAATAAGAATCATCACTCACAAGATGGCATCTGACACAAACTATATGCATTAAGTAAGCACACAAGTATTACACCAAACCACAATGATCGATATTGAACAATCACACAATAATCTCGCGAGAATTCATCCAATTCGAACCTAGTAGAGGTATATCCTCCTAACCAAGGTTTAGGGACTCCTCACCTTAAGCTTTAATCAGCAAAATTCCTCCCAAAGCCTCACCAAGGATTTGGTTTAAGGGGTCCAAAAATAGGGCAGCCACGCAACCTAGAGGAATTCATCTAATTCGATTGATTTTTCTCTTCCATTCGTCAAACCACGGGGCATACACCTCAATAACATCCTAATTAACATCCTAGTATACCATAATGACAATTTCAAGGCACGGTATCAATCCCAACAGCCCTTAAGTATTCAGTTGGCACAAACCGAAACAAGGCAATTTCGGTTCTGCCCTCTGGATCCAAATACATCCCATAACTCCACCTTAAACCTTAATTTATCACATAGTCTACATGCTAACATGTTGTTCTAGGTCTAAGGGAGTCTCACCGAAGATTTTAGGGTAAGTCGACGGCCGAAAGTTCGCGAATGGCTCTGGTTCTCTTCGGTCCACCGCAGGTCAGACCTGTGCCGAGAGATTCACCACAAAATAGCCATGATCACCCTTCCAAAATCCATCAAATTTATCACTTCGGCTCAGCTAATCCTAGTACTATATGTTAGGAAATCCCCACCGAGATTTGAAGCAAAACGAAGTCCTAAAGAGGCCAAACGAAGACTTACTCTCAGTTGAGCTCAAATCTGTCCAGTTTTAGAAACAGGGCTAGTCGGGGCTCCTCCGGTGTCCAACGGGCGAGATACCACCTAGATGTTGTCGGGAAGAGGTTGAGGTTGAAGTTGGTGGCTGGAGCAAGGCGAGGGAGTGGTCGGGAGTGGTGGTCGCGGGTGGCGAAGCAGGCGGTGGGTTCTGGTCGGGCGGAGCAGCGGTGAAGAGGAAGAAAGAAAGAAGAGAATGGGGAAGAGAGGAGGAGAGGGTGTCACGCCCCGAACCCGATGAGCACATGAACATCCCACCAGACTGTAATTTAGCTGTGTCATCCAGGATCTTTCGGCCCTCATATAATAACTTGACAAAGGAACAAGATCGCGGAAGCCATAATACTGCTCCGTACAATGCCAAAATGAAATGACTCAGGACAATAGGGTATACACTTTTTATAAATAAAATTCTCCTTAGAAGTTATCACAGTCAAGTACCCAAAATTTAATTCCTAATTTCACAAAATTCAGATACAATCCCTAAGCCCACAAAATACATAAAATCATTCATGTCATCACTTCATCGAGAGCTCATCCTCATCTCGCCTGTATTTTCATCTTCAAGGACTTGAAAAATTAATTCCCTACTGGGGTGAGATATATATATCTAAGCAATTGAAACCTAAACCTAGACCTGAACACCAGTACATCCAGACCACACACAATGCCACCAAGATTAGATAAACAATAATGCAATGGCACAAGGCGTCACACAACATCAATATCAATTATCAGGCATGGACAGTCAGTACAAATAATCATGCTCAATTCCAAGGTTCCAATATGTAATCACATGTACCATATACACCACAGCCACCACTTTCTCATCCACCCGTATACTCCTCTGGCACTCTTGCCACCTGACATCTCCGAGCTTATAGACCAAATAATGTCTACGTACCACTAGGGTCATCAGACCAATTGGTACTCTCCAGCCTTACAGCCACTTAATGCCATCGGAGTCATCAGAACAATCGGCATTCTCATTCTCATTCAATTTCACCATCCTCTGATACCACCAGGGTCATCAGACCAATCTGTATCCTTAACACCTTTCTTATTGAGACCACAATGCCATCATAACACGCACATATTAATACATAAAATTCACCAATCACTCAAATCATTCAATAACTCATCCAGCAGTGTCCTAGCATTCAGGTAAAGGTTTAGGAGCCACTTCCCTCTTCAAACAAGCTAGCAATTTCAATCCAAACAACCCTCCTAGGTCAGCAAGTTCACGGCCAAACAGGGCACCCATGGCGTGCCTAGGAAAACCACAACTCGATTATTTCTCAATTCCATTGCGTCAATTTCTCAATAACACCGACAACACCTTATTCTCAAGTCGTCATAGTGTTGAATCAATGACCCTAAGCATGCCAATTGTCGTTCTAGTCAGGCAAGTCATCCAAAATCTCAATTCACCAAAACTATCCAATTTGAGCCCTCCACAACTAGGTTTAGTCTCACAAAAATTGAAATTTTTCTACTAAATTTTTGGAAAAAAAATTTCAGGATCTTAAACTTTAAGATCTTACGGACGCGTAGAAGAAAACAGAGCTCAATTTGGATATCAGACGACTTAGAGCGACCCAATTCAAAATCAGTGCGCTTTATGGACAGATTGGACGGTATATCACGTTTTTCACCTCAAAAAGCCCCTAATTCATCTTTAAAATTTCATTCACCAACATGGCATAACCTCAATCTACATGTTTAGAAAGCTCATCAAGAGATTTGAAGCGGAACGATACTCCAAAGATCTCTGAACAGCCCGAATTCCACACGGTCCTCAAACGGGCAGAATATGCTCGATAAAAACATCCACAAATTAGCCATGTACACCCATCAAAATTTAACTAAAATTATAACCAAAGCTCATCGAATTCAAGTACTAGATGTTATGAAAACCTCACCGAAAATTTGAGGTCATTTGGAGTCCGGAAGCTCCCAAAACTGCAGCCTCTCCAAAACCGGGTTAGATTTTAACCTTTGCCCACTCAAACAGACTTATGGATAAACAGCTGGGCTAAATTAAGCTCATAATACCTTCCTATAATGGCAAAGTGATAAGCTTTAATATGAAGGTAGTTTTACCTCAATCTGAAGTTGGACGACAAAGTTATGGCCGAAATAGTGAGCAGGTTTCTGTTTGTCCGCGAGGAATCCATTCGGCCGAGAGCAAAAATGAAGGAGAGGAAGATGGTGGGAGATGGTGGCCGGCCAAAATGAAAGAGAGAAGGTATTCCATCCCAATAATACACTTTGGGTCAATTAGACAAGATGGGTAATTAATGGCCATTTAATGCTTGGCATCTCCTTTGGTTGACACTTGGCAACCTCCCATTGGTTGCTTTATTGACTTTGACTTCCTTTGATCATAGCCATTACACGTTTTTGGCAGCATATAGAAGGGTGAAAATTTACCAAAATAACCTTCTAAAATTCTTAAGGTAAGGCCAAAGGTCGAGGGGCAAAATGGTCATTTTCACTTTTCATCCAAACTTTCATTTTTTCAGTATAAACCACCCTCGATGAGGCGACGCCCATCCCAATTCCAACATTTGAATTCCTCAATATCCAGTACCCAAATCTCAAGGTTCAATTTCAAGTCGAACTCTCGTCGACTGTAATTCTAATTTATCGCAAACTGACGGGCGACTCTTGCAGGTGCTACGGGTATCGACCTTGGGATTTTCACAAGCCATGGCGACTTTGACTGTATGTAATTGTGAGGGTTTATCATTTGTTCCTTCGATCTTGATCATCGAAATCCGATTTAAGAGATTCTCGTAAATTACACATTGGTTATGCGGAATCACCCGCGTCTCAATGTATAACACTAGCAACACATTCCATGATCGTCCTTAGATCGATCTCTGTCACGCCCCTAGCCCAAGGCACGAGCGTGTAACTCCCTAAAAGCACAAACTCTCTCTCGAACATTTCAGGATTCACATATATCGAGAGATGCATATATAACCTGCCAATTTGTTCATACAAAAGCACTGGTAGACTAAACCAGCTGGTCGGTGGGGGCGATAGGACCAGTACAAAAGACGATCATCGACATCTCCAAAAGGAAACAAGGCATCGAGACCATAATCGAAATATATCGGACCAGAAAACGGAAGCCCCTAAGTCGAGCTTCTGGAGTCGTCAGTCTCCTCAGCATCCTCAGTAGGCTTGTACTCCGAGAAAGTCTCTGAGCAAACCTCCACTGTATCCTCCATTGTCTCGTCAGCTGACAGCTCCATCAAGTCGTCCTCGGTAGCCTCGATCTCAATGATCTCGTCGGTGTCTTCCAGGGTTGGGGTCCTCTCGGGAATATTCCTCGAGCCAGCTGCTGACCCCACGGCCTCCGTAGAATCCCGAGCGGGATGACACCAACTAGGAATTATCACACGGGGTACCTCGGTAGGCTTCAGTGGTCCCCTAGTAACTTCCCCTACTCTCCAAAACCAAGCCTCGAACCTATGAGGCTTCTAGCACTTTCCACCCTCATCGATCTAGACTACAGTACACTTCCTAACGTATACGGTTCCATATCCGTCCGGGAACTCCTCAAAATAAGCGGACATTTCTTTCGAGTCACCAAATCTGATTGGCCATATTTTCACGGCCTAGGATATGAAAATAGGGTCCTACAACGGGGTGAGATTTACATCTCAATAAGACAAGTCCTAACTTTAGGTTAAGCTGACCGCACACTCAGGCGAATGCAATCAAGGATAAAATGCACATGCAATCACGTGAGGCATTCAACAGTCGTTAAATAACATATGGGTACAAACAAGTGTCAAGCATGCAATCATGCACCGTATCACATCATTGGAATCAAACACATATTGCCAAGCTAGATCACACTTTCCACTCTTCCAGTCCTCCTCATTTTCACGCCCGCGTTTACAACGCCTCAGGCTCGGTCCGCGTAAATACACCTCAGACCATCACATTGACAAACCCTCGTAAACGTATCAAGTTTTCAATTTCATTCCAGGCCTGTGTCAACACATCTCAAATTCCGTCCCGCGTCTCAACGCATCAAGACATTGGCCATTTCAACCCCGCGTCTCGTACACCTCAGGGTACCATTCAACACAAACCCCGCGCCTCAGCACCTCAGGGTATCCATCCACACAACCCTGCGTCTCAGCGCCTCAGGGTGTCACAAGTTTCAAGCATGCCAAACATTATTTCATTTTCAACTTCATGATCGAATACAAGCTCATGCAACGAGCAACGCATCTACGGCATGCAAGGCAATCAATCTCATCAGTCACAAGAGGCAATCAATTCATGGCACAAGCATTGAATAAGCATTCAAGCCATCTATACCTCTCAAGGACGCACAAAGGCTAATCACACCATAAACTTCCAAGAATCAATCTAATTCACACCCAATTCGCCCAATCGAGTCCATTCCTCCTAGCCAAGGTTTAGAAACTTCTTACCTCAAGCTTAATTCAACAAAATTCTTCTTCCAAGCACTTCAATCACTCAGTTCTAATGGCCAAAGAACAAGTCAGCCGCGCAACCTAAGGAAATTCATCCAATCGTCAATTTTTCTTGCTCAATTTACCAATCCATGAAGCATAAACCTCAATGACATGTTCATCAACATCCTAGTACGTCTCAACTATGAATTTGGGGACTCAATTCCATCACCAACAGCCCCCCACAGATTCGGTATGCACATAATCGAAACAAGGCATTTTTGGTTCTATGCATATCTCAACCATTCAGCTATTAAACTAACTTAAATCCTAAATATATCCACTAATCTACTTGCTAACATGTAGTTCTAGGAGTTAGGAAGCCTCACTGAAAATTTGAAGTCAAGGTGACGCCGGAAAGTCCTCGAACGGCGTCGATTCCTCTAAGTCCTCAACCGGTCAGTTTTTATCCTACAAACACAAGACCCATTTGGGATCAAAACTCCATCAAATTCATCCAAAACTTTTACCACAGCTCATTCTACATGTCCTCTAGATGTTCACAAAATTTGATCGAAATATTTAAAGGTTTCGGGGTCCCACGGAGTCTAAACAGTGGCTTACCTCCAGCTGCGACGGTTTCCATCAACTTTTGGGAGAATGGTCGGCCGGAACTCCTCAGTGGGTCATATAACTTGATTCCACTTGGAGGTTGTCGGCAAGAGGATGAAGAAGGTGCTGGTGGTCAGCTTGAGCCCAAGCAATGGCCGGAAGTGGCGGTTGGAGCGAGCAAAGGTGGCGGTAGTGGTTAGTCGGCGTAGAGCTCTCTCGGCTGGAGGAAGAAGAAGAAGAAAATGAAGAAGATGGTGGTTGGTGAAGTGTTCGGCTGAAAGGAAGTGAGAGAGTGAGGTATATATACAAATGGCTTGATCAACTTGGTGGAATGGTAGGTTAAAAGTTGGGCATTAAAAGCCAATGCCTAATCCTTTGACACTTGTCCATATGTCAATCAAGGCTCATCCAATGGCTGCCAATTTCTCAAATTTTTGGCAGCTATAATGGGGTATCAATGACCAAAATGCCCTCATTCCATTTATTAACGCAAGGTTAAGGCTTGAGGGGCAAAATGGTAATTTTACCCTCGACGACCGGAACATCATTTTCCTGATTCCAATTTTCTTCGATGAGGCGACGACCAATCCAATTATAATGTTGGAATTCTTGAATCTCCATTTTCTAATTTCGAGACATGTTTCTGAACCAATCCTCTATCCAATGTGATTCCAGCATATCTCGAACTGACGGACGGCTTTTGCAGACGTTACGCGTATCAACTCAGTGATTCATATCACACTTAGGGCTCTTCAATTTAGGGCGATTCTGGTTGTCATGTAATTGCGAGGGTCTATTACTAGTTCCGACGGTCTCGATCGTCATCGTTCAATTTAGGAAAATTTTGCAAATTATACATTGGTTAGGCGGCATCACCCGCGCTCCAATCGTATAACGCTAGCAATGCATTCCTTAATCTTTCTTAGATCAGCCTTTCATGGCTTTAAATGTCCCCTCGACAATCCTTATTGTCAAAGTGCTATTTCCTATTTGAGTTTTCTAGGTCCACGTACCTTATCTTGCGTTAGCCTTTCCCTTTTGGTCAGTTTACTCGAGATTGATCAGATCCGAGCGAAATACGACTGAAAGACATCGTTAGATACATTCTCATTAATAAGTCTCAAAATGACAGGAAAATCAGAATGTCACAACTCTTCCCCCCTTACAAAAATTTCGTCCTCAAAATTTACAATAAACCTGTTGCTCAAACAAATGGGGGTATTGACGCCTCATCATTTCGTCATTTTTTCACGTAACGTCTTTGGTCCCATGGTGCTCCCAAATAACTTTAACCAATGGAATCGTCTTATTCCTTAGAATTTGCTCCTTTCGATCTTCGATCTTGACTGGCTTTTCTACGTAGGATGCCCTGTCATCCACTTCGATGACCTCGTAATCCAGTACGTGCGTCGGGTTCGGCTCATACTTCCGTAGCACTAATACATGAAAGACGTTGTGTACTTGGGACAAGTTAGGCGGTAAGGCAAGCCTGTAGGCTAAGGTCTTAATCCGTTCCAAAATCTCAAAAGGTCTTATGTACCTTGGATTCAGTTTTCCTTTCTTTCCAAATCAAGATAATCCCCTCATCGGTGACACCTTAAGAAAAACATGATCGCTTCCTTGAAACTCCAAAGGCTTATGTCGTTTATCTGCATAACTCTTCTGACGACTTTGTGCCGTCTTCAGTCTATCCCGAATTATTTTCACCGCCTCTACTGATTGCTCTACCAACTCTGGGCCTGTAATGCTTCTCTCTCTAACTTCATCCCAGCAAATAGGCGTTTTGCAAGCCCTTGCATAAAGTGCCTCAAAAGGTGCCATTCGAATACTGTGATGATAGCTGTTGTTATACGCGAACTCTAACAAATGTAGCTGATCCTCCCATCCATCTTTGAAATCTATCACACATGCTCGTAGCATATCCTCGAGCGTCTGTATCGTCCTTTCTGATTGTCTGTCCACCTGTGGATGGTATGCCGTACTAAATTGTAGTCGAATTCCCATGGCATCTTAAAGACTCTTACAGAAGTTCGCTGTGAACTTGGGATCTCTGTCCGATGTAATCGTCACGGGTACACTATGTAGCCTCACTATCTGCCGCATATACAGTTCGGCATATCTGTCTATCGCAAAGTCTTTTCGCACAGGAATAAAATGTGCAAACTTGGTCAATCGGTCCACGACTACCCAAATTGAATCGTGGCCTCTCTGGCTCCTCGGTAGTCCCATGACAAAGTCCATAGTCACGTGTTCCTATTTCTATTCAGGAATCTCTAACGGTTGTAACAATCCGCCAGGCTTACAGTGTTGTGCCTTCACCTGCTAACATGTCAATCACTTCGCCATATACTTCGCCACATCCACTTTCATCCCATTCCACCAATAATGTTGACGCAAGTTCTTATCTATTTTCGTGTTACCTGGGTGGATACTATAATTGCTTCTATGAGCCTTTGATAAAAACCTTTCCCTAAGCTCTTCGTTCTTTGGTACGCATAAACGCCCTCGAAATTTCAAGATTCCATGCTCTAACACTTGGAACTCTGATTTCCTTTTTGTCGCGTCTAATTCCAAGATTTTCTTAAATTCTGGGTCCGTAGACTGTAAGGCTTTTATCCTTTCCTGGATCTCAGGTTCTACTCTCAGTGTGGCCATCAAACTGTATAGTTGACAGACTTTCAATCTGAACTCAGAATCCCTCAAGTTCTCAAATAACGACCACCCTTTCACCAGTATACAGGCAATACTCGATTTCCGACTGAGCACATTGGCGACTCTGTTTGCCTTCCCAAGGTGATATAATATGTGGCAATCGTAATCCTTAAGCAGCTCCATCCATCGTCGTTGCCTCATGTTCAGTTCCTTCTGGGAGAATAGATACCTTAGACTTTGGTGATCCGTATAAATCTGAAATTTCTCGCCACACAAATAATGCCTCCAGATCTTCAGAGCAAAGATGATCGTTGCCAATTCCAAATCGTGAGTCGGATAGTTCATCTTGTGCGGTCTCAGTTGTCGGGACGCGTAGGCAACCACTCTTCCATGTTGCGTTAGCACACAGCCTAGTCCCTTTAGCGAAGTATCGCTATATATTTCATAACCTCCAGGTCCTGATGGGATCGTCAATACTGGTGCAGTCGTTAACCGGTGGTTGAGCTCTTGGAAACTCCTTTCACACTTATCCGTCTATTCGAACTTCATATTTTTCTTAGTCAATCTCGTCGGTGGAATGGCTATAGATGAAAACTTCTCCACGAAACATCTGTAATATCCTACCAATCCTAAGAAACTTCGAACTTCCGTGACGGTAGTAGGCCTAGGTTAGTTCATTACAGCTTCGATCTTTGCGAGTTCCACAGCAATTCCTTCTCCAGATACCACATGGCCAAGAAATGTCACTTTATTCATCCAGAACTCTCATTTCTCTCAGGGTCCGCAAGGCAATCCTCAGATGCTCTTCGTGTTCTTCGTTACTCCTTGAGTAAATCAGGATATCGTCAATAAAGACTTTAACAAATCTATCCAAGAATTCCTTGAACACCCAATGCATCAAGTCCATAAATGCGGCTGGAGCATTGGTCAGTCCAAAAGGCATCACGGTGAATTCGTAATGACCACACCTTGTCCTAAAAACGATCTTAGGTATGTCTTCCTTCTTAATTCTCAATTGATGATACTCAGTCCTCATGTCAATCTTAGAGAACACCACAACTCCTTGTAATTGATGAAATAAGTCATCAATCCTCGGCAGTGGGTACTTATTCTTTACAGTCACTTGATTCAATTGTCTATAATCGATGCATAAACGCAAGGACCCATCCTTTTTCCTCACAAACAACACCGGCGCTCCCCACGGTGAAGTACTCGGTCAAATGAATCCTTTATCCAGTAATTCTTGCATTTACACCTTTAACTCCTTCAGTTCTGATAAGAACATTCTATAGGGTGCCTTCGAGATCGGCTCCGTTCCTGGAGCTAACTCAATTACGAATTCAATTCCTCGCTCTAGTGGCAACCCTGGCAACTCTTGAGGAAAAATATCAGGAAACTCACGCACTATCAGAATATTTTCTAATTTAGGCTCCTCGACAATCGTGTCCACAACTGCGACTAAGTACGTCTGACATCCTTCAATTATTAGTTTTGTCGCTTCAAGAGATGAGACTAAAGGAATCGAGGTTCCTCCTCGACTTCCCACAAAATTAAATCTAGGGCGACCTTTCGGATAGAAACGAATTGTCTTACTACCACAATCCACTACCGCACTCTGTTTACCCAACCGGTCCATTCCTATGATCACATCGAAGTCATACATGGGCAACACAGCCAAGTCTATACTCTCCTTACTATAGCCAATTACGATTTTACAATCCGCACAGCCCAACTAAACCAGCACATTATCTTTCAACGGGGTGGCAACATGCAGAATCACACTCAACGATTTTAACTTCATATCAACCAAATCAGCAAACCGAGCAGACACAAACGAGTGTGATGCGCCAGGATCAAACAAAGCATAAGCAGCTTGGTCACACAAATAAACCGTACCTGTGACCACACTTGGCGTTTCTTCTACTTTCCTGCGGGCCACGGCATAAACTCTCCCCTGAGCTAGGGGTTGGTTCTGATCAATTTGGGGAGTGGTAGTTGACGGTCCTGCTTGTGGTCGTTGCCTTTGAGGTCTATTTGCTGGAGCTTGGTTCTGAAAAGTCCTTATCTGGTGGCCCATCTGACCACACTTGAAGCACACTCCAGTCCTTGCCGGGCAAGGTCCATTATCATGTCTTCTGCCACAGAGGTGGTAACTCCAGTTCATTGGATTCGGCGGCTTCACAATGCTCTTTCTTATCGGAGGGACGAAGTGTCTGTTACCAGCCACCGGTTTCTTACCAATTTATTGATTGTCTCGGAACGAGTTAAACCGCGATCCAGATGCGGCATTCCTCTTCTTCAAGTCCCTCTCGATCATCTATTCCCATTCATAGATATCCTTATAAGTCCTCAAGTTCAGAGTTATCATCTGGCTATGAAGCTCAGGCCTCAGTCCATCCTGAAATCTCTGCGCCTTCTCCAGGGGATCCTCTATCGATTGGGGTGCATACCTCGACAATCTGGAGAACTCAGCTTCATACTGGTCCACCGTCAGGTGATTCTGACGTAGCTATAAGAATTCCACTTGCTTCCTTTCCCGAGTTGTCTCCGAGAAGTACTTGTCATTAAATGTCGTAGTAAAGGCATTCCAAGTCAAGGTCGTTCCTTATGGAAAGACTCCATTCTTGATGGCAGCCCACCAATCATTTGCGTTCCCTTCCAATTGATACACTGCCAGCAGTACCTTTTCCTCATCTGTGCACCTCAGCACTCCGAAGGCCTTTTCCAGTTTCTCTATCAATCTCGGTGCTAGTTTGGGGTCTCCAATCCCATCAAACTGGGTTGGCTTCAGCTTGATAAACTGTTCGACTAGTTGGCCCATCTGTCTGGCCACAACGACTTCTTCCTGGGCATTCCCTACCTCATTGCCCTGGTCATGATCGTCATTGTTTCCATTGCCCCCATTATTGCCGTTATTGGTGTTGACGGTGGCTATTGCGGCTCTTACCGCTTGAGCTATGGCAGCATCCCTATCCTAGGTCTGCTTGTCGATGAGGTCGCCAATCCTTTCGAGCGCCCTCAGTACTCTGTCCATTCTCAGGTCTTCCGCCACAGGTAGCCTCGAACTAGAGGCTCCAATCCTGGGCCTTTCAGGTCTTCTAGGCAGATTACTCATTCTTGTATGCTTTCACTAAGTCTGGACCACCACAATTTCATCAAGGAGTTAACAACTCATTCATCCAACCAATTCCAGAGCTACCAAACTATGCCTTAACAGAAGCAGTCATAACACAACGACCTGCCGCACAACTAATTCCAGAGGCACTTCACTAAACAGTTCATGGCCATTACCCTATTTTGTCACTTCAACAGTTCACCAAAACTAGCCATGCTCATCTACTCAACATACCAAAATCCAAAAATAACTTTCAGGGCTAAGCATGGAACTTAATCCTCGTAAACAACCATAATCTTGTCAAGACCAAATGTCAACCACATGCGCCAAATCATATGCCATGCATCTCGTGTCTTATTCTAACAAGTTTCCTAAGATCTCGCTACCCGTCCTGTCCCAATTTAGTCCTCCTTTTCACTCCAATCCTCAATCAACTTGGATCGAGCTGACCTTACTCTGATACCAAGCAAGTCCAGATGTCACGCCTCGCGCCCCGGGCACGAGCGCGTAACTCCCTACAAGCACAAACTCTCTCTCGAACGTCCCAAGATTCACATATATCGAGAGATGCATAATATCGAGAGCATGCGGAAGCAACCATATACGAAACTCCTCCGTACAATAATAAAGGGGACTAGGGTAACGAGAATATCAATAAATAACATAACCTCCCAACTTGTTCATACAAGAGTACTGGCAGACTAAACTAGCTAGTCGGTAGGGGCGATAGGACCAGTACAAAAGACGATCATCGACATCTCCAAAAAGAAACAGGGCATCGAGACCATAATCAAAATATATCGGGCTAGAAAACGGAAGCCCCTAAATCGAGCTACTGGAGTCGTCAGTCTCCTCAGCATCCTCAGTAGGCTTGTAGTATGAGAAAGTCTCTGAGCAATCCTTTACTGTATCCTCCATCGTCTCGTTAGCTGACGGTTCCACCAGGTCGTCCTCGGTAGCCTCGATCTCAATGACCTCGTCGGTGCCTTCCAAGATTGGGGTCCTCTCGGGAATATTCCTCAAGCCAGCTACTAAACCCTCAGCCTCCACCGAATCCCGAGCGGGATGACACCAACTAGGGATTACCCCACAAGTTACCTCGGTAGGCTTCCGTGGTCCCGTAGTAACTTTCCCTACTCTCCGAAACCAAGCCTCGAACCTATGAGGCTTCCATCTCTTTTCGCCGTCATCGACCCAAACTACAATTTACTTCCTAACGTATACGGTTCCCTGTCCGTCTGAGAACTCCTCAAAATAAGTGGACATTTCTTTTAGGTCACAAAATCTGATTGGCCACAATTTTACGGCCTAGGATATGAAAATAGTGTCCCACAACGTGCAAGAATTACATCTCAGTAAGGCAGGTCCTAACCCTAGGTTAGGATGACCGTACACTCGGGCGAATGCAATCAAGGATAAAATGCACATGCAATCACATGAGGCATTCAACAGTCATTAAATAACATACGGGTATAAACAAGTGTCAAGCATGCAATCATGGCACCATATCACATCATTGGAATCAAACACATATTGCCAAGCAAGATCACATTTTTCACCTTCCAGTCCTCCTCATTTTCACGCTTGCATTTAGAACGCCTCAGGCTCGGTCCGCGTAAATACGCCTCAGACCATCACATTGACAAATCCGCATAAACGTATCAGGTTTTCAAATTCATTCTAGGCCTGTGTCGACACATCTCAAATTTCGTCCCGCGTCTCAACGCATCAAGACATTGGCCATTTCAACCCCGCGTCTCGTACGCCTTAGGGTACCATTCAACACAAACCCCGCGCCTCAGCGCCTCAGGGTATCCATCCACACAACCCCACATCTCAACGCCTCAGGGTGTCACAAGTTTCAACAATGCCAAACGTTATTTCATTTTCAACTTCATGATCAAATACAAGCTCATTCAACGAGCAACGCATCCACAACATGCAAGGCAATCAATCTCATCAGTCACAAGAGGCAATCAATTCATGGCACAAGCATTCAATGAGCATTCAAGCCATCTAGACCTCTCAAGGATGCACAAAGGCTAATCACACCATAAACTTCCAAGAACCAATCTAATTCACACCCAATTCACCCAATCGAGTCCAATCCTCCTAGCCAAGGTTTAAAAACTTCTTTCCTCAAGCTTAATTCAACAAAATTCTTCTTCCAAGCACTTCAATCACTCGGTACTAATGGTCTAAGAACAAGTCAGCCGTGCAACCTAAGGAAATTCATCCAATCGTCAATTTTTCTTGCTCAATTGACCAATCCATGAAGCATAAACCTCAATGACATGTTCATCGACATCCTAGTACATCTCAACGATGAATTTTGGGACTTAATTCCATCACCAACAATCCCTCACAGATTCGGTATGCACAGAATCGAAACAGGGCATTTTCGTTCTGTGCATATCTCAACCAATCAGCCCTTAAACTAGCTTAAATCCTCAACTTATCCACTAATTTACTTGCTAACATGTATTTCTAGGAGTTGGGAAGCCTCACCGAAAATTTGGAGTCAAGGCGACGTTAGAAAGTCCTTGAACGGCGTCGGTTCCTTCAAGTCCTCAACCGGTCAGTTTTTATCCTTCAAACACAAGACCCATTTGGTGTCAAAACTCCATCAAATTCATCCAAACTTTTTACCGCAGCTCAGTCTACATGTCCTCTAGATGTTCACAAAATTTGGCCGAAATATTCAAAGGTTTCGGGGTCCTACGGAGTCTAAACAGTGGCTTACCTCCAGTTGCGACGGTTTCCGTCGACTTTTGGGAGAATGGCCGGTCGGAACTCCTCAGTGGGTCAAATGACTTGATTTCACTTAGAGGTTGTTAGCAAGAGGATGAGGAAGGTGCTGGTGGTCGGCTAGAGCCTAGGAGGTGGCCAGAATTGGCAGTCAGAGCAAGCGAAGGCGGCGGCAATGTCTGGTTGGCGTGTAGCTCTCTCGGCTGGAGGAAGAAGAAGAAGAAAATGAAGAAGATGGTGGTTGGTGAAGTGTTCGGCTGAAGGGGAGTGAGAGAGTGAGGTATATACACAAATGGCTTGATAAACTTGGTAGAATGGTAGGTTAAAAGTTGGGCATTAAATGCCAATGCCTAATACTTTGACACTTGTCCATATGTCAACCAAGGCTCATCCAATGGCTGCCAATTTCTCAAATTTTCAGCAGCTATAATGGGGTATCAATGACCAAAATGCCCTTAATCTATTTATTAAGGCAAGGTTAAGGCTTAAGGGGCAAAATGATAATTTTACCCTCGACGTCCGGAATGTCGTTTTTCAGATTCCAATTTCTTCGATGAGGCGACAACCAATGCATTTATAATGTTGGAATTCTTGATTCTCAATTTTCTAATTTCGAGACTCATCTCTGAACCAATCATCTATCTAATGTGATTCCAGCCTATCCCGAACTGACGGACGGCTTTTGCAGACGTTACACATATTGACTTTGTGATTCATATCACACTTAGGGCTCGTCAATTCAGGGCGACTCTGGTTGTCATGTAATTGCGAGAGTCTATTACTAGTTTCGACGGTCTCGATCGTCATCGTTCGATTTAGAAAAATTTTGCAAATTATACATTGGTTAAGCGACATCACCGATGCTCCAATCATATAACGATAGCAATGCATTCCTTAATCGTTCTTAGATCGGCCTTTCATGGCTCTAAATGTCCCCTCGACAATCCTTATGGTCAAAGTGTCATTTTCTATTTTTGTTCCCTAGGTCCACATACCTTGTCTCGTGTTAGCCTTTGCCTTTTGGTCAGTTTACTCGAGATTGATCAGATCCGAACGAGATACGACTAAACGACATCGTTAGATATATTCTCATTAATAAGTCTCGAAATGACAGGAAAATCAGAATGTCACACTCTCTACCAGCCCAAGACATTCCCTCGACAATCCTTATGGTCAAAGTGTCATTTCTCATTCAAATTCCTCAAGTCCACGTACCCGACTCTGCGTTAGTCTTTTCCTTTTGGTCAGTTAACTCGAGAGTGGCCAACTCCGAGCGAGTTACAACTGAAATACACCGATCGATATCCTTCCATTCAATAACCTCGAGAGGGTAAAAAATCGGAATGTCACGATTCTTCCCCCTTAAAGAAATGTCATCCTCGAAATTTGCCATTTTTCCTATTATCCAATCTCATGGGGTACTAACGCCTTATCTCATCCTTATTCTCTAAAGTAGTTCCCCCCATTATTTGACGTTCCCACTTGTCTTCCCTGATAAAAGTTTTCCTACTTCCAGGACTTATTTCTCTCAGTCCTCAACCTGTACTTGCTTTTCTCTATTCTCTTCCGACATTCATAATATCCGTCGGTGATACACCTTCGAGCATTCGATTCTTCCTTTCAATTTACCTATTAGTCTGAGGATAATATATGCATCACACTGCAACCTTGCCTTTGAAATTCCCATTCGGAAGGCTTTTCCAAAACGTCGCCTTAAATTCATGTTCTTTCCTGTCACAATCATCACCAAATCATCACAAGAACGTACTCTTTGGTACCTCTGCCATTTGGCATAATAATCCACTCCAAACGTCCTTTCATATATCATTGAGAATGCACAAATTCCATTAGCTTAACCTCAATTGTCCAAATCGAACAATGGCATTCTCGACTTCTCAAGAAAACTCATGATTAAGTCCTAAATAGCTTTTTCTTCAATCCCTTTAGGCGATCAATGCTCTCAACCTCTTATAACTCACACAATTTCAAGGTCTTTCTTTATATAAGCAACGCCATCATATCTACAATCAACTTCATATATCAGTGTTGCCTCTTGTGCAATTCCCCTCGGAAAACTACTACCTTATTCTCTCGTGGTAGATATTAACTTGAAGTCTTCTTCTACCCACACTATTTCCCGAACTTTGTCACAAGGACAAATGTAAACCACCCCAATTATACATTAGGTGTTCCAACTCAGGTGGTCTTACTATCAAGGCATAGTCGCACAGCCTGCTTCAATTGCCTTGCTACGTCTCAAATTTTCTTTCGACAATACGTTGTTATGATTCCATCATCTTTTGATTCCAAATAGGAACACCATTATTAGCATAGTCATTAGCTCAACTCAAGTCATCGAAAACTCTTTTCACGTTCATTCATCCTTTCGTGTTACGTCACATCCTTAGTCTATTTCATCAACGGAATAGCTCCTCCGGGAAATCTTCTCACGATGTTTATAGTAGACCATTATAATCCAACAGACCTAGGAGGTCTCAAGCCTCAGTAGCTCACGTCGGCCTTAGTCAGCCTATTGCCATCTCCTTCTTTCGGGGATCCACAGGGATTTTACTCCTCAGAACTACCTGGTCAAGAAATTTCACCTTAATAGGCTCACGGCTCGTACTATTCAATTTTGCATACATTGAGCATCTCTTTAGAGTCCATAGGGTACTCTCAAAGGTTGATCATGTTTCTCGTGACTTCCTAAATGAGTCCAATCGTCGTCTCTCAAGACAGTAACAGTCCATCCAATTATTCCTCGGATGTTCAATCCGACTATTATCGACTTGTTTCTACCAGGTGCCAAATCTTTCAAACTGTTCCTCACACTTTCCACTTGAGAGTTCAGACCTTGGCTCTCTGTTGTCACGGGTCTCCTCTAAAAGCATACAACATGTTAGTTATTCTTGTCACTCTTTCCTCAATAAGCATTAGTGCTTTAGCCTCTGAGTTCCATAACTAGCTAATGCGACCTTATCCCAATCCCGTCTGTTCCACTGAACGTCGACATCATCCTAGAATTTAACATTGTCTATAGGACAGTCTCTCGAACTTCACTTCCATGTATCATCCACGTTTTACGTCTTCTTTCTCAGTTCAGACGCTCAACCACATTACCAAGATAATTCAAACTTTTTCTTCCTTTTACACTAGGATCTCTTACCCTAAGAAAGAAACTATACAATTCTATGGCATTCTTTTATTTCGAATCTACCTTGTCCTTCCCATTTCTTAGGATTTCAATCTTGGAGTCTGCATTAATGGCAGTGTTTTACTACAGAACGTAGATGCCACCATACTTGGCATTCTTCTTCCCATAATTCAGTCACCTCAAGTGATAATATCCGTTCGTCCTTGGTTTCTATACATTCATAATTCAGATATTCAATTCGACTACCTCAAGTTGCCTTGAGATTACAATCTAAGCACCCTTTTTGCTTATTCATCCACTCATTAAAATTGCAAGTAACTAGGATAATCAAGTCCATTCACCTTTCTTTCCATCAACGACCATTTCATGATCCAATCGCCCTTTAAGAATGACACCCTACTCTCTAGGGAACAACAACTCATGATTCCATTTCTAATGGTTCAAGTGCAACCAACTAATCCCAGGGAATCATTAATCCCAGGCAAACTAGCATGCCGATTTTTCCTCGACTCCTTCCATAACAAAAGAGACGGCCTACCCATTTTCCACCATGGGTTTTAAGCCCAGGTAATCAACCATTTCTCGTAGGGACGTTCCATTTTCCACAATGAACATCTCTTTGCTCGTAATCCATGGGTACGAGTTCTTTTATTCATAAGTCTTCCGATCATTCTCTTCTTTTACTAAGTCCCTTTACCATTCCTCGAAACCAGGAATAACAACCGATCATAAGGCTTTCAAATTTCAATCCACTCAGGGATTTATTTATCTTATTCAAGGGCCTCGACCACTCTTAATGTACTTCCTTGAGAATTCTATCTCACATTGGTCGATCATCCTCTAATCCTTGCAAAAGTATCAGGATCCAAACAACCTCTACTCTCAAGCAATCCTAGGAAAGTACTTCCATTAAAAGACTCAACATGGGTAGTCCAGGTAGATATCATGCCTTCAAGTAAAACTTTTCCTTTGGTGACACTTCACCAATCATCAACAGCCTCTTAAGGCTAAGAACTGCCAAGGCCACTTTCTTTCTTCAGTGTACCCAAAGGGGTATGTCGCGCCCCTTTGGGTATACTGACCTTGCTCTCAATTACATTAGATCGAGCTGACCTTGCTCTGATACCAAACAACGGGGTATGTCGCACCACGAACTCGACGAGCACGCGAACATCCCTGTCCATGCCGTTCATTCATTAACGCTCCAGGATCCAACGACCAATAATGTACAACTCTTTTAAACAAATGCGAGCAGAAGCGATGCCACCTCCCTTTATATAAATACAGCCACATACCGATGACTTAGGACATATACAACTATCACACATGGAAATTTTCTTATTAAGCAATTACTAAAAGATCAATTCTCAATTCACCAGTCGGAAGTACGAACCCAATATCATCATGAGACAAATCCAATCTAATGCAATTGATCAACTATCTCTTCAGATGCCAATCCTTGGCAAGCTTGTGCTACCTTCACCTGGACCTGTAAAATGTAAGCCCCCACTAGGGTGAGATATAAATCTCATTAAGGTGGGTCCTAACCCTAAGTTAGGCCGACCGTCCACTCAAGCAGTCCTTCAATCCTTTATATTTTCAAACTCATAACTTACAGGCAGATAGGGCACCATTCAATGAAGCAATGACATATAAATGACAGGCATGCAAAAATGAACTCATATCACATTCAGATGATAATGCACTTGTATACTCAGCTTGCCACTTCACCACATCTATCAACCTCTGCCTGCCTCATTCTTTAGTCCGCGATTAGATCGCATCAGGCTCGGCCTACGTAAATGCATCAGACCGTCATCGGTGACCCACGTAAACGCATCAGGTCCCGATCCATCTCCAGGCAGGGTTTATGAGCTCAAACTCTGTCCTGCGATTAGATCGCATCAGAACTGTGGCTATCTCAGCTCCGCGACTTCGTAATATTAGGGCGCCATCTAATCATTGTTCACCCCGCGACCACGTCGCATCAGGGTCTCAACCTTTCGTCCCACGTCTCACACGCCTCAGGGCCATGCCATGCCATGCTCATGCCACAATCAGGATTTATGCTTTGACTTTTAATTCAAAGGCTCACTCAGTGGCAAGTGCCAATTGAAATGCATTTCATAAATTCTGTGGCATGCAGGTAAATCAAGTAAGACACAGGCGTGGCAACCAATTCAGGTACGAACAAAATCACACCCCTTCATCCTGGAACGTCTTAGGACGTTTTAAAAGTTATCCCTTTTGAAAATCTTTCACAAATCAAACCAACCAAGCCTCGACTCACCCAATCCAGTCCAATCTTCCTATCCTAAGGTTAGGAATTTCCTCACCTCGTATTTGATTACGCAAATTCCTCCTCTTGAGCCTCAAAGTTTCGGCCCCCAATGGTCCAAGACCGAGCTCAATGCGCAACCTAATAAAATCCAACCAATTCATCAATTTTCATGTCCAATTCAACCATCCATGAACCCCAAGCCTCCATAGCATTATCCTCATCATTATAACATGCTTGAATCACCAATTTGAGACTCATAGTTCAACCATCAACAGCCCCACAGATTCAGTTTGCACAGAACCGAACCGGGCTATGTTCGGTTCTGTGTGAACCGAATGGATCTAGCCATAAATCGACTCCAAATCCACCATTTAAACATATACCACCTCTTAACATGATTATCTAAGGATCCAAGAGGCTCACCATGAGTTTTAGGTCGGTTGGTCGCCGGAAAATCATCCAAAGTCGCCATATTGTCCAAGGTCAGATTCCGGCAATTTTCTGGGCAAGGTTCACAAGACCAGTTCGAGATCAAAACTTTATCAATTCAAGCCTCAATTTTTCCCACAGATTCATCTCATCTCTAATGAGTCTCCACAAAATTTGAGCCTAAAATTTCAAGATTTCGAACGGTTAAAGGGGTAAGAACCGGACCTACCTCAAGCGGGTTCCGATTCCGTCGGCTTATGGGAAAAAATCTGCCCAGAGCGCCTTGGTGCTCCAAATGCCACAATTCTTGTTTGAGGAGTTCGGCAAGACGTGGAGCTTTGTTGTGGTGGTCGGCTGGTAGCAGATGGTGGCCGGAAGTGGTCCTCGTGGGCACCGAACAGAGGCTCTAGACTGGTCACCGGTTCCTCCAAGTCATTTTTTCGGCAGTTTTTGGGCGAAATGTACAAGTTCGGTTCGTGGTCAAAAGCTTCTCAAATCAAGCCCAACATTTTTGCACATATTCCTACACGTCTTAGCTTGATCTCCATAAAATTTGAGCCAATGATTCCAACATTTCAACCACCAAAGGGACTGAGAACCGAACCTACCTCAGTTTGGAGCAGTTTCCGTCGACTCTCGGGAGAATCCTTGGTCCGGACTCCTCGGTGCTCCAAATGCTCCGATTCTTGTTGGAGAATGTCGGCAAGATATAGATATTTATTGGTGTGGCTGGCCGGTGTCCAGGGGTGGTCGGAAGTGGCCGTGGTGGTCGGCGAAAGGCGGTACCAAAATCTGTCTCCGGGCAGCAAAGAAACAAGAAGAAGAAGAAGAAGCTTTGGGTGGTCTAGAGGGGGTGCTCGGCCAAATTTGCAGAGAGAGAGAGAGAATGGTTTTATCCAAATGCTTGGTCAAAAGCTTTGATTGGTAGGTGGGCAATTAGTAGACAAGACTAGTCTTTAGAGCATCCATTGACACTTGGCATTTTGCTTTTCCAAAGAGATCCAATGGTTACTTTTTGTTCTTGAATTTTCGACAGCCAAGGGGGGCATGATGTCCAATTTGCCCTTCTTTAATTATAAGAGCAAGGTTCTAAGCTTAAGGGGCAAAATGATCATTTTATCCCCGACATTCAGAATGTTGTTTTTCTCGTTCCAAGATAATTCGATAGGGCGACGGCCAATCCAAATGACGTTGGAATTCTTGCTTTTCCATTTCAAATCTTTCAAGGCTCGTTTCTGATAACTTTCTCTATTAGGCGTGGTTCCAGCCTATCCCGAACCGACGGACGGCTTTTGCAGACATTACGCGTATCGACTCCGTGATTCATATCACTTTTAGGGCTCGTCAATTCGTGGCGGTTTTGGTTGTCATGTAATTGTGAGGGTCTATCACTAGCTCCTAAGGTCTCGATCTTCACCGTCCAATTTAGGAAAATTTTGCAAATCATACGTTGGTTAAGCTGCATCACCCGCGCTCCAATCGTATGACACTCGCAAGGCATCCCTTAATCGTTCTTGGATCGGCCTTTTTGTGGCTCTAAATATCCCCTCAACAATTCTTATGGTCAAAGCGCCATTTCCTATCCGAGTTCCCCAGGTCCACATACCTCATCTCGCATTAACTTTTCTCTTTTGGTCACTCTACTCGAATTGATCAGGTTCGAGCGGAATACGACTAAAATCCATCTCTAGATACACACTTCTCATTACTGAGCCTGAAATTGACTGAAAATCAGAATGTCACAACTTTTCCTCCTTAAAAAAGTTTCGTCCTCGAAATTCACACACTTCTACTCCATCCAATCTCTCGGGGGTATCGGCGTCTCGTCGCATCCTCACTTTTTTGGATAATTCTTTCCATGGCTTGACGATCTTGTTCGTCCTTTCCAACTCAAGGTCATCCTTCTCTAGGACTTGTCTCTTATAGTCCTCAATCTAATGGGCTTCTCTCCATTCTCTTTTGGCATTCACATCATTTCTCGAGCGTTCACTCGAACTCTTTCATTTATCCATAACCATCCTTACCAAGCCCTCGCTGGTATGCACTCTTTCTATCCACACCATTACGCATATCACTACTTTCGAACCTTCTCTTACGCCAACAGAGATTTCAGGGCTTTATCAATTTGCTCTCCATTATCCAAACCAGGTTATGGTCCTCTCAACTCCTTAAACAGTTTCATGATTACTTCCGTAGTAATCCATTTTTGATTCCATCCGAAAATTCCCTTGGATCAAATGGTCCTTCAACTTTCATCGTCATGTCCTTCCCTTCCATCGGCACCCCTAGTGCTCGACTACAAGATATACAACTTTCAACTCAACCTTATCACCAATATATATATGCATCTTGGCACATCTTTGTGCCATCCCCAGGAAACACTATAATTCTCCCTTTAAATTTCAACGAGGTCGCCTCCTTTAGTTTCTCTTCAATGCTGGACTCGTACTTCCATCCATGACCGCAAGGGTTCCATCCATTTCTATAATCCCTCCAGCATCGGTGTTTAATCATGATATACCTCAATCTCCTTCCGGCTCTCAGGCTAGATATTTTCAATAGCCATCACATTAGTCCATTAACGAACTTCCAACTTGAGGGAAGATCTGTCCTTCCATCGTCCATTTTTCAACGTTCAACTCTCACTTATAAACATCCGTTAAACAGTTCACCCTTCCTTAGCGATATGAACATTGCTATAATAACACTTGGGCGGTCACTTTGTTCCACATGCCTCGCCTTCAATTCCTTTAAGCAATCTATACTGTTAACCTCCTTTAGTTCACACAATTCTCGAGGTCTTTTCTTCATTTAAGCAACGCTCTCGTATCCCCCAGCAATTCTACACATCTGCGTTGCCTCTTATTCAATTCCCCTCGGGAAACTGCTACCTCATACTCTCATCGTAGGTGTAGCCTTGCGACTTTCTTTTACTCAAACAACATTTCCCAACTCTATCACGAGGGCATTCACAATCAATTCCAATCATGATCTGAGCATGCCAATTCATATGGCATTATCTTTGCAACATACCAACCATATCCATTTCACATCGTCTTATTATGCCTCGAGTTTCATTGTGCATCATGTCACTAGGACCTTCACAAGCTTTTCAATCTTCAACTTGACTCGCCGTAAACCACATAGTCATTAGCTCAATTCGAGTCCTTGAAAACTCCTTTCATGTTCATTCACCCACTAGCATTACATCTCGCCCTCAATCCATTTTATCAGTGAAATAGCTCTTGTGGGGAATCTTCCCACGGTCCGTCTATTGCAATTCACCAATCCCAGTAAATTTCAACTTCTTACAACTCACATCGACCATAGTTGATTCATCACTTATTCCAATGCGTACATTTTACTTTATCAGATCCACAACTTGCGTCCTTCACATTTAGCATGCAATAGACATTCCCTTAGAGCTCATATGTCACTCTGAAAAACTGTTCATGTTTCTCATGGCTCCTTACATGAGTTCAACCATTGTCTCTTAAGACGATAATGCCTAACTCAACCATTCCTTGGGTACTTAATTCAACTGATATCAACTTCTTTCTATTATTCCTCACACTTTTCACTTGAGAGCTCAGACCTTAGTTCTCTGTCGTCATGGGTTTCCACTTGGACTACACAAAGTTTTGTTCCTTTTTGTAACTTTTTTCCTCAAGGAGCATCAATGCTTTAGCCTCTGAGTTCCATACTCGCTAAGGCAACCTTATCTAATTCCGCTCGTTCCACTGAACAGCGACATCATCCTGGAATTCAACATTGTCTACAAGACAGTCTCTCAGATTTCATTTCCAGGAGTCATTCGAGTCCTGCGTCCTCTTTCTCAGTATCGACGCTTATTCATCACACTAAGGCAATTTAGAGCCTTTCTCCCTTTTACAATATGGTCTCTTCCCCTAAGGAAGAAACTACACAATTCCGTGGCATTTTCTTACTTCAAATTCACCTTGCCCTTCTCATTCCATAGGACGGCAATATTGGAGTCTGCGCCAACGGCGACACCTTTACTCCAGAGCTCAAATGCCACAATGCTTTCACATTTTCTTTTCCATAACTCAGTCACCTCCAGTGACAATACCTATTCGTCCATGGGTCTTCACCCATTCACTTGTCGAATGGTCAATTTGATTAACTTAAATCACTTTACAAGTGTTCTTCAAGCGTTCCTTTCGCTTATTAAATCGTTCACTGGAATCATAAACAGTCAAGACTATCGAGTCCGTTCACCATTTCTTTTCGTCAGTGACCAATTCATTGTCTAATCGCCCTTTAAGAACCATGCCCCATTCTTTAGAGAATAGCAACTCATGATTTCATCTCTCGTGGTTCTACTCCAATCAACCGATCCCAGGAAATTGACTTCAGGCAATCTAACATGCCAATTCTTCTTCGACCTTATTCACAACAAAAGAGACTTACTACTCGATTTCCACTATGTGCCTTCGCCCAAGTAATCAACCATTTCCCATAGGCGCGCTCCATATTCATAATGAATATCTCTTTGCTCGTAATCCATGAGTAGGGGTTCTCTTACTCATAAATCTTTTGATGATTCTCTTCTCTTGTTGAGTCCCATCGTCATTCCTCAAAATCGGGAAAAACATTCAGTCATAAGGTCTTCAAGTTCCCATTCACTCAGGGACTTACTCTTCTTATTCAAGGGTCCTTGACCACCCTTACCATATGTCTAAGCGACCTTGAGAACTCTGTCTCATACTAGCTAATCATCCTATGATCCTTGCAACAGTATGAGGATCCAAATAATCCTTGCTCTCAATCAATCCCAGGATGATACTTTCCATCGGTCAACTCAATAGAGGTAGTTTAGGCAGATCTCATGCCTCCGAGGAAATCCTTCCTCTGGTGACATTTCACCAATCCTTAATAGCCTCATAGGGCTAGTACTGCCAGGGTCACTTTCTTTCTTTAGGGCACCCAAACCTCTAAGGTTTTCTCACAAAATCCTCAATCTAGAGGGAGACAAACTCGAACCTCATCCCTCGACCTGGATCAATCAATTTCAGCCTTATACATAATCTTACAAGCTTTTCCAAGTTCTCGTGATCCTATCCACACATTCAGTTTCGAAAAGACTTACTCAGGATCACCTTTCTCGTGATTTCTATCACTCAACTCGTCAGCACAAGCATTTATCACCATAGTGACTCAGAGAATCATGGCAGCTCCTCTCCAAGCTTGCTTAATCAACAATTCTCCCATTTCCATTTAAAGTTCTCACGACCCATTTAGCTCTTAGGTCTCGTACGATCAACCGATCAAGTCATATTCTCTTTTAGTACTACAGCTCCAGTCGCCAATCTTTACTCAATTCTCATGACCCATTTCAATTCTCGGATCTTCTATACCACGTATCCTCGAGCCCAATGCTCTTCTACGACCACACCTTGCTCGTTCAACCTCATTAAGTTCTCATAATCCATCTTAGTCCTTGGATCTTTTCGTATCTCACAAACGCAAGCCAAGTGCGACCCTAGCGACCATACCTTGGTCCTTCAGTCTTATCAGGTTTCCATGTCCCTTGAACCACTATGATTCCCTTTAGGAATCCAAGACACAAGTCGTCTACTCAAGTCTATCAGCCTCAGGCTATTCATCTCAATATTTTTCACCATCCATCAGTGGCTCCCAAACAACTCTTTAATGGTTCTCAAGCAATTCCCAATTAATTGCCGGATTTTCAAGGATCTCAAATCGTCCTTGGTCTATAATCCTTTCTCGAGCTAACCTCAACGACGCAACTCCTCAACTGACGGCTATTACTAGGCCAGCCTCAACTAGGCAACTGTCAAATAAGCATTCAAGATAGCGATTCACTGAGTCAAAAACTCATACTCTAGGCTTAAAGGCATCTGCCTCTCTAGCATAGTCACAACAGACTATCTCATCTCAACAGGCCTCGGTTCCAAGGGTATTCACTGTCAAGCACAAAGCTTTTAAACATGCCACTCATAGGCACCATCACACCGGTCATGCCACTTTCAATCATTCTCGATGAGAATCAAACCCTTGCCATACATTCCTTATCCATAATTGGACTCAACTTGATACCTAGGCTTCCCCTTTCAAATTATGACTTGGGTCATTCTTGCCTCTGCCATCTTAGAAGCCTGCCAAGAGCCGCTCCTTGTCCGGACCTCTCTGTTTCGGCGATCATTCCCGCCCTCATCAGACCTGGCCGATGCAGGTTGTCCCAAGCCATACATCTATGGAGAAAGCCCCGCTTCACATGTCCCATACCATATTTCATCACAGTTTATAGGTATCCCATCAACTTGTCCCATACCAAGCAACGGTTTATAAAGTCCAACAGCGATAAGTCGCTAAATGCACCCTCATCGACTTTCTTTTCAAAGCCACAAACATAAGCACAGCATGACCGTCCTCACCATTTGTCATAACAAAAGCGCCTTCAAATCAATTTCTATCCATTCAAGAGTTTTAATTCCACCAATGACCATCACATCTCGCAAATCAATTGCCTATATTCCATTATGTATCTCAAGTCCAGTCAACATTCAGATCAAGCCCCTATGCAATTTGATCTCAACTAATCTTCAATTCAGATACTCATTGTTTTCATCCCAACTCATATCACCCAAAGCTGTCAATAGTAATTGATAGCTAAAACACCAAAGTATCATGTAATTCAAGCCTGAATCCACTAATATCAGTCGTCTCTTTATAATTCGTGCTCCTCAAGTCAGGTCATTGACAAATCAAGATCACAATCATACACCTCAATTGACCCTTCATTCATAAGCAATTCCCTACTATCCTTGAGCGTAATTACTACCTCAAAATCCATGCTTACTACTCTCCAATCCCAACTTGCTTCCACTTGGACTTTAATCACCATCTAACTCAAGGTCATCCATCCAAGTCAACTATAGGACCATTAAAGTATACACAAGTTCAAGCCTACATCTCGAAACTCAACAATCCATGCCTATACCTATAGGCCTCAATACCTAATTGTCCTAAAGTCATCGCTCCTTATCACTCCAAGTCTCAATTACATTGGATCGAGCTGACCTTACTCTGATACCAAACAAAGGGGTATGTCGCACCCCGAACTCGACGAGCGCGTGGACATCCCTGTCCATGCCGTTCATTCATTAACGCTCCAGGATCCAACAGCCAATAATGTACAACTCCTTTAGACAAATGTGCACAGAAGCGATGCCACCTCCCTTTATATAAATACAGCCACATACCGATGACTTAGGACATATATAGCTATCACACTTGGAAATTTTCTCATTAAGCAATTACTAAAAGATCAATTCTCAATTCACCAGTCGGAAGTATGAACCCAATATCATCACAAGACCAATCCAATCTAATGCAATTGATCAACTATCTCTTCAGACGCCAATCCTTGGCAAGCTTATGCTAACTTCACCTGGACCTGTAAAATGTAAGCCCCACTAGGGTGAGATATAAATCTCATTAAAGTGGGTCCTAACCCTAGGTTAGGCCGACCGTCCACTCAGGCAGTCCTACAATTCTCTATATTTTCAAACTCATAACTTATGGGCATATAGGGCACCATTCAATGAAGCAATGACATAAAAACGATAGGCATGCAAAAATGAACTCATGTCACATTCAGATAATAATGCACTTGTATACTCAGCTTGCCACTTCACCACATCGATCAACCACTGCCTGCCTCATTCTCTAGCACGCGATTAGATCACATCAGGCTCGGCCCGCGTAAACGCATTAGACAGTCATCGGTGACCCGCGTAAACGCATCAGGTCCAGGTCCATCTCCAGGCAAGGTTTATGAGCTCATACTTTGTCCCGCGATTAGATCGTATTAGAACTGCGGCTATCTCAGCCCCACGACTTCATCGCATTAGGGTGCCATCTAATCATTCTTCACCCTACGACCTCGTCGCATTAGAGTCTCAACCTTCTACCCCGCGTCTCACAGGCCTCAAGGCCATGCCATGCCATGGTCATGCCACAATCAGGATTTATGCTTTGACTTTCAATTCAAAGGCTCACTCAGTGGCAAGTGCCAATTGAAACGCATTTCATAAATTCTATGGCATGCAGGTAAAACAAATAATACACAGGCATGGCAACCAATTCAGGTAAGAACAAAATCACACCCGTTCAACCTAGAATGTCTTAGGACGTTTTAAAAGTTATCCCTTTTGAAAATCTTTCACAAATCAAACCAACCAAGCCTCGACTCACCCAATCGAGTACAATCTTCCTATCCTAAGGTTCCTTACCTCGTATTTGATTATGCAAATTCCTCCTCTTGAGCCTCAAAGTTTCGACCCTTAATGGTCCAAGACCGAACTCAATGCGCAACCTAATAAAATCCAACCAATTCATCAATTTTTATGTCCAATTCAACCATCCATGAACCCCAAGCCTCCATAGCATTATCCTCATCATTATAACATGCTTCAATCACCAATTTGAGACTCATAGTTCAACCATCAACAGCTCCGCAGATTCAGTTTGCACAGAACCGAACCGGGCTATGTTCGGTTCTGTGTGAACCGAATGGATCCAGCCATAAATCAACTCCAAATCCACCATTTAAATGTAAACCACCTCTTAACATGATTATCTAAGGATCCAAGAGGCTCACCGTGAGTTTTAGGCCGGTTGGTCGCCGGAAAATCGTCCAAAGTCGCCGGATTGTCCAAGGTCAGAATCCGGCAGTTTTCTGGGCAAGGTTCACAAGACAGGTTCGAGGTCAAAACTTTATCAATTCAAGCCTCAATTTTTACCACATATTCATCTACATCTCTACTAAATCTCCACAAAATTTGAGCTAAAAATTCCAAGATTTCGATTGGTTAAAGTGGTAAGAACCGTACCTACCTCAGGCGGGTTCCGATTCCGTCGGCTTATAGGAAAAAATCTGCCCAAAACGCCTCGGTGCTCCAAACGCTACAATTATTGTTTGAGAAGTTCGGCAAGATGTGGAGCTTTGTTGTGATGGTCGGCCGACAGCAGATGGTGGCTGGAAGTGGTCCTTGTGGGCACCGAACAGAGGCTCCAGAACTGGTCGCCGGTTCCTCCAAGTCATTTTTTCGGCAGTTTCTGGGCGAAATATACAAGGTCGGTTCATGATCAAAAACTTCTCAAATCAAGCCCAACTTTTTACCACGGATTCCTACACGTCTTAGTTTGATCTCCACAAAATTTGAGCCGAAGATTCCAACATTTAGACCACCAAAGGGACTAAGAACCGAACCTACCTCAGTTTGGAGCAGTTTCCGTCAACTCTCGGGAGAATCCTTGTTCCGGCCTCCTCGGTGCTCCAAATGCTTCGATTCTTGTTGGACGGTGGCTGGCCGGCGTCTAGGGGTGGTCGGAAGTGGCTGTGGTGGCCGGCGAAAGGAGGCACCAGAATCTGTCTCCGGGCAGCAGAGAAACAAGAAGAAGAAGAAGAAGAAGCTTTGGGTGGTCTAGAGGGGGTGCTCGGCCAATATTGCAGAGAGAGAGAGAGAGAATGGCTTTATCCAAATGCTTGGTCAAAAGCTTTGATTGGTAGGTGGGCAATTAGTGGACAAGACTAGTCTTTGGAGCATCCATTGACACTTGGCATTTTGCTTTTCCAAAGAGATCCAATGGTTACTTTTTGTTCTTGAATTTTCGGCAGCCAAGGGGGGCATAATGTCCAATTTGCCCTTCTTCAATTATAAGAGCATGGTTCTAAGCTTGAGGGGCAAAATGGTCATTTTACTCCCGACGTTCAGAACGTCGTTTTTCTCGTTCCAAGATTATTCGATAGGGCAACGACCAATCTAAATGACGTTGGAATTCTTGATTTTCCATTTCAAATCTTTCAAGGCTCGTTTCTGATAGCTTTCTCTATTAGACGTGGTTCTAGCCTATCCCAAACCGACGGGCGGCTTTTGCAGACATTGCGCGTATCGACCCCATGATTCTTATCACGTTTAGGGCTCGTCACTTCGTGGCGGCTTTGGTTGTCATGTAATTGTGAGGGTTTATCACTAGCTCCTAAGGTCTCGATCTTCACCGTCCGATTTAGGAAAATTTTGAAAATCATACGTTGGTTAAGCGACATCACCTGCGCTCCAATCGTATGACACTCGCAAGGCATCCCTTAATCGTTCTTGGATTGGCCTTTTTGTGGCTCTAAATATCCCCTCGACAATCCTTATAGTCAAAGTGTCATTTCTTATCCGAGTTCCCCAGGTCCACGTACCTCATCTCACGTTAACCTTTCTCTTTTGGTCAGTCTACTCGAATTGATCAGGTTCGAGCGGAATACGACTGAAATCCATCTCTAGATACACACTTCTCATTATTGAGTCTGAAATTGACTGAAAATCAGAATGTCACATCAGCACTCCATCCATTCTTGGGTTTTCCGCCACGGGTGGTCTTGAGCTAGAAGCTCCACTCCTAGGTCTTTCAAGTTTTCTGGGTGGATTGCTCATCTTGGTCAACACTCGCTACACCTGGACCACCATTATTCCATCACAGTATTAGAGACTTACTCATCTAATCAAGTTCGGCGATACTAAATTATACCTTAAAAGAAACAGTCACAACATGACAACCATCCACATAGTCCTTTCCAAGGATACGTCGATCAGAGCCACAACTACCACTCAATTCTAGTTACCTCAGCAGTTCAACAAAACCCATGATAATTATTCACTCAACATGGCAGTCATGAAGAATTCTTAGTGCTAGGTACATAGCTTGATCTTTACAAAACTAACACAACTGTGTTAATACCGTATGTCAACCACATGCGCCAATTCATATGACATGCAATTTCGTGTCTAACTCTAATGAGCTTCCTAAGGTCTCATTACCCAATCGATCCAAACTCATACCTCCTTATTACTCCAATCATCAATCAACTCGGATCGAGATGACCTAGCTCTGATACCAAACAAACGGGGATGTCATGCCTCGTGCCTTATCGCAGCTCGTAACATCCAAATATTACCGCTCAAGTCCTAGGATACGGCCCACGCGGTACACGTAAAGTGAAATGCGCATGCGGAAGCGAAAAGAACGAACACCTCCTATAAAGTATGTGAAAGGAAACTTGGAAAAGCGAGAACATGTATATGCATACATAACATCATCAAGGGTTTATACAAAAGATACAGATAAACTACTCCTACAGACGGGTTAGGGTGATTAGAGATCAATCAAAAGACAACAAAATCTTAAGTCCCCAAAAGCTCACAAGCCAACGAGATTCACCACCAAAATACTGCCTAGTAAGGTCAAGAAACCCTAAAGTCGAACTGCTAGCTCCATCCTCATCCTTATCTTCGTTTTCGTCTGGATCATAATCAAAGAAGGTCTCAAAACGTACATTCACTGAGTCGTACAATATGGCATCCTGTAGCTCATCCTCAGAAGCAGAAATCTCTATCACCTCATCAACGTCCTCCAGGGTAGAAGTCTTCTCCGGCTCATTCCTTGATCCTACTACGGACACCTCCACTTCTACCTCATCTAGGATAGGATGACACCAGCTGGGTACGACTCTACGAGCCACTTCTGTGGACTTCAATGGACCTGTCATGACCTCACCGACTCTACGGAACTAGGCCTTGAACCTATGTGGTTTCTAATCCTTACCTCCCTCGTCAACCCAAACAACGGTACATTTCCTAACATAAGTAATACCTCAACCGTCAGGGAATTCGTTAAAATAGGCGGTCATCTCTTTAGGATCGCATAAGCGAGTCGGAAGCATCCTTCAAGGCTTGGAGTCTGAAAAAGTAAGGTCCCACGACGGGATGAGATTTACATCTTAGAAAGCTGAGTCCTAGCTCTAGGTTAGGCTGATAGTACACCCAGACATAAATGCAGACAAAGAGCAAAGGCACGCCAAACAATAAGGCAAACAATCATCATAATGAACTATAAAGAGACAAGTGGTTGCCAATCATCCAAGTATATCATCATAATTTACAACTCAAGTCAGACATGAAAATACAAGATCAAGTTATACGTTTCATCACCATGATTCATCTCATTATCCACGCCCGCGTAAAAAAGCCTCGGGCTTGGTCCGCGTCATAACGCCTCAAACCATTATAAACATAAACCCGCGTTAAACGCCTCAGGTTTTCAATGCCATTCAAGGCTTATGTTGACACATGTACGTTTATCACGCGTCTCAACGCCTCAGGATATTAGCCAATACAACCTCGCGTCTCAACGCGTTAGGGTACCAAGAGCTCTTAAGCATGCCAGATTCCTATTCACTTCAAGACTTCATGATCGAGTACAAGCTTATTCATCGAGTTAAGTATCTATAGCATACGATTCAATAAGAATCATCACCCACAAGATGGCATCCGACACAAAGTATATGCATTAAGTAAGCATACACTTATTAAATCAAACCACAATGATCGACATTGAACAATCACATAATAATCTCACGAGAATTCATCCAATTCGAACCCAATTCATCCAGTAGAGGCATATCCTCCTAACCAAGGTTTAGGGACTCCTTACCTTAATCTTTAATCAACAAAATTCCTCCCAAAAGCACACCAAGGTTCGGTTTTAGGGGTCCAAAAATAGGGCAGCCACGCAACCTAGAGGAATTCATCTAATTCGATTAATTTTTCTCATCCATTCGTCAAACCACGGGGCATACACCTCAATGGCATCCTAATTAACATCCTAGTATATCATTACGATAATTTCAAGGCATGGTATCAATCCCAACAGCTCTTAAGAATTCTGTTGGCACAAACCGAAATCGGGCAATTTCGGTTCTGCCCTCTTGGTCCAAATACAGCCCATAACTCCATCTTAAACTTTAATTTATCACATAATCTACATGCTAACATGTTGTTCTAGGTCTAAGGGATTCTCACCGAAGATTTTAGGGCGAGTCGACGGCCGAAAGTTCTCGAATGGCTCCAGTTCTCTTCGGTCCACAGCTGATCAGACCTCTGCCGAGAGATTCACCACAAAATAGCCATGATCACCCTTCCAAAACTCCATCAAATTTACTACTTCGGCACAGCTAATCCTAGTACTATATGTTATCCCCACCGAACATTTGAAGCAAAACGAAGTCCTAAAGAGGCCGAACGAAGACTTTCTCTCAATTGAGCTCAAATCTGCCCGGTTTTGGAAACAGGGTTGGTCGGGGATCCTCCGGCATCCATCGATTGAGCTACCACCTGGATGTTGTCGGGAAGAGATTGAGGTTGAAGTTGGAGGCTGGCGTGAGGTGAGGGAGTGGTCGAGAGTGGCGATCATTGTCACGCCCCGAACCCTTCGAGCGTGCAAGTATCCCTGTCAGTAAACAACACATCTCTCGTGATCCCAAGATCCATAAATAAGCCAAGAGGTTATATAAATAAAACAAGCATGCGGAAGCGATACTCAAATAAATGCTTGTACAAAATATAAGTTAATTGGGACCTGGATAGCATGATAACTGTCATACATCATAACATAAGGTTCGTACAGATGCCGGCTACTACAATCTGCTAACAAGCTGGATGATGGGGTAGTACACAAAAAGAGTCCCTCATGACATCCAAAAGGATAGGGTCGGGTCGCCTCCAAAAAGCTCAGGTCAACGAACTGGGGTCCTAAGATGAATTGCTGGAGTCCTCGGTATCCTCGGCATCCTCCGTCGGCTCGTACTCGGAGAAGGTCTCGGATGGAACCCCGATAGAATCCTTCATGGTCGCTTCATGAGACGGCTCCGCAAGGTCCTCTTCGGTCGCCTTTAGGACGATGACCTCATCCTCCTCCACGATGAAGTCCAGCGACGGGGTCTTCTCTGACCCGTTCCTAGAACCAACTACGGACCCCTCCGGTAACTCCTGCTCCCCAGCAGTCTGACACCAAGTAGAGAAAACACCCTGGGGTATCTCGTGGGGCTTCAGCGGCCCAATATGCTCGTCCCTAACCTTCTTAAATCATGCCTCGAACCTATGAGGCTTCCAATTAGGGCTACCCTTGTCGACCCATACGACCGTGCACTTTCTCACATAAATGTTCCCCTGACTATCAGGGAACTCATCAAAATACGTCGTCATTTCTTTGGGATCCCCAAAACGTATGGGCCACATATCTAAGGCCTAGGATCTGTAAAAATAAGGGTCCTCAAAGGGGTGAGATACACATCTCAGTAAAAGAATCCTAACCCTAGGTTAGGTCGACCGTCCACTCAGGTAGTCGTCTATCCCACGATTCCACTCACAGGTATATCAGGCATAAATCAATAAAACAACAATATACAAATGTCGTTTTTCTCGCTCCAAAACTCTTCGATAGGGCGACGGCCAATCCGAATGTGATGTTGGAATTCTTGATTCTTCATTTTCAATTTTCAAGACTCGTTTCTAATGGTTTTCTCTATCAAACGTGGTTCCAGCCTATCCCGAACCAACGGGCGGCTTTTGTAGACTTTACGCATATTGACCCTGTGATTCATATCTTATTTAAGGCTCGTCAATTCATGGCGGCTTTGGTTGTCATGTAATTGTGAGGGTTTATCACTAATCCCTATGATCTCGATTGTCACTATCCGATTTAGGAAAATTTTGCAAATCATACGTTGGTTAAGCGGCATCACCTACACTCCAATCGTATGACACTCGCAAGGAATTCCTTAATCGTTCTTAGATCGGCCTTTTTGTGGTTCTAAATATCCCCTCGACAATCTTTATGGTCAAAGCGTCATTTCCTATCCGAGTCGCCTAGGTCCACGTACCTCGTCTCGCGTTAGCCTTTCCCTTTTGGTCAGTCTACTCAAATTGATCATATTTGAGCGAAATATAACTGAAACACATCGTTTGATATATAAAACTTCTCATTAATAAGTCTGAAATTGACTGGAAATCAGAATGTCACAACTCTTCCCCCCTTACAAAAATTTTGTCCCCGAAATTTACATTACACTTAATTACTCAAATAAATGGGGGTGTTGTCGCCTCATCGTCTCTTCATTCTCCCATGTGGCACCTTCAGTCCCATGGTGCTCCCATATTACCTTGACTAGTGGAATCTTTTTATTCCTGAGGATTTGCTCCTTCCGATCTTCGATCCTTATTGGCTTCTCCACATACGACACTTTGTCATCCACTTCTATTGTCTCGTAATCCAGTACATGCGTCGGGTCTGGTTCATACTTTCGTAGCATCGACACATGAAACACATTATCCACCTGGGATAGATTGGGCGGCAAAGCAAGCCAGTAGGCTAAGGTTCCAATCCATTCTAATATCTTGAATGAGCCTACATACCTTGGGCTCAGCTTCCCTTTCTTCCTAAATCGTGATAATCCTCTCATTGGTGACACCTTGAGGAAGACGTGATCGCCTACTTGAAATTCCAAGGGTTTGCGTCGTTTATCTGCATAGCTCTTCTGACGACTCTGTGCCGTCCTCAGTCTATCCCGAATTATCTTTACTGCTTCCACTGATTGCTCTATCAATTCTTGGCCTGTGATACTTCTTTCTCCAACTTCATCCCAGCAAATCGGGGTTCTGCAGGCTCGTCCATAAAGTGATTCAAATGGAGCCATTTGGATACTCTGCTGGTAGCTATTATTGTAGGCGAATTCTACCAAATGTAATTGTTCTTCCCATCCACCTTTAAAATCAATGACGCATGCTCGCAGCATATCCTCCAGCGTCTGTATCGTCCTCTCCGACTGTCCGTCCGTCTGTGGATGGTAGGCTATACTAAACTGCAATCGAGTTCCCATGGCTTTCTGTAGACTTTTCCAAAAGTTTGCCGTGAACTTAGGATCTCGATCGGAAGTGATCGTCACTGGCACTCCGTGCAACCTCATTATCTGCCTCATGTACAGTTCTACATACCTATCCATAGCGAAGTCCTTTCGCACAAGAATGAAGTGGGCGGACTTGGTCAATCTGTCCACGACTTCCCAAATAGAGTTGTGACCTCTCTGGCTCCTTGGGAGTCCCATTACAAAATCCATGGTTATATGCTCCCATTCCATTATGGAATCTCTAGTGACTGTAACAGTCCTCCAGGCTTACAGTGCTGCGCTTTCACTTGCTGGCATGTCAAACATTTAGCCACGTATTTTGCTACGTCCACCTTCATTCCGTTCCACTAATAATGCTATCGCAGATTCTGGTACATCTTTATACTTTCAAGGTGGATGCTATAGTTGCTCCTATGAGCCTCTAATAAAATTCTTTCCCTAAGTCCTTCATCGTTTGGCACGTACAATCGTCCTCTAAACTTCAGAATTCCGTCCTTAGACACTTGAAACTCGGGTTTTCTCTTTGTCACATCCATCTCGAGGATCTTCTGGATCTCTGGGTCCGTAGATTGTAAGGTCTTTATTCCTTCTTGGACCTCAGGTTCCACCCTTAGCATAGCTATCAGACTGGACAACTGATCGACTTCTAATCTAAACTTGGAGTCTCTCAAATCTTTTATCATCGACCAACTCCTCACTAGCAGACATGCGATGCTTGATTTTCGACTTAGCGCATCTGCTACTCTGTTTGCTTTCCTAGGGTGATATAGGATATCACAATCGTAATCTTTGAGCAGCTCCATCCACCTACGCTGCCTCATGTTTAGCTGCTTCTGGGAAAACAAATACTTTAAACTCTAGTGGTCTGTATAGATCTGAAACTTCTCGGCACAAAGGTAATGTCTCCAAATTTTCAGGGCAAATACAATCGCCGCTAACTCCAGGTCATGAGTTGGATAGTTCATCTCATGTGGCCTCAATTGTCTGGATGCATAGGCTACTACTCTGCCGTGCTGCATCAACACATAGCCCAATCCTTTCAGCGAAGCATCGTTGTATATTTCATAACCCCCTGGTCCCGACGGAATGGTCAGCACTGGTGCGGTCGTCAATCTATGCTTAAGCTCTTGGAAACTCCGCTCACATTTGTCAATCCATTCAAACCTCGTTTCCTTCTTCGTCAACCGCGTCAATGGGATGGCTATGGATGAGAATTTCTCCACAAAAAGTCTGTAGTATCCTGCCAATTCCAAGAAACTTCTGACCTCTGTGACTGTAGTAGGCCTCGGCCATTTGGTTACTACTTCAATCTTTGCAAGATCCACTGCAATCCCTTCTCCAGACACCACATGACGAAGAAACGCTACCCTGTTCAGCCAGAACTCACACTTACTCAGCTTCACATAGAGCATACGCTCCTTCAGCGTCTGTAGTACAATTCCCAAGTGCTCCTCATGTTTTGTTTTGCTCGTCGAGTAAATCAAGATATCGTCAATAAAGACTATGATGAATCTGTCTAGAAATTCCTTAAATACTCGATGCATCGGGTCCATGAATGCAGCCGGAGCGTTAGTCAATCCAAACGGCATCACCGTGAACTCATAATGGCCATACCTCGTCCTGAAAGTAGTCTTAGGTATGTCTTCCTTCTTGATCCTCAACTGGTGATACCTAGTTCTCAAGTCAATCTTTGAAAATACTACCGGTCCTTGTAACCGATCAAACAGATCGTTAATCCTTGGCAGCGGGTACTTGTTTTTCACCGTCACTTGGTTCAGCTGCCGATAGTCAATGTATAAACGCAAGGACCCATCCTTCTTCCTAACAAATAACACCGATGCTCCCTACGGTGAAGCACTAGGTCGAATAAATCCCTTATCTAGCAACTCTTGCATCGCACCTTTAACTCCTTTAATTCTGACAGGGACATCCTATAAGGTGCTTTCAAAATCGGCTCCGTTTTAGGGGCTAACTCACTTACAAACTCTATTTCCCGTTTCGATGGTAATCCTGGCAACTCCTAGGGAAACACATCAGGAAATTCATGCACTACCGGAATATTCTCTAACTTTGGCTCTTTGGTAGTCGTGTCCATTACCGCCACTAAGTATGCCTGACACCCTTCAAACATCAACTTAGTTACTTCCAAAGATGAGATTAAGGGAATTGAGATTCCTCCTCGACTTCCCACCAATTCAAAACTAGGGTGGCCTCTCGGATTAAACCGAATTATTCTACTACCACAATCCACTACTGTCCCCTGCCTACTCAACCAATCCATTCCTATAATTACGTCGAAATCGTACATGGGTAAGACAGCTAAGTCAATGCACTCCTTACTCCCTCCAATCACAATCTCACAACCAGTACATCCCAAAGAAACCATTATGTTATCCTTTAAGGGAGTGGCAACGTGCAGAGTTATGCTCAAGGATTCCAATTTCATATCCACTAATTTAGCAAATTGGGCAGGCACAAACGAATGCGTGGCACCAGGGTCAAACAATGCGTATGCAGCTTGGTTGCACAAGTAAACCGTACCTGTGACTACACCTGGCGCTTCCTCCGCCTCTCTGCGGGCTACTGTATACACTCTTTCCTGTGTCGGTGGTCGATCTTGCTCGATCTGAGGAGTTGCAGTTGATGGTCCAGCCTGCGGCCTCTGCCATTGAGGTCGATTTGTCGGAGCTTGATTCGGGCACATCCTCATCTGGTGGCCCAACTGACCACACTTAAAGCAAGTCTCGATCCTCATCCGGCACGGTCTACTTCCATGCCTCCTGCCACAAAGTTTGCAGCTCCAATTTGTGGGGTTTGGCGGCTTCATGATACTTTTTTGCACTGGTGGTACAAAACGCCTATTGTTCGCCATCAGTCTTTTGCCCAGTTGGTGGTTATCTCTGAAAGACGTAAACCGCGATCCAGTGGCGATGTTCCTCTCCTTCAAGTCTCGTTCTATCATCTGGCCCCGCTCGTAGATTTCCTTATAAGTCCTCAAATTCGGCACAATCATCTGGCTACGGAGCTCAGGCCTCAAACCATCCCTAATCTCCTCACTTTCTCTTGAAAGTCCTCCACAGATCGTGGTGTATACCTTGACAGCCTCGAGAATTCGGCCTCGTACTAGTCTATTATCAGCTGGTTCTGACATAGCTGCAGGAACTCCACCTGTTTCCTTTCCCTGGCTGTCTCATAAAAGTACTTATCGTTGAACGCCATCTTGAAAACATCCCAGTTCATTGTCATTCCTTCAGGGAAGACGCCATTCTTGGTGGCAGCCCACCGGTTATTCGTTGTACCCTCCAGTTGGTACATAGCTAACAATATCTTCTCTTCATCCGTATACCTCAATACTCCGAAGGCTTTCTCTAGCTTCTCGATCCATCTAGGCGCTAACTCAGGATCTCCAATCCCGTCAAACTATGTCGGTTTCAGCTTCATAAACTGCTCAACTAGCTGGCCCATCTGTCTAGCCACGAAAATCTCGTCTTGGGTGTTGACAGCTTCGTTACTCTGGTTCGGTTCACCCTGACTTCCACTTCCACCATTGTTGCCATGGTTGGCAATGATGGCTGCTATGGCAGCTCCTACTGCCTGGGTGATAGCAGCGTCCCGATCTTGGGCCTGCCTATCGATCATGTCGCCAATTATTTTAGTGTCCTAAGCACACCATCCATCCTTAGATCTTCAACGACAGGCGGGCTCGAGCTAGAGGCTCCGCCTCTTGGCCTTCCAGCCCTTCTAGATAGGTTGTTCATCCTTGCTTCTTTCTACTAAACCTAGTCTATCACAAGTTTAGCAAGGAATTAGTAACTTGCTCAATCATTCAAATCCAGATCTACTAACTAATCCTTAACAGAAACAGTTCCAATACAACAATCTTCCATACCACAAACTCCAAAAACATTTCAATAAATAGCCCAAGGCCATTTCTCAGTTCCATTCACTTCCATGATTCACTAAAACCAATCACTTTCATTCCTTAAGTAAACCGAGGTCCAGAAATGACCTTCAATCCTAGGCAGGGAACTTAATCCTCCTGCATTACCACGACCCTACCAGAGTCCAATGTCAACCTTAAGTACAGGCCACAAACCATACACCCCTTGCCTTATCCTAACCAGCCTTCTAAGGTCTTGCTATCCGTCCTTGTCCCAACTTAATCCTCCTTATTACTCTAGTCCTCAAACAACTTTGGATCGAGCTGACCTTACTCTGACACCACTTCGGACGAGGATGTCACGCCCCGAACCCTTCGAGCGCACAACTATCCCTGTTAGTAAACAACACATCTCTTGTGGTCCCAAGATCCACAAACAAGCCGAGAGATTATATATATAAAACAAGCATGCGGAAGCGATACTCAAATAAATGCCCGTACAAAATATAAGTTAAGTGGGACCTGGATAGCATGATAATTGTCATACATCATAACATAAGGTTCGTACAGATGCCGGCTACTACAATCCGCTAACAACTTGGACGACAGGGTAGCACACAAAAAGATTCCCTCATGACATCCAAAAGGATAGGGTCGGGTCACCTCCAAAAAGCTTAGGTCAACAAACTAGGGTCCTAAGATAAATTGCTGGAGTCCTCGGTATCCTTGGCGTCCTCCGTCGGCTTGTACTTGGAGAAAGTCTCGGATGGGATCCTGATAGAATCCTCCATGGTCGTCTCATGAGACGACTACGCAAGGTCCTCCTCGGTCGCCTCCAGGACGATGACCTCATCCTCCTCCACGGTGAAGTCCAGCGTCGAGGTCTTCTTTGGCCCGTTCCTAGAACCAACTACGGACCCCTCTGGTAACTCCTGCTCCCCAGCAGTCTGACACCAAGCAGGGATAACACCCTGAGGTATCTCGTGGGGCTTCAGCGACCCAATTTGCTTGTCCCCGAACCTCTTAAACCATGCCACAAACCTATAAGGCTTCTAATCAGGGCTACCCTCGTCGACCCATACGACCGTGCACTTTCTTATATAAATGTTCCCCTGACTATTCGGGAACTCATCAAAATACGCCGTCATTTCTTTGGGATCCCCAAAACGTATGGGCCACATATCTAAGGCCTAGGATCTGTAAAAATAAGGGTCCCCAAAGAAGTGAGATACATATCTCAATAAAAGAATCCTAACCCTATGTTAGGTCGACCATCCACTCAGGTAGTTGTCTATCCCACGATTCCGCTCACAGGCATATCAAGCATAAATCAATAAAACAACAATATACAGATGACAGGCATGCAACTATGACAACATGTCACATTCAAATGATAATGCACACCTCCTCCGCCATCTCACCACAACCACCTCTCCCTGCCTGCCTCAATCTCCAGCTTGCGATCTCGTCGCATCAAGCTCGGTCCGCGTAAACGCATCGGACATTCATCGACAACCCGTGTAAATGCATCAGGTTCTGATGGATCTCCAGGCCAATAACATCATCTCATATCTCCGTCCCGAGAATAATTCGCATCAGGACCGTGGCCATCTCAACCCCGCGATTTCATCGCATCAGGGCGCCATACAACATCAACTCCACCCCGCGATCTCATCCCATCAGGGTATCCACCTCTCGGCCCGCGTCTCATACGCCTCAGGGCCTCGCCATGTCATGGTCATGCCGCAATCATAACTCATGCCATGATTTTCAATTCATTTGCACACACACAATGCCAAGTGCCAATTTCAAGTGCAAATCATAAATTCCATGAAATGCAAAGCAAATCAAATGATATCTGGACATGGCAAACAACTCAGGCACAAACAATGTCACACACAAATATCCTATAGCGTCTTAGGATATAAAGAAAGCTATCCCCTTGGACAATTCCTCATAAATCCATCAATTCAATCCCCGACTGACCCAATTGAGTCCAAGCTCCCTATCCTAAGTTTAGGAATTCCCTTACCTTGTGTTTGATTACACAAATTCTTCCTTGCAAGTGCCTCAAGTCTCGGCCAAATCAGTCCAAGGGTCAATTCACCGCGCAACCTAGCATATTCAACCAATTCCATCAGTTTACAAGTCCAATTCCTTAATCCATGAACCCCAATCATCCATACCCTAACCCTCACCATCTTAACATGTCTTAAACATCAATTTGGAACCCAAAATCCAATGCTAACAGCCCTCCAAGGTTCGGCCATGCATAGAACCAAATTGGTTCCTCTCGGTTCTGTGCATGTCGTGAGCTACCAGTCCTAATTCAACTCCAAATCCATCATTTAATCCTCATCCTATCTCTTAACATGTCTATCTAAGGGTTTGTGAGGCTCACCGAAGGTTTGTAGTTGATTGGTTGCCGGAAACTCGTCGAACGTCGCCGGATCTCCCTAAGTCAGTAACCGGTAGTTTTTGTGCAAGGTTTACAAGACTGTTTCGAGGTCAAAACTTCATCAAATTGAACCCCAATTTTTATCACAGATTCATCTACATGTCTACTAGATCTCCACCAAATTTGGCCTCAAAAATCCAACATTTCAGCCTTCAAAAGGGTTAGAAATCGGACTTACCTCAGGTTGAGCTCGATTCTATCAGCTCTCGGGAAACTCCTTGGTCAGGACCCCTCGATGCTCCAAATGGCTTGATTCTTATTCGAGGAGGTTGGCAAGACATATATCTACGCTAGCGTGGTTGGCCGGTAGTCAGGTGGTCACCGAAAAGTGTTGTCGTGGGCGCCGAACAGAGAGCATAGAACCGATCAGCGACGGGGTGTGAAGAGAAGAAGAAGAAGAAGGGTGCTCGGTAACACTTGGGGTGCAAATGGCCGAATGAATGAGGTGAGGAGAGAGAAAATTTGCTATATGTAAAGGCTTGGTCAAAGGGCTTGAATGGTAGGTTTGGCATAGTAGATTTGACCACTCTTTAAGGCATCCATTGACACTTGTCCCATTGTCAATCATGCTTTGATCCAATGGCCCTCATCTCTTCTTATTTTTGGTAGCCTTGAGGAGGTTTAATGTCCAAAATACCCTTCTTCAATTGCATGGGTAAAGTTATAAGCTTGAGGGACAAAAGGGTAATTTTACCCCCGACGTTCAGAACATCATTTTTCTCGCTCCAAAAACTCTTTGATAGGGCAACGACCAATCCAAATATGATGTTGGAATTTTTTTATTCTCCATTTTCAATTTTTAAGACTCGTTTTTGATGGTTTTCTCTATCAAGCGTGGTTCCAGCCTATCCCGAACCGACGGGCGGCTTTTGCAGACTTTTTGCATATCGACCCTGTGATTCATATCACATTTAGGGTTCGTCAATTCATGGCGGCTTGTGAGGGTTTATCACTAGTCCCTATGGTCTCGATCGTCACTATCCAATTAGGAAAATTTTGCAAATCATACGTTGGTTAGGCGGCATCACCCGCGCTCCAATCGTATGACACTCGCAAGACATTCCTTAATCGTTCTTATATCGGTCTTTTTGTGGTTCTAAATATCTCCTCGACAATATTTATGGTCAAAGCGCCATTTCCTATCCGAGTCGTCTAGGTTCAAGTACCTCGTCTAGCGTTAGCCTTTCCCTCTTGGTCAGTCTACTCAAATTGATCAGATTTGAGCGAAATATGACTGAAACACATCGTTGGATATATAAAAACTTCTCATTAATGAGTCTAAATTAGAATGTTGGAATTCTTTATTTTTTATTTTTTTTCAATTTCGAGACTTGTCCTAGGGTCAATTTTCTGTCAAATGAAATTTCAAGCTATCCCGAACTAATGGGTGGCTTTTGCAGACGTTACACTTATTGACTTTGTGATTCTCATCATACTTAGGGCTCGTCAGTTCATGGCGACTTTGGTTGTCATGTAATGGCGAGGGTCTATTACTAGCGTCGAAGGTCTCGATAGTTATCGTTCGATTTAGGAAAATTTTGCTAATTATACATTGGTTAAGTGGCATCACCCGTGCTCCAATTGTATAACGCTAGCAATGCATTCGTTAATCGTTCTTAAATCGGTCTTTAATGGTTCTAAATACTCTCTCGGCAATCCTTATGGTCAAAGTGTCATTTCCTATTTGAGTCCCCTAGGTCCACGTACCTTGTCTCACGTTAGCCTTTCCCTTTTGGTCCGTTAACTCAAGATTGATTAGATCCGAGCAAAATAAGACTGAAATACATCATAGATATGTTTTCATTTATAAGTCTTGAAATGATAGGAAAATCAGAATGTCACAATTATCTTGTTGATGGCTCTACTGTCTACACATATTCTCTAGCTCCTATCTTTCTTAGGAGTTCACAATGCAATAACAAGCGCCCCTTTGGCAGCAATTCTTCCACCTTCTCCTTTAGAATCTTGCTCTTCTTATGACTCATTCTGTACTGCGGTAGATTAGGCAGACTAGCATCAGGAATTAAATATATGTGATGCTAAATATCACGCATAGGCGGCAACCCATCCTAAATCTCCTTAGGTATCAGCTCACTAAACTCCTTCAATAAAAGCTTAACTAATTTGGGCTACTCCTCTACTTATCATTCAGCCTTTGTCTCGAATGCCTGCTTCATTATTAACATATGAATCTGCCGGGTTTCTTTAAATTCCGCTTTAAATTTCCTTGTAAGAGTAAGAAAATTGTTCCCAGCAGTCTATTTTCCCTTGTTCTTCAGGGGCAACAATGTATACTTCACTCCATCCTTCACCAGATTATACTGATTACTCCTCCCCGAATGCTGCGCATCTATACCAAATTGCAACGGCCTATCAAACAACACATGACATACATCCATATCTACCACATTACAATATAGCTCATCATGATACTTACTGATGGAGAATGTGATTTTGCATCGTTCGGTCACCTAAATGTCTTCCGCCCTAGATTTAATCCATCATAACGTATACGGGTTAGGATGTTTCTCCACAGATATCCCCAGCTTCTTCACCGCCTCCTTCCACATAATGTTTATCATGCTTCCACTATCAATGACCACAATAAATATCTTACCTAGAATGGTCCACTGGACTCAAAATAACTGATGGCGCTGCAAATCATCATCTTGTTTTTGATCTAACATTATTCTGTGCACCATATAGTTTATTTCCTCTTCTTCCTCATCTTCAAAATCTTCTTCCTCACCATCTAGTTCACAGCAATATCCATGTTCCTCATCTTCTCTCGCTACCATGTTTATTGTCTTTCTCTGAGGGCATTCATTAGATCGGTGCCTCGGTTGGTTACATTTGTAACCGATGTGGACATCGAGCCATATCGAGGAGGAGGTGCTAGGGACCCGTTGTCTTATCCGCTAGGTCCGATCACTCGAGCGAGGGCGAAAGAATTCAAACAAGTTGTCAGCATTATGGTTCAAGATCTTTGGAATGGAGACAATCTAGATTCGAGAATTGAAGATTCTGAAACTTCTTGGCGTAACAGGATCACATTTGGCGAATTCAGGACTTTCACTGATTGGGAAGTAATCGAATTCGGGAAGTTTCCCGAATAGTATTGCCGAATCTCCTACTTATCGAATTTGCTCGGTATGTTGCAGACGACTTACCAAATCTCAGACTTACCAAATTTTCTTGGTATGCTGCAAATGATTTACCGAATCTCAGACTTAGCGAGTAGCAAATTTTTTTGGAATAGGCGTTTTTCTATTTTAGGAAACTTAATGATATAGATAATCACAATATTTGATTTGTATTCTGCTTTCTTAGATTAGATTTGATTTCAATATTTATTTTTAGATTATCTTTAGGATATCTTTATGTAATCCTAGTTCCTTAAGGAGTATTATCTATAAAAAGGATATTCATCTTTGTAATCAATATACATACTTCAATCAATTTCAGATTTTATACAGTGAGATTTTCTCTTCTTCAAGTTCTCTGAAGGACTAGATCTTATCAACACTTTCTTGTGGCGATCAATCTGACTTATCGAGCAAGAACACGAATTCTCTTATTCGTGACGTCAATAGTGTTGATTGGTTGACACAAGTTCAAAAATAGGTCGCGTACATACCGAGGTTGCCAATCACAAGTTCGATTGAGGGTCGAAGTACGCAATTCGCAACTTCTAGACCTTCGAAAAGCGATCAGTTTTCGTAGCGATTCACATCATTTAGTATCAGAGCCGGTTCTACAAGGTCCACTTATCTTACTTTTACTAGTTTTAATTCGGTAATCTAGGGTTTATAGAATTAGGGTTTCGCTATTAATCGAATTAGGGTTCTAATTTGTTCGTGTTGCGATTTTGATTTCGATTCAGGGTTTTCGGTCCTAGTTATTTTGATTGTATTGAGTTCATAAAAAAAAAGGTTTTGGCCAAAAATAATTCGGTAAAGAAAAGATACCAAACAAAAAAAAGTATTCGTTAAAAAAAAGAAAACCGAACAAAAAAAGAGATTCGAAGAAAGTCGAACAAAAAAAACTCAAGAGGATGACTCGTTTTTTTATTATTGTTAGTTGGATCGAACATAAAAAAATTCAGTAGCAGGAATTGAATCTGAATTTGAATCTAGCGAAAGTTGTTGAAATGTTGAATTGAATAGTATATATCTGAATTGATCTTGTTTGGTGGTTTGGTCAACTGTTGCGAGGAGGTTGAGATTGATTTCTTGTCTGATAAAGAACGTGTGAGAAGAAATCGAGAGGTAAAAGGCAAGAGTGTGCGAGCTTAATTGAGGGAAGAAAAAGAATAGATTGAGTTAAACACGAGGGGAGTGATAAACACCTTGAGCGAAACGCGTGAGGGAGTGTTTTGTAAGGTTTCTTTTATTTATAATATTTTCTTGCAGGTTTAGAGTGAAAAAAAATCATGTCAGGCAGCCAGGAAAGTGTGAACCAAAGGGAGGATGATTCCAATCCGAGGGATAATGCGATTTTAGCAGACATCTAGCAGTTGAGCTTACAACTTGAAGCACTTAGTAACAAAGTTGTAAGGTGTGAGACGAGGCTTGATGGTGATCGAGAGCCACCAGGAGGGAGGCCACAAAATCAGCGAGATAAGCCTATGACACATCCTAGATGGCAGCGACAATTTGATGATGAATATGTGTACGATATAGAAGATGATCGAGATGCCAGGTTTGGGAGGAGGAATGGACACCGAGGGTTTAGACATTGAAAAGATAATGAGCTAGGCAAAATCAAGATGAAGATTCCATCTTTTCAAGAAAAGAATGATCATGATGCTTATCTAAAATAGGAGAAGCGAATGGAGACGGTATTTGATTGTCAGCAATATTCAGAGTTCAAGAAGGTAAAAATTACAGATGTTGAATTCACTGATTATGCTATAATTTGGTGGGATCAACTTGTGACTAATAGGAGACGTAATGATGAGAAGTCGATAGAAACGTGGGATGAGATGAAAGCGGTGATGAGGAGACGCTTTATACCAAGTCATTACCACCTAGACTTGTTCCAAAAGTTGCAAAATCTCACACAAGGTAACAAGAGCGTGGAAAAGTACCGTAAAGGGATGGAGATTGCCATAATCCATGCTAATATGGTGGAGGATCGTGAGGCCACAATGTCACGATTTTTATGTGATTTTAACCGAGATATAGCCAAGGTGGTAAAGCTGCAACACTACGTTGAGTTGGAGGAATTAGTAGATAAAGCTATCAAGGTTGAGAGGCAATTGAAGTTGGATCGAAATTACAAGAGCAATAGAGGTTCAGGTTCGAATTGGAAGCCTAACAAAAACCAAAGTAGAAACTTCTAAGGAGAAAGTGAAAGACGGCAGAGTTGGTTCGAATCCGGCTTCAGGTAAAACTAAAAACCCTAACGCTAGAACTCATGAAATTAAATATTTCAAGTGTTTAGGTAGGAATCATATGGCGAATCAATACCCTAATAGGAGGGTGATGATAATGACTGGACTTGGAGATGTTCAATCTGAAAGAGAAAGGGAAGAAGAGAATGATGTCATGCCATCATTGGAGGATTGTAGTGATGTCAAGATGCTAGTCAGGGGTGAATTGATGGTGGGTAGACGTTCTCTTAACATTCAAGTCAAGAAGGAGGAACATCACAACAACGTGATAACTTGTTCCATACAAGATGCTTTGGTGAATGGTAAGATTTATAATTTAATTGTTGATGGAGGCAGTTGTACAAATGTGGCAAGTTGTACTATGGTAAAGAAATTAGGATTGAAGACTACAAAGCACCCTAGACCATATAAACTTTAGTTGTTGAATGATAGTGGCGAGGTGAAAGTGTCGAAACAAGTTCGAGTTCCATTTGAAATAGGGTGATATAAGGATGAGGTGGTGTGTGATGTTGTACCTATGCAGGCATGACATCTTTTACTTGGTAGACCATGGCAGTATGATCGGAAGGTACATCATGATGGATACACTAACCGATATTCACTGGTATTAAATCAGAAGACTTATACTTTGGTACCAATGACACCTACTGAAGTGTATAAAGACCGACTGAAACTATAACGTGAGACTGAGAGAGAGAAAAAAAGTGAGAAAACTGAGGACTTCATGGAGAGTTGAAGACGTAAGGAAAATGAGAGGCTAAGAAGAATAGAGTGGTAAAAGCCGAGGGAAAAAAAGAGAGAAAAGAAGAGAGGCAAAAGAATTTCTATGCAAAACCGAGCGAAGTGAGGAGAGCTTTGATTCTAGACCAACCGATGCTTGTACTTTTGCACAACGATGCATTGTTTACTACTAACGATCTTGATCGAGTTTGCCTAGTCCTGTCGCGTCTTATTGTAGGAATTTGAAGATATCTTTCTTGACGAGCATCCTGGAGGTTTACCACCGATTTGACACATAGAACATCAAATTGATTTGATTTCTTGTGGGCATTACCTAACCAACTTGCATATCGAAGCAATCTCGAGGAGACAAAGGAACTTCAGTGGCAAGTTAGTGAATTACTGGGACGAGGACATGTGCGAGAGAGTCCTAGCACGTGTGTTGTTCTTTTTTTGTTAGTGCCAAAGAAGGATGGGACATAGCGAATGTGCATTGATTGTCGCGCCATCAACAATATTACGGTAAAGTATCGACATCCTATTCCTAGATTAGATGACATGTTAGATGAATTACATAGAACTTGTGACATTCTGATTTTCCTATCATTTCGAGACTTATTAATGAGAATATATCTAACGATGTATTTTAGTCGTATCTCGCTCAGATCTGATCAATCTCAAGTTAACTAACCAAACGGGAAAGGCTAACGCAAGATAAGGTACGTAGACCTAGGGAACTCAAATAGGAAATGACACTTTGACCATAAGGATTGTTAAGGGGACATTTAGAGCCATAAAAGGCCGATCTAAGAACGATTAAGGAATGTATTGACAGCGTTATGCGATAGGAGAGCGGGTGATGCCGCTTAATCAATGTATAATTTGTAAAATTGTCCTCAATCGAACGATAACGATCAAGACCGTCGAAACTAGTAATAGACCCTCGCAATTACATGACAACCAAGGTCGCAATGAACTAACGAGCCCTAAGTGTGATATGAATCACAGAGTCGATACGCGTAACATCTGCAGAAGCCACCCGTCAGTTCGGGATAGGCTGGAATCACATCTGATAGAGAAATTATTCAGAGACAAGTCTCAAAATTAGAAAATGAAAAATCAAGAATTCCAACGTTATAATTGGATTTGACGTCGCCTCATCAAAGGAAATTTGAATTAGAAAAATAACATTCTGAACGTCAAGGGTGAAATTACCATTTTGCCCTCAAGTTATGACCTTGCTTTAATAAATGGATAAGGGCATTTTGGTCAATTGCAATACCCACGTGGCTGCCAAAAATTAGAGAAAATGACAGCCCTTGGATGAGCCCTTGATTGACTAGTGGACAATTGTCATGGGATTAGGCTTTGGCATTTATTAACTCACTTTTAACCTACCATTCCTTGTGTTGACCAAGCTAAAGTGGTGAATAGCTTCTTCCTCTTCTTCTTTCAGTCGAGAATCACCTCCCCTTGGTCTTCATCTTCATCACTTCTTCTTCTTCTTCTTCCGTCGATCCGGCTACGCCGACCAGGTTCTGTCCATTGCTTCGCCGCCATTGAGCACCTCCTCCGGCGACTTCCAACCGTCGAGCTGGCCACCAGCGTCTTCTTCATCCTCTTGCTGACCACCTCCAAGTGGTAGCTCGGCATTTCACCCACCGAGGAGCATCGGTCAGCCGTTTTCCCGCGAGTCGACGGAATCCATTGCAGCTGGAGGTAAGTCGTCGTTTGAGCTCCGTAGGACTTCAATTTGTCTCAAATTTCTGGCCAAATTTTTTAGACATCTAGGAAACTCATATACTGAGTTGTGATAAAAATTTAGGCCGAATTTGATAGAGTTTTGACCCCAAATGGGTGTTGTGTTTGAAGGGCAAAAATTGACCCGGCAAGAACTCGGAGGAACCGAACCCGTTCGTAGATCATTTAACATCGCCTTGAGTTGAAACTTTCGGTGAGGATTCCCAACATGTAGAACTATGTGTTAACAAGTAGACTAGTGGATAAATTGAGGATTTAGAATAGTGTATGGGCTGATTAGCTGGGAACTAAATAGAACCGAAAAATTCCATGTTCGGCTCTGTTCTTGCCGAGATCATGGGGGGCTGTTTGGGATTCAATTGAGCTCAAATTTCATCGTTGAGATGTACTAGATTGTCAATGGATGTGTTATTAAGGTTTATACTTGATGGTTTGATGATTGGACGAAGAAATATTGACGAAACGAATGGAATCCTTTAGGTACAAAGCTGTCCTGTTTTGGACTCTTTGGGGCCGAACCTTTGAAGTGCTTAGAGGAGGATTTTTTTCTCAAGGTAAGAAGTTCCTAAACCTTGGCTAGGAAGATTGGACTCGACTGGATGAGTTAGTAGTGAATTTGATGGATTTTCATGAAATTATTTTATGTTTGTCCAAGGTTCGTTTTCGTGGATTGATGATTGCTTGAATGCTTGCTAGATGCATATGCCATGAGTTGATTACCACATTTGAATGATGAATTTGACTGTCTCGTATGCCATAGATATTTTGCTCGTTACATGAGCTTGTACTTGATTATGAAGTCTTGAATTGTAATGAATGTTTGGCATGTTTGAGAAACTTGTGATACCACGCGGCGTTGAAACGCGAAGTAGTGTTGACTGATGCGTTGAGACGCGGGGTTGAAATGGCCAATGTCCTGATGCGTTGAGACGCGGATGAGATTTGATATGTGTCGACACAAGCCTGGAATGAAATTGAAAACCTGATGCGTTTACGCGGGTTGGTCAATTAGATGGTCTGAGGCGTGATTACGCAAACCGAGCCTGAAGCGTTTTAAACGCGGGCGTGAATTTGAGGAAGTTGGAAGGGTGGAACGTGTGGCTTGAATTTGTACTATATGCCTGACTCGATCGACAAGTTATGATGCCCCGTTGTGTGATTGATGATCGCTTGCATCATTGTGACATATTTGACTCATGAGTTCCGTATGATGTTGTTTGTGTATTCTTGTTCGTGATTGTATTCATCTGGGTGTACCATCGGCTTGACTTAGAGTTAGGACCTATCTTACTGATATGTGAATCTCACCCTGTTACGGGACCTCATTTTCAGATCCTAGACCATGAAAACGCTGCCCACCAGACTAGGTGACCCGAAGGAGATGACTGCGTATTTTGACGAGTTCCTGGACGGACGGCGAACTATGTACGTTAGAAAGTGTACAGTAGTTTGGGCCGATGAAGGTGAAAAGGACTGAAAGCCTCATAGGTTTGAGGATTGGTTCGTAGGCTAGGCGAGGTTACTATTGGATCACTGAAGTCCACTAAGGTACCCCGTAGGGTTATTCCTAGTTGATGTCATTCCACTCGGGATTCTGTGAAGATCGAGGGATCTGTAGCTGGTTCGAGGAACATTCTCGAGAGGACTCCAACCCTAGAAGACACCGTTGAAGTGATTGAGATCGAAGCCTCAGAGGGTAATCTGGTGGAACAGCCAGAGGACGAAACGATGGAGGATACCGTAGAGGTACGCTCTGAGACTTTCTCGGAGTACGAGCCTACCGAAGATGCCAAGGAAACTGACGACTCCAGTAGTTCGACTTAGTGGTTTCTAACTCACTGTAGTTTTCTTTTGATGAAGGTATCGTAGGCCAGTTTCTCTTGAATACTTGTTATGGAAGTCTTTTGACGCAGTACCGTTACCCCGACCCATCTGTAGGACTAGTTCTCCTACGTTTTTGTACGAACTCTTGGAATGTTATGTATACATATTATGTTCTCACTATCCAGGTTCCCATGGATGTTTGTACGGAGGAGTATATGATATTGCTTCCGCATGCTTCTTCTATTATGCATCTCTCAATAACTGAACCTGAGACTCGAGAGTTCGCATGCAGTGAGTCGTATGCCCGTGCTTGGGGTGCGGGGCGTGACATCCCGCCTTGCTTGGTATCGGAGTAAGGTCAACTCGATCCAAAGTAGATTGAGGATTGGAGTAATAAGGAGGAGTAAGTTGGGACAGGATGGGTAGTGAGACCTTAGGAGACTCGTTAGAGTTAGGTATTAAACGCATGGCATATGACTTGGTGCATGTGATTGACATTTGGCTTTGAGAAGATTGTGGTGATTTATAAAGATTAAGTTCCATGTTTAGCGGTGAAAGTCATTTCTAGATTTCGGTCCGTTGAGTAAATGAGCATAGCTAGTTTTGGTGAATCGTTGAAGTGAACGAAATTGAGGAATGGCCATGGACTTTTTATGGAAGTGCCTTTGGAAATATTTGTGTGGGAGGTTGCTATGTTATGACTGCTTCTTTCAAACCTAGTTTAGTATCGCTGGATTTGATTGGATGAATGAGTTACTAATTCCGTTGTGGAATTATGGTGGTCCAAGCTTAGTAAAAGTATACCAGAATGAGTAATCCACTCAGAAGACCTGGAAGACCTAGGAGTGGAGCCTTTAGCTCGAGGCCACTTGTGGCGAAAGACCCGAGAATGGATGGAGTACTGAAGGCACTCGAAAGGATTGGCGACCTCATTGACTAGTAGACCTAGGATAGGGACGCTGCCATAGCTCAAGCGGTGGGAGCCGCAATAGCTGCCGTCAATGCCAATAACGACAATAATGGAGGCAATGGAAACAATGGCGATCACGACCAGGGCAATGGGGTAGGAAATGCCCAGGAGGAAGTTGTTGTGGCCAGACAAATGGGCCAACTGGTCGAATAATTTATCAAGCTGAAGCCAACCCAGTTCGATGGGACTAGAGACCCTGAATTGACGCCAAGGTGGATCGAGAAACTTGAGAAGGCCTTTGGAGTCTTGAGATGCACGGACGAGCAAAAGGTACTACTGGCGGTATACCAACTCGAAGGGACAGTAAATGACTAGTGGATTGCCACCAAGAATGGAGTCTTTCCAGAAGGGACGACATTGACCTGGAATGCCTTTACCACGGCATTCAATAACAAGTACATCTCCGAGACAGCTCAAGAAAGGAAGCAATTAGAATTCCTACAGCTGTATCAGAATCATCTGATCGTAGACTAGTATGAAGCTGAGTTCTCCAGATTGTTAAGGTATGCGCCCAGATCAGTAGAGGATCCGCTGGAGAAGGTGCAGAGATTTCGGGATGAATTGAGACCAGAGCTTTGCAGCCAGATGATAGCTCTGAACTTGAGGACTTATAAGAATATCTATGAACGGGGACAGATGATCGAGAGGGACTTGAAAGAGACGAATGCCGCATCTGGATCACGGTTTAATTCATTCAGAGACAATCTCCAGATTGGCAAAAGACCTATGATTGGCAATAGACGTTACGTCCCTCCAGTAAGAAAGAACATAGTGAAGCCACCGAACCCAATGAACTGGAGTTGCCGTCTTTGTGGTAGAAGGCATGGTAACGGACCTTGTTTGGCAAAGATTGGAGCGTGCTTCAAGTGTGGTCAGATGGGCCATCAGATGAGGACTTGCCCGAACCAAACCCCAGCGAAGAGACCTCAAGGGTAAAGACCACAGGCAGGACTGTCAACTACCACTCCCCAGATTGACCAGAACCGACCCCGAGCTCAGGGAAGGGTCTATGCTGTGGCACGCAGGGAAGCAGAACAAGCGCCTAGTGTGGTCACAAGTATGATTTATGTCACACCCCGCACCCCAGGCACGAGCACGTAAACATCCCTGCAAGCAAACCAATAACAATATCTCGGCTGGCCCCAAGATCCACCAATAAGAGTCGAGAGATATAATAAATACACCACGCATGTGGAAGCGAAACTCTAATAAATCCCTTTACAATATATATAGATTAAGTGGGACCTGGATAACATATATCATTCATACATCAAAGTGTACTGTTCATACAAAAATGAATATTAAACCCGTTAAGCAAAAGGCAACAGGGTAAGCATATCAAAAGGAAACATTTCGCAAAATCCCTCAAGAGCGGGGTCAAGTCGCCAGTCAAAGATCGATCCACCAACTAAAGTATCCTAGGATGAGCTGCTGGAGTCATCCGTATCCTCTGCGTCCTCGGTTAGCTCATACTCAGAAAACGTCTCAGACGAGACCTCCATAGAGTCTTCCATAATCGCCTCTGGCGACGGCTCAGCTAGGTCTCCCTCGGACGCCTCAAAAACTATGACCTCCTCCTACTCCTGTTCCTCGGTGAACTTCGCGGTGGGTGTCCGCTCTGGTCCGTTCCTAGACCCTACAACTGACCCCTCAGGCAACTCCTACTCCGCTACAGTCTAGCACCAATCGGGAGTGATACCTTGAGGTACCTCGTGGGGCTTCAGTGGCCCTATTTGTGAATCCCCTTCCTTCTTGAACTACGCCTGGAATCTATGAGGCTTCCACTCAGGCTTACTCTTGTCCACCCATACGACAGTATATTTCCTCACATATACGTTTCCTTGCCTATCCGGGAACTCATCATAATACGCCATCATCTCCTTTGGGTCCCCAAAACTTATTGCCCATATAGCTATGACCTAGGATCTGTAAAGTAAAGGTTTCCCCAAAAAGGGTGAGATTCACATCTTAGTAAGAAAAACCTAACCCCAGGTCAAGTTGAGAGTCCACTTAGGTAGTCGCATCCCTCAACAGATCCACACTCATGAACACATAGGCATAACAATTATAATTCAATAAACAACCACATACAGAAGACAAGCATGCATTTATGATCTCGTGTCACACTCATATGCACATGTACTCTCAGCCTACCACTTCACCACATCCATCAACCTCCGCCTGCCCCATTCTCTAGCCCGCGAACTAGTCGCCTCTGGCTCGGTCTGCGTAAACGCATTAGACCGTCATTGGTAACCCGCGTAAACGCATTAGGTCCCAATGAACCTCGAGGCAAGGTTCATCAACTCATACTCCGTCCCACGAATAATTCGCATCAGGACCGTGGCTAACTCAATCCCGCGACTTCGTTGCATTAAGACACCACCTAACCATACTTCGCCCCGCGATCTCGTCACATTAGGGTCTCAACCTCCCGCCCCGCGTCTCAGACGCCTCATTACATCGTATGCCTTGATTTTCAATTCAATTTCACACTCACTGGCAAGCGCGCATTCAAATGCATTTCATAAATTCTGTGGCATGTAAATCAATTCAAATGGTATACAGACATGGCAAGCAACTCAGGCATAGGCAAAGTCACACAATCATTCCTTAACGCCTTAAGACATAACAAAACCATCTCAATTGGCAATCTCTCCTAAATCATTCCAACCGACCCTCAACTTACCCAATCGAGTCCAATCCCCCTAGCCTTGGTTTAGGAATTCCCTTACCTTAGCTCGGCAACACAAATTTCTCCTTCTTGGATCCCCTAAGTTTCGGCCAACCAAGGTCCACACCCGGACTTGTCACACAACCTAGAATTTCAATCAATTCGTCAAATTTGCGTACTCAATTCCTCAATCCATCAATCCTAATCATCCATTACTCAACCCTCATCATCTCTTCACATCATAAACACCAATTTGCAGCACAAAACCATCATCTAAAGCCCTTAACAGATTTAGTTTGGGCCCGGTACAAATCGGTTCCACTCGATTTTGTGCTAGCCGGGTCCAACCGGTCCTAATCTACTCTAAATCCATCAATTATATGCTATCCTAATCCTTAACATGTTTACATAAGGGTTTGGAAGGCTCACCAGTTGTTTGGAGTCGGTTGGTCGCCGGAAATTCGTCCGAAGTCGCCGGATCGCCTATGTTCAGAATACCGGCAGTTTCTAGGAAAAATGTTCAAGGCCAGTTCGTGGTCAAAAACTTATCAATTAAATCGCTACTTTTTACCACAGAATTATATATGTGTCTACTGAGCCTCCACAAAATTTGAGCTCAAGACTCGAATATTTCGGTCACCAAAAGGGTTGAGAACCTGACCTACCTCAGGTTTGTTCCGATTCCGTCGGCCCTCGGGAAATCTCTTGCCTAGAACTTCTCGGTGCTCAAAACGCCTTGATTCTTGTTGGAGGAGCTCAGAAAGACGTGGATCTTTGTCTGGGTAGTAAGCCGGCAGCAGGTGATGGCCAAAGAGGGTGATCGTGGGCGGCGAACGGCGGGTTCTGGTTTGGTCGAGCGAGCGGCAGAATGAGGAAGAAGAAGGAGAAGGTGCTCGGTTATTCTTGGGGAGTAGCTGGCCGAATGGTGGTGAGGAGAGAGAGGAGATAGAGGATTTTTTTATATTCAAGCTTGGTCAAAGGGTTTGAATGTTAGGCTTGCCAAATAGTTGATATGACTAAGCCTCCTAATCTCTTGACATTTGTCTTTTTACTTTTTTCAAGATGATCCAACGGCTCATAATCCCCCTTGATTTTCGGCTGCCATGGGATGGTCATAATGCCCAATTTTCCCTTCTTCAATTATAAAGGGAAGGTCATAAGCTTGAGGGGCAAAACGATCATTTTACCCCCGACGTTCCGAGCGTCGTTTTTTTCGTTCCAGGATTATTCGATAGGGCGACGGCCAATCCAAATGACGTTGGGATTCTTGATTTTCCTTTTCAAACTTTTCAAGACTCGTTTCTGATAGTTTTCTCTATCAGACGTGATTCCAACCTATCCCGAACTGACAGGCTATTTTTGCAGACATTATGCGTATCGACCCCGTGATTATCATCACATTTAGAGCTCGTCAATTCATGGCGGCTTTGGTTGTCATGTAATTGTGAGGGTTTATCACTAGTCCCTATGGTCTCGATCATCACAGTCCGATTTAGGATAATTTTGCAAATCATACGTCGGTTAAGTGGCATCACCCGCGCTCCAATCATACGACACTCGTATGTTAATCCTTAATCGTTCTTAGATCGGCCTTTTGATGGTTCTAAATATCCCCTCGACAATCCTTATGGTCAAAGCGTCATTTACTATCCGAGTCGCCTAGGTCTACGTACCTCGTCTCGCCTTAGCCTTTCCCCTTTGGTCAGCCTACTCAAATTGAACAGATTAGAACGGAATTCAACTGAAACACATCGTTTGATATATATAAACTCTTCATTGCAGAGTCTGAAGTTGATTAGAAATCAGAATGTCACAACTCTTCCCCCCATACAAAAATTTCGTCCTCGAAATTTACATTACGCTTAATTATTCAAATAAATGGGGGTGTTGTCGCCTCATTGTCTCTTCATTCTCCCATGTGGGTCCTTCCGTTCCGTGGTGCTCCCATACAACTTTGACCAGTGGAATCTTCTTATTCCTAAGAATCTGCTCTTTCCGGTCCTCGATCCTTATTGGCCTCTCTATGTAAGACACTCTATCGTCCACCTATATGGCTTCGTGGTCCAGCACATGTGTCGGGTCAGGCTCATACTTTCTTAGCATCGACACATGGAATACGTTGTGTACCTGGGATAGATTTGGCGGCAAAGCGAACCGATAGACCAAAGTTCCAGTTCTCTCCAGTATCTCAAAAGGGCCTACATATCTTAGGCTCAGCTTCCCTTTCCTTCCAAATCGCGACAATCTCCTCATTGGCGACACTTTGAGGAAGACATGATCGCCCACTTGAAACTCCAGGGATTTGCGCCGCTTATCTGCATAGCTCTTCTGGCGATTCTGCGCCGTCCTCAGTCTATCCCGGATTACTTTCACTGCTTCCACCGATTGCTCTACCAATTCGGGGCCTGTGATACTTCTTTCTCCTACCTCGTCCCAGCAAATCGGTGTTCTACAGGCTCTGCCATAGAGTGCCTCAAACGGTGCTATCTATATACTCTGTTGGTAGCTATTATTGTGCGCAAATTCTACCAGGTGTAACTGCTCTTCCCATCCACCTTTGAAATCGATGACGCACGCTCTCAACATGTCCTCGAACGTCTGGATCGTCCTTTCTGACTGTCCATCTATTTGGGGATGATATGTCGTACTGAATTGCAGTCGGGTCCCCATAGTTTCTTGCAGGCTTTTCCCAAAATTCGCCGTAAATTTTGGATCTTTATCCGAGGTGATTGTCACCGGCACTCCGTGTAATCTTACTATTTGCCTCATAAACAGCTATGCGTACTTATCCATGGCGAAGTCCTTTCGTACAGGAATGAAGTGGGCGGACTTGGTCAATCGGTCCACGACTACCCATAACAAGTCGTGGCCTCGCTGGCTCCTCGACAGTCCCATCACGAAATCCATGGTTAAGTGCTCTCACTTCCAATCCGGAATCTCAAGTGGCTGCAGCAGTCCTCCAGGTTTACAGCGCTGCGCCTTCACTTGTTAGCAAGTCAAACACTTAGCCACGTATCTTGCCACGTCTACCTTCATTTCGTTCTACCAATAATGCTGTTGCAAATTCTGGTACATCTTTGTACCTCCAGGGTAGACACTATAGTTGCTCCTATGAGCCTCTGACAAAATTCTTTTTCAGAGTCCTTCATCCTTTGGTACACATAAACATCCTCGGAACCTCAAAATTCCGTCCTCAGACACTTGGAATTCTGGTTTCCTTTTCTTCGCATCCATCTCGATAATTTTCTGAATCTCTGGGTCCGTAGACTGTAATGCCTTTATCCCTTCTTGGACCTTGGGTTCCACCCTTAGAGTCGCTATCAAACTGGATAGTTGATCGACCTCTAATCTGAATTCGAAATCTCTCAAGTCCTCTATCGTCGACCAACTTCTCACTAGTGGCATGCAATACATGACTTTCGACTTAGTGCATCTGCTACTCTGTTGGCTTTCCCAGGATGATATAGTATCTCACAGTTGTAATCTTTGAGCAGCTCCATCTACCCACGCTGTCTCATGTTCAGCTCTTTTTGGAAAAACAAATATTTTAAACTCTGGTGGTCAGTATATATTTGAAACTTCTCGCCACAAAGGTAGTGTCTCCACATCTTCAAGGCAAATACAATCGCCGCTAACTCCAGGTCATGAGTCGGGTAATTCATCTCGTGTGGCCTCAGCTGCCTGGATGCATAGGCTACTATTGTCGTGCTGCGTCAATACACAGCCTAATCCTTTCAGCGAAGCATCGCTGTAAATCTCATATCCTCCCGGTCCCGACGGAATAGTCAGCATTGGTGCGGTCGTCAATCTGTGCTTAAACTCTTGAAAACTTTGCTCACATCTATCAGTCCATTCAAATTTCGTTTCCTTCTTCGTCAACTGTGTAAGTGGGATGGCTATAGATGAGAATTTCTCCACAAATTGCCAATAATATCCTGGTAGTCCTAAGAAACTTCTGACCTCCGTGACCGTAGTAGGCCTCGGCCAATTGGTTACAACCTCTATCTTTGCAGGATCCACTGCAATCCTTTAACCAAACACAACATGACCCAAAAATGCTACCGTGTTCAGCCAAAATTCACACTTGCTTAACTTCGCATACAGTGAATGTTCCCTCAGGGTCCTCAGTACAATTCTTAAATGCTCTTCATGTTCTGCATCGCTCCTCGAGTACATCAAGATATCACCAATGAAAACTATGATGAATATGTCCAGAAACTCCTTGAATACTCGGTGCATTAAATCCATAAAAGCAGCTGGGGCGTTAGTCAATCCAAACGGCATCACCGTAAACTCGTAATGACCATACCTCGTCCTGAAGGCAGTCTTCGGTATATATTCCTTCTTAATCCTCAGCTGGTGATACCCAGTCCTCAATTCAATCTTTGAAAATACTGCTGCTCCATGTAACTGATCGAATAAATCATCAATCCTCGGCAGTGGATACTTGTTCTTCACCGTCACCTGATTCAGCTGCCGATAGTCAATGCATAGCCGCAAAGATCCATCCTTCTTCCTCACAAACAGCACTGGCGCTCCCTATGGTAAAACGCTTGGTCGAATGAATCCCTTGTCTAGCAGATCTTGCATCTGCACCTTTAGCTCCTTTAATTCTGAGAGGGACATCCAGTAAGGTGCTTTCGATATCGGCTCCGTCCCAGGGGCTAATTCAATTACAAACTCTATTCCTGTCTTAGCGGTAATCCTAGCAATTCATGGGGAAACACATCCGGAAACTCACGCACTACCGGGATATTTTCTAACTTTGGCTCCTCGGCAATCGTATCTATCACTACTACTAAGTATGCCCGACATCCTTCAGACATCAACTTAGTTACTTCTAAAGATGAGACTAAGGGAATCGAGATTCCTCCTCGACTTCCCACCAATTCAAAGCTAGGGCGGCCTTTCGGATAAAACCGAATTGTTCTGCTTCCACACTCTACTACAGCCCCCTACTTGTCCAACCAATCCATTCCTATTATTACATCAAAGTCAAACATGGGCAGTACTGCTAGGTCAATGCTTTCTCTATTTTCCCTAATCACTATCTCACAACCAGCACAACTCAACGAAACTATTGTGTTATCCATTAAGGGTGTGGTAACATGCAAGATCATGCTCAACGGTTTCAATTTCATACCTACTAATTCAGCAAACTGTGCAGACACGAAAAAGTGTGTGGCACCAGGGCCAAACAATGCATAAGCAGTCTGATTGCACAAGTAGACCGTACCTATGACCACTCCTGGCGCTTCCTCCGCCTTGCTGCGAGCTACAACGTATACTCTGCCCTGTGCCGGTGGTCTGCTCTGTTCAATCTGAGGTGCAGCAGTCGACGGTCCAGCTTGTGGCCTCTGTCCTTGCCGTCGACTCGCCGGTGCTTGGTTTGGACACATTCTCATCTGGTGACTAAGTTGACCACACTTGAAACATGCTCCTGTCCTCACTGGGCATGGCCCATTTCCATGCCTTCTGCCATACAGTCTGCAGCTCCAGTCGCTGGGTTTGGCGATTTCACTATTTTCTTCCTTGCGGGCGGCACGAAACGTCTGTTATTCGCCATCGGCCTCTTGCCCATCTGGCGATTGTCTCTAAACGATGGGAACCGCGATCCAGTTACGGTGTTTCTTTCCCTCAAATCATGTTCAATCATTTGGCCTCGCTCATATATCTACTGGTAGGTCCTTAAGTTCAGAGCGATCATCTGGCTACGGAGCTCTGGTTTCAGACCATCCCTGAACCTCCGTGCCTTCTCCAAAGGATCCTCCACAGATCGAGGTGCATACTTAGAAAGCCTCGCGAACTCAGCCTCGTACTGGTCTATCGTTAGCTGGTTCTAACGCAGTTGCAGGAACTCCACCTGGTTCCTTTCTCTGGCCGTTTCTGAGAAATATTTATCGTTAAATGCCCTCTTAAAAGTATTCCAGTTCAGGGCCACTCCTTCAGGAAAAACTCCATCCTTGGTGGCAGCCCACCAGTTATTTTCCATACCTTCCAGTTGGTATACAGCCAGCAGCACTTTCTCCTCATCTGTGCATCTTAGCACTCCAAAAGCCTTCTCTAGCTTCTTTATCCATCTAGGCGCTAGCTCGGGATCTCCAATCCTGTCAAACTGTGTCGGCTTCAGTTTCATGAACTATTTAACTAGCTGGTCCATTCACCTGGTCGCAACGATTTCCTCTTGAGGGTTTACCGTTTCGTTACTCTGGTTCGGCTCGCCCTGGCTTTCGCTTCCACCAGCGTTGCCAGTGTTGGTATTGACGGTAGCTAGGGCAGCTCCTACTGCCTAGGCTATGGCAAAGTCCCAATCCTGGGTCTGCCTTTCTATAATATCTCTAAGTCCCTCCATTGCCCTCAGTAGACTGTCCACTCTCGGATCTTCAACTACGGGCGGTCTCAAGCTAGAGGCTTCGCCTTTTGGTCTTCCAGCCCTCCCAGGTGGGTTACTCATCGTTACTTCTTTCTACTGAACCTGATCCACCACAAGTTCAACAATGAGTTAGTAACTTACTCATTCATCCAATCCAGAATTACTAACTACTCCTTAACAAAAACAGTTATACAACAACAATACTCCATATATCAATTTGAGAAACATTTCAACCAATGACCCATGGCCATTCCTCATTTCCATCCACTCCAATGATTCACTAAAACCAATCACTTTCATTCATCAGGCAAGTAAAGGTCAAGAAATGACCTTCAATCCCTAGCAGAGAACTTAATTCCTTATGCCTTGCCACAATCTTACCAAGGTCACACCATCCATAGGTGCCAGGTCATATGCTAAGCATCTCATGCCTTACCCTGACCAATCTCCCAAGGTCTCGCTATCCGTCATTGTCCCAACTTAAACCTCCTTATTACTCTAGTCCCCACTCCACTTTGTATCGAGCTGATCTTGCTCTGATACCAAACAAGTGGGGATGTTACGCCCCACGCCCCAGGCATGAGCACGCGAACATCCCTGCAAGCAAACCAATAACAATCTCTCGGCTGGCCCCAAGATCCACCAATAAGAGTCGAGAGATATAATAAATACATCACGCATGCGGAAGCGAAACTCTAATAAATCCCCGTACAATATATATAGATTAAGTGAGACCTCGATAGCATATATCATTCATACATCAAAGTGTACTGTTCATACAAAAATGAATATTAAACCCGTTAAGCAAAAGGCGAAAGGATAAGCATATCAAAAGGAAACATCCGCAAAATCCCTCAGGAGCGGGGTCAGGTCGCCAGTCAAAGATCGATCCACCAACTGAAATATCCTAGGATGAGCTGCTAGAGTCATTCGTATCCTCTGCGTCCTCGATCGGCTCATACTTAGAAAATGTCTCAGACGGGACCTCCACAGAGTCTTCCAAGTCGCCTCCTGCGACAGCTCAGCTAGGTCTCCCTCGGACGCCTCCAAAACTATGACCTCCTCCTTCTCCTATTCCTCGATGAACTCTAAAGTGGGTGTCCGCTCTAGTCCGTTTCTAGACCCTACAACTGACCCCTCAGGCAACTCTTACTCCGCTGCAGTTTGGCACCAATCGGGAATGATACCCTGAGGTACCTCGTGGTGCTTTAGTGGCCCTATCTATGAATCCCCTTCCTTCTTGAACCACGCCTCGAATCTATGAGGCTTCCACTCAGGCTTACCCTTGTCCACCCATACGACAGTACATTTCCTCACATATATGTTTCCCTGCCTATCCGAGAACTCATCATAGTACGACGTCATCTCCTTTGGGTCCCCAAAACGTATTAGGAATATAGCTATGACCTAGGATCTGTAAAGTAAAGGTTTCCCCAAAAGGGGTGAGATACACATCTCAGTATGAAAAACCTAACCCCAGGTCAGGTTGACAGTCCACTCAAATAGTCGCATCCCTCAACAGATCCACACTCATGAACACATAGGCATAACAATTATAATTCAATAAACAACCAGATACAGAAGACAGGCATGTATTTATGATCTCGTGTCACACTCATATGTACATGTACTCTCAGCCTGCCACTTCACCACATCCATCAACCTCCGCCTGCCTCATTCTCTAGCCCGCGAACTAGTCGCCTCAGGCTCGATCTACGTAAACGCATCAGACCGTCATCGGTGACCCGTATAAACGCATCAGGTCCTGATGAACCTCCAGGCAAGGTTCATTAACTCATACTCCGTCCCGCGAATAATTCGCATCAGGATCGTGGCTAACTCAACCTCGCAACTTCGTCGCATCAGGGCTCCACCTAACCATACTTCACCCCGCGATCTCGTCGCATCAGGGTCTCAACCTCAAACCTCCAACCTCGTGTCTCACACGCCTCAGGGCCTCGCCATACCATGCTCATGCTACATCACATCGTATGCCTTGATTTTCAATTCAGTTTCACACTCACTGGCAAGCGCGTATTCAAATGCATTTCATAAATTCCGTGGCATGCAAATCAATTCAAATGGTATACAGACATGGCAAGCAACTCAGGCATAGGCAAAGTTACACAATCATTCCTTAACGCCTTAAGACATAACAAAACCATCCCAATTGGCAATCTCTCCTAAATCATTCCAACCGACCCTCAACTTACCCAATCGAGTCCAATCCCCCTAGCCTCGATTTAGGAATTCCCTTACCTTAGCTCGGCAATACAAATTTCTCCTTCTTGGATCACCTAAGTTTCGGCCAACCAAGGTCCACGCCCGGACTTGTCGCGCAACCTAGAATTTCAACCAATTTATCAAATTTCCGTACTCAATTCCTTAATCCATCAATCTCAATCATCCATAACTCAACCCTCATCATCTCTTCACATCATAAACACCAATTTGCAGCACAAAACCATGATCCAAAGCCCTTAACAGATTCGGTTTGGGCCCGGCACAAATCGATTTCACTCGATTTTGTGCTAGCCGGGTCTTACCGGTCCTAATCTACTCTAAATCCATCAATTATATGCTATCCTACTCCTTAACATATTAACCTAAGGTTCGGAAGGCTCACCGGTTGTTTGGAGTTGGTTGGTCGCTGGAAATTCGTCCAAAGTCGCCGGATTGCCTATGGTCAAAATACCGGCAGTTTCTAGGCAAAATGTTCAAGGCTGCTTCGTGGTCAAAAACTTATCAATTAAATCCCCAATTTTACCACAGAATTTTACATGTGTCTACTGAGCCTCCACGAAATTTGAGCTCAAGACTCAAAGATTTCGGCCACCAAAAGGGTTGAGAACCGGACCTACCTCAGGTTTGTTCCGATTCCGTCGACCCTCGGGAAATCTCTTGCCTAGAACTCCTCGGTGCTCTAAACGACTCAATTCTTGTTGGAGGAGCTCGAAAAGACATGGATCTTCATTTGAGTGGTCGACCGACAGCAGGTGATGGCCGGAGAGGGTGATCGTGGGCGGCGAACGACGGGTTCCGGTCTGGTCAAACGAGCGGCAGAATGAGGAAGAAGAAGGAGAAGGTGCTTAGTTATTCTTTGGGAGCAGCTACCGGAATGGTGGTGAGGAGAGAGAGGAGAGAGAGGATTTTGTTATATTCAAGCTTGGTCAAAGGGTTTGAATGTTAGGTTTGTCAAATAGTTGATATGACTAAGCCTCTTAATCTCTTGACACTTGTCTTTTTACTTTTTTCATGATTATCCAATGGCTCATAATCTCCCTTGATTTTCGGCAGCCATGGGATGGTCATAATGTCCAATTTTCCCTTTTTCAATTATAAAGGGAAGGTCCTAAGCTTGAGGGGCAAAACGTTCATTTTACCCCCGACGTTCCGAACGTCGTTTTTCTTGTTCCAGGATTATTCGATGGGGCGACGGCCAACCCAAATGACGTTGGAATTGTTGATTTTTCATTTCAAACTTTTCAGGACTCGTTTCTGATAGTTTTCTCTATCAGACGTGATTCCAGCCTATCCCGAACTGACGGGCTGCTTTTGTAGACATTACGCGTATCGACCCCATGATTATCATCACGTTTAGGGCTCGTCAATTCATGGCGGCTTTAGTTGTCATGTAATTGTGAGGGTTTATCACTAGTTCCTATGGTCTCGATCGTCACAGTCCGATTTAGGATAATTTTGCAAATCATACGTTGGTTAAGCGGCATCACCCGCGCTCCAATCGTACGACACTCGCATGGTAATCCTTAATCGTTCTTAGATCGGCCTTTTAGTGGTTCTAAATATCCCATCAACAATCCTTATGGTCAAAGCGTCATTTCCTATCCGAGTCGCCTAGGTCCACGTACCTCGTCTCGCGTTAGGCTTTCTCCTTTGGTCAGCCTTCTCAAATTGATCAGATTTGAGTGGAATTCAATTGAAACACATCGTTTGATATATATAAACTCTTCATTACAGAGTCTAAAGTTGATTGGAAATTAGAATGTCACAGTTTATTTGTGTGACCAAGCTGCCTATGCTTTGTTTGATCCTGGCACATCACACTCGTTTGTGTCTGCTCGCTTTGCTGACCTAGTTGATATGGAGTTGAAACCGTTGAGTGTGATTCTGCATGTTGCTACCCTGTTGAAAGATAATGTGTTGGTTTCGTTGGGCTATGCTGATTGTAAAATCGTAATTGGCAGTAGTAAAGAGAGTATAGACTTGGCTATGTTGCCCATATATGACTTTGATGTGATCATAGGAATGGATTGGTTGGGTAAGCTAAGGCAGTAATTGATTGTGGTAGTAGAATAATCTATTTCAACCCAGAAGGTTGCCCTAGTTTTGAATTTATGGGAAGTCGAGGAGGAACTTCGATCCCTTTAGTCTCGTCTCTTGAAGCGACAAAGCTAATAACTAGAAGATGTCAAGCTTATTTAGTCACAGTTATGGACACGACTACCGAGGAACCTAAACTAGAAAGTATTTTAGAAGTGTGTGAGTTTCCTGACATTTTTTCCCAAGAGTTACCAGGGTTGCCACTAGAGCGCAAAATTGAATTTGTGATCGAGTTAGCTCCCGAAACGAAGCCGATCTCGAAGGCACCCTATAGAATGTGCTTATCGAAATTGAAAGAGTCAAAGGTGCAAATGCAAGAATTACTGGATAAAGAATTTATTCAACCGAGTGCTTCACCTTGGGGAGCGCCAGTGTTGTTTGTCAGGAAAAAGGATGGGTCCTTGCGTTTATGCATCGACTATAGACAGTTGAATCAAGTGACTGTAAAGAATAAGAATCTACTGCCGATGATTGATGACTTATTTGATCAATTGCAAGGAGCTGCAATATTCTCAAAAATTGACCTGCGGATCGGGTATCATCAGTTGAGAATTAAGAAGGAATACATACTTAAGACTGCTTTTAGGACAAGGTATCGTCATTACGAATTCACTATGATGTCTTTTGGACTGACCAATGCTTCAGCTGCATTTATGGACTTGATGCATCAGGTGTTCAAGGAATTCTTGGATAGATTTGTTAGTCTTTATCGACGATATCCTGATTTACTCAAAGAGTAACGAAGAACACAAAGAGCATCTGAAGATTATCTTGCAGACCCTGAGGGAGCACTCGCTTTACGATAAGTTTAGTAAATACGAGTTCTAGTTGAATAAAGTGGCATTTTTGGGCCATGTAGTATCTGTAGAAGGAATTTCGGTGGATCCTGTGAAAATCGAAGCCGTTATGAATTGGCCTAGGCCTACTACGATCACGGAAGTCCGAAGTTTCTTAGGATTGGCGGGGTATTACAGACGTTTCGTGGAAAAATTTTCATCTATAGCCATTCCATTGACGAGATTGACTAAGAAAGAAACGAAGTTAGAATGGACGAATAAGTGGGAAAGGAGTTTCCAAGAGCTCAAACATCGATTAACAACCGCATCGGTATTGACGATTCCATCTGGACCTGGAGGCTACGAAATATATAACGATGCTTCACTAAAGGGACTGGGTTGTGTGCTAATACAACATGGAAGAGCGGTTGCCTACGTGTCCCGACAACTGAGACCGCACGAGTTGAATTATCCGAGTCATGATTTGGAACAGGCAGCAATCATCTTTGCTCTGAAAATCTGGAGGCATTATTTGTGTGGCAAGAAGTTCCAAATTTACACGGACCACTAAAGCCTAAATTATCTATTTTCCCAAAAGGAACTGAACATGAGGCAACGTCGATGGATGGAACTGCTTAAGAATTATGATTGCGACATATTATATCACCCCGGGAAAGCGAACAGAGTTGCGGATGTGCTTAGTCGGAAATCGAGTATTGCCTGCCTACTAGTAAAAGGGTGGTCGTTATTTGAAAATTTGAGGGATTCTGAATTCAGATTGGAAGTCTGTCAGCTATCCAGTTTGGTAGCCACACTGAGAATAGAACCAAGATCCAAGAAAGGGTAAAAGTCTTGTAGCATACGAACCCGAAAATTCAGAAAATCCTAGAGATTGACACAAAAAAAGGAAACCAGAGTTCCAAGTGTTAGAGGATGAATTTTGAAATTTCGAGGGCGTCTATGCGTACTAGAGGACGAAGATCTCAGAGAAAAGATTTTATCGGAGGCTCACAGAAGCAATTATAGTATCCACCCAGGTAGCACGAAAATGTACCAGAACTTACGGTAGCACTACTGGTGGAACGGGATGAAAGTGGATGTAGCGAAATATGTAGCAAAGTGCTTGACATGCCAGTAGACGAAAGCACAACATTGTAAGCCTGGTGGATTGCTACAACCCTTAGAGATTCCTGAATGGAAATGGGAGCACGTAACGATGAACTTTGTAATGGGACTACCAAGGAGCCAGAGAGGCCACGATTCTATTTGGGTAATCATGGATAGATTAACTAAGTTTGCACACTTCATTCTTGTGCGAAAGGACGTCGCAATGGATAGATATGTCAAATTGTATATGTGGCAGATAGTGAGACAACATGGAGTACCCGTGACGATTACATCGAACAGAGATCCCAAGTTCATAGCGAACTGCTGGAAGGGCCTTCAAGATGCCATGGGAACTTGACTATGATTTAGTACATCATACCATCCACAGACGAATGGATAATTGGAGAGGACGATTTAGACGCTCGAGGGTATGTTACGAGCGTGTGTTATAGATTTCAAAGGTGGATGGGAGGATCAACTGCATTTGGTGGAGTTTGCATATAAAAACAACTATCAGCAGAGTATTCGAATGGCACCTTTTGAGGCACTCTATGGAAGGGCTTGTAGGACGCCTATTTGCTAGGACGAAGTTGGAGAAAGAAGCATTACAAGCCTCGAGTTGGTAGAGCAATCAGTAGAGGCTGTGAAAATAATTCGAGATAGACTGAAGACCGCACAAAGTCGTCAGAAAAGCTATGCGGATAAGCGACGTAAACCTCTGAAATTTCAAGTGGGTGATCATGTTTTCCTTAAAGTGTCGCCGATGAGAGGATTATCTCGATTTGGAAAGAAAGAAAACTGAGTCCAAGATACGTAGGTCCATTTGAAATTTTGGAACGGATTGGGACCTTAGCCTACAGGCTTGCCTTACCGCCTAACTTGTCCCAAGTACACAACATCTTCCATGTATCAATGCTACGAAAATACGAGCAGGACCTGACGCATGTACTAGATTACAAGGTTATCAAAGTGGATGATAGAATACCCTACGTAGAAAAGTCAGTTAGGATCGAAGATTGAAAGGAGCATATTCTAAGAAATAAGACGATTCCATTGGTTAAAGTCGTTTGGGAGCACCATGGAACCGAAGGCACTACGTGAGAAAGCGAGGAAACAATGAGGCATCAATACCCCCATTTGTTTGAGTAGCTGGGTTTATTGTAAATTTCGAGGACAAAATTTTTGTAAGGGTGGAAAAGTTGTGACATTCTGATTTTCCTGTCAATTCGAGACTTATTAATGAGAATATATCTAACGATGCGTTTTAGTCGTATCTCGCTCGGATCTAATCAATCTCGAGTTAACTGACCAAAAGGAAAAGAATGACGTAAGACAAGGTACGTGGACCTAGGAAACTCAAATAGGAAATGGTACTTTGACCAAAAGGATTGTCGAGAGGACATTTAGAGCCATAAAAGACCGATCTAAGAACAATTAAGGAATGCATTGCTAGCATTATACAATTGAAGCGCAGGTGATGCCGCTTAACCAACGTATAATTTGTAAAATTTTCCTAAATTGAAACGATGACGATCGAGACCATCGAAACTAGTAATAGACCCTCGCAATTATATGACAACCAAAGTTGCCATGAACTAACGAGCCCTAAGTGTGATATGAATCACAGAGTCGATACGCATAACGTCTGCAAAAGCCACTCATCAGTTCGGGATAGGCTGGAATCACATTTGATAGAGAAATGATTCAGAGACGAGTCTCGAAATTAGAAAATGAAAAATCAAGAATTCCAACGTTATAATTGGATTGGACGTCGCCTCATCAAAGGAAATTTGAATTAGAAAAATGACGTTTCGAACGTTGAGGGTGAAATTACCATTTTGCCCCTCAAGTTATGATCTTGCTTTAATAAATGGATAAGGGCATTTTGGTCAATTACAATATCCCCATGGTTGTCGAAAATTAGAGAAAATGACAGCCCTTGGATGAGCCCTTGATTGACTAGTGGACAAGTGTCATTGGATTAGGCTTTGGCATTTATTAACTCACTTTTAACCTACCATTTCTTGTGTTGACCAAGCTAAAATGGTGTATAGCTTCTTTCAACCAAGAATCACCTCCCCTTGGTCTTCATCTTCATCACTTCTTCTTCTTCTTCTTCCGCCGATCCAGCCACGTCTACCATGTTCTGTCCGCCGCTTCGCTACCGTCGAGCGCCTCCTCTGGCGACTTCCAGCCGTCAAGCCGATCAACAGCGTCTTCTTCACCCTCTTGCCGACCACCTCCAAGTGGTAGCTCGGCATTTGACCCATCGAGAAGCACCGGCCAGCAGTTTTCCCGCAAGTCGACGGAATCCATCGCAGTTGGAGGTAAGTCGCCGTTTGAGTTCTGTAAGACTTTGATTTGTCTCAAATTTTCGGCTAAATTTTGTAGACATCTAGGGCACTCATATACTGAGTTGTGGTAAAAATTTAGGATGAATTTGATGGAGTTTTGACAATAAATGGGTGTTGTGTTTGAAGGGCAGAAACTGACCCGGCGAGGACTTGGAGGAACCGAACTCGTTCGTAGATCATTTGACGTCACCTTGATTTCAAACTTTCGGTGAGACTTCCCAACATGTAGAACTATGTTTTAGAAAGTATATTAGCAGATAATTGAGGATTTAGAATCGTTTATGGGCTGATTAGTTAAGAACTAAACAGAACCGAAAAATGCCATGTCCGGTTCTGTTCTTGCCGAGATCATGGGGGGCTGTTTGGGATTCAATTGAGCTCAAATTTCACCGTTGAGACGTACTAGATTGTCGATGGATGTGTTATTAAGGTTTATACTTGATGGTTCGATGATTGGACGAAGAAATATTGACGAAACGGATGGAATCCTCTTAGGTACAAAGCTGCCCTGTTTTGGACTCTTTGGGGCCGAACCTTTGAAGTGCTTAGAGGAGGATTTTTATCGATTTAAGCTCAAGATAAGAAGTTCATAAACCTTGGCTAGGAAGATTGGACTCGACTGGATGAGTTAGTGGTGAATTTGGTGGATTTTCGTGAGATTATTGTACGTTTGTCCAAGGTTCGTTTTCGTGGATTGGTGATTGCTTGAATGCTTGCTAGATGCATATGCCATGAGTTGATTACCACATTTGAATGATGAATTTGACTATCTCGCATGCCATAGATATTTTGCTCGTTGCATGAGCTTGTACTTGATCATAAAGTCTTGAATTGTAATGAATGTTTGGCATGTTTGAGAAACTTATGATACCCTGAGGCGTTGAGACGCGGGGTTGTGTTAAACTGTACGCTGATACGTTGAGACGCAGGGTTGAAATAGCCAATGTCCTGATGCGTTGAGACGTGGGATAAGATTTGACATGTGTCGACACAGGCCTGGAATGAAATTGAAAACATGATGCGTTTACACGGGTTTGTCAATTGGATGGTCTGAGGAATGATTACGCGGACCGAGCCTGTGGCGTTTTAAACATGGGTGTAAATTTGAGGAAGTTCGAAGGGTGGAGCGTGTGGCTTGAATTTGTACTATATGCCTGACTCGATCGACAAGTTATGATGCCCCGTTTTGTGATTGATGATCGCTTACATCATTGTGACATATTTGACTGATGAGTGCCGTATGATGTTGTCTGTGTATTCTTGTTCATGATTGCATTCATCTGAGTGTATAGTCGGCCTGACTTAGGGTTAGGACCTATTTTACTAAGATGTGAATCTCACCTCGTTGCGGGACCCCATTTTCAGATCCTAGACCATGAGGAGCTGCCGACCAGAGTAGGTGACCCGAAGGAAATGACTGCGTATTTTGACGAGTTTCCGGACGGACGGAGAATTGTGTACGTTAGAAAGTGTACAGTAGTTTGGGTCGATGAGGGTGAATATGACTAGAAGCCTCATAGGTTTAAGGCTTGGCTTCGTAGGGTAGGCAAGGTTACTACTGGACCACTGAATTCCACTAAGGTACCCCATAGGGTTATTCCTAGTTGGTATCATCCCACTCGAGATTCTGTGGAGGTCGAAGGATCTGTAGCTGGTTCGAGGAACATTCCCGAGAGGACCCTAACCTTGGAAGACGCCGATGAAGTGATTGAGATCGAAGCCTCAAAGGGTAATCTGGTGGAGCAGCCAGAGGACAAGACGATGGATGATACCGTAGAGGTACGCTCTAAGACTTTCTTGGAGTACGAGCCTACCGAGGATGCCAAGAAGACAGACGACTCCAGCAGTTTGACTTAGTGGTTTCTAACTTGCTGTAGTTTTCTTTTAATGAAGGTCTCGTAGGCCAGTTTCTCTTGAAGACTTGTTTTGGATTTCTTTTGACGTAGTACCGTTACCCCGGCCCATCTACAGGACTAGTTCTCCTACGCTTTTGTACGAACTCTTGGAATGTTATGTATACATATTATGTTCTCACTATCCAGGTTCCCATGGATGTTTGTACGGAGGAGTATATGATATCGCTTCCGCATGCTTCTTCTAGTGTGCATCTATCACGCCCCGCACCCCAGGCACGAGCACGCGGCTCCCTGCAAGCAAACCAAATATCTCTCGTGGTCCCAAAATCCACACATAAGTCGAGAGACGTATAATTTACATAGCAAACGGAAGCGACAACAATAAAACTCCTCCCTACAAAATAAAATGGGACCTGATTAGCGTGAATACTGTCTTGCATAAAATCCATGAGTTCGTACATACACAAGGCCACTAAATCGGCTAAAACGAGGGGGCGACAAGATAAGTACACAAAAGGGTCCATCACCGACATCTAATAAGAAACAGAGTCAGGATCGTCGTCAAAAGATCAACTCGCAAGGTGGGAGCCCCTAAGACGAGCTGCTAGAGTCCTCGATCTCCTCTGCGTCCTCCGTGGGCTCGTACTCTGAGAAGGTCTCCGAGCGAACCTCGATGGTGTCCTCCATGGTCTCCTCAGCAGACGGCTCCTCCATATCCTCCTCAGTCGCCTCGACCACTATGACCTCCTCCTCCGTGCTCTCCAGGGTCGGAGTCCTCTCAAGTCCGTTCCTCGAACCGACAACTAACTACTCAGCCAGCTCTAGGTCCCGGGCGGGGTGGCACCAACTAGGGATCACTCCCTAGGGCACCTCATTATGCTTTAGCGGCCCGGTAGACACATCTTCGACCTTCCTAAACCAAGCCTCATACCTATGAGGCTTCCAACTAGTACTACCCTCGTCTACCCAAACCACAGTACACTTCCTGACATAAATGGTTCCCTACCCGTCAGGGAACGCCTCAAAATAGACGATCATCTCCTTGGGGTCACCAAAACGAATAGGCCACATCTTCAAGGCCTAAGATCTGTAAAAAAAAAAATAAGATCCCCAACGGGGTGAGATTTACATCTCAGTAAAAGAATCATAACCCTAGGTTAGATCGACAGTCCACTTAGGCAGTCACAAAAACTAGTACTCCACATAATTCATATTCATAGGTATATGAGGCGATGCAATTATAGATAACGACACACAAATGTCAGACAAACAGTCATGGCATAATAACACATTCAGATGATCATGTACAACTCACCATGCCACATCTCCACTTCCACACTTCACACCTGCCTCAATCTCATGCCCGCGTTTAGAACGCATCAGAATCGGTCCGTGTAAACGCATCAGACCTTCATTGACAACCCGCGTAAACGCATCAGGTTTCAATGTTACTCCAGGCCAGTGTCGACACATCACAACTCCGTCCCGCGTTTTAACGTATTAGGACTATGGCCTTCTCAACCTCGCGTCTCATACGCATGAGGGTGCCATACAACTCCAACCCCGTGCCTCAGCGCCTCAAGGTATCCCTCACACCACCCTGCGTCTCATACGCCTCAAGGTACTACCATGTCACACTCACGCCATGATTCTTATTCAAATCACACACATAATGCCAAGTGCAACTCAAGCACAATTCATATACCCATGGCATGCAAGACATTCCAATACACATTCAAATGTGACCAATTACTCAAGACACAAGCATAATCAAACATTTGAGTCATTTATACTCATTTAGCATGCACAAAGATCAATCACATTAAGCCTCTCACGAATCGATCTAAATTTCACCTGACTCGCCCAATTGAGTCCAATCTTCCTATCATAGTTTTAGGATTCTCTTGCCTCAAGCTTGATGCCACAAAAATCCTCTCGTCAAGCCCTCAACAAATCGGTATCAATGGTCCAAGAACAAACCCACCGCACAACCTAGGAAATTCCAACCAATTGTCAATTTCTCTTGTCCAATTCACCCATCCATGAACCGCCAACCTTACTAACATGATCCTCAACATCCTAGCATGTTCCATTGATGAATTTGAGACTCAAAACCAATCAATAACAACCTCCACAAAATCGATTTACACATAACCGAACCGGGCTATTTTCGGTTCTGTGTAAACCGAGATTATCCAGCCCTTAAACTACTCCAAATCCATCATTTATTTAATAACCTAATTATTAACATGTATATCTAAGGGTCTAAGAGGCTCACCGAAGATTTGGAGCCTAGTCGTCGTCAGAAACCCTTTGGAAGTCGCTAGTTTCCTCAAGTCCTTAAATCGGCAGTTTCTGTCCAACAGTCACAAGACTCATTTGGGGTCAAAACTCTATCAAATTAACCTCAACATTTTACCACAGATCACTAAACGAGTCCACTAGGTCTCCACAAAATTTGGCCAAAAAATTCAAATGTTAAGAGGACCTACGGAGTTCTAACGGCAGCTTACCTCCAGCTGCGACGATTTCCGTCGACTTCCAGGAGAATGGCTGGCCAAAGCTCCTCGATGGGTCAATCGACTTGCTTCCACTTCAAGGATGTCGAAAAAAGGTCGAGCAAGGTGTGGGTGGTCGGCTCGCCCGCTAAAGGTCGCCAGAAGTGGTCATCGGTGGTGGTGAATAGACGGGGCAAGAGAGGTTGGCGAGCAGGTGAGGAAGAAGAAGAAGAACAGGAAGCTCTCGGCACTTTGGGGTGATGGTCGGCCAAGTGAGAGGTGAGGGAGAGAGAGAAGTGTTTATGCAAATCTCAAGGTCAAAGGGTTGAATGGTAGTTGTGAAAAAGTGGACATGACCACTCTTTGGCTAATCTATTGACACTTGTCCTAAGTGTCATTCAAGCTTCATCCAATGGCCATAATCCTTCTCTTTTTCGGCAGCCTCGGGGTGATTAAAAGACCAAAATGCCCTCCTTCAATTGCATAAGTAAGGCTAAAGCTTTGAGGGGCAAAATGATAATTTTACCCCCGACGTCTGAAACGTCGTTTTTCTCATTTCAATATTCTTCGATAAGGCGATGGCCAATCCAAACATGACGTTGAAATTCTTGATTCTCCATTTTCAATTTTTAAGACTCGTTTCTAATCGTTTTTTCTATCAGACGTGGTTCCAGCCTATCCCGAACCGACGAGCGGCTTTTGCAGACGTTACGCGTATCGACCCTATGATTCATATCACATTTAGGACTCATCGATTCATGTCGACTTTGGTTGTCATGTAATTGTGAGGGTCTATTACTAGTTCCTATGGTCTCGATCGTCACTGTCCGATTTAGAAAAATTTTGCAAATTATATATTGGTTAAGCGGCATCACCCGCACTCCAATCATATAATGTTAGCAATGCATTCCTTAATCGTTTTTAGATCGGCCTTTTGTGGTCCTAAATGTCCCCTCGACAATCCTTATGGTCAAAGCGTCATTTCCTATTCGAGTTCCCTAGGTCCACGTACCTTGTCTCACGTTAGCCTTTCCTTTTTGGTCAGTCAACTCAAATTGATCAGATTCAAGCGAAATATGACTGAAATACATCGCTAGATATACTTCTCATTAATGAGTCTGAAAATGACTGGGAAATCAGAATGTCACAACTCTTTCCCTCTTACAAAAATTCGTCCCCGAAATTTACATCAAACTTAATTACTCAAATAAATGAGGGTATTGTCGCCTCATCGTCTCTTCATTTTCCCACGTGGCGCCTTCGGTTCCATGGTGCTCCCACACCACCTTGACCAATGGAATCTTCTTATTCCTGAGGATTTGCTCCTTCCGATCCTCGATCCTGATCGGCTTCTCCACGTAAGATACCCGGTCGTCCACTTCTATGACTTCGAAGTCCAGCACATGTGTTGAGTCTGGTTCATATTTCTGCAGCATTGACACGTGGAAGACATTATGCACCTGGGATAGATTAGGCGGCAAGGCAAGCCTGTAGGCCAGGGTCCCAATCCGCTCTAGTATCTCAAATGGACCCACGTACCTTGGGCTCAGTTTTTCCTTCTTCCCAAATCGCCACAATCCCCTCATTGGTGACACTTTGAGGAAGACATGGTCCCCTACTTGAAATTTCAAAGGCTTACGCCGTTTATCCACATAGCTCTTCTGACGACTCTATGCCGTCTTCAGTCTATCCCGAATTATTTTCACTGTTTCCATCGATTGCTCTACTAACTCTGGGCCTGTGATACTCCTTTCTCCAACCTCATCTCAGTAAATCGGGGTTTTGCAGGCCCTTCCATAAAGTGCTTCAAATGGTGCCATTTGAATGCTCTGCTGGTAACTATTATTGTACCCGAATTCCACCAAATGTAGGTGATCTTCCCATCCACCTTTAAAATCTATGACGCATGCTTGTAGCATGTCCTCAAGCGTCTAAATCGTCCTCTCCGACTATCCGTCCGTCTATGGATTGTACGCCGTGCTAAACTGCAGTCGGGTTCCCATGGCTTCTTGAAAGCTTTTCCAAAGTTTACAGTGAACTTGGGATCTCTATCTGAGGTAATTGTCACGGGTACTCCATGCAGTCTCATTATCTACCTCATGTACAGTTCGGAGTATCTATCCATTGCGAAATCCTTTCGCACAAGGATGAAGTGTGCGGACTTAGTCAATCTGTTCACGACTACCCATATAGAATCGTGACCTCTCTGGCTCCTCGGGAGTCCCATCACAAAATCCATAGTTATATGCGCCTACTTCCATTCCGGAATCTCCAGTGGCTGTAATAATCCTCCAGGCTTACAGTGTTGTGCTTTCACTTGCTGGCATGTCATGCACTTTGCCAAATACTTTACTACATCTACTTTCATCCCGTTCCACCAGTAGTGCTGACGCAAGTTCTGATACATCTTTGTACTTCCCGAGTGGATACTATAATTGCTCCTGTGAGCCTCTGACAAAATCCTTTCCCTGAGTCATTTGTCCTTTGGCACGCATAAACGTCCTCGGAACTTCAGGATTTCGTCCTCTGACACCTAAAACTCTGGCTTTCTCTTTGTCACGTCCATCTTCAGAATTTTTTGAATTTTCGGGTCCGTAGACTATGAGGTCTTTATTCCTTCCTGGACCTCAAGTTCTACCCTCAATGTAGCCATCAAATTGGACAACTGGCAAACTTCTAGTTTGAACTCAGAATCTCACAAGTTCTCGATCATTGACCAACCTTTTACTAACAGACCCGTGATGCTTGACTTCTGCTACTCTGTTTGCCTTCCCAGGATGATACAGTATGTCACAATCATAATCCTTGAGCAGCTCCATCCACCGACGTTGCCTAATATTCAGCTCTTTCTGGGAAAACAGATACTTCAGGCTCTGGTGGTCGCTATAAATCTGAAACTTCTCGCCACACAGGTAATGTATCCAGATCTTCAGGGCAAAAATAATTGCTGCTAACTCCAGACCATGCGTTGGGTAGTTCATTTCGTGTGGTCTCAACTGTCGGGATGCGTAGGCCACTACTGTTCCATGCTGCATTAGCACGCAACCCAATCCTTTCAACGAGGCATCGCTGTATATCTCATAGGTCCCTGGTCCTGATGGAATTGTTAACATTGGTGCGGTTGTCAACCGAAGCTTGAGCTCTTGGAAACTCCTTTCACATTTGTCTATCCATTCAAACCTTGTTTCCTTCTTCGTCAACCGCGTCAATGGGATGGCTATGGATGAGAATTTCTTCACAAAACGTCTATAGTATCCTGCCAGTCCCAAGAAACTTCTGACTTTAGTAACCGTAGTAGGCCTAGGCCAATTTGTTACTGCTTCTATCTTTATGGGATCCACTGCGATCCCTTCTTCAAATACCACATGATCAAGAAATGCTACCTTATTCAGCCAGAACTCGCATTTACTCAGCTTCGCGTAGAGTGAATGTTCCCTCAAGATCTGCAGGACAATCCTTAGGTACTCCTCATGTTCTACGTCACTCCTGGAGTAAATCGGGATATCGTCAATAAAGACTATGACGAATCTATCCAGGAATTCCTTAAATACTCGATGCATCAAATCCATGAATGCGGCTGGAGCATTGGTCAATCCAAAAGGCATCACTGTGAACTCATAATGACCATACCTCGTCCTAAAAGCAGTCTTAGGTATGTCTTCCTTCTTGATCCTCAACTGGTGATACCCGGTCCTCAGGTCAATCTTTGAGAATACCGCCGCTCCTTGCAACTGGTCAAACAGATCGTCGATTCTCAACAGTGGGTATTTATTCTTCATTGTTACCTGGTTCAACTGTCTATAGTCGATGCATAAGCGCAAGGACCCATCCTTCTTCCTTACGAATAACACCGGTGCTCCCTACGGCGAAGCACTCGGTCGGATAAATCCTTTATCCAGCAGTTCCTGCATCTGCACCTTTAACCCTTGCAGTTATGACAGGGACATCCTATAAGGTGCCTTTGACATCGGCTCCGTTCCAAGAGCTAACTATATCACAAATTCTATCTCTCGCTCCGGCGGCAATACTGGCAACTCTTGGGAAAAAACGTCAAGGAACTCACACACTACCGGGATACTCTCTAATTTTGGCTCCACGGCAGTCGTGTCCATCACTGCAACTAAGTATGCCTGACACCCTTCAGACATCAACTTTGTCACCTCAAGAGATGAGACTAAGGGAATCGAGATCCCTCCTTGACTTCCCACGAATTCAAAACTAGGGCGGTCTTCTGGGTAGAAACGAATTATCCTACTACCACAATCTACCACTGCCCCCTGCTTATCCAACCAATCCATCCCTATGATCACATCAAAATCATACATGGGCAGTACAGCTAAATCAATACTCTCTTTACTCCCTCCAATCACAATTTCACAGTCAGCACAGCCCAAAGAAACCGGTATATTATCCTTTAACGGAGCAGCAACATGCAGAATTATACTCAACGGTTTTAACTTCATGCCCACCAAATCAGCAAATTGAGCAGACACAAACGAATGCGTGGCACCAGGATCAAATAATGCATATGAGCTTGGTCACACAAGTAAACCATAATTGTGACCACGCCTGGTGCTTCCTCCGCCTCTCTACGGGCTACTGCATATACCCTTCCCTAGGCCAGTGGTCGATTATGCTCGACCTGAGGAATGGCAGTCAACAGTCCAGCTTGTGGTCTCTATCCTTGAGGTCGACTCGTCGAAGCTTGATTCGAGCACGTCCTCATCTGGTGGCCCATCTGACCACACTTAAAACAAGCTCCAGTCCTCATTGGGCATGGCCCATTTACATGCCTCCTGCCACAAAGGCGACAACTCCAGTTCATGGGATTCGGCGACTTCACAATATTTTTCCTTACTGGAGGCACGAAACGCCTATTGCCCACCATCGGTCTCTTGCCCATCTGGCGGCTATCTCAGAATGGTATAAACCGCGATCCAGTTGCGGTATTCCTCTCCTTTAAGTCTCTTTCTATCACCTGGCCTCGCTCATATATTTCCTTATAAGTCCTCAGGTTTAGGGCTATCATTTGACTGCGGAGCTCAGGCCTCAATCCGTCCCGAAATCTCCGTGCTTTCTCCTAAGGATCCTCTACAGATTAAGGTGCGTACCTCGACAGTCTGGAGAACTCGGCCTCATACTGGTCCACCGTCAGCTGGTTCTGACGCAGCTGTAAGAATTCCACTTGTTTCCTTTCCCTAGCCGTCTCCGAGAAGTATTTGTTATTGAACGCCGTCTTAAAGGCATCCCAAGTCATGGTCGTTCCTTCAGGGAAAACTCCATTCTTGGTGGCAACCCACCAATCGTTTGCCGTACCCTCCAGCTGGTACACTGCTAGCAGCACCTTCTCTTCATCCGTGCACCTCAAGACTCCAAAAGCTTTCTCCAACTTCTCAATCCACCTGGATGCTAGCTCGGGATCTCCAGTCCCGTCGAACTGGGTCGACTTCAGCTTTATGAGTTGTTCCACTAACTGACCCATTTGTCTGGCCACGACGATTTCCTCTTGGGCATTCACTGCCTCATTGCCTTGGCCTTGCTCATCCTGGTTTCCATTGCCACCGTTGCTGCCGTTGTTGGCGTTAACGCCAGCTATGGCAGCTCCTACTGCCTGGGCTATGGCAGCATCCCTATCCTGGGTCTGCTTGTCAATGAGGTCGCCAATCCTCTCTAGCGCCCTCAGCACGCCATCCATCCTTGGATCTTCTGCTACAGGCGGCCTCGAGCTAGAGGCTCCGCCTTTGGGCTTTCAAATCTTCTCGATGGATTGCTCATCCTTATATTCTTCTACTGAGCCTGGTCCACTACAAGTTCATCAAGGAATTAGTACTTACTCATTCATCCAAATTCAGAGCTACTAACTACTCCTTAACAAAAATAGTTATAACAAAACAGTCCTCCACACAATAAACTCCTGAAACATTTCAACAAGTAGCCCATGGCCACTCCTCAGTTCCATTTACTACAACGGTTCACTAAAACCAACCATACTCATTCATTTAACCGGCCAAAGTCCAATCACCAGTGCCGAGTCACATGTTATGCATCCTATATCTTATCCTAACCAGTTTCCAAAGGTCTCGCTACTCGTCCTTGTCCCAACTGAATCCTCCTTATTACTCCAGTCCTCAATCAACTTTGGGTCGAGCTGACCTTGCTTTGACACCAAGCAAACGGGGATGTCACGCCCCGGGCATGAGCACGTGGCTCCCTACAAGAAAACCAAATATTTCTCACAATCCCAAGATCCACACATAAGTCGAGAGACGTATAATATACATAGCACACGGAAGAGACAACAATAAAACTCCTCCCTATAAAATAGAATAGGACCTGGATAGTGTGAATACTATCATACATAAAATCCATGAGTTTGTATAGACACATGGCCACTAAATCCGCTAAAATGAGGGGGTGACGGAGTAAGTACACAAAAGGATCAATCACCGACATCTAATAAGAAACAGGGTTAGGATTGCCGTCAAAAGATCAACTAGCAAGGTGGGAGCCCCTAAGACGAGCTGCTAGAGTCCTCGGTCTCCTCTGCGTCCTCCGTGGGCTTGTACTTCGAGAAGGTCTCCGAGCGAACCTTGATGGTGACCTCCATGGCCTCCTCAGCAGACGACTCCTCCAGATCCTCTTCAATCGCCTCGACCATTATGACCTCCTCCTCCGTGCTCCCTAGGGTCGAAGTCCTCTCAGGTTCGTTCCTCGAACCGATAACTGACCCCTCAGCCTGCTCTAGGCCTCGAGCGGGGTGGCACCAACTAGGGATCACTCCCTGGGGCACCTTATTGGGCTTCAGCGGCCTAGTAGACACATCTCCGACCTTCCTAAACCAAGCCTCATACCTATGAGGCTTCCAACTAGTACAATCATCATCTACCTAAACCACAGTACACTTCTTGACATAAATAGTTCCCTACCCGTCAAGGAACTCCTCAAAATAGACGATCATCTCCTTGGGGTCACCAACAAGAATAGGCCACATTTTAAGGCCTAGGATCTGTAAAAAAAAATGGGGTCCCCAACGGTGTGAGATTTACATCTCAGTAAAAGAGTCCTAACCCTAGGTTAGGCCGACAGTCCACTTAGGCAGTCACAAAAACTAGTACTCCACATAATTCATATTCATAGATATATGAGGCAATGCAATTATAGATAACGACACACAAATGTCAGACAAACAATCATGGCATAATAACACATTCAAATGATCATGCACAAATCACCATGCCATATCTTCACTTCCACCCTTTACACCTGCCTCAATCTCATGCCCGCGTTTAGAACGCATTAGGCTCAATCCGCGTAAACGCATCAGACCGTCATTGACAACCCGCATAAGCGTATCAGATTTCAATGTTACTCCAAGCCAGTGTCGACACATCACAACTCCGTCCCGCATTTTAACGCATCAAGACTATGGCCTTCTCAACCCCGCGTCTCATACGCATCAGGGTGCCATACAACTCTAACCCCGCGCCTCGGCGCCTCAAGGTATCCCTCATACCACCCCGCGTCTCATACGCCTCAGGGTACTACCATGTCACACTCATGCCATGATTCTCATTCAAATCACACACATAATGCTAGGTGCAACTCAAGCACAATTCATATACCCATGGTATGCAAGACATTCCAATACACATTCAAATGTGACCAATTACTCAAAACACAAGCATAATCAAACATTTGAGTCATCTCTACTCATTTAGCATACACAAAGATCAATCACATTAAACCTCTCACGAATCGATCTAAATTTCACCTGACTCGCCCAATTGAGTCCAATCTTCCTATCATAGTGTTAGGATTCCCTTACCTCAAGTTTGATGCCACAAAAATCCTCTCCTCAAGCCCTCAACAATTTGGTCTCAATGGTCTAAGAACAAACCCACCGCGTAACCTAGAAAATTCCAACCAATTGTCAATTTTTCTTATCCAATTCACCCATCCATGAACCACCAACCTTACTAACATGATCCTCAATATCCTAGCATGTCCCATTGATGAATTTGAGACTCAAAATCAACCAATAACAACCTCCACAGAACCAGTTTACACAGAACCGAATCGGGCTATTTTCGGTTCTGTGTAAATTGAGATTATCCAGCCCTTAAACTACTCCAAATCCATCATTTATTTACTAACCTACTTGCTAACATGTATATCTAAGGGTCTAAGAGGCTCACCGAAGATTTGGGGCCGAGTCATCGCCGGAAACCCTTTGGAAGTCGCCGGTTTCCTCAAGTCCTTAAACCGGCAGTTTCTGTCCAATAATCACAAGACCTATTTGAGGTCAAAACTCCATCAAATTAACCTCACATTTTTACCACAGATCACTAAACAAGTCCCCTAAATCTTCACAAAATTTGACCAAAAAATTCAAACGTTAAGAGGCTCTACGGAGTCCTAACGGCAGCTTACCTCCAGCTGCAACGGTTTCCATTGACTTCCGGGAGAATGGCTGGCCGTAGCTACTCGATTGGTCAATTGACTTGCTTCCACTTTGAGGATGTCAGCAAGAGGTCGAGCAAGGTGTGGGTGATCGGTTCGCTGGCTAAAGGTCGTCGAAAGTGGACGTCGATGGCTGCGAATGGACGGGGCAGAAGTGGTTGGGGAGCAAGTGAGGAAGAAGAAGAGGAAGAGGAAGCTCTCGGCACTTTGGGGTGATGGTCGACAAGTGAGAGGTGAGAGAGAGAGAGAGAGAGAAGTGCATATGCAAATCTCAAGGTCAAAGGGTTGAATGGTAGTTGTGAAAAAATGGACATGACCACTCTTTGGCTAATCTATTGACACTTGTCCTAAGTCTCATTCAAGCTTCATCCAATTGCCATAATCCTTTCTCTTTTTCGACAGCCTTGGGGGTGATTAAAAGACCAAAATGCCCTCCTTCAATTGCATAAGCAAGGCTAAAGCTTTGAGGGGCAAAATGGTAATTTTACCCCCGACGTCCAAAACGTCATTTTTCTTATCCAATATACTTCGATAAGGCGACGACTAATCCAAATATGACGTTGAAATTCTTGATTCTCCATTTTCAATTTTTAAGACTCGTTTCTGATCGTTTTCTCTATCAAACATGATTCCAACCTACCCCGAACCGACGGGCGGCTTTTGCAAACGTTACGTGGCGACTTTGGTTGTCATGTAATTGTGAGGGTCTATCACTAGTTCCTATAGTCTCAATCGTCACTGTCCAATTTAGAAAAAATTTACAAATTATACATTAATTAAGCGGCATCACCCGCGCTCCAATCGTATAATGCTAGCGATGCATTCCTTAATCGTTCTTAGATCAGCCTTTTGTGGTTCTAAATGTTCTCTCGACAATCCTTATGGTCAAAGTGTCATTTCCTATTCAAGTTCCCTAGGTCCACGTACCTTGTCTCGCGTTAGCCTTTCCCTTTTGGTCAATCAACTCAAATTGATCAAATTCGAGCGAGATATGACTGAAACACATTGCTAGATATACTTCTCATTAATGAGTCTAAAAATGACTAGGAAATCGAAATGTCGCAGCATCTCTCGATAACTGAATCATACGACTTGAGAGTTCGCATGCAGTGAGTCGCACGCCCGTACCCAGGGTGCGGGGCGTGACAGAACTTGCATATTTACTAAGATTGATTTTAAAAGTAACTATCATCAGATTATGATGAAAGAATGAGATGAATAGAAAACTACATTTAAGACTAAGTATGGGTTGTATGAGTGGTTAGTCATGTCGTTTGGTTTAATTAATGTACCTAGTATTTTCATGCGACTTATGAATCATGTTCTACGAGCTTTTATTGGTCGATTTGTGGTTGTTATTTTGATGATATCCTGATATATAATCGGAGTCTTGATGATCATATTGAATATGTGCAAGCTGTTTCGTAGGTTTTAAGGAACAAGCAATTATATGCTAACATAAAGAAGTGCTCTTATTTCTGTTCCAAAAGTATTTCTGTTTCTCAAAAGTATTCCCAGAACTCTTTGGGAACACTTTTTTACCATAAGCGTTTCTATTCTCAAAGTGTTCTCGAAACACTTTGGGAACAGAAACACTTTTTCTAGAATATTACCATACGTAGTTTAATAGATGAACTTCTACGTCAAAGTTTGAGAAATATGTATATCCAAAGAGATGCTCTTCGCAAAGTTTGCCTAAAAGGATTCATCTGGGGTGTTCTCATTTTCATCCTTGGTGAAGGAGACCTGAGGCACATGGCGCACACACGCAGCGGCTGATAGAGATGTGCCAGCGCGTGTGCATCGTCCGACGATAGACGGAGGGGTACAATGACCTATGCAGCATCGACACCCTTCATAGGTGTCGGTGTCGATGTCGGTGTCCAACTTGTGTCGAACACGGGCACGCGGCCGACACACGTCCGACAAGTGTTGACTGCGTCTTGGGATTTTGACACGCGGTCAACGCGTCAGACACGTGATTTCTAAATATTTTTTAAAAGACGCAATATTTGGAAGTTTGGTCAATGCTCGAGCGTCTTCACTGACATGCAAGTGGGCCTAGAGCGACTCTTGAAAGGGTCCAACCATAATGGTGGGTCTTTTCACTGAAAATTTAATTTGAAATAAACCTCCATATCCATTTATTGGCATTTTAAAAAGCCACCCCACTTATTATCCTCATTAAGCAATCAATGTGGGACTGTTTTCTTTAAGTGGTAAATCTCAAAGTGCCATCATTAGCTTTTTAAAAAGACTTAATGTTTATCTCTCTATCCCTCGTTACTAATGTGAGATCAATTATACACTTATGATTCAAAGTGTAAATGATGACAAAATCAATAAATTATTGCTTTCATCGATTTTCAGCATATGAAAATTATTTTGGCTTTATTTATTTTTATATTTAACAATATATATTTAACACAATGTGTCCCCGACGCGTCGGATTTTTCTATTTTTAAGAAATAGTGTGTTGGTATATCGTGTTATGTCGTGTCTGCGTGCCAATATCGATGTCAGTGCTACTTAGGCAACCACTCTATTTTTTTGTATTGATGAAAGCTATCCAAATATTTAATCAAAACTAACGTTCATAGAAGAAAATACATAAAAATGGCGAAAACCGTAACATTCATTGTGGTCGTCAAACGCTGCCACCGCCGTGGCACATGGGGGAGCATGTGAGAGTTTCCGACGTCTGTCGGAGACATACGACCAGTCAAAACGCTCGTGTCAATGAGAAGGGTATAGTTGATGGGTGAAGGGTGAAGTTTCCGAGGAATTGTGTGTTTTATCTAGGCTTCTCTCTTGACAATTTGTTAGGACAGGCCAATTTATGCTGTGCCTCCTCGCAAGATATTGCTCATAAAGAAATTTAAAAAACAAAATGATATAAGCCAAGTTCCATGTGCTAACGGCACATGTAGGACACTTAATTCACCAAGATTTCTCTTTGGAAAGGATTTAATCTCCGATACTTCGTTTGGTCGTCTTAACGTTCATGGTACAGAAACCGGACAGGTCCAAAAAGAAATAATTAACACAGACTTAGTGAATGACGATAGTTTTGGTCAATCTTAAATTGAACTCCGCCAATTCTATGGCCCTAATCTTCATAGATCTGATCCTTTTCCTCATACACACAACGAAATTAAAGTTCAGGAATCTCCACAAATATGGAAAATGTCGGTTAAGCGTACGACTTTCTCTTGTTAAGAGGGTGGCGAAATTACTTAGTTTGATATAGATTCATTTTCTTTGGTCCCTTCTTTTTCAAATTGTGGGAAGGTTTTTTCTCCAGGCATCTTTACTTTGTAAAAAGGTTTAGTGCTGTGCACAAGTAGCATCACAATCAGGATGAAGCCTAAATGTTGTCAGCCTCGCCAGATCGCCTCTGGCCGGTCGCAACCCGTTAGAAAAAGGGAGAGAAGAAGAGAAAAAGAAGAAAAGAAAAAAAAAAAGAGGAAAAAATAAAAAAAATAATTAAAAAAATTGGAAAAAAATATCAAAACATTATTAAAAATCGTCACGTTAGTGCAGACTAGCCAAAATTGGATGGATGTATTGAATTGACATAAACGCAAAAAGTTTAGGACTCAATTAGCATAAAAAATTATTTATAACTGAATTGGCATAATAGTAATAAGTTTAGGTCTTTTTTGGTAATTTTTCCTAAACTCAAATGCCAGCACCTAGATGTGGATAGATTTTAATGACTTACTGCCAAAATCCTGAAGTTTTGCATAAAAAAATGGTTTATAACTAAATTGGCATAATTGTAATAAGATAAATGCCTCAAACTATAAAGATTGAGTTATTTCTTACTAGAAAGATAATCCTCTATTTCATCCGTGTGTAAACCACTTCTCAACTGTTGATGCATTAGGTACGCGTTTTAATAGTCAAGATATTGTTGAGATGCTCATAGGAATACCTTGTTGGGTTCAAGATCGATATCAACTCTCCGATTTACTTCTACTTTCAACGTACCAGATCAGCCCCACCGTGATTTCATGCGATTCCTTTCTATCATGTTTTGAATTTGCGTAATCCTGAGGATTGCAGAATGTAAGAGTTCTCCCATTTACTTTTACTATTTGTTGAGCAAACTAGTTTCGTGATAATTTAGAAATTTTGTAGGTTTGTGATCAGTATGTGAACTTTCTGTTGTTCTTGGTGAAGATTTCTTTTTGGTGGAAATTCGTGGTGAAGATATATGCATCCAAGCCAAGAGAATATGGTAGAAAAGGGTTAAGGTTTAGGTATGGGTTATTCTAATTGAGTCTATCTACTAAATTTGATCTGAAATCATTGACGAGGATAAATTTTAATATTATTTAAAAATTTACTAATTTTTTTTGTTTTCTTTTTTCTTTTTTTCTTTTCTTTTGTTTCCTTAGCGGCCAGCAAGGGTCCCGGGCCTTTGTCAGCTATTGAGAAATGAAAGACAAAAAGTTAAAAGAAAAAAAGGAAAGTAAAAAAAATGAAAACATGTGTTAAATATTTTTGGCATAACCAAGTGTGTAAGCTCACGAATCTATGATTCATAGAAGTAAGCAGCAGATTACCGCATCTTGATTGGCCCCAACCCAGCCCATAATTGTCGAATCCCGAATCCAACCGAAAAAAGGAAATGACACAGTCGTCCTCCCTCCGGAAACACGTAGTCTCAAATAGAAACCAACAACTTGTTATTAAAATACATATATTTATGATAAACTAGCGGGCTACTTACAACATCAAAGCTTATATAGTCCGTCAAAAACATATTTACACTTCTTACTCAACTAAACGCAACAAATGTCATCTCAGACATATGTACAAACTCCCTCAAACCTTACTCCAAAATCATACTCCCAAAAGTGATCATTAACGGTGCTCCAAAACTATCGACCACTAACTGAGGAATCTGAAAAGGTTTAGAATGAATGGGTATGTGCAACCATAGCCCAGTAAGCAGGTCGAGCAATTACTAGGCACATATAAAACAATAGTAGAAACTCACACTCTATAACTCAAATATAATATACATATCAAATCAAACATGTGCTGTTTTATTTCAATAGAGCTTTATACAAATCAAAATTATTCATTTAATCTGCCAACGTAATTCAAATATTAATGGTCAAGTCCATTGGTCAATCTTATCAAATCACACATTAATAGTCCATTTCATCGATTAATTTCATCCTCGGGGACAGGTAGACTAGTCAACGGACTCTCTATCCTCTCTTTTTCAATCGAACACGTTAATTATCAATTCCATGCTCAATATCGAACTCAAGGCTCTAAAAGTGGCGCCCACAAAATTTACGTTGTCATGTAACACTTAGTGCTTGACCAACGTGTATCAATAGTACAAGACCCTATGGGTGCCTCCCACTAGATTCGTATCACCATGTAGTACTTAATTATTGACTAACATATATCAATAGTATAAGGCTCTAAGTGGCTCCCACTAAACTTGCATCATCATATAACACTTAACCCTTGACTAGCACCTATCAAGTATAAAGCCTTAGAGATAGCTCTCACGAGACTCATGTCACCATGTAGCACTTGACCTATGACTATAAGGTGCTACAGGTGGCTCCCATAGGACTTGCATCATCGTGTAGCACTTAGTCCTTAACCAGTGCATATCACTATTTGGTTTCACAAACCAAAACATAGCCTTTCACAAATAAATTATTTCCACAAAAACAATTCAGAATTCTCATTTTTCGATTTCACAAACCAAAACATATAATTTTTCTCAACTTAGTTCATCAGTCAGAATCGTCCTTTTTCTTTTTTTCTTTTTTAATTTTTGGGGTCAAAGGCCATTGGGTGTTCAGTTGTCGAACTTTTGGGGCCGTTTGATGTTGGGCCTGTGTGGCTGGGCCTAACAATTAGATTTGGGCCCATGGGTCTGGTCAAGCCCTAATGCCAAGCTTATGGATTTCTGATGGTTCCATTGGGAGGATACGTGACACGGAAGAGACGATACTAACCTGTGATACACAGACACAGCACTTCGAAATTTTTTGACGTGTCCGACATGGCCGGACACCTCTCTCTCTCGGCCATACACTTAAAATAATAATAATAAAAAAAGCTCAATTTTTTAACCTAATTTCTAACTTCTTCCTCTTGACGCCCGTTGTTGATCACGCAAAAATTTGTGGAGCTCATTTTCTATTTGATGGTTGATAGAAAACTGTCTGTAGGTCTTTGTCTTCTATGCATATATAAAAATATACATAAATATATTTGTTAAAAGCCTGAAACAGGACTTTATCGTGTATATATAAAAATATACATAAAATATACAACGTATACTCTCATGTTGGAATTCTCTATTTTTTGAGAATTAACGTACCGACGTGTCGTGTCGTGTCATGTCGCGTATCGTATCCCGTGTCCGTTTAACATAGATGCCAACTATAAAACTGGCCTAATTGTCATAAAAAGATGAAAGTTCCGGTTATCTCCTAAGGTCGGACTTTAGAAGGCCCACAGATTCTGGACCAGTGCTGCTCTTTTCGTGTTTCATTTTGCAACCATCGCGTCCTTTCATCGCAAAGAGAGAGATTGAGAGAGAGCAATGAAAAGAAAAAGAAGAGGAAGGTTCATGCAACAAGTAAAGTATATCTATATATACACGCACACAAATCACATGCGTATTTCCAGCATATAAATTAAATTTGTCACCTCTATCGTTGGTCCATCAGGAAGGTCCAAACTATGTGAGATTTCTCATTTTCCTTTCATCGCTTCATCGGATTCTCTCCAAAAGATATTCAAAGATGGTCCACTTATTCAACCATATGTTGTCTTTGACTGAAAAAATTACCAAAAAAATTATAAATCTATTATAATTTTGCCAATTAGCTCTTAATTTTTTTGGTTAATTGAGTCCTAAGCTCTTTCCAATTGGGCCAGGCTGATTGGTATTGAGGTAGATAGATTTTGATAATATTTTTTGTATTTTTAAATTATTTTTAAACAATTATCTTTAAAAAAAAATTATTCTTATTTTTTGGATAGGGCAGGTTAGAGCTGCTGGCTAACCAATAGGCACTGGATGACTTAGTGGCCAGTAACCTCCTGTCGGCCTTAACAGGAAAAAAGAAGAAGTAGAAGAAAGGCAATTTTTTTAAAAAAATAATTATAAACTTGAATAATATTAAGATATTATTATAAAATATTCACGTCAGCGTCGATCAATTAAATGAACTAAATTAACATAACTGCAATAGATTTAAGAGTTTTTTTTTTTCCCATTGAGACAATATACTTTGCAACTTCCTATTCGCAAATGTTAACATTATACTGACCACGGTCGAATTATCGTGCTAAGGGATATTTTGTCACGTGTTTGTTTTTAAAACACCAGAACGATCTGGATTCTTGCAGCTCACGCACCTGGTCAAACAGGGAATCAAATCAAGCACGCCATTAGACGTACAAAACTTCCAGAATAGCTATAAAATGCAATTGTCATGTCACACCGAAAAAGCTAAAAATAGATCAAGAGCATAGTTTCATCCAGTTTGGGATTTTTACCCCTCGTTTTCGTAAGTGCATCAATTTAATTTTTTTTAAAGTATTAACTCAATTTGACAAAAATTAAAGGAGAATAAATTTATCGCAAGTGGAGTAATTTATGATTTTTAGTGATCGAAGAATTAGTTTATAATAAACTCATCATAGGCATATCAATTAAAGGTTTTTGATGGTAAAAAATAATTATTTGAAATAAATTTATCATATATATAATTTGAGACTTTTCATGATATTAATTCTCCATGCGCCTCCAGAGAGATATTTGTCTTGTCTTGCTATCGTTTTTAGAACGCCTAAATTTTTATTTTCTATTTTTGCAGCTCACATATCTGGTCAAACGAGAAATCCAAATAGGGCACGTCATTGGACCTCCGCGGCTGCGCACAGCAGCTATAAAAAGAAACATAATTTGTCACTCCGAAATAACTCAAATAGATCAACGCCATAGTCTCAGCCGATTGACAAGAAAAGATCGTAAAAAGAAGAAAAAGGTCAACGGTTGCTTTCCCAAATGGAGGAGGTTGTAATTGTTGGAGCAGGCATCGCGGGGCTAGCGACGGCGGTCGCCCTTAAGAAGGTCGGTGTACGAGCACTGGTGCTTGAGAGAGCGGAGGGGCTGAGAGCCACCGGCGCAGCCCTATCCCTCTTCTCCAACGCCTGGCACGCGCTCGCCGCACTCGGGATTTCGGATAATCTCACATCCATTTACAAACCTTTTTTCAAGTAAGGCTCTGCCTCTCTCTTGTGAAAATTTGATGTTGGCCGACGCGGCGCAGATGCACAGTGCATAATTAATTCCTTTCTACTTAATTAATTCTTATTAGATTGAACTTCCCAGAATTAATTTTTTGATGATGCATTAGGGGTTACGTAACCGACGTGAAGACCAAAGCCATTCAGGAAGTGCGTTATGATGCAAGCAAAGGGTACTACAACTCTGAAATTTTTTCATTTCGATCAATGCGTCGTCTGTGTTTCCTTCTTGATTTGCCAAAAGAAACATTGGATTCATTACTACGTTAGATAAAGTACATTCGATTGAAAAATTAAATTTGGGGTTTTGGGAAAATCCTATGGTATGTCACATGAACATCGGCAACGAACATTGAATTTTCACCAAACCATAAACTTTTGTGTACAAAAGTTGCAAGACCATGTATAATTGTAGCTAGATCCAAAAATTAAAGTCTATTTGTGTGATGCAAAAAGGTTAAGACTTTACACAATTTTTTATATTTCTTAGGAGTGGAGAAGAACAAAGAGTGGTGCACCGGAAAGTCTTATTAGAGGTCTTGGCAGAGGAATTGCCTCCAAATACCATCCGTTTCTCTTCAAAGCTCACTTCCATCGAAACCCAAGTGGAACAAGGCTCATCCATTTGCATCCTCACTCTTGAAGATGGAACTGTCATCAAATCTAAGGTATAATAACTTCTCGTGACTAAAATCTCTTTCTAATTTCCAGGCAATAATACTATCCCAATACTTATTGATTAATGAACTTATTATAAAACATGTGTGCCATATAAATGTAGGTTGTTATCGGATGTGATGGAGTGCATTCTAGGATAGCGCGTTGGTTAGGGCTCAGCTCGCCGGTTGATTCGGGTCGGACCGCTATTCGTGGGCTGGCTGTGTACCCACAAGGCCATGGGTTGAGCCATGAGGTTCGGCAATTCGTGGATGTCTCAAAGAGGGCCGGGTTTATGCCTCTCAACCGTAAGGAGGTCTACTGGTTCTTTGGTTGCAAAGCTCCTCCAAAAGGTAATGGTACACGCCCTTTTATAGCCCTCTTGTATTTGCTCGTATGTCCTATAAAAGGGTATTCTTTTTTTCCTTAGGACTGTCATTTTTTTGTGCAATAGTAAAATTAGTGATACTTAGGTCCTGTTTATTTCGCATAAAATGAGTGATTTGAAAAAATATTTTCTAAAAAATGATAGCTTGTATCTCTTATTAACATAAATGTACAAAATATATTTTCATCATCTATCCAAAGATTTAAACATAATTTGCTATGAGTAATGAAAATATGTTTCACTGAATTCAAGCGATACCATTTTAGGAAAAATGTTTTTCAAATCACTCATATTCTGCGAAACAAATGAATTCTTAAACAAAAAAAAAAAGTATACTATTTCACTTTCATTTGTCAATTTATATATTATGGTCTCATTCTCCCAGCCATTATTACTGTGCATAGAATTCTACATCGCCGGTTAAATTAAAATGTTTTCGTAGATGCATCTCACAGCAATTATGCTTGGGAAAAAGCTGCTTTTTATCTTTTTATTTCCGATTTACGCAGGCTTAACTGGTAACAACTTAACCTTTATCTAACAATTTTTACTCATCGACACGTGCATTTCAGGTGCGGACATGGGGGGAGACCCAAATTTACTACTAAGAGAAGTGGCTAATAATTTAGCGAAAGATTTTCCTCCATTGTACCTCGACATCGTCGGCCACTCCGACCTTTCCACCGTGACGTGGGCTCCGTTGATGTTCCGCTACCCGTGGGACGTCATCCTTGGGAACCTGACCCGCTCGAACATCACGGTGGCCGGAGACGCGATGCACCCCATGACTCCAGACTTGGGCCAAGGCGGGTGCTTGGCCCTCGAGGACGCGGTTGTGTTGGGTCGGCACATCAGAAGCTCGATTTCCAAATGGGGCAAACTCGAGACGCGTGATATCGGATCAACCCTAGAGAGGTACACGAGCGAGAGGAGATGGAGAGCGGCGACGTTGATCACGGCATCGTTCTTGTCGGGTTGGGTTCAGCAGGACGGGTCTAGTTGGTGGATGAGGTTCCTAAGAGAAGTATTCTATAACTTTCTATTGGTTAGAATCCTTAGAGCTAGTAAGTACGATTGCGGCAAACTTTGCTAATGTCTTCTTTTCAGCGTCTCTTCAATTCTAAACCTTTGAAAGAAATTGCAATCAAATCCTCCGGCTAAGTCAAAACTGCTAGTGATCTTTGCTCGACTTTTCTTGAGTTGCGCCATGTTGACATCACCAATGACAACATGACTCACCGTGAATGTTGATTCAATGGTCGTGGCAGCGATTTACGTGTTTGATTGTTTAAGTCTGAATTTGTTTTCCTTAAGGTTGACCATTTTCCGAATCATTGTGTCCATAAACTTTGCTCGAAGTAGTTGCCCGTCATCGATATTGACATCAATAGTCGCTTGGGCGTGTTATTATTCTATATGCTTGATGGCTACCCCTATTTTGCAAGCAATCATATGATGGCTTAGCTGGTGAGTCTTATGCGACACAATCGACGCTTATGTAGACAATAATTATTATTCGTTAATGTTCTTTGAAATTTTTATTAATAATCTTGCATGTTTTATTTCATTTCATTTTTATTTTCTTTTTCGCTTTTTTTTTTATTCCTTTGTCGACCGCCTGGCCTTGCGATGGCCAGTGACTAGCCAAAAGCAACTACTGCGAAGATCAGCCTTGCCACCCTTGCCTCGATCTAGCAAGCCTGGCTTTGGCCTTGCTAGGTTCAGGTGAAACTCGACCTCTCTAGCCTTGGGTGAGGCTTACCCTTGCCAGGTTTTAGCGAGGCTCTACCTTATAGGATCTATAGCTAGGGCAAGCCCTGCCTGAGATCGACGAGGTCCCTTCTTGCTAGATCCCGATGAGGGTGACCTTACCTATGAACTGTGAGGGCAACCTTGCTAGTCGTAGCCTTTGGCTGGTTTCTGGCCATTGCTAAGGCCTGGCAATCGAGTTGATGAAGAAAGAAAAAGGAAATGAAAAAAATTCAGAACAAACTAAAGAAATTCAATAAATTTTGTCCGCGGTAGGCAATGCCTGTCGTTCCACATCTGACAGGCCAAACCGACTTCAGTCATTTTTGGCTAAAATTTGCCGAATGGATTATGTTGACAAAACATGAAATGTTTAAGACTAAATTGTCATAATTGAAAGATTTATAACTGAATTGAAACGAATGCAATAGATTTGATTTTTCTTTTTTCTTTTTTTTTGTGGTAATTTTACATCAAACTTAGCAAGGAGTTGCACCAACAGCCCGTGAAGGTTTACTTGTCCTCGCAGGCGACGGCGGGATGGCAGCGAGCAGCGACGTGCCTTCAAAAACCTTTCCCTGCAGTCCCCACTCTCTCTTTGTACCATTTTGATTTTTTATTTTTTTTTTACTTTTTGGTGTTTTTTTAAAATTTTTAATTTTTATTTCTATGTAGTGCCCACTTGCCGCCATATGAATGTCAGCTGTAGAAAATGTTTTTGTAACACGCCACACCAGTATTTTTCGGCATTCGAATTGATCGGACAATTGAAAAAGTTAACCGCAGAGAAGCAATTCGTGACGGACTATCTGTGTCCACTAAAAGTTCAAACGATATAAAGAAAAAGTGTGCGGAAACTTGGCCAAGGATTTTCCACCCGTCTACTCAAAAGAATGAGAAACTTTTAGTAATTATCGACATGTGATGGAATTAGTCGTGAGAGGAGAGTTTGATCATTCAGAACAGATGTACCGATAACTTAACCCATAACTCGCTAGCGAAATTATCGATAACATAACGCGACGAGAGTCTTAACGCTTCTCAGCAAAGTTATCGATCTCAATGTTAAGCAATCGGCTAAAAGATAATCTTGAGAGGTTGTGTACATATCCGTTAATTTAGGATTTATTTAACTTCTTCGGGATAAGTGTTCGTGAAGTAACTTTCAATCACTGCAATTAGGAGGCTATTTGTTTATGTGGATTTCAAAGTTGTAACCATCTGTAGCGAGTTATAAATAGCCAGAGTGGAATTTTTGTAAATCCTTGAATCAATCTCACAACTTAGGGTTCTTAATTTTAACTTTTACTTTCTGTAAATATTTTTAACGAATTTATAATCTTGTAAATTTCAATTCCAATACTTTAGTTGTAGTTTTAGATATTTTTGTCATCAATTAAATTCCGGCGCTATATATCTCTCTCATCTCATATTGTCGTCGATTAAATCTCAGCAAGTGTTTCAAAGTCATCATTGACTAAATTTCGATGAAGTATATACGTTCCTCGTGATTCATTCAAACTCCAGCCCGAAGTCACCACAGAATCCAGTCTCTTTTTAGTAAAAATCGAAGAACCAGTTTCAGCAACATGTGCTTCATCGATTGGGACCATTTTCAGCGAAAAACCTTTTAGGGACATCTGGTGGGATAACTTGGGGTTTGATTTGAGGAAATTCTATGAGAAGAACAAAGAATCATTCAGAGTTTAATAATGCCACGGGGAACGATTATAATGGTAGAGACATGTCTACCCAGTCTTGATCTTTAGCCATTAATTAAAGGGAAATTTTCAAAAAGCGCCTACTGCCGTCGCTGCGAACAATAACAACCCTTCCGCCATCAAGAACCAGCGAGGCAAAATATGCATCCTTGCCGTCGATGGCGGCGGCATGCGGGGCATCCTCCCCGACAAAGCCCTTGCCTCTTGGGAGTACGCCCCCAAGTCGAAGTCTGGCAACTCGAATGCCAGCATCGCTGACTACTTTGACGGCACCCTGGGCACTAGCATAGGCAGCATCTTTACCAACATGCTCTTCGCTAGAAAAGGACCACAACCGCCCGCTTTTCCAGGCAGACGACACGAGGAAGTTCCTCGCTGACCACGACCAGAAGTTCTACCACTCACAGCCCGTCTCCGTCTCTGGCGTGTTCTTGCGGAGGGCTCCGCCGGCTCCACGTAGTCAACGACGGCCACGCTGGAGAGGCTCGTGAGGGAGTCCTTCAGCGATGAGACGGGGAGGGAGCTCATGCTGAAGCGGGTCCCAGCGTCGTGCTATGACCTGACGAGCTCGGCATCACTCCTGTTCTCACGCGCAGATGTGCTGGAGCCGGACGGGTTCGACTTTCGGATTTAGGAGGTGTGCCGGGCCACGTCAGCGGAGACTGGCGTCCTGGAGCCGTTGCAGATGCGGTCGGTGGATGGGCGAACCCGATGCATGGTGGTGGGAGGGGTATTGGCGATGAGCAACCTAATGGTGGCGCGATCACGCACGTGCTGCATAGCGAGCAGGAGTTCCTGCTCGTGCAAGGGATGGAGGACCTGCTGAAGAATACGTGCTGGAGGAGATGATGAAGAGGAGGGGAGGGCAAAAAAAAAAAACGGAAAAAAAAAATAAGGCAAAAGATTTAAATACAAGAATGACCTTTGGATAGGTTTTTTTTTTTAAACGATTTGAGCATTTCATGCCCTTATTCGAAATATCGTTCACTCTATGCCCTTATTTGAGAAAACGAGGCCACTTCGAATCATTTTTTAAATTTTTTCCTTAATTAAATGGCAGAAGAAGACTAAGACGAGGGATAGATTTTTTATGATGTTTCATTGAAGATCAATCGAGAGAAGTTGCACTAAATCCTCATATGTATGCCACTATGAATAAATTGTTCGAAGAACAATGGAATGATATAACCAATTACATTGTGAGTCATATGTCATACATACTTCATCAGGCCGATCTTCCTCAAGCTCTATAAGCATTATGCAAAGGCCAGAATATTCTAATCAAGTTCACATTGATGAGAATAATAAGGCTGATTTTAGTCGAAATAACCAAATTTGTGACTATATTTGGCAAATAAAATTGGTCAACATGCCAATTAACTTACTGAATATTGAAAATAGAAGCCTAGTTCCACTCAATATGAATGTTCCTACTAGACCAAACACGCCGATTAATGTTGATAATTTGGCAAGACCAGCGTCATCGCCTAGGGGGTAAAATGACAAACCAAATCCACAATTGAACCTAGTACAGTTTGTCGAAGAAGTTAGACAACATTTGAGGTTAGACTGAGGTGTTGTCATATCTTTTTACGGGAAACCACATCCTATAAGTGGCTTTTTTCGAGAGTAGAAGTATCAAATGGGTGAGTCGGGTCGGGTTTGGATTGGGTCCAATATGGTCCGACCCATAGTGACCCATATTTAATGACCCATACCCGACCCAACCCGCGGCTGACCCAAACTCGACCCAAACCGTTTTGATATAGATTATCAAAACACAATAATATTTTAGGAAAACAATATTACTAAAATACTTCTATACAATAAAAAATCTAGTGCAATTTTTTAAACGACCAGGACCGAGGTAGGAGCCGGGGCTAGGTCCAAGGCCGGCGATGGGGACTGGGACCACGATGATGGTCTAGACCGGGGGCTGGGGCTGGGAACGGGGACTGGGACCAAGGACCGGAGATCAAGGTCGGAACCGGGGCCGAAGCTAAGGACCAGGGCCTACAATCTGGACCGGGGATAGGGACGGGGATCGAGATTGGGATCGGGACCGAGTGCTGGGGCCAGGGCTAGGACAGGTGACCTCGACCAAGGCCAAGGACTAGGGATGGGATCAGTGATCGAGATTGGGACCAGGGCCGGAGACCAAGGGCGGAGACTGAGACTGGGGCTGGGGACCGGGGTTGGGGATTAGGGTCAGGGGCTAGCGATAAGGACAGTGCCCTGGCCCCGATCCTAGTCCCTATCTCGGCCTAGGCCTCGGTCCCCGACCCCGGTCACCGTCTCCGGTCTGGGTCGCAGTCCCCGGTCCGTTAGCTGTCGCGATCCTTGCCCCGGTCCTCCGTTCCGGCCCCGGTCCTCGGTCCTCGGTCCTCAGTCCCGACCCCGGCTCCTTACCCTGAGCCTGGCCCTCGGCCCCTATCCCGGTCCTAACCCAGGACCTGAACTTGGCCCCGGCCTTAGCCCTAGCCCTAGTCCCCAGCCCCAATGTCGGGACCTAAAATTAAAAATTTTAGGCTAATGGATTATCAGGTTAATTTTAATGACTAACCTAATATGGGCTCTCCCAACCCTTATCAAATCGCAACTTTGGTTAATTAGAATGATTTAGGTTTTGAAGTCGCCGCTAACCATTTATGGTAGGTTAGTTAGAAACCTAAATAAAAATAGCGAGATGACTATTCTTATTCCTACAAACCAGAGTTTAAGGATTATGGGACTTGGTTACATTAACTTATTAAAGCTAATGCCCTTTCGGTACCTTAATTCCATGAGATGTCCTTATTTGGCAACTTATTGAATTTCGCTTTTAAGCTCAAAATAATGAAATGATTTTTTTGGTGTTTTCACTTATTTAGATGGGTGCAATGAATATATGCTTGCAATGACAATGAATTTTACCTAAATGATAAGATGATATGTTCATGCAAAAATGTGAGAGAAACAATGATGTGAAAAATTTAATTAACTAATTAGTGCTTTCAAAATGACGTAAGACAAACTATCCTTATGACGTTCAAAAATCATGCAACTAGCTATCCTACCACGCCGACTGCATGGGATACGAAAACTATATTCAACCTAAGTGACATGCAACGTTAGGTTAAATGATTTAACCATATGAGTTAATTTTAACTAGCCTAAAATGCATGGTCCTAAACATGATATTACATGACAAGCGAATGACATGATAAATATAATATATAAAAAAAATGATGTGAACATGCAAGACATGATATGTGAAGTTATATGACATATAGATATGCAAAATGTTATTTTTAAAATGTGAAAGATAACCAATGAGGTATACGAAAATATGAATGCATGGGTGATATATGCTAATTTTCGTAAATATGGATGAAGGACTAAATGATATGTGAAAAAATTTATGATGCAAGCAAAAGATAGAGCAAGATCCCAAACAAGCCGATTTTTATTTTCGACAAAGTAAGATGCATGAAACAAAACAAACACCTAAAGATATGCAGGTGATATTTTGAAAATATGGAATGCAATATATGATACTCGGAAATATGAAACGAATATGCAAGATATGCAGACATAAGATTTGCAAATATGCATGAAGATGATGTGAGATATTCAAGATATGCATGAAATTACACAAAACGATAATGAGTTGATTTCTAATCCTCTTTTTTTTTTTAAATTTTCGACCAAATTAAGAATATTCTGATTTGATTCTCTTGACCTAAATTTTCAAAATAAACTTAATGAGATAAAGTTTTTTAAGAGAAAACTTTATCTTCCTAAAGATTTAATAGAGATGATTTCTAGGAAACCATGTCTCACTAAATTTTATAGAAATTTTTTAAAGTCTATCAGGAAATGTAAATAAAAAAGATATCAATCAAGCATAATTAGGTAATCCAAGATATCAATCTGAAAAGGCAAATCAATTCACATCTTCTTACAATTTTCGGAAAGAAAGATTTTTCTAAATCTAAAATCACACTTCTTGAAGATAGCGAATCGGATTTAAAAGACGATAGATCAGATTAGCTAAATTCTCATCTTTACTAAGTAGGAGGATCATATCTGAATGGTGACGGACAAGTTTGTCCAACTTAACATAGACATTGCTTATTAGGAAATAAAATTTCCTAATTTAGATTTAGAAGATATTCTTTATTTCAAAAAGTGTGTCCAATGAATCCAATTAAAATTCAATTTTCGAAACTTGTGATAAAAATTAGGGTTTGATATGCAAAACTTGCTCCTTGATTTTTTTTGAAATTTTTTTTAATGTTTATGCTGAAGAACAGAAAGAAAACAGCAATTAACTCATGAGAAACAGCGACAACAATAGTCCAAAGACTTACCGTTAGGCTCCCACAAAATTCTACATGTGTTAATGGCATAAATAATAGGAAAAAAGCTTGATTTAGGCAAAAACAGCATGTGGACAGTGCAGAACAGTTGCTAAACAACTGTCATGTAGCATGTAAATCATAAAATAAAATGTTAAAATTAGCCCAGAAGGTGCGTGTGTATTACCTTGATTCAACGGGAGAGATTTGACCTATTTGTGATGAGAAAAGGGAACGAAAACACTTTGACAGTGAGCAGGCTGATCTAGAAAATGGACAGCAGGGCAGAAACTTCGTGGGCTTGGGTGGACGGCTACGTGTATCGGATTAGCTTCGTCATCAGCGGCTAGTGATTGATCGTCGAATGCTTAACGTTTTGATACCCAGAACACATCGATTAAAGCACAGATGGCGACGCACGGTCAATTGGCACGAAACTACATCGGACTGCCGCTGGGATTGAACTTCATGATTTCCAAGGATTGGAAGGGAGGTTGCCGATGTTGGATCTAGGCACCGTCAGTGCTTAGTGATAGATTGTCAAATTCTAAACATCTTGATACGTCAATCAAAGCACGGATGGCAACACACGGTCAATTGGCGCGAAACTGCGCCTGGCTACCGACGGGATTGAACTTTGACCGAAACTCTCTCTCTTTCTTGAATTTTTTTTTATTTTCTGAATGTGTGGAACCCCTTAACCCTAGGCCATCATGATATATTTATAAAATGAGAGTAGCTTTGGACCCTAGGATTTATTCTCAGCCGTAAGATTAAAAGAAATCTAATTGGGGTAGGATTAGATATTGACCGTCGGATTGAAATTTCTGCTTTTGATGGATGGATATCCCAAAATTCAACCATGGAGGTGTATAAGAGGCTTTGATCGAAAGCTCTCTGGTTAATGGGCGTATTTGCGCGAATTTCAGGCCTAATCGGGCTTTAATTAACTAAATGGGTAATTAATTAAAAGCCTTGCATTTAAATGACCTAAAATGGATTGAGCTAACTCCGAATTGAGCCCATATAAATTTTGGCAATCCCCTTCCTTGGCTGAAAATTCCAAATTGATTTTGGTCTAGCCATCTATCAAATTATGCTCAATTGACTCGCCTTTGACCCTCATGCAAATGGCATAACTGATTGAAAATAAATACATAATGTATGAGGATTTATTTTTGCGAGAGTTATAAATAACTCTCATTTTAGGTTTAAATGAATGAATTTCTAAAATCAAAATTTATGTGTCAACAGCTGCTTCTCTTTGAGTGAAAACTCGCAGAGGTTTTGGTTAAAGACTAAAATTGAAGCTTAAATTTTGCAAATACAAGTAATACAATAGCGATGGTAATTTTTGGTGGGATTGAATCCTATTTTCTAATGCAAAAGGAAATGACGCATGAAATATAATGCTATAAATAATATGTGCCAGAACTTCTCTTTTTTTCACATTAGAGAAACTTGCGCATGGATCGCATATGAAATACATGTTTTACCAAATACCTCATATGTTGATAATTCCCTTACTTTCCAGACCTCCAGTGGACGCGAGGATCTTAAGGTACTAAGCCCATATGTTATCAAAAGTTTCCTTCTAGCGCGAGATATGTGTAGAGTTGAAATGTGTTTCGAGATCACAAGAGCTATGTCATTGTGATTCAAAAAGAGGACCAAGATCACAAGAGATCTTAAGGTACTAGGGCCTTATTCGTTACCAGAAATTTTCCTCTAATACGAAACAACACAAGATATGTGTAGAGTTGAAATGTGCTTTAAGTTCACAATTGCCACCACTAAATAGGCAATAACCTCAACAGGCAGGACAACAAGGGAATGCGCGCGACTGCCAGCGCAAGGAGGAGTGTACGCGGTAACTCAAGAGGAAGTAGCGTCGTTACAAGTACGGTTTCTATTAATGATTGCCTAACCTATGCTTTATTCGATACTGGATCTACTCATTCATTTATAATCAGGCGTTTTATGGAATTATTTGGAATAGAAGTTAAACCGCTAGAGGTACCTTAAGTGCATCGACACCTCTTATAAAGGAAATGTTATCCTCATTGTCATGTAAGGGATGTTGAACTGACATAAGCGAATATGAGGGAAAAATAGATCTGGTTGTTTTGGATATGCATGACTTTGATGTCATAATAGGGATGGATTGGCTTCGTCAACAGCGAGCCAATGTAGATTGTTATCGAAGGATAATTTATGTCAAACTACTAGGGTTATCTGAATATGAGTTTGTTGGAAATAAAGGAATATGTTTGAACCTGATGTTTTTGGCGATAGAAGTAGCCAAACTTCTTAGTGATGGATGTCAGGGATACCTAGTGACCGTAGAGGATAAGTCGCAAGAAGAACCTAAGTTGGAGGATATACCTGTGGTTAAGGAATTTCAAGATGTTTTTCCAAAGGATCTACCAGGATTACCTCCGGAAAGGGAAATTGAATTTACGATTGAGCAAGTCCCGGGTACGGAGCTAATTTCTAAAGCTCCCTATCGGATGGCTTAATTGGAATTAAAGGAATTAAAGGTGCAGTTACAAGCTTGATAAAGGATTTATCCGACCAAGTACCTCACCTTGGGGAGCACCGGTCTTATTCGTAAAGAAAAAGGATGGATCTTTACGACTACGTATAGACTATCGGCAATTGAATAATGTCACCATTAAGAATAAGTATCCATTGCCGAGGATCGACAATTTGTTCGATCAACTTCAAGGTGCATCAATGTTTTTGAAGATAGACTTAAGGTTGGGATATCATCAGCTAAGAATCAGAAAAGAAGACATTCCAAAGACGGATTTTATGACACGTTATGGGTATTATGAGTTTATGGTACTACCATTTGGATTAACAAATGCACCCGCAGCTTTTATGGACCTAATGAATCGAGTGTTTAAGTCATTTCTGGATCAACTCGTCATCGTTTTTATTGATGACATATTGGTGTACTCAAAGAGGAAAGATGAACACATGCAACATTTAAGAAGAACGTTGCAAACTCTTCGAGAAAACAAACATTTCGCCAAATTCAGCAAGTGTGAATTTTGGCTCGACCAAATAGTATTTTTGGGTCATATAGTATCGAGAGAAGGTATCTCAGTAGACCCAACTAAAATAGAAGCGGTATCAAATTGGCCAAGGCCTACAACGATTACGGAGATTTGTAGTTTTCTTGGCCTAGTAGGATATTATAGGATGTTTGTGAGGATGTCACACAGAATTTAAGAGTTTTCTCATTTACTTTTACTTGTAACGATAATTTGTTGAGCAAACTAGTTTCATGATAATTTAGAAACTTTGTGGATTTGTGATTAGTATGTGAACTTTCTATTGTTCTTCGTGAAGATATATGCATACTAAAGGCATCACCTTGTTTTCCAGGACAAGAGAAGAAAAGGGTCAAGGTTTAGGTATGAGTTGTTCTAATTGAGTCTATCCGATCAATTTGGTCAGAAATCTCTGATGGAGATAATTTTTAATAATATTTTTAAAATTTTTAGTATTTTTTCTTTTTTGTTTTCTTTTTTGTTTTCTTTTTTGTTTTTATTTTCTTTTGTTTCGTTAGCGGCCAACAAGGGTCCCCAGGCCTTTGTCAGTCACTGAGAAACGGAAAAAAAGAAGAAGTTAAAAGCAAAAAAGGGAAAGTAAAAAAAATGAAAATATGTGTTCTATATTTTCGACATGACCAAGTCTGTACGCTCATGATCTGAGGTTCATTTAAGTAAGCGGGCTACTTCATCTTGATTGGCCCCAACCAAGCCTATAACAGTGACTTCTAAGAAAAGCCAAATGGAATAATTGTCGAATCCCGAATCCCACCAGAAAAAGGGAATGACATGGTCATCCTTCCTCTCGAAAGATGTATTCTCAAACATAAACCAACAACTTGTTATCAAAATACGTATCCCCATCTCATACATTTATTATGAGCCAGCAGGTTAGTTACAACATCAGAGTTTTTATAATCCGTCAAAAACATATTTACACTTCTTACTCAATCAACTCAACAAATGTCATCTCAGACATATATACAGCTTCCTAAAACCTTACCCAAAATATTCAAAAAAGTGCTCATTAATAGTGCTCCAAAACTATCGGCCACTAACCAATGTAATTCAAATATCAATCGTCAAGTCCATTGGTCAATCTTATCAAATCACATGTCACTGGTCCATTTAATTGATCAATTTCATCCTCGGAGACAAGTAGACTCATCAACTAACTCTCTATCCTCTCTTTTTTAGTCGAACACATCAATGATCAATTTCATGCTCAATATCGAGCTCAAGGCTCTAAAGGTGGCTCCTGCAAGATTTACGTTATTGTGCAGCACTTAGTTTTTTACTAACATATGTCAATTGTACAAGGCCCCATAGGTGCCTTCGACCTAATTCGCATCCGTGTAGCACTTAACCATTGACTAACATATATTAATAGCGCAAGGCTCTAGAGGTTACTCCTACGAGACTCGCATCATCGCATAACACTTAACCCTTGACTCGCACATATCAAGCATAAGGCCTTAGAGGAAGCTCCCACGAGAATCATGTCATCATCTTGCACTTGACTCTAGACTAAAGTGTTAGTGGTCTACCCTAAGAACTAATCAAGATTGACACTCTAACATAAGTTGTGGATTAAGTTGTGTCGGAAAAGCGATATTCACTACACTTAAGTACTTATAATGTCTTGCTAGAGACCGCTTATGACTTGTGGGCCAAAAGAGTTTTAAGCACACTACTAATGTTTAGTGAACCTACAGGGTCGCACACAATAGCGAAATGAGTTTAAATTTTCTTTACGCCTTGGTCTACTTAAGAAATAGATTTAAGTTTATTCTCTTGATGTCAATATCTATGCGAATAAAAAGGTTGTACAAAATGATCATGTGCATTGTGGGATAATGCTTATATGCACTATTGGAGGTGGACGGGCCTGCAAAATCGTCCCTCCCAAATCGCCTATATATATCCAACTATTACAAATAGTGGGTTACATGTGGAAAAACCATAGAAACACTTTAGATATTAAAAGGCCACAATTTGAAGGAGAAAAACACAGAGAATCATTCTCTACTCGAAGATCTTGAGAGAGTCTCGAAGATCAAAGGCAACGAAGCAAGAGGAACTTCAAGATCTGTAAGCTAGCACTTGGATCGTTGGTGATTTCCGTTCATGTGCGTGGATACTGGTAGAGGTGCAATTCGTGGGGCGTTAATCCAGACACAGCCGATCATCGATTTATCTCCGATTTGATAAGAGTACGTATTGAACTCCTATTTCGATTTCAAGATGATCAATTTAAGTAATTTCACATTGAAACAAACTTGAATTCCTGCAATGATGTGGATAAATGTGATTGATCCAAATATGTTTTGTTAAGAAAACAGAATTATGAATTCTGTTTAAGGTGTTGAGAAGGAACAAAGCGGATTAGTTGAAATCATCCGCCCTAGCAGAGACGGTTTAAGGAGATGGATAGTTTCTCAAGAAAACAGAATTGAGAATTTTGTCTAAGTTTCAGGGGCTCTGTCCCTTGACCCCGCGAGGAGCGCTGCCTCCTTGACCACTGCATATAATTGTTCATTCCCAATGTGATTGATTACCTTGTTATGATAAATGATGTTTCGTTTATGTTCATAACATGCATACATTCATTATTAAATGAACATTGAAAAGTCCCTAATAAAATTAAGTAATGATATGATGCCTTTCCAATCACACATCTATCAAGACTTGAATCGTCAAAAGATGGTTTTGCCAAAGAAGGGTATTTTTAACTATTTGAGTAAGATAAGATGAATAATGGTTATTCATATGTCAAGATTAGTTTACTTAACGAGGCTATCAAAATAGTTTTGTGCCTTAAGGCAGTGAGTTTAGGGATAAGACATGAGATGTCAGCCCCAACAACCAAGAGTTGTATTCGATATAATTGATAAATAGTTGTCTACCTTTATAACCAAGTCTTGAGCGGTAAGCCAAAGTTTACTCGAGTTTTGGTGAAATATGGATCTTGGTTCACTATACTTATGGCTATAGGGACACATATTATAAAAGATTAGTGGAAGTTTATTGTAAATAATATTAATAAACAATTCTCTATGTATATTTATTGTAGATAATGGCAAATAGCTCTACATTAAGCTTTTCCCACTATTTTGCCATTGAGAAGGATAAATTGAATGTTTCAAACTTCTTAAACTGGTATAGAAGCTTGAGAATTGTTTTCAAGCACGAGAAAAAGGATTATGTCTTGGAGAAACCACTCCCTCAGAAGGCACCTCCTTCCCATACTCCCCGTGCTGAGAGAAATGCTTGCCATAAGCATAAAGATGATGCATTTGATGTATCTTGTCTAATGCTAACTACCATGAACTCAGACCTTCAGAAGCAGTTTGAGAACATGGATGGTTATGATATGATCATGAACCTGAACAATTTATTTCAGGAGCAAGCACGCAATAAAGGCCTTAATTGAGTGCAAGCTAGCAAGTGGGAGCTCAGTTAGCCCACATGTCATAAAGATGATAGGTTATACTGAAAGCCTAGAGCGGTTGGGCTCTCCCATTAGTCAAGATTTGGCTACTGACATTATTCTTCGGTCATTGTCTCGTGATTATGACACGTTTGTTATGAACTATAACATGTATAATCTAAATAAAACTTTGACTAATTACATGAGATGCTCAGAACTGCTGAGCAGAATATCAAGACGGACCCTACTCCTAATGTTCTCATGGTTCAAAAGGGGAAAGGTTTTAAGAAGCCAGGTATGGTCAAGGATAAGGGCAAGGGCACTAAGCTTAAACCAAAATCCAAGACCAAAACGGGTCCAACTGCTTATGTTGTCTGCTTCCATTGTAGTAACAAGGGACACTAGAAGAGAAATTGCAAGAAATATTTGGAGGATCTAAAGAAGAAGAGAAGTGAGATGTCCACTTCAGGTATTTATGTTATAGAAGTAAATATTACAGTTAGTTCTACTTCATGGATACTATATACTGGTCGTGGTACTCACATTTGTATGAATGTGCAGGGACTAAAACGAAGTTAAACACTAACAAAAGGTGAATTGAAATTATGTGTTGGAAGTGGAGCAAGAGTTGCTGCATTAGCCGTAGGAACATGTGATGTAGCTTTATCTTCTAATATGGTTTTAGAATTGAATAATTGCTACTATGTACCTGCTATACGCAGGAATATTATTTCTATTTCTTGTTTGGACAAGGAAAGTTTCTATTTTGATATAAAGAACAATAGTTGTTCATTTTGTCTTAATAGATTGTTTTATAGTGGCACCCATATTTTGAATGTGATATATGTTCTAAATCTTGATGTTGAATGTGATATATGTTCTAAATCTTGATGTGTCAATCTATAATATAAATACAAAAAGATTTAAATCTAATGATTTGAATACGACCTACCTAAGGCATTGTCGATTAGGCCACGTAAACGAGAAAAGAATTCACAAGCTCTATAGTGATGGACTATTAAATTCATTTGATTTTGAATCATATGATACGTGTGAATCTTGTTTAGTTGGCAAAATGACAAAAGCTTCTTTTACTAATCAAAGTGAGAGGGCAAAAGAATTATTGGCCATTATACATACGGACGTGTATGGACCACTAAATTCTATAGCCAGAGGAGGTTATCAATACTTCATTACATTTGCTAATGATTTTAGTAGATATGGATATATTTATTTGATGAAACATAAATCTGAATCCTTTGAAAAGTTCAAGAAATTTAAGAATGAAGTACAAAATCAACTTGGCTAGAATATCAAGGCTCTTCAATCTGATCGATGATGAGAATATCTAAGCCAATAGTTCAATGACCATCTCAAGGAGTGTGGAATTGTTTCACAGCTTACTCCCGCTAGAACACCACGGTGGAATGGTGTCTCGGAGAACAGAAATCGAACTTCGTTAGACATGGTTCAATCAATGATGAGTCAGTCATATCTTATGTTATCTTTCTAGGGATATGCACTCAAGACAGCTGCGTTCACACTAAATAGAATTCCATCAAAAGCTGTAGAGAAGACACCATATGAGATGTGGACAGGAAAAGTTCCTAGTGTGTTTTTTCTAAAGATTTGGGGGCTGCGAAGCTTATGTAAAATGTTTACATTCTGATAAGTTTGGGCCCAAATCTAATAAATGCTTCTTTGTGGGATATACTAAGAAAACGAAAGGATATTACTTTTACAACCGATCAGAGAACAAAGTGTTTGTTGTTCGAAATGATGCCTTTTTAGAGAAAGAGTTTCTTAATAAAGGAACCAATGAGAGAAGGTAAACCTAGAAGAAGTTATTATGCCATAAAATAGTGTTCCAATTCATGAGAAACCTCAATTAGATCTACGAAGAGTTGTAGATTCTGCTCCAATGGCACCTATAGTTCGTAGATTTGAAGAACACATTGTGAGCCTATGAGATATGGCTTTCATGTCACAGAATATCGTCATCTATTGTTAACAGAAAATAACAATCCTACAACCTATACAGAAACTATGATGGGCCCAGACTCCGATAAATGGCTTCAGGCCATGAAATCCAAAATGGACTCAATGTATCAAAATGAAGTTCAGATTTTGATTGATCCGCCCAAAGGTGCCAAACCTATAGGGTGCAAATGGGTTTTCAAGAAGAAAACTGATATGGATGGAAATGTTCACATCCATAAAGCATGGCTAGTAGTTAAAGGTTTTAAACAAACTCATGGTATTGACTATAATAAGACCTTTTCGCCAGTGGCAATGCTTAAGTCCATTCTGATTATCCTAACATTTGCCGCATATTATGACTATGAGATATGACAAATGGATGTAAAGACAGCTTTTCTTAATGGAAACCTAAATGAGGATGTGTATATGACATAACCTGATGGCTTTACATCACCAGACAATGCTAGGAAAATATGCAAGCTTCAACGTTCTATTTATGGATTGAAGCAAGCATCACAGAGCTAGAATATTCGTTTCGATGAAACTGTCAAAGAGTTTGGCTTCATCAAAATAAAAAAAGAAGCTTATGCATACAAGAAGTCTAGTGGGAGCGCAATTGTGTTTCTAGTGTTGTATGTTGATGACATACTACTCATTGGAAACAACATTCTTATGCTTCAGTCAATTAAAACATGGTTAGGAAAATGTTTCTCCATGAAAGACATGGGAGAGGCAAACTATATCTTGGGGATTAGGATCTATAGAGATAGATCAAAAAGACTTATTGGATTGAATCAAAGTACATACATTAACAAAGTCATCAATAGGTTCAATATGCAAGACTCCAAGAAATTTTTCTCCCGATGACACATGACATAAGTTTTAGTAAGACTCAATGTCCTTCAATACAAGATGAGCGAGACCGCATAAGTAGGATTCCTTATGCATCAGTTGTAGTATCTATCATATATGTTATGTTGTGCACTCATCCTGATGTTGCTTATGTATTAAGCATGACAAGCACATACTAGTCAGATCTAGGAGAACCTTGCCAAATAGCTGTGAAAAATATCCTTCAGTACTTAAGAAGAACTAAAGATTTATTCTTAGTGTATAGAGGTGAGGAAGAGATCACTATAAGTGGTTACAGTGATGCTAGGTTCCAAACCGACAAAGATGACCTTTGATTGTAGTCAGGGTTTGTCTTTTGCGTGAATAGTGGAGCGATGTGTTGGAAGAGTTCCAAGCATGGCACTATTGCAGATTCTACGATAGAAGCTGAGTATATTGCTACTTCAGAAGCAGCAAAGGAAGCTATATGGATTCGAATGTTCATGGAAGAACTAGGAATCGATCTCATTGGTTCGAATCCAGTTGACCTCTACTGTGACAACAATGGGGCCATAGCTTTGGCTAAAGAGCCTAGGTTTCACCAGAAGACCAAACACAAACTCAAGAAATATCACATCATTTGAGAATTCATTAAAAAAGATGATGTCAAAATGTGCAAAGCTGCAACGGAGTTAAATGTAGCTGATCCGTTGATGAAGGCTCTTCCACAACCTAAGCATAAGCGCCATTGTAACACTTTAGGCGTTAGACACATTAGTGATCAGCCTTGATGTGAGTGGGAGTATATGTAATATGCATTTTCATTGTTCATTAATAAAACGTTTGTTATATTTGATTTCGATTTAGTTTGAGTATATGATTGAACGCGAAATCTTTGTCCCCTGAATATTGAATATCCTTAATAGAAAATCAAATGCATGATTTGATCGTGAAACTTTATTAATAAAGTGGATATTAATATTCTAAATGTGGCTAGTCAATTATCATTGTACATTAGGACGTCAAAGATGTTTGAGACTAGTATGTTAGTCAACTGATGATCAAGTTTCACGGGTCATGACTATAGAGATATAAAGTTGATCACATGGAATACATGTTGGGAAACATTGTATTGGACAGACCCGTTATGAGAACACTATAGGATTGTTATATGATGTCATCAGTGTTTCTCATCACAGCTATAGAATATAGTCCTTTGACCTGAGTCTTCCATGATTTCCTATATGTAGATTGGCATGCTTTAACATCACCAAACATTAGCCGTAACTAGTGATTATAAAGGTAATGGCTAGGCATGTCATGAATCGTGCTGAGGGATGTCAGTAGATAATATGGGATTTGTCCCACTCAAGTAACGAGAGTATGATATCTTGGCCTTCTGTAGAGTTGAGACTGTAAAATGCATGGTCATGCTCAAGTGAGTTGAGGAGTCAACTACTTGGTTTGACAGTCTAGCTGCGGTATCGAAAAAATGAGTTTGAGCTATATAAGAATGACACTTGTCGTGCTTTATGCTTAACTCAGCTATAAAGTGACAAAAGGATTTAGCTTGTGTGATTGGTTCTAGTGCAACTAAGAGATTGTTAGTGATCTGCCCTAGGAACCAATCAAGATTGATACTCTAGCATTAGCTGTGGATTAAGTTGTGTCGAAAAATTGACCTTCACTACACGTAGGTAGTTATAATGTCTTTCTAGAGACCACTTATGACTTGTGGGCCAAAAGAGTTTTGAGCACACTACTAATGTTTAGTAAATATACAGGATCGCACACAATATCGAACTAAGTTTATATTTTCTCCGCACCTTGATCTACTTAAGAAGTAGATTTAAGTTTATTCTTCTGATGTAAATATCTATGCGAATAAAAGGTTTGTGCGAAATGATCGTGTGCGTTATGAGATAATGATTATATGTACGATTGGAGGTGGATAGGCACACAAAACCATTCCTCCCAAACAACCAATATATATCCAACTATTAATAATAGTAGGTTACGTGTGGAAAACCCTATAGACACTTTAGATATTAAAAGGTTGCAATTCGAAGGAGAAAAATAGAGAGAATCGTTCTCTACTCGAAAATATTTTAGAGAGTCTCAAAGATCAAAGGCAACGAAGCAAGAGGAACTCCAAGATCTATAAGCTAGCACTTAGATCGTTGGTGATTTCAGTTCATGTGTGTGGATATCGATAGAAGCGCAACGCTTGGGGCGCTAATCCAGATACAATCGATCGTCGATTTATCTCCAATCTGATAAGGGTACGTATTGAACTCCTATTTCGATTTCAATATACGCATGGATCATGTTTAGGGTTTCGATTTGTAAATTTATTCCGCTGCATTTTAGCAATCCTCAAAACCCAACAACAAGGTCCTAGAGGTGGCTCCCATGAGACTTGCATCACCGTGTAGCACTTAAGGTGGGTTTGTTTTAGCATTTCCAAAGCTCTTTGGAGCCCCAAAGCCCTTTGGGGAAAATGTTGGGCGTTTCGCAACCATTTTCAAAGGGCTTTGGGGTAAAAGTTAGCCTTGAAAATTGTTACACCCCGCGCCCCGGGCACAAGTACCTCGCGCCCCGGGCACGAGCACTCTCGAATGTCCTAGGATTCACATATATCGAGAGATGCATAATATCAATAACAGACGGAAGCGATAGTATACAAACTCCTCCATTTTAATAATAAAAAGGGAATTTGGGTAACGAGAACACCAATAAATACATAACCTCCCAACTGTTCATACAAAAGCACTGGCAGACTAAATCTGCTAGCCGGTAGGGGTGACAGGACCAGAACAAAAGACGATCATCAACATCTTCGAAAAAAAAAAAAAAAGAAACAAGGCATCAAGGTCATCAACAAACTAATAGTCTAGAAAACGGAAACGCCTAAGTCGAATTGCTGGAGTCGTCAGTCTCCTCAGCATCCTCAGTAAGCTCGTACTCCGAGAAGGTCTCCAAGCGCACCTCTACAGTATCCTCCATCGTCTCGTCTGCTGACTGCTCCACTGGGTCGCCTTCGAAGGCTTCGACCTCAATGACCTCGTCGGTGTCTTCCAAGGTTGGGTTCCCCTCAGGAATATTTCTCGAGCTAGTGCTGACCCCTCGACCTCCACAAAATCGAGAGCGGAATGACGCCGACTAGGGATTATCCCACGGGGTACTTTAGTGGGCTTCAGTGATCCCGTTGTAACTTTCCCTACCCTCCGAAACCAAGCCTCGAACCTATGAGTCTCCCAGCTCTTTCCACTCTCGTCAACCCAGACCACAGTACACTTCCTAACATATACGGTTCTCTGTCCGTCTAGAAACTCCTCAAAATATGCGGACATCTCTTTCGGGTCACCTAGTCTGATAGGCAACATTCTTACGGCCTAGGATCTAAAAATGGGGTTCCAAAACGGGATGAGATTTACATCTCAGTAAGACAGGTCCTAACCCTAGGTTAGACTGAACGTACACTCAAGCGAATGCAACCAAGAACAAAACGCACAAACAACCACATGAGGCATTCAGTAGTCATTAAATAACATATGGATACAAACGATTGTCAAGCATGCAATCATGGCATCATATCACATCAGTGGAATCAGGTACTTATTACCAAGCCAAATCACACCTTTCAACCTTCCATGCCTCCATTTGATTAAGGCCCGCGTTTAGAACGCCTTAGGCTCAATCCATGTAAATACATCTCAGACCATCTCATTGACAAACCCGCGTAAACGCATCAGGCTGTCAATTTTATTCCAGGCCTGTGTCGACACATCTCAAATTCCGTTCCGCTTTTCAATGCATCAGGACATTAGCCATTTCAACCCCACGTCTCAACGCATCAGGGATCAATTCAACATAAACCCCGCACTTCAGCGCCTCAGGGTATCAATCCACACAACCCAGCGTCTCAACGCCTCAAGGTGTCATAATTTTCTCAGACATGCCAAATACTCATTTCAATTCAGAACTCATGATCAAGTGTAAAGTCATGCAACCAGCAACACATCTATGGCATGCGAGACAATTAATTTAACACTCAAATGTGGCAATCAATTCATGGCACAAGCATTCAACAAGTATTCAATCCATTTATACCTCTCAAGGACGCACAATGGATAATCACCCATAACTCACGAAACTCAACCTAATTCACATCCAATTCACCCAATCGAGTCCAATCCCCCAGCCAAGGTTAAGAAGCTTCTTACCTCAAACTTAATTCAACAAAATTCTTCTTTCAAGCACTTCAATCACTCGATCCAACAATTCCTGAAATAAGGCAGCCTCGCGCCTATTGGAAATTAATCCAATTCATCAATTTTTCTTACTCAATTCTCCAATCCATGAAGAATAAACCTCAATGACATGTTCATCGACATCCTAATATGTCTCAACGATGAATTTGGGACTCAATTCCATCACCAACAGCCCTCTCCACAGATTCGGTATGCACAGAACCGAAATAGGGCATTTTTAGTTTTGTGCATATCTCAACTAATCAGCCTTTAAACTAACTTAAATCCTTAATTTATATGCTAATCTACTTGCTAACATGTAGTTCTAGGAGTTGGAAAGCATCACCGAAAATTGGAAGTCATAGTGACGTTGGAAAGTCCACAAACGACGCCGGTTCCTCCAAGTCCTCAACCGGTCAGTTTTTGTCCTTCAAACACAAGACCCATTTGGGGTCAAAACTCTCAAAGATTCAAAGGTTTCGGGGTCCTACGGAGTCTAAACGGTGGCTTGCCTCCAGCTGCGACTGTTTCCGTCGACTCTTGGGAAAATGGCCGGTCGGAATTCCTTAGTGGGTCAATTGCCGTGATTTAAGTTGGAGGTTGTCGGCAAGAGGTTGAGGAAGGTCCTGGAGGTCGGCTCGAGCTCAAGTGGTGGTCGGAAGTGGCGGTTGGAAGTGACGAAGGCGGCGGCAGAACCTGGTCGGGTAGGAGCTGCTCTCGGCGTGGAGAAGAAGGGAGAAGAAGAAGAAGAAAATCGACAGATTGAAGGGGATGCTCGACTGAGGAGGGAGAGAGAGAGAGAGAGGTATATACGAGTCAACCATGAAGAATGGTAGGTTAAAAGTGATTCAATCAATGTCGATGCCTAATCCTTTGACACTTGTCTTCATGTCAATCAAAGCTCATCCAAGGGCTGTGATTTCTCTCAATTTTCAGTAGCCTTGGGGTGTTGTAAAAGATCAAAATACCCTCATCCAATTATTAAGGCAAGGTTAATGCTTAAGAGGCAAAATGATAATTTTACTCTCGACGTCCGGAACGTCGTTTGTTTTTTTTTTCAATTCCAATTATCTTCGATGAGGCGACGGCCAATCCAATTATAATGTTGAAATTCTTGATTCTTCATTTTCTAATTTCGAGACTCGTCTCTGAATCATTTCTCTGTCGGATGTGATTTCAGCTTATCCCAAATTGACGGGTAGCTTTTACAGACGTTACGCGTATCAACTCTGTGACTCATATCACTCTTAAGGCTCGTCAATTCATGGCGACTTTGATTGTCATGTAATTGCGAGGGTCTATTGCTAGTTCCGATGGTCTCGATCGTCATGGTTCGATTTCTGAAAATTTTGCAAATTATATATTGATTATGCGGCATTACCTGCGCTCCAATGGTATAACGCCAGTAATGCATTCCATAATCGTTCTTAGATCGGCCTTTCATGGTTCTAAATATCCCCTCGACAATCCTTATGGTCAAAGTGTCATTTCCTATTCGAGTTTCCTAGGTCCACGTACCTTGTCTTGCGTTAGCCTTATCCTTTTGGTCGGTTGACTCGAGATTGATCAGATCTGAGTGAGATACAACTGAAAGACATCGTTAGATATGTTCTCATTAATAAGTCTCGAAAAGACGGGAAAAATCAGAATGTCACAACTCTTCCCTCCTTACAAAAATTTCGTCCTCGAAATTTACAATAAACCCAGTTACTCAAACAAATGGGGATATTGACGCCTCATCGTTTCCTCGCTTTCCCACGTGGCGCCTTCCGTTCCATGGTGCTCCCAAATAACTTTGACCAATGAAATCGTCTTATCCCTTAGGATCTGCTCCTTTCGATCTTCGATCTTGACTGGCTTTTCCACGTATAATACCCTGTCATCCACTCCTATGACTTCGTAATCCAATACTTGCGTCGGGTTCGGCTCGTACTTCCGGAGCATTGACACATGGAAGACGTTGTGTACTTGGGACAAGTTAGGCGGTAAGGCAAGCCTGTAGGCTAAGGTCCCAATCCGTTCCAAAATCTCAAAAGGTCCTACATACCTTGGACTTAGTTTTCCTTTCTTTCCAAATCGAGATAATCCCCTCATTGGCGACACTTTAAGGAATACATGATCGCCTACTTGAAACTCCAAAGGCTTACGTCTTTTATCCGTATAACTCTTCTGACGACTTTGTACCATCTTCAGTCTATCCCGAATTATTTTCACCGCCTCTACTGATTGCTCTACCAATTATGGGCCTGTAATGCTTCTTTCTCCAATTTCGTCCTAGCAAATCGGCGTTCTGTAAGCCCTTCCATAGAGTGCCTCAAAAGGTGCCATTCGACTACTCTGTTGATAGTTGTTTTTATACGCGAACTCTACCAAATGTAGTTGATCCTCCCATCCACCTTTGAAGTCTATCACGCACGCTCGTAACATGTCCTCGAGCGTCTGAATTATCCTCTTCAATTGTCCGTTCGTTTGTGGATGGTATGTACTAAATTGTAGTCGAGTTCCCATGGCATCTTGAAGACTCTTCCAGAAGTTCGCTATAAACTTGGGATCTCTGTCCGATGTGATCGTCATGGGTACCCCATGTAGCCTCACTATTTGCCGCATATACAATTCGGCATATTTGTCCATCGCGAAGTTTTTTCGCACAAGAATAAAATGTGCAGACTTGGTCAATCAGTTCACGACTATCCAGATAGAATCATGGCATCTCTGGCTCCTTGGCAGTCCCATGACAAAATCCATAGTTACGTGTTCCCATTTCTATTCAGGAATCTCTAACGGTTGTAACAATCACCACGCTTACAGTGTTGTGCCTTCACCTGCTAGCATGTCAAGCACTTCGTCACATACTTCGCTACATCCACTTTCATCCCGTTCCACCAATAATATTGACGTAAGTTCTGGTACATCTTCGTGCTACCTGGATGGATACTATAGTTGCTTCTATGAGCCTCAGATAATATCATTTCCCTAAGCTCTTCGTCCTTTGGTACGCATAAACGCCCTCGAAATTTCAAAGTTCCATCCTCTAACACTTGGAACTCTGGCTTCCTTTTTGTCGCATCCATTTTGAGGACTTTCTGGATTTCTAGGTCCGTAGGTTGCAAGGCTCTTATCCTTTCTTAGATCTCGGGTTGTATTCTCAATGTGGCTGCCAAACTGGACAGCTGACAAACTTCCAATCTGAATTCAGAATCCCTTAACTTTTCAAATAATGACTACCCTTTTACTAGTAGACAGACGATACTCGACTTCAGACTGAGCGCATCCGCGACTCTGTTTGCCTTCCTAGGGTGATATAATATGTCACAATCGTAATCCTTAAGCAGCTCCATCCATTGACGCTGCCTCATGTTCAGTTTCTTTTGGGAAAATAGATACTTCAAACTCTGGTGATCCGTGTAAATCTGAAATTTCTCGCCACACAAATAATGCCTCCAGATCTTCAGAGCAAAAATGATCGTTGCCAATTCCTAGTCATGAGTGGGGTAGTTCATTTCATGCGGTCTCAGTTGTCAGGACGCGTAGGCAACCACTCTTCTATGTTGTATTAGCACACAGTCTAGTCCCTTTAGCGAAGCATCGCTATATATTTCGTAACCTCCAGGTCTTGATAGAATCGTCAATACCGGTGCGGTCGTTAACCAATGCTTGAGCTCTTAGAAACTTCTTTCACACTTATCCGTCCATTCGAACTTCGTTTCCTTCTTAATTAATCTCGTTAGTGGAATAGCTATATATGAAATATTATCCACGAAACGTCTGTAATATCCTGCCAATTCTAAGAAACTTCGGACTTCCGTGACCGTAATAGGCCTAGGCCAGTTCATTATAGCTTCGATCTTCGCAGGGTCCACCGCAATTCCTTCTCCAGATACTACATGGCCAAGAAACGCCACTTTATTCAGCCGGAACTCGCATTTGCTAAGTTAGCGTAAAGCAAGTGTTCCCTCAAGGTCTGCAAAATAATCCTCAGATGTTCTTTGTGTTCTTCGTTACTCATTGAGTAAATCAGGATATCATCAATAAAGACTATGACAAATCTATCCAAGAATTCCCTAAACACCCGATGCATCAAGTCCATAAATGCAGCTGGAGCATTGGTCAGTCCAAAAGGCATCACAGTGAATTCGTAATGACCATACATTGTCCTATAAGCAGTCTTAGGTATGTCTTCCTTCTTAATTCTCAACTGATGATACCCGGTCCTTAGGTCAATCTTAGAGAATACCGCAGCTCCTTGCAATTGGTCGAATAAGTCATCAATTCTCGGCAGTAGGTACTTATTCTTTACAGTCGCTTGATTCAACTATATGTAGTCAATGCATAAACGTAATGACCCATCCTTTTTCTTCACAAACAACACTGGCACTCCCCACGGTGAAGCACTCGATCGAATAAATCCCTTATCCAGTAATTCTTGCATTTGTACCTTTAGCTCTTTCAGTTATGATAGGGACATCCTATAGGGTGCCTTCAAGTTCAGCTCCGTTCCGGGAGCTAACTCAATCACGAATTCTATTTCTCGCTCTGGTGCAACCCTAGTAATTCTTGGGGAAAAACGTTAGGAAACTCACGCACTACCGGAATGTTTTCTAATTTAAGCTCCTTAGTAGTCGTGTCCATAACTGCAACTAAGTACGCCCGACAACCTTCGATTATCAGTTTCATCGCTTCAAGTGATGAGACTAAAGGAATCGAGGTCCCTCCTCGACTTCCCACAAATTCAAAGCTAGGGCGACCTTCCGGATAGAAACGGATTATCGTGCTACCACAATCAATGCCCTTGCTTACCCAACCAATCCATTCCTATGATCACATCAAAGTCATACATGGGCAACACGGCCAAGTCGATACTCTCTTTACTACTGCCAATTACGATTTTACAATCAGCATAGCCCAACGAAACCAGCACATTATCTTTCAACGAGGTGGCAACATGCAGAATCATACTCAACGATTTTAACTTCATATCGATCAAATCAGCAAACCGAGCAGACACAAACGATTGTGATGCGCCAGGATCAAACAAAGTATAGGCAGCTTGGTCACACAAATAAACCGTACCTGTGACCACGCATGATGCTTCTTTTGTTTCCCTACGTGCTATTACATAGACTATCCCCTGAGCTGGGAGTCGGTTCTGATTAATTTGGGGAGTGGTAGTTGACGGTCATGCCTGTGGTCGTTGCTCCTGAGGTCTATTCGATGGGGCTTGGTTCGAGCAAGTCCTTATCTGGTGGCCCATCTGACTACTCTTGAAGCATGCCCCGATCATTGCCGGGCAGGGTCCGCTACCATGCCTTCTTCTACATTGGCGGCAACTCTAGTTCATTGGGTTCGGCGGCTTCACAATGTTCTTTCTTATCGGAGGGACGAAGCGTCTATTGCCAATCATCGGTCTTTTGCCGATCTGGCGGTTATCTCTAAACGAATTAAATCGTGATCCAGATGCGGCATTTCTCTCTTTCAGATCTATCTCGATCATCTATCTTCAAGTTCAGAGCTATCATTTGGCTATGAAGCTCAGGCCGCAGTCCATCCCGAAATCTTCGCACCTTCTCCAGTGGATCCTCTACCGATCGGGGTGTATACCTCGATAATCTGGAGAACTCAGCTTCATACTGGTCCACCGTCAAGTTATTCTAACACAACTGTAAGAATTATACTTGCTTCCTTTCTCGAGCTGTCTCCAAGAAGTACTTATTATTGAATGTCGTAGTAAAGGCATTTCAGGTTAAGGTCGTTCCTTCTGAAAAGACCCCATTCTTAGTGGCAGCCCACCAGTCATTTGTGGTCCCTTCCAGTTGATATACTACTAACAATACCTTTTCCTCATCTGTGCACCTCAACACTCCAAAGGCCTTTCCCAGTTTCTCGATCCATCTCGATACTAGTTCGGGGTCTCTAGTCCCATCAAACTGGGTTGGCTTCAGCTTAAAAAATTGCTCAACCAGTTGGCTCATCTGCCTAGCCACAACAACCTCTTCTTGGGCATTCACCGCCTCATTACCCTGGTCATGATCGCCATTGTTTCCATCGCCTCCATTATTGTTGTTATTGGCATTGACGGCAGCTATAGCGGCTCCTACCGTTTGAGCTATAGCAGCATCCTTATCCTGGGTCTGTTTGGCAATGAGGTCGCCAATCCTTTCTAGTGTTCTCAACAATCCGTCCATCCTCGGGACTTCCGCCATAGGTAGCCTCAAACTAGAGGCTTCGCTCCTAGGTCTTTCAGGTTTTCTAGGCGGATTACTCATCCTTGTATGCCTTCACTAAGCCTGGACCACCACAAATCCATCAAGGAGTTAGTAACTCATTCATCCAACCAAGTCCAGAGCTACCAAATTATGACTTAACGTAGACAGTCATAACATAACGACCTGCCACACAACTAATTCCAAAGGTACTTCACTAAACAGTCCATGGCCATTACCCCATTTCGTCCACTGAACGATTCACCAAAACTAGTCATTCTTATCTACTCAACAAACCAAAATTCAAATACGACTTTCAGCACTCAGCACGGAACTTAATCCTCATAAGCCACCATAATCGTGTCACAACCAAATGTCAATCACATGCGCTAAGTCATATGCCATGCACCTCATGCCTTATTCTAACAAGTTTCATAAGATCTCACTGCCCGTCCTGTCCTAACTTAGTCCTCCTTATCACTCTAATCCTCAATCTACTTTGGATCGAGCTCACATTGCTCTGATACCAAACAAGTACGGAGATGTCACGCCCCGCGCCCCGGGCACGAACATGCCACATCCTGCAAGTATAAACTCTCTCGAACGTCTCAAGATTCACATATATCGAGAGATGCATAATATCAATAGCAGGCGAAAGCGATAGTATACAAACTCCTCCATTTTAATAATAAAAAGGAAACTTGGGTAACGAGAACACCAATAAATACATAACCTCCCAACTGTTCATACAAAAGCACTGACAGACTAAACCTGTTGGTCGGTAGGGGTGACAGGACCAGAACAAAAGACGATCATCAATATCTCCAAAAAAAGAAATAGGGCATCGAGGTCATCAACAAATTAACAGTCCAGAAAACGGAAACCCCTAAGTCAAACTGCCGGAGTCGTTAATCTCCTCAGCATTTTCAGTAGGCTCGTACTCCGAGAAGGTATCCGATCGCACCTCTACAGCATCCTCCATCGTCTCGTCTGCTGACTGCTCTACCAGGTCGCCTTCGGAAGCTTCGACCTCAATGACCTCGCCGGTGTGTTCCAGGGTTGGGGTCCTCTCGGGAATATTTCTCGAGCTAGCTGCTGACCCCTCGACCTCCACAGAATCCCGAGCAGGATGACACCAACTAAGGATTATCCCGCGGGTTACCCCAGTGGGCTTTAGTGGTCCCGTATTAACTTCCCCTACCCTCCCAAACCAAGCCTCGAACCTATGAGGCTTCCAGCTCTTTCCACCATCGTCAACCCAGTCTACAGTATACTTCCTAACGTATACGGTTCCCTGTTCGTCCGGAAACTCCTCAAAATATGCGGACATCTCTTTCGGGTCACCTAGTCTGATAGGCAACATTATCATGGCCTAGGATCTGAAAATGGGGTCCTACAACGGGGTGAGATTTATATCTCAATAAGACAGGTCCTAACCCTAGGTTAGGCTGACTGTACACTCAGACGAATGCAACCAAGAACAAAATGCACAAACAACCACATGACGCATTCAGCAGTCATTAAATAATATACGGATACAAATGAGTGTCAAGCATGCAATCATGGCATCATATCACATCAGTGGAATCAGGCACATATTACCAAGCCAGATCTCACCTTCCACCCTTCCATGCCTCCATTTGAATCACGTCCGTGTTTAGAATGCCTTAGGCTCGATCCGCGTAAATACGCCTCAGACCATCTCATTGACAAACCCGCGTAAACGCATCAGGTTTTCAATTTGATTCCAAGCCTGTGTTGACACATCTCAAATTTCGTCCTGCGTTTCAACGCATTAGGACATTGGCCATTTCAACCCCACGTCTCAACGTATCAGGGTACAATTCAACACAAACCGCGCGCCTCAGCACCTTTGGGTATCAATTCACACAACCCCGCATCTCAACGCCTCAGGGTGTCATAAGTTTCTCAGAAATGCCAAATACTTATTTCAATTCAAAACTCATGATCAAGTGTAAACTCATGCAACGAGCAACACATCTGTGGCACGCGAGACAATTAAATACAACACTCAAATGTGGCAATCAATTCATGGCATAAGCATTCAACAAGTATTCAAGCCATTTATACCTCTCAAGGACGCACAATGGGCAATCATCCATAACTCACGAAACTCAACCTAATTCACACTCAATTCACCCAATCGAGTCCAATCCCCCTAGCCAAGGTTTAGAAACTTCTTACCTCAAGCTTAATTCAACAAAATTCTTCTTCCAAGCACTTCAATCATTCGATCCAACAATTCCCAAAACAAGGCAGCCTCGCACCTATTGAAAATCAATCTAATTCATCAATTTTTCTTGCTCAATTCACCAATCCATGAAGCATAAATCTCAATGACATGTTCATCGACATCCTAATACATCTCAACGATGAATTTGGGACTCAATTCCATCACCAACAGCCCCATCACAAATTCGGTCTGCACAGAACCAAAATAGGGCATTTTCTGTTCTGTGCATATCTCAACTAATCATCCCTTAAACTAACTTAAATCCTTAAATTATCCACTAATCTACTTGCTAACATGTAATTCTAGGAGTTGGAAGCCTCACCGAAAATTTGAAGTCAAGGCGACGTCGGAAAGTCCGCAAACGGCGTCGGTTCCTCCAAGTCCTCAACTGGTCAGTTTTTGTCCTTCAAAAATAAGACCCATTTGGGGTCAAAACTCCATCAAATTCACCCAAAATTTTTATCACAACTCAGTCTACATGTCCTCTAGATGTCCACAAAATTTAGCCGAAATATTCAAAGGTTTCGGGGGTCCTATGGAGTCTAAACGATGGCTTACCTCCAGCTGCGGCGGTTTCCGTCGACTCTTGGGAAAATGGGTGGTCGAAACTCTACAGTGGGTCAATTGTCATGATTCAAGTTGGAGGTTGTCGGCAAGAGGTTGAGGAAGGTCCTGGTGGTCTGCTCAAGCTCAGGTGGTGGCCGAAAGTGGCGGTCGAAAGTGGCGAAGGTGGTGGCAGAACCTGGTCGGGCGAGAGCTGCTCTCAACTTGGAGAAGAAGGAAGAAGAAGAAAAAGATCGACAGATTAAAGGGGATGCTCGGCTGAGGAGAGAGAGAGAGAGAGAGAGAGAGAGAGAGGTATAAACAAAATTGAGAGTCAACCATGAAGAATGGTAGGTTAAAAGTGATTCAATCAATGTCAATGCCTAATACTTTGACATTTGTCTTCATGTCAATCAAGGCTTATCCAAGGGCTGTGATTTCTCTCAATTTTCGGCAGCCTTGGGGTGTTGTGAAAGACCAAAATGCCCTCATCCAATTATTAAGACAAGGTTAAGGCTCAAGGGGTAAAATGGTAATTTTACTCTCGACGTCCGAAACGTCATTTTTTTTTTTGCTAATTCCAATTATCTTCGATGAGGCGATGACTAATCCAATTATAATATTGGAATTATTGATTCTCCATTTTCTAATTTCGAGACTCGTCTCTGAATCATTTCTCTGTCATATGTGATTCCAACCTATCACAAACTGACGGGCGGCTTTGGCAGACGTTACGCGTATTGACTCTGTGATTTATATCATACTTAGGGCTCGTCAATTCATGGCGACTTTGATTGTCATGTAATTGCAAGGGTCTATCGCTAATTCCAACGGTCTCGAACATCATGGTTCGATTTATGAAAAATTTACAAATTATACATTGGTTTTGTGAATCACCCGCGCTCTAATCGTCTATCGTTAGCAATGCATTCCATAATCGTTCTTAGATCGGCCTTTCATGGTTCTAAATGTCCACTCGACAATCCTTATGGTCAAAATGTCATTTACTATTCGAGTTCCCTAGGTCCACGTACTTTGTTTCGCGTTAGCATTCCCCTTTTGGTCAGTTAACTCGAGATTGATCAAATCCGAGCAAGATATGACAGAAATATATCGTTAGATATGTTCTCATTAATAAGTCCCGAAATAACAGGAAAAATCAAAATGTCACAAAAATGCTGAAAGCTCAATATTGGTAGGGATCAGCATTGAACTTTCAGCATTTGGCTAAATGCTAAGCCGTGATTTTTTTCAAATCTATCCTTACTAATCTTTTCAAATTTCGATCTTGCCCCTCATTTTGTTTGGTTATTTTTTAAATAAAAATTCAAAACCCTAGGTTACGGTCGCCGGTCGACCAAATCTAGGGATGGGCGACCCCCAGTGGCTGTCGCTTAGGGTCAAACGACCGTTGGCAGTCATCGCTTAGCCTGCGCAAGCCCAGGCAAGGGTTGCCCTGGGTCGCGTGACCCTGGTGACCCTCGTCAGGGTAGCACGACCCTAAGGCAACTCTTGCCTTGGCTCACGCGCTACCCTAGGGCAGCCCTCGCCAAGGTCACGAGACCCTCAGCCGCGAGCACAAACGTTGGTCGCGCAACCCTCGTCTGGGCTCACGTGACCCAAACGACAGCTACTTGTGGTCGCGCAACCCTTGGCAGCCTTCACCGAGGTTTACGCGAACCTCGGGGGCCTCGGTCCACAGCACCAGTGAGCCAATGGCAAGCCAAATCTAGCTCTCCGGTAGCCATAGCTCTAAGTTTCAAATTTTTTATTTAAATAAATGTGATAAAAGCTACTTTGCAAATTTGTTTTTCCAAACACTATATAGACTCAAAGCTGTTTTTCAAATGAGTTTTTATCAAATGTCATTAGTATTTTCCCAAATCCCCTTAATCAAAATGTATTTGCATTCCCCCAAAACCCATTGGAAATGTTGAATCCACCCTTAATCCTTAACTAACGCATACCGCAATTTGGTTTCACAACCAAAACATAACCTTTCACAAATAAGTTATTTCCACAAAAACAATTCAGAATTCTCATTTTTCGATTTCACAAACCAAAACATATAATTTTTCTCAACTTAGTTCATCAGTCAGAATCCTTTTTCTTTTTTATTTTTCTTCTTTTTTTGGGTGGGGTCAAAGGCCATTGGGTGTTCAGTTGTCGAACTTCTGGAGCCGTTTGATGTTGGGCCTGGATGGCCAGACCTAAAAATTAGATTTGGGCCCGTGTGTCAGGTTAAACCCTAATGCCAAGCCTATGGGTTTCTGATGGTTCGATTGGGAGGATACGTGACACGGAAGAGCTGATACTAACAATAAAACTGGCCTAATTATCATAAAAAGATTAAAGTTCTGGTTATCTCCTTAGGCCGGACTTTTGAAGCCCACAGATTCTGGACCAGTGCGACTCTTTTCGTATTTTATTTTGCAACCATCATGTCCTTTCGTCAAAGAAATATAGAGAAATAGCAAAGAAAAGAAACATAGGAGGAAGGTAATTGCAACAAGTAAAAAGGTGGAGGCAAAGTCTTACTGATTTAACATTGTTTTGTTGATTATTAGTTGTTAAAAGTGTATATATACACACACAAATCACATGTGTATTTCCAGTATATAAATTAAATTGCTCACCTCTGTCGTTGGTCCATGCGGAAGGTCCAAACTATGTGAGATTTCTCATTTCCCTTTCGTTGCTCTATGGTACTCTCTCTAAAAGATATTCAACTACGGTCCACTTATTCAACCATATGTTGTCTTGTGACCGAAAAAATTATAAAAAAAATCATAAACTTATTGCAATTGTACTAATTAGCTCTTAGATTTTTGGTCAATTGAGTCCTAAACCCTTTACAATTATGCCAAATCAATCTATTTGGCCGGTAGGCACGGAGGTTAGGGGTATCAAATGTACCCGCGCCGGACGGGTTGGCTCAGCTCGGCCGAAAAATTTTCTTGCATTTTTGGGCCTGGTTTGGTACTCTGGCCAGGCCGGCCCGGTGCCAAACTTTTTTTAATACCCATTTTTTAAAATTTAATTTAATTTTTTATTTTCTTTTTATATTTTTTCATTTGATAGATTTGTTAATTGATTTTGATTAAAAAAAAGAAAAAAATAATTCGGCCCGGCCCTATTTGGGCCGACCCGAGCACGGTACTGCTCAATTCAAGCCAGGCCGAGACCTGGCCCATTGACACCCCTAACTGAGGTGGATAGCTTTAATATTTTTTTTGTATTTTTAATTATTTTTTCTATTCTTATTTTTGGTTAGGGAGGTAAGAGCCACCAATGTCTGCCCACCAGCCTTAACAAAAAAAAAAGAAAAAAGAAAAAAGATATTTTTGTAAAATAATTATGAACTTAAATAATACTAAAATATTATTGTTAAATATTCAAGTCATTGTCGCCCATCTAAATCGACCGAATTGATATAATTATAATAGATTTAAGACTTTTTTGGTAATTTTTCCTATTGATACAAGATATTTTGCAACTTCCTAATCGCAAATGTTTAATATTATATTAACCATGGTCTAATTGTCTTGCTAAGAGCTATTTGTCATGTGCTCGTTTTTAAAACACCAGAACGATTTGGATTCTTGCAGCTCACGTACCTGGTCAAACGCGGAATCAAATCAAGCACGTCATTAGACGTGCCAAGCTTCCAGAATAGCTATAAAATCCAATTGTCACACCGACAAAGCTAAAAATAGATCAAGAGCATAGTTTCACCCAAATAAGCAGTGCAAAAAAAACAAATCAAATGGAGGAGATTGTGATTGTCGGAGCAGGCATCGCGGGGCTAGCGACCGCGGTGGCCCTGAAGAAGGTCGGCGTGCAAGCATTGGTGCTGGAGAGATCGGAGGGGCTGAGAGCTGCCGGCGCAGCCCTGACTCTCTTCCCCAATGCCTGGTACGCGCTCGACGCGCTCGGGATTTCACATAAGCTCACCTCCATTTACACTCCTTTCCACAAGTAAGGTTTTACCTTTCTCATGCTTTAATTCGAAAACAAAATGTCGGCTACAATATACAAAAACATTTAGTCAACATATATATGTCCGCAATCGCAATTTCGTGGCCTCAAAATAGAGTTTTACGAACATATTCCAAACTATCTTCAATTTCCTTTTACGTCTTTAACTATAGTTCGATTAAATTTCTTGTAATTGATTGTTTGCTCATGCATTAGGGGTTACGTGGCCGATGTGAAGACCAAAGCCATCCATGAAGTGCGTTATGGCACAAGCAAAGGGTACTGCAGCTCTCAAATTTCTTCATTTGGATCAATGCATCGTCTATTTTATATTTGTCTAGCTTTATCATTTTATAAAAAGACAATGGTAAATAATTTTTCTTTTTTATGCATATAAGGAAAATAATGACATCATCGTAGTTGAATGAAAGAATTAATGATTGTTTGTTTCGCGAAAAATGAAAAATCATAAAAATTATGGCTTTTTTCACTTGACATAATTTGTCAATGGAACACGTTTTCACTATTGACAACAATTTATATCTAAACACATTCGTGGACCATGAAAATGAATAGTTTGAAAAACTTCCTATTAAACATGGTATCTTATATCGCTTATAAAGTAAAAAATGAACGAGCGAAAAATATTATCATGATCCACGAAAATATTTAGATATAAATTATTGACATAGTGAAAACATTTTTGATTAACCGATTATGTCAAGCGAAACAAGCCGTCGTTTCGTAGGATTTTCATTTTTCGCGAAACTAACAGGCAGAGCCCAAATCCCAACTCGCGTAATGTGAACATTTGAAAAATTAACTCCTTTTCAATATTTCTTAGGAGTGGAGATGAGCAAAGAGCGGTCAACCGTAAAGTCTTATTACAGGTCTTAGCGGCGGAATTGCCTCCGAACACCATCCGTTTCTCTTCGAAGCTCACTTCCATTGAGACCCAAGTGGAACAAGGCTCGTCGATTTGCATCCTCGCGCTTGAGGATGGAACCATCATCAAGTCTAAGGTATCAGAACTTCTAACACTCAAGATCTCTTTTCTGATTTTCGGCGAGGATCTTGCGGTAAATTGAGGCTTTGTAGGCCGTGATCGGATGTGATGGGGTGCATTCTAGAATTGCCCGCTGGTTGGGGCTCGGCTCGCCGGTTGATTCAGGGCGGTCCGCGATTCGCGGGCTGGCCATGTACCCGAGAGGCCACGGGTTGAACCACGAGTTTCAGCAGTTCGTGGATGTCTCGAAGAGGGCTGGCTTTGTTCCTCTCAACGACAAGGAGATCTACTGGTTCTTTCTTTGCAAAGCTCCTCCAAAAGGTATGGGTTCGCCCTTTAGTCTTCGATTTAAATAGGCTTAACTAGTAACAAATTAACCTTTATCTAACAATTTTCTATTGCCGTCGTCGCATCTATATTTCAGGTGTGGACATCGAAGGTGACCCAAATTTACTACTAGGACAGGTTGTTGACAACTTAGCCAAAGACTTTCCTCCCCTGTACCTCGACGTCGTCGGCCACTCCGACCTTTCCACCGTGACGTGGGCCCCGCTGATTTTCCGATACCCCTGGGACGTCATCCTTGGGGACCTGACCCGCACGAACATCACAGTGGCCGGAGACGCCATGCACCCCATGACGCCAGACTTGGGCCAAGGCGGGTGTTCGGCCCTCGAGGACGCAGTCGTGTTGGGTCGGCACATCGGAAGCTCAATTTCCAAGCTAGGCAGACTCGAGACGCGCGATGTCGGGTTCGCGCTCGAGAGGTACGCGAGGGAGAGGAGGTGGCGGGCGGCGACGTTGATCACGGGGTCGCTCTTGTCGGGTTGGGTTTCACAAGATGGGTCTAGCTGGTGGATGAGGTTCCTAAGAGACGTATTCTATAACTTTATACTGGGAAGAGCCTTTAGCGCTAGTAGGTACGATTGCGGCAAACTTTGCTGATGTCTCCTCGTTGTCCCCCGTTCGCTCGAAAATTGTCAACAGCTACAGCCGACCAGGAAAGTACTAGGGTGCCAACATCTTTACACAGATTAAATTCTTAGAAGTGGAACTTATGTTGAATTTTTTTTTTTGTTCCATGCAGTCAATGTCGTTCTCATGTTTAGTATTATTACGATGAAGTTTGTCGACACTATGTCATTATACTCGAGTGGATGAAATGAAAGTATAATCGTCTTCTCTAACCCATTTTCTTGCCACCTATTTCCTGATCAACTAACATCAAAACAATGTCTACATGGCTTGTCCTCATGAAGAACATTAAAAGACATATTTGAGTTCACCGTAGTAGGAAGTTCGATCTAGAAAATGATACGAAAACGCTGGCCTCGCAATAACATTTCTGAAATGAAAAGCTTTGGAAGGCTCTCATTCTCAAACGCACCAAAAATAAAACAAAAGAAAACAACGAGGATCTTGAAATTTTAACTAATGTAGCATGTTTATGGATAGTAGATATATTATTAGGCATTAAAGGTATCATTTGATATTTTGTTTTTTTAAGATAGGTAATTTCCTTATTAGATTATTTCGTTTTCTATAGATATTATATTGGTCGGGTATAATTACCCTTTTCTCTAAGTCTAATGTAAAATCAATTGAGTAACGATCCTCTCTTTCTTGACGATCCTAGCATACTACCTTGGTTCCGTCGATTATGTTATAAATCCATATCTGATAGGAGGAAACTTTATCGAATTGGTTTTCTCATTGTTGAGTTACATATGTTCTTGGAAATCACCAGTGCTATGTTCGAGCCGTATTTTTCTCCACCTAATGTCGAGGAAATTACCTAAAAAGTCATAAACCTGCTGCAATTGTGGCGATTTAGTCCTAAATTTTTTTTCCCGATTCAATCATAAACCTTTTGCAATTGTACCATTTCAGTCCATCCGGTGAATTTTGACCGGCCGACCCTAATATGGAGTCGGCTGGTCGGCGATAAAATATTTTATTATTTTTATGAATTTTTTCTTTTTTTTTCCTTTTTTTTCTCCTCTCCCTCTCCCTCCCCCTTCCCTTCCCCCTCACTAGAACCCCTCTGGCCGATCGCCACAGTTTGGCGACTGGCTAGAGGTGCGGCCAGAGAGTCCTCAACCGGCCGTGGCAGGGGCCGACCTCGCCGTCGTCGAGCGAAACAGCAACGACAAGGTCGAGGCCTGCCATGGCTGAGCAAGGTCAAGCCTCGCCCGACCATGGCGAGGCTCGACCTTGCCAAGCCATGGGGTCGCTCAAGAATGAGAGCTCGTGCCCCAACAAGATCTACCCACCCACCTCGCCCACCATCTCATCATCCCTCTTGTTCTCCGAGTCAAGGAAGACACCGCCTCCGTCTGAGATGGAGCACGGCAGCTTGACCCGCCGAGCCTCAGCTTCCCGTCACTCAAGGCCCAAATGGAAGAGGAAGCCAAAGTCCAGTCGTCCACCACCGCCCTCCTAGAGTCCTTCTTCTCCGACCAAATCGACGGCGACTTCATGATCTCTTTCCCCGTGAGGGCTAGCCACACCGCCCCCAACGGTGCCACACCACCCCCAACCACACTGTCACTGTCTCGCCCGGCGATGGCGAGGTAGACCGTCACCATGGCCAGGCAAGGACTTTTCTGCCGCACCTCTAGCTGGTCGCCAAATTGTGGCAACCGACCAAAGGAGTTATGGTGAGGAGGAGGGGGAGGGAGAGGGAGAGGGAGAAAAAAAAATAAAAAATAAAAAAAAACATAAAAAATATTTAAAAATTCAAAAAAATTCAAAAAATAATAATAAAAATATTCGATCATCGGCCGGTTGGCGTCCACTTTAGTGCCGGCCAGTCAAAATTCGTAGGATAGACTGAAATGGTACAATTATAAAAGGTTTATGATTGAATAGGAAAAAAAAATTAGGGCTAAATCGGTACAATTGCAATAGGTTTATGAATTTTTGACTAATTTGCCTCGTAATTTCTTCAGACTAATCTTTGAATTGGTGGATAACAAACGTGGGCATCACTCGCACTCATACTTACTTTAAGTTTGCACATAAAGGAACGACTACATGTGACCCACCAATCATAGGTGTTTCCTCCAACGGGGACAGAGAATCAAAGGATTTTCTCTTCTTTGCAGACATTCGGGTGCTGGTCCATCTTTTAAATCAACCCAGATTAAAGATTATCGAAAGTTTCATCATTTATGTTCTTTAGATTCTGTTAGAATTATCGAATGGGTGAATCGAGTCGAATGTGGTCCGGCATTACTTAACTCGTTTTGACCTATTTTTATACCGTATAAATTTATTGAGCCATACCCAACCTTTATTTCTTAAATATTTATATATCTAACCAAATCATGCAATACTTATTTTTTATAATTTGATTAAAAAAATGATATTGTTAAAACAATTTTATGCAATACAAATTTAGTGAATTTTTTTAAAAGGAAGTTTTTATCTTTATTTTATTTTCTCTTTTCTCTTTTCTCTTTTTCTTTTTTCTTTTTTTCTTTTTTCCTTCTTCCTCCTCCATCTGCTCAGGGCTTACTGGCGAACCTCGAACTCGGCTAATCCAAGCAAGCTCACAGCTCGCCAAAGCCAGGTGGCCTCGAGCTCGCCCGAGGCCGGCGGCTCAAGACTAGCCAGATCTTGACAAAAACTGAGCTGGTCCGAGGCTCGTCGGTGTCTGTCGCGATGGAGGCAGGAGGAAAATGAGGAAAAAGGCAAAAAAAGAAGAAAATAAAAAATACATATAAAATAAAAATAAAAATTATTAAAAATATTTTGAATTTTTTTAGAAATATTCAGAAAATTTATTTATGTCTCAATTAAAACTATTGTCATAACTAACCCATTTATGGCCTTTTAAAAGCCATTTAGAACCCATTGAGTTTCTAAGTAACCCATTTATGATCCATTCTTAAAAATTAAACAACTTATTTATGGCCCACCACAATTAAATAAATATGAATTCTAGACCCATTTTGCCACCTCTAGATTATGTCGACAGTATTACATATACGTAGCCCTACAAACCAGCCAAGTTTTCGGGACTACTTGTCCGAGGAAACGTTACGAGTTTTGTTAGGAGAATGAATCCCAGCTAATCTAGAAACTAAATAATGACCTGTCCAACAAAGAAAATAAATAACTTGCCCATCTAAATTGAAAGTTTGGCCAATCTAAAATTGAAAGAAAATAAATTACTTGCCTATTTATAGTTCTGATCCTTTTCCTCGTACACATAACGAAATTAAAGCTCGGGAGTATCCACAAAAATGGGAAATTGGCGCCATAACTCCCCACGCACCCACCCCCCCTCGCCCCCCACCCCAAACCCAATTCCTCCTGCCTCGTGGCCGATCATTGGCTGTGCGCCCGAAATGCTATGGGGCTGCGGCGAAAGCCGACATTCCAGTGGATACATCGCCTCATGAAGGAGATGGACAGTGACATTGCATGTATCCGGCTGGGCATTTGATTACATACTTGTGAGTGTCCTCTACAAATCTTTGTAGTTGTACATGCGCGCCCAAAAAAACATTGGCTTCTCGGGCCGGCCTAGCCAAAAAGTCTAGACATTGTTTTTTTTTTTTTTTGGTTGGAAAAAAAATCATTCATGGAGTATCAAAAGGATAATAATGATTCCAAGATTTTTTGGCCAATTTTTGGCTAGAAACTACTAACGTGGGTGACAACCTTCTTGCGGATATATTCGATGCTGATATGGATACTTTTTTAATAGTCTTTCAATAATATTTTGTAGAATTATTTTATATATATATATTTTTTCTTTTCTTTGTATTTTTTGAAAATTCCGGCATGCCACAGGCGAGGACCAGCAAACCTTGCCTGGTATGGCAAGGGCATCATAGTCCTCGCCGGTCACAGGCGAGGGGCTCGCCCTTGCCCGTACCAAATGACCTCACCTAGACCATGCGAGGGTGTCACAATCCTCGCATGCCGATAGGCATGGGTGTTAGCCATTGCCTAGATTTGGGCGAGGGTCACTAGTCCTTGCCTATGGCTAGCCACAGTTGTAAAAAAAAATACAAAAATACAAAAAAAATGAAGAAATAAGATACAAAAAATCAAATAAAAAAATGAAAATTTTAACGAAATTGTCCACATCAATGGCTATCTTGCCATATAAGACAATCGGCATTCACAATAGAGATTTCTAACCAAAATTAGACGGATAGACTTAATTAGTTAAACGTGAAATGGTTTAGGACTCAATCGGCATTATTGAAAAATTAAGGACTGAATTAACAAAAGTGCAATAATCTCAAGATTTTTTAGACAATTTTTTCTGGTTAACCCATAAGACAGCAGTATCTGAAGGTGGTGTTTTTAAATTTTGCAGCCAGGATGTTCCTTGGTCAAATTAGCTACTTTTTCCTTTCGTTGCTTTGTGTCTAGATGAAAAGTCAAAGGTGGTCCGCTTGTTTGACATCGTGCTCGTTCCTAACATATAAAAAATTTCGACTTTTGCAGCTCACGTATCTGGTCAAAGGGCAAATCAAATGAAGCACGTCATTAGACGTACACGATCGCCATAATAGCTATAAAAAGAAACGCATTTGTCACTCTCTGAAATAGCTAAAATAGATCAAGAGCATAGTTTTCACCCAAATTGAAAGAAAAGATCGTAAAAAGAAGAGCTGAGTTTACATTTGAAATGGAGGACATTGTGATTGTCGGAGGCGGCATCGCAGGGCTAGCAACGGCAGTGGCTCTGAAGAAGATCGGCGTGCGAGCATTGGTGCTCGAGAGATCGGAGGGGCTAAGAACCGCCGGCGCGGCCTTGACCCTCTTCCCCAATGCCTGGCGCAAACTCGATGCGCTCGGAGTTTCAGATAAGCTCACTGCCCTTTACACTCCTTTGTCCAAGTAAAGGTTTTTTACCGTTCTTTTAGTTAACATGTATTTCTCTGCCTAATTAATTTTTATTAGATTAACTTATCATAATCAAATTTTCGTGCCCGTGCATCAGGGGTTACGTAACCGATTTGGAGACCAAAGCCATTCAGGAATTGCGTCACGGTGCAAGCAAAGTGTACTCCAACTCTGTTTTTTTTTTTTTTTCATTTCAAATATTCCATCGATGTATGGTCTATTTTTTGTATTTTCGTAATGCTAAAAGTTTCAATATGAGAGTTGATACTCTAATAATATGACAGTACTATCATTATTTCTGACTTTTGATTTTTCAATTAATAAGTATTTTATGCAAAACACACGGTAATGGATATGTGGATTTACGGTCTGGAATACTGACATTATTTGACAGATCATCATGAAAGTATTTTCCTTTTAATATTTACACTTTTTTTTTCTTTTTGTATATTTTAGGAGTGGAGGTGGACCAAGAACGGTGCACCGGAAGATCTTATTACAGGCATTGGCAGAGGAATTGCCTCCAGATGCCATCCGTTTCTCCTCAAAGCTCACTTCGATTGAAACCCAAGTGGAGCAAGGTTTATCAATTTGTATCCTCGTGCTTGAGGATGGAACTGTCATCAAGTCTAAGGTATCATAACTTCTCGTAATTTAGAATCTCTTTCTAAATTTCGTGTCAATAACTCGGACAATTCGTAGTCGATTGATTAGCATATTTTAAGATATGTGCTATACATGTATGTAGGTTGTTATCGGATGCGATGGAGTGTATTCTAGGATAGCACGTTGGTTAGGGCTCAGCGAGCCGGTTGATTCGGGTCGGTCCGGGATCCGCGGGGTGGCTGTGTGCCCGCAAGGCCACGGGTTGAACCATACGGTTCAGCAACTGGTGGGTGTGTCAAAGAGGGCTGGTTTTGTTCCGCTTAACCACAAGGAGGTCTACTGGTTCTTGTCTTGCAAATTTCCTTCTAGAGGTATTGAATTTTATAAAGAAAGGTTTTCTCTTCTTTCTTTTATTTTATTCTTTTTTTTTTGTCATTGACACATCTACATTTTAGGAGCAGACATCGGAGGTGACCCAAATTTACTACTAAGAGAAGTGATTGACAACTTAGCCAAAGACTTCCCCCCCTCGTACCTCGCCATCATCGGCCACTCGGACCTTTCCACCATGCCTTGGTCCCCAGTGACGTTCCGTTATCCGTGGGACGAAATCCTTGGCACCCTGACCCGCGACAACGTCACCTTGGCCGGAGACGCCATGCACCCCATGACGCCGGACTTGGCCCAAGGTGGGTGCTCGGCCCTCGAGGACGCGGTCGTGTTGGGCCGGCACATTGGAAGCTCGATTTCCAATGGGGGCGAACTCGAGATGCGCAATGTCAGGGCCGCCCTCGAGGGTTACGTCAGGGAGAGGAGGTGGAGGGTGGCGACATTGATCACGGCATCGTTCTTGTCGGGTTGGGTTCAGCAGGATGGGTCTAGCCGGTGGATGAAGTTTCTAAGAGATGTTGTGTTCTACAAGTTTCTATTGGAAAGAGCTGCTAGCGTGAGTAGGTACGACTGCGGCAAACTTTGCTAATGTCTCTACTTGGCCTTCTATTGGGTCGAAAATCATCGACTAGGCAATATTACAATAAATTATCAGATTGACGATTTTCGGAGTCTCATTGCAATCATGGTACTTGATTGAGAGACACGATTTATTCTGATATTCATTACATCTATCGAGTACGTGCCTGGAAATGTGTCCGCATTCGTGACATGATACAGCATAGCGGATTTTTTTTTTTTTGGATTTGGTTTGAGGCCAATACATAGGCCATGGTTGTAACATCGATGTTAAGCAATTCAATTGTCTCATTTTCCCTGCCTTTAAGAAATTCCTCATGCTTAACACTCTCGTTGCCAATTGAAATAAATTTGCAAAGCATTGTCCTTCAAATCCATCTCTTAAATTAAATTCCAACCCATCAAATGCCTAATTTGTAAAATTCCTTTTTGAGCGAATAAAATGGGGCATCTATTCGTAGCCTTCTTAATTCAAGTAATAAACTGAGCGATCGATGCACTATTGTATTAGTAAAGTCTCAGCAAACTAGCAATAGGTATTTCGGGCATCATTGTATAAAGTTTGAGAATGAAATTGTCTTTCCATCATTACCTAGGTACACATCTAATTATGTGATAAGATTGGGGTTTTACAAAGAGTTCACTTGATATATTTATAGTCTACAAGCGACGGTTGCACAGACGGTTACATCGATATTACCGACGGTTACTTGAAAGTTACATCGACTCCCACTACAAAAAAACAGACTTTTAGAGACGAAATTTACGACGAAAATTTCACCAAAATTCGTCGCTAATGGGTTTTGTGACGAATTTTACGACGAAAGAAAATTTAGTCGCTAAAACGGTGTTGCAAATTTTGCGACGAAAATTCGGTGGTTCGTCGCAAATTTGCGACGAATTTTGCTATGAACAAAAATTCGTAACAAATTTGCGACAAACCAAGATTCATAGCAAATTTGCAACGAATCTTGATTCGTAGCAAAAGTTGCCACAAACGGGTGATTCGTCGAAAATTTGCGATGAAAACCACATTCGTGGCAAATTTGCAACCAATTTGGCAACGAATATTTGTTCGTGGCAAATTTGCGACAAAAGTGTGATTAGTCACAAATTTGCGACGAAAATCATTGAATTTGCCGACAAAATTGATTTTTCGTAGCAAATCTAACGTCGCAATATTTGCGACGAAAATCATGTTTCGTCGCCAAATTTATTAGCGAAAATGCGTGTTGGTTGCTAAAATTTGCGACGCGGGATTATAATTTATATATTACTTATTTGGTCGCTAAATCATTTTGCAACGGAATAGCCACGGAAAAAAAAACGTCAACGCTTTAGCTCTATCTATTTTGCATTAGTGAAAACAGAGCACGGCAAAAAGCCACGAAGAAGGAAAAAAAACCAAAAACCAAAACTCCTCTCGTAACATCTCTCGTCTCTCTCTATCTATCTATCTCTCTCTCTTTTTGTTCGGCAAAAGCGCATCCAGTCATCGCCACCACCTACTCCGACCACCTGCCCCCGTCGACGGCCGCAACCCCATCGCCGCGTCACCGGAGCCACCAGAAATTCTGCCAAGAGCTGCTCGGCGTCCTTGCCCTGTTTTTGGGCCGGGACTGCTGCAGCTACTGTTCGCAAGCAGCAGCGGCTCTTCAGCCGCCACCACCACCTACCACCATCGTTACACCATCTCTCACGACCCCTCCGAAACCGCTCCATCGCCTACAGCCGCTTCGAAGTCGCCAGAGGACCTCAAACATCCGGAAACTGAGACTGTCCTGTTCTGTGCCCCGTTTCGCGGGGTCCTGTTCGGGACTGAGCTCCGCCTCTTCGCCACCTTCCTCGACCCAACTCCAGCTACCGAACACACCCCGGTACCCCCTCAACCCTCCACCATCAGTCCCAGGAAGCTTCGACGTCGCCTGAACCACGTACCAGCCTGAGAAGCTACTGCCATGTTCTGCCTCCCCTGCCTCTGACCCTACCCTAGCCGCCTGACCAGCTCCTTCGCCGCCTTCGCCGTCGCTTCTCTGTGCTACCATCACCTCCCCTAACTCCCTTGCGACCTCTCTCCAGCCACCTCCGCCTTTGCCGTCACAGGTTGGTGTCCTTGCGGAAGTCCTGTACGTGGAGCTGGGACTTGTGGTGGAGCCGGGCGGTGTCCACGGAGACAAGGAGTAATTAACACCGAGAGGTCTTGGAGTGTTGCTTTTGACGTTCAGGAGCTTTATAGACAAGAAGGGATTGGGAAAATTTTAAGAGCGGCGAGTGAAAATTTGAAGAGCGCGCCATATTTTAACAAAGAGGGAGGGTAAAATTAGCGACGAAAAAGGCCTTCGTCGCTAGGAAAAATTATTTCCGTGGTTAATTTATATATTTATTTTTTTATTGATATTTCAATTTAGAGACGAAAAACGGCCTAAAAATTATTTTCATCCCTAATTTGTATATTACTTGTTTTTATTGATATTCCAATTTAGGGACGAATGAAAATTGTCGGCGCTAAAATTAGCAACGAAAATTTTTATTCATCGTTAAAATGATTATATATATTTTAAAATTCCTGCAACAAAACATTGATTTTCATCGCTAATTAGCATCAAGAAAATTTTTTCGTTGCAATTTTTTTTTGTTATTTTTATCCATATTGCTAATTAGCGACGAATAATTTATTTTCAGAGTACTGGTTACAGAAGTCGATTTTCTCGACTCAAACAAAGCACATAGCTCACAAATCTCTCATATACCGAAAAACCTTAATACAACAAAATAAACCCTAGCTGCAGCATAAATGGAGCCCCAAAAAAAATTTCTCCACTTTTGGGCCACACAAAAAAATATGTCGGGTCGGGTGATGAAACAAACCGAGTGCATAAAATTCAAAACATATTTAACAGTTATATAAACAAAGTGCTCTAAAAAGGCCCTTTTTCAATCAATTCGAGTATATTGATTTTTGGGGAAAAAAAACGAAAAACAAAAATGAAAAAAATGGAGTAAGCTGGGAATGGAACCCGTAATCACCAAGCACTTCACTCGAGCGACAACCAATAGTAGAGTTAGTGACACTCTTCAGATTTCAATTAATATATGCGCATGTTAAAAAACGTGACACTAATTTGGACATAAAAAATTCATGGACCCGTTCCTTCCTACAAAAGACATGGTATAATAAGTTTGGCATGGAAAGATGGAAATAATAAAGAGGGAAAGGACGGTTCGTTCGAGATCAAGATGTGCCATCGAAGGGAAAAATACAAAATTGACAAGGAAAACGACGTTTTTTGGGGAAAAATATCGGCCGGTGATTTGCTAATAGATTTGTCTCAAAAAATTACGTGGAATAAAAAAAAATCGTCCACAACGGACGCCCAAGCGATAAGATATGTCATTTCAAAAATTTCTCATTTATTTACTCGTTTTTACTCTTTCGCTGTGGTTTTACATCTTTTCATGCGATTTTTAACTATTTCCCCGCGGTTTTCAACATTTTACTATTTCAACCTAGTGCGAAACTCATTGGCCAATCCTCGACGTTCGGATAAAGTTCTTATTATATATTCAAACCCTATGTTTTTGCATTGTACCTGCATACAAATTAAAAATTTATAAAATATTAAAAATATCATATATGATGCTTAATACACTTAATTAAAATCATAAAATTTTAAAAATTAAACTTTGATTGTTATCGAATAATTATTTTGAAATTAAAAGAATAACAAAGACACTTACCCCAAGTATTTTCTTGAATTATTTATAGTAGAACGTGGTTAATATGACGAGAATTGTAAATTTGGTCGTAATTGTATAAATTAATGAAGAAAAGATGTTAGTGGACTTTAGCGACAAAAAAATAATTAGCGACGAACACCGTGTTCATCTCTAAAATGTAATCAAATGAAAATTTAAATAAAAAATAAATATTTAGTGACGAATGCCATTGTTCGTCGCTAAAATGATGTAATAAAAGTTAATATAAAAAGAAATATTTAGCGACAAATAGTATGTTTCGTGCTCAAATTAGCAACGAACGGCACAGTTCGTCTCTAAATTAGCGACCTACAAAACTTTTCATCGCTAAACTGAGCAACCGCAAAATAAAAAATAAATATTTAGTGACAAACTGTTCTAGGCGTCGCTAAATTGAGCAACCACAAAATTAAAAATTTAAATAAAAAATAAATACTTAGCGATGAACGGTACTAGTCGTCGCTAAATTGGAGAAAATAAAATAAAAAAATTAAATAAAAAAGAAGTTTTCAGCGACGAAATGATGTATTCGTCGCTGAAATTTTTTTCATCGATTTTTTTTATTTAATTTATTTTAGAGACGAAAAATTCATTTTGTCGCTAAATATTTTTTTTAGATAATTAGCGATGAAATTGGCTTTTTCGTCGCCAATTATCTGTTTTTAAATTAATTAGCGATGAAAGGCCAATTTCGTCGCTAATTAAATTTTTTATTTTGATTTCTCATAGAAATTAGCGACGAAGAAATCGTTCGTCGCTAATTTAGCGACGAACTTAGTATTTTGTCGCTACTTTTTATTACGGTAATTTAGCAACGAAAATAGTGTTTTGTCGCTACATTTTCTGAAAAAATTAAATTAATTGTCAATATTCTGCAACAAATCATGAATTCGTCGCAAATTTTGCGACGAAAATTGTATTTCGTCTCAAAATTGGGCAATATAATTTAAATAAAATTAAAAATTTATCTACGAAAACATTTTTGTAGCTAAATATCAAATAAAAAAATATTTAGCGACGAAAAAGGAATTTTCTCGCTAAATTTTTTGAAAAATATAAATTAATTGTCAATATTTTGCGACGAAATCAACAATTCGTCGCAAAATTTGCTACGAAAAGTTTATTTCATCCCAAAATTCACTAATATAATTTAAATAAAAAAGAAAAATTTAGTGAAGTTGCGAAGAAATCAACTTTTCGTTGCAAATTTCGTGGCAAATTTGCCACGGAAAGGTTTGTTGTCGCTAAATTCGGAGCTAATTAGCATCAAAAAAATTTTGTCGCTAATTTCGTAGCTAATTAGCTAGGAAAAAAATTTTCGTCGTAAATTTGTGGCTAATTAGCTACGAAACTATTTGGTAGCTGTTTTCGTTGCTAATTAGCTATGAATTTGTTCCGTCGCTAATTTCGTCGCAAATAGCGACAAATTGACTTTTTCGACGCTGTTTTCTTTGCAAATTAGCAACGGATTTTTTTCATCGCAAATTATCCTAGCTAAATTACGTTTTTTTTTTTTTTAGTGTCCACTATATTGATAGTTACATCAACTTCACCATCTTGACGGTCATCTATTTGACAGTTGCATTCAAGATTGTCAACTACACTATTTGATGGTTATGTCGCATTCACTTCCTTGTGGGTTACCCGCTTGCCAGTTGCATCCTAGATTGTAGGCCGAACACCCGAATATTTGCTTGTGCTTTCATCCGAAAATATCAACTGAACACTATTTTTTTTGTCAATAAAAATACAAGAAATGAAAACACATGACGGGAATTGGAATTACATAGAAGTGAAAAAACCTTGAAAACGAAGGACATGCTTGTCTCCTCATTGACCAAAGACTCCTCCTTGTCGTGACCTAGCCACTTGCTCGACCTTTTTTTTTGGAGGGGAGGCTATGGTGGTGGGTTGCTGCACTAGTCTCTCTCGAAAAATAATCGAGATGCGCACAAACTGGCCTGGATACCTCAATTACTAAAAAACAAAAAATTCCTCGATTTCACTGATAACCTAATGCAATTGTCCTTGTTCATTGACTTCCCTTGTTTGTTGGCCACTATCCTAATGGTTGGTCAAAGGTGGCAAATTGAGAACAACTCGCTATGCGATGGATTCAAATTTGGGCTTCGTGATGTTCCATCATGAGACATTGGACTCCCTTGAGTAACCCTGGAACAAATAATATTTTGTATGTATTTTAAAAAATTGGACTCGATATAGTCAAATCCAAAATACCCGTTGATCTCATCTTCACTAGATGCTATCGTAGTGGTCCGAAAGGCCATGATTCGCTTACTACCTTAAAAGACCATCGACTTTAGATTTAATCTCAAATCTATCCTCAACTTTAGTTGACTAAGAAAAAGCCACAATTCACTATAGTACCAAATTTTCTCTCGCCTTCAAAAATCGCCATTGATTTTCTCAAAATTATCAACATCAAGAATAGTTAGATGAGGGAACCCGCGTCATCACCAACACCCTTTCCTTCGTATGGAATAATAGCAGTGTGAGCTTTTGATAGTTTTGAAGAACTCGGTGGTGTAGTTTGTTGACGCGTTGCAGATTCGGGAATAGGGTGAAAGTTGGTAATTTTTGCTAGGATTAAAAAAAAAATTGGGATAGAATAGGGATTCAACCTAAAGTTTGAGGTGCTTCTAGAGAATGAGGCCAAAGAAGATTGGACAAAGCAGCGAGAATATTCGATGATGGAGTTGTCACTTGTCACGATGAAATCACTCGAATCTTCACCCCCAAAGCAAAAACAGTAGCTTGAGTCTGAATGAATCAATACATAATAGACGAAAAATGGCCCACCTAATAATTGTATTCAACATAATTTAATGGCCAACCTATTAATTGTATTCAACATAATTTACTAACTTATGCACTGGGAATCCTTGGCTCCCAGTTGAGACAACCCCTGACTCCAATATATAAACTTTCTTAAGAATATGGTCGTCCACCAGCTCCACAACCCACAAACTACCATAGCTAGTTATTCTCACTCATGAGAATGTCCACTTTGAGTTTCTACTCAAAGACCATGCTCTTGCGAATTATCATTCAGCTCATAATGTTCCACAGTAGCTTGGCTTCAGGACCAATTGACCCAACCCTAGGCTTTACATCTCTGCCTTTGAATCGTTCGTACTACAACATCCAGAAGCCGTACGACGTGCCGGAGGACCAGCGTTACTCCTTCTGCAACGGCGTCCACAAGTGCTGGGTTTACTCCACCGACAAGCCTCACACGCCCACGAGCCTGACCAAGCCTCGCACCGAGATTGCCATACATGTATGTACCCTGGTAACAAAGGCTCCAACTGACCTATGTCGGTTTTGTTTAATTGCGTAGTAGATCCAGAGCATGATTAGAGTCTTATGCGAAACTCACATGCACGATGGTTACAGTTTTTATTATTATTTTTTTTCTTGACATACTCGGTCCGTTATGATTATCATGTGAACTCTTTTGGCGATAGGGCACTCTTGCTTTTGATATGAGAAGTTGAGTAATTAGAACGAAATAACAATTTTTTTGGACTTTGCCTTGATGTAATGGATCAAATTATACCCCTGAACCCCCTCCATACAGCTATATTTTTTTTGGACTTTGCCTTGATGTAATGAGTCAAATTATACTCGTGAACCCCCTCCTTACAGCTACATGCAGATTATTGGCATTTTTTCATTCCTGAAATATAGGTATTTGTATTTTAATATAATTTATTAATTAAATTCTCTCTTAATCTCTAGTGAAATTCCTAGTTACTATTTTGTAAAATGAAGAGACTCAGTAACAGTATAAAATCCCCGTCCACGCAAGACTTTGGAAGAGATGTAGAATCCGAATGGCAGTTTCGCTCCATTAATTCGGACACAGACAGGGTCGGCAAGCTCGAGGCTTGCCAGATCCTAGTGAGCTCGAGCTCACCTGTGTCGCTGTCGGTCGATCGCGGTGGATAAAGAAAGAAAAAGAAAGAAAAAAAATTGAAAAAATTGAAAATTCAATTTTTTTAACATGATATCCAAATACGAGAATTTTTTTTTGATGAAACAGTGGAAAACTAACCATTTTTCTAGAAAATGATTTTTCAGAAAGCATTTTCTTTTTTTATGAAATTTTCCCCCAATCAAACGCACCATAAGTTATGAATAACATCACAAAGCCTCACCCGGACGACATGGGACTTACGGTGTCACAATATACATCATTCATTCGTTCCTTCGACGATGGACTTGATAATTCATTTCATCCCTCAATATTCAATTTAAACCTTTGGAACCTTTTCTTATTTGTTGTACCTCTTCTTAGGGATACAACTATTCTTCAGGGGTTTGGCAATTCGAAGGATATGGATACGTCCCGGCCGGGACTTCCGGCGTGTGCATAATGCAAGTGTTTGGAGCCACGAGCCCTCACGCAACCACGCTGATGCTAAGAGTGTACAACGGCACTCTCATGTACTACCGGAGCGTGGTCCTCGCCGACGAGATCTACGACAAGTGGTTCCGAGTGAACGTCGTGCACGACGTGGACGCCTCGAAAGTGAAGGTGTATCTCGATGGGTATCTGAAATTAGAAGCCGATGGCCGCGGGGGGACCTCTCATGCGTTCAAGTGCGGTGTTTATGCCCAAGAGGGTGATTCTCTCTGCATGGAGTCGCGTTGGAGAGGCATCAAAGTTATGAAAAAGTGCGATTGAAAATGGAGCGATAGTGAAGGTTTCGTTTTCGTCTAATCGTTGCCTACGGTTATGAATGGGAAAATCACCTAAAAAAATTTAGATCTATTGTTCGGTGGCCAATTCTATCATAAATTTCTTAATTGGACCAATTAGCCCTAGTCTTTTGACGATTCGCCGGTCTAACCCTAAACATTTTTGAAAATTATCAATGTAGTCCTTTGCAGGCATAGTGCTCTGTCATGACCCCACACGTGGTCAAAAGTCAGCTCTGGTACCACCTGCAAGGAACTAGAATACTATCACTATATAATATATTGTCCGCTTTGGGGCATACTAGCCCTCATGACTTTAAAAAATACATTACAATGAATAGATAACTCTGTTGACACCTAAATTTTGATTTTTTAAAAATTCATTCATCTATTTCGTAAAATGAGAATTTATCATAATTCTCGTAAAAATAAATTCTCATGCATTGCATGTTTATTTTTCTGTCATGCATTCTCATTCAGTCAAAGGTGAGCAAGTTGAGTTTAATCTGAAATTTTCGACCAAGGGAAGAGAGTGCCGAAATTTTTATATATTTGGGCTCGAATTCGTATTTAACTCAGTACATTTTAGGTCGTTTAAATACAAGGTTTTTAATTAATTGCCCATTTAATTAATTGAAACCCATTTAGGCCTTAAATTCGCACAAAAAAGCCCATCAAATGGAAAATTTCGGCCAAGCCTTGTCTTCCCCCCATAATGACCGAAATTTTGATATCCAAGTTCATGAAGGATAGAAATTCCAATGCGACGACTATTATCTCTCAAATCTGATGGTCAAGGATAAACTTTATGGTTCAAGCCTTCCTTATTCTATATATGCATCACTTGGCCTAGGGCTAGAGGGGGGCTTCATTCAGCAACTCTGAAAAAAAATTCGGCACTTTAAAGAAGAGAGGACTTGAGAGAAATTTAGGGTTTGATTATCTTCCCTGGCTCGAAGGTTCCTTCGATACCCGAAGTCCGCGATGCCCCACGCACATCATCGTCATCATCAACCCAGCAACGTGCTCATCCCTCAACATCATCTCATCTCTCACCCGAACAACTCTATTTGCTCACATTTTTGTTTGTTCATCACCGACCATCGCCGGAGCGGACGTCCATCAAACTGAACTGTTATCAAGCCACTGTTCGGCCTTGATTCACGGGCAATCAGCCCCTGTTTTCGTGTTTTTTGAGGGTCTAACATTGCTGTTACGTGTGATAGATCATTTAGAAGTGGTCTCTAGCGAATCGGGCCCAAAAAGCTTCGGTTTTGGATGAGAAGTTCAAGGTTGCATGTCACGTCCCGCGTAAAAAGGCGAGCGCGCTACATTCACATGACCGCTCAAGACTCAGGATACGCCACAAGCGGTATGTGTGATATGAAATATGCACGCGGAAACTAAATAAACAGACACTTCCGTACTTAAGTAGAAAGGAAACTTGGGAAAACGAGAATACACACACAACATAAACATGAGTTTATACAAAAGATCCAGGTTCAAACTAAAACCTCCAAGTGGGTCAGGGGAGATTAGGGACTGACCAAAAGACAATGACTACCTAAGCCCCCAAAAGCTAACATGCCCTCAAAGGACAACCTCAAAAGATAACCCCTAGGAAGAACGTAAACCACTAAGACGAACTGCTCGCTTCATCTTTGTCTTCGTCCTCTTCCTTAGCTAGGTAGTAGCCGGAAAAAGTCTCAGTGCATACATCCATGGAATCATCCTCCATGGTGTCCTCCAACTCGTCCTCCGAAGCTGAAACCTCTATCATCTCAATATCCTCCTCGACAATAGGGATCTTCTCTGGCACGTTCCTCGATCCTATCGCAGATATCTCCACCTCTACCTCATCGTTGATAGGGTGATACCAGCTAGGCACCACTCCTCGGGGTACCTCTGTGAGCTTTAAAGGACCCGTGGTATCCTCGCCAACCCTAAGAAATCATGCCTTGAAACGATGTGGCTCTCATCCTTCTCTTCTCTCGTCAACCCATACTGTAGTATGTTTCCTAATATAAACAGTTCCGTGACCGTCCGGAAACTCGTCAAAATAGGCTATCATCTCCTTGAGATTGCCTAGACGAACTGGAAACATGCTTTAGGGCTTGGGGTCTAAAAAAGGTAAGTCCCACGACAGGGTGAGATTTACATCTTAGCAAGCTAACTCCTAAACCCAGGCTATACCGTCTGTACACCTTGACACAACTTCAAACGGTAAGCATAAACACATCAATAAACAACATAAAGTAAACAATCATCACAATACACCATAGACAAGCATATGGTAGATAATCATCGTGATACACTATCAGGTCGGCATATAGTTCACAACTCAAGACATGTATGAAGACGTAAGATTTAGCTTAACGCACTAGCACTAATATTTATTTTATCGTCTTTGCCCGCGTCAAAACGTCTCAAGCTTAGCCCGCATCAATATGCCTCAGACCATAACAATTAACCAAACCCGCGTTAAAACGCCTCAGGTTTCAATGCCATAACAAGGCTAGTGTCGACACATGCAAAAGTTTATCCCGCGTCTCGACGCATCAGGATATCACTCATTGCAACCCCGCGTTTCGACGTATCAGAGTGCCAAAAGCTCTTACCCTCACAAGCCTCACTTCCCTCTTAAGACATCATGATCGAGTACAGTTTTATCAAACAAGTAATGAACCTTTATCATGTGAGACAACAAGACTAACCACCCACAATATGACATCAAACACATAACATATATATCAATCAAGTACATACGCAACAGTTTAGTCATGAGAATAACAATTCCTCATCATAAGGAACACACATGACTTGTACCTCGATTACCTCGATCGACTATGAACAATCAATGTGATAAATCCACAAAAGCTCATCCAATCTAACCCCAACTAGTCCAATAGCATTCTATCGTCCTAACAAAAGTTTAGGAACCACTTATCTTTCAATTTAATCAGAAAAATTCCTCCAAAAACTCCTCTAAAGATTCAGTTCACCTTGGTCCAAAACAGGGCAGCAGCACAACATAACAAAAGTTCGCCAATTGATCAATTTTTCTCTTCTATTCACCATTCCATGAAGCACACACCTCGCTAACACATCAATTGACATTCTAGTATGTCTTAACGATAAATTTAAAGCATGGAAATACCTCCCACAGCCCTCAAAGGATTCGATTTTCTCAAACCAAACTAGGGCAGAATCGGTTCTTCTGCCCTCCAACTCCTTAATCGGTCCACAACTCCTCTCTAAACTTCGATTTATCACGAAATCAACTTGCTAACATGTCATACTACGTCTATAGGAGTCTTATCAAGAGTTTTGGAGCAAGTCGACACCTCGAAGGGCCGCAAACAGTCCCGGTTCCACTAAGTCCACTAGCGGTCAGACTACCTCAGAAAAATCATCACAAATCAGCCATGGTTACCCCTCTAAACTCAATCAAATTTACCATTTCAACTCAGCCAACACAAATACTATGAGTTAAGAAATTCTCACCGAAAATTTGGAGCAAATTGAAGCGTCGAAGTGGCCGAATGAAGGCCTACTCCCAGTTGAGTCCGATTCTGTTCGGTTTTGGATTCGAGGCTAGTCGGGCAAAATGGGACCTCCAATCGATGAACGGTCAACGAGAGCTTATAGGGGAAAGGTCGAGGGTGATGTTAGTGGCTGGCGCGAGGCTGAACAGCCGTCAGAGGCAGCGGTCGAGAGCGGCGAAGTAGCGGTGGCGGTCTAGTCGGGTGAGGCGGCTCGGCTACAGAAGAAAAAGAAGAAGAAAAGGAAGAAACATGGAGAGTGAAGGCAGGGGAGGGTTCGGCTGATGAGGAGGAAGATGAGGGCTTTCCTCTACACTTTTGGCTTGGTCAACAAGAGGAATGGTATGTTAAAAGTGTACATTAAATGCTAATCTTCAACTCAATGAAACTTGTCCTCTTATGCATAATATCAAGGCTTCAATGACTATCTTTCCCCTCTATTTTTCGGCAACTAAGGGGGTTTGGAATTGACTAAATTGCCCTTCTTCATTTGTTAAGACAAGGCCAATCCTTAAGGGGCAAAATGATAATTTTGCACTCGTCGTCCGAAACGTCGCTTTTCCAATTTAAATTACCTTCGATGAGGTGACGTCTAATTCGATTAGAATGTTGGAATTCTTTATTTTCCTTTTTCTAATTTCGAGATCCATCTCTTGGTCAATTCTCTGTCAAATATAAATTTCAGGTTATTCCAAACTAACGGGCGGTTACGCGTATCGACTTTGTGATTCTCACCACACTTAGGGCCCATCAGTTCATGGCGACTTTGGTTGCCATGTAATTACGAGAGTCTATTACTAGCTCTGACGGTCTCGATCGTCATTGTTTGATTTGGGAAAATTTACAAATTATACATTGGTTAAGCGGCATCACCCGCGCTCCAATTGTATAATACTAGTAATAAATTCCTTAATCATTCTTAGATCGGCCTTTAATTGTTATAAATACACCATCGTCAATCCTTATGGTCAAAGTGCCCTTTCCTATTCGAATTCCCTAGGTCCACGTACCTTGTCTGGCGTTAGCCTTTCCCTTTCGGTCAGTTAACTCAAGATTGATCAGATCCGAGTAAAATAAGACTGAAATACATCGATAGATTTATTTTCATTGATAAGTGTCCAAATGATAGAAAAACCAGAATGTCACATTGCGCAAGTGCATAAATTTCGGCTCAGAAAAGGTAATTTTTCTAACCCTTGATTGCTAATCCATGCTTGTTTGATTGGTGACATGCTGTTGACACCTAAATTTTGATTTTTTAGAAAATTCTTTTATAACATAAAATAAGAGTTATTCATAACTCTTGCAAAAAAATAAATTCTCATGCATTACATATTTATTTTCTGTCAGTCATGCCATTTGTATTAGGGTCAAAGGCAAGTCGATTAAGCATAATTTAATATCAATATGAAATTTTCGACCACAAGAGGGGATGGTTGAATTTTTATGGGTTTGGGCTGCATTCGAGTTTAATTCAATCCAGTTTAGGTCTTTTAAATGCAAGGCTTTCAACTAATTAGCCATTTAATTAGTTAAAGCCCGATTAGGCCCTGAATTCGCGCAAATAAACCCATTAATGGGAGAATTTCGACCAAGCCATATGCTCCTCTATTATTGCCGAAATTTTGAGCACCCAAGCCCACCAAGGATAGAAGCTTCAATCCAACGACTATTATTTCTCGAATCCGATGGTAAAAAATAAACCCTACGGTTCTAGGCCTTTCTTAGTCTATATATATCTCACATTAGCCTAGGGTTCAGAGGGGGAGATTCATAATTTTAGAAAATAGAACAGAATTTTCAGAGATAATTTTCTGACGGATTTTCTCACTCTTGGTCTCTCACGCCTCTTTCTCCCATGCCTCTCTCTCTCGCCTCTCTCTCTCTCATGCCTCTCTCTCTCGCCCATCACCACCACACATCACTACCTTCGTCGTGCTGCTTCGTCAACGACGCTGCCTCGTTGCTCGACGCTGTGCCATCGCCACCGCTTCCACTTGCTGCCGCCGCTCGATCTTCGCTGCTGTAAAAGGCAGCCTCCGTAGCTATTTTTGCGCGGATTTCCTTTGCAAGTTGAAGGACGTTTTTTCGGCGAATTTCAGACCAAAAGACGGTTGTGCAAACATACGGGTGCAGAATTTTCAGTCCGAAAAAGGGGGCTGTTTCGGTGCAATTCATTTCGTGGCGCAAAGTTCGATTCAAAGTTGCAAGCCGATTGAGTCCACGCTAGTCAACTTTCGTGAAGTCCTGAGAGTCCACCAGCAGCTGATCTCATTCGAGAGCTAATTCCATAGGCAATTAGTCGAAAGGTATGAGCTCAACATCCAAGCTTCGCGCGAGTTCCATTACTAAAGTTGATACTTGGTTCAAGGTATAATTTTCTGTTCATTGATTATTCGCTTACCTTATTGAACGGCTTGAACGGTGTGCTGAACGTTTCTTGCATATCTTGATATATCATCGGATGATTGCTTATCACTGACTATTCGTCTTTGCATTAAAAGATTAAATTCCTAAACATGCCTGATTGTGTTTTTTTTTAACATGTAGCTTCATAGATGCCTATTCGTTGCTATTGTAATTTTCGAAATCTAAACATGCGTGGGTTGGGATGTCAATCTTGAATCGGGATTTTAGTCATCAAGAATGTTTGTCTTGGTCAACTTTCTGGTTCGTATAATCTAAAACCGATTTATATATGTCTTTGAATAATAGAGAATAGATTCTTTGCAAATTTTGCTAAAAAAAAAATCTCGGATATAGCTAATCTGACCTATCACCATTTAGGTCTGATTTGCTGTCTTTGAAGAAACCAATCTTTAATTTTAAGATCTAGATTTTTTTTTGGAAAATTCGGAAAAGGAGAAATGATAGTCACGATTTGGCTATGGATGTTAGCAGGCAGATTGTTATCCCGATTGATTGATTGATTGATTTTTGCCATATCCAGAAAATTGGTTGCCGAGAATAAGATAGTATCTTTTTTTTTTTTAAAGAAAAATCCGAAAATCCATAAAAACTGCATTTTACATAAATGCTAAGTCATCTTGCCATGTCATTCGTACACGTCATACATGCAATAATGCCATGTCATCTTGCCATGTCATTCGTACACGTCATCCATGCATAAATGTCATGTCATCTTTTATGTCACTGCACGTCACATGTCATATAGTTAGGTTGCATTAGCATCATATTTAATAAAAAAGGAATTTTTTTTTTAAAAAAATCAAGTCGACATAAACCAATCAAAAGACCTTTGCATGAAATTGGTACCGAAAGGACATTAGTTTTGATTAACTAGTGTAATTAAGTCCTCGAATCCACAATCTCTGGTTCGTAGAAGTAAAATGGTTCTCCTGCCATTTTACTTAGGTTTCTAATCAACTTACCAATAATGATTAGTGGCGACTCCAGTTTATAAATCATTTCAATGAAATTTAAGTTGTGAATTGGTAGGGCTTGGGAAAGTCCGTATTAGGTTACTTAATTTAATTGACCTAATAATCCATTAGCCTGATTTTTTTAGGTCGCAACAGCTTGGCTACTCCACTAGATATTGAAATTTTTAATTTGTTCGAAAGTTTTAATGGGTGAATAGATTTTTCCAGTCAATCTTTTTTGGAAATCAAGCTCAAATTTCAAATTTTCTTAATTCACCTCTAATTTTCGAAAAAAATCAAAAAAGTTGTGGACTTAGGCCATGGATTTCATGTTATATGTCTTGATTGACGACTTGAGTTCGTTTCTGACCATTAGATCGAATTTTTTGGGCCGAAAAGTTTTGTTTCGATTATGCAGAATTCACCGGAAAACTGGCAAATGTGCTCAGAATAGGCCCAAATTTGAAGGGCCAAAGGAAAACAGCCTTTTGATCAATTTACGTAGCCTTGGCTGTAATACGTGATGGATTTTCGTGATCCGGGGTCATCTTGATGGGTTTTGAGGCCATTTTTGAAATTTCGACAGACTTTTTTCTTAGTTTTCGGCTATTTATATGCTTGCTTTAGAGTTCTTTCCTTGATTGAGCCTCACCATTAAGGTGTTAAATGTTCTTGCAGACTTAGAGTGATAAGGGGTGGAGTGTTTGTTAACTTCTTCTTGTAGGCTGGAGTAGGAATGTATGTCTTGAGGGATTATATTGAAGCGTTGTTTTGATATAAACTTCTATGCTTGTCTCTACTACCTTTGCATACACACTTAACACACACATAATCCATCATTGAACCTGAATGGCTAGGCTTAGGATGATATTTGATTATGGACACTCTGGCCATCACCACCTAGCCTGAGTCTCCCTCTTCAAGTCCCGTACTTTTTCAAATCGGTGCCATGGTTCATCACCCCTATCATTCTCCATGTGATATGGGTTGATACTTGGCTAAGCCGGATGTCTACGGGGGACCCTGAGACAATCACAAACCAGGGTGTTCAATTTGGGTATCCTTGGGGCTCCACTTTTGTTAAGCCTTACTAGTTAGAAGGCGAGCCTCACGTCGCATTTTCATGCACATGTCTATGTGTTTTTTCATTTCACCTGTCTAAAGGCGGTATTCTCTTCAACCCTTTACTTATTCTTTCCTGCTTACTTACATTTTCGAGTTGATCCATGACAATTTTTAGGTGAGTCATAGTCTCGAGCTTTAGATTATGGGGATGATTCGAGTCATAACTCCAGCAAAAGATCAACTGAAGCAGTGGTGGAGCGATCTGAATGAAGATGGTCGAGAGATAGTCAGATTCCGTATTGGCCGGATGTTGCCCTTGATTCATATCCGTATGCAGTTTGGTTTCATTCACGCATTGATGCAGTTCTAGAGTCCGCAGGCTAAACCATCATATTTGGTAAGCACGAGCTAACTCCAACTCTAGAAGAGTATAGTGCTTTCGTTGGAAAGTCACTAGACTCGGGTTTAGTCACTCCGCCAATTGGCGAAGATCATGTCCGTGTTTTGTCTGAATACTTGAACGTCAATCGAGATGAGGTGGCAAAAGCTTTAAAAGGGAGCCGCGGGAGTTGTCTCCTTTCATTCCTTAAACATGTTTTGGAAAATCTCCTTATGCATATGATAAGGCTAAAATCTTTATCCTGTTATTCTTTGGCTCAATCATTTTCCCACATAAGGAGAAAACTATAGACCCCATGATAGCATATTTTGCAAGACAGGTCAATAATGGAAAGAATTTTGTTAATGTTATCTTGCTGAGACCTTCATCTCGTTCACCAAGTTCAAAACCAATCAAGATAAAACACTTAGAGCTTCACCTGAAATTCTCCAAGTTTGGTTCCTTTCTCATTTTTCTGAATTTGGAAAATACTTATAAATACCCAAAATTTCAGAACTTGAACATCCTCTCTTGAAGTTTAAGAACGAACAAAACCGTGTTCTCGAGTATCATTATTCCCGACTGTTAGTTCTGTTAGCAAACCCGAGTCCCGTGACTTTCCTATGGCATGCTCTCTGGTTCAAAGTAGAAGAAGCTAGAATCATAGGACGAGACGAAGCACCTGTCTCTCTTTTGGGAATCTCTAGCATCACAGAGTACTATTAGGCCAGAGTTGTTCGACAATATGGCATGATATAGTCGATCTCTCCAAAGCCGAAGGGTATAGAGATTCGCATACACTTTGATTTGAAGGACCAGAAATTCGAGGAACACGCCGCCCTTGCTCATGCCATGTGAGAGCGTTGCAGGCCAACCAAACTAATGTTTCTCAAAGGAATCTTCTCAGGGAATGTCAAGACATAGCATGCCACAATCAGTTATATCGAGGGGCATGTCATCCCGAAAAAATGGCTCCCAGTGATACCTCAAGTGGCTGTTCAAGATACCAAACGTTTCAAGATCAATCTCCTCAAGCGGAAGCTCGCCAAAGCTAAGGAAGAAGCCTAGAGGAATGAGGATAAGTACAAGAAGCTCAAGGCTCAAGTTGTCCCCCAGAAGTCTACTGCTCGAGATAGCTAGAGTCTTTATTTGCTAATTTTTGTTCATTGTTTCTTTTGAATATTATTCTGGTTGTTTTTATTTCTAAGCTGATGCTTCGTACGACTCGATATTTTTGAGATTTATCTAATCATATTTGAATTTTGGCATCTAAACGAAAAATGTTCAGAACAATTCCAGACCCGATAATTTAGCGATTTATCTAATCATCTGTAAAATTAGAGAATAATTTATGGTATTTTCCATTTATTGGACGAATTTTCATCAAGGACAATGTAGGTGGGAATTTCGGCAATTTACTCACACTTGTTTTGTTTTGCAAATTACTATTTTTAAATGATCTCATTTGCTGGACCATGCAAAACGAAAGTTGTAGATTGATGTCTAAGCTAGCAATCTAAAAAATTTCAAACCTTAATTCACACTTTAAGGTGGTCCTTTGCTTACTTGACAAAAATTGGACAGAACAGTTTTTCTGAGAAGAATTTTTCAAAATAAGAATTAAACTGTACTGATCGGTCTACTTTTAGCCTTAAGTATGAACATCAAAGTTGTTCCTCGTTAAGTCCTAGATCATCTCATAAAATTTAGGAATTTTTCAATCAACATGAGAATTTTGACGAATTTTATCGTGAAGGTCAACGGAACTGAAAAACTGTCTGATTCAGATTTTTGCTTTATTTATTGAGTCTAGAGAGTTGTCATGAACTGACCCACTATTCTCACTCACTTTACTAATCTTTGTGTGGTCTTTCTTTGCAGGTAATTTATCACGGGTCATCCCCACATCACCAGGTCAGTCGCAAAGAAAATGGCTGACAAAGCTGAAATGAACGCTGTAATCCAAGAGACCCTCCAGGAGCATATAGATGAGATGAATAAAAGAATGGACAACTTGGTCTCTCAAATGGCCGACAAGGTGCTAGCGAGTCTCATGACTAGGATGCAGCTACCTAGCCAGACATCTCAAACTCCGGCGCCTCCTCCACCTCCGGCAGCTGATGGTCCAGGCAAGAACCAAGAGCAGTTTTTGTCACTGGAGGACATGTTCATCCCAAGCTTTAGTATGAATGCTCTGCCAACTGCTCTAGTTCACCAAGCCAGCCGTGTGGCTCCAGAGCAGACTTACAATACAGCCAAGCTGATGGCTCAAATGGAGCAACAAATGGAGCAAAAGATGGAGTTGAAGATGGAGCAAAAGATGGAGCAGAAGATGGAAGAAAGACTCCAAGAGATTCATGGAACACACAGCATCCCTCATGTCGACTTTTCTGCCTTCACAAAAGTTGATGTGCCAGAGAAGTTTAAAGTGCCTGATTTTAAGAAATACGACGGCACGTCCAACCCTGTGTAACATGTTCAGATGTACCAGACGAGAATGAGCAACTACGCTGACAATGGCTCTTTAGTAGTTCAGGCCTTTCAGGCTAGTCTGAAGGATGCAGCCATGCGATGGTATACTGACTATGAGGTATATAGTATGAGAAGTTGGAAACAAGTGGCAACTGCTTTTATCAAGCACTTCAGTTTCAACATAGACGTCCTCGTCTCTAGAGAGGACCTGGAACAAGCCGAGATGAGGAAGGGCGAGACGATCAAGCAGTACGTTACCAGGTAGAGGAACACCGCGTCCCAACTCAAGCCCATCCCCCTGAGAGGGAACTCATGAAGTTGTTTGCCTCTACTCTTCCACAGATTATGCGAACACGAGTCCTTGGCACCTCTGCAATATCATTTGCTCACCTCATAATAATGGCTGAGGAAGTGGAATGTGGCATGAAGAAGGGTTGGTATGGAGATGCTAACACACCCGTAAAGCGATTCGAAATAAAGAAGGACAAGGAAGTCGCTCCTCAGATCAACATGACAAGTTCCACGCCGGCTGTACAAGTTCCCGTCAAGTAGCAAGGGAATTTTGGTGAACAGAAGCAGAGGAAAAATCCACGCCCACCTCGATAATACACACCTTTGCCGGGAACGCTTTCTCAAGTCCTGGCTATCCTCCGCAAGAAAGACATGTTGTCAACTGAACCTTTAAGGTCAAATTATACATCGTATGCAGGTTATGACTCGTCCAAGAAATGCGATTACCATCGCGGTGAGGTTGGCCACGACACAGACAATTGCTTCGTGCTTAAAAATCGCATCTAAGACTTGCTCGAGTCAAAGGTGTTTTCGTTCTAGGGTAACGCCCAGCCAAATGTCTAAAATAATCCCTTGCCCAACCATTCTGGCAAAGTCAACGATGTGTTTGATTACAATATCCAACCGGCAGGAAGGTTTAAAGTCTAGTTAATAGACGTTCTTGATGCTCTGGTTAGAGCAGGGTATTACAAGACTGGAGAGCTACTGTCGCTGGATAAGTTAAAGAAGATAATTTCGACCCCTATGAAGAATGGGTTGATAGTTAAAATCAATCACGTGGAGACAATTGCCACTACTTCTCAGATCGTCATTGATTGGGACCAGGAGCTTGCTGCCTTGACCATGACTCAGTTTGAACATTTTTCAGAACCTGGAGTAGCTGAAGCCGATATAGCGAGTCTGGTCAAAGTTGACTTAGATTTGGCTGACATGCCACCTCTTCAAGATGCATCGGATGATGAGTTAGGGATTGTCGTACCTGAAACTCTGGTGATCAGCTCGCCTCAACTGTTTCCTTACAAAAATGATAGCGTTGTCCCTTGGTCGAATGATCTGGCCTTGGTGACAAGATCCAGGCGCGCGTACAATGAAGACCAACCAACCAAGCATGTCACAAAAAAGGATGCGAAGGAGTTTTTAGCTGTAATCAAGACGAGCGAGTACAATATCGTCGATCAGCTGCGAAAGTTACTGGCTCAAGTTTCTTTACTCAAGCTCTTGCAGTCATCTGAAAAACATAGGGAATCCCTCATGAAGGTGCTGGGGCAGGTACATGTCCCAGAAGATTTCGACCAGGACAAGCTGGAGAATTTTGTCGAGACCATCCTTCTACAAGATCAGGTGGCATTTGCTAATGATGAAATCCCTGCTAAGGAACGTGGTCACAACAAAGCCATACACATAACAGTGGAGCACAAGCAAACTCTAGTGGCGCGAGTACTCGTCGACAATGGTTCGGCACTGAACATTTGTCCTTTAGCCACTCTAAATCGGCTAGGGGTAGATTTGGCCAGGATGCAGGCTGCCAAGACTTCAGTCAGAGCTTTTGATGGTGTGAAGAAAGATGTCATGGGACAAATCAATTTAGACATTCTGATTGGGCCTTCCGTGTTCGATGTTTTGTTCTAAGTGTTGGATATTCCGTCGGCTTCCAACCTCCTACTTGGTTGTCCGTGGATTCACAATGCGGGAGCTATGCCATCAAGTCTTCATCAGAAGATCAAGTTCGTCGCTGAGGGAAAGCTAGTGATCGTTCATGGTAAAGAGGATCGAAGGATCTTCAATGAAACAGCTATTCCTTACATTGAGCCAGCTCAAAATGAAAAAGACTCGTATCATGCTTTTGAACTGGTACAGACTATTCATGCATCACCAGAAAGCCCTCTAGTCATTCCTGAGGTATCTCACGCTTCTATCATGGTAGCCAAAGTGATGGTTGGCAATGATTTCAAGCTTGGCACAGGTCTGGGCCGATATGGTCAGGGGATCCGTACCCTAATTATGCTTAACGGACAATCCCATACAGCTGGTTAAGGACACCGAAGACGTGGCCGGTCTAGACATAGTGGGCAATACAGAATAGGCCATGGAAGGTCGGAAGCTAGTCCTTTACCGCCCCCACTCTACACTACTTTCCAATCAGTTGGTGTGGTCAGTGGATATGATGAGCTAACCCAGTTCGAAGACGACCTAGTGATTGTATTCCCAGATTCTCCACATGGCCAAGATGTCTTGGCTGTGCCGATGACGCTGGATGAAGATGCATCAGACGATGGATTCATCGATCTCACTGTTTGTTTTGATGACCTCATCATTGAAGCCATATCTGAGGATCCTGTACAGGTTGATAAAGTGCCAAAAGAAGACTTTTGCTTGGCGTCCGCATCTCTAAGTTTGTCTGATGATGCGGTGGTCGAAGATCCAATGGAGGGTTCAGTGTAACATTTTTTGAGTTTTTGCAATCCCCTGCATGAGATCTTCCCAGTTTCCTTTAGTTTTTCCATGCCGCATTATAATTTTAAATTCATGTCACATTTCATTTCAATTCAATGTGGCATTCAATAAGATGTAATTCGTTGATTTTTATATCAATAAAATTACAGATATTTTTCATTAAATTTTGGAGTCTTGACATCCCAAACCAACCCGATGACGATAGCCAACGAGTGACCAATCTGTCATCCATGGTAAGCACCGAGGGTTGGGCTTCCTCAATAGTTCTCGTCCCACGGTCTTAAAAAAAATGTGTTCGAAAATACACACATAGTTTTTGAAAGAAGTTGCGATGCACGCATGATTAAACCCTGTTTGTTTCTCCAACTTCTCCATTTTATGTTTTAGGGGCAAATATGAGGAGGGTGATCCATTAGATTCTAGCGTGTACGATTTAGACGAATTCACTCCTGATTATGAAGAAATCCATCTAGAGTTTGAACAACACGAGATGATTAAGCCTATGACTGGCAATGAGACTATATCAATCAATTTGGGCGAAGAAGAGAAATCAAGAGAGGTGAAAATTGGGGCAAACCTGTCCACTGAAATGGTCGAACGCCTCACCAAGCTCCTGAAGGATTACTAGGATATCTCCGCCTGATCCTATGCAGATATGCCCGATTTTGATCGATCAATTATTGAGCATTGCTTATCGACCGATCCCTCATTCAAGCTAGTAGTGCAGAGATCACGAAGAGCTAAGCCAGAACTAGCAAAAAAAATCAGGGAAGAAGTCATGAAGCTCCTTGATGTGGGATTTATTGAGGCTACCCAATATTCTGACTGGGTCGCTAACATTATTTTGGTGCTAAATAAAGACGGTCAAGTTCGAGTCTGTGTTGACTACCGTGATCTAAATAAAGCGAGTCCTAAGGATGATTTCCCACTTCCGCACATTGATGTGCTTGTAGACAGCACGACAAGATTCGAAATGTTTTCATTCATGGACGGTTTCTCAGGCTATAATCAAATCTTGATGAACGTAGATGATAAACAGAAGACTACATTCACCACTCCGTGGGTGATATTCCATTATAAGGTGATGCCTTTCGGTCTCAGGAACGTTGGCACAACTTGTCAACGGGCTATGGTTACTTTATTCCATGACATGATGCACAATGAGATTGAAGTCTATGTCGATGACATGATTGCAAAAACAAGAAGTGGAGAAGATCATATTGAAACCCTGACAAAGCTATTCAACAGACTTCGAAAGTTCAAGCTACGGCTTAATCCCGCCAAATGTGTTTTCGGCGCCAACTCGGACAAATTGCTCGGGTTCATTGTCAGCAACAAGGGTATTGAGATAGACCCGTCCAAGGTGGAAGCCATATGTGAGCTCAAGCCACCAACGACGGTAAAAGAAGTTCGAAGCCTCATGGGCAGGTTGAATTATATTGCCCGATTCATTTCTCAGCTATTTGAGACTGCTAAGCCTTTCTTCAAGTTGTTAAAGAAGAATGCGGTGGTCGAGTGGGATGATGATTGTGATGAAGCCTTTGATAAAAAAAAAAAAACATCTCATGAATCCGCTAGTGCTTATTCTGCCAGTGCCGGGCCAACCATTGATACTTTATCTCACAATCCATAGTGAATCCTTAGGAGCTATGCTAGCACAGATAAGACAAGATGATGGGAAGGAATGCACCATTTATTATCTGAGCAAGAAGTTTACAGCCTCCGAGATGAATTACTCGGAAGCTGAGAAGACATTTGCGGCTCTAGTTTGGGTGATGCACATGTTGCAGCAATACACTTTGCATTATTAAATTTTCTTGGTGACAGAATGCGATCCCATCAAGTATCTGCTAAATCAACCTGCCCTGATTGGCAGGCTTGCTAAATGGCAGATTCTCATTTCTGAGTTCGATGTGCAATATTGGTCTCAAAAGTCGGTAAAAAGACGAGCCATAGCCAAGTCCTGGCCGAAAATCCAGGGCAAGATGAAGATCTATATCAACCCAAAGATAGATTCATGGTGGTCGAAGATTATTTCTGGATTGTGTATTTTGATGGAGCTGTGAATTTTTTCCGGATCGGGAACAAGAGCAGTCCTAATATCTCCAGGCAGTCAATATTATCCCGTGGCAACAAAGTTAATATTTTCTTGTACTAATAATATTGCAAATATGAAGCATGCATTCTGGGCCTACAGGCTGCAACTGAAATGGATGTGGCTCAGCTTAAAGTATTTGGAGACTCAGCCTTAATCATCATCCAGACGGTTGGAAAGTGGAAACAAGAGACGCTAAGTTGATATCTTATCATGAATATTTGGATCAGTTGATGGAGGGGTTTGATGATATTTCGTTCGAGTATTTATCCAGAACTCACAATTAGTTTGCTGATGCATTGGCTACTTTGTCTTCGATGTTGCAAGTCACCGATGGGGTATTAAGAAAGCCAGCCTATTGTATGACTGTAATCGATGAACCTGATGGCAAGCCTTGGTACCATGATATCAAGACTTACATTCAGGAGCAAAAATTTTCCGAACAAAGTTCGGTGTCTAATCAAAGGTATATAAAGAAGATGGCCTTGAAGTTTTTCTTGAGTGGAGAGAGTCTCTATAAAAGATCATTTGATTCAATTCTTCTGAGATGCATTGACTCTACTGAAGATGTCCGTCTGAAGATAGAAGTACATGAAGGAATTTGCGGTCCATATATGAATGGCCACATGTTCGCCAAGAAGATTATGAGGTTAGGCTATAACTGTCTCACTTTGGAAAGTGACTACGTCCAACATGTTCGTAGCTGTCACAAGTGCCAAATTCATGGTGACAAGATCAACGTCCCTCCAAACGAGCTGCATCAATTATTTGAGCTATGGCCTTTCACTATGTGAGGGTTTGATGTGATTGGTCCAATCAACCCCAAGGCATCAAATGGGCATCGTTTCATTTTAGTCGCCATTGACTATTTTTCCAAATGGATTGAAGCAGTATCGTATCTGGCCGTCACGTCGCGAAATGTGGCAAAATTCATTAGCAGAGACATCATCGCTCGATATGGTTTACCCGAAGTCATAATCACTGATAATGGCTCAAATCTGAACAACAAACTAGTTGATGATCTGTCCACAAAATTCAAGATCAAGCATCTGAACTCTTCCCCGTACTGTCCTTAGATGAATGGTGCAGTGGAGGCGGCCAACAAAAACATCAAGAAAATCCTTGCCAAGATTGTTGAGAATTATCGCGATTGGCACGAGAGGTTGCCATTTGCACCTATGGCATATCGAACTTCAATTTAAACTTCCACCAGGGCAACCCTGTATTCCTTTGTGTATGGAATGGAAGCAGTGTTACCGGTTGAGGTAGAAATCCCTTCTCTGCGTATATTATCATAGGTCAAGCTGACTGAAGCCGATTGGATCCAGCAGAGGATGGACAAGTTGAACTTGATCGATGAAAAACGGCTTAAAGCTTTATGCCACGGCCAATGCTACCAGCAAAGGGTTGCTAAATCATTTGACAAGAAAGTCAAGCCTCGGCATTTTCAGGTGAGAGACCTTGTTCTGCGAAAATTATTACCTATTGTTCCGCTTCTAGAGGGGAAGTTTGCTTCGAATTATGGCGACCCATATGTCGTGAAGAAGGTACTCCCAGGAGGTGCTTTAATCCTTGCAGAGATAGATGAATGTGTTTTTACCAGTCCTGTCAATTCTGATGCTGTAAAGAAGTATTATACTTGAATTGCCTTGACATCTTTTGATCAAGTTATAATACTCATCCGATACTCATTTCACCTCATCATGTTGTTGTGTGTGCATTATAAATTTCCACTGTGAGATAATTTCACTCAGGAAATCTCTATGATCATTTTGAATTGATCATTTTAAATGAGAAATGTCAGGATGACGAAAGGCAAGTTATTTCCATACACGTCCTATATCTTAATCCCAGTAAGTATGTGAGAATTTCCATGCTTACAAGGTAAAAGGTTATCTCGCGAAAAGTATGACGGTCAAAACGATATGAGGCATATGAGTTGAATTTTCTTGCTTTCACTTGCATCAATCTTTGAGAATGTTTGTTGCATGCGGAGTCTGTGTTAGCTCAAGTGCTTTAGACATGACGAAGAGCATTTCATTTCTACGCCCATATACACTAATCCTTTGCTAAGCTAATTTGAGTGGCGGATTCACTTCTCCAAACCCAATTGATGATCATCTTGAGCAAGAAATCATTTCAAACTATTTGAAAAACAGAGCAAAATGTCTTGGGGCAGATCGAAATTTGAAAGATCGGCTTACGCAATAAGCAAACAATTCAGATAAGACACTTCCTTCCTTAAAAAAAAGAGAAGAAAAAGGTCACTGTGCAAAAAGAGAAAAAGAAAAGATGACGAAGCTTACCATGCAAAAGAAAGGGGGCAAAATCGTCACTCCCATTTAAAAAAAAAAAAGAAGAGGAGAAAATAAAAAGCTCTCTCGAAGAAACTCTAGAAGGAAGGAAGGGTCTTACCTGAATGGGTTCCTCAAAAAAAGATCATTTCTGAAGCATAGAGTAATAGAGACGGATGATCACTGATTCTCTTATACAACCCATTGTTGAAAATAAGCCTTTCATTTCTAAGCCTACCCTGAACCTACATTACAACCCTCACCGAAAGTCTCTTCAGATTAGGGCACATGGGCTAATGCAAAGTTTCAAAAGCTTATAAATGTCACTCGAAGAAGTGCGAGCAAGATCATTTTATCTCATTTCGCAGGGTTGCTGACTTGTAAGCCCAATGCAGTGGATGGAGATTTCATTTCATGACTTAAATGACTCGCATGAGCCCCCTTTTTTGAATAGCCTTCGACCAAGCCTGAATTACAGTCCCTGTGAAAGACCTCATGGATTGACATGGTCATACTAATTGCGAGAATAACCAGACCCTTGTCAGGCTTGATGATGATAGCTCTGAGCGTTTCTCTTACCCGCACTAATGGTCGGGTCTTAAAAGCCTTTTTCGCGAGAAAGAGTGAAAAGTCCTTTCTGATTGAAATTCCTCATTCAATTTGATTAATTTTGTCAAAATAATTAGATAGACTTTCTTATTGACAAATTCTCCAGTGGAGCTTTATAATGCAAGCAAAAGGTCATGAACTTTCTCTAGCATATGATGTTGCATTTACATTGAGCTTATGCATGTCGTCATTTTTCGAGAGATTTGGATAGGTATGATGCAGTCAGTCTACCCATCATTCATTCGTCACTCAAAAAATCCAGGTAAATTTTATGAACCCTCTCAAAGTCGACTTTTGTCGTACCCCTTTGTGGTCGCACCGACATCTATTCAAGCATCACACCATTTTGTATTTGTATTGATCCAATTTAGATGATACATTATCTCTCGTCTTGATACGACGAGACCTGCTTGAGAAGGTCGCAAGAGATCATTTTACCGACTCATGCTGACCCGTTGAGGAGGTCGCAAGAGACATCTCACCGACTCATGCTGACCCGTTGAGGAGGTCATAAGAGTCATTTTACCACCTCATGTGACCAGTTGAGGAGGTCCCAAGAGGCATCTCTCGTCTTGATACGGTGAGACCTTTGTAAGAAGGTCGCGAGAGGTTATTTTTACCGACTCATGGTGACCCGTTGAGGAGGTCCTCAAGAGACAAATGGTCAGCTTGACCATAACTCGAGCACATTTCAAACCCTACACAGATCTTGCGCTGTGACATTCTGATTTTCCTGTCATTTTGAGACATATTAATGAGAATATATCTAACGATGTGTTTCAGTCGTATCTCGCTCGGATCTGATCAATCTCTAGTTAACTGACAAAAGGGAAAGGCTAACGCAAGGCATGGTACGTGGACCTAGGGAACTCGAGTAGGAAAATGCACTTTGACCATAAGGATTGTCGAGGGGACATTTAGAGCCATACAAGGATGATCTAAGAACGATTAAGGAATGCATTGCTAGCGTTATATGATTGAAGCGCGGGTGATGCCGCTTAACCACTGTATAATTTGCAAAAAATTTCAAAATCGAACGATGACGATCGAGACCGTCGGAACTAGTAATAAACCCTTGCAATTACATGACAACCAAAGTCGTCATGAATTGACGAGCCTTAAGTGTGATATGAATCACAGAATCGATACGCATAACGTTTGCAAAAGCCGCCTGTCAGTTCGGGATAGGCTGAAATCACATTTGATAGAGAAATTACTTAGAGACGAGTCTCGAATTTAGAAAATGAAAAATCAAGAATTTCAACATTATGATGGGATTGGACGTTGCCTCATCGAAGGAAGTTTGAATTAGAAAAATAATGTTCCGAACGTCGAGGGTGAAATTACCGTTTTGCCCCTCAAGCCTTAGCCTTGCCTTAATAAATGGATAAGGGCATTTTGGTCATTGACACTCTCCTCTAGCTGCCGAAAATTAGGAAAAATACCAGCCATTGGATGAAGACTTGATTGACTAGTGGACAAGTGTCAATAGATGAAACTTGGGCATTAATTATCAACCTTTTAACCTACCATTCTTTGGGGTTGACTCTCAAACTTGGGTATACAGTCACCTCACTCTCTCATTCTTCCGAAAGACCCCTTCTCCATAGCCCTCTTCAAGCTTTTCTTTTTCTTCTTCTCCAATCGTGAACTTCTCCACCCAACCAGGTTCTGTCCGCCGCTTCGCCTTCGTCGAGCTCAACTTCCGGTGACCTCCAGCCTCCGTGCCGACCACCAGCTCCAAGCTCATCCTCTTGTCGACCACCTCTAAGTGGTAATTCGACATTTGACCACTTGAGGAGCTCCGGCCAGCTAATCTCCCGAAAGTCGATGGATTTCGTCGCAACAGGACATAAGTCTTCGTTTGGCCTCCATAAGACCTCAAATCGCTTCAAATTTTCGATGGTAGTTTGTAGACATGTAGTTCTAGGAATGACTAAGCTTAGGTGAGAATTTGACAGAGTTTGGAGGGATATTCAAGGTTGTTTTGTGAAGATTTTTTTTGTGGAACAGAACTGATCGGCGGTAGGACTCGAAGAACCGGGGTTGTTCTTGTACTTCCGAGCATCGCTTTGCCACAAAATTTTCGGTGAGGCTCCTCAACATATAGTACTATATGTTAGCAAGGGAATTAGTTGATAAATTGAGGTTTAGGAGTGAATTATGGACTGATTAACCGAATTTAGGGCAGAACCGACTAGGTCCCCTGTTTTGGATGGTTAAAATCAAAATCTTGGGGGCTGTTCATGGTGTTGTCAAGCTCTAAATTCTTCGTTGAGGCGTATTAGAATGTCAATGGATATGTTATTGAGGTTTACGCTCGATGATTTGAGGATTTGACATGGAAAATTTGATGAAATTGATTGAATTATCTTAGGTGGACGACTGCCCTGTTTTGGACTCTTTGGGAGCCGAACCTTTGAAGTGATTCGAGGAGGATTTTTGTCAATTTAACCTCAAGGTAAGGGGTTTCTAAACCTTGGCTAGGAAGATTGGACTCGACTAGATGAATTGGGTGCGAATTGGGTTAGTTTTCGCGAGTTATGGATAGATTGTTCAATGTTTGACCTTGTGGGGTATTGATTGCTTGAATTCTTACTAAATGTATATGCTGTGAATTGATTGCATCTTGTGAGTGATGAGATTGACTGCCTCGCATGCCATAGATATCTAGCTCGATGTATAAGTTTGTACTCGATCATGAAGTTTGATTCGAAATGAATGATTGGCATGTTTGAGAATCTTGTGGTACCCTGATGCGTTGAGACGCGGAGTTGAAATGGCCACTGTCTTGATGCGTTGAGATGCGAGACGAAATTTGATATTTGTCGACACAAGCCAGGAATGAAATTGAAAACCTGATGCGTTTACGCGGGTTTGTCAATTAGATGGTCTGAAGCGTAATTACGCGGACCGAGCCTGAGGCGTTTTAAACGCGAGCGAGAATCATGAGGAAGTTGGAAGGGTGGAATATGTGGCTTGATTTAGTATCGCCATGCTTGACTTAATTGATATGATATGATGCTAATACTGTGTAATTGATGAACGCTTGCATCTCTGTGGCATATTGACTGATGAATGCATTATATTGCTAAGTGCATATTCTTGTTTATTGTTGCATTCACCTGGGTGTACTGTCCGCCTGACCTAGGGTTAGGACCTATCTTATTGGGATGTGAATCTCACCACGTCGTAGGACCATATTTTCAGATCCTAAGCCGTGAGGATGCTGCTGACCTGACTAGGTGACCTTAAGGAGATGACCACTTATTTTGAGGAGTTCCCGAATGGTAGGGGTACCGTTTATGTTAGGAAGAGTATTGTGGTATGGGTCGATGAGGGTGGAGACGAGTGGATACCACATAGGTTTGAGGCTTGGTTCCGTAGAATAGGTGAAGTTACCACTGGTCCGCTGAAGGCCTCGGAGGTATCTCGCCGAGCTATCCCTAACTGGTGTCATCCCACTCGGGATTCAGTAGAGGTTGAGGGGTCTGTAGCTGGCTCGAGGAATATACTTGAGAAGACCCCTACTATGGAAGACATAGTTGAGATGATTGAGATTGATGCCTCAGAGGGCGATCAGGAGGACGAGACGATGGAGGATACCATGGCTGTACGTTCCGAGACCTTTTCAGACTACGAGGCTACCGAGGATGCCGAGGAGATTGACGATTCCAACAGTTCGACTTAGTGGTTTCTAACTTGCTGTAGTTTTTTCTTGATGATGGTATCGTAGGCCAGTTTCTCTTGAGGACTTGTTGTGGTTGTCTTTTGACGCATTATCGTTACCCCTACCCATTTGTAGGACTAGTTCTCCTACGCTTTTGTACGAACTCTTGGAATGTTATGTATATATGTTATGTTCTCGCTATCCAGGTTCCCATGGATGTTTGTACGGAGGAGTATATGATATCGCTTCCGCATGCTTCTTTTATCGTGCATCTATCGATATTTAAATCTTGGGACTCAAGAGTTTACTTGCAGGGAGTTGCGCCCATACCCGGGGTGCGGGGCGTGACAATCTCGCCTTGGTTGGTATTAGAGCAAGGTCAGCTCGATCTAAAGTTAATTGATGGTTGGAGTAATAAGAAGGAGTAAGTTGGGACAGGATGAGTAGCGAGACCTTAGGAGACTCGTTAAAGTTAGGCTCTAAATGCATGACATATGACTTGGCGCATGTGATTGACATTTGGTCTTGACAAGATTGTGGTGATTTATGAGGATTAAGTTCCATGTTTAGCACTGAAAGTCATTTCTGAATTTTGGTCTGTTGAGTAAATGAGCATGGCTAGTTTTAGTGAACCGCTAAAGTGAACAAAATTGAGGAATGGCCATGGACTGTTTATTGAAGTGCCTCTAGAAATAGTTGTGTGGGAGGTTACTATGTTATGACTGCTTCTTTTTGACCTAGTTTAGTATTACTGGACTTGATTAGATGAATAAGTTACTAATTCCGTAGTGGAATTGTGGTGGTCCAGGCGTAGTAAAAGTATACCAGAATGAGTAATCCACTCAGAAGACCTGGAAGACCCAGGAGTGGAGCCTCAAGCTCGAGGCCAACTGTAGCGGAAGATCCGAGAATGGATGGAGTACTGAGGGCACTTGAAAGTATTGGCGACCTCATTGACCGGCAGACCTAAGATAGGGATGCTGCCATAGCTCAAGCGGTGGGAGCTGCGATAGCTGCCGTCAACGCAAATAACGATAACAATGGAGGCAACAGAAACAACGGCGACCATGACCAGGGCAATGAAGTAGGGAATGCTAGAAGGAAGTTGTTATGGCCAGGTAGATGGGCCAACTAGTCGAACAATTTATCAAACTAAAGCTAACCCAGTTCGATAGGACTGGGGACCTTGAATTGGCGCCAAGGTGGATAAAGAAACTAGAGAAAGCTTTTGGAGTACTGAGATGTACAGATGAAGAAAAAGTACTATTGGCGGTGTACTAGCTGGAAGGTACCGCTAATGACTAGTGGACTGCCACCAAGAATGAAGTCTTTCCAGAAGGAACAGCTTTGACTTGGAATGCCTTTACTACGACATTCAATGACAAGTACTTCTCTGAGACCGCTCAAGAAAGGAAGCAAGTGGAGTTCTTACAGTTACGTCAAAATCACCTGACAGTAGACCAGTATGAAGCTGAGTTCTCCATATTGTCAAGGTATGCACCCCGATCGGTAGAGGATCCCCTGGAGAAGGCGCGAAGATTTCGGGATGGACTAAGTTCGGAACTTCACAGCGAAATGATAGCTCTGAACCTGAAGACTTATAAAGAAATCTATGAATGGGGACAGATGATCAAGAGGGACCTGAAGGAAAGGAATACCGCATCTAGATCGCGGTTCAGTTCATTCAGAGATAACCGCCAGGCTGGCAAAAGAACTATGGCTGGCAATAGACGCTTCGTCCCTCCAGTAAGAAAGAGCAAAATGAAGCCGCCGAACCTAATGAATTAGAGTTGCCGCCTCTGTGGTAGAAGGCATGGTAACGGACTTTGTTCGGCAACGATTGGAGCGTGCTTCAAATGTGGTCAGATGGGCCATCAGATGAGGACTTGCTCGAACCAAGCCCCCAACGAATAGACCTCAAGGGCAACGACCACAGGCAAGACCGTCAACTGCCACTCCTCAGATTGACTAGAGCCGACCCCCAACTCAGGGAAGGGTATATGCTGTAGCACGCAGGGAAGTAGAAGAAGCGCCTGGTGTGGTCATAGGTACGGTTTATTTGTGTGACCAAGCTGCCTATGCTTTGTTTGATCTTGGCGCATCACACCCATTTGTGTCTGCTCATTTTGCTGATTTGGTTAATATGGAGTTGAAACCGTTGAGTGTGATTCTACATGTTGCTACCCCGTTGAAGGATAATGTGTTGGTTTTGTTGGGTTGTGCTAATTATAAAATCGTAATTGGCAGCAATAAAGAGAGTATAGACTTGGTTGTGTTGCCCATGTATGACTTTGATGTGATCATAGGAATGGATTGGTTGGGTAAGCAAAAGGCAGTAGTTGATTGTGGTAGTAAGATAATCTGTTTTTATCCGAATGGCCACCCAAATTTCGAGTTTGTGGGAAACCGATGAGAAACTTCGATTCCTTTAGTCTCGTCTCTTGAAGCGACAAAGCTAATAACTGGAGATGTCAGGTGTACTTAGTCACAGTCATGACACGACTATCGAGAAACCTAAACTAGAAAGTATTTCAGTAATGTGTGAGTTTCTTGACATTTTTCCTCAAGAATTACCAGGGTTGCCACCAGAACGAGAAATAGAATTTGTGATTGAATTAGCTCTCGGAACGGAGCCGATCTCGAAGGCACCTTATAGGATGTCTCTATCAAAATTGAAGGAGTTAAAGGTAGAAATGCAAGAATTACTGAATAAAGGATTTATTCGACCGAGTGCTTCACCGTGGAGAGCGCCGGTGTTGTTTGTGAGGAAAAAAGATAGGTCCTTGCGTTTATGCATTGACTATAGAGTGCTTCATCGTGGGGAGCGCTAGTGTTGTTTGTGAAGAAAAAGGATGGGTCCCTGCATTTATGCATTGACTACATACAGTTGAATCAAGTGATTGTAAAGAATAAGTACCCAATATCGAGGATTGATGACTTATTTGATCGATTGTAAGGAGTTGCGGTATTCTCTAAAATTGACATGAGGATCGAGTATCATCAGTTGAGAATTAAGAAGGAAGACATACCTAAGACCGCTTTTAGGACAAGATATGGTCACTGCGAATTCATTGTGATGCCTTTTGGACTGACCAATGCTCCAGCTGCATTCATGGATCTGATGCATCGGGTGTTCAAGGAATTCTTACATAGATTTGTTATTGTATTTATTGACGATATCCTGATTTACTCAAAGAGTAACGAAGAACACAAAGAGCATATAAGGATTGTCTTGCAGACCTTGAGGGATCACTCGCTTTACGCTAAGTTTAGCAAATGCGAGTTTTGGCTGAATAAAGTAGCATTTCTTGGCCATGTGGTATCTGGAGAAGGTATTGCTATGGATTCTACGAAGATCGAAGTCGTAATAAATTGGCCTGGCCTACTACGGTCACGGAAGTCCGAAGTGTCTTAGGATTGGCATGGTATTACAGACGTTTCATGGAGAAGTTTTCATCTATAGCCATTCCACTAACGAGATTGACTAAGAAAGAAACAAAGTTTGAATGGACGGATAAGTGTGAAAGGAGTTTCCAAGAGCTCAAGCATCAGTTAACGACCGCACCGGTATTGACGATTCCATCAAGACTTAGAGGCTACGAAATATATAGCGATGCTTCGCTAAAGGGACTGGACTGTGTGCTAATGAAATATGGAAGGGTGATTGCCTACGCATCCCAATAGCTGAGACCGCACGAGATGAATTATCTGACTCATGATTTGGAATTGGTGGCAATCATCTTTACTTTGAAGATCTGGTGGGATTATTTGTGTGGCGAGAAATTTCAGATTTATACGGACCACCAAAGCCTGAAGTATCTATTTTTCAAGAAGGAACTGAACATGAGGCAATGCCGATGGATGAAACTGCTTAAGGATTATGATTGCGACATATTATATCATCTTGGGAAAGCGAATAGAGTCGCGGATGCGCTCAGTCGGAAATCGAGTATTGCCTGTCTACTGGTAAAAGGATGGTCGTTATTTGAAAATTTGAGAGATTCTGAATTCATATTGGAAGTCTGTCAGCTATCCAATTTGGTAGCCACACTGAGAATAGAACCCGAGATCCAAGAAAGATAAGAGTCTTGCTGCCGATGGATCCAGAAATTCAGAAAATCCTGGAGATGGATGTGACGACGAGGAAGCCAGAGTTCCAAGTAGTAGAGGATGAGATTTTGAAATTTCGAGGGTGTCTATGCGTACCAAAGAACGAAGAGCTTAGAGAAAAGATTTTGTCAAAGGCTCACGGAAGCAATTATAGTATCCACCTAGGTAGCACGAAAATATACCAGAAATTACGTCAGCACTACTGGTGGAACGGGATGAAGGTGGATGTAGCGAAATATGTAGCAAAGTGCTTGACATGCCAGCAGGTGAAGGCACAACATTGTAAGCCTGGTGGATTGCTACAACCCTTAGAGATTCTTGAATGGAAATAGGAGCACGTAACGATGGATTTTGTAATGGGATTGCCAAGGAGCCAAAGAAGCCACGATTCTATTTGGGTAGTCGTGGACAGATTGACCAAGTCTGCGCATTTCCTTCCGGTGCGAAAGGACTTCGCGATGGATAGATATGCCGAATTGTATATGCGGCAGATAGTAAGACTACATGGAATACCCGTGACGATTACATCGGATAGAGATCCCAAGTTCACAGTGAACTTCTGGAAGAGTCTTCAAGATGCCATGGGAACTCGACTACAATTTAGTACGACATACCATTTGTAGACGAACGGACAATCGGAGAGGACGATTTAGACGCTCGAGGATATGTTACGAGCGTGTGTGATAGATTTCAAAGGTGGATAGGAGGATCAGCTGCATTTGGTAGAGTTCGCATATAACAATAGTTATCAGCAAAGTATTCGAATGGCACATTTTGAAGCGCTTTACGAAAGAGCTTGCAGGACCCCGATTTATTGGGACGAAATTGGAGAAAGAAGTATTACAGGCCCAGAGTTGGTAGAACAATCGGTGAAAGCGGTGAAGATAATCCGGGATAGGCTAAAAACAGCACAGAGTCGTCAGAAAAGTTATGCGGATAAACAACGTAAGCCTCTAGAGTTTCAAGTAGGCGATCATGTTTTCCTTAAGGTATCACCAATGAGAGGATTATCTTGATTTGGAAAGAAAAGGGAAACTAAGTCCAAAGTACGTAGGACCTTTTGAGATTTTAGAACGAAATGGGACCCTGGCCTACAGGCTTGCCTTACCGCCTAACTTGTCCCAAGTATACAACATCTTCCATGTGTCAATGCTACGGAAGTACGAGCTGGACCCGACGTATGTATTGGATTACGAAACCATCGAAGTAGATAACAGAGTGTCATATGTGGAAAGGCTAGTTAGGATCGAAGATCGGAAAGAGCAAGTTCTGAGGAACAAGATGATTTCATTGGTCAAAGTAGTTTGGGAGTACCATGGAACCAAAGGAGCTACGTGGGAAAGCGAGGAAACGATGAGGCGTCAATCCCCCCATTTGTTTGAATAGCTGAGTTTAATGTAAATTTTGAGGACGAAATTTTTGTAAGGGGGAAGAGTTGTGACATTCTGATTTTCCTGTCATTTCGAGACTTATTAATGAGAATATATCTAACGATGTGTTTTAGTCATATCTCGCTCGGATTTGATTAATCTCGTGTTAACTGACCAAAAGGGAAAGGCTAACGCGAGACAAGATACGTGGATCTAAGGAACTCGAGTAGGAAAAGGCACTTCGACCATAAGGATTGTCGAGGGGACATTTAGAGCCATAAAAGGACGATCTAAGAACGATTAAGAAATGCATTGCTAGCGTTATACGATTGGAGCGCGGGTGATGCCGCTTAACCAATGTATAATTTGCAAAAATTTTCTCAATCGAACGATGGCGATCGAGACCGTCGGAACTAGTAATAGACCTTCGTAATTACATGACAACCAAAGTCTCCAAGAACTGACGAGCCCTAAGAGTGATATGAATCACAGAGTCGATACGCGTAATGTCTGAAAAAGCAGTCCGTCAGTTCGGGATAGGCTGTAATTGCATTTGACAGAGAAATGACTCAGAGACGAGTCGCAGAATTAGAAAATGGAAAATCTAGAATTCCAACATTATGATGGGATTGGACGTCGCCTCATCGAAGAAAGTTTGAATTAGAAAAATAACGTTCCGAACGTCGAGGGTGAAATTACCGTTTTGCCCCTGAAGCCTTGGCCTTGCCTTAATAAATGGATAAGGGCATTTTGGTCATTGACACCCCTCTCTAGCTGCCAAAAATTAGGAAAAATACCAGCCATTGGATGAAGACTTGATTGACTAGTGGACAAGTGTCAATAGATGAAGCTTGGGCATTAATTATCAATCTTTTAACCTACCATTCTTTGGGGTTGACTCTCAAACTTGGGTATACACTTACCTCACTCCCTCATTCTGCCAAAAGACCCCTTCTCCATAGCCATCTTCAAGCTTTTCTTCTTCTTCTTCTCCAACCGAGAACTGCTCCATCCGACTAGGTTCTGTCCTCTGCTTCGCTACCGTCGAGCTCAACTTCCGGCGACCTCCAGCCTCTGCGCCGACCACCAGCTCCAAGCCTATCCACTTGCCAACCACCTCCAAGTGGTAGTTCGGCATTTGACCACCTGAAGAGCTCCGACCATCTAATCTCCCGAAAGTCGACGGATTTCGTCGCAACAGGAGGTAAGTCTTCGTTTGGCCTCCATAAGACCTCAAATCGCTTCAAATTTTTGGTGATAGTTTGTAGACATGTAGTGCTAGGAATGACTGAGCTGAGGTGAGAATTTGATGGAGTTTGGAGGGATATTCATGGTTGTTTTGTGATGATTTTCGGTGGAGCAGAACTGATCGACGGTAGGACTCGAAGAACCAGGGCTGTTCGTGTACTTCAGGACATCACTTTGCCACAAAATTTTCGGTGAGGCTCCTCAACACATAGGACTATATGTTAGCAAGGGAATTAGTTGATAAATTAAGGTTTACGAGTGAATTATGGACTGATTAACCGGGTTGAGGGAAGAACTGACTAGGTCCCCTATTTTGGCGGGTTAAAACCGAAATCTTGGGGGCTGTTCATGGTGTCGTCAAGCTCTAAATTCTTTGTTGAGACGTTTTAGAATGTCAATGGATATGTTATTGAGGTTTACGCTTGGTGATTTACGGATTTGACAAGGAAAATTTGATGAAATTGATTGAATTATCTTAGGTGGACTATTGCCCTGTTTTGGACTCTTTGGGGGCCGAATCTTTGAAGTGTTTAGAGGAGGATTTTTGTCGATTTAAGTTCAAGGTAAGGGGTTTCTAAACCTTGGCTAGGAAGATTGGACTCGACTGGATGAATTGGGTGTGAATTAAGTTTGTTTTCGCGAGTTATGGTGAGATTCTTCAATGTTCATCCTTGTGGGGTGTTGATTGCTTGAATTCTTGCTAAATGCAAATGCTGTGAATTGATTGCCTCTTGTGAGTAATGAGATTGACTGCCTCGCATGCCATAGATATCTAGCTTGATGCATAAGCTTGTACTCGATCATGAAGTTTGATTCGAAATGAATGATTGGCATGTTTGAGAATCTTGTGGTACCCTGATGCGTTGAGATGCAAGGTTGAAATGGCCAATGTCCTGATGTGTTGAGACGCGTGACGAAACTTGATATGTGTTGACACAGCCCTAGAATGAAATTGAAAACCTGATGCGTTTACGCGGGTTTGTCAATTAGATGGTCTGAAGCGTAATTACACGGACCAATCCTGAGGCGTTTTAAACGCGAGCAAGAACTATGAGGAAGTTGGAAGGGTGGAATATGTGGCTTGATTTAGTATCGCCATGCTTAACTTGATTGATATGATAAGATGCTAATACTGTGTGATTGACGAACGCTTGCATCTCTGTGGCATATTGACTGATGAGTGCATTATATTGCTGAGTGCATAATCTTGTTTATTGTTGCATTCACTTGGGTGTGTTGTCCGCTTGACCTAGGGTTAGGACCTGTCTTACTGGGATGTGAATCTCACCCCGTCGTGGGACCATATTTTCAGATCCTAAGCCGTGAGGATACTGCCGACCCGACTAGGTGACCCTAAGGAGATGACCACTTATTTTGAGGAGTTCCCGGATGGTAGGGGTACCGTGTATGTTAGGAAGAGTACTGTGGTTTGGGTTATTGAGGGTGAACACGAGTGGATACTACATAGGTTTAAGGCTTGGTTCCGTAGGGTAGGTGAAGTTATCACTGGTCCGTTGAAGGCCTCGGAGGTATCTCGCCGAGCTGTCCCTAGTTGGTGTCATCCCACTCGGGATTCAGTAGAGGTTGAGGGGTCTGTAGCTGGCTCGAGGAATGTACCTGAGAAGACCCCTACTGTGAAAGACACATTTGAGGTGATTGAGATTGATGCCTCAGAGGGCGATCGGGAAGACGACACAATGGAGGATACCGTGAATGTACATTCCGAGATCTTTTCAAACTACGAGCCTACCGAGGATGCCGAGGAGACTGACGATCCTAGCGGTTCGACCTAGTGGTTTCTAACTTGCTGTAGTTTTTTTCTTGATGATGGTCTCGTAGGCCAGTTTCTCTTGAGGACTTGTTATGGTTGTCTTTTGACGCAGTACCGTTACCCCGACCCATCTGTAGGATTAATTCTCCTACGCTTTAGTACGAACTCTTGGAATGTTATGTATATATGTTATGTTCTCGCTATTCAGGTTCCCATGGATGTTTGTACGGAGGAGTATATGATACCGCTTCCTCATGCTTCTTTTATTGTGCATTTCTCGATAATTGAATCCTGGGACTCGAGAGTTTTCTTGTAGGGAGTCGCGCCCGTGCCTAGGGTGCGGGGCGTGACATGTGCTGTCCCGCATCAAAGGGAAATCTTTGGTAACTGATATGATCCCCAAAACCTAAGATCTACAAGTGATCTTGGTTCGTTTTCTCGATTTCACAATGTATGCACTCTTGTGATTTTGAGAAAACAAATGGCCAACTCGAACCATAACTCGAGTACATTTTCAGACTTTACACAGATCTTGCGCCGTTTCGCGTCAAAAAGAAACTTTTGGCAACAGATGAGCTAGTACCTTACTACCCTGGCGTCTTTGTTGAAAGCTCGAAAATTAAGGGAATCATCAGCATATGAGATATTTTGTAAAACAAGAATTCTCATATGCGATCCATGTGCATGTTTCTCTAATACGGTGAAGAGAGAAATTTCGGCACATGTTATTTATAGCACCGCATTTCATGCATCGTTTCACTTGCATCAGAAAATGGGATTTAAAAACTCCCGCAAAAAAAAAATCATCATCATTTGCATTTTGTAGAATTTATGTTTCAATTTCAGGCTTTGAGCGAACCCTCTACGAGTTTCCACTCAAAGAGGGGCAACTGTTGACACTTAAATTTTAATTTTTTAGAAAATTATTTTATAACATAAAATAAGAGTTATTCATAACTCTTGCAAAAAAAAAAAATTCTCATGCATTACATATGTATTTTCTGTCATTCATGCCATTTGCAATAGGGTCAAAGGCGAGTCGATTGAGCATAATTTAATATCAACATGAAATTTTCGATCACAAGAGGGGATGGCAGAATTTATATGGGTTTGGGCTGTATACGAGTTTAATTCAGTCCAGTTTAGGTCTTTTAAATGCAAGTCTTTCAACTAATTAGCCATTTAATTAGTTAAAGCCCGATTAGGCCCTAAATTCGCACAAATAAATCCATAAATGGGAGAATTTCGGCTAAGCCATATGCTCCTCTATTATTGCCGAAATTTTGAGCACCCGAGCCCACCAAGGATAGAAGCTTCAATCCAACGACTATTATTTCTCGAATGCGATGGTCAAAAATAAACCCTACGATTCAAGACCTTTCTTAGTCTATATATATCTCACATTAGCCTAAGGTTCAGAGAGGGAGATTCAGAATTTTAGAAAACATAACAGAATTTTCAGAGATAATTTTCTGACGGATTTTCTGACTCTTGGTCTCCCACTCCTCTTTCTCCCACGCCTCTCTCTCTCGCATCTCTTGGTCTCCCATGCCTCTCTCTCTCGCGTCTCTCTCTCTCACGCCTCTCTCGATCGCCCATCACCACCACATGTCACTACCTTCGCCGTGCTGCTTCGTCAAGGACAATGCCTCGTCGCTCGACGCCGCTCCATCGCCACCGCCACCGCTTCCACTTGCCGCCGCCGCTCAATCTTCGTTGTTGTAAAAGGCGGCCTTCGTAGCTATTTTTGCACGGATTTCCTTTGCAGGTTAAAGGACATTTTTCCGGCAAATTTCGAACCAAAAGACAACTGTGTAAACATTCGGGTGTGAAATTTTCAGTCCGAAAAAGGGGGTTGTTTCGGTGCAATTCGTTCCATGACGCAAAGTTCGATTCAAAGTTGCAAGTCGATTGAGTCCACGTCAATCAGCTTTCGTGAAGTCCTGAGAGTCCACCAGAAGCTGGTCTCATTCAAGAGCTAATTCCACAGGCAATCAGTCGAAAGGTCCGAGCTCAGCATCCAAGCTTTGCGCAAGTTCGATTACTGAAGTCGATACTTGGTTCAAGGTATAATTTTATGTTCATTGATTATTCATTTACCTTATTGAACGGCTTGTATGGTGTGCTGAACGTTTCTTGCATATCTTGATATATCATCGGATGATTGCTTATCACGGACTATTCGTCTTTGCATTAAAAGATTAAATTCCTGAACATGCCTGATTGTGTTTTTTTTTTTTAACATGTAGATTCATAGATGCTTATTCACTGCTATTGTAATTTTCAAAATCTAAACATGCGTGGGTTGGGATGTCAATCTTGAATTGGGGATTTTAGTCATCAAGAATGTTTGTCTTGATCAACTTTTTGGTTCGTATAATATAAAACCAATTTGGATATGTCTTTGAATAATAGAGAATGGATTCTTTGCAAATTTTGCTTAAAAAAAATATCGGATATAGCTAATCTGACCCATCACCATTAGGTCTGATTTGCTGTATTTGAAGAAACCAATCTTTAATTCAAGATCTAGAATTTTTTTTGGAAAATTCGGAAAAGGATAAATGATAGTCGCGATTTGGCTATGGATGTTAGTTGGCATATTGTTATCCTGATTGATTGATTGATTGATTGATTTTTGCACATCTAAAAATTGGTTGCCGAGGATAGGATAGTTTCTTTTTTAAAAAATCCGAAAATCCATAAAAATTGCATTTTACATAAATGCCATGTCATCTTGCCATGTCATTCGTACACGTCATCCATGCAATAATGCCACGTCATTTTGACATGTCATTCATATACGTCATCCATGCATAAATGCCACGTCATCTTATATGTCACTGCACGTCACATGTCATATAGTTAGGTTGCATGCAGCATATTTAATAAAAAAGAAAAAAAAATTAAAAAAATCAAGTCGACATAAACCAATCGAAAGATCTTTGCATGGTATCGAAAGTGCATTAGTTTTGATTAACTAGTGTAATTAAGTCCCCGAATCTACAATCTCTGGTTCGTAGAAGCAAAGTTCTCTAGCTGTTTTACTTAGGTTTCTAATCAACCTACCAGTGGCGACTCCAGTTTATAAATCATTTCAATGAAATTTAAGTTGCGAATTGGTAGGGATTGACTAAATTGTTAAATTGTCAAAGTTTTAGGATTAAATTCCGTATTAGGTTACTTAATTTAATTGATCTAATAATCCATTAGCCTAATTTTTTTTAGGTCGCGACACATGCATACACGTTCAAGTATCTTCATGAATGTATATCGATTTGCGGTCAAAGCTGGAAAATTCGAATTTGTTCTATCAAACTCATGCCAAGGTCGAAAAATTGATGTTCATCCCATAAAATTCTGATTTTCTTTGAGTTAGTTTAATTTGATAATTAAATCAAATGAATTTTTTTTAGAATGGATGAAATTGATTGGAAAATGTCTTTTCTCAAAGTTTGTTCGGTAATTTTAAGATTGAATTACGTTAATTGAAAAGATAAGAATTTTTTGCGAACCAAGGAGTGATTTTCGCCACACCCCCACCCTGTTAGCCGAATTTGTCATGCCAATGGATAACTCTTGCATTGAATTTCGTCTTGGAAGATTAAGTTGCAGTATAATGGGTTTACTCGATGGGTTGTCTTACTAAAGTTGATGATGATTGTGCTAAATTTCCTCATGTTTATGGATGAATTTTCGCTTGTCTTCAAGTTGATTGGATTGTGTTTAATCATTGTACTATCTCTCGCGATTATCTGGAATTTCTTTGGATACAGATAGGATTCGAATTTAACTTGGAATATATCCGAAATTTAGGAAATTATTCGAAATTTAGGAAGTTATACAAAATCTTTCCAAACTTTAAATATAAATTTCTAAAAAATCTGAAGATTAAAGATAAGGTTTCACCCAATCAAGATATCTTGTAAAATTCTGAATATTATCTAAAATTTTCTAAAAAATCTTAAGAGATAATATTTCTTAATTTAAAAGATGTGAATCCTTAGTAGATAGGAGATTAGCTCCTTTAAAATTTCGACCACCCTAGGTGGTTCTCGACATCTTTTTTAATTTAAAATATTTGCACATTTTTAAACAAGCATGCCTATAATATAAGCTCCACATGTGCCTAGTCCCTTCAAAAAATTAAATCATATGCCTTACCCATGATCTTATAGGGTGAGATGGTAAGTATAAGGCTTCGTATTCTTTCCCTCTGGCAAGAGTGACGTTGTCGTCTTATACACGCACTCACATATTGACTTGAATTTTCGAGGATATAGCATTAAAAATTCTTCTCTAATCCGAATCTTTGGAAATGAGTGAATTATCGAAAATTCGGATATGTATATTATGGGCATTCTTGTTTAACTTTGTTCAAATTCCTCTTGTTTTAGAAAAATTCGAAAATCAATAAAAAAAACATAAAACAGAAAACACCAAAAAGACAAAAAAATTCAATTCACTTAAACCAATCAGAAAGGACGTTGTCATTAAATTGATACCGAAAGGGCGTTAATTTTTAATTAACGTGATTAAGTCCCCGAACTCATTAACTCTGGTTCGTAAAGATAAAATAGTTCTCCCACTATTTTATGTAGGTTTCTAATCAACCTACCATAAATGATTAGTAGCGGCTCCGATTGACCATTTTATGAATAAAATTAAGTTGTGATTTGATAGGACTTGGGAGGGTCGGAGTTAGTTAGTTAATTTAATTGACTTAATAATCCATCAACTTAATTTAAGGTCGCACAAACTCCAAGCCTTATCAACTAGCCCAAGATCACCCCCTCAGCGATGTGGGACAAAAGACAAGCACTTGGCCTCACCCACACGCATCCAGGCTAGAGGCGCAGCCTCACTTGTCGTCCCTCCTTTTGTGCATGCTGCTAGGGTCTCGATCGTTCACAATAGGCTTGGACATTTTGGATAGTTATCGAGGGACAAATGCATAGTTAATTAACTATTTAAAAAAGAATATCATTTTCGGTTAATATCACGAAAAATTTCAAACTGGTATATCTATGATAAATTTACCCCAAATTAATTTTTTGACCACAAAAAACTCCAAATTAGTACACCTGTGACAAATTTACTCCAAACTATTTTTTTTTACCATCAAAAACTCTAAATTGATGTGCATGTGATTAATTTTTTCTTATAATGAAAAACACCAAACTGGCACACCTGTGACACATTTACCCTTTATAAAATTGGGTTAATACCGAAAAATCCTAAATTGATACAACTTTGACAAACAAATAATAAAAACCCAAACTAGTACACCCATGAACTGACATGTGCCATTTAACTCAGTAATTTGACGGTTAAATTTAACGAAAATTAACGGAGGTAAATTTATCACTAAAGTATCAGTTTGGGGGGGGTAAATTTGTCATAACTGTACAAATTTGAGATTTTTTTGTGGTCAAAAAATAGGTTAAAAAAATTTGTCACAAATATATCAGTTTAGAGTTTTCTGTAATATTAATCCTATCAATTTAGGTTGTCGAGAGTATCAATTACGTACGTTTTAATTGAGTCTAGCAATCGTTCTTGTATTGGTCTAACATCTCGTGTAACCTTCCGAAAATATGGTGCCCTTGTTCTATTTTAGGGATGCGTAGATTTTGCTTCACCATGAGGCTATTCGAGAAAAATTCGACGATTCTAGGTTTTATGCGATGACCCAGAGAAGGACGTCAGTGCTTCATTAGTAGATAGCGATTTGATATGACGGTAAAAAGATTTAGGTCCATTTATTTTGTTAAAATAAATAATAAAATAATAATTTTTGTCACTCATAAATTTGAATGAACAAAAAAATTATCACCAATGAGATATTGAGACATAAAATGTTGTCTATAGTAAAAATATTTTTGTTGGCTAATTATTTGGAGCAATATAAGCCATCATCTGTAGAATTTCCAAATAATTATTTTTTCATAAAATAAACAGAGATGTAAACGTTGATTCTAGGATCGAGAGTATAGGACATATCAAGTTACTTATCATACATTTTGTTATTTGGAGTTCTATAAGTTTTTTTTCTGGGAATATTGGTACCCTTTCGAGGATAAAATGTATTTTAAGTGGCTAGAATATTGTTGAGGAATATTGTTACTTATCATCCTAGACATTTATTACTTTGGTAAATATTTACTTTATTATACGTCCACTGATGTGTATAGAACCATGTACTTAGTCATATTGATTATGAGCACGGTTCATGTGCAGTATGCTTTACATAGAACGAGAAGGTATATTAACCAAATTTTTTCTAGAAATAGAAGACAATACACTACTACATCGGAAAAAATTATCCAATATGTCATAAACCTATTGTACATATGCTGATTTGGTTAAAAATTCTTCAATTTTATAAATTTATCTCTAACGCGAAATTTCAATATAGTCATTCCAGTCAATTTTCGCCAAAAATCACCAACATGATGGTCCAGCCATAGCCGACATACAGATGCATCAGTAATTTTCAACCGAAATTGGCCGGAAAGGACAACATTGGAATTTCTCACAGAAGTTTAGAACTAAATTGCTCAAATAAAAAATTTGAAGATTAATTTGACATCCGTGCAATGAATTTGGAATTATTATAAACCTGATTAGGCCTCTTCAATGTTTGACGCGAGGACAACCCGAGATTAATGTCTAATACAGAGTTCACAAAGCTTGAGGAATAACCACAAGAAACCACTAAGTAATTATCAGTTCTTTGACCAAAAACAAAGAAAAAAATAAATAATTGGAAACGTGATGCAGTGCCAATCCAGCTGGATTGACCAACATCCCTGCTGATTACGGTTAATTTGTTTTGACTTAATAGTACCAAAATTAAACACAAGGTTAGCCTGCAAATTGTCCTTTTTTTTTTTTAAGTTTGGTCTTCGATTAGGTGGTGCCAATCAAGATTAAGCACAACTCGACAGGGTCAAAGGCAGATAAAGATACGTACACTAAGGCTCTGTTTATTTTACAAAAAAAAAAAAATAAATGATTTGAAAAGTATTTTTCTAAAACCGATCGCTTATATCACTTGAAAATATAAATGAGCGCTTAAAAAATGAATGAACGGAAAACGTTTTATAGTCCATGAGTATATTTAGACATAAATTGTTATTGATAATCAAAATATTTTTCAATGGTTTAATTATTTCACGTGATACAAATGATTACTTTTTAGAAAATATTTTTCAAATTATTCATTTTTCACGAAATGAAAGAAATTATTTTTGTCATCTAAGTATTTAATCATAAATTGTTGTCATCAATAAAAGTTATTTTTTATTAGTGAATTTTTTTAAGCGATGCAAATAATTATTTTTTCAAAAATATTTTTTAAAATCATTTAGTTTTGGTGAAACAAAAGGAGTAAAAAAAAAACTAATGAGGTGGTTTAATTAAGATAATCCGAAAAAAAAAACTGATTAGCTTATTCTCCTTAGAGACAATGTTTTTCTTTCTTTCTTTCTTTGCATTTCTCTATCACCCTTCTTCGTCATCTCTTATAATCCCGTCTGTCGTGGACGGCAGCACGCCGGCTGGGTACGTACTCCCGTGGCCCATCGACGGGAATAGTGAGTTTTAATGTTGAAGTTGATTGATTTCAAGCACTTTTTGTCGTTTTTTGCGACCGCCCAAAAGATAACTAAATAAAAAAAGTGAGGTAGGAAAAGAAATGGACTTCGTCTATGATAGAATACTGGTCCCATGACTAATCGACATCCTTAAAAAATGATCAGGCCAGCACCGGACCGGTCAATCGGTAAATAACAATTGCTTTCTATAGAAGTTATATAAAAGATATATAGCATATTACATTGTAATACCTGTTTTCGATTCTGCCCCGAGCTTTCCGCTTCTGCCTTGAAATCATATATTTTTCACTTTCTCTTGTTAAATTTTTTATTATATGCTGTCGTGACCTAAAAATCGAGTTTCCAATTTTAGGTTAATGTATTACTAGATTAATTAATTTAATTAACTAACCTAACTCAAACTCTCCCAAATTCTATCAAATCATGACTTATGGTTCAAGTGATTATCTTTCAAAAGATTTTAAATTCTTAGAAGTCACCACTAATCATTTTTAGGTAGTTTGATTAGAAACCAAAATAAAATAACGGGAGAAAACTATTTTATTTTTGCAAACCAGGGATTTTAAATTTGGGACTTGATTACATTAATTTTTCAATTAATGTACTTTTGGTACCAATTTCATGAAAAATATTCAATTTGGAAATTGTGATGATTTTTTAATTGGAGTGCAAAGGTGCATTTTTTTTGTGTGTTTTCTTCTTATGAATTTTTTTTTGTATTTTTTATGTATTTTTGAAATTAATAATTAATGAAAATGAGAATAAATTGGTTCAAGATTAACTTAATATTTTCGGATTTAATTTGCATTAATTCCCAAAATTTTTAAAAAAATATTTTCACCATACGTCTACATATTTTAAAAGTTGAAATGGATTCAAAATATTTTATTTATTGAATGTGATCCATGAGATCGGATTTCTAGAAAATAACATCTTTCTAAAAAATGATAAGACGTGATTTTTAAGAAATCATATCTTGCTACACCTTTTGATTTTTTTAGATTTTCTGACATGAAAATTAAACATGAGACATAAATGATTTTTATTTATATATATATTTTTATTTTTTGTGATTTTCAATTTTTTATGAATATATTTAAATTTAAGTTGCAAATCTTTTAATGAAAAGATAATTACCGCCGTTTATTTCGAATTGAGATTCAATTTGAAGCCTAACAGATCGATCTTCAAATTCGAAACACTTGCTATGGAAATAGCGGTTGCGGATTAGCAAATTTTCCTAATCAATCACATTTTGAAGAGATATTTGATATCTTCAACATCTTGAGTAATATTCAAAATATTTTTTAAATTAACCATATTACCACCATTACTAAAAAATATCTCAATCCAATTGTAAATTTTCAAATTTGGCAAGTACAATCGCAAGATTTGTTTAGGTTATTTGATTTCTAAGTTTAACATGCAAATCTTCAAATCAAGTTAATCGAATATCTTAATTATCCAAAGTCATCCAATCGAATCCCTAAGATATGCAATACTCTCAACTGGTAAGTAAATATTCTAATATATAGGTAAGAAATTTTACCGTATCTGAAGATTACTTTTTCCGAACTTGAATCGATATCAAAGCGCCGCGATCTTGGACCGAAGGGAGGACTCTCGAGCGGCTAATGTGGCCGACTTTCAGTGGCTCAGTGCGCGATAGCTATGCCGAAAAAATGATGAGACATGACTTGACAAACTGACAGGGTGGCAGGACAACTTGATCTTTTGTTGGCGCAATAGCAATTAACAAATTCTAACTGCAAAATTATTGATCGAGGGACCATCATACATGCTGATGTCAGACAATTACCAAGAGAGCCTGCTAGATTACCAAAGTAAGAAAGAAACGCTATTAGAGCAAAAAATGTAAGGTTGCATTCTTTCTCAAGATTTTGAACATGTGAAGTTAAAGATCAGTAACACCAAAACAGGAGTCGTGGAATGCATCTCGTCGTGGTGGAGCAAGCAAATCCGTAAAAGATATAAAACTCGTGCGAGATCGCGGTTGGACGGGGGTGCAACTCGCAGAGAGGATCAGCTAGCGTTGGTATGATTCTTTTTTAAACCACGAAAACACTCATGGTGGTGACAAGAAGGATGACACCTGGATCACAAAGCCCAGTATGTTGACCGGATTACAGCCCAGAAAATCCCGAAGTAGAAATTGGACTCCTAGAATATTGATGCTAGATATGCACAAGGAGACACGCAAAGAATTATTTTACTAATTATTTCCATCTAAGATTAACCAATTGTGGCTGAGAGACTGATTTTTACATCTGGGTATTAGCAGCGGCTAAGAACTCGTTCGAAATGCCGAATTGCGTCAAAGCTGGAGCTCCGCAAAGAGGCTCGGTAGGCAATAGCTCGCGATTAGAGGCGACGGATTTCACCAGACGATATCAATGGAACTTCATCAGAAAACCTAGATTGCCCGGTGTTCATTGGGCAGCGAGTAATTCGTAAAACGAACCACCGGTGGACTGGACTAGCTCTTGCGATGACGGGACTGTTGATTGGTCGTCGGGTCTACCAGCGTGCTCGAGCTGGACCGTCAGCTGCTGGAGGACGTCGACCGTCGGCTGTTGGAGGGCGTCAACCATCGATGGAAAAGCAGTTGGGAGGACTACTGGGACTGCTCTTAACTCGCTTGCATGAGCATGAGAAAATTGAGCTGATGTCGATTCTCTCTTCGTGTCGGTCCATGGACAATGAATGGAATTCCACTTGATTGGCTCTCCTCCTTTTTCTCTTCTACGTGAGAGACAATAATGACGCTGAAGTGCTCTTCCTGCAAGAGTCCTCACAGTGGCCTAGAAATGTCTTCCCCCAAGACTCACCGTCTCTCTCTCTCTCTGCAATCTCATTTTCATTTTTCCCCCAAATTTGAACTGTCTCATATATTGCAATTGTGAATATAATACTATCGAATTCTAGGCATAATCTCATATTTATAGATAAAACTATTACAGGCTTAGGGCCTAAAGTTTCTTAATTTTTGCAAAATAAACACGGGCTCAAAATATGACTCGAATTAAATCTCAAATGGTAAAATTGCATCAAATTAGTTTAATTTTTCTTTGAAAAATTCGACACACATTCTCCAATATTGACGAAAATTGGTGATGAGTTCTAATCCAAACCACTTGTCAATTCAAGCTCATTTCGACACCACCATCCAAAACAATGCTAATGCAATGCATGAATGCTAAAAATGAATATGAAGAATGATCTAATTATTATTTTTTTGTAGGAATTAAAATTAACTCCCAATTTTTATTGCAAAATAAATGACTAAAAATATAGTTAAATTTAGGTGTCAACATACGCTTGTTCTTATTATTGTATGTAGTAAAACCCCTCTCTTTCCTTATGATTTTTCCCGTTTTGGATTCTATGTGTATCTTGTCTCATGCATTTTTTATTTTACTTTCATCATTTGCTATTTCGTGTTTGAACTCGTGCATTTTTTAGCGTTTTTCGCAACAAAATAAATCAACATGACAATTATTTTTGGGTAATTTAGTGGGTTGTTAGCGAACAATCATCCGGGTCCAAAGGATTCCATCAGGTCAAATTTAAACCTATATATAATATACACACACACACCATCCATAGTACTAGCCCGAAGTCCTTTCCTTCCCATAACAATGTCTAGCCTTTCCTTCCCAAAAGCAAAGCACTTGACTACCATCATTCATCTCATTACCCTACTGCATGAGAGCTTGGCTTGGAGCCCCACCGATCCGACCCGAGGCTTCATGTCTCTGCCTCTCAACTGATCGTATTACCACATCCAAAAGCCGTACGACGTGCCAGAGGACCAGCGTTACTCCTTCTGCGACGGCATCCATAGATGCTGGGTTTACTCTACGGACAAGCCTCACTACCTGACCAGCCGGACCTACCCGGACCAAGCCTCGTACTGTGATCGCGATCCAGGTAATGTTATGAAAGGGCTGAACAAGTGTGTTGGAAAGGAATTTACTTGCCCTGTATGTCACGCCCCGACTCTCGAACCCGCGACATCCCTTGCTCAATCGCCACGAGGTCATAGAGATTGCGTCCCAGGCACACTATCGACCTATCGCTTACTTAAGCATGCGGAAACGTATCAACTCCCTGACAATAAAAACAAACAGGAATAGAATAGTATGAGTTAAATACCACAAATAAATCTTAATCCTGTCGACCCTACTTCCGTACCAAAAAAACAACCCCATACTTCGGGGTGACTAGACCAGACCTTTGTAGGTGTACCTAGTCAGGTAATACTAACTTCTCATCATACTTCAGATGACTAATCCAAAAATCAATCCTTGTCGTCCACGAAACTTCGTCAATTGGGACCTGAAAATATTATCCCACGACAGGGTGAGAATAAATCTCAATAAATCAAGCCTAAGCTCTGTTAGGAAACTAATTCACATAGGCATCCTAACGGAAGTCTCACAATAGCAATTCACCATAAATAACACCCAAATACAGTTACTACATAAAAATAGTTCACATGCATACTTGTCAGCCTCAACCACACATAATGCAATGCTTGACTCGACTCACAACCAATCTGTCGAACAAGCATCTCATCACAAGTACGCACAGAATATCACACAAGTCTATTTATTAACGATGATCGTGCCCACGGCACATGAGAGGATCTACGCGAAAGAAGGCGTGATTGGACTTCCACAAATAACGCGATCCAGCACCTCAATGCAATCGAGCGTTCTACCGGTAGGACCGGGCTACGTTCCTTTTCTCTCGGCAACAGCCACTACAAGAGGTGTCTCCGGTGCGTTTGACACGGCACCAGCAAGTAGGCATCCCTAAACGGGGCATCGGTCCATCACAAGCTGCGACCGGCATCCGATAATTCCTTAAAATCGTACGTACCATACGGGGCATGAATTATCGTGCTTCTGGCAAGTCGTGTGGTTCTATACAATTGGTACAGTACGAACTTGCCAGGAAAAACATAATCGTTCCATCATATGATCACACAGAACACATCCAGCAATTAATCCATTCATTATCTTCAGGTTAAAGCCGGATGCTCACTCACGCATGTAAAAGATCGGCCAAAGGCCATTTTCATGCTAAAACATGTCTTTTGACTTCCCACACGGCCATATGCATTTGTAGTCTAACATTAGACACCGCAATCATAAACGAGCTATCAAACCCTAAATAGACAATCAAACGGCAGCTCAGCGAAGCGATCAAATCAACAAGGCCACCAAGCAATCACGAGCAATCAAAATCGATTAGGCCACAAAAAGCTCAATTCGTGCAATATACTTTATTAACCAAATTAATCGATTTAAGACGTCGATTGCTCGCTCGTCTCTAGCCTATCGCTCGCTCGCGATCGAACACAATCAATCACTCAATCAATCAATTGCAACTAATCACAATTAGCCACAGACAGTAAAATCAACCAACTAACCTAATCGATCGGCCATTTAACTTAATCATAATTTTTATCTAAACTAGCCCCAATCGCGACCTAAATTCCTTAATCATTTAAACAACTAATCCTAGGCGCAATTAGCGCCCTAACTAAGTATTAGGGTCAACTCACAAATTAAGTCGGCTCGGGTGGTCCCAACGGCGACGGCGATGGCTGTGGCGACGACGGCGGATCATGAGCTAAATTCCTCGAACAATGGCCCGAAATTCTCGGGCCACGGCCCAGACTTCTCGCGGCAAAAATGGCCTACGGGCTAGGCCACTGACCCGGCCACCCGACCCAGGTTGATAAGGACCACGGCCCGCGCGATCCGGCCCGGATCGGGCTCTCGGTCGGCAGGGCAGGGCAGAGGCGGCGCCGGGGTTAAAATGGTCGGAACGACGATCGGCGAATGGCGGCCGGCTCGGAGGTGGATAGTGGAATGACTAGGGGGTCGGCGAGAGTCGATCGTGAGTGATGGCAGCGGCGGAGGGCGGCTAGAGGAGGCGGATCGGCGGCCGAACAAAACCAACCGAGATGGGTGTTTGGGCGCCAAGAAACAGGGGTCCGATTTAGGTCGATTTTCGGCTGCCACGCTCGGCGGCCGACGACCACGAGTTGAGGAGTGGTAAAGAAGGGTCTTGGGATTTCATCGGCGATGGCGGTGGCGGTGAGGGACGACGTCGTCGAAAACGGCCAGATTGAAGAGAAAACTAACCGGTCCCCAAAACAGGGCACCAGCGATTTTAGGGCCAATTACGGCGGCTCCGGCGGGCAATCAGCGGCGGGGCTGGGTCGAGGATGTCGAGGGTAGGCAATGGAACGTTGGAGGGGTGGTGAGTGGTAGCGGTGGCGGCCAAAAACGGTCGAAGGAGGCGAAATGGACCTCGGGCGCAGGTGGCCGAAACAGAGGCTGGGGTCCCGCGACTGTTTCATGGTCGTTCGGAGGCTGACGGTTGTGGCGGAGGGTTCAGGAGTGACGACGACGAAGGGCTGAGGGTTGTGGCCGTCGGTGGTGGGTGGCGACGATGCAAATCGCCGGCGGCAAGAGGTAAGGGGAGGAGGAGTAGTTCGGTCGGGAGGGGGGGTCTATGCCGAGAGAGAGAGAGAGAAAGAGAGAGAGAAGGGGGGGCAGGAGAGAGTGTGGGGTCGGGCCCACCGGGAAAACCCTTTTTTTTAGAGGAGTAATTTGGTAATTTCACAGACTAAGCTTGGTCAGGATTAGGCTTGAGCGCAAGAATTGAAATCCTAATTCGCGACGACTAAGAATTTCGAAACCTAATCTAATCGATTGAAACTTTAGAATTCATCCAATTATTGTTTCTTCAGTCCTTGCGAACCAAAATTTTCCATTGACTGGAATTCGATGTCAATTTCTTAAATTGATTTCAGTTACCTTTCCAGCGGTGAATTTCCAAGGCGTCACAACTCTTCCCCACTTAGGAAATTTCGTTCTCGAAATTAAAGTACTACTACAACCCTTCAAACCAATAACGATATTCAGTCCTCACAATTTTCTCAAATAGTTCCTTCAGGACCACAGTGTTACCAAACCGCCTTGACCAAAGGGAAAAATTTTTTGCTCCAGAATACTTGTTGTCTTCCAACAACGGATCCTGACTAGACTTCCCAGTTACAATGCTCGCTCATCTAGTTCAATCTTCTCAAAACTCAATACAACACATGAGTAGGGCTCGGCTCGCACTTCCTTAATATCGACACATGAAAGGCGTTGTGCACTTGAACCGTCTTAGTAGTAAAGTAAGACAATACGCCAATTTCCAAATTCTTTCCAAAAATCTCAAAAGGTTTGACATACTTAAACTTAGTATTCCTTTCTTGCGAAAACTAATTGTCCTTCCAACATGCGTCACTTTCTACAGACATGATTACCTACCTGAAATTCCATTGGTTCTCGTTCTTGAATGGCGTAACTTTCCTGATGACTCTGAACTGTTCTCAGTCTTGATTGCGCCTAGCGACTGTTCCACTAACTGAAGATTCATGATCTTCATTTCACCATTTTCATTCCAACAGACTAGCGTTCTGCACGTTCTACCATAGCATGCCTCTAAAAGCGTCATCCTAATGCTCAGCTATTTTTTTTTACTCCATCAGATGCAACTGTTCTTTCCAATCACCTTGAAATCCAAAACGCATGCCACCAACATGTCCACCAAGGTTTGAATTGTCCTTTCAAATTGACCTTCTGTCTGCGGGTAATAAGCTATACCGAACTACAATTTTATTTCCCAATCTTCATACTAGGTTCGCTCCAAGTCAATCTAACTTTATTTCCACTCTAAGCATCGAAATCGTAAAGCGACTATCAAATTCAAGTCAGATTCTAACTTACGATCCTTGACTACTAATTCGATATAATTCCATATCCACAATTCGTTTCAACAGGGTGAATCATTCGATCTTACTGTCCCAATTAACTATTGGTTATCCTAGTAACTGTAGTAATTATCTATTCCTACGAATAGACTGGCCATTTCCTAAATTCCAACGAGCAGAGCTAAACACCGCTTTTTTTTTCCCTCCTGTTCCACAGATGTTAACCACGATTAACATTAATGGCAATTTGGGCATTCTGCTTTCATGGAGAAGGTCTACTAATAATTCGTCTCTTTTACAACGCTTTGAGATTTAGAATCACTACTTGTCAACTCTTGAATACCTGGAGAATCACTGAACTTAGGCGCCAAATCCAGCTAAGAATTGGACCGTTCATTCTATCGAACAAGGTTAGCTCACAACCGATTGACGAGTTGAGGACCACCTCAAATATTGCGGTTTAGGGTTGGAATCACCCGTTCCTAGACCGGTGGTACAATCGAACACTATTGAGATCACCTCTCATGACCAACTCAAATTGATGCATGATTAGTTCAACTCGACCCGTAGTCCTCCAGCAACACATCACAAAATCCAAGGTAGCTAATCCTTGACTAGTGTGTGGCTGGTACGGAGTTCTAGTACAAATCGTTCCTCACTGGTCCATGGCCATCCTGAGTATCGATCAATGCCAGCTCGCAAATCATGCCACAAATCAATCCCTGCTCAACCTCAGGGTAATCTTATGGTTGACTTACAGTTGAGCGAGACCAACCCAATTCGGTCCACGCCTGGTTTCAGATCGTCACCCAGTCGACCTTTAATCAACAGCACAACCGATTGGCAAATTAGGCCATCATCCATGTCGAGGGCGGCCTCTAACTCTCGGTGGCTTTCTCGACCCTTGGTCGTTGTTCACGATTAGTTCGAGTCTTAAACTTGAATGGGTCGTAGGTCCTGGAACATCACACTTATACTAAGTTGAATTCCTTCACACTGTTATATTTTGAGCATGCATCGTCAATCTGCTTACTGTACTTCAAATTGAGTCATTTATCCCTTGACTTCTTAGAAGTTTCATCACCAATCCATTGTAATCTTCTCTCACATTTACCTTAGAATCTCCAAAGACGGCAGTAGTCCACTTAGGCTTGTAATGTTGCTCTTTGGTTTATTGATACACCAAAATCTTCGTCATTTGCCCGACCACGCCTACTTATCTCCTAGTAGTCTTGCTTCAAATCTTAATGTCTTCGCGAGCTATCTGACCAACGCTGAAACTACTGTTGTGAATTCCAATCAATTTTCCGCTTTATCAAAAGCAAGGCCCTTATGGTCATTATTCCAAGAAATCACGTGGCCTTACTATGATTCCGTTGTGCCACTCTGTTAACTAGTCTTCCTTAATTGTCACATCTCACAATCTTAATCTTATTCAAGGGTATCTCCAAACTCAATAGCATGTGCATTCAACTGGCGACCCTAATAGGTCACCTAACCTTAGATTGCCATTACGAACCTTTCTTGTTCGTCTTCACTGTCCTTGTTTCATGCACATGACTAAGGTTTTATTAACTATAATCTTCAGGTAATGTATCCTTCACCATGCCTTTTTTAGGTTACTAGTCGACTGAGCCATACGGCCTCAAGTCATTCCGATACTGCCTTTGGTATACTATAAGTCCTTCTTCGATCAGGATTTGGAGAAAAAAATCAAATTTCGCCAATCTTGCAAAGTACATAAGTCTTACTTACCTATGACATCTCGGTTCATCCACGATCTTCTGTTCATCACCCGAAACACAATACAACGGACTCACAAACACGCTTTTCACTTTGAGATTCCCGCTTAAACACGCATAGTGGAGGCTTTTCGTCTCCATTCAGCACAAGTTACATGCCTTCACATCGATACTTATCAAATCATACTTTCTGACTCTTTGGGGGTTCATTACACCTTAGGGATCAATCTCACAATTTCACGCTTGTTCCTCTGCAGACATTCATCTAATCAGTTATTAGGATCCAAGAAAACAACGGCTAAGACAATCCAAGTAGAACAACACTTCAAACTTATGCAATCCACAAAATACTAATTGTATTATTATAAACCCATATCCATAAGCCTTATCCATAAAAAGGTCTTTTCAAACTCGACTAGCTATTGCTAATCTATACCAAAGCATCTTAACTCAAAAGTCACCCTACTCCCAATAGGGTCGATTCTAGGTATTTTGCTGAACATCTCCTCGAGTTTATCCTTCTTGCGACAACGATGCTTGGGCGATTTTCTATCTCAACGGGCAATCCTTCACTTGGTGTCTCGGCCGATAACATTTAAAGCATTCTCTACCTCTATACGGGCAGGGACCAGACCCATGCCTTAGGCGACACAGGCGACACTTCTCACTTTGGTTGAACATCGGCTTTCTGATCGTACTCCTTCAATTAGACGGGATGTGATACTTGTTGGCATACATCAGCCTTTTCTCTATCCAACGGTTATCCCTAGAAGAAGGCACAAGTCGCGATCTAGATGCGATTGCTCTGTCAGTCATGCTCCTCTCTATAAATTTGACCATTTTATACAATTCGCTATAACTCTCAAGGTTCAATGGCACCAGTTGATCCTTGATCTCGGGCTTAAATCCCTTACGAAATGTTCTCATCCTATTCATAGGATCTCCAACCGTCCATGGTGTAAACTCTGATAGCTCAGTAAATTTAGCCTCATACTGCTTTACTGTCATTTGGTCCTCTCGAAGTTGCAAGATTCCGCCATCTTCTTCTCTTGCCTACAGTCTAGAAAGTACTTACCATAAAAGGCTTCAATGAAGGCATCCTACACCGGAACTATACCTTCAAGAAAGATCTTTCTTCGTGTGGCTTCCCACCACACATTAGCGTTACCTTGAAGTTGGTAAACGGCTAGTGTCACCTTGTCCTCTTCGGAACATCCTAGCACGACGAATACCTTCTCGATTTACTTAATCCACAAGATTGCAAACTCTGGATCTCCTAATTCTTTGAACTTCGATGGCTCAAGGTTAAGAAACCTCTCCATCAACTCAAGTATCAGCTGCCCACCAATCTCGTTTCCAGTCAGCAAATCTTCACTCGAAGCGATGGTATCATTAACTTGGTCACTCACTTGCCGTCCAACTATAGCTTCTAAAGTTTCCAACGCATACATAATCGCTTCCGCTCTAGGATCTTCTTGAGCTATCCTTCCACTAGGCACCTTCTCATTACTATTGCTCATTATATAGGTAACTTACGGAGTCCTATCCACCCTAAGCAACGCGTAATGAGATCACTAACAATCAATCAAAAAAAAATAAAGATAACAAGCACATGCAAAACTTTACGATCCCACTAACTATCCCAAATACTAGCGCTCCTTATCACTCCAAGCCAATGACTAGATGGATCAGGCTGACCTTGCTCTGATACCACCTTGGGGCGGGGATGTCACGCCCCGACTCTCGAATCCACGACATCCCTTGGCCAATGCCACTAGGTCATAGAGATAGCGTCCCAGGCACGCTATCGACCTATCGCTTACTTAAGCATGCGAAAACGTGTCAACTCCCTAACAATAAAAACAAACAGGAATAGAATAGTAGGAGTCAAACACCACAAAAAAATCTTAATCCTGTCGACCCTACTTCCGTAGAAAAAAAATAACCCCATACTTCGAGGTGACTAGACCAGACCTTTGTAGGTGTACCTAGTCAGGTAATACTAACTTCTCATCTTACTTCATATGACTAATCCAAAAGTCAATCCTTGGCATCCATGAGACTTCGTCACTTGGGACCTGAAAATATTATTCCACGACGGGGTGAGAATAAATCTTAGTAAATCAAGCCTAAGCTCGGTTAGGAAACTGATTCACCCAGGCATCCTAACGGAAGTCTCACAATAGAAATTCACCATAAATAACACCCAAATACAACCACTACATAAAAATAATTCACATGCATACTTGTCAGCCTCAACCACACATAATGCAATGCTTGACTCGACTCACAACCAATACGTCGAACAAGCATCTCATCATAAGTACGCACATGACATCACACAAGTCCATTTATTAATGATGATTGTGCCCATGGCACATGAGAGGATCTACGTAAAAGAATGCGTGATTCGACTCCCACAAATAACGCAATCCAGCACCTCAGTGCAATCGAGCGTTCTACCGGCAGGACCGGGCTATGTTCCTTTTCTCTCGGCAATGGCTACTACAAGAGATGTCTCCGGTGCATCTGGCACGGTACCAGCAAGTAGGCATCCCTAAACAAGGTATCGGTCCATCACAAGCTACGATCGGTATCGGACAATTCCTTAAAATCGTACGTACCATACGGGGCATGAATTATCGTGCTTCTAGCAAGTCGTGTGGTTCTATACAACTGGTACAGTACGAACTTGCCAGGAAAAACATCATCGTTCCATCATATGACCACACAGAACACATCCAGCAATTAATCCATTTCATTATCTTCGGTTAAAGCCGGATGCTCACTCACGCATGTAAAAGATCGGCCAAAGGCCATTTTTATGCTAAAACATGTCTTTTGACTTCCCACACGGCCATATGCATATGCAGTTTAACATTAGACATTGCAATCATAAACGGGCTATCAAACCCTAAACAGACAATCAAACAGGCAGCTCAGCGAAGCGATCAAATCAACAAGGCCACCAAGCAATCACGAGCAGTCAAAATCGATTAGGCCACAAAAAGCTCGATTCGTGCGATATACTTTATTAACCAAATTAATCGATTTAAGACGTCAATTGCTCGCTCGTCTCTAGCCTATCGCTCACTCGCGATCGAACACAATAAATCACTCAATCAATCAATTGCAACTAATCACAATTAGCCACAGACAGTAAAATCAACCGACTAACCTAATCGATCGGGCATTTAACTTAATTACAATTTTTATCTAAACCGGCCCCAATCGCGTACCTAAATTCCCTAATCACCTAAACAACTAATCCTAGGCGTAATTAGCGCTCTAACCAAGGATTAGGGTCAACTCACAAATTAAGTCGGCTCGGGCGGTCCCAACGGCGACGGCGGATCACTAGCCAAATTCCTCGAACAACGGCCTAAAATTCTAGGGCCAGGGCCCGGACTTCTCTCAGCCAAAATAGCCCACGGGCCTAGCCACTGACCCAGCCACTCGGCCTGGATTCTCGGCCACCCGGCCCAGGCCGATACGGGCCATGGCTTACCCGATCCGGCCCTGATCAGGTTCTTGGCCGGTAGGGCAGGGCAAAGGTGGTCCCGGGGTTAAAATGGCCGGAACGGCGATTGGCGGATAGCGGCCAGTTCAGAGGTGCCTGGTGAAATGACCAGGGGGTCGGCGAGAGTCGATCAGGACTGGTGGCCGCAGCGGAGGGTGGCCGGAGGCGGCGGATCGGCGGCCGAACAGAACCGACCGAGATGGGTGTTTGGGCGCAGAGAAACAGGGGTCCAGTTTTAGTCGATTTTCGGTCGCCATGCGTAGCAGCTGACGGCCACGAGCTGAGGAGTGGTAGAGAAGGGTCTTGGGGTTTCATCGACGGTGGCGGTGAGGGACGGCGTCGCCGGAAACGGCCGGATCGAAGAGAAAACTGATCGGTCCCCAAAATAAGGCACCGGTGGTTTCGGGGCCGGTTACGGCGGCTCCGGTGGGCAATCGGCGGAGTGGCTGGGTCAAGGATGTCGAGGGGAGGCAGGGGAAAGTCGGAGGGGCGGTTGCGGCTACCAGAAACGGCCGGAGGAGGCGAAATGGGCCTCGGGTGCGGGCAGCCTAAATAGGGGCTGGGGTCCCGCGGCTGTTTCACGGTCGTCCAGCGACTGACAACGGCGGAGGGTTCGGGAGGGACGGCGACGAAGGGCTGAGGGTCGTGGCCGTCGGTGGGTGGTGGCGGCGGCGCAAATCGCCGGCAGCAAGAGGTAAGGGGAGGAAGAGTAGTTCGGTCGGGGGGGGGTATACGCCGAGAGAGAGAGAGAGAGAGAGAGAGAGAGAGAAGGGGGGTAGGAGAGAGTGTGGGGTGGGGCCCACTGGGAAAACCCTTTTTTTAGAGGGGTAATTCCGTAATTTCACAAGCTAAACTCGATCGGGATTAGGCTCGAACGCGAGGATTGAAATCCTAATTCGCAACGACTAAGAATTTTGAAACCTAATCTAAACCGACTGAAACTTCAGAATTCGTCCAATTATCGTCTCTTCGTCCTTGCGATCCAAAATTTTCCATCGACTGAAATTCGATGTGAATTTCTTAAATTGATTTTAGTTACCTTGCCAGAGGCGAATTTCCAAGATGTCACACTGTAGTTGCAGTGAAGTGTACAGCACACCAATCTGGTTTTTCCAGTGGAATCTCATCACTTCGTAGTTGGCACTGGTTAGATGATGGGGAAGGACTTGAAGGCAATGAACCGGAGAAGGAGAAACATTTTATGTTACTTTTTCGGAAAAAGACATCTCAAGTGCCAATATTGCATTCACTTTAGTGCCAACATTTTTTTGGATCACCTAGAGTGTCAATTTAAAAAAAAAACGATTGTTTAAGTGTCAACTTCGGTGAAGTCGCCAAAATTGACACTAAAGTGATCATTTTTTTTCGATTTGTCATTAAAGTGATCATTTTTTGATCATTTAAGTGCTAACCTTTTTTGAAAAATTATTATTTAAGTGCCAATTCAATGAGGTCGCCACAATTTCTCGTCATTGGCACTAAAATGATCGTTTTTTTTTTTCGATTTTGCACTTAAGTAATGCCAAAAAAATATTAACACCAAATTGAACGCCATATACAAATATTAGCACTTGAAATGTTCTTGTGCCGTACTTTTTCTATTTCTCTTGAAAAACCAAAACAATTACTAGTCCTATGCTATCGAATAGTCATCTTATTGCCTAATTCCCTAAAAAAATTACAACTTTGGGTTTAGCTCCAATTTTGCCCCAAACTTGTTTTTGTCTAGAAAAAAGTCCCAAAATTTTTCTATTCCAAATCCATCTCAAACTTTTCTTTATCTTATAAAAAAAATCTCAACTTTAGGTTCAGTCTCAAATCTACCCAAACTTTTTTTTTGTCTAAAAGAAAAATTACTAATTTTCACTCTAATATCAAATCTTCCTCCGTTACCCCTCTATCCAAGCATCACCATTAGTCATCCCTGATTTTTACAACTCAGAGCAGGTTTATTTTAGAGAATTTTGGCAATTTTGTTGTGGTGAATTTGTTATGGATGTGAAAATGCCACGTTGATCTGTAGCAATCACTCCATTACTTTGCTTAATTGAATTTATTATTGACGTAGAAATGACATGTCAAGTTGGGACTGAACCAACTCAGTAGATTTGAGAATAAATTGTGAATTGGGAATTTCTGTTTGGAAAAAATAAAATTCGAGACAGATTTGAAACTAAACATAGAGTTTGGGATTTTTTTCTTACACAGAGAAAAAAATTCGGGGCAAATTTGGGAATGGATCAAAAGTTTGGATTTTTTATAGGACAAAAACAAGTTCAAGGCAGATTTGAGACATAACTTGAAGTTTTGAAGTTTTTAAGAAATTAGCCCGTCGTCGTAATATAGGGCATTGTATAGGCTCGTTAGATGCAGGTATACTTATTATTAGATAGAATCCAGTGAATCCTCGCTATTGGGCGATGAAACAAACGAGACCAAATGCTCAGTATACTGCGGTTTTCTCCTACAGCCTTTTGAAACCATCTGTGGAGAATAGATTTTCATACACACTACCACTTGGTTTACTCTGATCCATTTGAACAACATTTTACGCCATAGGGATACAACTATTCCTTGGGCTTTTGGCAATTCGAAGGGTATGGATACGTCCCAGCCGGGACTTCGGGCATGTGCATAATGCAAGTGTTTGGTGCGAGCCCTCGCGCAACCACGCTAATGCTGAGAGTGTACAACGGCTCGCTCATGCACTACAGAGCCCAGGTCCTCGTGGATGAATGTTATCCACGACGTGGATGGTTCGAAAGTGAAGGTTTATATTGATGGGCGTCTGAAATTAGAGGCGGATGGTCGAGGAGGGACTTCTCATGCCTTCAAATGTGGCGTTCATGCCCAAGACAACGAATCTTTCCACATGGAGTCGTTGGAGAGGCATTCAAGTTTTAAAGAAACACGACTGAATATGCAGTATAATTCGCTATATGCATAAGAGAATAATCTTCATGAAGATGAAGATAACGTCGTTTAGATCGAGGTAAATAGTATCTCTACTATATGACTTTCCTTGCCTTACGCTTAGGGCTGTCAATTGAGTGGATCTGATTGAGTTTAGGTCAGATCGAAATGGTCCCACCCATTTATGTATAATATTAAAGTGAATGACTCATGTTGCTTCGACACGCACGCACTCGTGTCATCAAAACATATTAAGGTTTAATTCAAAAACCTATATCCACTCATTTCAAGCCCATTAAAACTCGTGTTCTCAGCTACTTGTGTTTTTCTTATATTTGCTTTTCTCTTCTTGAAATAAGACAATAATAAAGCTTACGTAGTCAGAATTAATGCAATTACCAATGTAGCTAATGACTATGTTTCAAAATATTTCATGATTACCCTACAAACTCTAACTAGACAGGTTCCTACCGATGCGATTCTTTGATTCTCAATTCTATCCGGGAGCTATGCTTACTCCTTTTGGATTAAATGGTTTGAGATGGTGAGAGACGAGCATGCGAACTATATTTCTAACATATTTCTTGGTGACATTATAGCTATATGCTTTAAAAGAGCGTCCGTGGACAAGAAAGATTGCACTCTCCCAAGCTCTATCAATTCACAACTTATGTTGAAAGGAAGAGGGCTGTGTTGAGCTTCTTTAACTCCATCACATTCTTGTCCCTCACGCTGTCTAGCAAAATGGACGCCTCTCAACTAGCCCCCATTTTATCAATTTAAACACACACACATATATATAGAGAGAGAGAGTTGGGGATTGTGCATGTTAAAAATATGTCTCAAACTTGAGCCTAAAGCGAAAATCTAAGTTTTGAAAATCAATAAATGATAATCACGAAATTAAAGATAAGAGAAAAGAGCATGCAATCATATTTAGGTTTTTTGGAGTTGATCAAGAGATTTAAAGAAAATCTAATAGGAAGTGGGTTGATCAAATTTGGATTCCACGTTGGATAAGATTTGTTTTGAATTTACGGAAATCTATCCTTAGTGAAATCGGCGTGATATTTTCCGAATGCTAGTTGGAAAACATTTCGTATTTTGAATCAACCCTTCCTTATAAATAAGAAGCAAAGGTTATTTTGTGAAGAGTATCAAAGAGAAGCTTCTGCTGGTGAATAACAGTGTTTGAAACCAATCAAATCTTGTGAATTTGAGATTTATTTATAATTCCCTCTTGAGATTGAGATATTGCAGAATTATGGGGCTAAACAGTTATGAGTTATTGGATGTAATTAGTGCTGAAAAACACTAAGAGTATTGTTGCAACCTACAAATCGATTAAGACCTTAAGTTCATGGATTACTAGGCTAATTAGATAACAAACCTAATATGGACTCTCCCAAACCCTATCAACTCATAACTTGTGTTAATTCAAATGATTTTAACTTTGAATTCGCCGCTAATCATTTTTTAAAGGTTAGTTAGAAACTTAAATAAAATAGTGGGAGGATTATTCGAGGACTTGGTTACATTAACTAATTAAAGCTAATGCCCTTTCGGTACTTTAACTCCATGAGATATCCTAGGTCGGCAACTAAAACTTGATTGAATTTGATTTAAGCTCAAAGGAGTTTTTTTTTTTTAACTTTCTTAGATGAATATGCATGCATGAATGAACAAAAAAAAAAACGCAATGACGTGAATAATGTTATATTTTGATTCAAGTTAGTGATAAGGTTATTTTTTACCATTCACTTTGTTTTAGGATTTTTTTTAATGGGGTTATAAAAAGGATATCTTGCATATCATATTGTAACGCTTACTTTCGCTTCTTCCTCAAAACCTTTTGTTTTTCATTTCTTCTTATTAGATCTTTCAATCTTTGATTGAACATTTGTCAAGCCTCGAACCCGTCGAGCACGCGAACATCCCCGCAAACAAGCCATACAATCTCTCGTGTTCCCAAGATCCAGACTTACAAGTCGAGAGATGATATATAAACATAAGCATGCGGAAGCGGTACTTAAATAATCCCTATACAGAATATAAGTTAAGTGACACCTGGATGACATAATAACTGTCATATATCATAACATATGGTTCGTACAAATGCCGGCTACTACGATCCGCTAACAAACTGGACGACGGGGTAGTACACAAAAAGAGTCCCTCATGACATCCAAAAGGATAGGGTCGGGTTGCCTCCAAAAACCTCGGGTCAACGAACTGGGGTCCTAAGATGAACTGCTGGAATCCCCGGTATCCTTGGCATCCTCCATCGGCTCATACTCGGAGAAGGTCTCGGATTGGACCTTGATAGAATCCTCCATGGTCGCCTCATAAGACAGCTCCGCAGGGTCCTTTTCGGTCGCCTCCAGGACAATGACCTCATCCTCCTCCATGGTGAAGTCTAGCGTCGGGGTCTTCTCTGGCCCGTTCCTAGAACCAACTACGGACCTCTCTAGTAACTCTTGCTCCCCAGCAATCTGACACCAAGCAGGGATAACACCCTGGGGTATCTCGTGGGGTTTCAGCGGCCCAATCTGCTCATCCCCGACATTCTTAAATCATGTCTCGAACCTATGAGGCTTCCAATCAGGGCTACCATCGACGACCCATACGACAGTGCACTTTCTCACATAAATGTTCCCCTGACTATCCGAGAACTCATCAAAATATACCGTCATTTCTTTGAGGTCTCCAAAACGTATAGGCCACATCTCTAAGGCCTAGGATCTGTAAAAAATAATGGTCCCCAAAAGGGGTGAGATACACATTTCAGTAAAAGAACCATAACCCTAGGTCAGCTCGATAGTCCGCTTAGGTAGTCATACCCCTTGATAACTCCAAACTCATGAACACGCAGGCATTTCAGGCACGAATCAATAAAACGACAACATACAGATGATAGGTATGCAATGATGACCTCATGTCACACTCAGATGATTATGCACACCCGTCCTGCCACTTCACTACAATCACCAATCTTCGTCTGTCTCAATCTCTAGCTCGCGATCTCGTCGCATCAGGTTCGGTCTGCGTAAACGCATCAGACCGTCCTCGGCAACCTGCGTAAACGCATCAGGTTCCGATGAATCTCCAGGCCAATCTCATCATCTCACACCTCCGTCCCGCGAATAGTTCGCATCAGGACCGTAGCCATCTCAACCCCGCGATCTTCTTGCATCAGGACGCCACACAACATCAACTCCACCCCGCGATCTCATCGCATCAGGGTATCCACCTCCCGCCCCATGTCTCATACGCCTCAGGACCTCACCATGTCATGCTAATGCCATGATTTCTTAATTCAAATCACATACAAATAATGGGTGCAACTCATGCACAATTTGAACACTCATGGCATGCAAAGCAAATCAAATGATACCCAGACATGGAAAATGACTCAGGCATAGACAATGTCACACACAATCTTCCTATAACATCTTAGGATATAAGGAGAACTATCGCCTTAGACAAATCCTCATAACTCTATCAAACTAAACCTCGACTCACCCAATTGAGTCCACTCTCCCTATCCTAGGTTTAGAATTCCCTTACCTTGCGTTTACTATCACAATAATTCCTTCTTGCAAGCCTTGAAGTCTCGGCCAAACCTACTCAAGGGTTAATTTGTCGTGCACCTAGAATATTCGATGAATCCGTCAATTTTTCATATCCAATTCCTCAATCCATTAATCCCAATCATCCATAACATAACTCTCATCATCTCATCATGTCTTAAACATCAATTTGCAACTCAAAATCGCCATCCTTAGCCCTCAACAAGTTCGGTTTTGCACAGAACCGAACCGGTTCATTTCGATTCTGTGCAAACCATGCACTTCTAGCCCTATTTCTACTCCAAATCCAACATTTAATCCTCATCCTACCTCTTAACATATTTATCTAAGAGTTTAGGGGTCTCACCGAAAGTTTGAAGTCGATTGGTCGTCGGAAACTCGTCGAACGTGCCGGATTCCTCAAGTTAGTTTTCCCGGAAGTTTCTATGCAAAGTTTACAAGGCCGGTTCATGGTCAAAACTTCATCAAATTGAGCTCCAATTTTTGTCACAGATTCCCACACGTCTCTAGTAGATCTCCACAAAATTTGCCTCCAAATTTCCAAGATTTCGACCTTCAAAAGGACCAGGAACCAGACCTACCTCAGGTTGGAGCGGAATCTGTCGGCTCTCGGGAAAATACTTGCTCGGGACTCCTCGGTGCTCCAAATGGCTTGATTCTTGTTCGAGGATGTCGGCAAGACGTGTATCTACGCTGGTGTGATCGGCCGGCTGTCCGATGGTGGCCGGAGATGGTCGGCGTCGACGCTGAACAGAGGGCTCAGTGGTGGTTGGTGATTGACAGATTGGAGGAAGAAGAAGGAGGAAGTTTCGGTGGTTTCCTCAAGTGTGGCTGGCCAAATGGAGTAGAGAGAGAGAGAGAGAAAAAGGCTATATAGAAAGCCTTGGTCAAAGGATTGAATATTAGGTGGCCAAAAGTTTGACATGACCACACTTCATGATATTGTGACACTTGGCCATTTGTCTTTTTCAAGGTGATCCAATGGCCCATAATCCTTCTTGATTTTTGGCAGCCTTGAGGGGCTTAATGTCAAAATTTCCCTTCTTCAATTGTTTGGGCTAGGTTCTAAGATTGAGGGGTAAAAGGGTAATTTACCTCCAACGTTCAGAACGTCGTTTTTCTAGTTTCAGAATTCTTCGATAGGGCGACGGCCAATCCGAATAACATTGGAATTCTTGATTTTTCCATTTCAAATCTTTCAAGACTCGTTTTTGATGGTCTCCTCTATCAGACGTGGTTCCAACCTATCTCAAATCGACAGGCGGCTTTTGCAGACATTACGTGTATCGATCCCGTGATTCATATCACGTTTAGGGCTTGTCAATTCATGGCGGGTTTGGTTGTCATGTAATTATGAGGATTTATTGCTAGTTCCTATGGTCTCGATCTTCACTGTCCGATTTAGGAAAAATTTACAAATCATACGTTGGTTAAGCCGCATCACCTGCGCTCCAATCGTATGACACTCGCAAGGCAATCCTTAATCGTTCTTAGATCGACCTCTTGGTGGTTCTAAATATCCCGTCGGCAATCCTTATGGTCAAAGCGTCATTTTCTATCCGAGTCGCCTTATCGTCTCTTTATTCTCCCATGTGGCACCTTCCGTTCCATGGTGCTCCCATACTACCTTGACCAGTGGGATCTTCTTATTCCTAAGGATTTGCTCCTTTCGGTCTTCGATTCTTATCGGCTTCTCTACATATGACACTCGGTCGTCCACTTCTATGGCTTCGTAATCTAGCACATATGTCGGGTCTGGTTCATACTTTCGCAACATCGACACATGGAACACATTATGCACCTGGGATAGATTGGGCGGCAGGGCAACCCGGTAGGCCAAGGTTCCAATCCTCTCTAATATCTCGAATGGGTCTACATACCTTGGGCTCGGCTTCCCCTTCTTTTCGAATCGCGATAGTCCCCTCATCGGCGATACCTTGAGGAAGATGTGATCGCCCACTTGAAATTCCAAGGGCTTGCGCCTCTTATCTGCGTAGCTCTTCTAACGACTCTGTGCCGTCCTCAGTCTATGCCGAATTATCTTCACTGCTTCCACCAATTGCTCTACTAATTCTGGGCCTGTGATACTCCTTTCTCCAACTTCATCCCAGCAAATTAGGGTTCTGCAGGCTCTTCCATAAAGTGCCTCGAATGGTGCCATCTGGATACTCTACTGGTAGCTATTATTATAGGCGAACTCTACTAGGTGTAACTGCTCTTCCCATCCACCCTTGAAATCAATGACGCATGCTCTCAACATGTCCTCGAGCGTTTGAATTGTCCTTTTTGACTGTCCGTCCCTCTATGGGTGGTATGTCGTATTAAACTGCAATCGAGTCCCCATGGCTTCTTGTAGACTTTTCCAAAAGTTTACTGTGAACTTCGGATTTCGATCGAACGTAATTGTCACTAGCACTCCGTGCAACCTCACTATCTGTCTCATGTACAGCTCCACATATCGATCCATAGCGAAATCCTTTCGCACAGGAATGAAGTGGGCGAACTTGGTCAATCTGTCCACGACTATCCAAATAAAGTTGTGACCTCGCTGGCTCCTTAGGAGTCCAATCACAAAATCCATGGTTATGTGCTCCCAATTCCATTCGGGTATCTCCAGGGGCTGTAATAGTCCTCCAAGCTTACAGTGCTGCGCTTTCACTTACTGGCTAGCCAAACATTTAGACACGTATTTTGCTACGTCCACTTTCATTTCGTTCCACCAATAATCCTGTCGCAAATTCTGGTACATCTTTGTACTTCTAGGGTGGACACTATAGTTGCTCCTGTCTGACAAGATCCTTTTTCTAAGTCCTTCATCGTTTGGCACGCACAGTCGTCCCCTAAACTTCAGAATTTCATTCTCAAGCACCTGAAACTCGAGTTTCCTCTTCGTCATGTCCATCTCAAGGATCTTCTGAATCTTGGGGTCCGTAGACTGTAAGACCTTTATTCTTTCCTAGACCTCAGGTTCCACCCTCAACGTAGCTACCAAACTAGACAACTCATCGACTTCTAATCTAAACTCGAAGTCTCTCAAATCCTCAATCATAGACCAACCTTTCACCAGTAGGCATGCGATGCTTGACTTCCGACTTAGAGCATCTGCTACTCTGTTTGCTTTTCTAAGGTGATATAATATCTCACAATCATAGTCCTTGAGCAGCTCCATCCACCTACGCTGCCTCATGTTCAGCTTTTTCTGGGAAAACAAGTACCTTAAGCTCTGGTGGTAGGTATATATCTGAAACTTCTCGCCACAAAAGAAGTGTCTCCAAATATTTAGGACAAATACAATCGTCGCTAACTCCAGGTCATGTGTCTAGTAATTCATCTCATGTGGCCTCAACTGTCTGGATGCATAGGCTACTACTCTACCGTGCTGCATCAACGCACGGCCCAATCCTTTCAGCGAAGTATCACTGTATATTTCATAACCTCCTGGTCCCGACGGAATGGTCAGCACTGTTGCGGTCGTCAATCTATGCTTAAATTCTTGGAAACTCTTTTCACATTTATCAGTCCATTCAAGCCTCGTTTCCTTCTTCATCAACCGCGTCAATGGGATGGCTATAGATGAGAATTTCTCCACAAAACGTCCGTAGTATCCTGCCAATCCCAAGAAACTTCTGATCTCCGTAACTGTAGTAGGCCTCGGCCAATTGGTTACTGCTTCAATCTTTACAGGATTCACTGCAATTCCTTCTCTAGACACCACATGACCCAAAAAAGCTACCTTGTTCAATCAAAACTCACACTTACTCAACTTCGCATACAGTGAATGCTCCCTTAGGGTCCTCAGTACAATTCTCAAGTGCTCCTCATGTTCTATTTCGCTCCTCGAGTAAATCAAGATATTGTCAATAAAGACAATGACGAATCTGTCCAGAAATTCCTTAAACACTTGATGCATCAGGTCCATGAATACAGCTGGAGCGTTAGTCAATCCAAATGGCATCACCGTAAACTCATAATGACTATACCTCATCCTAAAAGCAGTCTTAGGTATGTCTTCCTTGTTAATCCTCAATTGGTGATACCCAGTCCTCAAATCAATCTTTGAAAATACTGCTGCTCCTTACAACTGATCAAAAAGATCATCAATTCTCGGCAGCGGATACTTGTTCTTCACTGTCACTTGGTTCAGCTGCCGATAGTCAATGCATAGTCGCAAAGACCTATCATTCTTCCTTATGAATAACACCGGTGCTCCCCACGGTGAAGCACTTGGCCAGATAAATCCTTTATCCAACAGCTCTTGCATCTGTACCTTTAACTCCTTTAACTCTGATAGAGACTTCTTGTAAGGTGCTTTCAAGATCGGCTCCGTTCCAGGGGCTAACTCAATTACAAACTTTATTTCCCGTTCCGGTGGTAACCCTGCAACTCTTGGGAAAACACATCAGGAAATTCACACACTACCGGGATGTTCTCTAACTTTGGCTCTTCGGTAACCGTGTCCATTACTGCCACTAAGTATGTCTAACACCCTTCGGTCATCAACTTAGTTACTTTCACAGATGAGACTAAGGGAATTGAGGTTCCTCCTCAACTTCCTACCAATTCAAAGCTAGGGCGGCCTCTCGGATAAAACTGGATTGTTCTACTACCACAGTCTACTACTGCCCCCTGCTTACCCAACTAATCCATCCATATTATTACGTCAAAGTCATACATAGGTAATACAGCCAAGTCAATGCTCTCTTTACTCCCTCCAATCACAATCTCACAACCAGCACAGCTCAATGAAACTATTATGTTATCCTTTAAGGGAGTGGTAACATGCAGAGTTATACTCAACGGTTCCAATTTTATACCCACTAATTCAGTAAATTGTGCAGACACAAACGAATGCATGGCACCAGGGTCAAACAATGCATATGCAGCTTGTTTGCACAAGTAGACCGTACCTGTGACCACTCCTGGTGCTTCCTCCGCCTTTCTGCGGGCTACTGCATACACTCTACCCTGTGCCGGTGGTCTGCTCTGCTCAACCTAAGGCGTTGCAGTCGATGATCCCGCTTGTGGCCTCTATCCTTGCGGTTGACTTGTCGGAGCTTGATTCGGACACACCCTCATTTGGTGGCCCAGCTGACCACATTTGAAACATGCTCCCGTCCTCACTAGGTATGGCCCATTTCCTTACCTCCTGCCATAAAGTCTACAGCTCCAGTTCGTAGGATTTGGCGGCTTCACGATGTTCTTTCGTACTGGAGGCATAAAATGTCTGTTGTTCACCATCGGCCTCTTGCCCATCTGGGGAGTATCTCTGAAAGACATAAATCGCGATCCAGTTTCGGCGTTTCTTTTTTTCAAGTCCAGCTCTATCATCTGGCCCCGCTCATAGATCTCCTTGTAAGTCATCAAATTCAGCACAATCATCTAGCTATGAAGCTCGGGCCTCAGACCATCTCCAAACCTTCTTACTTTCTCCAGAGGATCCTCCACAGATCAAGGTGCATACTTCGAAAGCCTCGCGAATTCAGCCTCGTATTGATCTATTGTTAGCTGGTTCTGGCGCAACCGCAAAAACTCTACCTGTTTCCTTTCTCTGGTCGTCTCAGAAAAATACTTATCATTGAAGGCCAGCTTAAAAACTTCCCAGTTCATGGCCGTTCCTTCAGGGAAGACGTCATCCTTAGTGGCAGCCCACCGATCATTCACTGTACCCTACAGCTGGTACACAGCTAACAATACCTTCTATTCATCTGTACACCTCAGTACTCTAAAGGCTTTCTCTAGTTTCTCGATCTATCTGGGCGCTAGCTCAGGATCTCCAATCCCGTCAAACTGTGTCGGTTTCAGCTTCTTAAACTGCTCTACTAGCTGGCCCATCTGTCTGGCCACAACGATCTCTTCTTGGGCATTCACAGTCTCGGTGCCTTGGCCAAGTTCATTCTAACTTCCATTACCACCATTGTGGCCATTGTTGGCGTTGACAGCGGCTATGGCGGCTCATACTGCCTGGGCGATGGCAGCGTCCCGATCCTGGGACTACCTATCAATCATGTCGCCGATTTTTTCCATTGCTCTTAGCACACCATCCATCCTTGGATCTTCAGCGTCAGGTGGCCTCGAGCTAGAGGCTCCGCCTCTTGGTCTTTCAGCCCTTCTAGGTGGTTACTCATCTTTGTCTCTTTCTACTGAACCTGATCCATCACAAGTTCAGCAAGAAGTAAGTAACTTACTCAATCATCCAAATCCAGAGCTACTAACTAACCCTTAATAGAAATAGTTATGCTACAACAGTACTCCGTACATCAAATCCAGAAACATTTCAACCAACAGCCCATGACCATTTCTCAGTTCCATTCACTTCAGTGATTCGCTAAAACCAATCACTTTCATTCCTCAAACAAACCAAGGTCCAGAAATGACCTTCAATCGTAAGTAGAGAACTTGATCCTTAAGCATTTCCACAACCCTACCAGAGTCCAATGTCAACCTTAAGTACTAGGTCACAAGCTATACACCCCATGCCTTATCTTAACCAATCCCCTAAGGTCTTGCTATCCGCCTTTGTCCCAACTTAACCTCCTTATTACTCTAGTCCTTAACCAACTTTGGTTTGAGCTGACCTTCTTAAGCGGGGATGTCAAGCCCCAAACCCGTCGAGCACGCGAACATCCCTGCAAACAAGCCATACAATCTTTCGCTTCTCAAGATCCAGACTTACAAGTCGAGAGATGATTTATAAACATAAGCATGCGGAAGCGGTACTTAAATAATCCCCGTACAAAATATAAGTTAAGTGGAACCTGGATAGCATAACAACTGTCATATATCATGACATATGGTTCGTACAAATGCTGGCTACTACAATCCACTAACAAACTGGACGACGGGGTAGTACACAAAAAGAGTCCCTCATGACATCCAAAAGGACAGGGTCGGGTTGCCTCCAAAAAGCTCAGGTCAACGAACTGGGATCCTAAGATGAACTGCTGGAATCCCCAGTATCCTCGGCATCCTCCGTCGGCTCGTACTCGGAGAAGGTCTCGGATGGGACCTCAATAGAATCCTCCATGGTCGCCTCATGAGACGGCTCCGCAAGGCCCTCCTCGGTCGCCTCGAAGATGATGACCTCATCCTCCTCCACGGTGAAGTCCAGCGTCGGGGTATTCTTTGGCCCGTTCCTAGAACCAACTACAGACCCCTCTGGTAACTCCTGCTCCCCAGCAGTCTGACACCAAGCAAGGATAACACCCTGCGATATCTCGTGGGGCTTTAGCGGGCCAATATGCTCGTCCCCGACCCTCTTAAACCATTCCTCGAACCTTTGAGGCTTCCAATCAGGGCCACCCTCGTCGACCCATACGATAATGCACTTTCTCACATAAATGTTCCCCTGACTATCCGGAAACTTATCAAAATATGCCGTCATTTCTTTGGGGTCCCCAAAACGTATAGACCACATCTCTAAGGCCTAGGATCTATAAAAAAAATAAGGGTCCTCAAAAGGAGTGAGATACACATCTCAGTAAAAGAACCCTAACCCTAGGTCAGGTCGATAGTCCGCTCAAGTAGTCATACCCCTTGATAACTCCAAACTCATGAACACGTAGGCATTCCGGGCACAAATCAATAAAACAACAACATACAGATGACAGGCATGCAATGATGACCTCATGTCACACTCAGATGATTATGCACACCCGTCCTGCCACTTCACTACAATCACCAATCGCCGCCTGCCTCGATCTCTAGCCCGCGATCTTGTCGCATCAGGCTCGGTCCGCTTAAATGCATTAGACCGTCCTCGGCAACCCGTGTAAATGCATCAAGTTCCGATGAATCTTCAGGCCTATCTCGTTATCTCACACCTTCGTCCCGTGAATAGTTTGCATCAGGACCGTGACCATCTCAATCCCGCGATCTTGTCGCATCAAAGTGCCACAAACATCAACTCCACCCCGTGATCTCGTCGCATCAGGGTATCCACCTCCGGCCCCATGTCTCATACGCCTCAGGACCTCACCATGTCGTGCTAATGCCATGATTTCTTAATTCAAATCACATACAAATAATGGGTGCAACTCATGCACAATTTGAACACTCATGGCATGCAAAGCAAATCAAATGATACCCAGACATGGAAAACGACTCAGGCATAGACAATGTCACACACAATCTTCCTATAACATCTTAGGATATAAGGAGAACTATCGCCTTAGACAAATCCTCATAACTCTATCAAACTAAACCTCGACTCACCCAATTGAGTCCACTCTCCCTATCCTAGGTTTAGAATTCCCTTACATTGCGTTTACTATCACAATAATTCCTTCTTGCAAGCCTTGAAGTCTCGGCCAAACCTACTCAAGGGTTAATTTGTCGTGCACCTAGAATATTCGATGAATCCGTCAATTTTCCATATCCAATTCCTCAATCCATTAACCCCAATCATCCATAACATAACTCTCATCATCTCATCATGTCTTAAACATCAATTTGCAACTCAAAATTGCCATCCTTAGCCCTCAACAAATTGGGTTTTGCACAGAACCGAACCGGTTCATTTTGATTCTGTGCAAACCATGCACTTCTAGCCCTATTTCTACTCCAAATTTCCCTTCTTCAATTGCTTGGGTAAGGTTCTAAGTTTAAGGGGCAAAAGGGTAATTTTACCCATGACGTTCAGAACGTTGTTTTTCTCATTCCAGAATTTTTCGATAGGGCGACGGCCAATCCGAATAACGTTAGAATTCTTGATTTTTCCATTTCAAATCTTTCAAGACTCGTTTCTGATGGTTTCCTCTATCAGACGTGGCTACAGCCTATCTCAAATCAACGGGCGATTTTTGCAGACATTACGTGTATTGATCCCGTGATTCATATCACATTTAGGGCTCGTCAATTCATGGCTGCTTTGGTTGTCATGTAATTGTGAGGGTTTATCGCTAGTCTCTATGGTCTTGATCTTCACTGTCCAATTTAAGGAAAATTTGCAAATCATACGTTGGTTAAGCGGCATCACCCGCGCTCCAATCGTATGACACTCGCACGACAATCCTTAATCATTCTTAGATCGGCCTCTTGGTGGTTCTAAATATCCCATCGACAATCCTTATGGTCAAAGTGTCATTTCCTATCCGAGTCGCCTAGGTCTACGTACCTCGTCTCGCATTAACCTTTCCTTTTTGGTCACCCTACCCAAATTAATCAGATTTGAACGAAATATGACTGAAACATATCGTTTGATATATATAAACTTCTCATTCATAAGTCTAAAACTGACTGAAAATTAGAATGTCACAATGTTTGTACTTGTTATTGAAAATAGTGAAACCCCTCTCTCTCCATGATTTTCCCATTTTGGGTTTTCTACATATATCGTGTCTCGTGTTTTTATTTTACTTTCATCCCTACTATTTCGCGCTTGAATTTACGTTTCTTTTGGCATTTTTCGCTAGAAATTGGTGTCAAAGAGAAGAAATTTTGGTCTTTTGTTCGAGATGGCATCTATCAAGCTCGAAGTGGTACCTTTCGATGCCAAAAGAATTTCGAGCTTGGAGAATCAAGATGAAAGCTTGGCTTAAGTACACCTCAAGTGCCATAAGTTCTGTACGGCACTTACTTTAGTGCAAAACTTTCAACACGATCACTTAAGTGCCAAATTTTTTTTAAAACAATCACTTAAGTGCCAACTTCTTTTAAAAACGATCACTTTAGTACCAACTCCTATTTAAGCTAACTTGGCTCATCGAAAATCCGACACGTGCTATTTTTCATTATTATTTGAGCTAACGTAGCTCATCGAAGTTGGCACTGAAGTGATCGTTTTTAAAAGAAATTGATACTTAAGTGATCGTTTAAAAAAATTGACACTTAAATAATCGTTTTGAAAGTTTTGGCACTAAAGTGATCGTTTTTCAAAATATTGGCACTTAAGTCATCGTTTTGAAAGTTTTGACACTAAAGTGAGTGTTATACATAAGTTTTGACATTTGTAGTGTACTTAAGCCTGAAAGATTTGTTACATCGGGAAAGTTCGAGTAGAGCCTTGGATGAGAATTATCCCAACGACATGACTATGGCAGAGATCGATGAAATGGAAGAGAAGGTGCATAGCACCATCCAATTATCATTATCTAACAAGGTGCTTCGTAAAGTTGCTGATGAAGAAACAGCTTTGGGATTATGGCAAAGGTTAGAAAGTCTCCACATGAAGAAACCTCTTACGACAAGATTATTCTTGAAGTAACGTCTTTATACATTAAATACGCAAGAAGATACTCATATTTAAGAACATCTAGATTAATTTAATAAAGTTTTTATGGATATTAAAAAGGGTTAATGTAACAGAAAATCTTAAACTGATACACCTGTGATAAATTTACCCTAAATTACTTTTTTAACCATAAAAAAACCTAAACTGGTACACCTACGGCTATTTTACCCCAAACTAGTACATCTGTGATAAATTTACCCTCTGCTTGTCATATGTTTATCAATTTCAATTTTTTTGTGGTATTAACTCAATTTAACGTAGAGTAAATTTATCACAAGTATATTAGTTTAGGATTTTTTATGGTAAAAAATTAAGTTATGGCAAATCTGTCACAGGTATACCAGCTTGAAGTTTTTGGTAGTCAAAAAAATAGTTTGAGATAATTTATCACAACTGTTCCAGTTTAAGGTTTTTTGTGGTTAAAAAAATAATTTGGGGTAAATTTGTCACAAGTGTACCATTTTGGGATTTTTCATGGTAATAACCATATTAAAAATCTAAATTCGAAGTTAGATGATGACGATCAAGCCCTAATTGTGTTGTGCTCGCCATCGAGCTCATATGAGAATTTTGTGAATTCTATGTTGTATGAAAGAGAATCTATAACTCTTGGGAATGTAAATGCCTCGCTAAATTTTGCGAAGATACGAACAAAGATGAATGCGAGTAGTAGTGCAGATAAAGCCAATGGCTTAGTTGTTACGGAAAGATCAAATCATTGGGATAGACGTAGTAATATTAAAGGGCGTTCGAAGTCTAAGTCATGCCAAGACAAGAAAAAAAAATTGAGTGTTACTGTTGTCACAAGTTCGTACACTGTAAAAATGAGTGTCCTTTGTTCAAAGTTAAGTGAAAAAACTGATGGTAGTCTGGTGGATGATAATAAATTTGCTAATGTAGATAATGTTCTTACTATTTTGTCTTCGGATTATTGTGTAGACGTTGAATGAATTTTGGATTTGACTTGTTCATACCATATGTACCCAAATAGAAATTGGTTTCACACGTATGAGAAAGTCACTGGTGTTTCAGCTTTGGCGGGTAACAATGCAATTTTCAGGATTGTGGGTATTGGTACGGTGTGAATCAAATGTCATGATAAGGTATTAAGAACTTTGACAGATGCTAGGCACATCCATATTTGAAGAAGAACCTTATTTCTTTGAGTAGTTTGATTTCCATTGGATGCATGTATACCTGTAGAGGTGGAGTTTTGAAAATTTCAAAGGGTTCCTTGATTGTGAAGAGAGGTAACAAGAAGACTGGTCTTTACGTTTTGCAGGAAAGTATAGTTATGAGTTCTTTAAATATATCATCATCTTCAAATTCTGATAAATTAAGATTGTGGCATATGCGGTTGGGCCACATGAGAGAAAGAGGAATGACTATCCTAAGTAAGCGTGGTTTACTCTATGGGGAGCATACAATCCCACTTGACTTTTGTGAGCATTGTGTTTATGGGAAACAACACAGAGTTAGTTTTAGTAACGAGGTGCACTCGACGAAGGGCGCAATTAATTATATTCACTACGATTTGTGGGGACCTGCACAGGTTACATCTAAAGGTGGTGTAGTTTATTTTTTGACATTTTTTTACGACTTTTCTCGAAAGGTCTGGGTTATTTCTTGAAGAGTGAAAGTGACATTTTTGATACACCCAAGAAGTTGAAGATATTGATTGAAAATCAAACTGGCAAGAAGATAAGGCGTCTCAGAATAGACAATGGTCTTGAGTTTTGAGGATGTGATTTTAGCTAGTACTACGAAAATTCAATTATTCAACATACAGTCAGGTGTACACCTCAACAGCATGGGGGAAGCGCATGAACCGAACATTTTTAGAGAGAGCTAGATGTATGCCTTCAAATGCTGAACTTGAAAATGATTTATGGGCTGAAGCCATGAATACTGCATGTCATTTAGAAAATCAATCTCATTCTACTGCAATTAAACGCAAGACTCCAAACAAAGTATGGTCTGGTAAACCTTATGACTATTCTGCCTTGAAAGTATTTGGTGTCCCGCTTATTATCATTAAAAGATGGGAAGCTTGAACCTAGAGCTAAAAATGGTATTAAAGGATATAGATTGTGGTGTTCTAACCCTCAATCACCAAAGTTCATAATCATTATGGATGTTACTTTTGATGAAAATTCTATGCTTGATCAAAGAGAAGTTGTTGAGTCTACAGATATTCAGGAAAAGAATATAGCAAAACAGGTGGAGTTTAATGTAGAACATCCATGGAGAACCTCTAAAGACATTCCTATTCACCCAGAAAATGACAGTGAGCAATAAGACTCAGATTCAATTAAAGAAGAAGTTGAACAACCTTAGAATTTGGCTTATAGGGAGAGCTAAAAGATTTATTAAGCATCCTCAGAGGTATGGTGTGACATTCCGATTTCCAGTCAATTTCAAGCTCATTAATGAGGAGTGTATATCTAGAGATGTATTTCAGTCGTATTCCACTCGAATATGATCAATTCGAGTAGACCAACCAAAAGGAAAAGGCTAACGCGAGACGAAGTACATGGACCTAGGAAACTCGGATAGGAAACGACGCTTTGACCATAAGGATTGTCGAGGGAACTAGTTCTAGACCCTCATAATTACATGACAACCAAAGCCGCCACGAATTGACGAGTCCTAAACATGATATGAATCACGGGGTCGATACGCGTAATGTCTGCAAAAGCCGTCCGTCGGTTCGAGATAAGCTGGAACCACGTCTGATAGAGAAAACTATCAGAAACGAGTCTTGAATGATTGAAAATGGAAAATCAAGAATTCCAACATTATTTGGATTGGTCGTCGCCCTATCGAAGAATTCTGGAACGAGAAAGACGACGTTCTGAACGTCGGGGGTAAAATGACTGTTTTGCCCCTCAAGTTTAGAACTTTGCCCTTGTAATTGAAGAAGGGCGTAATGGACATTAAATCCCCCTTAAGGCTGCCAAAAATAAGAACAGATAAGGGCCATTGGATCAAGATGATTGACACTTAGGACAAGTGTCACAAGATCAAGCAAGGAGGGGTCATGTCCAACTTTACCCAACTACCATTCTTCCCCTTTGACCCGAGCTTGTATATAAGCCTTCTCTCTCTCTCCTCAATCATTTTTTTGGTCGGCCACCCCTAGAACCACCGAACACCTCTTCTTCCTCCATCTTCTACTCGCCGAGGACAGTTTCTGGACCTTCTGTTCGGCCATTCCGATGACCATTTCCAGCCACCATTCGACCTCCGACCGACCACACCGACGAAGTTTTACGTCTTGCCAACGTCCTCGAACAAGAATAAGGTCGATTGGAGCACCGAGGAGTCCCGAGCAGAGATTCTCCCGAGAGCCGACGGAATCTGCTCCAGCCCGAAGTAGGTAACGTTTTTTACCCTTTTGGAGGCTGAAATGTTGGATTTTTGAGGTCAAATTCTGTGGAGACCTAGTAGACATGTAGATGAATCTATGGTAAAAAGTTGAGAGTGATTTGAGGAAGTTTTGACCTCGAAATGGCCTTGTAAATCTTGAACAGAAAATTGTCAGATTTTGGCCTTGGGTGAATCGGCGACTTTCAACGGAATTTCGGCGACCAATCGACTCCAAACTCACGGTGAGCCTTTCAAACCCCTAGATAGACATGTTAAGAGGTAGGATAATGAATAGATAAAGGACTTGATGAAGATTTAGGGCTGGAAGTGCACGGTTTGCACAGAACCGAAATAAACCGTGGATCAATCTATGAGAGTATTCCAAAAGGGTAGTCTTTGAAATGTCCTGAGTGGATAGAGGAAGTCATGTGTGAAATTGTTTGCATTTAAATCCCATGCCATGTCGTCTGTCGATGATTGTCTTGCATGCCATGAAGTTTCAAATTGTGCATGAAATGCACTTGTTGTTTTACCTGTGAAATGAATGGTAAATTATGGCATGAGTATGACATGGCGAGACCCTAAGGCGTATGGGACGCGGGGCGGGAGGTGGATACCTTGATGCGACGAGATCGCGGGGTGGACTTGATGATGTGTGGCATCCTGATGCTATGAAATCGCGAGGTTGAGAAGTCCACGGTTTTGATGCGAATGACTCGCAGGACGGAGAGGCCCTGAGGCGTATGAGACGCAGGGCAGGAGATGTATATCCTGATGCGATGAGATCGCGGGGTGGAGTTGATGATGTCCGGCGCCCTGATGCGACAAGATCGCGGGGTTGAGATAGCCACGGTCCTGATGCGAACTATTCGCGGAACGGAGTTATGAGATGAGGATATTGGCCTGGAGATTTATCGGAACCTGATGCGTTTACGTGGGTTGCCGATGATAGTCTGATGCATTTACACGGACCGAGCTTAATGCGATTAATCGCGGGCTAGAGATTGAGGCAGGCGGAGGTTGGTAGATATGGAGAAGTGACAGGCCGAGTGTGCATATGTGTCTGAGTTTGACATAAGGTGACATTGCATGCCTGTATCTGTATGTTGTTATTTTATTGATTAATGCTTGATACGCCTGTGAGTTAATGAGTTTGGAAGTATTGAGGGGTAAATGACTGCCTAAGTGGACGGTCGGCCTAACTTAGGGTTAGGACCCACCTTACTGAGATTTATATCTCACCCCAGTGGGGGCTACATTTTTCAGGTCCCAGGCGAAGGAAGCGCGAGCTTGCCAGGGATTGGCTTTTGGAGAGATAGTTGCCAATTGCATGTAGAATGGATTTGCCTTTTCTTGATATTGGGTTTGTACTTCTGATTGGCGGAATATGAATTGAACCCATGATAAATTGATTAATGTGAATCTGTTATATCTGTCCTAAGTCATTAGGAGTTGATTTATTTGTAAGATGGAGTTGGCTTCACTTCCGCATGTGCATTCCTTTCAGTGCTTGGAACGTTGGCTGTTGGATCCTGGAGTTTTCATAAAAGAACGACTGGGTGGGATGTTCGCACGCTCGCCGGGTTCGGGCCGTGACATATGGTTTCGCTAACTTGATAGCATATGCTCTTACAGTTACTGAGGAGCTTAGTATTGAAGAATCTTCTACATTCCGTGAAGCTACTGTTTGTTTTAAATATGAAAAGTGGCTTGTTGCAATGAAGGAAGAGATGAAGTCTCTTCGTAAGAACTAAACTTGGGATCTTGTGAAATAACCTAAGGGCAAAAGAGCTGTCGGATGCAAGTGAATTTTCAAGAAAAAGAGGAAATTCTAGGTGTTGAAGATGGAAGATTCAAGGCATGTTTGGTAGCGAAGGGTTTTAGTCAGAAGAAGAGGATAGGCTTCAATGAAGTATTATCTCCAGTTGTGAAGCATAGTTCCATTCGTGTGTTTCTCGCATTAGTGGCCTTTCATGATCTAGAACTTAAGCAACTTGATGTCAAGACCACTTTTCTACATGGCAAGCTTGGGGAGACAATCTTTATGTCTCAACCCGAGGGATTCGTTGTTGAGGGTAAAGAATATCACGTTTGTAGGTTGAAATGCTCTTTGTATTCTCTACCAATATCCACGACAATGGTACAAGAGGTTTGATATCTTTATGTTAAGTCATTGCTACTCGTGAAGTGTGCATGATAGTTGTGTGTATTATAAGAAATTGCGTGATTGTTTTTTTGTTTATCTACTATTGCATGTGGATGACATGCTTATTGCTACGAAGAACATGTCAAAGATATAATTGTTAAAGAGGTAACTTAGAAGAGAATTTGAGATGAGGGATCTTGGAGCCGCCAAGAAAATTCTAGGTGTGGAGATTCGTAGAGATAGACAAGTTTAAAAGTTATACCTTTCGCAAAATGAATATATTGAGAAAGTTCTTGAATATTTCGGCATGAAGAATGCTAAACCGGTAAGTTCTCCTTTGGCAACCCATTTTGGACTTCCTGCTTCTTTGTCATCTAAAATCAGAGAAGAGTCTCGAGTTCCATGTTTTAATTCTGTGGGAGTCTTATGTATGCTATGGTATGCACTCGTCCAGACATTTCCCAGGCAGTTAGTATTGTGAGCAAATATATAGAAAATCCGGATAAAGCTCATTGGCAAGCAATGAAGTGGGATTTTTCGGTATATCTGAGGTACCTCAGATGTCACTTTGGTCTTTGATAGAGGTTGTGATATGAAGCATTCAGTTGTTGGCTTTGTTGATTCTGACTATACAGGTGGTCTCGATAAAATGAGATCTTTGACAGATTATGTTTTTACGCTTGTCGGTTCCGTGGTTAGTTGGAAAGTAACTTTGCATGACACGGATGCTTTATCGTCCACCGAAGCAGATTACATGGCAGCAACCGAAACAACAAAGGAAGCTCTTTGGTTGAAGTGTTTGGTTACTAAAATTGGGGTAAAGCAGGAGAGAGCCTTCGTTATCTTTTACGATAACTAAAGTGCAATCCAGTTGATCAAGAACGCGATGTATAACGAGAGAACGAACACATCGATATTCGTGATTACTTTGTGCGTGATAAGGTTGCTAAGGGTACAATAACAGTGAAAAAATTACCTATGGCGAATAATCCAACAAATATGTTGACTAAATCAATTCTTTTGATCAAGTTAAGCATTGTTTGGATTTAGTTGATGTTCTCATTGTTTGAGCTGCTTTGGCGGTGTTGATGGCGATTCATCCCTCATTTCCTATCTCGAGTACACTCACGTAGACTTAGGGGTATGCGTCGTTGATTCTGCCATTTGGCAGGTGGCCTTATGTGATCACTCTTCATGATGAGAGAGATAGGTATTGTGAGTTTGGTTAAACGCTCTTCTGAAGATTTGAAGTCAAAGTGGAGATTTGTTATATTTTGACTTCAAATAGTGATAAGGTTATTTTTTACCATTCACTTTATTTTAGGATTTTTTAGAGGGGCTATAAAAAGTATATCTTGCACATCCTATTGTAACGCTTACTTTCTCTTTTGCCCTGAAAATCTTTGTTTTTCACTTCTTCTTGTTAGATTTTTCAATCTTTGATTGGAGGCTTGTACTCGTTATTGAAGATAGTGAAACCCTTTCCCTCTTCATGGTTTCTTCCATTTTGAATTTTCCACGTATATCGTGTTTCGTGCGTTTTTATTTTACTTTCGTCCTTGATATTTCACACTTGATTTTGTGTATCTCTTAGCATTTTCCACAACAAATAAAATAAAGGGGTGCAATGCAAGACATGCAATAATTAATTTTGTCTTCACCTATGTGCAACATTTAATTAATTAATTGAAATATGCATGATAACATGACATCAAAGCATAACACAAGACCATTAATCTAAACTTACGAAAATCACATGTGAAAAAACAATCAATCATGCAATCGGCTAATTAAACAAGCAAGCTATCATGCAATTAATTATATTAAACATTCAAAAACTATGTAACACACGAAAATTCATGTCTAACCTAGATAACATGCGACTCCTAATCCAAGCAATTTATTCATGCAGTTAGATTAACATAACACGAATATCTTAAACATGATACCAATGACATGCAAAATGACATGACAAATACAATGTGACATAAACATGCAAGTTACAAGATATGCGAATGCTATTAATAACATGCATTTTTTTCTAAAAAAAATGGATGAGGGACTAAACGGTACTTGAAAATATGAATGACATGAAATAATGCAAGATGACAAATGAGCAGATTTTTTTTATCTTATTTTTATATTTTCGACAATAAATAATGCATGAGACAAGAGAAATGCATGATATGCAAATGATTTTTTTTTCAGAAAAATGGAAAGTGAGATAAGTGATACTCAAAAGATGTGCAAAGATATGTAAAGTATGACATAGAACCTCACTCGCTTACGAAGAAGCAGTTGGACATGAGATAAATGCAACGAGCAAAAAGATTTTGGCATTTTTTTAAATTTTCGCACCTCTAAAAGATAAGTTTGATCAACTTCATTATCTTAATTTTTATTCTAGTTTTTTCAATGAGATAAAGTTTCTAAAAAACTTGTTCTTCCTAAAAATTTTATTTAGATATGGTTTCTAGAAAACCGTATCTTATTAAATATTTTTAAAAAAATTATGTATGGGATTCGGATAGGATAATATCAACCAAGATAACTCAAGATAACAATCAAGATTAATCAGGAGGAAAACATGAATATTGCTTCTTCAATTTGTTGAAAAAATAGATATCTCTAAATCCAAAGTCGGCTTGTGAAAATAGTAAATCAGATTTAAATGGCAATAGATCAAATTTGCTAACTTACCATCTTTACTAAGCTAGAATATTATACCCGAACCCGAACGGCAAAGGATAAGATTGTACTACTTAACGTACACGTTGCCTATTAGGAAAAAAAAATCCTAATTTAGATTTAGGATTTTTTTAAATTTGGAAAATTGTGTCAACGTGATCCAATTCGAAACAATCCTTTTTTCCGAATTTTTTCGAAAAAAAAAATTGGAACTTTATATTGTTCTTGCAATCACCTTCTTTGTTTCAATTCTTTCCAAAATATCGTGGATTCAAGTTGGTTGAGAGAAAACTTAGGTTTTCGATCCTTGATAGTAATGCATGCGAATTTGATTAAGATTCATGAGCATATGCAAAAGTTGAGATATGATATTCACATCTCTGGTTTACGGACAGGGAAAAAAAATACTTTTAAGGGATAGCAATCAAATCAACAATTACATCACACTCAAAACAAGTAAGGAAATTTACCTTCGAAGACGAGCAAAATCGATGCTAAAGTCGATTGTAAAGTCCAAACAAAGCACTGTTTTTTACTCCAAACGGCAGCGAAATAGCCCAAAAACCTGCGGCAAAGATCAAACCTTGAATGATGAGCAAAACGGGGATTAATTAACCTTGGAACAGTGGCTAATCAGTAGCTGAGGCAGTGAGAACAACAGCGTCAATTCGTATGGTGGGGCTCAATCGAAGAGAGAATGGCTTCGTTGGACGCTTCTGGGAACTACTCGCACTTCGCTACAAATCCTTCGCAGCACCGGACGAGGTCGATGAGTCAGGCGGTGTAATTTGCCGCCATGAATTTTCTCGGGAGGGTGCTGAAGTTGGGGACTTCAGCATTGCAAACAAAGATCATGGAAACTTGGAAAGCATGAATTGTTTTTGTTGGAGTTAGCGAATATTTCGGGTACTCTTATTTTTCACACCGGGCACGCCTACCTAAGCTTAGGGAAACTGAAGTATTATTGGACGATATGTGATCTCTGCGTACGGGATGCAGGGGTTCGGGGGCAATGTCCCTAACACAGGTGTCCCGCTGCCCGATTAGCGAGTGGGGATTTCGCTGCCTGATCAGCGGATGCCCGCTCCGCTTGCCGGTGAGTGGGCAGGGGTTCAGGAGCAGCATCCTCGAAACACCAATGGGTTTGGATTTTATTTTAAGTTGGCCCATATGTTGTGAAATTAAAGACTTTTCAGATAAGTTTAGATTTTAGGCACATTTAGGGCATATGTATTTTGATCGTTTTTGCTGATCATCGTAACGAGTTGTGGCTATAAACCTAAACATCATATTGAGATATCTTTGGAGAACGTAGTCTTATTTTAGGGTGAACCTGGGTAAATTGTGCATCGCTTATTTTTTCTTGATTTCTATTTGATTATTCTGATTCGGTGTCCGATCATCTGCACATTGGTGGAAAGTCAGTGGTGGCTACCGTGAATATGTTTTCAATTGGACCCTAAACTTTCTCCATCCCTTCTCCATTGCTTCCCCTTTTTTTCTTTTTTCTTTTTCTTTTTCCGAGCTCTCCCTCACTTTTGTGGTCATATATAGCTCTTCATAATTTTCTGAATTGTGGACAATGTGTGTAACCCCCTTAACTCTTTAGTCATAATGAGGTATATATAGAGAATGTTAGGCTTCCTAATCCTAGCAAAGGTAAGATTGGTTTTCAACCGTTACATTAGTATTCCTAATTAGATTAGGATTCATTATTAGCCATAGGATTTAAAAGTCTGAAATTGAGAGTTCTAACCCATCAAAAGACCTTCAAAATTTCGGCCAAGAGAGTATGTGGCGTGGTTGGCCGAATTTCAACTAATTGTGTGGGCTTAATTGCGCAGATTATCATGCTTAAATTAAGCTTTATTCGGATAATTAATCAATTAAGTAAAGCCTAAGTTATGATCTCCGAAATAGGCTCAATTTCCCGTAAGTTTTGGGCACATATGTCCATGGATTGCTTGGCCACCAATTTAGGTCCAAAACGCCTGACAAATTAACTTCAATATCACATCGCCAATCCAGATAAGTGCGTAATGCAATGCATGAGTGAGAAAAATTAAATATGTTACACAAGAAAAATGATTTTTTTATTTTTGTTTAGAACTAAAATTAGTTCTAATTTTCTATGCAAAAAAAAAGACTGAAAAGGTTAGTCAAAATTTGAGTATCAACAAGTGTTTGCGTGACTCAAGCGTGGTTTGTAATCTACATTGTATTGCTTATCTATAATGGAATTTGTTGTTATTCTCCTCATGAACGTAAGTATGTATGAGCGAACCACATAAATCTATGGTTCACTTTATTTACTTGTTCTGCTTATTTTATTATTCGGTCGATTCCTTTGATAAGAGGATTCAGTTTGGTTGGACATGGCAATTGATCTGAGAGATTAGAGAGAGATAAAATAAGGAAGATGAATGATAATGTTGGACCAAGGTGAAATTGTGGAGCGAAGGTCGAGTGATGCCAAGAAAGAGCTAAGAGAGTCACACAAGTCGAATGGATTGAGTAAACTATGAATATATATATATATATATATATATATATATATATATATATATATATATATATATAACTTTGACATTCTAAACTCATTATGTGACAAATTTATTAGATATAACTGACTAACCCATCAAATATAAGTTGATAAATGGATCGATTTAACGGGTCTATCTGTGCTTGTGCCACGCAACTTAACAATACCTTATCATTTCACTTCTATGCCTATCGATTACGGGATGCTCATGTGCTATGCTCGGAGTAAGGTCGTCCTGGTCGTCGAGATGTACGATAAGCAGTTCCAAGTGAACGTTATCCACGATGCGGACGCTTCGGTAGTGCAGGACTACGTGATGGAAAACTGTACAAGCCAGGGCACCTCACTGAGAAGACGACTTGAACATATCACTACACTCCGAGAGCTGAAGAAAGGCCCATTCGGCTTCAAAAAAAAAAAATGGGCCACTTTCCATCAAGTCCCACCAATCTTCATGACCCAAAGCCACCGTTGAATTGATTAATCGGTTCGACCCGACGTGTGACAATCTAGACATATCCAAAAGAGTCGTGTTCATATTGGAGCCCCAATATGTCAGGCAGCGTAGCCGAGTGTGGACATGACAGAAACGAAAGGCTTAATCCACGCGATGCATGATGTATAGGCGGGTTGACCCATCCACTGTGGCAGCAAAATTAGATCTGGCCTGAACCCATATGATTGTGCGATTCCGCGGTATCCTGTGACAGGTCATACTATGTTTGCTTTACCATCAACAAAGAGTTGTAAACCATAAAGGAAAAAAAAAAGAGGGTCGACAACTTTTACGATGTGTCCAATGAAATCATGTGATATTGTACAAAAGCCTATTGTTATAAACCAACAGCACGAATGAATAAGTTCGACTACCTGGAGGTCCATAGAGTATTCTACAAGGCCCACGAACTAATTAGGTATTTTTAGGTCTTTGGTGTATGCACGTGCCTTAACTTGGAAGTAGTTTGCTTTTATGGGACCAAATATATTTATAGTTCCGGGGCTGGAAATGGGGAAGATGCTTAGAATATATTTCCAGCGGGGGCACATTTGATAGCTAAGTACTCCAAACTAAGTTTGTTTATTAAAATGACTGTACAATGTTCCCGCCGGGATATACGAATGGCGGAGGCATAACTCAATATGAAGATCTCGACAAGCATGTCTCCAAATCAGAATCTGGATGAGGGGCGATGGAGGGGTGGCTCAGGCCAACCCCGAGCGACACTGGAAGGCGTGGCTCGGCTTGCACCCAAAGGACGCGGCACCAGCAACTCTGCTAATGGCGACAGCGACAGCGACCACGGCCACGACCACGACCACAACCACGCTTCACATTCATTGTGCACCACGTAGAACAAGAAGATATATACACGCCAAAACTCGTCTCCAGTGTTTTAAATCTGACAAGGCCTCTCCAATGTTTGACTGAGGACAAGACTAATGTCCAACACAGAGCTTAACCAATCACACATACACACGCACAAAAATCAAAATCATGAAAGTTATCATATTTTATTTTATTTTATTTCGTTTTATTCTTTGACCCTTCTTCGTTATCTTCTATAATTGCCTCTGCCGGGCACTGCCATACGCCGTAACTGCTACCCAACACCGAACTATTCCCATCTTCATCCAAATTTGTATAAATCGCGATTCTTGATCATTACGATACCTTCCACAAAACCAGTCCGAAGTCCTTTCCTTCACCTAAGACGTTCCCTTCTTCCTCTCAAATGCAAAGTACACAAGCACCATCATTCATCTCATCATCCTAGTGCATGGGAGCTTGGCTTCGGGGCCGGTCGATCCAACCCAGGGCTTCGTGTCTCTGCCTCTTAACCGTTCGTATTGCCACATCCGCCGTACGACGTGCCCGAGGACCAGCGCTACTCCTTCTGCGACGGCGTCCATAGATGCTGGGTTTATGCTACGGATAAGCCTCACAGTCTGAGGAGTGCGACCGAGCCTCGCATCGATATCGCGATACAGGTAACAGGAAATGATTGTTTTACTTGTTCTGTATTGTCGGTGAAGTATATACAGCATGCTAATCTCACTGGTTTTACCGTGGAATGTCATTCGCTTCGTAGCTAGCATTGCCTGATTCAATCTGATTGATTTAACCAACATTTTGCGCCTCGGGGATACAACTATTCCTTAGGCGTTTGGCAATTCGAAGGGTATGGATACGTCCCGGCCGGGACTGATGCGGAGCATATTAGCAGTGTGTTTCTAGACTGATTGGATAGGCAGAAGTCCCAACGAAAATCAAGAAAATTCATCTAGAATTTTCAACTTCGGAGTCAATGATGTCAAAATGTGCTCAGATTCGGTCGGTTGAAGCGAAACGACCGTTTTATGAATACACAAAGCCTTTGGCGTTAACTGACGATGGATTTTGGCGATCCGAGATCGTTTAGATGGTCTTTTGAATTATTTTAGTATTTTTCGAATTTATTTTTATTTTTAGTGAAAATTTTGTAATTTTGCTAGTTTTGGTGTCAGTAAGGTTAACACCCTACTTAAGCTTGTTTTAAGATTTTTGGACGATACGATATACTTTGATCAATACTGAATTCATCATTTTCCTCCCAAAGCAAGATTTGCTTGATTTTTCGCTGAACGCTGCGTCAGGTGGTATTAGAGCCTATGGCAACTGGCGGTGATTTTCGTGACGATGATCAGAAGACCGGAGCCCATATCCTTGGGGACGAAGCGCTGCAACGTTTGGAGCAACGTTTGATGGAACGCATAAATCAACGAATTGATCTCGGACTTCATCGCATCGAGCAGCGGTTTGAAAAATTGGCAGATCGATTTGATGGTATTGGCGTTGATGTGAACCGGAATCGGCGGAATGACAGAAGGCCGGGTCCAGATCTTGCTCGCGGTGACCTTGTCAATAGGCCTGTTCCTGGCCGCAGGCAGAATAACCATTTATTCTCGGAGAGTTTGAAAGAAGAAGAGCACGAGTTTTCTGATGAAGGACGTGTTAATTATGAAGACATGGATCGTTATGGAGGAATTCGAAGGGGCATTATGACAATCGTGATAGAAGAGATGGTAGACGATGTTACAACAATCGTGAAGATAATGACTTTAAACTAAAAGTCGATATCTCTTATTTTAATGGGAGTCTAGGAATAGAAGAATTTCTAAATTGGATTGCGGATGTAGATAGATTCTTCGATTATATGGGAACCCCTAGCGAGAAAAAGGTGCGATTAGTAGCCTGTAGATTGAAAGGGGGTGCTTTGCATGGTGGGAGATACTGTAGAATAGGAGGGACCGAGAAGGAAAAGAGACGGTGCGAACCTGCAATAGAATGAGGAGGTTGCTGAAGCAGGAATTTCTTCCGCCTGATTATGAGCAGATCATGTTCCAGCAATACCAGCGTTGCTAGCAGGGCAATCAAACCGTATATGAGAATACGACAAAATTCATGAGATTGGCAAAGCGAAATAATCTGTCATAAATAGAGGGACAGTAGGTAGCCAGATATCTCGATGGGTTGAAGCCCTTCATTCAGGATAAAATTGGGGTACGATTTTTGCAGAATTTGACTGAAACTAAAAACATGGCTAGGAAGGCAGAATTGATGCAGCAAGAACAAAGTAAAAGAGGCTTTGAAAATTACAGGGGTAGTAGCTTAGGCAGTTCCATGGAGAAGAGCGGTTTCAACAATCGCTTTAACGCAGAGTGAAATCAGAGGGATAAGGCGATAGAAAAACGCCCTCTGAACGAGGCAAGGGACAAGGGGTTGCAATCACAGAAAATTGTGAACCCGAATCCTTATGCTAAACCAACGGCGATTAAGTATTACAGGTGTAATAAGCCTGAGCACCGCTCTAATGAATGCCCTCAGAGAAAGACAGTAAATGTGGCAGCAAGAGAAGAGAAGGAAGAAGACAGATATTGCCGCGAACCAAGAAGATTTTTAAGATGGGAAGATGAAGAGAAAAACTATATGGTGCGTAGGATGGTGGTAGCCCCAAAACAGGAGGATGATTCACAACGCCATCAGCTATTCTGAACTAGAAGATCTTTGATGTGGTCATTGATAATAGAAGCATGGAAAATATCATTGGGAAGGATGCAGTGAAGAAGCTGGGGATACTTGTGAAGAAACATCCTAACCCGTATACATTAGGATGGAAAAAATCTGGAGCAAAAAGCATTCAGATAACTGAACGATGCAAAATTTCATTCTCTATTGGTAAGTATCACGATGAGTTGTATTGTGATGTGGTAGATATAGATGTATGCCTCGTGTTGTTTGGGAGGTCGTGGCAATTTGATGTGGATGCTCAGCATTCAGGGAGGAGTAACTAGTATAATCTAGTGAAAGATGGGGTGAAGTATCCGTTGCCGCCCCTGAAGAACAAAGGAAAATAAGTTGCAGATAATAATTTCCTTACTCTTACAAGGAAATTTGAATCTGAAATTAAGGAGACTAGGAAAATTCATGTGCTGGTAGTAAAGCAAGCGATTAATACAAAGACTAAATTACAAGAGGAAGAGCACTTTGAAGCAGTTAGACCTTTATTGTAAGAATTTAATAAGCTGATGCCTGAAGAGATCCCAGATAAGTTACCTCCTATGTGTGATATTCAGCACCATATCGACTTAATTCCTGGTGCTAGTCTACCTAATTTACCGCACTACAGGATGAGTCCTAAGGAGAGTGAGATTTTAAAGAAGAAGGTGGAAGAATTGCTGCAAAATGGGCACATTCAGGATAGCATGAGCCCATGTGTTGTTCCTACCTTACTAACTCCTAAGAAAGATGAGAGCTGGAGGATGTGTGTAGACGGCAGATCCGTTAATAAGATAACTGTGGGTTACAAGTTTCCAATACCTAGGTTGGATGACATGCTGGATAGACTGCACGGAGTTAAGTGGTTTACGAAGCTGGATTTGAAAAATGGCTACCATCATATTCGTATTCGGCCTGAAGATGAGTGGAAGACAGCTTTCAAGACAAAGGAGAGGCTATAAGAGTGGTTGGTGATGCCGTTTGGCCTTTCTAATGCTCCGAACACTTTCATGAAACTTATGAATGAGGTTCTGAAATCTTTTATTGACAAATTCGTTATCGTTTATTTTGATGATATCCTAATTTATAGTAAGACTGAGGAGGATCATTTGATGCACTTGAGGGAAGTGTTGACAGCTTTACAGACTAGTAAGCTGTATGTGAATCTTAAAAAATGCAATTTTCTGACTAATAAATTGTTATTCTTGGGGTTTATTATCACTGCTAAAGGAATAGAGGTGGATGAGACGAAGGTGAAAACCATCGGAGAGTGGCTTACTCCAAAACAGTTTCTGAATTTAGGAGTTTTCGTGGGTTGGCTACCTTTAATAGGCGATTTATTAGAAATTTTAGCACTATCGCAGCCCCGATTATAGAATGTATGAAGAAAGGTAGGTTTCTGTAGGGAGAGTAAGCCGAAAATAGTTTTGTTATTCTGAAGGAGAAGTTGTGTATTGCACCTGTTCTGGCTCTACCTAACTTTGATAAGTTGTTTGAGGTAGATGATGATGCCAGTGGAGTGGGTATAAGAGCTGTTTTGTCTCAAGAGCGCAGGCCAATTTGCTTTTTCAGTGAGAAGCTTAGTGATGCGAGACAGAAATGGAGCACTTATGACAAAGAGTTCTACTCTGTTGTAAGGGCTTTAAAGACATGGGAGCATTATCTGATTGGGAAAGAATTCGTGTTTTATTATGACTATGAAGCTTTGAAATACTTAAATAGTCAGAAGAGGATCAATAAAGATATGCATGCGTGTTGGTGTCAATTTTTACAAAAATTCCCTTTGAGGTTGCGGCACAAATTTGGTGTGCATAATGTCGCAACAAATGCATTGAGCAAGAGAGCTAGTTTGCCAATTATATTGCGCCAGGACATTCTGGGGTTCGAGCAGCTGAAAGGCTGTTATACAGACGATGATGATTTTAAACAGATTTGGGAGACGTGTGCTGCTGGCCAACCTATGCAGGAGTTCTATATTTCTGAATAGTTATCTAATGCATGTCAATCAACTTTGACTTCCTCGGACATCATTACAAGAGAAGGTAATTCGTGATTTGCATAATGGTGAATTGACTGCACATCTAGGTCGAGATAAAACTATTGTTGCCGTTAGGGAGAGATTTTATTAGCCCCAATTACGTAAAGACGTCAATAGGTATGTGCAGAAATGTTATATTTGCCAAACTGCTAAGGGGCAATCTAAAAATACAGGTTTATATATGCCTTTACCTATTCTTGACAATATATGGGAAGATTTGTCCATGGATTTTGTGCTTGGTTTGCCTCGAACCCAAAGAGGCATGAATTCTGTTTTTGTTGTGGTAGACAGATTTTCCAAAATGGCACACTTTATTCCTTGTATGAAGACTTCTAATGCAATAAGTGCCAGATTATTTTTTAAGGAAGTGGTTCGTCTGCATGGCGTACCTAAATCTATCACTTTAGATAGAGACAACAAATTTCTAGGGCATTTTTGGAGGATTTTGTGGAAGCTATTTGATTCTTCTTTAAATTTTAGTAGCACAGCTTACCCGCAAACTGATGGACAAATAGAGATAGTCAATAGAACCCTAGGGAACTTGATTCGAAGCATATGTGGAGATAAGCCGAAGTAGTGGGATATTGCTTTATCACATACAGAGTTTGCTTATAACAATGCAGTTCATAGTTCTACTGGCAGGTCGCCTATTTCTGTTGTTTATACAAAGGCGCCTCAGCATACTCTAGATTTAGTACAGTTTTCTAAGCAAGCAGACAAGAGTGTAGCAGCGGATCACATGGCTAAATAGATTGTAAAGGTGCATCGTGAAGTCAAGCAGAAGCTGGAGGAAGCTAATCAAAAGTATAAGACAGCCGCAGATATACACAAACGAAAGCAGGAGTTTACAGTAGGTGATCAAGTCATGGTGTTTCTTCGTAAGGAGCGGTTACCAGCTAGTTCTTACAACAAGTTGCAGCAGAAGAAATATGGACCTTATATAATCAATAGGAAGATCAACAATAATGCTTATGTTATAGATCTTCCGCGTAGCATGGGTATATCCAATACTTTTAATGTTGTTGACTTGTCACCATTTCATGAGTCCACTGAGCCGTTGTTTCTAGATTCTGATTCTAACTCGATGACAAGTTTTCCCCAAGTGGAGGAGAATGATACGGAACATATTAGCAGTGCATTTCTGGACTGATTGGATAGGCAGAAGTCCCAACAAAAATCGAGAAGATTCGTCTAGAATTTTCAAATTTGGAGTCAACGATGTCAAAATGGGCTCAGATTCGATCGGTTGAAGCGAAACAACCGTCTTATGAATACACAACGCCTTTGGCGTTGAATGACGATGGATTTTGGCGATCCGAAATCATTTAGATGGTCTTTTGAATTATTTTAGTATTTTTTAAATTTATTTTTATTTTTAATAGTAATTTAGTAATTTTGCTAATTTTGGTGTTAGTAGGGTTAACACCCTACTTAAGATTGTTTTAAGGTTTTTGGACGACACAATATATTATGATCAATACTGAATTCGTGATTTTACTCCCAAAACAAGATTTGTTTGATTTTTCGTTGAACGCTGCGTCAGGGACTTCGGGCATGTGCATAATGCAAGTGTTCGGTGCGAGTCCTCACGCAACCACGCTCATGCTGAGCGTGTACAACGGCTCGCTCATGTACTGCAGGGGTGAGGTCCTCGTCGACGAGATCTACGACAAGTGGTTCCGATTGAATGTTATACACGACGTGGATCGTTCGAAAGTGACGGTTTACATTGATGGGCGTCTGAAATTAGAGGCGGATGGTCGAGGAGGGACTTCTCATGCCTTCAACTGTGGCGTTTACGCCCAAGACGACGACTCTTTCTACATGGAGTCTCGTTGGAGAGGCATCAAAGTTTTAAGGAAGAGCTGCTGAACACGCATGCAGCGTATGTCATAGTACTTTTAAGTGCTTTACCCAAGTTGCATTTGTTTGTGTGGAATTTAGACAAAATAGGACGGAATAGGACCGGATACAAAAGTCAGAAATTTCACTATATCATGTTTACTATTTGGTGAATCACAGTAATAAATCGGATATTTTTATGTTTTAGCATGTCCATTTTTGCATATGAACGACATATCGATACAAATGAACCTGAAAACGTACAAACAAATATAGAAAAAAAATTATACGACTCACCGCTAAAGAAATCATAAATGCACAAGTGATATGATCTGAATCGATCAATCCATTTTAAACAGCAGAGGACCTCATTGCAGCATTTCAAAGCTACAAGTTTGACTATGTCAAGGGATGCAAAATGGGCTAACAAAACGTTGACGAGATATACCAATCAACGAATGTCAAATCTAGTAAAAGAGAAAAAAAAAACATGATCATTCACCTTTACGATTCTGAAAATTATAGTCTTTCGACTCTTTCGTCGCTTTCGCGAAACAAGGTAAAATCATTGAGATACATACGAGAATAAGCTTTTTGTGAACTTTTGATGTTAATGAGAGAGCTCCAAAGGAGAACAAGGTTTCGATTCTCTAGCAATTTTCGTGGAATTTTCACATGAAGATAGGAATTTTTTTAAAAAGTTCCATTGCCCTCATTCTGCTAGAGTTAGAGATACATATCCCCAAATTTGAATTTATTTGTTTACAGAATATTATTTAAATTATTCATTTCAGCGTCGTTTGTGCCATATAAGCAATTTTCAATCAAAACTGACTGGATAGGTTGAATTGGCACAAATCAGAACGGGTCGGATAGACCATGAAATCCTTTCAATGATTTTTCTATTGTGTTTCTTTTTCTGCCATGATTTATATATATATCAAAAGGTTAAGACCAAGGTCGAAGGCTTCCCAATTTTAAGCGACTGAGTCGCATTTGGCAAGGAAATGACTACGGAGTTAAAAGTTTAGATAAGTTGAAGTCTAATCAATTGTACTTCCTTATTCTGGGATATCGACCCGCATGTTCGGAATTATTTGAACATCCGACTAACCTTCAACCAATAGCATAACTACTCTTCCATCTCGGTTCCTACTTTCCAAGTTTTAACGCAGATAAATACAGTTCGATCGAATGAGCATGAAATATCGTAAGGAAAAATGACACAAATAGTTCTTGAACTTTCGAAAATGTGTAATGTGGTCCCTAAATTTTTAATTTGTTCTATATAATTTCTGAACTTTATCCTAATGTGCGATTTGATTCTAAACTTTTGACTTGTTTAATTTAATCCATGAACTTTTAGTATATGTTTAATTTAGTTCATGGATCATACGAAAATATTCATTATTATCCCTAATCTTAAATTAATAAAAGGACTACATTGAATATTTTTATATAGTTTATGGATTATATTGAACATGTAGCAAAAGTCTAGGGACTACATTGAACAAACTGAAAGTTCATGGATCATATTGAACATTAGACTAAAGTTTAAGGATCAAATTGAACAAATCAAAAGTTTATGGATCATATTGTACATTCTATCAAAATTCAGGGACTATTTATGTTATTATCCCAATACCGTAACAATGGATTCAAAGAAAAATAGTAATCGCCTTCAACAATATACTAAGATAGCTCACGAAATTATTCTACAAAAGAGTAAGCAAAATGGGACGGTTAAAGTAAGTCGGCCTCATCCAAAATTTGAGAAGTTTTTGTAATCAAATTCCACAAGATAAGTTTAGTAAACTATGACAAAAAAATCAGGTATAAGCAGTTCAATCAAACAGGTTCAAAAGCGCGTTGATACTCTGTTTTCAACGTATTCATTCCTTCAAAGTTAAGCATATGCTCATTTCATTATCGACACAGCGACCAGCCGTCGAAGTTCACTTTTCTCACCACCCACAGACCAGCTCCAAGAAGACGGAATTGGTCGAATTGGAAGAGCTCGAACAGGTGAAGCAGTATTCCTCTTCCTTCAGGTATAGGGTTTTCGTTTCTCCGGTCGGTTCCGTTCCTACCCATCCCTTTGGAACGGCACATCCGGCGGATCCGGATCTACGGCGATCTGGGACCTGGGAAAGAGCGCGACCCAGATCGCGAATCGCGCGCTAAGGTTCGATCTTGGTGACCCTTTGAGTCCAGAAGTCGCCCGGAACCATGTGGAGGTTCAAGCCGTTCTCGCAGAAAGAACAGACTGGACTCGAAGGCCGCACGATGGACATTGGGAACGTCAAAGTTCATGTCCGGAACATCATCGCCGAGGGTGGGTTCTCTTGTGTTTACTTGGCTCGGGATGCTCTGCATATGTCCAGACAGTTTGCTCTGAAGCACATGATTTGCAATGACGAGGAGTCGCTGGAAGTCGCGATCAATGAGATCTCAGTCATGAGGTCGCTGGCGGGGCATCCTAACGTTGTCACGCTTCATGCTCACACTGTCCTGGACATGGGACGGACCAAAGAAGTTCTTCTTTTGATGGATTTCTGCGAGAAGTCTCTGGTTAATGTGTTGGAGAGCAGGGGAGCTGCGCATTTTGAGGAGAAACAGATATTGGTGATACTCAGGGATGTTTGTAATGCCGTTTTCGCAATGCACTGCCAGTCGCCTCCCATTGCTCATAGGTAATAATCACACTTATCCCAGCTTCTGCTTCTTTTTATTGCATTTGACATGTCTGCCAATGTAAGCTAGTCCCTGCTCATCCAGAGAAACATCTGAGCTTTCGGTGATCCATAAAAAGAAATAAAGAAACTCGTAATTTTTCCTCTCTCATTCCACCCACTGCAATGATTGCACTCCTCTAATCTGTTCGCCGCCGATCTTTACTATGTTAGTGATTAAATGAGTTAGACACACTTGACAGTAGACTCCCTCTCATTGTATTCATGTGGCACCTTTAAAGATGTGATTTTTATTTTTTATTTTGGCAATCCTGTTAGCCTTCCGTGCATACTTCCCACCTAGGTTAGACCCGACAGGTGCAATTTGATAATTTCGCTCTTCCTTGGTTGCTTATAGATTTATCAGTTCTTAAGGATTTATTCGGATTTTGTGTCGTTACATGCTTAAATTAATGGCTGAAGTTTAGAAATCCTACAGCACATTCCTTGGTATTTAATATTCTTGCTATTGTATTTATAGTTGCTGAACATTACTACTAATCATTGTATACGTGTTCTCTGTTTCATCAAGGAGTATTGGCCTCTAGCAAAAGGTCTTAAAATGCCAGTTTTCTGCTCTAGCCTACTAGTAAGAAAGTTGCTTCAGAAAGATTAATCAGAGTGGATACATGAGTTAGCACTTATGTGATCTTCGTACTTGTTAGGCTCTCTCTGTTGTATCAGGCATATTGATACTCTGACAATGTAACGTTACATAACTTGTCTCCCCTATTAGGAACTGAGACTCTAGGTTGTGTTATCGGTTGAAAGTAAGGAACCTGGTGAGGGAGTTCAGTCTGGCCTCTTTTGGGTCTGATGCATTCTGATCATGAAAATGACAAATGAAAAGAACATCCAAAGATCATATCTAAGGACTAGTGGATATCATCTATTTTTTAGTGAATGTTCTGGCTGGGAGCATTGAGTGGATTGTTTCAGACTCGAAAAAATAAAAAAAATGGGAAGGAGCAAAAAGAGCATCCTTGATGTGATTTTTCAATTTACAAATTTATCTTGTTTTCCCCTTTCCAATTATTGGAGGCAATCTTTCATCTTGCATTCTAAGGACTCCTTGTTTAATTGCATAGGGACTTGAAGGCCGAGAATCTTTTGTTGGGTGCTGATGGACTGTGGAAGTTGTGTGATTTCGGAAGCACCTCTACCAATCACAAACGGTTTGTGAAGCCTGAAGAAATGGGTATTGAAGAAGACAATATCAGGAAGCACACAACACCTGCATACAGGGCTCCTGAGGTTGAATAAAAAAATTTGTGCATTTACATATATGTTGTTGACCCTGGTGGAAAAAATATCTGATCCCATTTGCTTCCTTTCTGATTTAGATGTGGGATTTATTTCGGAAGGAGGTCCTAAATGAAAAAGTAGACATATGGGTATGTGAACTTGGCATTCGTATTCTGTTCAAAGTGAAGAGTATTATAGTCAATTGGAACTTATTTACTTTTTCATCTTAGGCTCTTGGATGCCTCCTCTTTCGAATTTGCTACTTGAAATCTGCATTTGATGGAGAGTCCAAGTTACAAATTCTGAACGGGAATTATCATATTCCGGAGTTACCAAAATACAGCTCTTTCATCACGGATCTGATTAATGACATGCTTCAAGCTTCTCCAGATGACAGACCAGACATCACGCAGGCAAGGGCTTTGCTTGATTGGCCACTGATCTCGATGAAATCAAACTAGTCGTAGATCATAGTATAAGTACACTCTTTGGAATTTCAACAATCTGCTTCACTGATTTTGGCATTTTTTTCCCCTCGTGGCAGGTCTGGTTCCGTGTTAATGAGCAGTTACCTGTTGGACAGCAGAAGTCTTTGCCTGATCGGCCCCCAGAAATGCAATCAGCAGAGATTAATGAAGGTAGTCCTGTTAGTTGACATTTGTTCCACTCAAACATGGAAATGATACCATGCACAGAGTGACTTAATTCATATATATGAAACCCTTTTGAGATGCGGGTAGTTTGATTCACAGTATTACCTGTTAATAACGTTTTGTAATTTTACAACTCAGTCACTCAAGTATATATAAGTGACAGATGTTCATTTGGCAATGTCTCTCCTCCAGGCCTTCCAAAGTCCACAAATCGGGTTTCACCAGTGCCTCGTAGAAGTCCACCACCCCCACCCTCATATAGTGACTCAGTCAAATCGTCACCTCATATTAAAGCAGGTGGAAGTGGTGGGCAGCTTGGTGCTTTCTGGTCAAGTCTGCATGCAAAGGACTCAGTTGTTGGTGAGGATAATACTGGCCCACATTTCGATGAAGAACCAACAAGTCATAGAACGTCAAAACATGATAGAGAGCATGCAGAGAATCATACCTTCCCCAAAAACACTCATCCGAAGAAAGAGGTAAATGTACAGCCACAACCTACTCGGAGGAGTGCGCATGAACAAAACTACCTTAGGCCCGAGGGCAATCATCATAAAGACTTTGAGATAAACTTCTTCCAAAAAGATTCAGACCATGGTAACGAGAGACCCGGAGCGTCAAAACCTGAGAATGTGGCCATATTTCAAGATAATAGTTTCAATACCTTCGTTGCTGAATTTGATACCAAAAAATTTAGCTCTCGCATCAGTAAACACAGTACGCAAAAAGAAGAAGATTTGGAGGTAGAATTAGAGTGGCTGAAAGAGCAGCTCAAGCAGGCAAACTTAGAGAAGACTGAGATAACTTCTAAATATGAAAAGCTATCTGCCATCTGCCGATCTCAGAGGCAGGAAATACAAGAACTCAAAGAAGCTCTTGCCGCTAGAGCTCCATCACCAAGCAGGGACGATATGAGAAATCAAACCCCTACTAGAACTGAGTTATCTGCGGCTGCTATGGTAATTTCGTTGCTCTTTTTGTCTAATTTTATGCATCATATGCAATTATTAGGTTGTGTTACATTATTGACAACCATTTCAGTTAATACAGCCATCAGAGGAAGCTAGAAAAATCAGCGGGGACATCCGTCAGGAAAAAGTGGAGAAGCATCTTCGAAGCTCAGGACCCACATCATGGCAGGCTTTTGCCGATGATCCTAAGCCAAGGCAGCCTCTTTCAGGGGATACCACCACCAAATCTGTTAGGATGAGAAATGGTCAACAAAGTAAGCAGGGAACTCAAGCGGCATCTAATCATGAGACATGGGGCTTTGGGTCGGAGAGTTTTACTGCCATGCCCAATGCCAGCTCCCAGATGTCAAAACCCATTCGAGAAGGAAGCACTTCCCAGCGGTTTGGCAATTCAAAGTTCGTGGAGAACAAATCATCTTCTCAACCTGCAGGATGGGCTGGTTTCTAAATCAATCTTGGACGCGACCTTTGATGTCTTTCATGAAAGACAGTTGAAGAACCTGATGTACACAGTCCGAAGGTAAAAAAGCTTGTGGGCTGGAGCCCCGCTCTGGAGAGCTTAGGTCCTTGTAGATACTGTTACTAAGCAAAACGCTCATATGCTTCTTTTTCAAATTGTCTGAGCAGCCAAGTGCATGCTATGCATTTTGTATGCCAATTGTGACCTACTGAAATTCAATTGCATGGCTGTTGGAAGTACTGCCTCAATACAAAAGGCAAGTGTGTTAGTCATGAACTGCATTTCCAATCTATTAAGTGCAGATTGCAGAGAAATAACTTAAAGTTAAGAAAGGGGAAAAATGTTTTGGGTCGACCTGCTGAAGGATAAACTTGGATTTGGTGAAGCTTTTGTCTGCAAAGACAGCCAGACCTGGATGTTTGAGAAGGTCAGTTCTATTACTGCCCTTTGGACTTTTGAGGTTGTACTCGGATTATTTTCCCTTAAAGCGCTAGCGCAGTCATTGGTACCACAGTACGACAAAGTTCCTGGTGAATGCTTTCGAATTAGAAGCACTAATGAATGAGGATGATTGTCAAATAAGGTAATATGTTATTGCCTTGCTTTTGTTGATATTTGACCGGTGGAACAATGGTTAGACTATCTTGATCATATTTACTGGTTTACATTCTGCGAAAGATTACGGTTATGTATCTGTGCTCATCTTGTTCTCGTGAGTGGTGCAAGTCTATGGTTCCCCATCTTTGCGTCTTTTGCCATGCTCGAGTGTGCTCGGGGATTTTGGATGGGAAAAAGATGGTCCAAAGAATATTGTTCCTATTAATGCTCTTCTTTCGGGTGTTATGTATATTCGTGACCAAGGGTTTCGAATTGGATCGATAAATTTGCAGAGTTGCCTTTTTCTGATGTACTGATCGGGAGAAGATTATACATATTAACATTGCTTCACCCACATCTTGAGTTTGTGCACAGTGGCTTAAGGATGAGCAGAAAAATGTTCAAATTCTTGGACTTAGATTGATTCCTTTGTGAGTCCCATATGACATAAATCAAGGCAATCGAGGTAAGGAGGGAAGGACAACAGGGGGCTGGTTAGGATCGTTGCTATGCACGATTACTTGCTTGATTTACTTTTAATCAAATTTGTGCTGACACTCCTTTTGTAATTGATTGACACCCCCGCTAGGAATTTCGAAAAGACTGAATTATATCCTCATCCCCTCTAATTTCTAGTCCAACAGAAACTTTACTTGATATTGGAGGGGTATGAGATTTCGAAGATAGCATAAAATGCAACAAAGAAAATGCTCAGCACCTCAAAACTCTTCCTCAGGATACAGGCCATGTTTGAGGATAGATGTTCACTGCCAAAAATTGTTAAAAAAATCTTAAATATATTGCATGTTTGCCAATTCATACATTAACCTTTTAATTATGTCAATTAAGTCTTAAATATTTTCATGTTTTGCAATACAGCCTCTGTGACTAATTTTGACAGGATATCGCTAACATAGATGTCGAATGTCCAATGCGGCACGGCCAACGTTAACATGAATAATTTCTTTTTTTAAAAATTGAATGTTCTTTCGAATTTTTTTCTTTTTTCTTTTCTTTTTTTCTTTCTTTCTTTTCTTCTCTCTTTTCTATTGTGGCCAATGAGGGTAGCGAAGGTCGCTAGCCATCACTGGGATGGTCGACGGAGGGGAAAAAAGGAAAAATGAAAAATTTTAAAAGGAAAGAAAAGAAGAGGAGGTGGAAAAAATTTAAGAATGAAATCGAAGAAAAATTTAAAAAATAATCAGACTCATATAAAAAAGTATTATTAAAATCGTTCACATCAATGTTGAACAAGTCGGCATCTACGTCAGTGAATCTCACCTAAGACTAAATTCAATTGGAACAATTAAAAGGTGTGGGGTTAAATTGGCAAAAATACAATAGATTTATGACTTTTCAGTCATTTTTCCAACGTCAAACCGTATATTTCCCAAGACAAGACTCGCAACATCTCCAAGCAAAACATAAATAATAATATTGACACTTGTATCAACATGTTTGCAGAAACAAAATGCAGTACATGGGACTCAACACCTACATACATCTCAGAATTCCTCACAAGCACTTAGCATTCCTCTAGAAGAATCTAAATTTCTTGAAACTTGATGCATTTGAAGCTAAATACATTAAAAAAAAAAGAGCTAAATACCTAGAACTTTCAAACCAAATGTTCATGAGCCTAGATTGGAGCATGAAATCATCGTCAAAATTTAGAAGCGAGAAGAAGAAGAGCGAGGCTTAAAATTTTGCTAGCATAGTTTGCAGTTGATCTTCAAGCAATTTGCATTAAATGTTGGATGAGGCTTAACATTCTTGGGATGATTCTTACATCCGTTGAATTTTGTGTCCGACACACCACTTGATCGGTATTGTATGTCGACCACCATAAAAAAATGTGATTTCCTTCCTCGGCTCCATGCGATCGACTATTTAGATAGACTAGATTCTCATCGTCTTAAATTGAATCTTTCAACATTTTGCTACATGGCAACACTTTTGGCCAACTTCTTAACTTTTGACCAGAAATTGATTATTCTAATTCTTCTCAAAATCAGAAGTTGATTTTTCTACTTTTACTTCAAATTAACTTTTGATTAAAAAAATTTATTTGGCAATGGTTGAAAATTTCTATTTTTGAAACATTATTAATAAAATCTGCGGCGGTGTAGAGAAAGTGAGAAGTGATTTTTTTTTTTTTTATTTCTCCAGGCTGGAAAAAAAAAAGCCGCCAAAAGTCATCTTTAACTTCAGAAAGCGAAAATCTTGTCGGAAAAATGAAAAATGAGAAGTGTTTTCGTGCAATGGCGAGAATCAGTCTGTATATAACGAGTATTAATAGCTTTTTGGGGTATCAAATTCGCTTCCAAAAGAGTCCAGCCACTACCGAATTATCGCCGCCATAGGCGCATAGTCTAAAGGCCAATTCTGTGGGTGGGTATCGCTTTATAAAATTTCTGTCAGGACCGAAGCTTGATTGGCGCGAGTAGAGCAGGAGTAACCTTCGGTGGTTCAGTTCATTCACCCAACCGCAAGAGCATTCAGAGAGATCTAGTGATTAGGAAAAGAGAAATTGTCCACAAAAAAAAAAAAAATCATAAATTTATTATAATTCTAGCCATACAATTCTAAACCTTTTGTTTTAATTTAGTCAATTGAATCATAATTATAAACCTTTTAACCTTACTCGAGGCCAATGAGAGCGACCCTCGCTTGAGATGAGCGACCTCCATCGGTCATCAATGAAGCCCGGAAATGGACGACGGATGGAATAAGGGAAAAATAAAAGAGAAAAAAGGTGAAAGAAGGAAAATAAAAGGAAAAGAAAATCAAATAAAAAATACCATTAAATGTAATGCGAAAGACATTAAAATATTATTTAAATTTATTCACATCAATATCGGTCATGCCAAATTAGCAGTTTTAGGTTGAAATTGGCCTAATGGACTCAATTAGCAAAATATGAAAATGTTTGAGATATAGTTGATAAAATTAAAATGTTTAAAATTGAATTGGAAAAAGTGCAATACGTTTTGAACATTTTGAAAAATTTTCCTAATTAGAAAAGCTACAATGAGAGTTTCTCTTTAATAACCCTAAGGTGTGAGCGTAGAGAATTAGCTAAACAAAGATTCACTGAACACCCTGCATGCCCCATAAACCAGTTAAGTTCAGACATTTTGTATATGCATGTAGCTCTGAACATAAAATTATCAAAAAAGTCTTAAATATATTTATGATATTCTGATTTTTCCTATCATTTCGAGACTTATCAATGAGAATGTATCTAACGATGTATTTCAGTCGTATCTCGCTCGGATCTGATAAATCTCGAGTTAACTGACCAAAAGGGAAAGGCTAACGTGAGACAAGGTACGTGGACCTAAGGAACTCAAATAGGAAATGATACTTTGACCATCAGGATTGTCGATGGAGTATTTATAGCCATAAAAAGCAGATCTAAGAACGATTAGGGAATACATTGCTAACGTTATATGATTGAAGCGCGGGTGATGCCGCTTAACCAATGTATAATTTGAAAAATTTTCCTAAATCGAACGATAACGATTGAGACCGTTGGAGCTAGTAATAGACCATCGCAATTACATGATAATCAAAGTCGCTATGAACTGATGAGCCTTAAGTGTGATGAGAATCACAGAGTCGATACGCGTAACGTCTGCAAAAGATAGCCGTCAATTCAGGATAATCTGAAATTTCATTCGATAGAGAAAAAGCCCAGAGACGAGTCTCAAAATTGAAAAATGGAGAATCAAAAATTCCAACATTATAATTAGATTGGACGTTGCCTCATCGAAGAAAATTTGAATTAAAAAAATGGCGTTCCGGTCAACGAGGGTGAAATTACCGTTTTGCCCCTCAAGTCTTGACCTTGTCTTCATAAATGAATAAGGCCCTTTGGTCATTGACCATACCCTTATAGCTGCCGAAAATAAGAAGAAATGAGGGCCATTGGATGAAGAAATGATGAGCTAAATGACAAGTGTCATTAGATGGAGCATTAGCATTAATTGATCAACTTTTAACCTACCATTCTTTGGGATTTGACTCTCAAAATTGGTGTATACACTCCTCTCTCCTTCCCTCAGTTCAAACTCCCTCAAGCTGCCATCTTCTTTGTGACATTCTGATTTTCTTGTCATTTCCGAACTCAATAATGAGAATTGTATCTAGCGATGTATTTCGGTCATATTTCGCTCGAATCTGATCAATCTTGAGTTGATTGACCAAAAGAGAAGGGCTAACGCGAGACAAGGTACGTGGACCAAGGGAACTCGAATAGGAAATGATGCTTTGATCATAAGGATTGTCGAGGGGATATTTAGAGCCATGAAAGGCCGAACTAAGAATGATTAAGAAATGCATTGCTAATGTTATACGATTGGAGCGCGGGTAATGCCGCTTAACCAATGTATAATTTGCAAAATTTTCCTAAATCGGACAGTGATGATCGAGACCATAGGAACTAGTGATAGAACCTTACAATTACATGACAACCAAAGTCGCCATGAATTAACGAGCCATAAATGTGATATGAATCACAGGGTCGATACGCGTAACGTCTGCAAAAGCCGCCCGTCGGTTCGGGATAGACTGGAACCACGTCTAATATAGAAAAAAATCAGAAACGAGTCTTGAAAATTGAAAATAGAGAATCAAGAATTCCAACGTCATGTTTGGATTGGTCGTCTCCTTATCGAAGAATATTGAAACGAGAAAAATGACGTTCCGAATGTCGGGGGTAAAATTACCATTTTGCCCCTCAAGCTTTAACCTTGCTTATGCAATTGAAGGAGGGCATTTTGGTCTTTCAACCACCCCAAGAGCCATCGAAAATTGGGAGACATTGTGGCCATTGGATCACCTTGACACTTAGGACATGTGTCAATGGATTAGTTAAAGAGTGGTTGTGTCCACTTTTTGCCGACCATCATTCAACCTTTGACTTTGAGGATTGAATATAGCCCTCATTCTCTCTCCTCTTGGCCGGCCATACACTCCCATTTTCACCGAGAACCACCATCTCATTCTTTCTCTCTTTCTGCCATTCGCCGACCAAGTTTTGTGCCACCGTTAGCCAGCTCCGACGACCACCTCTGGCCATCGCCTGGACTCCGGACGACCACACCCTCCTAGCTCAGCTTCTTACCGACGTCCTCGAAGTGAAAGTGCGTCGATTGATCCACCGAGGAGCTCCGGCCAGCCATTCTCCCGGAAGTTGATGAAAATCGACACAATCTGAGGTAGGCAGAGGACCTCATAGAACCTCGAAACGTTGGAGTCTTGCAACCAAATTTTGTGGAGGTCTACGGGACTTGTAGAGTGATATGTGGTAAAAATTTGAAGTCAATTTGATGAAATTTTGATCCCAAATGGGTCTTGTGATTATTGGACAGAAACTGCCGATTTAAGGACTTAAGGGAACTGGCGACTTTCAAGGGATTTCCGGCGACGACATGGCCTCAAATTTTTGATGAGCCTCTTAGACCCTTAGATAGACATGTTAACAAGTAGGTTAGTGATTAAATAATGGAATTGGAGTAGGTTAAGGGCTGTATATGTTCGGTTTACACAGAACCGAACAAAGCCCGGTTCGGTTATGTGTAAACCGGTTCTGTGGAGGCTGTTGGCTATTGGTTTTGAGTCTCAAATTCATCAATGAGACATGTTAGGATGTTGAGGAATGTGTTATTAAGGTTGATGGTTCATGGATGGGTGAATTGGACAAGAGAAATTGACAATTGGTTGGATTTTCCTAGGTTGCACGGTGGGTTTGTTCTTGGACCATTGAGACCGAATTGTTGAGGGCTTGAGGAGAAGATTTTTGTGGCATCAAGCTTAAGGTAAGGGAACCCTAAACCTAAGATAGGAAGATTGGACTCGATGGGCGAGTCGAGTAAATTTTGGGTGATTCTTGAAAGGTTTTTATGAGATTGTTCCTTGTGCGTCTTAGAATGGTATAGAGGATTGCATGTGTTCTAATATTCATACTTTGAATTGGCTACTTTGTTGCACGTTGATTGAATCGTCTTGCATGCCATGGATACATTGTTTATGCATGAGTTGCACTTGGCCTTGTGTGCATGATTTGTGATTATAGCATGATGGAGACGAGGCGAGACCCTGATGCGTATGAGACGCAGGGTGGTGTGATGGTTACCCTGAGGCGCGGGGTTGGAGTTGTGTGGTACCCTGATGCGTATGAGATGCGAGGTTGAGACGGCCATGGTCCTGATACGTTTACGCGGGACGGAGATGTGACATGTCGACACTAATTTGGAGTATCATTGAAACCTGATGCGTTTACGCGGGACGGAGATGTGACGTGTCGACACTGGCCTGGAGTATCATTGAAACCTGATGCGTTTACGTGGGTTGTCAATGATGGTCTGATGCGTTCACGCGGACCGAGCCTGATGCGTTATAAACGCGGGCATGATATTGAGGCAGGTGTGAAGGGTGGAAGTGATGATGTGACACGGTGATTCGTGTATGATCATCTAGATGTGTTATGATACTATGACTGCATGCCGGACATTGTGCGTTGTATTGATACTTGAATCGCCTCTTTTGTCTGTTTGTGTGAAATGTTGATCTTTATGACTGCCTGAGTAGACGGTCGGCCTAATCTAGGGTTAGGACCCACCTTACCGAGATGTGAATCTCACCCCGTTGGGGACCCCCTCTTTTTTTTTTTACATATCCTAAATCTTGAAGATGTGGCTTATCCGTTTTGGTGACCCCAAGGAGATGTCCACCTATTTTGATGAGTTTCCTAATGGGTAGAGAACCATTTATGTCAGGAAGTGTACCGTAGTTTGGGTAGACGAGGGTAGTACTAGTTGGAAGCCTCACAGGTATGAAGCGTGGTTCTGGAAGGTCGGTGATGTGTCTACCGGGCTGCCCTAGGGAGTTGTCCCTAGTTGGTGCCACCCCACCCGAGACTTAGACCAGGCTGAGGGGTCTGTTACCGGTTCAAGAAATGGACTGAAAAGGACCCCGACCTTAGAGGACACGGAGGAGGAGGTTATCGTGCTTGAGGCGACTAAGGAGGATCTCGTGGAGCCATCTGCTGAGGAGACTATGGAGAATACCATAGAGGTTCGCTCTGAGACCTTTTTGGAGTACGAGCCCACGGAGGACGCAGAGGAGACCGAGGACTCCAGCAGCTCGTCTTAGGAGCTCCCAGCTTGCCAAGTCGGTCTTTTGATGGCGACCCTTACCCTGTTTAAGAGTTGATTGATGATGATGGATCCCTTTTGTGTACTTACCCATCCCCCATGTTAGCGGATTTAGTAGCTCTGTAACTGTATGAACAGTTTGATATCATGTATGACAGTATTTGCGCTATCTATGTCCCACTTCATATTTTATATGAAGGAGTTATTTCATTATTGATTTCGCATGCTTGTATATTATACGTCTCTCGACTTATATGTGGATCTTGGGACCACGAGAGATATTTGGTTGCTTGCAGGGAGTCGCATGCTCGTGCCCGGGGCGCGGGGCGTGACATTCTTCTTCCTTTTCTTCCTCTTTTGTTCTCAATCGAAGCCTGCCTGTACGACTAGACCGACTAGCCTCTATTGCCGCCGTCGACCGCCACATCTAACCGCTATCTGACCTCGTACGGACCAACAACTTCAAGCCCCACCTCTCTCTGACCAGCTCCAAGTGGAATCACGGCATTTGACCACCTAAGGAGCTCCGGCCAGCCGTTTCCCCGAAAGTCGACGGATTTCATCGCTGCTGGAGGTAAGCCTTCGTTTGACATCCATAGGACCTCGAATCACTTCATATTTTCGGTGGTAGTTCGTAGACATGTTATACTAGCAATGGCGGAGTGAGGTAAAAATTTTGGAGAAATTTGACGGAGTTTTGATGCCGAATTGGTGCTGTGTTTGAAGGGCAGAACTGACCGGTAGTAGGACTCGAAGGAATCGGCTTCGTTTGTGGATTTTTGGGAGTCGCCTTGACCTCAAATTTTCAGTAAGGCTCCTCAACACCTAGGACTATATGTTAGAAAGTGATTTGAATGATAAATTAAGGATTTAGATAGATTTGTGTACTGATTAGCCGGGTACCACATAGAACCGAAAAGACCCTATTTTGATTCGGTGCAAACAGAAACCTTAAGGGCTGTTAAGGGTGTCGTTGAGTCTAAATTCATTGTAGAGATGTACTAGAATGTCTTTTGATGTGTCATTGAGGTTTATACTTCATGGTTCGAAGATTGGACAAGAGAAAATTGATGAAATGGGTTGAATTCTCTTAGGTACGAGGCTGCCCTATTTTTGGGACTTGTAGGCCGAACCCTTGAAGTGCTTGGAAGGAAATTTTTGTTGAATTGAACTTAATGTAAGGAGTCCCTAAGCCTTGACTAGGCGGATAGGCCTCGATTGCATGAATTGCTTGTGAATTTGGTGAATTTTCGTGAGATTATTGTGTGATTGTCCAATGTTCGTCATTGTGAATTGATGAATGCTTGAATGCTTGCTAAATGCATATGCCATGAGTTGATTGCCACATTTGAGTGATGAATTTGATTGTCTCGCGCGCCGTAAACATTTAGCTTGTTGCATGGGCTTGTACTCGATCATGAAGTCCTGAATTGAAATGAAATTTGGCATGCTTAGGAAACTCGTGGTACCTTGATGCGTTGAGACGCGGAGTTGTGAGAAATAATGTCCTGATGTGTTGAGACACAGGACGAGATTGATTATGTGTTGACACAGGCCTAGAATGGCATTTGAAAACCTGATGCGTTTAACGTGGGTTTGTCAATTTGATGGTCTGAGGCGTAATGACGCAAATTGAGCTTGAGGCGTTTCATATACGGGCGTAAATCATGAGGAAGTTCTGAAGGGTGAAATGTATGGTTTGATATTGTATTCCATGCCTAACTTGATTGATGAGTTATGCTGAAGTCAATCGTTTGCATCCGTATGGCATTTTTTTTTATGACTGATGAGTGCCTTATATCGTTGAGCGCATGTTCTTGTTCATTATTTATATTCATCTGGGTGTACTGTTAGCCTGACCTAGGGTCAGGACTTATCTTACTAAGATATGAATATCACCCCGTCGTGAGACTATATTTTTTAGACCCTAAGCCTTGAGGATGCTACCAACTCGATTAGGCGATCCGAAGGAAATGACCGCCTATTTTGATGAGTTCCCGGATGGTCAGGGTATCGTGTATGTTAGGAAGTGTATAGTGGTCTGGGTCAACGAGGGTGTTAAAGACTAAAAACCACATAGGTTTGAGGCATGGTTTTGTAGGGTAGATGAGGTTACCACGGGTCCGTTGAAGTCTACTGAGGTGTCTCGAGGAGCCATCTCTAGCTAGTGTCATCCCACTTAGGATTTTGTAGAGGTAGAGGTGTCCGTTGCTAGTTCAAGAAACATGCCTGAGAAGATCCTAACCTTGGAGGACACCGATGAGGTGATTGTGATCGAGGCCTCAGAGGACGAGCTGGAGGATACTACGATGGAGGACACTGTGGACGTGCACTCCGAGACTTTTTCGGACTACGAGCCTGAGGACGATGCAGAGGAGACTGACGATTCCAGCAGTTCGACCTAGGGGTTTCTTGGCATTACCTTGTAGTCTTTTGATGATGACCTTGTCGGTTTATTTGTTTTTGGGGACTCAGTTATAGATTGTCTTTTGATTAAGTCCTGTTGCCTTGACCTTTCAGTAGTATTAGCTCACTTGCGCTTTTGTATGAACTCTTGTTTATATATGTATTATATTCTCACTATCCAGGTTCCTATTGATGATTGTATGGAGGAGTATATGTTATCGCTTCCTTATGCTTCTTTATATTATGCATCTCTCGATAAGTGAATCTTGGGACTCGAGAGTAACCTTGAAGGGAGTCACGCGCTCGCGCCTAGGGTGCGGGGCATGACATCCCCGCTTGTTTGGTATCAGAGTAAGGTCAGCTCGATCCAAGTTGATTGAGGATTGGAGTAATAAGGATGGTTGAGTTGGGACTGATTTGGTAGTGAGACCTTAGGAGACTCGTTAGAGTTAGGCACGAAATGCATGGCATATGACTTGGCGCATGTGATTGGCATATAGTATTGGTGTGATTGTGGTGATTTATGACGGTTGAACTTCATGTTTAGCGTTGGAAGTCATTCCTGGATTTTTGCTTGTTGAGTAAATGAGCATAGTTGGCTTTGATGAACCGCTGGAGTGAATGGAATTGAGTAATAACCATGGTTAGCTTATTGAAGTGCCTCTGGATATAGTTGTGTGGAAGGTTGTCTTGTTACAATTGCTTTCTTAAGAGATAATTTAGTACCACTGGACTTGACTAGATGAGTAAATCTCTAATTCCGTGGTGGAATTATAGTGGTCCAAGTGTAGTAAAGGTGCACAAGAATGAGTAATCAGCCTAGAAGACCTAGAAGACCCAGGAGCGAAACTTCTAACTCGAGACCGCCTGTGGCAAAAGACCTAAGGATGGGCGTAGTGCTGAGGGCACTCAAATGGATCGACGACCTCATCGATAAGTAGACCCAAGATAGGAAAGTTGCCATAGGTCAAGCAGTAGGAGCTGCGATAGCTGCTGTCAACGCCAACAACGGCAATAATAGGGGTAACGGAAACAATAGCGACCATGACCAGGGCAATGAAGTAGGTAATGCCCAGGAAGAAGTTGTTATGGTTAGACAAATGGGCCAACTGGTCGAACAGTTTATTAAGCTGAAGCCAACCTAGTTCGATGAAACTAGAGACCCTAAATTAGCACCGAGATGGATAGAAAAGCTTGAGAAAGCTTTTGGAGTCTTGAGATGCACGAACGAGGAAAAGGTACTACTGGCGGTATATCAACTTGAAGGGACCGCAAATTATTGGTGGATTGCCACCAGAAATGGAGTTTTTCTAGAAGGGACGGCCTTAACGCGGAATGCTTTTACTACAACATTCAATGATAAGTACTTCTCCGAGATGGCTCTTGAAAGGAAGCAAGTAGAATTCCTACAGTTGCGTCAGAATCATCTGACAATGGACCAATACGAAGCTGAGTTCTCCAGACTGTCGAGGTATGCGCCAGACTAGTAGAGGACCCGCTGGAGAAGGCGTGAGGATTTCGGGATGGACTGAGACCTGAATTTCGTAGTCAGATGATAGCTCTGAACTTAAGAACGTACAAGGAAATATATGAACAGAGACATATGATCGAGAGGGACCTGAAGGAGAGGAATATCGCATCTGGATCGCGGTTTAGTTCATTCAGAGATAACCGTAGGCCGGCAAAAGGCCTATGACTGGCAATAGACGCTTCGTCCCTCCAGTAAGAAGGAATATAGTGAAGCCGTCCAACTCAACAAATTGGAGTTACTGCCTCTGTGGCAAAAGGCATGGTAATGGACCCTGTCCGGCTAGGACCAGAGCATGCTTCAAGTGAGGTCAGATGGGCCATCAGATAAGGACTTGCTCCAATCAAGCTCCAATGAATAGACCTCAAGGGCAACGACCACAGGTAGGACCGTCAATTGCCACTCCCCAGAATGATCAGAACCGACCCCCAACTCAGGGAAGGGTCTATGCTGTGGCACGCAGGGAAGCAGAGGAATCACCTAGCGTGGTTACAGGTACGATTTATTTGTGTTGCCAAGCTGCTTATGCCTTATTTGATCCTAGCTCATCGCACTCGTTTGTGTCTGCTCAATTTGCTGATCTGGTTAATATGAAGCTAAAATCGTTGAGTGTGATCCTACATATTGTTACCCCGTTAAAGGATAATGTGTTGGTTTCATTGGGCTGTGCTTACTATAAAATAGTCATTGGTGGTAGCGAAGAGAGTATAGACTTGGCTATGTTGCCCATTTATGATTTTGATGTGATCATAGAAATGGATTGGTTGGGTAAGCAAAGGGCAGTAGTTGATTGTGGTAAAAAGATAATCCGTTTTTATCCGGAAGGTCGCCTTAACTTTGAATTTATAGGAAGTCGAGGAGGAACCTCGATTCCTTTAGTCTCATCGCTGGAAGCAACAAAGCTAATGACCGAAGGATGTCGTGCTTACTTAGTCGCAGTTATGGACACGACTGCTGTGGAACCTAAATTAGAAAATATTTCGGTAGTGCGTGAGTTTCCTGATGTCTTTCCCCAAGAGTTACCAGGGTTGCCACCATAGAGAGAAATTAAATTCGTGATCGAATTAACTCTTGGAACGGAACCGATCTCGAAGGCACCCTATAAGATGTCCTTATCGGAACTGAAACAGTTAAAGGTGCAAATGCAAGTATTGCTAGATAAAGGATTTATTCGACCGAGTGCCTCACCGTGGGGAGCACCGGTGTTGTTTATGAGGAAAAAGGATGGGTCATTGAGTTTATGCATCCACTATAGACAAGTGAATCAAGTGACTGTAAAGAATAAATATCCACAGCCGAGGATTGATGACTTATTTGATCAGTTGCAAGGACCTTCGGTATTCTCTAAGATAGACCTGTGGACCGGGTATCATCAGTTGAGAATTAAGAAAGAAGACATACCTAAGATAGCTTTTAGGACACGGTATGGTTACTATGAGTTCATCGTGATGCCTTTCGGATTGACCAATGCTCTAGCTGCATTTATGGATTTAATGTATTGGGTATTCAAGGAATGCTTAGATAGGTTCATTATTGTCTTTATCGATGATATTTTGATATACTCAAAGAGTAACGAAGAACATAAAGAGCATCTGAGGATTGTCTTGCAAACTTTGAGAGAGCACTCGTTGTACGCTAAGTTTAGCAAATGCGAGGTTTGGCTGAATAAAGTAACATTTCTTGGTCATGTGATATCTAGAGAAGAAATTGATGTGGATCTTGCAAAGAATGAAGCTATTATGAGTTGGCCTGGACCTACTACGGTCATAGAAGTCCGAAGTTTTCTAGGATTGGCAAGGTTTTACCGATGCTTACGGAGAAGTTTTCATCCATAGCCATTCCATTGACGAGGTTGACTAAGAAGGAAACCAAGTTTGAGCGGACGGATAAGTGTGAAAGGAGCTTTCAAGAGCTTAAGCATCGGTTGATGACCGCACCAGTATTGACGATCCCATCATGACCGAGAGGCTATGAGATATATAGCGACGCTTCGCTAAAAGGATTGGGTTGTGTCCTAATGCAACATGGGAGAGTGGTAGCCCACGCGTCACGACAGCTGAGACTGCACGAGATGAATTATCCCACTCATGATTTGGAAGTGGCTGCAATTATCTTCGCTCTGAAGATCTGGAGACATTATTTGTGTAACGAAAAGTTTCGGATTTACACGGTTCACCAAAGCCTGAAGTGTCTCTTTTCCCAGAAGGAATTAAACATAAGGCAACACCGATGGATGGAGCTGCTTAAAGATTACGATTATGACATATTATATCATCCTGGAAAAGCGAACAGAGTCGCGGATGCTCTTAGTCGGAAATCAAGTATCGCTTGTTTGCTTGTTAGAGGATGGTCGTTACTTGAAGATTTAAGGGATTCTGAGTTCAAATTGGAAGTTTACCAACTGTCCGGCTTAATAGCGACCTTGAGAATAGAACTAGAGATCGAAGAAAGGATAAAAGCCCAGCCTGCAGACCCAGAAATTCAGGAGATTCTTGAAATGGATGCAACAAAAAGAAAGCTGGAGTTCCAAGTGTTAGAGGATAGAGTTTTGAAGTTTTGAGGGCGCCTATGCGTACCCAAAGACGAAGAGCTTAAGGAAAAGATTTTATCTGAAGCTCATAGAAGCAATTACAGTATCCATCCAGGTAGCACGAAAATGTACCAGAGCCTGCGTCAACACTACTGGTGGAACGGTATGAAAGTGGACGTGGCGAAATACGTAGCAAAGTGCTTGACGTGTCAGCGGGTAAAAACACAACACTGTAAGCCCGGTGGGTTGCTACAACCCCTAGAGATTTCTGAATGGAAATGGGATCATGCGACTATGGATTTTGTAATGGGATTGCCAAGGAGCCAAAGAGGTCACGATTCTATTTAGGTAGTCATCGACAGATTGACCAAGTCTGCACACTTCATTCCAGTGTGAAAGGATTTTGCGATGGACAAGTACGCCGAGCTATATATGCATCAGATCGTGAGACTGCATGGAGCACCTGTAACGATTACGTCAGACAAAGATCTGAAGTTTACGACAAACTTCTGGAAGAGTTTTCAAGATGCCATGTGAACTCGACTACAGTTCAGTATAGTATATCATCCGTAGATGGACGGACAATCAAAGAGTACGATTCATACGCTTGAGGATACGTTACGAGCATGTGTTATAGGCTTCAAAGGCTGATGGGAGGATAAGCTACATTTGGTAGAGTTTGCATACAACAACAGTTATCAACAGAGCATTTAAATAGCACCTTTGAGGCACTCTATAGAAGAGCTTGCAAAACCCCGATTTGCTGAGACGAAGTTAAAGAAAGAAGTATTACATGCCCAGAGTTGGTAGGGCAATCGGTGAAAGCCATAAAGATAATACGGGATAGACTGAAGACGACACAGAGTCGTCAGAAAAGTTATGCGAACAAACGACGCAAACCTCTGGAGTTTCAAGTAGGTGATCATGTTTTCCTTAAGGTATCGCCGATGTGAAGACTATCTCGGTTTGGAAAGAAAGGGAAACTGAGTCCAAGGTACGTAGTACCTTTTGAGATTTTGGAATGGATTGGAACTTTAGCCCACAGGCTTACCTTACCGCCTAATTTATCTCAAGTACGCAACGTTTTCCATGTGTCAATGCTGAGGAAGTACGAGCCGGACCCGACACACATGCTAGATTACAAGACTATCGAAGTAGATGACAGAGTGTCATTTGTGGAGAAACCAATCAGAATTGAAGATCGAAAAGAGCAAGTTCTAAGGAACAAGACGATTCCACTGGTCAAAGTCATTTGGGAGCACCATGGAACCAAAGGTGCTAGTGGGAAAGCGAGGAAACGATGAGGCGTCAATACCCCCATTTGTTTGAATAGCTGGGTTTATTGTAAATTTTGAAGATGAAATTTTTGTAAGGGGGGAAGAATTGTGACATTTTGATTTTTCTTGTCATTTTGAGACTTATCAATGAGAATGTATCTAACGATGTATTTTAGTCGTATCTCGCTCAGATCTGATCAATCTCGAGTTAACTAACCAAAAGGAAAAGGCTAACGCGAGACAAGATACGTGGACCTAGGGAACTCAAATAGGAAATGGCACTTTGACCATAAGGATTGTCGAGGGAGTATTTATAGCCATAAAAGGCCCATCTAAGAATGATTAAGAAATACATTGCTAGAGTTATACGATTGGAGTGTGGGTGATGCCGCTTAATCAATGTATAATTTGCAAAATTTTCCTAAATCGAACGATGACGATCGAGACCGTCGAAACTAGTAATAGACCCTCGCAATTACATGATAACCAAAGTCTCTATGAACTGATGAACCCTAAGTGTGATGAGAATCACAGAGTCGATACGCATAACGTCTACAAAAGCCGCCCATTAGTTCGGGATATTTTGAAATTTCATTCGATAGAGAAAAAGCCCAGAGACGAGTCTCGAAATTAAAAAATGGAGAATTTAGAATTCCAACACTATAATTAGATTGGACGTCGCCTCATCGAAGAAAATTCGAATTAGAAAAACGGTGTTCCGGACGACGAGGGTGAAATTACCATTTTGCCCCTCAAGTCTTGACCTTGTCTTCATAAATGAATAAGGGCATTTCGGTCATTGACCATACCTTTATAGCTACCAAAAATAAGAAGAAATGAGGGCCATTGGATGAAGAAATGATGAGCTAAATGACAAGTGTCATTAGATGGAGCATTAGCATTAATTGATCAACTTTTAACCTACCATTCTTTGGGGTTTGACTCTCAAAATTGGTGTATACACTCCTCTCTCCTTCCTTGCACTGAAACTCCCTCAAGCTGCCATCTTCTTCTTCCTTTTCTTCTTCTTTTCTTCAGCTGAAACCACCCCAAACGACTAGATCGACTCGCCTCCATCGCTGCAGTCGACCGCTACATCTAGCCGCCGTCTCACCTCGCGTCGACCACTAACTTCAAGCCCCACCTCTCGCCGACTAGCTCCAAGTGGAATCATGGCATTTGACCACATGAGGAGCTCCGACCAGCTATTTCCCCGAAAGTCGACGGATTTCGTTGCAACTGGAGGTAAGCCTTCGTTTGACATCCATAGGACAGCGAATTGCTTCAAATTTTCGGTGGTAGTACGTAGACATATTATACTAGGAATGGCTGAGCTGAGGTAACAATTTTGGAGGAATTTGATGGAGTTGTGATGCCAAATTGGTGTTGTGTTTGAAGGGCAGAATTGATCGGCGGTAGAACTCGAAGGAATTAGCTTCGTTTGTGGACTTCTGGGCATCGCCTTGACCTCAAATTTTCGGTAAGGCTCCTCAACACCTAGGACTATATGTTAGCAAGTGATTTGAGTGATAAATTAAGGATTTAGATAGATTTGTGGACTGATTAGTCGGGTACCACACATAATCGAAAATACCCTGTTTCGGTTTTGTGCAAACCGAAACCTTAGGGACTGTTAAGGATGTCTTTGAGTCTAAATTCATTGTAGGGATGTACTAGAATGTCTTTTGATGTGTCATTGAGGCTTATGCTTCGTGGTTCGAAGATTTGACAAGAGAAAATTGATTAAATGGGTTGAATTCTCTTAAGTACGAGGTTGCCCTATTTTTGAGACTTGTAGGCTGAACCCTTGAAGTGCTTGGAAGGAAATTTTTGTTGAATTGAGCTTAAAGTAAGGAGTCCCTAAGTCTTGACTAGGCGGATAGGCCTCGACTGGATGAATTGATTGTGAATTTGGTGAATTTTCGTGAGATTATTGTGTGATTGTTCAATGTTCATCATTGTGAATTAATGAATGCTTGAATGCTTGCTAAATGCATATACCATCCGTTGGTTGCCACATTTGAGTGATGAATTTGATTGTCTCGCGTGCCGTAGACATTTAGCTCGTTGCATGGGCTTGTACTCTATCATGAAGCCCCAAATTGAAATGAAATTCGGCATGCTTAGGAAATTCGTGGTACCCTGATGCATTGAGACGCGAGGTTATGAGAATTAATGTCCTGATGCGTTGAGACGCGGGACGAGATTGATTATGTCTGGAATGGCATTTGAAAACCTGATGCGTTTAACGCGGATTTGTCAATTTGATGGTCTGAGGCATAATGACGTGGACCGAGCCTGAGACGTTTCATACGCGGGCGTGAATCATGAGGAAGTTCTGAAGGGTGGAATGCATAGTTTGATTTTGTATTCCATGCCTAACTTGATTGATGAGTTATGCTGAAATGACTGCTTGATTGTCAATCGTTTGCATCCATATGGCATTTTTTTTTTATGATTGATAAGTGCCTTATATTGTTGAGAGCATGTTCTTGTTTATTATTTGTATTCATCTGGGTGTACTATTAATCTGACCTAGGGTTAGGTCTTATCTTACCGATATGTGAATCTCACCCCGTCGTGGGACCATATTTTTCAGGTCCTAAGCCTTGAGGATGCTACCGACTCGATTAAGCGATCTAAAGGAAATGATCGCCTATTTTAATGAGTTCTCGGATGGTCGTGGTACCATGTATGTTAGGAAGTGTACAGTGGTCTGGGTCGACGATGGTGGTATAGACTGGAAACTACATAGGTTTGAGACCTAGTTTCGTAGGGTAGGCGAGGTTACCATGAACCCGTTGAAGTTTATTGAGGTGCCTCGAGGAGTCATCCCTAGCTGGTGTCATCCCACTCGAGATTCTGTAGAGGTAGAGGTGTCCAATGCTGGTTCAAGAAATATGCCTGAGAAGACCCCAACCTTGGAAGACACCGATGAGATGATTGTGATCGAGGCCTCAGAGGACGAGCTGGAGGATACTACGATAGAGGACACTGTGGACGTGCGCTCCGAGACTTTTTCGGACTATGAGCCTGAGGAGAAGACTGACAATTCCAGCAGTTCGACCTAGGGGTTTCCTGGCGTTACCTTTTAGTCTGTTGATGATGACCTCGTCAGTTTATTTATTTTTGGGGACTTAGTTATAGATTGTCTTTTGATTTAGTCTTGTTGCCTTGACCTGTCAGCAGGACTAGCTCACCTGCGCTTTTGTATGAACTCTCGTTTATATATGTATTAGGTTCTCGCTATCCAGGTTCACATTGATGATTGTACGGAGGAGTGTATGTTATCGCTTCCACATGCTTCTTTATATTATGCATCTCTCGATAAGTGAATCTTGGGACTCGAGAGTAACCTTGAAAGGAGTCGCGCGCTCGTGCTTAGGGTACGGGGCGTGACAATATTACAATTGTGTCAATTTAGTCATAAACATCTTTTTATTTTTTTGCCAATTCAATCCTAAAATTTTTGCATTTGTGTCAATTCAGTCCTTCCAGTCAACATTGTTTGGCTGACGTTAACGTGGACGTTGGCCAGTGCTGATATGGCACTACCGTATCAATTATAATATTATTTAGAATTTTCTATATTTTTTCTTTTTCTTTACTTTTATTTTATGGCCTCTACGGCCACAAGCAAGGGTCTGAACATCCTTGCCTACAATAGGCGAGGCCATCCTGTCCCTAAGCCATAAAAAGAAAAATAAAGTAAAGAAAAAAAATAAATTATAAGAAAATTAAAAAAATATTTAAGTACTATCAAAATTTTTCATGTTAGCGTCAGCTGGCCAAAGTTGGCTGAAATGACTTAATTGGAAAAAATGAAAAAAGTTTCGGATTGAATTAGAAAAAAAAAGTTTTTTGACTGAATTGATATAATTGCAATAGGTTTATGACTTTTTTGGCAATTTTCGTAACCGGACTCAGTTATTGAGCTAGAAATCTCGTGATACCACAACCAACTGCATCGACCTTGAAAGCATTATTGTGAGGATTTTTACTCGATTTCTGTATGCGTTACTACAACAAAACAAGCAAGGACATTAACATTTTTTTAATATTTCAGTGTGATTTAGCACAATAAAGACCAAGTGGTAAAAACTCGTATGCTTCGTATCTAATGACAACGAGATCATCGAACTATGCGATAAACTATAGCAACAATTACAACTGCCAAACGGAAGAAACAATGGTCATTTTGGTTCCATCTATGCCTAGATACTTATATTTACACACATACGAACGATTATCTTCTTCATCAATCTCTTTCGTCCCTCACTAGAACACTTAAGCATGGCAATCCTTGCAACCCTTGTTGGGATTTTGTTGTAAAATCCCATAAGAAGTGAATGAGAAAAGAAGGATGAAGAGTCCCACATAAGAAAAAGAGTAGATGGTGGATGTGTTTAAATATTATAACTTCACAAATGGGTTTGAACCCCAAGAGGCAGCTCACTTTTGTGGACGAGGGAGGACCTACGCAAAGTTAGGTAGGTCCACGCGCGCCGCCGCCGGCCGGCTCGATTCGGGCCCAGGTCAGTATGTTTATTTATTTTTACACCATTAGTTATTTTTATTCTTTTTAAATTGAAGAGACACGAGTTGAATAGACATGTCCGGAAATTTCTGGATATTCTTTTTCTTCCGAACAGATATGTCTATCGGCGTTGAGCGAACATGAAAGATCGTCAAATATACATGTTCGTTCGGATTAAACATGTTTGTTCGAACAAGTTCGACCGTTGAACACACATGTTCGTTCGAAATAAAGTGAACAAACATGTTTGTCGAAACAAAACTCTGTTCGGTTCACATTCCTTCATCAACAGAAATGTTCGACTTCGCAACTCTTCATTGTCTATAAATACAAACTCCGATCATCATTTCTCTACTACTTACATTTTTGTGTTCTATCACTCATTACTCATCTTCATCATTTGTGCAATTGTTATGCAAAGTTATGTTCGCCGGAGCCCTTTGAAGAAGTACCGCTTCAGAGGAACGCGATCCATTCTATCTTGAGAGACAATTGTCTAAGGTTCTCGGGTACTGATTAATGGGGCAAATTTTTCTTAAGGATACAGTGTCATTTTGTTGGGCTCGGATCAACATTCTGCTTACTCGTTTGCATTGGCTACAGATTAGTCTTTCATTTACAATTCTGATTATACAAACTTAGACAATAACAATCTTAAAATAAAATTTATTGTTGTTGACGTTCCTTGTGGCTAGTTCGTGTGATATTTTCGTTAGAAGTATTTTGTACCATCGTTCACATATCATGTCTATTCGAATCCATCTTTTCTCGAAACTCTATAACATAGTTCGAATAATCCTTTGTTGAATTCCAATTGCTGTCGTCCTTATGGTTCTTTTGGAAAAAAAAATTGTGACTTCGTTATATAATTGTTCGATATTATATACGTTTTGTTTTTTCATTTTTTTTCAATAGAAATGGATTCGACTTCAACTCCGATTATTCCTATTTCAAATCATGGAGAAAAATCAGGAAAGTTCAATAGTTCTGATTTCAAAAGATTGTAAAAAAAGATATTGTTCTATTTCACGACCTTGAATTTGGCAAGATTCTTCAATGAGGATGGTCCTAAATTGGATGTTGGAGAGACAAATAAGGAAAAGGTTGCTGCTATGGATGCATGGAAGCATTCTGACTTCCCGTGTCGCAACTATGTCCTCAACGGTCTGGACAATACCCTGTATAACGTTTATAGTCCGCTGAAAATGGCTAAAGAGTTATGGGATAGTCTGGACAAGAAATACAAAACAGAAGATGCTGGATTGAAGAAATTCATTGTCGGCAAATTTCTAGATTTTAAGATGGTCGATTCTAAAACTGTCTTAAGTCAAATTCAAGAGCTTCAAGTGATCATGCAAGATATTCATGTTGAATGAATGACACTAAGTGAATCATTTCAAGTGGCTGTCTTTATTCAAAAATTGTCACCGTCTTGGAGAGATTTCAAAAATTATCTCAAACACAAGAGAAATGAGTTATCACTTGAAAACTTGATTGTTTGATTGAGGATTGAGGAAGACAATAGGCTTTCTGAGAAGAAAGTTGGTAAAAATCTGGAGGTCTCATGGGCCAATGTTGTTGAAGAAGGGACAAAACCCAACAAGGAGAGGAAAATGCCTAGCAAGTCTGGAGAGAGATTCACCCAAGGCCTGATGAAGTTTGTTGGCAAATGCTTCAACCGTGAAGTTTGTTGGCAAATGCTTCAACCATGAAAAGTTTGGACATCGAGCCAAAGACTACAGAGTCAAGAAAAGACAGAAAACTCAGGCCAACATAGTGGAACAGATTTTCAATGGTGTTGATGATATCAATCTTACTACCATGATATCTGAGTGCAACATGGTGGGAAATCCTAAGGAGTGGTGGATTGATACTGGAGAAACTCGTCATATCTGTGCAAACAGATCGATGTTCTCATCTTATACTACTGTAGGGGTGATGAAAAACTCTATATGGATAATTCATCGACCTCTAAGGTTGAAGGTGTTGGAAAGATTGCTATGAAGATGACATCTGAAAAAATCGTGACACTAAATAATGTTCTGCATGCGCCAGATGTTCGCAAGAATTTAATGTCTAGATCTCTCCTTAGCAAGAATGGCTTCAAGTTGGTGTTTGTATCTGACAAGTTTGTACTCCCCAAAAATGAAATGTATGTAGGAAAGATTACCTGAGTGATGGTTTGTTCAAGATGAATGTAATGACTGTTGTAACCAAGGATGATATGAATAAAGCTGCTTCTACTTATATGCTTGATCTCTTGATATTTGGCATGCTAGACTAGGACATGTTAATTATAAGTTGATAAAGAAATTAATGAATATAAGATTATTGCCGAAATTTGACTGTCCAAGTGAAAAATGCCAAGTGTGTGTTGAATGTAAGTGCTCTAAGCCTCCTTTTCATTCTGTAGATAATAGAATAACAGAACCTTTAGATTTAATGCACATAGACATTTGTGATATGAAAGCAATACCTTCCAGAGGTGGTAAGAAGTAATTTATCACATTTATAGATGATTGTTCGAGGTATTGTTATATCTATTTACTAAGTAGTAAAGATGAAGCTGTGAATGCTTTTAGAACTTATCAGTCTAAAGTTGAAAATCAATTAAATAAGAAAATAAAAGTAATAAGAAGTGATAGAGGATGTGAATATGAATTTCATTTTGAGGAAATTTATTTTGAGTTTGGTATTATTCACCAAATCACCGTTGCTCATACACCACAATCGAATGGTGTGGTGGAAAGGAAAAATCGATCTTTAAAGGAAACAATAAATGCGTTGTTGAATAGTTATGGTTTATCACAAAATTTATGGGGGGAAGCTGTCTTAAAGGCAAACTTTATTTTAAATAGAGTACCCCACAAAAATACACAACACACTCCCTATGAGAAGTAGAAAGGAAAAATGCCTAATTTGAAATATCTCGAAGTGTGGTGGTATTTGGTTAAGGTTGCGGTTCCTAAACCTAAAAAAGTTAAGATATGACCAAAAACCGTTGATTGTGTCTTTATTGGATATGCTCTTAATAGTAATGCATATTCTTGTTCATAAGTCTGAGATCCCAGATATAAATGTTAATACGATTATTGAGTCAAGGGACGCTTCGTTCTTTGATAATATATTTCCGTATAACATAGCATATGAGCCAATTGATAATGATAAAAGGCCCCGAGATGGTACATCTAGAAGTGATCCAATAGATGATGAACATAGATGTAGTAAAAGACAAAGGACTTTTACATCTTTTGGACACAATTTTCTAACATATTTATTAGAGAATGAGCCTCGGACATTTAAGAAAGCTATGACATCCCCAGAAGCCCCGCTCTAAAAAGAAGCTATCAATAGTGATTGAATCCATCATGTCTAACAATACTTGAGAATTAGTTGACCTTCAACCTGGTAATAAGCCACTACAATGTAAGTGGATATTTAAGAGGAAAATGAAATTAGATGGTACTATTGATAAGTATAAGGCTAGACTTGTAGTAAAAGGCTACGGGCAACGAGAAGGTGTTGATTATTTCGACACTTGTTCACCTGTCATGAGAATTGTATCTATACGGTTGTTAATTGCTATAGCATCGATGTATAGACTTGAAATCCATCAAATGGATGTTAACATAGCTTTTCTAAATGGGGATTTGGAAGAAGATATATATTTGGAACAACTTGAATGGTTTATTGTTCCAGGACAAGAGAGGAAAATATGCCAGCTTATCAAGTCACTCTACGGCTTGAAGCAAACACCAAAACAATGGCATACTAAATTTGACCAAATCATGTTGACGAATGATTTCAAGATTAACGAGTGCAATAAATGTGTATATGTTAAGAACACTCATAATAGCTTTGCCATTTTATGCTTGTATGTAGATGATATGGTTATAATGGGAAGCAATAGTGAGGTTGTCAAGACAACCAAATGCATGCTCAAAAGTAAATTTGATATGAAAGACATGGGGGTCGTAGATGTTATTTTAAGAATTAAAATACGTAAAACATCTGAAGGATTATCTCTATCGCAATCCCATTACATTGAGTAATGGGATTGCACCAGTAAGTATCCCAATAGATGTTAATTTACTTCTTTCAAAGAATACTGGTGAAAGCAAGGCTCAAAATGTGTATGCTAGTATACTAGGCAGCTTAATGTATGTCATGAACTGTACTAGACCAGACATAGCTTGTGCGGTAAGCAAGCTAAGTCGATTTACAATTAGTCCAAAAAAAATCACTAGAAAGCTATGAAAATGTGTGTTTGGCTACTTGAAGCATACTCAAGACTATGCTTTGCATTACACAGAATATCCAGCGGTACTTGAAGGATATTGTGGTGCAAATTGGATAACCGGTACAAAAGACAGAAAATCAATAAGTGGATATGTGTTCACACTTGGTGGGGGAGCAGTGTCTTGGAAATCATCCAAACAAACTTGTATAGCAAGATCTACTATGGAATCAGAATTTATTGCTTTGGATAAGGCCGGTGAAGAAGCGGAGTGGCTTCGAAATTTCTTGGAAGATATTCCAAATTGGCCTAAACTAGTGCCAGCTGTATGTATTCATTGTGATAGTCAAGCGGTAATAGGAAAGGAAAGAAATGTCATGTATAACGGTAAGTCTCGACATATACATCGAAAACATGATACTGTAAGACAATTTCTTTCTAGTAGAATTATCACAATTGACTATGTGAAGTCAAAAGATAAGGTTGCAAATCCACCAACAAAAGGCCTAACTAGAGAGTTGGTTGTGAAAACATCATGGGGAATGGGTTTAAAGGCCTATAAATAAGTCATCATAGCGGAAACTCTACCTAGTTGACTGGAGATCCCAAGATCTAAGTTCAAAAGGACAGCCAAGTTATGAAGGCAGTGTAGAATACTGTAAATTCTTATTCTCGGATGAAAACAGTATTGACATGTGGAGGTTAAGCGAAAGCTTTTAATGATTCTGAATTAAGTATGTAATATACCGCACCTTCAGAAATCACCTATGTGAGTGTGAAGTGAAAGCCGCTTCTGAGAGAATTGAAAAGGTCAAATTCTTTAGAGCACTCATGAGACCAGGCGGTGTTCAAGGCTAAAATGAGCACAACAGTGAGAACCAACTTTGTTCGAGAGATAGTTGTGTGATTTCTATTGTCTAGGCTTATACCAAAGGTCGACAGTTCAAAGGCATCAAGTCTACTGGTTGACCGAATAAGTCCGATAAGTCTCACTAGGGAAAGTTCAAAATCTTAGACCACTTATCTTAATGCAACGTTCTCTCATGAAATAGTCGCACATTGCATCTCATGCATAGATGAAGAGTCATGATATCTAAACATCTCATTCATGTGGGGGATTGTTGGGATTTTGTTATAAAATCCCATAAGAAGTGAATGAGAAAAGAAGGATGGAGAGTCCTACATAGAAAAAAGAGTAGATGGTGGATGTGTTTAAATATTATAACTTTACAAATAGGTTTGGGCCCTAAGGGGCACTGCACTTTTGTGAATGGGGGAGGACCTAGGCAAAGTTAGGTCGGGTTACGCGCGCCACCACCGCCCGCCCGCCCACCTGCCGGTTCCGCTCGGTTCGGGCCTGGGTCCGCACGTTTATTTATTTTTACACCATTTTTTATTTTTTTAAATTGAAGGGACACAACTTGAATAGACATATCCAAAAATTTATAAACATTCGTTTTCTTTCGAATAGATATGTCTGTTCAGCGTTGAGCGAACATGAAAGTTCGTCGAACATACATGTTCATTTGGATTAAAGCGAATGAACATGTTTGTTCGAACAAGTTCAACCGTCGAATATACATGTTCGTTTGGAATAAAGCGAACGAACATGTTTGTTCGAAACAGAACTCTGTTCGATTCGCATTCCTTCATATCACGCCCCGCACCTCGGGCACGGGGGCATGACTCCCTGCGAGCAAACTCTCGAGTCCCATGATTCACTTACCGAGAGATGCATAATATAAAGAAACATGCGGAACCAATAACATACATTCCTCCGTACAAAATCCATAGGAAACCTGGGTAACGAGAACATCGCATAAATATATGTGCATCAAAGTTCTTACAAAAGTGCAGGTGAGTTAATCCTGCTAATAGATCAGGGTAGTGGGACTGAACCAAAAGACAACAATATCAAACACTTTACCACATATTTCGCTACGTCCACTATTTTCCCGTTCCATCAATAGTCCTGACGTAAGTTCTGGTACGTCTTCGTGCTACCTGGATGGATACTGTAGTTGCTTCTGTGAGCCTTCGATAAAATCTTTTCTCTGAGCTCTTCATCCTTTGGTACGCATAAACGTCCTCGAAATGTCAAAATTCCATCCTCTAACACTTGGAATTCTGGTTTCCTTTTCGTTGCGTCAATTTCGAGGATTTTCTGGATTTCTAGGTCCGTAGGCTGTAAGGCCTTTATCCTTTCTTGGATCTCAGGTTCTATTCTCAGGGTAGCTACTAAACTGGATAATTGACAGACTTTCAATATGAATTCAGAATCCTTCAAATTTTCGAATAACGACCATCCTTTAACCAATAGACAAGCGATACTTGATTTCCGATTGAGCGCATCCGCGACTCTGTTCGCTTTCCCAGGGTGATATAGAATGTCGCAGTCATAATCCTTAAACAATTCCATCCATCGATGTTGTCTCATGTTCAATTCTTTTTGGGAAATGAGATACTTCAGGCTCTAGTGGTCCATATAAATCTGGAACTTCTCGCCACACAAATAATGCCTCTAGATCTTCAAAGCAAAGATGATTGCAGCCAATTCCAAATCATGAGTTGAGTAGTTCATTTCATGCGGCCTCAGTTGTTGTATTGCGTAAGCAACCACTCTTCCATGTTGTATTAGTATGCAACCCAATCCTTTAGAGAAGCATCGCTGTATATCTCATAGCCTCCAGGTCCTGATGGATCAGCGCGGTCGTTAACCGATATTTAAGCTCTTGAAAGCTCCTTTCACATTTATCTGTCCACTCAAACTTCATTTCCTTCTTAGTCAACCTCGTCAATGGGATGGCTATGGATGAGAACTTCTCCATAAAACGTCTGTAATACCCTGCCAATCCTAGGAAACTCCAGACTTCCGTTACTGTAGTAGGTCTAGGCCAATTCATAACGGCTTCGATCTTCGCAGGATCTACAGCAATCCTTCTCCAGATACCACATGACCAAGAAATGCTATCGTAATCAGCCAAAACTCGCATTTGCTAAACTTAGCGTAAAGCGAGTGCTCTCTCAAGGTCTGTAAGATAATTCTCAAATGCTCCACATGCTCTTCGTTACTTATTGAGTAAATCAAAATGTCATCGATAAATACTATCACAAATCTATCCAAGAATTCTTTGAATACCCGATGCATTAGATCCATAAATGCAGCTGGAGCATTGGTCAATCCAAAAGGCATCACAGTGAACTCTTAATGACCATACCTTGTCCTAAAAGCGGTCTTAGGTATATCCTCCTTCTTAATCCTCAACTGATGATACCTGATCCTCAGATCTATCTTAGAGAACACTGAAACTCCTTGCAATTGATCGAATAAATCATCAATCCTTGGCAGTGGATACTTATTCTTCACCGTTACTTGATTCAACTGCCTATAGTCAATGCATAAACGTAAAGACCCATCCTTTTTCCTCACAAACAACACCGGCGCTCCCCACGGTGAAGCACTCGGTCGAATAAATCCTTTATCCAGTAATTCTTGCATTTGCACCTTTAACTCCTTCAGTTCCGATAAGGACATCCGATAGGGTGCCTTCGAGATCGGCTCCGTTCCGGGAGCTAACTCAATTACGAATTCTATTTCTCACTTTAGTAGCAACCCTGGTAACTCTTGGAGAAAGACGTTAGAAAACTCACACACTACCGGAATACAATCTAATTTAGGCTCCACGGCAGTCGTATCCATAACTGCGACTAGGTAAGCCTGACATCCTTCAGTTATCAGTTTTGTCGCTTCAAGAGATGAGACTAAATGAATTGAGGTTACTCCTCAACTTCCCACAAATTCAAACTTAGGGTGACCATCTGGATAAAAACAGATTATCTTACTACCACAATCAACTACTGCTATTTGTTTACCCAACCAATCCATTCCTATGATCACATCAAAGTCATAAATGGGTAACACAGCCAAGTCTATATACTCTCTTCACTGCCGCTAATTTCGATTTTACAATCAGCACAGCCCAACGAAACCAACACATTATCTTTCAAAGGGGTAGCAACATGCAGAATCACACCCAACGGTTCCAACTCCATATCAACCAGATCAATAAATCGAGCAGACATAAACGAGTGTGATACACTAGAATCAAACAAAGGATAAGCGGCTTGGTCACATAAATAAACCGTACCTGCGATCACGTCCGACGCTGCTTTTGCTTCCCTACGTGCCACAGCATAGACTCTTCCCTAAGTTGGGGGTCGGTTCTGATCATTTTGTGGAGTGGCAGTTGACGGTACTGCCTGTAGTCGTTGCCCTTGAGGTCCAGCCACTAGAGCTTGATTTGGGCAAGTTCTCATCTGATGGCTCATCTGACCCCATTTGAAGCACGCTCCGGTCCTTGCCGAACAAGGTCTGTTACCATGCCTTCTGCCACAGAGATGGCAATTCCAGTTTGCTGGGTTTGGCGGCTTCACTGTATTCTTTCTTACTGGAGGGACGAAGCATCTATTGCCAGCCATAAGTCTTTTACCCATCTGGCGATTGTCTCAAAATGAGCTGAACCGCAATCCAGATGCGGCATTTCTCTCTTTTAGGTCAAGGTAGTGGGACTGAAACAAAAGACAACTATATCAAAGTCCCAAAAGAAACTGACCAACGAGGTCATCAAAAAGTAGCCAAGTAAAAGTAGGAAACTCCTAGGTCGAACTGCCGGAATCATCGGTCTTCTCAGGGTCCTCAGTAGGCTCATAGTCTAAGAAAGTCTCGAACGCACCTCAACGGAATCCTCCATCGTGGTATCCTCCAGCTCGTCCTCTGATGCCTCATTCACAATTACCTCCTCGGTGTCCTTCAATGTTGTCTTCTCAGGCATGTTTCTTGAACCAGCAACGGACACATCTACTTCTATGGAATCCCGAGTGGGATGACACCAACTAGGGATAGCCCCGCGAGGTACCTCTGAGGTCTTCAACGGACTAGTGGTAACCTCGCCTACTCTTCGGAACTATACTTCGAACTTATGCGGTTTCCTGTCTTTACCGCCATTGCCGACCCAAACCACTGTACATTTTCTAACATACACAGTCCCCCTATCGTCCGTGAACTCATCAAAATATGCTGTCATCTCCTTGGAATCACCTAGTCGAGTCGGCAGCATCCTCAAGACTTAGGGTCTGAAAATATGGTCCAATAACGGGGCGAGATTGACATCTCAATAAGATATGTCTTAATCCTAGGTCAGGCCGATAGTACACTCAGATGAATGCAATCATGAACAAGAATACACAGACAACAACATACGGCACTCAGTAGTCATAAAGACCCCACAAGATGCAAGCGACTGTCAATCAAGCAATCATGGCATCATAACTTTATAATCAAGCTAGGTAGGAGATACTAAGTCAAGCCACAGATTCCACCATTCAGAACTATCTCATGAATCACACCCACGTTTAAAACGCCTCAAGCTCGGTCCGCATAATTACGCCTCAGACCATCCAATTGACAAACCCGCGTAAACTCATCAGGTTTTTAATTTTATTCCAAGCCTGTGTCGACACATATCAAATCTCGTCCCGCGTCTCAACGCATCGGGACATTGGTCATTTCAACCACGCGTCTTAACGCATCAAGGCACAATTCAACACGACCCCGCATCTCAAAGCTTCAAGGTACCATAAGTTTCTCAAACATGCCAAATATTCATTTCAATTCGAGACTTCATGATCAAGTACAAGCTCATGCAACAAGCTAAATATCTACGGCATGAGAGACAGTCAAACTCATCACTCAAAGGTGGCAATCAACTCATGGCACAAGCATTCAAGCCATCAACAACTCGCAAGGATGAACATTGATCAATCACACCATAATTCACGAAAACTAACTCAATTCGCACACAATTCATCTAGTCGAATCCAATTCTCCTAGCCAAGATTTAGGAACTCCTTACCTTGTGCTAAAATCAACAATAATCCTCTTCCAAGCACCTCAAGCACTTGGCCCCAATCAATCCAAAACAGGGCAGCTCGCACCTAATAAAATTCAATCCAATTCATCAATTTTTCTTCGCCCAATCATCAAACCACTAAGCATAAACCTTCTTGACATATCAATTGATACCCTCATATGCCTTAATGACGAAATTAGAGCTCAATAATACCCCTAACAGTCCCTACGTTCTCGATTTGCACAGAACCTAAACAGGGCATTTTCGGTTCTGTGCGTACCTCCCTCAATCGGTCCATAAACTATCCTTAATCTCCAATTTATCAACTAAGTTACTTGCTAACACATAGTACTACAAGTTAGAGAGCTTCACCGACGGTTTGAAGTCAAGGCGACGCCGAATGGTTCATGAACAGGTTCGGTTTCTCAGAGTCCTCACCGGGTCAGAATTTGTCATTCAAACACAACACCATTTCGGCATCAAAACTCCATCAAATTCATCCAAACTTTTTACCACAACTCAGTATACATGTGCTCTAGACATCTACAAAAATTGGCCTAAAGTTTGAGACAAATCGAAGTCATATGAAGCTCAAACGGTGATTTACCTCCAACTGCAACGAATTCCGTCGACTTCCAGGGAAACGGCTGGTCGGAACTCCTCAGGGGGTCAAACGCCAAACTACCACTTGGAGGTGGTCGGCAAGAAGTGGGGCTAGATGTTGGTGGTCGGCTCGAGTCTAAACGGCGGTTGGAAGTAGAGCTCGACGACGACGACGGAGGGGGTCTGGTCTAGTCGGGCTGTGGCAGTTACGGTTTGAGGAAGAAGAAGAAGATGAACTGGAGATGGCTATGGTGATGGAGGTTCGGCTGAAGGAGAGATTGAGAGGAGTGTATACACAAAATGGCTTGGTCAAACAAGTGAGAATGGTAGGTTAAAAGTGCTTAATAAATGCCAATTGGACATCGTTTGACACTTGTCCACATATCCATCAATTTTTCATCCAATGGCTGATATTTCTCCAAATTTTTGACAGTTATAGGGGTGTATCAAAGATCAAAATGCCCTTATTCCATTTATTAAGGCAATGCCAATACTTGAGGGGCAAAATGGTAATTTCACTCTCGTCGTCCAGAATGTTCAATTCAAATTTTCTTCGATGAGGCGACGTCCAATCCAATTATAATGTTGGGATTCTTGATTTTTTATTTTCTAATTTCGAGACTCGTCTCTGAATCATTTCTCTATCAAATGTGATTTCAGACTATCCCGAACCGATGGGTGGTTTTTGCAGACATTACGCGTATCGACTCTGTGATTCTCATCACACTTAGGACTCGTCAGTTCATGGCGACTTTGGTTGTCATATAATTGCAAGAGTTTATTTACTAGTTTCGATGGTCTCGATCGTCATCGTTTGATTTAGGCAAATTTTGCAAATTATACATTGATTAAGTGGCATCACCCGCGCTCCAATCGTATAACGCTAGCAATGTATCCCATAATCATTTTTAAATCGAACTTTAATGGCTCTAAATACTCCCTCGGCAACTCTTTTGGTCAAAGCGCCATTTCCTTTTTGAGTTCCCTAGGTGCACGTACCTTGTCTCGCGTTAGCCTTTTCCTTTTGGTCAGTTAACTCGAGATTGATCAGATCCGAGCGAGATATGAATGAAATACATCCTTAGATACATTCTCATCAATAGGTCTCGAAATGACAGGAAAATCGGAATGTCATACTTCGTCAACAGAAATGTTCGACTTTGCAATTCTTTATTATCTATAAATACAAATTTCGATCGTCAGTTTTCTACTACTGAAATTTTTGTGTTCTACCACTTATTACTTATCTTCATCATTTCCGCGATTGTTCTGCAAAGTTACGTTCGTCGGAGTCCTTTGAAGAAGTACCGCTTCAGAGGAACGCTATCCGTTCTATCTTGGGAAACAATTGTCCAAGATTCTTGGGTAATGATTGAGGGGGCAAATTTGTCTTAAGGACACAGCGTCATTTCGTTGGGTTTGGATCAACATTCTACTTACTCGTTTGCATTGGCTGCAGGTTAGTTTTTCAATTACAATTCTGATTATACGAAATTAGGCAATAACAACCCTTCTGTGCTTCAGCCTGGGTTATTTGGTGCCACACCTAAGTTGTTGCTCAGAAACAGATTGATCCCAGAGCCAGCTTTGTGTCGCATCCGCTGAATCAATCCAACTTGCTGTGCAAAGGCCGTTTGACGTGCCGGTAGATCAGAGATACAGCTTCGAAGATGGAGTCCACACGCTGTGGGTGTTCGACACCGACAAGCCTCACACTCCCACAAGCGCAACCAAGCCGCGCACTGAAATTCGTACCAATGTAAGATAACTTCATTGCTAGATAAGTTCATCTTCATTCTATCCAATCAAATGACGTGCTATGTAATTACACTGGTAGAAAGATACTACTGGATGAAGTACGAGTGGTCTCACGCAAGTGAGAACCATGATCTTCGTCGAAAGCTCATCAGATTGGAATTAATCCATGTGATCTGAGGACTTATCAAATAGTCTATCTTAGTATTCCGTGATTTAATTTTGAATTCTTTCACCAACCGCTAAACAGGGACTTGACTATTCCTCCGGAGTGTGGCAATTTGATGGGCAAGGACTGCATCATGCAAGTAGTCGGGGCCGTTGGTCAAGCCACGACCGCGGTGCTCTGGGTCTATAACGGCACCCTGTACTACTACAGAAGCCAACCCTTGGCCGAGGACATCTACGACAAATGATACACGATGCCGACGCCTCCAAGGTGATGATTTACATTGATGGCCAACTCAGGTATGAGGCTCACGGCCACGGCAGGGCTTCGCACTATTTCAAGTTTGGGGTTTATACTCAAGATGATTCCTCTCATCGCATGGAGTCACGTTGGAAGGATGTTAAGGTTCTCAAGATGGTCATGTTCTGAGAAAGAGGAATTAAAATGGTTAAATCGTATAGCAAACTTCGCTTGCTTGCTTTGTAACATGCAATACGTGTAATCTATACAGACACGAGGATAATTTAATTGGCTTATTTAACTTTGTACGACCACATGACTCTTCGTTTTTCTCATGCGACTCAGAGATCAGGAGGTGGCACTGCGCCTGACCTCCTGCTACGTATAAATTCGTCAAGCACGAGAACGAGCGAGAACAAATTAACCATCGAATCCATATGGAGCAGACAGTGAATCGAATAGAGATTGTTAAGTCGATGCCGGTCGTGCAAAGAGCAAGAAGACTCACTAAATCTTAGCATGTAAGGATGGACTAGATTGAGATTTTGTGCTTCGACAAGAAAAAATCTAGAAGAGCAGTTGTATGACCTGCGAGGAAAGAGAATACAGGATGGTTGTAAGCCGCGGTTTTGAAAGGATTTTTGGAAAGGGATTTTCTTGGCCGATGAAAAGCATGGATTATTGGATTATTTGGATGATAAAAAAAAACGTTTTCCGTACTTTACCAAAAAAAAAACATTTTCCGTACGTGTCAAAGTCAATGGAGAACCTCCAGAATGCTTCCAATCGACAGAGAGAATAAGGCAATTTGTAATGCGATCCATGAGCTTTAACTCAATGTGCAATGTCATTCTTGAGTTTTAAATTTGCTCAATGCAGTCTTTGAACTTTGAAGAACAATATTTGGCTCTGCATTAATAATATGTCTCATTATAGTTATAATCGTTCTTATTTTGCTTATATACAATACAAGTGCTAATCTTAACATCCCAATAAATTAAAATCTCAACAAATCAGGATCCCAATAAATCAATATCCCAATAAATAAGGAAAACTCCTATACAAATTGTAACTAAGGAAAAAAAAAACTCCATAATTTGCAGGAAATACAGGTCATGCCAATACTCCCCCTCAAGTGAGTGAGAATATGTCTTCAATACCTATCTTGATGAGTGAGCACTGTAAAACTCTACTTGACAGAGCTTTAGTCAATGTATCAGCCAATTGATCTTCAGATTTGACAGAAGGCAACTGAATTACATTAGCATCCAAATTCTCATTGACAAAGTGTCTATCAATCTCGATATGTTTGGTTCAATCATGCTAAACTAGGTTGTGAAAAATAGTTATGGCGACTTTATTATCACAAAATAACTTCATCCCAAATCTATTGAATACCTAAACTCGAAAAACAGCTTATTAAGCCACAATGCCTCACACAACCCCTCCTCTACTCCTCTGAATTCTATCTCGGTACTAGACAAGGCTACAACTTTCTCCTCCATGTAATCAAATTACCTCCTACAAATGTGAGATAACTTAACGTCGACCTTTTATCTGTTGCATTCCCTACCCATTCCGCATCCGTATATCCTTCCACTGCAAGATGACCATTCTTTGTAAACGTAATCCCTCTCCCTAGAGACAATTTTAGATATCGAAGGATACAATATACTGCATTTATATGTTCATCAGTAGGAGCATGCATAATGTCACGCCTTGCTCATCTTACGAGTGTGCTTATCCGTTCATGCCGTAAATTCTTTCCCGGGATACCCTTCTTTACGGCGATAAATAAAGGAGACTCGCATGCGGAAGAGTGAAAGAAAAATAAATACATAATTCCATGCAAGGTAATGCCAACCAAACAAAGAATGAGACACGGGACAAAGGAAAGAGTGATTTACATATCAAGAGGACGAGTTTATACAAACGAGGCTAGGGACTAGCTAATACTACTAGCTAAGGTAAAGACAACAACTAAGCCCCACCAAAAGATCGTCACCACTAAAAGACAACCCCAACGGTCGGGTGATCTCGAGCCCACTAAGTGGTACTGGTATCATTGGCTCGACTCAGGTCCTCTGCGGGATTATAATCCGAGAAAGTTTCTGATCGAACGTCTATGGTGTTCTCTTCCACTTCATCCACCGAGTCAGAAATCTCGATCACCCCGATGCTCTCCTCTCTAACCGGGGCTCCCTTTGGAATGTTCCTCGAGCTTACCACGGAACCCTCTACCTCGATCTCATCACGAGAAGGATGGCACCATGATGTAACTACACGTCTTGGAACCTCGTGAGCCTTTAATGGACCGGTGGTACCTTCCCCAAATCTCTTGAACCAGGCCTCGAAGCGATGTGACTTCCAGTCTTCCTCTCCCTCATCAACCCATACTACCGTACTTTTCCTAACATAAATTGTACATCGTCTATCTGGAAACTCGTCAAAATAGGCCGTCATCTTCTTCCTAGGCGCATAGGCAGCATACTCATAGTTTGGGATCTGGAAAGAAAAAGGATCCCATGACGGAGTGAGACTTATGTCTCAGCAAGCTAGCCTAATCTTAAATTAGACCCTCAGTCATACCAGCTAGTACAGTCATAACAACAACAAACATTTAGTAGCATAAGGACATGTATCGTTTATACGAAATCATCATAACATGCAATTTACGAAGAAATTGACATATAAGACCAGATACAAAGAAAGTGACACTAGCTTCCGTACTAGCCAAGAATCATAGCAATACCATAGGAAGTAATAATAAATTCAATTCTCAATCCACAACTTAATGGAATATCATGACAAATAAACCCGCGTCAAGGCACATCGGGTTTACTTATCAATTTCCAACTCATGTCAACATGTACAATTCCTTATCCTGCGTTAGGACGCATCAGGATATCATTCAATCACAACCCCGCGTTAAGACGCCTTAGGGTATTCTTAGGATGCAATCCCGCGTTAAAACGCCTCAGGATATGCTCACAATACGATCCCACGTTCAGACGCCTCAAGATACCATAGGCCTCATGTCACGCCCCGTGCCCTAGGCACGACCTCGCGACTCCCTGCAAGCATAAACTCTTCTCTCTTTGTCCTAGGATTTTCATAGGTCAAGAGATATAACACATAGAAAGCACGCGGGAGCGATAATAAATAAACTCCTCCGTACAATAATAAAAAGGGACCTGGGTAATGAGGATACTAAATGATGCATAAGTTCCTAAACGTTCATACAAGAGCATGGCAAACTAGACCTCCTAGTCAAAAGGGGTGATAGGGTAAGTACAAAAGAGGGCCATCATCATCTCAAAAAGAAACGGACATCAAGGTCACCATCAAAATATTAGACGAGAAACATAAACTCCTATGTCGAGTTACTGGAGTCGTCAGTCTCCTCCTCAGCCTCCTTAGTGGGCTCGTACTTCGAGAAGGTCTCCGAGCAAACCTCCACGGTGTCCCCCATTGTCTCGTCAACTGATGGCTCCACCTAATCATCCTCGGTGGCCTCGATCACTATAACCTCATCGGTGTCCTCCAAGGTCGGGGTCCTCTCAGGACCACTCCTCTAGCCAGCGAATGACCCCTCGGCCTCCACTGAATCCCGAGTAGGATGGCACCAACTAGGGATCACCCCACGGGATACCTCAGTGGGCTTCAGTGGCCCCGTGGAAACGTCCCCTATCTTCTTGAACAAGGCCTCATATTTATGAGGTTTCTAGCTACTGCCACCCTCATCTATCCAGACGATCGTGCACTTCCCTAACATAAACGATCCCCTGTCAGTCAGGGAACTCCTCAAAATATGCTGACATCTTCATTAGATCATCAAACTTGATTAGCCACATTCTCAAGGCCTAGGATCTAAAAAAAAAAAAATAGGGTCCCACAACGGGGTGAGATTTACATCTCAATAAGTTAGGTCCTAGCCCTAAGTTAGGTTGACCGTACACTCAGGCAAATGTAACCACAACCAATTGTATAAATAATCACATGAGGCACTCAACTGTCAATAAATAACATACGAATGTCAAGCATGCAGTCGTGGCGTCATTCCACATCATTAGAATTAAGTACATATTGCCATGCCAAGTCACACCTCACACTCTTCCAGTCTGCCTCACTTTCATGCCCGCAATTAGAACGCCTCAAGCTCGGTCCGCATAAAAGCATCAGACCGTCTCATTGACAAATCATCGTAAACGCATCAGGTTTTCAATCTTAATCCAGGTCTATGTCGACACATCTCAACTCCATCCCGCATTTCAACGCATCAGGACCATGGCCTTCTCAACCCCGCGTCTCGTACGCCTCAGGGTGCCATTCAATTCAAACCCCGCGCCTCAGCGCCTCAGGGTATCCATGCACACAACCCCGCGTCTCAATGCATTAGGGTGTCACAACTTCTCAAACATGCCATAAGTTCATTTCATTTCATAACACACGTTCGAATGCAAACTCATGCGACGAACGACACATCCATGCATGCAAGACAATTAAATTTAACATACAAATGCAACAATCAATTTATGGCACAAGCATTTTCAAAAAATCAAATCCTCTATATCTTTCTAGGACGTACATTAGATAATCACCTTATGAACCTCCAAGAATCGATCAATTCGCACACAATTCGCCCAATCGAGTCCAATCCTCCAATCAAAGATTTAGAATCCCCTTACCTTGTGCTAAAACCAACAAAAATCTCTTCCCAAGCACTCCAAGGATTTGGTCCAAATAGCTCAAGAGCAACTTAGCCGCGCAACCTAAGGAAATTCCTCCAATCGTCAATTTTCCTTGCCCAATTCATCAATCCATGAAACATGAACCTCATGGACCTATCTATTAACATTCTAATACGTCTCAACAATGAATTTGGAACCCATTTCCATCACCAACAGCCTCCCATAGAATCGATATGCACAGAATCGAAACAGGGCATTTTCGATTTTGTACATATCCCAACTAATCAGCCCTTAAACTAACTTAAATCCTCAATTTAATCACTAATCTACTTGCTAACATGTAGTTCTAAGGGTTGGGAAGCTTCACCAAAAATTTGAAGCCAAGGCGATGCCGGAAAGTCCTTGAACGGCGCCGGTTCCTCCGGGTCTTCAACTGGTTAGTTCTGGTCTTTCAAACACAAGACTCATTTGGGGTTAAAACTCCATCAAATCCCTCCAAACTTTTTACCACAGCTTAATATACAAGTCTCCTAGATGTCCACAAAATTTGGTCAAAAAATTCAAAGGTTTCGGGGTTCTACGAAGCCTAAACTGTGGCTTACCTCCAGCTGCGATGGTTTCTGTCGACTTTCGGGAGATTGGCCGGCCGGAGCTCCTCACTGAGTCAAATGGCTTGCTTCCACTTGGAGAACGTCTGCAAAAGGATGAGGAAGGGGCTGGTGGTCAGGTCGAGTCCAGGAGTGGCCGGAGGCGGCGGTCGATGGCGGCGAACGACGGTGGTAGAATCGATCGGGCGGCAGGCTTCTTGGCAGCAAAGAAGAAGAAGAAGAAGAAGAAGAAGAAAATGATAGAGGGAAAATGGGGGTTTCGGCCGAGAGAGAGAGAGGGTGAGGTTTATACTTCAATTTCAAGAGTCAACTTAGTTAAATGGTAGGTTAAAAGGTGACTCTATCACATCATAGCTTAATCCTTTGACACTTGTCCATGTGTCAATCAATTGCTCATCCAATGGCTCTCATTTTCTTCAATTTTTGGCAGCCTTGGGGTGTGGTTAATGATCAAAATGCCCTCATCCAATTATATTGGTAAGGTTAGGGCTTAAGGGGCAAAATGATAGTTTTACCTCCAACGTCTGGAACGTCGTTTTTTTAATCCCAATTTTCTTCAATAAGGCAACGGCCAATCCAATTATAATGTTGGAATTCTTGATTCTCCATTTTCTAATTTCGAGACTCGTTTCTGAATCATTTCTCTATCAGACGTGGTTCCGGCCTATCTCGAACTGACGGGTGGCTTTTGCGGACATTACGCGTATTGACCCTGTGAATCATGTCCCAATTAGGGCTCGTCAATTCATGGCGACTTTGGTTGTCATGTAATTGCGATGGTCTATTACTAATTTCGATGGTCTCGATCGTCACTACTCGATTTAGGAAAATTTTACAAATTATATATTGGTTAAGCGGCACCACCCGCGCTCCAATCATATAACGCTAGCAATGCATTCTTTAATTGTTCTTAGATCGGCCTTTTTATGGCTCTAAATGTCCCCTCGACAATCCTTATGGTCAAAGTGTCATTTCCTATTCGAATTTCCTAGGTCCACGTATCTTGTCTCGCTTTAGCCTTTCCCTCTTGGCCAGTCAACTCAAGATTGATCAGATCCGAGCGAGATATGATTGAAATACATCGTTAGATACTTTCTTATTAACGAGTCTTGAAATGACAAGAAAATAAAAATGTCACACCTCAACAAATATCTCAAGTCAAGAAATGTCTCAACTATCATTTAATCACATTCTCATCATAAGAATTTCATAAAGTCGATCACAAACCAAATCCTTGTTGAAATGATCGAATTTCGTCACAAAAGTAACTCGAGAGTCGAGTAACCCATGGCCACATAATCAAGCAAAACTTGCCAACAAGCATATCACCAATTCAGTCAAAGGAAATACTATTTTAGTAGCAAGCGAGTACTCATGACCCATTCCTCAATAATTCCATTCAATTTCCACTCAACCAAGCATAACAATATCGTCAACTCATCGATCCTGCAATAAAATCGTCCAATTGCATCCCAAGGTTCTAATATAGGTTTAGTGGTCGCTTACCTTCGCTTAAGTTAGCAATTCTCGCTAAAATTTCCTCGTCAAGTTCGGCTTCAAGTCGACTTCTCCGTTGTCCAAAACAGGGCAGCAAAACGATTTAGGAACTATCCATCGTTACAATCAATTTATCCAATTTAGCCCCAATTTCATCAATCGTGGACCTCATTAACAATTCAAGAGATATTCTAGTATATCCTAACGACACACGTAAAGCATGGCGACACCATGAACAGCCCCTAACCGAACCGAACGACTCAAATTTAAGACAAAGTAGAAACCGGTTCTGCTCCTTCTTGCTCTAACAATCCACACATCACCCTTAACTCCAATTTTATTCATCAATTCACTTGGAGAAACCTTAATCAACATGTTTTAGAGCCCTATGGAAATTTTCAAAGTCAATAAGCACTCCTAAGGCCTCCAAACAGACCGACTCTTCCCAGTTCACCGACGATCAGAATCTGTCCGGAAATTCAACTCCAATCCAACCATCAAAACCTAATTGAAACTTAACCCAATCAATGGCCCCAACTCAGTGAACATAGTACTACATGTCATGTAACTCCCATAAAAATTTTGGAGTCATTTGAAGTCTCTAAGTGGGCGAACCATAGCCCTCTCTCAGTTAGCTCAAAATCTGTCCAGTTTTCTTCCAAAAAGTTTCATAAATTAACCAGACCTCCAAAAATCACGAAACCAATTGAAGCTTGTCAAGGATAGGTTAAACTAACCTTTGGTGGTCGGCGGCCAACCAAAAGGTCACCAGAGGAGGAGATCGTATAGACCAAACCGGGCAGCAGAAACTGGTCGGCAGGAGTAGTTTTTTGTTCTTGGAGAAATTGCTCAATTAGAAAGGAAGAAGAAGATGGCTCACGAATTTTTGAGGGGATATGACAGATGATATACTCCTAATCACTTTTGATTAGGCTTCTAGAAGGTTTGAGTGAGTGAATGATTAATGACCATCATCCATGCATTGACACTTGTCATAGAGTCAATTATATCAAGACTCCATTGAGTCCATTGACTCCACAGATTTTTTCGGCAGCCTTGGAGAGGAAAGAAATTTATCAAATGACTAAAATGCCCTTCTCAATTCATTAAGGCAAGGTTAACTCTCCAAGAGCAAAATGGTATTTTCACACCTTTCGTCCGAAATTTCGTTTTCCTGATATTTTTCACCCTCGATAAGGTGGCGTCCAATCCATATCAAATGTTGGAATCCCTCATTTCCATTTTCAAATTTCAAGATCCTATCTCATGATCGATTTTCCGTCGATCGGAATTCCAATTTGTCTCGAATTAACGGGTGGCTCTTGGGGACGTTACGCGTATCAACTCTGTGATTCTCATCACATTTAGGATAACTCAAACTATGGTAATTTTGATTGTCATGCAATCGCGAGGGTCTATCGCTAGCCCCGATAGCAACGATCATCACAATTCGATTTAGGAAAATTTTACAAATTATACTTTGGTTAAGCAGTATCACCCGCATTCCAACTATACAACACTAATAATGGTTTCTTTAATCATTTTTAGATCGGCCTTGGCTCTAAATGTTCCCTTGACGATCCTTATGGTCAAAGTGTCGTTTTCTAATCGAGTTTCCCAAGTCCACGTATCTCATCGCCCGTTAGGCTTTTCCTTTCGGTTAATTACTCGAGATTGATCAGATCCAAGCGAGACATAACTGAAATACCTCGATATATATCTTACATTCAAAGGTCTCGAAATGATAAAAAAATTCAGAATGTCACACATAAATTGTCTTACAACACTTACTACATAAGCAATGTTGGGTGAGTGTGAAATAAATAAATTAATCTTCCCACTAACCTTTGATACCTCTCCTTATTAGTCGATACTTGATCAAGAGATTCCCCAAGCTTTTTTGTACCATAGGAGTATCAACGGGCTTACAGTTCAACATTCTCACTTCAGCTAACAAATCAAGTAAATATTATTTTGTTTTTTGTAACAAGAAAATTTCTTCCTTAGACCTAATCACCTCAATACCCAAGAAGTACTTCAGTCCTCCCAAGTTCTTCATCTCAAACTCTTCTACCAAATTCTCTTGAAGTCTCGAAATTTCTTCACTATCATCTCTTGTAATGATCGTATCATCAACATATATGATCAGGGTTGTCACCTTATCTTGGCTTTGCTTCAAAAATAAAGTGTGATCTGAATTGTTTTGGGAAAAACTATACTTCCTCATGGCTGAGCTAAACCGACCAAACCAGGCACGAAGTGACTGTTTCAAACCATATAACGACCTTTTCAATCTACAAACAACACTTTGCTTATCAACACACCCATATCCAAGTGGAATCATAAATCTCTTCCTCTAAATCTCTATGAAGAAATGCATTCTTCACATCAAACTGATGCAATGGCTAATCCAGATTTACGGCAAATGACAGCAAAACCCGCACAATATTCAATTTTGCAACTGAAGAGCAAGTATCCTGATAGTCCACACCATAAGTTTATTATACCCTTTTGCGACCAATTGAGCATTGTACCTGTCAATGGTACCATCTGCCTAGTGCTTAATGGTGAACACCCACGTACATCCCGAGACTTTCTTCCTTTATGGTAATTCTACAAGCCTCCGATTTTGACTTTTCTCTAATGCTTCCCTCCTCCTTCATAGCTTGGACCCACTTTGGATCCTTCGAGGCCTCTTCCACGCCATTCAGAGTTCGAATAGCTAGCACATTTGACACAAAAATCTTACAAATTGCAATAGCTTTCTTATTGACACAAATCGACAATGGGATATTTAGATCTTTGTTCTTCCACATCCGATGAGTACCGACTATGTGGTTTGCCCTGGTTATGCCTGTCAGGGAGTTTATATCTAACAACCATATCAGAATCATCATAAACATCATGATCAGGAAGAGAACTTACCTCAGGATCATTCTCAGGAAAGTGACCGTCTATTGAAGAAGGGACAATTTGCGAAGGAGCAGACTGATCTCACTCATTAGGCGTAGCTATAGGTTGCTGCACATCTCCACTTTCAGTTGAAAAACGATCACCCTCTCCCTCATTTTCTACCATCGCACCATGGCCTAGGTCCTCATCAAAATGCACCATTGAAACTTGTCGTGAGCTGGTTAATAGTCCAACCCCACCCAATCACACCTAAGACTCCACACGCTCTCCCGACTCTACACCCTCCATGTCAATGTCCCTCCAATTTTTCCTTTCATTATAATTCTCCCCTTTAAAGGAACAATGGAGTGGAGAAAAATAGAATTTAGACGACATAAAAGTTACGTCCATGGTAACACATTTCTTTTTGGTTGTTGAATTATAGGAGCAGTACCCCTTTCAGTAAGTTCTATAGCTAATAAATACACATGTACAACACATGGGTCAGATTTGGTACGTTGGTTCTTATGAAGATGGACAAAAGCCACACACCTAAACACCTTAGGAGGTATTGTCAAGACTGAAGAGAGATGCACACACTTGGAAAGAGCTTGTAATGGAGTTTGAAATCACAACACACGAATGGGCATACGATTCATCAAGTGAACATCTGTGACCACCGTTGCATCCTAGAATCTTTTTAGAACATTGTCGCCGACCAAAAGAGCCCTCGTCGTCTCTAGAATGCGGTGATTCGTTTGTTCAGCCACGTTGCTCTATTAAGGGGTTTGAATGCAAGAGGTCTCATGGATGAGACCATATGCTTGAAAGTAAGAGATAAGGAGTTGAATGATATATTTCACGCCATTGTCCCTGTAGAGAGTCTGAATACGAGCTCTAAACTGAGTGGTAACCATTTTATGAAATATGTGGAATATGTTAGGAGCCTTATCCTTATGCTTCATCAGATATAATCATGTCATACGTATGCAGTCATTAACAAAAGTTATAAACCACCTCATTCCAGACATCGTAGTAATTGGAGATGCACCTCGCACATCAAAATGAACCAACAAAAAAGGCTTGTTACTTTTATTAGAACTCAAAGGAAAAGAAACATGATGACTCTTTGCCATAATGCATGTTTCATGTTGAAAAGCAAAATTCGATAAAACATGAAAAAACTCAAGAAACAAATGGTTCAAATATCTAAAGGATGGGTGTCCCAACCAACGGTGCCACAACCAAACATCCTTTTCCTTTCTAATAGACTAACCAGAAGTGTGATACGCACAGCTAGAACTAAGATCATCCTAATGTATAGCCTCTCCCTCTTAGTACCACCCTAGGTCATGGCCACGGGTCGAAATCGGTCAGTTCTGATTAATGAACAGGTGGTTCCAGTTCATGGCCATGGGCGAATCAAAATAGAAACCTTAAGGGGTAGTTCCAGTTTCGATTTTGAACCGGCGATTTCGGGCCGATTTGGCTCGATTTCAGTTCAAAATCGAAAAAGGAACCACCGGTTCCGGTTACGATTTTTGAATTTAAGTTTTAATGAATTACGAAATAAAAGAAAATAATAAATTTGAAATTATGAAATAATAAATTATCAAATATAAATTGTAATGAAATTGTAAATTGTAATTAAATTTGGGGAAAAAAGGACAGGGGAAGGAGTTTGAACTTAATAAATTATCACTAAGAGCCTACATATTTTATTGGGGATAGAAGTTTTTTACATTTGATAACCACATACTAACCTCATCGTCAATTGTCGCTACCCATTTCGATTTCGATAGCGATACCCGTGAGCGGTGGTATCTCCATTGTCGAAGAGTTCGACTTCATTGTTGTGATCTATCTCTTGTTATCGGTATCATCGACACAAACTTGAGCCTCCACTAAATTTGGAGCTAATATTGAATGTCGTTCGTTCAAATACTGCCTCTAGCGCTAAATGCTTGCTCGACATCTACTGTCGAACAAGGGATTGCTAAAACTTATTTTGCAATGAGATAAAGAATTGAGAATTGAGTTGAATGCATTTTCCACCAATCTATAATTGTGTAATCTGTTATGCCTTCGAATTTATCAAACTCAAAAGAAATGGTTAGATAACTCTTTATTTTAGAAATATTTCTTATTTCTCCCTTTTTCCTTTTTGCCTATTCAATAAAAGTTGTTACCCTCTACTAAATTTACTTAGGTCCCCGCTTTATATGTCGCTAGGTTTAGAAAATTCAATATCACCTAAATTATATTTACTGCAAGTTTCATTATATAATTCTGTTATTGCATTTTTAACCATCGTTTTTTACCATTTCAATTAAATGTAAACATTGATAATGCGTATTCAAATAATCACTTAAATCGTCTAATTTGCAACGTGGATAAAAAACACAAGAAACTAAATAAATAATATGAATTTCCCCATAATAATGTAGCAATTTTATTTGCATTTTTACAATAGTGTTTTTAATTTATCATCGTTTTCATTTTCTTCAAAAATTCCAACAATATTAATGCACTCTATTAAAAATAAATGCGTACTAGGATAATAAACACTAGACAAAGTATAAGTTGCATCATTAAAAACTTTTAAAATATCTAAAAAAAATTACAAATATCTCAATCTTGTAGGTGTAAATTAATATGAGTAATATTATCCGAAAATAAATGCAATAGATTCACTAAACGACTCATAAGTAGAATTCCAATGATTTGGAATATCTCTGGAAAATCTTTTTGATCTTTTTCGATTAATTTTACAAAATATGCTTCATTTTAAATTATTTGGGGATGTTTCCATAAAAAAATGAATTGCTATTTTTATTGAATTGAGAAAAACATCAAGAGTTTTTAAACCATCTTGTACACATAAATTTGAAACATGACAAGCGTATCTAAAGTGAAAAAATTGTCCCCCAAAAGCAGGTTTACAAATCTTTTCTAAATTAGCAATTAAAGCAGTATTTGTTGCGGCATTATCAAAAATAACTTAAAAAATTTTATTAAGCAAATAATATTCTTCTAAAATTTATCTAATTATTCTATATCTACCATTAAAAACTCTAAATGCAATAATTATTTTTTAAATATTCCAATTATCATTTATCCAATGACATATTATACCCATAAAAGAATGAATATGCCAAGGATCACTCCAAATATCGCTATCTATATACACATGTCCATTAAAATTCATTAAAAAATTATTTTTTTTCTTGTTTTATAAAGATAAAAAAAACTAGACGTTGAAGTGTGTTTCTTGGAACACGTTTTTTTTTCTCCTTATCAAAAATAAAAAAACTAGACATTGAAGTGTATTTCTCGAAACACGTTTTTAATTGTGGAGTACATGCAGTTTGTATAAATTGATTAAAATCAAATCTTTTACCGAAATTAAATGATAAATGCTCCACAAAAGTACATTTAGCTAATTCTTCTTTCTAATTTTTCTCATTATAACGAAATAAAGTAGGAGTGTTAGAATTGACGTACCTAGAAATTTGTTGTTGCCTAGTCTTAATTTTCACTTGAGTTGGATGTTTCACCATAAGATGCCATTTAAACGTTCCATTGTGACATTCTGATTTCCTGTCAACTTCAAACTCTATAATGAGAAGCTTATATGTATCAAGCGATATATTTCAGTTGTATTCCACTCAAATCTGATCAATTTGAGTAGATTGACCAAAGGAGAAAGGCTAACGCGAGACGAGGTACGTGGACCTAGGTAACTCGAATAAGAAATGACGCTTTAACCATAAGGATTGTCGATGGGATATTTAGAACCACCAAATGGCCGATCTAAAAACGATTAAGGATTACCATGCGAGCGTCGTACGATTGGAGCGCGGGTGATGCTGCTTAACCAACGTACGATTTGCAAAATTATCCTAAATCGGACAGTGACGATCGAGACTATAGGGACTAGCGATAAACCCTCACAATTACATGACAACTAAAGCTGCCATAAATTGACGAGCCCTAAACATGATGAGAATCACAGGGTCGATACGTGTAATGTCTGCAAAAGCCGCCCGTCGGTTCGGGATAGGCTGGAATCATGTCTGATAGAGAAAAGTATCAGAAACGAGTCTTGAAAAGTTTGAAATGGAAAATCAAGAATTCCAACATCATTTGGATTGACCGTCGCCCTATCGAATAATCCTAGAACGAGAAAAACGACGTTCGGAACGTCGGGGGTAAAATGACCGTTTTGCCCCTTAAGCTTAGGATTTTACTTTTATAATTGAAGATGGGGAAAATGGGCATTATACTCTCCCATGGCTGCCGAAAATTCAAGGAGGATTATGAGCCATTGGATCGTCATTGGAAAAGCAATTGCCAAGTGTCACAAGATCAAAGGGTCATGGTCATATCACATTTTCCACACCTAACATTTAACCTCATTGACCAAAAATTGAATATAGCAATCTCTCTTCTCTGTCTCAACAACCCATTCGGCCATTTCACCCCAAGAACAACCGAGCATCACCATCTTCTTCCTCTTGTTTGTTGCCGCTCGCCCAACTAGACCGGAAACCGTCGTTCGACTGTTTCGCCATTTCGCCGGCCACCTCCGGCCAATTGCTGACTGTCGGTCGACCACCACAGCGAAGTTTCACATCTTGCCGAACACTCTTCCAATAAGAATCAAGGCGTTTACAGTACTGAGGAGTTTTGGGCAGGAGATTTCCCGAGAACCGACAGAATTGGAACAAATCTGAGGTAGGTCCGGTTCTTGCCCCTTTTCATGGCCGAAACCTTTGAATCTTAAGCTCAAATTTCGTGGAGACTCAGTAGACACATATAAAATTCTGTGGTAAAAATTGGGGATTTATTTGATAAGTTTTTGACCACGAATCAGCCTTGAATATTTTGCCTAGAAACTGCCGGTATTCTGACCCTAGGCGATCCGGCGACTTCGGAAGAATTTTCGGCGAGCAACCGATTCAAAACTCACAGTGAGCCTCCCAAACACTTAGGTAGACATTATAAGAGATAGGATAGTGTATAATTGATGGATTTGGACTAGATTGGGACAGATTGGACCTGGCATGAACAGAACCGAATGGAACCGGTTCAATGCTGGGCCAAACCGAATCTGTTAAGGGCCTTGGATGATGGTTTTGAGCTGAAATTTGATGATTGTGATGTAATGAGGTGTTGAGGGTTGAGTTATAGATGATTGGGATTGATGGATTGATGAATTAGGTTTGGAAATTTGACGAATTGATTGAAATTCTAGGTTGCGCGACAAGTCCGGGCGTGAACCTTGGTTGGCCGAGACTTTGGGGCTCAAAAAGGAGTAATTTGTGTTGCCAAGCAAAGGTAAGGTATTTTCTAAACCGATGCTAGGGGGATTGGACTCGATTGGATAAGTCGAGGGTCGATTAGAATGATTTATGAGAAATTGCCAAATGGGATAGTTTTGATATATCCTAAGACATTAAGGAATGATTGTGTGACATTGCCTATGCCTAAGTTGTTTGCTATGTCTATGTACCATTTGAATTGATTTGCATGCCACGGAATTGATGAAATGCATTTGAATGCGCACTTGCCAGTAAATGTGAAACTGAATTGAAAATCAAGGCAAACGATGTGATGTGGCATGAGCATGGCATGGCGAGCCCCTGAGGCGTATGAGACGCGGGATGGGAGTTGATACCCTGATGCGACAGGATCGCAGGGTGAAGTTATGGTTGTGTGGCACCCTGATGCGATGAAGTCGTGGGGTTGTGATAGCCACGGTCCTGATGCGAATTATTCGTGGGACAGAGTATGAATTAATGAGCTTTTTCTGGAGATTCATCGGGATCTGATGCGTTTACGCGGGTCACTGATGACAGTCTGATGCGTTTACGCGGACCGAGCGTGAGGCGACTAATTCTCGAGCTCGAGAATGAGGCAGGCGGAGATTGATGGAAGTGGTGAAGTGGCGGGCTGAAAGTACATGTTCATCTGAGTGTGACACGAGATCATAAATACATGCCTGTCTTTTGTATGTCGTTGTTTATTGAATTATGATTGTTATGCTTGTGTATTCATGAGTTTGGATCTGTTGAGGGATGCGACTACCTGAGTGGACTTTCTACCTGACCTAGGGTTAGGTTTTTCTTACTAAGATGTGTATCTCACCCCTTTTGAGGAAATCTTTACTTTCTAGATCCTAGGTCATAGCTATGTGGCCAATACGTTTTGGGGACCCAAAGGAGATGACGGCGTACCATGATGAGTTCCCGAATAGGCAGGGGAACGTATATGTGAGGAAATGTACTGTAGTATGAGTGGACGAGGGTAAGCCTGAGTGGAAGCCTCATAGATTCAAGGCGTGGTTCAAGAAGGAGGGAAATTCACAGATAGGGCCGCTGAAGACCCACGAGGTACCTCAGGGTGTCATTCCCGATTGGTGCCAGATTGTAGCGGAGCAGGAGTTGCTTAAGGGGGTCAGTCGTAGGGTCTAGGAACGGACTAGAGCGGACATCGACCGTGGAGTTCACCGAGGAACAGGAGCAGGAGGAGGTCATGGTTTTGGAGGCGTCCGAGGGAGACCTAGCTGAACCGTCGCAGGAGGCGACTATGGAGGACTCTGTAGAGGTCCCATCCGAGACGTTTTTTGAGTATGGGCCTGAACGCAGAGGATACGGATGACTCCAGCAGCTCATCCTAGGAGTCTCCAGTTGGTGATCCGACCCTTTTGATGATGATCTGACCTGGTTCCGGCTGGCTTGGCAGATGGTTCATTTTGTTATGCTTACCCTGTCACCTTTTTGTTAGCGAATTATAGTAATCGTGGTCTGTATGAACAATACGCCTTGATGTATGAATGATATATGCTATACATGTCCCACTTTATATATATATATATATATATATATATATATATATATATATTGTATGGGGATTCATTGGAGTATGCTTCCATATGCGTGATGTATTTATTATATCTCTCGACTCCTATTGGTGGATCTTGGGACCGCCGAGAGATTATTGTTGGTTTGCTTGCAGGGATGCTCGAGTGCTCGTGCCCGGGGCGCGGGGCGTGACATCCATTGTCCGGTCCACCTTTATATTTGTACATTATCTCACAATCTTTACAACTTACATCATATCTTTTTGCACCTAAATCAAATCTTTCCCTCTTCGTGAAGTGGTCTCATATGTCAGATATAAACTCTCATTCTGACTCATTTGTTGTTGATATTTCTTCGATGCCGATAGGATGATGAAGACTTGCTTGTGTTAGGACGTGTTCCACATTGGGAATAATATTGATATCATCGACATCAAATTCTCAATTTGCTTAATCAGAAGGATTACGAGGATAATCAGATTGCCCCACTTTGTTCTTGCTTTTAACACTAGTTCTGTTTTCACTTATTATTTTTTGAGAGAATTAAGTGGAAAGTGGATTGAAAATTGAGCGGATTGAGAAAATTTGTGAGGAAAAAAAATAAGAGATCGAAGGAGTACTTATAATGGTTGGGATAGAATTTTTAAATTAATAAAGAAAAAAAAGAGGGGAGAGTGATTGTTGCCTTGCAACGGTCACTTGTGATGGGGAAGAGCTATTGCATGAACGTCTCTTTTCCCTTTCTTTAATTTTTTTTCTAGCCAGTTCAACTAAATGAGAACTCATAACCGACCCCTATGGCATAGGCCGGTTATGATTTGGAACCAACGAGCCCGATCAACAAGCTAATTACGAGTTTGACCCGAGTCGATTTCGGGCACAAACCGGCTCTTGGCCATGTCTAACCAAGCCTAATAATCTCCTTCATGAGAATATCTTCAAACAAATAAAAATTCAAGTACATAAGAACACGACAATTTAACTTATCGGTAATTTATTCAATAGACAATAAACTGTTGGACAAAGAAGGCACAAGTAATGTGTAAGATAGATCAAGAGAGGGCATGATAGCCATACTCCCAGCTCCGGTGACTAGATGGTAATGCCCATTAGCATTATACACACTGTCGCGCCGCAATGGGGTATGGCTGACGAGGTTATTGGTATCAGGCATCATGTAATCGGTGGCGCCTGAGTCGATAATCCAGCTATTGTTTTCACCTTGATTGTGTGACATTCTGAATTTTCTATCATTTCGAGACCTTTGAATGTAGGATATCTATCGACGTATTACAGTTATGTCTTGCTCGGATCTAATCAATATCGAGTAATTAACCGAAGGGGAAAGGCTAATGCACGATGAGGTACGTGGACCTGAGAAACTCGATTAGAAAACGGCACTTTGACCATGAGGATCATCGAGAGAACATTTAGAGCCGAGGCCGATCTAAAAACGATTAAGAAAATCATTGCTAGTGTTGTACGGTTGGAACGCGGGGGATACCGCTTAACCAAAGTATAATTTATAAAATTTTCCTAAATCGAATGTGACGATCGTTGCCATTGAGGCTAGCGATAAACCCTCACGATTACATGACAATCAAAATTGTCATAGTTTGAGATATCCTAAGTGTGATGAGAATCACAGAGTCGATATGCGTAACATCCGCAAGAGTCACCCATTAATTCGAGACAAACTGGAATTTCGATCGACGGAAAATCGATCACGAGATAGGATCTCGAAATTTGAAAATAGAAATGAGGGATTCCAACATTTGATATGGATTGGACGCCGTCTTATCGAGGGAGAAAAATATCCAGAAAACGAAATTTCGGACGAAATGTGTGAAAAGACCATTTTGTCCTTGGAGAGTTAACCTTGCCTAATTGATTTGAGAAGGGCATTTTAGTCATTTGACATTTCCTTCTTCCCCAAAGAGGCTGCAAAAAATTAAGGGGGGCAAGAAAGTAATTTGAGCCTTGATATTATTAAGTAAGGACAAGTGTGAATACATGGGTGATGGTCATTAATTTTTCACTCACTCAAACCTTCTAGAAGCTTAATCAAAAGTGATTAGGATCATATCATCTTCTCCTTCAAAATTTTCCTGAGCCATCTTCCTCTTCTTCCCATTCATTGTGTTTTCTTCTCAAGAGCAGAAACTGCTCTATTCCGATCAGCTACTGCCGCCCGGTTCGGTCCGTACGAACACCTCCTCTGGTGACCTTTTGGCCGGCCACCGACCACCACAGGTTAGTTTAACCTGTCCTTGACAAGCTCCATTGATTTTTGGAAGTCTGGTTAATTTATGGAAATTTTTGGAAGAAAACTAGACAGATTCTGAGCTAACTGAGAGAGGACTATGGTTCACCCTCTTAGAGACTTCGAATGGCGTCAAATTTTTTATAAAATTTACATAGCATGTTATACTTGAAGTCACTGAGTTAGGTTTACTAATTTAGTTGAGTTTTGAATGAGTTTTGATGGTTTGATTGGAGTGGATTTTTCGGACAGATTCTGACCGCCGGTGAATTGAGAAGAGTTGGTCTGTTTGGAGGCCTTAGGAGTGCTAATTGACTTCGAAAATTTCCATAGGACTCTATAACATGTTGATTAAGGTTGCTCCAAGTGAATTGATGAAAAAAATTGAAGTTAAGGGTGATGTGTGGACTGTTAGAACAAGGAGCAGAATCGGATTTTGCTTTGTTTCAATTCTGAGCGCACCGGTTCTGTTGGGGACTGTTCTCGGCATTATCATGCTCTAAATGTGGTGTTAAGGCATACTAGAATGTGATTTAGGGTGTTATTAAGGTGTACGATGGGTGGAGTTGAAGTTATAAAAGAGAAATTGACTGAAACGATGAATTGTCGCTGAAGTATATTGCTATCCTGTTTTGGACAGCGGCGATCTTGCTTGGAAGTTGAGCTTGACATGGGATTTTGGTGAAAATTTGCTAATTGGAACGAAGGTAAGCGATCCCTAAACTTATATTAGAACATTTGGAGGCAACTGGATAGTTTTACTGCGGAATCGATGAGTTGACACTTTTGTTATGCTTGGTTGAGTGGAAATTGAGTGGAGTTGTTGAGAAACGAGCCATGAGCACTTGCTTGTTATTAATATTTTAATTATTTTGCCTTAATTGATGATGTACTTGTTGGTATGTCCTACTTGATTATGTGGCTACAGGCTATGTGACTCCTAAGTTATGTTTTGTGATAAAGTACGACCTTTTTTACAAGCAAATGGTTTATGATGGACCTTCTGAAATTTCTCGTGATGAGAATGTGATTAAATGACCGTTGAAATAATTCTTGACTTTAGATATTTATTGAGACCTATGGTATCCTGAGGCGTCTTAACGCGAGATCGCATCGTGAGCATATCCTAAGGCGTCTTAACGTGAGATTGCATCCTAAGTATACCCTGAGGAGTTTTAACGCAGGCTTGTAATTGAATGATAGCCTGATGCGTCCTAACGAGGGATAAGGAATTGTACATGTTGACATGAGTTGGAAATTTGTTAGTAAACCTGACGCGTCTTAATGCGGGTTTATTTGTCTTGATAATCTAATGCGTTGAATGCGGACTAATCCATTGAGTAGTGGATTGAAAATTTTATTGGTTATTAATTCCTGTGGTGTTGATGTGGATCTTGGCTAGTACGGAAGCTTGGGTCACTTTCTTTATATTTGTATCGAGTATAATTTCTTTGCAAGATGTTTGATATGATGCTTTTGTATAAATGTAATTTGTCCTTCTGTCACTGCTTGCTTGTTGCTGTGATAGTTCATCTGGTGGGATTGATGGTCTAAATTAGGATTAGACTAGCTTGCTGAGACGTAAGTCTCACCCCGTCGTGGGATCCTTTTCTTTAAAGATCCCAAACTTTGAGTATGTTGCCTACGCGCCTAGGATACCCGAAAGAGATGACGGCCTATTTTAATGAATTTCCCGATAGACGAGGTACAGTTTATATTAGGAAGAGTACGGTAGAATGGGTTGATGAGGGGGAAGAAGACTGGAAGCCACATCGTTTTGAGGCCTGGTTCAGGAGAGCTGGGAAAGTTACCACTAGTTCATTAAAACCTCATGAGGTTTCAAGACGTGTAGTTCCATCGTGGTGCCATCCTTCTCGAGATGAGATCGAGGTAGAGGGTTCCGTGGTGGACTCGAGGAACGTTTCGGAGGAGACTTCGACTAAAGAGGAGAGTATCGAGGTGATCGAGATTTCTGACTCGGAGGATGAGATGGAAGAGGACACCATAGAAGTACGATCAGAAACTTTCTCGAACTACGATCCCGTAGAGGACTTGAGTCGAGCCGAAGATACTAGTACCACTTAGTGGGCTCCGGATCACACGACCGTTGGAGTTGCCTTTTGGTGGTGACGATCTTTTTGGTGGGGCTTCATGGTTGTCTTTTGTTCGCCCTTTTGTCTTTCTCGATCTTAGCTAGTGGTATTAGCTAGTCCCTGGCCTCGTTTGTATGAACTCGTCCTCTTCATATGTAAATCACCCTTTTTCTTTATCTCGTGTCTCATTCTTTGTTTTGTTTTGAATTACCTTGCATGGAGTTATGTATTTATTTTCTTTTACTCTTCCGCATACGAGTCTCATTATTTATCGCCGTAGAAAAATAAAAAAGAGGATATCCTGGGATTGAATTTACGGTGTGAGTGGATGAGCGTACTCGTAAGGTGAATGGGCCGTGACATCCTATTTGAAGTGGTATTAGAGCAAGGTTAGCTCGATCCAAGTCGATTGAGGATTGGAGTAATAAGGAGGAATGAGGTTCGGGATGATTGGGTAGCGAGACCGTAAGGGGATTCGTTAGAGTCAAGTAAGAAATGCTTGGCATATAAATTGACGCATGTGATTGACATCATGAAAGTGGTGTAGTTGTGATGACTAGATAGTGACCAAGCTTCGTACTTAGCGTGTGTATTAATTGTGGATGCTTGCCTAATGAAATATTGAGTGTTGTGTTTGAAATTGAAGCATGATTGTACGTTTCTAATTGTTATGCCCTTGAGAATGACTGGGTAAATGGTTGCTTTAGTGTGAAGGCCGCTTGTTGTGTAGCATAAAACCACTGGACTTTTGTGGATGAACTAAGTTGTCACATCCCGCGCCCTGTGGCACGAGCACGCGACTCCCTGCAAGCACAAATTCTTTCTCGAGGTCCCAAGATTCCCATACCGATCGAAAGATATGTCATACAAAAAGCACAAGGAAGCAACAATATAAAAGCTCCTCCGTACAAATATGAAATGGGACTTGGGTAACGATAATATTATTAGGGGCATCAGTTCTCAAACATTCTTACAAAGAGCATAGTAAACTAGACTTGCTGGTCGATAGGGGTGACGAGGCTGGTAAAAAAGACTATCACCATTGTTCTCAAAAAGGGACATGCATCAGAGTTACCAATAAAATATCAGACCAGATAAAGCAAAGACTCCTAGATCGAGCTACTGGAGTCATCAGTCTCCTCCTCAGCCTCCTCAGTGGGTTCGTACTCCGAGAAGGTCTCCGAGCAAACCTCTACGGTATCCTCCATAGTCTTGTCAGCAAATGGCTCCACCAGGTCGTCTTCAGTAGTCTCGATCACTATGACCACATCGGTGTCCTCTAGGGTCGGAGTCTTCTCAGGACCATTCCTCGAACCAGCGGCCGATCCCTCGGCCTCCACTGAATCCCGAGTAGGATGGCACCAACTAGGGATTGCCCCACGGGGTACCTCAGTGGGCTTCAACGGCCCTGTGGAAACGTCCCCTTCCTTCCTGAACCATTTCTCGTACTTGTGAGGCTTTCAGCTACTACCACCCTCATCTACCCAAACTACTGTACAATTCCTAACATAAATGATCCCTGTTCGTCGAGGAACTCCTTAAAATAAACTGACATCTCTTTCGGGTCTCCAAACCTGACTGGCCACATCTTCAAGGCCTAGGATCTGAAAGGAAAATGGGGTCCCACAACGAGGTGAGATATACATCTCAGTAAGGTGGGTCTTAACTCTAGGTTAGGCTAACAGTCCACTCAGGCAAATGCGATCACAATCACATTATAAAGGAATTACAAGAGGCAGTCAACTAGCACGAAATAACACATAGAAGTCAAGCATGCAATCCAGGCATCTCCTTACGTCATAAGTTCAAGCACACATAAACCAGCCATATTACACCTTCCACCCTTTCTTGCCTCCTCACTTTCATGCCCGCGTTTAGAACGCCTCAGGCTCGGTCCGCATAAATGCATCAGACTGTCTCAATGACAAACCTGCATAAACGCATCAGGTTTTCAATGTCACTCCAGGCCTGTGTCGACGCATCACAACTTTGTCCCGCGTTTCAACGCATCAGGACTATGGCCTCCTCAACCTCACGTCTCGTATGCCTCAGGGTGCCATTCAATTCAAACGCCGCGCCTCAGCGCCTCAAGGCATACATCCACACCACCCCGCGTCTTATACGCATCAGGGTGTCACAATTTCTCAGTCATGCCATAAACTCATTTTATTTCATAGCACACGTTCGAATGCAACTCATGCAACGAACGACACATCCATGACATGCGAGACAATTAGATTGACACACAAATGCAACAACCAATTCATGTCACAAGCATTATCATTCACCCCACTAATCAATTTTCACTACCATAAACTCATTTCATTTCATAGCACACATTCGAATGCAACTCATGCGACGAACGACACATCCATGCCATGCGAGACAATTAAATTGACGCACAAATGCAACAACCAATTCATGACACAAGCATTATCATTCAATCAAGTCCTCAATAGCTTTTTAGGACATACATTGGACAACCACATTATAGTCTCCAAGAATCGATCAATTTTCACACAAGTCACCCAATCGAGTCCAATCCTCCTATCAAAGGTTTAGAATCCCCTTACCTCAAGCTTCACTCAACAAAATCCCTTCTCAAGCACCTCAAGAATTCAGTCCAAGTGGCTCAAGAACAACTCAGCCGCGCAACCTAAGGAAATTCATCCAATCATCAATTTTTCTTGCTCAAAACTTCACCCCACTAATCATATACCTCATGGGCCAATCAATTAACATCCTCACACTTATCAACAAAGAATTTGAAGCTCAATTCCAACACCAACAGCCTCCCACAGAACCGGTATGCACAGAACCGAAACAGGGCATTTTCGGTTCTATGAATACCCCAACTAAACAGCCCTTAAACTATCTTAAATCCTCCATTAAATCACTAATCTACTTGCTAACATGTAGTTCTAAGGGTTGGGGAGCCTCACCGAAAATTTGGAGCCAAGGCGACGCCGGAAAGTCCTTGAACGGCGTCGGTCTTCCCAAGTCCTCAACCGGTCAGTTCTGGCCCTTCAAACACTAGACCCATTTGGGGTCAAAACTCGATCAAATTCATCCAATTTTACCACAGCTCCATATATGTGTCCTCTAGATGTCCACAAAATTTGGTTGAAAAACTCCAAGATTTCGGGGTCCTAAGAGGCCCAAAACCTGGCTTACTTCTGGTTGCAAAGATTTCAGTCGACTTTCGGGAGATTAATCGATCGGAGCTCCTCAGGTGATCAAACGACTTGCTTCCACTTCGAAAACGTTGGCAAGAGGATGAGAAAGTAGCAGGTGGTCGGCTCGGCGGCTGGAAGTCGCCGGAAGTGGCGGTTGGAGCGAGCGAAGCCAGTGGTCAGAACCGATCGGGCGACAGGCAATCGGCAGAAGGAGGAAGAAGAAGAAAAAATTTGCAGAGGAGAATGGAGGGTTTCGGCCAAGTGAGTGAGAGAGAGAGGTTTATTCTATTTTCAAGAGTCAACTTGAGTTCAATGGTAGGTTAAAAGTGAATATATCAACTCAAGGCCTAATCTCTTGACACTTGTCCATTGTATCAATCAAAGTGCATCCAATGGCTCTCAATTCTCCAATTTTCGGCAGCTATGGGGGTGTGGTTAAAGACCAAAATATCATCATCCAATTATATAGACAAGACTAGGGCTCAAGGGGGCAAAATGGTAATTTTATCCCCGACGTCCGGAATGTCATTTTTCTGATTTCAAATTTCTTCGATAAGGCGGCGGCCAATCCAATTGTAATGTTGGAATTCTTGATTCTCCATTTTCAAATTTCAAGACTTGTTTCTGAATCATTTCTCTATCCGATGCAATTCCAGCCTATCTCGAACTGACGAGCGGCTTTTGCAGACGTTACGCGTATCGACCCTGTAATTCAAATCACATTTAGGGCTCGTCAATTCATGGCGACTTTGGTTGTCAAGTAATTGCGAGGGTCTATCACTAGTTTCGATGGGCTCGATCGTCACTATTCGATTTAGGAAAATTTTGAAAAAAATATATTGTTTAAGCGGCATTACCCGCGCTCCAATCATATAACGCTAGCAATGTATTCCTTAATTGTTCTTAGATCAACCTTTTACGGCTCTAAATGTCCCCTCGATAATCTTTATGGTCAAAGTGTCATTTCCTATTTGAATTCCCTAGGTCCACGTACCTTGTCTCGCGTTAGCCTTTCCCTTTTGATCAGCCGACTCGAGGGTGATCAAATCCGAGCGAGATATGACTGAAATACATCGTTAGGTACTTTCTCATTAATGAATCTTGAAATGACATGAAAAATCAGAATGTCACAACTCTTCTCCCCTTACAAAAATTTCATCCTCGAAATTTACATCGACTTATTTACTCAAACAAATGGGGGTATTGATGCCTCATCGTATCCTCGCTTTCCCACGTAGCGCCTTCGGTTCCATGGTGCTCCCACACAATTTTGACCAATGAAATCATCTTATTCCTCATAATTTGTTCCTTTCGGTCCTCGATCCTAATTGGCTTCTCCACGTAGGATACCCGGTCATCCACTTCGATAACTTCATAGTCTAGTACATGTGTTGGGTCTGATTCGTACTTCCACAGCATGGATACATGGAAGACGTTGTGCACTTGGGATAGATTAGGCAGTAAGGCAAGCCTATAGGCCAAGGTCCTAATCCGCTCTAGAATTTCAAATGGACCTACGTACCTTGGGCTCAGTTTTCCTAGCCTTCCAAATCGCGATAACCCCTTCATCGGCGACACCTTGAGAAAAACATGGTCGCCCACTTGAAATTTCAAAGGCTTACGCCGTTTGTCCACGTAACTTTTCTGACGACTCTGTGCCATCTTCAGTCTATCCCGAATTACCTTCACTGCTTCCACCGATTGCTCTACCAACTCTAGGCCTGTGATACTCCTTTCTCCAACCTCATCCAAGCAAATCGGTGTTCTGCAAGCCCTTTCATAAAGTGCTTCAAACGGTGCCATCTGAATGCTCTGCTGGTAGCTGTAATTATATGCGAACTCTACCAAATGCAACTGATCATCCCATCCACCTTTGAAGTCTATCACACATGCTCGTAACATATCCTCAAGCGTATGGATCGTCCTCTCCAATTGTTCGTCCGTTTGTGAATGGTATGCCGTACTAAATTGCATTCGAGTCCCCATGGCATCTTGAAGACTCTTCCAAAAGTTCGCTGTGAACTTGGGATCTCTATCTGAGGTAATTGTCACGGGTACTCCATGCAGCTTCACTATCTGTCTCATATATAAATTGGCATATCTGTCCATTGCGAAATCCTTTCGCACAGGGATGAAGTGTGCGGACTTGGTCAACCTGTCTACGACTACCCAAATGGAATCGTGGCCTCTCTGGCTCCTTCGAAGTCCCATCACAAAGTCCATCATTACGTGCTCCCACTTCCATTCAGGGATCTCCAGTGGCTGTAACAATCCTCCAAGCTTACAGTGTTGGGCCTTCACCTGCTGGCATGTTAAACACTTTGCCACATACTTTGCCACATACTTTGCCACATCAACTTTCATCCCGTTCCACCAATAATGTTGACGCAAGTTCTTATACATCTTTGTACTTCCTGGGTGGATACTGTAGTTGCTCCTATGAGCCTCTAATAGAATCCTTCCTCTAAGTTCTTTGTCCTTTGGCACATATAGACGTCCTTGGAATTTCAAGATTTCGTCCTATAACACTTGGAAATCCGGTTTCCTCTTTGTCATGTCCATTCCTAGGATTTTTTGGATTTTTGGGTCCGTATGCTGCAAGGCTTTTATCCTTTCCTGGACCTCAGGTTCTACCCTCAGTGTAGCCATCAAACTGGACAATTGGTGGACTTCTAATCTAAACTCAGAATCTCTCAAGTCCTTAATCATCGACCATCCTTTTACTAGTAGACAAGCGATGCTCGATTTCCGGCTGAGTGCATCCGCGACTCTGTTTACCTTCCCAGGGTGATACAATATGTTGCAATCATAATCCTTAAGCAGCTCCATCCATCGACGCTGCCTCATATTCAGTTCTTTCTGGAAAAATAGATACTTCAGGCTTTGGTGGTCAATGTAAATTTGGAACTTCTCGCTACATAGATAATGTCTCCAAATCTTCAGAGCACAAATAATCGCTGCCAATTCCAAGTCGTGGGTCGGGTAATTCATCTCGTGCGGTCTCAGCTGTCAGGACGTATAGGCAACTACCCTTCCATGTTGCATTAATACACAACCTAGTCCCTTTAGCGAAGCATCGCTATATATCTCATAGCCTCCCAGTCCTACTGGAATCGTCAACACCGGTGCGGTTGTCAATCGATGCTTGAGCTCTTGGAAACTCCTTTCGCACTTATCCGTCCATTCGAACCTCGTTTCTTTCTTTGTCAACCGCGTCAGTAGGATGGCTATGGACGAAAACTTCTCCACAAAACGTCTGTAGTATCCTGCCAATCCCAAGAAACTTCGAACTTTCGTGACCGTAGTAGGTCTAGGCCAATTTGTTACGGCTTCAATCTTCGCAGGATCCACAACAATTCCTTCTCCAGACACCACATGGCCAAGAAATGCCACTTTATTCAACCAGAACTCGCATTTGCTAAACTTAGCGTAAAGCGAGTGTTCCCTCAAGGTCTGCAAAATAATCCTCAAGTGCTACTCATGTTCCTCGTTACTCCTTGAGTAAATCAGGATATCGTCGATAAAGACTATAACGAATCTATCCAAGAATTCCTTGAACACCCAGTGCATCAAATCCATGAATGCGGCTGGAGCATTGGTCAATCCAAAAGGCATCACAGTGAATTCATAATGGCCATACCTCGTCCTGAAAGCAGTCTTAGGTATGTCTTCTTTCTTAATCCTCAACTGGTGATACTCGATTCTTAGGTCAATTTTAAAGAATGCCGCTGCTCCTTTCAATTGATCAAATAGGTCATCAATCCTCGACAGAGGGTACTTATTCTTCATCGTCACTTGGTTCAACTGTCTATAGTCGATGCATAGGCACAAGGACCCATCCTTTTTCCTTACAAACAACATCGGCGCTCCCCACGGTGAAGCATTCGGTCGGATAAATCTCTTATCCAGCAACTCTTGCATCTGCACCTTTAGCTTATAGGGTGCCTTCGAGATCGACTCCGTTCCGAGAGCTAACTCGATCACAAATTCTATCTCTCGCTCTGGTGGTAACCTTGGTAACTCTTGGGGAAATATGTCAGAAAACTCGCGCACTACCGGGATACTTTCTAGCTTGGGCTCCTCGGCAATTGTGTGCATAACTGCAACTAAGTACGCCTGACATCCTTCAGTCATCAACTTCGTCGCTTCAAGAGACGAGACTAGAGGAATCGAAGCTCCTCCTTGACTTCCCATAAATTCAAAGCTAGGGCGGACTTCCGAATAGAATCGAATTATCCTACTACCACAATCCACTACTGCCACATGTTTACCCAACCAGTCCATTCCTATGATCACATCGAAGTCATACATGGGTAACACAACTAAATCGATACTCTCTTTACTACCTCTAATTATGATCCTACAATCAGCACAGCCCAACGAAACCAGTACTTTATCTTTCAACGGGGTGGCCACATGCAGAATCACACTCAATGGTTCTAACTTCATATTAACCAAATCAGCAAATTTGCGCAGATGCAAATGAGTGTGTTACGCCAGGATCAAACAAAGCATATGCAGCTTGGTCACACAAATAAACCGTACCTGTGACCACGTCTGGCGTTTCTTCTACCTCCATGCGGGCTACTACATAAACTCTTCCCTAAGCCGAGGGTCGATTCTAATCAATCTGAGGACTGGCGACCGACAGTCCAGCATGTGGTCGCTGCCCTTGAGGTCGCTTCGCGAAAGCTTGGTTCGAGCAAATCCTCATCTGGTAGCCCATCTAACCACACTTAAAGCATGCTCCAGTTCTTGTCGAGCATGGTCCATTTATCATGCCTTCTGCCACAAAGGCAACAGTTCCAGTTCATGGGATTCTGCGGCTTCACAATGTTCTTCCTCACGGGAGGGACGAAGCACCTATTGCCAGCCATTGGCCTCTTATCAATCTGGCAATTGTCCTGAAATGAATTAAACTGCGATCCAGATGCGGCATTCCTCTCTTTCAAGTCCCACTCAATCATTTGTCCCCGTTTATAGATTTTCTTATAGGTCCTCAGATTTAAGGTTATCATCTGGCTGCCAAGGTCCTCAGATTTAATCCGTCCTGAAATCTTCGCGCCTTCTCCAGGGGATCCTCTACTGATCGAGGTGCGTACCTTAATAGTCTGGAGAACTCAGCCTCATATTGATCCACTGTCAGCTGATTCTGACGCAGCTGTAAGAATTTCATCTGCTTCCTTTCCCCGGCTATTTTCGAAAAGTACTTGTCGTTAAATGCCGTAGTAAGGGCATTCCAGCTCACGGTCGTTCCTTCCGGAAAAACTCCATTCTTGATGGCAGCCAACCAGTCATTTGCGGTACCTTCTAGTTGATACACTGCCAGTAGCACTTTTTCTTCGTTCGTGCACCTCAGGACACCAAAGGCCTTCACCAATTTCTCAATCCATCTGGGGCTAGTTCGGGGTCTCCAGTCCCGTCAAACTGGGTTGGCTTTAATTTGATGAACTGCTCGACCAGTTGGCCCATTTGTCTGGCCGTAATGATTTCTTCTTGGGCATTCACTGCCTCATTGCTCTGGTCGTGGTCGCCATTATTCCTGTTGCACCCATTGTTACCATTATTGGCGTTAACGATAGCTATTGCGACTCCTACCGCTTGGGCTATAGCAGCATCCCTATCTTGGGTCTGCCTGTCAATGAGGTCGCCAATCCTTTCGAGCGCCCTCAGTACTCCATCCATCCTCGGGTCTTCTGCCACAGGTGGCCTCGAGCTAGAGGCTCTGCCCCTGGGTCTTCCAGGCCTCCTAGACGGATTTCTCATTCTTATGTGCTTCTACTGAACCTGGATCACCACAATTTATCAAGGAGTTAATAACTCATTCATTCAACCAAGTCCAGAACTACCAACTATGCCTCACTAAAACAGTCATATCACAACGACTTTTCACACAACAATTTCGGTGGCACTTTAATAAGAAGTTCATGACTATTTCTCAATTTTGTTCACTCCAACGATTCACCAAAACTAGCCATGCTCACCCACTTAACAAGTCAAAATCCAAAAATGACTTCCAACGCTAAACATGGAACTTCGTCCTCATAAATCACCCTAATCTTGCCAAGGCCAAATGCCAATCATATGTGCCAAGCCATATGTCATACATCTCGTGGCTTACTCTAACCAGTTTTCTAAGATCTCGCTACCTGTACTTGTTCCAACTTAATTCTCCTTATTACTCCAACCCTCAATCAATTTTTGATCGAGCTAACCTTGCTCCGATACCAAGCAAACGGGGATGTCACGTCCCGCGCCCTGTGGCACGAGTACGCGACTCCCTACAAGCACAAATTCTCTCTCGAGGTCCCAAGATTCCCATACCGATTGAGAGATATGTCATATAGAAAGCACGTGGAAGTGACAATATAAAAAATCCTCCGTACAAATATGAAATGGGACTTGGGTAACGATAATATTATTAGAGGCATCAGTTCTCAAACATTCTTACAAGAACATAGCAAACTAGACTTGCTGGTTGGTAGGGGTGACGAGGTTGGTACAAAAGACTATCACCATTGTTCTCAAAAAGGGACAGGCATCAGAGTTACTAATAAAATATCAAACCAGATAAAGTAGAGACATCTAGGTCGAGCTACTGGAGTCGTCGGTCTCCTCCTTAGCCTCCTCAATAGGCTCGTACTCCGAGAAGGTCTCCAAGCAAACCTCCACGGTGTCCTCCACAGTCTCGTCAGCAGATAGCTCCATCAGGTCGTCCTCGGTAGCCTCGATCACTTTGACCTCATCGGTGTCCTCTAGGGTCGGAGTCCTCTCAGGACCATTCCTCAAACCAGCAACCATTCCCTCGGCCTCCACTAAGTCCCGAGTAGGATGGCACCAATTAGGGATTGTCCCATGGGGTACCTCAGTGGGCTTCAGCGGCCTTGTGGAAATATCCCCTACCTTCCTGAACCATGCCTCGTATCTGTAAGGCTTCTAGCTACTACCACCCTCATCTACCCAAACGATTATACACTTCCTAATATAAATGATCCCCTGTCCGTCGGGCAACTCCTTAAAATAAATCGACATCTCATTCGGGTCTCCAAACCTGACTGGCCACATCCTCAAAGCCTAGGATCTGAAAGGAAAATGAGGTCCCACAACAAGGTGAGATATACATCTCAGTAAGGTGGGTCATAATCCTAGGTTAGGCTGACAGTCCACTCAGGCAGATACGATCACAATCACATTATATAGAAATCACAAAAGGCAGTCAACTAGCACAAAATAACACATAGAAGTCAAGCATGCAATCTAGGCATCTCGTTACGTCATAAGTTCAAGCACACATAAACCAGCCATATTACACCTTCCACCCTTTCTTGCCTCCTCACTTTCATGCCCACGTTTAGAACGCCTCAGGCTCGGTCCGCGTAAACGCATCAGACCGTCTCATTGACAAACCCGCGTAAACGCATCAGGTTTTCAATGTCACTCCAGGCCTGTGTCGACATATCATAACTTCGTCCCGCGTTTCAACGCATCAAGACTATGGTCTCCTCAACCTCGTGTCTCGTACTCCTCAGGGTGCCATTCAATTTAAACGTCGCGCCTCAACGCCTCAGGGCATACATCCACACCACCCCGCGTCTTATACGCCTCAGGGTGTCACAATTTCTCAATCATACCATAAACTCATTTCATTTCATAGCACACGTTCGAATGCAACTCATACGACGAACGACACATTCATGGCATGCGAGACAATTAAATTGACACACAAATGCAACAACCAATTCATGACACAAGCATTATCATTCAATCAAGTCCTCAATAGCTTTTTAGGACATAAATTGGACAACCACATTACAGTCTCCAAGAACCGATCAATTTTCACACAAGTCACCCAATCGAGTCCAATCCTCCTATCAAAAGTTTATAATCTCCTTACCTCAAGCTTCACTCAACAAAATCCCTCCTCAAGCACGTCAAGAATTCGGTCCAAGTGGCTCAAGAATAACTCAGCCACGCAACCTACGAAAATTCATCCAATCATCATTTTTTCTTGCTCAAAACTTCACCCCATTAATCATACACCTCATGGGCCAATCAATTAACATCCTCACACTTCTCAATGAAGAATTTGAAGCTCAATTCCAACACCAACAGCCTCCCACAGAATCAGTATGCGCAAAATCGAAACAGGGCATTTTTGGTTCTGTGTATACCCCAACTAAACAACCCTTAAACTATCTTAAATCCTCCATTTAATCACTAATCTACTTGCTAACATGTATTTCTAAGGGTTGGGGAGCCTCACCAAAAATTTGGAGCCAAGGTGATGTCGAAATATCCTTAAACGGCATCGGTCTTCCCAAGTCCTCAACCGGTCAATTCTGGCCCTTCAAACACAATACCCATTTGGGGTCAAAACTCCATCAAATTCATCCAAAAATTTTTCCACAGCTCCATCTATGTGTCCCCTAGATGTCCACAAAATTTGGTTGAAAAACTCCAAGATTTCGGGGTCCTAAGAGGCCTAAAACATGGCTTACCACTGGTTGTGACGATTTCCATCGACTTTCAAGAGATTGGCCGACCGGAGTTCCTCAGGTGTTCAAACGACTTGCTTCCACTTCGAGAACGTCGACAAGAGGATGAGGAAGTAGCAGGTGGTCAGCTCGGTGGTTGAAAGTCGTCGGAAGTGGCGGTCGGAGCGAGCGAAGCCAGTGGTCAGAACCGGTCGTGCGGCAGGCGGTCGGTAGATGGAGGAAGAAGAAGAAAAAATTTGCAGAGGAGAATGGAGGGTTTCATCCAAGTGAGTGAGAGAGAGAGAGAGGTTTATCTATTTTCAAGAGTCAACTTGAGTTGAATGGTTGGTTAAAAGTGAATATATCAACTCAAGGCCTGATCTCTTGACACTTGTCCATTGTGTCAATCAAAGTGCATCCAATGGCTCTCAATTCTCTAATTTTTGGTAGCTATGGGGGTGTGGTTAAAGATCAAAATACCATCATCCAATTATATAGGCAAGGTTAGGGCTCAAGGGCAAAATGGTAATTTTACCCCGTTGTCCGGAATGTCGCTTTTCTGATTCTAAATTTCTTCGATAAGGCGGCGGCCAATCTAATTGTAATGTTGAAATTTTTGATTCTCCATTTTTAAATTTCAAGACTTGTTTCTGAATCATTTCTCTATCAATGCGATTTCAGCCTATCCCGAACTGACGAGCGATTTTTGCAGACATTACGCGTATCGACCCTGTGATTCATTTCACATTTAGGGCTCGTCAATTCATGACGACTTTAGTTATTATGTAACTGCGAGGGTCTATCACTAGTTCCGATGGGCTCGATCGTCACAGTTTGATTTAGGAAAATTTTATAAATTATATATTGGTTAAGCGGCATCACCCGCGCTCCAATCATATAACGCTAGTAATGCATTCCTTAATCATTCTTAAATCGATCTTTTACGGCTCTAAATGTCCCCTCGATAATCCTTATGGTCAAAGTGTCATTTTCTATTTGAATTCCCTGAGTTCACGTACCTTGTCTCACGTTAGCCTTTCCCTTTTGGTCAGTCGACTCGAGGTTGATCAGATCTGAGCGAGATATGACTGAAATACATCGTTAGATACTTTCCCATTAATGAGTCTTGAAATGACATGAAAAATCAGAATATCACATAAGTCGTTATTTCCATGATGGAATTAAAGTGGTACAGGTAGTATAAGGATGAGGAACCGACCTGGCAGACGTGGGAGACCTAGAGGTGGAGCTTCTAGTTCGAGGCTAGTTGTAGCATAGAATCCAGGAATGGGTGATGTATTGAAAGCATTGGAACGAATCGGGAACTTGATAGATAGGCAAGCTCGGGATAGAGATGCTGCTATTACCCAGACTGTGGGAGCTACCTTGGCTACTGTCAACGCAACAACTAGTAATAATGTGGGTAGTAGAGTTAACGCCAGCATTGGCTAGGGCGTTGAAGTTAGTAATGCTCGAGTTAATGAGGTTAGTGGTCAAGGCGTGGAGGTAGGTAATGCATCAGGTAATGAACTTGTGACTAGACAAATGGGACAGCTAGTTCAACCGTTTGTGAAGTTAAAGCCCTTCCAGTTTAATGATACGGGTGATCCATAGTTGACACCTAGGTGGATAGAAAGGCTCGAGAAAATATTTAGGATTCTAAGATGTAGTGATGAGGAAAAAGTACTGTTGGCGATTTACCAACTAGAAGGTACCACGAATGACTGGTGGAATGCTACGAAGGATGGGGTATTTCCTGAGGGTACTGCACTGAATTAGACTACTTTTACTGCTGCCTTCAACGACAAGAATTTCTCGGAGACTACACAAGAAAGGAAACTAGTGAAATTTCAGAATTTGCGTCGGAATCACAGGACAGTGGATCAATATGAGGCTGAATTTGCTAGGTTATCAAGATATGCGCCAAGGTGTGTGGAAGACTCGCTAGAGAAGGCGCGAAGATTTCGAGATGGGTTACGACCCGAGCTTCACAGTCAAATGATAGCTTTGAATTTAAGAACGTACAAGGAAGTATATGAACGGGGATAGATGATTGAGAGAGGCCTAAGAGAGAGAAACGTCACATCTGGATCGCGGTACAGCTCATTTCGAGACAATCGCCAGTTTGGTAAGAGACCAATGACCAATAATAGGCGTTTTGTTCCAACCGCAAGGAAGAATATTGGGAAGCTGCCATACCAGTCTAGCTTGATTTGTCATCTTTGTAGGAGGAAGCATGGGAATGGACCTTGCCCGACTAGAACGAGAGCATACTTTAAGTGCGGCCAGTACGGTCATCAGATGAGAAATTTTCCCAACCAAGCTTCAAGACCTAGACCTCAAGAACCACGATTGCAGATGGGATCCCCGATTGCTACTTTACAGAATGAATTGAATCAACCATCAGCTAAAGGGCGAGTGTATGCAGTGGCACGAGGCGAAGCCATTTTAATATGAGATTGCATGTTACCACTCCACTAAAGGACAATGTGATAGTTTCGTTAGACTGCACAGATTGAAAGATAGCCTTTGGTGGTAGAGAGGAAAAGATAGATTTGTCTGTGTTACCTATGTTTGACTTTGATGTGATCGTTGGGATGGATTGGCTAAGTAAACAAAGGGCTATGGTGGATTGTAGTGATAGAATAGTTTGCTTTTCTCCGGATGGTCGCCCTAGCTTTGAGTTTAAAGGGAGTCTAGGGGAAATTTTTGTTCCTTTGGTTTCGTCGCTAGAAACGACAAAATTGTTAGATGAGGGATGCCAAGCTTATTTGGATGCGGTAGTTGATACGACGGTTGGAGAGCCGAAATTGAAAAATATAGCGGTGGTACATGAATTTCCGAATGTCTTTCTCCAAGAATTGCCTGGATTACTGCTCGAACGAGAAATTGAGTTTGTAATTGAATTAGCTCCTGGGACGGAGCCAATTTCGAAGGCACCTTATAGAATGGCGTTATCGGAGTTGAAGGAGCTGAAGATGCAGATGCAAGAGTTATTGAATAAAGGATTCATTAGGCCGAGTGCGTCGCCGTGGGGAGCACCGGTGTTATTTGTGAGGGAAAAGGATAGATCATTATGCTTGTGTATTGATTATTGGCAATTGAATCAGGTGACCATTATGAACAAATATCTGTTGCCAAGGATTGATGATTTATTTGATCAGTTGCAGGGAGCTTCGATATTCTCTAAGATAGACTTGAGAATGGGGTACCATCAGTTGAGAATTAAGAAAGAGGATATTCCGAAGACGGCTTTTAGGACGAGATATAGGCACTATAAATTTACAGTGATGCCTTTTGGGTTGACTAATGCTCCAGCAGCATTTGTGGACATGATGCATCGGGTGTTTAAGGAATACATTGATCGTTTTGTCATTGTCTTTATTGATGACATTTTGATTTACTCGAGGAGTAAGGAAGAGCACGAAAAACACTTGAAAATTGTCCTGCAAACTCTGAGCGAACACTTACTTTATGCCAAATTTAGTAAGTTTGAATTTTGGTTGAGTAAAGTGGCATTTCTTGGCCATGTGATATCCGGAGAAGGAATCTCCATAGACCCTACCAAGAATGAGGCGGTGATAAATTGGCCTAGACTTACTACAGTTATTGAAGTTTGGAGTTTTCTAGGTTTGGCCGATTATTATAGACACTTTGTAGAAAAGTTCTTGTCTATAGCTATGCCATTGACGCAGTTGACTAAGAAGCAGTAGAAGTTTGATTGGACGGATAAATTCAAAAGGAGTTTTCGAGAGCTCAAGCAATGTTTGACAACGACACCTGTACTTACTATCCCTTCTAGACCCGGAGACTTTGAGATTTACAGCGATGCTTCGTTAAAAGGATTGGGATGTGTACTTATGCAACACAGAAGGGTAGTAGCGTTTGCTTCGCGGCAATTAAGACCTCACGAAATGAATTATCCGACACATGACTTGGAGTTGGGTACAATTGTATTCGCCTTAAAAATTTGGAGGCATTATTTATGTGGCGAAAGGTTCCAAATTTATACGGACCATCAGAGTTTAAAGTATTTATTTTCCCAGCGGGGATTGAACATGAGACAGCGTCGATGGATGGAATTGCTTAAAGACTATGATTGCGATATTTTGTAACATCCTGGGAAGGCGAATAGAGTTACTGATTCACTTAGTCGGAAATCAAGTATTGCACACCTAATGGTAAGAGGATGGTCAGTGCTCAAAGAATTGAAAGATTCTGATTTTAAGCTGGAAGTGAGCCAGCTGTCGAGTTTAATAGCGACCTTGAGAATTGAACTAGAAATACAAAAAAGGATAAAAGTCCTACAGTCTGCAGTCCAAAGATTCAAAAAACTCTGAGTATGGATACGCCAAAGAGAAAAGCTGAATTTCATGTATCTGATGACGAAAATTTAAGGTTTCGTGGATGTCTTTGCGTGCCTAATGATGAAGCACTTAAAGAAAGAATTATGTCCGAAGCTCATTGGAGTAATTATAGAATCCACCCGGGTAGTACGACAATATATCAAAATTTACGCCAATATTATTGGTGGAACGGAATGAAAGTGGATGTGGTGAAGTTCGTGGCTAAGTGTTTGACGTGCCAGCAAGTAAAAGCTCAATACTATAAGCTTGGAGGATTGTTACAACCCCTTGAAAATTCCTGAGTGGAAATGGAAACACATAACCATGGATTTTGTTATAGGTTTGCCACGGAGTCAGAGAGCATATGATTCGATCTAGGTAGTCGTGAACAGATTAACCAAGTCTGCACACTTTATTCCTGTGAGAAAGGACTTTCTGATGGATAAATATGTCGAACTGTATATACGCCATATTGTACGAACTCATAGAGTGCCTATAACAATTATGTTGGATCAAGATCCTAAATTTACATCGAATTTCTAGAAGTGTCTTTAGGATGCTTTGGGAACTAGATTGCAGCTCAGTACGACGTATCATCCGCAAACAGATGAGCAGTCGGAGAGGACAATTCAGACGCTCGAGGACATATTACGAGCATGTATGATAGATTTTAAAGGTGGATGGGAAGATCACTTGCATCTAGTGGAGTTTTCATATAATAACAGCTATCAACAAAGTATTGGAATGGCTCCTTTTGAAGCACTTTATGGCAAAGCTTGTAGAACTCCTTTGTGCTGGGACGAAGTGGGAGAAAGGAGTATCATAGGCCCAAAGTTGGTGGAACAATCAATTGACGCAGTAAAGATAATTAGAGAAAGATTGAAAACTGCACAAAGTCGCCAAAAAAGTTATGCCGATAAGCGACGCAAGCCATTAGAGTTTCAAGTTGAGGATCATGTTTTTCTCAAGATATCTCCAATGCGGGGCATATCTCGATTCGGAAAGAAAGGAAAGTTGAGTCCGAGATATGTAGGCCCATTCGAAATTCTAGAACGGATTGAAACTTTGGCTTATAGCCTTGCCTTACCGCCGAGTTTGTCTCAGGTACATAATGTGTTTCATGTATATTTGTTGAGGAAGTACGAACCAGACCCGACACATATTTTGGAACATGAAACTATAGAAGTGGACGACAAAGTATCGTACGTGGAAAGGCCAATAAGGATCAAAAGGAACAAGTTTTGAGGACTAAGACCATTACGCTGGTCAAAGTAATATAGGAGCATCATGGAACTGAAGGCACTACGTGGGAGAACGAAGAAGCGATGAGGCGTCAATACCCCTGTTTGTTTGAGTAACTAGATTGTAATAAATTTCGAGCACGAAATTTTTGTAAGGGGGGAAGAGTTGTGACATTCTGAATTTCCTATCAATTCGAGACCTTTAAATGTAAGATATCTATCGAGTCATTTCAGTTATGTCTCGCTCGGATCTGATCAATCTCGAGTAATTAACCAAAGGGGAAAGGCTAACGCACGATGGGGTACGTGGACTTGGGAAACTCGATTAGAAAACGGCACTCTCATCATAAGGATCGTCAAGGAAACATTTAGAGCCGAGGCCAATCTAAAAACAGTTAAGGAAACCATCTCTAGTGTTATAACGTTGGAACGCGGGTGATACCGCTTAACCAAAGTATAAATTACAAAATTCTCCTAAATCGAATGGTGACGATCGCTGCCGTCGAGGCTAGTGATAGACCCTCACGACTACATGACAATCGAAATTGTTGTAGTTTGAGTTATCCTAAGTGTAATGAGAATCACAAAGTCGATACTCGTAACATTCGCAAGAGTCACCCATTAATTCGAGACAAATTAGAATTTCGATCGACGAAAAATCAATCATGAGATAGGATCTCGAAATTTAAAAATGGAAATGAGGGATTCTAACATTTGAAATGGATTGGACGCCGCCTTATCGAGAGTGAAAAATATCAGCAAAACGAAATTTCGAACGAAAGGTGTGAAAAGATCATTTTGCCCTTGGAAAATTAACCTCACCTAATTGATTTGAGAATGACATTTTAGTCATTTGACATTTTCTTCTTCCCCAGCGCAAGAAAGTAATTTGAGCCTTGATATTATTGACTAAGGACAAGTATCAATACATGGGTAATGGTCATTAATTTTTCAATCACTTAAACCTTCTAGAAGCTTAATCAAAAGTGATTAGGGTCATATCATCTACTCCCTCAAAATTTTCGTGAGCCATCTCTCTCTTCTTCTCCTTCATTTTGTGTTTTCTTCTCAACAGCATAAACAGCTCCATTCTGACCAGTTGTTGCAACCCGGTTTGGTCCTTTCGAACACCTCCTCCGGTGACCTTTTGGCCGATCACCGACTACCATAGGTTAGTTTAACCTATCTTTGACAAGTAACAATTGATTTCGTGATTTTTGGAGGTCTAATTAATTTATGGAAATTTTTTGAAGAAAACTTGACAGATTTTGAGCTAACTGAGAGAGGGCTATGGTTCACCCTCTTAGAGATTTCGAATGGCACCAAATTTTTTATGGAAGTTACATAACATATTATACTTGAAGTCACTGAGTTAGGGTTACTGATTTAGTTGAGTTTTGAATGAGTTTTGATCGTTTGATTGGAGTTGATTTTCCGGACAGATTCTGATCACTAGTGAACTGAGAAGAGCCAGTCTGTTTGGAGGCCTTAGGAGTGCTAATTAACTTCGAAAATTTACATAGGGCTCTATAAAATGTTGACTAAGGTTGCTTCAAGTGAATTGTTGAAAAAAATTTGAGTTAAGGGTGATGTGTGGACTGCTAGAACAAGAAGGTGCAGAACCGATTTTTGCTCTATTTCAATTCTGAGCACACCGGTTATGTTGGGGGTTGTTCTCGGCATTATCATGCTCTAAATGTGGTGTTAAGGCATACTAGACTATGATTTAGGGTGTTATTAAGGTGTACGATGGGTGGAGTTGAAGTTAGAAAAGAGAAATTGACTAAAACGATAAATTGTCGCTGAAGTATATTGCTGTCATATTTTGGACAGCGGCGATCTTGTTTGGAAGCTGAGCTTGGCAAGGGATTTTTCGTGAAACTTTGCTAATTAAAATGAAGGTAAGCGAGCCCTAAACTTACATTAGAACATTTGGACGCAACTGGACAGTTTTATTGCGAAATCGATAAGTTGATACTTTTGTTATGCTTAGTTGAGTGGAAATTGAATGGAGTTGTTGAGGAACGAGCCATGAGCACTCGCTTGTTATTAAAATTGTTCTTCTTTTGCCTGAATTGATGATGTACTTGTTGGTATGTCCTACTTGATTATGTGGCTACAGGCTATGTGACTCCTGAGTAATGTTTTGTGATAAAGTACGACCTTTTTGACAAGCAAATGGTTTATGATGGACCTTTTGAAATTTCTCGTGATGAGAATGTGATTAAATGACTGTTGAGACAATTCTTGACTTTAGATATTTGTTGAGACCTATGGTATCCTGAGGCGTATTAACGCGGGATCGCATCATGAGCATATCCTGAGGCGTCTTAACGCGGGATTGCATCCTAAGTATACCCTGAGGAGTCTTAACGCGGGGTTGTGATTGAATGATATCATGATGCGTCCTAACGCAGGATAAGGAATTGTACATGTTGACATGAGTTGGAAATTTGTTAGTAAACCTGACACGTCTTAACGCGGATTTATTTGTCTTGGTAGTCTAAAGCATTGAACGCGGACTAATCCATTGAGTTGTGGATTGAGAATTTTATTGGTTATTAATTCCTGTGGTGTTGATGTGTGTCGCGCTCCGCGCCCCAGGCACGAGCACGCGACTCCCTGCAAGCAAATCACATAATCTCTCGCGATCCCAAGATCCACAATCTAAGTCGAGATATATAACAAATATATCAAGCATGCGGAAGCGGTAATAAAGCAACTCCTCCATACAAATATAAGTTAAGTGGGACCCGGATAGCATAGAAACTGTCGTACATGATAACCGGCTGTTCATACAAGTACAGAGCTACTATAATCCGATAAGCAAGGGGGTGACGAGGTGAGCATACAAAATGGACCATCATCAAAATCCGACAGGAACAAGGTCGGGGTGGTCACCAAAGATCAAGCTACAACTAGAGTCTCCCAGGAAGAACTGCTAGAGTCCATCGTGTCCTCGGCATCCTCCGTCGGTTCGTACTCTGAGAATGTCTCCCAGCGAACCTCGATATTATCCTCCATGGTCACCTCAGCCGTTGGCTTCGTGAGGTCCTCCTCTGTCGCCTCAAGCACGATAACCTCATCCTTAGTAAACTCCAAAGTCGGGGTCCTCTCCGGTCCGTTCTTAGAACCGGCTACCGATCCCTCTGTTTGACCCTGGTCCTTACCGGGGTGGCACCAATCAAGGATCACTCCCTAGGGCACCTCATGAGGCTTCAGCAACCCAGTCGACTCGTCCCCAACTTTCCTAAACCACGCTTCATACCTATGAGACTTTCAGTCCGTACTACCATCGTCAAGCCGCACCACCGTACACTTTCTCACGTATATAGTCCCCTGACCGTCAAGGAACTCATCAAAATACACGGTCATCTCCTTAGGATCTCCAAAACGAATAGGCCACATGGTCAAGGCCTAGGATCTGAAAAATAAGAGTCCTCAAAGGGGTGAGATACACATCTCAGTAAAAGAGTCATAACCCTATGTTAGGCCGACCATCCACTCAGGCGGTCATCTACCTCAAAATTCCAAACTCATAATCACACAGGCACATACAAATAAAGATGACAACACACAGATGACAAGCATGCAGCTATAACATTATATCACACTCAGATGATCATGCACACCTAGTCCTGTCACTTCACCACAACCATCCATTCCTGCCTGCCTGCCTCATTCTCATGCCCGCGATTAGATCACATCATGCTTGATCCGCGTAAACGCATCATACCGTCATTGACAACAATCGTAAATGCATCAGGTTTCAATGGTTCTCCAAGCTAATATCGGCACCTCATATCTCCGTCCCGCGATTAGATCGCATCAGGACCGTAGCCATCTCAACACCGCGATTAGATCGCATCAGGGCGCCAAACCACGTCTACCCTGCACCTCAGCGCCTTAGGGTATCAACCACATCACCTCGCGTCTTATACGCATCAGGGTCTCATCTCGCCTCCGCCATGCCACCATCACAACGCATGCATCCAAGGTCAAGTACAACTCATGCATTATCAATGCTTCCATGGCATGCAAGGCGATTCAAATACACAATCAAATGTGGCAATTTACTCAGGGCACAAGCATAATCAAACAATTGAATCATCTAAACTCTTCTAGCATACACGAGTATCAATCATTTTGAAATCCCTCACCATTCAATCAACCTATCGCCCGACTCACCCGATCGAGTCCAATCTTCCTATCCTAAGTTTAGGATTCCCTTACCTTGGATTTGTTATCACGAATTTCTCTTCTTGAGCCCCCACAAAGATTCGGCTTCAAGGGTCCAAGATCAAACTCACCGCGCAACCTAATAAAATCCAACCAATCTGTCAATATCCATATCCAATTCCTCAATCCATGAACCATATACCTCCATAACATAATCCTCATCATCCTAGCATGTCTAAATCACCAATTTGAGGCTCTAAATCAATGGCCATTGGCCTCCATAGGTTCGGCCTTGCATAGAACCGAACCAGTTCTTCTCGGTTCTATGCAAACCGAGCTTGTCCAGTCCTAAATCTCCACCAAATCCATCATTTAATCACTATCCTACCTCTTAACATGTCTATCTAAGGGTCTAAGGACCGTGAGTTTGGAGTCGAGTCGTCGCCGGAAACCCGTCAGAAGTTGCCGGATCTTCAAGGTCAGCAACCGGCAAATTTTGTCTAAAGTTCACAAGACCTATTCAAGGTCAAAACTTCATCAAATCACTCTCAAATTTTTACCATAGATTGATATACATGTATTCTAAACCTTCACAAAATTGGACCTCAAAATTCCAACATTTAGGCCAACTAAGGGGTCAAAAACACGGCCTACCTCAGATTGAGTCAGATTCCGTCGGCTTTCGGGAGAATGGTTGGCCGGAGCTACTCGGTGGTCCAAATGGCTTACTTCCAGTTCGAGGAGGTCGTCAAGACGTTAAGATAAGAGGGTGTGGTTGGCCGGCATCCAGAAGGTGGCCAAAAGATGGTGTCGACTGCGGCGATGGGCAAGGGCAGAACCGATCGGCAAACTACAGAAGGAAGAAGATGAAGGAGAAGGTTGGCGTGAGTTCTTGGGGGGTTATGGCCGATCAATGTGAGAGGAGAGAGAGAGAAAAAAAGTCTTATATACAAGGCTGAAGGTCAATGTTTGATTGGTAGGTGGCCAATAGTAGACATAACCACTCTTTAGCCCATCCTTTGACACATGTCCAAGTGTCATTCATGCTTGATCCAATGGCCACCATTCATTCTAATTTTTGGCAGCCTTGGGGGAGGGATAAAGACCAAAATTCCCTTCCTTCAATGCATGGGCAAGGCTTAAGCTTGAGGGGCAAAATGGTAATTTTACCCCGACGTCCAGAACGTCGTTTTTCTCATTCCAATATTCTTCAATAGGGCGACGGCCAATCCAAACATAACGTTGGAATTCTTTATTCTCCATTTTAAATTTTCAAGACTCGTTTCTAATAGTTTTCTCCATCAGACGTGGTTCCAGCCTATCCCGAACTGACGGGCGGCTCTTATAGACTTTACGCATATCGACCCTGTGATTCATATCACAATTAGGGCTCGTCAATTCATGGCGACTTTAGTTGTCATGTAATTGCGAGGGTCTATCACTAGTTCTTATGGTCTCGATCGTCACTGTCCGATTAAGGTAAATTTTGCAAATCATACGTTGGTTAAGCGGCATCACCCGCACTCCAATCGTATAACACTCGCAAAGCATTCCTTAATCGTTCTGAGATCGGCCTTTTATGGTTCTAAATATCCCCTCGACAATACTTATGGTCAAAGCGTCATTTCCTATCTGAGTTGCCTAAGTCCACGTATCTCGTCTCGCGTTAGCCTATCTCTTCTGGTCAACTTACTCGAATTGATCAGATTCAAGCGGGATACAACTGAAATACATCTTTAGATTTACTTCTCATTAATGAGTCTGAAATTGACTGAAAATCAGAATGTCATAACTCTTCCCCCTTACAAAATTTTCGTCCTCGAAATTTACATTACACTTAATTACTCAAATAAATGGGAGTGTTGTCGCCTCATCGTCTCTTCATTCTCCCACGTGGCACCTTTAGTTTCATGGTGCTCCCATACTACTTTGACCAATGGGATCTTCTTATTCTTGAGGATTTGCTCATTTCGATCCTCGATCCTTATCGGCCTCTTCACATAAGATACTCGGTCGTCCACTTCTATGGCTTCGTAGTCCAACACATGTGTTGGGTCTAATTCATCCTTTCGCAGCATCGACACATGGAATACATTATGCACCTGGGATAGATTAGGCGGCGGGGCAAGCCTGTAGGTAAGGTTCCAATCTGCTCCAGTATCTCAAATGGGCCTACATACCTTGGACTCAGCTTCCCCTTCTTTCCAAACCGCGATAACCCTCTTATCGATGACACCTTGAGGAAGACGTGATCGCTCACTTGAAATTCTAAAGGCTTGCGCCGTTTATCTGCGTAGCTCTTCTGAAGACTCTGTGCCGTCCTCAGTCTATCCTGAATTATCTTTACTGCTTCCACCAATTGCTCTACCAATTCTGGGCCTGTGATACTTCTCTCTCCAACCTCATCCCAGCATATCGAGGTGCTGCAGGCTCTTCCATAGAGTGCTTCGAATGGTGCCATCTGGATGCTCTGCTGATAGCTATTATTATAAGCAAATTCTACCAAATGCAGCTGGTCTTCCCATCCACCTTTAAAATCAATGACGCATGCTCGTAGCATATCCTCAAATGTCTGTATCATCCTTTTCGACTGTCCGTCCGTCTGTAGATGGTATGTTGTGCTAAACTGCAGTCGGGTTCCCATGGCATCTTGCAAGCTTTTCCAAAAGTTTGTCGTGAATTTGGGATCCCTATCCGAGGTAATCGTCACAGGCACTCCATGTAATCTCACGACTTGTCTCATGTACAACTCTGCATATTTATCCATAGCGAAGTCCTTTCGCATAGGGATGAAATGTGCGGACTTGGTCAATCTGTCTATGACTACCCATATAGACTCGTGACCTCTCTGGCTCCTTGGGAGTCCCATCACAAAGTTCATAGTTATATGCTCCCACTTCCATTCGGGTATTTTCAGTGGCTGTAATAGTCCACCAAGCTTACGGTGCTGCGCTTTCACTTGATGGCACGTCAAACACTTAGCCACATACCTCGCTATGTCCACCTTCATCCCGTTCCACCAATAGTGTTGTCGCAAGTTTTGATACATTTTCGTACTTTCAGGATGGATGCTATAATTGCTTCTGTGAGCCTCTGATAAAATCCTTTCCCTGAGTCCTTCATCCTTTGGTATACACAGTCATCCTCGGAACTTCAAAATTCCGTCCTCTGACACCTGAAACTTGGGCTTTCTCTTTGTCGCATCCATCTCAAGGATCTTCTGAATCTCTGGGTTCGTAGACTGTAAGGCCTTTATCCCTTCTCGAACCCCAGGTTCCACTCTCAATGTAGCTATCAAGCTAGACAACTGATCGACTTCTAACCTGAACTCGGAGTCTCTCAAATCCTCAACATCGACCAACCTTTCACCAGCAGACATGTGATGCTTGACTTCCGACTCAACGCATCTACTACTCTGTTTGCTTTCCTAGGGTGATATAGTATGTCACAATCATAATCTTGAGCAACTCCATTCACCTACGCTGCCTCATGTTCAGCTCCTTCTGGGAAAACAGGTACTTTAAGCTCTGGTGGTCGGTACAAATCTGAAATTTTTCGCCACATAGGTAATGTCTCCAAATCTTCAGAGCAAATATAAACGCTGCTAACTCCAGGTCATGAGTTGGGTAATTCATCTCATGTGGCCTCAACTGTCTGGATGCGTAGGCCACTACTCTTCCGCGTTGCATCAATACACAGCCCAATCCTTTCAGCGAAGCATCGCTGTATATCTCGTAACCTCCTAATCCCGATAGAATTGTCAGCACTGGCGTAGTTGTCAATCTATGCTTGAGCTCTTGGAAACTCCTCTCACACTTGTTAGTCCATTCAAACCTTCTTTCCTTCTTCATCAATCACGTCAATGGGATGGCTATAAATGAGAATTTCTCCACAAAATGCCTGTAGTATCCTGCCAGTCCCAAGAAACTTCTAACTTCAGTGACCGTAATAGGCCTAGGCCAATTCGTTACAGCCTCGATTTTTGCAGGGTCCACTTCGATTCCTTCACCCGATACCACATGACCAAGAAATGCTACCCTGTTCAGCCAGAACTCACACTTACTCAACTTCGCATAGAGCGCATGCTCCCTCAGAGTCTGCAGTACCATCCTTAGGTACTGCTCATGTTCTACACTACTCCTCGAGTAAATCAAGATATTGTCAATGAAGACTATGACGAATTTGTCCAGAAATTTCTTAAATACTCTATGCATCAGGTTCATAAAAGCAGCTGGAGCGTTGGTCAAACCAAATGGCACCACCGTAAACTCATAATGACCATACCTGGTCCTAAAGGCAGTCTTAGGTATGTCTTCCTTCTTGATCCTCAATTGGTGATACCCTGTTCTCAAGTCAATCTTTGAAAATACCGCCGCTCCTTGCAACTGATCCAACAGATCGTCAATCCTCGGCAGTGGATACTTGTTTTTCACTGTCACTTGGTTCAGCTACCGATAGTTGATGCATAGACGCAAAGATCCATCCTTCTTCCTTTTGAATAGCACTGGCGCTCCCACGGCGAAGCACTTGGTCGGATAAATCCTTTATATAGCAGCTCTTGCATCTGCATCTTTAACTCCTTCAGTTCTGATAAGGACATCCTGTAAGGTGCTTTGGAGATCGGTTCTGTCCCAGGGGCTAATTCGATTACAAATTCTATTTCCCGTTCCGGTGGTAACCCTGGCAACTCTTGTGGAAACACATCAGGAAATTCACGCACTACCGAGATACTCTCTAACTTTGGCTCTTCAGTAGTAATGTCCATTATTGCCACTAAGTATGCCTAACACACTTCAGACATCAACTTAGTCATCTCTAGAGATGAGACTAAGAGAATCGAGATTCCTCCTCGACTTCCCACCAATTCAAAGCTAGGGCCGCCTCTCGAATAAAATCGAATTATCTTACTACCAAGTTTACTATTGCCCCTTCCTTAGCCAACCAATCCATTCCTATGATTACGTCAAAATCATACATGGGTAATACAGTTAGATCGATACTCTCTTTACTCCCTCCAATCACAATTTCACAACCAGCACAGCCCATTGAAACTAATATATTATCCTTTAACGGTGTGGCAACGTGCAGAATTATGTTCAACGGTTCCAATTTCATACCCACTAATTCAGCAAACTAAGCAGACACAAACGAATGCGTGGCACCGGGGTCAGACAATGCGTATGCAGCTTGGTTGCACAAGTAAACCATATCTGGGACCACACCTGGTGCTTCATCTACCTCCCTGCGGGCTACTGCATAACCCTTCCCTACGCCGATGGTCGATTCTGCTCGATCTGGGGAGTTGCAGTCGACGGCCCAGCCTATGGTCTCTACCCTTGAGGTCGATTTGTCGGAGCTTGACTCTGGCACGTCTTCATCTGGTGGCCCAGCTGACCACACTTAAAACAAGCTCATGTCCTTACCAAGCATGGCCCATTTCCATGCTTCTTGCCACAAAGGCGGCAGCTCCAGTTTGTGGGATTCGGCGGCTTCACGATATTTTTCCTTACGGGAGGTGCGAAACGCATATTGCCCGTCATCAGCCTTTTCCCCATCTGGCGGTTATCTCTGAATGATGTGAACCGCGATCCAGCTGCGGTGTTTCTCTCTTTCAAGTACCGTTCTATCATCTGGCCCCGTTCGTATATCTCCTTATAAGTCCTCAAATTCAGAGCAATCATCTGACTACGGAGCTCGGGCCTCAATCCATCTCTAAACCTCCTTGCTTTCTCTTGAGGGTCTTCTACAGATCGAGGTGCATATCTCGACAGCCTCAAGAATTTGGCCTCGTACTGATCTATTGTCAGCTGGTTCTGACGTAGCTGTAGGAATTCCACCTGCTTCCTTTCCCTAGCCGTCTTAGGGAAGTACTTGTCATTGAACGCCGTCTTAAAGGCATCCTAGTTCATGGTCGTTCCTTCAGGGAAGACTACATCCTTGGTGGCAGCCCATCAATCATCCGCTGTACCCTCTAGCTGGTACACTGCTAGCAGCACCTTCTCCTCATCCGTGCACCTCAGCACACCAAAAGCTTTCTCTAACTTCTCAATCCACCTGGGTGCTAGCTCGGGATCTCCAGTTCCATCGAATTGAGTTGGCTTCAACTTTATAAACTATTCCACTAGCTGGCCCATCTGTTTGGCCACGATGATTTCTTCTTGGGCATTCACAGCTTTATTGCCCTGGCCATGTTCATTCTGGGTTCCATTGCCACCATTGTTACCGTTGTTGGCATTGACGGCAGCTATGGCAGCTCCTACGGCCTAGGCGATTGCAGCATCCCGGTCTTGGGTCTGCCTATCGATCAAGTCACCAATTCTTTCCAGTGCCTTCAGTATACCATCCATCCTTGAATCTTCTACTACGGGTGGCCTCGAGCTAAAGGCTCCGCCTCTTGACCTTCCAGACCTTCTAGACGGGTTGCTCATCCTTATCTCTTTCTACTGAACCTGGTTCACCACAAGTTCAGCAAGAAGTTAGTAACTCACTCATTCACCCAAATCCAGAGCCACTAACTAACCCTTAACAGAAGCAGTTACAATCTAACAGTACTCCAAACCACAAACTCCAGAAACATTTCAACAAATGGCCCATGGCCATTTCTCAGTTCTATTCACTGCAGTGATTCATTAAAACCAATCACTTTCATTCATCAAATAGGCCAAGGTTCAGAAATGATCTTCGATCCTAAGTAGGGAACTCAACTCTCTCATGCCTTACCACAACCCTGCCAAGATCAAACACCAGCCATCAGTACCAGGTCACATGCTATGCACCCCAAGCCTTAGCTTAACCAGTCTCCTAAGGTCTCGCTATCCGTCCTTATCCCAACTTAATCCTCCTTATTACTCCAATCCTCAATCAACTTTGGATCGACTCGACCTTGCTCTGATTCCAAGCAAAGCAGGGATGTCACACCCCGGGCACGAGCACGCGACTCCCTACAAGCAAACCACATAATCTCTCGCAGTCCTAAGATCCACAATATAAGCCGAGAAATATAACAAATATATCAAGCATCCAAAAGCGGTAATAAAGCAACTCCTCTGTACAAATATAAGTTAAGTGGGACTTGAATAGCATAGAAACTGTCGTACATGATAACCGACTGTTCATACAAGTACAGAGCTACTATAATCCGATAAGCAAGGGGGTGACGGGGTGAGCATACAAAATGGACCATCATCAAAATTCGACAGGAACAGGGTCGGGGTCATCACCAAAGATCAAGCTACAACTAGAGTCTCCTAGGAAGAACTGCTGGAGTCCCCCGTGTCCTCGGCATCCTCCGTCAGTTCGTACTTTGAGAATGTCTCCCAGCGAACCTCGATGCTATCCTCCATGGTCGCCTCAGCTGATGGCTCCGCGAGATCCTCCTCTATTGCCTCAAGCACAAGAACCTCATCCTCAGTGAACTCCAAAGTCGGGGTCCTCTCTGGTCCGTTCTTAGAACCGGCTACCGATCCCTCTGCCTGATCCTGGTCCATACCAAGGTGGCACCAATCAGGGATCACTCCCTGAGGTACCTCATGGGACTTTAGAGGCCTAGTCGACTCGTCCCCAACTTTCCTAAAAAACGCCTCATACCTATAAGGCTTCCAGTCCGTACTACCCTCGTCAACCCACACCACCGTATACTTTCTTATGTATATGGTCTCCTGACCATCAGGGAACTCATCAAAATACACGGTCATCTTCTTAGGATCTCCAAAATGAATAGGCCACATGGTCAAGGCCTAGGGTCTGAAAAATAAGGGTACCCAAAGGGGTGAAATACACATCTCAGTAAAAGAGTCCTAACCCTAGGTTAGGCCGACCGTCCACTCAAGCAGTCATCTACCCAAAATTCCAAACTCATAATCACACAGGCACATACAAATAAAGATAACGACACACAGATGACAGGCACGCAGCAATGACATCATATCACACTCAGATGATCATGCACACCTCGTCCTGCCACTTCACCACAACCATCCCTTCCTGCCTGCCTCATTCTCATGCCCGCGATTAGATCGCATCAGGCTCAGCTCGCATAAACGCATCAGACCGTCCTTTACAACCCGCATAAACGCATTAGGTTTCAATGGTTCTCTAAGCTAATATCAGCACCTCATATCTCCGTCCCGTGATTAGATCGCATCAGGACCGTGGCCATCTCAATCCCGCGATTAGATCGCATCAAGGCGCCAAACCACCTCTACCCCGCGTCTCAGCGCCTTAGGGTATCAACCTCATCACCCCGCGTCTCGTACGCATCAGGGTCTCATCTCGCCTCCGCCATGCCACCATCACAACTCATGCACACAAGATCAAGTGCAACTCATGCATTATCAAAGCATCCATGGCATGCAAGGAGATTCAAATGCACAATCAAATGTGACAATTTACTTAGGGCACAAGCATAATCAAACAATTGAATCATCTAAATTCTTCTAGCATACATGAGTATCAATCATTTTGAAATCCCTCACTATTCAATCAAACTATCGCTCAACTCACCCGATCGAGTCCAATCTTCCTATCTTAAGTTTAGGATTCCCTTACCTTGAATTTGTTATCACGAATTTCACTTCTTGAGCCCCCACAAAGATTCGGCTTCAAGGGTCCAAGATCGAACTCACCGCACAACTTAATAAAATCCAACCAATCCGTCAATTTCCATGTCCAATTCTTCAATCCATGAATCATATACCTCCATAACATAATCCTCATCATCCTAGCACGTCTAAATCACCAATTTGAGACTCTAAACCTATGGCCATCAGCCTCCACAGGTTCGGCCTTGCACAGAACCGAACCGATTCTTCTCGATTCTGTGCAAACCGAGCTTGTCCAGTCTTAAATCACCATCAAATCCATCATTTAATCACTATCCTACCTCTTAACATGTCTATCTAAAGGTCTAAGGGTCTCATCATGAGTTTGGAGTCGAGTCGTCGCCGGAATCCCGTCGGAAGTTGCCGGATCTTCAAGGTCAGTAATCGATAGATTCTGTCCAAAGTTCACAAGACCTATTCGAGGTCAAAAATTCATCAAATTACTCTCAACTTTTTACCATAGATTGATATACATGTCTTCTAGACCTCCACAAAATTGAACCTCAAAATTTCAACATTTTAGCCTCTTAAAGGGTCAGAAACTCGATCTGCCTCAGATTGAGTTAGATTCCGTCGGCTTCTGGGAGAATGCTTGGCCGGAGCTACTCGGTGGTCCAAATGGCTTGCTTCTAGTTTGAGGATGTCAGCAAGACATTAAGCTAAGAGGGTGTGGTCGTCTGGTGTCTAGACGATGGCCGGAAGATGGCATCGATGGCAGCGAAGGACAAGGGCAGAACCGGTCGGCAAACTGCAGAAGGAAGAAGATGAAGGAGAAGGTTGGCGTGAGTTCTTGGGGGGTTATGGCCGGTCAATGTGAGAGGAGGGAGAGAAAAAAAGTCTTATATATAAGGCTCAAGGTCAATGGTTGAAAGGTAGATGACCAATAGTGGACATGACCACTCTTTAGCCCATCCTTTGACACATGTTCAAGTGTCATTCATGCTTGATCCAATGGCCACCATTCATTCTAATTTTTGGCAGCCTTAGGGGAGGGATAAAGACTAAAATGCCCTTCCTTCAATGCATGGGCAAGGCTTAAGCTTGCGGGGCAAAATGGTAATTTTACCCCCGACGTCCAAAACGTCATTTTTCTCGTTTCAATATTCTTCAATTGGGCGATGGCCAATCCAAACATAACGTTGGAATTCTCGATTCTCCATTTTAAATTTTCAAAACTCGTTTCTGATGATTTTCTCTATCATACGTGGTTCCAGCCTATCCCGAACTGACAGGAGGCTCTTGCAGACTTTACGCGTATCGACCTTGTGATTCATATCACAATTAGGGATCGTCAATTCATGACGACTTTGGTTGTCATGTAATTGCGAGAGTCTATCACTAGTTCCTATGGTCTCGATCGTAACTGTCCAATTAAGATAAATTTTGCAAATCATACGTGAGATAAGCGGCATCACTCGCGCTCCAATCGTATGACACTTGTAAGGCATTCCTTAATCGTTCTAAGATCGGCCTTTTTGTGGTTCTAAATATCCCCTCTACAATCCTTATGGTCAAAGCGCTATGTCCTATCCGAGTTGCCTAGGTCCACGTATCTCGTCTCGCGTTAGCCTTTCCCTTTTGGTTAGCCTACTCGAATTGATCAGATTCGAGAGGGATACACCTGAAATACATCTCTAGATTTACTTCTCATTAATGAGTCTGAAATTGACTGAAAATCAGAATCTCACAATGTGGTTCTTGGCTAGCACGAAAGCTTGGGTCATTTTCTTTATATTTGTCTCGAGTATAATTTCTTCACAAGATGTTTGATATGATGCTTTTGTATAAATGTCATTTGTCCTTCTGTCACTGCTTGCTTGTTGTTGTGATAGTTCGTCTAGTGGGACTAATGGTCTAAATTAGTATTAGGCTAGCGTGCTGAGATGTTAGTCTCACCCCGTCGTGGGATCATTTTCTTTTCAGATCCCAAACTTTGAGTATGTTGCCTACGCGCCTAGGAGACCCGAAGGAGATGACGGCATATTTTGACGAATTTCTCGATACACGAGGTACAATTTACATTAGGAAGAGTACGGTATATGGGTTGATGAGGGGGAGGAAGACTGGAAGCCAGATCATTTTGAGGCCTAGTTTAGGAGAGCTGGGAAAGTTACCACTGGTCCATTAAAGGCTCACAAGGTTCCAAGACGTGTAGTTCCATCGTGATGCCATCCTTCTCGAGATGAGATCGAAGTAGAGGGTTCCGTGGTAGGCTCGAGGAACGTTCCAAAGGAGACTCCGGCTAGAGAGGAGAGTATCGAGGAGATCGAGATTTCTGACTTGGAGGATGAGATGGAAGAGGACACCATAGAAATACGATCAGAAATTTTCTCGAACTACGATCCCGCAGAGGACTTGAGTCGAGCCGAAAATACTAGTACCAATTAGTGGGCTCGAGATCACACGACCATTGGAGTTGTCTTTTGGTGGTGACGATCTTTTTGGTGGGGCTTAATGGTTGTCTTTCGTTGGCCCTTTTGTCTTCCTCGATCTTAGCTAGTGGTATTAGTTAGTCCCTGGCCTCGTTTGCATGAACTCGTCCTCTTGATATGTAAATCACCCTTTTTCTTTATCCCGTGTCTCATTCTTTGTTTTATTTTGAATAACCTTGCATGGAGTTATGTATTTATTTTCTTTTACTCTTTCGCATGCGAGTCTCATTATTTATCGCCGTAGAAAAATAAAAAAGAGGATATCCTAGGACTGAATTTACGGCATGAGTGGATGAGCGCACTCGTAAAGTGAGTGGGGCGTGACATCCTATTTGAAGTGGTATCGGAGCAAGATTAGCTTGATCCAAGTCGATTGAGGATTGGAGTAATAAGGAGGAATGAGGTTCGGGATGATTGGGTAGCGAGACCGTAAGGGGATTCGTTAGAGTCAAGTAAGAAATGCTTGGCATATAAATTGACGCATGTGATTGACATCATGAAAGTGGTATAGTTGTGATGACTAAATAGTGACCAAGCTTCATCTTAGCGTGTGTATTAATTGTGGATGCTTGCCTAATGAAATATTGAGTGTTGTGTTTGAAATTGAAGCATGATTGTACGTTTCTAATTATTGTGCTCTTGAGAATGAATGGGTGAACGATTGCTTTAGTGTGCGTGTTGCTTGTTGTGTAGCATAAAACTATTGGACTTTTGTGAATGAACTAAGTCGTTAATTCCATGATGGAATTAAAGTGGTACAGGTAGTATAAGGATGAGCAATCGACCTAGCAAACGTGGGAGACCTAAAGGTGGAGCTTCTAGTTCGAGGTCACCTGTAGCGCAGAATCTTGGAATGGGTGATGTATTGAGAGCATTGGAACGAATCGGGAACTTGATAGATAGGCAAGTTCAGGATAGAGTTGCTGTTATTACCCAAGTTGTGGGAGCTGCCTTGGCTACTGTGAACGCAACGGCTGGTAATAATGTGGGTAGTGAAGTTAACGTCAGCATTGACCAAGGCATTGAAGCTAGTAATGCTCGAGTTAATGAGGTTAGTAGTCAAGGTGTGGAGGTAGGTAATGCATCAAGTAATGAGCTTGTGACTAGACAAAAGGGACAACTAGTTGAACAGTTCGTGAAGTTAAAACCCCTCTAGTTTAATGGTACGGGTGATCCAGAGTTGACACCTAGGAGGATAGAAAGGCTCGAGAAAATCTTTGGGTTTCTAAGATGTAGTGTTGAGGAAAAATTATTGTTGGTGGTTTACCAACTGGAAGATACCGCGAATGACTAGTGGAGTGCTACGAAGGATGGGGTATTTCCTGAGGGTACTGGCCTAAATTGGGCTGCTTTTACTGCTGTCTTCAACAACAAGTATTTCTCGGAGGCTGCACTAGAAAGGAAACTAGTGGAATTTCAGAATTTGCGTCAGAATCGCATGATAGTGGATCAATATGAGGCTGAATTTGCTAGGTTATCCAAATATGCGCCAAGGTATTTGGAAGACTCACTAGAGAAGGTGCGAAGATTTCGAGACGGGTTACGACCCGAACTTCGCAATCAAAAGCTTTGAATTTAAGAACGTACAAGGAAGGATGTGAACAGGAACAGATGATTGAGAGAGACCTAAGAGAGAGAAACGTCGCATCTAGATCACAGTTCAACTCATTTCGAGACAATCGCCAGTTTGGTAAGAGACCAATGACCAATGATAAGTGTTTTGTTCCAACCACAAGGAAGAATATTGGGAAGCCGCCGCACCAGTCCAGCTTGAACTGTCGTCTTTGTAGGAGGAAGCATGGGAATGGACCTTGCCCGACTAGAACGAGAGCATGCTTTAAGTGCGGCCAGTAGGGTCATCAAATGAGAAATTGTCCCAACCAAGTTTCAAGACCTAGACCTCAGGGACCACGACCGCAGATAGGACCCCCGGCTACTACTCCACAGAATGAATTGAATCAACCATCGGCTTAAGGGCGAGTGTATGCAGTGGCACGAAGCGAAGTGGAGAACGCGCCCGGTGTGGTCACAGGTATGATTTATCTGAATGATCAAGCTGTTTATGCCTTATTTGATCCTGGAGCTTCACATTCTTTTGTGTCTACTCAATTTGCCGATATAATTTATTTGGATTTGAAACCATTTTAATATGAGATTGCATGTTACCACTCCACTAAAGGACAATGTGATAGTTTCGTTAGGCTGTACGGATTGCAAGATAGCCTTTGGTGGTAGAGAGGAAAAGATAGATTTGGTTGTGTTACCTATGTTTGACTTTGATGAAATCGTTGGGATGGATTGGCTGAGTAAACAAAGGGCTATGGTAGATTGTAGTGAAAGAATAGTTCGCTTTTCTCCGGATGGTCGCCCTAGCTTTTAGTTTAAAGGGAGTCGAGGGGGAATTTATATTCCTTTGGTTTCGTCGCTAGAAGCGACAAAATTGTTAAATGAGGGATGCCAAGCTTATTTGGATGCGGCAATTGATACGACGGTTGGGAGCCGAAATTGAAAATTATAGCGGTGGTACATGAATTTCCGGATGTCTTTCCCCAAGAATTACCTAGATTACAGTCCGAACGAGAAATTGAGTTTGTAATTGAATTAGCTCCTGGGACGGAGCTAATTTCGAAGGCAACTTATAGAATGGCGTTATCGGAGTTGAAGTAGCTGAAGGTACAGATGCAAGAGTTATTGGATAAAGGATTCATTAGACCGAGTGCGTCGTCGTGGGGAGCACCAGTGTTATTTGTGAGAAAAAAGGATGGGTCATTGCGCTTGTGTATTGATTATAGGCAATTGAATCAGGTGACCATTAAACAAATATCCGTTGCCAAGGATTGATGATTTATTTGACCAGTTGCAGGGAGCTTCGGTATTCTCTAAGATAGACTTGAGAACGAGGTACCATTAGTTGAGAATTAAGAAAGAGGATATTCCGAAGATGGCCTATAGGACGAGATATGAGCACTATAAATTTACAGTGCTGTTTTTTGGGTTGACTAATGCTCCAGCAGCATTTATGGACATGATGCATTGGGTGTTTAAGGAATGCCTTGATCGTTTTGTCATTGTCTTTATTGATGACATTTTGATTTGCTCAAGGAGTAAAGAAGAGCACGAAAAACACTTGAGAACTGCCCTGCAAACTCTGAGTGAACACTTACTTTATGCCAAATTTAGTAAGTTTGAATTTTGGTTGAGTAAAGTGGCATTTCTTAGCTATGTGATATCTGAAGAAGGAATCTCCGTAGACCCTACCAAGATTGAGGCGGTGATAAATTGGCCTAAACCTACCAAAGTTACTGAAGTTTGGAGTTTTCAGGGTTTAGCCAGTTATTATAGACGCTTCGTAGAAAAGTTCTCGTCTATAGTCATGTCATTGACGCAGTTGACTAAGAAGCATACGAAGTTTGATTAGACAGATAAATTCGAAAGGAGTTTTCGAGAGCTCAAGCAGCGTTTGACAACGGCACCTGTACTTACTATCCCTTCCGGACCCGGAGGCTTTGAGATTTACAATGATGCTTCGTTAAAAGGATTGGGATGTGTACTTATGCAACACGGAAGGGTAGTAGCATATGCTTCGCGGCAATTAAGACCTCACGAAATGAATTATCCGACACATGACTCGAGTTGGCTGATAAGGTTATTGGTATCAAGCATCATGTAATCAGTGGCGCCTGAGTCGATAATCCAGCTATTGTTTTCACCTTCATTGTGTGACATTCTGAATTTCCTATCATTTCGAGACCTTTGAATGTAAGATTCTATCGAGGTATTTCAGTTATGTCTCGCTCGGATCTGATCAATCTCGAGTAATTAACCGAAGGAGAAAGGTTAACGCACGATGAGGTACGTGGACTTGGGAAACTCGATTAGAAAATGGCACTTTGACCATAAGGATCGTCGAGAGAACATTTAAAGCCAAGGCCGATCTAAAAACGATTAAGGAAACCATTGCTAGTGTTGTACGGTTGGAACGCGGGTGATGCCGCTTAACCAAAGCATAATTTGCCAAATTTTCCTAAATCGAATGGTGACGATCGTTGCCGTCGGGGCTAGCGATAGACCCTCACGATTACATGACAAACAAAATTATCTTAGTTTGAGTTATCATAAGTGTGATGAGAATCACAAAGTCGATACGCGTAAGTCCGCAAGAGCCACCTGTTAATTCGAGACAAACTAGAATTTCGATTGACGAAAAATCAATCATGAGTTAGGATCTCGAAATTTGAAAATAAAAATGAAGGATTCCAACATTTGATATGGATTGGACGCCGCCTTATCGAGGGTGAAAAATATCAGGAAAATGAAATTTCAAGCGAAAGGTGTGAAAAGACCATTTTGCCCTTGGAGAGTTAACCTTACCTAATTGATTTGAGAAGGGCATTTTAGTCATTTGACATTTCCTTCTTCTCCAAGGAGGCTGCAGAAAATTAAGGGGGCAAGAAAGTAATTTGAGCCTTGATATTATTGACTAAGGACAAGTGTCAATACATGGGTGATGGTCATTAATTTTCTACTCACTCAAACCTTCTAGAAGCTTAATCAAAAGTGATCAGGATCATATCATCTACTCCCTCAAAATTTTCGTGAGCCATCTCCCTCTTCTTCCCCTTCATTTTGTGTTATCTTCTCAAGAGCAGAAATTGCTCTATTTCGACTAGCTGCTACAGCCAGGTTCGGTCCATACAAACACCTCCTTCGTTGACCTTTCGGGCGACCACTGACCATCACAGGTTATTTTAACCTGTCCTTGACAAGCTCTAATTGGTTTCATGATTTTTGGAGGTCAGGTTAATTTATGAAAACTTTTGAAAGAAAACTGGATAAATTCTGAGCTACCTGAGAGAGGGCTATGGTTCACCCTCTTAGATACTTCAAATGGCACCAAATTTTTTATGGAAGTTACACAACATGTTATACTTGAAGTCACTGAGTTAGGGTTACTGATTTAGTTGAGTTTTGATGGTTTTATTGGAGTTGATTTTCCAAACAGATTCTGACCGCCGGTGAATTGAGAAGAGTTGGTCTGTTTAGAGGCCTTAGGAGTGCTAATTGACTTCGAAAATGTCCACAGGGCTCTATAACATGTTGATTAAGGTTGCTCCAAGTGAATTGATGAAAAAAATTGGAGTTAAGGGTGATGTGTGGACTGTTAGAATAAGAAGGAGCAGAATTGGTTTTTGCTCTGTTTCAATTTTAAGCACACTGGTTTTGTTGGGGACTGTTCTCGGCATTATCATGCTCTAAATGTGGTGTTAAAGCATACTAGAATGTGATTTAGGGTGTTATTAAGGTGTACGATGGGTGGAGTTGAAGTTAGAAGAAGAGAAATTGACTGAAACAATGAATTGTCGCTGAAGTATAGTGTTGCCCTGTTTTGGACAGCGGCGATCTTGTTTGGAAGTTGAGCTTGACAAGGGATTTTTGGTGAAAATTTGCTAATTGGAACGAAGGTAAGCAACCCCTAAACCTATATTAGAATATTTGGACGCAACTGGATAGTTTTATTGCGGAATCGATGAGTTGACGTTTTTGTTATGCTTGGTTGAGTGGAAATTGAATGGAGTTGTTGAGGAACAAGCCATGAGCGCTCGCTTGTTATTAAAATTGTAGTTCTTTTGCCTGAATTGATGATGTACTTGTTGGTATGTCCTACTTGATTATGTGGCTACAGGCTATGTGACTCCTAAATAATGTTTTGTGATAAAGTACGACCTTTTTGACAAGCAAATGGTTTATGATGGACCTTCTGAAATTTCTCATGATGAGAATGTGATTAAATGATTGTTGAGATAATTCTTGACTTTAGATATTTGTTGAGACCTATGGTATCCTGAGGCGTCTTAACGCGGGATCGCATTGTAAGCATATCCTAAGGCGTCTTAACGCGGGATTGCATCCTAAGTATAACCAGAGGAGTCTTAACGCGGGATTGCATCCTAAGTATACCCAGAGGAGTCTTAACGCGGGGTTGTGATTGAATGATATCCTGATGCGTCCTAACGTGGGATAAGGAATTGTACATGTTGACATGAGTTGGAAATTTGTTAATAAACTTGACGCGTCTTAACGCGGGTTTATTTGTCTTGGTAGTCTAATGCGTTGAACGCGGACTAATCTATTAAGTTGTGGATTAAGAATTTTATTGGTTATTGATTCCTATGGTGTTGATGTGGTTCTTGGCTAGTACAGAAGCTTGGATCACTTTCTTTATATTTGTCTCGAGTATAATTTCTTCGCAAGATGTTTGATATGATGCTTTTGTATAAATGTCATTTGTCCTTCTGTCACTACTTGCTTGTTGCTGTGATCGTTCGTCTGGTGGGACTGATGGTCTAAATTAGGATTAGGCTAGCTTGCTGAGACGTAAGTCTCACCCCCGTCGTGGGATCCTTTTCTTTTCAGATCCCAAATTTTTGAGTACGTTGCCTACGCGCCTAGAAGACTCGAAGGAGATGACGGCCTATTTTGTAGAATTTCTCGATACACGAGACACAGTTAATATTAGGAAGAGTACGGTAGTATGGGTTGATGAGGGGGAGGAAGACTGGAAGCCACATCATTTTGAGGCCTGGTTCAGGAGAGTTGGGAAAGTTACCACTTGTCCATTAAAGGCTCACGAGGTTCCAAGACGTGTAGTTCCATCGTGATGCCATCCTTCTTGAGATGAAATCGAAGTAGAGGGTTCCGTGGTAGGCTCAAAGAATGTTCCAAAGCAGACTCCGGCTAAAGAGGAGAGTATCGAGGAGATCGAGATTTCTGACTCGGAGGATGAGATGGAAGAGGACACCATAGAAGTACGATCAAAAACTTTCTCGAACTATGATCCCACAAAGGACTTGAGTCGAGCCGAATATACTAGTACCACTTAGTAGGCTCGAGATCACACGACCGTTGGAGTTGCCTTTTGGTGGTGATAATCTTTTTGGTGGGGCTTAATGGTTGTCTTTTGTTCGCCCTTTTGTCTTCCTCGATCTTAGCTAATGGTAGTAGCTAGTCCCTAGTCTCGTTTGTATTAACTCGTCCTCTTGATATGTAAATCACCCTTTTCTTTATCCCGTGTCTTATTCTTTGTTTTGTTTTGAATTACCTTGCATGGAGTTATGTATTTATTTTCTTTTACTTTTTCGCATGCGAGTCTCATTATTTAACGCCGTAGAAAAATAAAAAAGAGGATATCCTAGGACTGAATTTACGGCATGAGTGGATGAGCACACTCGTAAAGTGAGTGGGGTATGATAGATTGTCACGTCCCGCATCTCGGGCACGAGCGCGACTACAAGTGAATTCTCGAGTCCTTGGATTTAGTTATCGAGAGATGCACAATAAAAGAAACATGCGAAAACGATATCATAGACTCCTCCGTACAAACATCCATGGGAACCTGGATAGCGAGAACATAACTTGTATACATAACATTTCAATAGTCCGTACAAAAGCGTAGGAGAACTAGTGCTACAAATGGGTCAAGGTATCGGTACTACGTCAAAAGACATCCATAACATGTTTTCAAGAGAAACTAGCCTACGAGACCTTCATCAAAAGAAAACTGCAACAAGTTAGAAACCACTAAGTCGAATTGCTGGAGTCGTCAGTCTCATCGGCATCCTCAGTAGGCTCGTACTCCGAGAAAGTCTCAGAGCGTACCTCTATGATGTCCTCCATTGTCTCATCCTCTGGCTGCTCCACCAGATAACCCTCTGAGGCTTCGACCTCAATCACTTCAACGGTGTCTTCCAAGGTTAGGGTCCTCTCAGGAATGTTCCTCAAACTAACTACAGATCCCTCAACCGCCACAGAATTCTGAGTGGGATGACACAAACTAGGAGTAACCCTACAGGGTACTTCAATGGACTTCAATGGTCCAGTAGTAACCTCACCTACCCTACGAAACCAAGTCTCAAACCTATGAGGCTTCCGGTCCTTTTCACCCTCATCGACCCAAACTACTGTACACTTTCTAATGTACATAGTTCCCCGTTCGCTCGGGAACTCGTCAAAATACGCAGTCATCTCCTTCGAGCTGCCTAGTCTGGTCGGCAACATCCTCATAGTGTAGGATCTGGAAATAGGGTCCCGCAACGGGGTGAGGTTCACATCTCAGTAAGATGGGTCATAACCCAAAATAAGGCCAACTATACACCCAGATGAATGCAATCATGAACTAAAATACACAGACAGCATCATACAACACTCATCAGTCAAATATGTCACAATGATGCTAGAGATCATCAATCACACAATGGGGCATCATAACTTGTTAATCGAGTCAGGCATATAGTACAAATTCAAGCCACACGTTCCATCATTCCGAACTTCCTCATGGTTTTCGCCCGTGTTTCAAACGCCTCAAGCTCGGTCCGTGTAATTACGCCTCAGACCATCTAATTGACAAACTTGCATAAATGCATCAGGTTTTTAATTTCATTTCGGGCCTATGTCGACACATATTCATTCTCGTCCCGCATCTCAACGCATCAGGACATTGGCCATTTTAACCCTGCGTCTCAACGATCATGGTACAATTCAACACAACCCCGCGTCTCAACGTCTCAAGGTATAATTCAACACAACCCCGCGTCTCAACGCCTTAAGGTATCACAAATCCTCATGTATGCCAGATATCATTCCAAATCAAACGTCATGATCAGGCACAAGCTCACGCATCGAGCTAGATATATATGGCATGCAAGGCAATTAATTTTGTCGCTCACACAAGGCAATCAATTCATGGCATATGTATTAAACAAGCATTCAAGCAATCATTCATCCACCATGACGAACATTGAACAATTATGCCATAACTCAAGAGAACTAACTCAATCCGCACCCAAATCACCCAGTCGAGTCCAATCCTCCTAGCCAAGATTTAGGAGCTTCTTACCTTGAGCTTAAATTGACAAAAATCCTCTTGTAAGCACTTCAAAGGTTCAGCCCCAAAGAGTCCAAAACAGAGCAGCTTTGTACCTAAAGGGATTCCATCTGTTTCGTCAATATTTTTTCGTCCAATCATCGAACCATCAAGTATAAACCTTAACAACACATCCATCGACATTCTAGTACTTATCAACAATGAAATTTAAGCTCAATTGAATCCCAAATAGCCCCCTATGACCTTGACAAGAATAAAACAAAACAGGGCATTTTTCGGTTCTATTTAGTTCCCAATTAATTAGCCCATAAACTATTCTAAATCCCTAATTATCCACTAATCTACTTGTTAACACATAGTTCTACATGTTGGAAAGCCTCATCAAAAATTTGAGGTCAAGGCGACGCCAATTGGTCCACGAATGGCGCCGAGTTCTCTGAGTCTTCTACCGGTCAGTTTCTGCCCTTCAATCACAGCAACATTTTGGTGTCAAAACTCTATCAAATTAAGCCCAAATTTTTACCACAACTCAGTATATGAGTTTCGTAGATGTTCACAAAATTTGGTCGAAATATTGGGACAATTAGAAGTCCTATAGAGCTCAAAAGTCAACTTACGTCCAGTTGCGACAGATTCCGTCGACTCGCGGGAAAATGGCTGGCCAGTGCTCCTCGATGGGTCAAATGCTGAGCTACCACTTGAAGGTGGTCGGCAAGAGGCTAAGGAAGATGAAGGTGACCAGTTCGATGGCTGGGAGTCGCCGGAAGTGGCAGTCGGAAGTGGCGAAGGAGTGGTTGCGGGCTAGTCGGGCGTGGAGTCTTCGGCCGAAGAAGAGAAGAGGAAGAAGATGAAGAAAATGGTGGCTGGTGGGGTGTTCGACTGAGCACAATGGAGAAGAAGAGGTATACACTAATTGTTTGGTCAAACATGTAGAATGGTAGGTTAAAAGTTGATTAATAAATGTCAATTAAGCATCCTTTGACACTTGTCCTCTTGTCAATCAAGGGCTCATCCAAGAGTTGTCATTTTCTCTAATTTTCGGCAGCTATAGAGGGGGTGTCAATGACCAAAATGCCCTTATCCATTTATTAAGGCAAGGTCAAGACTTGAGGGGCAAAATGGTAATTTTACTCTCGAAGTTCATAACGTCGTTTTTCTAATTCAAATTTCCTTCGATGAGGCGATGTCCAATCCAATTATAACGTTGGAATTCTTGATTTTCAATTTTCTAATTTCGAGACTCGTCTCTGAAATATTTCTCTGTCAAATGTGATTGCAGCCTATCCCGAACTGACGGGTGGCTTTTTCGGACGTTACGTGTATCGATTCTGTGATTCATATCACACTTACGGCTCATCAGTTCATGGCAACTTTGGTTGTCATGTAATTGCGAGGGTCTATTACTAGTTTCGACGGTCTCAATCGTCATCGTTCAATTTAGGAAAATTTTGCAAATTATACATTGGTTAAGCAGCATCACCCGCGCTCTAATCGTATAACACTAGCAATGCATTCCTTAATCGTTCTTAGATCGCCCTTTTATGGATCTAAATGTCCCCTCGACAATCCTTATGATCAAAGTGTCATTTCCTATTTGAGTTCCCTAGGTCCATGTGCCTTGTCTCACGTTAGCCTTTCCCTTTTGGTCAGTTAACTTGAGATTGATCAGATCCGAGCGAGATACAACTGAAACATATCATTAGATATTTTCTCATTAATAAGTCTTGAAATGATAGGAAAATCAAAATGTCACAACTCTTTCCCCCTTACAAAAATTTTGTCCTCAAAATTTACAATAAACCCAGCTACTCAAACAAATAGGGGTATTGACGCATCAACGTTTCCTCGCTTTCCCACGTAGCGCCTTCGATTCCATGGTGCTCCCAAACGACTTTGACCAATGGAATCATCTTATTCCTTAGAATATGCTCTTTGTGATCTTCAATCCTGACTGGCTTTTCTACGTAGGATACTCTATCATCCACTTCGATAACCTTGTAATCCAGTACATGCGTCGGGTCTGGCTCGTACTTCTGTAGCATTGACACATGGAAGACGTTGTGTACTTGGGACAAGTTAGGCGGTAAGGCAAGCCTGTAGGCTAAGGTCCCAATCCGTTCCAAAATTTTAAATGGACCTACGTATCTTGGACTTAGTTTCCCTTTCTTTCCAAATCGAGACAATCCTCTCATCGACGACACCTTTAAGAAAACATGATCGTCTACTTGAAACTCTAGAGGCTTACGTCGTTTATCCGCATAACTTTTTTAACAACTCTGTGCTGATTTTAGCCCATCCCGGATTATCTTCACCACTTCCACCGATTGCTCTACCAACTCTGGGCCTGTAATACTTCTTTCTCCAACTTCGTCCCAGCAAATCGGGGTCCTGCAAGCTCTTCCGTAAAGCTCTTCAAAAAGTGTCATTCGAATACTCTACTGATAAATGTTATTATATGCAAACTCTACTAAATACAACTGATCCTCCCATCTACTTTTGAAGTCTATCACTATTACGAGCGTCTGAATCGTCCTCTCCGATTGTCTGTCCGTCTACGAATGATTTGCTGTACTAAACTGCAGTCGGATTCCCATGGCATCCTGAAGACTTTTCCAAAAATTCGCCGTAAACTTGGGGTCTCTATCCGATGTAATCATCATAGGTACTCCTTGTAGTCTCACTATTTATCGCATATACAGTTCGGCATACCAATCTATCGCGAAATCCTTTCGCACAGGAATAAAATGTGCATACTTGATTAACCGGTCCACGACTACCCAAATAGAATCGTGGCCTCTCTGGCTCCTTGGTAGTCCCGTTACAAAATCCATCGTCACGTGCTCCCATTTCCATTCAAGAATCTCCAACGGCCGTAGCAATCCACCAGGCTTACAGTGTTGTGCCTTTACCTACTGGCATATCAAGCACTTCGCCATATATTTCGCTACATCCACCTTCATCTCGTTCCACCAATAATGCTGACGTAAGTTTTAGTACATTTTCATGCTACCTGAGTGATACTATAATTGCTTCTGTGAGCCTCCAATAAAATCTTTTCTCTGAGCTCTTCTTCTTTTGGTACGCATAGACGCCCTAAAAATTTCAAAATTCCATCCTCTACCACTTGGAACTCGGGCTTCCTTTTCGTCACATCCATCTCCAGGATTTTCTGAATTTTTGGGTCCGTCGGCTGCAAGGCTCTTATCCTTTTTTGGATCTTGGGTTCTAATCTCAGTGTGGCTCCCAAACTGGATAACTGATAGACTTCCAATCTGAATGCAAAATCCCTCAAATTTTCAAGTAACGACCACCCTTTTACTAGTAGACAGGTAATACTCAATTTTCGACTGAGCGCATCCGCGACGCTATTTGCTTTCCCAGGGTGATATAATATGTCGCAATCATAATCCTTAAGCAATTCCATCCATCGGCGTTGCCTCATGTTCAATTCTTTCTGGGAAAATGGATACTTCAGGCTCTAGTGGTCCATATAAATCTGGAATTTCTCGCCACTCAAATAATGCCTCCAGATCTTCAAAGCAAAGATGATCGCTACCAGTTCCAAATCATCAGTCGGATAATTCATCTCGTGCAATCTCAGTTGTCGGGACGCGTAGGCAACAACTCTTCCATGTTGCATTAGCACACAGCCTAGTCCCTTTAGCGAAGCATCATTATATATTTCACAGCCTCCAGGTCCTGATGGAATTGTCAATACCGGTGCGGTCGTTAACCGATGCTTGAGCTCTTGGAAATTCCTTTCACACTTATCCGTCCATTCGAATTTCGTTTCTTTCTTAGTCAATCTCATTAGTAGAATGGCTATAGATGAAAACTTCTTCACGAAACGTCTGTAATACCCCGCCAATCCTAAGAAACTTCGGACTTCCGTGACCATAGTAGGCCTAGGCCAATTCATACCGGCTTCAATCTTCATAGGATCTACAGCAATACCTTCTCCAGATACCACATGGCCAAGAAATGCTACTTTATTCAGTCAAAACTCGCATTTGCTAAACTTAGCATAAAGCGAGTGTTCCCTCATAGTCTGTAAAATAGTGCTCTTCGTTCTCTTCGTTACCCTTTGAGTAAATCAGGATGTCGTCAATAAAGACTATAACAAATCTATTTAAGAATTCGTTGAACACCCGGTGCATCAAGTCCATAAATGCAGCGGGGGCATTGGTCAATCTAAAAAGCATCACAGTGAATTCGTAGTGACCATACATTGTCCTAAAAGCGGTCTTAGTTATGTCTTCCTTCTTAATTCTCAACTGATGATACTCGGTCCTTAAGTCAATTTTTGAGAATACCGCAGCACCTTGCAATTGATCAAATAAGTCATCAACCCTCGGCAATAGGTACTTATTCTTTACAGTCACTTGATTCAACTGTTTATAGTCGATGCATAAAAACGTAAAGACCCATTTTTCCTCACAAACAACACCGACGCTCCCTACAGTGAAGCACTCGGTCGAATAAATCATTTATCCAGTAATTCTTGCATTTGCACCTTTAGCTCTTTCAATTTCGATAATGACATTATATAGGGTGCCTTCAAGTTCGGCTCCGTTCTGGGAGCTAACTCAATCACAAATTCTATTTCTCGCTCTGGTGGCAACCCTAGTAACTCTTGAGGAAAAATGTCAGGAAACTCACACACTACCGAAATATTTTCTAATTTAGAATCCTCGGCAGTCGTGTCCATAACTGCGACTAAGTACGCCTGACATCCTTCAATTATTAGTTTTGTCACTTCAAGTGATGAGACTAAAGGAATAGAGGTTCCTCCTCGACTTCCCACAAATTCAAAATTTGGGCGGCCTTCCGGATAAAAACAAATTATCCTACTTCTACAATCAACTATTGCCCTCTACTTACTCAACCAATCCATTCCTATGATCACATCAAAGTTATACATGGGCAACACAGCCAAGTCGATACTCTATTTACTACCACCAATTACAATTCTACAGTCAACATAGCCTAACGAAACCAGCACATTATCCTTCAATGGGGTAGCAATATGCAGAATCACACTCAACGATTTCAACTCCATATTAACCAAATCTGCAAAGCGAGCAGACACAAACGAGTGTGATGCGTCAGGATCAAAAAAAGCATAGGCAACTTGGTCACACAAATAAATCATACTTATGACCACACCAGGCGCCTCTTTTGCTTCCCTGCGTGCTACAGTATAGACTCTTCCCTGAGCTGGGGGTCAATTCTGGTCAATATGGGGAATGGCAGTTGACGGCCCTGCCTGGGGTCATTGCCCTTGAGGTCTATTCGCTGGGGCTTGGTTCGGGCAAGTCCTCATCTAATGACCCATCTTACCACATTTGAAGCACGCTCCAGTCCTTACCGGACAAGGTCCGTTACCATGCCTTCTGCCATAGAGGCGGCAACTCCAATTCATTGGGTTCAGCGGTTTCACTATGTTCTTTCTTATTGGAGGGGCGAAGCTTCTATTGCCAGCCATAGGTCTTTTGTCGACTTAGCGGTTATCTCTGAATGAACTGAACCGTGATCGAGATGCGGCACTTCTCTCCTTTAGGTCCCTCTCGATCATCTGTCCCCGTTTATAAATTTCTTTATAGGTCCTCAGGTTCAGAGCTATCATCTAACTGCGAAGTTCAGGTCTCAGTCTATCCCGAAATCTCTGCGTCTTTCTCTAGGAGATCCTTTACCGATCGAGGCACGTACCTTGAAAGTCTAGAGAACTCCGCTTCACATTGGTCCACTGTCAGATGATTCTAACGTAACTATAAGAACTCCACTTGCTTCCTTTCTCGAGCGGTCTTAGAGAAGTACTTGTCATTGAATGCTGTAGTAAAGGCATTCCAAGTCAAAGCTGTTCCTTTTGGAAAGACTCCATTCTTGGTGGCAGTCCACCAGTCATTAGCGGTACCTTCCAGTTGATACACTGCCAACAGTACCTTTTCTTCGTCCATGCATCTCAAGACTCCAAAGGCCTTCTCAAATTTCTCGATCCACCCTAGCGCCAACTCAGGGTCTCCATTCCCATCTAACTGGGTTGGCTTCAGTTTGATAAATTGTTCGACCAATTGGCCCATCCGTCTGCCACAACAACTTCCTCCTGGGCATTTCCTAACTCATTGCCCTGGTCATGATCGCCATTGTTTCCATTGCCTCCATTATTATAGTTATTGGCATTGGCAGCGACTATGGCAGCTCCCACCGCTTGAGCTATGGCAGCATCCCTATCCTAGGTCTGCCTGTCGATGAGGTCGCCAATCCTTTCTAGTGCTCTCAGCACTCCATCCATTCTCGGGTCTTCCGCCATAGGTGGCCTCGAACTAGAGGCTCCACTCCTAGGTCTTCCAAGTCTTTTGAGTGGATTACTCATTCTGTTATACTTTTACTACGCCTGGACCACCACAATTCCACCACGAAATTAGTGACTTATTCATCTAATCAAGTCCAGCGATACTAATCCTCATAAATCACCATAATCTTGTCAAGATCAAATGTCAATCACAAGTGCCAAGTTATATGCCATGCATTTAGTGCCTAACTCTAACGAGTCTCCTAAGGTCTCGCTACCCATCCTGTCCTAACTTACTCCTCCTTATTACTTCAATCCTCATCGAGCTGACCTTTCTCTAATACCAAGAAAGGCGAGTTGTCACGCCTCGCAACCTGTGCACAAGCGCGACTCCCTACAAGCGAACTCTCGAGTCCCAAGATTCAATTATCGAGAGATGCACAATAAAAGAAGCATGCAGAAGCGATATCATATACTCCTCCGTTCAAACATCCATGAAAACCTGGATAGCAAGAATATAACATGTGTACATAACATTCTAAGAGTTCGTACAAAAGCGTAGGAGAACTAGTCCTACAGATGGGTCGGGGTAACCGTACTGCATCAAAAGACATCCATAATAAGTCTTCAAGAGAAACTGGCCTACGAGACCTTCATCAAAAGAAAACTGCAGCAAGTTAGAAACCACTAAGTCGAACTGTTGGAGTCGTCAGTCTCCTCGGTATCCTCGGTAGGCTCGTACTCCGAGAAAGTCTCAAAGCGTACCTCTACGGTGTCCTCCATCGTCTCGTCCTCTGGCTGCTCCACCAGATTACCCTTTGAGGATTCGACCTCAATCCCTTCAACAGTGTCTTTCAAGGTTGGGTTCTCTCAGGATGTTTCTCGAACCAGCTACAGATCCCTCGACCTCCACAGAATCCCGAGTGGGATGACACCAACTAGGAATAACCCTACGGGGTACCTCAGTGGACTTTAGTGGTCCAGTAGTAACCTCGCCTACCCTACAAAACCAAGCCTCAAATCTATAAGGCTTCCAGTCCTTTTCACCCTCATCGACCCAAACTACTGTACACTTTCTAACGTACACAGTTCCTCGTCCGTCCGGGAACTCATTAAAATACGCAGTCATCTCCTTCGGGTCACCTAGTCTAATCGGCAGCATCCTCACGATCTAGGATCTATAAATGGGATCCCGCAACGGGGTAATATTCACATCTCAATAAGATAGGTCTTAACCCTAAGTCAGGCCGACTATACACCCAGATGAATGCAATCATGAATAAAAATACACAGACAGCATCATACGGCGCACATCAGTCAAATGTCAGAATGATGCAAGCAATCATCAATCACACAACGGGGCATCATAACTTGTCAAACAAGTCAGGCATATAGTACAAATTGAAGCCACATGTTCCATCATTCTGAACTTCCTCATGGTTCTCGCTAGCGTTTAAAGCGCCTCAGGCTCGACCCATGTAATTACGCCTCAAACCATCTAATTGACAAACTCACGTAAACGCATCAGGTTTTCAATTTCATTATAGGCCTGTGTTGACACATATTCACTCTCGTCCCGCGTCTCAACGCATCAGGACATTAGCCATTTCAATCTCGCGTCTCAATGCATTAGGGTACAATTCAACACAACCCCGCGTCTCAACGCCTCAAGGTATAATTCAAAACAACCCCGCGTCTCAACGCCTCAGGGTATAATTCGACACAACCCCGCGTCTCAATGCATCAGGGTGTCCCAAATCCTCATGCATGCCAGATATCATTCCAAATCAAACTTCATGATCAAGCACAAGCTCATGCATCGAGCTAGATATCTATAGCATGCAAGGAAATCAATTTTATCACTCACACAAGGCAATCAATTCATGGCATATGTATTAAGCAAGCATTCAAGCAATCATCCATCCACCATGACGAACATTGAACAAATATGCCACAACTCACGAGAACTAACTCAATCCGCACCCAAATCACCCAGTCGAGTCCAATCCTCCTAACCAAGGTTTAGGAGCTTCTTACCTTGAGCTTAAATCGACAAAAATCCTCCTCTAAGCACTCCAAAGGTTCGGCCCCAATGAGTCCAAAATAGGGCAGCTTTGTACCTAAGGGGTCCGTTTCGTGGATATTTCTTCGTCCAATCATCGAACCATCAAGTATAAACCTTAATAACACATCCATCGATATTTTAGTAATCTCAACGATGAAATTTAAGCTCAATTGAATCCCAAATAACCCACATGACCTAAGCAAGAATAGAACCGAACATGGCATTTTTCGGTTCTATTTAGTTCCCAACTAATTAGCCCATAAACTATTCTAAATCCTTAATTTATCCACTAATCTACTTACTAACACATAGTTCTACATGTTGGGAAGCCTCACCGAAAATTTGAGGTCAAGGCAACGCCAAATGGTCCACGAACGGCGCCAAGTTTTCCAAGTCTTCTACTTGTCAGTTTCTGCCCTTTAATCACAACACCATTTTGGTTTCAAAATTCCATCAAATTCAGCCCACATTTTTACCACAACTCGGTATATGAGTTTCTTAGATGTCCACAAAATTTGGCCAAAAGATTGGGACAATTCGAAGCCCTATGGAGCTCAAAAGTCGACTTACCTCAAGTTGCGACGGATTTCGTCGACTGGTGGAAAAACGGTTGGCCGGTGCTCCTCGGTGGGCCAAACGCCGAGCTACCACTTGAAGGTGGTTAGCAAGAGGCTGAGGAAGGTGAGGGTGGTCGGCTCGATGGCTAGAAGTCGCCGGAAGTGGCGGTCGGAAGTGGCGAAGGAGCGGCTGCGGGCTAGTCGAGCGTAGAGTCTTCAGTCGAAGAAGAGAAGAGGAAGAAGATGAAGAATATGGTGGCCGGTGGGGTGTTTGGCTGAGCACAATAGAAAAGAAGAGGTATACACTAATTGCTTGGTCAAACATGTAGAATGGTAGGTTAAAAATTGATTAATAAATGTCAATTGAGCATCCTTTGACACTTGTCCTCTTGTCAATCAAGGGCTCATCCAAGAGCTATCATTTTCTCTAATTTTTGGCAGCTATAGAGGGGGTGTTAATGACCAAAATGCCTTTATCTATTTATTAAGGTAACGTCAAGACTTGAGTGGCAAAATTATAATTTTACCCTCGACGTTCGGAACGTCATTTTTCTAATTCAAATTTCCTTCGATGAGGCGATATCCAATCCAATTATAACATTGAAATTCTTGATTTTTTCATTTTCTAATTTCGAGACTCATCTCTGAATAATTTTCTATCAGATGTGATTCCAGCCTATCCCGAATTGACGGGTAGCTTTTGCAGACGTTACGCATATCGACTCTGTAATTCATATCACACTTAGGGCTCTTCAGTTCATGGCGACTTTGGTTGTCATGTAATTGTGAAGGTCTATTACTAGTTCCGACGATCTCGATCATCATCATTCGATTTAAGAAAATTTTGTAAATTATACATTGGTTAAGCGGCATCACCCGCGCTTTAATCGTATAACGCTAGCAATGCATTCCTTAATCGTTCTTAGATCGGCTTTTTATGGCTCTAAATGTCCCCTCGACAATCCTTATGCTCAAAGTGCCATTTCCAGTTCCCTAGGTCCACGTACCTTGTCTCGCGTTAGCCTTTCCCTTTTGGTCAGTTAATTCGAGATTGATTAGATTCGAGCGAGATACGACTGAAACACATTGTTAGATATATTCTCATTAATAAGTCTCGAAATGATAGGAAAATCAGAATGTCACATTGATGAGTAGTGACAAAAACAAAACCACAATTACCTTCAAGAGGAAGGGTGGAAGAATTAGCTGAATCTACCATCGGGACCAAGGAAAGAGGCGAACTCCCAGTCATTAAGGATGTTTGCCCTATGCGCTTGCTCGATTCTGCCTCAGGTTTCTTCTTCTTCCCTTGAAAATCATCCCACTAATCTAGAAATCCATGCAGCTTAAAACAAGTGTCCCTAGTGTGTTTGGAATTACCACAATGATACAACCACCAGACACTTGAGATTTGGACTTGATAGCCGGCCAAGAGGGCCTACCTCTACCCACCGAACTGTCCGTTGTCAGCTACAGAGACGGGTCATGTCAATTGCCCCGTAAAACAATTGCTATACTCGTAGGGAAGCCATTGGCATTGGCCAACATCACAGTTTGGCGCACATCTTCCCTGCGAACATGTGCGTAGGCTCACTTGACGATAGGGAAAGGCTACATCTGCAAAAATATTTGCACAAACCTTACCAAGATGATCATCAAGTCCATCCAGAAAAGGGTAAATTCTACCCTCTTGAACAACATTATTGAGCGCTCAATATTTGCGAGACACACCATAGGATTAGGCCTGCGGAAATCAATTTCAAGCTAGAGTCCTTGAAGATCATTGTAGTATTTTTCAATTGATCCGCCAGCTTTTTTGAGACATGATACCTAGCGCTTTAAATCATACACCTGAGAGGTGCCATCAAAAAAAGGTGTAAGTATAGAATTCCATACAGCTTTAGTGGTAAGGAATATGATAAAATTATCAATCAACGTTGGATCCATGGAGTTGATGAGCCATCCTTTCACAGTAGAGTCCTCAATTTTCCACTTCTGAAAAACGGGATCGGTGGGCATGATTGAAGGCAATCCCCATTCACATAACCTAACTTGTCTTTGCCTGAGACATATATCTCAACAGCTTGGGACCAAAGCCCATAATTCTTGCCATCTAACTTGATGGCAATCGCAAGAGGTAGTGCCTCTACGGAAGAAGATGGTGTGCATGGCCGGTTAAAAGCTGCTTCATTGCCATCATCAGTTCTTCAAGTATCATCTTCGCAGATGAACATGCATAAGACGGTTGGGCAGGAACAACAGGCTAATCTGTGAGATAGTCATGATGAGTCAAATCTGAAAACCAGTTGCTCTAATACCATGAAGGAAAATATTTTTCTATGTATTAAGAGTATGTCTCATTCTAGTTACGATGTTCTTCTTTTGTTTATATACAATACATGTGCTAACCCTAACATCCCAATAAATTAGGATCTCAACAAATCAGGATCCCAATAAATCAAGATCACAACAAATAAGGAAGACTCCTATATAAATTGTAATTAAGAAAAAAAAACTCCCTAATTTGCAGGAAGTATAGCTCATGCCAACAAACTTTTGGTACATGTTCAATTTAGTCCCTAGACAATATGAAAATTTTCAATGATTTCTCTTTATTATTTCATGTTTAGGGACAATATTTCCATGTAGTTCATGAAATAAATTAAACACAAACCAAAATTTTAGTAACCACATTGAATAAATAAAAAGTTTAGGAATGACATTGCACATTGGTATAAAGTTTAGGAAAACACATTGAACAAATGAAAAGTTCATGGACCACGTTACATGTAGAGCCAAAATTCAGGAAACATTTGTTGTTATCCGCATAGAAACGAGGGACATGGTCAAATACAGTTAGCTAGAAAAGTTGCCCATGACTCTACGAAAGGTGCAAAACTATTGCTAACGAAGAGGTCTTAGCAGCTTCCTTGAGCCTAAATAAGGATTAACTCTCGTCAAAACCTAAATCATCATTCATGTCAATCAGAGCCCTTGATCATATGCAATGAATGTGCGTTCCATGTAAGTATTATGAATAAAGGATAACAAATGGTAAATTTATCATACATGTACAAGTTTGTAATTTATTGTGGTAAAAATAAATAGTTTGGGGCATATTTGTCATTAGTGTATCAATTTGGCTTTTTTGTAGTCAAAAAATAATTTGAGATAAATTTATCGTAGGTGTACAAGTTTGAGATTTTTCGTGATGTTAACGATTTATTTTAGTTCTACGAATTGTACTTTGCTTCTAAGAATCATAGATTACATGGGTGTGGGAACTTGATTATATTAGATTACTTTAACGCTCTTTTGGTACCTTTTTTCTTTTGTTTCAAAAAATATTTTGCAAGCAACTTGGATTAATTTAACTCAATCACTCACATGTGAGGCAATCATGCAGGTGCGCAAATATTAATGAATGCTTAAGAAATCAAAACGCAATAGATTGCTAGGATATGGAAGAAATTTACACACCTAAATTCAAGCACATTAATTCCTTAATAATTGCAAAATATTTAATCAAAATGTTAAGTCTGGACTAACTTGAGTTCTCTAGTCTAATTGACAATTCTAATTTTAACTTCTTTTTGGGTTTTCTTCCATTTAAATGAAAATTAATTATATGCGATGCATGAAATGCTAACTTATACTAAATGAAATGAAATGGAAAATGACATGAAAGCATTTATCTCCATGACCTAACCTAATGACGTACAAATAATGAATTCTAATGTGGAATGATATGCAATTAAATGACCCTAATATGCAATTTAAATGACAACAAACAATGACATTTCATTAATGGCATGACATGGTGACATGACAAAGATGCGATGACATGGCATAATAACTTGGCAAACAAAGCATGGCGTGCAATGGCTTAGCAAGCATCCACGACGACATGGCAAGATAATGCACCCCAAACTATATAAAATGCATATGATATTTTTTGGTTTCTAATTTAAAGTTGCAATGAAAATTTACTAAAAGTAAATAATCTAGAATAAGATCATATTCAATTCAATTTAGGAGCTAAACTAGGTCTAATCCTAATTTAAATTGAAATTTTATCTTAACTAGATAGATATTCTAGCATGCAAACTATCTAGATTCGTAAGCCTAATCTATTAGAAAACTATATCCATCTAAACATGACTTTTAGTATTTTCAAATAGGAAACAATCAATTAAAGATAAGATTCATTGCGAAAGATAAACATTAAATCGGTAAAGATTCGCGTCAAATAATCCAAGTCAACTCAAACTCAGTGACGAATAAAATCGACAATGGCACCCTACAGCTTGAGGCTAGGATTTGTCCACTTTCCATCGAGAGTCATATCTCGGACAATAAATCAGAGTGTCGACCTACGTACGTTGTTAAGGGGATTCCCTAATTTGGATGGTTGAATAAAAATCTCCAAGGTATGCATGTGTAGTGTAGTCACGATCTTCCAAATTAAGAAACAAAATCTATTATTTAAATCCGGCTAGAGATATTCTGTAGGCTTGGCCAACATTCCAATTAATCAATTAAGTCGAAGATCATCCATTTAAATCCATCCGCCACCAGTCCAATTGATCATGCGATGAGTTTATGTATATGCAGAATACTCGTAACAGCTATATCCAAACTTATTGTTTTTGCTTAGGGGCTGTGGTCGACTCCTAATTTGTTTTAGGCAAATTACTAATGACTGAGTCGCCAAAGTTCAGGTGTAGATGAGCATAAAACGGTTCAAATTCTTGGAATTAGATTGATTCTTAGGTGAGTGTTATATGACGTAAACCAAGACAATCAAAGTAAAGGAGGGAAGGACTCGAAGGGACGGGTCGGGATCGACACGGTTGGCCTAATGACTTACTTGATTTACTTTTTCATCAAATTTGTACTAACATTCTTTTGCAATTGATTTAACATCACCCCCGTTAGGAATTTATGAAAAAAAAAAAAAAGGAGGACTGAACTATTATCCTTATCCTCTCTATTCCCTAGTCCGACATAAACTTTGCTGATACTTGGGGGTTCTGAAACTTAGATGGTAGCATAAATGCAAAATGTTCACCACCTCAAAAATCTTCCTCAGGGTACAGGGCATGTTTGAGGCTCAATATTCTTGGGATGATCCTTCATCCCTTGCATTTCGTGTCCATCACACCACCGGATCGCAAGTTTTGGATGTTAAACTGGGCCTAGGAACTCTAGATTGGACTATTAATCGTATGGTCGTCGGCTTCATATGATCAACTGTCTAGATGGGCTGTAGATTTTCATAAGTGACACGATATCCCAATCAATTAATGCTTTATGCAAAACATACAGTGACAATGTGTGTATCTGCTGTGTTAAGATGGTACCGTCCAAGATTATACCGTCCCTGACAGAATTGTGAGGAAATCATTTTCCTACTCTCATAATCTAAAATTAAAATCTTTCAATATTTTACCATTGATTGGAGTCGGTGTATGACAAGCATTAGTAGCTTTTGGGCTATCAATTCGCTTTCAAAGAGTCTCCGGAGGATAACTCTGTGGGTGTCAACACATCATAAGTATACAATCACGACCGAAGCTTGATTCGCTTCCAAAGAGCCGATTTCTCTGTGCTTCACAAAACAAGTAAGGGCAATATAGAAACAATTGCAGCTGCCGAACGGAAGGAACAATGATCATCTCATGTTCCATCAATGCCTAGAAGATACACACACTTATATAGACACACACGAACAACTCTCGTCCCTCGTCAGAACACTTTAAGCACGACAATCCTTGCGATTCTTTTGTGCTTGACCCTCGGTTATTTGGCGCCACACCAAGTTGATGCTCAGACGCAGATTCATCCTACAGTAGGGTTCGTGCCGGTTCCGCTGAATCAATCCAACCTCGTCGTGCAAAGGCCGTATGACGTGCCGGTAGATCAGAGATACAGCTTCAAAGATGGAGTTCACACGCGAGGGGTGTTCGACACCGACTAGCCTCACTCCCCCAGGAGCAAAGCCAAGCCGCGCACCGAAGTTCGTATCCATGTAAGCTACCTCCATGACTAGTCACGTCCCGAGGTTCGGGACCCCGGACCCGGACTGGAAATGCGAGCTTAACAGATAGGAGGACTTGATCCATGTTATCTGTGGACTCATGAAATAGTCTTATCTCAGTATTCCATGGATTTAAATTTGATGTTTCTTTCAGCAACACTGCTTGGCTTGCTGACGAAATTAAGACGTTAAACAGGGATATGACTATTCCTCCGGAGTGTGGCAATTCGAAGGGCAAGGATACGTGCCGGACGGAACGACGGGCGTCTGCATCATGCAAGTGTTCAGGGCCGTCGGTCACGCCACGACCGCCATGCTCCGGGTCTACAACGGCACCCTGTACTACTACAGACGCCAAGTCTTGGCCGAGAACATCTACAACGGATGGTTCCAGCTCAACGTGATCCACGACGTCGACGACTCCAACGTGAAGATCTACATCGACGGTCAACTCAAGTATGAGGCTCCGGGCAGCGGCGGGGCTTCGCACTATTTCAAGTTCGGGGTTTACAGTCAAAATAACAAATCTCACTGCGTGGAGTCACGTTGGAAGGACGTTAAGGTCCTCAAGATGGTGACGTTCTGAAGGACGAGAAATTAAAACGGTGGCACTGGCATCGTACACTAATTTTCACTTGCTTGCGTTGTAATGACCATTCGTATCAGCTATACGGATACGAAAAATATTTTTTTGTTGGTCTATACATACGAAAATAATTCAAGTGGCTTATTTAACTTTAGAATTTTAAATGGTAAACACTGGTGAAAGAAAAGAGCATCGGAAGACCATAAGTGTCCTTGAAATAATGCATGAGAAGCATGTGTTCGAAAGATATGAGTATATTCTACGAAATTCATAGGTTACACCGTAGGCGAAAATAATTTCAAATACGACGTCCCTCGCCAGGCTCCTTTGTATCTATCGTTGCTTGTACAATCTGATTCCTTTATTCTCTTAAAAAAAATAGGAATATGCTTATATAATAATACTGTTAAAGACTGTACAATCTCAGCGGTAGATTCACACACCATTACAGTATGTTTTGCATAAAACACTCATTGATTAAGAGGTCGTATAGTCAACAATAACTAACAATACTGTTAAGCTGTCAGGCTAGCCGCTCCCTAAAAGTTATATTATATTTGTGCTTCCAATTTGATTAGGAAGTAAAGCACCGGCGTGACAGCATCCGTCAACGTAACAATTCTCTTGTGCAAAACATTACAATATTACCTTTCGGTGTCAAATTCAATGGAAAACCTACGCAATGCTTCCAACCTATAGAGGAATATAAGCAAAGTAGGAGTGAGCATGGTTCCAAGGTAGAACTTGGAACTTGTAGAACGGGACCGATGGGAATTGATTAATTCCAGATTCCAAGATATAGAGGGTAGGTTCCAAGTTTCAAAAATTAGGGAATCTGCTTTGACGAGTAGGCTCTAGGTTCTAGGTAGATAGAACCTAGAACCGGAACCTAGAACCTGGAGCAAGTTTTATATTTTTTTCTGGTATATGTCTTCACGTCATTCTGAAGTATTTTATAAGGATGATGATGAGTATATAATTCGGAACTACTTTATCGTTAAGATTTTACTTTGTTATTGCTTCATACTTTTCGTATCAAGATATAAGCTGTTGTTAGTAAATTTTAGTAGTAGATGATGGTCATTAAATGTAATAAGTCATAATAATCGTTCAACTAAGAATATACGTGGAACTTGGATCTGGAACCTGAGATAGGGTAAGTTCTAAGTTATAAGGTATGCAAAGTAGGTTCTAGGTTTTCAAAAATAAGGAACCTATATAGACGGGTAGGTTTTAGGTTCTAGGTGGAACCTGTACGGAACTTAAAATCGCTCACCCCTAATGCAAAGCGATCCTCTCTTATATCTCTTTTAAAAGCAGATAAAAGACTCTCATGCCGGTGGATTTGACAGTCCGATTAACATGCGCCACAAATCACTTGTACGCGACACGTAGGCATTTATATCGGACAATAAGGAAATCTGTTGCGTGGTTAAGTATCTTCAAGTCATCTTGACTTGAAATAAATAAAATAACAATTTAATGCATCATAAGTCCTAAAACTTATGTAATTAAGTCCCAAAATATTTATAACGAACAAGATATTATGATATTAGTTCTGCTCAATTTGGCAAATTTGAGCCTAATGCTTTTGTTGATTGACGGGAAAATATTTTCCTAACGATCTAACAGTATTGTCAGTTATTTGTGATCGTAGATCCACACACCATCATCAAGTGTTTTGCATAAAGCACTCAAATCGAAAAATCGTAGGGTCAGAAATAATGATAGTACTGTCAGACTGTCGGGGTAGCAGCTCTCATTTGTCAATGTAGTTTTTCGGCCAAAATTTGGCCAAAAGTCAACAACGTGTGTCAGTGGTCTAAAATTAGTACTTCTTTCTTCATATGTAAAGGAGAGCAAAGTCCATCTTTTACTCCGGAAAAAGTACATTTTTAGTACCAAAAGTTGTGTACGGAGATCACTTTAAAGCCAAAGTTTCAAACGGATCATTTTAGTGCCAAAAGTTTCAAACAGATCACTTTAGTGCCAACTTTTTTAAAAACGATCAGTTAAGTACCAACTTCTTTTAAAAACGGTCACTTTTAGTGCCAACTCTGATGTTCCATGTCAGCTCAAATATTAATTAAAAAAATACCACGTGTTGGATTCTTGGCGAGACACATTAGCTTTAGCATTGAAGTGGTCGTTTTAAAAAAAATTGACATTTAAGTGATTGTTTTAAAAAACAAAGTTAGTACTAAAGTAATCCGTTTGAAACTTTTGGCACTAAAATGATCTCCGTACATAAATTTTGGCACTAAAAATGTATTTTTACCCTTTTGCTCCTAAAAAAAAGGGAACAATCATAAATTTAAAAAACAATTGCAAAAATCATTCATGTCAACATCACTCATGCCACGTAGGATGGCTGGCGTTGATTGGACTATCATTATCGTATCCATAATTTCTCACCAAAATTGGCTGAAAGGGCTATATTGACAAATCATCAAAAAGGTTTAAGACTAAATTGATCAAATGAAAGAGTTAACAATAGAATCAACCTTCGTATAATAGGTTTAGAAAAGATAGTAAAACAGCTTAAATGAAAAGTGATTTACAAGCTTATCTGGTTCGCATGAGACTGTCTACAACTCCACAAATTTTAAGGGCAATTGCATATGGAAAATAGGAAGGAGAGTGGACGTCCTATAATGGAGAAAATTATCAAAAAAAATATATATTAAATTTATTACACTTTTGTCAATTCAGTCCTAAACCTTTGAATTTTGCCAATTCAGTCATAAACCTTTGAATTTTTCCAATTCAACCCCAAACGTTTTGCATCCACACCTATTCAGACATAAACTCTTTTTTCTTGTCGATTCAGTTCTAAATTTTTTACATTTGTGACAATTCGATCCATCCGATCAACTTTGACTGGCCGATATTGACATGGACACCGACCAATGCTGACGAGGTAATATTTAATAATATTTTTTCATTTTAAAAAAAATAATAATTTCATTGATCTTCTTGCTGCAACTTCTCTTTGACATCCAATCATCACGCCAATTTTTTTCCTCATCTTCTTCCTCCATCCCACATCGCCTAAAGGCAAAGGCCGGCAAGACTTGACCTCATCGACAAATAGAACCGCCGCCAACATAGCTAGGCAAGGCCGAGCTCCCAAGCAATGGCCACACGGTCGCTAGGCGAGTAGGCCCAGCAATGGCCATGCGGTCCCTGGGCGAGCAAGCCTAGCGACAGCGAGGCCTAGCTCGCTTGGTCATGGTGTCGCCAAATCTAGGCATTTCATGGTGAAGCAAGGTCTAGCGAGCTCAGCCTCGCCCGAGTATGGTACTGACGTTGCTAGGCGAGTTCAGCCTCTCCCGAACATGAAGTCGCCATCGCTGGGCAATGGCGAGCTCGCCCTTGCCTGGCCATGGTATTGCCGTCACTGGGCGAGGCCGAGCTCATCTAGTGACAACAGCTCCAGTGTCAGTGATATCGAACCTCGTCGGCGTCCTCGCCTCTAGCTGATTGTCGATTGGGGAAAATAACAAATGTTCACGATCTTTTCGAGCACTTTGGGGCATATGCTCCACAGCAGAGCTATTCATCTCTCTTCTCTACAACTGACTGGGACACTTGGAAATGAAATGCTCGAAAAAAAAATCAAGGCTAAATTCAAATGGAACGAAGTACGTGAGCTGCAGATGTGAATGGAAATTTTCCAATTGTTCCCTGTTAGACTTGGCGAATACCTCAAGGACTCTTGTTTCTCACACCGAGCACGCCCACGTAAGTTTAAAGAAATTAAAGTATAATTCAACGACATGTGATCCATGCGCATGGAATGCGGGGGTTCGGGGGCAGCGCCCCCGATACGGGTGTCCCGCTGACCAGTTAGCAGGCGGGGGTTTTGTTCCTCGATGAGCGGGCGGTGGCAAAACAATAATGGATTTTGACTTTTGTTTAAGTTAGTCCGTTTATTGTGGGATCAAAGGGGTTTCTGGTAGGCTTAGGTTTTGGGCCCATTTAGTGCATATATATTATGCTCGTTTTTTATCGATAAATGTAACGAGTTGTGCGGCTGTAAATCAGAATATAATAAAATTTTCTTTTCATGACGTAGCCCTATTCTGGGGTGAACCTAGGTAAATCGTGCATCGCCTATTTTTGTTCTATTATCTGTGTGTTCGTTCTAAATCAATTTGCGATATATCATTTCAATTTGTATTAGAGCCTTGTTTTCGAGGAATTAGGATTTTTCTAAGATGTCAAGAGGATCATGGATTGAGATAGAAAAATTTGATGGGACGCGGTCCGATCTGTGGAAGATGAAGATGGAGGATCTTCTTATCTTTAGTCATCAATCGTAACGGAAAGACCCGCTGCTGCAAAACCTTGTGTCATGATAAAGGAATCGGCAAGGAAGCGGGGATGGATGGGGATTCAACTTCCAAATAGCAAGATCCGAAGGAGATTGAAGACTGGGATCGGATCGATCGGAAAGTCAAGGGTTTGATCTAGCTTTGTCTTGCGGACTCCATTCTAACGAATGTGATGGGCGAATGTACAGCCAGGGATTTATGGCAGAAATTGGAGTCACTGTATCAAAGTAAGTCCCTAGTTAATAAGTTGTTCTTAAGGAACAATTTGTATAAGCTTCGGATGCACGAGAGCAATTTATTTTCTGCGTATTTGTATAATTTTAACACGTTGATAAGTCAACTCGTATCGATCAATGTTAAGTTCCAGGATGATGATAAGGCGATAACACTACTTTGTTCATTGTCAGATTCATAGGATAACCTGATTGTGGTAATCGGTGGTAGGGACAAGGAATTGTCATATGAGCATGTGTTTTCGGCTTTGTTATCGAAGAAGACACGAAGAAAGGGGTCAGAAAATTCAGGTAAAGAAACATTGACTGCTAAGAGAAGACCAACAAAGAAAGCTCTAAATCGAAGAGGATTCAGATCCAAATGTTGTGGGCGATCGAAAAGTAAGGAGATGAGGGTACAGTGCTGGAGATGTGAAGAGTTGGGCCATGTTAAGCGAGACTATAAAAACAAGTTAGTTTTTAAGAAAGAAGCCAAATCATCCTTGCAAAAGAAGGAGGTCAAGATAGGAGATATGTATGTAGTTGCTGCATGTATGGCATAGTCAGATAAGGATATTTGGTTCATCACCTCATAGACATTGGTTTTGTGAATATGAGCCATATAATGGTGGAGCTATCATGCTCGAAGATGATACTGCAGTTTAGATTGTCGGGTGTGACAGGGTGAAGTTGAGGATGAATAATGGCATAGTGAAGACTCTTCCAAACATGATGCACATACCCTCGATAAGTAGAAACCTATTATCAGTTGGTACAATAGCTTATTCAAGGTTTACTTTCAACTGTGATAAGAATTCATGCAAGATGACTCGGGATTCTATTGTGATTGCACAATGAGTTCGTCATGGGACGTTATACAAATTGCTTGAGGAAGCAGTGACTGTTGGTAGTAGGTTCGTCTCTGAAAAGACAAAGAAAGATGGATATGATATGTCCATATTGTGGCATTAGAGGTTAGAGCATATTGGTGAAAAGGGACTGTCTACCTTAGTGAAGACTCTTCCAGACATGATGCACATATCCTCGATGAGTAGAAACCTATTATAAGTTGGTACGATAGTTGATTCAAGGTTTACTTTCAATTGTGATAAGAATTCGTGCAAGATGACTCGGGATTCTATTGTGATTGCACAATGAGTTCGTCATGGGACGTTATACAAATTGCTTGGGGAAACGGTGACTGTTGGTAGTAGATTCGTCTCTAAAAAGACCAAGGAAGATGGATATGATATGTCCATATTGTGGCATCAAAGGTTAGAGCATATTGGTGAAAATGGACCGTCTACCTTAGCTTCGAGTCAAATGGTAAAGGGAGTACCAGATTGCTCTATGGATTTCGGATTTTGTAAACGCTGTCTCCATGGAACATAGAACCAAGTTGGCTTCTAACACGCCGGTACGAGAGCAACAGAGGTTCTCGAGCTAATTTACAGCATGTTTTCAGGCCTATTCCGACTCTATCTATTGGAGGATTCAGGTACTATGTATTGTTTATCAATAATTTTTCAAGATATAGTTGGATTTATTTTATTAAAAGTAAATCAGATGTATTCGAAAAATTTCGAGAATTTAAGGCTTTGGTTGAAAATCAATTGAGCAAGAAAATCAAGGTACTTCGTACAAATAACGAAGGTGAATTCTATTTGGATAAGTTTGAGCAATTCTTTGTGGACAATGGTATTGCAAGGCAAAAGACGACCCCATATATGCCTCAACAAAATAGGGTGACTGAAAGATTAAATTGGTCACTCATAGAAAAAGCAAGATGCATGCTAAGTTGGGCAGGTTTGGGGCCTGAATTTTAGGCAAAAGTTTTAGTCACGGCCAATTATTTGAAGAACCAATCACTGACCTCATCAGTAAAGGACCATACACCATATGAGGCAGTGTTCGGGAAGAAGCCGAATCTATCGCATTTTCGGGTGTTCGGATGTGGCCCTTATGTTCATATACCCAAGGAGAAAATGGGTAAACTTGACAATTAGTCTAAGAATAACATATTTGTCGAATACAAGGAATGGGTCAAGGATTATAAGCTCTGGAATCCAGACCATTATATACAACAGGGATGTTATCTTTTATGAATTACAGTCCCAGGTTGGCACACAAAAAATTGATGAGCCCAAGAAAGTGATAGTGCTTAAAGAAAGTCCTAAAGCTCTATGGAGATGGATCCATAAGGTACGCCAATAAAGTCTAGTTTTGATCTAGAGCAAGGAACTTGGACAATGAAGTCGAGAATGCATGTTCACATGAAGATCCGGACACAGATAGCATGTCGGCTCTCAAGAGATCGATGTGGGAAAGGCGGGTACCACTTCGATACTCATTTAGTGCATTGAGTACGCTTCATGCTTTGAGAATTACCGAAGATGATCCTAGTTCCGTAAAAAAGGTGAGATCAATGAATGATGCGAATCAGTGGGAGCTCGCAATGATAGATGAGAAGTAGTCGCTTGATTATAATGAGACATAGAGCTTGTGTAAATTGCCTAAGGATAGAAAGGCAATTGGGTGCAAATGGGTGCTCAAGCGAAAATTGAAACGGGATGGAACTGTGCAGAAGTATAAGGCAAGGCTCGTAGTAAGGGGTATTCTCATATCGAGGGAGTTTGACTATGACGAGATTTTCTCTTCCGTGGCGAAGTTGACCTTGATACAATTTATTCTGTCTGTAGCAGCTACATACGATCTTGAGGTGGAATAAATGGATATAAAAACGGTTTTCCTTTACGGGTACTTGGAGGAGGAGATTTATATAAGGCAACCAGAAGGCTTTGAAGTAAAAGGAAAAGAGAATCTGGCGTGCAAACCCAAAGAGTATATATGTGGTCTGAAGCAGTCACCAAGGATGCGGTACCACAAGTTTGACACGTACATGCTCCAGCTTGATTTTGTGCGTTAAAAGTCTGACCATTATGTTCATGTGAAGAGGCTGAGGGATCAATTTGTCATCCTCATGCTATACGTGGATGATATGCTGTTGATTAGGAATAGCGTGAAGATGGTGAAATCTTTGAAAAATTTGTTAGCTAAGAAGTTCGAAATGAAACATTTGGGGCTTGCAAATTTTATTTTGGACATGCAAATTATGAGGGACAATAAAAAAACAAAATATGTGGCTAGAAGAGAAATACATCAAAGAAATGTTGAAAAAGTTCAACATGACGGATCGCAAGCATGTTGGAACCCCTATACCTTAGAGACCAAACTATCTGCAGAACAATACCCTAAGACGGATGAGGAGGCTAAGGAGATGGCCCGAGTTCCCTATGTAAGTGCAATGAGTAGCTTGATGTATGCTATGATATGCACGCATCCGATTATAGTCCAATGAGTGGGGGTCTTGAGTCGATATATGTCTAACTCAAGTAGAGAACACCGGAATGCGATAAAAAGAGTTTTCAAGTAACTTTGCGGAACTTCGAATTTTTCTTTATGTTATGAAGGTACAAGGAATGGAAATATTCTTAATATCGTAGACCATGTAGAAGCAGATTGATGGGAGATATTAATAGTAGGCGGTCCACTAGCAATTCACATGATTTGGGGCTGCGTTAAGTTGGATAAGTAGAAGGCGAAGCGTGGTAGCGCTCTATTCTACGGATGTTGAGTACATGGCTCTTACTCATGTCGAAAAATAGGTCGTATGGTTACGACAGTTGTGCTTGGAGCTCGATTTTGAGCAAGGTGCCAAAAAGGTGAAATGTGATAATCAAGGGGCTATTTATTTAGCTAAGAATCCAGCATTTCACTCATGCACAAAGCACACGATATATAATATCATTTTATCTGAGAAAAAGTGGAGAAGAAAGTTGTTCGGATTGTAAAAGTCGGAAGGATGGAAAATAGCTCAGACATCCTTACTAAAGCCATAAGTGTGAAGTTTGAATGGTGCTCTGCTGCGATTGGATTGAAGAGAAATGATATTGGGAAGGCTCTCATTTGCACGAAGTATCCATCAAGTAGGAGAAATTGTTATGATGCACATGTAACTTGTATTAAAGAAGTCCCACATTGGAGAATTAATGTGGTATTGAGTAGTTAATATATCCAAGTTAGCCCATACATAACTTATTAGTTTAAGCTTTTGAGTGAATGTGGGTCCAACTTGATATATTGACTGCTTGAACTTGGTCTCCCTCTTGACGATCTTCACAGGTGAAAGTGTCGAACTTCTGTTGCATGCTCCCAATAAATAGTATCAGAGTCGATGGATGATTAATGTGCCTCCAATCTGTTTCAGTGAATATCTCAAGAAAGAAATTCCATGATCGACGTTTGTTTCGGGTAAAAATTGCCATCATGGCTAGTCTCGCGAGAAGTGACCATGGAAAGTAAATCAGATAACACGAGTCTTGGCAAAAAAAGACCATGGACAGTTGGTTTGAGATGCAAGATGGAGATCATGGGTGACGCAATCTCAATTTAGCAGTTGATGTTGTTTGATTGCGATGCATAATTGTGAGTGCATTGCAATTGACACCAGAGCAAACCAAACACTAGAGCTCACACGTGATGGAAAGATTATTAGGATGCACATAAGAGTTATGCTAGAGGAGTCCCACATTGGAGAATTAATGTGATGTTAAGTAGTTAATATATCAAAGTTGGCTCATAACTCATTGGCTTAAGCTTTTGAGTGAAGGTGGGTCCAACTGGATATATTGACGGGCTTGAACTTGAGCTCCCTCTTGGCGATCTCCCCATGTGAAAGCATCAGACTTCTGTTGTATGCTCCCAATATTTCCACCATGTGCGATCTCCTCACCATCTGCAAGGGCGTGATGATGGGAGGTCAAAAAGAGAAGTTGCAAGAAGAAGATCTGACATCGTGGCTAGGCAGAAGAAGATAAGCAAAATTTTAAAAAAAAATCTCGTGACGATGGGAGGTCAAAGAGAAACACCAAGAAGAAGATCAGCGAAAATAAAAATAAAAAATAAAAAATATTAAAAATATTATTAAATCTTGCCTCTTCAGTAACTCAGCGTTGGTCAGCGTCCATATCAGCTCTGGCTGGTCAAAATTGGCTGGATGGAATGAGACGATATAAATATAAAAGTTTTAGAACTAAATTAACAAAATTCAAAGATTTAAGATTGAATTGGCAAAAATGTAATAGGTTTAGGACTTTTTTTACAATTTTTTTCCTCGAATGATGTAAGCGAGAGAGTATAGACATGTAACACCGTAGTATTTGTCAACGTCGACCCCTCCAATGTGAAGATCTACAGACGTTGGAAGGGTGTTAAGGTTGTCCAGAGAAAATGCTATTGAAACATGATCTTGTATAGTAAGCTTCACTAGATTGTTTTTGTAATTTGTAACAACGATTTGGTACTTTTCTACATTGAAACGCAACGTTAATGTTGATCACGTGAGAAACGACATATGTCATCGGGTAAAGCATGGATTAAAAATTAGATGGATTTTGAGATCTTGTTCTTTGACATCACCAAAGATTTACAGTGTGCGAACATATGACCTATGAGCAAGCAAAAACAGAATATGGCCTCATTCGGCTATGGTGTCGTAACACAAGACGTCCTCCTGAATTGTATCCGATATAGGCAACACTAGACTAACAAAAGTGCAAAATGTATCTAGCATTGTGGCCCAACAATTGCGATGATTATAACGAGAGGAACCAAAGCTTGTCGTCACCATGCTCAATGGAGCCAAATCTGGCCATGACGTCCTCAACAACGCCAGATCTAGCTCTATCGAGGGCAGTGGGGCCAAATCAAAAAAAATATCCAAAAGTACTAAATCTTTTGATAATTTATCAATTCAATCCTAAACCTTTTAATTATAGTAATTTAATCATAAACATTTTGATGATTTGCCAATTTAATCCTAGATATATTGAAATTTTGCCAATTTACTCCTAAATCTATATTGGCAAAAAGGACTACTTTGATAAATCATCAAAAGGTTTAGTACTAAATCAACAAATCGTCAAAAAGTTTACAACTATATTGGCACAATTGAAAAATTTACGGCTGAAACTGAAGGATTTCCTAGATTCATAAAGCGTAGCGGAACAAAACCCTATACAAGATCCAGGGGTATATCGAAATCACAATAGGTTCAAGACATACCTTTTGCGATCAGCGATAAATTGACGGTCAGTTGTGTCTGGATTAGCGCTCCAAGTGTTGCGCCTCTACCGGTATCCACACACACGAACTGAATTCTCCAACAATCCAAGTGCTAGCTTTCAGATCTTGGAGTGTCTCTCACGTTCGCTTGCACAGAGAACTGTTCTCTGTTTTTCTCCTTCGGGATAATAATCATAACGTCAAGTTTGAGGTATCTTCAGGATTATTACTCGTAACCCTACATTTCACAGTTTGGGCCCCACGACATAACGGCCTGGGCCACGACGTTCTCTAAACCGTCCACTCGATCGTGCTTTAATTGTTATCTCATAACGCGCACGATTACGTAGATATTTGTAATAGGAGAATAAATAAAATTATATTTCTTAAATAGATCAAGGCGCAGATAAAATATTAAATTAGTTCGCTATTGTGTGCGACCCTGTAGGTTCACTAGACATTAGCAGTGTGCCCAAAACTCTTTTGGCCCGCAAGTCATAAGTAGTTTCTAGCAAGACATTATGACTACCTAAGTATAGTGAAGGTCGATTTTCCAACACAACCTAATCCACAGCTAATGTTAGAGTATCGATCTTAATTGGTTCTTAGGGCAGATCATTAACAAACTCCCACTTGCACTATAACCAATTATACAAAATAAATCCCTTTGTCATTTGATATCCGAGTTAAGCATAAGGCAGGACAAGTGTCATCCTTATATAACTTAAACTCATTTTCCCGGTACCACAGTTAGACTGTCAAACCAAGTAGTAAACTCTTCAACTCACTTGAGCATGGCCATGCATTTCACAATCTCAACTCTACGGGAGGCCATGATTTCATACTCTCGTTATATGAGAGAGACAAATCACATCTATCTACTCATATCCCTCAGCACGATTCATGACATGCCCAGCCATTACTTTTATAATCACCAGTTACGGTTAACGTTTGCTAATGTCAAAGCATGTCAATCCACATCTAGGAAACTGTGGTAGACTCAGGTCAAAGGACTATACTCTATAGCTGTGATGAAAAACACTGATGACATCATATAACAATCCTACAATATTCTCATAACGGGTCTGTCTAATACAATGTTCTCCAACATGTATTTCATGTAATCAATTTTATATCTCTATATTCATGACCCGTGAAACCTCGGTTGACTCACATATTATTCTCAAATGCCATTGGCGTCCCAATACACCATGATAATTGACTATGGACATTTAGAATATTAATATCCATTCTATTAATAGAGTTTCACGATCAAATCACGTATTTGATCTTCTATTAAGGACATTCAATATTCAGGAGGTAAAGATTTTGCATTCAATCATATACTCAAATTAAATCGAAATCAAATATAACATATGTTTTATTAATGAACAATGAAAATGTATATTACATATACTCTCACTCACATCAAGACCAATCACTAATGTGTCTAAGGCATAAAACGTTACAATGACGGTTATGCTTAGGTCGTAGAAGAGACTTCGTCAACAGATCAGTTACATTTAACTCTGTTGCAACTTTACATATTTTGATATCGCCTCTTTCAATGAATTCTCGAATAATGTGATACTTCCTAAGTATGTGTTTGGTCTTCTGGTGAGACCTAGGCTATTTAGCCAAAGCTTTGGCCCCATTATTGTCACAATAAAGGTCCACTGGATCCGAACTAATAGGATTGATTCCCAGTTCTCCTATGAACTTTCGAATCCATACAGCTTCCTTTGATGCTTTTGAAGCAGCAATATACTTAGCTTCTATCGTAGAATCTGCAATAGTGTCCTGCTTGGAACTCTTCCAACACACAGCTCCACCATTCACGCAAAAGACAAACCCTGACTACAATCGAAGGTCGTCTTTGTCGGTTTGAAAACTAGCATCAGTGTAACCACTTACAGTGATCTGTTCCTCACCTCCATAGACTAAGAATAAATCCTTAGTTCTTCTCAAGTACTTAAGGACATTTTTTACAGTTATCCTGTGAGTTTCTCCTAGATATGATTGGTATCTGCTTGTCATGCTCCAGGCATAAGAAACATCAGGACGAGTGCACAACATGGTATTCTTGATGGATCCTATGGCTGATGCATAAGGGATCCTACTCATGCGGTTTTGTTCATCTTGTATTGAAAGACACTGAGTCTTGCTAAGACTTATGCCATGTGACATTGGGAGAAAACCTTTCTTGGAATCTTGCATATAAATCTATTGATGACTTTGTCAATTTATGTACTTTGACTCAGTCCAATAAGTCTCTTTGATCTATCTCTATAGATCCTGATCCCCAAGATATAGTTTGCCTCCTCCATGTCCTTCATGGAGAAACATTTTTCTAGATATGTCTTAACTAACTGAGCATAGGAATGTTGTTTCTAATGAATAGTATGTCATCCACATACAACACTAAAAACACAATTACGCTCCCACTAAACTTCTTGTATACACAAGCTTCTTCTTTGTTTCTGATGAAGCCAAACTCTTTGACAATTTCATCAAAATGAATATTCCAGCTCCGTGATGTCTACTTCAATCCATAGATAGAACGTTGAAGCTTGCATATCTTCCCAGCATTGTCTGGTGATGTAAAGCCTTCAGGTTGTGTCATATACACATCCTCCTCTAGGTTTCCATTAAGGAAAGCTGTCTTTACATCCATTTGTCATATCTCATAATCATAATATGCGGCAAACGTTAAGATAATCCGAATGGACTTGATCATGGCCACTGGTGAAAAGGTCTCGTCATAGTGAATACCATGAGTTTGTTTGAAACCTTTAGCTACCAGTCGTGCTTTACAGATGTGAACATTTCCATCCATATCAATTTTCTTTTTGAAAACCCAATTGCACCCTATAGATTTGACACCTTTGAGTGGATCAATCAAATCCAAACTTAGTTTTGATACATTTAGTCCATTTCGGATTTCATGGCCTGAAGCCATTTATCAGAGTATGGGCCCATCATAGCTTCTATATAGATTGTAGGTTCATCATTTTCTATTAACAATAGATGACGATGTTTTGTGACATGAAATGTCATAGACTCATGATGTATTCTTTCAGACCTACAAACTATAAGTGCCACTCGAGTAGACTCTACAACTCTTCGTAGCTCTAATTGAGGTTTCTCATGAACTGGAATACTCTCTTGTGACACAATAACTTCTTCGAGGTTTACCTTACTTCCATTGGTTCCTTTATTAAGAAACTCTTTCTCTAAAAAGACACCATTTCGAGCAACAAACACTTTGTTCTCTGATTGGTTGTAAAAATAATATCCTTTCGTTTCCTTAGGATATCCCACAAACAAGCATTTATCAGATTTGGGGCCCACGCTTATCAGAAAGTAAACGTTTTACATAAACTTCGTAGCCCCAATAGAAAAGACATACTATGAACTTTTCATGTCCACATCTCATATGATGTCTTCTCTACAGTTTTTGATGGACTTCTATTTAGCGTAAACGCTGTCGTTTCAAGTGCATAACCCCAAAAAGATCATGGAAGATCTTAATGACTCATCATTGATCGAACCATGTCTAACAGAGTTCGATTTCTCTTCTCAGAGACACCATTCCACTAGGGTGTTCCAGGAGGAGTGAGCTGTGAAACAATTCCACACTCCTTAAGATGGTCATTGAACTCTTGGCTTAGATATTCTCCTCCTCTATCAAATCGAAGAGCCTTGATATTCTTGCCAAGTTGATTTTGTACTTCACTCTGAAATTCCTTGAACTTTCAAAGGACTCAGATTTATGTTTCATTAAATAAATATATCCATATCTACTGAAATCAACAATAAATGTAATAAAGTACCAATAACCTCCTCTAGTTGTAGAACTTAGTGGTCCACACACATCAGTATGTATAATGGCCAACAATTCTTTTGCCATCTCACTTTAATTAGTAAAAGGAGCTTTTGTCATTTTGCCAACTAAACAAGATTCACACGTATCATATGATTCAAAATCAAATGACTTTAATAGTTCATCGCTATGGAGCTTGTGAATTCTTTTCTCGTTTATGTGGCCTAATCAACAATGCCATAGGTAGGTCGGATTCAAAACATTAAATTTAAACCTTTTTATATTTATATTATAGATTGGCACATCAAAATTTAGAACATATATCACATCCACAATATGGGCGCCACTATAAAACAATCCATTAAGATAAAATGAATAAGTGTTGTTCTTTATATCAAAATAGAAACCTTCCTTATCCAAACAAGAAACAAAAATAATATTCCTGCGTATAGCAGGTACATAGTAGCAATTATTCAATTCTAAAACCATGCCAGAAGGTGAAACTACATCATGTGTTCCTACAGCTAATGCAGCAACTCTTGCTCCATTTCCAACGCGTAATTCTACTTCATCTTTTGCTAGTGTTCTATTTCATTTCAGTCCCTGCACATTCATACAAATGTGAGTACCACAAACGGTATCTAATACCCATGAAGTAGAACTAGTAATAATATTTACTTCTATAATATAACTACTTGAAGTGGAAGTCTCACTTCCCTTCTTCTTCAAATCCTCTAAATATTTCTTGCAATTCCTCTTCCAGTGTCCCTTGTTGTCACAATGGAAGTAGACAACATCAGCAGTCGGACCCGTCTTGGTCTTGGATTTGGGTTTAAGCTTAGTGCCCTTGCCTTTACCCCTGACCATGCCTGACTTCTTAAAGACTTTCCCCTTTTGAACCATGAGAACATTAGGGGTAGGGTCCTTATTGATATTCTGCTCAGCAGTTTTGAGCATCCCATGTAATTTAGTCAAAGTCTTATTCAGATTATGCATGTTATAGTTCATAACAAACGTGTCATAATCATGAGGCAGTTACTGAAGAATAATGTCAGTAGCCAACTCTTGACTAATGGGAGAGCTCAGTCGCTCCAGGTTTTCAACATGACCTATCATCTTTATGACGTGTGGGTTAACTGAGCTCTCACTTGCTAGCTTGCACTCAATTAAAGCCTTTACCATTTGGTACCTTTCAGTGCGTGCCTGCTCATGAAACGGATTTTTCAGGTTCTCAATCATATTGTAGGCTTCCATGTTCTCGAACTGCTTTTGAAGGTCTGAGTTCATGGTAGCTAGCATTAGACATGATGCATCCAATGCATCATCTTTATGCTTCTGGTAAGCATTCCTTTAAGCATGGGAAGCATTGAAAGCAGGTGCCTTCTTGGGGAGTGGTTTCTCTAGGACATAATCCTTTTTTTACTACTTGAGAATAATTCTCAAGCTTCTATACCAGTCCAAGAAATTTAACTATTCAATTTGTCCTTCTCAAGGACAGAACACAGTAAAAAGCTTGATGCAGAGGTATTTGACATATCTACAATAAATATGCAAAGTGAATTGTTCATTAATATAATTTATAATCAACTCCCGCTATACTTTTATAAAATATTTTCATATAAGTATGGTGGACCAAGATCCATATTTCACCAAGGCTCAAGTAAATTTTGGCTTACCGCTCAAGACTCGGTTATTTAGGTAGACAACTCTTTGTCAATTGTATCGAATACAACTCTTAATTGTTGTGGTTGACATCTCACGTCTTATCCCCTAACCCTATGCCTCAAGGCCCAAAACCGTTTTGATAGCCTCGTTAAGTAAACTAATCTTGACATATAGATAACCATTATCCATCCTACCTTGCTCAAATAGTTAGAGACACCTTACTTTGGCAGACTCATCTTTTGACGATTGAAGCATTGATAAATGTATGATTGAAAAGACATCGTTTTATTACTTAATTTTATCAGGGACTTTCACAGTGTTTTTATACAGTGATGAATGTATGTTTGTTATGAACATAATCACTTATCACAACAAAAGTATAACAATTATACTAGGAACGAACAATCTATGCAGGGGTCAAGGAGGCGCAGCCCCCTTGCGGGGCTCGAAGGGGCAGCGCCCCTCGCAGGGTCAAGGGGCAAAGCCCCTTGTGGTCTAACCCTAATTAAGAATCACTCTAGGCATATATCACATGCATCAACAATTAGGGTTTTCTATTCAATTTCGATATAACACAAGCAGCTCTGATACCACTTAAGGGTTTCCTGGATTCATAAAGCGCAGCGGAACGAAACCCTAAACAAGATCCGTGTGTCTATTGAAATCAAAATAGGTTCAAGACGTACCTTTTGCGGTCAACGACAAATTGATGGTCAATTGTGTCTAGATTAGCGTCCCAAGTGTTGCCCCTCTACCGGTGTCCACACACGCGAACCGAGTTCTCCAACGATCCAAATGTTAGCTTTCAGATCTTGGAGTGTCTCCTCCGATCGCCTGAACAGAGAATTGTTCTCTATTTTTTTCCTTCGAGATAATAATCATAATGCCAGGTTTGAAGCGTATCTAGTGTTATTACTCATAACCTACATTTCGTGATTTGGGCCCCACGATATAACGGCCTAGGCCCACAACGTTCTCTAAATCGTCCACTCAATCGTGTTTTAATTGTTATCTCATAACGCGCACGATTACGTAGATATTCGTAATAGGAGAATAAATAAAACTCTACTTCTTAAGTAGATCAAGGCGCAGAGAAAATATTAAATCAGTTCGCTACTGTGTGCGACCTTGTAGGTTCGCTAGACATTAGCAGTATTCCCAAAATTCTTTTGACACACAAGTCATAAGCGATTTCTAGCAAGACATTATGACTACCTAAGTATAATGAATGTCAATTTTTTGACACAACTTAATCCACAACTAGTGTTAGAGTATCAATCTTAATTGGTACTTAGGGCAGACCACTAACAGAATTGGTTATCGTATAATAAGTTTAGGACTTTTTAGATAATTATCCCAGCCAAATACGGTCCTTGTTGAGTTTGCAAGAATAATAAGTATTTTTGCAATTTTCTTTATAAAAAAACAAAGTAATATTTCTATATTCTAATGAAATTTTGAAAGAAAAGAAAATCAAGTACTTAATTTTAACTTTACAATATGAGAATAAAATCATGAATACATACGTTGGCCAGAAAATTTTTGTTGAATTAGGCTGTAGATATAGTTGTAAATAGAATAGACAAGCTTAATAATAGTGGAAAGGAATCGCCTAATCTTTCCTCAGAAGGTTAGGTCCTGCTCTTGAAATCCGGGCCATCCGTATTATAAATGGACGACCCAGATTATTACTAACAAATATATATATTTCTCTGGTAATTTCGTCTCAACTTATTTGCAAGATCTGTTGGCGTTTCCGCGTCATTAATCTCAATAATTGGTATTAGAGCTACGGTTAGAATTTCAGTGTTTGATTTGGGGTTTTTGCTTGTCTGATCATTGTCTGGAAATTCGTTTGCTGCAATTATGTCTGGAGCGAAATTTGATATTGAGAAATTTAATGGGAGGAACAACTTTGAGTTATGGAGTCTCAAAATGGAGACGTTATTAACAACTCAAGGTTTGACCGAGGCATTGGAGGGCAAGGATAAGTTGCCCAAAATATTGGAAGATGCCGAAAAGGACAAGTTAATCAGAAAGGCGAGAAGTATAACCAGGTTGCACTTATCGGATGAAGTGTTAATAGAGATAGCCGAGGAGAAGGATGCCGCAACGTTGTGGGCTAAGCTTCAGGCACTCTATGCTGTGAAAGATTTGAAGAATCGCTTGTATATACTAAAGAGGATGTTTCAGTTGTGGATGGCTGAAGGCACATCTATCAGAGCCCACTTAGATGAGTTTGATAAACTCATGATAGACTTGAAGAACGTCAACGAGACCTTGCCTGATGAAAAACAAGGTATGATATTGTTAGCATCTCTACCGGATTCTTTTGAGCACTTTATAGATTCGTCACTGCAGGGGCATACTGCGATTACCTTGGAAGAGGTAAAGTCCGCTTTATTATCTAAAGAGTGGCAAAAGAAGTTACAAGAAGATAAATTAGCGCAAGATAGTGCACAAGATTTGTTCGTTCGTGGTAGAGATGAACAGAAAGAGTCTAGAAATAACATATGGAAGCATCGTTCTAAATCGAGGTCTAATGTTCGGAATCGTCGATGTTATCACTGTAATTTGTTAGGGCACTATAGGAGAGACTGTCCAAAGTATAAGGATAAAAGAGTTATGGGGACCCTATCCAGTTCCGTCCAAGGGAGGTGCCAGGTATGTATTGTCTTTTGTTGATGACATTTCAAGAAAAATTTTGATTTGTCTTCTTAAGCACAAGAGTAAGGTGCTTGGTCGGTTCAAGTTATAGAAGGCGATGATTGAAAAGCAGATAGGAAGAAAGATCATGGGCTTGAGAATCGATAAAGGGTTAGAATTTGTTATGATGAGATTGGTCGGTTTTGCGCAAAGGAAGGCATGGTGAAACACCGCACTGTTACCGAGTCACCACAGTTGAATGGAGTTGCAGAACTGATGAACAAAATTATATTGGAGAGAGCTCGCTCTTTACTCTCCAATACTGGATTAGATGAAGGTTTTTGGGCTAAAGCAGTTAATACCGTATGTTGGTTAGTGAACAGATCACCATCACCAAAGATTGACTGGGAAACTCCTGAGGAAACGTGGTCAGGTAAGTCTGCTGATTACACCGAACTAAGAGTATTTGGTTGCCCTGCTTATTCTCGTGTCAGCGATGGCAGATTGGAGCCGATGGCAAGGAAATGCATATTCTTAGGCTATGTATATGAGGCGAAGGGATATAGGCTGTGGTGCACAGAAGATAATTCACCATGTTTTATGTTCAGCAGTGACGTTACCTTTGACAAGTCTGCTCTGTTTCAGAAAAGGAGTAAGGGATCAATTGGGGAGAAATATCTGGACGGTGTTCAGAAATAGGTGGAGCTTCAGGTAGAGCCCAGAGATATTGAGAGTATGGTAGATGTGACAGAGTCTGCAGAGTCACTAGATTCCAGAACAGTTGACAGTTGTTCCAAGGTCATAGATGATGAAGCTTCAAGGTGGTCTCGGAGGTAGATGAGATAGAGCGACTGCTATATGCATATGTTAAAATAGATAATTTAGGTGCAGCAAAGACAGCTTCGGGTATGGAAATACAGAAAGATACTACTGGAAGAAATTCTGTAAGTATCTCATTTTCTTCATATTATAAATTGTCTAATCTGTCACGGTGTACTTAGATGGAGGTGGAGCAATTGTCCCATGCTTCACATGCTAGTATTGTTGGTTGTTTGAATTATGTCATGGATAGTACTAGGTTTGATCTATCACATGCAGTTAGGAAAATATATATGATTAATCCAAGTATACATTGTGATGATGTGAAGTGGATCCTCCTGATTTTATCAGGGACGACAGGCGTTGGGTTATATTTTGGAGAATGTAATTCAGGTAGTGTGACGGTAACTAGGTTTATAAACCTGGGTCATGCAGGGAACCTGAAAGATGGTCGAGTTCGGAGCAGTTATGCCTTTACTTTTGTCAGTTGTGCTATGAGTTGGAAAGTGTCGTTAGGAGACGCTATAGTCTTGTTAGCGGCTGAGACTAGAAATATGATAGCAACAGAAAAAGTTGAAGGGGCATGGTGGTCTAATGGCTTGGTTAGTGAAATTTACGTGGGACATTCGATTGATGTAGTGTTTAGTAAAAGTCAGAGATATCACTAGAGAATAGAGTACATCGGTGATCGGAAATTTTGCGTCAGATATAGCATGTCAATAGAGGATGTGACCAAGAAAAAATTTCTTGCGGTGGAGAATCATGCGAACATGTGGATCGACTTCATTTCTCTAAATAAGTTCAAGCTCTGCTTGAGCTTAATAGACGTCTGTGGAGAGTGATCGCCCACGGAGACGTTGGGAGAGCAGCATGTATGATGAGCACTATGACTTGACTTCAAACATTGAGCCAAGGTGGAGATTGTTGGGTTATGTCTTGAGTTTGTACCGTTTCGAAATCCGATCGGATAAGAAAGAAAATCAAAGAATCTTTTCTATGAATTGCATATATATATATATATATATATATATATATATATATATATAAATGCGGAGAGTATATAATGGTTGGATAAATGTCGATATTTCTTGGACGCGCGAATTATTGTTCTGTTGGAAAGCAATATGCGGATTTGACCAAGACTTGGACTTCTTGCCAAAACCGTATGGCGCATCGACTCTAAAGCCACAAAAGAATATTGGGTGGGTCCTGGATAAATATTAGTTGATTTGTTGACTAATATAAAAGGGAAAAGAACAAGGGCACACAAATTGAGCGTGGATTCCTTTGAGCAGAGAAACCGCAACAGAGGAGCCGCTCCAAAAGGAAAAGTAGCATTCTGAAGAAACCACAAAAGGACGAAATGAAGTACACACATCCAGTGTTGCGAATTCTTTTCTTTTATGGTCCAACGATGAGTGCTTGTTTATCCTTGCACGGTGATTTGTGGCACACGGTGGGTTTTTTTTGGTGCCGCGCGAGAGGGAAGCTGAACGAAGAAAAATAACGTCAAGGGTGTTCTTGGTTCAGCTGTTCAAATAGCAAACAAGATGAGTATCTATTTCTCTGTGAGTCTTCTTGTGAGAGTTCTGTGAGAAATTGGGAGACTACTTGTGGGTTTGAATTGGGCTTAATCTAGGTGCTGGAAACACTCAAGTGCATGAGTGATTGTAAATCTGACTCTCTGATTGTAGTGGATTCAGCTGTTCAACTAGCAAACAAGATGAGTATCTATTTCTCTGTGAGTCTTCTTATGAGAGTTCTGTGAGAAATTGGGAGATTACTTGGGGGTTTGCATTGGGCTTAATCTAGGTGCGGGAAACACTCGAGTGCATGAGCGATTGTAAATCTGACTCTGATTATAGTGGATCATATTGCTAGCTCTCCCGTAGACTCTCTGATTATAGTGGATCATATTGCCGGCTCTCCCATGGACGTAGGTATCGATATTCGGACCAAACCACGTAAATATCTAGTGTTATTTATCGTTCATTGTAATTTCTCTGGTAATTTCTTCTCGACTTATTTGCAAGATCTATTGGCGTTTCCGCGTTATTAATCTCAACAATTTGTTGGTAACCTAGGCTCTAATACCAGTTGTTGGGTGGTCTTGAGCCTCTCTCAACTCAAAAGCTAACTCAAAGGTTGAGGCTTTCCCTCACGCTTATAAACCAACCAGCAACCCATTCCACAATCAATGTGGGACAACCCCAACAATCTCCGCCTCACACATCGGGCCATGGGTCATAGGGAGCGACAATCCATATCTCTACCGAATGACTGTTGGGTCCAGATTTGTTAGTAACCTCGGCTCTGATACTAGTGTTGGGTGGTCTTGGGCCTCTCTAGTGATGTCGGTGATGTGTTAACACATCATCGGCATGTTATTTACGTGGTTCCAATGGTTGTCGTTAACAGGAGATCTGGGTCCGATTCCCAAGGGTAGGCGCCTAACCTTCTGAGGAAAGGTTAGGCGAACATTCGTAATTGCAAACACGCACACACACATGTAGGGATTTTCAAAAAAGCTTCTTGCATTGGTGGCACAACGCGAAAAAGGAGGACAATGACTATAGTTACGATTAGCTAATAATTTTTAAAAGGATTGCGAGCTCTTCAAGACAAATTGCTAAGCAGCTAATTAAGGATACATTAAATTTTTGTATGCATTGATTACTACTCTCCCGTTGTGCAAAAATAAGGTCTCGACAATCAAATAGATAAAGCCAAGCGAAAAATGTAATAATGAAATTTATGTTTGTCTCTCATTGTCAATATAAGGGCTTACTTATAAGCATTACAGAGCAGTTGTCACGCCCCGAGCCCCGAGCACGAGCACGCAAACATCCCTGCAAGCAAACCAATAATAATCTCTCGGCGCTCCCAAGATCCACCAACTTAAATCGAGAGATATGATAAATACCTAGAGCATGCGGAAGCAATACTAACATAACCCCGTACAATTTATAAGATAAGTGGGACTTGGATAGCATATAACATTCATACAACAAAGCGTACTGTTCATACAACACCGGATACTAAACCCGCTATACAAAAGGCGACAGGGTAAGCATATCAAAAGGGATCGTCTACAAAATCCATCGGGAGTAGGGTCAGATCGCCAGTCAAAGATCGATCCAGCAACTGAAGTATCCTACGATGAACTGCTGGAGTCATCCGTATCCTCTGCGTCCTCGGTCGGCTCATACTCAGAAAATGTCTCAGATGGGACCTCGACGGAATCCTCCATGGTAACCTCCTGTGATGGCTCAGCAAGGTCCCTCTCGGACGCCTCCAAGATTATGACCTCCTCCTGCTCCTGCTTCTCGGTGAACTCCAAGGTCGGTGTCCGCTCTGGTCCGCTCCTAGACCTATCACTGACCCCTTAGGTAACTCTTGCTCCGCTACGATCTGGCATCAATTGGGTATAACACCCTGTGGTACCTCGTGAGGCTTCAGCAGCCCTATCTGTGAATCTCCCTCCTTCTTGAACCACGCCTCGAATCTATGAGGCTTCCACTCAAGCTTACCCTCGTCCACCCATACGATAGTACATTTCCTTACATATACGTTCCTCTACCTATCCGGGAACTCATCATAGTACGCCGTCATCTCCTTTGGGTCCCCAAAACGTATTGGCCACATAGCTATGACCTAGGATATGTAAAGTAAAGGTTTCCCCAAAAGGGGTGAGATACACATCTCAGTAAGAAAAACCTAACCCCGGGTCAGGTTGACAGTCCACTCAGGTAGTCGCATCCCTAACAGATCCACACTCATGAACACATAGGCATAACAATCATAATTCCATAAACAACAACATACAGAAGGCAGGCATGCATATATGATCGCGTGTCACACTCATATGCACATGTACTCTCAGCCTGCCACTTCACCACATCCATCAACCTCCGTATACCTTATTCTCTAGCCTGCAAGCTAGTCGCCTCAAGCCCGGTCCACGTAAACGCATCAAACCGTCATCGGTGACCCGCGTAAACGCATCAGGTCCCGATGAATGTCCAGGCAAAGCTCGTTAACTCATACTCCGTCCCACAAATAATTCGCATCAAGACTGTAGCTATCTCAATCCCGCGATCTCGTCGCATCAGGGTGCCACACAACCATAACTTCACCCTGTGATCCTGTCGCATCAGGTATCAACACCCGCCCCGCGACTCACACGCCTCAAAGCCTTGCAATGCCATACTCATGCCACATCACATAGTATGCCTTGATTTTCAATTCAATTTCACACTCACTAGCAAGCGCACATTCAACTGTATTTCATAAATTTCGTGGCATGCAAATCAATTCAAATGATTTACAGACATGGCAAACAACTCTGGCATAGGCAATGTCACACAATCATTCCTTAACGCCTTAGGACATAACAAAACCACCCCTTTGGCAATCTCTCATAAATCAATCGACCCTCGACTTACCTAATCGAGTCCAATCCCCCTAGTCTCGATTTAGGAATTCCCTTACCTTTGACTGGACAACACAAATTTCTTCTTCTTGGATCTCTTAGGGTTTGGCCAACTAAGGTCCATGCCCGGACTTGTCGCGCAACCTAGAATTTCAACCAATTCGTCAAATTTTCGTACCCAATTCCTCAATCCATCAATCCCAATCATCCATAATTTAACCCTCAACACCTCATCACATCACAATCATCAATTGCAACTCAAATCATCCACAATCAGCCCTCCACAGATTCGATTTGGGCCCGATACCAAATCGGTTCCACTCGATTTTGTGCTAGCCGGGTCCAACTGGTCCTAATCTACTCCAAACCCATCAATTATATACTATCCTACTCCTTAACATGTCTACCTAAGGATTTGGGAGGCTCACCATAAGTTTCGAGTCGGTTGCTCGCCGGAAATTCGTTGAAACTTGTCGGACGCTCAAGGTCAGATCACCGGGCAGATTCTATCCAAAATATACAAGGCCGGTTCGTGGTCAAAAACTTATCAAATAAATCCTCAATTTTTATCACAAAATCCCATATATGTCTACTGAGTCTCCAGGAAATTTGAGCTCAAGACTCAAAGCTTTCGGCCATCAAAAGGGTTGAGAACCAGACCTACCTCAGGTTGGTTCCGATTCTGTCGGCTTTTGGGAGATCGCTTGCTCGGGATAGCTCGGTGCTCCAAATGCCGCGATTCTTATTGTAGGAGTTTGACAAGACGTGGAGCTTCACTGTGGTGGTCGATTGGCAGTCGGTAAGTGGCCGGAAGGGCCGGTCGTGGGAGGCGAACGGCAGGTCAGTGGCTGGTCGGCGATCAGCAATTTAAAGGAGGATGAAGATGATGGTTCTCGGTGATCTTTGGGGAAGCAGCTGGCCAAATGGGTTGTGGAGAGAGAGAATAGAGAGAGAGTTAATTATATCCAAATTTTGGTCAATGAAGTTGAATGTTAGGTGGGCAAATAGTTGATATGACTATGCTTCCTAATCTCTTGACACTTGGCATTGTCATTTCCCATGGAGATCCAATGGCTTATAATCCCCCTTGATTTTCTGCAGCCAGAGGGTGTAATGCCCATTTTGCCCTTCTTCAATTGTAAAGGCAAGGTTTCAAGCTTGAGGGGCAAAACGGTCATTTTACCCCCAACATTCCGAACGTCGTTTTTCTCATTCCAAGATTATTCGATAGGGCGACGACCAATCCAAATGACGTTGAAATTCTCGATTTTTCAATTCAAACTTTTCAGGACTCGTTTCTGATAGTTTTCTATCAAACGTGATTCCATCCTATCCCGAACTGACGGGCGACTTTTGCAGACATTATGCGTATCGACCTCGTGATTCTCATCACGTTTAGAGCTCATCAATTCGTGACGGCTTTGGTTGTCATGTAATTGTGAGGGTTTATCACTAGTCCCTACGGCCTCGATCGTCACTGTCCGATTTAGGATAATTTTGCAAATCATACGCTGGTTAAGCGGCATCACCCGCACTCCAAGCGTACGACACTCGCATGGTAATCCTTGATCGTTCTTAGATTGACCTTTTAGTGGTTCTAAATATCCCCTTGATAATCCTTATGGTCAAAGCACCATTCCCTATCCGAGTCGCCTAGGTCCACGTACCTCGTCTCGCGTTAGCCTTTCCCCTTTGGTCAGTCTACTCAAATTGATCAGATTTAAGCGGAATTCAACTGAAATACATCGTATGACATATACAAACTTCTCATTACAGAGTCTGAAGTTGATTGGAAATCAGAATGTCACAACTCTTCCCCCTTACAAAAATTTCGTCCTCGAAATTTACATTACACTCAATTACTCAAATAAATGGAGGTGTTGTCGCCTCATCGTCTCTTCATTCTCTCATGTGGCTCCTTCCGTTCCATGGTGCTCTCATACTACCTTGACTAGCGGAATCTTCTTATTCCTAAGGATTTGCTCCTTCCGGTCCTCGATCCTTATTGGCTTCTCTACGTAAGACACTCTGTCGTCCACCTCTATGGCTTCGTGGTCCAGCACATATGTCGGGTCAGGCTCATACTTTCTTAGCATCGACACATGGAATACGTTATGCACCTGGGATAGATTTGGCGGCAGAGCAAGCCGGTAGGCCAAAGTTCCAATTCTCTCCAGTATCTCAAAAGGGCCTACATATCTTGGGCTCAGCTTCCCTTTCCTTCCGAATCGCGACAGTCCTCTCATTGGCGACACTTTAAGGAAAACATGATCGCCCACTTGAAACTCTAGGGGCTTGCGTCGCATGTCTGCATAGCTCTTCTGGCGACTCTGCGCCGTCCTCAGTCTATCCCGGATGATCTTCACTGCTTCCACCAATTGCTCTACCAATTCTGAGCCTATGATACTTCTTTCTCCTACCTCGTCCTGGTATATTGGTGTTCCGCAGGCTTTGCCATAGAGTGCCTCAAACGGTGCCATCTGTGTACTCTGCTAGTAGCTATTATTGTATGCAAACTCTACCAGATGTAATTGCTCTTCCCATCCACCTTTGAAATCAATGGCGCATGCTCTCAACATGTCTTCGAGAGTCTGGATCGTCCTTTCCGACTGTCCATCTGTCTGGGGATGATATGCCGTACTGAACTACAGTCGGGTCCCCATGGCTTCTTGCAGGCTCTTCCAAAAATTCACCGTGAATTTCGAATCCCTATCCGAGGTGATTGTCACTAGCACTCCGTGTAATCTTACTATTTTCCTCATGTACAGCTCTGCGTACCTATCCATGGCGAAGTACTTTCGCACAGGAATGAAGTGGGCGGACTTGGTCAATCGGTCCACAACTACCCATATCGAGCCGTGACCTCTCTAACTCCTCGGAAGTCCCATTACGAAATCCATGGTTATGTGCTCCCACTTCCATTCCAAAATCTTCATTGGCTGCAACAATCATCCAGGTTTACAGTGCTGCGCCTTCACTTGCTAGCAAGTCAAACACTTAGTCACGTATCTTGCCACATCTACCTTCATTCCGTTCCACCAATAATGCTGTCGCAAATTCGGGTACATCTTCGTGCTTCCAGGATGGACACTATAGTTGCTCATATGAGCCTCTGACAAAATTCTTTCTCGGAGCCCTTCATCCTTTGGTACACATAATCGTCCTCGGAACCTCAAAATTCCATCCTCAGACACCAGGAATTCTGGTTTCCTCTTCGTCGCACCCATCTCGACAATTTTCTGAATCTCCGGGTCCGTAGACTGTAATGCCTTAATCCCTTCTTGGACCTCGGGTTCCACCCTCAGAGTAGCTATCAGACTGGATAACTAGTCGACTTCTAATATGAATTCGGAATCTCTCAAGTCCTCTATCGTCGACCAACTTCTCACTAGCAAGCATGCATTTCTTGACTTTCGACTTAATGCATCTGCTGCTCTATTTGCTTTCTCAGGATGATATAGTATCTCACAATCATAATCTTTCAATAGCTCCATCCACCTGCGCTGCCTCATGTTTAGCTCTTTTCGGGAAAATAGATATTTTAAACTCTGGTGGTCTGTATATATCTGAAACTTCTCGCCACAAAGGTAGTGCCTCCAAATCTTCAAGGCAAATACAATTGCCGCTAACTCCATGTCGTGGGTCGGGTAATTCATCTCGTGTGGCCTTCTTCAATTGATCCAATGGCTTATAATCCCCCTTGATTTTCAGCAGCCATAGGAGGGTGCAATGCCCATTTTGCCCTTCTTCAATTGTAAAGGCAAGGTTCCAAGCTTAAGGGGCAAAACGGTCATTTTACCCCCGACGTTCCGAACGTCGTTTTTCTCGTTCCAGAATTATTCGATAGGGCGACGGCCAATCCAAATGACGTTGGAATTCTCAATTTTTCAATTCAAACTTTTCAGGACTCGTTTCTGATAATTTTCTCTATCAAACTTGATTCTAACCTATCTCGAACTGACGGGCGGCTTTTGCAGATATTACGCGTATCAACCCCCGTGATTCTCATCACGTTTAGGGCTCATCAATTCGTGGCGGCTTTGGTTATCATGTAATTATGAGGGTTTATCACTAGTCCCTATGGCCTCGATCGTCACCGTCCGATTTAGGATAATTTTGCAAATCATACGCTGGTTAAGCGGCATCACCCGCGCTCCAATCGTACGAAACTCGCATGGTAATCCTTGATCGTTCTTAGATCGACCTTTTGGTGGTTCTAAATATCTCCTCGACAATCCTTATGGTCAAAGCGTCATTCCCTATCCGAGTCGCCTAGATCCACGTACCTCGTCTCGCGTTAGCCTTTCCCTTTTGATCAGTCTACTCAAATTGATCAGATTTGAGTGAAATTCGACTGAAATACATCGCATGACATATACAAACTTCTTATTATAGAGTTTGAAGCTGATTGGAAATCAGAATGTCACAGCAGCTATCTATAATAACATAATATTACAGTCTAAGAGCACCGACACCGATACTGATGCGCAGACACGACACGACCGATACGTCGACACGCCATTTCTCAAAAATAGAAAAATCTGACACTCGAGGACACGTCGTGTTAAATATAGTTTTTAAATATAAACAAATAAATAAATTCAAAACAAGTGTCACACGCTGGAAATTGATGAAAGCAACAATTTATTGATTTTGTCATCATTTACATTTTGAATTATAAGCCTATAATTGATCTCATATTGGTAATGAGGAAGAGAGAGATAAACATGAAATCTTTTTACAAAGCTAAAAATGACACTTTGAGATTTACCTTTTGAAGAAAACAGTCCCATATTGGTTGCTGAATGAGAACAATAAATGGGATGGCTTTTTAAAATGCTAATAAATAGACATGGAGGCTTATTTCAAATTAAATTTGTAGTCAAAAGGCCCACCAATATAGTTGGGCCCTTTCAAGGGTCGCCTTAGGCCGACTTGCGTGTCAGTGAGGACACTCGAGTGTTGACCAAACTTTTAAATATTGCGCTTTAAAAAAAATAGAAATCATGTGTCCGGCACATCAGACAAGCGTGTCGAATTCCTGACACGCCGTCAACGTGTGTTGGCACGTGTCGGATGCATGTCGGTGTCCGACACGTATCCGACACCTTCACCCACGAGGGATGTCAGTGCTGCATAGATTACAATATCAATTACAATCGATCTTGATTACAATTCACAGAATCATAATCGTAATATATATCTAACAAAATCAATCTAATATTCTAACGTCCCCCCTCAAATGCAAGGTGACATGGAAGAAGTCAACTGGAGTTTGGAGAAAAGATCTTGGAAGCACCCAGGTGGATGTACCTTAGTGAAGACATCAGCAATTTGATGAGCAGATGAAGTTGAGACAAGATGAAGGGTACCATGAAACACATGTGAGCGTATAAAATGACAGTCTATTTCAATACGCTTGATGCGCTCATGGAAGACATCATTATGTGCTATTTGGATAGCACTCCGATTGTCACAATAAACCACTGTTCAACAGTTGTAACAAACACCCATGTCTTCTAGTAACCATCGTAACCATAACAATTTTGCTGTTGTATCAGTAAAAGCACAATATTCTACTTCCATACTAGATCGAGCGACAATATTCTATTTCTTGCTGCGCCATGAGATAAGTGAATTACCTTGGAAGAAGCAGTAGCCAGTAGTGGAGCGACGATCAAGAGGGTTTCCTACCCAATCAGCATCAGAATAAGCCTTCAACTCCAATGTAGATTGAGCAGAAAAGTGAAGACCATGAAATAGAGTGCCCTTGACATAGCGAAGCACTCGAAGAATTGCGGCAAAGTGAGTGGTTCGAGTCGCAGTCATAAACTGACTAATGATATGAACACCATAAGCGATGTCATGACGAGTAATGGTGAGATATACAAGACTGTCAACCAGCTGCCGATAAAGAGTAGGATTAGGAAGAAGAGTACCATCTTTATCATCAAATTTGACATTTGTTTCATTTAGAGTTGTAGCAATCTTGTTATAAGTAAGTCTCACTCAAGAAATAAGATTAATGGCATATTTATCTTGAGAAAGATAATACCTCGAGGAATCGAAAGTAACCTTCAAGCCTAAAAAATAACTGAGTTTACTAAGATCTTTCATTTGAAATTGCTGACTGAGATACTGTTGCAGTTTTGTAATGCTAGTATGATCATCTCCTGTAATAACCATGTCATCTACATATAGAAGAAGCAGAATATTCCCACGAGACATTTGTTGAACAAAGAGAGAATTATCATAAGGGCTGGATTTAAATCCAAGACGTTCCATGGTGGAACTGAACTTAGAATACCATGCACGAAGAGCCTGCTTCAGTCCATATAACGCTCGATGTAAGCGACATACTTTGTCAGAAGTAGGATATCTAGGAGGAGGTTCCATATATACTTCCTCAGAAAGATTGCCATTGAGAAAAGCATTTTTAACATCCATCTGAAACATAGACTATTCCTTGATGGCGGTGGCGGCGACAAGAGGACTTAGAACAGATGTAAGACATGCAACCGGAGTAAAAGTCTCATCATAATCAATCCCATACTCCTAAGTAAATCATTTTGCTACTAATCGAGCTTTGTAACGTTCCACCGTTCCATCTGCCTTAGTTTTGATCTTATATACCCATTTACAACCTATAGCAGACTTTTCAGGAGGCAAATCAACCAAATCCCAAGTACGAGATTTGTCTAACGCTTGCAACTCATCCACCATTGCTTCCCACTAAAGAGGATTAGTACGAGCTTCTCTATATGTGCTAGGCCCATGAAATGAGGCAGTAGCAGAATAACAATGAAATTCACGAAGTCGAATAGAAGGTTGACTTATGCGGGTAGAACGACGAATAGGAGAAGAAGGTAGCGCTAAGGATGAGGAATCCGCGGATGGTACGGACATGTCAGGAGCTGTCGCAATGGGATTGCCTAGTGTACCTACATCAAGATTAGAAGCAGACAGTTCCGAAGAGGAAGATGCAAGTGTATCATCTTTCGGAAACAGTTCCATTGAAGGATCGGTGAAGAAGTGCACAGTCGAAGATAACTCAAAAGAACGAAGAGATGAGAACATTTTGTGTTCCCAAAAGGTAACATGACGAGAAACAAGTAGACGATTAGAAACTGCATCCCAACATCTGTAATCTTTGTGCTCAATGCCATAACCAAGAAAGCAACATAAGCGAGCACGTGGTTCTAACTTCGTGCGTTCCTTAAAAAGTAAATGCACAAAACAAGCATTGCCAAAAACTCGAAGAAAACTATAATTAGGATTACTACCACACAACCATTCGTAAAGAGATAAGTTACCTATAAAAGGTGATGGAATACGATTAATAGTGTATACAGCAATATGACAAGCTTCTCCTCAAAACTGTTCTGGACAAGAAACTCAGATGAGCAGAGTGTGCATAGTATCTAAGATATGCCTATGCTTACGCTTTGCTCGGCCATTTTTTTGGGAAGTTCCTGGACAAGAACAATGGATGATAGTACAGTTCTAAGAAATAATTCAAAGAAACTCAGTATCTCTATACTCCATAGCATTATCAGTACGTGAAACCCTAATTTCCTGAGAAAATTATGTTTTGATCATGGTAACAAAATCACGATAGCTATGAGGAGGTTCAAAACAATTTTTCATAAGATAAAGCCATGTATAACGAGAGTGATCATCAACAAAAATCACAAAATAACGAGATCCTCCCATAGTTGGAGTAGGAGATGTCCCCCAAATACCAGAAGAAATAAGATCGAATGGAGCATGAGAGACAGAATCACTAAGATCAAACGGCAAAGCATGATGTTTTCCCGACTTACACGATAAACAATCAAAATTTTTATTATCCACATAGCCTAAATAACCACTGAAAATTAAAGGACTCAATCTAGAAAAGGAAGCATGACCCAAGCGAGAATGCCAAGTTTCATATGAAACTGTGGCAGTACAAGTGACAGAAGAGTTTGTAAACTGTAAAGAAATAAGCACAAACAGACGTCCCACTTTACGGATTATCCCAATTGTCTGTCTCGCCCGTGGATCCGATACACGACAACCATTTGAAGAGAAATTAATATCAAAATCAAGTTCACATAGTTGTCCTACATATATCAAGTTTAAGGAAAGTTTGGGAACCAAGAACGTGTCAGGTAAGGATAATTTAGACGTCAAAACATTCCCTGTATGACTAACTATCATATGTGAGTTATTAGCTGTATGAATAGTAGGTACTTGTGAAGCAAATGCTTTTGACTTGAAGACATTGGAATTTGAAGTCATGTGATTCCAACAGGCAGAATCGAAGAACCAAGAATCGGGAGTACCTGGAGTAGCCGACATCGCAGAAGTGCTAGGAGTAGAGGAGCGAGAAGTACCAGATTCTTGAAGAATAGAACGAAGATCCTCTAACAATAAGGTAATAGATGAATCTTTGGTGGAACCCTCAATGATAGCAGTAGTGGATTGACATGCAGGGTTGATATGGACCTCTATACCGCGATCAATTGTTTGTCACTGTAGGTTGCTTAGGCTGTCGTCGATAACAATTGGATGCAAGATGACCATATCGATGACAATGCATACAATAATGTCTGCGTGAAGAGGAAGAACCTAGAGTTGCAAGCACTGTGTTTGCTAGTGAAGGAAAAGAGGGTTGCGCCTTCAAGGTAGCAAGTCTAGTTTCCTCATATAGCAATTCTGAGACAACCGCCTCAAGGCGAGGCAACGGGTCTCAAAGTAGAAGGGAAGCTCGCACAGGCTCAAATTCATCATTAAGTGAAATCAAAAATTGCATAACACACATGCGATCGCGATATGCAGAAAACTTGTGAGCATCAGTTTTCACATCCCATTGTGGTTCAGATAATGCTAATTGATCCCATATAGCGTACATGGAGGATAAGAAATCATTGATTGACTGACCTATTTCCTGACGCATGCAATGTAGATTCCCTAACAGCTGATATTGATGAGCAATATCCGAAGTAGAATATCGGCTAGCAAGTAGATCCCATGCTTCTTTTGCTGTATTAAGACAACCAAACTGAAGTCCGATAAAGAAAATCGAAGTGTTTCGAAACCGTGTAAGAATCTAATGGTTCTTACTATCCCAATCCACCACGTGTTCATCAAATTTCTCATCTGTTTCACCAGAATTCTGAGCGGGTTCATGAATATTACCAGTGACATAACGCCAAAGCCGACGTCCCCCTAGAAAACTAGATATTTCTTGAGCCCACAAAATGTAATTAGATCATTCAAAATGGTATGAATGGGAATTGAGACTTCTAATTTCTCTATGATATGAAAACTCAGTAGATCTAAACCAAATGCTAACAAAACATATACTTCTCAATCTGATATGGTGAAAATAAGTCCATACATAGATTGAGAACGTCAAAATACCTCCAGAACTAGTCTGAAAATAGCAAGAACCGGTCTGAATTGGGTCGAACAAGTCAGAAATACAAGTGAACCGATCTGGTCAACGCCGGTCAACACGTGGCCAATGCGGTCAACTTCTGGTCAACGAACAGCGAGTGGGTGCTAACGTGGTGAACACATGGCGCACAGATGGTAGGTGGTAGACACATGTGGATGACGTCGCCAATGACATGTCGATGATGTCGGCTCTTAATCACATACAAGGCACATGGACAAGTGGATCTCAGTCGCATAGGTCGTTGCCGGCACATGCGAGCGCGTATGTCGTCGGAATGCGGCGATGTTCAACTGGTTGGACTCATATGGTGACGAGAAATCTGCTGGTGGTATTTTTATGGCGAAAATAAGCAGTTAAGGCGTCGTATAAGTACTTACAGACCACGAACGAGTTCTTGTGAGTCTAAAATGGCGGCGCGTGTAACTGCTTCTAGCCTCGGTTCTTGATGATCATGGTCGAGCGGTGCCGCTATGTGACTTTCACGACCACTATGAAGAAACACCACCTATTCAGCTAGCGTTTGTTAGGAACAAATGCTCAAAGACAATTGGCTCTAATACCAAGATAAAGCGAAGTGACAATTGTAATAGTGAAATTTCTGTCTATCTCTAATGGCTTATTACCCATCCATGGGTAGTTCAGTTAGTTAGAACGCACTTGAAATTGTATGGTTAGGCGCACTGATCCCAGGTTCGATTCCTCAGATAAACACATGTGATTTAAGTGGGGGGCCACGGCGGTGGGTTATTGTGCTTGTCTCCCTCGAGGAATATTCGAGGTGCATGCAAGCTAACCCGGATACCTTAATTATATATATATATATATATATATATAATGGCCTATTTATAGGCATTACAGAGCAGCTATCTATAGTAACATAATATTACAGTCTTAATTACAATCGATCTTGATTGTGATTTTCAAAATCATAATCGTATATCTAACAAAATCAATCTAATATTCTAAAGAATCAATCTAATATTCTAACACAAATTATTGTAAAGAAAACACACTTAGCAGGCATCCCGAGACAATCGCTAACATGAACCTTAATAAACAGGTGAGAATTCCCTCGACTAATAATTTCTCTTATAAGAAATGTACACTTGTCCGCATGAAGCCGAAATCGCTAGTAATGTTATACACATGTATAAGCTCACGAGAGCTTAGAATAGCTAGTATCTAATGACAAGCACAAGTATCCAAGCACAAAGGGACAATGAGCATAGCACATTGAAAATAACAACTTCTCCCTTTAAAGTCTGGATCGAGATCCGCATCCGCGTAAGCTTTTTCCATGATCCCCGAACTCGTGGCGCCATCGGAATCACCAGAAACCCGGTAGACTGAGAATTATGAACTCGGGTTAGGATGGCGCTTGATCATAAATTAATGGAAGGACTACATTTAACATTTTCATAGAGTTCAGGGATTATATTGGACATGTATCAGAAGTCGATAGACCACATTAAATATTAAGCCAAAGTTTGGGGATCAATCTCTTCATCGATCCACTGCATCGGAATGTGCACAGGGGCATAAGGATCGGGCAATATGTAACGAAATTCGCGGTACACTCATCATATTTGGTTTTCACCAACTCATAATGCTTATTCATACTGAATTACAGCGATATGATTATTCCTCTGGAGTGTGACTATTCGAAGGATACGGGTACGTGCCACGCCGAACATCCGGTGTGTGCATCATGCAAGTCTTCGGGGCTAGCTCGAACGCCCCGACCACCACGCTCATAGTCTACGACGGCACGCTGTCTTACTACACAAGCACGGTCTTGCTCGAGAACATCCACGACAGATGGTTCTAGGTAAACGTGATGCACGACGTGAAGGCCTCCGCCGTGAAGATCTATATAGACGGACAGCTCAGGATGGTGGCCCCTAGTCGTGGTGATGCTTCGCATTACTTCAAAGACAGGGTTTATACTCAACATTATCCTTCCGATTGTATGGAATCGCGGTGGAAGGAAATCAAGATTCTTAAGATAAGTGATTGATTGAACTTTTTTCTTTAATCACATCGACTGAGTCGTCACTACTTTTGTAATAACAACTGAGTCGACTACGATAACAATCGATTTATCCTTGGGCGACTTAGCTATAGGGTTCATCTCTGGTCATTCATAGCCTTTAGGAGGCCCTCGCTTGCCGGCAATCTCCATCCAAAAGTGTAACAATGCAATGAAATCCTAAACCTTTTTGGTTGGTAGATACAAACTTTGTGCTTTCACTCAAATTGCTATTTCACGGAGAACATTTCTGTTTGTTGAATTGTCACGTGTTTTTTCTTTAACCAATGATGGGACCCATGTAGCACTTAAAGAATAAAAGTCAAGGCAGTTTCCCTTGAATTTGTTGCACGCGGCAGACCTAGCAAAAAGGAATGGCTCAATTTTAAGATATAAAATTGTGGGGCCCATGGGGAATAAATAAGAAGAGAAAAGGTTTAATTTCCCTAGCCTCCAATAGTCGCACGAATTGGGGGATTTCTCCTTTGACTGTGCCCAGCGGTGGTGGATGAAAGGAAATAAAAAGCAATCAGGTTTTCTTCTCCTCTCATCGCTTTTCAGAAGCCGTACAAAAATAGTTGAGGACCGAAGAAAAGCTGCACGAGAAAAGAAAGCCGCGCTGCAAGAAGAAAAGGACGAGCGGCGGACACACGAAAGGTTCTATGTTTATGTGAGTTTATATATCCAATTAATAGTTATTTATTTGTAAATACTGGGTTCAGATATAATCTAAGTGTGGGAAACACGAGCGTATTGAGCGATTGTAATTCCGATTCTCTGATTATAGTGGATTGTTATTGCTGGCTCTTCCTGTGGATGTAGGTACCGACATTCGGACCGAACTACGTTACATCTTGTGTCTTTATCGTTTCTCGTTATTATTTCTAAGCTTTCACATTGACGAATTTGCAAAATTCTGGTAATTTTCGCGTTAGTATTACAACAATTGGTATCAGAGCTTGGGTCAGATTTCTGAATTATGATTTGGATTTTTTTTTTGCTTGTCTGATTATTATCTGGATATTTGTGGTTACAATTATGTTTGAGGTGAAAGCTGAAATTGAGAAATTTAACGGGAGGAACAACTTTGGGTTATGGAGCCTCAAGATGGAGGCGTTATTGACCACTCAAGATTTGGCAGAAGCATTGGAGGGCAAGGCTAAGTTGCCCGAATCGATGAAATATGCTGATAAGGATGTATTAATAAGGAAGGCTATAAGTGTAATCCTGTTGCATTTATCGGATGAAGTATTGATAGAGGTAGGCGAAAAGAAGGATACCGCAGCATTGGGGGCAAAACTTCAGTCACTCTATGTAAAGAAGCTTTTGAACAATCACTTTTACATGTTGAAGAGGATGTTCCAGTTCAGATATACTGAAGATACGTCTATCAAAACCCACATAGATTAATATAATAAACTCACGATGGATTTGAAGAACGTTAGTAAGACTCTTGAAGATGAAGAGTATGGCATGATGTTGTTAACTTCTTTGCCAAAGTCATGGGAGCACTTTACTAATTCACTGTTATAGGGGCGTACTACGATTATTTTAGAAGAGGTAAAGTCCGCCTTATTTTCTAAAGAGTGGCAGAGAAAATTGCGAGATGACAGTCTGGCACAGGATGTAGTGCGGGGACTAGTGATTTGGGGTAGAGAGCAACAGCGGGGGTCCAACAACAGCAGAGGTAAAGCAGGTCTAAATCACGCCATAGAAAATTCAAGGAACGCGTGAAGTGCTTTGAGTGTCACCAAGAGGGGCACATCAAGAGAGATTATCCTAAGCTGAGAAACAAAAGTGATAAGGCCACAGTCAGTGTGGCGAATATTGCTGAGGAGAGCACTAGTAATGCAGAGGTTGTTTTGTGTGTGACTACAGGTTCGTCAAGAGACGAATGGGTACTAGATTCGGAGTGTTCTTATCATATGACGCCTCATAGGAACTGGTTTACTACTTACCATACTGCAGATGGCGATAGAGTTCTGTTGGGGAATAACGCAGCTTGCAAGGTTGTGGGGATATGGACAATTCGGATTCAAATGCATGATGGTGTGGTTCGCACATTGACAGACGTGAGGCATGTACCGGAGCTCAAGAAGAACCTTATTTCTCTGGGGACACTCGATGATATCAGGTGTAAGTACACCGCTGAAGGTAGAGTACTGAAGATTTCTCGAGGTGCCATGACAGTGATGAAAGGAAGAAATTGAGTTCTCTCTATCATCTACTAGGAGAGACTGTGACACGAGCAACTGCAGTTTCATCAAGTGAGTCAAATTCTGATTTAACTCGTTTATAGCATATGCGTTTAGGGCACATGAGTGAGGCAGGTATGACAATGCTGAGTAATATGGGGTTGTTAAAGGGCCAGAAGACAAGTAAGCTAGACTTATGTGAGCACTGTATCTTTGGAAAGCAGCGCAGGATTAAGTTTACTACAGGTATTCATTCGACCAAGCAACCGGTTAAGTATATTCATTCACATGTCTGGGGCCCGTCTTCGGTTCCTTCGAAAGGAGGTGCCCGTTATATGCTAACATTTATCGACGATTATTCCAAAAAGGTATAGGTATACTTTCTAAAGCACAAATTTGATGTTTTGATCGGTTCAAGAAATTTAAGGCATTGATTGAGAAGCAGTCAGATAAACAGATCAAGTGCTTGAGAACCGATAACGGCATGGAGTTCTGTGATAAAGATTTTATCGAGTTATGCGAAAGAGAATGTATTGTTAGACACCGCACGGTATCTGGGACACCACAGCAAAATGGCATGGTAGAACGGAAGAACAGAACTTTACTTGAGCGGGCTCGGAGCATGTTATCGCATGCTAGAATAGGCAAGAAATTTTGGGCCGAAGCAATGAACATGGTCTGTTACCTGATTAATAGATCTCCATCATCAGCTATTGAGTGGAAGACTCCAGAGGAAGTATGGTCGGCGAAAACTATTGATTACTCCGGATTACAAGTATTCGGAAGTATGGTATGCTCATGCTAGTGATGGTAACCTTGAGCCGAGGTCGAAGAAGTGCATATTTCTAGGTTATACACATGGGGTGAAAGGCTACCGGCTGTGGTGCACTGATCCCAGATCACCTGATTTTTTAATCATCAGAGATGTAATCTTCGATGAGACTGCAATGCTTCGACAAAGGAGTAAAACACTACCAGCAAAGAAGACAGATCATGGTGTCAGTAGTGAGGTGGAGCTTCAGGTGGAGACTCTGGAGACCTCAGAGGTAACAGATGTTGAGATTGCAGATGAGACTGCAATTCTTGAAGATGGTGATAGTCAACAATCAGTACAACGACAGCATACTCTAGTTGGGGTTAGGCAACGGAGGCAAATAAAACCACCGGTACGTTATGGTTATACAAATATTGCTTATGCTTTGACTGTAGATGACGAGGTGGAGACAGATGAGCTTTCGTCTTATTTTGAGGCGATGGCTAGTTCTGAGTCGTCGCAGTGGCTAGGGGCTATGAGTAAAGAGATGAAATCACTCTACCGAAATCAGACATGAGAGTTAGTTAAAGCACCCAAGAGTCAGAAGATTGTTGGAAGCAAATAGGTCTACAAACGGAAAGAGGGCATTCCCGGTGTTAAGGCAGCTAGGTATAAGGCGAGACTTTTGGCAAAGGGGTTTACTCAATGGGAGGGCATTGACTACAATGAAGTGTTTTCTCCTGTGATAAGGCATACTTCTATTTATATTTTACTTGCCTTAGTTGCTGCACAGGATCTCGAGTTGGAACAGCTTGATGTAAAGACGGCATTTCTTCGTGGTGAGTTGGAGTAGCAGATTTACATGAAGCAGCCAGAGAGATTTGCTATTTCGGGTAAGGAAGATCATGTTTGCTTATTAAAAAAATCTTTGTATGGGCTGAAACAGTCTCCTAGGTAGTGGTATAAGTGCTTTGATGCTTTCATGACTAGTCAGGACTATTCTAAGAGTCAGATGGATAGCTGTGTTTATTTTAGGAGATTGGATGATGGGTCTTTGATATATGTACTGTTATATGTTGAGGATATGCTGATAGTAGCTAATAATCTATCTGATATTGATGTACTGAAGAGGCAGTTGAGTGCTGAATTTGAGATAAAAGATTTAGGTGCTGCAAAGAAAATTTTGAGTATGGGGATTTTGCGTGATAGGACTGCTGCATTATTACGTCTATCTCAAAAGAAATATATTGAGAAGATTGTAGCACGTTTTAATATGCAGTCAGCGAAGTTTGTGAGTACATCATTAGTGAAGCATTTTAAACTTTCAGTTAAGTTATCACTGCAGACTGAGGAGGAGGAGGAGCATATGTCCCGTGTTCCATATTCTAGTGCAGTGGATAGTATTATGTATGCTATGGTATGCACTAGGCCTGATATTTCACAAGCTGTCAGTGTAGTTAATCATTTTATGAAGCGTCCTGATAAAACTCATTGGGAAGCTGTGAAATGGATCCTCAGATATTAGAAGGGGACATCAGATGTTGGTATAGTATACCGAAGGGACAGTAATGGATGTGAAACCACTGGTTTTGTGGATTCTGATCATGCAGGCGATTTGGATGAATGTAGATCTTTAGCAGGGTACGTATTTACACTTGCAGGTATTGCAGTTAGTTGGAAGTTGTCCTTACAGGACCACGTGGCCTTGTCGTCGACTGAGGCGGAGTACATGGCACCGACCTTTGTAGCGAAAGAGGCGATATGGTTACAGAGTTTGCTCTTGGACTTTGGATCGGATCAGAAAAGTGTTGATATACACTGTGATAATTAAGGTGCGATATTTCTGGCGTATAATCAGCGAACGAAGCATATCAATATCAGGTACCACTTCATCCGAAATATTTTAGCGAAGGGTAAGGTTGTTGTGAAAAAGATTGCTACAGCAGAGAACCCGATGTATATGATGACTAAGCATATTTCTTTGGCAAAGCTCAAGCTCTGCTTGAGTACTATTGGCGTCTGTAGAAAGTGATCGCCCTTTAGGGCGATGGGAGAGTAGCATGGTTAATAAGCATTATGATTTGGCTTCAAACATCGAGCCAAGGTGGAGAATTGTTGAATTGTCTCGTGTTTTTTCTTTAACCACTGGTGGGACTCATGTAGCAATTAAAGAATAAAAGTCAAGGCAGTTTCCCTTGAATTTGTTGCACGCTGCAGACCTAGAAAAAAGGAATGGCTCAATTTTAAGATATAAAATTGTGGGGCCCAATGGGGAATAAATAAGAAAAGAAAAGGTTTACTTTCCCTAGCCTTCAGTAGTCGCACGAATTGGGGGATTTCTTCTTTGACTGTGCCCAACGTTGGTGGATGAAAGGAAATAAAAAGCAATCAGGTTTTCTTCTCCTCTCATCGCTTTTCAAAATCCGTACGAAAATAGCCGAGGACCGAAGAAAAGCCTCACGAGAAAAGAAAGCCACGCCGCAAGAAGAAAAGGACGAGCGGCGGAGACACGAAAAGTTCTGTGTTTACATGAGTTTGTATATCCAATTAATAGTTATTTATTTATAAACACAGGATTTTGGTATAATCTAGATGCGGGAAACACAAGCGTATTGAGCGATTATAATTCCAATTCTTCGATTATAGTGGATTGTTCTTGTTGGATCTCCCCGTGGATGTAGATACTGACATTCGGACCGAATCACGTTATATCTGGTATTTTTGTCGTTTCTCGTTATTATTTCTGAGCTTTCGCATTGACGAATTTGCAAGGTCCTGATAATTTTCGCGTTAGTATTTAACACTGTTGGTGCAATCAAGTGCTAAAATATACACAAAAAGTGCAAGCAACTCCTAAAACTTATACTGCAAATATATTTTGAGGCTACCACATATGCAATCTTTCAGTCTCGCGTAGGCTGCCAGAAACACTCGCTTGCACATTTTCGAAAAGATGTAGAATTCAACTCCAATTAAAAGATTTAACACTCGATTACAATCTTTACGCATGATTTAGGACTTAATACTTCCTACTAATTAGGACAACATGGGAGAGTCGAGCATCTAATGACAAGCACGAATCCACCATCAGAAAGTATCCAAGCACAAAGGGACAAGGAATGCGGCACATTTTAAAACACCATGGCCACCTACTTCTTCTCCCATTAAACTCTGGGCCTTCTCGCCAAGACCTTCGACTTCGACTTGCTTCCCACGACACAAAACCGAAAAAATGACTCGCCTTCTTCTTTCGATATCTCTGTTCTTAGGCCTCGCCCACTGCATTGCCTCTTGGGAACCCGTCGATCCGACGAAAGGGTTCGTGTCTCTTCCCTTGAATCGATCCAACTTCGTCGTTCAGCGACCCTACGACGTGCCTGAAGCCGAGCGATACTCCTTCGAACATGGTGTTCACAAGCTCTGGGTGTTTTCCGGCGACAAGCCGCACACGCCGACAAGCCGAACCAACCCTCGCACGGAGATCCGCATCACCGTAAGCTCTCACTACTCCCGAACTCGCAACGGTCGCCAAAATCAGTAGAAACCCCGAGATAAATCGAGAACTATGAACCCCCGTTAGGATGGTGGTTCTTGACGTTTCGAGGGACTTAACAGTCAGCGATTTTACGCATAAGTCCGTGCTCCGGTTTCGAAAGGCATGACAATAGCACAGATCCGCAAGGTTATTATTCATGTTTCAGTATAGTAGCATTTCCTTTAAGTGATTCATTGCATCACAAGCTGCAGAGTGATGTCATAAGGATCAGACAATTTGCAACAACATTTGAAGACAGACAAAGTACGACGTTGTTTAGTCGTGATCGAATCACTATCCTATCGTATCAAAACCTCTTAATCTATCCAAATACTGCGGTCCCGCTCACATCAAGAAAACGTTGTTTATAACATATGCTTTTCACCAGCTAATAATGCTTGATTAAACTGAACTACAGGGATATGACTATTCCTCCGGAGTTTGGCAATTCGAAGGATACGGGTACGTGCCGTGCGGGACATCCGGCGTGTGCGTCATGCAAGTCTTCGGGGCGAGCCCTCACGCCACAACCCTAATGCTCCGAGTCTATAACGGCTCGCTGTACTATTACAGGAGCCCGGTCTTGGTCAAGAACATATACGACAGGTGGTTCAAGCTGAACGTGATACACGACGTGAATGCCTCCACCGTGAAGATCTACATAGACGGACAGCTCAAGATGGTGGCTCCCGGTCGCGGCGGGGCTTCACATTACTTCAAGTGCGGGGTGTACGCGCAAGATGATGCTTCCCACTATATGGAGTCGCGTTGGAAGGGAATCAAGGTTCTCAAGATATGTGATTGACGAGTACCCATTTTGTTTTTATTAGTCACATTGACATTGTCGTTGCTACTTTTGTAATAATAACTGGGTCGATTAAGTAAAATTCAATGCGCTATGCACTTATGCACTTTTTTTTCTATATGTAATACGTGCCTTGACCCCTATACTTTAGGTACATTGGAAAGTAAAGCAAACCTTGTAAGTCCTTGGGTTGAAGGGTTGCTCCCTAATCGTTCATCTACCTTAGGAGACCTTCGCTGGTGGGTAACCTCGACAAACATCCTATAAAGATGTAACCTTGAAAGTTTTAAAGTTTACACGTGTGATGCAAACAAGTCCTAAATCTTTTGATCCATATAATCAAATCATAAGCTTCTATTCAAAGCTGTCATCCTGCACTAAACATTTCAATTGGTACAATCAAATGAAAAGTACAGGCAAGTCCTATGCTTGTACTGAAAAACACATCTGCAGGCTACCACGTATTCAAACTTCAAGTCTCAATTACGCAACTTTCGGTACTATGTATTATAAAGATATTTACGGAAAGGTAGAGAACTTGGACACACCACGACGAATTCGAAAATTTAACAACCGATTGCATTATTTACATAATGTTTAAGATTTCGTACCTACTTTTAATTGCGAAGACATAAGAGAGTGGAGTCGATAGTCTTTCCTATTGAATGTTGCAATGAATAGAGAGGAGCGACATTGCCACATACAGTCAGCAAGAAAAGCAGATCATGACTCGGCGAAGGCGCCATACTAATTCTAACGAACCAAAACTTGTCTAGACTCGCATCGTGAATCAAATCAATCAGAGCCGTTAATTACGTGGGGTTAATGTGGGTGATCATGTCTGTGTTACCGCCAACGCGAACGCGGAAGCGCAAACAGACCATACGATTCGACCAAGTTTAAAATCGCTGAAATTAAACTTAAAAAATGGACGTTTTGCATTATTCCATGATGTGCCTACTCCACGGTAGAGATCGACGACATAATCTAAACGAGGTTTTTTGGGTGGTTGGCCCAGACGAAGTTCGATATCTACTTCTTGTTATTTTTCTTTATTCGGCATTTAGGCTACGTTTGGTAACGTTTTTGTTCCAGGAAACATATTTGGAACAGAAATATTTTTTTATGTTTCTGTTCCCGGCTACGATTTTTGGGAACAGAAACGTGTTTGGTAAGTTATTAAAAAAAACATTTTCTCGCCAAAAGGAAGTATCAACGGCGGCGGCCGACAACCAGCTGCAGCAACGGTGGCAGCCAGTGGCAACAGGTCGGCCTGCGGGTGGTGGCTATGGTGGCGCGGCGGCGGAAGACAGCAATGATGGCTTGCACGAAAGTGTTCCAAAAGTATTCCAAAACTCATAAGCAAGTTTTTTTTTATTTCTTCAAAAATGTTCTCTAAAATATTTTTTGAACATTTTTTTTACCATACCTGTTTATGTTCCAAAAGTGTTCCCAAAACACTTTTAGAACAGAAACACTTTTCAAGGAGTGTTAGGGTGCGTATAGTAACGTTTTTGTTCCTGAGCACAGTTATTTAACAGAATTTTTTTTTTTTGTGTTTCTATTCGTGGCTACAATTTCTGGGAACATAAACGCGTTTCGTAAGTTTTAAAAAAAAATATTTTTTCTCGCCACCGCCAGCCGGCGACGGGCAGCCACGGTGGCCGGCGGGTGGTGACCGCATCGGCGACGATGGGTGGTGGTTCCAAAAATGTTCCAAAACTCAAAAGTAATTTTTTTTTTGTTTATTCAAAAGTGTTCCGGAACACTTTTAGAACATTTTTAAACCATACATGTTTCTATTTTCTGTTTCAAAAGTATTTCGAAAACACTTTGAAATAGAAACATCCCCCTGGAGCGCTTCTGGGGCATTGCCATACGCACCCTTACCAAACGCAACGAATCGTTCATGATTCGCGACTAACAAACAAGAAAAAGAAGAAACTTACGAGATCAAGTTGAAAATCTTTATGACTTTAAAGTCGATTCCATGAAACAAGATGACGAGTAAATAAGACAAGAAAACCTAGCAAGATAATTAGTGAAAAGAATACAATAATCTTTCGTAAATATTGAATTCAAGCTGACCGTCACGGGTACATTACTTCCATCGCCGGCTTGTCTACATTCTTACTTAATTATTTTTTCTGGGTCCATGTATATATATCATAAATTAACTTTGACTCAATGAGAGCTACTAGATTGATAGTCTGACAATACTATTGATTATTTCTAACCATACGATCTCTCAATCGATTAGTTTTTTTATTTAAAACACGCAGTGATGATTTGTGAGTCTACGGTTAAGATTGTTCAATCCTTGATAACATTGTCGAGAAAGCATTTTCCTTTTGCAATCATTAACGGACAAATTATCAGGGTGTTCCGTAACCATGACGAGTCTCCTTATTTTTATTGAAAAGGATAACATAAGATAATATGGGCAATTGGTTTGGGTAGACGCGATTAAAGTCTCGAGCTCGTGTTATATTTATTCATTTTCTTTACGTTTGGTTTTTCAGAGTGAGTTAATAATGAAGATCTTTTTGGGGCTTTGCATCGGGCGACGAAAAAGTGTCCAGAAAATTACATTAATGTTGATTTAGTCTTAAATTTTTTAAATATATTAATTTAGTCCTAAACATTTTATGTTTATATCAAATTGAGTACATTCATCTAATTTTGACTTGAAATTACTGACGTGGACGCCTATCGTTCAACGTGATAAAGCCGGCATTATAGTGGACATGCTTTAATATTATCTTAATTTTTTAATAACTTCATTTGCTTTTTCTTTTCTTTTTTTACTTTTGTTGGTCTTGGACGACGGGGGCCATGATCTGCTCACCAGTGCGTGTGAGGGTTGCCAACCCTCAATCCAAAAACAAACTAAAGTAAAGAAGAAACTAAAATAATTATTAAAAAGTAAAAAAAAAAATGTTCACGTCAGCGCTGATCATGTCACGTAGAATGATCGACATTCATGTTAGCAATTTGAAGGCAAAATTGACCAGCGACTCAATTGGCACAAATGCAAAAGGTTTAAAACTGAAAAATCGACATAATTAAAAGGTTTAAGACTAAATTGATATCAATGCAATACAATCATCCCCTCTGGTTTCCTATGTTGAAATTTTGCCAAAGTGGCCATCCAAAAATTCAACCCTACAATGTAAAATTTCCCGAATCTTTTAGGAATATTTCGAGATGCTTTATTGAACAGTATGAGCACAGTACCGCTTTGGTTGTTACCACAATGCATAAGCTAAGGAAGATTCCATACGAATATATGAAGTATATACTCATACATTTAAGGATTTATTCCTTAAATAAATCGACTGGCATTACATTCATGGGGTTTTGCAAGATCGGCAGGACCGGCTGGCGCATCGAGAAATTTTTGTAGAAGCTAGTTTAATCCGGACCAAACATAAAAGTTTCCACCAATCTATGAACTCCACGTGTCGCTATACCATAATAGCCTTCATTTAAAGAGCGTTTCTAATTTAACCGCAATTCATATACCCTTTTTTTTAAGATTAGGGCATGAAACTCTATGCTCAATTTTCATATATATGAAAACAACTATCTATTTCTTTAATACAAGACAACGAAAACATATATGAATATATTTTAGGCCCATTGTCGAGCATCGCTATAGATTTCACGACACATCTACAGACAAACTTACATTAATTAACTTACTCGCTTCATTGCAATCGACATCAACTCCGAATTATTCTTGTTTTTAATCTCCCGGCACCAATGTTGGACCTAAATTAAATCTCTATATGTAGTAATGCTTTTACATGGTGCATCATTGGCAACATTTTCAGACCAGTCTAGGCACAAGTGCTTCAGTTTGGAAGTCTCTAATGGATGCTGGTGATGGCCCTCTTCACCACCAATTTCTCCCACCCACCATCTCAAAACTCACCATCTTCCTTCTTCTTCCATTGATCTTGTCTTCGACTCTCTCGTCGTCCAGCTTGTGGCCGTCGGACCCGACCTTCGGCTTCGAAGAGCTGCCGCTGAACCAGTCCAACTTGCACATACAGAAGCCATACAACCTGCCGGTGAGCGACCGGTACAGCTTCGTCGATGGAGTCCACAAACTTTGGGTTTACTCCACCGACCAACCTCTCTCCAAGGGCAGCCCCACCCGGCCTCGCTCCGAGATCATGCTCAATGTTTGCTTCCTCCTCCTCAGATCTTGATTCTGTTCCTGTTGATGTGTGAATTGCTTATACCTCACTGAAAACGGATCATTTCCGGCTGAACCGTAGCAATACGTTTACTACTCCGGAGTATGGCAGTTCGAGGCGCACGGATACGTGCCGTGCGGCACCTCCGGCGTGTGCATCACGCAAGTCTTCGGAGCGCAGTTCCCTCGGAACACGACCCTGATGCTCAGGGTCTACAACGGTTCCTTGTACTACTACCACGACACGTTCTTGGTTCCGGACATCTACGACCGGTGGTTCAGGGTCAACATCATCCACGATGTGGTGGCATCGAACCTGAAGGTCTACATCGACGGCGAATACAAGTTCGAGACGATCGGTTATGGAGGGACCTTCCATTACTTCAAATGCGGAGTCTATGCACAGGGCAACGCTTCCAACTACATGGAGTCCCGTTGGAAGGGAATTAGGGTTTTGAAGAAGAGTGACTGATGATGATTATGGTGTTCCTGTTCCCCTAGGACTGCGATGAGAAGTGAACAATCCTGTGTTGCAATAAAAATCATTACGTCTTCTCAAAAATAATTGCGTGTAATGCTTAAAATAATTAGTTAATAAAATAATTATTTTCATCGTAACCAACAATTTTTTTCTAAATATTTATGTATACAATGAAATATTTATTTCATTCATTCCTCTCTGTAAACAACGCAAACCATCATTTTTAAGAAAATATGTTTCAAATCATTCTTTTACCGCAAAACAAATAAAGCCTTAAGGTTTCCACGCTTCATCCTTAGGACGAGTCCCGCCGTCAATTGAAGTTTTAAAAAAATGCTCTCAAGTCTTAAACACTACACGTACTTTGTCGAACAATCAATTTGGCGTAGGACAACTTGGCACTGAGGTAGCACCAGTTATGGGTGTCAATGGGCCGGGCCAGGTTAGGTCTCAACCCGGCCCGAAGCGGGTTGAGCCGGGTCGGGCTGATTTATTTTTTTATTCATTTTTTAATTTTTATTTTGAAATCAAAATCAATTAATAAACTTATCAAATGAAAGAATATAAAAATAAAAAATTAAATTAAATTAAATTTTAAGAAAAATATAGGTGTTTAAAAGAAAGACTAGCGTCGGGCCAAGCCCAAAAATTAACTAAATTTTTGGGCCAAGCCGGCCTGTTCAACCCGGGACTTTTTGACACCCATAGTACCAGCCACGGTTCTCACTCGGAAAGGGGGGAGGTGGGGAGTTCAATTCCCCACCTTCTCAAAGGGGATTTAGGGAAAGGACAAACGAATGAGCAGGATTTCAAAATATGCACAAAACATATGACGCACACAGCGTGACTTGTAAAATAAGATAGAATAAGACAAAAATAAATAAATAAATAAACTTGGCAACGGTAGACCTAAACTGCTTCTTCAATATAGCGCGTTCCTGAATTTCTAAAAATCCTGTTATCGTAGTGTTGTTGCATTGAAAACTACAGACATGACCAGCAGTAATAGAACTCGGAGACGATTCATCTCGAACGGAGCCTTAAACATTAGTCCATGAACCGGTTCTCTGCAAAAGGCAGGGCCAAACTGTAAAAACCAACTTGGTTCAATCGGATTTCGCCGTCTCGGACAGTTTCAGCTCACCCATAAGCTCGTGCATCAGACCCACAAGCAAAAGAAAAGTAAGATGATAGATGATCGAACCGGCTGCACGAGCATCGCGCCTGCAGAGCAGAGAACACAATTTGAAGACAACATCCGATTCTGAACTACAACACTACTTCACATGATGTCCCGAACAATCGATGTTTTGCCGTGATACACGAGTCATATCTCCGTCAATAACTACCACCAATGATTGAGGAAATAGGAAAAACTACCCTGAGACAAGATAAAGCCAGCAAGACGATGCTGCATCGCCAAACTATGACTAAATCTGTGTGATTGCATTCCCCTTTACAGGAGCCAAGATGGAAACAGCTTTTGGCTGTATCTGCAAGTACACAAGAATTAACTCCGAGTGTTTAGCTTTGTTAGACCTATGAATGAAATAATCAAGATGCGCCTGTATGCCGCACAGAAATCGGCAATATTTGCTCATTGTGTGCCCTGTACATAAAACTTCTGAACAAGAACATTAGTATGACCATTGGAGTTCACTTTTTGAAGGCAATTACTTCCAGAATGCCATCTTGACGGAAATTGGCAAGAGTAAAACGGGTATCTACACGTCCAGGCAAGTTAAAATAAACAGAGAACGGCCCCGTTGGACTCAGTTGCTGGGTTATCATCCGGTACACATCTGATGAGCTGCTCAATACGCCTCTATCTGTGATCTCGCCCTGTATTTCAACCCTCCCATTGGCTCCAATAGAACATTTCAGCTTACCTTCTCAATAAAAACAACAATCCATTTAAATGACAAGCTAGAAGAAAATCACGGCTTGAAGCTGAACAAAATTAAATTAAGCATGCTTTAATGATGACACCATCACAACATTGTGCAGGATCCGCTGCATGGGCAGAAGAGATCTCACATGCAGCAAAATGTTATAATTTAACAAGCAATCCACATGCAACATCATGTCACTCTTTTCCACTCACCTAAAACACAAAAGGGGCAACCTCAATCTTATTCAGTTAAGTTGATAAAGCAAGATGCTTGGACTTAACTAGCTCAGAAGGTCTTCGTTCAAGAAACTCAACTAAATTTTTTTCACTTCCTTGCTAATATAATCAATGAACTCAAGATCAGCTTGACCACATTTGCTTCTCGCAAAAAAAGAGACGAGCTCATCTCTCCAAAAACAGTGCATAGCATGATCTAATATACTAAATTAGATGTGGGTAAATCAACGGATATAAGGAAAACATCACAAAAATCTTGTAAAAACACTTGAAAATGATCATGCTCTCTGCCTCACAGTGGTGACCAATTGTGCATTCTTTCCTGAGGAACATCATGCTATATTTTTTCCTGATGAGCATACAGAAAGAACAGAGTCAAAAAGGAAAAAAAAATGGTGCATACCTGATTCCTTGTCAACACCAGGCACAGCAACCCGAAATAGATAGGCTTTCTCAGCCACCCCGATATCAACAACACCAACGGGTGGTCCAGGTTTTCCATCTTTGGCAGTCCCTCTAAGAACAATAGCTGATTTCATCTGTGGATTGTATGAACATGCTCGTGCATCCATATTTTCTACTTAACTGTCAATTGACATTAAATAAGCAGAATTAGGAAAAAACTTTACAAGGTAAAAGACGTTTTATGAGTTATAACGCAGGTAATTTTCCTTCATTTGTCAACTTCTCAAAGTTAAATTTTCCAGAAGCACAATTGTTCTAGCTGCAAAGAATAAGAACTACGAAGGAACAATAGGACATATAAATGAACAAGGAAAGTAACATCAATCTTCTTTGAACTACTCACACTATATACATATATTTGACATGAGGTGAGCGCTAGTCTTCTTCTGATATTTAGATATGCATAATTGATGGAAAAGCATTATGAAATACATCGAACTTAGACGTTTAAATACCAGGGCTTAACTTTGAAGAACAGGAGCTAGCGTCTTAGCTCAAAGAAGACCTGGGCAATGCCATTGTCGATTCAAAAGCAGCTACATCAAGAAGGCAGCTTTCCCTACTACTGGCTAGAGAGCACTGAACGATTCCTGCCTTCGGGCCGCCAAAAGAAAGATGCAAAAAGAAGGAAAATCAACTGTCTCTGCCTTTTGACCAAAAAAAAAAACCTGTCTCTGCCTCAGCGATCTAGTCGCACCAATTAGACGAACCATCTAGTAGATAAAGTCACAATTCTCCTGTTGATTTTAAGTAACAGCCATGAGTTGCTTCATTGCAGGGAGGGTTCCGCAATGGCAGAAGCACGAATAGATGTCCAAATGGAAACGCCGAGAACTTAAGTCGCCAAAATTACATGCACAAATTATCAAAAACCAAGCCATTTTTTTATACCTCTTAGAAATCCTCCTTAGTCTATCAGAAATTTCACTTGTCCGCCTTATTACATCAACCTCAAATGGTAGCGCTTGATCTACCTCATCTTAAGAACGGCTCTAAACAGAAGGTTGATATCTAACGATAGAAAACCTGGACATACCGCTAGAGTCAATTGAGACATGAGCACATGGCATCCAGCCAAAACATGCAGAGAACCTTCAACATGGGGCAACAGCGTCACAAAAAGAATCTCATAACAGCCCAGAACAAACCCAAGAAACTCCCCCAAACCCACAAGATCGGCACCATTTCCAAGTATATGGGCTGCCAATTCATGTCATGTGCTGTATCCCTGCCAGCTATTCATGCCATTTCGTGACATTACCAAAACAGTCTCGCAAATAGGTTAGAACGCTTCAGTGTGGCAGTTTCAACTTTAGTTGTTTCCATGTTGTCGTGTTCTCGCGTGGTATCAAGAATCGACACCCCCAGCAAAACACATCTATCCGCTAAAGAACTGTGAAAGGGCCGAGGAAACAGAGAGACTAGGCAAAACACTGGCAAGCTTGCTCAGCGCCGTGCAAAGGCTAGAAAAACAAGATCATTGGCACAGTCCCGCAAATAAAAACAGATCCAAGAACCCACGAATCGAACAGGAACAGTAAGAAGAAGGCCTAGGAAAGTTCGCCGCATCAGTTACGGAAACCAAGAGGAAGTTCGAGAATACACAGACCTACAACCCACTTGGCCTCGAACGACAGTCGATCTCGGTGACGAGAGAGATGCAACAGCCGTGGCCTTCAGGTAGTCCGGCAAGCTTGTCGACGGCGGCACGAGGGGCTGTGAGGAGTCAAAAGAGAGAAATGGAGGTAGCGGAAGGAGTCGAGGGACGACTGACGAGCGAGCGCGAGAGAGAGAGAGAGAGAGAATAGTTGTTTGGGGAAATTACAACAGAAGTCCCCCAACTCATGTCCCTCTTCGATTTTGACCCAATCCCTTAAGAAAAGCAATACAATTTCTACCGTTATGGTGAATTTAACATGATCATTCAAATGTACCAAAAAATTTCACAAAACCAGTTACCATTGTGAAAAATAAACTGCATTCTCTAAAGCTACGTTTAGTTCACGAAAAACAAATACCAAAAATGATTTTTTGTGTCCCTTACAAAAATAAATAAACAAAAAATATTTTTGGCCGTCAACGAAAAATACTTTTGATCGCATGGTATCCAAAGGTAAAACTGAGTCCTTTATATGATAGAGATGGATTTTATCATTCTCAGTAATAAAAGATAATCCCTATTTTGACAAAGAATGATGTCATGGTACAAGAAAATCTCAATTATGGAGTCTGAAAAAAGTCATCAAATATGATTAATGACAAATTGGGAAAAGAAATTGTTTCCTAGAACCGAAATTTTATACGGTTACTAAACACATTTCTGTTCCGAGAACAAAAATTTTATGTAATTATCAAACTTGTTATGATTCTCTAAAACTCATTTAGGGAACAGAATCAAAATAAATTGATTTTAATCATAATTATTTTTTTGAAATAGAAACGTTACCAAATAGGCCATAATCTTGCAATATACTGATTTTATATGGGAAAATTTCGTGAAATCAAATGAAATATTTTCAGCCTTGATGAAGATGTGGAAGAAAAAAAAAACCCAACTATAGTCGGTTATTTTATGTGTTTTTGGTGTTAAACCGTTAAAAGAGTAATTGATTATTTTATATTCTCATTGGGTTTTTCCCTAATTGATATATTTGAATTGGGTTTACAACGTAATTGGCTTTTTTTTTTATAACTAAGGTATCCGGACCAATTTGTGCACACCTCAATTATTCCTCGAGGTAAATTAGCACAGCAACCCACCGTCATAGCCCCTACTTAAATCACAGGTATTCATTTGAGGAATCAAACTTGGTACCAGTGCGCTTAAACACACAATCCTAAATGTGTCATAACCAACTGAGCTACCCATAGATGGGTATTAGCTATTATATTCACCGCTTATTCCAATAATGTCTAAAATATTTAAAACTCTAAATGAAAGGGATGATTTTTCTCCGTGTTATTTCTACCAATTGTCAAGATCTTATGATTTCACAATATTATTCATTGGACCCTTAGCAATTTTACCTAAAACCCTGGCATCAACTACTTCATTTTCAATATTTATAGTACTATCCGGAGACCCAATTTTCCGAATGGTCTTGATATATACCATTGCCCTGCCCTCGCTGGGAGCGAAAGATTGCTATGTAAACTTAATTCGGCAAGAAAAAAAGGATTTGTTTGAGTTCAAATAATGAAAACATGACCAATTTTAATATTCTCAAATGATATTTTTCTTTTAAGTAAACCAATTATGATTTTTTTCGATCGATTTTCAACACCTTAAACACAATGTTAACTTAACTATCATATTTAGTAATAACATCACGTAGGCACACAATGCTCATTTGGAACCTAGATTTACTTTTCAGATTCCGTTTGTTTTGTGTGAAAAATAATAATATGTAAAATCATTTCTAAAAATCGATTGATTGTATTTCTTGAAAGAATTAGCCTATAAAAATTGATTTTGTTGTCGAAAATAATTTATTCCTAAATAACTGCATAAATTGTAACAACACTTCTCATTCATCCATTTGTATAAGTGATATAATTAGTCATTTTGCGAACAATATTTTAAAAATGGCAAAAGAACACTAGAAGTGTCAATATTTATGTACAGTGCTCATTTTAGTGTCAATATTTTTTGTGAATCACTTTTTTTTTTGTAAAGATATATTTTTTGAATCACTTTTTTTTGTAAAAATATATTTTTTGAATCACTTAAGAGTCAATTTTTATGAAAAACGTTTATTTCGATGCTAAGTTCGACGTGGCCGGCCAGAAATCACTCCTGGCACACACGTGGCTCGTCGAATATCCTTGTCAGTATTAAAAAAACCAAAAATTAATATAAAAAAATTCATCTAATAAGATAAAACTTAAAAAGTAAAAACAATAAATAAATAATAATAATAAAATCAAAGAACTGCAGCGCAAGGGCTATGCAAGCCCACGTGCCGCCGGCCCACCATTGACTGCAATGGCCGAAGATGGGTGGGAACTGGTCAGTCCGGGTAGGCGATCCCTCGCTACTGGACGGTGGGGTCGGGGTTGCCTCGCCGAGTTGGGCGCTTGCGAGGGCCAGCGCTCACCTAGATCTGGGCGAGGGTCGCTGACCCTCGCTCAGATCTATCCGCGGGTTGACCGAGTCATGTCACCATCAGGCCTTCGACAAGCTTCGCTCAGAGACGAGAACCGCTACGAGCAGCGACAGCCTGCCTCTCTCTCGCTCACTCGTGTGTTGTCTGCATCAAACCTCCGTGAGCTTCGACTGCGTGGCGCACTCTCAGAGGTTCGATTTCAAGCACTATCATGTGATCGTTTTGTAATTTTTTGCGAATCTGACGGATTCGGACATAAGAGGGACTAAATTGAAAGAGTTGAGGTGAAGGAGATCACAAATGCAGTGGATGAGCAAGCCAAAGCCTGGGTCTCGCTCGCTGAAGACTTCGAGGAGATCGCCTTCCTCTCTTCGTTGCTCGATCTTTCACATTAAAAATCCCAGATCTGGGCGACGGCCGTTGGCACTCGCCAGCACTTGGCAGGCCCGTCCCGCCGTGCAGTGGCCAAGCGTCGCCGTCCAGTGGCCTGTTGGAAAAAATCATTGGATTAGATAACATGAAAAATATCAATCGTAAGAAATAGTCGAGAAAATTTAGAACAAATGTCTGAGGCGTGCAAGCACTATCCTTAACGATAAATTCCGCCCTCGGAGTACAAGACTCGGTGCGAAAGGCTTCTAGTATCTATACTCCTAAGATACAACAGATCTTTTTCTATATTCCGCATTGAATATTAGAAAAAACATGAACAACATTATGTGTATAACCCATTGAAGAGAATGAAGAAAGGGAAAATATCTCTTGTAAAAATACTAAAATTTTTCAAAGATTGTTTCTTGAAATTCGGTATATATAAAATTAAAATAGAGCTGTTAGCAAATAGCCGTTAGGAAATAACTGTTAACAAAACCGTCAGAAATCGTTACAATAAATAGTTAAAAAAGTAACGATTATACGATCGTTAGAAAACCGTTATACAATGTTAGAAAAACAACCATTGGAGATATTGATGGCTACTCATTGCCATCATAATTTTATCAAAAATATTTTAAAATATTTCAAAACTATTGAAATATCCAACAATCCCCCACATATTTCAAAAAGTTTTGAAAAATCACAAAATGGGTTATTGGAGCGTAATGCATCGGAACTGCTGTTGATGAACCGGCCCTATAAAGAATGAAATATAATTCACGATATCATTAGTGAAGTTTACAACTTTTATGAACCAACAATTCATTTTTGTGAATCATGATTTTCACTAATCACATTACACTCCCACAACGTTTATTTGTCAATGCGGTTTTGCGCTAATTAGACCATGCGCATGCTTGATTTATTCATAAGTGCTTGGTTTATTCATAAGTGCTCTAGAGATTTTCGCCAAAAATCTCATAGAAGCAGCCTCACTCCACACTTATATAGGTGATTCCATCAAATGTATTCTGCAGTTTAATACACCACTAATAATGACTATGAAGTTCATTAAGAGCTTAGTTCATTCTCTTTTCCTTGCAGACTTGCACTATTTTCACCTTAGAATAGACATAAGTTTTATAGTGCATCACAAGATCAACAAGTGACTTGTTATTACCCATATGAACCTACTTCATGGGATCGTCAATCACATAGGTTGAGTTACCATCAACGTTGATTTTCTTCAATTGGCTCGTCTCATTCCACTCGATGAATAGTCATAGGATTGGCCAAATCCATTTCTGACTCCATATAATCAATAGACATAATTCCATACTCAAGTAATTGCTTTATCACATCACGTTCAATTGAACGTGTTTCTTTTCATGAAGTTACATTATTGCCTCTTGGCAATCACAATCTATGACACGTAGGGGCTGTTTGGTTTAGCATTTGCGACGAGCATCAGGGCTCTAAAGTCTCTTGGTCAAATACAAATGTTGTTTGGTTCATTTTTTTGGCTCACTTTGGGCAGATACAATTGCATCTCAAATGCTCTCCAAAGGCATTTAGGTGAAAGTACCTCTAGAGCAACTTTGAGAAGTTGCATCTCAAATGCAACTAATTTTTTTAAAAAAAATTATCACATTCACTTGCCACCCCTTGCCCACGGCCGACCACCGTCGCCATTGCCATCGGTCGCCGGCAGCCGTCACCGCCGTCGCTGGTCATCGACCGCCGCCTCCTCTAACCGCCGCCGTCGTCATCGGTCCCCACTGTCACTTTTTTTAATAAAAAAAATTAATAATACTTTACAAAGTTTATTTTTCACCAAACGACATTTACGTTAAAATTGCTTTCAAAAGTTTTTTAAAAAAATACTTTGTCAAATACTACTTGCATTTTGAAAATTACCTTTAACCCAAAGGTATTTACATTCACTCAAAGTTTCTTGGCCAAATGCTAAACCAAACAGGCCCATAAAGTGTCAATTTCCTTCAATTCCTCAAGAACTTGAGTAGTTCTCAAATCACCAAGATAAATATATATTTTTTTTCCTTCCTTCCCCTAAAATAGCATAGGAGGATAAAGCATTATGTTTTCACATATATGCGACCTACCACTCATTCACATTGTCATAATATTGGCATGGAAAATGATTGTAATAATCGCGTCATCAGATCATCTGCTTCAACCAAATTAACTCATGGTTTAGCAGGATTTTCATTCCCCCACAAATTCTTGGATAGTTTTGACACCTCCACAAAGATGAATACATATCCACTGTATAGGATACCATAGTTTATGGTTCCTCTCAAATATTTCATTACTTCGCTTAAGGCAGTTCAAAGCTCACAATTGAGATTTTTCGAGTATCAACTCAGTCTGCATACAGCATATGTTATAGCATGTCGAGTATAATTCATCAAATGCATCAGACTCTGAACAATCTTAGCATACTCAGAGTAAGCCACGTTGCCTTCTATATTTTCACTAATCGAATATTATGATCATAATGAGTACTTACCGATGTGACATCAAAGTACTCATACTTCTTAAGTTGGCTTTCCACGTAATGTTGTTGAGTAAGCATTAGGCCACGATCACTTCTTACGATTCTAAAACTCAAAACAACATTTGTTTCTCCCAAATTATTCATATCAAATTTAGACATCAAGAAACATTTTGTTTCATTCACAACGTCAATGCACGTGCCAAAAATAAGCATGTCATTAAGCAGAGACACAGAGAGAGACTTAGCTTAATCATGAGAGATGAAACCCTCTCAATAAGAGGAGTCCATTTCTATAATCTTCCATAGGAGCATCAAATTATATTAAGCGAGCCCACAGAATCTGTCGCCTATACGCTCTTTGTTCACTGTCACCTCCACCTCTCACATGGACTGATGTTTTAGGCTTACCGCGTCGCTTCCTTAATTACAATTTCACCTCATCACGTTGAAGCTCACGCCATTATGCATCTTCTTCTTCTTTTATGCCGTGAACTCTCTTGTCAATTGTGGCCGTATAACATAATTGTGTGCCATTAAAAATCTGAATTTTCCTGCAACCGAACTCGGAGTAAAACCCGAAAAAGCAAATAAAAATAAAGAGCAAGAAAGATGCAGTCATCTAATATTGGCGAAAATTCCACTTCCTCTTTTTGTTTTCATCTTTACTCCTTTTCTCTTTTGGCCTTATTCTCCTGAATATCCATGTGGAGAAGAGAGAAAGAGAGAGAGAGATTTTGCTTTTCTTCCTTTGCGGCCGTGCGCGTATGAAGAATCCCTAAGAGAGAGTTCTTTCTCTTTTTTATCCACACTTTGTTTACATTCAGTCTCACATTCACACTCATATAAAACACATTCAATTGTCATACAACACGATATAATCATAATGTGCAATATTAATGTGCATAGTGAATACGCTAAACAACATTCATGTGAAATACGTGTGATTTCTCTCTTCGATATGCACTCCTCGTTTACAACAATTACTCAACCTTGTTTCAAAGAATATAAAGGAGACTATTATGTAATTTCTAGTATAGACATGGCGCGAATATATTATTCAAAATAGTCTTATGACCAACTCTCTGTTCGAGCACTCACACCCATTAATAACTATAATTTTATCTAATTTCTCACGAAATTATTATAGGATATCAACCAAGATTAATCACAACTTGTACCGGCACTATCATATAAACAGGAACGCCTTAGTAAGATCTAACATATGCCAAACAAGTCATTAACACAAGGCCAAGTGTTCTGACCATCAAAGTTGTTATTGGATTCAACCGTTTATTGGGTTTGTCAAATTCATCTTGTATTCTCCATTAACTATGCCAAGCAATTGCTACTTTGGGTTCAATTACATTTCTTGAGTTACACAATATCATCAATCTCTGAATATATACATATTAATATATATTTAGTCATACAATATAAAGTGTTCCTTTCTCGCAAATCAGACGAATCTCAGAATACATCAATTTTCTTACAATCTATTTTCACAAAGAAGACATTATGATTTCTCGCAAATTTGAAACACTTCACAACCATAGAGAAATGATCTATTTCAACCTTGCCATGAGAACAAGGAGGTTTGCATACCTGATTTTATTTGAACATTAACACACACGACAAGCTTACCATATTTCCATGTCCCTTCAAAAGCATTTTTGGATGTGCCGCAAACTCAGTAATGCCATAAGATAAATCATTCACGTGTAAGCGTGACTTGTCCTTCGACATTTTCGAGTCCTCGTTCAATTCCAACATCGGTGGTGGCAACAACAATTCCATGTTGATAATCCACAAGGCTTTTATCATTAAAATTGTTGGAAAAAATCTATGGATTAGATAACATGAAAAAAATCAATTGTAGGAAATATGTTGCAAAAGACGAGAAAAGTAAGAATAAATGTCTGAGGCATGCAAGCATTGTCCTTAGGGATAAATTCTGCCCATCGGAGTACAAGACTTGATGCGAAAGACTTCTAGCAGCTATCCTCCCAAGATATAACAGACCTTCTTCTATATTTCGCACTGAATATTAGAAAGAACATTAACAATGTTATATGTATAACTCAGTAAAGAGGATTAAAAAAGGGCAAATCTCTCTTGTAGAAATACTAAAGTTTTTCAAAGATTGTTTATTGAAATTCAGTATATATAAAACTAAAATAGAGCCGTTAGCAAATAGCCGCTAGAAAATAGCCGTTAAAAAAACCGTTAGAAACCGTTACAATAAATAGTTAGAAAAGTAACGATTATACGACCGTTAGAAAGCCGTTATACAACCGTTAGAAAAACTATCGTTGAAGATATTGATGGCTACTCATTACCGTCATAATTTTATCAAAACTATTGAAATATCCAACATGGCCAACGGAGGGACGGCGACGGTGAGTGTTTCAAGCTCAGCTGCAAACTTGTAACAATTCTCTTTCTTTTTAGGTTTTTTGTATAATTTTAATTTTTAAAAAGTATTAACCATTTTTTAAGTTGAATAGTCTATGTGGACCCCATGTTGACGCCACTTGGACTGATTTTTTAAGAAAAATCTGCCACGTAATATTAAAATTTTAATAAAATGCCACGTGCATGGTTTGGCCGGAATTGTCACTTAAATAATTATTTTTGGCTGAAATTAGCACTTAAATGATCATTTTTACTTCGATTTGACACGTAAGTGCTCTGGCAAAAAAAAATGACATTACAATGAGCGCCGTATATAAATATTGTCACTCCTAGTGTTTTTTTGCCTTTTAAAAATCATGTTTTTTTTTTGCGAAACAAGCACACCATTAAGCATTAAAAATTAACATGATAAAACGATCTACATACAATTCTCTACAAAATAGTTGAAAGAAAAAGGGGGGAAATTTGGAAGAGAGAGAGTTTTTAAGAAATGGGCTAGGGCTTAACAAACGTTGGGCCACATGTTCTTTTCTGAGGTTCATGGGCCTATACAAGAATCAAATACCACTGCAAAGGAGAGAGTCCCAATCACAAGCCACGACTTACCTTCGTTGCCCGATTTTTGAAAAAGGATATGCCATTGGGAAAATAGGTTTAATCTCATTGGTGATGAATACGTTTTGCGATCGCCTACCAAAGCCCTTAAAACCTTTTCGTCAAAGTGTAATTCAAAATTTTTTTTTTTAAAAAAAAAACCCTTTTTGATTTGTGAACATGAAGTTCTAAAACTTGTGAAATCGATGCGACACAAAGTATATTCGTTAAGTTTCTTAATTTTGCATCGCGAGAAATATGACGTATCACTTGACTGATTTGATGATTGGCAGTTCATTGTCCGTTTATGTATTATAATTCATTTTGCTTTTTTCCCTTCATGTTGTGTTCCCTACTGACTTGAAATACTAATTCAAATAAATTTCTGTCGTTACTGTCCTGTCGATTCCTCAACTCCAGCCGTTGTTGTTGTTGTTACTGGTGATCCTCTAAAATTTAGCCTCCACCACTAACGACTCTATCTTTCTCTTTCTCTTTCTCTTTCTCTTTCTCTCTCACACGCACAAAACGAGTTCCTTCCTTCTTCTTCTTATTTTTGTTAGAGTTTTTTTTTTATAATCAAAGTGTCCGGGCCAGCTTGTGCACATCTCGACTATTTTTCGGGAAAGACTAACACAACCCTTCGGGGGAGACTAGCACAATCCACCGTCATGGCCCTCCACTTAAATCGCAGGGCCACTTAAATCATAGGTGTTCATCTGGGTTCGATAGAGACTAGCATAGAACTCACCGCCATAACCCCTCACTTAAATCACAGATGCTCATATGGGGAATCAAACATGTGATCAATGCGCCTAACCACACAATCTCAAGTGTGTCATAACCAACTGAGCTATACATGGATGGATTGAAAAATATCTTTTTGTTAAAGTTGATACCATTGAAGTTCCCAAATTAGTATCTAGAACACATTTACCCTACATTATTTTTTGCCTCACAAAAATCTTAAACCAATACCCCATTCTAAATTTACCCAAAGTAATTTTTCTCATAAAAAATACCAAACAGGTACTCCTAATCAATATATACCCTGTGTTGAAATGAATACATGTCAACACATGTGGACTTTTCATATTTGATTTGTCAATTTTCTCATTAAATTCGTCGTGTAGCTGCCCACCACGTGTGTAGACACGTATGCATTCTAATGGGATATTGATCATAATGCTAAAAGGATAGTATATTTGGATTAGGGGCATAAGTTTGGATTTTTTGCAAGATAAAAAATGAATTTTGAGTAAGCGTGTCATGGAGTGCCAATAGGGAAATTACCAAAAAAATTCAAAACCTATTATAAGTGTGTTGATTCAGTCTTAAACCTTTTGTAATTGTGTCATTTCAGTTCATCCGACTAATTTTGATCGGTCGACTATTGGATATTTTTTTATTTTTTAATATAATTTTTTTAATGTTTTTTTTCTCTTTTTTCCCTTCCTCCTTACCTCGCCTCCTGATGTGTACATCAAACCATATCGAGGAGGTTATGCTAGGGATCCATTATCCTATCCACTTAGTCCGATCACTCGAGCGAGAGCAAAGGAATTCCAGCAAGTTGTCGGCATTTGAAGATCTTTGGTATAAACATAATCTGGGTTTGAGACTTGAAGATACTGAACCTTCTTGGCGCAATGCGACCTTTATCGAATTTGGAAGATTTCATTGATCGGGAAGTTATCAAATATTTGACTTACCGAATCTCACAGACAATGTATATTTTGGGAAACTTAGTTGTATAAGTAATCACAATATTTGATTTGTATTCCTCTTGCTTAGATTAGATTTGATTTCAATAATTGTTATCTTTAGGATATCTTTTCGTAATCCTAGTTCTTGAAATAGTCCTATTTATATATAGTACATTCACCTTTGTAATTCATGTACAACTTTGATTCGGTATTTTTATACCGAGAGGCTTTATCTTCTTCGAGTTCTCTTGAGGACTAGATCTTATCAAGGTTTTATTGTGGCGATCGATCTAACTTATCGAGCAAGATCGCAAAATCTATTATTCGAGTTCTCTTGAGGACTAGATCTTATCAAGGTTTCATTGTGGCGATCGATCTGACTTATCGAGCAATATCGCAAATTCTCTTATTCGAGTTCTCTTGAGGACTATATCTTATCAAGGTTTCATTATGTCGATCAATTTGACTTATTAAGCAAGATCGCAAATTCTCTTATTTGTGGCGTTTATAGCGTGGATTGGTTGACACAAGTCCGTCAACATGTCACATTCATACCGAGGTTACCAATTACAAGTTTGATTGGGAGTCGAGGTTCGCAATTCGCAACACTTGAATTTTCGTAGAACGATCATTTTTCGCAAAGATTCGTATCACCTCCCCTCCTCACCTCCAACCTGTTACCAGAGTCCAACGATCGGCCAAGCCACGGCCGAGCGAGTCGTGGTGGGGGGTCGACCTCATCGCTGTTGCGGGCGAGATCAACCTTAGCCATGGTAGGGCAAGTCGGCCTCTCCGACCACTCCTCTGGTCAATTGCTAGACTATGGCAACTGGCTAGAGGTGGGGAGGAGAGGAGAGGGAAAAGGAAAAAAATATAAAAAATTATTTAAAAATCATAATTTTTTTAAAAAAAATATTAAAATATTTTATCGTTGGCCGGTCTATGTCCGCCTCAGTATTGGCCCGCCAAAGTTCATCGGATGTACTGAAATGACACAATTGCAAAAGATTTATTACTGAATCAACAAAAAAAATATTTACGACTAAATTGGTACAATTGCAATAAGTTTAGAATTTGACAAAAAAAAATAGATTTAAGACTTTTTTGGTGATTTCTCGAGTGCCAAATCGAGAATTTTTTGTGCTAATTATCGTTTTTAGTGTAATCTTAAATAATATAGAAAAATTACATATAAATATTTCATATGACAATTTTTATGTCTAATACTATACATGTGGTTTTAAATTCACGAGTAATCACAATTGACTATTAAACTGATCATCGTTACGTTAATAATAATACTAGGATATTCGAGAATCTCGATGTCTTTTCCAACTTATCGCATATGTTATTCATAGAACGATAACGTAATAGGCATTATATTACTTAAGCCAAGCAGCGTGGTAATTATTACAGCTATGCGACACTACATAAGTTATTACACTACAGTCTTATTTATTGTTGCAAACTACCTTCAAGGATAAAAACGATTGATACGAGCCACTCTTCTACTTACAATTTGATTTAAACGGGAAAAATAACTTTTTCCTTCTGGATAAAACTTAATTTTTTTTCCAAAATTTTAAAAAAATTGCAAAGAAAATATAAGAGTATTTAATTATTAACATTGGTATATTGTGAAATTTTTAGTTATCTAGAATTAAATACAATCAAAACAAACACGTCATCAGATTTAAATTAAGTAAATAGTAAATACGTAAGAATCTATTCACGCATCATGGCACGCTAATCTCTCTATATATACATGTGCATTTTCTCAAATTCGTCTTCAGTTTTTCGGCTTCGATTTTAACACTCGGATATTGAATTCCACTTATCACTAATTAACACGAGGAAAATTCTATAAGTAAACCTCAAAATGTCCCCTTGCCATTTCGTTGACTTTGTGGAGCCCCAAAGTCAAACGGCTTCTGGCGTGGTGTTTTTTCTTGCCGCACAAGTGTATGTACAGTTCAAGTGCGCACCGGATTGGACATATTTTTAGAGTTTTTTTTAACTTGATTAGGTAAAATATAAATCGTGGTTACTGGGAAAAAAATAAAAAATAAAAGCTGGCTCTGAGCTGTCCACCTGCCCGAGCGTCCGAACCCATCATATCAAAAGAGGGAATCGGGCAGGTCTACACTCTGCCCGCCAGACTGCCCCGGACAATGATTTGTTCTCCCGATTTTCCCTTTTAAATTTTTTTTTTTCCTCTCGTGCGTGGTTCACAGTTCACTTTCCATCCAAGTAAAACCCCACAAACCCCGTGCCAGCTGTAGCGGCGACAAGGTCCCAGTCATCAACTCAATCAATCGCCATCAATCTCCCCTGCGGGCCCCACTCCCTCCATAAATCGGAAGCTGGTCCTGTCCGTACCGAATCCTGACACCGTCACATGGCTCCCCACGTGGCGCGTCCCCATTCGTGGGACTGCGTGGGGTAGGGGGATGGGGCCGGGGCGGGGGGGCCCTCGTAATGATCCCGCCCCCGGTTTCGAGTTAGCCATGATTTAATGATGGTGATAAGCGGGGATCGTGCCACGTGGCAAGATATTGCTGGATGTGAAGGGGGGAAAGGGACACGGTACGATGATTAGTGTGGGTTTTTGGTGAGTTTCGGGTTCACGTTCTCGTGGACTCGTGGCTGCTGCCGGTGGTTCCCTTTTTTTTTTTTTTGTGTGTGTGCAGCTGTAGAGAGCATTGGACGCGAAGCTTCTTTCTTGCAAGGAAAGGAGGAATCATGGATCGGAAAAGCCTACCCTTACGTACACGTGTTTCGGAGACCCTCGTGATTTTCTCTTCTTGGTGGCTGCTTTTTGTTTATTTTCTTCTTCTTCTTTTTTAAAATTTATAAGGTGTTGATGAAAACAATGGGACGGGTTAAACTTAATGGATTAGGTCTGTTAAAATCGACGGTCCATGATGCTTTTTTTATGATGTTGTTGGCATTTTTAGATCAATGGTGGAAGGAATAGATTCTTCTCTCAATTCGAGCACAAATTTTGCTGAATTGGGAAGATAAAATTGGGGTAATGATAGAGCCAGTATCTTGTGTCTGGGTTGAATGCTGATTTCGACGATCTCGACTGTCCAATATATTCTCGCTAACATAGCATCATTTCATTAGTGCGGGCAATTAAAATCTGATGTTGTTCTGGCATTCTTTTTTTCTATTATTTTGAATGGGGGTCTTGCTAGGCCCGTATGCGAAACGTTCATGTGCTTGAAGGAAAAATAAAAAATGGATGCTCCATTGTGAAACGAGCAAAAATTCAAGTGCCTGGGGTGCTATTACTCTTGATAAATAACAAGGGTTTTGCTTCTTCTTTGCCAAGCGGAGGAAGATTGGATTATGTTAGCAATTTATGTTAGCCTAGGGCTTAAACAAGACTAGCCAAAATTGGGATACAAGCTTGACTACCCTTTTTTCTCATCGGTCTAGATTAAAGAGCTTAATTAATTATATAGGCAATTATTTACTAACTCCTTTTAAAGTTGTAGATAAAGGAGGAGGAGTTCTTACGTCGCAATCATCCCAATAATTATTTTAAACAAAAAAGATAAAAATTAAAAAGAAAAGAAAAGGAAAATCATCATGAAAAGTAATCGCAAAGCCTAGGTCAATTTGATAATGCATGTGACTGGTGGAGGCCGAGAGCCCCACATGCTTTATAAATTTTACTAATTAAAGAAAATACGGGGTGGGTATTTTGAGCACTCGTTTGACCCACCGACAGTTTCCTGGGCACGTGGATTGACGAAATTGCCCGTGTCCGGACGCGAGATCGGAGGGGGCATTCCTGTCCACGCGAGATCGCATTTAAATTAGAGATGTGGTTTTGCCCATGAAGCCCAGGCCGCGATAGGCCTGTTTAGTTGCCAAAAATACGAAAATAAGTGTCTCAATAAGTCAATTTAGTCCATCATAACCACGATAAAAATTGACTCAATGCCTCGATGTAGATACGTGACCGCATTATTTTAATTGGCGTATCTTTCGAGGGTACCGAGATCGCGCTACGATTGTGAAATCCAAATCTAGAGCACCTTAAACACGGTATCATTCACATTAATGGTCGAAGAAGACATCGCTTGATGATGGCAAAAATGGTATCGAAACCTTCCCACGTCAAGTCAGTCCATATGTCGGCAATGGGCATCGAACAACGTTGTGGACATCGATGATCATTATCAGAATGCGTCGGTCGGCACAAACGGTTGCTCGCATGCTCGTAGTTCGACGGACCACTCATTCGAAGTTTCTAATTGAATCCTTTCGCGCGCTGTCCGTCTTGACGGCGAGCGTGCTGGTCATTCCTTGCGCGTTGCGCGAGCACCAGATATAAAGAAAGTTCGAAAAAAGGGAACCCCAATGTTTGTAGAGCGCAAGAGCAGCATCATCGTGTTTATATATATATATATATATTGAGTTTCGGCAAAAACCAATTTAAGAGAGAGACATTAAAGAAAATCAACTTCGACCTTATCTATGCGTGATAAACTTATTACCATTAAATTTCTATTAAATTGAGTTTATGTCATGAAAAATTTAAAATTGGTACACATGTAACAAACAAAAAGTAAAATCCAAATCGGTACACCCATCTAACTCGGCGATTTTACGATAAAATTTTACACGTGCACATATATGGGATTTTTAGTGGTAAAAAATTTAATTTGAAATTGGTAAAAGATTAGTTTGAAATAAATTTATCCTATGTATATTAATTTGATATTTTTCATATATGAATCCAATAATGAACAGAGTTTTATTTATATGTGCGACGTGGACACGTGATCGAGAAAATTAATCAACCAAGAGTCCCGGGATCTCTAATTTCCGAAATAAAAGATAACGATGTCTCCCGGTGAAATTACGAGAATGAAACGCGAACGAACCGCCCGAAAATAAAATAAATAACAATAATTAATTTACTGCCGACATAATTTTAGATAAATAATAATGGAGGTGGTCCGGTTCATTTACACGAGAGGCACAGGCCGACCCCTCGGGGATCTCGAAACCGAAACCCGGAAACGAGACGGCGGGAGCGGGAGCGTACTTTTGGGTTTCAGTCAACGGCCAACTTAACAGTCAAAGGCTCAGAACCCCAGCCAGCCGTGTTACGAAACGAGATGGTCCGGGGACTCGCTCGCGCGGCGGCCGGGAACATATCGTATTATCGCGAGAAAATCACACGGAGCAACGCACGTCGCGTCGTGCAGTGTCCGCGTGAGTGGGATCCTACATGCCAGGACTTTCTCTCTCTATCTCTAGAAAAAGGTGTGTCGGATACGCGTTTTCTCGCTCTAATAACCCCTGTCGAGCTGTTCTCTTCTCATCTCCGACTGAAAGAAGGAGAAGAAGATAGATAGATCCCCCCCCACTGCCTTTTTTCACTTTAAGTTGGGGAAAAAAATGGAAAAAGGCAAAAGGGCAAAAAAAAAAAAAAAAAGGAAAGCCGAGCCAAAATCCCAGCTCAGAATCGCTCGACAATCGCCATTAAAGCACCTCCCTTTAATTTAATTCCATTTCAGCAAAACTGAAGCAGCTCTCTCTCTCTCTCTCTCTCTCTATCTCTAGAACCACAGTCTCTCTGTCTCTCTCTTCTTTCTCTGTGGGTAAAAGGGGAGAGGAGGAGAGAGAAGCAGCGTTGCTGATCGCCACCACCACCGCCACCTCCCACCTGCTCCTTCCTCCGCCTTTTTCCCTCTCTTTTAATTTGCCGGTGCGGGCATCGCCCCAGCGCCACCACCACATTGTGGTCCCCGCTCCCGCTCCCCCCCTCTCTCTCTCTCTGTCACTGACTTTCTCGTTCTCCCTCTACCGCGGGACGAGACTCGATTAGATTGGGTTCATTCGTGTATACAAACGCATCTGCATCTGTTCGCCTTCTTCTCACTCCCCACGCTTCCCTTCTCTGTCACGCCTCCACATCTCTCTCTCTCTCTCTCTAAAAGCGCTCACATACGCAGGCACGACCCATTTCCCCTCTCTCTGTGTGAATCTATCTGTCTTAAAGGCTGTTCGTCACGCGCTGATCGAGATCGAGAGACCACCCGAGCAGAGCATACCTCGCTCGACAAGCATTCTCTCCAGATCCGCCGCTTCACTCCTCGTGGGGGGGCCCCTTTTTGGGTTCCTTGTCTTGGGAGTTTAGCAGGGGGCAGTGGACTGAGTCGAGGCTTTGACGGGCCTGTAAAAACCTCTCTTCTTCTCCTCCGAGCGCCAATGCAGAGATCCGGGTCGATTCTGAAGAGCTGAGACTGCTTGACTCTTCTTCTTCTTTTTTTCTTTTGGACCTCCATTTTTGTCGGCTGAGTTGGGTTTTGTTCTAAGTCCCACAATGAACACTGGAGGGAGACTCATTGCTGGGTCTCACAACCGGAACGAGTTCGTGCTCATCAATGCCGATGAGGCTTCACGGGTAATGTCCTCTTCTTCTTTTCTTTCTCGTGTCGGTATCAGATCGATTTATCATTCTTTTTTTTTTGGACTGTTGGGCTTACCAAACTGTGATTCAGAGGACTGAGATAAATTAGGAGATTCATCTTGCATGGAAATCTGGTGCTATATTTGCTAAGCAGGTTTTTTCTTAAAGATTTCGTGCTCCCAGTTGCAAATCTGTCGATTTTTGTAGCATTATTTGGGGTTTCTCTCTTTCTATGGAGTTCTGGTATCATAATGTGCTCTGTTGCGAGAGTTAGTTTCGTTTTAGGGAGGTAAATTACTGGCAACGAAGTTGGTTTCTTCTGATTCCACTTTCCGGCTTTGTGGACGAGGGGGGAGGGCTCCCTCTCAGTTAAGATGGTTTTGCTTCGGTTACTTTCATGTTTTAGCCAATAAATTATGTGCATTGTGCCGTTCTTGTTTTCAGTTGACCACTTTCCTCGCCGCGGTTTGCGGATTTTCATGTGCAGTTGAAAATTTGGATTGCTTTCTTTGGTAAGCAGTCGTGTGCTGGATTCTTCCTTTGTTCATGGGCATGACAGTTCTACTCTCTCATCTTTTTATTTTGTTTAGTTGCGTGAAACGGAGCTTACTGAAATCAAGAATGTTAGTTGTTATATGTTCCTGCTAGTTCTCTCATCTTAACTGATTCTCTTGAGTTAGTGTGTTGTTTGTGTGCGTGACGTTCAGCCGTTTTAGTCTTGCATTATTGACATGATGAGATAGGAGGATCAGCTTCTGGATGTGGTTTTCTTTGAAAACCCGGGCACTAACGCGATGTTTGTGTTTTTCCAGATCAAATCTGTGAAGGAACTGAGTGGGCAGATATGCCAGATATGTGGGGATGAAGTGGAGATAGCAGATGGTGAGCTCTTTGTTGCCTGTAATGAATGTGCTTTTCCAGTTTGTCGGCCTTGCTATGAGTATGAGAGAAGAGAAGGAAATCAGGCCTGCCCGCAATGTAAAACTAGATACAAGCGCATCAAAGGTGAGATATTCTTCCTCATTCCTCAATAAACAACTCTCCTGAAGTATGGTTGGTTTGGTTGATGAAGTGATCTCGACATTGTAATTCAATTTCAGGCAGTCCGAGGGTCGAAGGCGATGAGGAAGAAGATGGCACTGATGATTTGGACAATGAGTTTGATTATGAACCTTCGGAATTCCAGCATTTCCCAGAGAAAATGTTGTCCTCACGGCTTAATAATGGCCGTGGTGCCCATTCAAATGCATCTGGAGTGCCCACTGAAGATGAATCCTCTCCGCCCACTTCACAAATTCCTCTATTGACATATCGCCAAGAGGTCTCTCTCTCACACATGCACACAGAGACACACACACACACAAGAAAAGGGATCTGCTGTCTGGCATAATGTTAGGTCTGTTATAGATAACTCATGGTGATGATCTCTTTTACTTGTTCTAGGATGCTGAGATTTCTCCTGATCAACATGCTCTTATTGTTCCCCCTGCCACGGCACATGCATATGGAGTTCCTCCGATGCCATATTCGGATTCTTCTAATCCTCGTGAGTCATTTTCTGACTACTTGTCTTGTGGATGGTTCTAATTAACTCAAGACTGAATCGAGCGCTTCTCTTTTTGTAGTTCAAGCCAGACCAATGGCCCCCGAGAAAGACATCACCCACTATGGGTATGGAAGTGTGGCATGGAAGGATAAAATTGAGAAGTGGAGGAAAAAGCAAAACGAGAAACTTCAGGTTGTTAAACATCCAGGAGCGAGTGATGGTGGAGACTTTGGCGGTGACGAATTGGATGATACCGACTTGCCCATGTAGTTTTCTCGTTTCAGTATCTTTGGAACTTCATTTTCTGTTTGGAATAGTTTCAGTTGGTTTATCTGTTGTTTTTGTGTTTACGTTTTTTGTAACCAAAAGATTGGGTTACAATAGAGATCAACTGTGCACCCCTCATTTAGTCTATTGTGCGACTTACAAGAGACTGAATATGAGGCTTGCCAGGGTGCCGTACACATACTATGCCACTGAAAAAAGATCTGTGATTATATACAAAATCAGTCAATTGGCATTTGCAATGGGTAATTGTGAGATTGCTGTATCACCTGATTTTCTTGTAATGAAATTATTATACAATCTTGGAAGTATTCCTTCAGTACCTAGAATTTGTCTTCTTGTAGGAAGGCATAAAGGGTAAATATGATATGATGCTGTAGTTTTGGGACATGAGCGTCGATTATCATTTTTTGTTTGTTTGTTTTTTAGTACGACTTTATCGTTGTAGTAACTTTTTATTTTGTAATAGTTTACAAGCTTTTCCCTTTTGCACATTATCAGGATGGATGAAGGGAGGCAGCCTCTTTCAAGGAAGTTACCCATTCCTTCGAGCAAGATAAACCCATACAGACTAATAATTGTCCTCCGTCTTGTGATTCTCGGACTATTTTTCCATTATAGAATTCTCCATCCAGTTAATGATGCTTATGGATTGTGGTTGACATCGGTTATATGTGAAATATGGTTTGCTGTGTCGTGGATATTGGATCAGTTTCCTAAGTGGTACCCTATAGAGAGAGAAACGTATCTCGATCGTCTATCTCTGAGGTATGAATTGACAAATTCAAATTATATTGCGCATTTAGTTGAACTTGTTGTCTCATGCATGGTAGTGCATTTTAAATTGCAGGTATGAAAGAGAAGGTAAGCCATCGGAATTGGCTCCTGTCGACGTCTTTGTGAGTACAGTCGATCCAATGAAGGAACCTCCACTAATCACTGCCAACACGGTTCTTTCGATCCTTGCGGTGGATTATCCAGTTGATAAAGTTGCATGCTATGTCTCAGACGATGGTGCTGCAATGCTTACTTTTGAAGCACTGTCTGAGACATCTGAGTTTGCGAAGAAATGGGTCCCTTTCTGTAAGAGATTTAGTATTGAGCCCCGAGCACCAGAATGGTACTTCTCTCAGAAGATTGACTATTTGAAGAACAAAGTTCACCCAGATTTTGTGAGGGAGAGGCGTGCGATGAAGGTTTGTGGCTTCTATATGCAATTCCCAAACCTGTTATGTTTATGACTTCCCGAGCAAGATCTTTCCGCCAATATGAAAATCAGATCTCTTAGGACTTTTGACCGATATCTGTGTGGGTTTGTTTGAGCAGAGAGAATATGAAGAATTCAAAGTCAGGATAAACGCATTAGTTGCGATGGCACAAAAGGTTCCGGAAGAAGGTTGGACGATGCAGGATGGAACCCCGTGGCCCGGAAACAATGTCCGCGATCATCCTGGCATGATTCAGGTCAGTTGATGTTCCTCAGATTTTATGTTTGTCTTGCATTGCCAATGGGAGTCATACTTGACACATAGTATCCCAGTTCAAATTGAAAGTAAAGGAATTGACACAATAAACCGAGGTATAGCCGTTTCAAGCAGATACCGATACAATAGAGAGGCGCTTGTATTGCATATCCCATTGCCGTGAGGAGCGATGTTCTCTCACTTAATTCAAACCTGTTCAACGACGCCATCATTGAGCCCCCGAAATAAGCTATTGACTATATTGATTAGTCCAATGCAATTCAGCTGGCAAATTACTTGCGTTCTCATCCCTGCAAGTTTCTATTTCCATTTACATATAAAGATCCTGGGCATTATTTTTGCAGGTCTTTCTTGGTCATAGTGGTGTCTGCGATGATGCTAGAAATGAGCTGCCTCGATTGGTTTATGTTTCTCGTGAGAAAAGGCCAGGTTTTGAGCACCACAAGAAGGCTGGTGCCATGAATTCCTTGGTAAGTCAATTCTGTTTTTCTTTCCTTCACGTATGGCTGGGTGTCACGTATGCTATTGCCAGTACGTCTTGTTTAAGATGATTCTTGTGACGAATGATCCTGTTTTGAACACCATAAGAAGAATGATGTCGTTAGTGATCGTTTTTCTCTCTTGGTGCTGATGTGCAAATGATATAGATTCGGGTCTCTGCTGTCATCTCAAATGCCCCTTACCTTTTGAATGTTGACTGCGATCACTACATCAACAACAGCAAGGCGCTCAGAGAAGCTATGTGTTTCATGATGGATCCAACATCGGGGAAGAAAGTTTGCTATGTGCAGTTTCCTCAAAGATTTGATGGGATTGATCGTCACGATAGATACTCTAACAGAAACGTCGTATTCTTTGATGTAAGTATATTTCTCCTTTCTTATTGGCATTTTGTTGTATTATGCTCTTCATGCTTGAGGAATCCTATTCCCGATTTTTTTCCTTGTGTAGATCAACATGAAAGGACTTGACGGTCTCCAAGGACCAATTTATGTTGGTACTGGGTGCGTCTTCAGAAGGCAGGCCCTTTATGGACATGATGCTCCTGCCAAGAAGAAACCTCCTAGCAAGACATGCAACTGTTGGCCGAAATGGTGCTGCCTCTGCTGTGGAGGTAGAAAGAACAAGAAAGGGAAGACAAAGAAAGAGAAGAGCAAGAAAACTAAGAACAGGGAAACGTCCAAGCAGATACATGCGCTTGAAAATATTGAAGAGGGAGCGTCAGGTACGTCTTACTTTATTTCTGATAATCGCTCGACTATATAGTCTCTCGTTAGTCTAGTTTAAAAGTAGATAAATATGGGATTTTCCATCGCAGAGGTGAGCAACGAGAAGTCGTCTGAGATGACTCAGATAAAGTTGGAGAAGAAATTTGGTCAATCCCCCGTTTTTGTTGCTTCTACAATTTTGGAAGACGGTGGTGTTCTTCCAGATGCTAGTCCTGCGTCGCTACTAAAAGAAGCCATCCAAGTCATCAGTTGCGGTTACGAGGACAAGACAGAATGGGGAAAAGAAGTGAGTGCAATAAATCAGACAAATGGTCAAGATGGGCTTTGAAATTGGTATTGCAGCAAGTTTTGTTATTGCAAACTAAATTTATTTTTCAATCTGCTCCAGGTTGGCTGGATATACGGTTCGGTGACGGAGGATATATTGACTGGGTTCAAAATGCACTGCCACGGCTGGAGGTCGGTGTACTGCATACCGAAGAGGCCTGCATTCAAGGGTTCAGCACCAATCAACCTTTCGGATCGTCTGCACCAGGTTCTTCGGTGGGCTCTTGGGTCGGTCGAGATTTTCTTGAGCAGACATTGTCCGATCTGGTATGGCTATGGGGGAGGTTTGAAGTGGCTGGAACGATTTTCTTACATCAATTCGGTTGTTTACCCCTGGACCTCCATCCCCTTGATTGTTTATTGCACACTCCCGGCTATCTGCCTTCTCACGGGGAAATTCATTGTGCCTGAGGTAAGGGCTTTTATGTTGAAATTCTTGTTGATTGTATTAGCAAATGGTCCTGCCGAATGATTTTTTTTATTTTTTGGTTGGATCCGCCGACCCCAACTAGTTTGGGATAAATGTGTTGTTGATGTTGATGTATGTTTTTGGTTGGATCTGCGGAATGATGATGTCAAACCTTTTTTTCAGTTTAATCTTCGTCGCAGCCTCTGGAATTGTTGGATATTGCTTGATTACCTAGTTGATGCTGTAGTGCTACTTGTTCACTTGCATAGATGCTGACCTTATGAGTGGCTCACAAAATGGCTTATTACAAACATCATGATTATGTATGTGAATAAGCAAGTATATACCTTTTGGTGCGGCCAATTAGATGGTTTGATTGAACCAGAATACTATTGAGATTTGGGCCTTACTGTTGTGGGTCGTGCATAAATTACTAGCCTTCATGAAGAAAATGAAAGATCTGCACCAAGGAACTGACAGCACAAGACTGGTCTCATGACTCATTTCTGATGGAGTGCTTTTCTAATATGAGATATTCTTGCCTTTTCTGATAGTTCTGTGCATCAACTTCAAGCAGTGATTGTGCTAATAATTTGATTTTTGTCTGCAGATTAGCAACTACGCAAGTCTTGTCTTTATGGCACTTTTCATCTCGATTGCTGCGACTGGTATTCTCGAGATGCAATGGGGCGGCGTTGGAATCGACGACTGGTGGAGAAATGAGCAGTTTTGGGTGATTGGAGGTGTTTCGTCGCATCTTTTTGCTCTCGTCCAGGGTTTACTCAAGGTTTTAGGTGGAGTCAACACGAACTTCACCGTCACCTCAAAAGCAGCAGATGATGGAGCGTTTTCGGAACTCTATCTCTTTAAATGGACATCGCTGTTGATACCCCCGATGACTCTCCTGATCATGAACATCGTCGGGGTTGTCGTTGGGATCTCTGATGCCATCAACAACGGGTACGATTCGTGGGGTCCGCTCTTCGGTAGGCTATTTTTCGCCTTCTGGGTCATCGTCCATCTCTACCCATTCCTAAAGGGATTGCTCGGGAAGCAAGACCGAATGCCGACAATCATCGTGGTCTGGTCGATATTGCTAGCCTCCATCTTGACCCTCATGTGGGTCAGGATCAACCCATTCGTGTCGAGAGACGGCCCTGTGCTGGAAGTTTGCGGATTGAACTGTGATTGAAGGGTGCAATAAAAGTTTTCAATTAGATAGTCATTAGGTCACAACATTAAGGAGGAGATGGTCATGGAGTTTGTGGGAGAATCTTTGAATGCTTCCTGGGATATCTGCACAGTGAAATAATAAACAATTGATGGGCAAGGCCCAGAAAGATAAGAAGGGGAATTCTTGGAGGAAGCTATTATATCTGTAATTTGGGTTGATGCTGTAGATACAAGAGGCTGGGGCTGACACATTGTCATTTGTTCTTACAGGGTTTCATCAAATTCTTTTATTAAATTTAGGGTTTGTATGTCTTTTTTTTTTTCCTTTTTTTTGGGGGGGGGGGGGGGGGCGGGGGGTTTTTTTGTTCTTTTAAAAAGTGGCGGGGGATTGAATTATAAGGTACGACTTCCCCTCTGTGAAACAAGGGCTTTTCTGTACGTGTCTGGGTGAAGTAGCATTCGTATCATGTTGCATTGGTTTTTTACTCGTTCAATGTGGACATGGCATTGTAATCTATACTTTTGAAGACGAGAAAACGTCGGATTCTCATTTGTTGTCTTCTTGAGCAACTTTTTGTCTTTTTGTTTTTTAATTTTTTTTATTTGATGCTAATGCTTGGTTGGTGAACATTTGCATGGCTCTTGAGAGAATATCTCACCTTTGATGAACGTGGCTATCATGTAGCAAATGTCATTAGCATCTAGGGATGATTGGTCACACGATGATTAGGTTTCAGATCTTTACTCGTATCATGTTATTAGCGGTTCTAAGTTTTTTGAACCTAGAAAGGCTAGAATATACTCAATTTTTCTGAGTCGATTTTTGAACCTATTCTGTTGTTCTGCTCTGATTTCAATGTCTACTCGAGTTTTTTTTTTTTTTTTGGGATTTCATGTTTTAGAGCAAAATAGTACCAGCAACAAAACCAGGATCGACACACGTATAACTATAAATGACTATAATTTTAAACACGTAGTCACGTACAATTATGAATAATAAAACTATGGTTAAGAAGCGGTTCCAAAATCGGCCTGATTCCTGGGTGGGTCTTCATTTGGAATTGAAAATTAGACCTGTTCAAATTTATTCACTTTGGAACCTGAAATTGGATTCATTTTTCGGGCGGTCCGATCTAATTCTCAGTTCTATCTAGTCGAGTTGCACACCCCTATTAGCATTTATGACAACTTGGGGTTAAATATGAAAGGAGCGCATCGGTTTGGAGAGTGAGGTATAGGTATCCCAGCTTTGGATTTTTTGTGATAAAAAAGTTAGTTTGGGGTAGATGTGGTACTAGTATATAAATTTTCATAAAATGAATAAATCATTCATATCTATGATCATATTCTTTTCAGCAAACCTAATAATGCAGCAATCAGTTTTTAAACTGTTGATGAATGATTCCAACGCCATTTCAAACAAATTGTAAAAGTTGGATGTCTACTTGCCTAAGACTCAGAAATTTCGATATCCAGAAATGACGAACAAACGACGAATGATGACGGGTGGCGGGCAACGAACGACAACCAAACGACGGCAACGACTAGGGCGCGAGACGGATGGCGATCAGGTTGGGTGGATGGACGGCATACGACGGCGGTTGTGCAGAGTATAGACAGAAATTTCGACAAGAGCTGCTGAATGAACTGACGTTGATTTCTATTTATTACGATTCGGTCAACATAGTCCAGTCGGCTTGCACTATAGTTGGCTTATGACGATCAGCAGCTTGTAGATGGACCATACAGTGACACGTGTCATGCGCGCGTAACCCACAGCTGCCATACCAGGTGCTGACAGGTGTCTCCACACGTGTCCTCATGCAGCCACGTGTCCAATTCTAACCACGATTGTCTCAATTTTACCCATATTTGACTCGACGGGACCAAATTTCAACACATGGTGTCTCTAAAAATAGTACCCAGTCCATAATAACTTCCAAAAAATATCCCGGAGTCCGGATAAAAATTCCTTATAATTTATCCAATAATCCGAACTCATTATATACTAACTCACTCGTAAGAAGGATAGGGTTTTGGGGTCATCACATGGGAACCTACGGCAGAAGCTACCCTCGTGCAAATCCAAAAAAGCAGTCCATATTGCACTCCAAGAATTATGCCTCCGGTGCAAAAGACAAATCATATGTAATCGGATGTTTTTAGAATTGAAACGAGGGTGCACACCCTAATATCTGAAAGGATTGAATTCGAACTTGAGCAATGTCACCTTGTAAAAGGCATTCGATACCGATACACCCAAGTTAACTCTCTGTCGAATCAAGCCTCTCATGGCAAGACATACTCCATGCTATCGGAATTCAAATTGTCAAGCCCATCGATGTGAAGGATCTGTCCTCAAATTCAAAGTAAAGCTGAGGGAGACTGAGACAACAACAGACGTCGTTGGAGTCCTGCCTACGCAGGTCAGCGGTCGTCTTGGTTGACCGGTCCTTGCCCTTTCTCTGCTCCTGCTCCTTAGTCACGTTGAACGGAGAAATTCCTATTTTAATTCACTAAGGAAGCCCTAGGCAGTTTAAACATATAATTTGAAAGACACAAACCCTAATCACGAGTAAAACCAAGACGAAGATGTTCCAAGAAACTGACCATTTTATTGGGTCTCTCTCTCTCTCTCTCCCTCTCTCCCTCTCTCCCCTGGACTCGATCAATTCTAAGTAAGGGGACAAAATCTATGGTAATACTAGATGTACAAACATTGACTTATGAAATTGGTTATACGTAAGTAAACATTCAAATAAGCGAACTATATTCACAAACTCGAGAAAATCCTAGTACATCATATCGGCTTATGAACCGAAACTGTTAATCTAGTCGTGCATCTCTGGCATCAATTCATATAAAAAGCCTGCACAAGAATATAAAAACTCTTTTGGTGGAGCGTCTCGATGGTTGAATAGAATCGTGAAAGGCGATTGAATGATTTGAGCGCTGTCTTCTATCTATTTGGGAGTATAGTCCTCGAACCGAACGTAAATTTCGTTTTGTAATTTACAAGCAAATGAATTGACCAAATTAGAGAGAGGCTAATTACTTGCTTTGGTTGGTTAGGTTTATTTTTATTTTTGGCATTAAGGACCTAAAGTCAAAAGCGTTTTCGAGGTCTAACCCAAAGGGTGCGGTAACATTAAGCAAAGAAAAGACGTACATCGTTGTAAAATGAAATTTTAGCCCCAAAAATATGTGATGTCATGAATGGATTTGCATATTTTGTAGGTTTAAAAATTGTGGCTAAATCAGGTTCAAAATGATTGCCACCATATCACCTTGTGGGAAAAATTGCCAAACAAGTTATAAAATCTATTAGCCCTATGTTAATTCACTCCTAAATCTTTCATTTTGACCAATTTTAATCTTAAAACTTTTGATGTTTTTCTAATTCATTCATAAACCTTTAATTATACAAGATTTAGTGCTAATTTTTTGTACCATAGCCAAATTAGTCCTTTTGGACTTTTTTGACCAGAAATTGCTGACACGGCAGTCTAGTCAATGTTGTTCGTCCTACGTGGCACTATTGATGATGGCTAGCGCTGATGTGAACAATTGTTTTTGTGAATTTTTTTTATCATATTTTGTTTTTCCTTTTCTAATTTTTCCCAACCTTAGGCCAGAGGCACTCGTTGTTAGGGTTGAGTAAAAAATACCACCCGGACCGGGACCGAGATCGATGGTCTAGTTCTCGATTTTAAAGGGATCCGATCCAGTTTCCAATTCCTAAAATTGGAATCGATGACCAAGCGGTCCGATTCTCGATTCTAGGCCTAGGACCGGATCGAATCCCCCGGATCAAACTGACCTTTTCTTATTTTTTTAAAAGTAAATCTAATGTTTACTTATTTAGGCTTAGAGTTTGATTCGAACATATCTTTACTTATCTTTTTTCTTTGAAGACCTCTTTTCTTACCTTTCACGTTCCTACTTTGTGAACCCACTTTTTGGTTTTTGCGATAGTTGTAGGTAATAAGTTTGAGATTTAAACTTCAGCGGATCAAAACTAAACCTTTGCGATTTTTTTTTTGTGAACATCGGTTCCTTGGAACGGCCTGGGAACTAGACCGGAATGGACCAATGGTCAGGTCCGGTTTGCGATTTTGAGGGTGGCCGGTTCGGTCCGTGATTTCGAAAAATCGGAATCGAGACCACCTATCCGGATTCTCATTTTTTATGGGAATAAGATGGAACTGGGAATCGCTCACCCCTACTCGTTGCCAACTGGCGAGGGCATCAACCATCACCTAGATCCAAGAGAGGGCTGTGACGCCCATGCCCGGTGTTTGCCCAAGGTTTAAAAAAAAAGGAAAGAAAAAAAAAAGAGGAAAAGGAGAAAAAATAATAACAAATTCAAAAATATTTAAGAAACTATTTAAAAAAAATTATCCACGTTAGCGTTGGCAGTGCCACGTAGGACAATTAGCGTTGATTGGACCCCATAATTGCAATGACCCAATTGAAAGAGCTCCAAATCAACAAATTTCGAAATGAATAAACTAACAAATCATCTAAAGATTTAGGACTAAATTGATAAATCGTCAAAAGTTTTGTGGTTGAATTGATAAATCGTCAAAAGATTTGGACTAAATTTGCGCAGTTGATAGGTTTATGATTGAATTGGTAAATAGTCGAAAAGATTTAGAACTAAATTGGCCAAGTTAAAATGATTATGATCAAATTGGCATAAGCGTAATACATTTAAAATTTTCTTTGGTAATTTTTTCGAGACTTGTGAGACATAGAATACGAATAGGCAGAACCTAGAGTCTACTTACCATTCCTTCAAAATCACGTGGAACGTGTTGAGTTCAGCGTGACTCACACTATCTGACATAAAACACATTTTTCATATGTATAACATTCAACGAGGGCCATGTCTGATTGAAAAGAGAATGCAACAATAAGATAAATCTCTTACCAGAACAAATGGGGATATTTGTAATAAATACCAAAAAATAATTTGGAAGGGATTCTATTTTGCTTACTAGATTTCCTATTCTACCCCTTTAAAGAATCCTAAGTGATTTACATTATGATTAGGTACTCAAAGTGATGGCTGCTGTAGTGATTTCGACATAAGCAATGGATTTCACCCCTCTCTCTCGGTTGAGTTTGTTCATGTCTTTGATCAAATAATATTAAGGAAACTTAACTTTTATAGTAAATTGTCCAAAAAATCGTAAACATGTTACAATTTTGTCAGTTTAACTCTAAGCCTTTTAAATTTGGCAGTTAAGTCCTAAGTTTTTTCAAGTTTCTCTAATTGAGTCCATCGGGTCATTTTTGGCCAAAAATTGCTAATGTGGACGTCAGACTTTCTATTTGGCACCCCCGGCATCGACGTGGACAAACTTCAATAATATGTTAACCTTTTTTTGAGCATTTTTATATGTTTTTCTTACTTTTTTTTTTCTTTATTGGACGACGAGGTCATCGAGGCCATGGACAAGGATCTGGAAAGGATTGCCTTGCCCTGCAGCCAACGAGCCCCCCCAGTTTAGAAAAAGTAAGGGAAAAAAGGAAAAGAAAAGAAAAAGAAAAAAATTGATAAAAAATCATGATAACATCAATAAAAATTGTCGTATAATACAATAAGCATCCACGTGATTGACTTACAACTAATATTGTTCGAATTGACTCAATTGATAAAATATAAAAATATTCAAGACTTAATTAATAAAATTAAAATATTTAAGACTAAATTAGTAAAATGACAGAAAATTCTTCTCATCGCGACCACCCTTGATTGCCCTTATTATGTCATTCACAGTAATCAAATCTCTAAAAGCATCACGCAGCCGAAGAAGTAGACCTAATAGAAATTATAAGAATGACGTCATCCTGAAGGCAAACCCAGTCAAAGTAGCAGATCGGATGGCGGTGATATGTCCAAGTAATATTGCTAACATAGAAACGGCCACAGGAGATCAATAAATCGTTGAAGTGGAAGCAACTTCGGTCTTCCCTGTCATCTTCATGGAACCAACGCTGCACTTTCTCTCCATTCTTCCAAAAAAACTCGAGCACTTACCCCCAAAACGCGGAAAAGAGAGAATTCGACGTCTCTCCGCCCTCAGTCATCACCAAAGAAATGGCAGATAGTATGTCTCCTCCTCCTCCTTCAAACAAAGGCAGAAGAATTCACCGCCGCTGCCGCCATCGCGGGGACTTCGGCTTCACCGACTCGGACATGGTGGCGGCTCGCCAGCTCATGCAGTTGAGCGACGACAGCGACGAGGACAGGAGAAAATCAGCGGCGGAGGACGGGCCGTCGGGTAGCCAAGTTACCTCGGCGAGGACCGAAGCCATCTTCGGTAGAGAGAGCGGGGATCGTGGAGGTCGAGAGAGTCTTCACCGGCCCAGGAAGAAGAGATACAGAAGCATCGCCGAGATTTACGAGGACACGAGGCCGATCGAGTGGAGAAGAACGGATGGTCATGGTAATGTGAGCAGATGAGCACACGAGTCACGGATCTTTCTTGGGTAAACGATGATCATCGGCATAGTCTTGTAGCAAGCCTTTCTGCTGGTGCTAGAGACGTCTTTTCTGATTACCGTTCGAATTTCAATGTCGGGACTTTGATGAAGGAAACTTTGTGTTCATATACTCTTTCTTCTCTTACCCAGAATTGATTCTTTGCTTCTTCGTCTTCCTTGCCCTTCATCGTTCTGGCACACTTCACATTCTCTTTCTTCTCCAGCTCTAGATGCAGAATAATGGTCATAACTGGAGCAAGTGCATAGCTATGTTCCCAACTTCTCAATGCAATAGACAGAACCGCGGTCTCAGCCTTCTGTAAATATTAACTTTCTTAACTTTCCGACCGAGGAATTCACCGGCGAGTTCGTTTCAGGAGAACTTGTTAAGCAAGCAGTTGAGGAATGTTTTACCCAGTTTTCGGCGGATCGGTGTTCTCTCGTCCGTGTAGTCGTCACCAATTCGCGAATTAAGACGTTCCTCGAAAACGCTCTTTAATAAGAATTCTTATATCAAACATCATCGGTCTCCACATGGGCACTGCAAGCGCATGAAGAAATAATGAACGCACTGTCAACAATTTGGATGTAGTATAGCAGTACGCGAATGGGATGAAGAAGCGCCGGTTCAATGTCACCTTTGTGTTCCCAAATGCATACCCTTGCTATTTAGGATGAGCATGGTCCGTGTGGGCGGCTCCCACTTTAGAACCGGGAACCGCCCACTAAGGACCGGTTTCAAAAAAATTGAAATTAAGAGTTGCCCGTTTATTCCATGGATCCACCCAGGAATTAGAACACCGGTTCGATTCGATTCCTAGGTGAGTCCATGGAACTGGTTCCACCCAACTTCATCGATCAGATGGAGATTAAAAGTTAGGAATTTGGCGAGTTGATTGAAGATTAGGGATTAAGACTTATAGCAAATGAAAGTGACCGAGAGCGAGAGAGGGAGGTGATGAACGGCCAGAGCCGTGGTCGTGAGTTGATTAGAGTCGAGAGACGAAGAGACCGAGGTGAGAGTAAGGGGCTGAGAGTTTGAGACGACAGAGCAAAGACTGAGATAATAGTGAGAGTTCGAGAATAGATGAGCGAGTTTCAAATTAGGATTTAACGTTTTTAATTTTTTAAAAAACCAATAAATTGTATATACTATAACCGGTCTCGTTTGGGTGGGCGAGTGGGTGTTTCCACACTTGGAACTGAGAATAGAACCGGTACTCAGGTTCCAACAATTGAAACAGGGAATCGAATCGATACTCATTGGTTCTAGACTAGTCTTTTCTGGTTTCGGGCGGTTCTAAGTTCTTTTGCACACCCCCTACCATCTAATATCTTTTAAATGAAATATCTCACTTTCGTTCTCCAATTTTTGGTTATACACACATATACTTATAAAAATCACCTCAGATTCAGTTAACCATTTCCTTTTGTGATTTTTTTTTGCCACATTGTTTGTGATGTGTCATGTGCATGTTACCAAACCCTACTCCTTCCTCACGCGTCCCTACCTCATTCCCCGCGAAGGTGGGGAATCGAACTCCCTACCTCCCTTTTTCCAAATGGAAAGAGTGGTCATTGGGACAATCCTCCATGGTTCCTTCTGTGAACTAGCGATGCCATTATCTTTTTCATCTTTTGATTATAATTTTAGCAATCAATCATTAACTCTTTACCTGTATAACAAGTTACCAATTTATGTCACTAACATTATTGTTATTGAGACATTTTTCCTTTATCATTTGATTTGTGTTCTTTCTTTATATTAAAATATCTTATTTCGTTCTATTAACTTAGCCGAAATTATGAAATTTTTTTAAAAAATTATTTAGTATTTTTACTAATATTTTTTTATGTTATCATATTTTTGTGTTAATTTAATTTTCTTCCATATTTGATATACATTGATTTATATATATATATATATCTATATATAGATATATATATATATATATATATATTTTACAGCAAAGTCTCTTCAACTTATCTATTTCACTAAATGGATCATCCCGATAAATCTTGGGTGCAGCCCTTAGAAGTTTACAAAGGTGAGCGTTGAACTTGAGGCTCCTTACTTTTTTTTTGTCAGGATCAAGTTTGACGATGGTGCCTATATTGTGAAACGAAAAATTACAGTATAGGGGAGACGTACCCGATGGTAATTCCTAACACAACGTGAGAATATGACTCGAAACCTAACGTGAATTTATTGAGAGAAATGTGAATTCAACACGGTGCGACGTAACACTACGCAATCCGAAACCGCCTCGTTAAAACACATGTTATATATTTTTAGTGAAAAAACCACATAGTAATGTTGAAATATTTTATCATAAAGAAAATATCAAAAAAAAAATTTATATGAAATATTAGATGTAAACATGAATTGCCAGCCTATGGTCAGTTTCGACTTGCAAAGCTGCGACCTTCAATCCATGTATGTGTTGGGAGTGACCATCCGAAGTCCAATACATTCACATGGAAAGATGATTAAAAAAAAAAAAGAGAACTCATGTTCGAGCCCATTAACATATTTGGTCGGATACGTCTTCACTTAAAATTTTAAGCTAATTGTTTAAGTTAATCCAAATTGAATGAAGTTTAATTGACATTTTAAAGTTTCGCTTTTTATTTTTTATTTTTTATGTAGCCATTCATTTAATTAAATTATGTTTTAAATTTTCGATGGTGAATATAATTGAGATCTCTTTCGAGCATACTTTTATATAAGGAATACAATAAATATGAAATTGTTTGATAGTGATATGCACAAAAAAAAAATGAAACTTTATAAACATGGGATTGTATTGATAAAGTTGTTTATGTTAAAATTTTGTATACTCTATTAACAGTTAATCCATAAATATGCTCGACAACGCGAAAAAGAACTAGGTTGCTTGGAAAAAGTCTATTTTTGAAAAACGTAATTTCACCATAGGTAAACTCTAACCCAAAAAAGGAAAAAAGAAAAAAAGGAGGGAGAGGAATCCACCACAGTGCCTTTGATATAAATGGTTGATACCCATTTTAAAACAAGCAAAACAAAACAAGTGATATATTCTTAAATAAATCTGAGGCCAATACTTGAAATTGCAATTGAATTAAGTAAGCGCAACTCGTACTTGAGGTTAAAAAGGACAAAAAAAAAAGTTTATTGAAAAACGCGCCAAGTAGGGGTCGAACTTGAGGTTTAAGGCGGCTGATCCGTGACGAGGTCGGATCTGGCTCCCCTGACGTCAGGGGAGGCATAGCATCTCCACCGCCCACTACCCTTTTTATAGGGGATGTTTTTTTGTGATTTTATTGGCGGTGGACGAAACACACGCTCTATCCACTGAGCTACAGGCGCAATTCCACTGAGCTTATCACATTAATGATATATATTTGCTTTCATGACAGAAGCAGCACCTAAATTTTTCGTTCCCCACGTCTGTTCGTCCATATTTCGAATCCCGCATTCAATTCCAAAAGTAAACCTCACTACCCTCGAGTGAGGTCGAACTTGTAGCCATTCGTTGCGCCGACAACGTAAAAAGTATTTTGAGCACGGACCAGGCCGTCGGAACAGTATAACCAGAGTCGAATTATCCGCGTGAAATGCGTCCTGATCGATGTGATGCTTGCAATTTCGAACTATGATTTCCTGCCAATCTACTTCTCTACCAGATATTGGTAATTTGGTACGACCGCTGCCCAAAAACCCACCCACAGGCTAATCCATTCGCATTTCGTGTACCAAATTTTCCCTGGACTTCCCTGTTTATCCCCCTCTAAGGCTGCGGAATCTATGTCTAATACCACGATACGAAGTCCAACAGCAAAGGGAAACATCAGAAAGAGTCACTACCAGAATCACAAGATAACCGCACCACATCTGCATATAACTACTCCACCAAGTTTGGTGTCGACAGATCGGGCAAAAGCCTAAGAGAACTCCGATTCAGATTGCACACGACATGAGCCTTAGAGTTAGCAAAATGATTAAGATAGATACTAACCACGGAAGGCGACAATAAGAACAAGAATTACATACTGCTCACCGCTTCATCAAATTATTTTCCATGTTGATAATACACAATGAGACAATCGGTACAATATCTGAGCGTACCATCCTAGAGCCAAGAGACTGATAAAAGAAGTTACAGATCCCTCCAAGCACAAATTTTCAAAGCACGAGATCCTCAAACGCAAAGCAAAACTGTTCCTAAGAAAAATCCTTCATCCAATCCGGATCAGGCTACATCCTTGAACTTTGCTTCATACTCATGGGGTGGCTGCGCAAAAAAAAAAACGGTAACATGGCATGTATCTTGATTACTCTAGTAGCTTTACAGTCTCAGAATAAAAATATCCTCTCCAGCTAAGTTGCAGGAGTTTAATCAGTTTTAGATTCTCGAGGGTCCAATATACAAAGGGTAATTTGAATATTATGTTTATGCGTACAGCTACCATGTGTGGGTGTATCAGAAGCCTATGCCTAGTACAACTCAAAGATGAAATGCATACCATAAATATTGCCGATATTGACCTCCCTGCGAACCATCTCAGATGCATTGCACGCTGAGCATTCATTGCTGCCGGTACATTTTCAAACCTTAAATACACCCAACCAGCACTATTTCTGCAAAAACAAAACGTATAACAGGGTTTGTTCAGAATATGCGAGTACAGTTCAACTGAGAAAACAAACACATTAAACATGTCATGAAAGAGTACACATCTAATAATTGCTTAGGCAAATGCCAAAATATTCTTCAGCAGCACCATCGTAAAAGCAACCAGTTCTTTTCCACAGAAAGAAAAATCCTCTAGAGATCCTATTAAGATAAGTTTGGTAAGACGTGTCCCATGAGAGTTCAGATTGTTCTTTTGCGACAATTAACTTGCTCCTAATGATGATCAGCATCTTCTGAAACCCCCCAGTATTGTCTATCTATATTTACTGACAGAGAAAAAAAGGTTCGGAACCACCGCAGCAGGATCCATGATGAAATCATCCTTGCAGCTTCCAATGAGCTACTTTATCAATTTAACTCCACGATATTCCAACTTGGTGCCTTACATGGGCACAATGAACTTTTGATGTTACCGACGTTTAAAGAAGTGGAATCAATAATCAGCAGTACCAAGGAAAATAGAATTTTGACATCATCCCAAACTTTGTAGAGGTACTTCACATATCGGGCCACAATACATACTTTTCCACGTAGATATGCTTCACCCGGCCAAATTTGGAACATTCTTCTTCCACGTCGTCCTTTATGTCCAAATCAAAATCAGGTTCAGTCTGCATAAAGAATTTCCCATGGGTGAACATCCAGAAAAGAAATGGCAAAAAAAAAAAAAACAAAGTATCATGAAAGTGAATATCACTTGACAACATCAACAACTTTATCCCAAACTAGTTAGGGTCGACGGTCAATGAACCCCAAAGAATCATAAAAAATAAAAGCAGAATCAAGCGAGAAAAAAAAAATGTGTAAAAATATCTATCTATCTATTTATCTATTACTCCTCCACAACATTAATAGCCTTCCTCTACTCCGTCCTAAGACAAATCGTACGCCAATCTATTTCCCACACTATTAAATCTTGTTTTATTGCTTTGCCCCGAGTAGGTTTCGGCCGACCTCTTGCTTTCTTCGTGCTATGCTCTCGATAGAAAAATTATGTTCATACCAGTGCATCTAAGGGCATTCGGAGGATATGCCCAAACCATCTCAATCTATGCTCTCATCTTTTCCGCCATCGGTTCTACTCCAACTTTTCGTCGAATCTCTTCATTCCTTATTTTATCCATCCTTTTATGACCACACATCCACCTTAGCATCCTCATTTCCGCTACTCCCATTTTATGCTCATGTTCACTTCATGCTGACCAATATTCAGCTCCGTATAACATGGCAAGTCTGACTGCCGTTCTATAAAATTTTAATTTTAACCTAAGAGGAATTTTGCAATCATACAAAAATCCCAATGCACTGCGCCATTTCATCCAACCTGCTTTGATTTTATGGCTTACATCTTCGTCAATCTCTCCCTTCTTTTGCAATATTGATCCAAGATATCTAAATGTATCTTTCTTGGGTACCTTCTGTCCGAGCATGTGTACGGCTTCTTGATTCCCTTTTCCTACCGTGTCAAACTCACACTTCAAGTATTCCGTCTTACTTCGACTTAGTGTAAATCCTTTAAACTCTAATGTGATTCTCCATACTTCTAGCTTAGCGTTAACCCCAACCCTGGTTTCATCAATAAGCACGATATCGTCTGCAAATAGCATAAAAGTGAATATCACTTGAAAGGAACAAAAATATCAAAGCCCGATACGGACCTCAGTGGCTGGATCAAACAAGTTCTTCAGGAGCAAGCACTCAGTCGGGCTTCCAACAGCTTCAGTGGCTGCATAAATAACTTGTGCAGGAAGCATAGGCATAGAAACAGCAGCTTGCTTGTTGAGGGGAAGGTTGACGGCTTGTTGATTTGGAGCTCCATTTAGTGCAGGGACTCCAAGTGAACCCGCAATACTGTCAACGTGGTGACGCGTGGTTAAAAGAAATACTCCTCTATCTGGAAAACAAAAAATACAGCCAACAAAACAAACCTGGTGGCAATTCCAGTTCGATCCAGCTTCTGCATTAATAATGCTCGCGACTGAGCATTCAAAGCCTGCATGAAGCGCATGCCACAAAGATATATCATCCACCAATCCAAAGCAGGAGCATATCCAGAGTAAGCAATTCTTGAAAACTGTGGTAAAAAGAACTCACATGCAGCAGATACCGAAAATATTACCCTAATTGTCAGGCACAAACTCCACAACTAAAAGCAAAGACATAAACAATGATTATCCTTTTCATTAAGAGCAAGGATAAATAAGTCACAGCACCAGCCTTCATGCACATTCAGAATTGTGTCAACTTCAGCTTAAAGTCGAAGCATCTCAACCTTGCATGTTTAGGACGACTTTGTTTTAAAAGATTTGCTTGTCTTCTCTAATGGTGTTGAAAGATTAGACTTCTATTCAATATTGAACACCCGGTATCCTCAACAAGGTAAAGGCCACAAAACAATCAACAAAGTATTTCAACTCTTCTCACAATTTCTTAAAAATTAAGACAGTGCCCTTGTTTTGGCAAGAAACAAAAAGAATTACTTTCCTAAGCCAATCTACACGCTGTAATATTTCAAGAGTTAAACTAAGCTGTGCTAAAGCAGGCTCATATAAATCTTTCAACCACATCAGATTATGGTTCTCTCTGAATTTCAGCTGAGTTTGAGCCAACATATTTTTACATTATACCATGAAACAAAACCACAACTGTAATATTTCAGGAACTGAACAAAGCTGTGCCAACGCAGGTTCATATAAATCTTTCAACCACATTAGATAATGGTTCTCTCTGAATTTATGCTGACTCTGAGCCAACATATTTTTACACTATCCCATGAAACAAAACCACACTTGTCAAGCTTCTCATTTTGCATTCTTCAGAGCTTTCAGATGTACTGGCACACAATAATGCCATCAAGAACAACATTTCAGGCTGCTATGCTTTTAGGCAGTCTTAACATTGTATTCCCTTCCCCTGTGAACAAGCAAATCCTTTTCTGCTAGCTCAGCATAGAGGAAGAGCTGCTCCATTATGAACTAGAGGATACAAGTTCAAGCAACAATAATGCATTTTTTTAATGCCATAGCAAGTGTACTATCTATTCACAAGCCTCCCCAGACACTTGAATGCAGGAGCAAGCTCCGTGATCTTTTACTTAACTTTCTGTAGGAGACATGATACCTTTTTTTCCCTCGAAGAAACTGTCATAAATTCAACTTCTTGTGAGTTGCCAACTATGCTCGTCTATAATATCTTGGATCGGATGATAGCTATTTCTTGCATGAAGATACTAGTCATCATTATGACAAATTCTGATGCATATTTGGCTGTGCCAAGGTGCTCCTATTAAGTATACATTACAACACCCAAAAGGGCCAAACTTTTGTACCTCAAGTATCTTTTATAACTAAGATATAAGATGAAGCTGTCACTTACCAATCCACCCTCATCATCATCCAAATCTGCAGTTTTTGCAGTAGTATCTTGCGCTCCAACATGATCGGTGACAGAAGAAATCTGTAGAGAAGAATTAAGAATCCACAACATTAGCAAAACTCCAGAAGAGAGGAAACAAAAATCAATGAACAGTGAATGCTTAAGCACAAAAAGGATGAAAAAAGCTCACCTTGAGAAAACGACCAGCAATTTCTAACTTCCCATTTACACTTTGAGCAGCCTTAGCATGTTCAAGCTGAGCAAACTGCAACGGATAATCAATTAACACATCAAGAATCTATAAACAGGGAACAACCACTAAATCAACCAGAAACTTTACAGACTTGAACAAACCCAAAGCCTTTGCAGTGTCCAGTCTCTGGATCAAGGGGCAGTTGCACCAGCTCAACAGGGCCAAAAGCCTCAAAAATCTAATTCCCAACAGCAAGGTACATATGTTAATTATACTTGCAGAATCAGAAGGGAACTATACATGAAATCTTCAAAAGGCTGGTGACAACAACAAAGGCAAGCAAGGAAATGAATATCCTACGTTCCCATGTATGATACATTCCAATAAGTTGCCCACAAAATTGGATAACCCAAACAACCTGCCCCACCCCCTAATTCTCTTACAATAGAAGTCCAAATGCGAAAAGCAAGGTGTTTTAGAAGGTAATGATGATAGACAAAAGAAAACTTACACTTTTCAGATGACTTTCTGTCATATTAAAATGTAAATTCCCGACGTAGAGTTTCCTGTCTGTGGCTCCATATGCTCCGGCAGTACCTGCAGCACCAGTGGCAGTAGACTGAACAAGATTCTTCTCAGCCTCCGAAGGTTTAACCATCACAGGTTGCCCAAGAAGTAGTTGTCCAGAGAGCGCTATTGCCATTGGGACTGACATTGCATCGTAAAATTCAATATACCTGCAGCATCACGAGGCTCCTCTAAGTTGGTCAGGACATGTATGCCACCAGAAATTGTAATAAAAACTTACAAAGCATAGCAAATTGAAGCAGGGAAACAAAAACTCTAGTGAAGTGAGCTCAAGCTGAGGTTCGTTTGATGAATCTGATGCCTCATATGAAAAGAAAAAGTTAGCTCATCGCAGTGAAGATATAAGAAAGCAATGACTAAAGGTAATTATAGAAGAGAAAAAGAACAAAAATGATAGAATACCAGGCAATAATATAGCCGTGCCTTATGTTCACTTCATGAGTATCTAGTACCAGCACCGTTATTTCAAAAGAGAACGAAACAGAAGTAAGTGAATTAAGTTGTCAAACCACCACCTATAGGCAATTCAATTATATTAACCACCCATAGTTATTTTGATTGGAACAGAATCGGCCAAAGACCAATAAGCGTCCACGCAAGAAAATGCATATACCTGGTTTATCCCTACACGAAACAACCATCACTCACTAAGTACAGGGCGCAATATTCAATCCAACAATTTAATAGCTTCCACAGGTGTTCCGCTGCTCTTTGTTTAACAAGAAGTAGACATGGCAAAAATAAAAGGAACTCAGGGTCATGTCATCTACCTTGGCAACGCAGCATGAATTGATAAAACATGAGTGCAAGGTATTCCCATCATCCCTCATCATTATCGCATTGCTAGTGAATTTAAGAATACAGTTAAACTTGATCCTTCGAATAAGATATGCTTAAGATATTCTACAAGCATTTAAATGTCATAAAGCTTTTTCTATGGCGAAGCACATACCCAACACCTTTTGAACGTCTTGAATTCCTGTCCATTATCAGCCTGACATCCCTTACCTGTAGACAAGGAAATTACAAGTTATGAAACCAGGATCCATATGTGCCATCAAGAAACAGAAAAATCACACTCCTTTTGATGCCGATAAGAGCAAATAGTCCAACAAGGCGGATGAATCAAAATGATCAGGAATCTCATTCCATTATGCATTGTACCAAAATATGCCTATGTGGTTCCTGCCATTAGTAATTAATAAAATTTGGTCCACAACCTTACAGCATTGGCACAGGAGGGAGGGTGGGACAATTCATAGATGTTGTACATTTAATCTGCAACACAGATTCCTTTGCAAATGCGCTATCAGAGCTCTTTTGGTCAATACTTTTGCCTTTCATCGATGCCCCAAGTATTTTTCTCTTAAATGTCCCATAAAGAAAGGACAGATGAATCCATAACATAGAATCAGAACAACCAGAATAGTGGAACATGCAGAGCTAATATCCACAAAGCGGAAAGAGAGTGGTTTTGGCTGAAACAACAACATTAGCAGCACCAAACTAAGCACTAAGAAAAGCACTCAAACTTCAAACAGAGAACATTCAGTGGCTCATATAAACGGGGTTTGACCCTAACCTTGCCAGCTTTTGAGAAAAATTCATACACGTCTCTCTCATTTGCTTTCAGAGGCATCTGTAAAATCAACACCAAAAAGAAAATTAAACCATGACCATTTTACCAAATCTAAGCTGGCTAAAGCAAATAATACAAATAGTACCTGGTAAGCAAAAACAGTTCTCTGGTCCCTTTCTGGATCAGCTTCAGGTTCCACCGCCTCTTTCTTGTCCTTAAATCTCCTGCATATTACAATTTGCATAATAACACAAATGTGCAAGAAACGACCATAATACGGTCCAATAATATCACAATTTACAGCACTAAAAAATGATACTCGTGTAGATGAAAAATTTCCTGGGCAAGTATTATATTTATCCAAGAGGAAGGATATAATGTTATAGAAGCTTATATTATCAATGAACACCATCTTTCTTTGCACAGCATTATATATGTTATTAGGTCAGAAGCGAAAAAGAACATCAACTTAATTTAGAAGATTAGAAGCAAAGAGGTTTATGTTAAAAGCAATAATTAATAGCACTGCCGATTCATGCTAAAACAAACACCAAAGTTCGAAATGCCAAGTGCCTTATGTCTCTATCAAAGCAGCAGATAATTAGGTATTACTCATTGTTTCCCATTTCTTTCTCATCGGGTGACGGATGGTTCCACGAGAAAAACTTGAATAAATAAAAGATACTCCAATTCAACCGAGTACAAATGTGCACGATGAAGAGATTGTTTCATCCCACAGTTACTGCAATTTCAATATTACATTAAATATCTGACATTTTGCATTACTGGTCTATTTCTGTGTTTAAATTATATAGCTAGAGCACAATTGTTAAAGAAGATACTTTCGTAGCACGGGGCTTCCCTACGATCACTGAACTTCATTTCAAGTTAAATTTGCAAGAAACGAAGCTCGAAAATTAAACATAGATTCCGCAAGCAACTGCTGTTGCCTGTGACATCATGATCTGCTGGTCTGGTAGTGAATCATCTTTTGCATTCACTATCTAGCGTAAGATAGACCAAGTCAAAATCCTCTTGTTCCACAAACCAACGATTAGGATGAACAGCTTGAAAAGGCGAATCCAGTGGCTAATGGTCTGTAGAGGAAAAGGGCCACGAGGGAAAAAGGGAAAAAATGATTTTGCAGCAATAAATTATATAGCCTACTTTGCTATATTATACTTGTCTGGAGCCAGCCTTAATTTCCTTTTTTTCTTCAGAATCCTGCTTGAGTCTTGCATTTAGGTCCTCCAAACAGAATCAGATGCAACACTTTGTAGTTCATAACAGATTTGTCACTATTAACTAACATGTAGAGGGATCCACAAGACAACATAAGTAGCTATACATTCAAAAGAATAAAAGCATCGAGCTGGTTTTAGACCAGTATCACAATATCAATGGTATAGAGTGAAAGAGAGCAGCAGCTAAATAAAGTCAAGAAGTGCACAAAACTATTGAGGCCGCAACCTCTAGAGCTTGCAGACAATATGAATTCATGCTAACAACAGAGAAAGCCATAACAAAAGGCACTATCATATCTGAAACTTAATATTAACTATCCTAAAAGCTAAAAATTCAAAATTCACTCCAGAAAGATCAGTCAGAAAAGTTTATGCCCAAAACCCAATAAGCTTTCTCTCGGTGCTCCACAACAGCAGGACACTAGCGCAGCCAAATCCTCAGTGGCAAACCACCATATTAGGCGGTAATTTGCGTTATTTCAACAAGCAACAGGATCTGAACTACATGATGTGCAAAGGACATTGAAGAATCAATACAAACCTGCTATCGCGAAACTCGATCTCTCTTTCCCTATCGAAATCATCATCATGCTTCCGCGAGCGGCTGCTACTCCTCTGTGACCGGCTGGGGCTCCGGCTCCTCCGTGAACTGCTCCTCCTCGCCCTCTCTCTCTCCTTCTCCTTATCCCTCTCTCTCCTCTCCCTCTCCTTCTCCTTCTCCTTCTCCCTCCGCTCCCTCTCCTTCTCCTTCTCTCTCTCCTTCTCCTTCTCCTTCTCCCTTTCCCTATCTCTATCTTTCTCCCTCTCCTTCTCCTTCTCTCTACTTCTCCGTTCTCGCTCGCGATCCTTTTCTCTCTCCCCATCCCTATCCCTGTCACCGTCCCTGCCACTCCTATGCCGGTCCTTGTCCCTGCGGGAAACCCTGTCTTTCTCGTCGCGGTCGCGGTCTCTCCTGGAGCCGTTCTCCTCTTCCCCATTTCTCGACCTCTTGCTCCTCCGCTCCTCGCCGTCCACGTCCTCGTCCACATCGCGCTTCCTGTAGCTCTTCTCGCTCTTCTCCAAAGCTCCGTCCTTGCTCCTCTTCGGCTTGGAGGAGTTCTCGCGGTCGTCTTGGTTCTCCACCGTCTTCTCTAGATACTCGTACTCGTCGAAGTCCATCGAATCAGACCAAGCCAAGCGAAGTCCTCCGCGGAGATTGAAAGTTGAAACCCTAGGTCCGCCGCGACGATGGTGGCGACAAGACAAGGCAAGGCAATGCAAGGCAATGCAAGGCGAGAAGGGCGGTTCTCGGTTCTAGGGTTTTTCCCCCCCGAAAAGCGACGACCGAGAAATCGCGAGGTGGTTCGGTTCGATCTTTTGGGTCTGGCCTCGATTTGACGGGGATTGAATTTGGCTCCCGTTGGGGACAATATTTGTGAGATTAAATCACTAAAAATGGTGAATTAAATTAAAAAGGAAAATCTTAAAAAATAAATATTTCTCAATTTCTATTCAAGGAATAGGCATCATTCACACGAATTTTTAAGCATAGCTCTATATTCAAACAAAATCAAATCATCCCTAATTACTTACTGGCCGCATTATTCTGAGCGATTATATGAATTTATGAGTTTTGCAAATGTGTAAAATCCATCAATGTTCTTAGCATATTCATAATCAGAAACAAAAATAGAGGAATATAAGTAATCATTGGCCGATATATATAATTTTGATATTTCTCTCTAAAAGAATTCATCCTCGTAGCCAAATATGGGATCAAAAAAGAAATTTGGGGTAACAAATTTTTCAATTAATTTAATTAATTCTCTGAATTACATGAGTATTTTTTTCCCTTTCTTTTTTTTTTTCTAAATTTGATCCTTCTGTCAAAATATTTAACGGACATGCTTCCGCGGCCATCAATTGTTATGCTGGCTCTTGCGTGCCTACATGGCCATGAACAACGGAAAACACAAAAAAAGGAAAAAGAAAAACCCCAAGGCAAAGAAGAATTTGGCACAAAAAAGAAGAAGAGGAAAATGCATCCTTAGTTTGATTATGAAAATCAAATTTTATTTTTGATAGGGAAAATGATACAAATCGTCCCTGAACTTTGGTAAAATGTACAATCTAGTCCCTGAACTTTTAATTTGTTCAATTTAGTCCATGAACTTTGGTAGAACGTGCAATTTAATCACTAAACTTTTCATTTGTTCAATTCAGTCCCTGAACTTTTAGTAAATGTCCAATTTAGTCCTTGGACTATATGAAAATGTTCAACGTTATCCCTGATCTTAAATTAACAAAAGGATTATATTGAATATTTTTCTGTAATTTAGGGACTACGTTGAACATTCACTAAAAGTTTAGGGACTAAATTGAACAAGTCAAAAGTTTGGAGATCAAATTGCACATTCTATCAAAGTTCAGGGACTAAATTGAATAAATTAAAAGTTGAGGGAACATATTGCACATTCTGCCAAAGTTCAGGGACCGGTTATGTAAATATCCCTTTTTGATATTATAGCTTAACCATATTTGGAATATTCAATTTAACTCTAGGGATGATGGAAGAAATAGCCCTTGAACTTTGGCTCAATGTGCGATGTGGTCCATGAACTTTTACTTTATTTAATATAGTTCTTGAACTTTAACCCAATGTGCAATTTGATCCATAAATTTTTGACTTATTTAATGTAGTCTCTGAACTTTTCGTACATGTTTAATATAGTTCTTGAACTATATGAAAATGCTCAATGTAGTCCTTCCATTAATAGAAGTCAGGAACAATAATTAACATTTTCATATGGTGTACGGATTAGATTGAACATGTGCAAAAAGTCCAGGGACTACATTGAACAAGTTAAAAGTTTAGAGATCAAATTACACATTAGGCTAAAGTTTAGGGACTACATTAAATAAATTGAAAGTTTAGGCACCACGTCACACATCGAGCTAAATTTTAGGGACTATTTGTGTCATTTTTCATAAAGTATTTATTGGAATAAGGGTCTTACGATATGTGCCCATGCGACCAAGCACACCCACCCTATAGACAACCGCAACAACAGTTTTCAGCAGTTTGAAAAGTCATGAAAATACACGCCTATTGAGAGACGTCAAATAGAAACAGATGTCCCCTTCCTCTTTTGGCACAGACAATACTGTCGTTCAAGAGAAAAATGACGAACGTCTTTCCTCCTCTACGTCGAATCACATCGAAGGCGAAGTGATTCTCTAGATTGCGAAGGTGGCACTCAATTTGTGGATAGTGAGTACGTTCTCCCGTGTGATCGTATTCCGATCGGTGATACAAATAAGTTAATCTTGGGCATAATACAATAATTTTCCGCACGTATCTCGTATACATACTGAAAACCATTTCCATCATTGGTATTATAGCCTGTCAAGCTTGTTTTCCTGATTGTAATACACTGTAAGAGTCGAAATTCGAAACTTGTTCGTCATCATTTCGATTAAGGCTCGTCAGTATAATTTTAGGCTTGTTTTGAAAACTTTTGTTCGGCGAAAGTGAAATTTGATTACATAGTTATAATGTGCTTGTCGATATGAGTTTGACGAGTGGTCGCCCGTCGCTGGAGGAAGCCGGATGACACTGGACGCACCACATGCGCTGCGGCGGGGGGAGACCCCTTGGTGACTGATGCGAAAAATGCTAGTTCCATGAACTTGCTCAATAAAAATGAGATTTGATCACACCATTAGGGTGGCGGGTGTGATCATACGAGCATTTTGAGAGGTGGAACGCTGCCAATGGACGGTGGCACACGTGTCGACACATGCCCTCGGAGCGCTCTACATGCGGGCTTTACGCACCCACTTACGTCGTGCATGCCTGGAACCGTCAAAAACCGTCACTGACGTGGCACTTGCGTGGCTGCTTATATGGCTTGACACATGGTGATGACGTGGCATGATGACATGGCGACTCGACATTTGACCCGACTCGATCAATGCTGATCGTCGACTGTGTTGGCCGTTACGTGCCTCGCATGTGAGGCGCATGCAGCTCAAGCACAGAGGCTTCTTGAGGATCATAAGGGCGCGTGGGATGTCCAAATGAGGTGATTTTGGTACGGATGTGTTCATGTTGAAATTTCTTATAATATGATATATTTATTTTACCAATTTTTGCATCAAGGTTTATATAAAATCCATTTTTTCGTTGTTTTGCATTCGTTGCAGGAGTTATGAAAAATCATATGTTGCAAACCCCAGTGCTCCTTATTGACACCTGATTTTTGATCAGTCTTTTCAGTTTATTTTTAGAAAATTCATAAAACATTCATAAAAAGTTGAAAAATTACAAAATTAATTTTGGTGACCTTGGCCAAACCCAAAGAACCATTTTTGACCCAAAAAAAATTTCATATTTTTCGCATTTTTGGAAAATAGAAAAATACATGAAAGATCAAGAAAAATAGCACTAAGGTCACACAAATATGAAAAAATGGTCAATATTTTTATTTTAATTTCCTTGTCTTCTTGACCTCATAAAAAGTCCAAATTCAAGTTCAATTCCATGCGTACCTTTGTTACACATACGGTTGATTTTGGTAAAAAAATACCAATTGAGTCTTTTAATTTACAATTTTTTGGCATTTTGAGAGTCTTATTATTCAATACGATTGTCCTTCATTGTAATTTAGTCCAATTGCTTCATGAATTGGGCAAAATTACATGTTTACTTGCAATTTAGTCCTTGAATTCAGGTACAACTAAAATTACATTTCATTCAAGGACCTCCATCACAAATTGAAACTACTACCCAATGATTTTCACCATCCTAATAGATTGGCATGATCCAATTTGACTGTTTGAGCCTTTAATTTCACAATTTTTCGAATTGAAATCAAGGAAAAATTTGGGGTTTTCGTATAAATTGACATGAACATTTGGGCAAAACCACATTTTCAAATAATATTCGTGTCCTAAGTTCGATTTTGGGGTTTAATTGTGAAAATTCGCCACGTATTATGATTACTTTTGCAAAAAATCAAGTTGAATCGGTTCAGACCAGTCAAACCGATCCAACCGGTCCAAACAATGTTGTCTTCAACCTCAGGTTCCTCGTGCATGTGAACAATCCTCAGGTTGATTTTGATCCTGAAATTGAAGGGCAATTCGCGAATAATTGGATGAGAAATGGTGGGCGTTTTGTACCTCTCATCATCCCTCGTCAATCAATATCGGCGGTAGCATTGGACATCGCCGGAGATGGGCGAAATTAGACGGTTAAGATGTTAGATCGGCGAAAGTCAACACTATCAAACTCAGACGAAATCCATGCTAAATGAGTGCGACATTGGACAAGGTGGAGCACCTAACAGAGTTAGACAGGTTCCCAACCGATTCTATCATCGTTCGGCGACCAAATGGCACATGGGGATAAGTGATTTCAAGTCGGTTCCCCCCTCCGTTCGCAGCAAAAATTTTCAAATGAGGAGAAAGCCTAAAAAGGCTTTGGAGAGCAAGATGAGGGAATTCTGTTTCTAAAGACCAACGGAATCGAGAAAGAGAAAGAACGAGAGAGAGAGCTTGCTCTCCAACTCCCGTCGTCGAGAGCTTGACATGTAAGTGATTAACGACAACGATTCAGGCTGAATCGAGCCGTAATTCCACGTTGAGAAGTTCGCTTAAGCTCCATAGAGTCGATCGCACCAACTTGTGTTGCCTTTGATCTCGAAAAACGATAATATGTTATGGCCCCTGTGAATCCTAACAAGGGGATTGGGTCTTCACCATTACATGTAAGTCTAATGTTACCTAGCGTTGGTAATCTAAGCCGCCATCAAAGTTGTTCTGGTTTTAGAGTTCTAAGAAATTCCCTCCATTCTTTAAAGTTAAACTTAGGAATACGTGCATGAGTTTTGATGAAAGTTCTAAGAGGACGGGGCATCAGAGCTAATCTCAGTGACACCCATGTGGATATGAAATTGTTTAATATGGGATGTGAACCACAAATACAAGAGACTACTAGAGGCTCTAAAGATTCCCTTCTTGCTTTTTCTAAAACGGTTCAGGGAGAGGAAGGTTTCGGCAAAGATAAGGTTCGAATAATCACACCCATAATAGACTTGTTTAACTATTACAGCCATGATAAGGTCAAAAATAACAGATGAGATTGGAAATAGAACAAAGTTAAAGAATGTCAAGACAAAAGCTCTACCAGATTTAGTTCATATGCTAGCAGGGAGGTTGGGAAACCTATCTAGATTGACATTCAATGGCGAAGCTCCATTCCATATTCGATTCTTACAATTGATATGTGCATATTATCCCTGAGACATCTCTAAGCACCGCTCTGTGTTTTGACTATATTGAAATCAAGTCAAATCTCGCATTCAAATCCCGTTGCCATCGCTGATTCAGTCGAAGCTTGTCTAGGTTATCCTAGACCATACCAAGTCCATCTGACCTATAGGTAATTATTCCAAACTCGTATAGATGCGATTGGTTAAAGGAATTAGCTCGATATGCTCTTTGTTGCTTGATTAGAGTAGCCATGGCTGGACTGGTTAAAGCTTGATTAGCTTAGCTTCTGAGAATAATAGTGTCTGATTCAGAGATATATTGTGTGTAGTGTTGAGATAAGCGAATCGCGCCAGTTTTGCTCGATTACGTCGAGATTTCACCGTTAGATCTCGCCGGAGGCTCTTGACCGTCCATTGCAGAGGAGAACACTCGAGGAAGAAGATGATGACGTAGTGGTCGATCGGTCAAAGATGTTGACGTGGTGCTGACGTGGCATGCCACGTGACAGCCACGTCAGCTGAGTCGTTAGAGTCTGGTATGAGTCTGTTAGATGATCCAATAGTCTAGATTTAGCCACGTGTGGGCTTGGTGATCGTTGAATCTGTTTCAAATTTTCTGATTAATGAAAAATCAATTTTTCGAAATAAAAAATAAATTGGTGGATCGGACAGTCGAGGTTTAGCCGAGTCGTTCGATCGTGACTGTAGATCCAGGTAAATAGATCTGACAGCTAAGGAATAGTCGGCTTCTAATCTGAGTCGTAAGTTTTGGTTGATCGATCTAATGACTGTGAAGTAGCCACGTGGTTTAATAGGAACCGCCAGATTAAAAGTCCGGATAATAAAAAAATTAAAAAGAACGTAACGACGTTGTTTCGAAAATCGGTTCGCGCGTGTTCGGGATGGGTGTTCAATCCGTGTGGATCGGGTCGTCCCGGTCCAAATAAATTTTTAATAAAAATCTAAAAATAATTAAAAAATTAGAAAAATTTTAGAAAATTCTAATTTTTTTTTAGAAAATCCTAGGAAATAAAAAAAATTAGAAAAAATTGTAGAAAATTCCTAAACACTTCAGAAATTCCCAAAAATTGAGGAGTGATCATAAAGAATTGGTCAATTCTATTTTTGTAATTTCTCCTTTGTTCTTCCCGAAATTGATGATCTTACCCATCACGGGTAAATCGACTCCGCATTGTATATGAGATAGGTCGAAAATACCTATATTGTGATTATGGTCAGTTATGTGGCCAATTCTTCTATTTGGGTTTTCGAATCTCATCTTTTTCAAAATGACGATTTTACCCCTCAAAGGATAAATCGTATTTCCTATTTTAATGACTGTGAAAATTGTCCAAAATTAGGATTTGGGTCTAATGGCTGACCAATCCTTCTGTTTGGGATTTTCATTTCTCGCGATTTTCTGAAATGACGATTTTACCCCTCGTTGGGTAAATCATCAAATTTCAAAAATTCTAAAAATTACCGAAAAATAGGAAATAGATCGATTCGATGATCAATCCCATTTCTGCCTCCTTTTGACCCCAAATTTCTTATGAAATTACAATTTTACCCTTTTTAGGTAAATTGTCCCAAACTTCTTTAAAATTACAATTTTACTCATCATTGGCAAATCATGTCTAAACCGCCCTTGAGCCGTGATTGACACTTCTCTAGGCCAATAGGGCTTTATTAGGGATGCCATACTATATTCATGCGATTTATCCACATGTCTTGGATCCTTGATTTGCGCACCTTCTTTATTGACTGTGAGTGTTAGGGTAGTCCTTATATCTGCATGAACTCCTAAATTTAGGGTTTGTACCCCATTCATTCGCATGAAATCTTAGAGTTAGATAATTCAATCAACTTAGGTACCGAAGGGCGTCTACTCCGACAGTTAGCGTAACTAAGTCATCTATCCCATTTCTCTAGTTTTCGTAGAATCGAATAGAAGGTCCCAACTATTCGATAGGGTTTCCAATCGTACCCTCCGCGAAACGATTGATGGCGACTCCTTGGCATGTACACATATCACATGTCACTAGACCATATTGAATGTCGATCACGTAAACCTCCGTTGCGATTTGGGTAACCGGCCTTGGGAGAGGCCCGCATCCGACAAGATAGGATGGCCCATTAACCCTCGATCTCGATTATCGCCAATAATTTTCAAGAGGGTCGCAACACTCCTGTCACGCCCCGAACTCGTCGGGCTCACGAACATCTCTGCAAACAAACCATACAATCTCTCGCGGTCCCAAGATTCAGGCTTACAAGTCGAGGGATAATATATAAACATAAGCATGCGGAAGCGATACTTAAATAATCCCCGTACAAATATAAGTTAAGTGGGACCTGGATAACTTAATAACTTTCATACATCATAACATACAGTTCGCATAAATACCGACTACTACATCTGCTAGGTAAGGGCGACGGGGTAAGCACATCAAAATATGACCATCATCGACATCCCAAAACAGCCATGGCCGGGGTCGCCATCACAAGATAAAACCAATAAGCTAAGACATCTAAGATGAGCTACTAGAGTCTCCTGTGTCCTCTGCATCCTCTGTCGGCTCGTACTCGGAGAAAGTCTCTGATGGAATCTCAGCGGAATTTTTTGTGGTCGTTTCATGTGACGGCTCCGCCAGGTCCTCCTCAATCACCTCCAAGACTATGACATTGTCCTCCTCGACAGTAAAGTCCAGCGCTGGGGTCTTCTCTGGCCCGTTCCTAGAACCAACTACGGACTTCTCTAGCAACTCCTGCTCCTTAACAATCTGACACCAAGTAGGGATAACTCCCTGAGGTATCTCGTGAGGTTTCAGTGGCCCGATCTGCTCGTCCCTAACTCTCTTAAATCATGCCTCGAACCTATGAGGCTTCCAATCAGGGCTACCATCGTCGACCCATATGACTGTGCACTTTCTCACATAAATGTTCCTCTAACTATCCGAGAACTCATCAAAATACGCTGTCATTTCTTTGGGATCCCCAAAACGTATAGGCCACATATCTATGGCCTAGGATTTGTAAAAATAAGGGTCCCCAAAGGGGTGAGATACTTATCTCAGTAGAAGAATCCTAATCCTAGGTTAGGTCGACCGTCCGCTCAGGTAGCCGTACACCCCAATAATTACACTCACAGCATATCAAGCATAAATCAATAAAACAACAACATACAGATGGCAGGCATGCAACTATGACAACATGTCATACTCAGATGATAATGCACACCTCATCCGCCATCTCACCACAACCACCTCTTTCTGCCCGCCTCAATCTCCAGCCCGCGATTTCGTCGTATCAGGCTCGGTCCACGTAAATGCATCAAACCGTCATCAGTAACCAGCGTAAACGCACAGGTTTCGATGAATCTCCAGACCAATCTCATCATCTCACACCTCCGTTCCGCGAATAGTTCGCATCAGGATCGTGGCCATCTTAACCTAGCGATCTCGTCGCATTAGGGCGCCACACAACATCAACTCCACCTCGCGATCTTGTCGCATTAGGGTATCCACCTCCCGCCCCGCGTCTCATACGCCTCAGGGTCTCGCCATGTCATGCTCATGCCATGATTTTCAAATTTGTTTTCCATACGAGACGACATGTGCAATTCAGGCACAATTTAAAGATCTCATGGCATGTAAGGCAATGAAGTGATATACACACATGGCGAATGATTTAAATACACACAATAGCACACATAACCTTCCTATAGCCATTTAGGATATAACAAGAGTTGTCCCTTTGGAAAATCATCATAAACCGATTAATTTAAACTCCGACTCACTCAATTGAGTCCAATCTCCCTATCCTAAGTTTAGAATTCCCTTACCTTGGATTTAATATCACAATAATTCCTTCTTGCAAGCCTTGAAGTCTCGGCTAAACCAACTCAAGGGTTAATTCACTACGCACCTAGAATATTTAACGAATCCGTCAATTTTCCATATCCAATTCCTCAATCATCCATAACATAACTTTCATCATCTCATCATGTCTTAAACATCAATTTGCAACTCAAAATCGCCATCCTCAGCCCTCAACATATTCGGTTTTGCTCGACCTTGCACAGAACCGGACCCGTCTATCTCGATTCTATGCAAACCGGGCACAACCGATCCTAATCCTACTCCAAATCCAATATCTAATTCTCATCCTACCTCTTAACATGTCTACCTAAAGGTTTGGGAGGCTCACCGTGAGTTTGAAGTCAATTGGTTGCTGGAATCCCGTTGAAATCGCCGGATCCTCCTAGGTCAGTTTTCCCTTCAGATTCTATCCAACATTTGCAAGACCGGTTCATGGTCAAAACTTCATCAAATTGAGTCCCAATTTTTATCACAGATTTCTACACATGTCTACTGAATCTCCATATCAAAACTCCAAGATTTCGGCCTTCAAAAGGACTAGAAACCGGACCTACCTCAGGTTGGAGCGGAATCTGTCGGCTTTCGAAAAAATGCTTGCTCGGGAGTCGATGCTCCAAATGCAGTGATTCTTGTTCGAGGATGTTGGCAAGACGTAAATCTACGTTGATGTGGTCGATCGGCGGTTGGATGGTGGTCGGAAGGTGGCGTTGGAACGGCCGAACAGCGGCTGCAGTTCTGGTCGGCAATAGGCAAATTGAAGGAAGAAGAAGAAGGAAGTTTCGGGAGTTTGAGGGGGAGCTTTGGCCGGTCAAGTGAGGTGGGAAGAGAGAGAATTTTTTATATACAAACTTGGTCAAAGAGGGGTTGAATGTTAGATAGAAAAAGTTGAACATGACCGCACCTCTTGATCTTGTGACACATGTCTTCTTATCTTCCCAATGTGATCCAATGGTCCACATCTCCCCCTTGTGTTTGGCAGCCTTGGGAGTGTGTAAGGACCAATTTGTCCTTCGTCAATTGCATGGGCAAAGTTCTAGGCTTGAGGGGCAAAACGGTCATTCTACCCTCGACTTTCAGAACGTCGTTTTTCTCATCCCAGAATTCTTCGATAGGGCGAAGGCCAATCCGAATAACGTTGGAATTCTTGATTTTTCATTTCAAATCTTTCAAGACTCGTTTTTGATGGTTTCCTCTATCAGACGTGGTTCCAGCCTATCTCGGATCGACGAGCGGCTTTTGCAGACATTACGCATATCGATCCCGTGATTCATATTACGTTTAGGGCTCATCAATTCATGGAGACTTTGGTTGTCATGTAATTGCGAGGGTTTATCGCTAGTTTCTATGGTCTCGATTGCCACGGTCTGATTTAGGAAAATTTTACAAATCATACGTTGGTTAAGCGGCATCACCCGCGCTCCAATCGTATGACACTCGCAAGGCAATCCTTAATCGTTCTTAGATCGGCCTCTTGGTGGTTCTAAATATCCCCTCGACAATCCTTATGGTCAAAGAGCCATTTCCTATCCGAGTCGCCTAGGTCCATGTACCTCGTCTCGCGTTAACCTTTCTCTTTTGGTCAGCCTACTCAAATTGATCAGATTTGAGCGAAATATGACCGAAACACATCGTTTGATATATATAAACTTCTCATTCATGAGTCTGAAATTGACTGGAAATCAGAATGTCACAACTCCCAAGAATGAAGAGGAAAAATCAACACTTTCAAGGCTTGTTGGTGAATTGAAGATTTATTAATGCGATGGTGGTGTCAACATGACGACATATCATGAGAATCAATGAAATGATATAAGAACTCATTTGGAGGGGTCATGTCATGCTAGACTTTGAGAAAGTCAAAGCCCTGAGAAGTTTCCTTCTTAAGGAATAACACAAGGTCTATGATCACTTATGGATGAATGGCTCGTATTCCTATAAAGAACTTGGAATTAATTTTCTAAAAGAGTTCATTAGAGTCGAGGTAAGGAAAACATCGACCCTTGCTATGAATGGGTCCTGACGCAGACAGAATGCGCCCCGGTAGAGATAGAATTCTCCTTGATAGAAACTTGAGAATTTTGCAAGAGCCACGATGGGGACACCTTCTAGGGTCAAGAAGTTTCCGAAGAAGTTTATTGAGTTTTTTCCTGTTTATGAGAAGCATTATTGACTTGATATTGTTGTTTTCTTGTTTGGTTTATCATTAGTTGATATTTCCCTTCTATGCTATGTAAATATTTTATGAAAATTTTAATTGTGAAAGGATTGAAGGTTATTGATATATATTACCTTTGTGGTGTTATGTGAATGAGTGGAGAGTTCTATAAAGTTTCAGTAACTCTAATGAACTCAATTTTTACATAAGTGATTATGTTAATGATAATTTCGAACGAGGATTCTTAGATAATAATTGAGAACATAGTGAACTTTCGAATCTGAGGCCATATGTGAAATTATTCATTAATATAATTAGTTAGTGTAACATAGATGATAAATATTAGGCATCAATAGTTCATGAATATATGTATATAGGACTTTGTGTTCAGATACAATGATTGTAGCTACTTAGAATATTGTAGCTGAGCTTGACCAACGAGAGATTTTTGAACGACGAAAATTCTAAAAACTGGAATATGTGAATCCAGAATGTGCTAGACGAATAAGAAGATTGAAAGCACTAGAAGCTCTTGACCTAGTTATAGAAAATCATGAAGATGGGATTGATGTATAATATAGAAGAGATAAAGATACATTTGCTGCATGAAAAAGAGGACCTCTATTGCTTGCGTTATGCTGCCGAGGCATGGAAAATATTTTTACACATGAGTTCAAGCATTTTTGGAATTGCTAAAGTCAAGTGGGAGCCATTAACAAACTAAGTTTGGTTAGATATTGGTCTTCAATTTGAGACAGTTCATTATAAGGTTCGATATGTATATGATGCCTTATGGGCAGAATATTAAATGACTTATGTGGCATTATTGCGACCCTTTTTTTTTCGTTTTTGGAATGGCCTAATGGATTACTGATCGGGCCCCCACTTGAAATGTAGATCGCGGATCTTCTCGACGCGGGCCCTCCCAAGCCCATACCAAATTGCAACGGGAGTAATTTTAAGGATTTCTCGACGATAAGAGTCGATTGTTTTCGACCTTGATGTGGTCGTGGTGGCATGTGCTATGTGTACATGCATTTGGAGTCGCCACCGGCTCTTCTTAGAAGGTGGACCAGAAACCTCATTGACCTATTGGAAGAGATCGATCAGTTCGCGGAACTAGAGATTTTGGGTTCGGGAACTTGGTTACATTTGTGTCATTACCAACACCCTTTCGGTATCTAACGCGAGTGATTTTCCTAACTAAGATTTCATGTAGGCCCAATATGAGATAAGTTTGATTTAGGGCTTCATGTAGATTGGAAGACTAGTTATATCAATCACAATCAATATAATGCAAGCCCAATCAAGTGCATAAATGAACCGCGTTAATGCACATCAATTCATAACAAGGGTCTCCTAACATAGCCCTAAGGGTTTAGAGAACCTGTGATTGAAGGCTAGGGGTAAAATGGGAAGATTTGGGGAAGATTCGCCCAAAGGGAGAAATCGTCATTTTTTGAAATGTTTTGATGTCAAATTACCCAAAATATTCCATTGCCAGTTGATTGTGGCAATTTCCCATTTTTGAGAATTTTTTTTTCGGAATTTTATGATTTTCTTCAATTTTTTGGGAGACGATTCGTCAAAAGGGTGAAATCGTCATTTTTTAAGAATGATCGAGGATCGAAACACCCGAAATAGGTCTTGGTCAGCTAATTGTGGTCATTTTCTATTTTTTTGGGATTTCTTTGGAATTTCTCAGAATTTTTGGAAGACGATTTGCCGAAAGGGCAAAATCGTCATTTTTGGAAAGTTCGAGGGGGTCGAAAGACCTAAAAACAAGTTATGACTAGTTGATTGTGGCCATTTCCTATTCTTTGAAATTTTTTAGAAATTTTCTGAATTTTTAGAAAATTTTCCATTTTTTTCTGAATTTTTGATGATTTTCTATTTTTTTATTGAATTATTGAATTATTATTAATTTTTTTTATTATTTTCTGAATTTTTTAATATTTAAAATATTTTCCGAAACAGGTTAGACCCTGCTTGCGCCTCTCGGGCGCCCAGCTCGACCATACTGGTAAAAAACCGATCTAAAACAACGCCGTTTTATTTTTTTGAATTTTTTTATCGTTTTCTTAATTTATCCGAAAATCCTTGATCGGTCGCTTCAGGACGTGCCACGTGGCTTCTTCTGGTGCATCCGATTTTGAACTAGATTGGACAACCCACAAAGCGCCACTTGGTGCAACCTCAGCCGTTGATCAATTTTTTTTTTCGAAAATCATTTCTTTTTATTCTGAAAGCTTTTATTAATTTCGAAAATCCCAGATCGCGACACATGGTGAAGCCACGACCGTCCGATCTGGGTTTTGTTTTTTATTGGATGCGGCCCCACTACGTTGATGTGGCTGCCGACGTGGCAAGCCACGTCAGCCATTAACCATTGATCGACCTCAAATCACTAGAGAAGACGACTGGTGTCTCGTCGAAACAGTCATTAATCCGGCGAGATCGCCGAAAAATGCCCAAACATTGACCAAAATTTCATATTTTTTTGCCCATTTTTTTTTACCATTCGACTCCCTTCATCCCCCACATTAACATGCATACAAAACATGGCAAGAAACATGTCAGAAAGCCCCAAATAGACGACCACCAAACCTGCTCCGAAGAGGTATTTGCAGAAAAGATTTTGTTATTCAAAGATTGTTTCAATCGTTCAAAGAGCATTTAATAGAGGTTTAGAGACTTACCTGAGGTCGTCGGACCTTGGCGATCGCCGGCCTCGTCGGTGTGAGCTCTCGACTCAGTCCGAGAATGGCGGAGCTCCGACCGTCAATTTCATTGCTTTTCAATGCCAAATAAAAGTGAAAATGAGTTTAGCGATAGTTCTAGCGAAGTTTTATGGTCAGACTCACACGAAAAGTGGACAAACGGGGCACGGCTGAGAGCAATGAATCGAGACACTCATTTGGGCATTTCGTCGAACATGTTGCATGCGACGACGAAATGAAAGTTCTGGAGGAATACCGACCTATTTCGGGGTTGTCGATGACAGTTACAACTCCAATAAGGCTCTTCCGAAGCTCAAGGATGTCAATCGTGCGTCGGCTTTGCTCTCAACTCCCTCCTCTCTTCCTTTTTTTCGTTTCCCTCTCTCTCCTTTGGTCGGCCGAATGGTGTGGATAAAATTGATGGATAGTGGGCACGATGAAGCCACCGTTGATAATTAAGCCGCGGACATTATCATGATAATTCAATGGTCCCTTCCCGCGCTCATCGAAGCAAGAATGTCGGAAACACGCATCTTCTTCTTTGCTTTTTTTTTTTTAATTCCCCCCACTAGTCTTTGTACTCCACGTCCAACAACTCTCTCTTTCGTGTCTCTCAATGGGTGATGAATGGCTTCCACCGTTCTCTTATTTATTTATTTATTTATTTATTTATTATTATTATTATTATTTTTATTCACTTATCATTGTCTACCCATCATCTCTTTTTTCTACTTTCGGCACACCATTAGAAAAAGAGAAAAAACAAGCAGGTCAATTTAGTTGAATGTCAAGACTTTAAAAATGCAAAAATTTACAAATTAAAAGACTCAAATGGCATTTTTTGACAAATTCGATTCTAGCTGTAATGAAGAAACACATAAAACTGAACTTGATTTTGAACTTTTTGTGTGGTCAAAATGAATAAAGAATTAAAAGGAAAATCCTGACTATTTTTCTATATTTTTGTGACTTCAAATGTTATTTTTCTTGATTTTTTAGTATTTTTATGTTTTTCGAAAGTATTAAAAATATCTGAAAAATGAAAATTTATTTTTTTGTCCAAAATGGTCCCTTTGACTTGGCCAAGGCTACCAAAGTCAATTTTTTTAAATTTTTTTAACTTTTTATGGATTTTCTATGAATTTTTAAAAAATAAAAGGAAAAAGGCTGATCAAAATTTAGTTGCCAACAGTTGCCCCTCTTTGAGAGGAATCTCGTTAGATGTTTCTCCCAAAGACAAGGTGACACCCGAGTCTTGATCTACTCGACTGGAAAAATGAAACAAATCATGACATTCAACTTTCATGCCCATCGATGGGTGGTCAGCTCATTCTGCTCTTATGAAACGAAAATATTAGAGAGTAATGAGACGTACCTGTCACGTACCTGCTTGATGCTCGTTGTCACGCCTCGCGCCTCAAAGCGGTTCGCAACATCCAAACAAAACCTCTTAAGTCCCAGGATACGGCCTACGCGGTACTCATAAAGTGAAATGCACATGCGGAAACGAAATGATCTTAAACTCCGTACAAGTCAAGTAGGGAAACTGGGATTTCTAAACACGTATTAATATAAACATAACATAATCGGGAGTTTTTACAAAAGGTCCAGATAAGCTACTCTTGCAAACAAGTCGAGCCAATTGGGACTCAACCAAAAGACAATAAAACCTAAATCCCCAAAAGCTTACAAGCCAACGAGGGCAACTACCAAAAGACTACCAAGTAAGGTCAGGAAACTCCTAAGTCGAACCACTAGTTCCATCTGTCTCGTCCTCATCCTCGTCGGGATCATAATCCGAGAAGGTCTCAGAATGCACGTCCACCGAGTCGTCCACCATGGTGTCCTCTAGCTCATCCTCAGTAGTTGAGATTTCTATCACTTCGTCAGTGTCCTCAAGGGTAGGGGTCTTCTCAAGCATATTTGCCCCTCAAGGTTGGCTTTGTCTTAATACTTAAAGAAGGGCATTTTGGTCATTGTACACTCCCCCAAGGCTGCCGAAAATTGAAGGGTAGAATGGTCAAAGAGGCTTAGATATTATGTACATAGAGACAAGTGTCAATGGATGGTGTATGGCATTAATTGGTAACCTTTTAACCTACCATTCTTGGGATTTGACAAAATTATTTTGGTGTATAGCTTCCCCTTTCCTTGCTCAGTCGGACACCTCCCTCTTGCCATCTTCTTCTTCAACTTTTCTTCTTCTTCTACCTCTCTTCTTTGCCGAGACCGCTCGACCAGCTCTGCCCGCTAGCTTCGTCCTTCATGACCGCCACTCCCGACCGCCACCTTTCCTCGCGCCGGTCATCAACTTCAACCTCAAGCTCTTCTCGACAACCTCTAGGTGGTAGTTTGGCCATTGGACGCCGGAGAAGCCCCGACCAGTCGTTTTCCCAAAACTGGACGGATTTAAGTGAAGTTGAGGGCAAGTGTTTGTTCGGTCTCTTTAGGACTCCTTTTCACTTCAAATTTTCGGTGGTGGTTTCTTAACATGTAGTACTAGGATTGACTGAGCTGAGATAGTAAATTTGATGGAGTTTGGAAGGGTGACATGGCTGTTTTGTGATGGTATTCTGTTGAGCAGAATCTGACCGGCTGTAGACTTGAGGGAACCGAAGTTGTTCGTGGGCTTTCTGACGTCTAATCACCCTAAAATTTTCGATAAGACTCTATTAGACCTAGAATAACATGTTAGCATATAGATTATGTGATGAATTAATGTTTGAAGTGGGGTTATGGGCTGATTAGTAGAGAGAAGGGCATAACCGAAATTTCCCCTGTTTCAGTTTGTGTAAATCGAACCCTTAAGGGCTATTTGGGGTGTTGCCATGTCCTAATTTCATTATTGAGACATGTTAGGACGTTGATTGAGATGTTATTGGGGTGTATGCTTTGTGGTTTGACGAATTGGACGATAAAATTGATAAATTGGATGAATTCTTTTACGTACGAGCTGCCCTGTTTTAGACTCCTAGGACCGAATCCTTGGAGCGCCTTGGGAGGAGATTTTTGCTGAATTAAGCCTAAGGTAAGGAGTCTTTAAATCTTGGTTAGGAGGATAGGCCTCTACTGGATGAATTGGGTCCGAATTGGATAAATTCTTGTGGGATTATTGTGTAATTGTTTGATATCGATCATTGTAGCTTGGTGTGATATGTGTGTGCTTACTTAATGCACATACTTATGTCGAATGCTATCTTGTGGGTGACAAATTTTATTAAACCGCATGCTATAGATTCTTAGCTCGATGAATAAGCTTGTACTTGATCATGAAGTATTGATATGGAAGAAAATCTGGCATGCTTGGGAACTCTTGGCACCCTAATGCGTCAAGACGCGGAGTTGTATTGGCTAATATCCTGATGCGTCAAGACGCATGATGAGATTATATATGTGTTGACACAAGCCCTGAATGGAATTGAAAATTTGAGGCGTTTAACGCGGGTGCATGTTTATAATGGTCTGAGGTGTAATGACGCAGACTAAGTCCGAGGCGTTTTGACGCGGGTGTGGATAATGAGATGAATCATGGTGATGGAACGTATATTTTGGTTTTGTATTCCCATACCTGACTTGAGTTGTAAGCTATGATGATGCACTTGCATGATTGTCGACCACTTGTCTCCTTATGGTTCGTTATGATGATCGTTTGCCATATATCATTCTGATTTTAGGTTGTCTTATATGGTTTGGCGTGTTCTTACTCATAGTCTGCATTTATCTGGGTGTACCGTCAGCCTAACCTAAAGTTAGGACTTAGCTCACTGAGATGTAAATCTCACCTCGTCGTGGGACCTTACTTTTTCAAACCCAAAATCTGGAAGGATGCTTCCGACCCGTTTAGGCGATCCCAAAAAGATGATAGCCTATTTTGACGAGTTTCCCGATGGTCGAGATACTATTTATTTAGGAAATGTACTGTCGTTTGGGTCGATGATGAAGGTAAGGACTGGAAACTACATAGATTTGAGGCCTGGTTCCATAGGGTCGGTGAGGTTACGATAGGTCTGTTGAAGCCCACAGAAGTGCCTCGAGGAGTCATACCTAGCTGGTGCCATCCTATCCGAGATGAGTAGATGTGGAGACTTCCGTAATTAGAGCCATCGTCGTCCGGAACGTCATTTTTCCAATTCAAATTATCTTCAATGAGGCGACGTACAATTCGATTAGAATGTTGGAATTCTTTGTTTTCTATTTTTCAATTTCGATACTCGTCCTTGAGTCATTTGTCACGCCCCAAACTTGTCGAGCACGCGAACATCCTTACAAACAAACTATACAATCTCTCGCGATCCCAATATCTAGACTTACAAGTCCAGAGATAATATATAAACATAAGCACTCGGAAGCCATACTCAAATAAACCTCGTACAAATATAAGTTAAGTGAGACCTGGATAGCATAACAGCTGTCATATATCATAACATATGGTTCTTACAAATGCCGGCTACTATAATCCACTAACAAGGGTAGTACACAAAATGAGTCCCTCATGACATCCAAAAGGACAGGGTCGGGTCGCCTCCAAAAGATCGAGCCAATAAATTATATCTCCTAGGATGAGCCGCTGGAGTCCCCAAAATCCTTTGTGTCCTCGATCGGCTCATACTCGGATAACGTCTCAGACGGAACATCGATGAAATCCTCCATGGTCTCCTCGCGCAACGGCTTCGCCAGGTCCTCCTCGGTCGCCTCCAAGACTATGACCTCGTCCTCCTCGACGGTGAAGTCCAGCGTCGGGGTCTTCTCCGGCCTGTTCCTAGAGTGGACTATAGACCCCTCTGGCAACTCCTGCTCCCTAACAGTCTGGCACCAAGCAGGGATAACTCCCTGGGGTATCTCGTGAGGCTTCAATGGCCCGATCTGCTCATCTCCAACTCTCTTAAACCATGCCTCAAACCTATGAGGCTTCTAATCAGGCCTACCCTTGTCGACCCATACTACAGTGCACTTTCTCACATAAATGTTCCCCTAACTATCCAGGAACTCATCAAAATATGCCGTCATTTCTTTAGGGTCTCCAAAACGTATAGGCTACATCTCTAGGGCCTAGGATCTGTAAAAATAAGGGTCCCCAAAGGGGTGAGATACACATCTCAGTAAAAGAACCCTAACCCTAGGTCAGGTCGATAGTCCGCTCAGGTAGTCGTACCCCTCAATAATTTCAAACTCATAAGCACACATGTATATCAGACACAAATTAATAAAACAATAACATACAAATGATAGGCATGTAATGATGACCTCATGTCACACTCAGATGATCATGTATACCCGTCCTGCCATTTCACCACAACCACCTTTTCCTGCCTCAATTTTCAGCCTGTGATCTCATCGCATCAGGCTCGGTCCGCGCAAACGCATCAGACCGTCATCGGCAACCCGCGTAAATACATCAGGTTCTGATGAATCTCCAGGCCAATCTCATCATCTCACACCTCCGTCTCGCGAATAGTTCGCATCATGACCGTGGCTATCTTAATCCTGCGATCTCGTCGCATCAGGGCGCCACACCACATCAACTCCATCCCGCGATCTCGTCGCATCAGGGCATCCACCTCCCGCCCTGCGTCTCATACGTCTCATGGTCTTGCCAAGTCATGCTCATGCTATGATATCTCAATTCAATTCACATAAAACAATAGGTGCAACTCATGCACAATTTGAACACTCATGGCATGCAAAGCAAATCAAATGATACCCAGACATGGCAAACGACTTAGGCATAGACAATATCACACATAATTTTCCTATTACATCTTAAGATATAAAGAAAACTATCCCCTTAGGCAATTCCTCATAAACCAGTCAATTCAACCCCCGACTCACCTAATTGAGTCCAATCTCCCTATCCTATGTTTAGGAATTCCCTTACCTTGCGCTTAATATCACCAAATATTTCTTCTTGGGTCCTCAAGGTTTTGCCAAATCGATCCAAGGGTCAACTCACCGCGCAACCTAGCAATTCCAACCGATTTGTCAATTTTCCAAGTCCGAAATCAACCATTCATGAATCACAATCCTCCATAGCAAAATCCCCAACATCTTAACACATCTTAAACATCAATTTGAGTCCCATAACCATCTGTTCTTGCACCCACCAAAATCGATTTTGCACAGAACCGAACCGGTTCATTTCAGTTCTGTGCAAACCGTGCATTTTCAGCCTTATTTCTACTCCAAATCCAACATTTAAATACTATCCTATCTCTTAACATGTCTATCTAAGGGTTTGGGAGGCTTACCGAAGGTTTGAAGCCAAATGGCCGCCGGATTCCCGTTGAAACTCGCCGGATCGTCCAAGGTCAGTTTACCGGTAGATTCTATGTAAAATTTACAAGGCTGGTTCATGGTCAAAAGTTCATCAAATTGAGTCTCAATTTTTATCACAGATTCCTACATGTCTCTACTAGATCTCCACAAAATTTGACTCCAAAATTCTAAGATTTCGACGTTCAAAAGGACTAGGAACCGGACCTACCTCGGGTTGAGTTCTAATTTGTCGGCCTCCGGGAAATCTCTTGGCCGGAACTCCTCGGTACTCCAAATGACTTGATTCTTGTTCAAGGATGTCGGCAAGACATGGGTCTGCGTCGGTGTGGTCGGCCGGTGGTCAGATGGTGGCTGGAGATGGTCGGTGACGGCGCCGAACAGAGGGCTCAGTGGTGGTCGGCGGCGAGTAGAAACAAGAAGGAAGAAGAGGATGTTGTCCAGTGGTTCTTGGGGAGCTAATGGCCGAATGAAGTGAGGAGACAGAGATATATATATATATATATATATATATATATATATATATATATATTTAAGTCCATGGTCAAAGCTTGAATGGTAGGTGGCCAAAAGGTGGACATGACTTCTCTTTTGCCCATCCATTGACACATGTCCATTAGTCATTTCAAGGTGATCTAATGGCCATCCTTTCTTCTTGAGTTTTGGTAGCCTTGAGGTAGGGTAAGGACCAATTTTCCCTTCTTGAATTGTATAGGTAAGTTTCTATGCATGAGGGGCAAAAGGGTAATTTTACCCTCGACGTTCAGAACGTCATTTTTCTCGCGCCATAATCTTTTGATAGGGCAACGACCAATCCGAATAACGTTGGAATTCTTGATTTTCCATTTCAAACTTTTCAAGACTCGTTGCTGATGGTTTCTTCTATTAGACGTGATTCCAGCCTATCTCGAACTGACGGACGGCTTTTGCAGACATAACGCGTATCGACCCTGTGATTCATATCACGTTTAGGGCTTGTCAATTCATGGCGGCTTTGGTTGTCATGTAATTGCGAGGGATTATCGCTAGTCCCTATAGTCTCGATCGTCACGGTTCGATTTGGAAAAATTTTGCAAATCATACGTTGGTTAAGCGGCATCATCCGCGCTCCAATTGTATGGCACTCGCAAGGTAATCCTCAATCTTTCTTAGATCAGCCTCTTGGTGGTTCTAAATATCCCATCGACAATCCTTATGGCCAAAGCACCATTTTCTATCCGAGTCGCCTAGGTTCACGTACCTCTTCTTGCGTTAACCTTTCCCTTTTGATCAGCTTACTCAAATTAATCAGATTTGAGCGAAATATGACTGAAATACATCATTTGATATATATAAACTTCTCATTCATGAGTTTGAAATTGACTGGAAATCAGAATGTCACATCATTTCTCTGTCAAATGTGAACTTCAGACTATTCCGAACTAACGGGCGACTTTTGCAGACGTTACGCGTATCGACTCTGTGATTCTCATCACACTTAGGGCTCGTCAGTTCGTGGTAACTTTGGTTGTCATGTAATTGTGAGGATCTATTACTAGTTCCGATGGTCACGATCGTCATCGTTCGATTTAGGAAAATTTTACAAATTATACAATGGTTAAGCAGTATCTACTACGCTCCAATTTTATAACACTAGCAATGCATTCCTTAATCATTCTTAGATCGGCTTTTAATGGTTCTATATACTCCATTGGCAATCCTTATGGTCAAAGTGCCCTTTCCTATTTGAGTTCCTTAGGTCCATGTACCTTTTCTTGCATTGGCCTTTCCCTTTTGGTCAGTTAACTCGAGATTAATCAGATTTGATCGAGATAAGACTGAAATACATCGTTAGGCACATTCTCATTGATAAGTCTCGAAATGATAGGAAAATCAGAATGTCACACTCGTGTGGCATTCATAGTGTCTAATGGATTCAACTCATTATCAAAGTGTCCTAGGGAGATTAAGCTCTGACTTGTATGGTAGGTCAAACTATAATGAGATTCCTAACCGATAGGAACCTAAGGAAGACGCATCTCACATTTGGGATTTGCCTAGGATTTTGATCCATATGGTGGATCGGACCATTGGGTTGATCCTTCAGGAGGTCTCTACCATTCATTGACCATTCGAGCGATTTTTACCATTAGTTGACCCCTCAGGTTGTCTCTACCTTTCACTGATCCTTTAGGAGGTTTCTATCTTTCATTGACCTTTTAGACGGTTTCTATCATTCATTGACCCTTTAGGCGGTTTCCACCATTTCACTTACCCTTTAGGTGGTTTCTACTATTGAGTTGACCCTTCAAACGGTTTCTACCATTCATTGACCATCTTTTTTAATTTACCTACCGTCGTAGCTTCATATCTGCTATACCAGGCTTTTTGATGTCTCATTTGATTAGAGATTAACCATTTGAGTTCGCTCTTATGGGTTGAGACATGACCGTTTGGATTCGCTTTTATGAGTTGAGACATGAACGTTCGGATTCGCTCTTATGGTTTGAGACATGATCGTTTGGATTCGCTCTTATGGATTGAGACATGACCGTTTGGATTCGCTCTTATGGGTTGAGACATGACCATTTGGATTCTTTTGGAGCTAGAGGTTGAGACCCGGTTCAGAGAATGATAGCTCTGCGGAAAATCACCTGTAAACACTTAAAGAAAGATTTGTCAAAGTCACCGTGCTTTCGAAGCAGCAAGTCGTACTTATGGCGACGATCTTGGGTCGGCTTCTAGACACCTATTTGTTTTAGAGGATCCTATGACGAGCAGAGGGGATTTTTTTTTTTATTTTGAAAAGGTTCCCAAGACTAGCAGAGGGGATTTTTCTTCTTTTATTTGAAAGGGGGTTCCTATGACTAGTAGGATGATTTTTTTCTTCTTTTATTTGAAAGGGGTTCTCATGACTTGCAGGGGGATATTTTCTTCTTCTCTTTTTTTTAAAGGACTAGAACTCACAGGGAATTTAATTTTGATACTGTAAAAAATTTCATCTTGACAAAACTTCATGTGGGTATTCCAATGACGTGGGAGGTCATCCAAACATCTTGCAACATGATATGATTATCCAAGCTCCTTTAAGGAAGATTTTGAATAAAATGATCTGAGATCGTCCAAAAGAGTTTGGTTAAAACATTAATTGGAGTATGCTTATCAAAGAGGGCTCCTTACCGTTTTTAAGAGGGGTTTCTTCTTATTTAGGAACACTCGAATTTTCTCTCGAACCTATGCTCAAGGTTTCGGAACTATTCGCAGTGTACCCCATTTGATTGATTGGAAAGGGACTTTTAAGGGACCATAATGTTGGGCTTGATCCATGATTTTCAAAGGGGACTCATGGTTGAGTCGAGGTCAATGAATTGAAAATTTTCATCATCTGCTTCGAGTTTACAAGTCAAGAACCCTGCAAAATGAGAGAGAAATAGTCGTGCTCGTACCTTTTTGAGCGGTGCTTAAAATCATTTTAACTCTACAACGACTCAAGTGCCTTAGTTTGAAAAGGCTTCTAAGGGTTGTAACGTAGGCAAGGATTCGGGGACTGAAGAAGGTCTGTTTTTGGCTCAGAATATATAAGAGGAGTTTGACGTTGGTGATCATTGCAGATTTATCACCGATTTTCGCCCTTGGATTGATCTTCAAGAAGCACCTTTGTTGTTCAAGGGTGGTGTCGCTGCTGTTTGAATGCATTCTGACTAGGGGCCATTTTATGATTTGATTCCGTGGGGGCTTTCCTTAACAAGTAGATTCCCTTGGGGATTGATGTTTGGATGGCATGATTTTTTTATACACATTTACAAAAATGAAAAAAAGAATTTGAATGGGCATTGGCTTTGCTTTTATCAGGCACTTTGCTTTGATTTTGATGATGATTTTTTTTTTAAATCCCGCCTTTTGTCTTTCTTTCTTTTGTTTTTAGAATTTTCAAAAATTATACTAGACACACATGCAAATGAAATTCTAGGACTTGAAAAATTGGTCTAGGAGTCCTCTTGTGAAACCGTTTTTTTTTTAAATTCTTCCGTTTTGAGGTGTTGTCGTCTTTATCTTGGAATGCAATGATCACCAACGGGGTTTATGAACGAACTTGCAGGCTCAATTGGGCTACGCAAGGGATACAAGTGTGTAGGATAGAGAAACAACCGCTTTTTGTCATTCTAAAGCACTTGAATTGCAGTATGAGTTTAAATATAAAGAAACATTTGAAGATTGATGTTAGTTCGATCAAGAAAATTTCTAACCTTTTACCTTGTACCGCCGCTGGAACTCTTTCTGATGGGCCTCGATGTGGGGGTGTTCTTTGACAGGGTTATAGAAATGAAACCTCCGCTCAAATGGGTTAACAATGGATAACCTATGCTATTTGGGATAGAGAAAAGAATGCCCTTCATCTTTTCCACGTAGGTAGCCACTGAGAATGATCCCTACATCCTTAAACACGACTCATATTCTAATTTTTACTTTTCTCATCACTCAAGTGTGTAAAGGGACATGTTTGAGCATGGGTTGCCTCTCATTGTCTGAGGTACTCCTTTTGATGATTTTAAAAATACCTTTTGAAAATTCACCTCTTTTTGTCAAAATTTCCCTTCTTGGGGTCCTTGATGCATGATGCATGTTTCATTGATGTTCAGATAGCCTTCTGATTTAAAATATGAATGTCAATGAAATGAGAATTCTATGTCTTTTAGACGTGAAAATTGAATTTTGAAAGTTTTTAATCTCCAATGAATTGGGAAAAGGGCTGCTTACCTATCCATCGTGGCTGGAGATCCCTGAAGATACAAGAGACATGTATCAGTATATACTCTCGAATTGAGAGAAAACTGAAACGATATAACCTTACCGTTGATTATGTGTCCCAATATGGATGAAATGGCATAAATTCTGAGGGTCTATGATTCACTTGATCAGACGAGATTGCCAAAGGTTTGGAGATTCTTTGAAATCTTTAAGACTTGAAGAAGATAGATACTTACCTGTCCGTCGTGGCGGCGAGTCCATTTCCATCTAAATGCCAATGTACGATGTGTAGAAATCAGCCATCTAGCTTGTGGCCATTATCTCTCCATCTGGTTGGGCAACGAATTCTTCTCAATGATTTGTTTTGGAGGAGATCCATTCATCCTTTTGGACACATGACATGCCACTTTTTCGGGTTCCCTATTCAAGGAAAAAGGAAATTCGTATCAAAATGCACGTTAAAGCATGCAGTGTGGAAGCGATACTTTTTAACCTTTCACTCGATCTTATAATCAAAGATCATTTCTTGAAATCCCGACTTCCGAAGCCGATAATTCTTTTTGCCTTCATGTCGGTGAGGTCTTTTCTTTTGAGGCTTTTTAGTGCCAATAATCTCCCGTTAAATGAGAATAAGCTCATGTTAGGCATAGGATCATCGAAGATCAAATTGGAAACAATACAGAGTTACCGTTCACCCCAATTTTGTATCTTGAGATTTGGTTCTGATGTGGACAATTCTGTTACTGTGTCCATTGACTTCATCTTCGACAAAACGTCCTTTTTTTGTCCAGCACACAAATGTTTCACTTGCCTCCTGTTAGGCATGACTTATCATAACTGTCAATTACCCTAGCTTTTACCTTTGAGGCATTATCTTTTCAACATTTGAGAGAATTGCTCTTTTCCGAGCATCTTGTCATTTGCCATTTTCTTTAAGATGTGCACCTTTCTTGGGATTCGTGACGGCGACTTTATGGTCCATTCTACCAAAATAAATGAATTTGTATTAGTAAATACAAGGAAAAGAGATAGATTGGATACGATACCCAACTACCATTTCTTTCGTCGATTGTCGATGTTTCTCTTTTGATTGAGTGCATTTTGTTATGGAAAATGTCTATCAAATCCTTTTGTCCATGCTTGAAGGTGTTGGCAATGTTAACAATTCATTTGCCCCAGTTGGGTGATGTCTCTTTTGGCCAAATGTCCTAACACTTTTCTTATCCTTTGACGATTTTCAATCCAATTTGAAGACATTGTTGTATCTGCACATGAAGAAATTAGTATGGGTCCTTATTTAACCTCATTTGAATTTTTAGGAACGAGAATACTCTCTTTGAGATTTCGTTCTTCCAACGCTTGAAGGAACGATTCTATGCAAGTATGTTGCTCTAGTAGGGATTGTCATGAAGTTCGTCATCTTTGGGTTTGATATCCCTACTTGAATGCGCTTTTGTGAGGGTACATGAGAATTTTGCCCCCAGGTGTCGTCTCTCGAAGAAAAGGGGGAATTTAATCCTATGAATCCTTACTGATTCTGGTCATCTATTTCGACTACCAGAGCTTTGATCTTTTTGTCTATCTCTTGACAGCTTGATAGCCTTGGAATTTGTTGTGTGGCCATTTGGCGATTCTCTTAATCACGGTCGCCATTTGAAGTATTTGACGTTTCCCTACCAAAGAGAAAGAAACTCATTAGTAAAGGGCATGTATAATTGACTATTGGAATCGATACAATTTACCCTTAAAATTCGTCCAGAGGGAGTTGAGATTTATCCTTTTGGGTTCTTCATATACAGGATATGTACATGATGCATGTTCTCTATACTGGTCCGTGCTTGCCACAAAAAATGGATTAATGTCTTTCACTCTTTTTTTTAAAGAAAGAATTTTTTTATATCAAGTATGCCAATCAACAAAGCTTGAATTCTTTTTTTTTTGTCACATGCTCTTTTCAAAGAGACTTCTAATTGACGAGAAATTTCTTTAAGTTTTCTCCAAGATTCTGTTCACAGATTGAATTATTAGAATGCTCTTGAAATCATTTATCCTAAATGCATGTCCGAGATGCCATGAAAAGGGGTACTCCCTGTTTTGTCATTTGAAGGCATTGTTTCTTGGGTCTGTTACCTCTGTTCATTGCCTGAGAGGAAAAAGAAGGGAAATATTATTCCCACATCTAGATGAGAATCATTTTGAAATGATACGTCTTTTACCCAAGCGGTTAGTTAGACATCGTTTTTCTTCTAAGGTGGAAGGCCCAATGCATTTTGATTTCAACAGATGGACTCCATTTTATTATGCTTCATGGGTGATAACTATTGCGTCGGAGACTTGCCCCACATATCAACATGGTGAATCCGATATCTTTAATTTTGACAAGTTTTTCGGATGTAGGAATGGTTTGCCCCCAACAACTGATTGTTCGATTTTGGACTAGCTGATTCAGTCATATGCACCTTCTTTATGTCGCGTTGGTGCATTCATGCTTACTTTTGAGTCGGTCCACTCCATGTTAGGTGATTTTGGCATTTCACGCCCTTCAATCTACTCTGACGTATGTCTCAAATTGACATTTTTCTGCATGACGGAAGGAATGAATGAGTCAATTATTGCATAAGGAGTTCTAATTGAAACGATCACAAATTTACTATCCCCAATATATATTTTCTGGCTCTCGTCATTTGAGCATCCAATATGATAGAAATTTTTTCAGTGGCCCCATTCATATTTGTCATTACTTGCAAGAATGGGAAACCATATCAATTCGTGAAATAATCAATTTAATTTGGAACGGATACATCCTTTTCAACTTAGAGAGTATTCATCAAAATTAGGTTGCCCCAGGTTCTGTCATTTGGGTGGAACTTCCATAGGCATCGGACCGCCGACCAAAAGGTTTTTATTAATCATTGTATATTGATGCCAATCATGGGATCGAACCCGGGATGCTTCGGACCATTGTCATTCCCCTAACCATTGAGTCGTGGCGCTGTTGGCGTCCGTGAGGGTTTTCCTTATTATAAGATCATTGAGTTAGGTTGACATACCCTGTTAAGAACGAAATAAACTTAACTTCAAACTTGAAATGACTAAGGGCTAATTGGAACGATGCAAAATTAATCCCTTTATGAGCTCTTTCAGATTCTCGCTTGTATTTTCCTCGTGTAGCGCTTTCAATGCTTGACATTGTAGGATTGAATTAATTCGCCTCTAATTTAACCAGGAATCGATGCACTTGAGCACGATGATTCTCGCGGGTAATGCCGGTCCTCGAGCAGGATTAGTTCCAGGCATTAAAGAAAAATTGTCCCACATGGGGGACTTTGTGATGAAAAGAACAATGATACATTCATCCATGCATATGTCTCTCCTTCCTCTGAGCATTTTCTGTGCCCGACCAGTTGTGCTTTGAGTCAGGTGCGCGATTGCTGGCTTTAGATCATAACTGCCGCGGTCCACCAGTTTCAAATTGCTTGATCATGATAGCAAGCTCATCATCTTGACAACCCTCCGATTCCTCGAGCAATTTGTTGCTTGAATTGGGTATTTTGTATGCTGGCAACAAATTTCCCACTATGTTTTCATCCCAGGCAATTTGATTCTTGGAGCTGGAGCTTCCATCATTACCTGGGCGTACATAGGGATGATAAGCTGGCCTACCACTGAAAGTGTCCTCCATTCGAAAATTGGAGAGAAGAATGTGCTCAGAACGGCTCCCTATATGTTCGTCGGGAATCGCATGTTCAAACTGAGCAGTTGGGGAATTTAATTCTTGAAAATCTGGCATGATGACTTCATTGGCCATAGGAAGGGCATCAGTGAAAGGCAGATGTTCGAGCCAGGGAGTCTGCATTGGCTGTACATGCAACAAGTATCCTTGAAGAGTATTGGGATGGCTTAGAAGAAAATTTTGACTAACATCTGAGTGATTGATGGTAGAGTTTCCAACTTGGTCGGCGTCGAGAGGCCGTTCAACACTTCTCACCCCATGAGCATTGTAGTACCAATGATGACTAACATTCAGGCTCAAAACAGCTTCGCTTTGGCCTTCCTGGCTTAGAGCTGCATTGTGCTCTCTCAGCCCTTTTCTGTACTTCTGAAGGTGACTCGCGATACTATCTCTAGCGAGTCCTGGTACATTCATGATTTCCATTATACATTTTGGACATGCTGAATTGATCCCTAGCTGTTGGACTGTATCAAGAAACTTGAGATGAAGCTCGAGGGACCAATTGACCCTTGTCCTCTTGCAACCCAAAACAACATTGGTAACTTGGCTATGGCTCTCTCGCTCGTGTAATTATTTTCTTACCACATGCTGCCAAATATTTTGAAGCACTCGGACTCTAACTAGCTTCCTTATGAAATCCTGAGCCCCATGTAGTATGGTCTTCGTTATGATCGGCTGGTTATCACTTGCTGATATTATGATAATCGGTATGTCTAGCTTAGAGTTGATGACCTTTAAAAGATCGAAGACATCCATGTCGAACACCGTCATGGCAGTGATGACGACATCAAACTTGCCCCCATTTCGTCTAAGCACTTTTAAGGCTTCAGTTGCTCTCATCCGACCTGTAACTTTGTACCGGCATTTTCTCAGCACAACCATGAGAACTGAGAGAGAAACCGGATTGCCATCAATGGCCATGACTTGCAGACCTTCAGGGTAGGAAACTTCTTCTGCTCCCGTCTGGGTCGAAAACGTGTCTTTTTCATCAATCTTCAGCATATTCATAGACTAAGAGTGGCCCCCCTTGTCTGTGTGACGGTATGTGTGGACTCAAAGGATGAGAACCAGCTTAAACGATTCATGTGGCTTAGGGAGAGAGGCTCGATGGAGGAATAACGTCGACAAGTTTTGGACCATGCAAGATAAATAAGTCTCCTCACAGAATTGGTGATGACTTTTTGCAGTGGTCTCCAGAGACTGTTGGATGTTTCAGGGAGAAGCTTTGATGGTGTAAGTTTCTGGTTCTTGAAATGCAGAACTTCCCCTTTCTCTCAGATGCATTTATGCTGTAGGTGCGTATTTGCTTTCTAAAGATGAGGATAAGTCGCTTCTCTTTTCTAGATTCGCGCATGCCTCAAATCCAATTCACATTGCATCTTGTCCGCCACTTAATCTGCCTTCTTCCCTCTTTTCTTGATCTAGTGGGATTTCTTTTGGCAATCTTTTGAACAGATTGGCAGCTAGTTGCCAGAGGCTTTCATGTGATCACGACTAGAGCTACTCATGCTGGAGTCCTTGGAGCTTTCAATTGGGGGATAGCCTATAACTTTTGGTGTAGGCAGCTTTCTAGCGTCACTAATGATCGAGGTTCGGTGGCTGGGAAGATCTTTAAGGGAATCGATTCTTCATGATTATAACAATAAGATGCCAAAGCTCGGTGCCAAGTTTTCTTCTTCTTGCATTCGGTGTGGTGGGACTTGAAAGTTATTAGTTTGGGGATTCTATCTACATTGGACTGGTCGACTATGATAGCAAGCTCATTATGGTGATATATTGTCTCACCCTTCAAAAGGGCATTGGTACTGACTTCGGTAGCATGATTTTTATGCACAACTCCAACATAATCTGATTTTTCTTGGAATTGTTCTGGGGAGTAGGGTGGCGAACGAGCATTTTCGACCACCAGGTATGGCTCTTTAAGGAACACTTTGCCGATCGCATTTGAGGCAAGCAGCGGTATCAAAATCTTCTTTATATCTCATGTTCTCAACTTAAGGCTTATTAAATACTCCATCCAAAAGGACTTTCCTTTCGTTAGTCTTCAACCACTTTGACCATTGTTCCATCACGATCTTGCATGTGATCGGCCGAAAGAATATCAAACATTCAGCATGTCCATGGACTTTTCTTCTCTACCTGTTTTTCATCTGTTTCAAATGAAAAGACAAAATCAGAAGAGGGAATTTGAAAAAACATAAATCTTTTCAATTTTATGCTTGCTTGCGATTAATAAAGATAAGAATCTTTACACGAGCTTTAGTCTTGTGTGAAAGTTCTTATCGATATTCTTCAAGAGAAAGCATACTGTTAAAATGAATGCAATTCACGATAATTACTTTCGATCAATTTTAAAAAGAATCAATGAAATGTCCAAGAGTGCGAAACACAATTCTGATGTGTTTTAAATTTAATTGAAGATACGGTATTCAAATTAAAGCCGTTTGCTAGGAGCGAGAGTAATTTGGATATTTATCTTTTCATTAAATTTGGAAAACACAAATAATCTTAGTCAATTATCATGAATTACCAATGACGCAAAACATGCATGAACCAATTCAATTTTATATTTCCTTCTGACGAAATTTGGATTGGATTCCCTTAGATGGCCCAAAAGGTCACATAAGACTTCCAATTTCAATTTCCTCCAAAGGAATTATAAAATTGATTTTGGAGTATTTTAGTGATTAGAATAAATGCCACTATCACATTCTGATGATAGATCAAAAGAAATACAACAAATTTCAATCCAAATGTATACAACACTAATAGATCCCTAATACAATCAATCTAAGGGATAAGACAGAGAGGATCTCATAAAAATAAATCCTATACAAGAGGACTAGAAATGCAAAGCAAATCAATAGAATGTGATCCTAACACTTAGAAATACCCCAGGTCTGGTCTCCGGGACACGACTTCAAGATCACCTATTCCAAGTCGTCATCTTCATTGGACAAGACTTCAATGATGTCCACAAAGGGCTCTTTTTGTTCACCTTGTGCTCATAACGGAATGACGCAATCTTGTCTTGGGAGAAAACATCTCCATCTACCCTCCAAGTGGCATTTAATCCAATCACTAGAATTATGCAATGAATGAAATGTTCACATTGGAATGAACTGTACAAATTTGAGGGATAGAAAAACCTTACCAACCAAACTCGTTGACTTATATGCGGTTTTAGGTATACCAACCATCCATAGACTTGCGCATGAGACAAGTAAGGCTCGACTCTAAAAATCAAAACGGCTTAGGTATGGAACTTGAAGGCTTCCCATTATTCGAGTCGATAAATTCGTCTATAAGCGCAATCAACAACAAATGGATAAAAATATCGACTTGAATAGTGAGCGGGATCAAATATGGTCGACCCAAGTGCAATCCATGCTAGAGCTTTGCATATTGATCCACAATCTATGGCTACTTAGAAAGGTGATTTCACGGCCTGGGTTTGGGCGCTTAGTACAAAGTGTTGTGATCCTCAAATATGCAGGTGAATCATGCACATCGATTTGTATATCAATTAGCGCTTCAAATCATCCACATAACATACATTCCTACACCCAACCTACACAAGACAATGATAATCACATATTATTCCTCTTATCACTTTAATTTGCAAAAACATATAACACCTATCATGAGCGGACTTACCTCACCTTCAAGAACGCCTTCAGAGTCAGAAAAATCACTCAACTTCTTAATTATGGCCTAAGTCCACTTGAGATCTAGAACCATAGGTTCTAGAGCTATTCCCCAGCGAAGTCACTAGTCTGTTGTGACCCATTTTCGGGTTAATGGATTGCCGATCGGATCCCCACTTCGAAATGTGGATCGCGGGCCTTGATCGGCGCGGGCCCTCCCAATCCCATACCAAATCACAACAGGAGTAATTTTAAGGATTTCTTGACGATAAGAGTCGATCGTTTTCGACCTTGGTGTGGTCGTGGTGGCATGTGCTATGTGTGCATGCATTTGAAGTCTCCACCAGCCTTTCTTAGAAGGTGGACCGGAAATCTCACCGACCGATTGGGAGAGATCGATCAGCTCTGCGGAACTAGAGATTTTGGGTTCGGGGATTTGATTACGTTGGTGTCATTTCCAACGCCCTTTCGTTACCTAACGCGAGTGATTTTCCTAACTAAGATCTCATTCAGGCGCAATTTGAGATAAGTTTGATCAAGGCTTCATGCAGATTGGAAGACTAGTCCTATCATCACAATCAATATAATCAAAGCGCAATCGAGTGCATAAATGAACCACGCCAATGCACATCAATTCATAACAAGGGTCTCCTGACATAGCCTTAGTGGTTTAGAGAACCTATGATTGAAGGCTACAGGTAAAATGAGAAGATTTGGGGACGATTCGCCCAAAGGGCGAAATCGTCATTTTTTGGAAGGTTTGGATGTCAAATTACCCAAAATATTCCATGGCCAGTTGATTGTGGCCATTTCCCATTTTTGAGAATTTTTTTCGAAATTTCATAATTTTCTTCAATTTTTGGGAGACGATTCACTAAAAGGGCGAAATCGTCATTTTTTAAGAAGGATTGGGGACCGAAACATCTGGAATAGGTCTTGGCTAGTTGATTGTGGCAATTTCCTTTTTTTTTGGGATTTGTTTGGAATTTCTCAGAATTTTTGGAAGACGATTTGCTGAAAGGGCAAAATCGTCATTTTTGGAAAGTTTGGGGGTCGAAAGACCCAAAAACAGGCCATGACCAGTTGATTGTGGCAATTTCATATTCTTTTCAATTTTTTTACAAATGTTTACAAATTTTTTGAATTTTTCCATTTTTTCAGAATTTTTGATGATTTTCTTTTTTTTATTGAATTTTGAATTTTTACTAATTTTTTTTTCAATTTTTTTTAATATTTAAAATATTTTCCGAAATGGGTGAGACCCGGCCCGCTCCTCTCGGGCGCCTAGCCTGACCCTACTAGTCGAAAATCGTTCTAAAACGACGCCGTTTTATATATATTTTTAATTTTTTCTATATTTTTAATCATTTTCTTAATTTATCCTAAAATCCTCGATCGGTCGCTCCAGGACGTGTCACGTGACTTCTTCTGGTGCGTCTGATCTTGAGCTAGATCGGTGACCTACAGAGCGCCACTTGGCACAACCTCAGCCGTCGAATCATTTTCAAAAATCATTTCTTTTTATTCATAAATCTTTTATTAATTTTGAAAATTCCAGATCGCGACACATGATGAAGCCACGACTGTCCGATTTGGGTTTTGTTTTTTATTGGACGCGGCCTCACTATGCTGACGTGGCAAGCCACATCAACCATTGACCGTTGACCGGCCTCAAGCCACCGGAGAAGACGACCGGCGTCTCGTCGGAACAATCATTATTCCAGCGAGATCACCAGAAAATGCCCAAACCACTACCAAAATTTCATATTTTTTTGCCCCTTTTTTTACCATTCGACTCCCCTTATCCCCCACATTAACATGCATACAAAACATGGCAAGAAACACGTCGGAAAGCCCCTAAATAGGCAACCACCGAACTGGCTACAGTGAGGTATTTGCAGAAATTTTTTTGTCGTTCGAAGCTTGTTTCGATCGTTCAAAGAGCATTTAATGGAGGTTTAGAGACTTACCTGAGGTTGCTCGAACCTTGGTGTTGCGACCTAAAAAATTTAGAAAATTAATTAGGATAATGGATTATTAGGTCAATTAAATTAACTAACTTAATACGGACTCTCCCAAACTCTATCAAATCGCAACTTAAATTTCACTGAAATGATTTATAAACTGGAGTCACCACTAATCATTATTGGTAGGTTGATTAGAAACCTAAGTAAAACGGTAAAAGAACCATTTTACTTCTACGAACCAGATATTGTGGATTCGAGGACTTAATTACACTCGTTAATCAAAACTAATGCCCTTTCGGTACCAATTTCATGCAGAGGTCTTTTGATTGGTTTATGTGACTTGATTTTTTTTTAAAAAATTTCCTCTTTTATTAAATGTGATACTAATGCAACCTAACTATATGACATGTGACGTGCAATGATATAAAAGATGATGTGACATTTATCCATGGATGACGTGTAGGAATGACATGGCAAGATGACATGGCATTTATGCATGGATGATATGTAAGAATGACATGGCAAGATGACGTGACAAAATGATGTGCAATTATGTAAAATGCAGTTTATGGATTTTCGATTTTTTTTTTTAAAAAACTATCCTATTCTCGACGATCAATTTTCTAGATGACAAAAGTCAATCAATCAATCAATCAATCAGGATAACAATTTGCCAACTAACATCCATAGCCAAATCGCGACCGTTGTCTATTCTTTTCCGAAATTTCCCAAAAAATCCCACATCTTGAATTAAAGATTGGTTTATTTTCAGAAATAACAAATCAGACCTAAACAGTGATAGGTCAGATTAGCCATATCCGAGATTGACAAAAATTTGGTCTTAGCGATTTAGATCGAAAAAAAGGAGTTCTTTAAATTTTCGAAAAAATTTGCATTCACCTAGATTACGGCCAACGCAAAATATATGCAAAACAATCACCACATAGAATCGTGATCACAATTCCAATCATCTTACTGCACATGAAAAATTCGACCAATTCATGAATGAAGCAAGTTTACTTAAATTTCACGCGCAATTGATGTCCGTTTCAATTCTTAAAACGTAGACAAAAAAAGGGATGATTTTTCTATTTTTAATTACAACCCTTTTATGTTCGCTGAAGCATCTAACAAGTATGCATGTTACCCAGTTAACAATGCATGGGATGCGACTAAAAAGAGGGACTCATACCTTTTTCAAACAAAACTCTTGCACGCGTGCGGCTGCAAATCTTGCTTGAAGCAGCCCGCTTTTCACTAGATTTATAGCTCCAGATTTGCTCAACCTTAAACGCCAATCAGTAACTCTGTTAGTGTTTGAATATTGAAGGTAAAAGAACTTTTTTACCGATGAACAATGTCAAATCCGTGACTGAGACCAAGTAAGCTGCAGCGAACAGGGGTAGATCGATGGACTAGCAATGGCTGATGAGGGGTTGGGCGGCACCTTGGGATGCCGGGACCGAGCAAGGCAGCGACGCAGAGGTACAATAGAGGTAGAAAAAGCTGGTTGACGTGCACACGAAGGGATCGTTCGGTGGTGTGTTTAGGGGCTAGAGAGAGTCGTGCGAGAGAGAGGCGTGCAAGAAAAAAAATCTGGAGAAAAATTATCTCCTCCCCCTGTTGAACCCTAGGCATAAAGGAATATATATAGAGAAAACTAGGGTAGAACGTAAGATTCGATCCCGGCCGTCGGGTAATGAAACTTCTGATAAGATAATATCCGTGGGATTTAAATATCTGAATATCAAGGGCTTCATCCTAAAAAAAATTGGCCATTTAAGGGAAGCATAAAGGCTTGACCGAAAATTACCAATTGATGGGCTTATCTACGCGAATTTAGAGCCCAATTGGGCTTTAATTAATTAAATGGATAATTAATTAAAAGCTTTTCATTTGAAAGAACTAAAAATGGACTGAAATAAATTCGAATGGAGCCCAATGTGAATTTCGAGTGTCCCTTCCGATAATCGAAAATCCCAAATAGATTCTGGTTCCGCCGCTTGTTAAATTAAGCTCAACCGATTCGCCTTTGATTGACCGTCGATGGATGAGAGAATAAATAAATATGCAATACATGAAGAATTTCTTTTGGGGAGAATTATGATTAACTCTCATTTTGTGAAATAGATGAATTTCCTTAAAAAAAACAAAATTTAGGTGTTAATAGCTGCTCCTCTTTGAGTGGAAACTTGTAGAGGGTTTGCTCAAAAATTGAAATTAAAACCTAAATTCTGCAAAATGCAAATGATGATGATGATTTTTTTTTTTGCGGGAGTTTTTAAATCCCATTTTCTGATGCAAGTGACCGATTCATGAAATGCGATGCTATAAATAACACGTGTCAAAATTTCTCTTTTCACAGTATTAGAGAAACATGCACATAGATTGCATATGAGAATTTATGTTTTACCAAATACCTCATATGCTGGCAATTCCCTTAATTTCCGAGCTTCCAACAAAGATGCCAGGGTACTAAGGTACTAGCCCATTTGTTGCCAGAAGTTTCTTTCTGACGCGAAACGACGTAAGATCTGTTTAGAGTTTGTAAATGTACTTGAGTTATGGCTCGAGCTGGCCATTTATTTTTCGAAATTACAAGGGCGCATACATTGTGAAATTGAAAAAGAAACCAAGATCACACGTGGATCTTAGGTTTTGGGGGCCTTATCCGTTACCAAAGGTTTCCCTTTGATGCTAGACAACGTAAGATATGTATAGGGTTTGAAAATGTGCTCGAGTTATGGTTCAAGCTAGCCATTTGTCTCTTGGGGACCACCTCAACAGGTCACCATGAGTCGGCAAGGATAATCTCTTGCGACCTTCTTACAAAGGTCTCGCCGTATCAAGACGAGAGATGCCTCTTTGGATGTCACGCCCGAAACTCGGCGAGCATGCGAACATACCTGTCCATGCCGTTCATTCATAAATGCTCCAAGATACAACGGCCAATTTCCATCGCGCTGTAAGAAACATACTCGCGGAAGCGTTGCCAACTCCAATCATACAAATACAACAACACACGATGACTTAGGACACGATGGTACATCAAAATCTCCTTAATTCATTCTCGAGGATTCAATTCTATAATCTACCAATCATGAGTACATTTCCAACTTCAAAGAAAGGCAAATCCAACCTAGATACAATTGGTCATCTATCTCTTCAAATGCCAATCCTTGGTAAGTTTGTGCCTTCTTCGCCTGGAACTTGAAAAAATTAAGCCCCAATTGGGGTGAGATATAAATCTCAGTAAGTGGGTCCTAACCCTAGGTTAGGCCGATCGTCCACTCAGGCAGTTATCTACCAAAAAAAAAAAATCCAAACTCATACTCATACTGGTGCATCAAGCACAATCGGATAAAACAACAACATTTAGATGACAGCCATACCACAAAGACTTCACGTCCCACTTAGATATTCAAGCCTACTTTGCCTATCACTTCATCACATCCACTATTTTCCGCCTGCCTTAATCTCTAGGCCGCGAGTAGATCGCATTAGGCTCGGTCCGCGTAAACGCATCAGACTGTCATCGGCAACCCGCGTAAACGCATCATATTCCGATGAATCTCCAAGCAAAGCTCATTAACTCATACTCCATCCTGCGATTAAGATCGCATTAGGACCGTGACCACTTAACCCCGCGAATTTGTCGTATCAGGGCGCTACACAACATCATCTCCACCCCGCAAACTCGTTGTATCAGGGTATACGTCTCCTGCCCCTCGTCTTATACACCACCGGGCCTCTCTGTCTTGCGAATACTTCGCATCAGGACCGTGGCTGTCTCAACCCTGCGATCACATCGAATCAGGGCGCCACATCACATCACTTCACCCCGCGACCTCGTCGCATCAGGGTTTACTTCTCCTGCCCCGCGTCTCTTACACCTCAGGGTCTCTTCGTCTCGCGATTAAATCGCATCAGGACCGTGGCTATCTCAACCACGCGATCACATCGCATCAGGGCGCCACTCAATAATAATTCTACCCCGCGATCTTGTCTCATCAGGGCATCAACTCCCGCCCCGCGTCTCATACGCCTCAGGGCCTCCTTATCCCACGATTAAATTACATCAGGACCGCGACCAACTCAACCCCGCGAACTCGTTGCATCAGGGCGCCACACAACATCGCTTCCACCCCGCGATCTTGTCGTATCAGGGTATATTTCTCCTGCCTCGCGTCTCATACGCCTCAGGGCCTCTCCATGTCATACTCACACCAGGTTATCTCAAACTCTAATCGCATACGACCATAAGTGCAACTCGCGCACATATCAAGGACTCATGGCATGCAAGGCGATACAATGCACATACAAATGAGGTTAATACTCAAGAGTCATTCATGTGCAATTATTCAAATCATTTACACTCGCTTGGCATTCACACGGCCATTCAAACTAAACTCCTCAAGAAAATCATCTTAACCTCGTACGACTCGCCCAATAGAGTCCAATTTTCCTATCATAAGGTTAGGAATTTCCTTACCTTGAATTTGACAACCCAATTTCTCTTCTTGTAGCCCTTAGGTTTCGGCCAACCAAATGTCCACACCCGGACTTGTCGCGCAATCTAGAAATTCAACCAATTCCGTCAATTTCCGCACTAATTCCTCAATCCATCAATCCCAATCACCCATAACACAACCCTCAACATCTCATCACATCATAATCATCAATTTGAGACTTAAAATTCAACCATCATTAGCCCCACAGATTCGATTTGCATAGAATCGAACCGGGCTTTGTTCGGTTCTGTGTGAACCGAATGGATCCAGCCATATATTAACTCCAAATCCATCATTTAAATGCTATACCACGTCTTAACGTGTCTATCTTAGGGTTTAGAGGTCTCACCGAAGATTTGAGGCCGATTGGTCACCGGAAACCCATCCTAAGTTGCTGGATCTCCTTGGGTCAGTACCGGTAGTTTTCTAGGCAAGGTTCACAAGAAAGGCGACTCACCGAAATGTTGGATTTGAGCTCAAAAATCCAACATTTCGGCCATCAAACAGGTCAGAAACCGGACCTACCTCAGATTGAGTAAGTTTTCATTGACTCTCGGGAGAATCCTTGCTCCGGACTCCTCGGTGCTTCAAATGACCTGATTCCACTTCGAGTAGGTCGGCAAGACATAGATCTTTGTTGGTGTAACCGGCCAATAGTCAAAAAGTGGCCGGAGGTGGCTGTCGTGGGCATCGAACAGAGGCTCTAGAATTTGTCGCCGGTGCAGGATGAAGAAGGAAGAAGATGTAGGTGTTCTCGGTGGTTTCTTGGGGTGGTCTGCTGAAAATGCTTAGGGAGAGAGAGAGAAAGAGCTTTATCAAATTTTGGTTAAGAGAGTTGAATGGTAGTTGGCCAAAAGTTGGATTTGACTACCACCCTTGATCTTGTGACACTCGGCATGTTGTCTTCCCAAGAGGATCCAATGGCCACCATTTATTCTCATTTTCGACAGCTCTTGGGAGGGTTTATTTTTCATTTTTCCCTTCTTCAATTGCAAGGGCAAAATTCTAAGCTTGAGGGGCAAAACGATCATTTTACCCTCGACGTTCAGAACGTCGTTTTTCTCGTTCCGAAAATCTTTGATAGGGCGACAACCAATCCAAATAACGTTGAAATTCTTGATTTTCCATTTTCAATCTTTTAAGGCTCGTTTCTGATAGTTTTCTCTATCAGACGTGGTTCCAGCCTATCCCGAACCGACGGGCGGCTTTTGTAGATATTACGCGTATTGACCCCGTGATTCATATTACGTTTAGGGCTCGTCAATTCATGGCGGCTTTGGTTGTCATGTAATTGTGAGGGTCTATTACTAGTTCCCTCGACAATCCTTATGGTCAAAGCGTCATTTCCTATCCAAGTTCCCCAAGTCCACGTACCTCATCACGCGTTAGCCTTTCCCCTTTGGTCAGTCTACTCGAATTGATCAGGTTCGAGTGGAATACGAATGAAATAAATCTCTAGATATACACTTTTCATTACTAAGCCTGAAATCGACTGGAAATCAGAATGTCACAACTCTTCTCCCATTAAAGAAATTTCGTCTTCGAAATTTGCAATCTTCTACCCATCCAATCCTTTGGGGTATAGGCGCCTCGTCGCATCCTCACTCTTCCGGATAATTCTTTCCATGCTTTGATGATCTTATTCGTCATTTTCCAATTCAAAACTATCCTTCCTCTAGGACTTATCTCCTCCGGTCCTCAATCCAATGGGCTTCTCTCCATTTTCTTTTGGTATTCATATCACTTGCTAGCAGCTCTTCCTTGGGCGTTCACCTTAACTCTTTCATTGGTCCATAACCATTATTACCAAGCCCTCGCTAGTATGCACTCTTACTGTCCACACCATTCGGCGTATTACTCTTTTCGAGCTTCCTTTCATGCCAACAGAGATTTCAGGGCTTTATCAATTTGCCCTCCATTAATCGAATTGAGTTATGGCCCTCTCGACTCCTTAAACATTTACATGGCTACCTCCATAACAATCCATTCTCGACTCCATCCGGCAATTCCTTTGGATCAAAGTGATGTTTCAACTTTCAACCTTATCACCAATATATATATATATATATATATATATATATATATATACACACACATCTTGGGATGTCTTTGTGCCACCCTAAGGTCACTATAATTCCTCCTTTGAATTGTACTTTTGTCCATAGGTCTCAGAGTTCCATCCATTCCTATAATCCGTCTAGTATCGATGTTCAATCGTGGTAACACCTCAATTTCCTTATGGCCTTTAGGCTAGGTGTTCCCAGTAGCCATCACACTAGTCCATTAACGAACTTCCAATGTGGAAGTTGAATTTCTCATTTCTTGAGGGAAGATCTGTCTCTCCATTGCCCATTTCTCAATGCTCGACCTCTTATAGTTCACTTAATTCTCGAGGTCTTTTCCTCATTTAAGCCACACTCTCGTATCCGCACGCAATTCTATACATCCGCGTTGCCTCTTATTCGATTCCCCTCGGGAAACTGCTACCTTATATTCTTGTAGTAGGTGTAGCCTTGCAACGTTCCTTCACTTAAACAACATCTCCCAACATTATCACGAGGACACTCGCAGACCACTCTAATCATGCTCCAAGCATGCCAATTCGTGTAGCTTACTATCATGGCGTACATGCAATACCCATTTCAAATCGCCTTATTATGCCTCAAGTTTCATTCTGCGTCGTGTCATTACGACCCTCATATGCGTTCTAATTTCCAACTTGACTTGCCATAAACAACATAGTCATTAGCTCAACTCGAGTCCTTGAAAACTCCCTTCACGTGCATTCGCCCACTCGCGTCACTACTCGTTCTTAGCTCATTTCACTAATAAAACAGCTCTTATGGGGAGTCTTCCCACGATCCGTCTATTGCCACTCATCAATCCCAAGAAGCTTGCATTTTTTTGCAACTCACATCGACCCTTGTCGATTCATCACTTATTCCAATCCTCATAGGATTTTATCGTTTGTTCCGATGCATGAATCGTACTTCATCAGGTTCACAACTTGCGCTCTTCACATTTAGTATGCAATAGACATTTTCTTAGAGTCCATACGATACTCTCAAGAACTGTTCATGTTTCTCACGGCTCCTTACATGAGTTCAACCATCGCCTCTTAAGACGCTAACGATCAATTCAACCATTCCTTGGGCACTTAGTTCGATGATTTTCAACTTCCTTCCGCCAGGTGTCAAATCTTTCCAACTATCCCTCACACCTTTCACTTGAGAGCTCAGACTTTGGCTCTTTATCGTCACAGATCTCCTCTAGGCCCACACGACATTTCGTTCACCTTGTCACTCTTCTCCTCGAGAATCATTAATGTTAGCCTCTAAGTTCCATACTCACTAAGGCGATCTTGTCCAATTCTGTTTGTTCTACTGAACGTCGACATCATCCTAGAATTCAACATTGTCGTCAAGACAGCCTCTCAGATTTCACTTCTAGAAATCATTCAAGTCCTGCGTCTTCTTTCCCGGTACAGACGCTCAATCATCATACTAAGACAATTTAGAGCCTCTCTTCCTTTTAAAAAAGGGTCTCTTACCCTAAAGAAGAAACTACACACTTCTGTGGCATCCTCTCATTTCAAGTTCACCTTGTCCTTTCTATTTTATAGGACGTTAACTTTGGAGTCTGCGCTGACGGTGATACCTTTACTCCAGGATTCAAATGCCACCAGGCTTTCGCATTCTCTTTCCCATAACTCAATCACCTCCAGTGACAATATCTGTTCGTCCTTAGTCTTCACCGTTCACTTGTCGAATGTTCAATTCGATTACCTCAACTCACTTGCAAGCATTCTCTAGGTGCTCTTTTTGTTTACTCAACCATTCATTAGAATTACAAACAATCAAGACTATTAAGTCTATTCACTTTTCTTTTCGTCAGTGACCAATCCATGGCCCAATCGCCCTTTAGGAACAATGCCCTATTCTTTAGGGAATAACAACTCATTATTTCATTTCTCATGGTCCCAATTCAATCAACCGATCACCGGAAATCATTAACTTCAGGCAATCTAGCGTGCCGATTCTTCCTCGACCTCATTCAGAGCAGAAAAGACGGGCTACTCATTTTCCACCATGTGTATTACACCCAAGTAATTAACCATTTCCCGAGGCACGTTTTATACTCATAATAAACACCTCTTTGCTCGTAAACCATGAGCATGAGTTCTCTTATTCATAGGTATTTCAATCATTCTCCTCTTTCACTAGGTCCTGTCACCATTCCTCGAAATCAAGAACAACAATAAGCCATATGGTTCTCAAGTTTCAATCCACTCAGGAACTTACTCGCCTCATTCAAGGATCTTCGACCACTTTTACCATATGCTTATGCGACTTTAGGAACTCTGTCTCACACCGGTCGATCATCTTATGATCTTGCAAAAGTATTAGGATCTAAACAACCCTTGCTCTCATGCAACCCCATGACGATACTTCCCATCAAACGACTCAACAGAAGTTGGCTAGGCAGATTTCATGTCTCCGAGGAAATCCTTCCTCTAGTGACCTTTCATCAATCCTTAATGACCTCTTAGGGCTAGTACTGCCAGGGTCACTTTCCTTCTTCAGTGTGCCCAAAACCTTTAAGGTTTTCTCATTAAGGTCCTCAATCTAGAGGGAGACAATTTCGAATCTCATCCTTCTACCTGACTCAATCAATTTCAGCCTTATACATAATCTTACAAGCTTTTCCAAGCTCTTGTGGTCCTATCCACACATCCAATTTCGAAAAGACTTACTCATAGTCACCTTCTTCGTGACTTCCATCACTTTAACTCGTCAGTATTAGCGTTTATCACCACAGTGACTTAGAGAATCCTGGCAGCTCCTCCTCGAGTTTGCTTAATCAACAAATTTCCTCATTTCCATTTAAGGCTCTCATGACCCATTCAGCCTTTGGGTCCCATGTGGTTCACAAAGTCGAGCCAGTTGTTCTGCTGGTTTTCACGTTCTAGTTACTCTTCTTTACTCAATCCTCATGATCCATCCTAGTTCCTGGATCTTTTCGTTTCTCACATACACCAGTCAAGTGCTACTCTAGCGACCATACCTTGGTCCTTCAATCTTATCAGATTCTCATGACACTTGAACTACTATGATTCCCTCTAAGAATCCAAGACTCAAGTCATCTACTCAAATCCATTAATCTCAGGCTGTTCATCTCAATATCTTTTCCATCAATCAACCCTCTAATGGTTCTTAAGCAATTCCCAATTAATTGCCAATTATTCAAGGGCCCCAAATCATCCTTGATCAGCAATCCTTCCTCAAGCCAGCCTCAACGAGGCAACTTCTCAACTAGCGGCCATTACTAGGCCAGCCTCAACTAGGCAAACTACCAATCAAGCACTCAAGACAGCAACTCATTGAGTCAAAAGCTCATATTCTAGGCCTAAAGGCATCCGCCTCTCTAACATAGTCACAACAGACTATCTCATCTCAACAGGCCTCGGTTCCAAGGGTATAAACCCATACGTCGTCTAACTTCTTAGTTATGTCTTGGTCAAGCCAAACACATGAGGCTAATCGTCAAACATGCCTAACAGGCTCATCACAACCATCACTTTTCTTTTTCCAAGGGCATCCACTGTCAAGCATGAAGCTTTTAAACATGCCACTCATAGGCACCATTACACCGGTCATGCCACTTTCAATCATTCTCGATGAGAATCAATCCCGTGTCATACATCCCTTATCTACAATTGGACTCAACCTGATACCTAGGCTTCCCCTTTCAAGTTATGACTTGGGTCATTCTTGCCTCTGCCATCTTAGAAGCCTGCCAGGAGCCGCTACTTGTCCGGACCTCTTTGTCCCGGCGATCACTCCCCGTCCTCATCAGACCTGGCCGTTGCAGGTTGTCCCAAGTCATACATATACGGAGAAAGCCACGTTCCATATGTCCCATACCATGTTTCATTACAATTTATAGGTATCCCATCAACTTGTCTCACACCAAGCGACAGTTTATTAAGTCCAACAGCGATAAGTTATTGCATGCACCCTCATCAACTTGCCTTCCATAACCATAAACTCAAGCACAACATACCCGTCCCCATCACTTGTCAAATCAGAACCACCTTCAGATCAATTCATATCCATTCCAGAGTTCTAATTCCACCTATGACTGTCATATCTCACAGATCAATTACCTATATTCCGTTCTATATCTCAAGTCCAATCAACATTCAAATTAACTCCTTACGCAGCCGATCACAATTGATCTTCGATTCAGGTACTCCTCGTATTCATTTCAACTCATATCACCCAAAGCTGTCAATAGTAATTGATAGCTAACCCACCAAAGTATCATACAATTCAAGCTTGAATCCACTAATGTCAGTCGTCTCTTTATAGTTCGTATCTCTCAAGTTGGGTCATTGACAATTCAGGATTGCAATCATACACCTCAGTCGACCTTTCATTCATAAGCAATTCCCCCATTATCCTCAAGCGTCGTTACTACTTCAAGGTCCATGCTCATGACTCTCCAGTCCCGGCTTGCTTCCACTTAAACTTCAATCACCACATAACTCAAGATCAGCCATTAAGGTCAACTCTAGGACCATTCAAGTGTATACGAGTTCAAGCCTACTGTCCTCGAGACTCAACAATCTAGGTCTAGTTCTATAGACCTCAATATCCAATTATCCCTAAGTCATCGCTCCTTATCACTCCAAGTCTTAATCACATTGAATCGAGCCGACCTTGCTCCGATACCACTTCGAGCGGGGATGTTAAGCCCCGAACTCGGCGAGTACGCGAACATCCCTGTCCATGCCGTTCATTCATAAATGCTCCAGGATCAAATGGCCAATTTCCATCGCGCTATAAGAAACATACTCGCGGAAGCATTGCCAACTCCAATCATACAAATACAACAACATACGATGACTTAGGACACGAGGGTACATCAAAATCTCCTTAGTTCATTCTCGAGGATTTAATTCTATAATCTACCAATCATAAGTACATTTCCAACTTCAAAGAAAGGCGAATCCAACCTAGATACAATTGGTCATCTATCTCTTCAAATGCCGATCTTTGGTAAGTGCGTGCCTCCTTCGCTTGGAACTTGAAAAAATTAAGCCTCCATTGGGGTGAGATATAAATCTCAGTAAGGTGGGTCCTAACCCTAGGTTAGACCGACCGTCCACTCAGGCAGTTATCTATTAAAAAAAAATCAAACTCATACTCATACTGGTGCATCAAACACAATCAGATAAAACAACAACATTTAGATGACAACCATACCACGAAGGCTTCACGTCCCACTTAGATATTCAAGCCTACTTTGCCTGTCACTTCACCACATTCACTATTTTTCGCCTGCCTTAATCTCTTGGCCATGAGTAGATCGCATCAGGCTCGGTCTGCGTAAACGCATCAGACCATCATCGGTAACCCGCGTAAATGCATCACGTTCTGCTGAATCTTCAGGCAAAGCTCATTAACTCATACTCCATCTCGCGATTAAGATCGCATCAGGACCGTGGCCACTTAACCGAGCGAATTCGTCGCATCAGGGCGTCACACAACATCATCTCCACCCTGCGAACTCGTCGCATCAGGGTATACGTCTCCTGCCCTGCGTCTTATACGCCTTAGGGCCTCTCCATCCCGCGAATACTTCGCATCAGGACCGTGGCTGTCTCAACCCCGCGATCACATCGCATCAGGGCGCCACATCACATCACTTCACCTCGCGAACTCGTCGCATCGGGGTTTACTTCTCCTGCCCCGCGTCTCTTACTCCTTAGGGTCTCTCCGTTCTGCGATTAAATCGCATCAGGACTGTGGCTATCTCAACCCCGCGATCATATCGTATCAGGGCGCCACTCAACAATAATTCTACCCCTCGATCTCGTCACATCAGGGCATCAACTCCCGCCCCGCGTCTCATACGCCTCAGGACCTCCTTGTTTCGTGATTAAATTGCATCAGGACCGTAACCAACTCAGCCCTGTGAACTCATTGCATCAAGGCGCCACATAACATCGCTTCCACCCTGCGATCTTGTCACATCAGGGTATATTTCTCCTGCCCCGCGTCTCATACGCCCAGGGCCTTTCCATGTCATACTCACACCAGGTTATCTCAACTTTATTCGCATACGACCATAAGTGCAATTCGTGCACATATCAGGGACTCATGCCATGCAAGGCGATACAATACACATACAAATGAGGTTAATACTCAAGAGTCATTCATGTGCAATTATTCAAATCATTTACACTCGCTTGGCAGTCACACGGCCATTCAAACTAAACTCCTCAAGAAAATCATCTTACCCTCGTCCGACTCGCCCGATAGAGTCCAATCTTCCTAGCATAAGGTTAGAAATTTCCTTACCTTGAATTTGGCAACCCAATTTCTCTTCTTTTAGCCTTAGGTTTCGGCCAACCAAATGTCCACACCTATACTTGTCGCGCAACCTAGAATTTCAATCAATTCTGTCAATTTCCGCACTCAATTCCTCAATCCATCGATCTCAATCACCCATAACACAACCCTCAACATCTCATCACATCATAATCATCAATTTGAGACTTAAAATTCAACCATCATCGGCCCCACAGATTCGATTTGCACAGAACCGAACCGGCTATGTTCGGTTCTGTGTGAACCGAATGGATCCAGCCATATATCAACTCTAAATCCACCATTTAAACGATATACCACCTCTTAACATGTCTATCTTAGGGTTTAAAGGTCTCATTGAAAATTTGAGGCCGATTGGTCGCCGGAAACCCATCCTAAGTTGCCGGATCTCCTTGGGTTAGCACCGGTAGTTTTCTGGGGAAGATTCACAAGGCCGGTTCGTAGTCAAAATTTAATCAAATCAAGCCCCAATTTTACCACAGAACCATCTACATGTCTACTAAGTCTCCACAAAATTTGAGCTCGAAACTCCAACATTCCAACCATCATACAGGTCAGAAATCGGACCTACCTCAGATTGAGTCAGTTTCCGTCGACTCTCGGGAGAATCCTTGCTCCGGACTCCTCGATTCTCCAACTGATCTGATTCCACTTCGAGGAGGTCGGAAAGATATAGATCTTTGTTGGTGTGGCTGGCTGGTAGTCAAAAAGTGGCCGGAGATGGCTGTCGTAGGCACCGAACAGAGGCTTCAGAATCTGTGCCCGGTGCAGGATGAAGAAGGAAGAAGATGAAGGTGTTCTCGGTGGTTTCTTGGGGTGGTCTATCGAAAATGCTGAGGGAGAGAGAGAGAAAGGGCTTTACCAAATTTTGGTCAAGAGAGTTAAATGGTAGTTGGCCAAAAGTTGGATTTGACTACCACCCTTAATCTTGTGACATTTGGCATGTTGTCTTCCTAAGAGGATCCAATGGCCACCATTTATTCTCATTTTTGGCAGCTCTTGGGAGGGTTTATTGTCCATTTTTCCCTTCTTCATTTGCAAGGGCAAAGTTCTAAGCTTGAAGGGCAAAACGGTCATTTTACCCCCGATGTTCAGAACGTCGTTTTTCTCGTTTCGAAAAGGGCGATGACCAATTCGAATAACATTGAAATTCTTGATTTTTCATTTTCAATCTTTCAAGGCTCATTTTTGATAGTTTTCTCTATCAGACGTGGTTCCAGCCTATCCCGAACCGACGGACGGCTTTTGCTGACATTACGCGTATCGACCCTGTGATTCATATCACGTTTAGGGCTCGTCAATTCATGGTGGCTTTGGTTGTCATGTAATTGTGAGGGTCTATCACTAGTTCCCTCGACAATCCTTATGGCCAAAGCGCCATTTCCTATCCGAGTTATCCAGGTCCACGTACCTCGTCTCACGTTAGCCTTTCCCCTTTGGTCAGTCTACTCGAATTGATCAGGTTCGAGTGAAATACGACTAAAATACATCTCTAAATACACACTTCTCATTACTGAGCCTGAAATCGACTGGAAATCAAAATGTCACATGGGACCTCCTCAATTGGTCACATGAGGCGGTAAAATGATTCTTGCAACCTCCTTAACGGGTCAACATGAGTCGGTAAGATGTCTCTTGCGACCTCCTCAACGGGTCAGCATGAGTCGGTAAAATAATCTCCCGCAACCTTCTCAAGTAAGTCTCACCACATCAAGACGAGTGTTATCTCTTGGGACCTTCTTAATGAGTCACATGAGGTGGTAAAATAATCTCTCGTGACCTTCTCAAGCAGGTATCACCGTATTAAGACGAGAGATAATGTATTATCTGAATTGGATCAGTATGAATACAAAATGGTATAATGTCTGAACAATTATTAGTGCGACCACAAAGGGGGTATGGCTAAAGTCGACTTTAAAAGGGTTCAGAAAACTTACCTGAATTTTCTGAGTGACGAATGAATGATGGGTAGACTAACTGCATCATACCTATCCAATCTTTCGAAAAATGATGACATGCATAAGCTCAATGCGACATCATAAAAAAGTTTATGAGTTTTTGCTTGCATTATAAAGCTCCACTGGTGAATTTGTCAATAAGAAAGTCTATATGATATTTCTGACAAAATTAATTAAATTGAATGAGGAATTTCAATCAGAAAGAAAAGACTTTTCACTCTTTCTCACGAAAAAGGCTTTTAAGACCCAACCATTAATGCGGGTAAGAGAAACACTCAAAGCTGTCATCATTAAGCCTAACAAGGGTCTGGGTATTCTCGCAATTAGTATGACCATGTCAATCAATGAGGTCTTTCACAAGGACTGTAATTCAGGCTTGGTCAAAGGCTATTCAAAAAAGGAAGACTCATGCGAGTCATTTAAGCCACGAAATGAAATTTTCATCAGCTACATTGGGCTTACAAGTTAGTAATCTTGCGAAATGAGATAAAATGATCTTGCTTGCACTTCTTCGAGCGACATTTATAAGCATTTGAAAACCTGCATTAACCCAAGTGCCCTAATCTGAAGAGACTTTCGGAGAGGGATGTAATGTAGGTTCAGGGTAGGCTTGGAAAAGAAAGGCTTATTTTCAACAATGGGTTGTATGAGAGAGTCGGTGATCATCCGTCTCTGTCACTCTATGCTTTAGAAATGATCTTTCTTTGAGGAACCCACTCAGGTAAGATCCTTCCTTCCTTCTGGAGTTTCTTCGAGAGAGCTTTTTATTTTCTCCCCTTCTCTCTCTTTTTTTTTTAATGGGAGTGGACGATTTTGTCCCCTTTCTTTTGCATGGTAAGCTTTGCCATCTTTTCTTTTTCTCTTTTTGCACAATGACCATTTCCTCACTTTTTTTTAGGAAGGAAGTGTCTTATCTAAATTGTTTGCTTATTGCGTAAGCCGATCTTTCAAGTTTCGACCTGGCCCAAGACATTTTGCTCTTTTTTTTCAGATAGTTTGCTTACTAGGATTGTGATACAGGACATGTATGGAAATAGCTTGCCTTTCGTCGTCTTGACATTCCTCATTTAAAATGATCAATTCAAAAAGATCATAGAGATTTCCTAAGTGAAATCATCTCACAGTGGAAATTTATAATGCACACACAACAGCATGATGAGGTGAAATGAGCATCGGATGAGTATTATAACTTGATCAAAAGATGTCAAGGCAATTCAAGTATAATACTTCTTTATAGCATTAGAATTGACAGGACTGGTGAAAACACGTCCATCCATCTCTGTAAGGCTTAAAGCACCTCACGGGAGTACCTTCTTCACGACGTATGGGAGCCATATTTCGGAACAAACTTCCCCTTTAGAAGTGGAACAATAGGTAATAATTTTCGCAGAATAAGGTCTCCTACCTGAAAATGTCGAGGCCTAACTTTCTTGTTAAAGGATTTAGCAACCCTTTGTTGGTAGCATTGGCCATGGCATAAGGCTTTAAGCCGTTTTTCATCGATCAGGTTCAACTCGTCCATCCTTTGCTGGATTCAATCGACTTCAGTTAGCTTGACCTGAGATAATATACACAGAGAAGGGATTTCTACCTCAACCGATAACACTGCTTCCATTCTATCATGCCCCGCTCACCTTATGAGTGCGCTCATCTGCTCATGCCGTAAATTCAATCCTAGGATACCCTTCTTTTATGGCGATAAATAAATGAGACTCGCATGCGGAAGTGTAAAAGAAAATAAACACATAACTCCATGCAAGGTAATTCAAACAAAACAATGAATGAGACACGGGACAAAGAAAATGGTGATTTACATAACAAGAGGTCGAGTTTATACCAATGAGACCGGGTACTAGCTAATACCACTAGCTAAGGTCGAGGAAGACAAAAGGACGAACAAAAGATAACCATTAAGTCCCACCAAAAAGATCGTCACCACCAAAAGACAACTCCAACGATCGTGTGATCTCGAGCCCACTAAGTGGTACTAGTATCTTCGGCTCGACTCATGTCTTCTGCGGGATCATAATTCGAGAAACTTTCGGATCGCACTTCTATGGTGTCCTCTTTCATCTTATCCTTCGAGTCAAAAATCTCGATCACATCGATACTCTCCTTTCTAATCGGGGTCTCCTCTGGAACGTTCCTTGAGCCTACCACAAAACCATCTACCTCGATCTCATCTTGAGAAGGATGGCACCACGATGGAACTACACGTCTTGGAACCTCGTGTGCCTTTAATGGACCAGTGGAAACTTCTCCAGCTCTCCTGAACCAAGTCTCAAAACGATGTGGCTTCCAATCTTCCTCCCCCTCATCAACCCATACTACCGTACTCTTCCTAATATAAACTGTACCTCATCTATCTGGAAACTCCTCAAAATAAGCTGTCATCTCTTAGGGATCTCCTAGGTGCGTAGACAACATATTCAAGGTTTGGGATTTGAAAAATAAAAGGATCCCACGACGAGGTGAGACTTACGTCTTAGCAAGCTACCCTAATTCTAAATTAGACCATCAGTCCCACCAGACGAACAACATAACAACAACAAACAACCAGTGGCATAAAGCCATATATCGTTTATACGAAAGCATCACATCGTACAACTTGCAAAGAAAATGACATCTAAGACCAGATATAAAAAAAAGTAACCTAAGCTTTCGTACTAGCCAAGAACCATAGCAACACCATAGGAATTGATAATAAATTCAATTCTCAATCCACGACTCAATAGACAATCATGACAAATAAACCCGTGTTAAGACGCGTCAGGTTTAACAGCTTGTTTCCAAATTCATGCCAACATAAATCAATTCTTATCCCGCGTTAAGACGCCTCAGGATATTATTCAAACCACAACCCCGCGTTAAGACGCCTCAGGGCGTACTCACGATAAAATCCTGCGTTAAGACGCCTCAGGATACCATAGGCCTCAACAAATATCTCAAATCAAGAGATGTCTCAATAATCATTTAATCACATTCTCATCATGAGACTTTCATAAAGTCGATCACAAACCAAATGCTTGTCAAAATGATCGTATTTTATCACAAAAAGTAACTCGAGAGTCGAGTAACCTATAGCCACACAATCAAGTAAAACATACCAACAAGCATATCACCAAATCAATCAAAGGAACTACTATTTTAGTGGCAAGCGAGTACTCATGACTCATTCCTCGACAATTCCGTTCAATTTCTACTCAACCAAGCATAATAAAATCGTCAACCCATCGATCCTGCAATAAAACTATCCAATTGTGTCCAAATGTTCTAATATAGGTTTATGGATACCTTCGTTTCAATTAGCAAATTTTCGCCAAAATTCCTTGTCAAACTCAGCTTCCAAACAAGATCGCCGCTGTCCAAAACAGGGCAGCAATATACTTCAGCAACAATTCATCGTTTCAGTCAATTTCTCTTTTCTAACTTCAACTCCACCCATCGTACACCTTAATAACACCCTAATTCACATTCTAGTATGCCTTAACACCACATTTAGAGCATGATAATGCCGAGAACAGCCCCAACAGAACCGGTGTGCTCAGAATTGAAACAGAGCAAAAATCGGTTCTGCTCCTTCTTGTTCTAACAGTCCACACATCACCCTTAACTCTAATTTTTTTCATCAATTCACTTGAAGCAACCTTAATCAAGATGTTATAGAGCCCTATGGAAATTTTGAAGTCAATTAGCACTCCTAAGGCCTCCAAACAGACCGACTCTTCTTAGTTCACCAGCGGTCAGAATCTATCTGGAAAATCAACTCCAATCAAACCATCAAAACTCATTGAAAACTCAACTAAATCAGTAACCCTAACTCAGTGACTTCAAGTATAACATGTTATGTAACTTTCAAAAAAAAAAAAATTGGTACCATTCGAAGTCTCTAAGAAGGTGAACCATAGCCCTATCTCAATTAGCTTAGAATCTGTCTAGTTTTCTTCCAAAAATTTTCATAAATTAACCAGACCTCCAAAAATCACGAAACCAATTGGAGCTTGTCAAGGATAGGTTAAAATAACCTGTGGTGGTCGGAGGTCGGCCAAAAGGTTACCGGAGGAGGCGCTTGTACGGGCCGAATCGGGCGACAGAAGCTGGTCGGATAAGAGCAGTTTCTGCTCTTGAGAAGAAAACACAAAATGAAGGGGAAGAAGAGGAAGATGGCTCACGAAAATTTTTGAGGGAGCAGATGATATACTTCTAATCACTTTTGATTAAACTTCTATAAGGTTTAGAGTGAGTGGAAAATTAATGACCATCACCCATGTATTAACACTTGTCTTCAAGTCAATAATATCAAGGCTCAAATTACTTTCTTGCCCCCTTAATTTTGACAGCCTCCTTGGGGAAGAAGGAAATGTCAAATGACTAATATGCCCTTCTCAAATCAATTAGGCAAATTAAACTCTCCAAGGGCAAAATGGTCTTTTCACACCTTTCGTTCGAAATTTCATTTTCCTGATATTTTTCACTCTCGATAAGGTGGTGTCCAATCCATATCAAATGTTAGAATCCCTCATTTCCATTTTCAAATTTCGAGATCCTATCTCATGATCGATTTTCCGTCGATCAAAATTCCAGTTTGTCTCGAATTAACAAGTGGCTCTTGTGGACGTTACGCGTATCGACTTTGTGATTCTCATCACGCGTATCATACTTTGTGATTCTCAATCAAACTACGGCAATTTTGATTGTCATGTAATCGCGAGGGTCTATCGCTGGCCTTGACGACAACGATCGTCACCATTCGATTTATGAAAATTTTACAAATTATACTTTGGTTAAGCGATATCACTCGCGTTCCAACCGTACAACACTAGCAATGGTTTCCTTAATCATTTTTAGGTCGGCCTCGGCTCTAAATGTTCCCTCAACGATCCTTGTGGTCAAAGTGTCGTTTTCTAATCGAGTTTCTCAGGTCCACTTACCTCATCATGTGTTAGCTTTTCCCCTTTGGTTAATTAATCGAGATTGATCAGATCCGAGCGAGACATAACTGAAATACCTCGATAGATATCTTACATTCAAATGTCTCGAAATGATAGGAAATTCAGAATGTCACAATTCTTCCCCCTTACAAAAATTTCGTCCTCGAAATTTATTACAATCTAGTTACTCAAACAAATAAGGGTACTAATGCCTCATCGCTTCTTCGTTCTTCTACGTAGCGCCTTCAGTTCCATGATACTTCCATATTACTTTGCCCAACGGAATGGTCTTAGTCCTCAAAACTTGTTCCTTTCGTTCTTCGATCATGATTGGCTTTTTCACGTACAACACTTTATCATCCACTTCTATAGTTTCATGATCCAAAATGTGTCGGGTCTGGTTCGTACTTCCTCAACATAGATACATGAAACACATTATGTACCTGAGACAAACTCGGCGGTAAGGCAAGCCTATAAGCCTATGTTCTAATCCGTTATAGAATTTCAAATGGGCCTATATATCTCGGACTCAACTTTTCTTTCTTTCCGAATTGAGATATGCCCCGCATTGGAGATATCTTGAGAAAACCATGATCCCCAACTTGAAACTCTAATGGCTTGCGTCGCTTATCGGCATAACTTTTCTGGCGACTTTGTGCAGTTTCGATCTTTCTCTAATTATCTTTACTGCCTCAACTGACTGTTCCACCAACTCTGGGCCTGTGATACTTCTTTCTCCCACTTCGTCCCAGCACAAAGGAGTTCTACAAGCTCTGCCATAAAGTGCTTCAAAAGGAGCCATTCCAATACTTTGTTGATAGCTGTTATTATACGAAAACTCCATTAGATGCAAGTGATCGTCCTATCCACCTTTAAAATCTATCACACACGCTCGTAGCATTTCTTTGAGCGTCTAAATTGTTCTCTCCGACTCCCCATCTATTTGTGGGTGATACATCGTACTAAATTGCAATCTAGTTCCTAAGGTATCTTGCAAACTCTTCTAGAAATTCACTGTAAATTTAGGATCTCGGTCCGACATAATTGTTATAGGTACTCCATGAATTCGTACAATTTGGTGCATGTACAATTCGACGTATTTATCCATTGCAAAGTCCTTTCTCACAGGAATAAAGTGTGCAGACTTGGTTAATTTGTCCACAACTACCCAAATCGAATCATGTCCTCTCTGACTCCGCAGCAAATCCATAACAAAATCCAAAGTTACATGTTCTCATTTTCACTCAGGAATTTCCAAGGGTTGTAACAATCCTCCAGGCTTACAGTGCTGAGCTTTTACTTGCTGGCACGTCAAACACTTAGCCACGAACTTTGCCACATCCACTTTCATTCCGTTCCACCAATAATGTTGGCATAAATTTCGATACATTTTCGTACTACCCGAGTGGATGTTGTAATTACTTCGATGAGCCTCGAACAAAATTCTCTCTTTAAGTGCTTCATCATAAGGCACACAAAGACGTCCACGAAATCTTAAAATTTCACCCTCAAATACACGAAATTCGGCTTTCCTCTTTGTCGTGTCCATACTCAGAATTTTTTGAATCTTTGGATCTGTAGACTATAAGACTTTTATCCTTTCTTATATCTCTAGTTCAATTCTCAAGGTCGCTATCAAACTCGACAGCTGGCTCACTTCCAGCTTAAACTTAGAATCTCTCAATTCTTTAAGCACTGACCATCCTCTAACCATTAGGTGTGCAATACTTGATTTTCGACTAAGTGCATCAGCAACTCTATTCGCCTTCCCAAGATGGTACAAAATATCGCAATCGTAATCTTTAAGTAATTCCATCCATCAACGTTGTCTCATGTTCAATTCCCTATGGGAAAATAAATACTTTAAACTCTGATGGTCCGTATAAATTTGGAACATTTCGCCACATAAATAATGCCTCCAAATTTTCAAGGCAAAAACAATCGTAGCCAGTTCCAAGTCATGTGTCGGATAATTCATTTCGTGAGGTCTTAATTGCCGCGAAACATACGTTCCTACCCTTCCTTTTTACATAAGTACACATCCCAATCCTTTTAATGAAGCATCACTGTAAATCTCAAAGCCTCCGGGTCCAGAAGGGATAGTAAGTACAGGTGCTGTTGTCAAACGCTACTTGAGCTCTCGAAAACTCCTTTCGCATTTATCCGTCCAATCAAACTTCGTATGCTTTTTAGTCAACTGCGTCAATGGCATAGCTATAGATGAGAACTTTTCTACGAAGCGTCTATAATTACCAGCCAATCCTAGAAAACTCGGAACTTCAGTAATTATAGTAGGTCTAGGCCAATTTATCACCGCCTCAATCTTGGTAGGGTCTACGGAGATTCATTCTCCAGATGTCACATGGCTCAAAAATGCCATTTTACTCAACCAAAATTCGCACTTACTAAATTTGGCATAAAGTAAGTGTTCCCTCAGAGTTTGCGGGACAGTTCTCAAGTGTTTTTCGTGCTCTTCCTTACTCCTCGAGTAAATCAAAGTGTCATCAATAAAGACAATGAAAAAAAGATCAAGGTATTCCTTAAACACCCAATGCATCATGTCCATAAATGTTGTTGGAGCATTAGTCAACCCAAAATGCATCACTGTAAATTCATAGTGGCCATATCTTGTCTTAAAAGCCGTCTTTGGAATATCATCTTTCTTAATTCTCAACTGATGGTACCCCGTTCTCAAGTCTTTCTTAGAGAATACCGAAGCTCCCTGCAACTGGTCAAATAAATCATTAATCCTTGGCAGTGAATATTTAATTTTAATGGTCACCTGATTCAATTGCCTATATTCAATACACAAGCGCAAGGACCCATCCTTTTTCCTCACAAATAACACCGGTGTTCCTCACGGCGACGCACTCGGCCTAATGAATCATTTATCCAATAACTCTTGCATCTGCACCTTCAGCTCCTTCAACTCCGATAACGCCATTCTATAAGGTGCTTTCGAAATTGGCTCCGTCCCACGAGCTAATTCAATTATAAACTCAATTTCTCGTTCGGGCAGTAATCTAGGCAATTCTTGGGGAAAGACGTCCGAAAATTCACATACCCCCGCTATATTTTCCAATTTCGGCTCTCTAACCCTCGTATCAACTACCGCAACCAAATAAGCTTGGCATCCCTCATCTAATAATTTTGTCGCTTCTAGTGATGAAACCAAAGGAATAGAAATTCCCCCTACTCCCTTTAAACTCAAAGCTAGGGCGACCATCCGGAGAAAAACAAACTATTCTATCACTACAATCCACCATAGCCCATTGTTTACTCAGCCAATCCATCCCAACGATTACATCAAAGTCAAACATAGGTAACACAGCCAAATCTATCTTTTCCTCTCTACCACCAAAGGCTATCTTTCAATCCATACAGCCTAATGAAACTATCACATTATCCTTTAGTAGAGTGGTAACATGCAATCTCATATTCAATGGTTTCAAATCCAAATCAATCAAATCGGCAAATTGAGCAGATAAGAAAGAATGTGATGCTCCAGGATCAAATAAGGCATAAGCAGCTTGATCATTCAGATAAATCATACCTGTAACCACATTAGGCGTGTTCTTTGCTTCGTCTCGTGCCACTGCATGCACTCGCCCTTGAGCCGATGGTTGATTCAATTCGTTCTGTGGAGTAGCAGCCGGTGGTCCTATCTACGGTCGTGGTCCTCGAGGTCTAGGTCTTGGAACTTGATTGGGATAGTTTCTCATCATATGACCCAACTAGCCGCACTTAAAGCATGCTCCCGTTCTAGTCGGGCAAGGTATACTCCCATGCTTCCTCCCACAAAGACGATAGTTCAAGTTGGACTGGTGTGGCGGCTTCCCAATATTCTTTCTTGCGGGTGGGATAAAACATCTGTTATTGCTCATTGGTCTCTTACCAAACTGACGATTATCTTGAAATGAACTGAACCGCGACCCAGATGCGACAATTCTCTCTCTCAGGCCTCTCTCAATCATCTATCCCTGTTCATATACTTCCTTGTACGTTCTTAAATTCAAAGCTATCATTTGACTGTAAAATTCGGGTCGTAACCCGTCTCGAAACCTCCGCGCCTTTTCTATTATGTCTTCAACATATCGTGGCGTGTATCTCGACAATCTAGCGAATTCAGCCTCACACTAATCCACGGTCGTGTGATTCTGACATAAATTCTGAAATTTCACTAGTTTTCTTTCTCGCGTAGTCTCCGAGAAATACTTGTCGTTGAAGACAGCAGTAAAAGTAGCTCAATTCAAGGCAGTACCCTTAGGAATATCCCATCCTTCGTAGCATTCCACCAGTCATTTGCGGTACCTTCCAGTTGGTAAATCGCCAAAAGTACTTTTTCCTCATTAATACATCTTAGAACCCCTAAAGATTTTCTCGAGCTTTTCTATCCATCTAGGTGCCAACTCTGGATCACCCGTACCATTAAACTGGAGGGGCTTTAACTTCACAAACTATTCAACTAGCTATCCCATTTGCCTAGTCATAAGCTCATTACCTGATGCATTATCTACCTCTACACCTTGACCACTAACCTCATTAACTCGAGTATTACCAACTTCAACGCCCTGGCCAATGTTGGCGTTAACTCCACTACTCACATTATTACCAGTCGTCGCGTTTACAGCAGCCAAGGAAGCTCCCACAGCCTAAGTAATGGCGGCGTCTCTGTCTTGAGCTTGTCAACCTATTAAGTCTCCAATTCGTTCCAGAGCTCTCAAGACTTCACCCATTCCAGGATTCTCCACTACAGGTGGCCTTGAACTAGAAGTTCCGCCTCTAGGTCTCCCACGCCTGCCAGGTTGGTTGCTCATTCTTATACTATCTGTACTACTTTAATTCCACTACTGAATTAACAACTTAGTTCATCTATAGAATTCCATTGGTTTTATGCTACACAACAAGCAGCACTCACACTAAAGCAACCATTCATCCAGTCATTCTCAAGAGCACCACAATTAGTAATGTACAATCATGCTTCAGTTGCAAACACAATACTCAATATTTCATTAAGCAAGCATCCACAATCAATACACACGCTAAGTACGAAGCTTGGTCACTATCTGGTCATCATAACTATACCACTTTCACGATGTCAATCACATGCGCCACTTCATATGTCATGCCTTTCTTACTTAACTCTAACGAATCCCCTTACGGTCTCACTATCCAATTATCCCGAACCCCATTCCTCCTTATAACTCCAATCCTCAATCTACTTAGATCGAGCTAACCTTGCTCTGATACCACTTTCAATTAGGATCTCACGCCCCACTCACCTTATGAGTGCGCTCATCCACTCATGCCGTAAATTCAGTCCCAAGATACCATTCTTTTACGGCGATAAATAAATGAGACTCGCATGCGGAAGTGTAAAAGAAAATAAACACATAACTCCATGCAAGGTAATTTAAACAAAATAAAGAATGAGACACGAGACAAAGAAAATGGTGATTTACATAACAAGAGGTCGAGTTTATACAAACAAGACTAGGTACTAGCTAATACCACTAGCTAAGGTCGAGGAAGACAAAAGGGTGAACAAAAGACAACCATTAAGCCCCACCAAAAAGATCGTCACCACCAAAAGACAACTCCAACGGTCGTGTGATCTCGAGCCCACTTAGTGGTACTAGTATCTTCGGCTCGACTCATGTCCTCTGCGGAATTGTAATCTGAGAAAGTTTCAAATTGCATTTCTATGGTGTCCTCTTCTATCTCATCATCCGAGTCAGAAATCTCGATCACCTCGATACTCTCTTCTCTAGCCGGGGTCTCCTCTAAAACGTTCCTCGAGCCTACCACAAAACTCTCTACCTCGATCTCATCTCGAGAAGGATGGCACCACAATGAATTACACGTCTTGAAATCTCGTGAGCCTTTAATGGACTAGTGGTAACTTCCCCAACTCTCCTGAACCAAGCCTCAAAACGATGTGGCTTCCAGTCTTCCTCCCCCTCATCAACCCATACTACTGTACTCTTCCTAATATAAAATGTACCTCATATATCTGGAAACTCCTCAAAATAAGCTGTCATTTCCTTGGGATCTCCTAGGCGCGTATACAACATATTCAAGGCTTGAGATCTGAAAAATAGAAAGGATCCCACGACGGGGTAAGACTTACGTCTCAGCAAGCTACCCTAACTCTAATTTAGACCATCAGTCCCACCAGACAAGCTATCATAACAACAACAAACAACCAGTGGCACAAAGGCATATATCATTTATACAAAAGCATCACATTGTACAACTTGCGAAGTAAATGACATTTAAGATCAAATATAAAGAAAGTGACCTAAGCTTCCGTACTAGCTAAGAACCATAGCAACACCATAGGAATTGATAATAAATTCAATTCTCAATCCACAACTCAATAGACTATCATGACAAATAAATCCACGTTAAGACGCGTCAGGTTTAACGGCTTGTTTCCAAATTCATGCCAGCATAAACCAATTCTTATCCCGCGTTAAGATGCATCAATATATTATTCAAACCACAACCCCGCGTTAAGACGCCTCAGGGCGTACTCACGATAAAATCCCGCGTTAAGACGTCTCGGGATATTATTAAAACCACAACCCCACGTTAAGACGCATCAGGGCGTACTCACGATAAAATCCCGCGTTAAGACGCCTCAGGATACCATAGGCCTCAACAAATATCTCAAGTCAAGAGATGTCTCAACCATCATTTAATCACATTCTCATCATGAGAGTTTCATAAAGTCGATCACAAATCAATTGCTTGTCAAAATGATCGTATTTTATCACAAAAAGTAACTCAAGAGTCGAGTAACCTATAGCCACATAATCAAGTAAAACATACCAACAAGCATCTCACCAAATCAGTCAAAGGAACTACTATTTTACTGGCAAGCGAGTACTCATGACTCATTCCTCAACAATTCCATTCAATTTCTACTCAACCAAGCATAACAAAATCGTCAACTCATCGATCCTGCAATAAAACTATCCAGTTGCGTCCAAATGTTCTAATATACGTTTAGGGGTCGGTTACCTTCGTTCCAATTAGCAAATTTTCATCAAAATTCCTTATCAAGCTTAGCTTCCAAACAAGATCGTCACTGTCGAAAACAGGGCAGCAATATACTTCAGCGACAATTCATCGTTTCTGTCAATTTCTCTTTTCTAACTTCAACTCCACCCATCGTACATCTTAATAACACCCTAAATCACATTCTAGTATGCCTTAACACCACATTTAGAGCATGATAATGCCGAGAACAGCCCCCAACAGAACCGGTGTGCTCAGAATTGAAACATAGCAAAAACCGATTCTGTTCCTTCTTGTTCTAACAGTCCACACATCACCCTTAACACCAATTTTTTTCATCAATTCACTTGGAGCAACCTTAATCAACATGTTATAGAGCCCTATGGAAATTTTTGAAGTCAATTAGCACTCCTAAGGCCTCCAAACACACCGACTCTTCTTAGCTTACTAGCGGTCGGAATCTGTCCGGAAAATCAACTCCAATCAAACTATCAAAACTCATTCAAAACTCAACTAACTCAGTGACTTCAAATATAACATGTTATGTAACTTCCATAAAATAAATTGGTGCCATTCGAAGTCTCTAAGAGGGTGAACCATAGCCCTCTCTCAGTTAGCTCAGAATCAGTCTAGTTTTCTTTCAAAAATTTCCATAAATTAACCAGACCTCCAAAAATCATGAAACCAATCGGAGCTTGTCAGGGACAGGTTAAACTAACCTTTGGTGGCTGGCAGCCGACCAAAAGGTCACCAGGGGAGGCGATTGTACGGGCCGAACCAGGCAACAGAAGCTGGTCGGAACAGAGTAGATTCTGCTTTTGAGAAGAAAACACAAAATGAAGGGGAAGAAGAGGAAGATGGCTCACGAAAATTTTTGAGAGAGCAGATGATATTCTTCTAATCACTTTTGATTAAGCTTCTAGCAGGTTTAGAGTGAGTGAAAAATTAATGACCATCACTCATGTATTGACACTTGTTTTAGATTCAATAATATCAAGGCTCAAATTACTTTCTTTCCCCCCTTAATTTCGGCAGGCTCCTTGGGAAAGAAGGAAATGTCAAATGACTAATATGCCCTTCTCAAATCAATTAGGCAAGGTTAACTCTCCAAGGGCAAAAATGGTCTTTTCACACCTTTCGTCCGAAATTTTATTTTCATGACATTTTTTACCCTCGATAAGGCGGTGTCCAATCTATATCAAATGTTGAAATCCCTCATTTTCATTTTTAATTTTCGAGATCCTGTCTCATGATCGATTTTCCGTCAATCGAAATTCCAGTTTGTCTCGAATTAACGGGTGGCTCTTGCGGACGTTACGCGTATCGACTCTGTAATTCTCATCACACTTAGGATAACTCAAACTACGACAATTTTGATTGTCATGTAATCGCAAGGGTCTATCATTAGCCCCGACGGCAACGATCATCGCCATTTGATTTAGGAAAATTTTGCAAATTATACTTTGGTTAAGCGGTATTACTCACGTTCCAACTGTACAACACTAGTGATGGTTTCCTTAATCTTTTTTAGATCGGCATCGGCTCTAAATGTTCTTTCGACGATCCTTATGGTCAAAGTGCCGTTTTCTAATCGAGTTTCTCAGGTCCACGTGCCTCATCGTGCGTTAGCCTTTCCCCTTTAGTTAATTACTCGAGATTGATCAGATCCGAGTGAGACATAACTGAAATACCTCGATAGATATCTTACATTCAAAGGTCTCAAAATGATAGAAAATTCAGAATGTCACACATTCCATACACAAGGGAATACGGGGTTGCCCCGGCAGAATTTCAGATCGAAGTTCGATATGCCAGCAAAAGGCAACCTCTCGTGCCAATCGCGATAATTCTCAGCAGTCTTGGTGAGGATTTTCTTGATGTTTTTGTTGGCCGCCTCCACTGCACCATTCATCTGAGGACGGTACGGGGAAGAGTTCAGATGCTTGATCTTGAATTTTGTGAACAGATTATCAATTAGTTTGTTGTCAGATTTGAGTCATTATCAGTGATTATGACTTCGGGTGAATCATATCGAGCGATGATGTCTCGGCTAATGAATTTTACCGCATTTCGTGTCGTAACGGCCAGATACGACGTTGCTTCAATCCATTGGAAAAATAGTCAATGGCGACTAAAATGAAACAATGCCCATTTGATGCTTTGGGGTTGATTGGACCAATCACATCAATCCCCCACATAGAGAAAGGCCATGGCTCAGATAACTAATGTAGCTCGTTTGGAGGGACGTTGATCTTGTCACCATGAATTTGGCACTTGTGACAACCACGAACATGTTGGACGCAGTCACTTTCCAAAGTGAGCCAGTAATAACCTAACCTCATAATCTTCTTGGCGAGTATGTGGCCATTCATATGTGGACCGCAAATTCCTTCATGTACTTCTATCATCAGACAAGCAGCTTCAGTAGAGTCAATGCATCTCAGAAGAACTGAATCAAATGATCTTTTATAGAGACTCTCCGCTTAGGAAAAACTTCGAGGCCATCTTCTTTATATACCTTTGATCAGACACCGAACTCTGTTCAGGAAAATTTTTGCTCCTGAATGTAAGTCTTGATATCATGGTACCAAGGCTTGCCATCAGGTTCATCGGTTACGGTCATACAATAGGCTGGCTTTCTTAGTACTCCAATCTTCAATGGCTCGACCTCAAGCCCATTGGTGACTTGCAACATCAAAGACAAAGTAGCCAATGCATCAGCGAACTGATTGTGAGTTCTGGATAAATACTGAAACAAAATATCATCAAACTCCTCGACCAACTGATCCAGATATTCATGATAAGGTATCAACTTAGCGTCTCTTGTTTTTCACTTTTCAACCGTTTGGAGGATGATTAAGGTCGAGTCTCCAAATACTTTAAGCCGAGCCACACCCATTTCAATTGTGGTCTGTAGGCCCAGAATGCACGTTTCATATTCTACAATATTGTTAGTACGAGAAAATATTAACTTTGCTGCCACAGGATAATGTTGATCGCCTGGAGATATTAGGACTGCTCTTGTACCCGATTCGGATAAATTCACAACTCTATCAAAATACATGATCCAGAAATAATCTTCCACCGCCATGACTCTATCTTTGGGTTGATATGGATCTTCATCTTGCCATGGATTTTTGGCTAGGACATCGGCTATGGCTTGTCCTTTTACAGACTTTTGAGACAAATACAGCACATCGAACTCAGAAATGAGGATCTGCCATTTAGCAAGCCTTCCAATCAGGGCAGGTTGATTTAGCAGATACTTGATGGGATAACATTCTGTCACCAGGAAAGTTTGATAATGCAAAGTGTATTTTCGCAACTTGTGCAGCACCCAAACTAGAGTCGCACATGTATTCTCAGCTTCCGAGTAATTCATCTCGAAGACTGTGAACTTCTTGGTCAAATAATAAATGGCGCGTTCCTTCCCATCGTCTTGTCTTATCTGTGCTAGCATAGCTCCTAAGGATTCACTATGGATATGGATCGCGAGATAAAGTATCAACGGTTGGCCCGGCACTGGCGGAACAAGCATTGGCGGATTCATGAGATGTTTTATTTTCTCAAAAGCTCTATCACAATCATCATCCCACTCAACCAGCGCATTCTTCTTTATCAACTTGAAGAAATGCTTAGCAGTCTCAGATAACTGAGAAATGAATCGGGCAATATAATTCAACCTGCCCATGAGGCTACGAACTTCTTTTACCGTCGTTGGCGACTTGAGCTCACATATGGCTTTCACATTGGACGGGTCTATCTCAATACCCTTGTTGCTGAAAATGAACCCGAGTAATTTGCCCGAGTTGGCACCGAAAACACATTTGGCGAGATTAAGCCGTAGCTTGAACTTCCGGAATCTGTCGAATAGCTTTATCAGGGTTTCAATATGATCTTCTCCACTTCTTGTTTTTGCAATCATGTCATCGATAAAGACTTCAATCTCATCGTGTATCATGTCATGGAATAAAGTAACCATAGCCCGTTGATAAATTGCACCAGCATTCTTGAGACCGAAAGGCATCACCTTATAATGGAACATCCCCCACGGAGTGGTGAATGTCGTCTTTAGTTTGTCATCTACATTCATCAGGATTTGATTATAGCCTGAGAAACCGTCCATGAATGAAAACATTTCGAATCTTGCTGTGCTGTCTACAAGCGCATCAATGTGTGGGAGTGGAAAACCATCCTTAGGACTCGCTTTATTTAGATCACAGTAGTCGACATAGACTCGAACTCGACCGTCTTTCTTTAACACCAGAACAATGTTAGCGACCAGTCAGAATACTGGGTAGCCTCTATAAATCCCACATCAAGGAGCTTCATGACTTCTTCCCTGATTTTCTTTGCTAGTTCTGGCTTAGCTCTTCGTGATCCCTGCACTACTGGCTTGAATGAGGGATCGATCGATAAGCAATGCTCAACAATTGATCGATCAAGACTGGGCATATCTGCATAGGACTGGGTGAAGATATCCTAGTAATCCTTCAGGAGCTTGGTGAGGCCTTCAACAATTTCAGTGGATAGGTTTGCCCCAATTTTCACCTCTCTTGGATTCTCTTCATCGCCCAAATTGATTGATATAGTCCAATCGCTAGTCATAGGCTTAATCATCTCGTGCTGTTCAAACTCTAGACGGATTTCTTTATATTCAGGAGTGAATTCGTTTAAATCATACACGTCAGAATTCAATGGATCACCCTCCTCATAGTTTCCCCTAAAACATAAAATGGCAAAATCAGAGAAACAAATAGGGTTTAATCATGCATGCTTTGCAACTTCCGAAATCCAATGTGCCATTTTTTTTTTGACAACTTTGATTTTGATTTTGGTGTTGATTTTTCTTTAAAAACCGTGGGATGAGAAACTCTTAAGGAGGCCCAACCCTCAGTGCTTACCATGGATGACAGATTATTCACTCATTGGTTATCGTCATCAGGTTAGTTTGGAATGCCTCATCAAGATTCCAAAATTTAATAAAAACATCTATAATTTTATTGATATAAAAATCAATGAATTACATCTTATTGAATGCCACATTAAATTGAGATGAAATCCTAATGCAAAACGAATTGAAAATCACATTGCAACCTAAAAAACTTAAAGGAAAGCAGGAAATATCCCACGCGGGGGATTACAGAAACATGATAATGGTATTGATCTGGGTTTGCACCTACTTCCTCGATGATGAATTCTCTTAGCTTATGGAGGGTCTAATCGTCCCATGTGTTCCATGTAACACCTCGAGGGAAACGACGACTGGATGATAATATTTCATCTTTGAACAGGTGTGGGTATTCCAATCATATGCTTGGGACCACCAGTAAATCTCGATCTCCTCCACAATATATCCATGCGCGGAACATAAGATCCCCAGCATCAATCATGTCTTGGATCCGGAACCGCAGGGTAACGCATTCTCCGAGGGAGTGACCTCTTTGACCCTAGTGAAAATCACAAGACATGCTCGAGCAGGAATTCTGGGAGCTTGTAGTCTAGTGAGGTGTTTGCTCTCGTTGAATTACTCCCTTCTTTAGGAGTATTGGCCATATGATAGATATTGTTGTGGGAAGCGGAGTAAACACCCTTCCAATCACTGACGAATGCTCATCACATGGAAGTTGATTGATAAGATATGCCAAGTTGGATCGAATCATTTCAACCTGATGCTCAAGAAGTTGAATAGTACGTTCCATTGCATTGATCACCCTGTTCATCTGAACACCCCCGACAAGCATCTCTTCTAGAAGTTGATTGATTCTTTCACTTGTAATGACTACAACTTCAGTTCGATCAATCATTCTCCTTGCTCCAGATCGAGTATTACAGGAGTGTGAAGGATCCATGATATATCACCTTTAAAGAAAGACCACACGAAGATTAGTAAAGTGAGTGAGAATAGTGGGCCAGTCCATGACAACTCTCTAGACTCAATAAACAAAGCAAATATCTGAATCAGGTAGTTTTTCAGTTCCGTCGACCTTCATGATAAAATTCTTCATAATTCGTAAGTTGACAAAAAAAATTCCTAAATTTTACGAGCTGATCTAGGACTTAACGAGAAACAACTTTGATGTTCAGACTTAAGGCTAAAAGTGGACCGATCAGTACAGTTTAATACTTATTTTGAAAAATTCTTACCAGAAAAACTGTTCTGTTTGGTTTTTGTCAAATGAGAGAAGGACCCCCTTAAAGTGTGAATTAAGGCCTGAAATTTTTTAGATTACTAGTTTAGAGATCAATATACAATTTTCATTTTGCATGGTCCAGCAAAGGAGATCATTTAAAAATAATAATCTGCAAAACAAAGCAAGTGTAAGTAAACTGCCGAAATTCCCACCTACATTGTCCTTGATGGAAATTCATCCAATAAATGGAAAACACTACGAATTATTCTTTAATTTTTACAAATTATAGCCCTAGATGTTTTGAACATTTTCCATTCAAAATTCAAATATGAATAGATAAAGCTCTAAAAAATCGGATCGTGCGGAGCATCAGCTCAGAAATAATAACAACCAGAACAATATTCAAATGAAACAATGAACAGAAATTAGCAAATAAAGACACTAGCTATCTCGAGTTGTAGAATTCTAGGGGACAACTTGAGCCTTGAGCTTATTGTACTTGTCCTCATTCCTCTAGGCTTCTTCCTTAGCTTTGGCGAGCTTCCGCTTGAGGCGATTGATCTCAAAACGCTTGGTATCTTGAACAACCACTTGAGGTATCATAGGGAGCCATTCTTTCGGGATGACATGCCCCTCGATATAATTGATTGTGGCGTGGTACGTCTTGACATTCCCTGAGAGGATTCCCTTTGGAAACATTAGCTTGGTTGGCCTGCAACGTTCCCACATGGCATGAGCAAGGGCGGCGTGCCCCTCGAATTTCTGGTCCTTCAAATCGAAGTGTATGCGAATCTCTATACCCTTCGACTTTGAAGTGATCGACTGTATCATGCCGTATTACCGAACAACTCTGGCCGGATAGTACTATGTGATGCCAGAGATTCCCAAAAGAGGGACAGGTGCTTCGTCTCGTCCTATGATTCTAGCTTCTTCCACTTTGAACCAAAGAGCAGGCCATAGGAAAGTCATGAGATTCAAGTTTGCTAACAGGACTAGTAGTTGGGAATAATGATACTCGGGAACACGATCTTGTTCGTTCTTAAACTTCAAGAGAGGATGTTCAAGTTTTGAAATTTTGGGTATTTCTAGGTATTTTCCAAATTCAGAAAAATGAGAAAGGAACCAAACTTGGAGAATTTCAGGTGAAGCTCTAAGTATTTTATCTTGATTGGTTTTGAACTTGGTGAGCGAGATAAATGTTTCAGCCAAGATAGCATTAACAAAATTATTTCCATTATTGACGTGTCTTGCAAAATATGATATCATGGAGTCTATAATTTTCTCCTTATGTGGGAAAATGATTGAGCTAAAGAATAACATGATAAAGATTTTAGCCTTATCATATGCACAGGGAGCTTTTCCAAAACATGTTTCTAGGAATGAAATGGGACAACTCCCGCGGCTCCCTTTTAAAGCTTTTGCCACCTCATCTCAATTGACGTTCAAGTATTCAGACAAAACAAGGACAGAATCTTCTCCAATTGGCGGAGTGACTAAACCCGAGTCCAGTGACTTTCCAACGAAAGCACTATACTCTTCTAGAGTTAGAGTGAGCTCGTGCTTACCAAATATAAAGATAGTAGACTGTGGACTCCAGAACTGCACCAATGTGTGAATGAAACCAAACCGCATACGGATATGAATCAAGGGCAACATTCGACCAATACAGAATCTGACTCTCTCTCGGCCATCTTCATTCAGATCGCTCCACCACTGCTTCAATTGATCTTTTGCTGGAGTTATGACTTGAATCATCCCCATAATCTACAGCTCGAGACTGTGACTCACCTTAAAATTGTCATGGACCAACCCGAAAATGTAAGTAAACAAGAAAGCATGAGTAAAGGTTTGAAGAGTATACCGCCTTTAAACAGGTTAAATGAACAAACACATAGATATGTGCATGAAAATGTGAAGTGATGCTTGCTTTCTAACTGGTAAGGCTTAACAAAAGTGGAGCCCCAAGGATACCCAAATTGAACCACCCTGGTTTGTGATTGTATTAGGGTCCCCCATAGACATCCAGCTCAGCCAAGTATCAACCTGTATCACATGGCGAATGATAGAGGTGATAAACCATGGCACCGATTTGAAAGAGTACGGGACTTGAAGAGGGAGACTTAAGCCAGGCGGTAATGGCCAGAGTGACCCTAATCAAATACCATCCTAAGCCTAGCCATTCAGGTCCAATGGCGGGTTGTGTATGTTAAGTGTGTATGCAAAGGTAGTAAAGACAAGCACATGAGTTTATATCAAAACAACGCTTCAATATAATCCCTCAAGACATACATTCCTACGCCAGCCTGCAAGAAGAAGTTAACAAACACTCCACCCCTTATCACTCCAAGTCTGCAAGAATGTTTAACACTTTAATGGTGATGTTCAATCAAGGAAAGAACTCTAAAGCAAGCATATAAACAGCCGAAAACTAAGAAACAATCTGTCGAAAATTCAAAAATGGCCTCAAAACCCATCAAGATGACCCGAATCGTGAAAATCCATCGCGCGTCTGAACACATTTGGGCCCATTCTGAACACATTTGCCAGTTTTCTGGCAAATTCCGTATAATCGAAACAAAATTTTCGGGCCCAAAAAATTCGATCTAATGGTCAGAAACGAACTCAAGTCATCAATAAAGGCATATAACATGAAATCCATGGACTAAGTCCATAAATTTTTTAAATTTTTTTCAAAAATTAGAGGTGAATTAAGGAAATTCAAAATTTGAGCTTGATTTCCAAAAAAAAAAATTGACTGGAAAAATCTATTCACCCATTACAATTTTTCGAAAAAATTAAAAATTTAATTGCTCAACGGAGTCGCTAAGCTATCGCGAACTAAAAAAACTTATTAGGCTAATGGATTGTTAGGTCAATTAAATTAACTAACCTAATACGGACTCTCCCAATCCTACCAAATCGTAATTTAAATTTCACTGAAATGATTTATAAACTGGAGTCACCACTAATCATTATTGGTAGGTTGATTAGAAACCTAAGTAAAACTGCGAGAGAATCATTTTACTTCTGCGAACCAGAGATTGCTGATTCGGAGACTTAATTACACTAGTTAATCAAAACTAATGCCTTTTCAGTACCAATTTCATGCAGAGGTCTTTTGATTGGTTTATGTGATTTGATTTTTTTTAGAAAGTTTTCTCTTTTATTAAATGTGATACTAATGTAACCTAACTATATGACATGTAACGTGCAATGACATAAAAGAGACGTGGTATTAATGCATGGATGACGTGTATGAATGGCATGGCAAGATGACGTGGCATTTATGCATGGATGACATGTAATAATGACGTGGCAAAATGATGTGCAATTATGTAAAATGCAGTTTGTGGATTTTTGGATTTTTTTTTAAGACTATCCTATTCTCAATGACTAATTTTTTGGATATGACAAAAGTGAAATCAATCAATCAATCAATTAGGATAACAATCTGCCAACTAACATCCATAGCCAAATCGCGGCCGCCGTCTATTCTTTTCTGAAATTTCCCAAAAAATCTCACATCTTGAATTAAAGATTGGTTTATTTTTGGAAATAGCAAATCAAACCTAAACAGTGATATGTCAGATTAGCTATATCTGGGATTGACAAAAATTTGGTCTTGGCGGTTTAGATAGAAAAAAGGAGTTCTTTGAATTTCCGAAAAAATTTGCATTCACCTAGATTACGACCATCTCAGAATATATGCAAAACAATCACCACAGAGAATCGTGATCAAAATTCCGATCATCTTACTACACATGAAACATTCAACCAATTCATAAATGAAGCAAGTTTACTTAAATTCACGCGCAATTGATGTCCGTTTCAATTCTTGGAAAATGTAGACAAAAAAAAGGGATGATTTCTCTATTTTTAATTGCAACCTTTTATGTTCGCTAAAGCATATAACAAGTATGCATGTTACCCAGTTAACAATACATGGGATGCGACTAAAAAGAGGGACTCATACCTTTTTCAAACAAAACTCTTACACGCGTGCGTAGCAAATCTTGCTTGAAGCAACCCTCTTTTCACCAGATTTATAGCTCCAGATTTGCTCAACCTTAAACTCCAATCAATAACTCTGTTAGTGTTCGAATATTGAAGGTAAAAGAACTGTTTTACCGATGAATAGTGTCAAATCCGTCACTAAGACCAAGTAAGCTGCAGCGAACAGGGGCAGATCGGTGGGCTAGCGGCAGCCGATGAGGGGTTGGGCGGCACCTTGGGACGTCGGGACCGAGCAAGGCAGTGACGCGGAGGTACAATGGAGATAGAAAAAGCTGGTCGACGTGCACACGAAGGGATCATTCGGTGGCGTGTTTGGGGGCTAGAGACAGTCGTGTGAGAGAGAGGCGTGAGAGAAAAAAAATCTGTAGAAAAATTATCTCCTCCCCGGTTGAACCCTAGGCATAAAGGAATATATATAGAGAAAACTAGGGTAGAACATAAGATTCGATCTCGAACGTCGGGTAAAGAACTTCTAATAGGATAATAGCCGTGGGATTTAAAAATCTGAATATCAAGGGCTTCATCCTAAAAAAATTCAGCCATCTAAGGGAAGCATAAAGGCTTGGTCAAAAATTACTAATTGATGGGCTTATCTACGCGAATTTATAGCCTAATTGGGCTTTAATTAATTAAATGGATAATTAATTAAAAGCCTTTCAATTGAAGAATTAAAAATTGACTGAAATAAATTCTAATGGAGCCCAATGTGAATTTCGAGTGTCCTTTCTGATAATCGAAAATCCCAAATTGATTTTAGTTCCGCCACCTGTTAAATTAAGCTCAACCGATTCGCCTTTGATTGACCGTCGATGGATGAGAGAATAAATAAATATGCAATGCATGAAGAATTTCTTTTTGCGAGAATTATGATTAACTCTCATTTTGTGAAATAGATGAATTTCCTTAAAAAAATCAAAATTTAGGTGTCAACACTCGGCGACCGCCGGCCTCGTCGGTGTGAGCTCTCGGCTCGGTCCGAGCATGGCGGAGCTCCGGCTATCAATTCCGTCGCGTTTCAATGTCAAATAAAAGTGAAATTGAGCTTAGCGATAGTTCTAGCGAAGTTTTAGACTCGCATGAAAAGAGGACAAATGGGGCACGGCCGAGAGCGATGAATCGAGACACTCATTTGGGCATTTTGTCAAACATGTTGCATACGATGACGAAATGAAAGTTCAGGGGGAATACCAACCTATTTCGATGCTGTTGGCGATAGCTACAGCTCCGGTAAGGCTCTTCCGAAGCTCAAGGATGTTAGTCATGCGTCGGCTTCGCTTTCCACTCCTCCCTCTCTTCCGTTTTTTTTTTCATGCTCGAGCCTCCCTTTTATAGGCTTCATTGGCCATTTTTTTAATGCCGGCGGCCACCACCTCCACAACGTCTGTGCCCTCCAACTCGTCTCCACTAACTCATGGTCGACAAGATTATCTTCTGGCTCGATCTCCAATCTCTTCCGTCGGGGTGCTGCCATTGAAGAATAGAGCATACTGGTCAGTCTCTCGGTTCAGTCAACCGGGTTGACCGAGACGGGTAAATTCAACCCAGTACCCGGTTGACATTTTCTTTCAAATTGGAGGCCTAAATGATCCAATATTTTGAAATTGACCTCAAAATTATGTTCCCCATGACGAATTACCTTTAGAAATGTAGTTTTCATGGACAATTGTCTTGAAATTGAGCAAAAACTCCAAATTTTCTTAAGATGCGATTTATGAAATCCCCCAAATTGAAACCCTTAATAATCAAATCAGGTCAAATTAACCCCGTCAATGACTTCAGAGGGGTCAAAAACTTATGGGTCAGTATTCATTTGCACATGAAAGTCCATGGATTTTGATTAATTTCATTTTATCTGAAACCCAAGGACTAAATTGAAAGACAAGTATGCAATTTTGCCCAATTCAAGCAATCGTGCAATTTCAGTGAACAATTGGACTCATCTACAATGTGTGGCAATCCAATTGAATGTCAAGACTCCAAAAATATAAAAATTACAAATTAAAAGACTCAAATGGTATTTTTTTTAGCCAAATTCAACTCTATGTGTTATAAAGGAACACATGAAATTGAACTTGATTTTTGACTTTTTGTGAGGTTAAAATGAAAAGGGAATTAAAATAAAAATATTGACTATTTGTTTATATTTTTGTGACCTCAAACTCTATTTTTTTTATGATTTTTCATGTATTTTTCTATTTTTTGAAAATATTAAAAAAATACAAAAAATATGAAAATTTAATTATTATTTTTTTTGTTCAAAATGGCTCCTTTAGCTTGTTCAAAGCTTCCAAAGTTGATTTTTTTAAAAAAAAAATTATTGATTTTCTATGATTTAAAAAATAAAGGAAAAGACTGATAAAAAATCAGATGTCAATAGGTATATATGTCAAACAAATAAGCGAACTGTAAAATGCAGACTCCATTTTGACTGATGATTAGCAAGTTCAAGCAGTAATCCGTTCTTTATTTCATAGCTATGCGCATATGAAAATCCACTTGATCCGCAATAAAAAGTAAAGTTTTTTTTAGGATGCTACGTGTCATCTTGAGCTAAAGTTGAATCATTTTCTGGCGATTAAACTAGAAACTGCTATTCTTTATACTAGTTCTAGTTCAAATGAGCTTCGTGCTCCATACGTAAGTGTCAAAGTGGTTTCAATAGTTGAAAGAATAAAGAAATAGATTCTTCACGGTACAAATTGAAGTTTAACCGACATAAGAAAGGAAAACGTCCTTTCAAGAAAAACATTTCATAAATGAAGTATTTTAATTGTGGAAATAAGAGATACTTTGTTCATGACTGTGGTGAACCAAAGAAATTAAAGACACTTTGTATACTTGAGAGTGTAAATATGGCTACAGTTTAGCATTTGTAACTGAATATCATCCTTTATGGATTGTAGACTTAGGACCACAAACTGTTTACCAAATCGTAGAAATGCCTTAGTGAAATTTCAAAGTTTTTAAATGGAGCAAAGTAAATAAATATGGGAGCAATTCCTAAGTGAAAATTAAAGGAATTGGGCCTACCAATTGAAAATGTGCAATGGCCGCATCTTATTCCTACGCAATGTGTTATATGCTTCAAAACATGATAGAATTAAGTTTTCGTGTTAGTTAAGATTAAACTTGATTTTAGTTTGAACTGTCATAAATATGTTGTTGACTTGTCGTTGGGAAAAGTTATAATAATTATAGATGGTTTCATTGTGCAGATTGTTGAGTACAATTATGTGAATTTCAATTATTATTATTTTTCATCTTCATGATGATAAGAATGAGTGACATGTTAAACTGGATCATATTAGCTAATGACAAATATTTATATAAGCCAAATGAGGCTTATTGGGCAGTATTAAAAATGTTGATTGCCTATTTATAAGCATTGCATGTGGGAAAACCCGTGACGAAACCATTTGAAAAATGAACAAGAGTTGAGTTTTCTTTGCATGTAATCCATGAAGACATATGTGATTTAATGAAAGTCAGAGCAAGGCATGGACTGTTTATTTTCATCACATTTATAGATGATTATGATCAATTTGGATATGTTGTTTTATACTTTCTCATAAATCTGGAGCATAAGTTGTTTCGAAAAATTTTATTTTGCGCTTTTAGAAATTTTTCAATAAAAAAATAATATTTGATCGAGACCAAGAAAATCTATCTGATCAATTTGGATGTTTATGTGAGGAAAAAGGAATATAAAAATAGCTAAATACTCCGGCGATTCCTCCACAAAATGGAGTGAAAGAAGAAAATAGATCTCAATAGACATGGTTAAGTATTTGATGCATATCACTTTTTCAGGTGATTTTTTTTTGTTGATAGTTGTCTAGATACTAACTATGTGCCTTATAATTTAGTTACTTCTACTCCATATGAGTTGTGGACATGTCAAAATGAGATTTGAGTTTCTTCTCAGACCTTAATGTGCTTCCTAAAGTTCTCCCATATGTATGGGGAATTGGGTCATAAAGGCAAAAATAGTAACTTCTCAGATACTGAGAGCATTCGAAATGGTAAGTGTTTATAGATGAGCAAGTAAATGAGAAGTGTAACTGATTTGAATCATTAAATGTCAAATTCTTAGTGAATGTATTTTGAAAAAGGACAAGATAGGTGAAAATTATTCAATGATTAAATCTTCGATAGTGATAATGTTTTTACTAAGGCATCTCATTCAAGTGGGAGCAGTGTGAAAAGTGGGAAATGTGTTTCGAATTAGTCATAATTGCAACCACTTGATGTGAAGATGATGTCGTCGTTGTCTGATTCGAGTGTGAGTGTATGATTAATGACGTACTAAGTGTATGATCTCCAATTTGGTGAACAAATCACATAAAACTTTCTTTGTCGAATTGTCGATGTTTAGATATTAAAAATAAAGCTTTCATGATCACTCTACAAGAAGACAATAAGCTAAGAAATGTAAAATGAGGCTACAATTCGCCTTGATAAAGTAACGTACAAGCAATGGAAAAAAAAAAAGATGGAGTCCATAAGATCAAACGAAGTTTGGAAATTGATTAATCTCTCGAATAGACGCAAAGTCATTGGGAGCAAGTGTGTTCTCAAACGAAGCTGATGGCTTAATTGGGAAATGTAAGGCTCGCCTTATTGTGAAATGTAATAAACAATTCACATTATTCTAGTAATAGTAATTATTATGGATTTTGAATTACATCAAGTATGTAAAGACTGCGATTCTCAATGAAGAATTAATAGAAGAATCAATGTGGAACAACCTGTAGGATTAGTGAATGAAGACCAAAAATAAAAAGTATGTCGACTTTTGAGGTCAATATATGGCCCTGAACAGTCTTTGAGACATTGATATATATATTTTTCATGATATCTTAGTGGCATATGATTTTGCAACAATTGATAAATGCCATTGTGTATATATATCAAAAGACCCTAAAGATCAATTCGTGATATATCATTATATGTTGATAATATACTCTTATTGCAAGAGGTAAAAGTTTCAGCCATAATAGGTGTCATGAGACTCCATAAGTAGATAAAGAAATGGAAAGTGTTCCATATGTTGGTGCTATTGGAAGCTTAATGTACGCTGTGATATATACAAGACATGACATTTGTTATTCAGTTGGAATGGTAAGTAGGTACCACTCCACTAAAGGCTAAGCGTACTGAATTGTCATCAATAGAATTATGAGGTATTTGAAAGTATTGTTGATTAATTCACTAAATAATCAAGGTAGAAATCTACACCTTGAAGGTATACTAATATTGTTTGAGGGGGTAGATTTAGATGAGAGGTATTCTACCAATGGATTTGCGTTTTTACTAAGTAATGGCGCCATATCATGAGAAGTAAGAAGCAGACATGTATGGTCTTATCTACTATGGAAGATGTTCTCGTGGTGTTGTCAGCAGCAGAACAAAAGGGTCTTTGGCTTAAGAGATGTTTGGATCAATGAGGTGTTACTAAGAATACTACATGTCCAATTATTAGTTAATTGTGATAGTTAAGTAGCAAGAGCTTAACTAAAGATCCACCGCAAAACCAAACGTATCGACTTGGAATATGATGTTGTAGAAGATATATTTATACGAAAATATGTGCACATACAGTGCATATCTACAGATAGATTGAAAGCAAATCCTATGATGAAATGAATTACTAGATGTGTTTTGACTTGGTCATTTGTTAACAGAAGTATTAGTTCTCTGCCTTAAAATCTCTAGAAAGGAGTAAAAATTGGAATACTAAATGTTTATATTCCCAAAGTTCACAGTTAATGGTTTAATGGTATTTGTTATCATTATTGATGCCTATGAGTTTTGTGTAACATTTGTGCATATTAATGTTTAGTGCATTAGATTGAGAATGTATGTTGGATATATAAGAGATTATCTCACTCACACAGGTAATCGACTCTATTTATTATGTGATGAACAGATATGAGATAATTTTAAGCTTATTATCTAGGTGATAATTAAAAGTTCAAGCTTAAAATAATTATGCCGCCTTAACAAAATGTTAAGATGAGGACTTCATATTTAATATCTTCGAAAGTGAAATAACCGATATATTTCACTTTATCTGTCTTCATTGCCATGTGCGAGTTCTGATGGACACTTTTGAGAAAAGTAGTTACGTGAACTAGAGTTAGGCATTGGGTTTGTCTAAGCTATCATTGTATTAAATAGAAATACATAAGCTCCATGGAGAATGAGAAAATACCACAATATGTATTTCATACTACGTATGCATGAATCAACCAATAAGAGTAGGCAAAATTTTGATATCAACTTTATTAAATCGTGTGAGACTCTCGAGGATAAGAATTACTCATTTAAGTGTCCCCATGACTCTTCATTATTCTCAAGAATTTTATTTAGTGTTCGTATCTTAGGGTATTGCCTATGGCCATGAGATTGAATAACACTTTTAAAAAAATGAGATTGAATTAAGATTGAGAGGTTTAATGAAAGAGGAATATTTTTTTAGAGTCTTATGTCACATCATGGATTATATTCACAGACCGGTCTCTTATGATTATTTAGTGTTATCATAATTATGAATATAACATATCATACTTAAATGAGATCTAGAGATAAATATGCATGTGACTGATTGATCTAAGGTACAACATATAAAAATATACTTATGATTATGTTCGTTTTGAATTGTCATATACTCTCCACTAATGTGTGACAACGAATTCTTATTTTATGCTGGTCACACGGATTATTTGTCAATATGAACTTTGCAAAGATAAAGAGATTTGTGTTTGGCCCTATGTGGACTAGTGAGAGTTGTTAGTCCTCCGTGGACATGTGGGATTTGTTTGCCCTACATGGGCAAGTGAGAGACGTTGGAATAAGGGTCTTATTGTGTGTGCCCATATGGGCAATCACACTCGCACCACAGATAACCGTAATAGCGGTTGTTTGCAATTTGAAATGATGTGAAAAGACACGTCTATTGAGAGACGTCAAATAGAAACAGACGTCGCCCCTCCTCCTTTGGCATAGACAATACTGTCGTTCAAGAGAAAAACAACGAACATATTCCCCCTACATCGAATCGCGTTGAAGGCGAAGGGACTCTCGAGACACTTAATCTGTGGATAGTGGGTACGGTCTTTCGTGTGATTGTATTTCGATTGGTGATACAAGTAAGTTAATCTCGGCATAATACATTAGTTTTTCTCGCGTGTATTTCATATACATATTGGAATCCGTTTTCGTCAGTATTGGATTCTCAGATTATTCAATTTATCAAGTGTTTTTTAGATCTCTAAAATGTGCGATAGATACGACAAATTAGAGACCAGCATAGAGAGATCATAATTTTGATCTTCTCTTCTTTTCTTTTTTCGTCCTTTTGAAGCTTCATTAAAAAAAAAACTTTAACTTGTGCAATTAAGGGGGTATTATGAATTAGTTTTCATATTATTTGGGGACGTTATGATTTTTATTTTCCTAATCTCATGATGATTATTGTAGCTCTGTAAGATGAATAGTTTTAGGGCGATGGCTAGGATGGTGGAGAGAGATCTCCTGAATAGGAATATTCAAAGAAGAAGCCTATGGCCGAGATAAAAATAGGGGATATGCGCATTCGAATTCTTAAAATTTACAAAAAATGCAATCAAATCTTAAAATTTGCAAATTGGTGGAATCAACTCCTTTCATTAAATCCATTCAACTTAACTAATGAAAAATGTTGACGCTTCTTTAAATATTTTATCTATTCTACATGGTGATGATGTGGTTAACATGTGGAATTTTAGGCTAAAATAACATCTTTTTGTTTTTCATATATTATTTATAATACATATTTTCTTAAATTGAATTGAAAAAACTTAAAAATAAAGAAAAAGAAGAAGCTGATATCAAGCGCCACGTAGGGTCCAGCCCGCACCCAGATCGGGTGAGGGCCAGCGACCCTCACCACTTGGTATCAACCTCTCTTTTTCTAATGCTCAATGTAGAGATTATATCTTGAATTATAGTTGGATCAAAACGACGTCGTTTTAGCCTTAAATTTTATATTTTAACGATGTAAGAGAGAAAATTTTAACAAAAATGTTACGTCAGTACTTTACATTAGTATAGATCGACGGAGTTAACGGAATAACTTGATTGCATCAATTTGACAAGTTTTAGTACGTGATTGCACTTTTTGTTTTAGAATTTAATTGCAATTTCTGTAAGTTTTGAAACTCAATTGCACTTTTGTGATGAGTTTGTTTCTTTCTTGTGAACAAATCCCAAAATAAATTAGTATCCAAATTGCAAATGAGTCATCAGGCATCTCCAATCTAACTAAATGGAAAATGCTAACTTAGCATTTTGTATATTACTTTCTTGCCACACGTGGCGCTAATGTGGCGCCACATCAGGAAAAAAAATTTGATGATTTAAAAAAGCAAAAATGAGAAATTAAAAAACTGATAACACAGAACAACCACGCGTTCTTCTCTCCTTTTTCTGCGGCCCATCGTCTTCCTTCCTTCATTGGTGCATACTCCATCTTCCTCGCTCTCTATTTGGTTCATCAGCCAAGCTTCGACAGCCAGTCCCCGCCTCTTCGTCTTCTCTCCGTCCAGGCCTTTTCCCACTCTTGGAGCTCGACCCCCAAAGCGAAGTTCGAGCTCTCCGCTACGAGTGGAGGTCGATGTCCAGATTGGAGGTTGACCTTGAAGCCGCGAGCAGAGCCCGGCCTAGACGGCATCGAGCTAGAGCGGCGCGATGGAGTTTGCTCACCACGAGCTTTGCCAGGGCAGTGCAAGCATTCTTGTTAGCAAAATCAATTATGCACAACACACAATCATCAATTAATATGATGTCAATTGACAAACTCCAAAGCTTTGTTTCACAGAAAATAATTACTTTAAAAGAGAAACCGAATTTTTCGGCTTTTAGTTCACGGAAAATAAATTCACCCATAGAAAAAACATCTTCATGGGAAAATGAGTTATATATTTTCATAAAATATTTTCCTCCACAAGGTTATTTTTCACCCATGAAAAATGAACTTCAAACTATGGAACTTGAATTGAGGCTTCGCTTTCAAATGGAGACAAGGGTTAATTTCGTTTAGAGGGAGAGGGACGACCTTGAATTGAGGCTTCGCTTTCAAAGGGCGACGATGGTGAGGGACGACGTTGAGTTTGAGCCTAGGGTCCCGAGGATTTCATTTCGAGAAGAAGAAGAGATGCTCTAGAGACGGCTTAGGGTTCAGAGGAGTTCGTTTAGAGAAGAAGAAGAGATGTTCCGGCAGCGACGATGAGTTTTCAGATGACAGACGATGTTCTCAACTAGGGATGGGGAAGGAAGGAGACGATGCTCGATCATAAAGAGGGAGAGACGTCATTTTGCAGACGCGAACATTTTTTACTTGGAATATTCCTCAAGTAGGAGAGAGAAATTATTAAAATAAGCCAAGTCCGCATTTTCTATAGGGCAAATTTGCAAGAGAGTTAACAAATGGACTCAACTGCACTAAATTGACAAGTTTTAAGGCTTAATTACATTTTTTTTTGTAAATTTTAGGACTCAATTGTACTTTCATGACAAGTTTTAGATCCTTCGGTGAACATATTCCTTAAAAACATAAATACATGTTATACAGTTTCGTTTTCGAATAGGCAACCCTTTTTAACCCAAATGTGTAGATGAGATGTAAACCCAATGGGAGGTTGAACCTGACTGAACATCCAGGCAGAATAAGTTGCCCAACACATGACTTAGCAATATAAGGCGAGACCGGGGAACGAAGTCAGGAAATCGCGGAATGAGATTTCAAAATACGAACTAGAAGCAAACACGGGAAATTATCCGTCGGCGGCGGCGACAAGAGCTTTATATATCACTACTTACAGATATCTTTATTACTCCCAAGAGAAATGAAACATCAAAGTAGAATCATAAACAAAATTAAGGTTACAAAACAATAAACATCCGAAAGAATGCAGCCGAAACCATCATGACATTCCTTGTCTCCATAAAAATCATATGATTCTGTCAAGAGGTACAATTTCACCTTTTCTTGCGACTTTTTCCTGGGGCGAAATAGTTTGCGGCATCGTCATACCCCCCGATACGATGATCTCTGCAAAATGGAAATTCTCAAATCAGGTAAAAATGCTTCGGAGATGCTTGTATCTGATGCTTGCAATTAAGTAAATGATGCCGGATTATTCCGACTCATAGAAGCCAAATTCACTGTATGAATGACCAGTAAACTCAGCAAAAGCGATTTTAAGAGGATGGATAAGCACGCTTTTAGTTAGTATGGATGAGAAGCCATGAGGAAAACAACTGCTTCAATTGCAGCAAGCGAACGGTTCCCGTTGTTAAAGGAACCCTATTGATCTCAAAGATGATGACCAATCGGGCCCCTCAGAGCTTGGATATCACCGACATCAATAAGCTTAACAAAGTGTAGCTAGCTTTTGGAATAACACCAAGGGATGATTTCTATGCACCCAGATGATAGATAGACATGAGATGCATCGCTTGCCCCACAAGAGAATGAAAGTCCATCTCTCATCCGAAACTAGTAATCTAAGTTCAGAGAAAAGGGGACTTGCAATATTTCTTTTCCAATTGAAGCGTGAAAAATAGCAAAAAGTATAGAGCATCCAGAAGGAATTCAATCATAATAAAAGCAACACCACATCAGCACATAAGTAGGAATTCATACCTATGCCTTCTCGGATTGAGAGATTTGGTCTTATGATGTCTTTGGAATTAACAAGAAATATGTCGCCTATATATAGATGGTTTGTCGGGACAAAAACACTACACAACTCCTCATCTTCATTGTCTTTCTGCATAACAAAACCATAGTAGGTAATAGACATGCGGAAGAAAAAGCAATATCAAAACAGGACCACCTTTGGATTAAGTACTCTTCCCATTACATTCTGGCTCAGGCATCAATAGCTAACAGCAATAAGAGACCCCTGCGGGATTCACCTGGTCCATTATAGGACTATAATAGTAAAAAGTGCATCGATGAAAGTTCCTATTTCTATACCTATAGTTTTAAGGCCCGAACAACCCCTTTGTTTGCCTTTTCTCATTATGTGTGACACTTGTTTTCTTATTAAAGTAAAATCCAATCAATCACCATGACTTGCATACAATGCACTACCTTAGTTTCTCTAACAATTTGACTTATCTATAACTTAGATCAATTAGAAGCATGCTGAACTCAAACTTTTTGTTCTAGTTTACAGTGGATCTTCAAGTTTCTAATATGAATACTTCCTTTACACTCTGTTTCTATTGTCTATTAACATCAAAGAAAGATTTTTTTTTTTTTTTTGGAGCTTTTCCTTGGTAGGGAAAAAGATTATTAGACTCAATGGTAAGAAGCACAGAGATGGCAAGGGGCAAAGACCAGTAGTTTTGCTCTTGAATTCTCAGTATAGGGACAATGAATAGTTAGATAAGAGAAGCACCTGAAGGATGACCGTTGATGTGATGAAACCAAATGCATATTCACCAATACGTGGATGGCGAATGATTGCAACCTCTTTGAAGGCTGTTGTGTTTTGGTCTGTAGGGAAAAAAAAACCACCCAGTTCAAGCATGCATGCCGTTGTTGACTTCAGAAAAGGTGACGAAAAAGAAAAGAAAAGGCTAATCAACCATAAGAAACATGAACAGTGAGAGGAAGCTCATGTCCAAGGCAAAGTTAATGTCGCATTTCTTTTCTTCCTTCTTTGAAGCTATTCCACTACAAATTTAGAGCAACCAGTTTTAATGATTGGAAAGAAAGAAACCATCCTGCACTCGGAAAAGGTAAGACAATATTATGCGCCGCCCCCCATACTACTACAAATTTACAGCAACCAGTTTTAACGATTGGAAAGAAAGAAATCATCCTGCACTCAGAAAAGGTAAGACGGTATTATGTGCCCCCCCCCCACCCAAATAAAAAAAAAAAAGATGGAGATTGAACTGCTCGGAGCTTGTAGCCGTTGGGCCATATCAAAAGCACACAAGATAGTTAAAGACCAGTACAATCGCAACCTGGGTCTTTAACAGAGGTTGTAAGTATACACTAACAACGTTTCTTTAGCCCCATCATCCTTGAATTCTCCCAGACATCAAAACCACCATTGAAGCAACTAAACTATAGTAGAAATCCATCAATGGAACCTGCTGTGACACCAATTTGTATGAACTTGACAAAGTCCCTCTTGCTTGAGACAAAAGCTTACACTTACACAAAATCACCTATGTTTAAATAAACAAGCATTCAATTAATACCAAAATCTACATTTACGTAATTCCCAACTTCACAAGAGAAGACATTGTTCGATATTGTTCAATGTCAAAAACAAACATGGATGCAATCACGGATCAAATTGATACACGATGAGAGACATTGACCTTCGTGAATCCAAAAGAGTATAGTGCTTCGACTCTCTCGCTGCTTTCGATGTGAACCAGACAACTATGGAGGCGGAGGAAGAAGGAGGAGATGGTAATATAGTTTTTATATCATGGACATAAAGAATCCTATCCACCTTTATCCATATGGGACACTTTTATCTGAGCTAAATTCCTCTTTTATCCAGGTTTATCCTATCTTGGACAGCAACCAAACATCAGAAGGTTATAACTTATACTATCCTGATTTGTATCCTGGTTACCAAATGTAGACTAAATGTCTTAATCGAATAAATAAGACTATTATCATGGACAAGCATAGAACATACACGAAGTCATCAACAGTGTCTTTACCAAAAGCAAAATGGCCAACTTGGCAGGACAGCAAATTAATCAACTCAAATTGCATACAGTACACCTGCCTTGCTGAACTCCTTGTTAGGAACAAAATTTGTATTTCCAAATCTTCATTAAAAACTGGGATGCACAAAGCACATGCCACAGAGAGTACTACTCACAATGATTAGTATGCAAGGATATAACTAGTTTTGCAATAGTTGACTACGCAGAACAAAGAACTAATAACCTTTACCTGGAGAAATTGCGGCACTAATTTGCTTAGAGGCTGAGTATATATGCTTAATGAATGGCATTCGCTTGATAAACCACTCTCCAATCCAGAAAATAGTGGAACCCAGCCATGATGAAACAAAAACCCCAACAAGGAATACAAAAATGAGAGATGTGACAAAGCCCAGTCCTGCAAAGTAAAAGATCCAGCCCTTTGTGAATCAATAATGTTACAAGTAAGAGAACAAGGTATCAGTAAGAAGATGGCTTCATCAGTCATCAGACTAAGTTTAAAAAGACGCAGCATAAAGTATATGAGACTACTTTGTATCTACATAGAATAAACAGTTCACGACGCGTGCCTTCAGAAAACCACATTCATGTCAAGCGGCCATCTGTGAATCGAGGCCTTATTAAGATGTTGGAGAAGGGAGTGAGAGTACATGGAGAAAGAAGCTTCCAAGAACAGATGGTACCAGAGATTAAGACATGTAAAGGAAGAAGAGGATAGATTCCCCTTCTTGCTAAGTTATCAAGGAAAGTTAATTCTCTCCTTACTGGAATAACAAAGACAAAAATCAGGTCACTGAGGTGCCCACGTGTCTAGAATGAAAATTGATAGGAAAGATCCATGGAAAGAGGAATGCAAAGCCTAATGTTCCATACATGAATCAAGTGGAAACAGTCCTCAAGTCAAAGATTAGGTTTAAGCAAACATAAGTCTAATATAGCAGTTTGTCATGAATCAGCCTTATTGACAGCAAAATCATCTTTTTTATGTTTATCCTCCCACAAGCACCTAACTCAGGCAGTATGAAATGCATGAACAGTTTATAGTGTATTCGTTAAGGCCTACTGAATTGTCCAGACAACAAATATGGCCGCACTCATATGGCCAATGACTGTGCTACGTCAGACAACAAATATTCACAGAATCCACCAAGGGTTCGCTACTTACCAAATATGTCTATCCCTAGCTGGGCATAGATGGGACTGAAAAAACCATCAACAAACTCAATAAACCACCATGTGATAAAAAATGTGACTGCAACAGGGAACAGGACAACACTGCAAAAAAACATAAATTATATCAGTCTTCAAAAAGTAGTAAGCAACCAATTGCTGCATATGAACAAGTAGCTAAACATGTTACCATCCAGTCATAAACTTCTTTGAGATCCAACTCTGAAGCACATAACAGCAAGCCTGCCAAAATAAGTGATAAAAAAATATAGCCCTTGCAAACAGATCGAATTCATTTGTCACAACCTTCACTTGACAGAATTCCTACAATAGTAGAATCTCCTTTACCATCACTTAGAATTTTACTACACTTGAAGGTACTTCACAAAAAAACTACATTTCTTAACCTGAATCAGCGTGTTTTGCCAAGTACAATATTTTATTTTTTTTAACTAATAGTTTATCATGTAACTCACTGCATATTTTTTCATCAACATCAACATCAACAACACATTTATCCCAAACTAATTGGAGGTCGGCGGTCAATGAACCCCAAAGAATCATAAAAATAAAAACAAAATCAAACGAGGGAAAAGAGATAAAAGTGTAAAAATAAATAAATATATATATGTGTATATATATATACACACACTACCTCTCCACAATACTAATAGCCTTTCTCCACTCCGTCCTAAGACAAATCGTACGCCAATCTATTTCCCACTCCATTAAATCTTGTTTTACTACTTTCCCCCAAGTAAATTTCGGCCGACCTCTTGCATATTTTTTCATAAGAAATTAAATTCTTTACAATATATTAGGAGGGTTTACTACAAGATATATACTATTGCTCCAAAAGAGCAAGTTTTACCCACCGAACTGAACAATTTACTGCACTTCCACTTATTTTATTGCAAGATGATTACGTTTACCATGATTAAGCACATTTTATCAAACTAAATACTAGTATATTTATATCTACCTTTCTGGCTCAAAAGTCAATATGAGCTAATGTCAAAAAGAAAAAAGAACATGAACTCGATGTAGTAATTACGCATCCCACTCTAGAATCTATCATGGATAATTTTTTCTTTTTGGACGCATGCCATGGACTATATGCAAAGACTTAACAAGTTTAGGTATTCAGGAGATATCACAATCACATAGTTGTTGTAAAAGAAGATGTTTTATCATGAACTAGACTAAAAGTTCCTTATTAATCAAAAGAAAAGATGGCAAATATATTGGACGAAATTTAATCCATAAGATTCCAGCAGTTACCCCCTCCAGTCTCCATAAGTAGGTATTGATTAATTCCTATCTTTAACCACTCTCTCCATGTCTTATATTCATTCCTCTAATTATTACTTCTGCTTTCACTAAGGTTCATACATTTCATGGATTTGGTGTTTCCAGGTAAGACATGGTTTCTCTTTTCATAGCCATTATACAAATTAATTATGTACTTTTTGCACAGCCATCACACGTGCATCCATAAGATTAACTATAAATGAGTTCTATCATAGCCAGCAGCAAGATTCGCGCTGCATCTAGTCATTAATGACAACACATGAAGAGGGAAAAAAAAAGCTCTTTGAGACTTTCATTTGGTCTTCTGTGTGGAACGTTGAGGTCTCAACCTTTTCATCATTTTTACAATTCAAGTTGCTGGTGTTGATGTTGGATAAGGTATGAGAAGATGTATGAGACGGTGGAGGGGATGAAGATGAGATTCGAGATTTCCACGGAAACACTCAAGCTGATTAATGATTATATCCACTAACAAAGGGCTTGGCATGCCTTCTTCGCCTGTGATGATTGGAAGACGGTAGAGATGTTAAGCATAATGGCCTAGTTCACTAGTCTTTTCCTCAACAACCTAATCGTGGGATCAGGTTAACAAGAAAGTCTTAAGCATATGATATATATAACCATTAAAGGGGGAAAAACAGCTGTTCAGTATGGGTAATACAGACTTGAGTTCATGCTAACCACTTGAGCAGGTGAAAATCCGAAGTTGAGGTAATAGACCAAGATTATATCAATTGTAAAAATGTTGCTTATAAATTGGATTGAATTACAGCATTGTCATTAACCTAGCTTTGCCCGAACCATGGAAGAATCAAAACTCAACAGAGCTAATGAAGCCATACTGCAGTAATGGAGGTAAAATTGACAAGTTACAAATGATCCCCAGGAACACGCTCGGTTGGATACTAAAATGCATTAGGATTCACAGACTAGAAATATTTTTTCGTTACACTGAATCACACGCTAACTAATGTGCTTGTGAAGCTCAGCCATCACCAAATTAAGGATTGTGACAAAGAATTTAAAACTACTTATTATTCTCCCGCTTCCTTTCATCTCTCGTCCTTTCCCTTCCTTTACTGGCGTCCTTATCAATTTGGCTCTTCCCACCTGCCTCTGTCCAAGACCGAGACATTCAAAGAGACCAAGAATACAAGGAGAAGGACATCCAGAGAGACCAATCCATCTTCGCCTTAACTTCCACCATCAGGAATGATTTCTCACTAGTTGGTTCTTCAAAATGCCCATAAAGGATCCGAAATGTTGAAAGTCAACCAACAGCACACACTTAAAAATAAATAAAAAACTAACAGCACACACAATCAAGAACCCAGATACGAGAACCCAATAAGCACAGGGGTCCACCCGAACCGGAGGCGGTCACGACGATAATGCGGGTCTGATGACAAGGACAAATCATCAGAGATTTTCGAAAAAGTCAGCGAGCCGAGAACGGACCTGGCGAGTGGCGGAATTGGGGGGAGAGGACGGGCGGGCCTTGACTGGATCCTCGGGATCTCCTCCTCCTTCGCCGACCTCGTCGATGTCGCGCTGGCCGCTGCTGCTCAGTGGGACTGACGTCGACTCCTTCTCGTCCGCCATTGTTGTCGCTGGCCCTTTTACTCGTCTAACTCGGCGAGAATGGAGCAGAAATCTTAGCGACGAGCGGGTGAACTGAAAGATCTCGTGAAATCGAGAGAGAGAGAGAGAGAGAGAGAGAGAGGGAGAGGGAGGGAGAGACTGCGGTGTCTAGCAAAAAAAAAATAACAATAATAATAATTAGTGGTAGTTGGATGATGTCTCTTCTTTTTCTTGCCGGATCTGCAAGAAATGTTTTTTTTTAATGCTTTTTTTGTCAGAATGTTTTTTTTTTAATGATGATTAACAGATTATTAAGTAAAAATTGCAATTTGCATTTCACAAAATTGGAAATGTTGATTATAATGATAGGTATAAATATGTTCCGTATCGTAATCGAACAAAAATCCCAGATTGCTTAGGAAAATTTTTTTTTATGAACTTTGAGATGGGAATTGGATGGAATTCGTTTGTTACAAGCATGCTTTTGTAAATTGCTCTTATGGTTAGCGGTGAGTTGTGCAGTCATCTTGTAACAGCCCGGTTCGGCGGCAACGGCGACAGAGAGTGATCATTACGGCTAGAGAGCCTTGACAATTAGCGACCCTCGAGGAAATTTTGGGATGGCCAGGAGAGCAGGAATGAGCCGAATTGCACATCGAGCGTGAGGGGGGAGTGCATTCACAAGTTATATATTTCGCGGTGATTTCAAGAAAGCAAGGATAGGTGAATCATTTGAGCGTGCGGTGTGGAATTGAAATTAACTCACAAGATGTGTTTTTCCACTTAATGGCAACATCCTCTTGGGAAGTGCCTAAATGTGTGCTAAAAGACAAAACTATGAGGCTTGGCACGACGCGCTAAAAAAAAAAAATTTCTCGAGTGAATTAATTTAGGTTAACGATCCACGACATTGGCGATGGACATAGCTTATAGACCAAAAAAAAAATAGTCTATACAAGATTATGTATCATATACGATAGCTTAAATTATATAGGACAGTAAAAATCATATAATCAATTAGCTTGTCATAACTGTTGAAGTAAATAAGAAAACTAATCAGTTTGCCACAACTGGATTTTTATACCTAAACAAGAAGAGACCAATTCATAATCTCTAGCTACATTCTTGAGTGCTCCCAAGTAAACTTTCTAGTGCTGAACTCGAAGATCATCTCACGCACAGAGCTGATTACACCACATTATATTACAGAATGCGGATCAGACAACCCTTCTTCTGTACCTCCGTCTTCTCTGCTTTCCTCGGCAAAACCTGTCGACCAGCCAATGTTGGATTCTTGTGGTGTAGTTGAGCCCCATAACCGCGCCGACCACCGACCCGCTTGCAAAGCCCGTCAGCACAATTTTCCAATCCAGCTCTCCCATCCACGACGTCCTCGAGCCCTCCAGGACAAGCACATTGTCGGATGGTGGAGGTGGCGATGCTTCAAGATCGCCGCATTTCTTTGTCAGAGGAGCTCCGCAGAGTCCCAAGTTTCCCCCGTAGGAGCTGTTCTCGAACGTGTTGAACTGCTTCTCTCGAGGTATAGGCCCAGAAAGACGGTTGCGTGACACGTTGAAGAAGGCGAGGGAAGTGAGTTGGGTCAGCTCCGGAGGGATCTTTCCGGTGAGCTCGTTCCTTGACAGGTCGAGAGCTTCCAATTTGGTCAAGTATCCCAGAGACGAAGGGACGGAGCCGGCGATGGCGTTGTTGGAGAGATTGAGCAAATGGAGCTCCTTCAAACTTCCGATGGAACTTGGGATTTCTCCGATGAAGCCATTGCTCGAAAGGTCAATCACGGTCAGGTACTCCAAGATCTTCTGGTACTCCATCTCGATTCCTTTGTTGAGTATAGTGAACGAGTAATCGTAATATCCGTACGAACTCGTGAACCAGGCGTCCTGCTCCATCCGGTCTGCATAGTAGACCACCTCATCTGTTTCATCGAATTTCATGGCGTGCCAGGAATCGAAATACTTTGATGGCAGGCCACCAGAGAAGTTGTTCATGGACAGGTCGATGATGTGAAGCTTAGGAAAGTGATGATGATTGCCCTGCGGCTCCGTTATAGCACCATGAAATCTATTGGAATGCAAGATGAGTACCTTCAGTCTAGGAAGAGAGCCCAACCCAGAAGGAAATGTATCCACAATCTGATTGTTACCCAAATTGAGAAACTCAAGCCCGACACATTTGCCGAGTCCCCTAGGCAACGGCCCTTGCAATCGGTTGTCGCTCAGATCGACCATTTTCAATTCGCACACCCCATTCTGTAGCCGAGGGATTCTTCCGTGAAACTCGTTGTCATGCAAGCTCAACGTCAAAAGCGTGCCGCTCAAATTGCTTAGACAAGAAGGGAGGACTCCTGAGAGCTCGTTCTTGGCCAAATCGAGTATTTGAATCGAGCTCAGCTGGCAAATCGCCGGTGGTATCTCTCCTGTCAGTTTGTTATTCGAGGCGAGATAGAACAAGATGGCTCTCGGTGGAAGTGGAATCGGTCCTTCCATCCCGTTGTATCGGAGGTCCAAGGTCTGGAGATTGGCCCATTTGAATTCAACCGGGTACGATGGAAATCCCCTCAGGGAGTTGTTAGAAAGATTCAGGTGTGCCAAGTTTTCCGTACTCACGTTTAGCAGCCACTGAGGTACTTGCCCAGAAATTCCGTTGTATGACAGGTCGATCCATTCCAACGTATCGAGCTTCGTCAGGAACTTGGGAAACTCCCTCAAGCTGCAAGAAGCCAACCCGAGGACAACTATCTTCGAAAGGCTAACATTTAGGGCCTGGGTGACCAGAGAGAAATTGTTGAACGACAAGTAAAGTGCCTGGAGGCTTTGATGCTTCATCAGCATGTCGAATTGTGCGGTGCCGTTCAACTTGTTCGAAACCACGGTGAGCTTATTCAGATTCTTGAGCTTAGAGATTGTCCTTGGCATCGGGCCCTCCAGTCTGTTATAGGAGAGATCAAGCTTAAGTACGTTGGTAAGGCCTGAGATCCGGGATGGGATTTGCCCGGTCAATTGGTTGTAGCTAAGATCGAAAAGAGTGACCTCGGCGAGATTCATCAAAGAAGATGGGATTTCCCCGGAGAGTTGATTGGAGCTAAGATCGAGATAGGTAAGTCCGGCGAGCTTCCCAAGAGAAGGCGGTATTTCGCCCGTCAACTGGTTCCCGCTCAAGTCCAACGTATAAAGCTGAGCCAACTCGCCCACCGAAGATGGAATGACCCCTGATAACTCACAGCTGGCGATGTTCAACTCAATTAGAGAACTCAGGTTGCCAAGTGAACATGGAAGCAGACCGGAACACCTAGTCCAGGAAAGCGACATTGACTTTAGAGGGCTACTCCGATGAAACTCCGGCACCTGAACGGAGAGATTCACGTTGAAGCTCACGTCGAGAGTTTCGAGCCTGGGCAGCTCGAAGGTGCCCATAGGGAGCTCGCCTTGCAAACTGCAGTTCACAAGCACCAGGGAGGTCAGATTGGACAAATCCGCGAGCTCTTCGGGAAGCGGACCCGACGTGAGCACTTGAGAGAGGTTGAGTCCCTCCATTTTGGTTAGACTCCGGACTAGGTCCTCTATAGTAGGACTCTTCAGCTCCAGTGCATTATAAGAAAGATCAAGGAAGGACAAGTTGGTCAAGTTCAGGACTTCCCACGGGATCTGTCCACGAAACGAAGAATCAAAGAGGACTAAGCTCGTCATCTCCCGCAGATTGCCTATCGCTGACGGTATTCGGGACGATTTGAAGTCGTTGGCGGCGAGGTTTAGCCTCTGCAAATGAGCAAGACGGAAGAGGCTGGCATGGGAGCCGATAGGACCGTGGAGGCAGCTATTCTCGAGGTCGAGGCCAACCACATGACCTGTCTCCTCATCGCACTCGACGCCATCCCAAGCACAGCAGTCCCCGGCCTCTCCCTCCACCGCCCGCCACGATTCCAGCTTCACGGCCATGAGCTCGTCATAGGACGCGCACAGGCTCTTGCGGAAGAAGGCCCTCTTGAACTCCAGCATGGCAGACTTCTCGTCTTCGCGGCATTTGGGCTTCCTCGAGGTCGCCCTCGTGTCGGTGGAGGAAACGGAGCAGGCTAGGATCAGCGAAACCACCATGAGAAGTGATGTTCCTAGTTTCATGATATGACTGATCAGTTTCCCACTCTTGGGTCCTAGGGTTTTTGCTGGCAAGTGGTGCTGAAGATTGAATTATGATCACTTAGTGACTCCCCTGGTGCGGCTTTGAAACCGCTGCGATGAGTTGACTTCTCTCTTGGGCGCCAAGTTTTTCAACAATTTTGGCCAAAATGATTCCGAGTTGACCCGCATTCACTTCTTGACTGGCTGAGGTTGACTGGGACTTTGAATGCGGGGTATCGAATCGTGCATAGCTTTGAATTCGAGAAGGTAAACCTTTCGCAACTTGTCAATAGATATTGATAGATATAACCCTTTGGAATGAATAGTTTATCGGTTCCATTGCCTTAACTTTATTCACGCGTATTTCTTTGTGAGTCTTAAACTAGGATTCGTATTAGTTGGATATTACAGATATTTCGGTAAGAATTGGATACTTTTTGTTTTATCTCCATAATTTCCTTTTTTTTTTTCCTCACAAGGAATCGTAATGTATTTCTACGTTATCGCGGGCCTCTTTATTAGTTCTTATTTGTGGTGCACAATTTCGTAGAATGTAGGTAGTGGCTACGATCGATTTGATAGAAAGGAAGAAATTATGCAAAAATGTGATATACCAAAAAATCTGCAGTTTCCTATGGACTAATTTAGGTCATACTCGGCAAGAAGCAGACCTGCATTAGCTCTCAGACGAGGTAGGACATGGGTCGTGGCTATCAATGCAATTTGATTATCAAAAAAATTCTGCCAATTGAGTGTTACATCTTTTAATTGTACTAAGTCCTAAATTTTTTTCGCATTTTGACAATTGCTGGTCATCTTTCGTGGTGCGGTCGACCGGCTCTTGCTTGGACTTTTTGGACATCTCTTGAACTTTGGTTTCACAAATTCATATGCACTCCTATCATGCACTCTCGACCATTCGAACGGAGTACGTCACGAATAGGTTACCAATTAAAAGTGGAAGCTATTAGGTTACCGTGATCGGCTATCGAGTTTTAGCTCGTAAGTTACTCGATCCATTTCGAGCTCGAGTCGAGCTTGAGGAACTCGGGTACTTAATGGAGCCGAACTCGAGTTTGAAGAGATTAAACTCGAGTTATTTAGTTTGCCGGCATGATTGAATAATCATTGTCTTTGTATTTCCTATAAATATGCGTTATAGCTATCAATCAATCAAGTCGAATCGAGCACGAGTTTTATTGATTGCTTATCTGAGCGGAACTCGAACTTTCGAAATCAAGCACAGTCGAGTACGAATTGAGCATCGAGCCTTAAGAGTATGTTCTAGTTGTAGTTGAGTCAAGCTCGAGCACTGAGTTGACTTTGACTCTGACTCGGTTACCCTTTTAAACACTCACAAAGAGGAGTGGGATTCCTTGATCTCCGTGGCTATCGATACTCAAGAGGAAGACTTTGGCAGTATGGGACAAGTAAGTCAAGCACAATCCATCCACATCTTGTCTAGTCTGGCAATTCCTTAGTGCTTGCCTGCTTGGTAATCAATTATGGAGATTATCTCAAACTTTTTTTTTTTTTTTGGGCCTCTCAGAAAAAAATTCAACTTTCTTCCTAGTCTCAAGTTTAATCACGTATCCAAAAATTGCTGCTGGTTTATTCAAAATTACCAACATCAGGCGCACATCCAAATATCGCCACTAATTTATTGAAAATTAAAATAGGACCAGCTAGAGGTTCATTATCCGAGTTGCATCTCCATCAATACCTTCATATTCATATGGAACAATAGCAGCCCCCTAATTTGATGATCTTAACGAAATTAGTGACAATTTTTGGACACGTTAGAAGATCTGTAACTAGAGTGAAAGTGAGGGGTTTTCTATGAGACAAAACAAAAAATTAGGGAAGAACCGAGACTAGAGCTAAAATTGTAATTTTTTTTAGGGAATTGGACCTTTAATTTATAGATATTGCTTGAGTTTTTTACTATCCAACCCTTATGATTGGACCTGCCAAAATAGGTCATAACCTCATTTCTTAAATCGTATATGATTTGTTGAGTTGTTATATGAGTTAATTATATCTTATGACTTTCGCTTCATTCTCTTCAATCTCACTCGATCTCGTATTCACTCATGTTGCACTCTTACCTCAACATGAGTGTGCTTTTCCTAAATTGAGTTAAATATGAAAGTGTTTTAGGAATATGGGTCGACTATGGGCAGCTGACTTTGTTTTGCATGGAAATGGATCAAAACATGTTAGATGGGTCTATTTAGATTAGACCATCTTCATCCCAAATCAAATCCAATTCAAATCCAACCTCACCCACTCATTTGACGGATTTACTTATGATTCTCATATCAAAGGCCAAGTTAGTGATTATTGGGATAAATATGCTGGAAGTTCTAAAATTTGTATAAAAATGCAATTAAGTCCTAAAACTTGCAACAAATGCAATAAGTTCTGAACTTGTCGTGAAAATGCAATTAAGTATTAAAACTTGCTATGAAAGTGTAATCAATTTTTAAAGCTTTTTAAAATGTATAATTAAAGAAAAGACTTGATTTCATCAATTTGATAACTTTTTGGACTTGGTTGAACTTTTTGAAAGTTTTAGGACCCAATTGCACTTTAATACTAAGTTTTAGGATTTCCAACTCATTTATCTCGTAATTACTTGGACAATAGATGGAACAAACTGAGGGTTTGATTAGATTGTAATATCGATCGAACGAGTCACATATAATTTGGAACGTAATCTTACTCTATTTTTCAAAAATTGATACTTGTCTTAGACTCCTACAAACTTGATTTTTCAGACGCTAGCGTACTTGACACAGTATGCAAGGCAAAATGCTTGGATCGATTCGACTAGCTCTGCTGAGCTCAACTTGACTAGAAATTTCAGCCTCTTTCTTTAATTGCGTGTTCTATGTGATGTAATCTATCTGCTAAAATTCGAGAGAAAAGTGAAGATAGACTTTTTTATTTTTGACTTTTTGACAATCCGTCACAATATTATTTTTATTTTATTTTTTTGAAATTCGAGAAAAGAAAGCAAGAAGTAAGATCATAAACGCCAGCAAACAAGCCCATTGCAGTGGTCTCCAGAGCCAAGCCCAAGTGCCATATGGACCGAGACACAAGCTTGTTAAGAATTAAGCAAAACATATATCGAGCGTTCATCGAAGACTTAGGTTGCACAATTAACATAATATCGTAGACATTGATTCATTGTCTGAGGTCTTGACTTCTTCTTTTTTTTCTTTCACTCAAAGATGATTTTGCAATGGGTAGGGCAGGTGAGCAACCGGGTGTGTTAAACTCAGGAATCGAATCTCATTGGCCTACACAACCGTTTCATGCGGGGGGGCAAGGCAGATTTCTACACACAGAATTGGAGAATAGGCCTTGACCGATACGGGTTCCGATTTCTTGAGAAGCTTAGGAGATCCATTAATTTCAGGCTGTGCTTGGGCGTCCGAATTTCTAGTCGGGATATTGATGGATAGGATAGGATAATAAATATACGGATTTGATCATATTCTATCTCTCGTTCGGTGAACTGCAGATTTAAATTTAGATATTTTTATATCCTACCTTATCCATTATTTGGTAGAAACTAAATATCAATATAAGGATTCTCGACATGTAACATTCGGAGGCTTCTCTCCGGAGCCGACGCGGCATATCTCTGGATGCTTGCCAAGGCCATCGGGTCGTAGCTCAAGGGGATGGCCGCCAGGAGCAGGTGCGATTCTAAGGCTTAGTAGCATAACTAGCATAAAAGCAATATTCATGTTTGTGTCTATAGGCTTGTTGAGATTTCAGATGACCAAAATTGGAGAAGTTGCCAAAAGATGAGCAGTTGACGGGGATTTGCTTGCTGCCACATCCGGAGAGGCGGCCCGCGCAGCCGGAGGGGGTCCCCATTGCCAGAGAGGTGGATAAGGCTCGGTGGAGACGAGGTGGTTTGAGTGATGGATAAGACAAGTCCTATCCGGCTCTATCCCACCCATCCCTCTAGGATTATTTTATCTCCCTTATATCTCATTTATATCTCTATTTATCCTGCCATGGACAAGTACCAAACACATCCATGACAGAATACGAAATATACTATCCCGAGTTTTATGCGAAATACCAAGTGCAGCCTTAACCATTATGCCGCAGATTGCTAACATGAAGTGTTCTCCTAATATAACATTTATGTTGTTTAAAATAAGGCGTTAGTCTGTAGCTTCGGGTTCCAAGCCGGTTCTCCGTGGGGGTTCTACATTCTTTGTCTAGAATCCGCTTACTCTAGAGCCGATTATCCCCGGCAGGCATCGGTAAGGAGAAGAGTATAATGGGATAGAAGAAAAGGGGAATGTAAAGAAAATAAAAGAAAAAAAGGCGAATTGTTTCTTCGTCTATATTTATTTCGCGAAAAATAATTAATTTTAAAAAATATTTTCCTAAAAATAAACACTTGTACAACTTGAAACAAACACCCGACGAAAAACAATTTCATTATAAACAATAATTTATATCTACATAGTTTTATGGACGGCAAAAATATATTTCATTCATTTATTTTTGTGAGCGATATAAGCCATCAATTTTATGAATTTCTTTCTAAATTAATAAATTTTCAAGAAGGAAATAGAGCTGAATTCGTATTAATATAGTAGCACCTCGAAAAGAGGAAATCAATCATGTAAATTTAGTCTAATGCGAAGGCATCTAAATCTCTATAAAGATTGTTATCCAATGGTATAGTTTTTTTTTTTGGCAAAAAAAAGTGGTATAGGTTTTCTGATATTTTTATTTACCAAGACAAGTTTTGCCAACAACGGTAAGAGGGGAAAATTATCCCAGAAATCCCCTATTAAACATTTGCTAATTCAATTCTAAACCTATCATTTTGCCAATTAAATGTAAATATTTTCACATTTCGCCTGAAAATCGCTGACATGGACGCCAGTTGTCCTACATGGCATAGCTGACCTAACATAGACAATTTTTACGGTATTTTAATATTTTTCAAATTTCTATTTTTTAAATATTTTCAATTTTTTCCCCTTTTTTTTACTTCTTTTTTTCCCGTGCTTTTTTGCTATGTCGACGAGGGTCATCAGCAACCCTTGTTATGCCTCGCCTAATCTAGGCAAGGGTCGCCTTGCCAGTGGCCGGCAAGGCCGCAAAGGCCCTGATCAAGGCCATCGAGGCCTAGCCAACGGCAGATGAGGACCTTCGCGGCTGGTGATCATTGCTAGCACAGAGCAAAAAAGAAAAGAAAAATTCAAAAAAATATTTTAATATAATTAAAAATATCCACGTTAGCACCGACTGTGCCACATAGGAAAGCCGGTGTTCACTTTGGTGTTTTATGATGGGCTTAATTGACAAAATATGAAAAAGTTTAGCACTCATTTAGTAAAATTGAAAGATTTAGAATTGAATCTATAAAAGTGAAATAAATCTTTAATTTTCTGGACAATTTTCCTGGGAACGGTCAACGGCAGATTTTCATCAACTAACAAAAGCGCTAGGAGTCCATTCAACGCCCGTGGGCTTTGGCAAGTATGGTCAATTTGCAAAGTCCGATCAAAGTTTCAAAGCTCATAGTTTTCCTAGTGCTTTATTTTATTTGTTTATTCATTGTTGAAAAATGAGAGTCTTTATATAATTTATAACCTAAAGTTTTAAAATCCCAAGAACGAAAAAAAAAATTCATGCCCTTTACTTTTTCTCCCCTAAGCTGTTTCGACTGCATAGCGCGAAGTGCGATTTTTAGAAATATAATGTTGCGGGACTAAATAAATCAATTCGTATATAAAAAATTTTGCGGGGTCATAGTCAATTGTTCTATTTTAAGAACCAATGTGAGAATGTTTAACACAAAAAGTTTAATTTTCAAAATAGTCGGCATTAATTCCACATAATTTTATAGGGTGTTAAAACATGCGGTACTAAATTCAATTCTTTCCAAAATTCCTTATTTTCCTTTCTCACCATATATTTCCACGTTTCATCTTATACCAAAATTCAGCCTGTTCATGAGAATTGTTAAATAAATAAAGGTCGGACCATTCCACCTTATAAAAGCGTATGCCTTTTTAAGTTGGAATAAAATTATCTGATCAATCATAAACTTATTGTACGTATGTCAATTCAGTCCTCGACTTTTCGAGTTTGTGGATTTAGTTCTAGACCTTTACGCGAAATTTCATTGTAGCCCTTTATGTCGAATTTTGCAGCAAACTGCCGACCTGGCGATACCGTCATCGCCAATTGTCCTATGTTGGCTATCTCTGAAGGAAATTGACAGGAGGGACTAAATTGAAATTTTGCGCGAAGGTGTAAGACTAAATTGGCAAAATCGAAAAAAAAGCCTATAAGTGAACTGATACCCATGCTATAGATTTAGGAATGGTCAGACAATTTCCCCCCTTTTTAATAAGGGTTACTTATACAACACATATCCTTTGACGCAATATGATTTTTCCTCTCTCTCCTTTGCAAAACCGTCGTCATATTTCCAAAGTGCGCCGGCCGAGAGAGACGGGCTTGTTGGAAGTCAAACCTATACAAAAATGTATGGGCCCGAAGATTTTGTCGGAGGCATCAACGTCGACGATTGTCCAAGTATATCGATGGGTCCAAGGGTATCGAGGCGTGACCGGGACAGCTTGAAATCATTGGACTCTTGAACCGACAAGGCCAATTCCTAAACCGTGTCAACTTATAGTACGGGGTTATCCTCCAACATATGCCAATTCGATCTTAAATTTGTCGATATTGACGGTGTAGGCTTAAACTTGTTTTGTGCGAAAATTCAATAGAGTCCTTTTGACCAATTACCATTATGGTTAATTCCTGTTGAGAATCTATGACATAATTATTCATGTAAGACGTCGTCTCGAGTAAAGTTTTCCATTGTAGTACGTCACACAGGACAACCAACGATGACTATGCACCACATTAGTATTTCTAGTGGCAATTGGCAGGAAAGGCTGTATTGAAATTTCGCACGGGAACACATTAAAAAAATCTTAAAAAAAAAATTAAAACTGAATTGACATGATTTATTATCCCTCATAGCATCAGTTGACCATTCTTAATCATGATAGGTAAACAATTGCGCATCGGATTTGGTTGATGATGTGAGTAACTCATCTTGATGAGTATCACCCAGAAAAATTGCATCTCATTGGTTAAACCTTGGTTAGCTAGATCAATGTCAAATAAAAAATCTAGGGAGATACGATAAGCCAATCAAGGTCAATATGTTTTAGAGCTTGAATATGATCATGGCACAAGACATCCTCGTAGCTTCATTAAAAAATGATTGACTTACTTCCTCGAATATCATTTATGTGGCGGTTAATTCCAGAACTATCTCCTATATGTGGATCTTTAAGAAGCGCATTATGTATTTCATTCATCTAATAACTTAAGTTTTCGAATAGAAACATATGGGTTTTATTAGTCAATCATCTAACATAGCTAAGGAGACTATAATAAAGAGGATTATTAAATAAAATTGTTTTATTACGGTTGTGTTTATTTTTTCGCGCACATCCCACGTGTCTTTTTTTTTATTATTTTTTTAAATTGGACAAATTAGAAGTGGATTAGATGAAGGAAAAGGTCAGACACTTTGAAAAAGACAAAAAAGAAGATCAAGAGAATAAATTCAATATGCCTTTCAGACATCGTGCCACGTCATCAATGAGCTCATTCGTTCTCGTGCGCATTCTTCAGAAGGTTAGACCTTAACCTTGCAATTTAGGCCGTTTGTGTTATGAATGAATGTCCCAGATTATAACTAACAAAAATATATAAAAAAAATTTAAAAAATTACCTAATAAAAATCGAAAATCTAGACCGTTCGTCCCAAAATGGACGACCTGAATTGTAAAGTTAGGTGACTAAACTTATGAAAAAAGGTTGGGCAATCCGGATCCGCTTTACTTCCCCCCACCCCTTCACATCCCGTCTCTTTATGCTTGTGATTGAGTTTTGAATCCTAAAACATTGACCGTTGACTTTCCAATACGATCACGTCAACGTTTTCCTCCAGAAATATTCAATATTTTTATCAAGTTGTTTGCAAATAATTTATAAATATGTCGGTGTCGCATAATTCGTGCTTGTACTGCGGCGGGTCTAGCACTTCTACAGTTCTACGGATAAAATAAAACCTTATGTCGATTCTGTCGGTGTTGCGGTTTGACCATGAGATATTTTAGGCTCTATATACTTTGTATATGGATGGTATACTTTTATAGTTTTGTGCTCAATTGTCGTCTTTCACAAAGGGTCAAATCGATATATATTTTTTTTTTTGTCAGCAGAGAATCGTAACAGACTTGAACCTTAAATACTGTTTGTTTCACGAAAAAAATGAATTTATGTAGAAGAATATTTGCAAAAAGAACTTTGTTTTCAAGGAGAAAATTTTTCCGTCTTGCCGTGCTTGATTGTTTTTGCGTGTAGGAATCGAGTCTCGAGTAAAGACGTAGGTTCCGGGTTGGGGCGGGCGCTAGAGTGGTCACGGGCTCGCAAGCAAACTATAGTTTAGGAACTCAGCAAATTAGCCCCACAAGTTCTTGGCAGATTAGCCCCGTAATTTCAAATATATATATATATATATATATATATATATATATATATTTACGATAAACACTTTGCGAAACAAATAGACTCTGCGCTTGAGATAAGCGATCCTAACACAATCTACCTTTTAGGTTGAATCATTTAGTACGTTCGAATGCGAATCATCGCTATAGTTTATCCGATTTCGATTTAATTAGTTCATTGTCAAAACTAATATTAATCGAGTTATCTTAGAAGGGCTTGGTCTGTAGTAGAAATTAGAATCGACAATAGTGGTCCTACCCTGTTAGGCTCGGTTCCAAATTCAAATATTAGATTTGATCCGAGAGGACCACGCTATTCCTAGTTTTAGCACAAAATTCTTCCTCTTTGATAGGTTTACCCTCGTGGATAATGTCCTAAGTCTTGCACTAAAGAAAAACACAACCATGTGGAGAGACATGATTATTCTTAACCCAAAAAGATGGAGCTCAAATCATGCTCGATTAATTTTTTATAACACGAAAAAAATCTCCCAAGATGCATAAGATTCAGACCCATAAAAAAAAAATACCCAAGTATCCTCATAAATCAAGTTAAAGGTGGTTTGTGACCGGAATATAAATCTTTACTTTTAGTTTTTTGACCTGTATTTATCATTCCTACATGCCGAACGTCAACACCGAATTTGTTCGAGCTCCGAAAACAACGTGGAAGGATGATCTCACACCGTTTGACTATTTGATCTATATATTCTTTGTAATACATGTAATCTTTCTCCACCTATCGGCTCAAGCTTTTGCAGTTAGATTTTTCTAATATGGTACCAGAAGTCAGGAGTCGAATTATTTCACGTGTGGGTGAGAAGGGGGTTGAAATATCCCACATCACCTGACTATGGGATTACATACAATTTCTGTATACATGGATCCTTTATTCGCTTGTCAGCGTAAAATTTTGGATCGAATAAAGTCAGAAAACAACTTATTCGAACTGGCTCACGCCATGCTGTTCCTTCGTGTGGAATCCACAAAAAGAAGCATCACCTTCACTTCCATCTATATCTAGAGAGACGAAACGACGACGCCTCCCACCAACTTCCTCGTTGCCAAACGAAACTTCCATTCCCTAATTCCGCACGTCACCCTCTAACTCAAAATTCGTCCCCATCCTAAATCTGGGGGGGGGGGGGGGGGGGGGGGGGGGGGTGACACCTAACAAAAAAGTAAAAACCGCGTGAAACCTAGAAGCCCTAACGGATCCTAGTGGTTTGACCCAAGGCAACGTTGACCGTCGCTTTTCCTAGATTCTGACCACGCCCCGGCCGTCCACGTCAGCACCTAATCCTTATCGCCGTGAAAGTCCCTGTGGGCCCGCGCCATATCCATGTGGGGGCGGGGCCCACCACTCAAAACGCAAAATTTGATTTTTGCTCTGAATGTGGATACTGCCGATGCATGTGGGCCCAATTTGCGTGTGTCCGGGGGCATGCGATGTTTTTCGGTGTTGTCTATAATTGGATATTTACTAAACAGACTTTGGCCCCACCAAATGTCGGAGGGAAAATCGTTAAAAATTTCCAAAATCTATTGCATCGGTGCGGATTCAAGCTCATGTTTGAAAAATTATGAATAGGAAATTATGGGGAAAACTATCAAAAAAATATATGTGCCGTGTCAATGAGTTCTAAGACTTGCAATTTGGCTGATACAATCCAAAACATTTTTTACGATATGCCAATTTAGCATTTCAAATCAATTTTGGTCGAAAATCACTCATGTGGGCGCTAGTAGTGCCACATAAATGGTCGGCATCCACGTCAACGATTTCCGATCAAAATTGTGCGAAATGACTAAATTGAAAAATCGTCACAAAGTTTATAAATTTGTCAAATTGAAAGGTTTAAGTAGCGCAACTGCAGTAGGTTCGGGGCTTTTCTTATAAATCACTCGGAAATTCTATCTACTTGATCCGGCTTGATTCAACCTTTACATTATAGATCCCACGGGAAAAAAAAATTCCTAATTCCAACCTCTGACTTAAGGTTTCCAAAAATCTGTCATGCTGGTTTATGATTATTCGAGCTAGTAATTAGGAGCTCGTGACTATATGCACATCGAACCATTTTGTTTTGGAAGTATATTTTTCAACAATCTGAACAAAGCAAAGTCCTATGTCGAGGGATTGCCTAATTGGCTCACGTGACACCACAAGACTGAAGAAGATTCGGCAATAGCTTACATTTTTTTTTGGGTTAACCGAAACATATTGTTAAGTCTATCTAATCACGGACATGCTATCAATTATTTTGACTTTTAGAGACAACATGTACGTTGGAATTGTAATTTCAGATTAGAAAATGTAAGAACTCAGATTCATCACGAGTAATTGGATGAGCAAAACCACCGGCATTCGCTCGCCGGACAAAATTACCCACCCGGCAACTTTTCCGTCCAAGCGAGCTCGCGTGCCGGTAGACACGATGAATGGTCCGACGTGTGCAAATTTCACGTTGTCTGAGAGAACGTTTAGGGTGTCGGCTCGTGCAGAATAGCCCGTTTTTCCAAACTGCCAATTGAGTTGCCATGGCTTGGTCCCGCCCCTGCGACAAACGGAACGGCAACCCGTCCGGGTCCCCGCCCCCCGAAATCCCCCGCGCACGAACGCACCGTCGCCGTTTGCCATGCTGGCTTATTTGGACGGAAAAGCTGACATGTCTATATTATAAAGCTTATGCTTTCGTCGGAGGAAATGATGGTGGGCATGTCGGCGTTGAGTTGGCACCGACGTCTGGAAGGCAGAAAAGCGCTCCGACATCCGATGGTTCCTTCACAGCCACAACTTGCCTTTGCCACCTTTTATTCGTCCTTGGACTTTCCCGCCAAATCTTTGACTGAATATAAAGATAATATGCATATTAGAAGACCTTTCTTTTTCCCCATATATATATATATATCCTATAAAAGCTTCGTGGAATTTTCTATTGTGGCCACGTGTCAACCACCTGCAGAATCCCCGCTCAAAGGAGCTGTACTTGGTGATCATATCTTGTCTCTCCTTTTTTGTTTTTCAATCGATGGACTTATAAAAAGAAAATGATATAAATAATTCATAAATTATGATTCCACCTGTAATTTAATATTTTCTGAAATTTGTAATTTGTTCAATGTGTAGTCTTTAAACTATATGAGATATGTTATTGAGCATTTCATATAGTTCAGTAACTAAATGAATCACATTGAACAAATTAATATTTTGTAGATCAAATCGCACATATGAATAGAGTCCATGGATCATATTAAATAAATTAAGAATTTATGGATCGCAACAAACATTAAATAAAAGTTCATAGATCATTTTTAGTCTCATTTATAAATAGTATTAAATAATTCAGTTTCCTTAGGTGCATGAAAAATACTATTTTTAATGTCGAAAAACAAGAAAGAAAAGAGGCGGCGTCCGTTGAACCGTTCGCAAAGCAACTGCTCTGATCTTCCGTCTTTATATCAGGCTTCTCAAAACTTAAGAGATTGTCACGCGAACCCGTGAAGGAATTGGCGGGACAGGGTATTTTTGCTCTTTCATGGTCTGAAGGTGGCGAATCCAAGCGGAGGCGACAGCAAGAAGGACGGCGTCGGCAAGGAGGAGGAGGACGACAGAGACTTCCATGCATGGCTCAACTTCCGGCCGCCATCTCCACCTCTTGAGCCCTCTCTTGCTCCCGGCCCTTCGTCATCGGCAGCGCCTTTCAGCAGAGAGCGAGAGATGTCCGCAATGGTTTCCGCTCTTTGCCGCGTTGTGTCCGGAGAAGTATTGCCAGGCGATGATCAGCAGCAGCGGTTGGATTTGAGGGAAGGGTATTGCAGCGGCGGCAGTTCGCCGTCATTGCTTGGCCGGTCCAGCTCTTTGGATTCCGGCGGCGCCGGATGGAAGAGAGGAAGGGGAGATTCGACCTCGTCGTCTGATTTCTCGGCGTCTGAGCTTCCGCGAGTTCGTGGTGATCATGCGCAGGCAGGCTCGTCCTCATCATGTGGAACCAGAGGTAAAGCTTATTAAGATTATGAAATTGTCAAGCTGAGCTGTAATTCTTTGGGAAAGTAAGGAAAGTAACGCATGCACTGTCGATCTTCTTCCTTCGCTAGCAGAAGGTCATGCAGGCTCAACAACTGTTCAGACAGCAAAAGCAGATCAACCAACACATGGTGCTCCTCCAACGTATGAATACACCTACGAGTCCCCGACACCGGCAGCATTGAGATTGGACCCGACTCTGAGGAGGAAGTATAGAGGAGTGAGACAGCGCCCGTGGGGGAAGTGGGCGGCCGAGATACGAGATCCATTCAAGGCCTCGAGGGTGTGGCTCGGCACGTTCGACACGGCTGAGGCGGCCGCTCGGGCCTATGACGAGGCCGCCCTCAGGTTCAGAGCCAACAAGGCCAAGCTCAACTTCCCCGAGAACGTCCGGCTCCGGCGACAACCGGTTCCTGCGGCCTCTGCGTCCGATCCGGCCCCGACCCATTGCACTGCTTCCCGTGAGTGGCCGGCTCCCGACAATCCCAACGCGGTTGGCTCCAACCGGCAGACTCCTGCGCAGCGGTTTCTCGAAAATAAATTCCAGGAGGAGTATCGCAGCAGCGATGCCGTTGTCCATCAAGAGCGAGCGCAGGGACGACCCATGAGTTTGTATGAGCAGATGGTGTGGTTCAACTCGTTGCTGGGAACGCAGCTTCAGCCATCTTTCTCGCTCTCTCCTCCTCCTCCTCTTCCATCATCATCAAGTTCAGTGCTCGCGCCAGCACCAAGCTCTTCTCTTTCCACGTCTTCTGGGCCGATCCCGACGAGCTCTCAAGAGGGTCGGACAGGTGACGGAGCGGCTGTTTTTCTTATGCCTCCATGGTCAGATTCTAGCCATCGCAGCTCTTCTCCCGGATAGGATTCTTCATCCTCTTTTCTTCTGTCTTTTTTGAAATTTACAGTTTGTATTTAGTATCCGCTTTGCTGTTATGCGAGGCGATTTTCACATTTTGATTTAGCACAGACATGTCGACAGAACATTGAAAAGAAAGATAGAAGCAGAGAGATTTTTTTTTTTTCGGTTGAATCCTCCTACGACGCCCGTACGAGGTATGAACACGAAACCTTTTTTTTTTTTTTTTTCCTTTTTTCTTTTTTTTGTGCCGAAGTCTTTTGCTGCGAAAGCTGTTCTCTGGCATCGATCGCTTATCCAGAATTATCGCCGTCGTATGGAACCACTAAAGAGGCGTTTTGAATTTGAAAGCGTAAAAGCGCACGTGACGTTATTCTCTCCGTCTCTCGCGGATTTCAAACTCTTGGAATGTCAAAGGGATTGAATAGAGATGGCATCTTTGCATGCATGGTCAAAAGAAGGGGAGTTCTCTCGAGAAAGTCAAACCTATTGCTCAATTTGGATAAAACTCGGCTAGGGTAATTACCTTGACATTCTGGCAGTAATCTCACTCGATTTTAACCACACGATTTATCAATCAATATGTATTTTATGCAAAACAAGCGATAATGATGTGTGAAACTACGATTGAAATTGTACCGTCCATTGTTAGTAAATCATTTTCCTCTAGAGAAAACAATTTTGGGGTGGCCGTTAAAATAACAGCGTATTCTGGGTCACAAATTCTTAAAAGAGTGGACCCACAATAATTTTTAATTATATGTTATTTTTTTTATTTTTTTCGCAATTCATAATAAGCTGTTTATCTCACAATAAATAAATAAATAATATCACGATTGCATTTTCCTTTGGATAATGCACCGTTTCCACCTCGTTGAATTGTGGAGGAGGAGTTTGACAAAAAAAAAGAAGAAGAAAGAATTCTGGAGGAGGAACCTGTCTAATTGAAGATAGTGGAATTCGGTGGAAAAGTGACGCTCCGCTTATTTCGCTTTATTTTGAAAAAAAAATGTATGATTTGAAATATATTAAAAAATTATCTAACAATTATGTTTTTGCCAATTCAGTCCTTGACCTTGTTAGTTTTACTAATTGAATTATAAATCTTTTGATACTTTGTCATTTAAGTCCATCTGTCCAATTTTAGTCAGAGATTGCTAACATAGACACCGAACGTCCTACATAACACGCCATGCGCTAATATGGATATTTTTTTTCTAATTTTTCAATAAATGAATTTTTATTTATTATTTTTTTCTTTCTTTTTATTTTCGGGTCATGAATGGGGATCATAACAATTGTGGCAGAGGATCATGGGGTACTTGGCATAATTACTAGCGCTGTTAGGATTAGCAAAGGTTTTTTATGATCTTTGATATATATATATAGAGTTCTTTCAATCTTATGTTTGAGACTTCGGAGATTTATGGTTGGAGATTCGCAATGCATAGAAGTTTCGAATAAAAGGTTACCGGTGCGAATTTGAGGTTATCCATTCTATAATGTAAAAAAAAGTATTTTTTACAATAAAATAACACGATAATGTACTTTACGAATCCCTTATGGGAGCGCGTCCGCTTTAGCAGGACGGATTTGGGATACTACATCAAAACCGACAACAAGTCCAGGACGAGCTTGTGAAGTGGCCGAAAATGCGACTGAATTGGGACGACGTTGGACCTCCCAAACCCGTTCTTGCTTCCATCTCAACGTCGGAGCTGTCCATGTTTTTCGGGCAAGCTCGGATCCGGGTCGGCACGAGAAGTGAGATGGATCGGGTTGGCCTTGTGGCTGGACCACAAAGGCTATTGGGCCGACCACCACGCGAAATCAGCCCTCAATAAGGCCCCCAATGTAAGCAAAGATCCCTCTCCTCCTCCTCTTGTGCCGGTTCTGGATGGAGTTGACGTCAAATCCTTCCTCGGATGTCTGAGATCTCTTCATTTGGAATAACTTTCTGATCTAATGTCGTAATTTGTCAGATGCTCCCATCTCATGGACAATGACAAGCGACGTAGATTATGATGGAGAGTGGCCACGTAGAAGTAAAGTGGCCAATGTTGAAGCACTCGAAAAGAATGAGAAAGATTAGTTGGTGCAGTTCTAAAAGAAATATCGAAAATCATTGTATGCGATCTTTTAAGCCGCTGCTGATGTTATATTTTGACCAATTTATTTAGACATTTATTGCATAAAAAATTAGAGATCGACCTCGGCACCTCAAAAAATAATTTTTATATAGCTTTAGGAACGTATAACTAGGTTCGTAAATGTCGTTTAATTGGACACGCGGCGGAAAGTTCTGAAGTTAAATTAATTGAGCCCGTAAGAGTGGATCGAATAAGAGTTGGCATGGCCAAAAATCCATGAAAAAGTATAGAGAGGGAGAGAAAGAGACTTTCTTGGGCGTGCTCTTCAGGATCTGCAACTTGTTACCGCCGAGTTCGGCCCAGCCACTGTCGCTCCGACATCGGAAGAGCAGCGAGCCCTTCTGCAACCTTGGAGTTCACTTTTCCGCAGGTCTTGGAGCCCTTCGAATGAGCCGAGCCGTGGTTGGCTACCACCTCACTGACGAGCGCTCGTTGTTCTTGCCGAGACCGCATCGAGAAAAGCATCACCCAAGACATCGTGTGCTCACCACCGTCAGCCACCACCCCTGGGGCAGCTTCATTCACTGTCCCCTCTCGAGCTGGTCCGTTGAGTTCGATTAGAAAAGCGACATCCAAATTAGGAAAATTTTCTATTCATATTGGTGGCAATTCGGTCTCGACCATGACAGTCATGAGACACGTGGAAAAATCGACCATTCTATTCATTGTCATTTGAATCGATTGCCGATTTATTTTGTTTCCAAATTTGAATAATTTGAATGCGGGCATTTTCTTTGCTTGATTGTTTAGAATAGATTAGGGTAGGTAGCGTTAATGTGAATTCCAGAGGATTATGGTGATTTTCTAACGTAAATTAGGAATTAAAATGACTTATTTACTAGTTTAAGTAGTTAGATATTATCGTAATCATTTAATTTCGAATTTAACAAAAAAAAACCTTAGAATAGATTAGATTCTTTACTTAAACATAACCACATGTTTAAATTAGGCTACTAATTTATTTTGAATTTTTACTTTTTTTTGGTCGAAAATTAGTTGCGTTTCACTCATCCAAAGTCAAAATTGCAGTCGTCAATAGATAAAGATTCACAGCAAATTGAATCCCAAAGTGGTTGGGGAAAATTGACGAGCCAATTTGATGGGAGCATTTTTCTTCTGTGTGTCATGGCGATCCAATCCGCTACGCTGTTGTATCGTCCATGTATGTCATCAGCGCCATGCCATACGTCGAATGTCATTTAGGGATTATATGTAAGAGTCATTAAAGTAGAATGCATATCATGTTAAAATAAAATGCATATTAATTTTGCTCGTCATTAGAGTTAAGTCATATAGTTAAATGTAAAAAAAAAAAACCCTAAAGAATTGAATGAAAGTGCGTCTTGGTTAGAAGTCATGTTTAGATTGCGTAACATGATTTTTTTTTTTCAATTAACATGGCATATGTTTAATTTGCTTTGAGGCAAGTAACTTCTCCACTCACTTGCAATTTATTTAGTGTTTTGATCATTGAGTGTTACATTAATGTTTGTGCATCCGCATGTTCAGCTCACATGTTAGGTTAAGATCAATCCAAGCTATTTGAATAAATATTTTTACAAAAAGAAAAGGTAACGAAAGGGCATTAAAGAAGTTTAGTGAAATCAAGTCTCCGAACTTATTAATCTCTGGATTATATGAGTAAAATAACCATTTCATTATTTTATTTAAGTATCTAATCGGCTAATTCAAAACTGATTAGTGGCTACTCTTTGATTAAGTCATTCGCATGTTGATTATTTGGACATAAGTTGCGAATTGGTATGAATTTGAAGAGTTCTAGCTAGGTATAAAAAATAAAATAAGTAATCCATTAGCCCAAATGGAAAAATTAGGTTGGGACAGCAGTGGAGGAAACGATGGTTGGAAATATATCTAGCACGATGACTCGGGTTGTTCGTGGTTAGGGTCGATGATTCCCGCCCTAGAATCAGGATCCGTGAATTGACTAATTGTTCCATTAACCCACTCGAAAACTAGTGATTAAGGGTGCGCATGGTCAAGGTCAGTGGTTCTTGTTAGGATGCTCATGTGAATTGTATTAAAAAAGTTCCACATTGAAGAATTATTGTCGTATGGAGCAGTTAACATATCCAAGTTGATCCATAACTCATTGACTTAAGTTTTTGAATGAAGGTGGGTTCAAATGGATATATTGATGGGCTTGGACTCGGGCTCCCTCTTGAATATCTCCCCATATGAAAGTATCGGACTTCTGCTGCGCTCCCAACAAATGGTATCATAGCTGATAATAAATTGGTATGCCTCCAATCTGTTCCAGTGGTTGCAACTATCTCAAGAAAGAAATATTATGATCGATGCTTGTTTCGAGTGGAAATTGTCATCACGATTGATCTGACGAGAAGTGACTATGGACAATTGGTCGGATAACTTGAGTCTTGGCAAGAAAAGACAAAGAAGTGACCATGGATAGTTGGTCGGATAACTCGAGTCTTGGTAAGAAAAGACCATGGACAGTTGGTCTGAGACGCACAATGGAGACCATTGGTGATGGAAAGCCAATTTAGCAGTTGATGTTGGTTGGTTGTGGTGCATAGTTGCTTGTACATTACAATTGACTTGGAGATTCAAGTTGAGATAAGTTGAAATGGAAAGATATTTGGATTAAAAGGGAGCAAACCTAATACTAGAACTCACACGTGAGAGGGAGATTGTTAGGTTGTACGTGTGAGTTGTGTTAGGAGAGTCCCACATTGGATAATTAATGTAATGTGGAGCAATTAATATATTCAAGTTGATCAATAACTCATTGGCTTAAGCTTTTGAGTGAAGGTAAGTCTAACTGGATATATTGATGGGCTGGGACTTGGGATCCCTCTTGGCTATCTTCCCATGTGAAAGTATCGGATTTCGGCTGCACACTCCCAATAGTTCTCATCTTAGAATCGCGAACCATGAATTGTCTAATGGTTCCATTAACCCACCTGAGAACTAAACTGTCGGTCTAGTTTGAATCTCAGGTAGGTCCATGGAACCAATTCAAATAGCAAGTTGTAGCAAAGCATAACAACATAGACTACAATGGCCATGTTCTGCTGACTTTAGCAAACCAATGTTCATTCATGACAACATGATTGAAGCAAGTAAGTAGCTTCAAGTCACATGTGAAAGGTGAAATTATTCAGTAGTTAGAGATGACCAGGTCAGCATCCCTTGTGGTGTGCGTGCCTCCATTCAAATATCGACACGTGTTTTTTTAGGCTAATTGGAAAATAGAAAATGGAAGTTTTTTTCTCAATCTTTTCTCTTTCCTCTAATGATGGTCGACAAACTGCAAAAAGGACCGTAACAAATGTTAACATTCAAACTACCGCTCCTGTTCCTGCCTAACACACACATACACACACACACACACACACACACACACACTCTCTCTCTCTCTCTCTCTCTCTCTCATCTTTTCAATTGTTCAAGGGCTCTTTCTCGAAGAACAACCAAGACAGCCTCCCCCCACTCTCTCTCCGGTTCGTCCCCATCGGCTCCCTCTCCCAAGAGCCCTGCCGAACGTAGCAATCTCCAAGCCAAGTCATCTTCTCCTCTCTTCGTGGCGCATCCTTCTTCTCTCTTTCCTTGGAGGATCCCTTAGCTTGTGATTTCATGCTGGATCTATTGCTTCATTGATAATTCTGTTGGAGTACTCGTGAGAGCCTCCTTACCACCCATCTCTCATCGTCAACTTCAAGCTCTCTCTCTCTCTCTCTTGCGTGCGTGCGATCCCTACTTTTTCTCAGCTTTATGTTCTCTTTTCCTTTCGTTTTTCTCCCAATCTATTTGTACTGCTCTAGTTTCACCCTTTTTTATACTACTGTGCGATCGCTGGAATCTGACGGTGTCTAACACATGAAACTTTTGGAATTGTACTCCGACCTTTTAATTGTCATGTTGGATCATGCTTTTATGTGCATGCATGTGAGTGGTTTTGATTCTGTTCGTTTTGAAGTAGCAGTGGAGATTCCCTTGACATTTTTTATCTCTTGGAATCTACTAGATCATTGTCTAATTTTGGTATTAGGTGGGAATTTTCAGATTGGTTGAGGTTGTCAATAGAAATGAGCCCCTTTTTGTTTCATAGGCATTGAAGGCCATGTTATCCGAGTTTGTTCGAAGTTTCCAATGAAACTCATCCGAATAATTTGGTCTCCACTCTGTCGGGTATTTAATTTGGTGAATTTTTGAGAATCGATGACTGTTTTTTCATGGCCATCTTAAGTCAATATTACTTGAACCACGATCGGTTACTATGATGGCTCGTAGGCATTGCTACTTGAACCATATTAAGTTGGGCAATCGTTGGGCTAGAGAATCAAAGTCAATGTTTCCTAATGCCCAAAAGCGTGAAACTTGAGTGCTATATGGTTTGTTTCACCTCGCCGTCGGGGTCCACTATATATGGCAGTCAAGTTGTTCGAGTGAGATATTTTTAGCCAATGGGAGTTTTCTGTAGATTGCAAGAAAATAATACTCTAATTAGATGAATTTGTGCTAATGGTCTTCATGGCAGACTTTGTAGAAGCCTTTCAATGCCAAGCTACCCTGCTCAGCGTTGATTTCATCTCATGTGACTCCAGTGGATATGTTCTATAAGAGAAATCACAGACCCAATCCTCTACTTGATGACCTAGATAGGTTGAGTTTCCTTATCCAATTCAATAGAAGCTATTGGTTGATACTTCTTTTCTTGGGTGAATCACACGATAAACTTTTAGGTGTGCATGACAACAATTCAGAAATTGTTTCTGGAACAAAAATCTATTTTTGGAATAGGTTTAGAATAGAAACTCGTTTAGTAACGTCAACGCATTTTTTGCTCAAAAAATCATCTGGAAACACAAATATTAAAAAACTATTTCCATTCCAGAAATTCATTTTGGAACAGAAATATTGTCATCTGCGCCCCTAGCCTTCTTGTCACAACTAACCTCACACCTATCTGTCAGAGCAGCTACTATGCCATAATCCATGGACTAATTGAATGTCCTAAGAAGACATCAATGAGAGATTTATGGTGAGTGCCAAATGTAGGCTCACTTGAAGTTTGACCGGTAAATAATGTTGAAAATCATAAGACTGCTTCTAATGTGCTTTATGCCAATAGTTGTGTTCTATTTTCTCTTTTTCTTTATAATGCTGGGTAATAATTGACTTTCTACTTATATCAAGACTCTTTCGAAATACAACGTTACTGTTACTTTACAGGTATCATTTATTTTTTGCTTGCTCGCTGCATATTTCTTGTGTACACATCTCCAAAGACTATTGTAGTGCCTCTATTTAAGAGAATGAGTATTTTTTTGATTAATTAAATGTTTGAGGACTGTTTATTTACACATTGATGTTGTTTTGCATTCACTGTATGTGCGCTTTGGAACATTTAGTGTTAGTTTCAGCCCAACCATTCTGTAGCATAAGTTGTTTCTGCTAAAGTATTTCTCTTTATATTTACTTTAATCTGGCAATAGCGAGAGGGAAATTTTATGGCTAATTTTTTTTTTAGAGTTTACATGAATTCCTAGGTGCTTTTGAATGATTTTTTTTTAGTTAAATGGCGTTTTCTATAAGATCTTGTCTTGTTTTTTAGTTGTTTGTGTTGATTTTTGGTGTTCTGGATATGGTTAGGCGTTGTTCTAGTTAGACTACAACGATTTTAAGAAATGATAAGTATGAATCCATTTGTTCAACTACTTTGCTTCATGCAAAGCTTCCTAGCCCTATATATTGTTTTTTTAAGTGGATCTATTCAAGCTCTCTTTTTGCAAAAGGTCTGAATTCAGTTATCTTGAGGTGTTGATCGGCCAAGATTATTTTAAAGTTGAAAGGTCTGACTGACTATAAAAGAGTTAGCCACTTTACATGTAGATCAAATTTCAAAGTAGTGGAGGGAAGAATTTTGCCAAATTCAGCTCATGATCCCCATTTGAGAAGATCAAAAGATGCACCATATACTCGGTTGAAGTACGCTTGAGAAGCAAAAGTAATGAAGATAGCAGCAGGTCTAATGGTGTTATATGACATCAGCAAAATACAGAATTCTTAGTTCTTCTCTTTGCATGATGAGTCCATGCTCAATTTTGCCCATTAAAAAGTAGATTTGTAACAAATATTTATTTTTGAAAAAAGCTCAATTCTGTGATACGTGCCCTGTTGTAACCAAATAGCTTGCTAATTGCTAGCAACTTGACAATGTCAATTTTTTTTAATATGGAACGTATATATTGCTTTCTTTTTCGAAGAGTTGTCAAGAGCATAGTCATCTTTTGATGGCCTGCAAACTTATCTATTCAAGTGTTCCTTCGCTCAGCTTTCTTTTATTTCAAGTCCTCTTATTGTTGTATTGTGCATTTTGATTGGGGACAACAAATAAGGACAGCCAGCTATCATGCGTCTTGGTCAAATAGATTAGAAAGAGAGGGGGTATGGTATGTTCATTGAGGCACATTTAAACACACAATACAATCGTAATAGAGAATATGAACAACGTTACATATTTTGATAAATAAAAACAGAAAGGATCTTGGGAAAAAATTCTCCAAACCAGTTCCAGTTCAATCACAGGAGGAAAACAAAAAATTCTACCAGTTATAGCATCCAAAACACAATTCTTGATGTCTTTGCATGCTTGAGACTTCATTTCATCAACCCTAATAGCAAGTTTTTTTTTTTATTTTATGAATCTTTCATGTTGCCATTGGACTTCTTCTCTTCATGTAGGACCTTGTGGTGAGATGCAAGAAGCATATTTAAAGGGCAACTATATATGCCAAAAGTTCCTTGCGAAAGCTAAATCTTCAAAATTACATCATTATGTCTCAAAACAATCATAACATATGAAGCATAAGCTGGTGCTGCGTGCTGCCTTGGTGCAGCTTCAATACCTGCATCACCATCAACTCTATAAATCAGCGAAAAAGCTAAAAAAAATTCCATCACTATGCGCAAAAAGTAACATTATTTCTAAAGACAGTCAGATAGGTAAGGGCAAAGCTCATTACATTCTCTAGAATCACTCTTGAAGCAACGAGGGATATTGCGGTACTACTAGATTCAATGGGCTTCTTTCGGATTGCTTTCACACTCCAATTGTCTAAAAACAATGATTAAATACAACTCGATGTGAGAAAAGAAAATTTGCACTTACAATATGCTATTGCAAGAAAGTAAACAATTTAACAACCTCATCACTCGATCACAACATCAATGGCACAAAGAGAAAGCAAAGGAAGGGACATAGAGCAAACAATAGAACCTAACCCCGCATTGAAGAATTTGTACACGACGGATTTTTATATTCATAAGCTAAATAAATTTTAAAAAATAGATGGAATCATTATACTATATTAAACTACCTATCATATCTTGGGTGAGATGATTCTTGCGCATGAAGAGGCTTTTCTCTTTCGCTTCTCCCTAGTGCTCTTCATTATAATATTTGGTACACCTTTTGGTCTTCTTTGATTTAGCTGCACTGTGAGAGCTTTGCCTCACCTCATCACAAGGAGTCTCTTGCATTGCATCTCTTGTCGACCACTTCAAAATGTATTATGATGGAATACTTGTGACATTCACAACATGAGTCAAGATGCACAAAATATGCCTACACAACCATCCCTGCATTTCAAATAACTTGCAACTGCATTTAATGGTAGAATCGATTGGATTAAAATGGCCAATATGCTTCCTTTCACTACTTTCAGTTCCCAGTATAAAAGTATGTAATGGCCCATCAACTTCTGAACTAAGAACATGTTTAGAAAAAGCATGCAAGAACTCAGCCTGGAAATTTCTGTATATGACATGAGTGTATACATTTGTAGCATGTTTCAAAATTCTTCTATTCTCAACCATAATATGTGGCTTTCCTCGAGCACACTCAAAATCATCAACAACTTCATTGTTGCGCAGTTTTTTTGCTTGCTTTTCATAATGATGGGCAAACTCGGGCAAAGTGATAGTCTTACATGCCATATCCTAAAAAATAGTGTTTGTGCTCTCACTTCTTTGTGTGGATCTAATTCCAGAAAAAACATCGCGCCCATATGCAGGACACCATTTATACCGCAAGTAATATATACTTCACTTCTTATCCCACAAACTCCACTTCTCACACATAGCTTTCCATGTATTCTCCATTTCAAATTCACATTCACAGTGATATAGAAGTTTTTACCAATATTTTTTGCGAAAATCCACCTTTCCAAGAAGATGGGCAATATGATAGGTAGCATTTTTTCCAATATGCCATATACGCAAATGATGATAAGCATTTGGAAGAACACTTTTAATGGCATTTGCCATGGCATGATCTTGATCAGTGTAAATAGTCTTTGGTGCTTTATTGTCCATTACCTTTAAAAAGGATTGAAATGCCCAAACAAATGAAACAATAGTTTCATCCAATAGAAATGTACAACCAAAGAGAATATTCTTCCAATGATGATTCAAACCAACAAAAGGTACGCATATCATATTGTACTTATTCGTATGATAGGTGTTATCAAACACCACCACATCTCCAAAATTTTCATAATCCAACTTGGACACAAACCAAAAAAATCTGGTCAGTCTCTGTTCATTATCCATCTGAAATGTATAAGAAAAATTGCTTCCATTTGATTGTAGGCAATTAAAATGGTCAATGAGACTTTGACAATCACCCGCACTAATTAGATTCCTTTTGTTTACTTGCACATGATTATGACAATCACGTAAAGTAAAGCCAACATTATATGGTCCTCCTACTTCACCACTAAGGTAGGAATATGCTTTTGTAACCCTTATACTTGTCCCGATCATAGAAGTCAAAATACTGTTACTAGTATTTGGAATGTGCCAATACGACGTATCAAGTGTTTTTGTCTATCATCAATGAAAGGATGATTGTGAGAATCCTTAAATTCAACGACTATCCAAACTCTACCTTCAATTTTGAATTTAACGCAAGCTTGACGTCTCGTTCTCTTCACTATTCTATAAATATCTCTTTGTTCATGAGGCGAGATTGGTGGAGAGTGTCATTCACTATGACATTCTAATTTCCTTGTCATTTCTAGACTCATTAATGAGAATTGTATCTAGCGATGTATTTCAATCGTATCTCGCTTAGATCTGATCAATCTCGAGTTGACTGACCAAAAGGAAATGGCTAACCTAAGACAAGGTACGTAAACCTAGAGAACTCGAATAGGCAATGGCGCTTTGCCCATAAGGATTGTCGAGGGGACATTTAGAGCCATAAAAGGCCGATCTAAGAACGATTAAGGAATGCATTGCTAACGTTATAGATTGGAGCGCGAGTGATGCCGCTTAGCCAATGTATAATTTGTAAAATTTTCCTAAATCGAACAGTGATGATCGAGACTATAGAAACTAGAGATAGACCCTCACAATTACATGACAATCAAAGTCGCCATGAATTGACAAGCCCTAATTGTGATATGAATCACAGGGTCGATCTGCAAAAGCCACTCGTCGGTTCAGGATAGGCTAGAATCGCATTGAATAGAGAAATGATTTAGAAACAAGTTTTGAAATTCAAGAATGGAGAATGAAGAATTCCAACATCACAATTGGATTGACCGTCGCCTTATCGAAGAAATTGAAATAAAAAAAAACGACGTTCCGGATGTCAGGGGTAAAATTACCATTTTGCCCTTCAAGCCTTAGCTTTGCTTTAATAATTGAAAAGGGGCATTTTGGTCATTTAAACACCCAATAGCTATCGAAAATTGAAGAAATTGTGGGCCATTAGATGAGCTTCGATTGACACATTGAATAAGAGTCAAGAGATGAAGCCTTGAGTTGATGTTTTTACTTTTTACCTACCATTCAACAAGTTGACTCTTGAATTGGTATAACCCTCACTCTCTCTCCTTCCCTTGGCCGAACACCCTCATTTCCCCACACTCTCTCTTGCTTCTTCTTCTTCTTCTTATCTTGCTTGCCAGCTCGTTGCCCTGTTCCGATCGACTCACTGTTCCGGCCATAACTTTTTCATCCGATGGTCGATTGAGGTAAAACCACCGGCAATAGAAAGCTTATTGTCTTGCCATTCTAACAAGGTATTATGGATCCAAATCTACTAAACCGTTTGTCCCGTAGAGCCGTTTGAAGGAGCAAAGGTCAGGCTGGTCAGTTTTGAATCCGAGAGCTCACAGCCGACTAGTCCGACCGTCTCACTATTCTAGACATATCTTCTTCGTTCGGTATCGAATCGAGGTAAAACCATTGCCAAATGAAAGATTATTATCCTATCTTCCCATAGACATATTATAAGCTCAATTTGACCCCGTAGATCTTCTCGTAGCTCGATTTGAGTGGACAAAGGTCAGGCGAGGTCAAATTTTGACAGATTTTGGGGAAAGACCTATTTCGGGATCTTACGAACTTCAAATTACTTCAAATTTTTGGTGAGATCTTCTACACTTATAGTATTAAAGTTGGATGAGCTGTGGTAAAAAATTACGATAAATTTGATGGAGTTTTGACCATCAAATGAGTCTTGTGTTTGAAGGGCCAGAACTAATCGCGGGTAAGCTTAGAGGAACCGGTGCCGTTCTTGGACCATTTGACTTCGCCTTGAGCTCAAATTTGCGGTGAGGCTTTCCAACCCTTATAACTACATGTTAGCAAGTAGATTAATGATTGAATTGAGGATTTGAGGTGGTTTAAGGGTTGGTAAGTTGAGGTATACATGGAACCGAAATTCGCCCGGTTCGATTCTGTGCATACCGGTTCTATGGGAGCTGTTGGTGGTTGTAATTGAGCTCTAAATTCTTTGTTGAGAAGTGTGAGGATGTTAATTGATTAGCCCATAAGGTGTATGATTAGTGGGGTGGTGATTTGAGCAAGAAAAATTAATGATTGGATGAATTTCTTAGGTTGCGCGGCGGATTTGACCTTGGATCCTTAGAGCCGAACTTTTAAAGTGTTTGGAAGGGGAATTGTATTGCATTAATCTTGAGGTAAGGGGACTCTAAACCTTTGATAGAAAGATTGGACTCGATTGGGTGATTTTTGGATACGAATCGATTGGTTTTTGACAGTTATTATGTGGTTGACCAATGTATGTCCTAAAAAGCTATTGAGGGCTTGATTGATTGATGATGTTTGTGTCATGAATTGGTTGTTGCATTTGTATGTCAAATGTAATTGTCTCGCATGCCATGAATGTGTCGTTCATGGCATAAACTTGCAATCGAACGTGTGTTATGAAATGAACTGAATTTATGGCATATTTGTGATGTTGTGACATCCTAAGGCGTATGAGACGGGGTTGTGTGGCTGAATGTCCTGAGGCGCTGAGGCGCGGGGTTTGTATTGAATGACACCTTGAGACATATGAGACGCGGGGTTGAAAAGGCTATAATCCTGTACGGAGTTATGATGTGTCGACACAAGCTTGGAGTAACATTGAAAACCTGATGCGTTTACGCGGGTTTATTAATGAGACGGTCTGATGCGTTTACGCAGACCGAGCTTGAGGCGTTCTAAACGCGGGCATGAAAGTGAAGAGGCAAGAAAGGGTGGAAGGAGTAACATGGCTTGTTTATGCATGCTTGGACTAAATGACGTGATAAGATGCCTAGGGTGCATGCTTATTGTTCATGTGTTATTTTGTGATAGTTGAATACCTCTTGGGATTTTGTATGAATGGTTTGTGATTGTAATTGCCTGAATAGACGGTCAGCCTAATCTAGGATTAGGATCCACCTTACTGAGATGTATATCTCACCCCTTCGTGGGATTAACTTTTCAGGTCCTAAACGATGGAAATCTAAGCTTGTTAATGATCGATGTTTGAAGAAGTAATTATATGAAATGTATTTATACTTTGGTGAATTTAGAGATTTCATGTTACATTGAAGTTAGAGTTGTATCCTCTAAACCTGTAGTCGGTGTTTATAAGAAGACGTACCCTATGTCCTCAGTCATCTTAAGGTTTAATTAAATGGAGAAGTTTTATCGCTTCCGTATGTTTGTATCATTTAGAAGTTTTTAAATAGTTGGCCGACAGATCCTGGGTACCACCGAGACAAGACGGCCCTGGTGAGATTTTGCGTGCCTGATGGGTTCTGGATGTGACATTCCCATTTAAGTGGTATCAAAGCAAAGTCAGCTCGATCCAATGTGATTGAGACTTGGAGTGATAAGGAGTGATGACTTGAGGACAATTAGGTAGTGAGATCTTGAGAGATAAGCATGAATTGCTGAATCTTGAGGACTATAGGTTTGAAATTGTGTAGTATTCTAATGGTCCTAATACCGATTTAAGGGATGATCTTGAGTGATTTATGAATAAGGCTCACAAGGAAGTGAATAGAAATTGAGGAATCATAGGCTTAGATTTGAGGTTGCTAGAGAATAAATTATGAATGAATGGTCAATTGAAGTGTATGATTGTGATCTTGGTTTGTCAATGACCCAACTTGAGGAGTACGAGTTATAAAGAGGCGAATGATGTTAGTGGATTCAGGCTTGAATTGCGTGATATCTTGATGGTTTAACTATCAATTGCTATTGTCAGCCTTGGATGAAATGAGGTGAGGTGTACACAAGAAATATTGGATTCAAGGCTAGTTGTGATTGAATGCATATGGATTTGGCTTGAATAGCAACTAAACTTGGGATTTGTGGTTGAACATGGGGAATTAATCTATGAGATGTGATGGTCGTTGATGGAATTAGAAATATTCAATGGATAAGAATGGATCCGGATATGATTATGGTATGATGAATGGCAAGGACAATAAGGACGCGCATGTGTTTGTGGCATTAAAATGAAAGTCGAGGAAGGTGTGTGCATGAGCTTATCATTATTGGACTTAATAAACTATCGCTTGGTATGGGACAAGTTGATGGGATACCTATAAACCGTCATGAAGCATGGTATGGGACGTGTGGAACGGGGCTTTCTCCGTAGATATATGACTTGGGACAACCTGCAACGGTCAAGTCTGATGAGTGCAGGGAATGATCGCCGGGACAAAGAGATCCGGACAAGGAGCGACTCCTGGCAGGCTTCTAAAATGGCAAGAGTCAGGAATGACCCAAGTCATAACTTGAAATGGGAAGTCTAGGTATCATGTTGAGTCCAATTGTGGTTAAGAGACGTATGACACAAGATTGATCCTCGAAGAAGATGTTAAAAAGTGGCATGACATGTGAAATGATGCTTGTGATTGGCATAATTAAAAGCTTTGTGCTTGGCGATGGATGCCGTTTGAAAGGAAAAGTGATGTTTATATGATTGGCCTATTGAGCATGTTTTGTAATTGGCATCATGTGATTGGCTTAGCCAAGGTCTAACTGAGGGAGTAGACGATATATGGGGTTTATACCCATTGAACTAATGTCTGTTGAGAATGAGATAGCATGTCGCGTTTATGACAGAGTGGCAAATGCTATATGCCTATAGTATGAGCGATTGATTTATAGAAGTGATGCTTTGAATATTTGATGGGTATTGACCTAGTTGAGTTTTGGCCTAGTTGAGGCTTGCCTAATAATTGGCTGAAGATTGAGAAGTTGCCTTGTTAAGGCTAGCCTGTTGAATAATCATTCACTGATGAGAATCTGGAATATTTGGGTAATGGACAACTAGTTGAGAGTTGTTTGGGAACCACTGTAAGGTTGATAATGATGAATGATGAGATGAGCAGCCTAAGACTGATAGACTTGAATAGATGACTTAAGTTTTTGATTCCTAAAGGGAATCATAGCGGTTCAAGTGACATGAGAACCTAATGAGGTTGAACGACAAGAGAATGGTCACTAGAGGAGCATTGGCTCGAGTATGCAAGATATGAGATGACTCTAGAGCTGAAGGGAGTCATGAGAATTGAGTAAAGATGAGTAATCAGAATACGAGTGCTAGAAAAGCGTTTGGCTCGAGCTTTTGGACTGTACAAGACCTAAGAGTTAAAGGGGCCATGAGAACTTTGAATGGAAATGAAAAAGTGGATGGGTAAACAGACTCGAGAAGGAGCTGTCATTATACCCAAGTTGCTAAGACGATTGAAGCTAGTGCTGATGAGTTAAATGATAGAAGTCACGAGAGAGGTGACTCCGAGTTAATCCTTTCTAAATTGAATGCGTTGGAAGAATTATGAGAGTTTTGAAAAGCTTGTGAAGCTATGTATAAGATTGAGATTGACCAAGTTTGAAGGAGGGATGAGATTTGAAGTTGTCTCTCTCTGGATTGGAGATCTTGGTAAGGAAACCGCAGAGGTTTTGGGTACACTAAGGAAAGAAAGTGACCCTGGCAGATTGTAGCGTTAAGAGGCTGTTGATAATTGGTGAAAGGTCACCAGAAGAAGGGTTTCCTCGAAGGCATGACATTTGCCTGGACTACCTTTATCGAATTGTTTAATGAAAGTGTTTTCCCTGGATTGCTTGAGAACAAAGGTTGTTTGGATCCGAATAATCTTGAAAGGATCCAAGGACGATCGAGTAGTGTAAGATAGAGTTCTCAAGGTCGTTTAAGCATATAGTAAATATGGTCAAGGACCCTTGAACAAGATAAATAAATATCTGAGTGGATTGGAGTTTGAAAGCCTTATGGCTAGTTGTTCTTCCTAATTTTGAGGAATGGTAATGGGACTCAGTAAAAGAAGAGAACTCTTGCTCATGGATTACGAGCAAAGAGATGTTCATTTTGGAACATGAAACGTACTTGCGAGAGATGATTGTTACCTTGTCGCCAGTCTCGTAATGAGAGACTGACATGTCGTTCCTTCCGTCGTTGGAAAAGTTGAGGAAAGAAATCTATCAATTGTCTGACATTGATGATTTTATGAGATTGATTGAGCATAAATCTAGACCACTAGAAGTGGTATTGGGTGTTATCGCCCCTAAAGGGTAGGGCGTCACTCTTAAAGGACGATTAGACCATGAGATGGTCGTTGATGAAAAAGAAAAGTGAATGGACTGGATAGTTCTGGCTGTTCATAATTCTAGTAAATGATTGAGGAAGCGAAAAGAGCGCTTAGAAAGTAATTGCAGAGTAAATTGAGGTAATCTAATCGAGTATTCGATACGTGAATTGGTGGAAACCGAGGACGAACAGATATTGTCACTTGAGGTGACTGAATTATGGGAAGAAGAATGTCGAGTATGGTGACATATACGTTCTGGAGTAAAACACCGCAATTGGCGCACACTCCAAGATCGACGTCCTATGGAATAGGAAGTACATGGTGGATTTGAAATAAGAGAATGCCACTGAAGTTTATAGCTTCCTTCACATGGTAAGAGACCCTAGTGTGGAAGAAAGAGAAAATCCTAATTGTCTTAATATTAAAATGGAGTGTCTAGACTAATAAAGACAACGCAGAACTTGAATGATTGTTGTAAGGGAAATAAAGTTTGAGAGACTGTCTTATAGATGATGTTGAATTCCAGGATAATTTCGATGTTTAGTGGGACAAGCAGAATTGAGATAAGGTCGCATTAGCTGGTTGTGAAACCAAGAGGTCAAGGCACTAATGTTTCCTGAAAAAAGAGTGACAAAAATGAATAGAATATTGTGTAGTTCAAGTGGGGACTCATGAGAGTAGAGGGCCAAGGTTTGAGTTTTCAAGTGAAAAATATGAAGAACAGTTTAAAGATTCGACACCTGGTAGAAAGAAATTGACAAAAGTCAAATTGAGTATCCAAGGAATAATTGGATTGATTGATACCATCTTTAGAGACGATGAATAGACTCATTTAAGGAGTCAGGAGAAACATGAATAACTTTCAAGAATATACTACGAACTCTAAGGAGATGCTCATTATGTGCTGCTAATTGTGAAGAGCACGAGTTGTGGGCCTGATGAGATAAGATTCCTCGGTAGTGAAATTTTTGAGAAATGAAATTCCCGTAGAGCCCTTGAGGAATGGAATAAGTGATGAATCGACTAAGATCGATGTGAATTGCGGAAATTGAAAGTTCCTGGAATTGGAGAATTGTTATGGATGGATCAGGGGAAGATTTCTCACAAAAGCAATTCGATGGATGAATGAATACAAAAAGAGTTTTCGATGACTTAAGTCAAATGATGACTATACTGATAATGGCGTTCCCGTTTGGAATCGAAAGGGGTCGAGAAAACCATAATGAAGTGATGCATGAAAGAAATTTGAGGCGTAGCAAGGCCAACTGAAGCAGACAGTGTGAATGCAACGTGACAATAAGACCACATGAGTGAGAACACCTAGTGTATAATTGGAGTTGGATTATAAATATCCTTACGACAAAATTGGGAAACATTGTTTGGGTGGAAGGAGATTTGAGTCTATATCTACCGCAAGAAAATAAGATAGTAATTTCTTAAGGGGGATTGAATGAGATACAACGCCGATGGGTGAAATTGCTTATAAAATGAGAGCGTCGCTTGTATAAAGAAAAACTTCAAAGTTATGTGAACTATAAGAGGTTGAGAATTGAGTATCGTATAATTGATGATAAAGGACAGATCTTCCCTTGAGAAATAAGAGATTTAACCTCTAAATTGAAAGTTTGTCAAATGACTGGTTGACGGCTACTGGAAACGCCTAGCCTGGAGGCCAGAAGGGAATTGAGGTGTTGCCATGATCGAACATCGATACTTGAGGAGTTTTAGGAATGGATGGAACCCTTGAGGCCCCATGGACGGAAGAACGAGTCCAGTATTGAGGGGAACTTAAGGAAATGACCTCGTCGAGATTCAAAGGGAGAATTATGGTGTTCCTTGGGATGGCACAAAGATGTGCCAAGATATATATATATATATATATATATATATATATATATATATATATATATATATCGGTGATAAGGATTGAAAGTTGAAATTAATTTATCGTATGGTCGAGCACTGGATATGTTGATAAAAGAGAATGACATGACCACGAAAGTTGAAGGATCACTTTGATCCAAGGGGATTTTCGAACGGAGTCGAGAACAGATTACTACGAAAGTAATCATGTAATTGTTTAAGGAATCGAGAGGGCCATAACTCGATTTAGTTAATGGAGGGCAAGTTGATAAAGCCCTTGAATCTCTATTGGTATGAAAGGAAGTTTGAAGGGAGTGATACGCCAAATGGTATGGACATTAAAGAGTGCATTCTGGCGAGGGTTTAATAATAATGGTTATGGACAAATGAAAGTGATAATGTGAATGCTCGATGATGAACTGCTGACAGATGTTTTGAATACCGAAAGAGAATGGAAAGAAGCAAATCAGATTGAAGACTGAATGAGACAAGTCCTAGGGAAAGATAGTTTTGGGCCGGAAAGGACAAGTAAGATCGTCAAGTCATGAAAGGATTTATCCGGAAGAGTGAGGATGCGATGAGATGCCAATACCCCAAAGGATTAGATGGTTAAAAGGTTGCAAATTTCGAGGACGAACTTTCTTTAAGGGGGGAAGAGTTGTGACATTCTGATTCTTCTGTTATTGCCGGACTCATTAATGAGAATTGTATCTAGCGATGTATTTCAATCGTATCTCGCTCGGATCTGATCAATCTCGAGTTGACTGACCAAAAGAGAAAGGCTAAGCGAGACAAGGTACGTAGACCTAAGGAACTCGAATAGGAAATGGCGCATTGCCCATAAGGATTGTCGATGGAAAATTTAGAGCCATAAAAGGCTGATCTAAGAACGATTAAGTAATGCATTGCTAGCGTTATACGATTGGAGTGCGGGTGATGCCGCTTAGCCAATGTATAATTTATAAAATTTTCCTAAATCGAACCGTGACGATCGAGACCATCGGAACTAGAGATAGACCTTCACAATTACATGACAACCAAAGTCACCATGAATTGACGAGCCCTAATTGTGATATGAATCACATGGTCGATACGCGTAAGGTCTGCAGAAGCCACTCGTTGGTTCGAGATAGGCTGGAATCGCATTGAATAGAGAAATGATTCAGAAACAAGTCTTGAAATTCGAGAATGAAGAATCAAGAATTCCAACATTACAATTGGATTGACCGTCGCCTTATCGAAGAATATTGGAATTATAAAAACGACATTCCAAACGTCGGAGTTAAAATTATCATTTTACCCCTCAAGCCTTAGGTTTGCTTTAATAATTGGACAATGACATTTTGGTCATTTAAACACCCAATAGCTGTCGAAAATTGAAGAAATTGTAGGCCATTGGATGAGCTTTAATTGACACATTGGACAAGTGTCAAGAGATGAAGCCTTGAGTTGATGTTTTTACTTTTAACCTACCATTCAACAAATTGACTCTTGAATTGGTATAACCCTCACTCTCGCTCCTTCTCTTGGCCGAACACCTTCATTTCCTCTCACACTCTCTTGCTTCTTCTTCTTCTTCTTCTTCTTCTTCTTCTTCTTCTTCTTCTTCTTCTCTTGCTCGCCAGCTCGCTGCCCTGTTCTGACCGCCTCACTGTTCCGGCCATAACTTTTTCATCTAATGGTCGATTGAGGTAAAACCATCGGATATAGAAAGCTTATCGTCTTTCCGTTCTAACAAGGTATTATGGGTCCAAATCCACCTAGCCGTTTGTCCCGTAGAACCGTTTGAAGGAGCAAAGGTCAGGCTGGTCAGTTTTAAATCCAAGAACTCCCAGCCCACCAGTCCGACCGTCCCGCTATTCCAGCCATATCTTCTTCGTCCGATACCGGACCGAGGTAAAACCATCATCAAATGAAATCTTATTGTCTTATATTTCTATAGACATATTATAAGCTCAATTTGACTCTGTAGATCTTCACATAGCTCGATTTGAGTAGACAAAGGTTAGGCGAGGTCAGATTCTGACTGGTTTTGGAGAAAGACTTGTTCCGGGGTCTTCCAGACTTCAAATTACTTCAAATTTTTGGTGAGATCTTCTACACTTATAGTATTAAAGTTGGATAAGCTGTGGTAAAAAGTTGGGATGAATTTGATGAATTTTTTACCCCAAACGAGTATTGTGTTTGAATGGCCAAAACTGACCACGGGTAAGCTTGGAGGAACCGACGCCGTTCTTGGACCATTTGACGTCGCCTTGAGCTCAAATTTTTAGTGAGCCTTCCCAACCCTTATAACTACATGTTAGCAAGTAGATTAATGATTAAATTGAAGATTTGAGGTGATTTAAGGGCTGGTAAGTTGAGGTATACACAGAATCGAAATTCGCCCGGTTCAGTTTTGTGCATACCGATTCTGTGGGAGCTGTTGGTGGTTGTAATTGAGCTCTAAATTCTTCATTGAGAAGTGTGAGAACGTTAATTGATTAGCCCATGAGGTGTATGATTAGTGGGGTGGTGATTTGAGTAAGAAAAGTTAATGATTGGAAAGTTAATGATTGGATGAATTTCCTTAAGTTGCGCGGCGAATTTGACCTTGGATCCTTAGAGCCGAACCTTTGAAGTGTTTGGAAAGGGAATTGTATCACATTAAGCTTGAGGTAAGGGGATTCTAAATCTTTGATAGGAAGATTGGACTCGATTGGGTGATTTTTGGATATGAATCGATTGGTTTTTGGAAGTTGTTATGTGGTTATCCAATGTATGTCCTAGAAAGCTATTGAGGGCTTGATTGATTGATGATGTTTATGTCATGAATTGGTTGTTGTATTTATATGTAAAATGTAATTGTCTCGCATTCCATGGATGTGTCGTTCGTCGCATGAACTTGCAATCGAACGTGTGTTATGAAACGAACTGAATGTATGGCATGTCTGAGATGTTGTGACACCCTGAGGCGTATGAGACGCGGGATTGTGTGGCTGAATGCCCTAAGGCGTTGAGGCGCAGGGTTTGTATTGAATAACACCCTTAGGCGTATGAGACGCGGGGTTGAAAAAGCCATAGTCCTGATGCGTTGAAACGCGAGACGAAGTTGTGATGTGTCGATACAGGCCTGGAGTGACATTGAAAATCCGATGCGTTTACGCGGGTTTGTCAATGAAACGGTCTGATGTGTTTATGTGGACCGAGCCTGAGGCGTTCTAAATACGGGCATGAAAGTGAAGAGGTAGGAAAGGGTGAAAGACGTAACATGGCTTGTTTATGCATGTTTGGACTAAACGACGTGATAAGATGCCTAGAGTGCATGCTTGTTGTTCATGTGTTATTTTGTGATAGTTAACTGCCTCTTGAGATTTTGTATGAATGGTTAGTGATTGTAATTACCTAAGTGGATAGTCAGTCTAACTTAGGGTTAGGACCCACCTTACTGAGATATATATCTCACCCCGTCGTGGGATTAACTTTTAAGGTCTCAAGCGATGGAAATCTGAGCTTGCTAATGATCGGTGTTTGAAGAAGTAATTATATGAAATGGATTTATACTTTGGTGAATTTAGAGATTTCATGTTACCTTGAAGTTAGAGTTGTATCCTCTGAACCTATGGTCGTTGTTTATAAAAAGACGTATTCTATGTCCTGAGTCATCTTAAGGTTGAATTGAATGAAGAAGTTTTATCGCTTCCATATATTTGTATCATTTAGAAGTTTTTAAATGGTTGACCGACGGATCCTGGGTACCACCGAGACAAGACGGCCCTGGTGGGATTTTGCGTGCCTGACGGGTTTGGGGTGACATTCACAGTTACAAAGAAATGTGCATCTATGCAATTTCCTTTACTATTGTTTGCTTTTTGTCCTTTTCGCACTCTAAATCCCTTGAAAATTGCATATGCATTGTATGTATTATAAGCGTCGTTCTCGTTAGCAAATGTCATGCCAATTCTAAATCGAAACTTTCTGTTGACGTTATGCACAATGCTATTTTTCTTCGCAGCCTCTATAATAAAAGAAAATCTAATCATTGAAAAAAGAAGGACAAAGTGAAAACAGATTTAGTTATATATATAAAAAAAAAAGAGTTGAGAGTGCATAAATTGAGCTAGCTACGGGATTAGGCTGAAGCACATATGTGAAAATATAAGTTACGAAATCTACCACTCTCATCAGGCATCACTGCTCTAGGGGTGTCAACGGGCTCGAGCTGGGCCGAGTTAGGCCGGATTTAGGCCAAATTCTTTTTTTCTTTCATTTTTTATTTTATTTTTTTGAATCAAAATCAATTAACAAATCCATATAAAAAAATTAAATAAAAAATAAAATGGGTATTAAATAAAGTCGGGCTGCGGGCCATCTCGGTTTGAGTACCAAACCCTGCTGGAAAAGACCTAAAAATTCAAGAAAGTTTTCGAGCCGGGCCGGGCCCGCTCGCCCGACGCAGGTATATTTGACACCCCTAATTACAAGATAGCATAGGAAATATACATTATCCACATATTAGAGAACCCATTTTCACTGAAGAATGAGAGCGATCAAGTTTACCTTCTGAAATTGCTCCATCGACATGCTCCTCCATTGTCGTCTTCTCACCTAGACCTCAAAGCTTCTCTGCATATATCTTCAAGCCCCTCAACTGTTGGAAAATTTCGTCGAAAATGGGATGAACAATGGAATCAAACTTTGAGGCGTGTAATCATTTTCTTTAAGGATTTATTCGCCCCACAACGTTGCTAATGGTTTTCGGCAAATATCCTCTAGGATATAACAAAGTCTCGTGAGAATAGAAGATAGCAATTCTAATATTTCTCTAGTGTCTCTCTAGAAAACAATTGGAAGAGTGGCTGTATTTCTCTTGTTTTGAAAGAACAAAAATTAGAAGAATGAAGTCAAAGAATGGTACTGAAAATGAACAGAACACTTGAATATATATGAAAACGAACACTCCTTTTCGCTTTCGAAAATTAGTTAATTCTTATGCAATTCTTCGTGTCCAAACAAATTATTCAATCATACATTTTTCATGTATGAATTGGTAGTTATTTTTGAAGAGACACAAACATTCGAAAGGTTATAAGTGTGCCTTAGAAATAACCGTTGATTGAATAAACACAACCTTTCAAAGGTCATCAGAATCCTTCTTGAATAGTCGCACTATTTCACTAGAAAATAATGGCAATTGTTGATTTGTACCAAATTTAGTCCACGTGCGCATTTACATCCTTTCGATGTGGGACAAGACACCTCTTAGTTTGTTTTTATAAACAAACTACCAACAATCCCCCACTTTATTTATAAAAACAAAATTACAAAATAAAAATTCTTATAAAATTACATCCAACATTTTCATGAGACTAATATACATACATAAAGGTCTCTTTCGAGTTAAACTTTTATTTAGTGCAAGTATCTCAAAATTCTATCAAAGTTACACGTAGCTTGGCTTTAAACTTGCTACTCTATGTAATAGAATCGGACATACTGCACATATACTAAGCTCTTGTTTCAGTGAGAAATTCATTTTTACTCAGCACTGTTATGGCCCTGTGTTTGTGCCTGTTTCATGAGCTCTCTAAAAAACAACCCTAACTTTCGTAAGAAGCAGCACCACTTATAAGCCTATATAGGTGAAGTATTTTAATGTGTTTTTGTTACTAATGAACACAATACTAAAACGTATTATGCTTCATTAAGAGTATAACTCAACCTCTAAACGTAACAAACGATACTGACTTCTCATGTCCGGGCTAGTATCAGCATCAAACAATCACTATCAATAACTTGTTTTTACCCATTAAACCTTATAATTAGTGATGTGCTAGTATAAGGTCGAGTTACCATTACTGGCGATTTTAAGTAAAGGGTTTCAGCCCAATTTCTTTTAAAGTTACCTTTATCGCATCTCTTGATAAAGCCTTTGTAAAGAGATCATTCATATTTTTGTTTGACCTTAGATAGGCAATTGTTATGGTACCCTCTTGAATCAATTGTCTCACGCACTTATGCTATAGGCTAATAAGTCTAGGCATTTCATTATAAGTGCTACTATGATATCTTGTCAAAGTAGCATGATTGTCACAATGAACAAAAATATGAGGCATAAGACTAGACAATAATTTAATGTCTAACAATAAATTTCTAATCTCACTCAGCCTCTTTTTCAATTGTTGCTAAAGCAATGAATTCTGATTCTATTGTTGAGTAAGTTATGCATGTTTGTTTCTTGCTCGCCAAAGATACAACATGTTCACCTAATTTTTTGTAATCCAACTAGCATCAGTGTATCATTCTACTACACCCGAATAATTATTATAGAACAATTACAAATCTTTTAGTTCTTTTAACCAAAATTCTGTGACAACATTATAATATTTTATATTTGGATTACTATTATATCTACTCAACTTACGCACAAAAAATGTAATCTTAGGTATAATACAATGTATCGCATACATTAAAGATCCAATAGCACTTACATATTCAACTTGTGCTACTATTTTACTAATAGTATATTTTAATTTCATACTGGTACGAAACAGTAAAATTTCTTTAAAATTAAGATGTTTAAATCCATTTAACATCTTTTCAACCTTAATCACATTGGTTCAAAGAGTAACCCCACTATGGCTCTAATTTTAAAACCCAAGATTATATCTACTTGACTAAAGTATTTCTTTGAATATGACAGCGCAGAAAGGTCATCCACCAATCCATCTACAGTGCCAACATTTTTGTTTCAAAGATCAACAAAATAAATAAGCAATAGCATTACGCCCATATCTCTAGGTCGCATCCATAAATAGCGCAGTACATATATGCCCAAGCATGTAATAGCACTCTCTAACAATCCATTACATGCAAAGCGAATCAAGGATCGAAGTATCAAATGCGCGTAAATTAGAATTGTCCTCGCAGAAGCCACAAACTTAGGGCTTTTGTTGCCCATATTGATGCGAACCTATTGGACGAATTTCAAATGGTCGGTGGCCAGAATTTTGCTAGAATTGATCCGAATTTCAATTCATTCATGACCCCAAAATTCATCCAAATAAACACTGATGTAATACATTCATGGCGTAGTGCATTAACATTATTTATTCATTTGTTTTGCTAAAACTCATAATCAAAGAAATCATTGATCTTCATGATTTAATTTCACAAGTAATAAGGATGAAGACATACCTTTATCCATAGCCATTAAGTGAGATCGTTGGTGTCCAACTAGAAGCCGTCAAGAACTATTTTTTGCACGACCCATTGTCAATTTTATGATCGTCAAAAGAAAACCAATTCGAATTTGTGCAAAACGATCCGATTTCTTGGTCATCTCCACGACGCAAAGAAGATATGACCATGACCACCTTCACGGATTCGCAATCAAAGTAAATATCCTCGTCATCCCTTTCAAGTGAAATTCAAGTTTCTGCCACACAATAATCGCTGTCTTGATAATCACCATGGTTATCCCTTATTTGGTCCTGAACTTTGCATGAATTGCCCCCACCATTACTATCTAAGAAAATTCATTATAGCCCCACTAGAATAAGTAACCATAACAATTGATAGGGAGAATACGCAGCCCATCTGCTCAGTAATCTAAAATCTAAAAAAACTCTGGGACATCATGAGTTTGCACAGGGTCATGAATCATTGCTTTAAAAGCAAACTCATTGGGATCAGGCAAAATCTCTAAAACCCAAAAGGCATCTGTGATTTTATCATCTCCGAAAACTGCCTCCTCAACCTGAGCATGAAACGCTACGGATCGTTTCCTTGATTGGCTCTGAAACCCGCCAGTTGAAGAGGTTGATGAGTGTCCCCCTCCAAATGATACGAGTATCTATCATCTAAAAACCTTCTCTGACCATGCGCTCCGACGCCGAAATTAGACTCATGTGTGGAACCGCAAACGTCCAAAGCGTTGTTATTTTCCCATCGTTGCTGATGATGATCGTAGCGATTGGGATCCATTTCTCGGATGCAATACGTAGATGCGTAATTCCAAGAATGAATAAATCCAAGGGCCTTGGCCTTCCTTTTCATAACTAGAATAAATAAAAATGTCAAATTCCTTCCACATATCAAGAAATACCCCTCTTCAAGTGCATCCCCGAATTAAAAAAATATTGAACAATACACCATCTGAGTCTGAGATCCTCTCTCCATGATCTGAGCCGGCGGCTCAATTTCACATGCACAAAAAACCATCCGATATAATCCGTCCTTTTACCCTCCTTGCGATATCGTCTAATTTGCTATCATCAGCAATATTCAGTGAGTCATCACCATTTCCAATTCATGGCGGTTGCATAATCAAAGTCCAAATCAAAGTCCAACTCCATTATTACATAAATAAATCTTTAAAATTGTTGAGAAATTTCGTCGAAAATAGGATGAACAATGCAATCAAATTTTGAGGTGTGTAATCACTATCTTTAAGGATTTATTCGCCCCACAACGTTGCTAATGGTTTTTGACAAATATCATCAAGGATACAACAAAGTCTCGATGAGAATAGCAAATAACAATTCTGATATTTCTCCAGTGTCTCTCTAGGAAACAATTGGAAGAGTGGTTGTATTTCTCTTGTTTTGAAAGAACGAAAATTAGAAGAATGAAGTTGAAGAATGATATTGGAAATGAGCAGAACACTTGAATATATATCAGAACGAACCTTTTCGCGTCCGAAAAGTAATTAATTCTCATGCAACTCTTTGTGTCTAAACAATTTATTCAATCATACATTTTCATGTATAAATCAGTAGTTATTTTTAAAGAGACACAAACATTCGAAAGGTTGTAAGAGTGCTTTAGAAAATAACCGTTGATTGAATAGATACAACCTTTCAAAGGTCGTCAGAATCCTTCGTGAGTAGTCGCATTGTTTCACTAGAAAATAATGTCATTTGTTGATTTGTGCCAAATTTAGTCCACGTGTGCAGTCACATCCTTTCGATGTGGGACAAGGCATCTCTTAGTTTGTTTTTATAAAAAAAAACTACCAATATCAACTCTGTAAGAAACACAAATACGGAATTCATCAACATTAACCACTCCATAGGCAAAAACAGGGGAAAGGAAAAAAAATTGGAACTTTAGCATGTACTAACCTTAATCCAACTTGGGCTCTTGCGTACATTGACTAATATCTCGGTATATTGGTTTGCTTGGGGGATCATTTCCATGGCATGGAAGCAAGCTCCGTAATCTTGGGAGGTGACGAAGACATGGTTGGTGCCAGAGCTCTGGTTCCAAAACAAGCTATTTGTGAGAAAAATATAAAAAGGAAAAACTCGAGAGACGAAAATCGGGAGGCCAATAGGCGGCGAAATGAAGGCGACGAGGACGAAGAAGGAGATGAGAAGAGGGTTTGAGGTGAGCGAGGAACGGAAGAGAAAATTGAAGCGAAGAGAGGGATTGAAATCCATCCTTCAAACGTAAAAGAGGAGAAAGAGGGGGAATGAGGCGAGCGGATCCCCTGTCAAGGTGTTTACCTTGATAGGAGTGCCCGGGTCAGTCGTGGCTGTCCGTGATTGATCGGACGGCCACGATTTGACCCTGAAAAGCAAAAAAAAAAAAATGAACAGTACCAGTCGCAATTTAGAGTGATCGTGGCCGTCCGTGTTTGATTGGACGGCCACGATGTGACCTTGACACCCCTGCCCGGATTTGACCCAGGCAGAGGATTCGGATCTGGGAAGGAGGGCATTTAATATTGCATGTGTCAGTCTCTTTTCGTTAATGTGTAGCCTCCAAATGAGAGAGAAAAAAGCTTACTTTTTCTATTTTCTAGTTGGCCTAAAAAACATGTGTCGATATTTAAATAGAGGCATGCATGCCACGTGGGATGCTGACCTGGTTATCTGTAACTATTGAATAATTTCTCAAACAGGATTTTGCCACAAAGTTCACAAGCTTCACTTCAAATGTATCCATAGTCTACATTACATATCATACATGAAAATGAGTTTGCCACAAGTTCGCAAGAGTAAGCAAGCAAATGAAATAAATCAACTTATAAAGCTTTGGATGTGGAACCAAGTCTACAAAGGATCCACAAGTCATCTTCAATTTCAACATTAGCCATAAAAGAAATGATCACTACAAGACTCCAAGTTCTAACCTCCTAAAAACAACAATAAGTATAGATGATCACTCAACATTAGTTCTAAATTATAGTTACTAGAATTGAACACAAATAACTAATGAAAATCCTTACAACATATATTCCTTTCACTTCAACTTGTAAATTGTATGCACCGGCAATTCAACATTAACATCCTCCATATCTAACAAAAAGAAGATATTAAATAGAGCATTCACTCATTAAATATATGAAAGAATACAAGACAAAAAGATATGGACTTACCCAACTCAAACTTTTTTGCATTCTCGTTGCACTATTCAACATTAATCAGCTCGAGAACTACTCTCAATCAATCTCGAGTGCATATCAAAGCTTTCGCGACTCTAGGGATCAAAGAACTTCGAAATCCACTGAACATACCACCAGATGTGTGACATTCTGATTTTCCTGTTATTTCGAGATTTATTAATGAGAATGTATCTAACGATGTCTTTCAGTCATATCTCGTTCGAATCTGATCAATCTCGAGTTAACTGGCCAAAAGGGAAAAGATAACGCGAGACAAGGTACGTGGACCTAGGGAACTCAAATAGGAAATGACACTTTGACCATAAGGATTGTGGAAGGGACATTTAGAGCCATGAAAGGCCAATCTAAGAACGATTAAGGAATGCATTGCTAGTGTTATACGATTGGAGCGCGGGTGATGCCGCTTAACCAATGTATAATTTGCAAAATTTTTATAAATCGAACGATAACGATCGAGACTGTCGGAACTAGTAATAGAACTTCGCAATTACAAGACAACTAGAATCGCCATGAATTGACGAGCCCTAAGTGTGATATGAATCACAAAGCCGATACATAAAGTCTGCAAAAGTCGTCCGTCGGTTCGGGATAGGCTGGAATCACATCTTATAGAGAAATGATTCAGAAATGAGTCTCGAAATTAGAAAATGAAGAATCAAGAATTCCAACATTATAATTGGATTGGCCATCGCCTTATTGAAGAAAATTGGAATAAAAAAAACGACGTTCCGGACGTCGAGGGTAAAATTTCCATTTTACCCCTCAAGCCTTAGCCTTGCCTTAATAATTGGATGAAGGTATTTTGGTCTTCCACAACACCCCAAGGCTGCCGAAAATTGAGAGAAATCATAGCCCTTGGATGAGCCTTGATTGACATGAAGACAAGTGTTAAAGGATTAGGCATTGAAATTGATTGAATCACTTTTAACCTACCATTCTTCATGGTTGACTCTCAATTTTGTATATACCCCCCTCTCTCTCCCTCCTCAACCGAGCATCCCCTTCAATCTGTCGATCTTCTTCTTCACACAAAGAGAGCTCCACGCCCGACCAGCTCTACCTGCCAGTTTCTCCATCGTCGACGCCCACTTCTGACCACCACTTGAGCTCGAGCGGACCACCAGCTCCTTCTTCATCCTCTTACCGACAACCTCCAAGTAAAATCACGGCATTTGACCTGCCAAGAAGCTTCGGCCGGCCATTTTACCAAAAGTTGACGGAAACCGTCACAGCTGGAGGTAAGCTACCGTTTAGACTCCGTAGGACCCTGAAACCTTTAAATCTTTTAGCCAAAATTTGTGGATATCTAGAGGACATGTAGACTGAGTTGTGGTAAAAATTTTGGATGAATTTGATGGAGTTTTAACCCCAAATGGGTCTTGTGTTTGAAGGACTTGGAGGAACCGGCGCCGTTCGAGGACTTGGAGGAACCGGCGCCGTTCGAGGACTTTTCGATGTCGCTTTGAGCTAAAATTTTCGGTGAGGCTTTCCAACTCCTAGAACTACATGTTAGCAAGTATATTAGTGGATAAATTGAATATTTAAGTTAGTTTAAGGGCTGATTAGTTGAGTTATGCACAGAACCGAAAATGCCCTATTTCGGTTATGTGCATACCGAATATGTGGGGGGCTGTTGGTGATGGAATTGAGTCACAAATTCATCGTTGAGACATATTAGGATGTCGATGAACATGTCATTGAGGTTTATGCTTTATGGATTGGTGAATTGAGCAAGAAAAATTGATAAATTAGATTGATTCCCAATAGGAGCGAGGCTGCCTTGTTTTGGGAATTGTTGGACCGAGTGATTGAAATGCTTGGAAGAAGAATTTTGTTGAATTAAGCTTGAGGTAAGAAGTTTCTAAACCTTGGCTAGGAAGATTTGACTCGATTGGGTAAATTGGGTGTGAATTAGATTGGTTCTTGGGAGTTTATGGTGTGATTGCTCATTGTGCGTTCTTGAGAGGTATAGATGGCTTGAATGCTTATTGAATGCTTGTGCCATGAATTGATTGCCTCTTGTGACTAATGAGATTGATCGCCTTGCATGCCATAGATGCGTTACTCGTTGCATGAACTTGTATTCGATCATGAAGTTGAAAATGAAATAATGTTTGGCATGCTTGAAACCTGTGATACCCTAAGGCGTTGAGACGCGGGGTTGAAATGACCTATGTCTTGATGTGATGAGACGCGGAATGGAATTTGAGATGTGTCGACATAGGCTTGGAATGAAATTGAAAACCTGATGCATTTACCCACCCGAGTTTGTCAATGTGATGGTCTGAGGCGTAATTACGCGGACCGAGCCTGAGACGTTTTAAATGAGGGCGTACTGGAAGGGTGGAAAGTGTGATCTGGCTTGGCAATATGTGTTTAATTCCAATGATGTGATATGGTGCCATGATTGCATGTCCACCACTCGTTTGTAAACGTATATATTTTAATAACTGTTGAATGCCTCATGTGATTGCTTGTGCATCTTTGTTCGGATTGTATTCACCTAAGCATACGGTCAGCCTAACCTAGGGTTAGGACCTGTCTTACTGAGATGTAAATCTCACCCCATTGTGGGACCCTATTTCCAGATCCTAGGTCGTGAGAATGCTGCCAATCAGATTTGGTTACCCGAAAGAAATGTCCACTTATTTTGAGGAGTTCTCGGACGGACAGAGAACCGTATACGTTAGTAAATGTACTGTAATCTGGATCGATGAAAGTGGTAAGAGCTGGAAGCCTCATAGGTTCGAGGCTTGGTATCGGAGAGTAGGGGAAGTTACTACATGACCATTGAAGCCTACTGAGGTACCTCGTGGGGTAATCCCTAGTTTGTGTCATCTCGCTCGAGATTCGATGGAAGCCAAAGGGTCAGTAGCTGGCTCGAGGAATATTCCCTAGAGGATCCCAATCCTGAAAGACACCGACAAAGTCATTGAGATCGAAACTACCGAGGACGACTTGGTGGACCCGTCAACTGACGAGACGATGGAGGATACAATGGAGGTTTGCTCAAAGATTTTCTCGGAGTACGAGCCTACTAAGGATACTGAGTAGACTGACGACCCCAGTAGCTCGACTTAGGGGCTTCTGTTTTCTGGTCTAATATATTTTGATGATGGTCTCAATGCCCTGTTTCTTTTTGGAGATGTTGATGATCGTCTTTTATACTGGTCTTGTCGCCTCTACCGACCAGCTAGCTTAGTCTGCCAGTGCTTTTGTATGAATAGTTAGGGGGTTATGTTCATTTATTGGTGTTCTCGTTACCCTAGTCCCCTTTATTATTGTACGAAGGAGTTTGTATATTGTTGCTCCTGCATGCTATCGATATTATGCATCTCTCGATATATGTGAATCTTGGGACGTTCGAGATAGTTTGTGCTTGTAGGGAATTGTGCGCTCGTGCCTGGGGCGCGACAAGATGTACTAAAAAGCGAGTATAACGCAAAGGTAGTTATAGGAATAGCCAAAATATAGCGAACCATCAAATATTGGATTTTAAACTTTTGGCCAACAGTGTTCCACCACATCAAAATATCAAGATCACAATTGTCTTCACGTTGTCGACTTTAAGATACTCATGAGATCAGATAAGTTCTCGTCGAACTTTTTTTTTTCTCTTTGTCAAGAAAGGCATCATATCGCTATTGCACATAGAAATCCAAATCGAAATATTGTCCTTGGTTTCCCTAATTGAAATCAAGATCACAACTGCTAACGGTACTAGCACACTCACAAGTTCACCACCTGCAATTTTTATCACAAGAATCAAGAGAAGATTTCTCATAAAATTTAAATAGTTCCAGGGCAAACTTAGCCTCATCAAACATCTCAGCAACTTTCTCACTATCATCATAAACAAGTCTATAACAACGCCCCCATATAGTTCCAACCTTTTTTTTTTTTATGATGCCGTGGGTAAATGGAATCACAAGTTAGCTTTCCTGTGATCTCTTGATGTAGAATCTATTAGTAATGCGTTTTTGGACCGGCAAAAATTCAATCGGAAGGCAAAACGGTGATGCGACTGGAACCGGTGAACCTGAAAACGGCATCGGATTGAGCTCAAATTCGGTCGGCTGAAGCGAAAATGGCCTTTGGCTATGAACTGCAATGGATTTTGGCAATTGGGGATCGTTTAAATGGGCTTTTCAATTATTTTAGTATTTTTTATTTTATTTTATTTTAGTGGTATTTTTGTAATTTTGCGAGTTAGATGTCATTAGGGTTGACATCCTATATAAGCCTGTTTTTGGTTTTTGGAGGACAGAGTATAATTTATCAATATTGAATTTGAGATTTTACCTCTAAGCAATGATCTGCTTGTTCTTTATCGATAAATGCCGCTGTCATTTCTAAATCAGAATATAATATGTCAGCTTCACTGGCTCCTATGCTAAAAATTAGTGAAGAAGTGTTCTTAGCTTTCACTCCAAAAGAACAGTTGGAGTGGCCTTAGGTAAACATATGAGCTCTATCAATGTCATAACAATGAAGAAGATGAGCACAAGGGGACAATGTAGAGGAGCAATTCAAGAGGTATGGGCTTTTTAAATTATGCTTCTCCATGATCATTCCCAGTTCTATTTATTGAGGGATGCCTCCTTTTCTGCAGCAGCCATTCTGGACATGCCCGTCCATCTTCAGCCCACCATTCATGACTTTATCGACATTTTCTTCAGCCCACCATTCTGACTTTTTTCGCTTTACAGCTGGAGACTTGCGAAGTAGCAAATCCCATCGTCTCCTTCATCTTCATCTTCCGGTTACAAGAAGGCCATGCAGGATCCACAACTGTTCAGACAGCAATAGGCATTGACAATGGATCCAACTCCAACAAGAAAATACAGAGGAGTAAGGCAGAGGTCGTGGGGGAAATGGGCGGCCGAGATAAGAGACCCACTGAAGGCCTCGAGGGTGTGGCTCGGCACGTTCCACACGGCCGAGGCGGCGGCTCGGGCTTATGACCAGGCCGCTCTTCGGATCAGACGCAACAAGGCCAAGCTCAACTTCCCCGAGAACGTCCGGCTCCCACCACAACCGCATCCCGCGGCCTCTGCAGCCGATCCTGCACCGGCCCACCTCGCCGTTCCCGTCGAATTGCCGGCTTCGGACAATTCCAACGCCGTTGACCGCGACGGGCAGACTCCTGTGCAGCGGATTCTTCAAAAGAATTTCAACGAATGCCACAGCGATCTTCTTCTTCTTCTTCCGAGCCTCGAGTCTGTATGAGCAGATGGCGTGGTCCGACGCGTTGCTGAGGACGCAGCTTCGGTTATCTTTCTCGCCCTCCTCCTCTTCTTCTCCACCACCATCATCGAGTTCAGGGCTTGCACAAGCTCCAAACTCTTGAATGTGAGGTCGTCAGATACGTGGTGGAGCAGCTGAGTTTTCTCCGCCTCCATGGACAGGTTCTACCCATTGCAGTTCTTCTGGTTCTGGATAGGTTTTTTCTTTTCTTTTTTCCTTTTTTTTTTCAATTTCAGTTGTATCATTGTATGTGGCTATTTTAAATTTTGATTAGCTCAGACTTGTTGACAAAAATTGAAAAGGATGAGGGAAGCGGAGAGATTTTCTTTAGTGAGGATTTGGCAACGAGAGCTTGGGAAGGGAAGAGATAATTTGAAGACCACAACTAAGACATCCAAAAATAAATTCATGGGAGCATTATAATTGCAATGACAAGATCCTAGAATATAAAATTCAAATAAATTCCCGTAGTGACATTATTTTTTCAAATAAAAGTATAAACTGAACCTTATTTTATATAAGAACCTGAAGTGATCATATCAATCTAAATTAAGGGTATAAGGATATAAATTAATCATATCAATATAAAATAAAGGTATAAAGTGACTGTATCTTCCTTTCAAATAAACACCTACCTCCTCTTTTTATTTTATTTTTTAATCTTTACCTTTTTTTTCCCTCTTCGAAGACGGCTGTTGGTAAGGACCGATGAGAGCCCAACAGCTCTCGTCGGCTGCTTTGAGGGGGCCTCACCCAAGTTGAGAGTCACCAGTGGCGGCCTTCGATAGGGTCTCGCCACCGGTGAAAAAGAAAGAGAAAAGAAAAAAAGAAAAGAAAAAAAAAACGAACATGCACTTAAGTCACATAAGGTCTAATTCAGACAATATTTGATACTAACATGGCCATCTCGAATCATTAGTTGAAATAAAGCTCACTTCCGACTATTATTTAAAAAATGGAGGGCAATTCAGTTCCTTATTTGAAATAATGTCTACTTTAAGCCTTTATTTGAGAAAATTAGAGTATTTCAAGCCTTTATTTAGAATTTTTTCTATCGCTCTTTTTATCCGCATTAGGGTTTAAGGTGGATTACATTTTAAACAAATTATCCACGGTTTCAAATGATCTAAAAAAGAAAAAAAAAAGGAATTATAGAAACTTTTATTCAAGGGATGTTAACCCACTGTCCATACCTATAACCTGGTGAATTCGCTTGAAATTATCTATTTGGAACTTATGTAGCACCGATACAATACAGGACACGGAACACAATACGACATGACACACCGATACAGCAGTTCTCAAAAAATAGAAAATTCCGACACGTCGGGACACGATATATATTAAATGTTTGTGTATATATAACTAATCATTTTTATAAACTTCAAACATCACTATGTCTAAATATCATAACTATTTCATATTTGACATTCAGATATGATTATTTGCATATTTCAAAAAATATATATTGTTTACCAACCGGACGTGTTGAAACGTGTCCCGAACGTGTCGGAACTTGTCTTAACAGACCAGCCGTGCCGAACACAGCTGACCTTTTTTGTTGGCCATCCGGACACGCGGTCCCCCGTATCCGGCCGCGGCAAAATTTCTCTGGATAGGCGTGACCATGCTACATAGTTTGGAACACTTAACTTTTATTTTGAGGGCGAAAGAACCCGGTACACTAATGCAGGGCTCTTTCGATTTGGGGCTGCTAATTTCTTTTCTATTTCCTCATTGGAACACACAAGTTCTTGACTGAACATAAAAAAAAGAAAAAGAAAAAAAGAAGAAGCGAAAATCGCCAATATTGTTGCCAATACCCTAATAGTAATTTTGTATTTATTTTTTGGCTTTTTTAATTGTAAGAAAATCTCATTTCGTGGGTTTAGTAACATTTCTATTCTTCTATTTTTCTGTTATGCTATTTCTTGAAATAGAAAAAGAACGGGAATCTATTTACATATATTAGTTAATTTTTTCTATTCCTTGAGATATGTGGCCAAAGAATATATTTGAAAAAGAAAAAAAAATTAAAAAATATATATACTTTTGTTCCAGAGAACAAGAATAGAAATAATGTCATTTTGAAGAAACAAACTCAACATAACTCGGCTCAACCCGTATTTGAGCCGGATGTACCTAAATCATCAGTTCAGGTCGGGGTGCAATTCCATGGATGATCGCGATTTCATACCTAGCTTTCAATAACCACTAGATCTTTTTTTCAATCTTATATTTTTTAGACTTTGTAGGTTTTCAATTGGAGATTTACAAAGCATAAATTTTTTAGAAAAGATTTTTGTTTGTGAATTTGAGGTTACATATTTGTATATTTAACATAGAATTATTGTTTACAATACTATAGCGGATGCGAGTACCCGGACAGGAACCCGGCTACGTTAGTGAGGCGAGTTTTGGGGGAACTGCATCAAAACTTGGGATACGTTTGGGATGGGTCTAGGGAGTAATGGAAAAAGGTTAATGGGATGGGCTTAGGACAACGTCAAATGTATTAAACCCGTATTGTATCCATTCGCGCTAAGCATAAAGAATTTACCGATCCGAGAATCACTCGAACTGATTGGTTTGGTCCAGTTCTAAGAACTGGAATCTTGGGTCCAGTTCTAAGAACTGGAATCTTGGGTCCAGTTCCCGATTTCATAAAAGTGAAACCGAGGGAGTTGGATGGACCGAATAATATCTTTTAACAAAAATTTCCAATTGCAAACCTAAATCTAAACATATGATGATTAGGATGCTTAATATGCTTTTTAAGTTTAGCAATAACGCGATACTATTAACTAGAGGTGGTTCGGTGAATATGTTGTTAACGAGAAAAATTTGATGACATATCACCAAAAAATATTGCCACCGGTCCAATGATTAGACACCCGAGAATCGGACTAGACCGGCTGTCCAATCCGATTTTCGGATAATATTGGACCGGATTGGGAATAGATCACCTCTAGTCGGTGCATTTCGAGTTTGGGGGGCCTGGTAAGTTCGATTTGGATCGATTGGATCGGCCTCGCGGCTGGACCATGAACGCTATTGGGCCCATACTTTTCGGCCCCGCAGCACTCCTCTAATTGCAGAGCTGGAGCATAAACCCCTTCGAGAAGGGACAGAAAAACCCTAGCGAGCTCTGCTTACTTTATTTATTGCCCATCCATTCTCTGATCCGCCGACTCGTTCAGCAATTCACCAAGCTTCCTCTGTTTTCCTCTTCATTGTCTCTCTCTCTCTCTCTCCCGCTGTGGAATCTGCAACTCCAGACCGCGCCTGTTGTTTTCTTCTGCTGGGTTGTGTCGGTTCTTGATGGCTCGATCTTCGTTGTGCTTGCTTGCTTGCTTGCTTGCTTGCTTGCTTGCTTGCTTGTTCAATGCCGTGCTTGCGGCACTTGTTTCGATGGGAATTAGGGCTTTTGGGCATGTCTGATGTGGTTTCAATCGAGGGAGTTCTTGATAAAAATGGGACTGCACGTCTGTCCCTCAAGCATCGATCTTGATTGTTTTTGAGGGATGAACATGTCCCTCACATTGGTTTTTGGTGTGTTATGTTATGTGGGCGTGCGGATTTGATTTGAGGATTAGGGTTTCATACGCGTGAAAATTGGAATGAGATGTGGGTTTTTTTTTTCTCGTGTCGATGATGAAACATCCGAAGGCTTGTTTCTCGGAAAACATTCGCAGTGGCCGCCTAAGAGCTTTCGCCTTTGCGGGGCTTGAGAGCTAATGCTGCTATAATCCTTCCTTGGATGTCTGAGACCTTTACTATCTTGTTCTTGCTATGTTGACCTAGATTTCAATAGCTTTGGATTAGGATTTTGTCAGTCTTGTGATGTGCGTGCGATGTTACATTGGCTGTTGACGTGTCATGGTGGAGTTTTTGTTCTGTGGAAAATTTGTTGTGAAGACTGATTATTTTGGTATTAATGTTCGCCGATGATGACAATTCCAAGGCTTGTTTCTCGGAAAACATTCGCAGTGGCCGCCTGAGAGCTTTCGCCTTCGCCAGGCTTGAGAGCTGATGCTGCTATAATCCTTCCTTGGATGTCTGAGACCTCCTTATCTTGTGCTTGCTATGTTGACCTTGATTTAGGTTGCGTTGGATTGGGATTTGCTCAGTTTTGTCATATGCATATGATTTGTTCTAAAGAGTGATTGTTTTGTTTATAATGTTCGCCGATGATGCCATTTCGAAGGCTTGTTTCTCGGAAAACATTCGCAGTGGCCACCTAAGAGTACTTTTGCCAGGCTTGAGAGCTAATGCTGCTATAATCCTTCCTTGGATGTACGAGACCGTTACTATCTTGTGCTTGCTATGTTGACCTAGATTTCACTAGCTTTGGATTAGGATTTGGTCAGTCTTGTGATGTGCATGCGAATGTTACATTGGCTGTTGACATGTCATCATGGAGTTTTCGTTCTGTGGAAAATTTGTTGTGAAGACTGATTATTTTGTTATTAATGTTCTCCGATGATGACAATTTCAAGGCTTGTTTCTCGGAAAACATTCGCAGTGGCCGCCTGAGAGCTTTCGCCTTCGCCGGGCTTGAGAGCTGATGCTGCTATAATCCTTCCTTGGATGTCTGAGACCTCTTTATCTTGCGCTTGCTATGGTGACCTTGATTTAGGTTGCATTTGATTAGGATTTGCTCAGTTTTGTCATATGCATATGATTTGTTCTAAAGAGTGATTGTTTTGTTTATAATGTTAGCCGATGATGCCATTTCGAAGGCTTGTTTCTCGGAAAACATTCGCAGTGGCCGCCTAAGAGCTTTCGCCTTCGCCGGGCTTGAGAGCTAATGCTGCTATAATCCTTCCTTGGATGTCTGAGACCTTTACTGTCTTGTGCTTGCTATGTTGACCTAGATTTCAATAGCTTTGGATTAGGATTTGGTCAGTCTTGTGATGTGCATGCGACGTTACATTGGCTGTTGACATGTTACATTGGCTGTTGACGTGTCATTATGGAGTTTTTGTTCTGTGGAAAATTTGTTGTGAAGACTGATTATTTTGGTATTAATGTTCGCCGATGATGACAATTTCAAGGCTTGTTTCTCGGAAAACATTCGCAGTGGCCGCCTGAGAGCTTTCGCCTTCGCCGGGCTTGAGAGCTAATGCTGCTATAATCCTTCCTTGGATGTCTGAGACCTTTACTATCTCGTGCTTGCTATGCTGACCTAGATTTCAATAGCTTTGGATTAGGATTTGGTCAGTCTTGTGATGTGCATGCAATGTTACATTGGCTGTTGACATGTCATTATGGAGTTCTTGTTCTGTGGAAAATTTGCGCTGGGCTTGAGAGCTAATGCTGCTATAATCCTTCCTTGGATGTTTGAGACCTTTACTATCTCGTGCTTGCTATGTTGACCTAGATTTCAATTGCTTTGGATTAGGATTTGGTCAGTCTTGTGATGTGCATGCAATGTTACATTTGCTGTTGACATGTCATTATGGAGTTTTTGTTCTGTGGAAAATTTGTTGTGAAGACTGATTATTTTGGTATTAATGTTCGCCGATGATGACAATTTCAAGGCTTGTTTCTCGGAAAACATTCGCAGTGGCTGCCTGAGAGCTTTCGCCTTCGCCGGGCTTGAGAGCTGATGCTGCTATAATCCTTCCTTGGATGTCTGAGACCTTCTTATCTTGTGCTTGCTATGTTGACCTCGATTTAGGTTGCATTGGATTAGGATTTGCTCAGTTTCTGTCATATGCATACAATTTGTTCTAAAGAGTGATTTGTTTTGTTTAAAATGTTTGGTGATGATGCCATTTCGAAGGTTTGTTTCTCAGAAAACATTCGCAGTGGCCGCCTAAGAGCTTTCACCTTCGCCGGGCTCGAGAGCTAGTGCTGCTTCAATCCTTCCTTGGATGTCTGAGATCCCTTGTTGTGAACTCCGAACTCATATCATCATCCTTTCCGGATGCTCGCATGATAACCTGATCTGTTGCTTCATTTGCGTCTGAATAGGGGAACTTTGAAAGCTGTTGGTAGGTCCAAGGTTTCATAGGCGAAAAGCAACAATTAAGATTTAAGGGAGCCATTAAAAAAAAAAAAGCGTATCATCTTGCCCTTTGCAAAAGAACATGTGGCATATCTTTGGGTTTTTTTTTCCCCAAGTTTGATCTATTGAGCCATCATAAAAGTATTCTACCCCATTAATGAGATCATGTCTTGTCTACTTAGGATAAATCACTTGAAAATGGACCGTACGGGTTTCTTTTTTTTTCATTATTATTTAATACCGGGGCATTACCGGTAATGTGAATATTATAAATGACCTGATGACCTAACAAAATAAAACAGAATGTTTATATAATGTCGAAATTTGCATTTACGGCTCTTATTTATTGCTATTATATATGACTTATGGAGTACCAATTTGCGTACAAAAGACATCATGGTCAGTGGTCAACTTCCTAGGATCCGGATGCCCTTAAATAATGTTAGGAGTGACATTGATGGAAATTTCAAAATTTGATCAAAATGCCACCTTCCTTTGTATTCTTTGCTCACTCTCGCTCTTACTCTTGTATTTCTTGACGGCATTATCAGTATAGTTATTATTGGAAAATGTATATCTGAAGTGCCTTAACTTTCGTACGGCGTACATTTAAGTGCATCAACTTTCAAATTGTACACTTGAGTGGCTAATCGGAGTAAAATTGTGCAGTTTAGTGCTATTTCCGGCTACTCATCTTACGTGTAATTTTGGATTAGTTTTAAATTTATAATGTGTTGGAAAATGCCTGATTTGTCAACGTGAAAAATGTTATCCGCGTCGATATAAAAGATACAACGTCATTTCTTCGTGTAATGTATACGTCGTCATTTGAGCAATAGATTTAAGGTAAAATGAGATCGTGGGAGAGAATCAGGGCAAATCTGTTCCTCTCTCGCACAAATGTTCACCAAGTCGAACACATATATTCCAATTATGACGAATTGAGGTTTCGATTCTAACACTGAAAATGAAGGTCTCTCAATCGCTGCTTGTGTTTGAAGCTCCTTTAAAGCATCGGGTACTTTCACGCAAATGAATCTCATTCAGCTCTCAGTCGCGCGTACGGTTTACCCAATTCAGTCGAAGCTCTCAAGCAAAGAGGGATTGTGAGGGGAATGAATCAAAACTCTACACTGGTGAAGGTTAGTCCCTTTTGTATTTTTTTTTTTTGTATAATGACAATAGTGAGCGACCTTGACCAAACGCCCAGCGAGTGACAGATTATGTTATAATTTGTGACATTCTGGTTTTTCCTATCAGACTTATTAATGAGAATGTATCTAACGATGTATTTCAGTTGTATCTCGCTCGGATCTGATCAATCTTGAGTTAACTGACCAAAAAAGAAAGGCTTACGCGAGACAAGATACGTGGACCTAGGGAACTCAAATAGAAAATGACACGTTAACCTTAATTATTGCCGAGGGAATATTTAGAACCCTTAAAAGCCGATCTAAGAACGATTAAAGAATACATTGCTAGCGTTATACGATTGGAGCGTGGGTGATGCCGTTTAACCAATGTATAATTTACAAAATTTTCATAAATCGAACGATGACGATCAAGACCATCAGAGCTAGTAATAGACCATCGCAATTACATGACAACCAAAGTCGCCATGAACTGACGATCCTTAAGTGTGATGAGAATCATAGAATCGAAACGCGTAACGTCTGCAAAAGCCGCCCATTAGTTCGGGATAATCTGAATTTTCATTTGACAGAAAAATGGTTCAAAGACGAGTCTCGAAATGAAAAAATGGAAAATCAAGAATTTCAACATTATAATTGGATTGGACGCCGCCTCATCGAAGAAAATTTGAATTAGAAAAATGACGTTTCGGATGACGAGGGTGAAATTACCGTTTTGTCCCTCAAGGTTTAGCCTTATCTTCATAAATGAATGAGGGCATTTTGGTCATTGACCCTAGCCCAAGGCTGCTGAAAATTTGGAGAAATATTGGCCATTGGATGAGCTTGATGATTGACTAGAGGACAAGTGTAAATGGATGGTTAATTAGCATTAATTATCTAACTTTTAACCTACCATTCTTGCATGTTGACCAAGCCATTTGGTGTATAGCTCTCTTTGCTTTCCCCCCCAGCCGAACCCCCTTCAATCCGCCATCTTCTTCTTCTTCCTTTCTTCTTCTCTTCATTCGGTCGAGAATCAGACCTATACGACCAGCCCGCTGCCGCTCCATCGCCTCCGTCGAGCGCCACCTCCGGCGATCACCAACCCTCACGCTGACCACCAGCTCATAGCCCCACTTCTTGCCGACCACCTCCAAGTGGTAGTTCGACATTTGGCCACTTGAGGAGCTCCGGCCAGTCAATCTTCCGAAAGTCGACGGATTTCGTCGCAGCAGGAAGTAAGCTTTCGTTTGACCTCCATAGGACGTCGATGTGCTTCAAACTTTCGGCCAAATTTTGTAGACATACAGGGCATTTGTATACTGAACTGAGGTAAAATGTTTGGTTGAATTTGATAGAGTTTTGATGACGAAATGTTATTGATTCCGTGGACAGAAACTGATCGGCACTGGACCGAGGAAAATCGGCGCTATTTTGGGACTTCCGGGTGTCAACTTGCCACAAAATTTTCGGTGAGACTCCCTTAGACCTAGGACTATATGTTAGCAAGTAATTTTATGCGAGGAATTGAGATTTAGGGATGGTTTATGGGCAGATTAACCGGTACGAAACAGAACCGAAAAGTCCCATGTTCGATTTGTGCAAACTGAGTTATCAAGGGTTGTTTAGGGTGTCGCCAAACTCTAAATTCATAGTTGAGACGTACTAGAATGTTAATTGATATGTTATTAGGGTATATGCTTAGCGGTTCGACGATTGGGCAAGAAAAATTGATGAAATGGATTGGATTTCCCTAGGTTATACGCTGCCCTGTTTTGGACCCTCAAAGTCGAACTCTTGGAGTGCTTGGGAAGGAGATTTTTGTTGAATTGAGTCTAAGGTAAGGAGTCTCTAAACTTTGGCTAGGAGGATAGGCCTCGACTAGATGATTTGGTGTGAATTGGGTGAATTTTCATGAGTTTATGGTGTGATTGTCCAATGTCTATCATTAAAAGTTGATGAATGCTTGAATGCTTGCTAAATGCATATGCCTTATGTCGATTGCCACTTTTGAGTGATGAATTTGATTGTCTCGCATGCCGTAGATACTTAGCTCGATACATAGGCTTGTACTCGATCATGAAATCTTGAATTGAAAAGGAAATTAGCATGCTTGAGAACTTTGATACCCTGATGCGTTGAGACACGGGGTTGTGAGGATTAATGTCCTGATGCGTTGAAATGCTGGACAAGACTGATTATGTGTCGACACAGGCTTGGAATGTCATTGAAAACCTGATGCGTTTAATGCGGGTTTGTCAATTTGATGATCTGAGATATAATGATGCGGACCGAGCCTGAGGCGTTTTAACGCTGGCGTGAATCATGAGAAAATTCTAAAGGGTGGAATGTATGGCTTGATTTTGTGCTCCATGCCTGACTTGATTAATGAGTTATGTTGAAATGACTGCTTGACTGTCAATTGTTTGTATTTGTATGGCATTCTATGATCGATGAATGCCTTATATTGTTGAGTGCGCGTTCTTGTTCATTATTTGTATTCATTTGGGTGTACTGTCAGCCTGACCTAGAGTTAGGACTTATCTTACCGAGATGTCAATCTCACCCCGTTGTGATACCTTTTTTTTAAACCCTAAGCCTTGAGATGCTCCCGACTCGTTTAGGCAATCCGAAAGAAATGACCGCATATTTTGACAAGTTTCCTAATGGTCGGGGTACCGTCTATGTGAGAAAGTGTATAATGGTCTGGGTCAACGAGGGTGGTAAGGACTGAAAACCACATAGGTTTGAGGCTTGGTTCCGTAGGGTAGGTGATGTCACCACTAGTCCATTGAAGTCTACTGAAGTGCCTCGAGGAGTCATTCCTAACTGGTGTCATCCCACTCGGGATTCTATGGAGAAAGAGGTGTCTATGGCGGGTTCGAGGAATGTACCTGAGAACACCCCAACCTTGGAAGACACTGAGGAGGTGATAGTGATTAACGCCTCAGAAGATGAGCTGGAGGATTTTACGATGGATGACACTGTGGACGTGCGCTCCGAGATTTTTTCGGACTACGAGTCTGAGGAGGATGCAGATGAAACTGACGATTCTAGCAATTCGACCTAGGGATTTCCTGACTTATTTTGTAGTCTTTTGATGATGACCTCATTGGTTTGTTTTGTTTTGGGGACTTAGATATGGATTGTCTTTTGATTAAGTCTCGTTGCCCCGACCTGTCAGCAGGACTAACTTACTTGCGCTTTTGTATTCATGAGGTTATTTACATATATATTATGTTCTCGTTATCCAGGTTCCCATCGACGTATGTACGAGGAGTTGTTTATTTTTGTTTCCGCATGCTCGCCTATGTTATGCATCTCTCGACAATGATTTCCTAGGACTTGAGAGTGAATTGAAGGGAGTTGCGTGTCCGCGCAAAGGGAGCGAGGCGTGACATAATCGCCATTAAAGTTTTGCCTTTTTGGTACACTTTTGGAGCCTAATGTAGAGACCAATTATTAAAGTTGTCATCTTTAACTAGGTAGGGGGCCTAATGTGGAGACCGAATATTAAAGTTGTCGTCTTTATTTAAAGTGGATTGTGGGGAACAGATTAGAAGTTGTTTGTCTATATTGTCACTAAAAGTGTTGCCATTATGCAAGTGCTGCTGTTATGTATTGTTAAAGTTGACAATGATGTTTATGTTGTCCTGCTCGCTATTAACTTGAATTATTTTTCCTTGTGTGTATTGTCTATATGAGTGATACATCAGTTGCCTTTAGAGTTTGGACGGGGGTAAGTTTATTTTTGGAGAGGTATGCGATTATGTTAGGGGAAATATGGATTATGTCCTCGTCGACATCAGTAGGACGTCGTACAAAGACCTTGTCAAGGCTATAGCTGAATAGGCTAATTGCACAATAGGAAAAGTTTATTATCAAATGCTTGGTAAAATTCTTAGTAATGGTGTCAGACATGTATTTGATGATAAGGGTGTGAGGGATATCGTCTACCATCGCATGCATGGTCACGAAATTTTTATGTATGTTGAACACAATGATGATGAACATCAAGAAGCAATGTCACAGCCTCGTACTGAAAGCGAAGTAGCTGACGAAGCATTGCATGGAGATTTGAGAGGGCAGGAAGCTAACCATTCTCACTTAGCTCGTGTAATAGAGTTATGCGTGCAAGCTCAGCCAAGTGGTGACGACATTGATGATGGTTCTGGATCAGTACTCGATAAAGAGACCAGAAGAAATATCTCATTTTGGGATGTTGACGATGAAGATGAGGAAACACTTGTGCATACACTTTGCACAAGTGATGGTGATGATGAGGATATGGAACTGGCCAGGGCAGAAGTGAGGAAATATCACCAAAAGATCAAACAACTATTTCGGGTGGCTGGTGAGGGCACTTCAGTAGACCGCGACGGACTTCCAACGGATGGTGATGATGTTGAATATGATGAGAGCAGCTTAGAAGAAAAGGATGATGAATTAATTCAGCCATGGGGGAAAAATAAGTTTCCTTTTTATGATGCAACTAGTGAAAGTCTAATATTATGTGTGTCGATGAAGTTTGACGATGCGAAGCAATTTAGAGATGCTATCGTAAGGCACTCAATCAGTGAACATAGGAATATTAAATTCATTAGAAATACCAAAGAAGTTGTTCGAGCAAAGTGTGTACATAGTATTTGCCCTTGGCATATATATGCTACAATGAACAAGAGGGCTTGTTCATTCCAAATTCGGTCACTGCAGGAGGAGCACACATGTAATATTGCTTTCGATAATAATAGAGAGACTAGTGCATGGCTGGCCAAACATTTCTTTAGCACCATTAAGGCCATGCTAGATATTAAAGGTCCTCAACTAAAACAGCTAGTGAAAGAGCAAATAGGCGTGAATGTTTCTAGCACTCAATGCAAAATGGCCAAGTACAAAGTGAAGCGTACGTTGATGGGCAGTACAAAGAAGAATATGCACAAATCTGGGAGTATGCTAGGGAATGCAGGTTTCAGAATCATCATAGTAGAATTCATGTTAAAGTTATGGAAATGCCATTGCCTAGTGATGGGACGCAATTTGATCGGATGTATGTATGTTTCGAAGCATGTAGAAAAGGGTTCCTGGCTGGTTGCAGGAAAGTCATTGGTTTAGATGGGTGTTTTCTTATGGGATTATACAAAGGGGAAGTTTTTTCCGCAATTGGGAGAGATGGAAACAATCAAATGTTTCCAATAGCATGGGTTGTGGTGAAGGTGGAGAACAAAGATGTTTGAACTTGGTTTTTAAAGAACCTATTGGCTGACCTTGAAATAACCAATGGAAGCGGCTGGGCATTCCTAAGTGACCAACAAAAGGTATTTTCCTTTAACCTCGAGTATGTTTCTATTATTGGATACCGACTGTCGCTTACGCATTCTTGATTAATGTGTAATTCTTGATTAATGTGTAGGGACTGGTGCCAGCCATCGCTGATTTGATGCCATATGCCGAGCACAGACTATGTGTCGGCACATATATGCTAATTGGGCAAAGAAGTATAGAGGAGAGCAATTGCTGAGGCAATTTTAGCTGATTGCGAAAAGCACAAATATGCCAGACTTTCGAATTCAGAAACAAGCTCTACATGCATTGTCACCGGAAGCTTTTGATGCATTGTTCGAAACTGACCCACAGCATTGGTGTAGAGCTTTCTTCGGTGAATAATTCAAGTGTAACGCCATCAACAACAACCTGTGTGAGGCATTTAATGGCAGGATTATAGGAGTTAGGTGCAAGTCGATCATTAGTTTGCTTGAGGACATTAGATTGATGGTGATGACGAGATTGCAAAGGCTGCGGGATGAATGTGCAAAATGGCCTACACAATGTAGGCCTAGGATTATGAAAAAAATGGAACAGAGCATCGTAGGTTTTGTCATTCAACTTGTAATGGAGACTATGAACACGAGGTATTGAATGATGGTGAGAAATATGTAGTCCATTTAAATAGAAGGAGATGTTCCTGTCAAGCATGGCAATTGACTGGAATACCTTGCCGCCATGCCATTTGTGCCATACAAAGGCAGGGACTACAAGCAGAGGATTATGTGGACGAATGTTACAAGAAAAGTAAGTATCTTACTTCATATGGATTTATGATGCAGCCTCTAAGAAGTAGCAAGTTTTGGGAGAAAACAAATCATCAACCCCCAAAACCTCTCCCAATGAAGAAGCAAGCTGGTAGGCTTATTAAGAAAAGACGGTCGGAGGATATTGAGCTCTCTGCTCACAAAATGACTAGGGCTGGTGTAGCAATTCACTGCTCATTATGCCATGGGGAAGGGCATAATAAGACCGGTTGTCCAACAAAGAAGGTCCAATAAAGACAGCAAGTCAACACACAGTCGAGTACTGATGCAGCGCAATATGAAGGGACGAGGGGAAGTGGTGGTGTAGGACGAAGTCCAAGAACAACTCATTCGACTCAGAGAAGCAAACTTCAAGTAAGATGTTTGAAAGCTTATGAACCGAATAATTTCATTGTTGAAATACATTAATCATGGTATGTCATTTGCAGGTTAAAAGAAGATAGGGTCAGCCTGCAAGGGCAGCTGAGGACGACATAAGAAGCAATGTTGACTATTTGATTGGTGATTTTTCTTTTTATGCATGTGTTATTGCATTGCATTAAATATGTTATGTCATTTTACAGGTTCAAGAAAGACAACGCAGGTTCCAGGGGTAAGTGAGGGCACTAGAGGAAGTAACGATGGAGGATAAAGCGCGGGGACAAAACACTCGGTACGTGAGGCGAGTCTGGTCATTGTTTCTCTACTTTTTTATGTAGTTGTTGCACCTGTTTAAAAATGGTAAGCCCTTTTGCAGATCGCCAAAAGAAAAAAAAACAAGCTGTAGGGGCAAAGGCTGGTTAATCGGTACAACAAAGCAAAATTGAAGTACTTTCTTGGAGTTGATCATTTGACCTTTTTTTGTCGTTGTGTTGATTTTTTTTTAATTATTTTAATTATGCTGTGTCTGTTTTCCAGGTTAAACGAAAACAATGTCGACCTACTGAGATAGTTGGGGGCACCATAAGGAGTAGTGATACGGGACAAAGCACGGGGACACCTCAGTCAACGCAGAGGTGCAAAGTTCAGACAATGTATAATAGACGAGGTAAAAAAACACCAACTAAGCCACCGGAAACTTGTGAGGGAATCGTTAAAAACGAATAAAGCATAGGGCCAACTGAGTCAGACAGTGCACAATGGACAGTGCTTGATCAGGTGTAATAAACATTAAGTTCAAAACAATGCTAGTGCAATAGAAATTAACTTCTAAACGAAGCATGAATTGATTGTGTGTGTCTTATGTAGGTTAAAAAAAACTCGAACGGTTTTAGAAAAAGAGGCACCAAGACGAACATGTGGTCTAATTGGGAAAAGGATAAGGGAGCATGGCTATGGATTATTTACACGCGACAAAATTGGCATGGTTATTTTCAATGTAAGGGGAGCTAGATGTATCGTATGCATTTCTAAGTTATTTTATAACATGGTAACTAATAATTATGGTTGTAATGCAGCTTGGTAGGGGTTGTCGACCTACTGAGGTAGTTGGGGGCACCATAAAGAGTAGTGATACGGGACAAAGCACGGGGACACCTCAGTCAACGCAGAGGTGCAAAGTTCAAACAATGTATAATAGACGAGGTAAAAGAACACCAACTGAGCCACCGGAAACTTGTGAGGAAATCGTTAAAAACGAACAAAGCATAGGGCCAACTAAGTCAGACAGTGTACAACGGACAGTGCTTGATCAGGTGTAACAAACATTAAGTTCAAAACAATGCTGGTGCAATAGAAATTAACTTCTAAACGAAGCATGAATTGATTGTGTGTGTCTTATGTAGGTTAAAAAAAACTCAAACGGTTTTAGAAAAAGAGGCACCAAGACGAACACGTGGTCTAATTAGGAAAAGGATAAGGGAGCATGGCTATGGATTATTTACACGCGACAAAATTGGCATGGTTATTTTCAATGTAAGGGGAACTAGATATATCGTATGTATTTCTAAGTTATTTCATAACATGGTAACTTATAATTATGGTTGTAATGCAGCTTGGTAGGGGTTCAGAGGTGCTGATATCTTAAGGACACTCAACTGGACAAGCTACTGCAGCAAGGACAAGAAGTCGAGTGCATGCACAAATGATGAATTCAACAATAACAACCCGTGCATAATCAACAATGCTGCCAATGGCAGCTCCAAAATCGAGGGTGACAAGGCCACCTTGAAAGGAAGCACCAAAGAATGCCCCAGCACCAACATCAACTCCATCTAGATCAAATGATCCTCCAGCAGAAAAGAGAGTTGAAGAAGAAACCCCAGCTAATGATGTGCCTACAATTCCAATCCGAAAGAGTGCAAGGCTCATGACTTATTTGAAGACAGTTCAATCTGATCGTGTTATTAAGCTTGGGTAGTCGTGGGGATGATTTTGGAGGATTGATAGTTTAAGTTGCTTTTATTTTTTTCTAGTATGAGAGATTGGATTGTTTTTTTTATATGAGCAGGGCTTTTTGACGTGGTAGCTATCGATTTGTTGCTCCCAAATATGGCATTTCTATTTTGATGGCGGTTTGGATTTTTTGTTTTTTCATGTGACGTAAACCTTGGCAGGTTTTTGTTGTTTGTTGCCTGGGCTGTTTTAATGTTGGTACAAGCTTGTTATGGGATGTTGCAGCAACATTGATGTATGTAAGCTACTTTGACTACTTTGAGACATTTTTTTTTTTGCCTATTGTAAGTTGTTGCAGCAACTTTGTTGCTTTCAATTTAATGAAGCACGATTTTAGCTGGTCCTTTTTGTGCAATTTAGTTTGATGCAAATGTAGCTCATTGGGTGAAGCTTGTTCCTTTCAATTTAATGAATCACGAGTACTTATGGAATTTATGATGCACGAGGGATATCATATCAATTTACTTATCGAGGTGTTTTTGAGAAAGGACAAATCAAGAATTCTATTCACAAGTTTTATACAGATTTTGGCACTTAAGTGTTCACTTTTACCAAGTTAATGAACTCAAGCGTTCACTTTTACAAAGTTTAGACACTTAGGTGTTCATTTAAAAAATAATTTTACCACTCATATGACCATTCGCAAATTTATTTGCACTTGTACTGCACTGCACCACATAGCACAGTTTGATGCAAATGTAGCTCATTGGGTGAAGCTTGTTCCTTTCAATTAATGAATCATGATTACTTATGGAATTTATGACGCACGAGGGATAGCATATCAATTTTCTTATTGAAGGTGTTTTTGAGAAAGGACAAATCAAGAATTCTGTTCACAAGTTTTATAAAAATTTTGGCACTTAAGTGTTCACTTTTACAAAGATTTTGGCACTAAAATGTTCAGTTTTACAAAGTTAATGAACTCAAGCATTCAATTTTACAAAGTCTAGGAACTTAGGTATTCACTTTAAAAATAATTTTAGCACTCATATGATCATTCGTAAATTTATTTGAACTTGTACTGCACTGCATCGCACAACACATCAACATAAATTTCCACCATCTAGATAAGTGTTCCCCACACTTCCATTTATCATCTAGCAAATTTATCAACATGCTTAGTCAATAAAATTAATGAGCAAGCAAAACACATTTAAACGATATTTCTATAAGCCAAAATTTATGCACAATGCATCATCAATGTGCATCATCAATGTGCATCGTCAATAACCAACCAACATCCAAACTAGCCATATTGTTCATTCATTTGAGAACATCAAGCCACAACATTGAGCACAATGCTATCTACTCAACTAACACTCCAAAACAGGCCACTGTCATTAGCCAGTTTGGGAAGCAATATCCAAAAATTTACAGTCGATGCCCCGAATACTAAAAGTCATTATACTATGGAAGACTAAGTTGGTTCTTATGAGAACCGATCTTCCTTACAAACACAAACCACACAACAGTTGTTACCAACCACACAACTAACGCTTGATAAGTATCCCTTTGAATTTTCATCCTTGAAACTTGTTCTTTCAAATGATTAATCAAATATTCGAGGCCCTTCATTTCTGCTTGCATTGAGTCAGCATCTTCCACCTCATTTGGCGACACGGCTTGAGCTTCGCCACGTCCTTCCATTAGTTGCAAGATCACCTTGGTTGCTTGGTTTGGAAATTTTCTATTCACCCACCTGAAATATCCACAATTAAAGCTATCCCTATAACTACCGCATCCAATTAACCTTCGCCCAGGATTGTTTCACGTTCACGATGTTCTTGTAGGACTCTGCAGCCCACAATAGCAGAAACTTCGACTTTCTTCTTCGCTTTGCTCGTAAATTCTAGACCCGCTTCTCCTACTTCGGCTCGCCATTGCGAATATGGGGTGAAAAGCTCCAAAACTGGAAGAACTTCTAATCACAGGGGCAATTACGGTTAGGTTGACCCGCTTCTCCTAGTTCGGCTTCGCATTGCCATTATAATGAGTTGAAAAGCTCCTGATTGGAAGGATTTCAAACCTGCAAAGCAATTTAGGGTTAGGTTTCTTCTTTCAATTTGGTCTCAATCTGTTAAAATAAGTCAATTTGTTAGATCAGATAACTAGACGACATTGTTTTCCATCACTAATGCTGACTTCATTTTTCCGGCGAGCCACGGTGGCAGGTTTAATGTTAAAATAAGTCAACGTAGGTTTTTCGACGAGCCAAATCATCGAGTGTCCCTTGTGCACTTGAGTGCACACTTTAAAAGTTGATGCACTTAAGTGCACGTCATACGAAAATTAAGGCACTCCAAGTGTACTTTTCCCGTTATTATTTCATTGATCTATAAATTCTTTGGGAGAGAGATTTGTTGACACCACAATGCCGATACATGTTTCCCTTTTCTTTTTTTTTTTCTTATGGCGCCAAATGCACATTGCTAAATAGATAATTTTGGTCAAATAATTCTTGGCAAAAGCTACATGCTCCAGGAATCATTCGAAGTCAATTCATTTGGCACCAGAACACTGTTTAAATTTTGTACTTAGAAAGTATGGTAGTGTGAGTTCAGTCCAGTTTCCAAAAATTCTCCCCGACACTTTTTTTAATCGAACTATACTTTTTGGACAATTGGGTCGTAAGGTTTTCTTTGATGCGAAAATCGAATTAATGGAACGTAATATAGAATCTTATGCTGGTGATACTTTGGCCAAACTTACGATTTGCCGGACCATGAGCGGGCGGCTTTGCAAAGCTTCGTGACCTTCCTTGCGAACATCGACGTGGTTTAGCGGGTATGCACAATTAACTGCTTGTCCTAATCTCCAAATCAACTCACTTTATCAACATTTTTGGCACGGTGTAAGCTTGAATCTGGTCAAACTTCGGACTTTTAGGCATAGCGTTCGGTTGTTCATATGGAGGCAGGCTTAGAAGTGGCGTCCATGGTGCATTTGATTCGCCTTGTAGATAAACTAATAACAGATTAGGAGGAGGAAAAACTACCGTCTATATAATTGTGGCCATTTCGGGGGTCACCTTTCAGTTTATTTGAAAACACTCTAGGCATGTACTTAGCACGACGACTCTATCGCTCGACAAGTAGGTGAAGCCAAAATTGTTAACGCTGTTTGTGCCAAATGGTCGATAGTAACTCTTTGCCTACAAGATTTCTATTTAGAAAATGGACTTTTGTTAGTGTTCATGCGTGAATTGTGTTAGAGGAGTCCCGCATTAAAGAATTAATGTGGTGTTGAGCAGTTATTATATCTAAGTTGACCCATAACTCATTGGCTTAAGTTTTTGAGTGAATGTGAATCCAATTGAACATATTGACAAGCTCGGACTTGGACTCTCTTTTAGCAATCTGCCCAGATAAAAGTATCAAACTTCCGCTGCATGCTCCAAACGAAGTATAACAATCTTTGGTGATGGTAAGAATAACAGTATGCAACGTAAAATGTTATCTTAGTAATTAATTTTTGGAAGCTATTGATTTTTGTATTTCATGACTGCAAGAACCACTGTAGTTATCCAATAGTCCACGATACATTTCACGGTGCTTCCCTCGGCAATGAAGTGTTTGAAGTTTTTTTTATGTTTGCGCAACTCGCGTTCGTTCCGTATTTCCTCTTTTAGAGGACGAATTTTCACATTTAAATTATGTGTTGAATGTACTAATGCCATATCACATCCATTTAGAAATCTTGGTTCAAACCCTTTACTAGTAGTAGGTGAAAGATGCCTCTTCTTTGCATTTATTACTTTCTTTTTCCCCGAGCACTGGAATAGCCTTGTTCCTCCAAAGAAACATATTACCATTTTTTTCAAGTTATTCTTGTCCCTATATAGTTCTCATATGTGCGAATTGATGCGGAACAATCAACCTAATTCAATAGGACAAGTTAGATAGTGATCTCCTTTGTATTTGGGGGGATCTCGATCCCCTGCCCTAGTGGCAGGGGATCTCGTCATTTCCCCCCGTTGGATCATCCCCCACTATATAAGGGGGATGATCCAACGGGGGTGGGCGCAGGGCTAGTGGCGGGGGATCCTGACCCGTCTTTGGAGAGGGATTTTTTGACACCACCAATTGCTTGCAATCTTGCAAATGAATGTTTCAGTTTTTCTTTTTGGTGCTGAATGCACATCACGGGATATATGTGTGTGTATATATATATATATATAATTCATTTTTGTTTATCGAACTATAATTTTTGGATAATTGGGTCGGGAACTTTGCGCTGATGCGAAAATCGAATTAATGGAGCATAAGATGGTATCTTATGCCGGATCATACTGCGGCCAAACTTATGCTTCCCCGGACCATGAGGCTTGGATCTACCTTTGCAAAGCTTCATGAACTTCTTCGCCAACATCGACGTGGTTTAGCAGCTATGGACACATAACGTCTTGTCATAATCTCCACATCAAGTTCGCTTTTTCAACATTTTCTGCATAGTCTAAGCTCGAATCCGGTCATGTTTCTGATTTTTAGGCATACTGTTTGGTTATTCATATGGCCGTATGCTTAGTTGTGCTTTTTTTTTTTTTTTGCATTTGATTCGCCTTGTAGAAAAACTAACGTCTGATTTTTACTCTAAAAAAAAAACTACCATCTGTGTGATCGTAGTCGTACCTTAGGTTACCTTTTAAACTGATCTGAAAGTACTCTGAGCATATACTTTGGCACGATGTCCCCATTGCTCGACGAGTTAGCGAAGTCAAAATTGTTGACGATGTTTTGTGCCAATGTATGCAATGTAAAATGTTGCCCTGCACTTTGTGGAAATCGAATCAAACATACCGTACCTTTGTTAAAAATTTAGTATGATTAGAAAGTTCTCAACCTCCCAATAAAGACGCCACCGAACTTATCCTGCTGAAACTGTGATTATCAACCAAGGAAGTGGAGGAGGAGGAGGTAATCTGCAGAGGACACTGGGATCAGCTGTACTTGCAAGAACGACTGCACTTCTTCGTGAATGTTTTATTCTATTCTAACAGATGCCAGTGGTTGTTCATATCCTCGGTGGGCTTTCACATATTCCTTTGAAGAAGAAATAGCCGCTGTCGGTATACCTCTTTCAACTTTTTGGGTGGAGGGGGCAGAGGAATGGGAGCCGAAGAGGCCCACTAAGGGAAAGAAGGCAGAATAAGCATAGTTTATTGCAGGTGCTTATGCTCGTTGTGTTGCTACTTTGGTGAAGACACAGCCTACAGGATGGCCATTGACTATTGGGTGCCAGCAACTTTTAACTTAGTAGGGCAGTTAGATTACGAATTTGATATGCCTCTCTTTATACAGAAAAAGTAGTTACAAGTCCAACAAAGAGGAGATGGAGAAGGTTGATGGTTGTGGACCAAAGGACCAGCATGCTGTAGACATGCGTGAGATAATGGCAAAGAAAACTGGGAGCAAGCCTGAGATCATGGGCACCGAGATAAGTGGACGAGGAAGAGGCCTTTCTCTTTCTCCAAAGGCCAAGGCAGAATACTCTCCATGTGCATCTGGAGGCTTGCCATCACGTCGTAGACATTTGTGAGATAGCGGCAAAGAAAACTGGGAACGATCCTGAGATGGTGCATATCGAGATAAGTGGAGAAGGAGGAGGCTCGAAGGCTAACAACACTGAGACAGTGGACAGCGACAGAGGAGGAGGAGGGGGAAACCTGTAAACAACACTAGGATACAGATTGAGATAAGAGGAGGCTTGAAGGCAAGCAACATTAAGAAAGTGGAATGGATCTAGACTAAGGCAGAAGGCAGGCTTGAAGGCAAACCACTCTGAGAAAGTAGACAGCGAGATAAGTGAAGGAAGAGGGAATCCTGCAAACTAACACTGGGATCCAGCCCGACACAGTGGGCAGAGAGATAAGCGGAGAAGAGAATGATATAGCGGGCAGCGAAAAGAAGGTCTTTCTCCAAAGTCCGACTCCCTCCGGCCATCCAGGCCTTAGACGGCTCCCCAAGAAACGCCTCCCAAGAAAGGTCCAAGAAGAACACTTGGGGAAGAGGACTCCTGTAAGCTGATGCCACCTTCTTAGGGGCTATGTCCGTAGCCTATTTTGAGGTTGAAAATACCTGAATTGGTTCAGTTTAGTCTACATGATTTTCCTACAGCGGCACTGGCACTAGTAATCTCAGAGAAGCCAGTTAAGCCCAAGCCAAGGGGTCTGATGAAGTGGGATGGGCATTTTTGAATACTAACCACTCTTGTGATGATAACAAGTGCTAAAAGCATTGAATTTGCCTAAAAAGGTCAAGCAACATATGTTTCTAGGGAGTGCTCCTGCACCATGCCCATACAAATGTATAGCCCTTCAAATGGGACCCTGCAGAGTTGATTTCTAAAAGCATAACGAGAATGACCAGAAATATATCTGTATTTCAATACTCTATCTATACAGAGGTATGTGTAAAAAAGAGCATTGGGCTCGAATTCATAATCTTTTTAACTCCAACACCTTCTTAAGATCGAGAAGAGTATACACAATTTGTATGCAAAAGCATCAAAATTTTCTTATTATATTGGTACCAATTCAGCTATAAATTTTTTGATTGGACAAGTTTAGTCCGAATCCTATTGTATTGGTGTCAATTTAGTCCATCTAGTGAGGTTCGACGGACGGCCCTTGCTTGCGCGCAACAAACACAAAATGAGTATAAAGAACAGAAAACGAAAGAAGAAAGGAAAAAACTAATAAAAAAAAGTTACACATATTATTAAGAGTGACAATGTCAGCACTGGCTGTGCCACGTTGATGGCCGACATCTATAGCAACGATTTTCGACCAAAATTTTCCGGATGAATTCTATTGATACCAATGCAAAACGGTTTAGAGTTAAATTAGTCCAATTAAACTGTTTAAAACTAACGGTTAATAACATGAAAAATCATAAACTGGTACACATATGATAAATTTACATCAAATTATTTTTTTGACTACGAAAAATCCCAAACCGGTACGCCTTTGATAAATTTACCCATAACTATTTTGTTGACCACCAAAAATCTTAAACTTGTATATCCTTGACAAATTTACCCTAAACTAATTCTTTTGACCATGAAATATCCCAAGTTGGTATACATGTGACAAATTTACGTTAAATTAAGTTAATATCATAAAAAATTCTAAATTGACGAGCTTTTGATAAACGGAGTAAAAACCCCAAACTGGTTTACTCGTCAGTTGCCACATGTCATCCAACTTAGCAATTTGACAGTTACATTTAACGAAAACTAACGGAGGATAAATTTGTTACATGTGCACCAATGTGGGCTAAAATTGTCATAAGTGTAACAAGTTTAGCTGTGGTCAAAAATATATTTCAGGGTAAATTTGTCACTGGTGCACCAATTTAGAGTTTTTCGCGGAACTAACCTAAAACTAAGTTGGTATTAATGCAACATGTTTTAAGATTTTTCTAGTATTTTCCCCCAACCTGTATAAACAAAACTTTCTTAAGCGATCTAATCCACCGTCTATACAAGGGTTTCAATTGCTCAGTCTCTCATTAACCATAAAATTAATAATAGATAAAATAGCTTGTTGCCACTTTTCTTTTTTCCCACCGACGCATGCTATAATGACTCAGATTATAACATGATGTTACGTGTAATCTGTCGAACTATTATACCCTTCTTTTGCAGCAAATGCTTAAAGCTTGACTTCTTCCTTCTCTATTAATGACCTCCCTCAAGGTTTTTAGTAACGACAACTGGATACTCAATATCAAATATGCATTTGCCTGTGATTAAAATAGGTGATTTATGTAGAAAAAGTCTCACGTCAACTGGTGTGGAGCGTTGATAAATTCTATTATATTCTGAAGTTAACAAAACTGGTATTATATCCTGAAGATATTTTATGAAATGCTTTGAGGACACTAGACGAATATGTAATTATGTATTGTATATTTAATTTGAAAACTGCTTATATTTTGATAGAATCATGTCACGTGGGTAGAAGTAGGGGTGAGCATGGGACGGGTGGGCCGGGTCCAAGCCTAGACCCTGAAACCGACCTTGTTATATCTGGTTCCCAGTTTTCAGAACCGAGACTGGACCATGTTTTTCTTGGAAGCTGTTTTGGAATCGACCATGTTTTTTGGTCCCGACCTTGTTTTGGACGCGACCGTGTTTTTCTTGCAAAAGTGCCGATCGATGAAGTCCATTTAATTACCACAAAATGAAGTTTATTTACCAATGATAACATTTTCGGTAAGACAATCCATATCTAAAAACCAAAGAAATACTTGGATAATATACTCATTCAATAGTTTTTTCTAAGTAACTAAATACCGGACACCCTGGTATAAAAAAAAAATAGTTCTAAAATCGGTCCAGGTGGGCCTTCACCTAGAACCGATACCCGGACGAGTTTCAACCGGTTCCCATTACCCAGACCGGTTTCAACCGAAATCAGTTCCTGACCCTATTTTTCGGGTGGACAGATTCGGGTTTCGAGTCAACCTGGTCCAATTGCACACCCCTAGGCAGAAGCACATTCTCTTAAGACATATTCGATCATTTGTGGCAAGATATATTTTCAATCTTCATGCAAGCCAGATAGGTTTTATAAACTAAATCTTAATTGTTTTTATGGTAAACATCCCTCACTAAACGGCTTATGATCCAGATGGTATTTCTTTCTTAATTTATGTTGACTGTCTAACAATCTTATATATTATCTTCATAACTTTGAGAAATCTTGATTGATTGACAATCACCCTGAAGATAATTTCCTTTATTATAAGCTTGATTTATGAATTCAATGATTCGATTTTATAGGTGAGCAAATCCTCTCCAATCTTCGATCTTTCAACCTCATCACTACATGATCTTTGTTCATCAATCTGTCAATGCCTAGTTTGGGGATTTTTCCTTGAGATGATTCCATCCAATGGGAACCTTGGATGTCGAGGAGTTTGTAAGGAGCACAAGACACTATAAGGTAGAGAGATCAATAGTTCATCGTCCATATTTCAAGAGTTAAAAATATTCTAAATCATCTTCTTCAAGCGAGATCAAGAGTTCGTCATCCTTATTTCTAGAGAGCTACAAATATTCTAAATCATCTTCTTCGAGCTTATCATTGAGATTTTTTGAGAGGGGCTGTATAGAGTGAGAAAGCTTTGAGCAGAAGTATCACTCTCTTTATGTTGAAGTGCTTAAGCATTAGCCATCACATTTTTCTATAATCTCTCATTTGACAAAATCCAGTCAATAGAATGTTAGTGTGGGAGAGTAGACGAAGGCCTTGGCAAAAGCTAAACCACTATACATTAGTGTGAATTGCTATCTATTCTCTTACTTGCATCTGTCTACAATGTGATAAAAGCATTGCATTGCTCTGTTCTTTATATCCGCTCCTATCAAACTTGGATTTTTTTTGTTTCCACGTCGTTTATCAAGTTTGATTATAATGATCCATTCACCCCCTCTAGTTGACAATGTTAACAAACAACATGGAATAAGTAATATTTTCTAGTTACTTATGTCTGTGAGTGAAAGTAGGTCTAACTAGACATGTTGGTAGAGTCGGAATTGAGCTCTTTTTTTTTTTTTTTTGCAATCTCCTTAGATGAAGGTTTTGAACTTCTGTCGCGTGCTCCTAGCACCTTTTGCGCTCCCTCTTATGACCAAATCATCGATGCTCTCGTGTAGATTGATGAGCATGTGTTTCAGCTATGTCGTTTGAAACCCTTTGTCATCTAAAGAGCGTCTATGGTGATGGAGATTCATTTTGAAGCTGTTAGTTATTCAAATTTTCCAAGTCTTGGTTCGGAATTCATTTTCTTTTTAACTAGAATGACTTAGGTCCAGCATGATTTGCAATATAAATGAAATGGAAGAATGGGATTGTCATTAGTGAGCTTTTGTGAACATATCCTGAAAATTATGCTTCGTGGTGTCACAAGTGACTTGAAATTCAGCAGGACAACTACAAAACGATGCAAGGATGCTTGGAGCGAAGACCGCGGAGAAGGCATGGGACAAACTACGGAAGGGGTACCTTGGCTTGTCATTCAGCCCAATTTTATGGTAATATTCTAGCAAAATTCTTTCATGTATAGTGTATTTAACCTAGGTACATATTTAACCTAGGTAATATACTAGAAAATAATCGGAAAGCGTATATGGTTCAATACTTTCTAGCTGCAAGGAAGAGAAAACACCTTACAAGTATTCGCCCCCGTCACTAAAGAAAGATCCGCAAAATTTTAGTGTACATGCCCTAAGAAACTTTTCTATTCTCATTGCTGCTAATTTTTTCCTTGGTTCCTCTCTTAACTGAATTATATCTAGCATATGGTAATGTCTTTCTATGTACATTCAAATGGGTTGGATGGTGGCCGTGGAGATGAATGATTCAGCACCAGAAAACCTTCACCCATCTCCGATAATTTCATAGGTTATGTATGGGAGTCCTCTTTCGCGCCGGAGTATAATCCATTGAAAACAAATCATTTGCATCGGCCGGTTGCCCTTCTTTCACCACAAGAGTTTCCTCATGATTCGTCCCTTCTCCACCGACGCTCTCCCGCAAGTTTCGAGCTACAGAAAGAGCAAAAGAGAAACACTCAATGGTCCGATCCAACATCTCCACAACAGAGAGAGAGAGAGAGAGAGAGAGAGAGAGAGAGAGAGAGAGAGAGAGAGAGAGAGAGAGAGAGAGGTTACCGGTAGCCGTAATGGAGGTGAAACAAAGGAAGACGAACGCGAAGAGGACGAGATGCTTGCATGGAAGTTTGGCCATGTTAGACTCTTTTCGATTTTTCTAAGCTATAACATGGAAGTCACCACTTTCTTACCCAAAAAAAAAAAAAAACATGGAAGTCACCACCAGTTCATAGCTTTCTTCTTTGGGTTTTCTCCGCTTTATATGGACTTTATCAGAGGAGCGATATAAGGGTAGACAATAGACAGGTTCTTTCAGGTCGACTGAGACTTAGGTTTTTGTATGCAAATGAGAGTGTCAACATCAATGTCTGCTCATGGTTCTTGCCTGATAATGCGAGTATGGGCCTCTCCGGGCATTTGTGATGTTATTGTTATCTTCTTTCCAAGGGGCCTCTCTGTCTGTCCCTCCTAGCAATCCACCTTTTTGTGTGTACGCATTCTCAAGAAAGAAGAAGAAACCAATGTGTTCATTCTCCTCCATCTTGAATTTCTTCTTTTTCGACGAGAAAAATCGACCTCAGTTTTTTCACTCTTATCTTCGAGGTCGGTAGTACCTCCGGTTCCAGATCAATTAAAGAGTACAAGTCGGAAGGAACCGATAGATTCTTTTCCTAATGATGCCATTGTCATGTCGCATATAAGAGTCATATGTGGAGGACTGCCGAATGATTGCCGTCGCAAAATGTGGAACCAGAGTAGTTTCCTGTGTTCCGCGGACGAAACAGCTCAGGGAGAAAACCTCCAAGCCGGATCTTCTTTCTCCTTACCTTACACCGTTCGTGGCCCACATATTTAAGCCGTCGGCGTAAGTTAGGCTGTAATGAAGACGAGAATTCTATCGAAAGCCAATCGCTTGGTGGGAAACCTTCTCTGAATTTAGTTTCCTTGCGCTTCAGATTCAAACTTACTGTCAAACTCAATTAGCACAAGTAAATAACCCTAACCCTATAACATTGTGTTCTAATTAACTACGAGACCTAGGGTTTTCAGACAGCTCATACTATTTGGACTCCATTTAACCATGAACGCGTGGATAAATGTCGTTCATCCGAACAATCCGATGACGTGTCTCGCTGTAGTTGGTTGCCAGACTTGTACCGAGACAAAGAGACCACACAACAAGTTCGAACAGTGCAAAAGATCTGCGGGCCTCAAAGTTGAGGATCTTGCTTAGCCGAGCATCCATGGCCCTACAATTTGCAATTCCTCATAATTGACCATGTCCCTCTTTTGAACACGATGTGGTTGTCCTCACTTGGGCAATTATGATCGACTTGATTTGATCGAAAACCATGCTTTGGTTGATTAAATTAGCAACTAACCATATCTATATGGTAAGAAGAAGGCAAAGGGAGAATGGTGGGGCTACTATCGTTTTCAGACGAGGCAATCGAACAATACGCAAAGCATAATCACATGGGGCGCGTCGATGATTGTCTACTAGGTGGCCCTGACCTCGTCCTCAGATTATGTAGAGTAGTGAGCGCGTGATTTGTCGGCGATTATAGCTTGAGATGGCGACTCTTTCCCTAATGGAGAGGGTGACCTTGATTAAAGCGGCCTATCGATTCCTAGTTTTAACCTTGTAAATGTGGTTTAGAAGCCATTAGAGCACCCTGCTAAGACCAAAAAACTGATCGTCATCACCGTATTTTTTTATTCTTGGTCGTGCCTTGAAGGTGATCGACACGCTCTACATGATTACTTTCTAAAACTCATGTGAAACACAAAAAATAAAAATAAAAACAATTGCCAGAAAAGATTACTTTTGCAAAGAAAGGATTCCTTTTTGAAGTTTTTCCTTATGGCACTTCTTGCAGCGGGAAAACTATCCGTAAAGGTGTGCTCTAATAACCTTTTTTTTTTTTCATGCAAATTACTGCATATATGAGGTTCTGCTTCTGGCGGCAACATACTATGAAGTGTTGGTCCCGCTTGTGGGGTCCATTGTATTGGAATTCTTCGGCTATCTATTTGAATACACTGCTGAGATTAGAAAGAGTGATTGGAGAAAGTATCACCAGTCGATCGACCAGGTGGACGAAACCAGACAAGTTCGGGACCCCGTTATGTTACAGTTTACCCTCCAAAAAAAGACGAGAGAGTCGAGTCAAGTGATGGTGAAGGACGAAGGATTTGATATCACTCGGTTCCAAAAGAAATTGCGCCCAGTTTAGGAGCCATGGGCTCCATGGTCGCCCTAGGATAGCCGACACGAACCAACAAACCCCACTTGCCAGAATGACTTTGGAAAGGTTCCTTCTTCTCTAAAATGAACTTTGGAAAGGCTCTTCTGCTTGTCTGAACTCCCGATTTAGCCGCAAGGTCGCCGTCCGAGCACGACCCGATCACGTGCCGGGGAGCGGGATTGGCTTGCGCCGAGACGGCGATGCCCGGTTCGCTTCGCGTCACGTGATTCGAGTGGACTTTTTGTAATCGAAGAAAAGGAGAGAGAACCCCCCCAAAAGATGGGGGCAATTGAATTATTGCTGTCTTGTCTGGTTTTTTCTTCTCTGCCTGTCCTTCTGATTCTTCGTACTTACGTTGGCATGATGTGTTTTGAGTCGCTACCGTCTCAAATATCACGTGAAGGAGTTCGCTCCCGGAGCATGCTCATCGGACTCCGGATGGTAATGCATGTTGAATTTGTGAGCTGAGCTATGGAAAAGCACGATTTCAGGTAGGTTCCAGAATTCAGGCAAGTGAAATCTGTAATCTATAACAAGTTTTTAAGTTTTTCTTAGTATAAATTGTTGCACGGTACTGAGGTATTTCATGGCATCAATGAGAAGTTTGTAATATGAAACTATTGGTATGAGTTTCCATTCTCGACGATATTCATTACTAATATTTTCACTTTGTTAATATTTCATATTTATTTATGTATCTAAATGTGAATTATGGTCAGTATGGATTGTAAGAACGAATGGTGATAATTAAAGGTAATTCACTATAATATTTTAATTAAGAATACAAGTGGAACCTGGGTAGATACTAAACCGCCTTGGAACTTGTGACAAGGAAGTAGACATGGCCACGAGATGGTTTGGATCCGGAACCGGCCCGTTAATTGGTTTGGGTCCCCATTTCTTTCAACCGGCAAACTAATTGATACAAAATAAAAATAAAACTAAAAAAGGGAAATAGCCATTCGGCTCGTTCCCTAAATTGTGACTGTCACCTTGACCGTTGCAAGGCAACCCTCATACTTCTTCCCCTTTTTTTCTTTCTTAAATAATTTATAAATTCTATCGAAACATTATAAATATCCTTCCATCTCTTATTTTTTTTTATTCATAATTTCTCTCAAATTATCTCAATCCGCTCAATTCTCTCAATTTTCTCAATCAATTTTCTATTCAATTCTCTCAAAAAATGACAAATGAAAGCAGAAATAGTGATAAAGGCAATAACTCGATGGGGAAACCCGATTACCCTGATCCTCGTGATTATGCAAATTAGGAATTCGATGTTGATGGTATCAACATTATCCCCAATGTGGAGCACGTCCCAACGCAAGAAATTCTTCATCCTCTTGTCGATATGGAAGAAATGTCAACAACAAATAAGCCGGAACGGGAGATTACATCCAACATATGGGACCACTTCATGAAGAAGGAAATATTTGATTTAGGCGCAAAAAAAGTAAGAGGTAACTTGTAAACATTGTGGGGCAATATACAATTATATAGGTGGATGAGGCTATGGAACATTCAAACGGCATCTTAGGGCAAAACATCCAACCCAAACGGAAATTGACTCTAGGCAACAATAAATTTTCGGATACGCCAATCCTAACACTCCTCCTCTATTTCGTTATAATCATAAAATTTATAAATAAGAATTAACTAAATATATTTCCATTGATCATTTATCATTTAATTTTGATGAAAGATTTGATTTTAATCATTTTACACAAACTGCATGTTTTCCACTAGCAACACTTGTTCGGAGAAATAACTTAAACGCACAATTTTTGATCTTTATAACAGAGAAAAAAAGATTTATGAAATTTCTGATGAATTTTAATGGACATGTGCAAATAAGCAGCGATATTTAGAGCAATACTTGATAAATTCATTCTTACATGTGCGTTGCGCGAAAATCTCCCTCTGTAAGGCTCAATCGATTCTCTCGGAGTTCGGCTCAAGAGATCGGAGCCCAAAAGGGTTACTATTGCGGAAAATTTCTTTTATCGAACGTCAAAAAAGAAGGTTTCCGGGCAAGTTATGACACAGAATGTCAAATGCAAAGTATTTTATTGATAGGAACATGTCTTTCGACAGCTTTGTATAAGACTTCGATGAACTTACTGAAGATGAATTTCGCTGAATCTTGTCGAATTGCTTCGACGAAAAAGGGGACTGAGGCACAACATCGGAATTGAATCGAAGATGCTAGACCACACTGTAGGACATGATGTCGAAATTTAATCTACTACACCAGATGGGTGAAAATGTAGGACACAACACCACAATTGAATCAATGGTACTGAACAGGTGAAAAAGGAACCAATACAGCACCGAAATTTAATTGATGGCACTGGACTGGACGAGTATAAGTTAGAATTTAATCGACGACACCTAACTTTGGATATGAAACACATCGGAATTAAATCAAAGATGGGAATCTGAGAGCTACAGCTAAAGTTAAGCTAGGTTGAAAGATAAAAACTTGTTGTGTTGTGTTTTTGCTGGGGGCTTCGATGTAGAATACCTTTAGATATTTATATGCGTGTTCTGGTAACTGTCGAAGGGTCTTTGCTTTGTGCTCCAAGTACATCTCCTATTGGCGACGAGGTTTGCTTCGATAACCACTAGAAAGTTGTCACCTTCAAGCTTTTTTTGCACGTTTTCCTTCGACGATCCTTGCAAATGAAGTCTTCACGATTTTCGCGCCTCTTTCGTTCCTTTTGATGGGATTGTCGCCAGATCTTTCGACTGCCCCTGATTGTGTCTTCTTTTGCGCGCCCTTTTTATTTAGCACTTTGGGACAAATTTCGCCAAAACCATCCCTTACGTGGCGTCTCTATAGCTAATTCTCGCCTGTGCTACATACATCTTTTCATAGCTGATTATTCCCTTTCTTCGTGCGCATCACGTGACTCATAAGATAATTTTAGGTTTCAACAAATGCCCCCTTTAAAAGATATAATCAAGGATTTATGCCTTTTAAAGCAAATTTTGATTTGACGTCTATGTCATCATTAGGATTTCTTTTCTTGAGAGTGTAATTATTCCAATTTTTCTTTGACGCATCGACTTTGGTCCGTAGTGCCTTTTAGATAGAAAGTCTTCAATTGTCGTCTTCTTTGTCGTCTTAAATCCTAAACCCTTTCTAGTTCCCTGCTTTCGTCCCTTTCCATAGCGTCTTCATCTTGTTCTTCTGACCAAAACAAATGATTGGTCGTTCCGACAAGCTGAAGGGCGAAAATAAAGACGACTGCCTTTTCGAGCTTCTGAATACTTCCAAAGAGTATTTCTAATTTATCCTAGGACCCAGTTTTCATTCTCATTTGTCTGTTCCGGCATCCCTTCAAATCCGTTTTCCGCTGCGTCGGAGTGAAAAACTTCATATCCAGGCCTCTCTTATTCGAGACATTTGGTCGCTTCCGACTCAGCGATTTCACAGCTTTCCGTTGTGTGATGACATGTTTCTGGCCTGGTTTCTCCGGCTCAAATCCGACCATTGACTACAGCTGCCTGGACGATAGCCCATATCAGGACAGCTCTTGAGGTTAGTTTGCTATCCCACGATCTGAATAGGAGTTTGCTAGGCTCTGTCATAAGCTCACGAGTTGTTTAACGAATCTTTTGCATATAAATATTTATTATGTACATTTATTTCGGATAATATCACTTAGATTAATTTATTCGCACAAGACTGGGATATTTGTAAAAAAAATTAGATATTTTAAAAAAATTTAATGATGCAACTTGTACTTTATCCGGTGTGTATTGTCCTATTATGCATTTATTTGTAATAGAGTGTAATAATATTGTTGGAGTTTTAGAAGAAAATGAAAATGAGGATAAATTACATGACACTATTATAGTAATGCAAACAAAATGGCTACATTATTTTAGCGAAATTCTTATTATTTATTTAGCTTCTTGTGTTTTTTATCCACGTATCAAATTATATGGTTTAGGTGATTATTTGGGTACGTATTATGAATGTTTATATTTAGATGAAACGGTAAATGTTAGAGCTATACAAATAGTAGTTAAAAACGCAATAGTAGAATTCTATAATGAATTTTGTAGTAAATATAATCTAGGTAATAATGGATCTTTTCAACTGGTGACATATAAAGAGGGGACTCAGGTAAAATTAGTAGAGGGTACAAACTTTCATGGAATAGACAAAAAAGCAAAAGGGAGCAATAGGAATATAGAGATTTATCTAACCATTTCTTTTGAGTTTGCTGAATTCGAAAGCGGCACAGATTTCACAATTCTAAATTGGTGGAAGAGGCATTCAACCCAATTTTCAAATCTCGCAACTCCTTGTTTGAAAATTGCGGTTGAACAAGCATTTAGGCAATATTTGGACCAGTGACATTCAAGATTAGCTCCAGATTCGGTGGAGGCCCAAGCTTGTGTCAATGATTGGATAAATGCTCAATTTCAACAATAAAAGATATATCGCAACCATGCAGCCGAATTCTTCGATGATGGATATACCATTGCCATGGATATGGGTATCGGAATGAGTAGTGACGATTGACGATGAGGTGAGTATAGGGTTATCAAAGGTAAAAAAATTACATGTGCTTTGATTCTTCTATCCCAAATAAGATATATATGCGCTTAATGATAATTCATTAAGTTCAAGCCCCTTCCCCCTCTTGTTTTTCCCCAATTTGATTACAATTTACAATTTGTATTTGATAATTTATTATTTTCTTTTATTTCACAATTCATTATTTAAAAATTAAATTCAAAAACCGAAACCGGTGGTTCCATTTTAGGTTTTGAACCATAATTGGACTCCAAATCGGCCTGAAACTGCCGGTTCAAAACTGGAACCGAAATCGCCCTTTAAAGTTCTGATTCCAGTTCATCCATGGCCACGAATCGAAACTGTCAATTCATGAACCGGAACCGCTGGTTGAAATTGAAGCTTCGAAAACAAATACCCTTTTTTTAGCCATGTCGAACAAACTTACATAGAATCAACATAGCAAAACCTAGTTATTACTTATAGTTTTCATCGTGATCCGACGAACAAATATGGGATTGATTGAGCGAAAACCTGCGACTTGAAGACGCTTAATTACAGAGCTTTTGAAATGAGGTTAAGTAATCTTCAGCATACAAGAGAGCGTCTAAGTAATTAGAAAACAAAAAAACTTGTTAATTATTTCACATAGGTCGAACTTGTTCCTTTTGAATGCGAAACCCCTTTTATTAGCCACGTCGAACAAACTTACATAAAATCACAATAGCAAAACCCAGTTATTGTTTATAGTTTGACGAAAAAATATGAGATTGATCTATCGGGGTGTGATTCTGCTCCCCATCGACAACTGGCGGCATACCCATGGGGTTGCAGGGGAGTAGCCTCTGAATGCCAGAGAAACTTTATTGTTTGAGATCGTATTTTATTAGTAATTCAAGTTTAGGTCCATGAATAACTAGCGTTATATATCATTATTTTTCACTTGTAATTAAGAATTGTAACAGAACAATAGGATGTGCTAATTATAGTAGAACGTAGCATGCTTCTATTGTAACAAAAGATTCCCCTTTAATGTGAAAAGGTTTCGTATTAACAACTATAATTTTACATATGAAAAATTCCTCAATATCTTATTCATTTACAGCAAAATATTTTTTTACACAGCGATAAACACAAAAATGCTTTTTTGGAGAAAGATACTATTTCACCAATTGATTCACATGAATCTAACATATTTTAAAAGCGGACCATCATAAACCTTATGTTTCAATTTTCTTTTTTCAATAATTTACGTCTTTACTCCTCTGTCTCATTATATTTGTGCACCTCATTCTTGTTGGATAAAGTGTTAGATAGCACAAAAATAACAATCGTAGGAAAGATATTGGATAAGATGAGAAAAGTAAGAATAATTGTTTGAGGCATGTAAGCATTGCCCTTAGGAATAATTTCGCTCTTCAGAATAGGAAACTCGGTGCGTAATACTTCTAGTGGCTATTCTTCCAAGATAATGGAACTCTACTTTCCTTAATGGGCGTTGAAGTCAAAGACTTAAAAGAACAGGGCACCGTTTTTTTTTTTTTTAATAAAAGGGAGGCGGGGACGTTTGAAGGCTTTAAGCAAGGAGACGCTGGTAGCCGTACGTAGCATACGTACAAATCTTGAAGCGATACTTCCATGAGCGATTGAGCGTGGGACTTGCTCGTGGAGTCGCTGTTGATGCAAGTCTTGAAGCGCCGTTCGTCGAGTGCTTGACAAGGGTTTCTCTTCGTTGGTTTTGCTCGCGAAATTACATCAAGAACTCAAATGTCGAAACAAATTAAATCTTGAGGTTAGATTTGAGTGGTACTTCCTTTGCGAGATTGAGAGATTATTTCGCTAAGAGTTAGGAGCTAAATATTATGTGCGTTCTTGAATGTAATTGAAGCTTATGAAACCCCATGAGTGTTTGAGTGACTCGAGTATAGTCTATAATCTCCGCGTATCGCTTGTTCTATAGTTAAATTTATTACTGCTCTCCCCGTGGATGTAGGTCTCTACGATCGAACCACGTACATCTGGTGTTTGATTTACTTTACCCATTCTGTCTATTTTATTGTTCGATCGCTTGTTCCGCACAATAAGAACGAACATGAACAATGTTATATATATAACCCAGTAATAAAACGAAAGATATGCTGAGGAAATCAAATTCTCTATCCAAATTCGAGAACTGATAATTGTGGTTCAGAGTCTAATTTATATGCAAAATAAAAAGATAGAGCGGTTAAGAAAGCATCATAAATGAATTGGTAACTATTAAAGAAAATGATCGCGGGAGGTTTTATGAAGACAAAATCAAACTTTACAAAAACCTTTAAACGGTAGTTAGAAAACCATTATGACCCCCATTAAAAAAAATTATTGTTTTAAAGATATTTCAAAATTGCTGAAATATTCAATAATCCCCCACATATTTCAAAATTTTTTGAAAAATAAAAAAATAGAATAATGCTGGATTATTAGAGCGTATTGCATCGGAACTGGTATTTACTAGGCTATGAACCAACCATAGAAAGAATGAAATATAATTCACGAAATCGTTGGTGAAGTTTGAAACTTCTATCAACCAATAATTCTTTTTCGTGAATTATGATTATCATCAATCACATTACACTCCCATAAGGTTTGTTGTTCAACACAGTTTTACAATAATAAGCCATGCAAGTGCTTGGTTATTCACAATTGCTCTAGAGATTTTCGCCAAAAATGTCATAGGAGCGGCTCCATTCTATACTTATATATGTGATTCCATCAAGCATATTTTACAGTTTAATACACCATTAACAATGGCTATGGAATTCATTAAGAGCTTAGCTCAACCTCTTTTCCCTTGCAGTCCTGCACTATTCTAACCTTATGAGGGACGATAACTTTTGATAGTGCATCACTATGTCATCTCGTGACTTATTATTACCTATATGAATCTAATTCATGAGATCGCCAATTACATAAATTGGGTTACCGCCATTGCTGATTGGTTTTCTTCAACTGGCTTATCCCATTCCCCTCAATGTATAATCATAAGATTGGCCAAATCCACTTTTGAGTTCATATAATCAATGAACATGATTTTATCTTTAAGTAATTATTGTACCACATCACGTCTCAATTGGATGTATCTCTTTTAACCATTGTAAGTTTCATTCTTTGCAATGGCTAGTGCCTCTTGGCAATCACAATGCCTATGTCACATAATGTGTCAGTTTGTTACTCTTGTTTTCAAGAACTTGAGTAGTTCTCGAATCTTCGAGATAAATATATTTTTCTCCTTCTTCTCCTATTGGAATATAGTAGGATAAAGCATTATATTTTCACATATATACTTGGTCGCACTTGAGTCTACCCTCATATTTTGCATTAGCGATAATATTGGCTAGGGATATGACCGTAGTAATTACAGGCCTCTTTGGTTCAACATTTGCAAAGGACTTTAGGGCTTTTGCCAAGTGCAAATAGCGTGTGGTTCGTTTTTTGCTCAACTTTGAGAAAATCAACTGCATTTCCAAAGGCCTCTAAAGGCCTTTGGCCTGAAGCATCTCTAGAGGTATTTTGGAAAGTTGCATTTTTGAAATGCAACTAATTTTTTCTTTTAAGTTTGTCACCTCCACCTGCACCCCTCCTCGGTTGTTACCCACTGACTACCATTGCTGCCAATTGCTGCTGTCCGTCACCCATTGATCGCCGCCGCCACTGCCGACCACCGCCACTAGTCGTCGTAGATGCCGTCACAGCTGCTGTCGACTGCCACTGTTGACCACCTTCCGATGATCACCACCGATGCTGACGACCACAGTCAGCCGACTGCCGCCGCAGACGACCACCGCCACTGATCGTTGCCATCGACGTACGCGCTCCAACCGTTATTGCCGCCCACTAATCTCCAACCACCGAACACTGACCGTCACCCATTGGCCGTCCGCCGGCCTATTTCGCCCACCGCCACCCCCCCAATCGCCACTTTTTTTCCTCAAAAAGTAAAAATACTTTACAAAAAGTATTTTTCACCAAAAGGCATTCATGTGAAAGTTGCTTTTCAATGTGTTTTTAAAATACAATTTGTTAAACACTATTTGCATTTTGGAAAAGATCTTCAGCCCAAAAGTATTTGCATTTTCTCAATTTACCAAGTCGACATTTGATTTAGAGAATTGTCATTTCTCCCACTATTTGTTTGGCTGAATTCTGAACTACGATATCTCCACCAAAGATGAACACATATCAAATAGTGAATTTTGTCTCATTCTAATTTAATTTCGAGTTGGCATCATAGTATCCTTATGATATAATGAATAATCCATAACATAAAATTCCTTTATTGTATCGCAGCGAGATAAAAGAACAGCTTAGGACATAAAGAACAGCTTAGAACACCAATGAGGAAGCGACACACACACACACATAAGAGATGGAAGTCAATTTACTCCAAAGGGCAAATTGTCCACAGCCATCCGTGACGAGCCCTCTTGGTTTACGTTTCTTCTTGTTCATTCCTCGATGAAATCATGACATGTAAGTCTAAATCTATGCATTTCACTGTCGCACACAAATGAAAATTGAGAGTGGGTTCGCGAGTAACATAAACAACCATTCGACAAAAGAGTCGCTTCGCTCTTTGACTTTAGAGGGACGAGGATAGGGCGGCAATTTCGTCTTGCAGTGCAATGAATGGATACGACAATATGTGCAGATTTAATATGGACCAAACAGAAAACGCAAATTCTATGTGCACACTTAGTCACGCATTGGCTCAACCAACAAAGCCAATAGACAAACTATATTGTCATTAACGACACCATTGGTGGAACTTGCTCATAAAACTCAAGGAGAATAGCATTCCCCGACTACACAGATACGGGTTTAAGAATTAAGGAAACCTTTATTCTGACTCGCAAATCATTCGATTTTCATACTTTCACTAAACATGACAGAAGACCTTCATAACATCATTAAAGCATGGTCCACTAAGCAAAATAAGAATTTGGTATAACAACAAAGCGAAACAAACCAAAGCTCAATTAAAGGACGTACACAGCAATGGTGGCAGCACAATTCGAGCGGCGAGGTAGTGACAATAACTGTGGTGGCGGCTCCAGTGGTAATGGCAGTGGCGACAATTTCAATTGGAGAATCCACAAGGTAATTATCCTTAAAATTGTTGGAAAAATTGTTAGACAACATGAAAAATAACAATAGTAGGAAATAACTCAACCATGAGTAACTCAGTTGGTTAGGGCGCACTTGATATTGTGTGGTTAGATGCATTGGTCCTAGGTTCAATTTCTCAAATAAGCACCTGTGATTTAAGTGGAGGGTCATGGTGATAGGTTGTTGTGCTAGTATCTCTCAAGGAATAATCGAGGTGCGCACAAGCTAGCCCGGGCAACTTGGTTATAAAAAAAAAATAATTGTAGGAAATATGTTGGGAAAAACGAGAAAAGTAAGATTAATTGCCTGAGGCATGCAACCATTGTCCTTGAGGATAATTCCGCCCCTTAGAATACAAAACTCGATGGTTTAAGGGCTATCCTCTTGAGATACGATGACGTTCTTTTATATCCCCACTGAATATTAAAATGAATAGGAATAATGTTATGTGTGTAATCCAACAAATAAGAAAATGAAAGAAGGGAAAAACTCTCTTATGTTATGCAAAGTTCTCATAAGATTGTTTCTGGAAATGCAATCAACATAGAGCCGTTGAAAAACCATTATAAAGCCATTGTTAAATAATGGAGGGTTTATGAAGAAATAAATCAGCCTTTACAAGGTTGTTATGGAGCCATTAGAAAATCGTTAGACCATTGAGAATATGGAGCCATTAGAAAATCGTTAGACCATCGAGAAACAATTGAAAAATCGATATATATTCATGGAGGACAGAGAACATTGCTTCCGAGATTCTCTTCAGAGTCTGAGCTCGTCACCTTCTAAGCTAGCCAACATCTAAGCTCGTCATTAGAAAATTGTTGGAAAATAGACGTGGCTAAGGAGATTCGAACATGGGACCTCTTCAATTTAACTGTTTGAGGCCCAATGATCTCACTAACTCAACTAACGCCACATTCGAGAGTTTCAAGATTTTGTTAGATCTTAAATTGAATCAAATGAAAGTACAATTTACTTAATATGAGGAGACTACGGAAAATTAGAAAGTTATTGAACTCATCCGAAATTACCAAACAGTTTCTGGAGATAATTTTTTTTTTTTATGGTTAGAATTTCTTGATACAAGATTCCGCCAACCCATTTCAAACGACCAATAATTTGGTTTTGTTGAAACTTTTAGCAATTGAAAAAAGTGCATCTTAGCGACCCCTTTTTCCACTACAATAGCCATGAGGGTGTTTTATATATATATATATATATATATATATATATAGAGAGAGAGAGAGAATTAATACCACGACAACCCCAAGTTGATACACATATGATAATTTTACCTCAAATTAATTTTTTGATCATAAAAAATTTCAAATTGGTATAACTGTGATAAATTTTCCATCTGTTAGTTTTCGTTAAATTTTAACATCAAATCGCTGAGTTGGATGTCACTTGGCATTTGACAAGTGTACTGGTTTGAATTTTTTATTCTCTATTTGTCACATGTGTGCTAGTTTGAGATTTTTCGTGGTATTAACCAAATTTAATGGAAAAAACTAGAGGGTAAGTTTATTAATGTGCATTAGTTTATGATTTTTGGTGGTCAAAAAATTAATTTTTAAGTAAATCTATCGTAACAAATTGCAGATTTTTGTGGTAAAAAATTAAATTTGAGGTAAATTTGTCATAAGTATATCTGTTTGAGAATTTTTGTGGTATTAACCCTATTCACAATAGATGGGAACAGTAACTTTCGACTTATTAAATTAATAATTTCGGCTAGTAACTTTACATACAGAAGAATATGTCTCAATACATTTATGGCTATAACAACTTAATATTTGTTTTAATGCGCTAATTAATTTTTTAAGTTGTCAAATTGTTTTTTTTTCCCCTTTCTTTCCCATGAACTAGTAATTGTTTCGTTTGTTCAGTGCGTCGAAACTAGATTTACATATTTATCCCCGGAAAGCGAAGGTTATTTGCAAACTTGCCATAGCATCTCTATCAGCAATTTCGCGCTCGACAGATCACCGTTCGATTTTATGCTCTGCAATCTCAGTTAGCTTCGGTCGAAAACCCCCCAAAAATGTCCGACCCGATTCTTCTCTCCGACGAGGAAGACGACCGCATCGTGCTCTGCACCCCCACGCCGGTCCACTCCCGGGAGCGCCGCATCGTCCAGGACGCCCGCTCGGAGCCGACGGTCCTGGTCGTCGACGACGACCCGACGCCGCAGAAACTGGCCTCCGCCTCCACGCCCTTCTTTGTGCCCGAGACTCCCATGTCGGACGTCGCCATCGTGAGGTGCACTGCGAAGACGGATTCGTCGGGCGACCAAGCTAGGGCTCCGGGGGCTCCTCCGAAATGCTCCGGTTAGTCCCTTAGTTTGCTGAAATCGCTTCGGTGGTTGCAGTTTCCGCAGGGTACTCGTGGTTGTTGCATGAAGTTGATTACTTCTTGTTTTGGTGATGCTATTCCAGCTATGTGGGATAGATGAACAGTGATCCTTTGGTGTGAATTTTTTTTCGTCTTTAACTGCAAACGGAATTGAACTGACATTGACATATAACGTAATCTGTTGGTGTTTTCAAATTGTAAGTTTTGTTTGATGGCCCATTATACTGGTAAAGGTAGAACTTTTGGATCTTAATCCTATCAATGTGACCACTATGCAGTACAGACTAGCGAATCCATCTGAGTATCTTCAAAAAGAATTGTTATTATGAGAATGAATGGAGGAAAATGATATTATTGGAGGTTCTATTCGATGGTGCTAGTATTTGAAGAATTTTGATATCATGCAACGGCTTTAGCCTTCTCCTTGTGTTGAAATTTCTTTATTAACTAATAATGCGCTGTCAGTCTTATTCATAATGCATTTGCACACCAACAAAACAAGTTGCATCAAATCAGTCATTGCAACGGATGGTGGATGTGGTGCTGGTCAGCAGTCACAAAACTCCCACAGAACATCATGATAGAAACGCTTTCGGAGAAAAATTTAGATTTGTAAAAGTCATACTAACAGGATTTTGTTCTTTTAAATTTGTTCTTTCTCTTTTTCTATGAAGTAATTGCTAAGTATGTTTGGAATTGATGTAAGGATGTTTGTTGGAGATGCCAACTGCGAATTGTCTCCGAGCTACTTTGTCCCTCGTTGCGGATTTTCTGGCTCATGAAATCGTTCATCTAGTGATGACAATGCCAAATGTAAATATTAAATAAGGTGCACAATATTGCAAGGGATTTACTGCAAAGTACACTTGTAAAACTTGTGTCACTGTTGCTAATCTCCACTGGCGTACTAGTGATCTTCTTCTTTTGATATTATGAAATGTAGATTGGGCTCCTCTACTGACATTCTGTTGATTTGCCTTAGAATGCACAGAATTGCAATGGAGAAAGTTTTGATCTCTTGAGTGATGCTCAAGACCTCTCTGGGGCAGCCTATGGGACAGTGTCTTTGACTCCTTTAGTTGCAATTTTGAACAGTAACCCGAGAAAGATGAGGTCTTTTGCATCATGCTCATGGGATTAAAATTTTCTTCATCGTAATTTCGTTCTATGTAAATTGACAAAATGTCATTACAAACTGTCTTCATGACATTTTGCATCAGTAACAGAAGTACATTATTATGATATATATAGTAGTGGAGATAGCAATTGTCACAGAAGTGGAGGAGTTGAATTGTACTAGATCTCCTTCCAATGTCATGCATGTTATAGACACTTGGTGCTGTCATTACTTAAAATGATTTCCTTAGCCTAGCAATCTATTACCGTGGATGGAAAATTTTTGGGACGAATATGAATTGTACATCCTTGCGAAAAGTTATCAGAACAATTCTAATCTTATAAAGCTATCATGTTTGACAAGATGATTGTTGTAGTGTGATGAAGAACTTCAAGCAAAGAATGAAGGAGTGTGACCTTTCGCTCTTTTTGGTGCGGTCTTTTTTATTTACGATGATTGATCCCAGTTATTGAAATCCACGGACTCAAATGCTACATTGGGATAGATTTAAGATGGCGTAAGTTTGCATGAGGTGACCCGAACTGAAGTGACAATTATGGGTTCTTACGCACAGATAATGCTGGCATATGAATGATCATGAATTTTGTGTTTGATGGCCCATTTGACCAGTAAAATTAACCTGTTAGGTCTAAATCTTATCAGAAAAGCAATCTGCTATACTGTCTAGGGCATCCATTTTACTACTCCTCCAAATAAATTGTCATAATCAGAGTAAATGCCGAGAAATGATAGTATGAAAGTTACATCTAATGATGCCTATAATCAAAGAGTTTCTCATGTAACAGCTTTAGCGCTCTGGGTGTTAGATAGAAATTTCTGCCTTGAGATGTGAATCATTCTTTGATTGTTCTGAACACATCTTTCTCTGTGATCCTTTCAAAAGGTTGCGTTTGAATTCTAATGGCTTTGCAATAAGAATTACATCTTTGGCTCTAATTCTTTTTGTACCACAGAGTAGCTGAACTTTACATTATTTGCAAATTCAGTAGTACATAATCCTTCATTGCATGTCCGCTGGCATTGGGTGTGCATGCGCATGCTTATGCTGTGTTGGCCTTAGGTTTGTCCTGTTGGCTCATACTAAGTTTAGACTTAGGCTAGGCATTTTTAGTGGCTAATGTTAATTCCTGTTTTATAAATTCTTTGTGATATCTACATATCTGTGCTCTGAAAGCCAAATTCATGTATTATAGTTGCATTTTCTTTGTTCAGTTCTGATGTCATTCTTCATGTTCTCGTTGTCTCATGCATATTTAATCTAGGTATTAGCGGACTGATTTTTTTGGAATCTGATAATGAGTCTGATGGCTTTCTCGGAAGCGAGCTATGGAAGGCAAATGGGGCCAGTTTCGCTTCTCATGCAGTAACAGATTTTGAAAATGGCATGAATTTTGTAGATTCTGCAGATTCTCATGGTAAGTAATATTCATGTTGGATGTTCTTGTTCTTTCTTATTACCCACATTTGATGTTAAGTTATTAGTAAACTAGGAACGTCAATTCTCCTTTGTGCTAAAATGTATTGCACATGGATGAAATATGATCATTAGGGAATGACGATCTAATTCAAACATCTGAAGGTGGTGCGTGTCCAGCACAATTGCCATGTGATGTGTACACTTACCAGGTAACTTGTGGTGAGATGGTTCAAGTAGATTTTCCTTTCCTTTTCACATTGTAGTTACTATTGGTACTGATATGCACTAAAGATCGATGTTGACTTTTCACCTAATTAAGGATTTCATGGTGAGATATCACATATGGGCTGCGTTGGCTCATGATTTTGATTAATAGCTGGTTTTAGTTGCTAGATCATCGATTGTTACTCCTATTATGCCAAAACCGGTATTGTCATTATTATTAATGTTATTTTAATTGATTTGTAAAATGTAGATGTCAAAAAAAGACATTAAGTTCTTGTTTACAGTAAAAATCCGTGCAATTCTTGTTTTGATTGTCTTTTGATATTTAATTAGGTACATGATTGTCCGGACAAAGAAAATTTTGGCATGGAGCAGGTGGATGATGAGCCAAAACACCCAAGTGGAAGTAAATCATATGCTCAGGGGAAAGATAGTGCTCAGCAGATGGATTGGAAGTCAAATTGTCAAAGCAAAGCAAAACAAAATGCTCAGAAGAAGGACAATGCAAATAAAGCAAAAAACAAGAAGACTGATGAGGAGAAGATTAGGATGAAGGAAGAGAAGAAACGGAAGCAAGAGGTCAGCATATGGTTGATTATTGCTAATTTTCTGTGTTTAAAGGATGATTAATTGACCTCAACCAATTGTGCAGGAAGCAAAATTGCAACAAGCCATCATGAAGGCTGAAGCTGCAGAGTTGAAGAAGTTGCACAAAGAGAAGCAGAAATGGGAGAAAGGGAAATTCGCATTAAAGTCCATTGTAGCGGAAATTGATGCAAAAGTGGTTGAAATGGGTTCCATTGGAGGTAAGGTGATAAAAAAACTTCCTCATTGTCATGTTATTTTCTTTAATCATGTATAATAGCCATTACCCGACTATCTTAATCAAACAAATTTTGGTTGCAGGTCATCTTCTTTCTGGGTTTACCGATAAAGGACTTACGTTCCGCATAAAGGCGAATCCTATTGAAAGATCAATCTTGTGGACCATGACAGTTCCAGAACATTTAACACAGGTGATTATTGATTAAAGCATATAAATATTCCGTGCACCAATTTCTTATGATTTCTATATTTGAATATTTTATGATCCCTAATAGCTTCTTCTTCATTGTTAAACATGAGTTTGCATTAACCTCAAATTACTAGATGGCTTAAAAGGCCTTATCCTTTAAATGTGCTAATACCATCAGCATTATATGGATATGTTATAGTATAGACCTCATTTGGTGTGCTATAATTGAATTAGCTTATATGTAATGGGATTATGGAATCATGGATTCAGAATGATTTTTCAACCCTTGTGAATACGGTGCACAATTTTGGAATCTGATTTATTGCGAAGATCACTTCTTACACGCGTGTCACTGTTGCTAATTTTCACCAGCAAACTAATGAATACAGAAAAATCAAAGGTTTGTACTCTTGATGACATTGTGTTGATTTGTTTTTGAATATGGGAAGATGCAATGGAGGAAATTAGGATGCACAATCACCTTCTCTCTTGGGATACCTTTGGGATAGTGTTCTTAAGTGCTATAATTGTTGGAATTATGAAGAATAAGTAGATAGAAGAGGGTCTTTTGCATTATGCTCACGAGAAAATTTTGTCTTAGTAATCTCTTTTGCTGATAAATTGACACAATGTCACTAGAAACTGTCTTTGGAACATTTTGCATCAGTCTGACAAGTAGATTGTATGTATATAACAATAGAGATAGCAATTGTCATGAAAGTGGAAGAGTTGAGTTGTAACAAATCTTCTTCCAATATCTTGCTTGTCATTGACATTGGGCACAGTTGTTGCTTTGAATGATTTCTTCAGCACATCAATCTATTGCCATGGACGGAAAAGTTCTAATTGTATGCAATATTACTATTGACAAGGTAGGTGTTATAGTTAGTTTGAGAACGCCAAGATAAAATGGAGAATGAGTTTGCCCTACATTCTTTTGTCTAACAATCTCATTTATAAAAGTCAAATGACCCCGATGCTGCATCGTTCAGAGATTTCAAGTTGTCATTATATTCATAGGGCACTGATTTTGTTGGTACACGATGACGTTGATTTGGAACTAGCTATCATCTGTTACTCCTTTTTTCCTGTAATCTTGGCCAATGATTTGTCTTGGTTTCCATCGCCTATCGATGGTGATCTTTAGTTGTTAATGTGTTTTAATCAATTTGTCTCCCTCTACGGTTACTTTGAAACTCCATATGGTGTTTATTGATCTCGAGAAGGCGTATGATAGAGTTTCAAGAAAGTTTCTGTGGTGGTTCCTTGAGAAGAAAAAACTACATTCAAAGTATGTAGAGTCAATCAATGATATTATGACGGCGTTACTACATGTGTGAAAGTTTGTAATGGCACATCAAGTTATTTTCCAATCACAGTAGGCTTACACCAATGTTTTGCTTTGAGTCCTTATCTTTTTACCTTGGTTATGGATGAGCTAACAAAATATATTCAAAATGAGGTGCTGTGGTTTATGCTATTTACAGACGACATTGTGCTTATTGATAATATCAAGGCTGAGGTTAACACTAAATTAGAATTATGGAGAAGCAAGTTGGAGTCTAAAGGACTTACGTTAAGTTGAAGTAAGATGGAATACTTGAAGTGTGAGTTCGACACTACAGGAAGAGGGGATTAAGAAGCCGTAGATATGTTTGGACAAGAGGTATCCAATAAAGATACTTTTAGATATTTGGAATCAATATTACAAAAGGAAGAAGAGATTGATGAGGATGTAAGCTATAGAATCAGAGCAGGTTGGATGAAACGGCATAGTGCATCAGGATTTTTGTGTGATCGCAAAATTCCTCTTAGGTTACATCAACATCAACAACACCTTTATCCCAAACTAGTTGGGATCGGCGGTCAATGAAACCCAAAGAATCATAAAAATAAAAGCAGAATCAAGGGAGGGAGAAGAGATAAATGTGTAAAAATAAATAAGTATATATATCTATCTATCTATACACTACCCCTCCACAACACTAATAGCCTTCCTCCACTCCGTTCTAAGACAAATCATACGCCAATCTATTTCCTAATTCATTGAATCTTGTTTTACTACTTTTCCCCTAGTAAGTTTCGGCCGACCTCTTGCTTTCTTCGTGTTATGTTCTCGATAGCAAACATCGGTTCGTACCGGTGCGTCTAAGAGCCTTTGGTGGATATGTCCAAACCATCTCAATCTATGCTCTCATCTTTTTCGCCACTAGTTCTACTCCAATTTTTCGTCTTTATCTTATCCATCCTTGTATGGCCACACATCCACCTTAACATCCTCATTTCCGCTATTCCCATTTTATGCTCATGTTTCCTTTGTGCTGGTCAACATTCAGTTCCGTCTAACATGGCAGGTCTGACTGCTGTTTTATAAAATTTTCCTTTTAACCTAAGAGTAATTTTGCGATCACACAAAAATTCCGATGCAGTGCGCCATTTCATCCAACCTGCTCTGATTCTATGGCTTACATCCTCATCAATCTCCCCCTCCTTTTGCAATATTGATCCCAGATATCTAAATGTATCTTTCTTGGGTACCTCCTATCCGAGCATATTTACGGCTTTTTGATTCTCTCTTCCTGCCGTGTCAAACTCACACTTCAAGTATTTCGTCTTACTTCGACTTAGCGTAAATTCTTTAAACTCTAACGTGCTTCTTTTTATTTCTAACTTAGCGTTAACCTCAGTCCTGGTCTCATCAATAAGCACAATATCGTCTGCAAATGGCATACAACGCGGCACCTCATCTTGAATATATTTTGTTAGCTCATCCATAACCAGGGCAAAAAGGTAAGGGCTCAAAGCAGAACCTTGGTGTGAACCTATTGTGATTGTAAAATAACTTGATGTGCTATTACAAGCCTTCACACATGTAGTAGCATCGTCATACGTGTCCTTGATTGCCTCGACATACTTTGAAGGTACTTTTTTCTTCTAAAAAATCCACCACAAAACATTTCTTAGAACCCTATCATACGATTTCTCGAGATCAATAAACACCATATGAAGGTTCTTCTTTCTTTCTCGATGTCTCCAACAATTGTCGTATTAAGAAAATAATCTCCATGGTAGATCTTCCTAGCATAAATCCAAATTGATTGACATAAATCTTGGTCGCTATTCTCAAACGATGCTCAATAACTCTCTCCCACAGCTTCATTATATGGCTCATAAGCTTGATGCCTCTATAGTTAGAACAATTCTAGATATCCCCCTTGTTCTTGTATATAGGCACAAGTATACTCTCCTCCATTCATCAGGTGTCTTTTTAGTATGGAGTATCTTGTTGAAAAGACTAGTCAACCAACTTATTGCTACATCTCCTAAGCATCTCCACACTTCAATATGAATACCATCGGGTCCCAAGACTTTATCAGTCTTCATTTTTTTAATGCCTTCCTAACTTCCCGTGCTTTAACTCTACGCACAAACCTTCTATTTGAATCGTCAGAAGTATCTTTCAGATCCACCTCACCTCTATCGCTCTCCCCATTAAAAAGTTTGTTAAAATAACTCATCCATCTGCCTTTGACGTCTTCATCTCTTATCAAGAGTGTTTGATTTTCATTCTTGATATATCTAACCTGCGTTAAGTCTTTACTTTTCTCGTCTCTTGACTTGGCAAGTCTATAGATGCCTTTTTCTCCTTTTTTGCTCCAAGTTTGTTATACATATCGGTGAAAACCTTGCCTCTGGCCTCTCGTACAGAAGAAACATGTTATACGGAGTTGTCATGCTAAGACCTGTCATGCTATACGGAGCTGAATGTTGGCCAGCACATAATAAACATGAACATAAAATGGGAGTAGCGAAAATAAGGATGCTAAGATGGATGTGTGGTCATATAAGGATGGATAAGATAAGAAATGAATACATTCGACAAAAAGTTGGAGTAGAACCGGTGGCAGAATAAATGAGAGAACATAGATTGAGATGGTCTGTGCATATTCTCTGAAGGTCCCTAGATGCCTCGGTATGAACAGAATGCTATCGAGAGCATAACACGAAGAAAGAAAGAGGTTGGTCGAAATAACATCAACATCAACAACACCTTTATCTCAAACTAATTGGGTCGGCTGTTGATGAACCCCAAAGAATCATAAAAATAAAATCAGAATCAGGGGAGGGAAAAGAGATAAATGTGTAAAAATAAATAAGTATATATCTATCTATACACTACTCCACAACACTATAGCCTTCCTCCATTTCGTCCTACGACAAACCGTACGTCAATCTATTTCTCACTCCATTAAATCTTGTTTTACTGCTTTCCCCCAAGTAAGTTTCGGCCGACCTCTTGCTTTCTTCGTGTTATGCTCTTGATAGCAAACATCTATTCGTACCGGTGCGTCTAAGGGCCTTTGGAGGATATGCCCAAACCATCTCAATCTATGCTCTTTTCTTTTTCGCCACCGGTTCTACTCTAACTTTTCGTCGAATCTCTTCATTACTTATCTTATCCATCCTTGTATGACCACACATCCACCTTAATATCCTCATTTCCGCTACTCCCATTTTATGTTCATGTTTCCTTTGTGCTGGCTAACATTCAGCTCTGTATAACATGGCAGGTCTGACTGCTGTTTTATAAAATTTTTCTTTTAACCTAAGAGGAATTTTGCGATCACACAAAAATCCTGATGCACTACGCCATTTCATCCAACCTGCTCTGATTCTATGGCTTACATCCTCATCAATCTCTTCCTCCTTTTGCAATATTGATCCCGGATATCTAAATGTATCTTTCTTGGGTATCTTCTGTTCGAGTATATTTACGGTTTTTTGATCCTCTCTTCCTGCCATGTTAAACTTACACTTCAAGTATTCCGTCTTATTTCGACTTAGCGTAAATCCTTTAAACTCTAATGTGCTTCTCTATATTTCTAACTTAGCGTTAACCCCAGCCCTGGTCTCATCAATAAGCACGATATCGTAGCTTACACCATGGCACCTCATCTTGAATATCTTTTGTTAGCTCATCCATAACCAGGGCAAAAAGGTAAGGGCTTAAAGCAGAACCTTGGTGTAAGCCTATTGTGATTGGAAATTAACTTGATGTGCCGTTATAAGCCTTCACACATGTAGTAGCATCGTCATACATGTCCTTGATTGCCTCGACATACTTTGAAGGTACTTTTTTCTTCTCAAGAATCCACCACAAAACATTTCTTGAAACCCTATCATAGACCTTCTCGAGATCAATAAACACCATATGGAAGTCCTTCTTTCTTTCTCGATATCTCTATATCAATTATCGTATTAAGAAAATAGCTTGCATGGTAGATCTTCCTGGCATAAATCCAAATTGATTGACAGAAACCTTGGTCTCTATTCTTAAATGATGTTCAATAACTCTCTCCCACAACTTCATTGTATGGCTCATAAGCTTGATGCCTCTATAATTAGAACAATTCTGGATATCCCCTTTGTTCTTGTATATTGGCACAAGTATACTCTTTCTCAATTCTTTAGGCATCTTATTAGTACGGAGGATCTTGTTAAAAAGACTAGTCAACTAACCTATTGCTACATCCCCTAAGCATCTCCACACTTCATTAGGAATACCATCGAGTCCCAAATCTTTGTTCGTCTTTATCTTTTTTAATGCTTCCCTATCTTTCCGTGCTTTAACTCTACGCACAAACATTCTATTTGAACCATCAGAAGTATCTTCCAGATCCGCCTCACCTCTATCGCTCTCCTCATTAAAAAGTTTGTTAAAATAACTCATCCATTTGTCATGGATGTCTTCATCTCTTATCAAGAGTGTTTGATTTTCATCTTGATACATCTAACCTGCGTCAAGTCTTTACTTTTCTTGTCTCTTGACTTTGCAAGTCTATAAATGCCTTTTTCTCCTCCTTTGCTCCTAAGTTTGTTGTACATATCGGTGAAAACTTTGCCTCTGGCCTCTCGTACATCTTTCTTGGTACTTTTTCTCGCCAATCTAAACTTTTGCAAATTCTCTTAATTATGACATTTATGTAGGTATCTGAAACTCCTTCTGCTTAATTGCCTCCTGCACCTCTTCATTCTACCATCAGGTTTCCATTGTTGGATGTCCATTCCATCTACTTTCCCCTAACACCCCTTTTGCCACTATTTGGATGCAGTTAGATTTCTCCTTCCACATCATATTTATTTCGCACTCCAGTCGCCACGGTCCTTCTTATAGCATTCTTTCCTTGAATTCTGTTTGTTTCTCCTCATGTAACTTCCACCATCTTACTTTGGGGTGCTGCCAACTTCTCTTCATCTTTTGTATTTTGTTATATCGAACTTTTAAGACCACCAACTTATGTTGTGTAACTGCACATTCATCAGGGTATATCTTACAATCTACATACGAAGCTCTATCCTCTCTTTTGGCAAGAAAGAAATCAATTTGGCTACAATTTGACCGCTGCGAAAAGTGATCAGATGTGATTCTCTTTTCCTAAAAAAGGTGTTTGCTAACATCAAATCATAAGCTAATGCAATACTCAAGTTGTCTTCGCCAGCATCATTTCTAGTCCCATATCCAAAACCTCCATGAACTCTGTTAAAACCTCCGCTACTCTGACCGACATGTCCATTTAGATTTCCTCCTATGAATACCTTCTCCACGTGTGGTATTCTCCTTAGAATCTCTTCTAGCTCTTTCCAAAATCTGCTCTTCTCGGACGCTTGCAGTCCAACTTGAGGGGCATACACACTAAGGATATTCAGAATCAAATCCCCCACTACTAGCTTAACTAAAATAATCCTATCTCTTATTCTTTTAACGTCAGCTCTATCCTTGAAATTTTTATCGATCAGAATCCCAACTCCATTTACGCTTTTTGTTGTGCCTGTATGCCATAGCTTGAATCCAGTGCTATCCACTTTCTTAACCTTCTCTCCTTTCCATTTAGTCTCTTGTAGGCAAGCAATATTCACTTTTCTTTTAGCAAAATTATCTGTCAATTCCCGCAATTTACCCGTTAAGGTTACTACATTCCAACTCCCCAATCTAATCCGCCCCTGGGTTTTTCTTGCTCTCGACACTCGCCCACGGAAGTGTGAGGACCTTTGCTCATTTATCACCACATCCGGTCGAAATTTGGGGGAAAATAGTAAAACAAGATTCAAGGGAGTAGAAAATTGATTGGCATACTGTTTGTCCTAAAACTGAGTGGAAGAAGGCTATTAGTATTGTAGAGGTGTGCGTGTGTGTGAATATTTGGGATTCATCGATCGCCGACCCAATTTGTTTGGGGTAAAGGTGTTGTTGATGTTGATGATGTACTGTTACTTTGAAACCTTCGACCTAGGAGAAGGAGCAAAGTTGAGAGCAATGGTTATAAGAAACTAAATTGTAAATTACCTGTGCAACATATGTAATTTGATGTCTTTGTTGCATGGCCAACTTCTCCGTCATTGAGGTGTTTGTTACAATTATTTTTTTTTTGCATTGGTTTTATCTTTTTATTTTTATCTTTGTTTATTTATTTTTACATATTTATCTCTTTTCCCTCTATCGGTCTTGCTTTTATTTTATGAATCTTTGGGGTTGATCGACTGCTGACCTCAACTAGTTTGGGATAAATGTGTTGTTGATGTTGATGATAGTTTTATCTTGTTATTAGGTGCTTTACCTAACAAGAGGAGCCTGTCTATTTTTGCCTTTCTTCTCATTAAATGTTATGTAAATGATTTACTTAGCCACAATATCCATTTTAAACCAAGAAAGCTGTACTTATTAGTTATTTTCCCTAAATTTTCTCTAAAGGAAGTTTACATGGAAATATGGCTGAATTCGTTTTCTAATACTTGTTATCAGAAAATTGTGAAATAGATTTTTGAAAATAATATTAAAGCACAGTTTGAAGAACCTTGTGCTTCCGACCAAAAAAAAAAAAAAAAGAACCTTATGCTTGTGCTGAAGTCCTGGGTTAGGACTGCCGGCACACCTGAGGACTGGCGATGGGGTCTTGGGGTGAGCCCCAGTTTTGGGGTTCAGGGCTACGAAACTAGGCTCGGTAGTCAAGATCTCGAGTAGTGGCTATGGGATCCAAGTCCGGGTCACAAGGGACCCATGTGCCGGTGCTAGAATATCGGGTTCAGGTCTGGGGGATTGGCCAGGTCCAGTGCCGGTGACTCGGGTGTAGGTCGTCGAAGAGCTGTTGTGGGCACTTAGGGCCTGCATGGCGATCATTCTGATCCGGAAAAGTGATTTCGATTAAAATGACTTTTTTATTCTCTTCCTTGAATGAGGTTTAAAGTACGGGTGAGCAGTTCCAGGCTCCACGTGGAACCTGTACGGAACCTAGAACCTACCCATCTATACAAGTTCCTCATTTTTTGGAATTCAGAACCTACCCTACATACCTTGGAACTTAGAATCTACCCCGTCTCAGGTTCCAGGGTCGGTTCCAAGTTCCACATATATTCTTAATTGAACGATCAATATAACTAATTACATTTAATGACTACCATCTACTATTAAAAAATATACTAACCACAACTAATATTTAGACATGAAAAGTATGAAGCAATAGCAAAGTAAAAGACTCAATGACAAAGTAGTTCTGGATTACATACTCATCATCGTCCTTATGAAATACCTCAGAATGACGTGAAGACATACTAAGAAAAAATATAAAAGCTTGCTTCAGGTTCCAAGTTCTGGTTTCAAGTTTCAACTATCTAGAACCTGGAACCTATCCGTCAAAGCAGGTTTCCTAATTTTTGAAACCTGGAACCTACCCTCCATACCTTGAAGTTTGGAGCCAATTGGTTCCAACCGGTCCGGTTTTACAGGTTCCAGGTTCTACCTTGGAACCGTGCTCACCCCTAGTTTAGATAATCAGATCGCGTTTGGTAACTACATAAAATTTTTGTTATTGGAACAAAAATGTGTATGGTAAATGCACATAATTTATGTTCTCAAGAACAATTGTTCTTCCCAATTTCATTTAAATCAAGTAATGACGTAGTTACTTTGTGAAATTTCATCCTATGTTTCGAATTAATCGAAGATTAATTCATATTGATTCTTTTATATAATATATTGCCTATTGAAATGTAAAAATAAATATCAAGAATCATCACAAGCCATTTGCGCCATTTATTGTGAGGTTTCATCCAACTCTTTTGAGCGAGCGGATAACTAATATGAGTGACATTCTTTTTTCTGCAAGGAAAATGCACTGTACTATCATGCATTGGTGTGCGTTTTTGGTTCAAGGAAATCAAATTTTAGTCTTAATTCATCTAAAACTCAAGAACGAGAGCTTGCTAAGTGTTCACGCTGGTTCTTTTGTCTTTTTCCATAATTTTCTAAAACTAGATTAAGTTTAAAGTACATAAACCTACGCAAATCACAATCAATGAAATCAAGTGCATATTCAAGGAATCATGACATTGATGAATCGCATCATAAAACCTAACGAAGTTCTAAAAGCTTAGAAAAATGTGGTTCGGGTTTAATTTCAGAGGTGCTTATGGTTTTTCTAAAAAAGAATAAAATCTATGAAATCTAGGAAATTTATGCCCAAATTTATGAAAATGAGTCAAACCAGCTTGATCTAATCTTCTTCTATTTTTAGGGATTTTCTAAAAAAAATTGTGCTCTTTAGAAATTTCCAATTTTTTTCAAATTTTATTTTATTTTATTTTTATTATCTTTTTTTAAAAAATAAGACCCCGTCTTTCTGTTTTAGGTTGAGGGAAAAATGACTCCATTCTGTTTTGTGATTCTCAAAAGTGATTCTTTTTTCAGAACCAATTTGTCTGTTTGTTCTTTTTTTTGCTCTAAAATGATTATGGGAATAATCAGAATCAATATTATTTACGTTACCAAACATGATTCTCATCTTTTTCTGTTCCGGGGAGCAGAATCAAAGAACCAAAATGGTTGTCATGTAGGCCATTAGTGAAAAATTGTAGTTGACTGCTCAATGAGAAATGAACCATTACATCATGAGATTCTATACCAAAAGTTATATTTCTAAATGAACTTCTAAGAGCTTGCCAAACATGTCATCCTCGACAAGCACATCAATTTCTGAATCCTAATGCGGATTGGTGTCTCAATATAAATCTACACTTCATCTTAAGAGTAGATGAGAACAATTTTCTTTTTCCTTGGCTCTTCAAATTGGAGGAGCATTGATCAAAGTGAGTTCATCGAAGCTTAGAGCTTCAGGATGTAAATGAAAAGACGTAGATTCATAGCTACGGAAGCTATTGAGGTTGCACTCCGTGGTGCTCATTTGGCAGCAAGTGAGGGAGCAATGCAGGCAAATGAGGTTCAACTCAGCGGGGACATGATTGGGGTTCAAATGAGCGGAGGCGATTCGATGGAGATGACAGAGCGAGTGATGGAGAGCCCTAAAATGTCAAGGAAGGAGGAATCGATATTGTTGAGAGAGAAATCAGAGGAATTGCGATTGATGAGTGGTAGCTTGGAATGTATCTTCTGAGAGTGAAGAGTTAAGGTTCTTTTTGCAGTTGAAGGGAGGAATATAGCTGTGAAGTGAGAGAATCGTGAACAAATGTTTTGGTCCCAGGCGGCAAGGACCAAGTTCAGAGCTCTGACGTTCTGGGTCTAGATTACAGGAACCTAAGATCGGGCCACAGGGGAACCAGGTCCATGCTTCGGGGTCTCAAGTCCAGGCTTTGTGATCTCTAGGTTGAGTGGTTGAGGTCTTGGTGGCAAGTGCACGGGTCCCAGTGGCTGGGGTCTTCCTGAGTCCAGGGTTCTATGTTCGTGTGCTGGTTCTCGAGGCCTAGTCGTGGTGTTCCAAGTTTGGGCTGCAAGTTTGTGTTTGGGCATTGGGTCCTTGTTGTTGGGTGCCAAGGTACCTAGTTTGGGCCTTGACGACTTGGTTAAGTCCAGCACTTTGTCAAGGCCTGAACAGGGCTCTCAGCTGCTGGCCGCTAGGGACCCATGTCAAGGTGAGGTCTTGAGTTCGGGAGCTGGTGTCCTGGGATTCGGTGAAAGGGACACAGGTGGGGCTGTGAGGACCCCAACCCAAGATGGTCTTATGATGTCAGAATTGTATTTTGAAAAACGATTTCTGATTTTTCAAAAGGTAAGTCGTATTTGTGAAATGAAGTACAGATTTTCCATTGGTTACGGATAGAAATTTCCTTGACTCATTTCCCTATCCGATTCAAATGCAGATAAATAGGAAAAATGTTTCCTGATAGTCTATTTTCCGCGATACAAACGGTGTTGTAATGTGTTAAGTAAGAAAGGGGTGAATTTGTTCAGTATAAGTAATTAGGGGGAATTGTCTGAAAGAAAAGGTATTTAACAGAATTTGGAATACTATTTTCTATATTATTAATAGGTTTCGGTACACAATTATCAACTATTATCTAACGGTTTTTATTTTTAAACTCAGCACTTAAGGTGGTCCACATGTAAAACTCGCTGGTTTTTTATTTTTATTAAACAAATGTATTGCCAGCACGTCTATTTTATCCAATATTCCCATTTCAGGTATCTATTTAGCGTCTGATGTAGACATAAAAGTTGCTGGATAAGAAACTTTGGTGTCGTCAACATTCTTCGAAATTACTGAAAACTCCAACTTATGTATACCAAAGAGCGACTAGTTAAAATATGTCGCTTAAACTTAAAACTTAAAACTATGTCATCATCTTTGATATCTATATATACCCACAGTATAAATGTTTCTCAATTCCAAAACTTTGTTCGAGGAGTCCACTTTGCTAAAACTATTTTACAAGATCTTACCAAGCAACAGGAGAAAAAGAAAAAGCAAAAAGAAGAGTTTCACGTTTTGGGAGAAATTCCTAATTAATATAAAACAAAACCTTATACAACAATTTTTCAATCTGTTTTGGTACATAAATGTGTGCTGGTGTACTGGTATAATGTGCCATCCACAATGAATGAAAGTCTAGGTAATAGTGGTCTCACTAACTCGTCAATTTGTTCTAGGGCTCCCATTCTTACATATTGATTCATTTCTTTTAATGCATTGGATACTCGTGCTTTTGTTATGATGTTGCTAGAAAGAATTTTTGTTGCATAGATTCATGTGAACATATGTGAAATGATGTTGGAATGTCCTTTTTCTGGATTAAGTAGATTATAGAGAATTATTATCCACTCCATCATCATTTCCTAATCGTCTAACGTTCAAGCTGTATTGCAATGATGAAATTAGCTGTGGTCCCGATAGTTCTTCCTAGGTAATCGTAATGTCAGGGGATCAACCTGCAGACTGGGCATTTATTTGCAATATTCTCAGTTGTTTTTCTTTTCTGTTCCATGCCATCTTTTGCCTTATTTGTCAGTACTTTTGCATGTGTTTTTTTACATACTCTCTTCTGCTTCTTTAGATGTGATACTGATGTATTGATCTTTCTAAATCATGCAGCTTTGTCCTAAAGAAACAGTTATTTCATACATAACACTTGTATACGAGGCAGAAGAATTTTGCAATCTCGTTTCAAGTGGGTCCCTTTTTGATCATTTAAATGGAATTCGTTGTCTTTATCCGTCTCATACGGTTTGCTACCTTACAAATAGGTTGATGGCGTACATTAACAAAAGGTAAGACGTCTCCATTTGATCATGCTAAACGTTGTTATTTCATATCTTTCCCTTTTTATCATTTAGTTCTGCAAATTCTCTTGTATCGTCATAGAATTGAGATCGAACATCAATCCATATTTTAGGTTTATAAATTGTACAAAGAGCTAATATAACATCCACTTTCAGTTAATAAAGGAAAAAGACTCAATCCACCCTCACCAACTAAGACAAGGAGCTTTTCAAAACTAGGCTTATGTCCTGTAGTCCTGGATTCATTGTTATTTAGGCCGATTTTGGAATTTTCAAAATCTACAAAAACATTCTAGGAAAGTGTGAACTCACTTAGTGCTAACCATGCCACTAAACTTAATGTCATGTTGTCTAAGCATGCTTTGCATGATGAAATTCTTGGAAGAAAGGACGGCATGCAAAATGAGTATAGCCAATTTTTGAAATGCTTTTTGCATGTGGAGGCATACTAAGGCAAATGCTGAAAATGATTACAATTGATAAAGTTGGTGGGGCCTCAATTACAGATTAGATGAATGAATTTAGGTTGGAAATTAAGACAACTTAACTGATTGAAGATGCTTGCAGTGAAGTGACTTCACCATGAGGTAGAGGGAATAACTTAAAGGACACAATTATACTTAAAGGAACTAGAATCATGTAAAAGAATCGTGTAGGCTACCTTTTCTATTGATCGGTTCGGGTAGGCTACCTTCTCTAAAAGTGCAGCCCTTGCTTATGTTGCAACGGATTGTAACTATGTATACCTGAAGTAAGTTCCACATTGCTTGACAACGGGTTTTAAATGCTTAAGCTAATAGGTGGAGGGAGACCATAAAGAGCATTTAGAACCCGTTGTCAAGCAATATGGGACTTACTTCAACACTTCCACTCACATTCGCAAAAGGATATTATTGGTGTTGATACCATGTTGAGAGGGGAAAAAAAAAAAAACTAAACTGAATGCTTGGTTAGTTCAATGTGACCCCAAGCTATCTATTTATAGTAAAGCCAAAAAGCCAAGAATTACAATATTGCCCTTATTGCTGCTATTCATAAAATAATAAGGAAAATAGACAAATAAGCCTCCATCGGCCAAATACTTTCAACAATACCCCTCAGGGAGAAAAACAGAGGTCGTCTCTCTCTGGAGGCAGATAGGCTTTAATAGCTTTAAACTTGGAAACGTCCCACCCAAGAACATCATGTCCTTATAAGACATAGCATTATGTCATTGGCAATCGCACTTAATTTAGCACATTCCAAACAGTTGTACTTTTTAATCGTCCTTAGAGAGTGGGAATTCTGTGTGATAATTTTCTCAAATGTAATACAGTAAAAGGAAAGGTTCTCTATCTGGAGCGAGTATTACTGGCACCCAAATGAAATCCTACTTGAATCACTTTTTCATTGGTCAGATTCGAATCACAATATCTAGTTAGCATTATTAGCCCCCGCAAAGTGGAAGTTTTTCTGGCTTTTGCATAAAGAAGATGCAAGTTGATTCAGCAACTACACTTTTGGGATCTGTTATATCTATTAGAGTTATCCCCACATGCCTGTAAGCCAGAGGTAGTCTGAATTCTGGGAAATTTGGATGTTGTGTAAGATAGGTTTCGGAGGGATGAATGAGTCTATGGTGTACTAGCGGATGATTAGTAGCAAATCTCAACTGAGAGCCTGTGTAAGTTCCACTATATCAGTTGACACCGTATCTGTGTAAGAAGTTAACCAGAAAGAGAAATCTGCTTTAATTAATGCATCTGTTCGATGATGTTTTTGCAAAACTGTACATAGAATATTTCTTGCGGTTTATTTGATTTAAACAATCTGTAGTGGTCACTATTCTTTATACCTTTTTTTTTTTCTCTTTCTAGTTGTCATAACCTTGTTCGACCTAAAGGGCTTCTTTGCTGTCATTAACATCAGTAACTGGTCTCTTGTGATGATTATTGATGGAATTTATTTTTATGAGTATGAATTGCGGTTGCTAATTTGAACCAGGCTGTCTAGATCTTGCTGGATTTAAGCTTTATAAGTGCTTATCTATTATGTATATTGATGCATAGGTTTTTGCATCATATCTTAGGGAGCAGCAACAGTACAAGAATCCAGCCAGTAATGGTTGGCAACGACCACCAGTTGAGGAGGTGATTGCTTTTCTTTTCCTAACATCTAACTACTTTGAACGTGGTGTTTATTTGTCTCTGCTTGATAAGTCCCTGTGCAGTGCTGGTATTTTCTTTTTGGATATTAAGATAAAACTTCAAATTTGATTTGCAGGCGTTAGCCAGACTGACAACGCATTTTGCTAGGGTACACTCCAGGCAATGTATAGATGAACCTGAAGTAGCTGAGCACATTGTTGGTCTAACTTGCAGTCTAGCCTCCTGCCAATACAGGTAAGGATTAGAAAGCTACCCTATTGAAGAATAGGATAGGCAGCCCTCCTTTGTCTTGCACAAGGCATAAACTTGCAATTCTTGATTCTAAGTACTATAAGTGAATTCGAGTTAGAACCTATACTCAGGCAGCCTTTGTGGAACCCATATCGGATTGAAATATTATATCCAATGTTTAGGGGTGCATTTGGATTGGAGAAACCTAGATAAGTTCATATATAACCTCTAGGTATAGTTTTTGGGCGGGACAAATTTTATACCATTTGGTTTGGACAACATGGGGGAAAGCAGTAAAACAAGATTTAATGGAGTGGGAAATAGATTGGCGTACGGTTTGTCTTAGGACGGAGTGGAGGAAGGCTATTAGTGTTGTGGAGGGGTAGTGTATAGATAGATAGATAGATAGATATAGATATATATCTATATATATATTTATTTATTTTTACACATTTATCTCTTTTCTCTTGTTTGATTCTGTTTGTATTTTTATGATTCTTTGGGGTTCATTGACCGCCGAACCCAACTTGTTTGGGTTAAAGGTGTTGTTGATGTTGGTTTGGACAACATGAAAGATGAAGCCAAAACCTAAGGAACGAATCTAAGTTTCCTTCTGAGAAAATATGGTAAAAGCAGTGGTGCCATAGCCGGTAGCGATCATACCGCGGTGGTCGCCTGAGATTCACTTACACACACAGCCCTCGTTGTGGACACTCTCTCCCCTTGGCTATCCTAGATCTATTTAACACTTAGTGTGTTTATTGTTTGTTTTTTTCCTCTTTTCTGATTTTTTTTTGGGGTGGGGCAAGGATGGAGTAGGGATGGGGCCACTGGAATTGAACTTATTTGTTTAATCGACAAATTTCCCGTCCTTATCTGAACAATTTGTATAGCTATTTAGTGTCTTTGCCAAATTTGCCAATTTATTCATTGTAAGACTTGGTAAGATATTTGATATCATGACAGTAACATGATAAATTTTGTGCGGAGTTTCCAACCAAAAGTTATATATTTATGCAAAAAATGCTTCTTATAAGTTGGGATTCACTAGTCAGAATCTTTTTTTTTTTTTTTGTTGGGGGTGGGCATATGAATTACACTTTTGATTAACTTGCTCTTTCAACTTCCTATCATTTTTCTTTCTTTGTAAATGATACAAACATTCACGCGCTCTACACAACAATGAGTTAGTCATGTAGATGTGTCTGGATTGACTTTTAAATTTTTGCTCTTTGCTTCTTCTTCTTCTTTAAATTGAAGAGGGATGGGGACAAGGTAGAGTTATAGTTGTCGCTAATTATTTATAAGGTCGTCTTAGAACAATTGACGTATTGTCCGTGTTGATTTCGAAGACGAAGTGTTGATTTCAAAGAAGAACAATAGTTTCTTCTATTTCTTCAAATCATAAAAGTTAAAGAGAATTTTTCACATAAATAGCTAGGACAACAATGCTAAAGAAAGGAAATAAAAACAGAAAAGGGAAGAAAATTTCTACTTCCTAAACTCGAAGATCCAGAATAAAGGAAATAAAATAAATAGAAATAAACGGAATCATATCCCCAGGATGTTCTCCAGATTTTTCGAGATCCTTGATTTTTTGAGATCTTCTCCTGATTCTTCGACACCCCCCTCAAGTTGGTGCATATCTATCATGCCCAACTTGCTGATGAGATGCTCGAAGTTGGGTCTAAACAGGCCCTCCGTAAGAATGTCAGCTATTTGTTGCGTTGTTGGCACAAATGGAATACAAATAGCTCCTGCATCAATTTTCTCCTTGATAAAGTGTCTATCGATCTCAACATGCTTAGTTCTGTCATGTTGTATTGGATTATGTGCAATATTGATTGCAGCCTTGTTGTCACAGTATAGCTTCATAGGCAGTTTCACTGGTACTTGAAGTTCTTCTAGTACTCGTGTTAGCCATAACATCTCACAGACTTCATGGCCCATTGCTCAGTACTCTGCTTCTGCACTACTTCGTGCTACCACATTCTGCTTTTTACTTCGCCAAGTAACTAAGTTCCCCTAGACATATGTACAATATCCTGAGGTCGACCTTTTGTCAGTAATTGACCCTAGCCAGTCTGCATCTGTGTACGCTTTAATTTCTTGTTGAGTAGACTTTTTGAATAGCAGACCTTTTTCAGGTGTGCTCTTTAAGTATCTCAAGATCCTATACACAGCCTCAAGATGTCTTTCATAGGGAGAATGCATTAATTGGCTTACGATACTCACAGCAAAGGCAATATTTGGCCGAGTGTGCGATAAATAGATTAGTTTCCCTCCAAGCTTCTGGTATCTCGATATATCAACATGAACCTCATCTTTGTCATCTCCAAATTTCTGATTTGGATCTATTGGAGTATCTGCTGGTCTACAACCACTCATTCCAGTTTCCTTTAGACGATCCAAGACATATTTGCTTTGTGAAACTACAATTCCCTTCTTTGATCGAGCCAACTCCATTCCAAGGAAATATATTAGAGTTCCCAAGTCCTTAATCTCAAATTTAGAAGCAAGACATTCTTTCAACCTGTTCATCTCGGCAATATCATTCCTAGTGAGAATAATGTCATCAACATATACTATCAGAATTGCAACCTTCCCATCACGAGCATGTTTCACAATTATGGTATGATCAGCTTGTCCTTGATCATACCCTTGTTTCTTCACAGATTGATTGAACTTCTCAAACACGGCCCTTGGTGACTGTCTCAGTCCATATAGTGACTTCTTGAATTTACAAACCTTTGATCCAAACTTTTTGTCAAAACCTGGGGGGATGTCCATATATACTTCTTCCTCCAAATCTCCGTTCAAAAATGCATTCTTTTCATCTAGTTGTTGTAGAGGCCAATCAAGATTGGCTGCAAGTGATAGGAGCACTCTGATAGTGTTTAGCTTAGCAACTGGAGAGAAAGTCTCAAAGTAATCGATGCCATAAGTCTGCTTGAATCCTTTGGCAACCAATTTAGCTTTATGCCTTTCAAGAGACCCATCAGGCCTATGCTTGGTTGTGAATACCCATTTGCATCCAACCATGGACTTTCCTTTGGGTAGATCCACCATATCCCATGTTCCATTTTTTTCAAGAGCTTTCATCTCTTCAAGAATTGCTTCCTTCCACTCAGAAACTTGTAGGGCATCTTGCACAGTTTTGGGAATCTCCACACAAGACAAGGTTGAGGTAAAGGCACGAAAATTGGGTGAGAGATTTTCGTAAGACACATAATGAGACATAGGATGTTTGGTACAAGACCTAAATCCTTTCCGAATAGCAATAGGTATGTCAAGTTCATCAGTAGTCTCATCATTTTGTTGACTATCAGGTTGGACAGATTGAGTTGGAGCATTACCTGACGATTGTATGGAGTTCTGGACATGTCCTGGTTCGGACTCATGGCACCATAAAGGAGCAGAAGACTCATTTCTTTGAATTTTGTTTCTTCTCGTGTAGACTTGAGCATAAGATGGAAGTTCAACATTCTTGGTACTAGTTTCACACCTATTACGCTAACAAGTAGGATGAGATGCCAAAATAGGTAGACCCGAACTTTCATTATTTGGTTCAAGATCGGGTATAAGAGTTGCTGGAAGGGGATTTTCAAATTTTGCAAGAGGAAAAGACTTGATAATGGAGTTGTGCGAATCTACACTTTCTTTCCCCCCCTGAAGATGAGCTCTAGAAAAAGGTGTTAATTCGAAAAAGGTGACATCCATGGTGACAAGCAATTTTTTTGGAAATTGGATCAAAGCATTTATACCCTTTTTGGTTTGGTGCATAACCAACAAACACACATCTCTTTGCTCTAGGATCAAGTTTACCCCGATTTCTATCATGGATGTGTACAAAAGAGGTACAACCAAATAGTTTTAAAGGCAAGGTTGTAGTAAGTCTAGAGGCCGGATAGGTCCTTTGGAGGACTTTTAGGGGTGTTTGAAACTTTAGCACTCTGGAAGGCATTCTATTGATAAGGTATGTAGATGTAATAAGAGCTTCACCCCATAGGTATGTGGGAACTTTAGTGGTGAAGAGTAGAGCTGTAGTTACTTATAAAAGATGTTTATTCTTCCTCTCTACCACCCCATTTTGTTGAGGGGTGTCAGGACAAGAACTTTGATGCACAATTCCTTTTTCCAAGAAAAAATGTCCTAGAATTTTATTGAAGTATTCTCTCCCATTGTCACTCCATTGATTCTGCACCTTTATCCCAAACTAGTTGGGGTCGGCGGTCGATGAACCCCAAAGAATCATAAAAATAAAAACAGAATCAAGGGAGGGAAAAGAGTGTTGATGTTGATGTTGATGTGATTATCTCCCATTGTCACTCCTGAAAATCTGGATTTGCACTTGAAATTGTGTTTGTATCATGAAGTAAAAGTTTTTGAAAACAGACTCTACGTCAGATTTCTCTTTTAACAAGTACACCCAACTTGCTCTTGTATGATCATCAATAAATGTAACAAACCATTTCTTTCCCGAGGTTGTAGGAATCCGAGATGATCCCCAAACATCACTATGAATTAAAGTGAATGGTTTAGGCGACTTGTAGGTTTGGGAGGGAAAGTTTGTTTGATGATGTTTTCCTAATTCACAGAATTCACACTGAAATGAAGATGGACTTTTATTCAAAAACAACTTTGGGAACAAGAAATTCAAATTTTGAAAATTCGGATGACCAAGCCTATAATGCCATAACATAATATCATCATCCTTACAAATTGTAACAGATTCGAAACAACTACCCTGAACTTGTCTAGCCGAGCTTGTTCTATCGTCTAGCCGAGTTTGTTCCATCTTCAAAGAAATAGAGTCCTCCACTCTCTCTAGCACTGCCAATTGTCCTCCCTTAGGTCAAGTCCTGAAACTCATAATGAGATGAGAAAAATTAGCTCGACACTTTTGATCGGAGGTTATTTTACTAATTGATAGCAAGTTACAAGGTAGCTTGGGAACATGAAGGACATTATGAAGTGTGAGGGTAGAGGACAGCTTGATGGATCCTAATCCAGCTTTAGCCGAAAGGGAACCATCTGCAATAGTGATTTTTTTATTCCTTGCACACAGATTATAGGTGGAAAAGAGCTTTGAACAATCTGTCATATGATCGGTTGCTCCTGAATCAAGAATCCATGGAGTTTTTTGGTGTGGGTTATGAGGAAAGCAGTAGAAAAATGATTACCTTGATGGGCTAAAGAACAAGAGGGATTTAAAGAAGGTTGTGGTGGTTGAAGTTTGTACAGATGCTCTAATTGTTCCTTTGTGAATGGAACCATATCTGATTTTATTTGCTCTTCCTCATTTGTCGCTTGGAACGCGCGACCATCATTACTGCTCCTCTTCTAGCCTTCTTTATTTCAATTCTGCGGTTTCCCATGAATTTTCCAGCAAGTTTGTTTGGTATGCCATAGTTTCTTGCAATGTTCACATCATGGTTTCTTCCTCCTCTCTTCTTTAGAATCAAACTCCCGAGCCACAAGTGCAGACTTCTCGGAAAGAGGGTTCTCATTTGTTTCCGAATCACGTACAATGATTTGCCTCCGAAATTCCTCCCTTCTAACTCCAGAGAAAACCTCGCGGATGGATGACAGAGGTTTCTGACCGAGAATTCTACCTCTCACTTCATCCAAGTTTCGATTAAGGCCCACTAGAAACATAAACACTCTATGATTCTCTTCTCTCTTCATTTGTCTCTTGCAATTAGCTGGACTCTTCCTTGTATCATCATAGCATTGGTCTAATTCCTGCCATAAAGTAACCATTTCATTAAAGTAAACAGTTACCTCACGGTCTCCTTGCCTTGATTGCCATAGCTTTGTTTTCAATTCAAAGATCAGGGAAGACTTCTCCAAATCGGAATATGTTTCTCTCACAACATTCCACATATCTTTAGCGGTCTGGAGAAATAGATGCGGCTTTCCAAGTGCTGGCTCCATAGAGTTGATCAGCCAGGCAATCACTAAGGAGTTCTCCGATCACTAAGCCTTCCATCTCGGACCGTTTTTCGCTGGTTCTTTTTCCTCGCCTGTCAAGTGGCCGAGCTTGCCTTTTCCATCGATTGCTAGCTTCACCAATTGAGCCCACTCCAATTAATTTCGGCCATTCAAATGGTGAAGTGTTAATAGCAGGTTGGAATTGTGGGAGAATTGCTCTCCACTGTTGCCCGATAGGCTATAGAGATCAATTGAAATTTTCTCTTGCTCGACACTTAAATCGGTGTCCTTACGAGCGCCAGTCATCGTCGTTTTCACCAAAGTTGGAGCTGGATTAAAAAAATCAGCTCTGATACCATGTTGATTTCGAAGAAGAACAATAGTTTCTTCTATTTCTTCAGATCATAAAAGTTACAGAGAACTTTACACATAAATAGCTAGGACAACAATGCTAAAGAAAGGAAATAAAAATAGAAAAGGGAAGAAAATTTCTACTTCCTAAACTCGAGGATCCAGAATAAAGGCAATAAAATAAATGAAAATAAACGGAATCATATCCCAGGATGTTCTAATTTTTTGAGATCCTTGATTGTTTGAGATCTTCTCCTGATTCTTCGAAGGTTTTGGATATGGGACTAGAAATGAGGCTGGCGAAGACATCTTGAGTGTGACATTAGCTTATGATTTGATGTTGGCAAACATTTTTTTAGGAAAAGAGAATTACATCTGATCACTTTTTGCAGCTGTCAAAATTGTAGCCAGATTGATTTCTTTCTTGCCAAGAGAGAGGATAGAGCTTCGTATGTAGATTGTAAGGTATATCCTGGTGAATGTGTAGTTGCACAACATAAGTTGGTGGTCTTAGAAGTTCGGTATAACAAAGTACAGAAGATGAAGAGAAGTGCGCAGCATCCCAGAGTAAGATGGTGGAAGTTACATGTGGAGAAACAAACAGAATTCAAGGAAAGAATGCTACAGGAAGGACCGTGGCGACTGGAGGGCGAAGTAAATATGTTGTGGGAAGAGATATCTAATTGCATCCAGACAGTGGCAAAAGAGGTGTTAGGGGAAAGTAGAGGGAATTGACATTAAACAAAAGAATCTTGGTGGTGGAATGAAGAGGTACAGGAGGCAATTAAGCAGAAGGAGTTTCAGATGCCTACATAAATGTCCTAATGAAGAGAATTTGTTAAAGTTTAGATTGTCGAGAAAAAGTGCCAAGAAAGCTGTACGAGAGGCCAGAGGCAAGGTTTTCACCGATATGTACAACAAACTTGGGAGCAAAGACGAAGAAAAAGGCATCTATACACTTGCAAAATCAAGAGACAAGAAAAGTAAAGACTTGACACAGGTTAGATGTATCAAGGATGAAAATCAAACACTCTTGATAAGAGATGAAGATGTCAAGTGCAGGTGGATTAATTATTTTAACAAACTTTTTAATGGGGAGAGCGATAGAAGTGAGGTAGATTTGGAAGATACTTCTGATGATTTAAATAAAAGGTTTGTGCGTAAAGTTAAAGCACGGGAAGTTGGGAGGCATTAAAAATGATGAAGACTAGTAAAGCCTTGGGACCCGATGGTATTCCTATTGAAGTGTGGAGATGCTTAGGGGATGTAGCAATAAGTTGGTTTAGTCTTTTTAACAAGATTCGCCATACTAATAAGATGCCTGATGAATGGAGAAAGAGTATAATTGTGCCTATATATGAGAACAAGGGGGATACCCAGAATTGTTCTAATTATAGAGGCATCAAGCTTATGAGCCAAACAATGAAATTGTGGGAGAGAGTTATTAAGCATCGTTTGAGAATAGAGGCCAAGGTTTCTGTCAATCAATTTGGATTTATGCTAGGAAGGTCTACCATGGAGGCTATTTTCTTAATACGACAATTGATGGAAATATATCGAGAAAGAAAGAAGGACCTCCATATGGTATTTATTGATCTCGAGAAGGCGTATGATAGGGTTCCAAGAAAGGTTTTGTGGTGGATTCTTGAGAAGAAAAAAGTACCTTCAAAGTATGTTGAGGCAATTAAGGATATGTATAACGGTGCTACTACATGTGTGAAGGCTTGTAATGGCACATCAAGTTATTTTCCAATCACAGTAGGCTTACACCAAGATTCTGCTTTGAGCCCTTACCTTTTTGTCCTGGTTATGGATGAACTAACAAAAGATATTTAAAATGAGGTGCCGTGGTGTATGCTATTTGCAGAATATATCGTGCTTATTGATGAGACCAGGGCTGGAGTTAACGCTAAGTTAGAAGTATGGAGAGACACGTTGGAGTCTAAAGTATTTACGCTAAGTTGAAGTAAGACGGAATACTTGAAGTGTGAATTTGATACGGCAGAAAGAGGGGGTCAAGAAGCCGTAAATATGTTCGGACAAGAGATACCTAAAAAAGATACATTTAGATATTTGGGATCAATATTGCAAAAGTAGGGAGAAATTGATGAGGATGTAAGTCATAAAATCAGAGCAGATTGGATGAAATGACGCAGTGCATCGGGATTTTTGTGTGATCGCAAAATTCCTCTTAGGTTAAAAGAAAAATTTTATAGAACAGCAGTCAGACCTGCCATGTTATATGGAGCTGAATGTTGGCCAGCACAAAGGAAACATGAGCATAAAATGGGAGTAGCGGAAATGAGGATGTTAAGGTGGATGTGTGGTCATACAAGGATGGATAAGATAAGGAATGAAGAGATTCGACGAAAAGTTGGAGTAGAACCGGTGACGGAAAAGATGAGAGAGCATAGATTGAGATGGCTTGGGCATATTTTTTTCGAAGACCCTTAGCTGTATCGGTACGAATAGAAGTTTGCTATCGAGAGCATAACACGAAGAAAGTAAGAGGTTGGCCGAAACTTACTGGGGGGAAAGCAGTAAAACAAGATTTAATGAAGTGGGAAATAGATTGACGTACGGTTTGTCTTAGGACGGAGTGGAGGGAGGTTTTTAGTATTGTGGAGGGGTAGTGTATAGATAGATATATGTATATATACTTATTTATTTTTACACATTTATCTCTTTTCCCTTCCTTAATTCTGCTTTTATTTTTATGATTCTTTGGGGTTCAGCGACCGCCGACCCGAACTAGTTTGGGATAAAGGCGTTGTTGATGTTGATGTTGATGTTCTCCTGATTCTTCGACAGTCCGGACTATCAATATGCCCCTTGTTTTTGAATGAATATCGGCAAATTAATTTAGCTATTTAGCCTGTTAATGTCCTGACATTTTGCTGTATCTTGCAATGCAGAAAGAAGTTAACAAGGCTTTCTGTTAATTCTAATGGATCCATCATTCCCAAGGGTTCTCTTGACAGGAGCTTAATTAAAAATAACTGCTGGTAATTACCCTTTCTACTGTCAATAGATAGTTGCAACAAAGATGCGCACTATGCATGGCATATCAGTGTGAAACGGTTGTAAGAGATGCCTTTTTCCCTTAGCCTAGACTTATGTAGCGTTTTATATTGTTTCCATGAGCTATAAGAACTCTCAGATTCATCTAAGATGGGGTTTTAATTTGTATTTTTCTCAAATCCATATGATTAGTGGGAGAATTTCATGAATGTTTGGTTTATCTACTTAAGGGGGAGTTCCACGTCTTAGAAAAACTTTTAGATACATCTACAATCACAATTCATTCAACCAGGTTGAATTACTCAGTGACTGAAACCTAGTATTATAACTACGACTACTATATGACTGGTAGGAGTGAGCATAATGCGGTTCATTAATGAATGAAGGACTTGAATGATGTGTCAAAATATTAAATGCACCTTTTACAGCCAACATTGCAAATTGTGATGCCATCAAGTCCAGTAGCAAGTAAAGGCTTCAGTTGACCCTACTCAACAATGAGCGGATCCTAACAGAAACACATGCTCTTTCCTTCGAAGCTGTTGTGCAGCAAGTTGAAATCATAAACCCATCACTGAGAATTACGATTTTTGTTGCTGGCATTCATGTGGCCTATACTAGAGAGGAATTTGAAAATGATTTAAGGGAAGAGGTTCGGAGGTTGTCTGGGGGAACTTTAATTGTTCAATTGGTACAAATGTAGCGGAATGCATTCCTTTCTTAATTTGAAGCATCCAAAACTTTCGGAATATACAAATGTTTACAGTTTGATTCACATTCTAACGCTTGAATAATGTTCTAATCTCTTGCAGGAAAACAAGAAAACGCCTTTTGCTTTTTAGAAGTCAAAACTAACAACCCTAGACTTAGTTGTATGATTAATCTTGGTGATCACAACTAGAAAATGGAAAGCGCAGTAGAAAATGAGCTGCACTTTGCTCTTATCCTCAATCTTCAATAACCCGGCATCATCCTTTGTTGATTTCGAAGAAGAACAATAGTTTCTTCTATTTCTTCGAATCATAAAAGTTACAGAGAACTTTACACATAAATAGCTAGGACAACAATGCTAAAGAAAGGAAATAAAAACAAAAAAGGGAAGAAAATTTCTACTTCCTAAACTCGAGGATCAAGAATAAAGGAAATAAAAATAAATGGAAATAAACAGAATCATAACCCAGGATGTTCTCCTGATTTTTCAAGATCCCTGATTTTTTGAGATCTTCTCCTGATTCTTCGACACCCACCCTCAAGTTGGTGCGTAAATATCTATCATGCCCAACTTGCCGATGAGATGCTTGAAGTTAGGTTTGAACAGGCCCTTCATAAGAATGTCAGCTATTTGTTGCATTGTTGTCACAAATGACATACAAATAGCTCCTGCATCAATCTTCTCCTTGATAAAGTGTATCGATTTCGACATGCTTAGTTCTGTCATGTTGTACTGGATTATATGCAATATTGATTGCAGCCTTGTTGTCACAGTATAGCTTCAGCAGTTTCGCTGGTACTTGAAGTTCTTCTAGCACTCGTGTTAGCCACAACATCTCACAGACTCCATGGGCCATTGCTCGGTACTCTGCTTTTGCACTACTTCGTGCTACCACATTCTGCTTTTTTACTTCGCCAAGTAACTAAGTTCCCCCAAACATATGTACAATATCCTGAGGTTGACCTTTTGTCAGTAATTGACCCTAACCAGTCTGCATCTGTGTACGCTTTAATTTCTTGTTGAGTGTACTTTTTGAATAGCAGACCTTTTCCAGGTGTGCTCTTTAAGTATCTCAAGATCCTATACACAGCCTCAAGATGTCTTTCATAGGGAGAATGCATAAATTGGCTTACCATACTCACAGCAAAGGCAATATCTAGCCGAGTGTGTGATAAATAGATTAGTTTCCCTCCAAGCTTCTGGTATCTCGACGTATCAACAAGAACCTCATCTTTGTCATCTCCAAATTTTTGATTTGGATCTATTGGAGTATCTGCTGGTCTACAACCACTCATTCCAGTTTCCTTTAGAAGATCCAAGACATATTTGCTTTGTGAAACTACAATTCCCTTCTTTGATCGAGCCACCTCCATTCCATGGAAATACATTAGAGTTCCCAAGTCTTTGATCTCAAATTTAGAAGCAAGACATTCTTTCAACCTGTTCATCTCGGCAATATCATTCCTGGTGAGAATAATGTCATCAACATATACTATCAGAATTGCAACCTTCCCATCACGAGCATGTTTCACAAACATGGTATGATCAACTTGTCCTTGATCATATCCTTGTTTCTTCACAGATTGAGTGAACTTCTCAAATCGGGCCTTTGGTGACTATTTCAGTCCATATAGTGGCTTCTTCAATTTACAAACCTTTGATCCAAACTTTTTGTCAAAGCCTGGGGGGAAGTCCATATATACTTCTTCCTCCAAATCTCCGTTTAAAAATGCATTCTTCACATCTAGTTGTTGCAGAGGCCCATCAAGATTGGCTGCAAGTGATAGGAGCACTCTGATAGTGTTTAACTTAGCAACTGGAGCGAGAGTCTCAAAGTAATCGATAGCATAAGTCTGCGTGAATCCTTTGGCAACCAATTAAGCTTTATACCTTTCAAGAGATCCATCAGGCCTATGCTTGGTTGTGAATACCCATTTGCATCCAACTGTGGACGTTCCTTTGGGTAGATCCACCATATCCCATGTTCCATTTTTTTCAAGAGCTTTCATCTCTTCAAGAATTGCTTCCTTCCACTCAGAAACTTGTAGAGTTGCACAGTTTTGGGTTTCTCCACACAAGACAAGGTTGAGGTAAAGGCACGAAAATTGGGTGAGAGATTTTCGTACGACACATAATGAGACATAGGATGTTTGGTACAAGACCTAACTCCTTTCCGAATAGCAATAAGTATGTCAAGTTCATCAGTAGTCTCATCATTTTGTTGACTATCAGGTTGGACAGATTGAGTTGGAGCATTACCTGACGATTGTATAGAGTTCTGGACATGTCCTGGTTCGGACTATTGGCACCCTAAAGGAGCAGAAGACTCATTTCTTTGAGTTTTGTTTCTTCTCGTGTAGACTTGAGCATAAGATGGAAGTTCAGCATTCTTGGTACTAGTTTCACACCTATTACGCTCACAAGTAGGATGAGATGCCAAAATAGGTAGACCAAAACTTCCATTATTTGGTTCAAAATCAGGTATAAGAGTTTCTAGAAGAGGATTTTCAAATTCTGCAAGACGAAAAGACTTGATAATGGACCTTACTAAAAAAAAAAAGACTTGATAATGGAGTTGTGCGAATCTATACTTTCTTCCCCCCCCCCCCCCCTCCTGAAGATGAGCTCAAGAAAAAGGTGTTAATTCGAAAAATGTGACATCCATGGTGACAAACATTTTTTGGGAAATTGGATCAAAGCATTTATACCCCTTTTTTTTTTGGGTAAGGAAATTTTATGCCCTTTTTGGTTTGGTGCATAACCAACAAACACGCATCTCTTTGCTCTAGGATCAAGTTTGCCCTGATTTCTATCATGGATGTGTACAAAAGAGGTACAACCAAATAGTTTTAAAGGCAAGGCTGTAATAAGTCTAGTGCCGGATAGGTCCTTTGAAGGACTTTCAGGGGTGTTTGAAACTTATAGCACTCTGGAAGGTATTCTATTGATAAGGTATGTGGATGTAAGAATAGCTTCACCCCATAGGTATGTGGGAACTTTAGTGGTGAAGAGTAGAGCTCTAGTTACTCCTAAAAGATGTTTATTCTTCCTCTCTGCGAACCCATTTTGTTGAGGGGTGTTAGGACAAGAACTTTGATGCACAATTCCTTTTTCCAAGAAAAAATGTCCTAGAATTTTATTGAAGTATTCTCTCCTATTGTCACTCTTGAAAATTTGGATTTGCACTTGAAATTGTGTTTGTATCATGGAGTAAAAGTTTTTGAAAATAGACTCTACCTCAGATTTCTCTTTTAACAAGTACACCCAACTTGCTCTTGTATGATCATCAATAAATGTAACAAACCATTTCTTTCCCGAGGGTGTAAGAATTCGAGATGATCCCCAAACATCACTATGAATTAAAGTGAATGGTTTAGACGACTTGTAGGTTTGAGAGGGAAAGATTGTTTGATGATGTTTGGCTAATTCACAGAATTCACACTGAAATGAAGATGGACTTTTATTCAAAAACAACTTTGGGAAGAACTTCAAATATTGAAAATTCGAATGACCGAGCCTATAATGCCATAACATAATATCATCATCCTTACAAACAGTAACAAATTCGAAACAACTACCCTGAACTTGTCTAGCCGAGCTTGTTCCATCTTCAAAGAAATAGAGTCCTCCACTCTCTCTAGCACTGCCAATCGTCCTCCCCGAGGTCAAGTCCTAAAACTCATAATGAGATGAGAAAAAATTAGCTCGACACTTTTGATCGGAGGTTATTTTACTAATGGGTTGCAAGTTACAAGATTGCTTTTGAACATGAAGGGCATTATGAAGTGTGAGGGCAGAGGACAGCTTGATGGATCCTAATCCAGCTATAGCCGAAAGGGAACCATCTGCAATAGTGATTTTTTTATTCCCTGCGCACAGATTATGGTGGAAAAGAGCTTTGAACAACCTGTTATATGATCAGTTGCTCCTGAAGCAAGAATCCATGGAGTTTTTTGGTGTGGATTTTTTATGAGGAAAGCAGTAGAAAAATGATTACCTTGATGGGCTAAAGAACAAGAGGGATTTAAAGAAAGGTTGTGGAGGTTGAAGAAGTTTGTACAGATGCTCTAATTGTTCTTTTGTGAATGGAACCAAATCTGATTTTATTTGCTCTTCCTCATTTGTCGCTTGGAACGCGCGACCTTCATTACTGCTCCTTCTCTTCCAACCTTATTTTTTCCAATTTTGCTGTTTCCCATGAATTTTCCAGCAAGTTTCTTTGGTATGCCATGGTTTCTTGCAATGTTCACATCATGGTTTCTTCCTTCTCTCTTCTTCAGAATCAAACCCTCGAGCTACAAGTGCAAACTTCTCGGAAAGAGGGTTCTCATTTGTTCCCGAATCACGTAGCATGATTCGCCTCCAAGATTCCTCCCTTCTAACTCCAGAGAAAACCTCGCGGATGGATGGCAGAGGTTTCTGACCGAGAATTCTACCTCTCACTTCATCCAAGTTTTGATTAAGGCCTGCTAGAAACATATACACTCTATCATTCCCTTCTCTCTTCATTTGTCTCGTGCAATCAGCTGGACTCTCCCATGTATCATCATAGCATTGGTCTAATTCCTGCCATAAAGTCACCATTTCATTAAAGTAAACAGTTACCTCACGGTTTCCTTGCCTTGATTGCCATAGCTTTGTCTTCAATTCAAAGATCTGAGAAGAGTTCTCCAAATCAGAATATGTTTCTCTCACAACATCCCACACATCTTTAGCGGTCGAAAGAAATAGATGCGGCTTTCCAATTGCTGGCTCCATAGAGTTGATCAACCAGGCAATCACTAAGGAGTTCTCCGATCTCCAAGCTTTCTATCTCGGATCGTTTTTCGCTGGTTCTTTTTCCTGCTTGTCAAGTGGCCGAGCTTGCCTCTTCCATCGTTTGCTAGCTTCACCGATTGATCCCACTCCAAATAATTTCGGCCATTCAATCGGTGAAGTGTTAATAGCAGGCCGGAATTGTGGGAGAATTGCTCTCCACGGTTGCTCGATTGGCCAGAGACATCAGTTGAAATTTTCTCTGGCTCGACACCTACATCGGTGTCCTTACGAGCGCTGGTCATCGCCATTTTCACCATAGTAGGAGCTGGATTCAAACAATCAGCTCTGATACCATGTTGATTTCGAAGAAGGACAATAGTTTCTTCTATTTCTTCGAATCATAAAAGTTACAGAGAACTTTACACATAAATAGCTAGGACAACAATGCTAAAGAAAGGAAATAAAAACAGAAAAGGGAAGAAAATTTCTACTTCCTAAACTCGAGGATCCAGGATAAAAGAAATAAAAATAAATGGAAATAAATGGAATCATATCCCAGGATGTTTTCCTGATTTTTCGAGATCCCTGATTTTTTGAGATCTTCTCCTTATTCTTCGACATCCTTTATTAACAGCATTTGATAGGTCCCTTTTTCTTGGATCAAATGCAATTTTATGATGAGAGATTTTTCTCTTAGATCCAATACGATTTTGTGACTACAGATTTACTTCGAGAATGGCTATACCTTGTTCAGGAGCTTTAGCAACTCTTGTTAGATTAAGAACCCCAGTGACCAAAATTCACCTTTCTTTGTCCACGTTGTTTTGTTCGTTGTGCTTATGCACTCCACATTCATTATACTCCTCTTTTAGTCCCTGAAATTGTGTACTTCTTTTTCTTTTTTCCTTGATAAGGATTTAGCCATTCAGAGGAAAGAGTAGTGCATTTTGCTCTGTCCCGGGACAGTCCACATGATTAAGATCTAGTTGAACCCCCCCCCCCCCCCCCCCCCCCCCCCCCCCCCCCCCCCCCCCCCCCCCCCCCCCCGCCAGCCTAAACCCATAAAGAGGAGAATAGGAAATGTACCGACTCGCATGACTCCTTATTTGGGGCAATTCTCACGTCATATGTTTTTTCTTTTTTTTTTCTCATTTTGCATAGGAAAGTCTTAGATCCAGTACCCTCTCACCTTTTTTGTGTAAAATAAGAAAAAAGAAGAAGAGAGAAGACTCCTTTGCATGTTCTATCTTTATTGAAAATGTAGCGACTTGCATGACTCCTTATTTGGGGCAATTCTCATGTCATATTTTTTCTGGCGTTTCTCCACCAGGTTGAAAGCATTGATGGCTATTCCAAAGGTACAGCCACGATTTGCTGTAGCTATATGGAAGAAATACCCGACCATGAGATCTCTTTTGAATGTCTACATGGACCCAGGCAAAACTGTAAGCATCTTCTCAAGCAATTTTTACCTGTCATTGATTCTGACAGTGAACCATCACATTTGATGACTATGACTATGGCACTGTGCTAGCCTAGCATTTTAGCTTTAAAGCTCTCATTTGGTTGAAAAATTGCAAAATCTATCATTAGTTTAGCATTTGAGGTGCTGAAATCGGACATGCAAAATGCTTTTTCTAGACGAATATCCAAAACTGTGATGTTAGCAATTTCCACTAAAAATAGGAATTATTGGGAAATTGGTTTAGGTTTGTAAAGATGGTTCCACTGAGAGTATTTGTGATGGAAGAAAGAGATGGTAAAGGGAATAAGGTCAAACGTCCTTAAGCATGACCAATAAAGCTCCCCTCCATGAGTCTTAGCAAGAGATCGCACCGCAGGTTTCAAAAGCAAACAATTGTTGAAACTCGATAGCATTGACTTATACATCAAATGGCAAATCTTTTTCAAAACTTGGTAATGTGTGTCCATCTTTCGATTGCTACAAGCCTGTTGATTTTGGGGGCTCCATCCACTTCATACAGCAGGAAGCCCAAAGGGGTGCTGATTATCTTGCTTGTTTGCAATCGTTCTCATATTAGTTGCTGATCATATTCAACCATCTCTGTTACTAGTTTTTTTTCCGGGTGGTTGTCTCACTGTTAAATTTTTTCAGTATTGCTGATTCTTCTGTTGCACGACCTAGAGTTAGCACTTTCGATTGTATTGGATATTTGCGGAGATTGCTAGCTTTTGCAGGTCTGCCTCATAACTGTCAAATTTATAACAATTGGTTTTATTAGAAAGATTAGAATATGCTTATCTATCTTTCATGATGGAAATCTCCCCATTTTTTTTTTCCTTAGCTCCAGGAGTTTGTGTTGTTTTACATGTGCCTTAGCGACCAATTCAGAGGAGTTAAGTAATGGACAAGAGGATTCTTGAAGATGGCCCTGTTCATGTCAACTGAATTGCCAGAGAGAAACAAATACCTCGGTTGAAGTATTGAAAGGAATGCTTAGATTGGGAGCTGAGCATAAACTTCTTCCCATGTTACAATTCTTTTTTGGGTATGGGAGGACTTCTTTTTAGTCTATTTGTAATCTGGAAATCCTTTTCTCTAGGGAAATGGATTCCCTAACGTTGCCATTTCAATGTTAAGGTTGACATTGATCAAATCGGGCCGTCCAAATCAAAACGGCCAGCCTGATTTGATCCATGTCACTTCTTGAAAAGGGGGGGAAAATGTGGGCGGGAATTTTTAAAAATTTTGAAGAGGTAATATGGATTAAATCAGGCAGTCCATTTTGATTTGGACGGTCCAATTTGATCAATGTCACCCCTAACATGGCAATGTTGGGGGATCTAGATCCTTTCTCTAGACCTTCATCCGAATAAACCAGAAACCCATGAGATAAGTTTGGATTTTTTTTTTTTTTTTTTTGCCTCAGGATAACTTTCTTCCTAGGGGTGTCAATGGACACCCCTACTTCTTAGGACGATGAAATACTAGTTAAAAGGTAAATTTACATTGGGAATGAAAGGGAGGAAGATTTTAATTTGTTTTTAAGTTACTAAGTGTGGAAGCAGAAGTTGAGGAGCAAAAGTGGTAGCATTCTCTTTAATGTGGGTTCTGGTGGAGAGTAGTAGGAAAATTTCTTCATAATTTAGTTAAAATGACCTGAAAACAGTTGCTTTGACTCCATTGCATTTTATAAAGATGTTCCTCATGGTCTACAGGAATAATAAGTCTCCAACTTGTCTCGACAGCTCTTCACTTTTAGCTATTTAGGGGAGAATGTGATTTGTTTTTGTTTTAGTTCTTGACCAATGAAGCTTTCTGATTTCATTCTTAAATGCGTCTACATTTCTGATCGCAGGTACATGAAAAGGAATTTTACCTGAAAGACTTGACAACAGAAGGTTTACTCGGTGAAGACAGAAGATTAGGCGAGGTGTGTTCTAAAAGAGTGTACAGAATACTCATGGCTCAAAGTGGCAGCATAAGGACCGATGATGTGGAGGATGGTGCTGATTTTTTCGCAACGTAATTCCTTGTTGAACCTCCCTAGCGATTGTACCCTTGGTGCGCATGTTGTCTTGGCAGATCAATCCTGGTCTGTCGTATAAAATTTTGCTTTTTCAAAAGGTGGGCAACAATTTGTTGCTAAAATGTATTTGGTTGCATTTAGTTCTTTTCCCTTCTTAGGACTTGTGTCCTCATTTAATAGGTCTTGCAATGGTCCATGTCTACAGTTTTTGTCCCCTATTAATGTGTTCAAAGGCCGCTCTGCCTACCACTTCATCTTATTCTTAGCGTATGCCAGATTGAAATTTATAGGTCTTTGCTGAACTATTTGAAAATTTGGTTAATTCATGTCGATTTCGGTGATGGATCTTTTACCTGTTTATGTATCTATCGGCTTATTCATAGTCCTGTGAAATACATAATTTACTATTGAGCTATTCAGACTTTGTCGGATTTTACGGTATGATTTAGGAGGTAGGTGGTCATTGTTAACTACTACGAACCAGACTGGAAAATATGATGTCTATCAGGTGGTGTAGAAAGAATTATCGGAAACTTCTAATCTCCAACTATGGCTTCTTCAATCTATTTTAAACAACCCAAGAAATCCGCATTGCTGCTTTCGAAGCCAGTGTTTTACCCAAAGGCAAAGTAAAAGAAAATCATACACATTGCTTGTAATCCTGGAAGGGTCTGAGCTCCTTCAGAGGCAACTTCATTTTCTGGTTGTCCGAATCAAGAAATTGAATAGATGCCAAACTTCAAAGATGCATCATTGTGGCTGCATTTATTGATGACAGTTGCCTCAACCTCCTCTGCGCTTATATTTGACTTGGATGAGATGCTATTTAAACATCTCTCTCCCTCCCCCCATCACATGGGACATCCTTTTCTACTCAGACAATGAGCCAGGGTTTGCAACAAGTGCTGCTCCCCAAAGGACAGGACAGGACAGGCCAGGCAGGGTGGAAGTTGCACTCAACTAATCAATATGACACTGTTTGGTGCAGTCTGAATATGATTGGGCCTTGCCTCCAATTTACCCACTTGTGGCAGTCAAAATCACTGGTCAGAACTTGCCCACTCCCACATTACAACATCTCTGGCCACCAATGCTCATTTCTATCTACATGATTCCTTCTTTCCTTTTGATCCAGGAGGCGAAAAAAAGAAAAAAAAGTAAAAAAAAAGCCTCCTGCAAACGCATTTCTACATTTTCTATGTTGGCCTTTCTGTATTCTCTTGGATGCACATGAAAGTCGACAATTTTCATCATAGTTTGAATTTCTACTCAACCAGACTTCGAAATGACATTAATTTGCATTTGGAGTAGTAATGTGCGTGATTTAGTTTAGCTTAATCGACTTTCCTATCGACTTGGATGATACATTTATCTCAAATCCGTCGTTGTCTCTCCACTTAACCCATTAAATCTAATCAATAGATACCATATCTCATCCCATCACCACAAGTGGCCCCTCCTCTTGCTGTTGCGCTACCCAATAAAGTCTTGTCGATGCCAACACATGCCGCGTTATAGATCTAATAGCACTGAAATAGGTATGCGCAGGATGTGTGGTGCGCTATATTTCTGTTTATATATAAGAGGCGGGTGAGTCTGCCATTACTCCACAAGGTATTTCTGAACATGGAGAAAAGCAAGTCATTCAACGGCTACTCAGCATCTTACTCGGAAATAAGGCTTGGGTTCGAGGACCGGTCCAAATCGTATAGCTTCAACGGCCCGAGCAACACGCCCGACGGGTTGGAGGGTTCTGGCAACCCGGAGCTCAAGAGGAGGAGGAGGGTGGCCAGCTATAACATGTACACGATGGAGGGCAAGCTCAAGTCCTCGCTGCGCAACAGTTTCAAGTGGATCAAAAGCAAGTTCTCCGACGATATCTACGACGTGTGAAATGCAACAGATTCTACTTCATTCCTTCTTTCTGTTGCAAATCAGAAGCTGGAGGATTTCTGAACGTGTATAGGTTGATCTCATGGCTCATAAACTTGTGTATCCACTAAGAATGTGCGTCGCGTAGAATCTTCTCTGTTTACTCAGTGAAAGTGATGGGGTTGAGATCGTTCGAGTGAGGATGGGATGTGATTTGCAGTGTTAAATTTCAGGTTCCAGTTACAGCAAAATGAATTTGGAAGATATGAATGGGCAAATATCCGTACAACCGGCTTCTGTAGCTTTCGTTCATACTGTCATCTCCTTTGCTCCATCGTCGTATAATTGTTCCTGTTAAAGTACTGATCCAACTTTCTAGGATGGTGAAGAATTTTTCTACCAGCCATAGAAATACGTTGAATACACGTTATACCAAGAGAACTCTAGAATAAAGTCGATGCGTCTGACAAAATTGTAGCCAATGGCCTTCTAGAAAAGTGGATGGAACAGATTATATGCTAATTAAGCCCTAAACCTTTAGCATTTGTGTTAATGCATTCCACTTAACCAATTTTGGCTGGGGGTAATTTTTAATAATATTATCTCAAATTATTCGTTATTTATTTATTTCTTCATTTTTTCTTGTTTATTTTCTTTCTTTCTTTCTTTCCCCCTTCTCCTTCTTGCTCTAGGCGGTCACCCAAAAAAAGGAAAAAAAATAAATTGAAAAATATCAAAATATCATCAAAAATTGCCACTTCAACGCCGACTAGCCAAAGTTGGTCAGATGGATTAAATTGGCACAAATGCAAAAGGTTTGAGACTCAATTGGCCCAAAAATTAAAAAGAATGCAACCGCGATAGATCTAAGACCTATATACATACATATATATATATATATATATATATGTATGTATATATATAGTTTGCCAGATATAGGGTGACCTTGTGCTAGTTGGAGACGCAGAGGAAGTGTGCGGCATCTTCCCACGCTCCAATCTTGCAAAATCACTTCTCTAATACCATTTACTCTGCTGGTTCCAACTATTCCATCGAGCTCTCGTTTTCAAAACCAAATGACCAGCCTACGCCGGTATCGGGTGTGTCATGTCCATCCCCTGCTAAAATCACTCACTCACGACAAAATACCTTGACGTGGAACATCCTTACAAAGGTGAATATCATCTTAAGGTTGAGATGTGTAACCGATCATAAATTCTAGAAGTTTAAAATTTTAGAAAACTACATGGATTTTTATATTTTCTATATCCGCACTCTCCTTCGCGGGAAGGCTGGCACGATCACGAAAACTTGAAACATTTGAATCTAATCCTTATGCGTACAAGAGAAGAACGGTCGAAATCCGTGAAGCATAAAGAAAGCAAAACCAATTTTACAGAAGTCAAAATGGATGAGACTTGAGCAGTTAGAGAACGTCGCCCTTATATTTTTACTTCTTAATAAATCAGAGCAGATCACAGAGTGGGAAATGAGTTCAAATGCAGGCTTCTCTGTAAGGAAGGATAAGGGCACTACTTTCGTGCAGTTTGAGGTCAATCTTCACAAATGCCTACTATGCATACTTTTTCCTATTTTGCTTAGCTTTCTACAAATATCATGTTGTAGAAAGATGGAGTGAATAAGCGCGTGGCGCGTGAAACAGCACAAAGCCTTGTGCTGTCAAAGTCAGCATCCATGTACTTACTAGTTCATTTGCAGCGAGTCAAAGCAATCATAATACGAGTGAGATAATGACAAATCAAATGATAATCCACACTCTTTGGTGGTTTCAATCTCCTATGCAATGAATGGGCAAACATACTTATTCCTTGCCATGGGTATTCAAAAGCCATACCAAGTGCTAATGGCCACATAAGAGAAACATTTGAAAGAAGTCGCGGAAGATTTTTCACCTCACAGAAAATAGGTGGAGTTAACAAAGGAACATAATCACGCCATTTTTAAAAGTTTTACGACTTCTGATGCATTTTATACTTGAGTAGTTGTTATCCACCTAAAAAGAGCTCCATTACAATACAGATGACCTTCTGCAAACATTGAACATCAGCCCTCCAAGGGCAACTATGTTGGGACAGATCTATCAACCACTTATCCACATCCCAAGCAACTTCAAAGCTCAAGCACACTGAACCAAAGTTACTCAAATGTCACAGTTGATAATAAATCCACACAATTTCAAGATTTGATTTCCATTATCCGATCTCCTAACAAGACAAGATGATCTCCTAACAAGACAAGATGAACTCTATGATATCAGAAGACAAATCAATATCCCCCATAAATATTTGATGAAACAGGTAGAATTAGTCAGAAGTGAGAAAAGGTGGCAAGAAACAGGAGACAGATATCTCAACGCAAAGTAGTAACAAATAGAAAAGATCACAGCAATCATGAGACCAACGGAATATCAATTGATAGCAATAATTAATTGCTCTACATGATGACATGAGAAGCATGAAAAGTTCGGCTAAGGAAGGTTCAGCAGCTCTAAGAAAAGCTGGTTTCAAAGTTTATTTGCCTAGTTTCCACTAGATTTGGAGTATTGGACAAGTAATTGACATAGTAAATTCTACATCCTTTCTAGGTATCAGAATGCCAGGTGAAAGAAACACGGGCTTTCGTAGACCCCAAGAATGAAATCAGCAGAGTTTCTTTGTAATAGAGATCAATGTGAGTAAACTAGTGAAATCTAAACTACAAATGTCCACTAGTCTCACACAGATTCCGAGGAGGGCCTGCCTGTACAATCCCAGCGTTGAATCTTGTGCTTCTCAGAGCATGATGCACCAGCATATTATCTAACAAATCCACTCATGCTAATACTATCCCCGTTTATAACTTTTCCTGAGGGAAGACCCAGATCAAACGGTCCCAGAGTGTCAGTCTGCAGCAAACAATAGCATCTAGAAGATTAGCTGTAGTTCCAGTCCTATAAGCTACAATGCGAGCTATCACATACCCATTTGATTCCTGCTAGACCAAGGCTGCTTTCGTCATTGTAAACTCTTGAACAAAGCTGGAGGGTTGATTCAGATTCTTGAGAAGCATTAGCAGGGCAAGTATAGGGTTCAATCCTGACCTGTATGTCATCCTATGAAGCATAGTAAAGGTGAGAGTTGTGCTATAAATATGTCAAGTACACTGAGCCAACCGCAAGATAATCTGTTTTTCTTGGCTAACAACCCAGGACCTTGACATCATGCATTTCCTAAGCAAAGCAAAAATCTAGTTTAGCGAATCCTTTAATAGGATTATTTCAAGTGTGAAGACAAAAGAGAGCTCGATACATGACAATAACAAGAAACACTGTAAACATAAGACTATCCTATCAGGATAGGATCAACTTTATCTGTCCCTGGTGTTTTGTGCACACTATGAAGAGTATGACCCCCAAATTTTCCAACTACCAAGCCCATTGCACAGATGATTATGGGAGGACCTCAAGGAAACTAGCTCATTCAAAATAACACTGGTTTAGAAGTAGCAACTATTATCTCATTAATCATTAACACAGCTCCAAACTTCCTATTCACAGAATGCTCCACTAATGCAACCTATTGCTTAACATAGGTTAAGCTAATCGGTGCCTAAATATCAGAAAAACAAAATGTAAATATAGAATCAGCACCCGGCCATCAGTGGACTGCTAGGAAGACTGTCTACAGGATTTCCCTTGTTCTTTTTTTTCCCCCTTCATTTTTCCTACTATTTGTTGATATATAGAAGTAATCTATGTGCTAGGAAGTCAAGCAATCTAACTGAAAAGAGGTCAAATATTCACAAAGAACTTCTCAAAGAGTAAATAAAAAAATGAGGCGTATTGAATGTCTTTCTGTCCTGATCCTGATGGCTTTTTCAGTTGAAATATTACCCCATGGAAGATAAATCATGGACATAATATGATAAGAAAATGAGCATAGAAGTTGACAAACCTCAGCTGCTTTGAGAAATTGGCAAGGCCGGGTTCCAATTTCTGGGCAGTTGAGCCCAGCGTTGCTACTTCCCTTTGAAGTCGATATATCTTTGTTCATAGAGGACTTCTTAAAAGGAAATGCCATGCACGTATCTTCGGCATCCAAAATGGATGAACATGGCTCATTTGATGACAGCTTTTTACTTTGAGAATCTTTAACATGTGTAGCAATCAATGCATCAAATGAATCAGAGGCACATTGGGATGGATGAGAGGTTGGAACACCCCTATTTGTCTTTGACAAAGAACTGCTGAACATGCCCTGCAAGGATGCCTCAGAAAACAGACCCTCAATGCTAATGTTTGTGAGATTATCGATCCATATTTCTGATGATTGCCTGAGATCCGCTTCATTGCACTCAAAAGCATTCTATTTGCAAAGGATAAAAGTAGTTAGACAACAACATCCGCATGGAATGCATCAACAATATCACTTGAAACAAAAAATCTCCATAATAAAGCAGTTGGACGAGAGCAAATCAAGGCAATCATTATGGACGATACCATAGTGAAACCAAAATGTTCCAGGTTATGTACCTACAAGGGCAAAGCCAAAATTCTCTTACCCTAAAACTACAGATATGAGGCTAATATGGCAAACTCAAGGAGACCTTTAGAAGCCAAATCTATGCTAGAAGGATAACTATCTGAACCAAATCCTAGTAAGGGTCGAGAAACTTAAATCTACACCTTTAGAATCTACGACAATGGAAAACATGTCCGCAATACATTCTGATACCATCGCAACCACACCAGCATACAAAAATTAGTCTTGCTACCACCTGAGTTTTCCACAAGAAATATAGAAACTGAGGGTAGTAGAAACAAGACATTTCAATAGACGTTGCCATGTGAAGAAAATTCCAAGCAAACTTACTATTTTCATCTACCCCATTTCAATAAACTTGATTTGCTTCATGGAAGAAAGTGTGCGTGCATATGAAGCAACCAAATAAGAGTCCAGACTGCAGATACAAACCAATCCTCACGAATCTTATGAAACCAAATCTATTAAAACTACAAAAGTGGTAGTAGATATACCATCTGATCTACTGGATGATCCACTAAGCTGTCCGCCATGACTTCATGGTTCTTCACACCACCAACTGCTTCTTTTACTTCAATATCTGCTGGCTCAAACTTTCTCCCCTCATAACACTTATTATTGATATTACTATCGCAGTTTTTCCGCATGCCTTCACGTTGGTGAGAAGACTTGGCGAGAAATGATGCAGGGTTCAGGGACTCAGCTGGGGCCAATTCAGAAGATTTACCTCCAGCATTGGAGAACCAGCCATACCTTGACAAGAAATAAGTCAGAATGACGTTGTGTCCGATATAAAACTTAATGTGACAATGCTAAGCATCAGACCTTAGGCGGAACAAGGCAGGGTTACCGATAGCTGCATGGACATCACCTGCACTTACATCTTTATCATCCAAAGTCCATCTCTCAGGACTACTTTTTGCCTCCTGTATGCTATATGGATAAAGGCCAGGTTCTCCAGTTGCAATGGTCGAACTTCCCCATTTAGTCTGCAGGTGCTTCAGAATAGAGGAAATCCTTTTCCGAGCTTTTAAAGTGAGCTCTAAATATGGATGGTGTCCATCCTACAAGTGCAAAAATAAATATCAGACTCTGCTGCATATACATCCAGTTATGTTTCTTGGCAGCCAAGGATGATGGTGTCACCTTTTGCAATCCTAAGCGAGTGACTTCATCAATGGGGAAAAGCTGTAACTTGATCTTTGTCGAAGGATCAAGTCTCTGCACTGGAGAATGCTGAACCGCAAGCAACTCTTTTTCTGTTTTCAAGATATATGTACCTTGTTCTGGAAAATTCAAAAAAAAAAAAAACGTGAAAATGTTGGTTTTATTGAAAGGCAGAGAATCTATATCATCATAAGCTAACAAAGAGTCCTAGAATTTTCGCCTCCTCTTCAAAGTAAAGCGGTTTGCACAAAAGCATAGACCCAAGACATACACATGCGGAGACTGAACTTCATTATTCTAGCTTCTCCAAAGTTAGTGAAAACTTTAAAAAAAGGCTTGCTTTTGGGTTAATTCAATGAAAGGTTTCCCCTCACGCAGCAGAGTAGGGAGATATCTCACCCATACCTTTTAAAATGTGATGCAGCTCATCGGTTCTCTTTACAGATTTATCCCTTCCCTTGTAAACTTTTTTTGCATTGCCACTAGGAGGAGCCTTCGCCTTTCTGTGTTTTGCAGGTCTCATTACAGCTTCAATTCACTACTTTCTACTCACAAAGAAAAAATAGAACTTTAAACCAAGGTACATCAGGAAAATCATCATAAGGAATACATATACCATGAACAGATATTTTGCTCGAACAAAATCCCAGACTGCTGCTTTCATTTTTCCTCCGCCATCTTCGCAATATATAATTGAAATTTCATTAGAAGAAACATGGATACTGATGCACATAGATCAAGCCTGAGTTCCCTGGATTACCCATACTTATATCTAGTCTGGCAAAGTGATAGCAATACCAGGTGCACCCTCAGATGTAGAAGAAAAGCAAGCATTAACACATGAAAAACATGGAGTCAAATAGCCCATCAACTGGTCATTATTTATTCCCAAGTATATCATAGCAAGAATAATCAAGAAAAGGAACATTTTTACTGTAATCGTAACCCAATTTTTTTTTTTTTTTTACCTTTTCCAACTAAAGAAACAGAAACAGATAAAACAACCCACCATATAGTATTGACTAACCAGAAGCAACCTCCGTGCATTGGGTTGTGAAAGTGGGTACTGGGGACAAACGTAAAGCTTCTAGATATAGCAAAGTAAAATGAAGTTTGATTCAGATAAGTTTAGACAGTCATCAGTGCTGTCAAGAATCTAGAGTAGCGGAAACAATGGAAGCGATCAAAACACGAAGCCCAAGTAAACACGCAGACCCCATAACATGGTTCGACCAATTAACCTACATCCAGTCATCCACGGCCCATGGAAAGTGACAGTACAATTTCAATAGGTCAACAATGGTACACTCGAGTCTCAAACACTATCTCACTCAACCCAGATGTCAAAAATGCCAAATCTCACTGTCTTTGGCTCCACTCTTTCTGAGAAATGTGACAGCTAACACATGCCAACAGTCACAAGACTTCGTATATGCAACTCAATCCTAGTCTTACCCAAAATAGAAAACCTACGTTGCAGGAAAACCCATAAAAATGGGAAACCCACTGCAACAGGAAACCTGCTCTTGCCTTATCTTTCACCAATTAAACTAAGATGCATGAAATTCGAATTGGGCCATAATTTAACAGACATTTTGTTAAGTCACCGAGTGAAAAGAATATTTCTGTGGGAGAATTCACCAGAAAAGCAATATTCACACGGCAACTCAACGAAGCTATAAGGCCTCAAGCACCACCCAGGTCTAAGAACAATCCTCCCGACGAACAGCAAAAGAAAAATCGATATTACTTAACCAAGCTTCAGATTTTGTCTCTTTAAGCTCTTCTTCTCCAGTAAAATTTGACCAAGCGGGCCTCTACGTCTGTCTTTCCAGCCAAATTCCACTTGGGTTTGCCTTGACAATAAGAAACCCTAGAAATCTGATTTACCCTAAGCCAGTAAATTATCAAGTGAGGAATGTGGAAAAATAACCATTCCGCGTACTCCCTCGCAAAAGCCATGTCCTTTACTAAACGAGAACATGCCTAATGCATCACTCTCGGGTCTACTGCACAGAAGAGATCCTCTGTTCACTCTGTCAGCATCAATCGAGCGCGGAATCCGAATAAACAAAGAGCAATCGCAATTTAGATATAGAATTCAACAGCGGGGCCAGTCGAATCCAATCACGCGGATCCAAACGCTGCAACACAAATCGTTCCTGCAAGCAAGAGAGAAAGACGGACAGATTTTCGCGCACCTGATGTTCAATCCAATCACACGGGAAGCGAGCAAGCGAGAGAGAGAGGAGCGAAGATGGACTGGCGGGAACGAATGTTCGTATGAAATGGTTTTGCCGAGAGGAGAGGTTGCCGCCTCAAATACTGAATTATGGTCGTGGACCGGGCCAGATCGGACCGGGTTCTGCTCATAAGGCGGCCGGAGATTGGTTTTGTTTCTTTTTATTTTTGGACCGGTCTATTTTCCAATTTTTGAAATCCAAATATATATATATATATATATATATATTTCTCAATTATTCAAAAGGATTTATAACAATATTATCTGCGACGAATATTCAAGGTATTTTCATTAAATTGGCAAGATTTGGAATAATTTATTGAACAAATACCGCAACAAAATTTTAAAAAAAATTGGAAAAGAAATACAGCAAAAGCCGGTGTATTCAATCAAAACTAATAACATTATAAAGAGCGTAATCGGGTCATAAATCTATATTGAAAATTGTAATTTGAGGCTCTCGCCGATAAAATTCTCAAATACCATCATCTAGATAATTTAGATACTTTTCATTGATAGAACTTGTTTCTTGAAAAAAAAAATACCCAAATGACTCGCATGGACTGATGTGTTTAGAAATTTATCATGTCATGCAAATATGATTAGACTTCCGATTCTTTCTCCGAAAAATCTCCGTGCTTTTTTTTTGTTGTCAAAGAAAAATCTCCATGTTATATATTATGCGTTTTTTGGGCTAATTTTAACCATGGAGATTTTTCGGAGAATTACAAATCTCGAGTCGGGAAAAAATAACCAATATTGAACCGCGAAAAATTAAGGAGAGGGGGTGGTGGGGGGGAGTTTTCTTTTGGTCTCTGAATTTTTATTAAGAGATAATACATCATTTTGTGCTGGTGAAACGTGAAAAGCTTTAGTGACCATCAAATTTCGTTGAAACAAAATTTTGATTAGCAACTTGTTTAGTCATATTCATCGGTACGTTGCCACCACTTTTTATCAAAATATCAACCGTTACTAAGTTGTTTAAACTAACCAACTATTTGAATTATTTATCATTATTTATTTACATACATACCCTAAGAATTTGTTAAAGTTACTAATATTTGTTAGAAAATTAGCAACCTCTTATGTAAGTATGCTTGCCAACGTTTATCTAATTATTTCGGAGCTACCAATTGTTCATATAATTTACCAATATCTATGTGTAAAAGATATTACTCTTATAGGAAATAACTAGCGTTGTTTTGGGCGATTAAAGAAATTTTGACGGCTTAAGTTACAAATAAGTTTTAGCTTCTTCCTTTTTGTACGAAACAAGAAGTTTTATCTTTACTACTCTTATTTGATTTAGTTACTAACATTTATTTCATTGTTAGACGATGATATTTTCTTTTGCTCTCATTGAAAGATTGCTTCCTTGTCTTTTCCCGATGGACTTTGTGTTGGTTTTGTTCTACTGCTGGAGTGATGGGGTTTGGCTTCTCTGTCTTCTTGTTTTTTTTTTAGTTGATACCATCAAAAACTTCAATTTTATACATATTTCATAAATTTACCCTAAATTATCTATTTGATTACGAAAAACTCTAAACTGACGCCTCTGTAACAAATTTACCCAAAATTATTTTTTTACCATAAAAAAATCCAAACATGCACACATGTGACATACTTAATCCAAACTATTTTTTTGACTACCAAAAACCCCAAGCCAGTACGCTTGTGAAAAATCTACCCTTCAATAATTTTTGTTACATTTTATTATCAAATTACTGAATTGGATGACACATGACCGCCGACGGGTGTATCAGTTTGAGATTTTACCCTATATTTGTCACAAATGTATGGGTTTGGAGTTTATCAAGGTATTAACTTTTCGTGATATGAGTTTGGAGTTTTTCGTGATATTAACTTTTCGTGGTATTAAACTAGTTTAATAAAAATTAATGATGATAATAGTATCAGTTTAGAGTTTTTTATTGTCAAAGAATTAGTTTGGAGTAAATTTATTATAGGCGTATCAATTTCAATGTTTTGTGGTTAAGAAAAGAGTTTGGGGTAAGTTTGTCATAAGTATATTAATTTGAGATTTTTTATAATCAAAATAATAATTTAGAGTAAATTTGTTACATATGTACTAATTTGAGTTATTTCATGGTATTACTTTTTCGGATGTCCGTAGCGACCGACAAGAAGGTTTCTATGATGATATGCTTACGACCGGATTGCGAAGATTAAGCTTGGGACAAATGTTGATAAGTTCTTCGATTTTACCAAGCTTATCTTTTTGCTGGTAAACCTATGCGTCCTTTGACCATGTTCTCATGAATTAGAAGATGGGCAGGAAAGGATATATATATAGACACACACACGCACACACACCAAAATACCCTTGATTGGCCGAAAGATTTGGCTGATCAACGAGGTCAGAGACTCTTATTTAAAACTGTCACGATAACTTCTTGCCTTTATTTTTAGGCTCTTATTTGAAATTTACCATTTATTCATTGAGGTTACTGACATTCTAGATGTAGTGACTTATTGGAAAATGCCAACTTTTATTTGAGCCCTTCTACCCATCTTTATTTGATTGGATAAATGTCGTGGAAGTAATGAAAACACAGTTGAGTCCTAAAACTTTTAAAAAATGTAAGTAAGTTCTAAAACTTGTTAAGCTATAATAAATTCATAAAACATTTAAGCATTTTTAGTTTGATAAGTTGGACAGAGTTAATGAAATGACTTGATGAGATCAACTTGCAAATTTTAAAACTTGATTGCACTTTTTAAAGCTTTAAAATTCAATTATATTTTCATGATAAGTTTTAGGACTTTTGATACACTTGTCCCTTATTTGATTGTTTGAAATTGCAAACCATTTTAATACTTTACTATTCTAGATAAAATTGCCAAAATTTTAATTTTTGTTGACACCAAATAAATAAGAGTACCAAATAGGCTTCAAGGTCATTAAACCTTGATTCGACCTTGAGTCGATAAAATAAATAATAACTTACCAAGAATCGACAAGTTGGCCGCGGAATGCTAGGGACTGCGAGAACCCGATATTCGGGAAGTGGATAGCGAGACTGTACATTATCGAAGTTCGGAAAATAGTCAGAAATTGATAAATTCCTGAAAGCTACGAAGAGCCAATGAAGAATGGTCATAGACATTAGAAGCAATGAATCAACCAAGTTAGTCACATCAACATTAAGTTACGAGACAGGAGCGAAAGTAATGGACACGAATGGATCATGGAAGTTATTTAAGCAATTCAAAACTAAAATCATAGGAGCTGTTGAAGATCAGTTTTGACGGACAAACGCCATGGAGAACGTGGGAAAAATGAGTGGTTATTGAAAGTGCCAGATTTCAAGATTTGAAAATAGTAATCGCCTAAGCAGTTGCAAGACACATGAGATACAAATACTAAGAAGAAGAGGAGGAAAGGAAACCAACAACACACATAAAGACATCAAATTTCCTTCGCAATTTAGCTTCCTTCGTACTTTCAGCTTCTTGCACCTTTACTTTCTGCAAATCAATTCATTCCAGGTCATTTAGAGCGGTAACTTAACTTGTAACTTAACTTGGTCCCTTTGTTGATCTCAAACCCACTGTCAATCCATACATTTTCGACCATATCCATATTTCTCTGTGTCAATCCATATCCTTCATACTGTCACTTTCTTTAAGGATTGAGCCACAGAACCTTCTTAATAAAAATTGAAAAATGAATTTCCATGAAAGATCTTCCTTATTGCAAAATGAGCGAACATCTTTTTTGCATGCCTTGTAAGACTCTTTGTGGTGAGATTTGAAAATAATGAGAATAAGAAACCAACCAAAATGAGCACAAGTTGTCAATGTCAACAACCCAGACAATGGTGCATGATCAGAGCACTCGACAGCCAATTAGGTTGAAGAACTAGCCTATCGCAATGCCGACCTTCCACGGCAATTAACTGAGGAACAAAGTCGTGCATTAACACCTGATGCAACATTAGTAGCCACGATGAAGAGAATGTTTGAGGAACAACAGAACTATCTCACTAACCACATGACGAGGCATGTATCAGACGTGACAAAGCCCATGGTGTTCAACGCCATAAATGAGGTGATATCTCATCCAAGTACTTCCTCTCAAGTTCCACCCTTTCATGCAAATTCTCAAGGCACCATGCCATTTCTTCTAGCGTCGGGACATCCCAATGTTGGGCATAATGGTAGTGGTGGTCTAAGTTTGCAACTTCTTATGAGAATCATTCCAAGGCCTGAGAATCTAACACCAACAAATCTAGTGAATGAGTTGAGCAGTTATAATTTCCCTCAGACTGCTCCAATTGAAGTTAATGCGGTTAATCCTTCTCTTTCCATTCCACAACCAATGCTGAACATACCACCTCTATTAAATGTGCTGAATATTGAACCTATGAGACCTTATGTAGCCCAACCTTTTCCACACATGGTGGAAAATCCCCTCTATAGGCCACCACCACCCATTAACTTCAATGGGGAGCATTAGGTGATGAACAAACCTTAGAAAGTCAATCCTAGGGGCAAGATCCCTGGATGGGCCAACAAAATATGAGGTCATGGAACCCAGACAAAGTTGCTGAGTTGGTGATGCAACAGTTGGGAGCCAAAAGAGGAGCTTTCAAACTTGTATATAGGAAACCACATCCCGATTGGGTAGATACTTTCCCATACCCGAGGGGCTTCAAAATGCTAGATTTTACCGTGTTCATAGGAGAAGAAAATTAATCAACTGTGGAGCATGTGGGCCGTTTCCTAGCACAATATGGCGAGGATAGAACTAATGAGTATTTGAGGTTAAGATTGTTCTCGTTGTCGTTATCAAAGACAACATTCACTTGGTATACTAACTTACCTGTGAACTCCATCCAAACGCGGGCTGAGATGGAAAGACAATTCCATTCTCAATTCTACCGATCGGTACCCGAGGTGACGATGGCCGATTTGGCAAGGATGTATCAGTACAGCACATAGACCGCAGATCTGTTTGTCGCTCATTTCAAGAGATCCAGAAACAGGTGTTTGACTTCCTTCACGGAGAAAGAGTTTACTGTTTTGGCTTTTAATAGGCTAAAGTTTAATCTCAGGGAAAGGTTCAAAGGACAAGCCTTTGATGACCTATTGCAGTTAATTGTCCGAGTGTCTAAGTATGAACATTTGTTGAAGAAGCACAAGATGTTGACAAAGGAAAATCGGCAAACAGTAGCTCTTGTTGAAAGTACATAATTTGGTGATACTACCGAGGAAGAGAACGAGATAGCAGTAGCAACCATGGTGCTAGAGAAGCCATATGTGTGCCCGACTCTCAATCCAGCTAGAGCGAGAGATGTGTTTAAGTTTAAAGCAAATGAGACAAACAATTATTCATTTGATATCTTTAAACTGGATGAGATATTTGAATTGTTGTTAGCAAATGGGATGATCAAATCAGCTGAGGGTCAAGTAATTCCATCCAAAGAAGAATTAGCTGGTAAAAGGTATTGCAAATGGCATCATTTTATGACTCATGACATATAAATTGCATTGTCTTCAGAAAGACGATTCAAGAGGTAATTAGCCAAGGTAAGATTAAGTATGCTGAAGACCAAGGCAAAACTCCAATGGAAGTGGACACAGACCCTTTCCCAAAGATGATTGACATGGTTAATGTTCAAGACGACAAGAGATTGTGTACCCGATGTCAACAAGAATTAAGGAATCAAAATCGGGAAGTTCCCAGATTTGAGTTTATGAGAGGCACTGGAGGAAGGTATAGATCATGGTCGTTCATTCGAAAAGAGGGTAGACCACAAATAAAATCGAAGGTAGTATCCACTAGATATCCTTCTTTGCAGTCAAGAAGGGAAGAAGTCCAACCAGAACAACCGATATAAGTGTCGGAGAAAAGAAATACTGGTGAGCTGTCTAATAGGAAGGAAGCTTATCGTGATCATCCAAGGCAAGGTTTTCTCGATCGAGATACCAAAAGCCAAGTTCTTAAAAAAGATGAACTCCATATAAGCCCAAAAAGAAGAAAAGTTTATGGCAAAGTGTTGAGAGTATTTGGCGGAGAATGGCTTATTTGTCTATTTTCTTTTATTATTTTATGAATAGCAGCAATAACAGTAATATTGTAAATTTTGGCCTTTTAGCTTTCTTATAAATAGATAGCTTAGGGTCACATTGACCTAATCAAGCATTCAGTTCAGTTTTTTCTTTCAAGATGGTATCAGAGCAAGGGCTGAACTGAAACTCTAACCCTAATTTCTTCTGCCCCAATCATTCTTCTCTCTCTCTCTCCCCCCCCCACCACAGCTCCTTCTCACCTTTTTCTTTGCTCTCTTTCACAGCATAGGACGACACTAATGAGGTAATTATTTGAATCTAGTGTTTGCACTAAATCTCACCTCTACGAGATAAATTAAAGCTTCTTTATAGTTTGCAATAGGTGGTTCTTTATAGTTTGCAATAGGTGGTTCAACTCATTCTGCGATTTTTTGGATCTTCTTGTTTGAGATTGCTTCTGCCTTGCCGCTGGCCTTTCCTCTTGCGTGTGAAGACCATGGTACTGCAGTTTGTGGACCACCATATTTATTTTTTCAAATTCTTTGAGAAAAATCAGAATCAACAGATTTTTAAAGATTTTCAGAACCCTAGAAAAATCAATTTTTGCCTTCCCTTATATTTGATTTGGCTACTTTTTTGGAGGACAACTTCAACCAACTATTAGAGGTATCTACCCAATATTTTGGGCTTTTTTCGAGTTGTCTTTTAAGACACAATTTCTGAGAACTCAACTGTGAGCTCTGGGCCTACAGGAGATGGCCGTATAGATTATATTAATTTTGCTGCAATCCTTGTGAAGCTTGACGGCACGAATTATTTGATATGGTCTCGATCGACATTCTTGACCATCGCAGGCCGGGGGCTTACAGGATATATTAACGACACTTTTGTGAGGCCGGCTACATCAGACATTATTCAGGAAAAGTGGATCTTGATGACTCTTTGATATTGTCTTTTTTTCTTAACTCGATGCAGTCACATATTGCAAAAGGATATTTGCTTCTTGATACTGAGGCACAGATTTGGTCAATTGCAAGAGATACTTATGGTCAAGTTGGGAATGATGCACAGGTGTATAAACTTCGAAAAAAGGGTTCATGAGACCACTCAGAAGGAGATGACTACAACCCAATATTATGTTGAGCTTCGGAGTTTGTGGCAAGAGCTAGATCATTATACCGATTATTAGCCAACCAATGACGTGGACATTGCTGCCTACAAGAGGCATGTGGACAAGATTAGAGTATATGATTTCTTGACAGGTTTAAATGTTGAATATGATCAGATACGTGTTCAAGTCCTTAGCCGATCTCCAGTCCCTAGTCTAGAATAGTCCTATGCCCTAGTTCACTCTGAAGAAATTCGTAGGACAGTAATACTTCATCCATTTACTGTTGATCGATCTGCTTTAAAAACTAGTGCTGGCACTATTGCCAAATCTGGTTCGTCTTTTTGGTCTAATACCTCTAAGGAGGTTGTGAAGTGTGAACGTTGTCATAGGCCGTATCATACTAAGGCTACCTGTTGAAAATTACACGAAAAACCTGTAAATTTTGAGGCAAAAAGGGTACAAAAGAAGGAAAAAAACATGGCAGACCATATGAAAATTATTTCTACTGCACCTACTACTGATACTGATTTACCTCAGAAAGAACTTCAGGTATTTTGACGTCTTTTAAAAGCTTCTGCCGTTGCTGCCTGCCCACGGTTGCCAATTTATCTTCTTCTTTTGCTTCAGACCTAGCCACTCCATGTATATTCTTTGGAGGGTACAATACCTCTATTGTTTCTAACCCCTGTACCCCTGGAGCATTGATACAGGGGTTATATATCACATGACAGATTCTTCTAATCTCTTTCAGCAATATATCCCTATTTTCGGTAGAGACAAAGTTCGCATAGCTGATGAAACCCTCTGTTCCATTGCTGGAAAAGGGTCTATCAATTGTTCCCTTACTCTTCCATTATCTTCTGTTTTACATATTCCATCATTCTCTACTAATATATTTTCTATCAGCAATCTAACTCGAGACTTAAACTGTAAAGTAACATTTTTTTCCTTCTTATTGTGTTTTTAAGGATCTGTTAACGGAGAAGGAGATTGGATATGGTAGATCTGATGGTGGTCTTTATCTGCTTGAGGGTCGGGAGATTTCTACTTCAACTTTTTCTTCTACGCCTCGTCAAGTTAATTCGGCATTGACAGATCTTCATCGATGGCATTACAGATTAGGTCATTCCCCTTTAGGAACTTTAGAAATTTTTTTTTTCTAGTCTTGTTTCAACTTGTAATAAAGATGATTTTTCTTTAGTGAAGCTTGTGTTTTGGCTAAACAAACTCATTCAACATTTTCATCTTCAAATAATAAAATTTGTTTCCCTTTTCATGTGATTCATACTAATGTGTGGGTCCTTTCCGGTATATTTCTATTTTTGATCACCGATGGTTTGTCACGTTTATCGATTGTCATTCTCGTACAACATGAGTTTATTTGTTGAAACATAAAAGTAACGTTTTTCGCTATTTTCAAAATTTTCACAAAATGATCCAAACTCAGTTTAATGCCACTTTGAAAATTCTTTGCAGTGACAATGGCACTGAATACACTGAGAGTCAGTTTCAACGGTATCTCTGATCATGGCATTATTCATCATACCAGTTCTGTTGATACCCTTACACAAAATGATGTTGCCGAAAGAAAGAACTGACAATTGTTAGAGGTCGCTAGGTCTCTTATATTTGCCTGTCATGTCTCAGCTCAATATTGGAGTGATGTCATCTTAACCGCTGCTTATTTAATAAATCGGATGCCTACGAGAATTCTTGATTTTTGCATACTTATTGATGCTTTCAGGAATCATCAAATTTTATTCTTACCCTAAAATTTTTTGATTGTGTTTGTTATGCTTGTAACACCACCTTTAAGAGTAAGTTAGAACTCCGTGGTCTTCACTGCATTTTTCTTGGGCATTCACCTACTCAAAAGGGTTATAAATATTATCATCCTCCTTCTAGGCGAATCATTGTATTTATGGATGTAGTTTTTCACGAGTTTAATTCATATTATTCAGCCCTACCTCTTCAGGAGAAGTGTCCTAGTGTAGAGGAGTTCCCTACTTTAGATATTACTTACCCTTTTTATCCAGTCGTCTCTAATAGTTCTCCTTCTTCCCAAGAGTGTTCTCCTCCTCTTCAAGAGGAGAACACAGGTTCCACTCCTTCCCTAGAGGAGAACAATGCAACACAAGAAGATGATAGTACAATATCACAATGGGAGATAACAAAGCAACCACTTCAAGGGGAGTCTACTCCCACTTCTGTTAGGGAAACTATCGATAGAAAGAAGAAATTAAATACATATTGTCGTAGAGATCCACTACCAACAAGCAGGTTAAGACCACTGATACATTACATGTTCAATCATCATTTTCGGATCCGAATTCTACTACTCCTAGTATGGTTTCCTCTTCTGATCTTCCTATTGCACTTCGAAAGGGCACTAGAACTTGTACACAATACCCTATATCCCAGTTTGTCTCATATGACTCTTTGTCTACCTCTTATCATTCTTTTGTGTCTACTCTATTTATTGTTTCTATTCCGCAAAATTGGCAGGAAGCTTTTGCAAATGAGAAGTGGAAGGCAACAATAGTGGAGGAGATGTATGCTTTGAAGAAAAAATGAGACACGAAATCTTGTTGTTCTTCCACTTGGGAAACAATCGATAGGATGTAAGTGGGTGTTTGTAGTCAAACAAAAGATGGATGATACTGTGGATAGATATAAAGCACAGTTAGTTGTAAAGGGATTTACTCAGACTTTTGGGATTGACTATCAAGAAACCTTTGCTCCTGTTGCCAAGTTGAATACTGTTCGAGTACTACTTTCGTTTGTTGTTAATCAAGGATGGGATCTTCACTAGTTAGATGTGAAGAATGCTTTCTTCATGGAGAGTTAGAAAAGGAGGTGTATATAGAGATTCCTCTAGGTTTTTCTTGTAACAAAACTCAAGGTAAAGTATGCAAGCTAATATGTGCACTTTATGGATTAAAGCAATCACCTTGAGCTTGGTTTGATAGATTTTAGAGAGCTATGGTCTCTGTTGGGTATAAACAGAGCAACGTTGATCACACATTGTTTGTGAAGAAATCAGGTGCTAAAATCACTATTTTCATTGTCTATGTAGATGACATAGTTGTCACAAGGAATGATAGTGATGAGATTAGCCGATTGAAGAAGTTTCTAGGCCAAGAGTTCGAGATAAAAGAACTTGGAAAGTTTCAGTACTTTCTTGGAATTGAAGTTGTCTGATCTTCAAAGGGTATCTTTCTATCCCAAAGGAAGCATGTCCTTGATCTTTTGACGGAAGTTGGGTTATTGAGATGTCATCCCTCTGATATGCCTATTGAGGCCAATACTCATCTTCAAGAAAAAGATGGTGATCCAGTGGATAAGGGTCGTTATCAATGGTTAGTGAGCAAGTTGATTTATTTGTCTCACAGCCGACCTGATATTGCTTTTGTTGTGAGCTTGGCAAGTCAGTTTATGCATGATCCATACTTTACTCATATGAATGTTGTTTTTGAATCGTTTGGTGTTTGAAATCTACTCCTGAGAAAGGGATCCTTTTATCTCCTCATGATGGCTTGAAGATTGAAGCTTATATAGATGCTCATTGGGCTGGATTTCCAGATCAGAAGTCTATTTCTAGGTATTGTACTTTCTTAGGAGTGAACCTTGTGACTTGGCACATCAAAAAGCAGAATTTGGTTGCTCAGTCTAGTGTTGAAGCAGAGTTTCGTGCGATGACACCGGGAGTTTGTGAGCTGTTATGGCTTAAAAGATTACTTAAAGATCTTGGTGTATCCGTTCATCTTCTTATGATGTTATATTGGATAATAAAGATGTCATCAGTATTGCTCACAATCTTGTACAACATGACCGTACAAAACATGTGAAGATTGACAAATACTTTATCAAGGAGAAGTTGGAGAGTGGATTAATTTGTATGCCATTTGATCAGTGCGATGATCAACTTGCTGATGTGTTTACTAAAAGACTATGGAGTAAATCATTTCATCCTATTTTAGTCAAGTTGGGCATGTATGATATTTATGCTCCAACTTGAGGGGGAGTGTTGAGATTATTTGGCCGATGATGGCTTATTTGTTTATTTTCTTTATTATTTTATGAATAGCAGCAATAAGGGCAACATTATATTTTTTGGCATTTTGGCTTTATTATAAATAGATAACTTAGGATCACATTGACCTAACCAAGCATTCAGTTCAGTTTTTTCTCTCAACACAAAGGTATTAAGAAAGGGATACCAAAGTAGGCATACTAGGGGTGCCAAGTGGAAAATTCGAATATGCAGTGTACTATGGAGACACGTTTGACTATCCATCTCTGTCATTGCTAGTTGAACCAACTGGTTGGGGAGATGATTTTGATGATCCACCATTAGATTCGGCCTCACAAAAGAATAAGACAGTTAAAATTCTATATGATCCCCTTGAGGATAAGTGGTCGGTAACTAGGCTGCCTGGTCAAGCCTCTTACTGATCCGTGAAGTGACACTTTCAACGAATGAAAAGTAGATAGGGTAATTTTGGAAATGGCTAGACTGAAGGTATGGCGATGCAAGCCTCAAAATCCAAACCAATTAATAGGAAAGGCAAGTGGGTTTGGACACGAAAATCCTTATGAGAAAGAACTCGTCAAAATGGAAAGAGCCTCTACAGTTGGTTCGGGAAGTTATGCTCATCTTGAATCGGCAGAGGGAAAGAAGATTCAAGATACGTCTTGTCACGCCCCGATCCGTCGAGCACGCGAACATCCCTGCAAGCAAATAACACATCTCTCGTGGTCCCAAGATTCACAATCAAGTCGAGAGATAATATATATATATATATATATATATATATGTCTAACATGCGAAAGCGATACTCAAATAAATCTCCATACATATATAAGTTAAGTGCTACCTAGATAGCGTAACAACTATCATATATCATAATACATGATTCGTACAAGTGCCGGCTACTACAATCCACTAACAAACTAGGCGACGGGGAGTACACAAAAGAGTCCCTCATGACATCCAAAAAGATAGGGTCAGGTCACCTCCAAAAAGCTCAGGTCAACGAACTAGGATCCTAAGATGAACTGCTGAAATCCTCGGTATCCTCGGCATCCTCCGTCGGCTCGTAGTCGGAGAAGGTCTTGGATGGGACCTCGATAGAATCCTCCATGGTCGCTTCATGAGACGGCCTATCAAGGTACTCCTTGGTCGCCTCCAAAATGATGACCTCATCCTCCTCCACGGTGAAGTCCAGCGTTGGGGTCTTCTCTGGCCCGTTCCTAGAACTAATTACAGAACCCTTTGGTAACTCCTACTCCCCAACAGTCTGACACCAAGCACGGATAACACCTTAGGGTATCTTGTGGGGCTTCAGCAGCCTAATCTGCCCGTCCTCTACCCTCTTAAACCATGCCTCGAACCTATGAAGCTTCCAGTCATGGCTACACTCGTCAACCCATACAACCGTGCATTTCCTCACATAAATGTTCCCTTGACTATCTAGGAACTAGTCAAAATATGCCGTCATCTCCTTGAAATCCCCAAAACGTATAGGCCACATATCTAAGGCCTAGGATCTGTAAAAATAAGGGTTCCCAAAGGGGTGAGATACACATCTCAGTAAAATAATCCTAACCCTAGGTCAGGTCGACCATCCACTCAGGCACTCGTACACCCCAATCATCCCAAACTCATAAACACACAGGCATATCAAGCACAAATCAATGAAACAACAACATACAGATGTTAGGCATGCAATGATGACCTCATGTCACATCAGATGATCATGCACATCCGTCCTGCCACTTCGCCACATCTACCAATCTTTGCCTGCCTTAATCTCTAGCTTACGGTAAGATCGCATTAGACTAGGTTCGCGTAAACGCATTAGACCATCATTGGCAACCCGCGTAAACGCATCAGGTTCCGATGAATCTCCAAGCCAATGTCATCATCTCATACCTCCGTTCTGCGAATAATTTCGCATCAGGACCGTGGCCATCTCAATCCCGCGATTTCATCACATCAAGGCGCCACACAACATCAACTCTACCCCGCGATCTCGTCACATTAGGGTATCCATCTCCTGCCCCGCATCTCATACGCCTCAGGACCTCGCCACGTCATGCTCATGCCATGATTTTCAAAAAAAAAATTCCATATGAGACGACATGTGCAATTCAGGCACAATTCAAAGATCTCATGGCATGCAAGGCAATCAAGTGACACACACACATGGCGAATGATTTAAATACCCACAATAGCACACATAACCTTCCTATAACCACTTAGGATATAAAAAGAGCCATCCCTTTGGTAAATCATCATAAACCGATCAATTCAACCTCTTACTCACCCAATTGAGTCAATCTCCCTATCCTAAGCTTAGAATTCCCTTACCTTGTGTTTGATTACCCAAATTCTTCCTTGCAAGTGCCTCAAGTCTTGGCCAAATCAATCCAAGGGTCAATTCACCGCGCAACCTAGCATATTCAACCAATTCGATCAATTTCTAAGTCCAATTTCTCAATCCATGAACCCCAATCATCCATACCCTAACCCTCATCATCTTAACATGTCTTAAACATCAATTTGGAACCCAAAATCCAACGCCAACAGCCCTCCTAGGTTCGGCCATGTACAGAACCAAATCGATTCCTCTCGATTCTGTGCATGCCGTGAGCTACCAGTCCTAATTCAACTCCAAATCCATCATTTAATCCTCATCCTACCTCTTAACATGTCTATCTAAGGGTTTGTGAGGCTCACCGAAGGTTTGAAGTCGATTGGTTGCTGGAAACTCGTCGAACGTCACCGGATCTCCCTAAGTCAGTAACCGACAGTTTCTGTGCAAGGTTTACAAGACCGTTTTGAGGTAAAAAATTCATCAAATTGAACCTCAGTTTTTATCACAGATTCATTTACATGACTACAAGATCTTCACCAAATTTGGCCTCAAAAATCCAACATTTTGGCCTTCAAAAGGGTTAGAAACTGGACCTACCTCAAGTTGAGCTCGATTCTATCGGCTCTCGGAAAAATCCTTGGTCGAGACTCCTCAGTGCTCCAAATGGCTCAATTTTTATTCAAGGTTGTTGGCAAGACATAGATCTACGTTAGTGTGGTCGGTCGGCGGTCAGGTGGTTGCCGGAGGAGGTTGTCGTGGTTGCGAATAGGAGGCTTAGTGGCAGTCGGCAGCAAGCAAAACTGGAAGAAGAAGAAGAAGTGGCTATCGGTTGTTCTTGGGGGAGTGTTATGGCCGAATGAGAGGAGAGAGAGAGAGAGAGGAAAAAGCTTATATTCAAGGCTTGGTTAATGCTTTGAATGGTAGGTTTAAAATAGTGGACATGACTTCTCTTTAAGGCATTCATTGACACTTGTCCCATTATCAATTATGCTTTGGTCCAATGGCCCTCATCTCTTCTTATTTTCGGCAGCGTTGAGGGGAGTTTAATGTCCAAAATGACCTTCTTCAATTGCATGGGTAAGGTTCTTAGCTTGAGAGGCAAAATGGTAATTTTACCCCCGACGTTCAGAACGTCGTTTTTCTCGCTCCAAAACTCTTCGATAGGGCGACAGCCAATCCGAATGTGATGTTGGAATTATTGATTCTCTATTTTCAATTTTCAAGACTTGTTTCCGATGGTTTTCTCTATCAGACGTTGGTTCCAACCTATCTCGAACCGACGAACGTCTTTTGCAGACTTTACGCATATCAACCTTGTGATTCATATCACATTTAGGGCTTGTCAATTCATGGCGGCTTTGGTTGTCATATAATTGTGAGGGTTTATCACTAGTTCCTATGGTCTCGATCGTCACTATCCGATTTAGGAATATTTTGCAAATCATACGTTGGTTAAGCGGCGTCACCCGCGTGCCAATCGTATGACACTCGCAAGGCATTCCTTAATCGTTCTTATATTTGCCTTTTTGTGGTTCTAAATATTCCCTCGACAATCCTTATGATCAAAGCGTCATTTCCTATCCGACTCACCTAGGTCCACGTATCTCGTCTTACGTTAGCCTTTCCCTTTTGGTCAGTCTACTCAAATTGATTAGATTTGAGCGAAATATGACTGAAACACATCGTTTGATATATATAAATTTCTCATTAATGAGTCTAAAATTGACTAAAAATCAGAATGTCACAACTCTTTCCCCTTACAAAAATTCTGTCCCCGAAATTTACATTACACTTAGTTATTCAAATAACTGGGGGTGTCGTCGCCTCATCGTCTCCTCGTTTTCCCATGTGGCACCTTCAGTTCCATGGTGCTTCCACACTACTTTGACCAATGGAATCTTCTTATTCCTGAGGATTTGCTCCTTCTGGTTTTCGATCCTTATTGACTTCTCCATGTACGACACTCTGTCGTCCACTTCCATGGTCTTGTAATCCAGCACATGTGTCGGGTCTGGTTCATACTTTTGTAGCATCGACACATGAAACACATTATGCACCTGGGATAGATTAGGCGGCAAAGCAAGCCTATAGGCTAAGGTTCCAATCCGTTCTAATATCTCGAATGGGCCTACATACCTTGGGCTCAGCTTCCCTTTCTTCCCAAATCGTGATAGTCCTCTCATTGGTGACACCTTGAGGAAGACGTAATCGGCCACTTGAAATTCCAAGGGCTTGCGTCATTTATCTGCGTAGCTCTTCTGACGACTCTGTGTCGTTCTCAATCTATCCCGAATTATCTTTACTGCTTCCACCGATTGCTCTACCAATTCTGGGCCGGTGATACTTCTTTCTCCAACTTCATCCTAGCAAATCAAGGTTCTGCAGGCTCGTCCATAAAGTGCCTCGAATGGTGCCACTTGGATACTCTGCTGGTAGCTGTTGTTGTACGCAAACTCTACCAAATGTAACTGCTCCTCCCATCCACCTTTGAAATCTATGACGCATGCTCGCAGCATATCCTCAAGCATTTGTATCGTCCTTTCCGACTGTCCGTCCGTTTGTGGATGGTAGGCTGTACTAAACTACAATCGAGTGCCCATGGATTCTTGCAGACTTTTCCAGAAATTTACCGTGAACTCCGGATCCCTATCCGAGGTGATCGTCACTAGCACTCCGTGCAACCTCACTATTTGTCTCATGTACAGCTCTGCATAACTATCCATAGCGAAATCCTTTCGCATAAGAATGAAGTGGGCATACTTGGTTAATCAGTCCACGACTACCCAAATAGAGTCGTGACCTCTCTGGCTCATTGGGAGGCCCATTACAAAATCCATGGTTATATGCTCCCATTTTCATTCTGGAATCTCCAGTGGCTGTAACAGTCCTTCAGGCTTACAGTGCTGCACTTTTGCTTGCTAGCATGTCAAACATTTAGCCACGTATTTTGCTACATCCACCTTCATTCCGTTCCACCAATAATGTTTTCGCAGATTCTGGTATATCTTTGTACTTCCAGGGTGGATGCTATAATTGCTCCTATGAGCCTCTGACAAAATTCTTTCCTTGAGTCCTTTATCGTTTGGCACGCACAATTGTCCTCTAAACTTCAGAATTCCGTCCTCAGACACCTGAAACTTGGGTTTTCTCTTTGTCGCATCCATCTCGAGGATCTTCTGGATCTTTGGGTCCGTAGATTGCAAGGTCTTTATTCCTTCTTAGACCTCAAGTTCCACCCTCAGCGTAGCTATCAGACTAGACAACTGATCAATTTCTAATCTGAACTCGGAGTCTCTCAAATCTTTTATCATCGACCAACTCCTCACTAGTAGACATACGATGCTTGACTTCCGACTCAGCGCATCTACTACTCTGTTTGCTTTCCTAAGGTGATATAGGATATCGCAATCATAATCTTTGAGCAGCTCCATCCACCTACGCTGCTTCATGTTTAGCTCCTTTTGGGAAAACAAATACTTTAAACTCTGGTAGTCTGTATAGATATGAAACTTCTCGCCACAGAGGTAATGTCTCCAAATTTTCAGGGCAAATACAATCGCCGCTAACTCCAGGTCATGAATTGGATAGTTCATCTCATGTGGCATCAACTGTCTGGATGTATAGGCTACTACTCTTCTGTGCTGCATCAACACACAGCCCAATCCTTTCAGCGAAGCATCTCTGTAAATCTCATAACCTCCCAGTTCTGATGGAATTATCAGTACTGGTGCGATCGTCAACCTATGCTTAAGCTCTTGGAAACTTTTCTCGCATTTGTCAGTCCATTCAAATTTCGACTCCTTCTTCGTCAACCGCGTCAATGGGGTAGCTATTGATAAGAATTTCTCCACAAAGCGCCTATAGTAACCTGCCAATCCCAAGAAACTTCTGACTTCAGTGACCGTAGTGGGTCTAGGTCAGTTTGTTACGGCCTCGATCTTTGCAGGATCCACTATGATTCCTTCACCAGACACCACATGACCAAGAAACGCTACCTTGTTTAGCCAAAACTCACACTTACTCAACTTCGCATAGAGCGTATGCTCCCTCAGAGTCTGTAGCACAATCCTTAGGTGCTCCTCATGTTCGGCACTATTCCTCGAGTAAATTAAAATGTCGTCAATGAATACTATGATGAATCTATCCAGGAATTCCTTAATACTCGATGCATCAGGTCCATAAAAGCAGCTGGAGCGTTGGTCAAACCAAACGGCATCACCGTAAACTCATAATGACCATATCTCGTCCTAAAGGCGGTCTTAGGTATGTCTTCCTTCTTGATCCTCAGTTGGTGATACCCAATTCTCAAGTCAATCTTCGAAAATACCGCCGCTCCTTGTAACTGATCAAACAGATCATCAACCCTCGGCAGTGGGTACTTGTTCTTTACTGTCACTTGATTCGGCTGCCGATTGTCGATGCATAAACGCATAGACCCATCCTTCTTCCTTACAAACAACATCGATGCTCCCCATGGTGAAACACTCAGTCGGATAAATCCTTTATCCAGCATTTCTTGTATCTGTACTTTTAACTCTTTCAGTTCTGACAGGGACATTCTGTAAGGTGTTTTCGATATTGGCTCCGTTCTAGGAGCTAATTCGATCACAAATTCTATTTCCTGTTCCGGTGGCAATTCTGGCAACTCTTAGGGAAACACATTAGGAAACTCACGTACTATCAGGATATTCTCTAACTTCTGTTCTTCGATAGTCGTGTCCATTACTGCCACTAGGTATGCCTGACACCCTTCAGACATCATCTTGGTCGCTTCAAGGGATAAAACTAAGGGAATCGAGATTCCTCCTCGACTTCCACCAATTCAAAGCTAGGGCGTCCTCTCGGATAAAATCGGATTGTTATAATACCACAGTCTACTACTGCCCCTGTTTACCCAACCAATCCATTCCTATTATTACGTCAAAGGTATACATAGGTAATACAGCCAAGTCAATGCTCTCTTTGCTCCCTCCAATCACAATCTCACAACCAGCACAACCCATTGAAATCATTATATTATCCTTTAAGGGAGTGGCAACGTGCAGAGTTATGCTCAAGGGTTCCAATTTCATACCCATTAGTTTAGCAAATTATGCAGACACAAATGAATGCGTGGCACCAGGGTCAAACAATGCATATGCAGCTTGGTTGCACAAGTAGACCGTACCTATGACCACTCCTGGTGCTTCCTCCGCCTCTCTACGGGCTACTGCATACACTCTGCCCTGTGCCGGTGGTCTGCTCTGCTCAATCTGAGGCGTTGCAGTCGACTGTCCCGCTTGTGGCCTCTGTCCTTGCAGTCGACTTGCCGGAGCTTGGTTTGGACACACCCTCATCTGATGGCCCAGTTGACCACATTTAAAGCAAGCTCCTGTCCGTACCGGGCATGGCCCATTCCCATGCCTCCTGCCATAAAATCTGCAGTTCCAATTCGTAGGTTTCGATGGCTTTGCGATATTCTTCCGCACTGGAGGCACAAAGCGCCTATTACCCACCATCGGCCTCTTGCCCACCTAGCGATTATCTCTGAATGATGAGAATTGTGATCCAGTTGCGGCGTTTCTTTCTTTCAAGTCCCGTTCTATTATCTGGCTCCGCTCGTAGATCTCCTTGTAAGTCCTCAAATTCAGCGTAATCATCTGACTACGGAGCTTGGGCCTCAAATCGTCCCTAAATCTCGCCGCTTTCTCTCGAGGGTCCTCCACAAACCGTGGTGCATACATTGACAGCCTCGAGAATTCGACCTCGTATTGGTCTATTATCGGCTGGTTCTGACGTAACTGCAGAAATTCTACCTGCTTCCTTTCCTTGGCCGTCTAAGAGAAATATTTATCATTAAAGGCCGTCTTAAAAACTTCTCAGTTCATAGCCGTTCTTTCGGGGAAGATGCCGTTCTTGGTGACAGTCCACTAGTCATTCGATGTACCCTCCAGCTGGTATACCGCTAGCAACACGTTTTCTTCATCGGTGCACCTCAGCACACCAAAAGCCTTCTCTAACTTCTCTGTCCATCTGGGTGCTAGCTCAGGATCTCCAGCCCCATCGAACTGTGTCGGCTTTAGCTTTATGAACTGTTCCATTAATTGGCCAATCTGTCTGGTCACAACGATTTCCCCTTGGGTGTTTACAGCTTCATTACTCTGGTTCGGTTCACCCTGACTTCCATTTCCACCATTGTTACCGTTGTTGGCATTGACGGCGGTTATGGCAGCTTCTACTGTCTGGGCGATGGCAGCGTCCCTATCCTAAGCCTTCCTATCAATCATGTCGCCAATCCTTTCCAGCACCCTAAGCACGGCATCCATTCTTAAATCTTCAGCAACAGGCGGCCTCGAGCTAGAAGCTCCACCTCTTGGCCTTCCAGACCTTCTGGATGGGTTGCTTATCCTTGTTTCTTTCTACTGAACCTGGTCCATCACAAGTTTAGTAAGGAGTTAGTAACTTACTCAATTATTCAAGTCCAGAGCTACTAACTAACTCTTAACAGAAATAGTTACAATCCAACAGTACTCTATACCATAGACTTCCAGAAACATTTCAACCAATGGCCCATGGCCATTTCTCAATTCCATTCACTCCAGTGATTCACCAAAGCCAATAACTTTCATTCCTTAAACAAACCCAAATCCAGAAATGACCTTCAATCCTAAGCAGGGAACTTGATCCTTATGCATTTCCACAATCCTGCCAAGATCAATCACCAATCCCAAGTACCAGGTCACACACTATACACCCCATGCTTTATCTTAACCAGCCTCCTAAGGTTATGATATCTGTTCTTGTCCCAACTTAATCCTCGTTATCACTCCAGTCCTCAATCAACTTTGGATCGAGCTGACCTTACTCTGATACCAAATTGGACGGGGATGTCACGCCCCGATCCATCTGGCACATGAACATCCCTGCAAGCAAACAACACATCTCTCGTGGTCCCAAGATTCACAATCAAGTCGAGAGATAATATATATATGTCTAGCATGCATAAGCGATACTCAAATAAATTTTCGAAAAAATATAAGTTAAGTGGGACCTAGATAGCATAACAATTGTCATATATCATAACGCATGGTTCGTACAAATGCGGGCTACTACAATCCACTAACAAATTGGGTGACGGGCAGTACACAAAAAGAGTCCCTCATGACATCCAAAAGGATAGGATCGGGTCGCCTCTAAAAAGCTCAGGTCAACGAACTGGAGTCCTAAGATGAACTGTTGGAATCCTCAGTATTCTCGGCATCCTCCGTCGGCTCATAGTCAGAAAAGGTCTCGGATGGAACCTCGATAGAATCCTCCATGATCGCCTCATGAGACGGCTCAGCAAGGTCCTCCTCGGTCGCCTCCAAGACGATGACCTCATCCTCCTCCACGGTGAAGTCTAGCGTCGGGGTCTTCTCTGGCCCGTTTCTAGAACCAACTACAGACCCCTCTGGTAACTCCTGCTCCCCAGCAGTCTAACACCAAGCACGGATAATACCCTGGGTATCTCGTGGGGCTTCAGCAACCCAATCTACTCATCCCCGACTCTCTTAAATCATGTCTCGAACCTATGAGGCTTCCAGTCATGGCTACTCCCATCAACCCATACAACCGTGCATTTCCTCACATAAATGTTCCCTTGACTATTCGGGAACTCGTCAAAATATGTCGTCAACTCCTTGGGATCCCCAAAACGTATAGGCCACATATCTAAGGCCTAGAATCTGTAAAAATAAGGATCCCCAAAGGGGTGAGATACACATCTCAGTAAAATAATCCTAACCCTAGGTCAGGTCGACCGTCCACTCAGGCACTCGTACACCCCAATCATCCCAAACTCATAAACACACAGGCATATCAAGCACAAATCAATGAAACAACAACATACAGATGACAGGCATGCAATGATAACCTCATTTCAAACTCAGATGATCATGCACACCCGTCCCGCCACTTCACCACATCCATTAATCTTCGCCTGCCTCAATCTCTAGCCCGCGATTAGATCGCATCAGGCTCAGTCCGCGTGAACGCATCAGACCATCATCGGCAATCTGCATAAACGCATCAGGTTCCGACGAATTTCTAAGCCAATGTCATTATCTCATACCTCAGTCCCGCGAATAATTCGCATCAAGACTGTGGCCATCTCAACCCCGGGATTTCATCGCATCAGGGCGCCACACAACATCAACTCCATCCCGCGATCTCGTCGCATCAGGGTATCCATCTCCCGCCCCGCGTCTCATACGCCTCAAGGCCTCACCACGTCATGCTCATGCCATGATTTTCAAATTTGTTTTTCATACGAGATGAAATGTGCAATTCAGGCACAATTCAAAGATCTCATGGCAGCAAGGCAATCGAGTGACACACACAAGGCGAATGATTTAAATACCTACAATAGCACACATAACCTTCCTATAACCACTTAGGATATAACAAGGGCCATCCCTTTGGTAAATCATCATAAATCGATCAATTCAACCTCCGACTCACCCAATTGAGTCCAATCTCCCTATCCTAAGTTTAGAATTCCCTTACCTTGTGTTTGATTACCCAAATTCTTCCTTGCAAGTGTCTCAAGTCTTGGCCAAACTAATCCAAGGGTCAATTCACCACGCAACCTAGCATATTTAACCAATTTCATCAATTTCCAAGTCCAATTCCTCAATTCATGAACCCCAATCATCCATACCCTAACCCTCATCATCTTAACATGTCTTAAACATCAATTTGGAACCCAAAATTGAACTCCAACAGCCCTCCTAGGTTCGTCCATGCACAAAACCAAACCGGTTCCTCTCGATTCTGTGCATGCCGTGAGCTACCAATGCTAATTCAACTCCAAATCCATTATTTAATCCTCATTATACCTCTTAACATGTCTATCTAAGGGTTTGTGAGGCTCACCGAAGGTTTGAAGTCGATTGGTTGCTGGAAACTCATTGAACGTCGCCGGATCTAAGTAAGTAACCGACAGTTTCTGTGCAAGGTTTACAAGACCATTTCGAGGTCAAAACTTCATCAAATTGAACCCCAATTTTTATCACTGATTCATTTACATGTCTACTAGATCTTCACCAAATTTGGCCTCAAAACTCCAAAATTTCGGCCTTCAAAAGGGTTAAAAACCGGACCTACCTCAGGTTGAGCTCGATTCTGTCGGCTCTCGAGAAAATCCTTGGTCGAGACTCCTCGGTGCTCCAAATGGCTCGATTCTTGTTTGAGGATGTCGGCAAGACATAGATCTACGTTGATGTAGTCGGCCGGCGGTCAGGTGGTCACCGGAGGAGGTTGTCGTGGGCGGCGAATAGGAGGCTCAGTGGCAGTCGGCGGTGAGCAAAACTGGAGGAAGAAGAAGAAGTGGCTGTCAGTTGTTCTTAGGGGAGTGTTATGGCCGAATGAGAGGAGAGAGAGAGAGAGAGAGGAAAAAGCTTATATTCAAGGCTTGGTCAATGCTTTGAATGGTTGGTTTAAAATAGTGGACATGACTTCTCTTTAAAGCATCCATTGACACTTGTCTCATTGTCAATCATGCTTTGATCCAATGGCCCTCATCTCTTCTTATTTTTGGCAGCCTTGAGGGGAGTTTAATGTCAAAAATGCCCTTCTTCAATTGCATGGGTGAGGTTTTAAGCTTAAGGGGCAAATTACCCTCAACGTTCAGAACGTCATTTTTCTCGCTCCAAAACTCTTCGATAGGGTGACGGCCAATCCAAATGTGATGTTGAAATTCTTGATTCTCCATTTTCAATTTTCAAGACTCGTTTTTAATGGTTTTCTCTATCAGGCGTGGTTCTAGTCTATCCCGAACCACCGGGCGGCTTTTGCAGACTTCACGCGTATCGACCCTACGATTCATATCACATTTAGGCTCGTCAATTCATGGCGACTTTGGTTGTCATGTAATTATGAGGGTTTATCACTAGTCCCTATAGTCTCGATCGTCACTGCCCGATTTAGGAAAATTTTGCAAATCATACGTTGGTTAAGCGGCATCACCCGCGCTTCAATCATATGACACTTGAAAGGCATTCCTTAATCGTTCTTAGATAGATCTTTTTGTGGTTCTAAATATCCCCTTGACAATGCTTATGGTCAACGCGCCATTTTCTATTCGAGTCGTCTAGGTCCACGTACCTCGTCTCACGTTAGCCTTTCCCTTTTGGTCAGTCTGCTCAAATTGATCAGATTTGAGCGAAATATGACTGAAACACATCGTTTAATATATATAAACTACTCATTAATGAGTCTGAAATTGACTGGAAAGTAGAATGTCACACGTCTCAAATGATCAAATTTGGGCTGTTCACTATGGATCTCAATTCGAAACATCGAGGAAAACTAGATCAAAGAAACTTGAGGTCTTCACCTATGGATGGTAAAAGTTGCCGAGCAGATCATTCCAAGATGCCAAAAGAATGTTGTTCTCCAATGAGGATCAATATGGCCCATGCAAAACTTCCACCTGAATATGGAACATGTTTGAAAGCAGAAGAAGATCCAAAGCACATCTCGGAGAAAGAGGTAGCGATGTCTGAGTTCCAATTCCTTGACAAGGAAGCCATCAAGTTTGAGAAAGTATCATCGAATAAAGATAATGTCACGCTTCGCGCCCCAGACACGAGCGCGCGACTCCCTACAAGCACAAACTATCTCTCGTGGTCCTAGGATTCACATATAAGTCAAGAGATATATCATATAGAAAGCATGCGGAAGCAATGATATAAAAACTCCTCCGTACAAATATAAAATGGGACCTGGGTAACGAGGATACCAATAATACATAAACTTCTGATTACCCATACAAGGCACGACAAACTAAACATAATGGTCGGTAGGGTGGCAAGGCTAACACAACAGACATGCATCAGTCTTCCAAAAGAAGCAGGTATCAAGAACACCATCAAAATATCATACCAGAAAAGCGGAGACTCCTAGGTCTAGCTACTGGAGTCGTCAGTCTCTTCCTCAGCCTCCTTAGTGGGCTCGTACTCCGAGAAGGTCTTCGAGCAAATCTCCATGGTGTCCTACATCGTCTCGTCAGCTGATGGCTCCACCAGATCATCCTCGGTAGCCTTGATCACTATGACCTCGTTGGTATCCTCTAGAGTCGGGGTCTTCTCAGGGCCATTCCTCGAGCCCGCGACTGATCCCTCGACCTACATTGAATCCTAAGCGAGATGGCACCAACTGGGTATCACCCCAGGGGTACCTCAGTGGGCTTCAGTGGCCATGTAGAAACGTCCCCTATCTTCCTGAACCAGGCCTCATATCTATGAGGCTTCCAGCTACTGTCACCCTCATCTACCTAGACAACCGTACACTTCCTAACATAAACGGTCCCCTGTCCGTCAGGAAACTCCTCAAAATAAATAGACATCTCCTTTGGGTCACCAAACCTAATTGGCCACATCCTCAAGGCCTAGGATCTGAAAAAAAAAAATGGGTCCCACAATGGGGTGAGACATACATCTCAGTAAGGTGGGTCCTAACCCTAGGTTAGGCTGACCGTCCACTCAAGCAGATATAATCACAAACAATTTATGCAAAATCACATGAGGCATTAAACTATCACTAAATATCACACGGATGTCAAGCATGCAATCAAGGCATCTTATTACATCATTAAGCTCAAGCACAAATTATCAAGCCAGATTATACCTTCCACCCCTTTCCTACCTCCTCACTTTCATGCCCGCGTTTAGGACGCCTCACGCTCGGTCCGCGTAAACGCATCAGATCTTTTCATTCATAAATCGGCGTAAACGCATCAGGTTTTCAATCTCATTCCAGGCATGTGTCAACACATCTCAACTCCGTCTCGAGTTTCAACGTATCAGGACTATGTCCTTCTCAACCCCGTGTTTCGTACGCCTCAGGGTGCCATTCAATTCAAACCCCGGTCTCAGCGCCTTAGGGTATTCATCCACACAACCCCGCGTCTCATACGCCTCAGGGTGTCACAACTTCTCAGACATGCCATAAGTTTATTTAATTTCAAAGCACACGTTCGAATACAACTCACGCGACGAACGACACATCCACGGCATGCGATACAATTACATTTGACATACAAATGTGACAATCAAATCATAGCACAAGTATTGTCAAACATTCAAGTCCTCTATATCTTTCTAGGATGTGCATTGGACAATCATATTATGAGCCTCCAAGAATCGATCAATTCGCATACAAATCACTCAATCGAGTCCAATCCTCCTATCAAAGGTTTAAAATCCCCTTACCTCAAGCTTAATTCAATACAAGTCTTCTTCCAAGCACCCCAAAGGTTCGATTCTAATGATCTAAGGACAATCGACCTGCGCAACCTAAGGAAATTCATCCAATCATCAATTTTTCTTGCTCACATCATCACCCCACTAACCATACACCTCATGGACCTATCAACTATCATCCTCACACTTCTCAACGAAGAATTTGGAGCTCAATCTCAACACTAATAGCCTCTCAAAGAACCGGTATGTACAGGACCAAAATAGGGTTTACTCGATTCTGTGCCTATCCCAACTTAACAGCCCTTAAACTAACTTAAATCATTAATTTAGTCAGTAAACTAGTTGCTAACATGTAGTTCTAAGGGTTGGGGAGCCTCAACAAAAATTTGGAGCCAAGATGATGTCGAAAAGTCCTTGAACGGCGCTGGTTCCTTCAAGTCTGCTACCGATCAGTTTTGGCCCTTCAAACACAATACCGATTTGGGGTCAAAAATCCATCAAATTCCTCCAAAATTTTTACCACAGCTCAGTCTATGTGTCCCCTAGATGTCCACAAAATTTGGTGGGAAAACTCAAAGATTTCGGGGTCTTATGAGGTCTAAACAGTGGCTTACCTCTGGTTGCGACGATTTCCGTCGACTTTCGGGAGATTGGTCGGCCGGAGCTCCTCACTAAGTCAAATGCAGTGATTCCACTTAGAGAACGTCGGCAAGAGGATGAGGAAGTAGCAGGCGGTCGGCTCGGGTCCAGACGGTGGCCGGAGACGGCGGTCGGAGCGAGCGAACTGGCTAGCATAATCCGATCGGGCGGCAGGCTTCCAGGTGTGAAGAAGAAAAAGAAGAAGAAGAAGAAGCTGTTCGGCAATAGAGGAGGGGTGTTTGGCCAAGAGAGAGAGAATGAGAGGTTTATACTTCAATTTTCAAGAGTCAACTAGTTGAATGGTAGGTTAAAAGGTGACTCCATCAACATCAAGGCTTAATCTCTTGACACTTGTCCATTGTGTCAATCAATGATCATCCAATGGCTCTCAACTCTTCAAATTTTTGGCAGCTATAAAGGGCTTCAATGACCAAAATGCCCTTATCCAATTATATAGGTAAGGTTAGGGCTTGAGGGGCAAAATGATAATTTTACCCTCGACGTCTGTAATTCTGTATGTTGCCACCCCAATTGTAATGTTGGAATTCTTGATTCTCCATTTTCAAATTCCAAGACTTGTTTCTGAATCATTTCTCTATCTAATGCGATTCCAACCTATCCCGAACTGACGGGTGGCTTTTGTAGACATTACGCGTATCGACCCTGTAATTCATATCACAATTAGGGTTCGTCAATTCATGGCAACTTTGGTTGTCATGTAATTGTGAGGATCTATCACTAGTTCCGATGGTCTCAATCGTTGCTGTTCGATTTAGGAAAATTTTACAAATTATATATACATTGTTAAGCGGCATCACCCACGCTTCAATCATATAACGCTAGCAATGCATTCTTTAATTATTCTTAGATCGGCCTTTTATGACTCTAAATTTTCTCTCGATAATCCTTATGGTCAAAGCGTTGTTTCCTATTCGAATTCTCTAGGTCCACGTACCTTGTCTCGCGTTAGCCTTTCCCTTTTGGTCAGTGACTCGAGATTGATCAGATCTGAGCGAGATACGACTGAAATACATCATTAGATACTTTCTCGTTAATGAGCCTTGAAATGATATGAAAAATAAGAATGACACAACTCTTCCCTCCTTATAAAAATTTCGTCCCCGAAATTTACATTAAACCCGTTACTCAAATAAATGGGGATATTCACACCTCATCGTTTTCTCGCTCTCCCTCGTAGCGCCTTCGGTTTCATGGTGCTCCCAAATAACTTTGACCAATGGAATCATTTTATTCCTCAGAATTTGCTTCTTTCGGTCTTCAATCCTAACTAGCTTCTTCACGTGGGATATTCTGTCATCTACTCTATGACCTCGTAGTCCAGCACATGCATCTGGTTTGGTTCATACTTTCGTAGCATGGACACATGGAAGACGTTGTGCACTTGGGATAGATTAGGCGGTAAGGCCAGTCTATAGGCTAAGGTCTCAATCCGCTCTAGAATCTCAAATGAACCTACGTACCTTGGGCTCAGTTTTCCTTTCTTTCCAAATCGGGATAATCCTCTCATCGGCGACACCTTAAGGAAAACATGATCGCATACTTGAAACTCCAAAGGCTTACGTCGTTTATCCACTTAACTCTTCTGACGACTCTATACCGTCTTCAGTCTATCCCGAATTATCTTCACCGCTTCCACCGATTGCTCTACCAACTCTAGGCCTGTGATACTTCTTTCTCCAACCTCGTCCCAACAAATCGGGGTTCTGCAAGCCCTTCCATAGAGTGCTTCAAACGGTGCCATTCGAATGCTCTGCTGATAGCTATTATTATATGCAAACTCTACCAAATGCAGTTAATCCTCCCACCCACCTTTGAAGTCTATTACGCATGCTCGCAACATGTCCTTGAGCGTTTAAATCGTCCTTTTCGATTGTCCATCCGTTTGTGGATGGTATGCCGAACTAAATTGCAGTCGAGTCCCCATTGCATCTTGAAGGGTTTTGCAGAAATTCACCGTGAACTTGGGATCTCTATCCGATGTAATCGTCACGGGCACTCCATGTAGTCTCACTATCTTCCTCATATACAATTCAGCATATCTGTCCATTGCGAAATCCTTTCGTACAGGGATGAAGTATGCGGACTTGGTCAACCTGTCCACGACTACCCAAATGGAATCGTGGTCTCTCTGGCTCTTTGGGAGTTCCATTACAAAGTCCATTGTTATGTGCTCCCACTTCCATTCAGGGATTTCTAGTAGCTGTAGTAATCCACCAGGCTTACAGTGTTGGGCTTTCATCTGCTGGCATGTCAGACACTTGGCCACACACTTCGCCACATCAACTTTCATCTCGTTCCACCAATAGTGTTGACGTAAGTTCTGATACATATCGTGCTTTTGGGGTGGATACTATAGTTGCTCCTATGAGCCTCTAAGAAGATCCTTTCTCTAAGGTCTTCGTCCTTTGGCACATATAGACGCCCTTGAAATTTCAAGATTCCATCTTCTAACACTTGGAATTTTGATTTCCTCTTTGTCGCGTCCATTTCCAAGATTTTCTGAATTTCTGGGTCCGTATGCTGCAAGGCTTTTATCCTTTCCTGAACCTCAGTTCTACTCTCAAAGTGGCCATCAAACTGGACAGTTGTCTGACTTCCAATCTGAACTTAGAATCCCTCAAGTTCTCAAATAACGACCATCCTTTTATCAGTAGGCAGGCGATGCTCGATTTTCAGTTGAGCGCATCCGCGGCTCGATTCGCTTTTCCAAGATGATATAGTATATCACAATCACAGTCCTTAAGCAGCTCTATCCATTAACCCTTGTTTCATATTCAGTTCCTTCTAGGAAAACAAATACTTCAAGCTTTGGTGGTCAATGTAAATCTGTAACTTTTCGCCACACAGATAGTGTCTCCAAATTTTCAGAGCAAAGATAATCACTGCTAACTCCAAATCGTGAGTTGGATAGTTCACCTCATGCGGTCTCAATTGTCGGGATACATAGGCAACCACTCTTCCATGATGCATTAGCACACAACCTAATCCTTTTAGCGAAGCATCGCTATATATCTCATAGCCTCCAAGTCCTAATGGATTCGTCAACAACGGTGCGATTGTCAACCGATGCTTGAGCTCTTGGAAACTCTTTTCACACTTATCCGTCCATTCAAACCTCGTTTCTTTCTTTGTCAATCTTGTCAGTGGAATGGCTATAGACGAAAACTTCTCCACGAAACGTCTGTAATATCCTACAATCCTAAGAAACTTCGGAATTCCGTGACCGTAGTAGGTTTAGGCCAGTTCATAAAGGCTTCGATCTTCGTAGGATCCACAACAATTCCTTCTCCAAATACCACATGGCCAAGAAATGCCACTTTACTCAACCAGAACTCACATTTACTAAATTTAGCGTAAAGCGAGTGTTCCCTCAGGGTCTGCAAAACAGTCCTCAGATGCTCCTCATGTTCTTCGTCACTCCTTGAGTAAATCAGGATATCGTCGATAAAAACTATGACAAATCTATCTAAGAATTCCTTGAACACCCGATGCATCAAGTCCATGAATGCGACTGGAGCATTGGTTGGTCCAAAAGGCATCGTAGTGAATTTGTAATGACCATACCTTGTCCTAAAAGCAGTCTTAGGTATATCTTCTTTCTTAATTCTAAACTGGTGATACCCGGTTCTCAGGTCAATCTTAGAGAATATCGCAGCTCCTTGCAATTGATCAAATAAATCATCAATCCTCGGCAGAGGGTACTTATTCTTCACTATCACTTGGTTCAGCTGTCTATAGTTGATGCATAAATGCAAGGACCCATCCTTTTTCCTTACAAACAACACCGGCGCTTCCCACGGTGAAACACTCGGTCGGATAAATCCCTTATCCAGTAACTCTTACATTTGCACCCTTAAGTCCTTCAGTTTTGACAAGAACATTCTATAGGGTGCCTTCGAGATCGGCTCCCTATAGTATCTAACTCAATCACGAACTCTATTTTTCGATCTAGTGGTGATCCTGGTAACTCATGGGGAAAAAACGTTAGGAAACTCACGCATTACCGGAATGTTTTCTAGTTCGGGCTCCTCGACAATCGTGTCCATAACCGTGACTAAGTACGCTTGACATCCTTTAGTCATCAACTTCGTCACTTCAATAGACGAGACTAACAGAATTGAGGTTCCTCCTCGACTTTCTACAAATTCAAAGTTAGGGCGGCCTTCTGGGTAGAAACGAATTATCCTACTACCGCAATCCACTACTGCCCCCTGTTTACCCAACCAGTCCATTCCTATGATCACATCGAAGTCATACATGGGTAACACAGCTAAATCGATGCTCTCCCTACTACCTCCAATTACGATTCTACAGTCAGCACAGCCCAACGAAATCAATATATTATCTTTCAATGGGGTGGCAACATACAGAATTACACTCAACTGTTTTAACTTCGTATCGACCAAATCAACAAATCGAGCAGATACAAATGAGTGTGCTACGCCAAGATCAAACAAAGCATGGTCACACAAATAAATCGTACCTGTGACCACACTTGGCATTTCTTCTGCCTCTCTACGGGCTACTGCATAAACTCTCCCCTGAGTTGGGGGTCGATTCTGATCAATCTGAGGAGTGGCAGCCGACGGTCCAGCCTGTAGTCGCTACCCTTAAGGTCTATTTGCTGGAGATTGATTCGGGCAAGTCCTCATCTGGTGGCCCATTTGACCACACTTAAAGCATGCTCCAGTTCTTGCTGGATATGGTCCATTACCATGCCTTCTGCCACAGAGACGACAGTTTCAGTTCATGGGGGCGGCTTCATAATATTCTTCCTTATTGGAGGGACAAAGCGTCTATTGCCAGTCATTGGCCTCTTACTAATCTGGCGATTATATCTGAACGAATTAAATCGCGATCCAGATGCGGCATTCCTCTCCTTTAGATCCCTCTCAATCATTTGCCCCCCGTTCATAGATTTCCTTATAGGTTCTCAAATTTAGGGCTATCATTTGGCTGCGAAGCTTAGGCCTTAGTCCATCTCGAAACATCCGCGCTTTCTCTAGGGGATCTTCTACCGATCGGGGTGCGTATCTTGACAGTTTGGAGAACTCAGCCTCATATTGGTCTACGGTCAACTGATTCTGACGTAGTTGTAAGAATTCAACTTGCTTTCTTTCCCAGAATGTCTCCAAGAAATACTTATCATTGAATGCCGTAGTAAAGGCATTCCAAGTCACGGTCGTTCCTTCCGGAAAAACTCTATTCTTGGTGGCAGTCCAACAGTCATTCGCGATACCTTCCAGTTGGTACACCGCCAATAGTACTTTCTCTTCGTCCGTGCACCTTAGAACTCCAAAAGCCTTTTCTAGTTTCTCGATCCATCTCGATGCTAGTTCGGGATCTCCAGTCCCTTCAAACTGGGTCGGCTTCAGCTTGATAAATTGTTTGACCAGCTGGCCCATCTGCCTGACCACAACAATTTCTTCCTGGGCATTCACTGTCTCATTGCCCTTGTCATGATCGCCATTATTTTCATTGCCCCCGTTATTGCCGTTAGTGGTGTTGACGACAGCTATCGCAGCTTCCACCGCTTGGGCTATGACAGCATCCCTATCCTGGGCCTGCCTGTTGATGAGATCGCCAATACTTTCAAGCGCCCTTAGTACTCCGTCCATTCTCGGGTCTTCCGTTACGAGTGGCCTCGAACTAAAGACTCCGTTCTTAGGCCTTCCAGGTCTCCTAGACGGATTACTCATCCTTGTATGCTTTTACTGAGCTTGAATCACCACAATTTCATCAAGGAGTTAATAATTCATCCATCCAACTAAGTTCAGAGCTACCAAACTATGCCTTACTAAAAATAGTCATATCACAACGACCTTTTACACAATAAACCTACATCAATTAACCTGAAACTAATTCCATTCGACTTGTCTACTTCTCTAATTTCACATATGTCAGAATCAAAGTATTTCATCCACAGAATTAAGCATAGGCAAGCTCGAACTAGGTCAACTATGGCTACCCCATACATGTGATTTATGGCATATCAAGCAAATTCACTCACATAGAATGTTATACTAGAATTCAAAAAACTTACCTCGAGCTTTGATTGAGCTCGTAGGGCCAAGATTTGGCTAGGCAACATTGAATAGTGTTTGACAATAGAGGTTGAGTTAGGAGACTTAATTCGAAGTATTTAAGCAAAATCAATGTAAAATGAAGATGCGTTGGTGGTCAGTGATGCTTAGGGAGTAAAACACCCACACAAACTTGAAAAATGATGACCAAATGTAAAATTCGCCATTGATGCATAGTACGGAAGCTCGAAGACTGAACTCATCTTTTCTGGGATTGCAGGCGGCCTAGCTGGTGGCGATCGATTCCTGCTATCTCAGGCAAGCTTTCGATGAAGCTCAGAAGCTTCAGTTTGGCTCAGAAGAGCCTAACCAGTGCTTCCCCAATTCAAGCTCCAACCTTCGACAATGGTAATGGAAGGTGAGCTCTCTCTCTCTATTCTATTCTCTCCTCTCAACCGAATGAACCTCTCCCTTGCTCTCGAAAGCCTCTAAAGGCTATATGCTGATTTTCAATATTTGGCACCGAATGGTGGGAGCTAACGGACTCCAAATGGCATGTGATCATGCGTGCCATTTGGTCCAAACGGCGACGGTGACGATGGGTAACTTCATCCAACTCAAATGGCCTTCTGGCGCGCATAAATAGATGGCCAATTTAGCTGTTCTATCCATGTTGACATTCACGGCCAGTGTAGCATTGACCAATCAATTTCGTCTTCCACCAGGGGCCATTGATCGTGACTCCGGTACCAATCGACAGGAATTGGCCTGAAGAACTATACCCCCACCAATGTGTCTTCAATTGTGGTTGATTAGTCAATCAATTTTTCCATCAAAGTTCAGCCTCGCACTGTTCACCTGCACGGGAGTCTGAGGAAGAAGATGATACTCTAGAAAACCGGTTCGACCGGTCTGACCAGGCGATCTAACCGGTCTAAAACGGTTCCTACTTGAAATTTTTCAAATTAGCTCAAATTGGTGGGGAATTTTTGCAATTAAACCTCATAATCAAACTTAGAACATGAATATTGTCTAAAAATGTGATTTTTTCTAAAATTTCATGTCAATTTCTACAAAAGTCCCAAATTTATCGTTAATTTCAATTATGAAAATTCACAAATTGAAGGCTCAAATGATCAAATTGGACTTAATCACCCATGCCAATCGACTCAAAATGATTAAATATATTGGGCAGTGGCTTCAATTTGTAAAGTTAGCCCTTGAATTGAAAGTAGTTTCAATTATGCCCAAATTCAATGACTAAATTGCAATTAAGTATGCAATTTTGTCCAATTCATGCAATTGAGTAATTTGTGCAAATAATTGGGCTAAATTTCTATGAAATACAATTATATTGGATGTCAAGACCCTAAAAATGCCGAAATTGTAAATTAAAAAACTCAATTGACATTTTTTTACCAAATTCAATCATACGTGTAACAAAAGAACACATAAAATTAAACTTGAATTTGGACTTTTTATGTGGTCAAAAATACAAGAAAATTAAAATAAAAATATTGACTATTTTTCTATATTTTTATGACCTCAAATGTTATTTTTCTTGAATTTTTGAGTATTTCCTATTTTCCAAAATATACTAAAAAATGTGAAAAATATGAAATTTTATTTTTTGTTCAAAAATGGTTCCTTGAGCTTGGTCAAGGCCGCCAAAGTTGATTTTGTAATTTTTCAACTTTCTATGAATTTTTTAAAAATAAATTGAAAAAGACTAATAAAAAATCAAGTGTTAACAGCAGGAGCAACCCTAAATCTGATGCCTTATAAATACTTCAAGAAGTTAGGAAAAGATGATGAAGATATAATCCAATCAAATGTGCAATTGTATGATTTTCTTGGAGAAGTCATCGAAGTTAAAGGGGCAGTTGTGCTTGATCTATAGGATCCAAAACAACAAAGACTACATTTTTTGTGATAGAGTCAAATGGGTCATACAACTTGTTGCTTGGAAGAGATTGGATACACTCCAATCAATGTGTGCCTTCAACATTTCACCGGGTATTAGCATTTTGGAATGGTGAAAAGGTGGAATATATTAAAGCAGATTTGGGACTTGCTTCAATAGGTTGGACTGAAATACGTCAAGAATAGTGAGACTGTCAGCGTGGAAAGCACAATATGGAACCACCAAGGATAGATTCACAATCCTTTGTATATTATCGCTTTGGGGATAGTAAGACTGAGTGGATCCCCAAATCTAGCTTGGCAATCAAAGAGTTAAACAATTTTCAAGAAAGGGAGTCATTATTGCAAGAAGTTTGTGAAAGATACTCGCATTTTTGGCGGAGATGGCTCAGCTAAGTGTTGAAGCTTCAAACTGCATTAAAGAATGAGAGAAATCACCAATTAAAGACAAGTCAATAGCAGCTCAAGACCCATTGCTGGAAATTGATATTGGAGAACTAGTCTATTATCGATCAGTATATGTAAGTACTTTCTTGCAAGAAGGCATGAAAGAGGACCTAATCAATTTGATCAAAAGGTATAAAGATTGCTTTGCGTGGGATTATCATGTGGTGTCCGGTTTGTCAAAAAATGTTATTGAAGATCGCCTTTCAATCAAGAAGGGATTTCGCCCATACAAACGGCCAGCGAGAATATTTTCCCCAGATATTGTTGATAAGGTCAGAGAAGATGGTGAAGAGGGTATCATCACAATTAAAGGAGAATATACTTGCGAATTAAAGGCTAGGGGATTAAGGTGAGAACCCTTTTGATGCAAGTCGTGCTATTTATAAATAGATATCAAGAGCAGTTCACCCACAACACTAATTTTTGGCGTTTAAAAAATTAAAAAAAATATATTTAATTCTTTTAAAAAGAGGGCATTTGTTGACATCAAATAAAGAAGAGTACCGAATAGGCTTCAAGATCATTATACTCTGATTCGGTCTTGTGTTGGTAAAATAAAGAATAACTTACTGAGAATCGGCAAGTTGGCTACGAAATGCTAGGACTGCGAGAGCCCGCTATTCGGGAAGCGGGCAGTGAGATTGCACACTACCGAAGTTCGATAAGTAGTCAGGAATCTGAAAATTCCCGAAAGCTACGAAAACCCAATGGAGAATGGTCACAGATATGAGAAGCAATGGATCAACCAAGCTAGTCATGTCAGCGAGAAGTTATGAGAAAGGAGAGAAAGTAATGGACACAAATGAATCATGGGAAGTTATTCAAAAGGTTCAAAACTAAAATCATGGGAGCAATTGAAGATCAGTTTTAGCGGATAAACTCCATGGAGAACATGGCAAAAAATGAGTGGTTATTGAAAGCGCTAGATTTCAAGATTTGAAAATCGTAACCGCCTAAGCAGTTGCAAGGCACAGGGAATACAAATACTCAGAAGAAAGAGGAGGAAAGGGACCCAACAATACACACAAAGACATTAAATTTCCTTCGCAATTTATCTTCCTTCATACTTTCAGTTTTCCGCACCTTTAGTTTCTGCAAATCAATTTCATTCCAAATTATTTACAGCTTTTTTTACATATTTCCTATGAGTATTGTAACTTAACTTGATCATTTTGTTGATCTCAAACCCACTATCAATCCATACATCTTCTATTATATCCATATCTTCTTTGTGTGATTTGTTTTTCGCTACACATATTTCTTTGAGGATTGAGCCACATAACCTTCTTAATAAAAATCGAAGAACAAATTTTGGTGTGAAAGACCTTTCTTGTTGCAAAACGAGCGAACAATTTTACTAACTCTTATAGGTAGTTAACAACTATTATTTGATAGTTTCAAAAATACCCACTGTTCAGATAAGACGCCGGTATTTATTTGCATCGCTTGCCGACTTGTTCAGATTACCATTTCTTGCGGGAAATTTCCACCTGCTAGTGCTAGTTGGGTCAACGGATCAAAGTTTAGTTTATTAGATTGTTTTGAAAATTACCAACCAGTATTATAGTTCATCAACATTTACCAATAAAGTTACCAACATGTTAAAAATACTAACTCCTATATGAAATTACCAACTATACTAAAAACTACCAATCACTCCAATAATTTACTCACATCTATTTGCAAAGCTTAATTTACCAACTCTTACATAAAAGTATTGACTAATATTTGAGTCAGTTTTGAACGTGCATTCCACTGTGTTGCGACTACCAATTTTGCAAATAATATACTAATGATTATGGCATCTTACCAACCGGAAAAAAAAAAAGAATTACTAACTTCTTTCCGAATTATTATCTCTTATTTGAGAAAATTGCCCATATTTATTTGATTACTTCAAAAGCCCCGGCTATTTCAATGATTTACCAACTTTAATTTGGCGAGCTTAAAAACATAGCAACTACTCTAATACAAAATTACCAACCCTTTTGAAAAATTAGCAACTACATTCCATTCATTTACCAACAATTATTTGGGGAGCTTAGGTTACCAACTCATACGTAAAAATATCACTGTTATTCGAGCCACTTATCGACACTTATTCGACTGTTTTATAAGTACCAATTACTCCAACTATTTACTCACATTTGTTTTGGTAAGTCCATTTACTCACATTTCTTTGAGGCTGCTAAGTCCAATATAGTAAACATTGGTAAGTGGACTAAAAAAAGTGTTGATAATTTTTTGGATATGTTCACTGAAAGTCCTAAAATTTATCTGGAAAATGCAATCAAATTCTAAAACTTAAAAAAGTGCAATCAAGTCATTCCGTTAACTCCGCCCAATTTTGCTCACGGAAAATGCTGACATGACTTTTTCAAAAATATTTTCCCTCTTTTACGTGGTGATGACGTGGCTAAAACAATATCGTTTTGGTCTGAATATGATTTTTAATTTAATTTCTATTTAAATAAACTAAAATTTAAAAATTAGAACTAATGGCTAGGAAGGCCGGTGATTGTGGGGAAATGGTCGACGAGGGTCGCCAAGCCTCGGTCAAGGGCCAACAACGCTCATTGATCCAAGCCCTCTCTCAATCATGGCCGAGCGAGGGTCGCTGGCCCTTGCCAGTGGCACAATTTGACTAGAGCTGGGCAAGGGCCAACAGGCCCTTGCCTCTTGTTCTTCGTTTTAAACAAAAAAAAAATTATTTTATGTAAAATTAATTTAAATTGAATTAAATTAAAAATCAAATTCAGACCTAGATGACATCATTTTAGCCACATTATCAACCAGTAAGAGAAAGAAAATATTTAAAAAAACAATGTTAGTATTTTTCGATACCCAAATTGGAAGGAGATTCAACCAAAAAAAAATTAAGGGTTAATAAAAAGACTCAATTGCACCAATTTGACAAGTTTTAAGATTCTAATGTGTTTTTTTACAAGATATAAAACCCAATTGCACTTTCATAACAAATTTTAAGATTCTTAATAAACATATCCTCTATTGGAGCGGAGGTCACTTAAACTATTTCGATACGTGGGATGTTGTCCCCAAGACCCTTGAGCGAATTACCCGCTCAACACTTTTCGCTGCACCTCTACATCCAACGAGTACAAGGCTAACAAGAAGTCTGAGAACTGGCGCTCGGAAAGAGCTCGACCAAATCATCTAGGACTCAACTTGACCTCAGATCGGCCGAGATTTAGGTCGATCCGCGATATAGGTCGATTAGGGATGGCAGCAACCCTAACTAGATTCTTTGAGGTCAACGACGAATGTCAACCCTCGTAATGTTAAACGTCAATCATTATATTTTTTTGCTAAAGTACTCAATTGAACATCAACTTGTAGCTTTGTCCCGCTCTTACGCCAGTGCTAGTCATGCTCTTCTTAAATTTTTTGTATTAGTTGTTGACGCTGTTCAAATGCAAATGCTTATCTTTTGTCCCTCAAGCTAAGAGTTTGGGCATCCATCAATGTTTCCAGGACTACCTAAGTTTAGTCTTTGGTAAAACCCCGCACATCCAAATGCCATAAATTCCAAATCAAGTACTAAAGCGTATATGTAGGATTCATGAGGACCATCCATATCGCTTTTCCTTACAGATAGAGGCGATTCACCAAAACGAGCAAAGAAAAGCATAAGGCAACATGCAAATTGATAGTTTTCTTGATTTAAAATTATCACAGCCAAGCAGAAATTAAAAGATCTCGACTACGCTAGCTGATTCAATCCCTGGACAGGCAACCAACGATCCAATTGTGAATATAAATGGGAATCAGGAAACGTCACGCTACTCCACATCTTTCCAACCTTTCATTACACGGACTCTAGGAGCAAATATGCATTGCGCTAACCAAGGATATGAGTGAGCATCAGGGATCTATTATTGACCCTATGAACATGGACATCTATGTGCACAAGCAAACTAGACATGACCGGATTTTAAATTAAGATGGATTCTTTATAAGATCTCTTCCACAGATGAACAATTATCAGCATAAGAGAAGAAAAAGAAAAAAGCAAAGAAAACCTACCCAACACAAACATAGAAAGAGACAAGCTTCACAACTCACTTGTATCACGGAATTTGCCTTATGCATAATCAGTAATGGGAATCTTGACCAGGACTCTCAGCATGCATATCCATGGAAGTATCATTGGAGCTAGTAGGGTTGTTATCCCTGTTCTGATGATGAGGGTTGTTAGTTTCGTTATGTCGCGCAGCATTTCCTGACGACGTGGTGTTCGCATTATAACCACCTTGCATCAAGTGATAGTGCTGGAGGCTCCGACGGACAGGGCTTGAAAGTGCATTCGAAAAGACGGGATTTTTCCCCTGGTGATCAGGATTTCCAGAACGAGCACCCTGAATTGTTGCCGGTGCAAATGGGTTAGAAGAAACGGTGGCACCAATGTTAGCTAAATGCACTGCCACTTGAGAATTTTGGTGCTGAGGCGGCGGCCTGGGGGACATTGGAGCATCATCTGCTGCATAGTCGAGCTCATTCTACACAAGTTCCAAGACAAAAAGGGAAAATAAATAACTTATTCAGCTGTCTTGACAAACAGCGTGCCTAATTGTTCAGGGATAAGGCCAGAAAAGAACTCAAGTGAATCCTCTAACGTATACTTTCCGTAAAACGAGAAACACTTCAAATATTGCCATAACCTTCAAGGCATCTTTCACTGATGCATTATTATGAAAAATTGTTCGGAAGAAAACACCAATCTGTTTCCATCACAGTAGTCATCTGATGTTACTTCAAAATTCAAACGCAGTTTATAAAAAATCCCAGAAGGTAACGGATATCATCTATTTTCAGATGGCACAAATAGCAACTCAGTCACATCATCTGGCAGAATTTACTACGACGCGAAAGTACTAAAGAAGATGAGGCAAGAAAAACCTCAGAAGAAACAACGCATGCTGCAGACAAGGTTGGTAGAGGTGCCACTAACTGAATTAAATATACAATATCGTGAATAATGTCTTCGATAAATGTAAATTTTGTTTACCCAAAGCTACTAATCATCCAATAGAGCACTTGTTCTACATTAAAGATTGCTCTAACAAAAACATAACAATGAGATTAACCGAGTTTATGACTTCAAAGTTCAACCTAATGTATAGGAATCATGAAACCGTTTATTGTAAATCGGGGGGAGCACAAGGTGGTATTATCTCACAAAAGCACCAGAACACTTATGCCAAGCCAAATGAATAGGAGTTGAGTTGGACGTTGCTTTCAAATAAAGTGTGCTCCGTACAAGAATCTAGACTCAGTTATTAAATACCCTTATTTTCTTATGAACCTTGACTCACTTCTTCAGCTAGAAAAATGTAACTATAGAAGTCCTCCTGCGCAGTCATCTCCCATTAGTATACAATAGATTTGTAATACACACATCACGTAGCATCATAGCTTCTTGCAGAATCTTCTGCAACTAAATACATACGAGGGTAAGCAGCAGGACCGCCTCAGTTATGTGTATTTTTTAACCTTTCAGGGAAACACCTAACACATTTTTAGCCTTCTGTGACCTCTAACATGCAAGCCGGACTCCAGACTTCTATATAAAGAAGTCGATCACAAAACGACAGAACCAACCTATAAGTAAAACAAAACCCCAGAGCCTCTCCATTAAAGAGCCCCTCCCACAAGCCACTACTAATCAATCCCGCACTACTATAGAAACACAAGCATAGAAAGAGAAACAAAACACAAAGTAATGGAAGAAATAAGTTATGAACACGTAAAGTGAGGAAACCAAACACAATTATGATGGATTCTGAATATCAGCAAACCTGCAAGTATGCAATAATATCAATTGTGGACACTCTTGATCCTTCTTCTTGCTGTCTCAAAATCCATTGATAGAGTTTCTCCTAAGTAAAAATAAAAATGCAATTAAGTAAATTAATCACTGGCTCACGCTCTTTAATATTATAATGCATCCAAAAAGATCAAGCAGCTAAAACATAACCATAGCATTTCTTAATCATAGTCCACTGAAAACATTAGTATCCCAAGCAACTACATAAGAAGTCCTCGTCACCCCCCAGCATGGTAGCAACTCTATCCACAAGCCACCCCATTGTGTCATAGGCCATATCATCAGGCGAGATATGTATGGAAGAGGCATAAATAACAGATCAGAAACTGCTGAAAAGAACAATAATGACATGCGAAGCAACTCCCTCCCTATAACAACTGTCCCGAGTGTTACAAGGGAACCAGCAAACTTATGATTTTCATTCCTTTCCAACTTATGGCTTGGTAGCATTTGACTATTTGGTGTTCGTAAATCAAAACCACCAGGCACCAACCACCTCATTTGGATATGCACCAGTCTTGCCTTTTCATTTTTCTCAAACAACAATCCCATAATGGGAAATGCCATCTTATCACTGCTTCCGCAGATAACCACTTATTGTTCGGGCATCTGAGCATCTCTAATGTCAAGGGGGTGGCAGCTGGGGGGATGGGTGGATATACATACAGACTGGATACAGAGTTCACCATAAGAACTTTATTAAGAAGGTGCCATCACCAGAACATAATATGTTGAAATACTTAATGAGCATGATATGCAGAGGTAAACAATTTGTCCCAAAGCCAGAGATGTCGAGAATCTAGCTGAAGATGCACATCCATTAGTTAATACGGCATGAAACATAAAAGTGAAATGTGAACATCATCTAAGATTGAAGGTCCCATCATCCCCAAAAAACTTATAGTCCAGGGAAAAGGAATCAGCAGTCAGAGAGCTAGTTAGTAACAAATTCTAACTACAGAGATCCCAGGAAACCACAAGGAGAAAAAACTTCTCTGGATGCTTTAAAAAATAAAAAAAGCAGCATTTCATTTGTCATGCACTTTACAGTGCCACTGTAACTCTGGTCCTCTATTTAACAGACTAAAACAAAAATGTGCCAATTTGTTGCCAACTAATAATACCTTGATGAATGCACATGCAATGAATATGCACACCATGGTAAATCAAATGTATCCCATAGTCATGTATGGGCAGAAAACAAATCTTTTCCTCATTTAAAGATAATGAGTTGTTAACATCAAAAATCTCCTCAGAGATGTGCAAGGACAGGAAGAAGAAAAACAAACAAAAAGTAAAGCAGCACAAAACTACACAGAAGCAGCACAAAATGACCATAGGGCAAAGATGAATCAGAGATTGCAAAAGAGAAGGAGCCTAACATTTAGAAACCTCAGACAATCTTTTGTTATATTCTTTCCAAATGCACCACATTAAAAAAGTGGCACATCACTCCAAGAATTCTTAGTGTTAACTCTCCAATATAGGCATTCCAGTAGCTAAATATTGGATGGCATGTCTTGGCAAGTCACAATGAAGAAAGAAATGGTCAAACAGATTCACTTAAATGCTTACTTACACAACACCAATCCGTAAGGATGAAGCGACCATTCTACATAAAGTGACAATTTTAACCTAAATAGAGAGTGCCCTATATTCTGGCCCAAATAAACAATGAAAGCGGAAGAGCAAAAGGTAGATCACATGCAAAAAAAGCATGAATAGCAGTAGCAACTCCTTAGTATGCAAATGAAAGCCAAATGGTTTGATAATTTAACAGAGGATTCAATGGAAAACAAGACTTGTGATGGCTTGAAAAATGAAAAAGCCTATGGATGAATGTCTACAACTGGGAACTCCTTGGTGTACACAAACGACAGTGTCTTTCCAGGTTAACGAATTAGAGTTGAAGCTAACAGAAATCTCCCTAAATAATCTTTTTAACACCCCATTATATCAGTTTCTGCGCCATTCCTATGGAGGAGATATCTCTTGCATAGGAATCCCGAGCGCCAACCAGAAGGGGAAGAAACAATTTAACTTTCTTTTGGGCTGGCTCTTCTGTAACCAGAGAGGAACAGCATTCTGATTCACTAGCACAAAAATTCACCAACAGCTAGGCCAACAAGGCCAAGGGAAGCAAAGAGATTGTCTATAAAGAGCAGATCTAACTGAATTATTGTCTAAAATTGATTGTTTTCAGACAACCAAAAAACAATATTCAACATTCCATCCAGGATATTGTTTGGAGAGAAGCTGACCGAAACCCCATGAGGGAAAAACTTCAGTCAAGTGTACAAAAGAAGCAGGGTTGACAGGGCCGTAGAATTATCTCATAGAGGGTGGATCCACAAGGAAGAGTTAACGATTCATCAAAAATGACATAGATAGTATCTATCCTTATTCAGATAGCCTTTATGATCAATCAAACCTCAAATTGCTGTATATGGTTACCTTATGGTACCACACTTCATTCAAATACATTCAACTCCACAGTATACCAAAACATTATAGGAAATTCAGAGTGTGACTGGTGCATGCTTATAGAAAACTTTCACTAATTAACTTGGATGAAACTCCTATGAGGATTAAAGCACCAAGCCCAGGTGGATACAGAGAGGAATTCGTTCATTCGAGTTAACATGTTTCTAGAGAAGCTCTTACCCTGCATTCCTAACCATAAGTTTGTTTTTGAAATTATTCATTCCAGAAATTAGTTCTTTTCTAACATATGCCAATCAACAAGATGATACGCAACTAAATCTAATTTGAAAATCTTGCAAAGTGAGTTGGATACAATCTTTTTCTTTAGTTATTTCAGTTTAGTACACCAGTAGAAGACAAAAGTCTCTACTTTTTTTACAAGAAATAAGCCCTACTGCTCTCAACTTTTCTGTAAACTCTGGTTTTGGGTAGCATAATGCCGATTCCTTCTGAACATAAGCCCAGAACAAGTAAAGATGAGAACTTGGGACGCGTGGCATGCCAACAACTATCCTTGTTGTAACTCTATAAGATCACCTTTTAACTCTTTGAATATTGTTATATCCTCATGTTCGACCTCATCAACCAAAGTCGTCAAATAGCGAAGAGAAGTTGCCATGCCTATGCCCTTCAAGCTAAAATTATCTTTAACAACACACATTACCAAGCGACACAACTCCAAACTCCAATATACCTAACCCAACATCAGGGGAACTCCCAGATAATGTATCATTAAAGCTGACCCATGCAAATAAGCTGCCACTCAGTCAAACTAGACCATTCTTCTAAATAATCTGATCCCATTAAAGGTGTTCGTCCTCATAGTGCTATCACAAATTTTCACAAAAAATGAACGAGCCGTGCCATGCCAAGTGTGTACCGATACAAAAATATTACCTGCAAAATAATCCACAGGGCAATTGCGATTGCAAACAGGAATCTACCTAACTCGTATAGAGCCCCAAAAGAGAAACCAAAGACCCAAAGCCAGACAACCGCGCACCCTAAGCAATCAACTGAGCCCAGGCACGAGGTCAATAGCACGTATAACCGATCTAGAAGCCCAAAATCTCACTTTGGCTAAAGCCAAGGTTTCAATTTTCGCAGCAGAGTACGCCAAAACGATTCAAATCCAATTGCCCCATTCCAACCCTAAACAGTAACATCAGATTCTTATAGTAAATCAAAAGCAACAAAATCCCCACCGAGGACCCAAAAAAACAACATAATCCCACGAATCAGGTATCAAGAAACCCCCCTCAAATAGAGCTAACGAATCAGCTAAACATCGAATTAGAGACAAAAAAAAAAAAAGAAAGGCGCAGAATCGGGTAGAGAGATACCAGCGCGTGACGTTCCCCGGATTGGAAGGAGAGGCGCTGGTGGTTCATGGCCTGCGTGTAGAGTTGGGAGAGGGAGTTGGCGGCGCTGCAGAAGGAAGAGTAGAGGCTCCGGTCCACCTCGTCGAGGCGCGACGCGACGGACTTCCTCTTCTTCGCCATGGGATGACCGAAGGGGGCGTTCTCCGATCGGAATTGAACCGCGAAGAGAGAGAGAGAGAGAGAGAGAGAGAGAGAGAGGAGCGATGGCTGAGGGGAAACTGAAGGAAAAAGGCGAAGGCCAAAGTTTGGGATGCTGCAAAGGAGATGGAGTGGGTACGTGGATATTCAGCCACGTGGATCGTATGTGGGTCCCCCCCGCCTTCCTTCCGCACTCACGTTGCAAAACTAGGTTTACGGCTCTAGAAGTCACCCATCCTGAAATTCGCACCCGTATGCGACCGTATCGATCATTCATATACGTGTGTGTGTCGATATTATATACGAACCCGCATCAACGATTTATACATTCGAGACCATAGGGCTACTGTATTAGAAGAAGGGCTAGTCGTCGAAAGAACTCGTAAGTAAATTTACTATATCAACGATTTATACAGATTTCAAGAGATCCAAATCGTAGGGTTATTGTATCAGAAAAAAAAGCCAGACATCGAAAGAACTCGTAAGTAAATTTCCTAATTTGAGTTGGTTTTCTTATATGAATAGGTTTCGTGAAAGAGATTTCCCATTTTGAATGTATGTATGTGGGTGAATTTTTTTTTTTTTTTTTGGGTAAAGGGGGTGAATTTGGTTATTATACACTAAAGCAAATGAATGGAGTGTTACAATTTTTTTTTTAATGAATTTTTTGAGTGTGTTTTCTATGAGATGTTGTGATATTTATTCTTATTTTGCTTTGGTGTGATCTAAGGCTAGAAACTACTAGAACGATTTTGCGCTATTGTAAAATGTAATAATCGAATTCATAGCGGATTTTTTCGTGAAGCAGGCATCCACAAGATGACTCGAAAAGTTGAGTTTGCTCATCCATAAACGTTATTGAATAATTAAGGGGTGAAAATAATGCGACAGGACGAGACGGAATAATTTATTTTGGGCACGGTAGGGTCTTGTACATGTGAAATTGAGATCGGACGAGGACATTGGGGATGAGATGGACACGTGGCCGTACGTGGCAAGGCGGGTGATCACGTGTCTGCCGGCGACACCTGGTGGCCAACCGCCGCTCGCACATGGCACGTGCTTGACACATATCACCACGTGGCTTATTGCATGCACCTCCAAGCTGTTGACTCGTCATGAGCTGACTTTGCTGCAAGCTGCCGATTGCAAGCTAATTGACATAAGCTGATTGAGCAATTATAAATAGAAATCGTCGTCAGTTTATTAGGTCAACTCTTGTTAGAAACCTTTGTCGTTACTCTGCCCGCCATACACTGTCCACCATCCAGAGCCATTCGTCGCCCATCCGCATGCACCCTAGCAGTCGTCATCGCTCAATCGCTGCCCATCGCCAATCGTCCTCCTGTGTTTGTCACCTTTGAATATCGAAATTTCTCTTAACAGGCAAGTAGATTTCTACTTTTATGTTTGTTTGGTTTGGCATTAGAATCATTCATCAATAGTTCAAAAATTGGATTATATTCTTGAATTCTCGCTTAATATACTTGATTCATGATGGATTTTCTAAAAAGAATATGATCATGGATACGAATAATTCATTCATCTTATAGAACTTTTAAGTGTCAATGATGTAAGATTGCATTCTGTATGCATGGCATGGCATGGCATGGCCTTTCATGGTGAAACAAGTGAGACACTTGTCGTGAGTCTATCCGACGTTATACTGAGGTTTATTTGGCGATGCCCCATGGGAGCCGAATGGAATTCGAGATATCCTTTCGATGAACTTGAATTAGAGATGTCGCCGCCCTTGTGAGCTTGAGATGTCTCTGGAGTAAGATACCAGGTGAGTCTATCCCCGAGGGCGACACACCCGCATGAGGTTTATCTGCAAAGTAGCCGGAGATTGCATTGCATACAAATTTATTAATTTTGAAAGAAATCTTATACTTGAATCACCTAAGACGCATTCATTTGTACTAACAAATTGTTGATGTGGCATTCTGATTTCGATGCTTGCATTCTTATTGGGTTATACGTTTATTGGCGGAGCTATTGAGTCTACCCCTCGTGGGATAACTATTTTCTAGATTAGCATAGCTAACCAATGATGTTGGCGACAAGGAGATATCCGTGGATGTTAGTGGTGAATGTGAAGTCCACCGAGAGTATCGTTAGGCTCGAGTAGTTATTGTTACTTGTGATGCTTCCAAATTCTTTGAACTTTTGTAAAGAACTGGTTAATGTTATCATAAAACTGAATGTTTTGTGCTCTTGGTGTTTTATTGTTAACATGTATTATCTGGGTAGTGAAACCATGAAAGGCCATATCCCTTTGATAGGCGTGCCTGCCATAAGATGTTTTTGTATTTTCATGCACTTGTGCATGTATCCGCATATGCCAACAATACTCTAATATTACGAAAGTTCAAAGAAGAGGGCGGAGTTTTGGAAAGCCTTCCCTTCGGGGTGTCGCGATATGGGACGTTACACAATCAAATCGAACCACATGTATTTCTAGTGTATACACACACACACACACCAAAAGGGGATAAGATCGTCGTTCCTAGAAATAGAAAAGAAGTTAAAAAGAAGACTAAAAAACTCGTCGTCTTTTAAGTATGTTAGTCCAACAATTAGGATAAGAAACTGAAAGTCTTAAATAAACACTTAACAAATGATATAATGATTCAAGAACACTACACAGAATAGCAACAGTTATTATACATACAAATAACATTACTTACGATTGAAATATGTATGGAAAAGTTATTCAATAGATATATCTAAATACCAATCACAGAAATCAATAAATTCAGTCACAAGCAGTAAACAACTTTGAATATAAATGATAACTGAAATAATAAACTGAATACGAAAACAAGTAGTATAAATAAAAAGAAATATCATAAATCACCAGCTAGAGGGCAAAGCCTTCACACTCAGAGGTATGATATATCACAGAATATAAATACTGAAAACTTAAATATACAAAGTGAAGTGTGTGCAGCTAATCCAGAAGAAGAGACCACAGATCAATCTTCATTGGGAGCTGTATGTTATGAATGCAAAACTTTAAACATAAATTGCAGGAATTTAAAATTACATTGCCTTAGACACCAACAAGAGGCAAAGCCTACCGATTCTCGATCGTAAAAGGTAAAAAATGATAAAAATATGTACTTTTATTGAAATTAAACGATGGATTACACAAAGAAAACTTAAAAGATCTTCAGATCTGTGCGTTACAAGTGAAAAAACTTAAAACCGTTCAGGGAAGAACTGAGAGAACTTTCTGGGTAGGAATAGTTGAACTGAAAAGTGATAAACTTACGGATCTATCCGGAGGGATGTGTTTGGGTACTTCAAGACTTGAGAAATAGAATGGATACTTAGGTTCTCCGGTGAAGGTCAACTCTAGGCAAGAGGGAGAGCTTCAGGGGGGAGAGTGAGCTTCGAGGGTGAGTGGATGAGAGAGAGTGGACTTCGTTCGAGCTCCTTCTATCCGTTGGAAGAGCTCGGGTTTTAAAGACTTGAGGTTCACTGTTGCTACAGTGAACAGTGATCACTTAAAAGACCGCTACAATGTACAGTGAGTAGTGCACAGTGTACAGTATTATACGGTGTACAAAATATAAATATTTTTACAACCAAAATTTACATATGATATAATGAAGACGTAACTTTATTCAGAGTCGTGACCGAAGAGGTTGATGATGTATTCATCTTCATTTAAGCCACTGTGCTGTGAAGATGACCTTGCCGAGACTCTTTGTACTCCAAAATTGATTTCTTCATCATATCGTAAAATTCTTTTTCATTTTTTACATTAGCCAACTTTGAAATTGCCATTGACTTGTTGTGCAGGAAGGTTGTCTTTAATGTTGCAACTGGAACTTGCACAGAGACTTTGTTGAAATCTTTAGCTTTGCGCTGTTGATCCAATTGTGGACAGCTTCTACTGAGCATTTATCCCAGTATGTGAAACCATCCCACCACTTTATCTTGAATCTTCTGAACAAATGAGTATTTTTGGGTCTTGAGTATTTTGAGTGTATTCAAGTTCCCAAGCTGATACCCACGCTAACCAAAAATTTGCACAAAACATTAAGAGAGGGGGGGGAATTGTTTCTCCTTAGGACTTGGAATGAAAGCACTTTGGAACATTTTTAAGGATTCTATGACTTGAGGGGGGAGAATGTCTAGGACAAGACCAAAATTATCCCACCAACGGATAAACCAAAAAGGCAACTTTGAAAAAAGGAAAGCATGTGTGGCTACGATTGGGGTTTTGACGAAAGAAACAATTCCACCAAGCTTGTTGGTAGTCAAAATAGGTGAAATTATACCTGACTGAAAGGGCTTCAGTGACTCACGAATCGAGTTTCACTAGGGTACTTGGGGTATTATTCCATTCAGCTGAGTGTATGACCCTTACTATTCTTGCAGTGGAATAATTTGGCACATTAGGATCTACTTTGCTGCAAAAATGTTTGAACTTTACCGATCCAGTCTGGACCAAAATTTTTTCATAAAAATCAACTGGTTTACAAAGGTCATGAGGAGTGTAAAAACGATTTTCTCCAAATATATTCTTTACGAATATATAAGGATCCTCATGATAAAATCCATTGTCAACCGTCATTATTTTTTCAAAATTTTTCATAAAAAACTTTGACTTTGATTTTAGAGGGGCTGACGGTGTCGTAAGAACTACCTCTTTGGAAACATTTAAAGGTAAAGGAGTTTTTACCTCATCATAAACAGAGACTTCGACACTTAAGGATTTTTGTAATCCTTCGTGATATAACTTGGCAATATGAAGGCTAACTTAATGAGGGCTATTGATTGTGATGGTTGGCTAGGAGAGGCTTCAAAAGATGGACTTTGTGTTGGTGGTGACGGTTGTGTAGCTTCTAGCTAACTGCGGATTGAGATCAACTTTGATGGTTTGGAGGAGGTAAAGGAAGCTTCTGGCTGGGCCTTTTCTTTACCTCGGTCTTTTTTAGGAGGCATTTTGGAGGAGTTTTTCCCTGTAAAAATTCTCGTGTGAGAAAATCTGGGAGAGAATTTACTTCTCCGTGAATAAATTCAACATTGAAATAAAAAACTAAAAGTATAGCTTGCCATCTTGCAAAAATTTATTTTGATGTAATGTTTAAAACATATTTATGCAAAATATCTTTAGCAGACTTACAATCAATCCTCAACAGAAACTTTTAATTTAATAAATCACTTTGAAACTTGGATATTGAAAGTACAATTGCCAGAATTTCTTTCTTTACAGTAGAATAATTTTGTTATGTTTCATTCCAATATTTAGAAATAAATTGGACAACTTGTTCTTTATCATTCACTTTTTGTTTTAGGATACCACCGTATCCTAACTCAGAGGTATCAGTTTCTACAACTTTGAATGCACCTGGGTTAGCAATATGTAAACATGGTATTTGTTTTACTAATGATTTTATCCTCTTTACAGTATAAGTATGCAAATTCGTCCAAGGTTTTGGGTCCTTCCACAACCTTTGATGTAACGGTTTGCATATGATATTGATGTCAGGAATAAAATCAATCACATAATTCAAACTTTCAAGAAATTTTTGTAATTGAGTTTTATCTTTCAATTCGTCAGGAAACTTGTCTGCGAACTAAATAGATCTCTCAATTGGTAAAATTATTCCTTGGTGAATATTGTGACATAAAATCTTATCCTTGTTTGAAACAGATAAACTTTCTTTTTGTAAAGGATTAAACCATTCCGTTTGGCAACATTGAAAAAACGATTCACATGTTTAAAGTGTGAATCTATATTGGGAGAAAAGATTAAAACATCATTAATATAAACAATTATGAACTCAGAGTATGGATTAAAGATGTCATTCATTATCCTTTGGAATTCTGAAGGAGCATTCTTTAAACCAAAAGGCATTACATTCCATTCGTATTGACCAAAAGGAACTGTAAATGCAGTTTTGTATCTGTCTTTCTCAACAATTTGAATTTGCCAGAAGCCAAATTTCATGTCAAACTTAGAGAAAACTTTGGATGATTTGAGTCGATTCAAGAGATCATTTTTCTTTGGAATAGGATATCGAATCTATTTCAAAACTTTATTTAATGGTCTATAATTGACTACAAGACGAGGAACAGCTCATTCAATTTCAGTATTTTTATTAACATAAAAGGCAGAACAACTCCATGGAGATTGACTTTTGCGAATTAGTCCCTTTTTGACTAAATCATCGATTTCATTTTTACATAACTTTAAAAGTTCTCTATTCATTTGCGAATGACGAGCTTTTGTTGGAATACTTTTTTCAAAAAAATCAGGTTCATAAAGAAGTATCACAATATGATTGTGATTACTTCTTTCCCAAAAAATATTATTAGGAATAAAACAAAGTTCACTTTTAATTTTTTGTTCTAAAACAGAAATTTTCTTTTGAAGCTCAGGACTTTGAAGTTGTTGTTCAATCTTTTGAAAATTAATTCTTCTTTTAAAAATAAAAGATGATTTTCTTTATCATGAATGAGACAATTAAATTCTTTAATTGCATGTTCTTGTAAAACATTTAATTTTCTTGTTCGGGTTTTTGAAACAAAATTAAACGTCACTTTTTTACCAGAAATTTGGGTTTCAATTCTTTTATTTGTGACAGTGAATGGTTGAATTAAATTTACAAAAGGGGTTCCTAAAATCACATTTCTTTTTAGGTCTTTTATCAAAAGAAAAGATGTTTTTGGGGCAATATTTTCTTTGACCACAAAAGCTTCAGGAAGTTTATACTAAATTTTCAAATGATCACCAGAAGTAAACTTTAACGATTCTGTGATTTTATCAAAAAACTTTGTGGGGATTAGACCTTCTCTAATACAGTTTAGATCTGCGCCTGTATCAAAGAGTGCAGTTGTATCCAAAATAAATTCATCATTAATTTTAATCAAAACATCAATTATCCATTTTTTACTTGTTACTTCTGTGAGTAATTCAAGAAAATTGGAGAAATCAGAATCATTGACATTTTGGGTGGACGTGGTTACTTTGTGAATTTCTTCAGAAACAATTTTCCCTTTCAACATTTATTTTTTAAATTCCAATTTTTTTTTTGTTGGTCAATTTGGTTAATTTTTAACATTCTGATTTCTTTTTTGATTTCATTAATCTCAAACTGAAGGTCATTAGAGGTTGTTGGTCTTACGGACTTCTTCCCCCTATTCAAAATTTCAGTGCGATTGTAAACACGGAATTGGGAATGTTTGGAAAAAGAAGAACTGGGATTTTGAATTTGCTTAAGTAAAACATTAGAATCAGAAACATTATCAATTGAATCAAGAAAATCGTGTTCTTCTTTTGTTAAAACATTTACTTTTTGTTCATTATCAGAATCTGACTTGGATGACATGTCAGAGAACGATTCAATTTCATTAATTTGAAGACCATGTTTTACTGTCTGTTCAATTGTTGAAGGGCAGTTTGAACTTTTTGAATTAGTTTCAACCATTAATTGGTTTAACTGATTTAGTATGTCTTCATCTAAATCAAGTTCATTAACTTTTTTGTTTAACTTGCAAAATCTTTTTGTGTGACCTTTTTTTCCACAATTAAAACATGTAAACTTACTAAAATCTTTTTTCTCTTCAGACTTAGGAAAAGAATTTTTCCTTTTGAAAAATTTCTTTTCTGGTTTCGAAACTTGTTTTTTATAAAAAGACTTTTTTTTTCTTTTGAAAGATTTTTCTTTTGGACAAGAACCAAAACACTTTTTGGATGTCGTAAAAGAGTAGGAAGGATCGTATTGTCGACAGAAATCTCTTAATCCTCTACGAGTAAGTTTTTTCTCTTTTTAAATTGTTTTTGCAACTTAATGTTATTGCACATTTGAATACCTACTTTATAGACATGTGAGATTAATTCACCATAAGACAATGAATCATAAGGAATATTTTCACCAAATTGTTCACGAATTTTGTTGCGAACTTGGTTTCCTATGATGGTAGGAAGACTAGCGAGGAACTTTTCTTTCTAAAAGTGTTTATTACAATATGAACGTAGTAATACCCTTTTCAGAAATACATTTTTGTACTCTCGAAATTCTCCAAGAGAACGACATTTGAGATTGGAAAGAAGATCCTGGTTATGACCACGAATCACAGACAGATCTCCAATGAAATGTTGGGAGATTGAATACAATAGGGTGGAGACTGCATCTTGAATAATTTGACCATAATCATCAAACACAGTTTGTCCATTAATCGTCGACTTTAACAGCATTAAGAATCTGGTCTCTTTGATCTTGGATGAAATAATTATCCCACCAACCTTTCAAAGTACCAGAAAAACCAGCGACGATCATATAAGCTACTTGCTGATCTGTTGTATCAGGAAGATTCTTATAGTCGTAGCACACATTACTATTTGACTTAAAACTTGCAAGAGATTCTATTCAGAAATACCATTTATGTTCTACTCATAAATGGCATTTGCAGAATACTTATTTTGGACTTTATTGAAGGATTCCTCAAAAAGAATGTCGGGTGGAGTAGTCCGAGAATAATATAATTTCTGTGGTTCATTCCATGAAATACGATTGATTTCGGGAATGTCAATTTTATCAAGGACTAATATTTGATTATCAGGCTTGGGGGAATTGATACTCAAAGGTTTATTAATTTTGGGAGTGTTCAAAACAGGTTGTTTAAGAACTTTTTCTTTCAAAAGCTTTTGGTTTTTTGCCTGGAGGGCTTCATGGAATTCTTTGCTGAAAGACTTTGGCATTTCAAAATTCTTAAATAGAGGTGTCTATAAAGACTTAGAAGGAGTAGACATTGAAGGAATAGAATGAATCATAGTTTTCCCAATGGAAGATTCAATTCTATCTAATTGGACTCCTATAGAATGAATGTGTAGATTTGAAAAGTTATTTTGTTCAATTATTTTCTTAAATTCATTATTTTCATTTTCAAACGGGGTTTTGAAAGGAGCAGCTAGGATCTCCTTTTCACGATGTTTTATTTTAATTTTCCTTAAAGGAGGATGACTTGATTCTATAACTTAATCATCTAATTTCCACTTGAAAACTTTTTCCATATTATAAATTTCTCTTTTCTTTAGAAAGTAATCTTCAAACCAATCAAAGAAAAACATATGTTCACCAATTTCATCTAGAAATTCATAGAATTGATCTTTGATTTGTTTAGCACTTTGTTTGAAATTTTCAAAAAATCATTTTCTGATTTCAAAGTTCTCATCAGAATTGAATTCTTTATTCAAAAACTTTCGATCAGGAGTAAATTCTCTTTCGAGCATATTGTACTCTGGATCATCATCTTCCATTTGAGACTGAGTAAGCTCAGGAGATTCAGGACCCTGTTGATGATAGATAGGTCTGGAGATTCATGAACTTGTGTCTAAATCAGAAAGATTTAATGGAGGTGCACTTGGAGTTGCATGTCCTTGTGCAGAAGTGGCATCGGAAGCATTAATACTACCTTGACTGCTCACAGGAATTGTGATAACAGGAGGTAGATTTGGATGATAGTCAATAGACTTTTATGAAGAAGACCCATGAAAGGAAGGTCTTGCAGAAATGAAAGAACTTGCATCAAACGATCTCCTAGAGAATTATATTGTAACTTTTTCGTCAGGATGTTGGATTACATTTGTTGGTGTTTCATTCTTAACAGAAACTTTGAGGAATGAGATTTTCAATTCCTATTAATCAAGAAGAACAACATCATTCCAACTTATGGACTTAGGAATTATGGAATTTGAACGAGAAATGTTTGTTTGCAACAGAAGAGTTTGTCCTTTCGAAGCATCATTTAATGAATGGACATCGATTGCAGAACTCATGACTTTATAGTGGACTTTATAGATGAGAGAACTCAGGAGTGGTATTGGAAACATTGCTACTACCTTGACTGCTCACAGGAATTATGATAACAAGAGGTAGATTTGGACGATAGTCAACAGACTTTCGAGAAGAAGACCCATGAAAGGAAGGTCTTGCAGAAATGAAAGAACTTGCATCAAACGATCTCCTAGGGAATTGTATTGTAACTTTTCCGTCAGGATGTTGGATTACATTTGTTGGTGTGTCATTCTTAACAGAAATATGATGAATGAGATTTTCAATTTCCCATTGATCAAGAAGAACAACATCATTCCAACTTATGGACTTAAGAATTATGGAATTTGAACGAGAAATGTTTGTTTGCAACAGAAGAGTTTGTCCTTTCGGAGCATCATTTAATGAATGGACATTGAATGCAGAACTCATGACTTTATAGTGGACTTTATAAATGAGAGAGAGTGGAATTGATCCTTCATCTATACTATAATTATGAGTTTTGATCTGCAAAACGAGAGATTTCATGATATTTTCATCTTTTAAACTTATTAAAAATTTTGGATAACAATAAAAATGAATGGGACCATTGCAAAGATTTGTTTCGATTGTTGCATGAAGAGAATCTTCATATCTTAAGAGTCTTGCATCTCTTAAGATCAGAATGATTGAAGTATTTAAACCTTCTTTCAATAAAGGTTTAATGCCGACTTAGACCATACCAAAATGGAGATAATTGTACTTTAAAGCATGTTTCTTTAATGACTCCTTATTCAAAAGAGGTATTAAAGAATATGAGGAAAAAAGAGGAATGCCACGTTCCTTTGTGGAGATGACATAATCATTAAACTTAAAGAGTTTCTTGAACTTAGACTCAGAACAAATTTGGTCATATTTAACTTTTGGGATTTTCCAATTCTTAATAGATTTGTTAAAATCTTATAAAGTAATTTCTTCTCTGTTTAAAGGATATGGGATCTGGCTCAATTCAGATATAAAACTACTTGAAGAAGAATTAGTTCTTTTAAAAAGATCCATTCTGTATAAAATTGATTTCTACTTGCTCAATTTTGACTTCTGCTACCACGTCCACTGGACTTACGCTACCTCTGTCAAGGTTTTGTGGCTCCAAATGAGATCCGCCTTAGAGCTTACGGAAATCTATTTTATACCCAATGGTTCTAAAAAGATCAACTAATTCCACTTTAAGATGGGTTGATTTTTTCTAGCATACCCACGAAAAGCACGAAAGCTAAGATCCTTCAGAAATTGGATTCCTATTCTAAGAGAGGGCATAATTGCATGGATAAGCTCACACTAACCCATTAATTTGGAATCCAATTTAGGATATACATAAGAAAAGGTTTTCAATTGATTTCAAGGCTTTTCTATGGGATAGAGATAGAGAAAGAGAAAAAACAATTGAAGATTTCACTCACATAATACTTTTGATGGAAATATGAATCTTTCTTACCTTTCGTTCAATGAGAAAATGGGTCAGACACTAAGGATCAAACCTATGAGATTTAAGGAATGAAGGAAGGTAATAAAAAAAAAAGATTTCTTCTACTTGCGTTAGACTTAAATTGCAAGATCTATTATCTTAAGCATTATTCACAACAATTATATTAGAGCTAGATTTTTTAGAGTTGATGTGGAGACTTTGCTTGTCTTGTTATCATCTAAAGAAAATTACTTAAAATGTCATAAATTTATTGAAAAAAATCATAAACTTATTGCAATTGTGTCAATTCAGTCATGAACGTTTTTTTTCCAATTAGTCTTGAATCTTTTACATTTGTGCCAATCCAGTCAATCAGGACGATCTTGTCTGAAAATTACTAACGTGAACATCGGCCATCCTAAGTGATATGGTCAGCGCTGAGTGGACATTTTGTTAATATTTTACTAATTTTGTTGAATTTTTCATAATTTTTTATTTTTTATTTTATTTTTTTTAGTTTTTGCACTTAGGGTTGGGGAGAGTAGCTGGTCGACCCTCACCCAAATCTTTAAAGGTCGCGATGGCCTTGCCAAATCTAACCAATCGAGGGCTCCTTTGCCGTTGTCTGCCTTGGGCAAGGGCAACAATGGCCTCGCCTGATTAGGTGAACAAGACCATGGGGCCCTCATTAGATCTATGAGAGCAACCTTCGCCCAAATCCAACCAGGTGAGGGCGCCCTAGCCCTCGTCGGCCCTGGGCGAGGGCAATAATGGCCTTGCTCGATTTGGGCGAACGACGCCGCGGGGACCCTCACCCAAGGCTGTAGCATGTCCCGACCCCAAGTGCAAAAAATAAAAAAAAAAGGTATAGAAAAAAGAAGAAAATTATAAAAGAATTGAAAATATTATCAAGATATTAATAAGAAATATTTATGTCAGTGCTGACCATGCCAAGTACGATGGTTGGTGTCCACACCAATAAGGTTTTGCTAAGATTCGTTGAACAAACTGAATTGGCACAAATGCAAAAATCTTACGACTAAATTGACAAAAAAAGGGGTTTAGAACTTAATTGGAACACTTTCAATAGATTTAGAACTTTTTGGATAATTTTCTTTTCATCTAAAAATGTTATGTTTGCAGTAATGTGCGAAGCAGGCAAAAGTAAACTTTTAATGCCAAAAGTTATGTATGGAGATCACTTTAGTGTCAAAAGTTTCAAACAGATCACTTTAGTGCCAACTTTTTTTAAAAATCGCCTAGAGGAGCTGTGCCACCAAACTTTCAGAATCGTCTCTCAGCACAAGGAAAGATTTTTGCTGTTACTCGGGAAGCGGATAAGAATTCGCCGATGTGGCCGGTTCCGGTTCCTTAAAAAGAGGGAACCAGAACCGGCCCATGAAGAGGCGGTTTCGGTTCTGCCGATTCAACTTCAAAACATACTCTTCTTATAATTGTTTAAGTGCCAACTTCTTTTAAAAATGATCACTTCAGTGCTAACTCTTATTTAAGCTGACGTGGCTCGTTTAACATGACGTGGCACATTAGAGTTGACACTAAAGTGATCGTTTCTAAAAGAAGTCGGCACTTAAGTGATTGTTTAAAAAAAAGTTGGCGCATAAGTGATTCGTTTGAAATTTTGAGCACTAAAATGATCATTTTATCTCCGACTTGGTATTAAATTGATCCGTTGAAACTTTTAGCACTAAAATGATCTCCATACACAACTTTTGACACTAAAAATGTTGTTTTCCCCCACGAAGCAAGAGCTGAGATTGAGAAGTTTAACGGAAAAAATAAATTTCAGTAGTGGATCAGTAAGATGTGTGTGTTGTTAACAAGTTAAGGTTGCATAACATCGTTATATGGCGAGGCTAAATTGTCATAAAAGAGGAAAAAGATCGATAAGATACAGTCGATCGAGAAGGCAAATAGTATAATTATAGTGAATATATCAAATGAGATGCTCATTGCAGTGATCGACAAGAAGGATGTCACAGAGTTGTGGGCAATCAATCATTTGTTAGAAAGGATGTTCTAATTCCTAATGGTTGAAGGTACAGCCCTCGGAGCTCATTTAAATGAGTTTAACGAACTCGTGATGAACTTGAAGAATATCAATGTGGTCTTCCTACATACCTGTCACGCCCCGCGCCCCGGGCATGAGTACGCAATTCCCTGCAAGCACAAACTCTCTCGATCGGCCTAGGATTCATATATCTAGAGGCGCATAATATCGATAGTATGCGGAAACGATAATATATAAACTCCTCCATATAAAAATAAAGAGGACAAGGGTAACAGTAACACCAATAAATAAACATTGTCACCCAACCGTTGGTACAAAAGCACTAGCGGGTTAAAGCTGCTGGTAAGTAGAGGCGACAGGATCAGTACAAAAGAGGGTCGTCATCATCTCCAAAAGAAAACGGGGCATCAAGATCATCACCAAAATACATCAGCCCAGAAAACGAAAATCCATAAGTCGAGCTGCTAGAGCCGTTAGTCTCCTAGTGTCCTCGGTAGGCTCGTACTTCAAGAAGGTCTCCGAGCGTACCTCTACTATGTCCTCCATCGTCGTGTTTGCTAACTGCTTCACCAGGTCATCCTTGGAGGCTTCCACCTCTATAACCTCGTCAGTGTCCTCTAAGGCCGTGGTCCACTCAGGGATATTTTTCGAGTCGACTGCTGACCCCTCAACTTCCATGGAATCCCGAGCGGGATGACACCAGCTAGGGATTACCCCACGGGGTACCTTAATAGGCTTCAGCAGTCCCGTAATCACTTCCCCTACTTTCCTAAACCAAGCCTCGAACCTATAAGGCTTCCAGCTCTTTGCACCCTGGTTAACCCAGACTACCGTGCGCTTCCTAACGTATACGGTTCCCTGTTTGTCCGGGAACTCCTCAAAATAAGCAGACATTTCCTTTGGGTCACCAAATCTAATAGGCTACATTTTCACAATTTAGGATCTGAAAAGGGGTACACAACGGGGTGATATTTACATCTCAGTAAGACAGGTCCTAACCCTAGGTTAGGCTGGCCATACACTCAAGCGAACACAATAACAAACAAATTTATATAAGTAATCACATGAGGCATTCAACTGTCATTTTATAACATACAGATGTCAAGCATGCAATCATGGCATCATGTCACATCAGTAAAATCAAGTACATGTTATAAAGCCATATCACACCTTCCACCCTTCCATGCCTACATTGATTCACGCTCGCGTTTAAAACACCTTAGGCTCGGTCCGCGTAAATACGCCTCAGACCATCACATTGACAAACCCGCGTAAATGCGTCGGGTTTTCAATCTCATTCTAGGTTTGTGTCGACACATCTCAGATCCCATCTCGCGTCTCAACGCATCAGGACTTTGGCCATTTCAACCCCGCGTCTCGTGCGCCTCAAGGTATCACTCAACACAAACCCCGTGCCTCAGGGCATCCATCCACACCACCCCGCGTCTCAACGCCTCAGGGCATCATAAGTTCCTCAGACGTGCCAAATGTTCATTTCAATTCAGAACTCATAACCAAATGCAAACTCATGCGGCAAACAACTCATCTATGGCATGCGGGACAATTAAATTCAACACTCAAATGCGACAATCATTTCATGGCACATGCATTGTCAAGTATTCAAGTCGACTATATCTCTCAACGACGCACACTGGATAATCACACCTTAAACTTCCAAGAACCAATCTAATTTCACACTCAATTCACCCAATCGAGCCTACTCCTCCTAGCCAAGATTTAAAAACTTCTTACTTTGTGCTAAAATCAACACAAATCTCCTTCCAAGCACTTCAATGGTTCGGTCCTAATGGTCCGAGAACAATTCAACAGCGCAACCCAAGGAAATTCATCCAATCATCAATTTTTCTTCCTCAAATCGTCAATTCACTAAACATACACCTTATTGGCATATCAATTAACATCCTCATACTTCTCAACGATGAATTTGGAGCTCAATTCATCTCTCAACAGCCCCCACAGATTTGGTATGCACAAAACCAAAATAGGGCATTTTCGGTTCTATGCATATCTCAACTAACCAGCCCTTAAAATAAATTAAATTCTCAATTTATTCACCAATCCACTTGCTAACATGTAGTTCTAAGAGTTGGGAAGCCTCACCGAAAAGTTGAAGTCAAGGCGACGCCGCCGGTTCCTTCAAGTCCTCAACCGATCAGTTTTGTCCTTCAAACACAAGACCCATTCGGGGTCAAAACTCCATCAAATTCATTCAAAATTTTTACTACAGCTCAGTCTACAAGTCCTCTAGGTGTCCACAAAATTTGGCTCAAAGATTCAAAGTATTTGGGGTCCTATAGAGTCTAAATAGCAGCTTACCTCCAACTGTGACGGTTTCCGTAGACTTTCGGGAGAATGGCTAGCCGAAGCTCTTCAGTGGGTCAAATGACTTGATTCCACTTGGAGGTTGTCAGCAAGAGGATGAGGAAGGAGCTGGTGGTCGGCTCGGCGGTTGAAAGTCACCGGAAGTAGCCGTCGACGGCGGCGAACAGGCGAGCAATGGCTAATCGGCTGGGGCTCTCTCTCGGTGAAGAAGAAGAAGAAGAAGAAGATAGGCAGATGATGGTGATGCTCGGCTAAAGAGGGAGAGAGAGAGAGTGAGGTGTATACAAATTTGAGAGTCAACAAGGTTAAATGGTAGGTTAAAAATGTCCCCATCAATATTAATGTCTAATTCTTTGACACTTGTCCATATGTCAATCAATGTTTCATCCAAAGGATGCCAATTTCTCCAATTTTCGACAGCTATAGTGGGGTAACAATAACTAAAATGCCCTTGTTCAAATATAAATGCAAAATTAAGGCTTGAGGGGTAAAATGATAATTTTACACTTGACGTCCGGAACGTTGTTTTTCTGATTTCAAATTTCTTCGATAAGGAGATGTCCAATCCAATTATAATGTTGTAATTCTTGATTCTCCATTTTCTAATTTCAAGACTCGTTTCTTAACCAATCCTCTATCTAATGTGATTCCAACCAATCCCAAGTTGACGGGTGGCTTTTGCAGACGTTACGTGTATCGACTCTGTGATTTATATCACACTTAGGGCTCGTCAATTCATGGCGACTTTGATTATTATGTAATTGCGATGGTCTATTACTGTTCTGACGGTCTCGATCGTCACCGTTCGATTTAGGAAAATTTTGCAAATTATACATTGGTTAAGCTGCATCACCCGCGCTCCAATCGTATAACGCTAGCAATGCATTCCTTAATCGTTCTTAGATCGGCCTTTCATGGCTCTAAATGTCCCCTCGACAATCCTTATTGTTAAAGTGTCATTTCCTATTTGAGTTCCCTAGGTCCATGTACCTTGTCTCGCATTAACCTTTCCTTTTTTGTCAGTTAACTCGAGATTGATATCCGAGCGAGATACGACTGAAAGACATCGTTAGATACATTCTCACTAATAAGTTTTGAAATGACAGAAAAAATCAGAATGTCACAACTCTTCCCCTCTTACAAAAATTTCATCCTCGAAATTTACAACAAACTCAATTACTCAAACAGATGGGGGTATCGACACCTCATCGTTTCCTCACTTTCCCACGTAACTCCTTCAGTTCCATGGTGCTCCCAAATGACTTTGACCAATTAAATCGTTTTATTCCTTAGAATCTATTCCTTTCGATCTTCGATCCTGTTTGGCTTTTCTACGTAGGATACCCTGTCATCCACTTCTATGACTTCGAAATACAATACGTGCGTCGGGTCTGGCTCATACTTCCATAGCATTGATACATGGAAGACGTTGTGCATTTGGGATAGATTAGGCAGTAAGGCAAGCCTATAGGTTAAAGTCCCAACCCGTTCCAAAATCTCAAAAGGTCCTACGTACTTGGGATTCAGTTTCCCTTTCTTTCCAAATCGAGATAGTCCCCTCATCGGCGACACCTTAAGGAAAACATGATCGCCTACTTGAAACTCCAAAGGCTTACGTCGTTTATCTGCATAAATCTTCTGACGACTCTGGGCCGTCTTCAGTCTATCCCGAATTATTTTTACTGCCTCAACTGATTGCTCTATCAATTCTGGGCTTGTAATGCTTCTTTCTCCAACTTCGTCCCAGCAAATCGGTGTTCTGCAAGCCCTTCCACAAAGTGCTTCAAAAGGTGCCATTCGAATGCTCTGTTGATAGCTATTATTATATGCGAATTCTACCAAATGCAGCTGATCCTCCTATCCACCTTTGAAGTCTATTACGCACGCTCGTAACATGTCTTCGAGCGTCTGAATTGTCATTTCCAATTGCCCGTCCGTCTCTGGTTGATATGCCGTACTAAATTGTAGTCGAGTTCACATGGCATCTTGAAGATTCTTCCAGAAGTTCGCTGTGAACTTGAGATCTCTGTCCGATGTGATCGTTACGGGTACTCCATGTAGTCTCACTATCTACCGTATGAACAGTTCGGCATATCTGTCCATCGCGAAATCCTTTCGCACAGGAATGAAGTGTACAGACTTGGTCAACCTGTCCACGACTACTCAAATAGAATCGTGGCCTCTTTAGCTCCTTGGTAGTCCCACTACGAAATCCATCGTCACGTACTCCCATTTCCATTCAGGGATCTCTAATGGCTGTAATAATCCATCAAGCTTACAATGTTGTGCCTTCACCTATTGGCATGTCAAGCACTTCGCCACATACCTTGCCACATCTACTTTCATCCCATTCCACCAATAATGTTGATGCAAGTGCTGATACATTTTCGTACTACCTGGGTAGATATTATAGTTGCTTCTGTGAGCCTCAGATAAAATCCTTTCCATAAGCTCTTCGTCCTTTAGTATGCATAAACGCCCTTGAAATTTTAAAATTCCGTCTTCTAACACTTGGAACTCTGATTTCCTCTTCGTAGCATCCATTTTCAGGATTACTTGAATTTTCGGGTCTGTCGACTGCAAGGCTTTTATCATTTCCTAGACCTCAGGTTCTATTCTTAGTGTGGCATCAAATTGGATAACTGAGAGACTTCCAATTTGAACTCTGAATCCCTCAAGTTCTCAAACAACGACCACCCTTTTACTAGTAGATAGGCAATACTCGATTTACTGAGCGCATTTGCGACTCTGTTTGCCTTTCTAGGGTGATATAATATGTCACAATCATAGTTCTTAAGCAGCTCCATCCATCGTCGCTGCCTCATGTTTAGTTTTTTCCGAGAGAAAAGATACTTCAGACTCTGGTGATCTGTATAAATTTGAAACTTCTCACTGCACAAATAATGTCTCCAGATCTTCAGAGCAAAGATGATTGTTGTCAATTCCAAATCGTGAGTCGGATAGTTCATCTCATGCGGTCTCAGTTGTCGGGACGCATAGGCAACTACTCTTCCATGCTGCATCAGCACACAGCCTATTCCATTTAGCGAAGCATCGCTATATATCCCGTAACCTCCAGTCCTGATGGAATCGTCAATACCGGTGCAGTTGTCAACCGATGCTTGAGCTCTTAGAAACTCCTCTCACACTTATCCGTCCATTTGAACTTCGTCTCTTTCTTAGTCAATCTCGTCAGCAGAATGGCTATAGATGAAAAATTCTCCACAAAACGTCTGTAATATCCTGCCAATCCTAAGAAACTTCGGACTTCCGTGACTGTAGTAGGTCTAGGCCAATTCATAACGGCTTCGATCTTCGCAGGATTCACTGCAATTTCTTCTCCAGACACCACATGGCCAGGAAATGCCACTTTATTCAACCAGAACTCGCATTTGCTAAACTTAGCGTAAAGCGAGTGCTCCCTCAAGGTCTGTAAAACAATTCTCAGATGCTCTTTGTGTTCTTCGTTACTCCTTGAGTAAATCAAGATATCATCAATGAAGACTATGACAAATCTATCCAAGGATACCTTGAATACCCGATGCATCAAGTCCATAAATGCGGCTGGAGCATTGGTCAGTCCAAATAGCATCATAGTGAATTCGTAATGACCATACCTGGTCCTAAAAGCAGTCTTAGGTTTGTCTTCCTTCTTAATTCTCAATTGATGATACCCAGTCCTTAGGTCAATCTTAGAGAACACTGCAGCTCCTTGTAACTGATCAAATAAGTCATCAATCCTTGGCAGTGAGTACTTATTATTTACAGTTACTTGATTCAACTACCTATAGTCGATGCATAAATGCAAGGACCCATCTTTTTTCCTCACAAACAACACCGGCGCTCCCACGGTGAAGCACTCGATTGAATAAATCATTTATCCAGTAATTCTTGCATTTGCACCTTTAACTCATTCAATTCTGATAAAGACATTTTATAGGGTGCCTTCGAGATCAGCTCCGTTCCTAGAGCTAACTCAATTACGAATTCAATTTCTCGCTCCGATGGTAACCCTAGCAACTCTTGGAAAAAAATATCAGGAAACTCACGCACTAACGGAATGTTTTCTAATTTAGGCTCCTCGGTAGTCATGTCCATAACTGCGACTAAGTACGCCTTACATCATTCAGTTATCAGTTTTGTCGCTTCCAGAGATGTGACCAAAGGAATCGAGGTCCCTCCTCGATTTCCTACAAATTCAAAGCTAGGGCGACCTTCCGGATAGAAACAGATGTCCTACTACCACAATCAACTATTGCCCTCTGTTTACCCACCTAGTCCATTCCTATAATCACATCGAAGTCATACATGGGCAACACAACCAAGTATATACTTTCCTTACTACCGCCAATTATGGTTTCACAATCTGCACAACCCAACGAAATTAGCACATTATCTTTCAACGGGGTGGCAACATGCAGAATCACACTCGACGGTTTTAAATTCATATCAACTAAATCAGCAAACCGAGCAGACACAAACGAGTGTGATGTGCTAGGAACAAACAAAGCATATGCAGCTTGGTCACACAAATAAATAGTATCTGTGACCGTGGCTGGCGTTTCTTCTACTTCCCTGCGGGCCATGGCATAGACTCTTCCCTAAGCTGGGGGTCGGTTCTGATCAACTTGGGGAGTGGCAGTTGACGGTCCAACCTGTGGTCGTTGCCCTTGAGATCTATTCGCTGGAGCTTAGTTCGGGTAAATCCTCATCTGGTGGCCCATCTGACCACACTTGAAGCACGCTCCAATCCTTATCGGGCAAGGTCCGTTACCATGCCTTCTGCCACAAAGGCGGCAGCTCCAATTCATTGGGTTCGGCGGCTTCACTATGTTCTTCCTTACTGGAGGGACGAAGCGTCTGTTGCCAGCCATAAGTTTTTTGCCGGCTTGGCGGTTATCTCTGAATGAATTAAACTGTGATTTAGATGCGGCATTCCTCTCCTTCAGATCCCTCTCAATCATTTGTTCCCGTTCATAGATTTCCTTATAGGTCCTTAAGTTCAAAGCTATCATCTAGCTGCGAAGTTCAGGCCTTAGTCCATCTCGAAATCTCCGCGCCTTCTCTAGGGGATCCTCTACCGATCGGGGTGCATACCTCGACAATCTGGAGAACTCAGCTTCATATTGATCTATTGTCAGATGATTTTGACGCAGCTGTAAGAACTCCACTTGTTTCCTTTTTCGAGTGATCTCAGAGAAATACTTGTCATTGAATGCCGCAGTAAAAGCATTCCAAGTCAAGGCCGTTCATTCTGAAAAGACTCCATTCTTGGTGGCAGCCCACTAATCATTTGCGGTCCCTTCTAGCTGGTATATCGCCAATAGTATCTTTTCTTCGTTCGTGCATCTCAAGACTCCAAAGGCCTTTTTCAGTTTTTCGATCCATCTCGATGCTAGTTCAGTGTCTCCAATTCCATCAAACTAGGTTGGCTTCAGCTTGATAAATTGCTCAACCAGTTAGCCCATCTGCCTAGCCATAACAATCTCTTTTTAGGCATTCACTGCCTCATTGCCCTGACCTTGATCACCATTGTTTCCATTGCCCCTATTATTGCCGTTATTGTTGTTGACGGCAGCTATCGCGGCTCCCACCGCTTGGGCTATGGCAACATCCCTATCTTGGGTCTGTCTGTCAATGAGGTTGCCAATCCTTTCGAGAGCTCTCAGTACTTTGTCCATTCTCGGGTCTTCCGCCACAGGTGGCCTCGACTAGAGGCTCCGCTCCTGGGTCTTCCAAGTCTTTTAGGCGGATTACTCATTCTTGTATTCTTTCACTAAGCCTGAACCACCGCAATTTCATCAAGGAGTTAGGAACTCATCCATCCAACCAAGTCCAGAGCTACCAAACTATGCCTTAATAGAAACAGTCATAACACAACGACCTGCCGCACAACTAATTCTGGAGGCACTTCACTAAACAGTCCATGGCCATTACCCCATTTCGTCCACTTCAACGGTTCAACAAAATTAGTCATGCTTATCCACTCAACACACCAAAATCCAAAATGACTTTCAAAACTAAGCATGGAACTTAATCCTCGTAAATCATTACAATCTTATTAGGACCATTGTCAATCACATGCGCCAAGTCATATGCCATGCATCTCGTGCCTCATTCAATAAGCTTCCTAATATCTCGCTACCCATCCTGTCCTTATTTAATCCTCCTTATCACTCCAATCCTCAATCAACTTGGATCGAGCTAACCTTGCTCTGATACCAAGTAAATGGGGATGTCACGCCCCGCGGCCCGGGCACGAGTACGCAACTCCCTGCAAGCACAAACTCTCTCAATCGTCCCAGGATTCACATATCGAGAGGTGCATAATATTGATAGTATACGGAAGCGATAATAGACAAACTCCTCCGTACGAAAATAAAGGGGACTAGGGTAACGAAAACACCAATAAATAAACATAATCACCCAACCGTTCATACAAAAGCACTGGCAGGTTAAAGCTGCTGGTCGGTAGAGGCGACAGGGTCAGTACAAAAGAGGGTCATCATCATCTCCAAAAGAAAACGGGGAATCAAGATCATCACCAAAATACATCAGCCCAGAAAATAGAAATCCCTAAGTCGAGCTGCTAGAGCCGTCAGTCTCCTCAGCATCCTCGGTAGGCTCGTACTCCAAGAAGGTCTCCGAGCGTAACTCTATTATGTCCTCCATCGTCGTGTCTGTTGACTGCTCCACCAGGTCGTCCTCGGAGACTTTGACCTCTATAACCACGTCGGTGTCCGCCAAGGTTGGGGTCCTCTCAGAGATGTTTCTCGAGCCAGCTGCTGACCCCTCAACCTCCATGGAATCCCAAGCGGGATGACACCAGTTAGGGATTACCCCACGGGGTACCTCAGTAGGTTTCATCGGTCCCGTAGTCACTTTCCCTACTTTCCTAAACCAAACCATAAACCTATGAGGCTTCCAACTCTTTGCACCCTCGTCGACCCAGACTACCGTGCACTTCCTAACGTATATGGTTTCCTGTCCATCCGGGAACTCCTCAAAATAAGTAGACATTTCCTTCGGGTCACCAAATCTGATAAGCCACGTTTTCACGGCCTAAGATATGAAAATGGGGTCCCACAACGGGGTGAGATTTACATCTCAGTAAGATAGGTCCTAACACTAGGTTAGGCTGACCGTACACTTAGGCGAACGCAATCACAAACAAATTTGCACAAGTAATCACATGAGGCATTCAACTGTCATTTTATAGCATACGGATGTCAAGCATGCAATAATGATATCATGTCACATCAGTAAAATCAAGTACACGTTATCAAGCCAGATCACACCTTCCACCCTTCCATGCCTCCATTGATTCACGCCCGCGTTTAAAACGCCTCAGACTCGATCCGCGTAAATACGCCTCAGACCATCACATTGACAAACCCGCGTAAACGCATCAGGTTTTCAATCTCATTACAGGCCTGTGTCGACACATCTCATATTTTATCTCGCGTCTCAACGCATCAGGAATTTGGGCATTTCAACCTCGCGTCTTGTACGCCTCAGGGTATCATTCAACATAAACCCTGCGCCTCAGCGCCTCAGGGCATCCATCTACACCATCCCGCGTCTCAACGCCTCAGGGTATCACAAGTTCCTTAGACATGCCAAATGATCATTTCAATTCAGAACTCATAACCAAATGCAAACTCATGCGACGAGCAACTTATCTATGGCATGCGAGACAATTAAATTCAACACTCAAATGCGACAATCATTCCATGGCACATGCATTGGCTAGTATTCAAGTCGACTATATCTCTCAACGACGCACACTAGACAATCACAACTTAAACTTCCAAGAACCAATCTAATTTTACACTCAATTCGCCCAATCAAGTCCAATCCTCCTAGTCAAGGTTTAGAAACTTCTTACCTTGTGCTAAAATCAACACAAATCTCCTTCCAAGCACTTCAATGATTCGGTCCTAATGGTCCGAGGACAATTCAACCGCGCAACCTAAGGAAATTCGTCCAATCGTCAATTTTTCTTGCTCAAATCATCAATTCACTAAACATACACCTCATTGGCATATCAATTAACATCCTCATATTTCTCAACGATGACTTTGGAGCTCAATTCAACTCCCAATAGCCCACACAGATTCGGTATGCACAGAGCCGAAACAAGGCATTTTCGGTTCTATGCATATCTCAACTAACTAGCCCTTAAACTAACTTAAATCCTCAATTTATTCACTAATCCACTTGTTAACATGTAGTTCTAGGAGTTGGGAGGCCTCACCGAAAATTTGAAGTTAAGGTGACGCCGGAAAGTCCTTGAACAGCGTTGGTTCCTCTAAGTCCTCAACAGGTCAGTTTTTATCCTTCAAACACAAGACCCATTCGGGGTCAAAAATTCATCAAATTCATTCAAACCTTTTACCATAGCTCAGTCTACAAGTCCTCTAGGTGTCCACAAAATTTGACCGAAAGATTCAAAGGATTCGGGGTCCTACGGAGTCTAAACAGCAGCTTACCTGCAGTTGCGACGGTTTCCATTGACTTTTGAGAAAATGACTGACTGGAGCTCCTTAGTGGGTCAAATGAATTGATTCCACTTGGAGGTTGTCGACAAGAGGATGAGAAAGGAGCTGGTGGTCGGCTTGGCAGCAGAGAGTCATCGAAAGTGGCAGTCGGCGGCGGCGAACTGGCGGGTAGTGGCTGATCGGCGGGGGCTCTCTCTTGTGAAGAAGAAGAAGAAGAAGAAGAAGAAGAAGAAGAAGATAGGCAGATGATGGTGATGCTCGGCTGAAGAGGGAGAGAGAGAGAGAGAGTGAGGTATATACAAATTTGAGAGTCAACAAGGTTGAATGGTAGGTTAAAAATATTCCCATCAATATCAATGCCTAATCCTTTTACACTTGTCCATGTGTCAATCAATGTTTCTTCCAATGGGTGTCAATTTCTCTAATTTTCAATAGCTATAGTGGGGTAACAATGACCAAAATGCTCTTGTTCAAATATAAATGCAAGACTAAAGCTTGAGGGGCAAAATGGTAATTTTACCATCGACGTTCGGAATGTCTTTTTTCTGATTCCAAATTTCTTCAATAAGGTGACATCCAATTCAATTATAATGTTGGAATTCTTGATTCTCTATTTTCTAATTTCGAGACTCGTTTTTGAACCAATCCTCTATCCAATGTGATTCCAACCAATCTCGAACTGATGGGCGGCTTTTGCAGACGTTACGCGTATCGACTCTGTGATTAACATCACACTTAGGGCTCGTCAATTCATGGCGACTGTGGTTGTCATGTAATTGCGAGGGTTTATTACTAGTTCCGACGGTCTCGATCGTCACTGTTCGATTTAGGAAAATTTTACAAATTATACATTAGTTAAGCGGCATCAACCGCGCTCCAATCGTATAACGCTAGCAATGCATTCCTTAATTATTCTTAGATCGGCCTTTCATGGCTCTAAATGTCTCATTGACAATCCTTATGGTGAAAGTGCAATTTTCTATTTGAGTTTCCTAGGTCCACGTACCTTATCTCGCGTTAACCTTTCCCTTTTGGTCAGTTAACTCGAGATTGATCAAATCCAAGCGAGATGCGACTAAAAGACATCATTAGATACATTCTCATTAATAAGTCTCGAAATGACAGAAAAAATTAGAATATCACAATACCTCTGTTCCTTAAATAGTTATTTTCAAGCATTAAGAGGGTGAAACCATAGCAACATGCCAATCATGTTTTTCTAGTTTGAATAATCACCCATGAGAGCTCTAGATAGGACTCTAGTGATTTTATCTGTAGGGAACTCAATAGAAACAGTGTATAGGTTGAACAAGTACCAAAATATCCATTTCATTTTTTTAGGAAACTCAAGATCTGATGACCATTGCAGTGGGTGAATAAATAGATATTGGAAGTGAAGACCATTTGGTTTTAGCATTAATCTACTATATTAAGGCTGTGTTTGGCCATCCGGATTTCTAGGCAACATAGGACTGGATAGGATATGATAAAAAATCCAAGGATTTGATCATATCCTAACTCATATTTGGTGAACAGCGATTTGAAATTGAATATCTTTATATCCTATTATATCCATTGTTTGCTAAACTCTGGATATCAATATAATGATTCTTGATTTGTACCAACCGGGAGCTCTTGCTCGTAGTCAATGCAGCGGATTTTCAGTGGCTCGTCGGGTCGAAGTTCGAGGTGACGTCCATTGGCTTGTTCGAGGAAGACTCCTTAGAGGGAGACAGGCTTCCGAATTTGCTAGAGAACAAGCTCAGTTCATGCCCAACAAGGTCTTTTCTTCCTGCTTTCTTTTCCTTTTGTTTTCCCCTTTCTTGCTCCTTCTACCGAGTTTAAACTACACACTACTCGAGATTTGTTAGGTTTGTTCTTTGTCCCCTTAATTTTCAATTTTCCTTCGACTATCAAAATTACTGAAGAAGCTGAGTTAGAATTTAAGCCTCATTTCGAGAACAAAGGCGCTTTACCCCATCTGGAGCTTAATGCTTCTAAAAGAACTTTCACCAGAGATAAGCGTGATTCCAATGTTGGAGATTTTCCTCTGAGAAATTAAACCATGCGTACAATTAATTCAAGATAGATAGCCATAGGTAAAACCATTCCATTCAATTCGATTCCAGCAAAAAATTCTTTTTTCTTTTTATTTTTTTCACTCTAGTACGTCTATCTCCGCTGCCACCGGAAAGGCGGCCTCCTAACTAGAGTGGCGATCTGCTGCCGAAGAAGAAGCCTCCTAATTGAAGTGGCGGCCCGTCACCAAAGAAGCGGCTAGGCATGGCAAAGAGGCAAACAAGGCGTGGCGAAGAGAGGTGGCTTGAGCAATGGATAAGAGAAATCCTATCTAGCTCTATCTCACCCCTTCCCAGGGATTATTTTCTTCCCAAGGATTATTTTATCCCTATAGATCCTCCCATATCCCCCTATAACCTATCCTAGACAACTACCAAAGATGGGATAAAATAAAATATATCATATCTCGAGTTTTATCCGGTCGACCAAACGCAGCCTAAAGATATGATAATGGTGATGCCAGAGGTGAAATGCCAAATCAGGGGTGAGGACATTAGCTTGAATCATTCCTGGAACATCTTAGGGATAGTTGTGACAATTCCACTGGTTTCCTCTCATATCAACGACACGAAATGTATCTCACATGGGTTCTTTGCGTGCATACATGTTGATAGAGGAAATTGGCTGCCTAGGTCTGAATAGAAAATCCGCAAGGACATTTTTCTTCCCTGCAATGTGTTTGGCATAAAATGTGTATTTGGAAAAACATTCTACCTACCTTAGCAACCGAGGGTGAAGGATTTTCTTCTTCTTGAACTTCAACATATGGGGGAAGGAGGACATGTCCATTTCTACTAGGAAATGGTGTCCAATAAGATTTGATCCTGTACTTGATTGCCAAAATTTCCTTGAAAGTGAAATGATAATGCATTTCTGCAAGAGTGAAACGTCTACTTTTGAAAGCATAAATGGAACGCTTACCATTGACTTCTTCAAGGATGATGGCCACCCAATTCTTATCACTTGCATTTGTCTGCAAGATCTTTTTTCCAGTGAAGGGAATTTGCAATGGAGAGAGTTGCTGCAATATTTTCTTCAAATGAGCAATTACCTAAGTTTTCTTTGGTCCCCAAGGAGGGGCATTCTCCTTCAACATTCTTTGAAGTGGATGGAGTGATTTTGAAATCTTTGGAACAAAGTATCGAACGTATGGATCTGATTGACTGTAAACTTTTCTGAGGGGAATTTCTCGAGTTCTTCTGCTAAATGAGGTCATGAGCAATAAGTGCCTTCTTTCAAATGCATCCCCAAGAACTCGATTTCCTTTTGTGCAATGATCATTTTCTTTTGTGAAAGCATGATGCCATTCTTTGAACAATATCAACAATTTGGGAGAGAAGTTTGCAATGGGATTCTTCATCAGAGCTGTAAAGGCAAATGTCATCAATGTAGATCTGAACATTTTCTAGAATTGACTGAAAGATTCTACACATGGCTTTTTGGAAGAGTGAAGGGGTAGTTTTAAGACCAAATAGAATGACTATCCATTAGAAATGTTGGTTGGGTATGTAAAACCCAGTTTTTGGACGATCATTTGAATAAATTTCAATTTACCAAAATCCTGCTTTAAGATCAGATTTTGAATAGATTTGACCTTGGACAAGGCTACTAAACAAAGAATCTTTATGCGACAGGGGGAATTTATCATCTTAGAGGGTTTGGCTTAATGGCTGATAATTAATTATCAACCTGAGTTTCCCACGGTTTTGCTCTGCTCGTTTGTTAGCATGGAAAGCTTCACAATCCCATTGCGAATCAGAGTGTTTTATGAGACCTTGAGCGAGCAACTCAACACATTCTTTCCGAGCTAGAGAAAGGTGTTCTGGGTTCATTCTGGAATGACTGGCCTTTTCTTCATTTTTCTTGAAAGGAAGTTTCACAAAGAAATCTGGATTTTTCCAAAGGGGATGAGAACATGTTTAGGCAAACTGAGAGTGGGATTCAGAACAATAGGATAAAAGACTTAGTGATAGGGTCAAGAATTTCTGGTTGAATAATAAAGTCTTTGAATATCCATAAATTCACGAAACTGGTCCTTAAATTGCAAACCAGTAGGTATAATCCTTAGGTGTGGAAATTGAGCAAGAACATCCATTCAATGATGAGATCTTTATTAGGAGAGTTACAACCAAGAATTTTTGTGGAAATTGAGCATCTTGGGAAGATCTGGAGAGTGATTGTTTTGCTATGGAATTTAGTCGTAAAAGTATCACCTGAAGTAGAATGAAAATACCTTGTGTAAGGTATCCCGAATTTTTTTTTAGAGTGCTTTCACATCTATAAGCGATTCAGCTGCTCCAGTATCTTGAGGGCTATAACCTAAAAAGATCTTTCATCTTGTGAGGTATGTATTTGAATGGGAACATGTGGAGAGTGGAAAATAGAGGATCGTACATGGAAGGAGTCAGAAGCGATGTCGAAAAAGACGGCAAAAATATCACCTAGGGATTGATCATCAGAATCTGAGGATGAGGCTTGAATAGCACAAAGAGTATTAGATGATGGCTCATCTTCTATGAAGAAAACAGACTCAATATCCTTATCATCTAGGGAAATTCCAGTGCTTTTTTAGACCTTCTGAATCATATAACTTCCCTGGCGCTTGGCTTGTGGACAAGTCTTAGCAAAATGTCCCTTTTTGTTACAAATGTAACATCTGTCAAATTTGGATTTCTTCTAGATGGAATGGGAAGAATGATTTCTTTTCTTCCGAAGGAATTTCCATTTGCCTTTTATGCTTCTTTTTCGCGAAGGAAAACTTTTTGAAGTGCCTTTTCTTCTTATGACCCGAGCAGGAAGGGTCATTACAATCCCTTGCACATTTGATCTTCAAATTAGGTCGGCCACAATTCTTTTCAAGAGAATGGTTTTCTTGGAGACAACTTTTGAAGAGTTCTCGTCTGTAACACATCTCTTCAATAGCAATATGGATTGCTTGTTGTATTTTTTTCAAATGTAGCATGTGCTATCAATTTTTCCCTGACTTGTAAAGCCTTCTCAACGGCTTGGCTAATTTCTTTAGGAATGGAAGCTAAAAAGACTGGCTTGAGATTTGGATCTGCACCAAGGTTGTAAAAGAGTTTGACCATTTCTCTGAAGTGCTTGTCCAATTCTTTTCTAGCCATAGAACTAACACTTTCGTTCAAAGAATTCTTTCTTCTTGAGTTCCTTGGTGTCCTGAGATTGGACAATAAAGAAAAGATGGATAAGCTGGATGGCTTAATCTACATTCATAGTTAGAAACATTATCTGATCACGCTCTAGAGCTGCCTTCCACAAATCTTTCAAGGATCCAGTAAATCTACTAGCAAACTCAAGAAGTACATCATAAGCGATGTGCTCCTTAAGATTTCTAGTGATCAACTAGGCATGAAACTCTTAGAGACTTTTAGGCCATTTATGGTATGGGATGTCATCCAAGGTAAAGTAAGCCTTAGATGAAGAGGAGGTGTTTGCGGATGATTCAATATGACGAGAAGAATGAGAGGGGGTCTGGTGGATGGGTAACTTCTGGTTCTTCCATTTCTTCTTCAACAACTAGATCAAACATCATGATATTTGCTACAGCGGCTTGTGAACCAGAAGCATAAGATGAATCTGACCCAAAGGAGGCTGCAGAGGAAGAGTCATTCTGAAAGGAGTTATATGGAGAGATTCTGCTGTATTTATGGCAGAAATTGAAGGAACCTGGTGCCTAAGAAAACTTTCCAAAGGATTCGAGATCATACAAGAGTAAACTGGTTGAGGCGGAGAATAAGGTGGAGAATGTTCTGCTGGGGCTGTTGGGGGAACTAGAGATGATGAAGCTTTTTTCTTGCCTCGAGTGTTTTGAGATTCTTTGTATCGATTCCATTTCTTCAGGAGATCTTGGAGAGACAAGATATTACTCTTTGGAGGTGGTGCGGCTAAGATAAGAATAGCTGCAAATGAAGAATTGGAAGATCCTGAGGGAGGTTATGAAGGTGTGAAAGGGAATAGAAGAGGATCAATTGAAAATAGAGATTTTTGCTCAGAGAGAACTTTTTGTTCCTATAATATCTGGATCTAGCGCCTGAGCTTTTCTATCTTGGAGTTTAGTCTTCCCGATAATGGCTGGGAGGGATCTATTTGGTCTCCAGAAAATGGAGTCTCTTCTGAAAATCCTCTAGCATTTTTTTCAAGACATAAGTTGTCTGGTCTACTTGCTCAAGACAGGTAGCAACTGTATTTAGGGCCACATTCTAGGCAAGGACATTTTCTGTCTGCCAATTAAGAATAATTTCAAACGGAGTAGGTCCCTTTCGCCTTCTTTGTATATCAACATCATTAGGAGGAGGGATTATTTGGGCATGACAATATTTCTATTACTGATCAGAAAAACTTTCTGGAGGAGGGAATTTTAAGGTAGAACTAGATTCATATTTTGCAGGTTGTAATGGAGGGAAATCCTCGGGCTTAAACATGCAAATACTGGGTAAAACTTGGGAGAGTCAGGTTGTGGGGCGCATGTATATGGCTCTAGGAATTTAATGGGATAAGAGTTTTATTATTCTCGAGAATAAAATTATTACCATTCAGGCTTTAAGTAGCTCGAGTGGCTTGAGGTCACAATTTGAGGCTAAGGTCAAGCTCTCTATTCCAAATCAGGCAAGTCAATCTCACAGAGTCAACAAGTTGATCAGAGCATGAAAAAGCCTTGACTTACTTCCCTTGAAACGATTTGAGGAAAAAAATGCTCAATCGCTAGTGGTGGAACCAACCAAGATGTATAACGCCCGACCTCACTAGACTAGTTCGTCCAAACCTATTTTGACTCTCTAGCCACAGTTAATTAGGATTTATTCCTAAAAACGAGAGAATTTTTTCCGGGAACAAACTAAAAAAAGATTATGGACCGGGATGAATCGATAGTAGTAGATCCGGCCATTAATATCAAAGATATTAGGCGTCAATGATACTTGGATTGATGACAGTTTAGGGAAAAGTATCAATAATATCATAAATTTATTGCATTAGTATCAATTCGGTCCCAAATTTATTAATTTGACTAAGTTAGTCCTTAACCTTATCACTTTGGTACCAATTCAGTACATTCAGACAATTTATGCCGGAAATTATTGATTCAGACGCTGGCAATCCTACATGGTACGATTGACGAGGATGTGGACATTTTTTTTAAAAATATTTTTTGAATTTTTATTACTTGTTTCTTTTTTTTAGTGAAGTACTTGTTTCTTTCTTTTGTTCTTTCCTTTTTCTTTTTTCTTTCTTTTTCTTCTATGCCTATGCTGGTCTTGATGGCTGGAGAGGGTCGGCCTTGCCAAGCCTAGCCTAGGCCAAGGCAAGAGTCGCAAAGGCCACTAGCTTGGGCGAGGCCGACCCTTGCCAGCCATGGCTTGTGCTAGTGCTAGTGCCGGCATAGGACAAGGAAGAAAAAAAAATCAATAAAATTATTGTTCACTTCAGCGCAAAATCATGCCATGTCTGATGATTTGCATTCATGTCAACAATTTACAAGCTAAATTGGCCGGATGAATTCAACTAACACCCATGTGATGAGGTTTTTGACTAAATTGATCCAATTAAAAGATTTATGATTAAATTGATATTAATGCAATAGGTTTATGACTTTGTTTATACTTTTTTCGAGTACTATGACCGTTTTCTATAAGCAGCCCCTCACTTTTGACAATTGTACAATTCCATTATATGGTAGAGAATCGAGGCGATCACGTTTATTAGAAGTGTATAATAGAGTGGTTATCTAAGCCATGATGACTCATCTTGGTATTCTCGAACGCTGCTCTTTGCTTAGGATATCAGATAACAGTTGTGACATAGAGTGATTCAAAATTCAAACTAAAGCCCATCCTTTTTAGCTTCAAAGTCACTTAAAGAGTGACATCTCATGTGGGAACCGTGGAAAAGGCATATCCTATTGAACTTTGGTTAGAAACCCTAGATCGGATCGTTGACATTCGACTGGCTCTTCAATGGGGGCTGGTCTTGTGAAGAAGCAAAGCGTCCAAACCTAAACTATTTATTTTTATTTTTATTTTTATTTGGGGGGGGGGGGAATTACAATGGCATTTGATGATGAAGACACTTAATCCTGGATTTCGACCAAAAAGAAAAAGAAAAAAAACTAATGCAAAATGCTATGGTACCTTAATGTTGTAACAATGAACAGGAAGTGCATTTTGGCATTGTCCGGACCTTTTAACGATTGCCAAATTCTTTCTGAAAATTATTTGGCTAGATCATCTTCTGTTCATTCTATTTGGGTAGTAATTATGAAAAAAAAAATTGAAAAGATTGTACATATCAATTTGGATGATGCCTTAGATACAATGTCACTATGAAAAAGTGAAATCGATCTATATATATCCGCACAAGCCGGACGAATGTGTGTTTGAGGTTTGAGGTTTGAGGTGGGGATGAGCCAAGTATGTCGACGGTCTACTTTACTAAACTTCTCTCGATAATCCCCGCCTCTTTACCTTAGAATTTTTCGAACGAAGAGAGGTGCAAATGGCGTTACAACTCAACGAATTGCTTGAATAAGAATCCCACGTTAGGGTTAATGCGAATGCAGGGAAATCTGCTTGCCAACGAGTGGCATACAAGCTTGCCTTTTGCATGGTGCATGAAGGTGCAATTATAAGGTATCCCCTAGATGTTGTAGGACCATGAGGAAGGGGAATGCTCCCGCCCTGTCCCCACTAACATCTTGTGAATTTACCAATGCAATGTGAATGATCTACTTGTCTCCAGACTAAAGAAATTTGTACTTTTGATTCACTGCGCATTTTTCGGAGTATTGTCTAATAGAATTAATACTAAAGAAAAAGAAGCACTTGCAGCGTCGATCATGACCCCAGCGATTCGTTAATCTCGCTCGACGTGAAGCGCAAGATGAGGAGACCCGGGCCAAGTGAGGACTGGCCGAGCCAACTAGACCTATTTCTCGATCCCTCGTTTTCATGAAAACAGCAACGGATTTCGATAATGAGCTTCTTTAGGCAAGGAGTTTAAGGCTGATCTACACGGCTCGCTCGTTGATCAGGTCTATACCATTTTCTTGATTCGTAAAAGTGGATGACAAAATGAAAGAGACTTGCGCCAAAATGTCGTAATTTAAATGACATTGCTCATGGAAAATTCAAGGAAGGTGGTGAACACCTATCCCTGTTGCGCCATTGTCATCCGTCAGGACTCAAGGAGGCCATCAACGCCGGCTTGAAGCTTTAACTTGCACCAGGACTTCTTCTCTCTATCCATGAAAGGACCATCCTCGTCTCTTGTTGGGTTTGACTTTTTCATTTCCAGATGCCAAAAGTACATCGTAATCATCGTCACCCATTTAAAATCGGTAATTGTCTATCCGATTTCCGATTCCATCAGTGAAACTGCCTAGACCAAACCAACCATATTTTTTAATTTTACTTCTCAAAAATGCTTAAAATTAATTTAAACTCTCCGGGCATTTCTACCCATTTAGAAGGTGAATATGTATTTTAAGTGCATGCAATCGATTTCGCAATATCACTCTGAAATCGGTCTTATTCGAAGCACCTCTGGTCCAATTACTGATTTCGAAAACCGATCACCTATATTTTTTATTTTTTTTAACAGGTACCTGCAAATCTTTAATTTTGTATCAACGGACGAGATTGACTCATTTCTTGTCCGTGGAGCCGTCCCCCAAAGCATATTCGGACAGAGAGCGAAAAGAAAGCGACTTGCAGCGCGCCCAGCCCGAGTTGGCTGCTTGGTTTCTTTGTTTTCTTGGGGTAACGGTGGAAAAATCAAAATACCAATCAGTCCCTTCGCTGGTTTCCTCAGAAAAGTTGCCTCCTTTCTGATCTGAATCTCACTTCTGCCTCCAAATTCAACGCACCCACCAAATATATATTTTTCCTCCGGTGACTCCACACATCACGGAATTGACCCGAAAATCAGATCGCCCTTGAACGAAGTGTTGAAATCGTGATGGAGTCGAGCGAAAATGGTGTTCACATCTTTCTGTGGATATAAAATGGAGGGTGTTGTCTTTCTCATTCGTTCTCTCCCCCCACGTCTTGTGTTTTCTTTTTCCCTCTCTTGTGACTCGTTTTCTGTATTTTCCTTTCAATAATCGAGAAAAGCATTGAATTTCACGGCAAGAAGTAGCTGACACTTTGCGTTGCGTCCTCCGTTGCGTGGCGTCCTCCATCTCTCTACATTAGAGTTGGAATTCGCATGAAGGGCACTCGCACAGAGATAGGGTCCCTCTCGACATACTCTGTAGGTTTTTCTCAAGAGGTTTGCCCCCAAAAGCCCACATGGTTTTCCTGTTTTATTGGCGAAAGATAGGACCGGGTTTTGAGTATCATGTGTGTTCCGAGGAAATTGTGTTGGTGGGTTCTGTACTTCTGGTAGTTTGTAGTTATAGGGACTTGGCTTTGGCAGTTTCTCAGCTGATTTTGAGTCTGGAAGTTGAATTTTGGGTTTGAAGCATGATTGATGTTGGATGATCATATTAGGTTGCTTTCATTTTGTTGACTTGTTTGAACGCTGTTCCTGCTTTCGGCAGCTAATAGATACCGGTTTCAGTATCTTTTTTATTATTGATAACAAGATAGGAGAAACATATTTGGTCTTTAAAGTAGAGTGAAGTTTATTTGGTAATGACCATCCTTTTAGCAAGTGAAGTCCAATTGCCAAGATAATATCAACAACTTCTGCATTCCTTGTGAATTCCCGGATGGAAATGCAAGTTCTGTGACTCTATCCCTCCATGAAATCCATTTTTATCTATGTGAAGCATATACAGTGCCAAGCGGAAATTTGCAAAGTACACAAATCTCCCTAATGTTATGCACTTTCGTTTCCGATGCAGTGGCCATTTGACCTTTGTGAATCACAAATCTTATGAGCAGTGTTGTCTTAACCATATTATGTTTTGTTGCTGATAAGGAAGTTGTCGACATCACGGTGCTGTGTTTGATTTTTATGAAGGTTGAGCGGCAGTGGCAGTAGTGATTTGACGAGAGAGAACAACATGTCTTCGACAATTAAGGCTGATAAAAAGGCAACTGTCGATGCAGCAGCATGGATGTTCAACATTGTCACCTCTGTGGGAATAATTCTCGTTAATAAAGCTCTGATGGCTACGTATGGTTTCAGATTTGGTACGTCCTCAGTACAACTGAGATGAGCATCATCATGATTGCATCAAATCGATAATTCAGATAAGCTTGGGATTAACTTTTATTGAAGATCACTTTACCAAAAAATAAAAAACTTTTATTGAAGATCAACCTTTATCCTTTCTTGGATTATGCGATGCCCTTGGTGATTGTTGATTTGGAGAGCATCCAAACCTTCTATTCTCTTAGATTGATCACACAGCACGGTTTTCTGGCTTTCGAGAGTATCTCTCTCATTGTTTTATCATTTCCTAGTTTACATATTTTTCCCTGCCTCCTCACCTAAATGACCGAGAGGTCATCCCACGTGGTTGATCTAATGTCTCTTTCTATGCAGCCTTGTCTGGCAATTGCTTAATGATTCTGCTTCAATAAATTTCTGCAAGACTAAGGCGACAAGGTTTAGCTGTTTCTGAAATCAAATTGGTGTACAATATGAACTAGATCCTTATTTGGGTCATCGACATGTCCTTTTTTTGTTTGAAGTTTGAGGATTTGGTTTCCTTAATGATTAGCGGATTATGGGGACTGGCTCTTGGTTAACTCAAATGAAATAGTTTATGTTGCATATTTTTGAAGGAAACTTGAAAGATGATGGTGGAACCATGTGTTTGACTTTGAGATTCTTCTGATTTTTATTCCTTTACCCTGAAGCAAATTTCCTGTGATAGAATTCTTACATTTCGTGTACTTAGGTTGTAGATCTGTTGACTTTGATGTCGAGCTCTAAATGCCCAAAAAGTTTTTGACTAGTCATTTCAATGATAGCTCCTGTGGAGCTTACTGGTGTTACCATTTGCCATTAATGGTTAATAGCTCTTTGTTACTCATTTTTTCCCAATATTTATCTTCGAACGACATTTTCTTCTAAAATTTTCAAGCAATTCATGGTTGATTTCTATCTTGCACCGGTTGGATTTTGTAACAGTCAGATCATTCTTTCTGATCATGTTAACTATGGAACTTAATAGACATCCCAGGATGAATCCTTTTTATTACCTTAATTGCTGTTCTAAAACCTGAGGATGCAATTGGTAGATAGCTAGATTTAGCAATCTGGAAAAGGACTTATTCTGCTCCTCACTTTAGCAGTCAGTTATGGAAATTTCTCACATCTTTCACGGGATAAACCGAAAGAACATGGATTCTGAAGGGTACTGTCTGGCCAAAGGTTGTGATTTATTAGTTGAGGTTCTCTTTACACTGTGCCTCGCTTATTTGTGTAAAGTTTACCTTTTGAGGACAAGGTTGCGGGGCTAGTTTCCCCCTTCTTTGTGTGTTTCTTTAAACTAAATGTGTATGCTCTCAAATTCTCATGGCATTGTTTCATCACGCATGAATGATTAAAACCATCTTTATATGCACATTTTACTAGGCGAGTTCATTAGTGAACAAATCACTTTGATTTTCTTGGTGACGCAGTTTTTAGACAAGACAAGTGAACGTTCCTTTCCTGTTGAGAGCATAGAATGAATTCATTGCTGGAAATAATTTTCCTTGCAGTTGTATCTTCTTTTCCAATCGAGTATGCTAATGAGACTGATATTTGCTATTTTCATGATGTTATTTCCAATCAATTGAAATCACTTGCTCCGCAGCCATAAGTTTGAGATTCCCTTAATGAAGGAAGAACTGAAGAACAAAGAGCAGTGAAAAGCAAGCAAAATGATTCGTGCTTAATTTATAGGAGTAATGTACCACAATTTCCTTGACAACTCTACACTTAATACCCTAACATTCTCGATATTGATTGGTATCTTGCAGCAACAACTTTAACCGGTCTTCATTTTGCAACAACAACCATGCTGACACTTGTTTTTAGGTGGCTTGGTTATATTCAGCCCACACATCTACCAGCGAGAGAGATCTTGAAATTTGTTTTGTTCGCCAACTTCTCCATTGTTGGAATGAATATCAGTCTGATGTGGAACTCTGTCGGATTTTACCAGGTAAGCCTTCGAGAATTGGTGCCAGACTCCATTTGCTTTTCTGATGTAGCGTTGACGTAAAACTTGCATGTTGTTTTCTCCTTTCAGATTGCAAAGCTGAGTATGATACCAGTGTCTTGTTTTCTCGAAGTTGTCTTTGACAAAGTGCGGTATTCGAGGGATACAAAGCTCAGCATTGTAGTCGTTCTCCTTGGGGTGGCATTTTGTACCGTCACTGATGTCAGTGTCAACTTCAAGGGCTTTCTAGCTGCCTGTATAGCAGTCTGGAGCACCGCTCTACAGCAATATGTGAGTAAAGAAGACTACTTCACTGACGCAATTCTTGTCACCTTGACACTTGACATTTAGTATACTACTTCCAAATCTATTTAATAGAGAATGGTTTTCATACTCTTCACGTGGATTTCGCAGACATGCTACAAAATCATAGCACAGTAACTATGTTGCATCCATAATGCAGTGTAATTTGCTGTTGCTACAGAGACAACTCCAACCATCATTCATCACAAGTTTCTGAACTTGGAAAATTCCTAATTCAATGTATTGTTACTGCAGTATGTTCACTTTCTTCAAAGAAAGTATTCGATAGGATCCTTTAACCTACTTGGGCGCACAGCTCCTGTGCAGGCAACTTCTCTGCTTATCGTAGGGCCCTTTTTCGACTACATGTTTACTGGTGAAAGAGTTGATGCCTACCACTACTCTGCCACATCTGTTGTAAGTTTTCTATCTTTGTTCACAGTCTTTTTTGTTTAAATGACATATTAGGCAGCGTAAGTTTTTTAGAGAAAATTAATTTGACATCCATGTGGTTGGGAACAAACTGGGCTGTCGCTACCTTAAAAGATGTTTGGCGCAAAGTTATGCCAAGGATAGCTCTCTTAAAATCTAGTATGGATGGTATTGTTTCCCATAACTATTGTTGTGGCAATCTAAGCGCATCGTACGACCTCTTGACAGGTCAAGCCATGTTGAAGTCACTTTTAGAAAAATACCAGAGCTTGACATATCTCTCTGCACTTCTACTGTTTCAAAATTGCAACTTCCCTTTGCTGGGCCAAATTCTAATGTTGTGATTGACTTTGCACATTCTTTGAATCTGCATTCTCTCACTGCTCTATGTTTTTAGTCCAAAGAGTTTATGCAATCTGAGAATATGCAACAAGTTGTGCAGCTGTAAAAGATAGTCTCAACATTAAGGTCGTTCATATGACACTGGACGAAAGGAAATGATTTTGTCAAAATATGCATGAAGATGGTTTTGTTACCTCTGCAAGTTAGTGTGTCAAATCACATTTATATGGAAGCATGCCTGCTAAATAGGTCTAATTGAGTAACTTCGTCTCCAAGATCTAGAGCCTAGGGTTACACTTTGCTGGAAATATTTTATATCCGAACGTTCCCTTTCATCATGCACATGCAAGTCTGTCGGTTCTTATCTCTGCATCTGATTGTATGCTAAACATGCTTCATCGTGCAGGCATTCTTGATCCTCTCTTGTACCATTGCAGTGGGTACCAACCTCAGCCAGTTCATCTGTATAGGCAGGTTCACAGCTGTGTCTTTCCAAGTGATTGGGCACATGAAGACCGTGCTCGTCCTGACCTTAGGATTCATATTCTTCGGGAAAGAGGGTCTCAATGTGCAAGTAATATTGGGCATGGTTGTTGCCGTGATAGGGATGATTTGGTATGGCAACGCCTCCTCCAAACCAGGAGGAAAGGAACGTATAAGCTTCTCGAGTCAGAGTAACAAAATCCAGAAGCCGGAAAGCCTACTAGAGTCCACTGAACAGGAAGATAAGGTCTAAAGAGGGTTCAAAAGGTCGGTGAGATGTATACCAAGAATTCTCTCTTTCAAGGAGTCGTCGTTCTGAGAACACATCCGATTTACTACAATTGGTAGGTCAAGTTCCTGAATAACTTGGAAGAATTCTTATCAAGAGAAATAACGGGAATAATTCTTTTCACACGATAGTTCATTTTCTTCTTGTTAATTTTGTTTCGAGTTATAGAAGCCACTGAAATGAGCCAGTCGCAGCCCTAAATGTCACTCTCATTTTTTCTCGTTCACCTTCTATACCGAGCCATCGCTGTGCTGTATCAAATGAGGTTTGTACATTGAGCTGCCCTTCCCAATTTAGTTACTATCATAGTGTCAAACTCTGAAGATAGATCAGGCTGTGCGAGTCGGAGCCGTTTCTTGTTCAACTGTTGTACTTGCTGTAAAATGACATAATAAACCAAATTCATCCTCTCTGTCTCTGTCTCTCTCTCTGTCTCTCTCTCAGAGATTGCATGGACCATCTCTTACAATGGATCTTGTGGTTTTGTTAGACAGAGTGACCTGAACAGTTCTTTAAGAGTACATTATGAAAGCATGGATGTGTTCATCAAATTGGAGAAGGAGACTTGTTATGGGCCTTGACACATCTTCTGAAGTTGGTGTTGGGGCCCTGCAATTTGACAGTCCCTTGTGGAGTCACTGCCTCATGGCATTGGCATCCACTTCAGTGGACAATGACTTTATGGCCATCTATTGGACTAGTTCAATAGGTGGAGGATTGAAGTTGTTGTCATACTTCCTCCAGATACTGCAAGTGTGTAGGGCATATGTCCTGAAATTTTCATTATTTTTCTTCTGTGAGGGCCATGATGTTGTCATGTCATTGATCTAAAGCTAAGCTATAACTTTTCTTACATATAACCGAGTTAGTTATTGCAGGTTTTGCTCTGTGAGTCCAATCGAAGGACTTTCACTGCTGTAATGTCATTGAGCAGGGAAAGCCTGCAGCAACTTTGCATGACTAATTAAGTAATTATCAAGCAATCGCGCAAGGACGTTCGATCTAGACGAGTCTGAACGGGGCTATTTTGACCGGCGCGAAAACGCGCAATTGAATGAAGAATCTGAAAAGCGGGTATTTTGATCGGCGCGGAAACGCAACCTGATCAACCGCATGTTGTGTGGTATAGATTAAGAAAGCCAGATGAAATGAGGAGGACGACGCTGTGCTCCGGTTTCACACGGTGGTGTATCGAGTTCTCAGATCAAATTAAATTTTACTGGAACAAAAAATACAAGAATGTCGGTAGAAAAGATTACACACATAGGACGGATCAATATTTACGTGGTAAATTTTTGTCGCAAGTGCATTAATTTGAGGTTTTTTGTGGTAAAAAAATAGTTTTGGATAAATTTATCTGGTGTACCGATTTAGAATTTTTCATAGTATTAATTCAAAAATTCATGGGCTTACCCTAATTATCCTTAAGGACGTATACGTAATTTTATTTTATTAACTGGGGCAAAAACATGAAAAAGAGAAAATTCAGGGGGGGGGGGGGAAAGAGAGAGAACCGGGTGCACAAGTCACTTTGCTCAAACTCAGGTAAAGGCCAAGTCCCCGACTTTTCTTCTTCTCCTCCGCCTCCTCCGTCGTCAAGCGCTCAGCGAATCCGCGAAAATGGAAGGCGAAGAGGGATCTCAGCGGCCTCACCTCGTGCTCGCTCACAACCTCTTCCTTCTGAAGCACCCCAACGTCCCAGACATCGAGAAGGTCCGCCTCAAGGACGAGGTCCTCGCCTCCATCAAATCCGACGGTGATTCGTCTCCCTCCCTCTCTCCCCTTCGATTCGCTCTCTGAGCTTCTCGTTCGTGAATGTTGTTGTGCTTTGCGCCTTCAGACATGGTTTCGCTGTTTGAAACCCTAGCGGCGGAGTCCCTCCTGGAGATGGATCGGGGGCTGTTGGACTCCATGCGCGCGCGCATCGACGAGGAGCTCAAGAAGTTCGACGAGAAGTGAGTTTCGCGTCTACTTCTCTTGTAAATTCAGAGTTTTATTGCCCATTTTGTTCAAGAATCCTGAGTTTGTGTTTTTCGTTTCGGGCGTGTCGTAATTCAAGTGCGTTGTTGTTCTAGTGATGGAGAATGTGTTTCGTATGGTTCCTCTTGCACTAAATCTGGGATGAGTCCTTGCTTTCCTAATTTTCCTTGTATTCTCATCTGCGGTTAAATCTGCTGTTGGGCTACATTGCTCGAATGTGAACCTTTTCAGAGAAAGTGAGAAAATCGATATTGCTAGATAATTGTTCTGACTGATAAGAGTAATTTGCTCAGCCCATGTTTTGGCATGTGTGGCGGTGTTCGGTGTGTTGTGCCCAGTAACGCAGTGTGCCAAATAATCCCGTCGAGCAAGTCTTATGGCTTAATCTTGTGGTCCTTTAGACTGAATTGATCCCCTACTTCATGCGTTCCGTTGTTGGTTTGATGAGTTGCCATGGTTGCCTTTGCCTAGGATAACTGATGCTGAAGAGAACTTGGGCGAAAGTGAAGTTAGAGAAGCTCACTTGGCCAAATCCTTGTATTTCATTCGTATAGGTGACAAGGTAAGTTTTGGCCGTTCTAGTTACCTTCCCCGTTACTTATGGAGTTCACCATTTTGGAATATAATTATGGTAATTTCTTTTTGCCAACATAAGGAAAAAGCATTGGAACAGCTTGAGGTAACAGAAAGTAAAACGGTGGCTGTTGGGCAGAAGATGGACTTGGTCTTCTATACGCTCCAACTGGGTTTCTTCTACATGGATTTTGATCTCATTTCTAAAAGCATTGATAAAGCAAAGAAGTAGGTTCTGATAGCATTCTTTGCCCTGTTAGCTTGTTAAATGTTAATATTCTAATGAAATACTTGATAAATTGTCGGCAGCTTGTTTGAAGAGGGAGGTGATTGGGAAAGGAAAAACCGTTTGAAGGTGTATGAAGGATTATACTGCATGTCGACCCGAAATTTCAAGCAGGCTGCCAGTTTATTCCTGGATTCCATCTCAACATTCACAACTTACGAACTGTTCCCTTATGACACCTTTGTCTTCTACACTGTTCTTACCAGCATCATCTCATTGGATAGAGTTTCCTTGAAGCAGAAGGTAGGTACTTTAACTGCAATAAGGTCCCGCATTTACCCCTGGTGATAGCTTTATTACCAATTGGCACTCCAGAATCAGTATTGAAAGTGCTTGTGCTATGGCAGGTTGTGGATACTCCAGAGATCTTGACGGTGATTGGAAAAGTACCCCATTTGTCAGAATTTTTGAACTCTCTGTATGATTGCCAATACAAATCTTTCTTTTCTGCTTTTGGTGAGTTTCTTTTACCATAGACTGCGACTTTGTTGCTATGTTTTGTCCTAAACCTAAAATAATGTCACTATTTCTTGGTACAGCTAAGCTCAACTATATTGTAGATTGTATGGGCCTTTATGCTTGGCTCTGACCTATATTACTGTAGCTTATTGCTTCTGTCTTGATAATGTCTGTCTGAAATGTGGATTGAATGTGGAAGTTTGCAAAACCTATTTTGATAAGACTCTTATTTGATTTGGTTGGGAAATTCTCACTGTTTTTTCTGTTTGTTCTATAAAGCTGGTCTGACTGAGCAAATAAGATTGGATCGCTATCTGCACCCTCACTTCCGGTATTACATGAGGGAGATCAGAACTGTTGTGTACTCCCAGTTCCTTGAATCCTATAAGAGTGTTACAGTTGAAGCTATGGCAAGAACTTTTGGAGTAACAGTTGATTTCATTGATGCGTAAGTTATCAAAATTCTGATCATGCTTTATATTAAGGTTTGGCCCTGTTGTCATCTAATTGACTTCCATATGATGGAATTATTTGATGTTTGTAGTCTTTGAAATATGCGGTTATTATCTCTAAAGTATACTGCCCTAAATAGACATAAACCCTTCTACAGAGAATTATCTCGCTTTATTGCTGCTGGAAAGCTTCATTGCAAGATAGACAAAGTTGCCGGTGTCCTGGAAACTAACAGACCAGATGCAAAGAATGCCCTTTACCAAGCAACTATAAAGCAAGGGGACTTCTTATTAAATAGGATTCAGAAGCTTTCTCGTGTAATTGATCTGTAAAGTAAGCAGGCAGTTTTCTGATTTAGTATACCATTGATTTTCAAGTGCTAAAGCATCGATAACATCATTGTTGGAACTTATCCATGGGTTGACTTCTTGAATCATCATTGGCTCTATTGTGATATTGAGCTATAAACTGGATGAATCTTTGATTTGACGTTGAGACGCTGGATCAAGTAAGAGAATGTGGTGACATTGAGTGTTGCTTTAAAGTATGGTGATAGAAAAGTTTTCCCATAGAGCATCGACCTAAAGCATTTCGGTAGACTATTTATAAGGGGCTATATGGAGAAGATATGGGTCTGCATCTTAATGGTACAGTGTAGGGGTGTGCAAATTGGACCAAATCGACCCGAATCGGATTGGGACTGGCCCGGATCAGCCGAGTTGGTCCGGCCCTTGAGGTGGGTGGTCCGGTCCCTGGTCCCAATAAGTGGGATCGGTGATCGGGCGGTTCGATCGACCAGACCGGACCGCATATAATATATAATTATTTATATATATAAATGTATACAATTAGAATAAATAAAAAAAAATACTGGAAAGCAAAACAGAACAATAATACTTGAAAAAAAAAAGTACTCCAACCTCCATTGTTCCTTATTATTTTTGAAAAATTATTTTAAAAATAAGAAAATTTTATTTCCATAATCAATCCATCGAGCTTAAAATGCTGCAGGAGATTATAGTTAGTGTTTCTACTGGGTCGGGATCGAGACCGGACCGGACTATCGGTTCCGATTCGGTCTTGGTTCGGTCGGTGGTCCTGAAAATATGAGGATCGGGATTATTGGTCCTGTTTCCGGTTCTATGTTGGGACCGAACCGGCCCAGACTATGCACATCATACGGTGGAAGTGAATTTCTTAAATTCATGCACTTGTAATTAGACATGGTCGTTAATTGTATTCTAAATGATAATTGTGTATGCTAGATGATAATTGGTAATGAGCTTGATGCCTGGTTGATGAACCAGATAAATACTGACGTTAGGCACTTTTGGGTGAGATTTGGTCCTGCACGAGAAAACCAATACTTAGTTTAGATTTGGGTGATCTGTCTCTCTTTCATGGTAGTCTTGAGGGCATCACTTCTCTTTCGTAGTCAAATTCAACGCACATGGATGAGATGATTTGCGTGCATTCATGTCGAATGTATAATGAATAATTTATATTGGGATGTGGTGATTGCCCTCCTATTCTTAACGTTAAAAAATCAGAGATCGTACGAGGGAACTGTGTTCTGATGTGTCGATGCTCTGCACCGAGAGTTTCAGGATTGCTCGTCTGCTCCCATTGCTGAGGGGCGAGGCGTCACGCTGATTTGGTCTGCTATTGTCTTGTTACGATTGCCTGCCTATCTTTTGCTGCAGAAAACTCTACTGAACAGTCGGCTGGTAGTCTCCGTGTTCACCTCAGCTTTTAACATCCTACTTTTACGGGATGTTTTGGACGTGAAGCAAAAATTAATTTTCTGATGGGTATGTTAAGTACCCATCCGGTAAAAGTTAAAACAAGGGTCCGCTAATTAAAAGTTGTGTTTTACCCGGCGGCAGATGCCTGACGAGAAGATATCGCACACTAGTGTGGCCTAGAGAAGACGGTGTACTATGCCCGATACCTCGACGCACATCTTTTTGCCAACATAAAGAAAAAGCATTGAAACAAAAGGATGGAGAAAGCTTTGGAGATTTGGTGAGAGGAACTCCCAAATATAAATGAGAGTATATAATATTCAAAATGCCTATTGCAAAAGCAATACACAAAGAAATACACGAGCTTTGTCCTATAAGCTTGTTTACAGAAAACTCTCTAGGGCTGTGATGCCTCACTCCTTGAAAACCACATTTGCACGTGATGACTTATCTATGTTATTTCTATATTTCTAAGCTCCCCACACACATTACATCCTAAGTTTAATACCTATTTATAAACTAAATTCCACCGCCTGAAGTTGCCGCCTTCAAGTGTGAAAATGGTCGGCTGAAATCTTATACAAGAAGAGTCCAAATCAAATTTGAATTCTACTTGATCCTTTTCTCTTAATGAAGATAGTGTTTATCCAAAACAAGTCTGAAGTCAATTTGACTTTTTGACCAAAGACTCTTCTTATGTTGCACCTTCATCATGCAATAAACGTAGATAATAAGTTACCCACTAGATTTTTCCAAAGCCAAAGTCCAAGTTCCCAATTTGAACTTTGCTTCCTCTTGTATTAAGTGTTGGATTCTAACACGCCCCATCAACGCCTAATACTCTTCACCTTATAACATTCGATATTCGTCTTCTTCAATTGCTTCTACGACTGCAACTTTTGATTAAGCTTTGTGGAGCCCAAACTACGTCAACGGCATTTGAACTTGCATGTTAGTCACGTTTTCTTTCATTGTAGTCTCTGTAGTTGCAAGAGTTTTGAGATTGTAGCTCATGTGGTCAAACCTCTCATTCACGGTTTAATTTCATGCTTCAATTGATTCAGCCCCATCTAAAGCACTTTGATAAAGGCATCTCGGTCCTTTCTCTCGTAAGACTTATTTTGTAAACGCTTCCAATGATTCTTACCTCTTACGATCTCTTCCTCTAGGCAACATTTCTTGAGCTTCTGCAACTTCTTGAGGTCATACCGGAGCTTTTGATGTTCTCTTTCTTTTAGCTTAAGCTTGTTATCTTTTTGCCTCAACATTTCATTCCTTACTTTCAACATCTCCAGCAGTTGCTTCTCACATCTACTTGTTGAAACTGCTACTTGCTTCTTTGAGTTTTCCCTCGACTAGCTTTTCTTTGGGGACATCTCAGTGGTTAACACACCATCTGCCTCAATAATGCTAGTGTCTGCAAGCTCTTCTTGAACCTCAATTACAACAGTCGCTTGAAGACTTCATTCTTCTTTGCCATCTTAATCCTTATTGGTAAAAGATGCATCATCTTCTTTTCATGTTTGAACCAACAGACTCTAGCAAAGTGGCCTACATTGCTACATATGTAGCACCGTCCATTGCGCTTTCTGTAATCCTTATTGCAATCTCGATGAGCTCCCCTTGTTGGGAGTCTCTACCAGTTTACATGTTCTTTACACTCTTTGCCATTTTTAGCACCATTGTGACATTCCGAATTTTGAACTTCTCGAGGCAATTAAATAGAAGGATATCGATCGATGTATTTCAGTTATAACTCGCTCAGAGTTGGTCACTCTTGAGTTATCTGAACAAAAAGGAAAGACTGATGCGAAGTCGAGTACGTGGACTTGGGAAATTTGAATGAGAAATGGCAGTTTGACCATAAGGATTGTCGATGGAGTATTTTGGGCCAGCAAAGATCGATCTAGGAACGATCGTAGAATACCTTGCTAGCGTTATATATTGGGACGCAGGTGATTCCACTTAACCAATGTGTAATTTGCGAGAATTTCCTAAATCGGATATCGATGATCAAGACTGTAGAAGCTAGCGATAAACCCTTGCAATTACATGACAATCAAAGTCGCTACGACTTGAGAAAAATCCCTAGGTCGATATGAGTAGCACCTGTAAGAATCGTTTGTCAGTTAAAGATAAATTGGAATTACAGTCGACGAGAGTTCGACATGAAATTGGATCTCGAGATTTAGGTATTGGACATTTAGAAATTTCAATTTTTGAATTGAAATGGACGTTGCCTCATCAAGGGCAATTTGAATTGAAAAAATAGAATTTCGAACGGAAAGTGTAAAATGATCATTTTGGCCCTCGATCTTTGGCCTTGCCTTAAGAACAAAAAGAGAAAAATTTGATCATTTAGAACCCTATATGTCTGCCAAAAATTGATGAGGGAGGTGGTCAAAGAGAGTCAATGGAATAGAAGATATTTTATAAGCAATGACAAGTGTCAAGGTTGGATTAGTTGGCATTAAGTGAGCAATTTTTAACCTACCATTCAAGCTTGTTGACCAACAGAGATCAAATACTAAACCCTCTCTCTCTTCCTCTCATTTTGGTCAGCACTTTCTCTCTCTTTCCTCTCTTCCATTTCGTTTTCTTCATCTTGGCCGAGAAGACCCGTTGCCAGCTCGCTGCCCTATCCCGACTACTTTACTATTCCGGCCATATCTTTGTCGTCCGATATCGAATTGAAGTAAAACCATCGCCATCTAAAAAATTATTGTCTAGTGGTTCTATGGACATATTATGAGCTCAATTTGGCCTAGCCACTTGTCTCGTAGGTCTGTTGAAGTGGACAAAGGTCATGCAAGGTCAAATTTGAATTCTACTTGATCATTTTCTCTTAATGAGGATAGTGTTTATCCAAAACAAGTTTGAAGTCAATTTGACTTTTTGACCAAAGACTCTTCTTATGTTGCACCTTCATCATGCAATAAACATAGATAATAAGTTACCCACTAGATTTTTCCAAAGCCAAAGTCCAAGTTCCCAATTTGAACTTTGCTTCCTCTTGTATTAAGTGTTGGATTCTAACACTCCCCATCAACGCCTAATACTCTTCACCTTATAACATTCGATATTCGTCTTCTTCAATTGCTTCTACGACTGCAACTTTTGATTAAGCTTTGTGGAGCCCAAACTTCGTCAACGGCATTTGAACTTGCATGTTAGTCACTTTTTCTTTCATTGTAGTCTCTGTAGTTGCAAGAGTTTTGAGATTGTAGCTCATGTGGTCAAACCTCTCATTCACGGTTTAATTTCATGCTTCAATTGATTCAGCCCCATCTAAAGCACTTTGATAAAGGCATCTCAGTCCTTTCTCTTGTAAGACTTATTTTGTAAACGCTTCCATTGATTCTTACCTCTTACGATCTCTTCCTCTAGGCAACATTTCTTGAGCTTCTGCAACTTCTTGAGGTCATACCGGAGCTTTTGATGTTCTCTTTCTTTTAGCTTAAGCTCGTTATCTTTTTGCCTCAACATTTCATTCCTTGCTTTCAACATCTCCAGCAGTTGCTTCTCACATCTACTTGTTGAAACTGCTACTTGCTTCTTTGAGTTTTCCCTCGACTAGCTTTTCTTTGGGGACATCTCAGTGGTTAACACACCATCTGCCTCAATAATGCTAGTGTCTGCAAGCTCTTCTTGAACCTCAATTACAACAGTCGCTTGAAGACTTCATTCTTCTTTGACATCTTAATCTTTATTGGTAAAAGATGCATCATCTTCTTTTCATGTTTGAACCAACAGACTCTAGCAAAGTGGCCTACTTTGCTACATATGTAGCACCGTCCATTGCGCTTTCTGTAATCCTTATTGCAATCTCGATGAGCTCCCCTTGTTGGGTGTCTCTACCAGTTTACATGTTCTTTATACTCTTTGCCATTTTTAGCACCATTGTGACATTCCGAATTTTGAACTTCTCGAGGCTATTAAATAGAAGGACATCGATCGGTGTATTTCAGTTATAACTCGCTCAGAGTTGGCCACTCTTGAGTTATCTGACCAAAAGGGAAAGACTGATGCGAAGTCGAGTACGTGGACCTGGGAAATTTGAATGAGAAATGGTAGTTTGACCATAAGGATTGTCAAGGGAGTATTTTGGGCCAGCAAAGATCGATCTAGGAAGGATCGTAGAATACCTTGCTAGAGTTATATATTGGGACGCAGGTGATTCCACTTAACCAATGTGTAATTTGCGAGAATTTCCTAAATCGGATATCGATGATCAAGATTGTAGGAGCTAGCGATAAACCCTTGCAATTACATGACAATCAAAGTCGCTACGGCTTGAGAAAAATTCCTAGGTCGATATGAGTAGCGCCTGCAAGAATCGTTTGTCAGATAAAGATAAATTGGAATTTCAGTCGACGAGAGTTCGACATGAAATTGGATCTCGAGATTTAGGTATTGGACATTTAGAAATTTCAATTTTTGAATTGAAATGGACGTTGCCTCATCAAGGGCAATTTGAATTGAAAAAATAGAATTTCGGACGGAAAGTGTAAAATGATCATTTTGGCCCTCGATCTTTGGCATTGCCTTAAGAACAAAAAGAGAAAAATTTGATCATTTAGAACCCTATATGTCTGCCAAAAATTGATGGGGGAGGTAGTCAAAGAGAGTCAATGGAATAGAAGATATTTTATAAGCAATGACAAGTGTCAAGGTTGGATTAGTTGGCATTAAGTGAGCAATTTTTAACCTATCATTCAAGCTTGTTGACCAAAAGAGATCAAATACTAAACCCTCTCTCTCTTCCTCTCATTTTGGTCAGCACTTTCTCTCTCTTTCCTCTCTTACATTTCGTTTTCTTCATCTTGGCCGAGAAGACCCGTTGCCAGCTCGCTGCCCTATCCCGACTGCTTCACTATTCCGGTCATATCTTTGTCGTCCGATATCGAATTGAAGTAAAACCATCGCCATCTAAAAAATTATTGTCTAGTGGTTCTATGGACATATTATGAGCTCAATTTGACCTAGCCGCTTGTCTCGTAGGTCTGTTGAAGTGGGCAAAGGTCATGCAAGGCCAAATTTGAATTCTACTCGATCCTTTTCTCTTAATGAGGATAGTGTTTATCCAAAACAAGTCTAAAGTTAATTTGACTTTTTGACCAAAGACTCTTCTTATGTTGCACCTTCATCATGCAATAAACGTAGATAATAAGTTACCCACTAGATTTTTCCAAAGCCAAAGTCCAAGTTCCCAATTTGAACTTTGCTTCCTCTTGTATTAAGTGTTGGATTCTAACACTCTCCATCAACGCCTAATACTCTTCACCTTATAACATTCGATATTCGTCTTCTTCAATTGCTTATACGACTGCAACTTTTGATTAAGCTTTGCGAAGCCCAAACTTCGTCAACGGCATTTGAACTTGCATGTTAGTCACTTTTTCTTTCATTGTAGTCTCTATAGTTGCAAGAGTTTTGAGATTGTAGCTCATGTGGTCAAACCTCTCATTCACGGTTTAATTTCATGCTTCAATTGATTCAGCCCCATCTAAAGCACTTTGATAAAGGCATCTCGATCCTTTCTCTCGTAAGACTTATTTTGTAAACGCTTCCATTGATTCTTACCTCTTACGATCTCTTCCTCTAGGCAACATTTCTTGAGCTTCTGCAACTTCTTGAGGTCATACCGGAGCTTTTGATGTTCTCTTTCTTTTAGCTTAAGCTCGTTATCTTTTTGCCTCAACATTTCATTCCTTGCTTTCAACATCTCCAGCAGTTGCTTCTCACATCTACTTGTTGAAACTGCTACTTGTTTCTTTGAGTTTTCCCTCGACTAGCTTTTCTTTGGGGACATCTCAGTGGTTAACACATCATCTGCCTCAATAATGCTAGTGGCTGCAAGCTCTTCTTGAACCTCGATTACAACATTCGCTTGAAGACTTCATTCTTCTTTGACATCTTAATCCTTATTGGTAAAAGATGCATCATCTTCTTTTACATGTTTGAACCAACAGACTCTAGCAAAGTGGCCTACTTTGCTACATATGTAGCATCGCCCCTTGCGCTTTCTGTAATCCTTATTGCAATCTCGATGAGCTCCCCTTGTTGGGTGTCTCTACCAGTTTACATGTTCTTTATACTCTTTGCCATTTTTAGCACCATTGTGACATTCCGAATTTTGAACTTCTCGAGGCTATTAAATAGAAGGATATCGATCGGTGTATTTCAGTTATAACTCGCTCAGAGTTGGCCACTCTTGAGTTATCTGACCAAAAGGGAAAGACTGATGCGAAGTCGAGTACGTGGACTTGGGAAATTTGAATGAGAAATGGCAGTTTGACCATAAGGATTGTCGAGGGAGTATTTTGGGCCAGCAAAGATCGATCTAGGAACGATCGTAGAATACCTTTGCTAGCGTTATATATTGGGACGCAGGTGATTCCACTTAACCAATGTGTAATTTGCGAGAATTTCCTAAATCGGATATCGATGATCAAGACTGTAGGAGCTAGCGATAAACCCTTGCAATTACATGACAATCAAAGTCGCTACGGCTTGAGAAAATCCCTAGGTCGATATGAGTAGAGCCTGCAAGAATCATTTGTCAGTTAAAGATAAATTGAATTACAGTCGACGAGAGTTCGACATGAAATTGGATCTCGAGATTTAGGTATTGGACATTTAGAAATTTCCATTTTTGAATTGAAATGGACGTTGCCTCATCAAGGGCAATTTGAATTGAAAAAATAGAATTTCGGACGGAAAGTGTAAAATGATCATTTTCACCCTCGATCTTTGGCCTTGTCTTAAGAACAAAAAGAGAAAAATTTGATCATTTAGAACCCTATATGTTTGCCAAAAATTGATGGGGGAGGTAGTCAAAAAGAGTCAATGGAATAGAAGATATTTTATAAGCAATGACAAGTGTCAAGGTTGGATTAGTTGGCATTAAGTGAGCAATTTTTAACCTACCATTCAAGCTTGTTGACCAAAAGAGATCAAATACTAAACCCTCTCTCTCTTCCTCTCATTTTGGTCAGCACTTTCTCTCTTTTCCTCTCTTCCATTTTGTTTTCTTCATCTTGGCCGAGAAGACCCATTGCCAGCTCGCTGCCCTATCCCGACTGCTTCACTATTCCGGCCATATCTTTGTCGTCCGATATCGAATTGAAGTAAAACCATTGCCATCTAAAAAATTATTGTCTAGTGGTTCTATGGACATATTATGAGCTCAATTTGGCCTAGCCGCTTGTCTCGTAGGTCTGTTGAAGTGGGCAAAGGTCATGTAAGGTCAGATTCTGACCGGTTTGAGGAAAAGACATGTTTCGTAGGCTTCGGGACTTCAAATAACTTTAAATTTTCGGTGAGATCTTCTTAACCTGTGGTACTTTAGTTGGATGAGCTAGGATTGTGAGTTTGATTGGGTTTACCGGAGTTGCCATGGTTGATTTGTGAGAGTTACTGTGGAGCAGAATCTGTTGTCGGTGGACCGAGTAGAACCGAGGCTGTTTGCAGCACTTTGAGCCTTTAACTTGCTCCAAAGCTTTTGGTAAAACTCCTAAAAATGTAATAGGATATGCTAGCAAATGAATTTTATGGTAAATCTAAGTTTAGAATTGAGTTAAGGACCGATTATTGAGGTTGAGAACAGAGCCGTCCCTGCCCTGTTTCGGTTTGAGTAAGCCGAATCCCTTGAGGGCTATTGGGGTGTCTCCATACCATTAAGTTATTGTTAAGGTATATTAAAATATTAATTGAAGTGTTATTGAGGTCTTGGTGCAAAGGAATTGAGGAACGATTGAGTTTTGACAAAGAAAATGTTATTTTTCCTAGGACCGTGCGTGACCTCTACTTAGCCGTGACCTTGCTGACTTTGGGGAGTCGTTTGGATTGAATTGGTTGATTGAATCAAAGGGTAAGTGACTCTTAAACCTTTGCTAGGAAGTTAGGACACTACTGGATAGATTTGGATGTTATATTGATGAATTTGGGAGTCTATTGCATTGATTGTTCATGATCGACTGAGATAACTGATGTGCGAGTCGTGTGTGCTCCTGATGATGAGAAATTATAACTCTCATGGCTAAGTTGTTGTTGTGTGCATTCGATTGACATGGATGATGATACGGTTATGTGATATTTGGCCATGAATGGTGACTGTTTGAGAAATATGAATGATTTGGCAAGAGAACAAATCGTTTGATTGACTGTTTTGCTATGTATTTGATATCACATTGTGGGTGTTTGGCCTTAATGTCTCGCATGATAAAGATTTATTACTTGTTTGATAAAAATGTACTTGATCATGAAGTCCGAAGTTTAGTTTGTGAGCCTAAGGGCCTATGACGCCCTGATGTGTCCAAACGCGAGGTTGCAAGTAGAGTTATACTCTGATGCGTCAGAATGCGAGGTCGGCTTATATCATGATGTGTCATAACGCGAGATAAGTTTAGTACTTATCGACACAAGCCTGTTTATAACATTTGAAACCTGAGATGGATTAACGCGAGTTTGTCAATTTTATGGTCTGAGGTGCATTGACGCGGGCTGAGCTTGAGGCGTATTGACGCGGACATAGCTATTGAAAAGAGAATTGATATCCTGATGCGTCAGAATGTGGGATAGTCTTGATACGTGTCGACACAAATATCGAAATGGTCTTTGGAATCTAATGCGTCAGAACGCGGGTTGCCAATCGAGACCTTGATTATCTTGATGCGTATTGACGCCAGGTTGACCATTGGGATTGAATTTTTGATTAGTCTGATGCGTGTTGACACAGGCTTGGCCATTGGAATTAGAAGTAGTGATGAGATTGAAAATACACCTTTGCTTATGAATTTAATGTTGTGCTAGTACGAAACTTTGTTGTGATGATATGATTGCCCTTGAATCGTGATTGTTTTATGCTAGTTATATCAAGGTGCCTTGATGTTTGATTGTCATGTGTTGTCTTACCTAAAGAATCCTTGCCTATTGTGTTTGAAATGTTGTCTGGGAAGACTAACGGTCTGATTTAGGTTTAGGGTGAACTTGCTGAGATATATATTTTACCCTAGTGGGGGGTTAACTTTTTTAGGTTCCAGGCGATGAAAATCCGAGTTTGCCAATGATCGGTATTCGAAGAAGCAATTATAGGAGATGGATTTACACTTTTGTGACTTAAGAAATTTCAAGTTATCTTGAAGTTAGAGTTGTATTCTCTGAACTTGTAATTGGTATTTGCAAGAAGACATACTCTATGTCCTGAGTCATCTCACTAATGAATGGTATGGAGTAGTTTTATGGCTTTCGTGATCTTGTTTCTTTTTCAAGTTATGATATGGTTGGCCGAGGGATCTTGAGAGATTAATGAAGATCAACGGCCTGGTGAGATGTTTCACGAGCTCGATTGGTTCGGGGCGTAACATCCCCATTTAAGTGGTATCATAGTAAGGTCAGTTCGATCTAATGTGATTGAGGTTTGGAGTGATAAGGAGTGATGACTTGGGGACAATTAGATAGTGAGACCTTTAGGGTTAGGCATTGATGTCTGAATCTTGAGGATTATAGGTTTGAACATGTGTACACTATAATGGTTCTAGCGTTAATTCTGATTGTGGTTTGGTAATGGCCCAGCTTGAGGAATATGACTTATAAAGAGACGACTGGCATTAGTGGATTTAGGCTTGAATTGCGTTGTATCTTGATGGATTAATTATCAATTGCTTTGACAGCCTTGGATGATATGAGATGAGATACATACAAGGGATCGGATAAGAAATATTTGGATTAAAGACCAATTGTGGTCGAATGCATATGGATTTGATTTGACTAGCAACTAAACTTGAGATATATGGTTGAATATAGGCAATTGATCTATGAGATGCGATGGTCCTTATGGAATAAGAAATCTTCGATGGATAAGAATTAATTTGAAGGCGATTATGGTATGACGAGTAGCAAAAATAAACATGTTGTGCATGTGCTTGTGGGTATGAAATGAAAGTTGATGAGGGTGCATGCATGAACTTATTATTGTTGGACTTAATAAACTGTCGCTCGGTATGAGACAAGTTGATGAGATACCTATAAACCGTCATGAAGCATGGTGTGGGACATGTGAAACGGGGCTTTCTCCGTAGATGTATGACTTGGGACAATTTGCAATGGCCAGGTCTGATGAGGGCGGGGAGTGATCGTCGGGACAGAGAGGTCCGGACAAGGAGCAGCTCATGGCAGGCTTATAAGATGGCAAGAGGCAATAATGACCCAAACCATAACTTGAAAGGGAAAGTCTAGGTATCAGATTGAGTCCAATTATGGTTAACAGATATATGGCACGAGATTAATTTTCGAAATGAATGTTTAAAAATAGCATGGCATGTGAAATGACGCCTTTGATTGGCATGGTTAAAAAGTTCGTGCTTGATAGTGGATGTCGTTTGAAAAAGGAAAGTGATGTTGTGATTGGTCTGTTAGGCGTGTTTTATGATTGGCATCATGAGATTGTTATGGCCAAGGTATAACTGAGAGATTAGATGGCATGTGGGGAGTTTACACCCCGTTGAACTGATGCCCGTTGAGAATGAGATAGCATATTGTAATTATGCTAGAGTGGCGGATACCTCTAGACTTAAGGTATGAGCGATTGACTCATTGAATTGCTACCTTGAGTGTTTGTTTGATAGTTGTCTAGTTGAGGCTTGCCTAGTGATGACTATTACCTAAGAAGTTGCCTCGTGGAGGCTGGCTTGTTGCGTGGTTGCTGCTTAAGAATGATTTGGAATCCTTGAATAATGAGCAACTAGTTGAGAGTTGTTTGGGAACCACTGATGATCTATGGTGATAGATAAAGAGATGCGCAGCCTGAGACTGCTGGACTTGAGTAGGTGACATAAGTCTTTGATTCCTGGAGGGAATCATAATGGTTCAAATGACATGAAAACCTAATGTCGTTGAACGACTAAAGTATGGTCGTAGAAGAGCATTGGGCTCGAATATACATGGTATGAAAGATCCGAGAACTGAGAAGGATCATGAGAATTGAGTAAAGAGAACAATAGGAATATGAGTACGAGAAGAACGCATGGCTCGATTTTGTTGATCACGTGAGACCTAAGAGCTGAATGGGTCGTGAGAATTTTAAATGAAAATGAGAAAATTTATTAGGTAGGCGAGCTCGAGAAGGAGCTGTCGTTGTTACTTAAGTCGCCGAGTCGACCGATGCTAGTACTGATGAGTTAAGTGATGGAAGTCATGAGAATGGTGATTTTGAGTTACTTCATTCTAAAGTGAATGTGTGCGAAGAACAACGAGAGTTTTGAAAAGCTTGTGAAGCTATGTATAAGGTTAAGATTGATTGAGTTTGGTGGAAGGATGGAATTTGAAACTGTCTTCTTTTAAATTGAGAATTTTGTGAGAAAACCTTAGAGGTTTTGGGTACATCAAAGAAAAAAAGTGACTTTGACAGTTGGCCTTAAGAGGCTGTTGATTATTGGTGAAATGTCACCAAGGGAGAGCTTTCATTGAAGGCATTGTATCTATTTGGATTTCTCTTGTTGAGTCGTTCGATGAAAAATATCCTCCTGAGATTGCTCGAAAGCAAAGGATGTTTGGATCCTAAGAGTCTTATGAGGATCTGAAGATGATCAACCAATGTGAGGCGGAGTCCTCCAAGTCGTCTAAGTGTAATAAGGGTAGTCGAGAACCCTTTGAATGAAGCGTGAAGTTCCTAAGTGGATTGGAATTGGAAAGCCTTATGGCTAATTGCTATTCCAGATTTTGAGGAACTGTAATGGATTTTAATAAGAGGAGTGAATGATTGGAAGAAATATTGGTGAAGATAACGTCACTTGTGGAACACGTGAAGTGTCTCAAAGGAATGGTTGATTACTTGGGCGTAAGAACCACGTTGGAAAATGGGTAGTCTGTTTCTTCTGTTATGGAAAGAGTCAAGGAAAATCGACATGCTAATTTGACTGGATTTAATGATTCCCTGAGATTCGCTAATTGAACTGGAATCATTAGAAATGGAATCTTGAGTTATTGTCCCCAAAAGAATATGGCGTTATCCTTAGGGATGATTAAATCATGAGATGGTCATTGGCAAAAAGAAAAGCTAATGGACTTAATAGTCCTAGCTGCTCACAGTATTAATGAATGGACGAGTAAGCAACAAGGGTTGCTCGAATTATAGCAACAAGCTAGCTTGATTTGATTAGTTGAATATCCAAGGTGTGGATTTATGGTGACTAAGAAGGAAGCCCGACCCCTTGAAACCTTGTCACTTGAGATGATTGAGTCACTAGAAGAAGAATGCCAGGTATAGAGACATTTGAATCCACTGGGGAAAGGTATCGCTGTTGACATAGACTTCAAGATTGACGTCCTATGGGATAGGAAGGACAAGGTGGATTCAAAGTGAGAGAATGTCACTGAAGGCTATACCTAAAAAAGGGTAAGGACCCTAGCGTTGAAGGAAGATGAAATTTTAAATGTTTTGACATTAATATGGAGCATCTAGGCTCAGAAAGAAGTCGCAAGACTTGAATGATTTATGAAAGTGAAGTCCGAGAAACTGTCCTGTGGACAACGTTGAATTCCAGAATAATGTTGACGTTCAGTGGAACGGACATAATTGAGATAAAGTCGCATTGACTGGTTATGGAAATCAACGGTTAAGATAAGAGCGCTTCCTTAGGGAAAAGAGACAAAAATAAACAAAATGTTGCATGGTCCTAGTGGAGACCCGTGGCAACAAAGGGCCAAGGTTTGAGCTCTTAAGTGAAAAGTGTGAGGAATAGTTTGAAAGAATCAATACCTGGTAGAAAGAAGTTGATAATAGTCGAATTAAGTGCCTAAGGAATGATTGAGTTGATTGTTACCGTCTTGAAAGACGATGATTATACTCATTTAAGGAGACATGAGAAATATGAACAGCTTTGAGAGTTTTCTATGGACTTTAAGGAGATGCTCATTGTATGCTAAATGTGAAGCATACAAACTGCGGACATGATAAGATAAAATTCCTTAACTGTGAAGTTTCTAGGAAGTGAAATTCCTGTGGAGCACTTGAGAAATGAAATAAGTGATGAATCGACTTGGGTCGATGTGAGTTGCTGAAACTTGAAGTTTCCGGAGATTGATGAATTGCTATAGATGGACCGTGGGAAGATTCCCCACAAGAGCTATTTCATTAGTAAAATGGACTAAAGACGAGACGTAGCATGAATAGATGAATGAACGTGAAAAGACTCTTCGAGAACTTGAGTCAATTTGATGACTACGCTGATGATGGTGATCCTTTTTTAAGTCAAAAGGGTAGATAAAATCATAATGACGTGTCATCGAAAGAGAATTTGAGACGAAACAAGGCAAACTGAAGCAGATTGTGCGAATGCGCCGTGACAGTAAGACCACCTAAGTTGGAACGTCTAATGTATGATTGGGGTTGGTTTGCATTTGTCCTTGCAAAAAGTTCGGGAAACATTGTAGGTAGAAGAAGACTTCAAGTCAATATCTACCACAAGAGAATAAGGTAATAGTTTCCCGAGGGGAATTGAACAAGAGGTAATGCTGATGTAGGAAATTGCTTGTGGTTATGAGAGCGTTGCTTGTATTAAAAAAAGACCTCGAAGTTATGTGAACTATAAGAGGTTAAAAGTGTTGACTGCCTAAAAGGGAATTGATGGAAAGTCACGTGGAACGAAGAGATTACCCAGGTGTTGATACTGCGATACCCATATCGTTAAGGAATGGTGAATTATTTAGTGGACGTTTATAGTTGAAAATTGAGCATTGTGTACTCGGTGATGGAGGGACAGATATTCCCTAAAGAAATAAGATATTCAACTTCTAAATTGGAAGTTCGTCATGTGGCTAGTTTGATGGCTACTTGAAATATCAATCCTGAAGATAAAAAAGGAATTGAGATTTTGCCATGATTGGACCCAGACATCTAAGGGGCATGGAAATGAATAGAACATAGAGAATTAAGGTGTTCCTGGGGATGATACAAAGTATGTCAAGATTGTCTTAATACTATCGGTGACGTGAATTGAAGATTGAATTAGTCTAACGTGTAGTCGAGCATTAGACATGCCGACAAGAAGAAGAGATTAGGCCACGAAAGTTGATGAATCACTATGATCATTAGAGGAACAGAGTTATTTTGCAAAATGAGAATGCGACGAGGCTTGTATACCCCGTGAGATTGGATAATCGGGAAATTGCAAATTTCGAGAACAAAATTTCTTTAAGGGGAAGAGTTGTGACATTCCGAATTTCGACACTCTCGAGGCTATTGAATGAAAGGATATCGATCGGTGTATTTCAGTTATAACTCGGTCGGAGTTTGCCACTCTTGAGTTATCTTATCAAAAGAGAAAGACTGACGAGGAGTCGGGTATGTGGACCTTGGGAATTTGAATGAGAAATGGCACTTTGACCATAAGGATTGTCGAGGGAATATTTTGGGCCAGCAGAGATTGGTCTAGAAACGATCATGGAATACCTTGTTAGCGTTATACGTTGGGAAGCGGGTGATTCCGCTTAACCACCTTTGCACTTGGTTACTTATCTATGTTCTTTCTCTATTTCTAAGCTCCCCATACACCTTACAAGCCTAAGTTTAATAACTATTTATAAACTAAATCCCATCCCCTGAAGTTGCTGCCTTCAAGTGTGAAAATGGTTAGCCGAAATCTTATATAAGAAGAGTCCAAATCAAATTTGAATTCTGCTTGATCCTTATCTCTTAATGAGGATAATGTTTATCCAAAATAAGTCCGAAGTGAATTTAAACTTTGCTTCCTATGTTTGACTTTTTGACCAAAAACTCGATATTCTTTTATTGTGACTTCATCATGCAATGAAGGTGGACAAGACGTTACCCACTAGATTTTTTCAAAGCTAAAGTCCAAGTTGCCAATTTGAACTTTGCTTTCTCTTGTATTAGGTGTTGGACTCCAATAAAATGCACCTATGCACATAGGTGTAGGCAAGGGAATTGATTTTCTCACTAGGACATCGGAGATGTTATAGATGTTCATTTCTTGCCCATGACATCATGAGTTTCAAGGTTCGAACCCCTGATCTCTCACCTCTATGGGAAGAGAGAAGTCAACCATCGTCTCTAGGTGTGTTGTTGTTGAAATTGCCGCGTGAATTTTCTTGCTTTGTCGAAGATTCTTCATTATTGAACATGTGAAATATAGGAAGGTAATTCGAGTGAAAAAACCTCCAAGTGAAAGAGCAAAATAGTAAAAAAAAAAAAAAATCCCTACCTAAAGAGAACCTCTCTACTCTTTTATGATGTAGCTCTTCTTTGCTTTGCTGAAGTAGACTCTCTCTTTGTCTTATACTGCTTTTCATCAAATCCAATATCCAGATGGCACCGTTTATACAACTGCTACTTCCTTTTCTTATTGATAAAGATGTAACACTCATGAATGGTTATCCCCTGTGCTTCTATCCTTCACGCAATCTTTTGTGTTGTTTTCTTCCACTGAACTTCTAATCACGTGCTTCTTCTTCCTCCAACCTTGTCACATACTCAAAGCTTTTCACCCTTTGTCTGGCATCACTGAAGACTCCATCCTCTTGAACCTACTCCTACTCCCTCTACCCTTCACGATGAAAGATCCTATGGCACTGCTTCTCGGCTAACTGGTCTCTGCAAACAGTTGGGTAAATTAATTAATTCAAGAGACAAAGCAAACATCTCCGATGAAACTACAGAAGAATGTCCAAACACTTTAATTGGCCAGCTTTATAATGCTCCTACAGTTAATTTTGCCGCCTTCCAGACAGCCACGAAGAAGGCTTGGAGAACAGGAAATGTTCTTTTTATACCACTAGAGAACAACCTGTACAGTTTTGTGTTTCAATCGATTCAAGAAATGGATCGTGTGCTCTCTACTGGACCCTAGTCTTTCTCTAATTCCCTACTGCTATTGCAAAATAGTAACCGTCATACTCCCACCTCAATGTTATGAATTCCATACATGCTAGTTCTGGATTCGGATACTTGGTCTACCTCTAGATGTCTACTTTTGTTGTGGAGAAAATTATGAGACAAGTGGGTCGCGTGTTGTAAATAAAGATTGAATCTCATAACCCTGCTGCACCACTTACTATTAAAGCAAAGGTTGAACTCCAACTGGAAGAGGCACTTCAAGTTGGTATCCTAGCAAATTACAAAGGGCTGGAGCATTGGCTAGATTTCAAGTACGAAAGGCTCCCCACCTACTGTTATTCTTGTGGCCACATTGGACATGATGCTAAATTCTGTCCTTCGACTCCGTATGATGAAGATAGATTTGCAGCCTCTATGAGTAGCAGTTGTGGCAGCTAGATGAGGGCGGAATCATGTGATCATAGCCCTTTATGGTATGTTTTCTAAACAAACAAGCAGATCATGATAGCTCCAATCCACATTGCGCATCCCTCCCTCAATTAGACCATTCTTGTTACCATCAGCCGGAACTTTCAAGGGATTGGCAGCAAAATCAGAACACTAAAATAATCCCACCACACTCCCTTCTCTCACCTTCAGCTCTAATCCATTCACCAACCCATACTTCACCCATACAGCTTCCTCTTTCTCTTGGGCCAGATGTTGTTTCCTCTTCAGGGGATGATAAAGGGAAAAGTACAGCAAACAACACACCTCCATAGCTTCCACCTCAGACTAAAACTTCCAAGAAACATAAAGGTAAAGGTCATGTGGCTACTATTTCTAAAAAACCTCGCCGCTTTTCTCCTTATGCCGCTCTGCACCAAGCATTGTGCTTAGCTTCTGATATACAGCTTGTTGACACTCCCATTATCCAAGTAGGGGAACATTTCACATGGGCTTTGGTAGCTAGCCCTAATAAGCTACCACGTACTCCATGACCATATTATGCTGGAACTGTTAGGGGCTGGGCAACCCTCTGATGGTTTGTTAATTCCGAGCTTTGGTGGCCCGGGAGCGATCCACTTTGGTGTTTCTCATGGAGACGAAGCAACCTAATGAGGTTATTCTACATCATAGGAGAAAACTTCATTTTTTGGACAATTATATTGTCGCTTCACTTGGCACGGCAGGAGGACTTGCTATTTTTTGGTCGGTGGGAGTTGATGTAAATATTTTATCAGCTTCAGATGTGTGTGTATTTGTCTTTTATGGAACAACATAACCATCAACAAATGAAAATCACTTTTGTCCATGCCCTTAATGATTTCCCTATGCGTCAACGTCTTTGGATTGAACTCTAGTGTGTCCATGCGAATCTTCAGCATCCATGGCTATGCTTGGGTGACTTTAATGAGATCTATATAGTTGGGAAAAGGTTGGTGGCCGACTGATTGAGAATTCTCGTGTTTCTACCTTTTAGCACTTTATAACAACATGTTCTTTAATGGAGATTGATTGTAAGGGCTGAGCATTTACATGGTCTAACAATCAACACGGCCTAAAGTTTACAAAGGAGAAACTTGGTCGTGTTTTATGCTCTTTAGACTGGCATTTACGGTATATACAAGCTGAAGCTATTGCATTACCAGCAATTGGTTCTGGCCACTCTCCTTTATTGGTGTGTCTTTACTATCCAACTACTCCTCGTACTCATTATTTCAAATACGAAGCATTCTAGAATATGGATCCTGATTGTAGCTGAGTTGTAAAGGAAGCATGGCTGGACACTCATTCAGTTCGTGAACCTTTGTTGGTAAAGTTACATCGTCAATGTCCTCTTTCTGAAGGGTTTCTTAGATTCATAAAACGCAGCAGAACGAAACCCTAAACAGAATCCATTGCATATCGAAATCAAAAATAGATTCGAGACATACCTTTTGCCGTCGACGATGAATTAACGGTCGATTGTGTCTGGATTAGCGCCCCAAGTGTTGCGCCTCTACTGGTATCCACACACACGAACTGAGTTCTCTAACAATTCTAATGCTAGCTTTTAGATCTTAAAGTGCCTCTCATGATCGCCTTGAATAGAAAATTGTTCTCTATTTTTCTCCTTCTTATTAAAATAATAATGACAACTAGTCTGAGGCGTCTCTAGGGTTATTATTCATAACCCTACACTTTACGATTTGGCGCTCATGACATAATGGCCTGGGCCTACGACGTACTCTAAGCTGTCCACTTAATCGTGCATTTAATCGTTATCTCATAACGCGCACGATTACGTAGATATTCGTAATAGGATAATAAATAAAACTCTACTTATTAAGTAAATCAAGGGGCAGAGAAAATAAGAAATCAGTTCGCTATTGTGTGCAATCCTGTAAGTTCACTAGACATTAGCAGTGTGCCCAAAACTCTTTTGACCCACAAGTTATAAGCGGTCTCTAGCAAGACATTATGACTACCTAAATATAGTGAATGTCGATTGTTCAACACAACCTAATCCACGACTAATGTTAGAGTATCAATCTTAATTGGTTCTTATGGCAGACCACTAACACTTTCAACTTGGAGCCGCCTTTGATTTCCACATGCTACCAAGGTTATTCAATCTCTCAAACAAGAGCTTCAGAACCTTACTAATCGACAAGCATACTCTTCTGATGCCGATATGCGTGTCACTAAACTTAAAAGCTGGATTGATAACTTATGGCGATAAGAGGAGCAATAGTAGGGTTTAAGGTCTCGGATTCAATGGCTAACTTATGGTGATCGTAATACCAGGTTCTTTCATGCCAGTATTATACAACGCCACCAGCGAAATCACTTATCTACTCTTAAAAGGGCTGAAGGTATATGGCTTCGTCATCCACAACAACTACAAGATTATGTCATGTCCTATTTTGCTAATCTCTATCGAAGCCAAGGTCTACGTCAATATGATCCCATTTTGAGTCACTATCAAAAGCCCATTATAGCTTCCATGAACTCCTCTTTGACCCTATCAACTACATTAGAAGAGGTGTGGACGATAATGTTATAGTTGGGTAAATCCAAAGCACTGGGCCTAGATGGTTTGAATGGCCTCTTCTATCAATTTCATTGGGAGACTATTCAACATGGTCTTCTTCAAATGGTTCAAGCTTTCCTCAACACATGCATCTTACTAGGCTCCTTGAATCGCACTCATATTACGTTTGTGCCCAAAGTGCCTCATCCGGAGAGTCTTAATCAATATCGCCCTATCATTCTATGCAACTACTCTTACAAAATTTGCTCCAAGGTTCTTGCTAATCATTTAAAGCCTTTATTGCCAACTATTGTAGCAAAGGAACAAAGCGTGTTTATTGCAGGACGACAAATTCTACACAACATACTTATGGTCCAAGAAGTCCATCACCGACTCTGCCCTGGTCACTAGCAATGAAGATTCCACGCTGTTCTTAAACTCGATATGCGTAAAGCTTATGATCGGGTTGAATGGGATTTCCTGGAGGATTGTCTCCTCAGAATGGGCTTTGTCAGGCAAAGGGTATCTTCGATCATGTGTTGTGTTCGAACTGTTTCTTATAGTATCAAGCTCAACGGGGCTCCACTACCAACTATCTACCCATCTAGAGGACTACGTCAGGGCAACCCACTTTCGCCATATCTTTTTATCTCGGTATTTAATGTATTATCATTTATGCTAGAAGCTGCTATTCAGGATGGTAGTTTCGCTGGTATTAAATTCAATCACCACTGCCCAAAGCTGTCGCATCTTCTCTTTAAGGACGATTCTATCTTCTTTATGGATCGAAAACTCTCAGAGTGTCAGACTTTGGCACAAATCATTCACCGGCATTGTTATGCAATCGGACAAGCTATCAACCTGAATAAGTCAGATTTCCTATTGAGTAGCTCTTGCCCACCTGCATTGAGGCAAACGTTGGCCAGGAAATTGTGAGTACCGGAGATTTCTCAGACAAGAAAGTACCTCGGTATGCCTTCTAATTAGGGACAAACAAAGAAAAAACTTTTCTCTTGGATTTTAACACGGGTTCACGCTAAGCTAGAGAGCTGGAAGGAAAAAATGTTCTCTATGGTTGGAAAAGAAATATTAGTTAAGACTATCATCCAAGCAATTCCGCAATATGCTATGTTAGTCTTTAAGGCTCCTTTTTCTATATGATGAGCTATAGAGTGGTGTGTAGCCTCATTTTGGTGGAGAAACAACAAGGCTTAAACGGGGCTACAGTGGAGGAGCTGAGACTTATTGAAGCACTCAAAGCGAGATGGTGGTCTAGGCTCCTGAGATCTTACTTCATTTAATATGTCTATGTTGGGGAAGACCGCATGGAGGTTGCATTCTGATCCCTCCAGCCTTTGGGCGACAGTTTTTAAAGGCCTTTACTTACTACGTTCTAGTTTTTGGGAAGAGACTAAAGGAGGATGTCCTTCATGGGGTTGGTAAAGTATCTAAGCTAGAGGCGATCGCATTGTGCCCCATGTCCAATGGCAAGTGGGCAATGGAACACAAATCTATATCAGATTAGACTGTTGGTTACCACATGGCACTATTGGTGGTGAACCACAAATAGGCGAACCTCACTAGGTTGCTGATCTTATCCCATCATCTACCCAATGGAATGAATCTTTGGCTCATAATTTTTTTCCGTCCCAAATTGTTCGAGAAATTCTAGTAGTCCCACTCAACCCATCGCGCTCTAATGACCGTCTAGTGTGGCCACTAACTACTCATGGAACGTATTTTGTCGAAACAACTTCAAGAAATATTTGTGCTACTACTCTGTGCAGCTGATAACCAACCCATCCTCATCTTACTAGGCCCCACCATCACTATGGCAGCACATAGAGACTTGTAATACCTTCTGGAATTAAGCATTTTTTGTAGCACATTTGTCAAGATGCGCTACCAACTGCAGTTAATTTATGCAAGCACAAGATCTTACCTGATCCAAGATGCTCTCTTTGCTTACGCCAGTCAGTAACCCTTGAGCACTTGTTCTTATTGTGCCCCTAGACTAAGCATTTATGGAGAAATTCGGAGATTAATATACATATCAATCTAAGTGTTGGATCTAACAACATCACCTAGAGGGAGGTGAATAAGTGATTCTAATTCTAATTTAAAACTTTTACGGAATTAAATAATTTTAATGCTCAAATAGAAGCAAGAACAATGATAACAACGTGCAAGAAATCTAAACACAGAAATGATGGTTTATAGAAGAGAATGATGCACGCTGAGTTTATAGTGGTTCGTGTTGTTAGACCTACATCCACTCTCCCACGATGACAGCTGATAGGCTAGATTTCACTAAAAAGATTTGATAAATGTTACAAGTAACAACGAGCACTCAATCTCTCTTAAATTCTTCACAGTGAAGAAAATTTAGAGCTCTCAGAATAACTTTATGAAATTGAACAACTCTGGCATTTTAGAATTTCTTGTTCTCGAATACCACACAGATGACCATGATTCTTCTTTTGAACTCCTTTTGTGACATTCTGATTTTCCCTGTGATTTTGAGACTTATTAATGAGAATATATCTAACGATATGTTTTAATCGTATCTCACTCAAATCTTATCAACTCGAGCTAACTGACCGAAAGGGAAAGGCTAATGCAAGACAAGGTGCGTGGACCTAGGGAACTCAAATATAAAATATCATTTTGACCATAAGGATTACCGATGGGATATTTAGAGCCATAAAAGGCCAATCTAAGAACGATTAAGGAATGCATTACTAGCGTTATACGATTGGAGCGCGGGTAATGCTGCTTAACCAATGTATAATTTATAAAATTTTCCTAAATCGAACGATGACGATCGAGACCGTCGGAACTAGTAATAGTCCCTCGCAATTACATGACAACCAAAGTCGCCATGAACTAACGAGCACTAACTGTGATATGAATCACAGAGTTAATATGCGTAACGTCTACAAAAGCCACCCGTCAATTCGGGATAGGCTGGAATCACATCTGACAAAGAAATGATTAAGAGACGAGCCTTGAAATTAGAAAATAGAAAATCAAGAATTCAAATGTTATAATTGGATCGGACGTTGTCTCATCGAAGGAAATTTGAACTAGAAAAATGAAGTTTCGAACGTCGAGGGTGAAATTACTATTTTGCCCCTCAAGTCTTGATCTTGCCTTAATAAATGGATAAGGGCATTTTGGTCTTTGATACATCCCCATAGCTACCGAAAATAAGGAATTTTATGGGCCATTGGATGAAGACTTGATTGACTAGTGGACAAGTGTCAAAGGAGGGGGCATTGGCATTTATTAAACACTTTTAACGTACCATTCTCACTTGTTTGACCAAGTCATTTTGTGCATACACTCATCTCTGTCTCTCTCTCTTCCCTTCAGCCGAACCTCCATCACCATAGCCATCTTCACCTCATCTTCAGCTTCTTCCTCAAACTGTGACCGCCACCACCCGACCAGCCACTACCGTCCCCTTCACTGCTCACGACCGCCGCTGTCGACGACCTCTAGCCTCCACATCGACCACCAGTCCGTAGCTCCACCTCTTACCGATCACCTCCAAGTGGTAGCTCAGCGTTTGACCCACTGAGGAGCTCCGGCCAGTTGATCTCCTAAGAGTCAACAGAATCCGTCGCAGCTGGAGGTAAGTCACCGTTTGAGCTCCGTAGGACCTCGAATCGTCTCAAATTTTTTGTCAAATTTTATGGACATCTAGGGCACTCATATACTGAGCTGTGGTAGAAAGTTGGAAAGATTTTAATGGATTTTTGATGCCGAAACAATATTGTGTTTGAAGGGTAGAAACTAACTGGTAGAAGACTTGGAGGAACTGACGCCGTTCGTGGACCATTCAGCGTCGCCTTGATTTCAAATTTTCGGTGAGGCTCCTCAACACATGGGACTATATGTTAGCAAGGTAATTAGTTGATAAATTGATGTTTATGAATAAATTATGGACTGATTAACCGAGTTTAGGGTAGAACTGACTAGGTCCCCTGTTTTAGCGGGTTAAAATCGAAATCTTGGGGATTGTTCATGGTGTCATCGAGCTCTAAATTCTTCGTTGAGGCGTATTAGAATGTCATTGAATATGTTATTGAGGTTTACGCTTGGTGATTTGAGGATTTGACAAAGAAAAATTGATGAAATGGATTGAATTATCTTAGGTGGACGACTGCCCTGTTTTGGACTCTTTGGAGGCCGAACCTTTGAAGTATTTAGAAGAGGGATTTTATCGATTTAAACTCAAGGTAAGGGATTTTTAAACCTTGACTAGGAAGATTGGACTCGACTAGATGAGTTGGTGGTGAATTTGGTGGATTTCCGTGAGGTTATTGTACGTTTGTCCAAGGTTCGTTTTCATGAATTGGTGATTGCTTGAATGCTTGCTAGATGCATATGCCATAAGTTGATTACTAAATTTGAATGATGAATTTGATTGTCTCGCATGCCATAGATATTTTGCTTGTTGCATGAGCTTGTACTTGATCATGAATCTTAAATTGAAATGAATGTTTGGCACGTTTGAGAAACTTCTGATACCCTGAAGCACTGAGACGCGGGGTTGTGTTGAACTGTACCCTGATGCGTTGAGACACGGGATTGAAATGACCAATGCCCTAATGCGTTGAGATGCGAGACGAGATTTGATATGTGTCGACACAGGCCTAGAATGAAATTGAAAACCTGATGCATTTACGTGGGTTTGTCAATTAGATGGTCATAGACGTAATTACGCGGACCGAACCTAAGGCGTTTTAAACGCGGGCAAGAACCATAAGGAAGTTGAAAGGGTGGAATCTATGGCTTGATTTAGTATTGTCATGCCTGACTTGATTGACATGATATTATGCTATTACTATGTGGTTGACTAACACTTGCATCTTCGTGGCATATTGACTGATAAGTGCATTATATTGCTGAGTGCATATTCTTGTTCATCATTTGCATTCATCTGGGTGCACTATCAACTTGACCCAAGGTTATGACCTGTCTTACTGGGATGTGAATCTTGCCCTATTGTGGGACCATATTTTCATATCCTAAGCAGTAAGGATGTTGTCGACCCGACTAGGTGACCCTAAGGAGATGACCACTTATTTTAAGGAGTTCCTAGATGGTAGTGGTACCGTGTATGTTAGGAAGAGTACTGTGGTCTGGGTCGATGAGGGTGGAGACGAGTGAATACCAAATAGGTTTAAGGCTTGGTTCCGTAGGGTAGGTGAAGTTACCACTGGTCCGCTGAAGGCCTTAGAGGTATCTCGCCAAGTTGTCCCTAACTGGTGTCATCCCACTCGAGATTCGGTAGAGGTTGAAGGGTCTGTCGTTGACTCAAGGAACATACCCGAGAAGACCCCTACTAAGGACGATACGGTTGAGGTGAATGAGATCGACACCCCAAAGGGCGAATGGGAGGACGATATGATGGAAGATACCGCGGATGTACGTTCTGAGACCTTTTTTGACTACAAGCTAACCGAGTATGCTGAGGAGACCGACAATTCCAGCAGTTCGACTTAGTAGTTTCTAACTTACTGTAGTTTTTTTTATGATGGTCTCGTAGGCCAGTTTTTCTTGAGGACTTGTTATGGTTGTCTTTTGACGTAGTACTGTTACCCCAATCCATCTATAGGACTAGTTCTCCCACGCTTTTTTATGAACTCATGGAATGTTGTGTATATATGTTATGTTCTCGCTATTCATGTTCCCATAGATGTTTGTACGAAGGAGCATATGATATCGCTTCCGCATGCTTCTTTTATTGTGCATCTCTGGATAATTGAATCTTGGGACTCGAGAGTTTACTTGTAGGGAGTCGCACCCATGCCCGGGGTGCGGAGCGTGACACCTTTACCTCCAAACTAGCCGTTGGATAATCCATCAAAGGATTGCTCTTCAATCTTTGATTGGATGTCATCAATTATGATTGAACAAGACTATATCTGAGAAGATATGACAACCGTTGAAGTAGAATCTGAAACCTTCTAATTTAGTCGCCCATACAACCAAATCTTTAGTTTTCAAAAGTGGAGCGGATTCAAATAAGTCACAAGATTCATTCTTGGAAGGTAATATCCAATTGTAGATTCCCTCCTGATTTGATTGAAGAAATATCTTGTCAATCAAATATCACAAACTTCCATAAAAGGACTTGTCTTAATCGAAAACCTGCCATTCGTAGGTCTTCAGAATCTGTCTGTTGATAAGTGCAGATTATGACCAGTGTTCAAAAGCAATCTTCATAAGAAGACTATCTGACTCTGAATAGATAACTTGGAATGGTAAGTCTGAGCTTCAATAAAATCCATCTGACACGTCATATAATTCTTTAGACGAATAAACATTCAAGTGAAAAATCATGTTGCATCTGATCCTCTGAAGCAACTCCATCTGAATGTCTTCAAAAGCATTCTATTTGACGATCTTCAGAAGCACTCCATCCGACGATCTTCAGAAGCAGTCCTTCTGAGCGCCTTCAGAAGCACTCCCTCTAGATGTCTTCAGAAAGAATTATATGACTATTCCTTCTCGAGTCTTAATGCCAGGAATGAAGCAATTTAAACTTCTGTTTACACATTCTTCCTGCAATGAAACATTACAAATATCACAAGATTCTGTTGTTGATAGTTTAGTCAGAATCAAAATAGAGAGAAGGTTTCCATAACAATCTCTCTCCTTTTGGTAATGACAAAATCCCAAAAAAAATGATTGTGATAAGAAAAGTTTGATTAGAGGAATATGCAGAAAAGATGAAAGGGTTTCACAAATATGTTAAGAGAGTTAGCAGTCTGTGAATTTTTAACAGATATAGAGTGTAGAAATATCACTAGAGAGTCTTGATAAACATTTATAAATGTCTTGCTCGTTGTGTCACGCCCCGCGTCCCGGGCACGAGCACGCGAGCATCCCTGCAAGCAAACCAACAAAAAACTCTCGGCGGTCCTAAGATCCACCAATAGGAGTGGAGAGATATAATAACCACAATTGGCATACGAAAGCGATACTCCAACGAATCCCTGTACACTATATATATATATATATATAGATTAAGTGGGACCTGGATAGCAGATATTATTCATACATTAAGGCGTACTGTTCATATAACGCGAATACTAAACATGCTAAACAAAAAGGTGAGAGGGTAAGCATATCAAAAGGAAACATCCACAAAATCCTTCAGGAGCGAGGTCAGGTTGACTGTCAAGATCGATCCTCCAACTGGAGTATTCTAAGATGAGCTGCTGGAGTCGTTCGTATCCTCCATGTCCTCGATCGGCTCATACTCCGAAAACGTCTCAGACGGAGCCTCCACTGAATCCTCCATGGTAACCTCCTATGGTATCTCAGCTAGGTCCCCCTCGGATGCCTCTAGAACTATGACCTCCTCTTGCTCTTGCTTCTGCTCCTCGGTGAACTCCATGGTCGGTGTCCGCTCTGGTCCGTTCCTAGACCCTACCATTGACCCCTCAGATAGCTCCTGCTCGGCTACGGTCTGGCACCAATCGGGAATGACACCCTGTGGTACCTCATGGGGCTTTAACAGCCTTATCTGTGAGTCACCCTCTTTCTTGAACCACGCCTCGAACCTATGAGGCTTCCACTCAGGCTTACCCTCGTCCACCTATACAACGGTACACTTCCTCACATATATGCTCCCCTGCCTATCCAGGAACTCATCATAGTACGCCATCATCTCCTTTAGGTCCCCAAAACATATTGGCCACATAGCTATGACCTAAGATCTGTAAAGTAAGGTTTTCCCAAAAGGGGTGAGATACACATCTCAGTAAGAAAAACCTAACCATGGGTCAGGTTGACAGTCCACTCAGGTAGTCACATCCCTCAACAGATCCAAACTCATAAACACATAGACATAATAATCATAACTCAATACGCAACAACATACAGAAGACGGGCATGCATTTATGATCTCATGTCACACTCATATGCACATGTATTATCAGCCTGCCACTCCACCACATCCATCAACCTCCGCTCTCTAGCCCGCGAACTAGTCGCCTTAGGCTCGGTCCACGTAAACGCATCAAACCGTCACCGGTGACCCGCGTAAACGCATCAGGTCCCGATGGATCTCCAGACAAAGCTCATCAACTCATACTCCGTCCCGCGAATCATTCGCCTCAGGACTGTGGCTATCTCAACCTAGCGACTTCATCGCATCAGAGCGCCACCTAACCACACTTCACCCCGCGACTTCATTGCATCAGGGTCTCAACCTCCCGCCCCGCGTCTCACACGCCTCAGGGCTCACCTCATTTCAGCCATGCCTCCACCACAACACATGTCATGCTTTTCAAATCGTTTGCATTCATGATATCAAGTGCAATTCACAAATCTCGTGGTATACGAGGCAATTAAATGATGACCAGGCATAGCAAGCAATCAAACATAATCAATGTCACACATATACATCCTATATCATTTTAGGACACAATACAAACTACTCTAATGAAATTTCTACACAAATCCATTCAATTAGGCCTTGACTCACTCAATCGAGTCCAATCCCCCTAGCCTAGGTTTACAAAATCCCTTACCTTAGCTTCAATAATGCCAAATTACTCTTCTTGAGTCCTCAAGGTTCAGCCCCATGTAGTCCAAGATCGAACACTTCGCACAACCTAGAAATTTTGTCGAATCCGTCAATTTTCGATATCCAAATCCTCAATCCATTAACATCAATCATCCATTACTCAATCATCAACATCTTAACACTTCATAAACATCAATTTAAGTCCTATAAGCTTCTGTTCTTGTAACCCACAGAACCGGTTTTGCACATAACCGAACCGGTTCTCTTCGGTTCTGTGCAAATCGAGTGCTTCCAGCCTTCAATCCTCCTCAATTTCTCAATTCAAGCCTTATTCTACCTCTTAACATGTCTACCTAAGGGTTTGGGAGGCTCACCGTGAATTTCAAGTCAAATGGCCGCCGAATTCCCGTTGAAGTTCCTCGGATCGTCTAAGCACAGAATACCGAGAATTTCAGGGAAAAATATACAAGGCTGGTCCATGGTCAAAACCTTATCAAATCAAGTTCAAATTGTTACCACAGAATCATCTATGTGTCTACTTGATCTCCACCAAATTAGAGCTTTAGATTCCAAGATTTCGGCCATCAAAAGGGGTAAGAACCGAACCTACCTCAAACTAAAGCAGAATCTGTCGGCTCTTGGAAGATTGCTTGGCCGGGACTCCACAATGTTCCAATCGGCCTGATTCTTGTTGGAGTACGTCGGCAAGACATAGAGCTACGTCGCGATGGTCGGCCGGCCGCAGGTGATGGCTAGAGGGGACGGTCGAACCGGCCGAACATGCAGCTCAGTTCTGGTCGAGCAGTGAGCAGAAGAAGAAACAAGAAGAAGATGATGTTCGGTTGCTCTTGGGATGAGTCTGCCGAATGCTAGTGGGGAGAGAGAGAGAAGAGAGAGAGCCTTTGTTTATCTTATTGCTTTGGTCAAAATTGAATGGTAGGTAGGTAAAGGTGAAATGACCACCCATGGATTGATCTTTGACACTTGGCATTGTTATTTTCCATGGAGATCGAATGGCCATTTTTTTGTCCTTCAATTTCGGCAGCCAAGGGGGCATAATGTCAAATTTTCCCTTCCTCAATTATAAAAGCAAAGTTCTAAGCTTGAGGGACAAAATGGTCATTTTACCCCCGACGTTCCGAACGTCATTTTTCTCGTTTCTGACTTTTCCGGTAGGCCGACGACCATTCCAAATAAAGTTGGAATTCTTGATTTCCATTTCAAATCTTTCAAGACTCATTTATGATCGTTTCCTCTAGCAGACATGATTCCAACCTATCCCGAACTGACGGGCGACTTTTGCAGACATTACGCGTATCGACCCCGTAATTCTCATCACGTTTAGGCTTGTCAATTCATGGCGGCTTTGGTTGTCATGTAATTGTGAGGGTTTATCACTAGTCCCTACGGTCTCGATCGTCACAATCCGATTCAGGATAATTTTGCAAATCATACATTGGTTAAGCGGCATCACCCGCGCTCCAATCGTACGACACTCGCATGGTAATCCTTGATCGTTTTTAGATCGGCCTTTTGGTGGTTCTAAATATCCCCTTAACAATCCTTATAGTCAAAGCGTCATTTCTTATCCGAGTCGCCTAGGTCTACGTACCTTATCTAGCGATAGGCTTTCCCCTTTGTCAGTCTACTCAAATTGATCAAATTTGAGCGGAATACGACTGAAATACATCGCTTGATATATATAAACTTCTCATTACAGAGTCCGAAGTTGATTAAAAATCAGAATGTCACACGTTGCATCCTGCTAAACAGTACAAAAGATAAAGAGGCTTCTCCCCCTTTTTGTCATCAACAAAAGATAGAGGATGATATGAACACCCATTTGAACAAGGATCATTCATAAAACCAATAGAGTGAAATAATATGAAGAGTTAAACAAATATTGTTCAAACTGAAATAAAAATTACAAAAATGAATAAAACTTCATGCAGATGGTTGTTGAGGTGATTTTGAAGAAGATGAAATATCTTCATGCTCTTTATCAATCTCCTGTGTTGAATTCTTGTTGAAGTACCCTCCCACTTGTAGTGCATGAGCTCTGATTGCTTGGGAATTTGGAAAATCATGATTTGTCTTCTCATTGCGAATCAAAGTGTAAGTTTGCATATTTTCCATTTCAGCACCGAATATCCTGCCATAAAGATCAAGAGAAGTCTCAAGTTGATCTATTTTTGTGTGAAACCTTGCATCCGATTATCTATTTTCTTTTCAAAACCATTCATCTTCTGCTCAAGCATCCTTTCCATTGTGTCCATTCTCTAGATGACTAGCTGTTGGAGTTATTCCATCTCCTTCTAAACTCCCATCTGAGGTGCTTTAGTTTCCAACAACTCTGCAATAAAAGTGTTCAGAGTTTCAATTGAATCCATCTTTTTTGCAGTGGAGACTTTGCCTTGTCTTGCAGTTTCTAGCACTATTCGAAGTCGTTTCTTTCCCTCAGATTGAGGTTGGTCATCTGAGTGCTTCAAGACAGATTCTGAGGCTCTAATCTCGTCCATTATAACATCATAATCTGACAAGGGTTGCTCCCCCTGAGCAATAGCTTCCTTTCCTTTAGCCTTTGCTCTTGCAGTAGCTTCTGTTTCCACACAAATTTTCATTATTTAGGGCTGATCACTCTGGTCATCAAGAATTTGCTCCTCCTGAGCAATGCGCCCTTCTGACTCTAGAACTTCAGCTGTTTCAACTATTTGATCTGCGTCTCCTATCTGTTCATCTACAACAAACTGAGCATTCCATGGCTCATCTTCTTCATAGAATTTCACGACTATTTCAATATAACCTTTCTTCATTGCCTCCATTTCTATAGACTCTGCAGTCCACATTTGAATGTATTCGTCCTATGCAATATCAATTACATACTCTGCACTCTCTATTTGCTGAGTCTCATAGTAGCCTTCTTCTTTGTCATTAAGGTCCTCTTGCTCATCCTAACTTGTAGCTTCTCCGGTTGTCTCTCCTATATCTGCATCACCTCCAGAAGGAAGTGAAACTGTAGCTTCTAAATCTGAAGTCTTAGTGTCTCCTTCTTTTTCTTCTGAGAAATCTTCATCAACTGAAGTTTCTACCACTCTTCCTTTGCCAGTCATTGTCTTTCTTCTCTTAGGGGATTTGTGTTCTGATTTATCCTCAAATTCTACAAGAACTATTTTAGAGTTCTTGTTTCTTCAGCCACTTGCTGTCATTTTGAAACCCATCTTCTTTATCATTCCTTCTCCAGCAATCATCAGTTGACTTTCATCTTTTAGAAATACTGTAGGAATTTGGATTTTGTGAAAACTCATAATCCTATAAATTAATCCTGCATAAGGGAGCTGTCCTTTGGTCTTTTACACTGTCCTCTACATATGAAGCAACACAGCATGTGCAAAGGATATTTTCTTTCCTTTTAACATTCGCCACATTAATTTAGCTTCATGTTTTGAAATGTCAGTCTCGGATGCCGCTTTGGGTCTTAAACTTTCGATGACAACTTTGTGCATCACAATATGCTTCAATGGAAAGTCATTATAAGCTATTTGAATTTTTTATTCTCTCAAAAATTTGTCATTCCCAGTAAGGAAACAGAAAACTTCTTCAGATGAGATATCCAAGGGTATAAAATCCATCTTATCAACACCCATTAAGAAAGCCAATTCGAACATGCATAGGAAATGTCTTTTTTGCAATGGTAAAGAATAGAGAGTCAAAGTTTATAAAGTGAAGGTTAGAATAGAAATAGGCAGTTAGATCAGGAAATGCATTTCTTCTTTAGGTGGGAAAGTTTTCCAGATTGATCTTTTGAAGATGCTTACGAATAGGAATCTCAACCCTATCAAGTATTTCAGATCAAACACTCTGTGAGGCATGACACCTCTTTGCTTCAGATTCTTAAATCTGTTTTTATGTTTCTCATTCTAGAACAAAGGATCAGAGAATTGCTTATCCACATTGAAACCAATGACTTCCTTGAAGTTATTAAACAGAACATCATCATCATCATCTGACTTCCCTTTAAGAGCACTTTCATTTCCCCACTTTTCATCACTACACCTTTAGTGGGAGTCTTTTTGGGAGTTGACGGAGAACTTGCACCCATAACTTTCTCTTTACCCTTTCGAGAAACTAAATCAAGAATTTCTATAGCAATGGGTTCAATGACCTATCTAGGAATATTTACGAATTCTAGCAATTCACTTTCACTTGCAAATTTGTGAATATCCAACAAACGTTTAAGATTCTTTTCATTTCCATCAACTGCCTTAATACTATCAAACAGAGGTTTAATGACATGAGCAAGAACAACTTTTTCTTCAAATTCAGATATAGGCAAACCTTTTTTTTTCTTTTTTAAGAGCTTCCCATTGAACATTGAGTTCAGTGTCTGAGACTTCTTTAGGAGTCAAATCTTGATAAAGTAGTCTTCTTGATGCGCGAGTTGGCTTCTTTAAGGCAGAGGCTGATTTTAGAGCCATTTGAAATGAAAAAGTTTGAAACTTGGAAGAAAATGGGATTCGGCAAGGAAAAGGAATTCGAGAGCAAAAGAGAATCTGAGAGATGCTTAGGGTTTATGAAAGAAGTGAGTGATCTTTTTGAAGTATATACAGAGCTAACAATTCGTTATTTTAAAAAGAAAGAATATAAAGTGTTATTTTTAGAAATAAAATTAATTTCGAATATCTAAAGAATATACGATTATTGAGCCAGTCAGGTCAATCAAAGGCAATCAAATATATTTAGAGTGATTAGTGATACTTACCTTAAAAAAACTGACCTTTAATTTGTGAAATTTCCTTTTTAATCGTTCTTTCGGAAGATTTGCTCCTAACCTTCCTTCTGATTGTTTCTTCTGATGTTTCCTTTTGTTAATTCCTTCTGACCTTCCTTCTGAGCATCCTTTTGATGTTTCCTTCTAATGGTTCCTTCTGATGGTTCCTTATGGTAATTCCTTCTGACCTTCCAATAAAAAAATTACTCAAGGTAAAGGATTATTAATCGCTAATTTATTTCTTATAAAATTGAAAGTTTCTTTATCAAGGGTTTAGTAAAAATATCTGCAAGTTGATTCTTTGTATCAACATATTGAATATGGACATCGCTATTTTGAACATGATCACATATGAAGTGATGTTTAATCTCAATAAGTTTTGCTCTTGAATGGAGAATGGGATTCTTGGTAAGTTTATGGCACTTTTATTGTCACATTTGATCACCATATTTGTGTCTTCAACACCATAATCTTTCAATTGTTGTTTCAACCAAAGAATCTGAGCGTAACAGCTTCCAAGGGATACATGCTCTGATTTAGCTTTACTAAGGACAATTGTGCTTTGCTTCTTGGAAAACCATGAAATGAGCATATTTCCTAAAAGTTGACGAGTTCTAGAAGTACTTTTTCTGTCAATTTTGCAACATGCAAGATCTACATCTGAATAATCACTTAGAATAAAGTCATAATTTTTAGAGGACCACAGACCATAACTGGGATAGGTTCCAACGTACTTAATGATCCTTTTGATTGCTAAGAGATGTGATTCTTTTGGATTTGACTGAAATCTAGCACACAAACAGACACTAAATGGAATGTCTGGTTTTGAAGTTGTGAGATAAAGTAGTGACTCAATCATATTGCTATATAACTTAGGATCAACTTCTTTTCCATCTTCATCTTTATCAAGTTTGGAGGAATGAGACATAAGAGTCTCTGTTTTTTGCAGTTTTGCAAGCCAAACTTTTTCAAAATTTTCAATGCATATTTTTCTCGATGGATAAAAGTTTCACTCTTTGACTGATGAATTTGAAGTCCAAGAAAGAATCATAATTCTCCCATCATACTCATTTCAAATTCATCCTGCATCATTTTAGAGAAGTTCTTGCACAAATATTCATTAGAAGAGCCAAAAATAATATCATCAACATAAATTTGAACAAGTAAAATATCTTTACCTTTCTTTTGAATAAAAAGAGTAGTGTCTACATTACCTTTAACAAACTTGTGTTTAAATAGGGAGCTACTTAATTTTTCATACCAAGCACGAGGTGCTTGCTTTAATCCATAAAGAACTTTCCTTAGAGCATAAACTAGGTCATTTCCTCCTCCAGGTTCTTCAAAACCAGGAGGTTGCTCAACACAAATTTCTTCTTTGATGTAGCCATTTAATAATGCACTCTTCACATCTGTCTGAAAAAGTTTAAAGTCATTGTAACAAGCATAAGCAAGAAGTAGCCTGGTGGCTTCTAACCTGGCAACAGATGTATAAGTTTCATCGTAGTCTATTCCTTCTTCTTGGAAATAACCTTTTGCTACTAGTCTTGCTTTATTTTTGACAACTTTCCTTTTATCATCCAGTTTGTTTTTGAACACCCACCTTTGTTTCAATTACTAGACGATTTTTGGGTCTAGAAACTAATGCCTAAACATTATTGACTTTGAACTAATGTAGTTATTCTTGCATTGCATTGATCTAGTTTTCATCAATTAGTGTTTCTTTAATCCTTTTTTGTTCTACTTCAGATACAAGAGCCATGTTATTCATTGTTTGTTTGAATTTGGATCTTGTCTTGATACCATCATCTAGATTTCCCATGATAAGTTCATTTGGATGACTGGATTTGTGTTTTCAATTCTCGTTGAAACAATCGTATGAGGATTCTGTAGATTCAGTTTGCACTACTTCCAAACTTTCTTCATTCAGATGAACTTCCTCCTGAGTAGTTTCAGAGATAATAGTTTCATCTAAGTTTTTCTTCTCTGCTGATTCTATCTGTAAATTTGAAATTTATGGAAGAATTGAAGCTTGACTTGATTCAGATTCATCATTCTGAAGGCTTTCATCAAACTTAATAATCATATATTCTTCAATAGTACGAGAGCTCTTGTTGTAGACTGGTAGGCCTTGCTTGTTGTTGAATAGCCTAGGAAAATACCTTCATCTAATTTTTCATCAAACTCACAAATACGATCATTATCATTCTTTAGAATAAAACATTTACAGCCAAATACACGAAAATATGCAACATTAGGTTTTCTTCCTTTGAAAAGTTGATAGAGAGTTTTCTCAAGAATTGGTCTGAGAGAAATATGATTTAAAATATAGCAAGCTGTTGAGACTGCTTCTGCCCAAAAATGGGATGCAACTTTACTTTCAATCAAAAGTGTTTTGGCCATTTATTGCATATAATGATTTTTTTCTCTCTACTACCCCATTCTGTTGAGGAGTATAAGGAGCGGAAAAATTTTGTTAAATTCCAAATTCATTACAAAAAACTGAAAAACTTTTATTTTCAAATTCTCCCCCATGATTTATTTTTATGCATGAAATGGTATAACCTTTCTCATTCTGAACTCTTTTTGTAAATTTTGAAAAAGATATGAAAGCATTGTTTTTGTGAGTTAGAAACAACACCCATGTAAATCTTGAAAAATCATCAACAATGACAAGACAATATTTCTTACCTATAATACTTAAGGTTCTGTTGGATCCAAAAATATCCATATGACGCAACAGCAGAGTTTGTTTAGTAGAAACTTGATTTATAAATTTAAATGAACTTCTTACCTGCTTACCTAGTGTGCATGCATGACAAAGTACTCCTTTTTCAAATTTTGTTTGAGGCAACCCTCGAACAGGCTTCGTTGGAGAAAAATTTGAAATATGCTTAACACTGATATGGCCTAACTTTCTGTGCCAGAGATCAGATTTATCTTTGATAGAGATAAGACATTTCACATCTTCATAATCAACATTCAGAAGATAAATATTTTCATGTCTTCGACTAGTGAAACTTTGCTTCTTGTCTTTGCTCATACATGTGCATTTTAAATTTTGAAAATAGATTTCATAACTAGAATCACAGAGTGGACTTACAGAAATAAGATTGTAGTTTAGTTCATTGACTAATGAAACATCATTCACTGTCAGATTTTCACTTTTGACAACTCATCTTCCAATAACCTTTCCTTTGTTATTTCCTCTAAAAGACACACTTCTACCATTGTATTCTGATAAAGATATAAACATTTTTGAATCACCAGTCATGTGACTTGAACATCCACTATCCAGAATCCATTTGTTTTTCTTTCTTTTTTGAACCTGCAAAAAATAAATAACTCACTATTTCTTTGGTACCCATGCCTTTTTGGATCCTTCTGTGTTAGTGTAATCTAATGACCTTCTGTTAATAGGCCTCCAGATTTTCTTGCAGTAATCCTTAATATGTCTAGGATCACAACAATTCACACATGGTTGACGTACATAGGATCTCGTAAAATGCTTGTGAAAAGGATGTCTAAATGTAGAAGTAAAAGGTTCTCGAAAATTTCTTTCATTTGTTTTAGGAAATCAATTTTTTAGGTCACTTTCCTTTTTAAATCCCAAACTAAATTTGTCATTGAGAGGTGTTTGTTTAGAAATTATGTTATCTAAAGTTCTTGAACTTTGAGAAATTGTTTTTGAAGTATTTTCAATTTCAATTTTTAGAGAAACATTCTCTTTTAAAACAGAATTATGGTTTTCCTTCAACTAATGAAATTCTCATTGCAAAAAGTATATTTTCTCTTTTTGGAAGCTATCTTGTTGTTTTAAAGAGGAGATCTCCTTTTTCAAAATCAAAACCCTTTTAAGAGTTTCTTTGTAATTTTTGCAGAGTTCATCAATATACTTAGTAACTTTATTAGGGAGTTCAGATAAACATACCATAGTTTTTGAATCTAAACTAAAGTCTGACTCTAAATCTGAATTGACCATTAAACAAATGTTTGTATAGTCATCTTCACTGTCATCAGAATTGCTTAATGTTTTTGCTTTTAAAGCCTTCTTGTACTTCTCATTCTAGACCTTGTCCCTTTTTAGAATAAGATAGTTTGGCTTAATTTACCCTGCCTTCTTGCAATGAAAGCATAGGACATCTTTGCTTTCTTGGGCATCATTGCTTGATAATTTCTTATCATTCTTCTTTAAGGACTTCTTTCCCTTGAAGTTTCTTCTTTTTTAAGCCATCTTTCTAAATTTCTTCACCATAAGAGATAGTTCTTCATCATCTTCGTCTTCTTCATTTATATCAGACAAACTTTGTCACGCCCCGCGCTTCGGGCACAAGCGCGCGACTCCCTTCAAACATAAACTCTCTCTCGAGGTCCCAAGATTCACATAGGTCGAGAGATGAACCATATTGATAGCTGTATCGGATAAACTTTGTCATGCACCGCGCTTCGAGCACAAGCACACGACTCCCTACAAACATAAATTCTCTCTCGAGGTCCCAGGATTCACATAGGTCAAGAGATGAACCATATTGATAGCAAGCGGAAGCGATAGTAAACAAACTCCTCCATATAATAATAAAAAGGACCAGGTAACGAGAACGCTAGTAATATACATAACCTCCTATCCTGTTCATACAAAAGCGCTGGCAAGCTAATCCAGCCGATCAGTAGGGGTGACAGGGTCAATACAAAAGCGGATCATCACATCTCCCAAAGAAACAAACATCGAGGTCATTATCAAACATTATACCAGAAGGACAGAGACTCCTAAGTCAAGCTACTGGAATCGTCAATCTCCTCGGCATCCTCCGATGGCTCTTACTCTGAGAGAGTCTCAAAGCAAACCTCCACAGTGTCCTCGAGTGTCTTGTTAACTGACGGCTCCACCTGATCGTCCTTAGTAGCCTCGATCTCGATAACCTCAACGTGTCCTACAAGATCGGGGTCCTCTCAGAAATATTCTTCGAGCCAGCTGCTGACCCCTCAGCCTTCACCAAATCTTGAACAGGATGACACCAGTTATGGATTACCCCGCGGGGTACCTCAGTGGGTTTCAGTGGCCCCGTAGAAACATCCCCTACCTTTCTAAACCAGGCCCCGTACTTATGAGGCTTCTAGCTGCTGCCACCCTTGTCGATCCAGACTACGGTACATTTCCTAACATATACCGTTCCCTGTCCATCCGGAAACTCATCAAAATACACCAACATCTCTTTAGGGTCGTCAAACCTGATTGGCCATATTCTCACGGCCTAGAATCTGAAAAATAGGGTCTCACAACAGGGTGAGATTTACATCTCAGTAAAGTAGGTCCTAACCCTAGGTTAGGCTGACCGTACACTCAGGCAAATGCAATCAAGGCAAGCGCACATGTAATCACATGAAACATTCAACAGTTATTATATAACATGCGGATGGAATGAGTGTCAGGCATGCAGTCATGTATCATATCACATTTCTAGAATCAACCACACATTGCCATGCCAAAACACACTTTCCACCCTTCTAATCCTCCTCATTTTCATGCCCGCGTTTAGAACGCCTCAGGCTCGGTTCGCGTAAATATGCTTCAGACCATCACATTGACAAACCCACGTAAACGCATCGGTTTTCAATTTCACTCAAGGCCTGTGTCGACACATCTCAACTTCGTCCCACTTTTCAACGCATCAAGACTATGACCATCTCAACCCTGCATCTCGTACGCCTCAGGGTATCGTTCAACTTAAACTCCGCGCCTCAGGATATCTGTCCACACAATCCTGCGTCTCAACGCCACAGGGTGTCACAATTTATCAGACATGCCACATGCTCATTTCAATTCATATTACATGCTCATTTTAATTCATATTACATGCTCAATTTCAAACTCATGCAACAAGCAACACATCAATGGCATGTGAGGCAATTAAATTCGATATTCAAATGTGATAATCATTCCATGACTCAAGCATTGTTGCTCCACATGTTGTAGTCCTTTCCATCAAAAAATGGTGGTTTGTTGGCAAAATGTGAATCACCTGTTCCTGAGGAGTAATTGCTAGACATGATAGATCATTAACTTAGAAGTTAATCAAACTTCACAAATAAGAGTAACATGCTCTGATACCAATTGTTGGATCTAACAATATCACCTAGAGAAGGGGTGAATAGATGATTCTGATTCTAATTAAAAAAATTTGCAGAATTAAACAATTTCAGTGCTCAAATGAAGCAAGAACAATAATAACAACGTCCAAGAAATCTAAACATATAAATGAGAGTTTAGAGAAGAGAATGATGCACGTTAAGTTTGTAGTGGTTCGGCTTGTTAGGTCTATGTCCACTCTCCCACGATAACAGCCGATTGGCTAGATTTCACTATAAAAATTTGATGAAGGTTACAAGTAACAACGAGAATTCAATCTCTCTTACAAATCTTCACAGTGAAGAAAATTTAGAGCTCGCAGAATAACTTTGTGAAATTGAACAACTCAGGCACTTTGAAATTTCTTGTTCTCGACTGCCTCACAGATTACCATGATTCTTCTTTTATACTCATTTGCCTCCAAACTAGCCGTTGGATAATCCATCAAAGGATCGCTCTTCAATGTTTGATTGGATGTCATCAATTATGATTGAATGAGATTGTATCTGAAAAGATATGACAACCGTTGAAGTAGAATCTGAACCCTTCTGATTTAGTCGTCCATACAATCAAATCTTCATTTTTAAAAAGTAGAGCGGATTCAAATAAGTCACAAGATTTATTCTTGGAATGTAATATCCAATCATAGATTTTCTCCTGATTTGATTGAAGGAATATATTGTCAATCAAATATCATAAACTTTCATAAATGGACTTGCCTTAATTGAAAACCTGTCATTCGTGGGTTTTCAGAATCTGTCTGTTGATAAGTGCAGAATCTAACCAGTGTTCAGAAACAATCTTCAGAAGAAGATTATCTGACTCTGAACAGATAGCTCGGAATGGTAAATTTGAGCTTCAATAAAATCCATCCGACACGTCATATAGTTCTTTAGATGAATAAACATTCAAGTGAAAAATCATATTGCATCTAATCCTCAGAATCAACTCCATCCGAATGTCTTCAAAAGCACTCCTTCCGAGTGTTTTCAGAAGCACTCCTTCTAGATGTCTTCAGAAGCAATCATATGACTATTCCTTCTCGAGTCTTAATGCCAGAAATGGAGTAATACAAACCTCTATTTACACATTCTTCCTGCAATGAAACATTACAAATATCATAGATTCTGTTGTTGATAGTTTTGTCAGAATAAAAAATGAGAGAAGGTTTCCACAACACCAAGAAGGTTACATGGATGGAGCATTGGCTCTTACCATGTTGGAAACCTGACTCGATTTCTCAAGACCCATGCGCGGCAATGGTGGCTCAGACTTTGTGGCAAATATGGAAGGCCCGTAATAGCTTCATATTCCGGCGGCAACGTCCTGATCCGTGGAGCATCGTCAACACAGCGTCTGCAAATATTGCAAGTTTCAACCGATGGAATCTCAGTAACAAAAGCCCTAAATCAAAATTCAGTACATTACCTCTTCAGTGGACACCTCCCCCAGCAGATACCTTGAAGATAGATGTTGACGAAACCCTTTCCCCATGAGACTCTATTGGTGCTATAGCTGGTATCGTGGGTGACGATCGAGGTCGTTGCATTGGGGGTTTTGCTCAGTTCGTCAATGCTTCTAAACCCGAGCAAATCGAAGCCATGGCGTGCAGAGAAGCCATTCGCCTCTGTTTAGAGAAGAAACTACTGGCGCCCGTTCTTATTGAGTCTGATTGTTACAATGTTATCACTGGTCTGGCTCTGCTCCGGCGATCTTGCCCCTCCATGATAGAACCTGACCTCCCGCTACTGACTTCGTGGAAATCGTCCCCTATTTTGCGGGAATGGTTTCTCTTCAGGGGTCGAATATCAGGCTCTTTGGGCTTTCGGTATTACCCACATGAGACAAACCAAATAGCTCATTGGCTATGCCAGGTTCAGCAACGTTGTCTGCTTCCTGGAAATTGGCTCGTGTATCAACCTAGTGCACTACTCTTATGCTCTCAGGCCCAACTACTTTATAATTTGGTTTTCTTTAATATAAACAGTGCTTGCTTGATAAAAATAAAAATAAAAAAGGAAGAGCAAATTAGTAAGGGGTGGGATTAATTGTTCCTACTCGCAACAGATCGTCAATGCGCTTCAAGACAAAAGCGACCGCTAAAACGCAAGGCACCTCCATTGCGGCGACGGATGTAGAACGGTCAATATTTCTTGGCCGTCGTACTGATCTAGCTCGATACACGGAAAGTTATTATTCTTATCAAGATATAGTAGGCGGGCTCGTGGCAAGTAAAAATGTGAATGCATGCATGCAAAAATGCAATGAACAATAAGGTCAGTAAAGTTAGGGCATGGTCTTCGTCACAACCACCAGACTCACCATTCGCGGAGCCATGTCTTGGTAACAACCAACAGAGACAACTGTGGAGGCGTAAAAAACTACATAAGATGCTGAGGAAAACGAGGTGACACGACATTTAATTTCGAGTGGACGTGTATGAATAATTATAAATAAATAAATAAATAACCTCGGAAATGGAGAAGATGGTTGGAGAAATTAGTTCACGAGCATTTACTTGTGCTCACGAAAAATGCCAAAAGTCGTTCAGTTCAGAAATCGGGAACAGATGCTGCTGCTGCTGCTGCTGCTGCTTCAAGCGGGGGTACCGACATCTTCGTACCTACGTGTGTTTCCCACTTCGCATAGGGTTGAGTGAGTGAATAATTGAGAAAAACTTACTGCTCCTTTTTGTCACGATCTCTCCTGCTTCCTGAGTGACTTCTTTGGATCTTGAATCAATGGAGAGTGGTGGAGAAAATGAATTTATGTTCAGTTGAGAAAGATTGGGGAAACGATGGTGATGGTGCATGAGCACGAGAATGAGCATCGAGGTACCACACGAGTAGCTCGATGTTTGTACTCATCCGTCTCTCGGGAGGGGTTCGGATTTGAATTCTGACAGAAGAAATGGATTTCATGACGAGGCGACGTCTATTTTCTGAGTAAAAGAGAGCTAGAATCTCCCGACTTGGGCTTTGATCTTGTGCTAAAGCGTAGAAACGTGTAATTGATTAGGCAAATAGTATGTTTTGTGAGATTTTGTGGAACCCCTCCGACTGTTCGAGAACTTATAAAACTCATTATCAAGCGAGGCTTAGGAGTGGCACGTGAAATTTGATTAGCGTGTTTTGTTGGGGCCACTTTTAACTAATCCAAAAGTTTGAGCCGTTAGTGGAAGAGACCACATTTATATCAATAGTATATAAGTCTCGTTATCAAGCGACACGAGATAATTCAACAACACGAGCGATGAAGAGTGATTATAGCTTAGGACTCGACATTGTGTAACGAGGATGAGACTCTTATGGCTGAACATACTTGAACGTGATACCGAATCACCGCCACCCCGAGGGGGTGGGGAACCTTGACCTTCCATCTTTTACCAACGGCCCTATCACTCGCGAGATTTCAATAATCATTGTCATATCACGACTCAGCATCTCATTTACTATCGCGGTTCCACTTATGGTAACCGGGGATGTCGACCACGTGTTTCGCCGCCGAAGATCGCACAGGAAACGACCCATACACGTGTCGAGATCCCGACACCCGCCTTTATTTTTATTTTATTTTTTTGGGACTAAGCGAACGGCAATTGGAAACCCTTTCTCAACATTACTCTAGCAGTTACTCTTTCCTCTCTCCATGGACCTGATTTAAGAGGATGTGAATGTGATGCACAGAGAGAAGGTGGATTCTCTTGCTCTCAATGGGCTTTATCCTCAAAGCCCAAACCCTAGAAAACAAAACACAAGATTGCGTCAGACACACACACACACACTCTCTCTCTCTACAAAATGCATTCATACCGAAATTATTTTTGGGGGTGGGGTCTCGACCCTCTGGAAGTCGCCATCTCCTCTCGTGTGGCGTTTGGTTTTTTTCATTCTCATCTTTTCTCCTTGTACTTCCACCAAAAACATAAAGTTTTAGACCAAAAAAGAGGAGCTTGACCCACACCTTCTCTCTCCCACCAACATAACCCACAAACTTAATTATCACTACCTTATTTTAAAAAAAATCATTATTATTACTATTATTGTATGATTGTTATCATATTTATCTCCTCTTTTGGAGCAATTAGGAACACAAAGCAGTCCCCCCACCTCCCTTCACCAATCCTCGGGTGAAGACACTAATGTCACATATGCTGGTTCAACTTTCGTGCTGTACAGAGAGATACAGTAAAAGACAAAGAAAAGTGAGTTAGAGACAGGATAAATATATAATAAAAAATATAAATATTTTTCTGACGGTCTAACCGTACTGTCAGTTATTTCTAACTGTAAATTCATACATCATCACTACGTGTTTTGCGTAAAATACTTATTAGTTAAAAAATCGTGAGGTGAGAAATAATGACAGTATCGTCAAATTGTAAAGCTAACGGCTTCCAAGAAAACCTCACAATCTGATTTTTTTATTTTTTATTTTCCTATTTTTGCTATATTTATACCCTTTTTTCTTCTCTCTTTTTGGTTTTTGGCTATCCAGCGCAAGTTCAATTCTAATTTCTATTCCGACCAAAAAACAAATTCTAATTTCTATTGTCCCAAAAAAAAAAAATTTCAATTGCTAGCTACTCAGAAAAGCAGTGGGGCCCGCTCCATTCAAGTGGGCCCCCCGTCCCCTTCCCGCCAATAATTGCGTGCGCGTGTTGGTGCACGTGTGGTGTTCCACACCGGAGCAGCCCACCCCTCCACTCCAACCCCGGCCCCCCCCCCCCCCCCCCCGCCCCTCCCCTCCCCTCTTCTCCACGTTATACGGTTGCATGATTTGAACGCAATTCCACGCGCGCATGTTAGCTGTGCACAGTTAGGGACAGATCAAGCGTTTGTCCTAATTGCTGACGTGACTAGAGGTTGCGATGGTGTCTCGGAATAGAATCGAAAATCGAAAAATTAGATCGGCCCCTACTAGATTCTAGTATATACACAGTAAGTTCCGGTTCCACGGTCCTTGTGTTTTTTCTTCTTCTTTTTTTAAATGTTCTATGTCGTCGCTTGAGTGTGTTACTATGGAATCTCTAGTCCAAGTTTTTATTTTCAACAATGGTAATAAATGAGACTTTTTCTTTGTTAATATTTCATATTATTTGTGTATCTAAATATGAGTTATAGCTGGCAGATTGTAGCAACAAATTTTGGTAATTAGAAGTGATGATTAAATGTAATCGTTCAATTAAGAATACAGGTAGAACATGTGTAGACCCTAGAACTGACCATGAAACCTGCGATAAAATAGGTTCCAGGTGAAACTTGAATCGACCCTGAAATCGATCACTCGTAAAGGTGAGAAATACCTCTTCAAAAATGATCATTGCCCCTCCCCCTCCAAGTACACACAAAGGTATTTGTTTTCATTCGGTACAATCTCCAAGCTTAGATCTCTCCGATCTAAGTTTTTCGATCCACCGTCGCCAATGTGAATCATCTATCTACAAAGACATTTTGTTATGCATATCGCGCAATCTTTTTACTCTCGTCGAGACATCAATAGTATGTCTATCGAGCAACCGAATGAGACCTTATGAAATGCACACGAAATGGATGAGATAATTTATATGTGTTGTGATCGATCAGCCATCGAAATGCCCATCTGAAGAAGAAGAAGGAGGAAAAAAAAACGAATCGGAATCACGATATTCGCACATTTCCGAAGGAATTAAGAGTCGGGGGAGGAAGGACTGCACGGACACTTCAAGGTACGCTGGTCACGATTATTTTTTCACGCTAGATTACGATGATGCGTCGTAGGATCTTCGAGGACGACACGTCATCGCAGCAATTGCTGGGGCTGGGAAAACAGTGTGGAGGGAGGGAGAAGAGGGGGTGGGGAGTTGGCCGACGTGTCGGCGACCTGCGGTCAGAGCGAGCGACGGTACATTGCAGCCTACGCGCCCGATTGGTCCACGTCAGCGCCTAGGACACGAGCACGTGTTGATTGCAGCTCCCCCAGAGGTGGTGGGGGGCCCGCCGCATCATCATCATCATCATCATGAATCATGATCGTCGATCTCCCTCTCTCTCTCTCTCTATATTTTTTTCAGTGCCCGAATTTTGCTCGAATTTGGATGAGAGGTGTTGGTCGGTCGGGGGCCCTACCCTTGGGGAAATTATGGTTTTTGTTTGGCCTTTTCCCCCATTTTTTTTTATTTTTTTGGTGGGTATTTCTTGCTAAAAAGCAGTGAAAAATTTTGGAGGTGAAATTGCCAAGGAGCGGCTTCAATTCAACCCGATTGATTGATGTGAATGTTCGATTCTGAACCGTCGGATCGAAGAGATTAGACACGTTAACCCTACGATCGAGAGCGTCGGGTTTGGAAATACTTGTTGGCAATCCAGACAATACTTCAACAAAAGAATAAACGTATTAAAGGTACAAAAGGCAAAATACCACATTAAATTTCCGAGCCAGACGACGACCTTGGCTAATCTTAAATATAAATAAACGCATCATCAAAAAGATTTTGCATTTAAGGCAGCACGAACAATACCCCAAATATGTTTCAAAAGAAAACATATTTATAATACATATAGACGATCCGCTGAAAGAATAAACACACTAAATGGTAGAAACGACAATACATGACATTATACAATCCGATGAAAGAATAAACACATTAAAGGTAGAAACGACAGTACATTACATTGAATTTCCAAACTAGATAACAATTTTTGCTACCCGTAAATAGAAATAAACGATTCATCAAAAAGATTTCGCATTTAAGGCGGCACAGACAATACTCCAAATTATTTTTCTAAAGAAAAGATGACGAAAGGATAAAGAAATTAAAGGAAGAAACGAAAATACATCACATTAAATTTTCGGAAAGGTCGGATTGTAGATTGAATTCTCGACAGATCAGCGATCAAAAGCAAGAAACACGTCCACCTCATGAAGACAATAAAAAAAAACTAAGTGTTATGACAATACGAAAACTAAAACGAAATTAAAACTGAAAAGAAGAAAAGAACACCAAAATTTACGTGGAAACCTTGCGGGAAAAAAAACCACGAGGTGAGAATAAGCGAAATCCACTATATAATCAATGATTATAAAAAGCGGCTCAAATATGTTTTAGTATCCAATAGTTTGAGAAGATCAATATTTATACTATTATCGGTTATCAAAAAAAATATTTATATTATTACCCCTCAAATCCTAACATTGACCCAAGCCTATAATTAATTCAAGACATATGAACATATCTCCATCTTGTTTTGAATTCCTCAAGTAGACATAAGTCATAAACAGCCTTCTCCTCTCACCAACGTAAAACTCAGTTGCAACAAACATTAATCAAATCCAAGCAATGCTTGAATTTAGTAATAGGCAAAACTTTCGTCAACATATTAGCTGTATTGTTTTATGTACCAATCTTCAAGACATTAATGTAGCCATCAATCAAAATGTCTCGAATATAATAGTGCTGCATATCAATGTGCTTTGTTCTCTCATGATACATCTGATCTTTAGTAAGATGTATAGCACTCTAACTGTCACAATAGATAATAGTCACAATAGATAATAGTCACATCATAATCCACACTGAGCTCTCCAAATAAGTCGCTTAACCATATAGCCTCTTTAATTGCCTCCGTAATAGCCGTATACTCTGCCTCTGTAGTAGACAAAGCAATTGTATGTTATAAAGAAGCTTTCCAACTGATTGCACAACCTCCAATATTAAAGATATACCCAGTCAAAAACCTCATTTTATCAAGGTCACCAGCATAATCAAAATCAACACATCATGTAAGAGTATCAGAAGTTTTCCCAAACTCTAAACTATAATCTGAAGTATCCTTCAGATATCTTAAAATCCACTTCACTGCTTGTCAATGAATTTGATCTAGGCATGATAAATATCTACTTACCAATCTGAAATATCCTTCAGATCGAGTGCAAACCCTAGCATACATAATGTTACTAATTGCACTAGAATATGGAATATGCGACATATATTTTGTTTCTTCATTTATATGTGGATATAAATTATCTGATAATCTAAAGTGAGGAGCAAGAGGAGTATTTACTGCATCTTTCATGCCAAAACAATCTAACACATTCTCAATGTAACTTTTTCTGGAAAAGATACAATTTTCATCTTTTTCAATCTCGCCGAAGTTCCATGCCTAGGATTCTCTTCGCTGAACCTAAATATTTCATATCAAATTCAGCGCTCAATTGTGCTTTCAAATTCTATATATCATATTTATCTTTTGCTGCAATCAAAATTTTTTTAATGTATAACAACTGATAAATATAAGACTCGTTTGGAAGCTTGTACATATATACACAACCGTCATATTTGCTTCTAGAATAGCCAAGTTGCACCATAAACGAATCAAACTTTTTATACCACTGTCTAGGTAATTGCTTCAAGCCATAGATTGATTTTTTCAATAAACAAATATGATCTTCCTTACCTTCAAACTGAAAACACTTTGGATGACCCATATAGATTTTCTCTTCTAGTTCACCATGCAAAAAAGTTGTTTTCAGATTGAGTTGTTCCAACTCTAAATCATGCATAGCAACTAATGCAAGAAAAACTCGAGTAGAGTCGTGTTTAACGACGGGTGAAAACACACCATTAAAATCAACTCCCTCGATCTGACTATAGCCCTTAACAACTAGACGTGCTTTAAATTTAATATCTTCAACTTCAGGAATACCTTCCTTTCTTTTGAAAACTCACTTGCAAACTGCAATATTCTTTTCTTTTGATGGTTTGACAAGCTTCCAAGTTTGATTCTTTTCAAGAGATTCCATCCCTTCAGTCATAGGAACTAACCATTTTGCTGAAACTTTTGAAGAAATAGCTTCCTTGTATGTTTTAAGCTCACTATACTCTATCGGCTCTGTAGCTGAAAGAACATAAATAACAAAATCTAAGTACCCATATTTCTGCGAAGGTTTCACTGTTCTTCTTGGTCTATCTTTGGCTATAGAATGATTTTCTTCTTCAGTTTCTTCAATCTCAATATTATCAGTAGTTGACTGAACTGGTTGCGAAGAAGTTACTTCAAACTCCACCTTTTCCGCTACACTTTTTATATTTTTCCTGGCAAGTAATAGAAGATTCCTTAATATGATGAAGCATAGCAGGTTCATCAAAAGTGACATCTCTGTTAATCATAATCTTAGATGAATCAAAACACCAAAGTCTATAACCTTTTACAACAGAAACATAACCAAGGAAGATGCATTTTCTCGCTTTAGGCTCTAGTTTCCCTTCACTAACATGTGCATATGCTAGACATCCAAATACTCGAAGAGAAGAATAATTAATAGATTTACTTGACCATACAACATCGGGTGTCTTGCACACAATGGACGTGCAAGGAGAATGATTTATCAAGCAACTAACTGTATTGACTACTTCAGCCCAAAATTCTTTGCCTAAACCAACATTAGACAACATGCACCTAGTTCTTTCTAATAAAGTTTTGTTCATGCGTTATGCAATACTATTATGCTGTGGTGTATTCACTGTAGTATAATGCCTCACAATTTCTTCATTCTTACGGAACTCATTAAACTTGCCTCCACAAAATTATAACCCATTATCTGTTCTTAGCCGTTTGATTTTCTTACCAGTTTGATTCTCAATTAACGCTTTCCATTGCTTAAAAGTAACAAAAACATCATTTTTTTGTTACTTAGAAAAAGTACCCAAACTTTTCTTGAAAAATCATCAATAAAATTGAGTATATACCTAGAACCAAGACCTTTTGATGGAACTTTAGCATACCCCCAAAGATTGGAATGAATGTAATCTAGAGTGTCCTCGTTGTGTGAATTCCTATTTTGAAACTAGTTCTTTACTATTTCTCAAAGACACAATGTTCATAGAAATCCGATTTTTCAATTTTCTGACCGCACAAATGGCCTCTTTTACAGAGCTCCTCCATCTCTCTGATACTCATATGGCCTAATCTCATATGTTATAATTCAGTATTATCTGAATCTATCACATCAGATAAGTCTGCAGTTGAGCTAGTAACAGTAGTACCTTGCAACTGATACAAGTGCCAATTTTAAGCCATATCATCAATAAAAGTGAACCTCGCATAATTTTTAGAACTCCACCTTCAGCATTAAATCTACAACCTTTAGCATCAAGTATATCCAAAGAGACTAGGTTCTTCTTCAACTCGTGAACATATCTGACATTATCTAAGGTTTTGATTATGCCATCATACATCTTAATATTAACAGTACCAATCCCAACTGCTTTGCATTTAGCATTATTGCCCATAGGAATAACTCCACCATTATATTCTTTATATGTAGAGAACCAATCATGATTAGGACACATGTGATTCGAACACCATGAATCAAGAATCCAAATATCACAGAATTTATCTTTATCGTCTGCGACCAATAGCCAATCTTCATCTTCTTCTTTGGCAACATCAGCTTGAGCAGGATTTTTGTTTCCCCGATTCTGTCTGTTTTGATAGTTGCGATTGTTATGACGATTGGCATTCCCTTGATTTTGTTTATTCAAATTATTTTCCCTTTGCTGTTTTGCCTTCAATTTCAAACAATCTATCTTTATATGTCCTCAGAGACTTACAATAGTTGCAAATCATATCTCTGTGCTTGCATTTTGACCTGTTCATGCCACCATTGCTCCTTTCAATAGACCTTCCCCAGACAACTAAACCAACCCCATGATTATTACTGCATTCTAAAGTCAATTATGTATCGAGTTTCTGCTTATTTAGAAGATTAGTCTTGACATATTCAAAATCAATAGTTTCTCTACTGATAATCATGGTCTCTCTAAAATTCTTATAAGAGGGAAGTAGTGAAACTAACAATAAAAAAGCTTGATCCTCATATTTAATCTTAACATCAATGCTCCTTAATTCAGTGATAAGAGCATTGAACTCAGAAATATGAGATTTAAGGAAAGTACCTTCAGTCATTCGAAAAGTGAAGAGACGTTGCTTGAGCTTCAATCGATTAGTGGGAGACTTTGTCAGAAAATACTCTCCAATTTATCTATAAATCTGCAACTGTTTTTTGATCTAGTACCTCCTGCAAAACTTCATTCATGAGGCACAAGTGAATAGTAGACAAAGCTTTTTCATCCAATTCTTCTCACGTTTCATCCGACGTGATTTCCAGTTTCTTCCCTTTACTAAATAGAGTTTTCTTCAAACCATGCTGCGTAAGAACAACAAACATACGAACTTGCCACATGTTGAAACTACTACTCACATCAAACTTCTCAATATTCAATTTCATTGATGAACTTGAAGCCATAACCAGAAGATCGAAAAACCTTAAGACTTTGATACCAGATTGTTATGACAACGCGAAAATTAAAACGAAATTAAAACTAATAAGAAGAAAAGAACACCAAGATTTACGTGAAAACCCTTGAGGGAAAAAAATCACGGGGAAAAAAGAAGCGAAATCCACTATGAAATCGAGAATTACAAAAGGCGGCTCAGATATGCTTTAGTATCTAACAATTTGAGAAGAGCAATATTTATACTATTACCCCTCAAATTCTAACGCTGGCCCTAGCCCATAATTAATTCAAGACATATCAACACTAAGCAAATTAAAAAAATATATGTGTGGGCGCGTTTCTCTCTTTTGATCAATCTACTATTCGGACTTTTCGAAAATTTAATGTGATGTATTGTCGTTTTCACCTTTAATGTGTTTATTCTTTCACTAAATGATCTATCCATTCGATATAAATCTTCTCATTTGCCTTTTTGTTTTTTGTCTTCGTGCAGTGAGCACGTTTCTCGCTTTTGATGGCTGATTCAATAAGAATTCAATCTATTATCCGGACTTTTGAAAAATTTAATGTGATGTATTTTCATTTCTACATTTAATGTGTTTATTCTTTCACTGGATGGTCTATCTATTTGACATAGATCTTTTCATTAAAAATAAAATTTGGAGTATTGCCTGTGACACCTTAAATGCAAAAACTTTTTGATGAAGCGTTTATTTATTTTTAAGATTAGCGAAAATTGTCTGGTTCAGAAATTTAATGTGGTATTTTGTGTTTTGTACCATCAATGCGTTTATTCCTTAAACAAATCATGTATCTATTTGCTAGAGATCTTTCGTTTAGAAATTAATTTGAAGTATTGTCCTCGCTGTCTTAATTGCAAAATATTTCCCATAAAACTTTTATCTGTATTTAAGAGTCAATGAAAAATTCCACTTGATTTGTTTAGTTAAAAACACCTTATTTCAACAACGAAAAATAAAAAGAAAACATCGTCTATGTAATTAATCATTTCTAATATTTTCCGAAATATAATGTGTACTAAAGGACTAAATTGGCATAATTATAATAAGTTTAGAATTTTTTTAGTAATTTTTTCAAATACAACTAACTCATGCCCAAAAAAAAAATCTTGACTTTTCATGAGAAGGGAATTTTTTTAACTTAGGTTTTTTTCAGAAAATATTTTTGCAACGAAATTAATAAAAGCAGGCCCAATTTTTTTGCACATTTTCCGGCGACAAAATAATCAAATGACAACGACGAGATATGTACCCATTTTATTTTCCTAACTGCTGGTAAAAAAAATAAAAAATAAAAAATTAGCAGGGACCAGGCTTTATTTCCACGTCAAATAAATGCCACTTGAGAATGCTTTGATGACATCCGCCAACATTGCTAGGGGTGACATTGATAAAATCGGCCCAACCAAATCAAAATGGCCGGCTTGATGTGATCGAAGTCACATCTTCAAAATTTTAAAAAATTCTCGCCACATTTTTTTTCCTCTTTTCAAGAGGTGACATGAATTAAATCAGGTCATCTATTTTGATTTGAACAACCTGATTTAATCAATGTCACTCCTAACATTTTAACATTGAATTGGTAATGTTAGGGGGTCCATTTCCACAATTCTAATTTGGTTGGCTATATTATCTTGTTGCGATTGCCCTGCTAATCTTATGCTAAAGAAGACTCTACCAAACAGCCGGAGTAATCCCATTTTTCTCCATTTGTTGCAAGAATGTGATACATAGGATGCAAACCCCTATATTCCCGAGGACAGCGGAGCAAACGCTGAAACTTTCAATGCCGATGAGGCATTACTTTTCGTTGGGATGGCGGTGTTGACACATGACATACGTCATCGCTAATTATTCTTTCTTTGCTTCTGGTAAATCAAAATGTAATCTCTCTGCTAGGAAATAAATTAGAAAAATGAAAAATCGTATAGGTTGTCGCCACAAATTCCATCCCAAAAATCATATTTGAACTAAGCCTCAATTATATCAACCATACTTGAATTGTTAGATAATCATAGTCGATGATAATATCACTATCCTCATCGCTATTCTAGAACTCTACGTGAGATTTTCACCTCATACAGATCGTCGAGGGCCATCAATAAATATAAGGACCAAGTTGATATTATTTATATTGATATGTTTGTAGTATAATACTATATATCGTTCGCAATTAAATATATATTTTATATAGATAGAGTCAAAACCGAATGGAATTGAATCGTTTATTGGCATTTGAGATCAACAAAAATTGTTGTCTCATTCAGAAATTTAATGCGGTATTTTGTCTTTTGTACCTTCAATGTGGTTTATTCCTTTATCAAATCATCTATGTGTTTGCTAGAGATCTTTCTTTTAGAAATTTATTTTGAATATTTTCCGCGTTGCCTTAAATGCAAAATATTCGTGATGAACCGTTTATCTGTGTTTAAGAGCTGTGAAAGATTCCACTTGATTTGTTTAGTTTGTTTTTTTTTTTTTTTGGTCAAAGAAAAAATTTGTTTCATTAGCTAACTCGGAAAGGGGAGCCCAGCGAAAGGAGGGTCCATATATAGAAGATCCCAAAGTGATTGGAGGAGGTAAACAAGCCAATTGTGGGGGAGCTCATCTAATCTTCGGCCTTTTGTGATCTAATCAGCAGCTGCATTTGAAACTCTAGAACAATAGGCCACATGGATTTTTGGTTGGGCCGACAAGATCTTCAAATAGTGATGTAGAAGTGACCTTTCTTCCCATGTCAAGTGATCTGCCCTCCCACTTATCAAAGACTTCACAAGATCAAGTCACTCAGACTCGATCGTGAGTATCTGGAACTGAAGAGGGAAGCTCGACACAAAGAGAAGGGCTTCATACATGGCTAGGGTTTCCACCTAAGCTGGAGAATAAGTTTTCACCGACTTCGCGAAACCGGCAACGAGTGTCCCTTGATTATCTTAGCAAAGTCCAACGACGGCGCCATCTATAGAGCCCTCTATTACAGAGCCATCCACGTTCAACTTGAGTCGCCTTCAACAGGAGGAGATCAGATCTAGAGCTTGGTAAGTGAGGGTTCAGTGTTTTTTTCCGATTTGGGGCTATTCCACTTTCTGAAAGAACCAAGTTGCAAAATTGTAGTGTCAATCGATGTAGCGGGGTTCGGATTACAGCCTTTGAACTCCAAGTTGTTTCGGGACTTCCATATGCTCCAAAGGTCGACGCTACCACTTCCAACGAAGGTAGGTTGTTCTTTTTCCTCACGAACTCCATATGTCATACATCAAATCGAGAAACACCTTGATGATTCATTTGAATGTTCAAATTAGGATTCGACCAAACACCTTGAGTCCATGAACAGAGTAAAAAGATGTGCTCTACTGATTCCACTCCACAGCGATAGATAGAGCACATTGGGTCAGGGACTATCTTCTTTTTCCATAAATTTTCCTTTGAAGGAATTGCATTTTGGCAGAGAGACCACGTAAAAAACTTGATTTTTGGATTGTTCTGCATATTCCAAATACCCCTCCGTAGTGATATAGGTGTTTGATAAGATGAGGATGCATTTCCGGAGCGTTGTTTATAGTCATATGAACTTTTGAGTACGTTGTAGCCGTTTTTAACTATGCAGTTCCCTGATTTAGTACCGATCCAGCAAAGTTTATCCACTGTACTCTTTGGTCTAATTAGGATTGTGACAATTTCTTGTATGGTCTGATCATCGAAAATTTCTTCCAGTTTTTGTAAGTCCTACTTTTCCTCTTCAAAATTGATCAGTTCAGAAACCATAACATGATCCTTTCTATTCTCCAGTCCATCAATTAGGCCTTTTTGCAACCACATATCATTTCTGATACTTACTTTTTCAACTGGTTCCAATAGACTATCTAACAAATTGGGATATAGACTCCCTACCTATTAACAGACTCTGTCATTCCCACGAAGGTCTTGAACCTTTCTAAGCTCTCTAAAAATCTTGTCCAGGGAAATAAATCCCTTTTAACAATTTGTTCCAAAGGGAGTCAGGACTTTGAGATAGCATCCATGCTTGCTTGTCAAGCATGGCTTTATTGAAAGAGATCAGATCACAAAAACCCAAACCACCCTTGTCCTTCCTCATTTTCAGAGCTTTCCACCTTTTTCAGTGCAAATCAGCTTTGGATTCACTATTCTTCTACCATAAATTAGCAATTGTTCTCTCAATTGCTTTACAAATAGAAACATGGATTTTGAAAATGGACATGGCATATTGTGCAAGAGCTTGAACAACTGTTTTAAGTAGAATTTCCTTCCCTGCTTTTGAGATCAACTGCTCTTCCATCCTTCGATCTTCATGTTAACTCGGCCCAAAATCCACCCAAACATGTTTTTCTTTGAAACTCCCAAATCAGAAGGAATATCTAAGTATTTGCCTGTATGGCTAATTTCAGGCACCCTTAATTCTCTTGCCATATTATCCCTTAACGTTTGAGAACAGTCTTTGCTAAAAAAATATGCTAGATTTCTTTAGATTTACGAGTTTAGAATGGCTAAGAGATTCTGACATTCCAAAACTGTCCCACTCAAGAAAAAAATGGCATCATCCGCGAACAATAAATGGGACAAAGTTGGTCAATAGGTATTCAGTTTAATGCCTTTAAAGCCGCCATTTGATACGGCACTCTCCGTTAAGGACGATAAGCAATTAGCCATCAAAATAAATAAATAGGGAGAGAGTAGGTCTCCCTGTTTGATTCCTCAGGCAGGCCAAAAAAAAATGGAGAGGTCTCCATTTAATTTGATGCTAAAGGAAACAGTTGTAACACACTGCATAATCCAGCCAACCCATTTCTCACAAAATCCCATTTTTAACAAATTGGCTTCCAGAAAGTCCCATTCAACTCGGTCATAGTCATTTGCATGTCGAGTTTCAATATTGCCTAAAATTTTCTCTTTCTATTTCTAATCCTCAACTGATTTAAGACCTCTTGAACTATGAAAATGCTGTCTTGAATTTGTCTATTGTTGACAAAAGCACTTTGCTCTTCGGCAACTAAATGAGACAACCATTTCTTAAGTCTATTTAAAAACACCTTGTTTCAACAACAAAAAATATTGAAGGCATTATAATAATTGGTTTGTTCATCTATTTAGGGTGTGTTTATTTTGGGGAAAGAATTTTCCGAGAAAGTGTTTTCTGGACTTTCGTATGTTTGGTTCGCGAAAAATGATTTGGTCAACAAAAAATACTTGCCAATCAACAAAGATTTTATTCATTAAAATAGAAAAGTGAATTCCCCAAAATAAAAAGGTGAAAATATTTTCTCAAATTTGAGTCTCTCATTTTCTTTGAAAACATGGCTGGGGCTGATCTCAAGGCCAACGCTGGCAACCCGAGTCGGGGTCGGGGACCTGGGCAAAGGCTTGGGACTGGGGATCAGGATGGGGGTCGGCGGCGAGGTAGGGAACTGAGGATCAGGGCTGGGGACCTGGACCAGGGTCGGGGATTTGGATTGGGGTGGGCAACCGGGGCCGGCAGCCGGGATCAGTGTCACAGCCAGGGAACGAGACCGGGGATTGGGACCGGGACTAGGGTCGGTGTTTGGGCCGAGGACCAGGGTCGGGGCCAAGGCCGGGGACCGAGGATCAGGGCCAGGACTAGGACCGGGGCCCGCGATCGGGGTTGGGGCTGGAGCTGGGGCCGGCGATCGGGGATTGAGGTCGGTGTAGAGTGCGGGGACCAATATCGGAGCCGAGGAAGGAGATTGGGACAGGGACCAGGGCCGGGGGCAAGGACCAACGACCGGGACCAGGGTCAGGGACCGGGGATCGGGATTGGGGATCATAGCCCGGACTCAAACAAGGGCCGAGGATTTGGATCAGAGCTAGGATCGGCGACTGGGGTCAGTTCACATCAGCTCTCTTGGTCTCTCCTCAGTATCAAGGAAGTCCTATTGATGAGATTGAAATCGTTTTTCAAATGAGAACTAAACACCGAAAAATATTTTCGGTAACATATTACCAAACAAAAGAAAACAAATCGTTTTCCAAGAAAATAGTTACCAGAAAACGAATTCTCGAAAATTATTTTCCTTGAAACAAACATACCCTTAATGTTATATTTTCTAATATTTTTTGAAATATAATATGTATTAAAAATAATATATGACTAAAATAACACAATTGCAATAAGTTTAAAATTTTTTTAGTAATTTTTTAGGATATAAATAGCTCATGCCCAAAATTTTTTTATTGATTTTTCATGAGAAGTGAATTTTTATAACTTAGTTTTTTTTTTCAGCAAATATTTCTGTAACGAAATAAATAAAAGCGGTCCCATTATTTGCACATTTTTCGGATCAAATGCGACAAAATAACCAAATAATGACGACGAAATATGTATCCACTTTTTGTTCCAAACTGCTGGTTAAAAAAAGGAAAAAAAAAAAGCCGGGCCCAGACTTTATTTCCACGTCAGATAAATGCAACCGAACGTTCCAAACTGCTGGTAAAAAAAGGAAAAAATAAAAAATAAACAAAGCAGGGCCCAGACTTTATTTCCACGTCAGATAAATGCAACCAAAGGGTGCTGCGACGATTCAGACCATGCCCTTTTACGCCCCCATGATGGCAAAACAGTAATAAACATAGCGGGAGGTGCTAGATTTTACGACCGATGCTTAGATTTTTTACGGGAGATCTTGACCGTCAATCTTATCCAACGGTACATTGAGAGATCAACGGAACACGTACGAGAATCGCGGTACGATCAAAAGAGCAATACTAACTCAAGTTGATGATATATTTTAATTACGATAATTGTGTTGTAAAAAATCGGATCGCAATGTATCGCCAGCGGAATTCTAATAGTCAAATTTGCGCAATATGATACATGTTTTCACTTTCGAGAAAAAAAGTAATCGACGTAGCAAATAAAAGAAAATAAGAAGAGCAATACACCAGAATTTTTTAAGTGAAAAACCCAATGCGGGAAAAACTACAGGACGCTAGTCCAGTAATGCTCCGCTATAATCAAAGGATTACAACTGATACTCGTGTCTCTCTCACAATAAATCTTCATAATTATCACAAAACACAACATCACTTAACAAACTCACAAAAACTATCGTGTTTACTCATTACTGAAAACTTTTGTGATTCTCTGGAGTAATTTTTTGGTGCAATCAAAAAGTCCTCATTTCAATTGCTCTGTTATAGTGTCATATCTCTATCCAAATTAGAATCTTCTCTAACTAATTTTGCAATCCTCTCTTGATTGGAAATCCATTTGATTGATTGAAAATTTCCTAATTTGAATAATTACCGAAATATTATATCATGGTATTCTTACTTTTCAACATTCAGTCATAATAAAACTCCTTCGTATTAAGTGTTCTAGATGAGCAATCATCGGGATATTTCAAATCAAATCACGAGCAGCTGCTCCCAACAAATTGTAACTCGGACATGGTTTTAAAAAAAAAATGATAAAACCCCGACGATATTACCCGAAAAATGTTTTAAAAAATCAAATTATGCGAATCTCCAGAGGCCCTCGATCTCTATAAGGAAGAGAATCTTCGTCTTTTTCTCGGACCTCACATTGATCGTGGTAGATTGATCCTAGCTGGTTGGTCGAGTTTGAACGTATCTCATAAGTAAGGACTTTGGTTTTTTTTTTTTTCTCTATTCTCATGAAGATGCATATGTGAGGGGTGGTTGATAGCAAAGTCCATCGTTGAAGATCGAGCGCACTATCGAGCTTTTGATGTATAGCTCATAACTCGTCGGTTTAAACTTTTTTCTACGAGGACTGCGATAGTCGCGTTTGGGCACATCTCACGAGACAATGAGTTAAATATTTCTCTATTCCCATTAAAGCCCATGAGAAGAGGTGACAATGGAGTCCATTGTCAAAACTCAAAGTGATTTGTGGAGCCATAATGTACCCTGATTAGCCCCCAACTAGTCGATTTAATATTTTCAATTGAAAAAAATGGCGCATTGTGTATAGAGACGGTATTACACTTGAATTCCGAGATCGCTTCAAAACGCGATGCCTGGCTTTTATAGCCCATCTGAAGAAAAGATAATGAAGTCAATGACTGATTGGTAGGCACCCAAAGTGGGTCGACACGAAAGAAAATAATATGTATAATAATAAAAACAGCTCAAAATTTAGAGCAAAACCTCTCATGATTTTTTTTTTTCATCAATTCAAAGGTAGAAGGTACATATAAACTGCAAACCCTAACAAATCTAAGAAATTAATAATAATAATAATAATAATAATAATAATAATAATAATAATAATAATAATAATAATAATCGGTCCCTAGAAATCTTTCAAAATCAGAAAACCAATTTCTATTGAAATTCTACATTCTAAATCCACCCCGGGCGACATTTTCTTCGAGATTATTTCTTTGCCACCACAAAATTTCAAACCATTTTTTTTTTTATACCTCGAAGAGAGTCTTCTTCAAGGTCCAAAAAGCCTCTTAAATTTTCAAAAGGAAGGTCAATACTTTCAGCTTCTTGGTCAATTTATTGGCTAACTTCCTAATCAAAGTCGGTTTCAAGAGAAATTAAAATCTCATGAACTTGACTTTAAGGTCAAATTTGGCATCATGATCGGGGAGAGTGGAGATGAGAGACAACAGGCTAAAGGCACATAGAGCTACAGCAATGTGCCCCAAATTAACAACGACAGCAACGACGGCTGTTGCTGCCTCCTTGATCTCCCGACGCATGGCAAGAAGATGTTGATGCAGAATGATGAAAGGGCAGATATGGAGGGCTCACATAGGAGGGGTGGATTGTTAGGATGCACCTTAGGACTTCAATGGCGAAGCTGCCTTGAATCAGATATTTAGATGGCGGAGAGCAATTGATATATGTTTTTATTGACTTCTAACCCAACGTGATATGTTAATCGATTTGTATTCGAGCTCTCTTTTGATACCCTAAGATGATTTGTTGGACTCATATCTCGCATCTTAATGGTAAGACAATGACTTACTAAGTTATTAACTTATCGTGCAAATGCCGATTTGATTATAATTTTTTTCGCTTGGTCCTAAATCTTTCTACGTCATTTCAATATAATCTTTCCAGCCAATTGCATCGGCAATCAGCGACTTGGCGATCCACGTAGGACTTCATTAATAGTAAAGTTGTGTACATCGGCTTGCTACATAAAACGGCCGTCGATGACTGGATGAGTAATTTCTCGCGGCAATTGGCCGAAAGGGATGCATCGGCATTTCACGAACAAAATTGAGTGCTATATTGGTAATTCTGAAAAATTTAAGATCGATTTGGCATCCTGCGATAGATTCTGGACCGATGTAATAACTTTCCTCCATAACAATATCTTGAATACATTGAAATATGAAAGAAAAAATTATTATCCATAATAATCTATGTCTAAATATTTTCGTGATCTATAAAAATATTTCAAGTTAATTTAATTTTGCGAGATTTATTTTTTTGTGAAATAAATGAACCCCAGTTACGGTAGCATGGATCGCCTCTGACCATAAAGAGATCTTAACATATAATTAGGGCTCGTGAGAATAATTTAAGGAAGAGAGTGGGGGGAATCTCCCACAAATGGACAGCGACGGGATCCCTTCTTAAGTCGCACGTACGGGGGGAAAGCTAGAGAGACAAAGACACAATTCTAGAGAGAGAAACCAATGGAGAAGAGAAAGGGGGTAATAATCATTACGCAGTTAAACGGTGAAGAAGAAGAGGAAGTTTTTGCTCATTACCCAACAGCCGCAGAAGCGAAAAGGCAGAGAGACAGAGAGAGAGAGAGAGAGATTAAAGAATTGATCTTTGCAGCAGCTTCCCCCACTCCTTAATCACACACGTTCAGGGGGGAGAGAGAGAGAGAGACAAGCAGACAAAACCTCATAAGTGCAGATAGAGAGCAGCTAGAAGAAGAAGAGGAAGATAAGGGAAGTTCCCCCACAGGAGAGAGAGAGAGAGAAAGAGAAAGAGGGCGATCATCTATAGTATAAAGAAGTGAGTTTTACCTGCTGTGTTTTTCCAGTTTTCTAGAGAGAGAAGCGGAGATCAGAGGGTCACATGGCATGTGAGCACCAGCTGTGTCCCCCCCTCCTCTCCTCCCTCTCCTTTGATAAATACCCTTCTCGCCTTCCTCTGCTCTATTTTGTTTTCTCTCTCCTCTCTCTCTCTCCGCAGCAGCCAGTCACCTCCTCTGAGCTTGAGCTCTCTCTAATGGCAGAACTCGACCACCCCTGAGCGCTCCCTCTGTAATAAACCCTCAAGGAGGAGGAAGAGGAAAGGGCAAAAAGAGGAAACAAAAATGACCCACTTCTCTCTCTTGCTCATATTCCCCCTCATCTTCCTCTCCCTTCAGTCCTCCTCTGCTGCAAACACTGATTCTCAGCAGCTCATCGACTTCAAGAAAACTCTTGAGGACCCTTCGCTCCTCCCCAACTGGCTTATCGACCAGAACCCCTGCACCTTTACTGGGGTCTTGTGCAAGGCCTCCCGCGTGACCTCCATTGAGCTTGCCTCCCTCAGCTTGAGAACGGACTTTCACTCTGTTTCTTCCCACCTCTTGACTCTGGGGTTCTTGGAGTCTCTGTCCCTGACCTCCGCCGGCATCGGCGGAGCTCTGGCCTTCTCGTCCGGATCCAAATGCAGTGCGGTCTTGAGCAGCTTAGATCTATCTGGGAACGCCTTGTCCGGTCCAATCTCGGATATCGCCAACTTGGGTCCATGCCAGAACCTCAAAGTCCTCAACTTTTCCGGCAACAGCCTCGACTTCTCCGTGCACGAAAGCGCCGCCGCCGCCGCCGCCGCCGCCGCCACCGCTGGCCTCAAGGGGCTCGAGAATTTGCAGGTTCTTGACCTTTCCTACAACAAGTTCTCTGGGTCTAATGTCAATGTTTCTTGGGTGCTGTCCGGTGGATGCGATGCGATGACTCACTTGTCCCTGAGAGGGAACAAGTTGACTGGGGATGTGGATGTCTCGAGCTGCAGGAAGTTGCAGTACTTGGACATATCCATGAACAACTTCTCAGTGAGCGTGCCTTCGCTCGGGGACTGCTCGGCCTTGGAGCATCTGGATGTGTCCTCCAACAGTTTCTCTGGCGATATTGGGCGTGCGGTCTCTGCTTGCTCTCAGCTCAGCTTCTTGAACCTCTCCAACAACCACTTCTCAGGTCTACTCCCTTCACTCCCGACCAAGAACTTGCAGTTTCTTCACCTGTCTAGGAACGAGTTTCAGGGTGAGATCCCTCCTGGCCTCGCCGAGGTTTGTCCAGGTCTCGTGGAGCTCGATCTTTCTCAGAATAACTTGTCTGGTGTGATTCCTGCTGGTTTCAGTTCTTGCTATGCTCTGCAATTTATCGACTTGTCTAATAATAATTTCTCTGGTGAGTTGCCCGTGAGTTTGTTCATGAAAATGAGCAAGGTGAGGAAGTTGGTTTTGTCATTCAACAATTTCGCGGGCGGTCTGCTGGATTCTTTGTCGAATTTGACTTTGTTGGAGACATTGGATCTGAGCTCAAACAACCTGTCTGGGATGATTCCAGATGGCTTGTGTCGAGATCCTAGGAATAGCTTGAAGGAGCTCTATCTTCAGAACAATGGGTTCACGGGTTCAATCCCGCAGTCCCTGAGCAACTGTTCTCAGCTGGTTTCGCTCGATTTGAGCTTCAATTACTTGAAGGGTGGGATTCCGCCGAGTTTGGGTTCTCTGTCTAAGCTCCAGGATTTGATCATTCTGTTGAATGAACTCGATGGAGAGATCCCTCAGGAACTCATGTATGTTCAGACACTAGAGAACTTGATTCTGGACTTCAATGAGTTGACGGGTGCCATACCGTCTGGCCTGCGCAACTGCACTAAATTGAATTGGATCTCGCTCTCCAACAATCATCTGAATGGGGAGATCCCGGGTTGGATAGGGCAGCTCTCCAATCTCGCAATCCTCAAGCTCAGCAATAACTCATTCTATGGCAGAATACCACCCGAGCTTGGCGACTCTCGCAGCTTGATCTGGTTGGATCTCAACAGCAATCTCCTTAACGGGAGCATCCCACCTGAGCTGTTCAAAGAATCGGGCAACATCGAGGTTAAGTTCAAAAACGACAAGAGGTACGCGTATATTAAGAATGATGGCAGCAAAGGGTGTCATGGAGCAGGGAATTTGCTCGAGTTCGCCGGAATTAGGCCCGATCAATTGAACAGGCTTTCCACCAGGAACCCCTGCAACTTCACTAGAGTGTACAAAGGTGTGACCCAGCCTACATTCAAAAATAACGGGTCGATGATTTTCCTCGATATCTCGCACAATATGCTGTCGGGCAGCATTCCGAAGGAAATCGGGTCTATGGTCTATCTATTTATCCTGAACTTGGGCCATAACAATATCTCTGGCCCTATTCCGCCCGAGATCGGGTATTTGCAGACTGTCAACATTCTTGACCTATCGAACAATGAACTGGAAGGAGGCATCCCAGGGACATTGAGCAAGCTATCAATGCTTAACGATATCAATTTGTCAAATAACCGACTCACAGGGTCCATCCCAGTGAATGGGCAGTTGAGTACTTTCCCGGCATCAAGCTTCATGAACAATACAGGACTGTGTGGGATCCCCCTTCCACTATGCAGTTCTGATCCGGCCTCAAGTCCCAATTCTGTTGGCCAGAAGTCGCACCGGAGGCAAGCATCCCTCGCGGGAAGCGTGGCGATTGGTTTGCTGTTCTCGCTGTTTTGCATTTTTGGGCTGATGTTTGTGGCAATGGAGTCGAGGAAGAGGAGAAAGAAGAAGAAGGATGCAGAGCTCGATGTCTACATTGACAGTCGTGCCCAGTCGGGGCCTGCCAATGCTAGCTGGAAGCTCACGAGTGTGCAAGAGGCTCTCAGCATAAACTTCGCCACGTTTGAGAAACCCCTCCAGAAGCTGACGTTCGCTGACCTCCTCGAGGCCACTAATGGGTTCCACAACGATAGCCTCATCGGATCGGGCGGGTTCGGTGATGTGTACAAGGCTCAGTTGAAGGATGGGAGTGTGGTCGCCATCAAGAAGTTGATCCACGTGAGCGGACAGGGCGACCGCGAATTCACCGCAGAGATGGAGACCATCGGGAAGATCAAGCACCGCAACTTGGTGTCGCTCCTTGGGTACTGCAAAGTGAAGGAAGAACGGCTCTTGGTCTACGAATACATGAAGTACGGCAGCCTTGAGGATGTCCTGCACGATCGCAAGACGATTGGAATCAAGCTCAACTGGGCCGCAAGGAGGAAGATCGCAGTCGGTGCCGCTAGGGGACTGGCTTTTCTCCATCACAATTGCATCCCGCACATCATTCACCGAGACATGAAGTCGAGCAACGTGTTGCTCGACGAGAACCTCGAGGCTAGGGTCTCGGATTTTGGGATGGCGAGGCTGATGAGCGCTATGGACACCCATTTGAGTGTCAGCACGCTAGCCGGCACTCCCGGCTACGTCCCTCCGGAATATTACCAGAGCTTCAGGTGTTCCACCAAGGGCGACGTGTACAGTTATGGCGTGGTGCTGCTTGAGCTGTTGACCGGGAAGCAGCCGACGGACTCGGCCGATTTCGGGGACAACAATCTGGTCGGGTGGGTGAAACAGCATGCCAAGCTGAAGATAAGCGACGTCTTTGACCAGGCGCTGGCAAAAGAAGACCCCAACCTGGAGATCGAGCTGCTGCAGCACCTGAAGGTTGCCTGCGCGTGTCTAGACGACCGGCCGTGGCGGCGCCCCACGATGATCCAAGTCCTGGCGTCGTTCAAGGAGATACAGGCAGGGTCGGGCCTGGACTCCATATCCAGCATCGCCACGGACGACGGGGGTTTCAGCTCGTTGGAAATGTCGGACCTGAGCATAAAAGAAGGCCCGGAGACCGGCAACCAGTAGCCTAACCAAATCGAAACCGAAGCCCCCCCCATCATTTTTCGAAGAGAGAAAGATTTTCCGAACGCACACAAACAGCGAAAAGAAAGGCGGTAACGGTCTCTAGTCCAGCTCAAAATCCAATTTTCCCCCCCTTCCCTACAATGTAAGTTCCGGTTTAGTCGTCGTCGTCCTCTCCTCTGTATCTCCGCGAATTCGATGTATGTATCAGCATGTAATTCACAAAAGAAGACTCTTTGTTCGTCCATACGTATAGGGGCTGGTTTTCCTTTGAACTTTGGTCACAAGATGTGTATATTTGTTTGGCCTTCCAGTTGAACTCTCTTTGTCGTCAAGTCTGTCTTTTTGGATTTCCTCTCTTTGGAACATTATTCGTTTTCAAGATGGTGCGCGTGCGCGTGTGCGCGTGTTTTCGCAAGCAGTTGAATGCCGATGTGTTCCTCCTCGCTCAGTGATGGTGACCAACTGAAATGTCCCACTTTCCTGCTGAATTTTCTTCACATCTCTCTCTCAGACGCCCACGCACGCAGTGGAAAGACATTATTCTTAGGATTACTAACTAATTTGATAATTTTTAGTACTCGATTGCCCGAAAAACATGAATTTTGTTACTTGGGCACCAGGGAAATTTTTATCACATGGATAAGTGCGTTAAGAGTTTTAAAACTTTGTCAGGAAAGTGCAATTTAGTCTGAAAGCTTAAAAAAAAAATGCAATTAAGGTTCAAAACTTGTCTAAACGAGCAATCGACTACTAAAACTTGTTAAATTAGTAAAATTAAAGCCCTTCAATTAGTTGCATTTTTTCTAAAAAAGTTTTAGGATTCGATTGAACTTGTCACAAGTTTTATGACTAGATTGTATTTCAGGACAAGTTTTAGGAATTGACTGCATATTTTGAAAGTTTTATGACTTAATTGCACTTTCGTGATAAATTTTAGGACTTCAATGCATTTATCTCTTTATTATAAATCTGAAAATACGATATTTTGGCAACCCAACTTTTATATCCATCATTGTAGAACGTGCTAGACTGAAATATATGAAACCTTCAAATTCACAAGCACAATGTCTAGTAACTGGGGGTATGCCGCCGACAAGTCGATTGCAAGACATTGTGCGAAGCACAGGTCAACGAAGCAAAAGCCGAAACTTCGATACCTCACCTCAGACGTAGGTTGCTACTATACAAGCTTACACAGTAGTAGCTATCAGAAGATAACATGGATTCTTTTCTTCTTGCCGATATCTCCCAAGAGAATTTATTTGACTTCGTTTCATCTTACGAAGTTTTTACGTTTTAGAGTTCAGGCGAAGTAGTATAAAGATATGTTCTTGTCCGCACAAATGTATAAGTGATTTAAATTCAAACTTTGTGCCAACTGGATTATAAATTTCTACATTTTTTTTTCAAGCTAGGCACTACAACCCCCACCAAAATAAATCCTTTTTTTTTTTCCCGCTTGTTTTTATTAATTTATTTGTTTGTATATGGCATGCCCTCTAGGCTCCAGCTTAGCCAAATTGTGATTTAATAACCAAGGGCCGTGAATCCGACAAGCTTGCAGATCTGACAGGCACCAAATTGGCCTGCTTGCCAATAACAAATGGTTTTCACTTCTTTCCATAACATAAATTGAGTAAAAAATATGGACAAAAGTGCATCGCACGTGCTCGGCCAGCAACATGACAATTTCCCCTGTCATCTCAAAAAGCCAGGGAAGCCCGTGCCTTCACTTCACTGCCTCTCTTATTTATTTATCTTATGGAAATAACGAAAACAACTGTCATTTTGACAAATTTCAAAACTTAGAAATCCAAAAATTAATATGGACTTAATTAATTTATTGAGAAAACCCCAAAATCCCCAAACACCCCATCCCTTTCAAACTCGATTATCTGGTGTAGTATCGCTTACAACGCCTTTGGTTAGAATCGGAAATAGTTTAATATCACGAAAAATTTCAAATTGATACATTTGTAATAAGTTTATATCAAATTATTTTTTTACAACAAAAAATCCTAGACTGATATATTTGTGATAAATTTACCATTTCGTTAGATTCAGTCAAATTTTTCCTTCAAATTGTTGAAAATAAGAATTATGGTTGATATCACGTAACATTCCAAATTAGAACACCTCTAATATATTTACCTTAAACTATCTTTTGACCACCAAGAACCCTAAATCGGTACACCTATAAATATTTGCCGGTCATTAATTTTTTTGTCAGACCATCAATTTTCGTTAAATTATGTTAATACTACGAAAAACTCCAAGTTGATATATATGTGACAAATAGAGGATGAAAACCTCAAGCTGGGACACCAGACAACTGTCATATATCATTCAATTCAGCAATTTGACGATAAAATTTAACGAAAATTAACAAATGATAAATTCGCCACATGTGTACTAATTTGGGGTTTTCGATAGTCAAAAAATTGATTTTGGATAAATTTATCATAGATATACTAGTTTGAGATTTTTTTATGGTCAAAAAAATAATTCGAAGTATATTTATCACATATATATAAGTTCAGGATTTTTTGCGATATTAACCTAAGAAATATTAGGCTACATCCTATGAAAGTCGACTGCCTTTTCCGGTATTTGCTTGCAGTATTAGCTGCTACAGTGCAATCCTGAATACAACCAAAACTGTAATGGCTATTACGTGGATCACTCTGTATTAGAGTCTTAAAAGTAATAGATATTCCAAAATTCTCCCTGTCCTCGTTTATTCCACTCATTCTAGGAATGTTAGATTATTAACCATGATTACAATTTATACTATACTATGTAAATTAGTTAACATTATTTATGTAAGAATAATTTAACTTAATTATATAATTAATCATAATTAACAAAGTATATAATTGACGCAATAATATGGTATGTGATGTAAAAGAAAACGACGATCTTTGGAATTAACTCAGAGAACTCTACTGAGAATATAATGAGAGAAAGAAAAGACAAGAAAAAAGTAGGAGCAAAATATCAACTCATTTCCATTTTCTTCAACAAGTTACACAAGTCTCTATTTATAGGCCGAAGAGTAAAAACGTTCATGAAATATGAAAGGCTATAAACATCAATCATCATCAGTCCTCCTTAATGTACGTGATCAATCCTCGTTAATCATCTTAATGTACGTAATCAATCATCATCAATCATTCTTAATGTACGTAATCAATCCTCATCAGAAGAGGAAAAATGGTAGAAGTTGAAATATCCACTTTACAACACTCCCCCTTGGATGTTTACCTTTTCATATACGCTATTTATATTGACTCATTAAAAACCTTGCCAAGAAAAACCTAGTGGGATAAAAAGTTAGCGAAGGAAAAAAAGAGTACAATGCGTATAATGCTCCCCCTCATTTTAATAGTCATTGCACGGAGGCTGCCTCATTAAAAATCTTTGGTAAGAAAAAACCCTGTGGGAAAATAAGCTTATAAAGGAAAAAAGAGTACAGCCATAAACTTTTTGGGTTGCATCCTTTAGGAATGATTAATTCGCTCCCCCTAATTGAAGAAGTCGTCCAAGCCGACACATCTATATTCCATATACAAGTTTTTCAAATGTGAAAGTAGGAAGGGATTTAGTGAACAAATCTGCAATATTGTCACTAGAGCGAATTTGATGGATGTCTATTTCACCATTATTTTGGAGTTCATGCGGGTAAAATAAATTAGGTGAAATATGTTTAGTTCTGTCACTCTTGACAAATCTATCATGTATTTGTGCAATGCATGCCGCATTATCCTCAAAAAGTATAGTGGGGGCATCTTGATTTGAGGATAAGCCACACAAATTTTGAATGTGATGTATCAAAGTTCTCAACCAAACACATTCTTTGGCAGTTTCAAATAATGTGATAATCTTAGAATGATTTGAGGAAGTAGCAACCACACTTTATTTTACAGACTTCCATGAAATTGCCGTGCTTCCACAGAGGAACACATAACCAGTCTGTGACTTGACATTATGAGGATCAGACATATAGCCAGCATCTGTGTGACATTCCAAATTCCGACCCTCTCGAGGCTATTGAATGGAAGGATATCGATCGATGTGTTTCAGTTGTAACTTGCTCGGAGTTGGACACTCTTGAGTTAACTGACCAAAAGGAAAACACTAATGCGGAGTCGGGAACGCGGACCTGTGGAATTTGAATGAGAAATGACACTTTAACCATAATGATTGTCGAGGGAATATCTTGGGCCGACAAAGATCAACCTAAAGACGATTATGGAATCTCTTGCTAGCGTTATACGTTGGGACGCGAGTGATTCCACTTAACCAATGTGTAATTTGCGAGAATTTTCTAAATCGGATTATGATGATCAGGATCAAAGAAATGAATGATAAACCCTCACAATTACATATCAATCAAAGTCGCCACGACTAAAAGAAATCCCAAGGTCGATAAGCGTAGCGCTTGCAAAAGTCGCCCGTCAGTTTGAGATAAATTGGAATTATAGTCGACGAGAGTTCGACATGAAATTGGACCTCGAGATTGGGAATTGGACATTAAGGAATTCAAATATTGAAATTTGAAATGAACGTCGCCACACCGATAGTGATTTATATTGGAAAAATGGAATTTCAGACGAAAAGTACAAAATTACCGTTTTACCCCTCGACCATTTGTCTTGCCTTAAGAAATAAAGAAGGTCAAAATGGTCATTTCCTCTACCCTTTGTGGCTACCAAAAATTCATATACAAGAGTCAAAGATGAGTCAAAGCTTGGAATTGCATTATTGGATTATGCCACATGTCAAGCAATGGAGACCTCAAGCATTTATTACCCTCATCTAATCCTATCTTGTCAAATTAACTCAAATTATTTGTGTGAGACAACCTTTGGAAGACTCTTCAGCCGTGACCTCCTCCCCTTCACTTTTTCTCTCTTCATCTCCTTCTTCATCTCTCTCGGCCGAGAAGGGCTTCTCGTGGATAAGGAAAAACGTCTTCACTGTTCCGATCATAACTTAGTCATCCGACATCGGATTGAGGTAAAAATATCGCCATCTTAAAGATTATCGTCTTGCCATTCTGGAAAAGTGAGCTTAATTTGGTCCATCCGTTTGTCCCGTAGGTCTGTTTTAGTGGAAAAAAGTCAAGATAGAAGCTGATTTTGATCCGTTTTGGAGAAAGATCTGTTTCGAATTTTTAGTGAGATCTTCATAACATCTAATAATAAGGTTAGATGGTCTGTGGGTGCAAGTTTGAATGTATTAAAATAGGTTTTTATGACTGATTATGAGTGATCACAGAAAACTGACCGCTGACCACCAATGAGGTATCGAACTGTTCAAAGGTCTTTGGAGTGTGATTTTGCTTCAAATCTCTTGATGAGACTTTTAAACATATAAATTAAGATCTTAGTACGTTTATTGTGTAAAGAATAAGGCTTGGGATTGAAGTATGGCTCGATTGAGCGGTTAGAACCCAAAATCGGTTCTGTTTTGAGGATGAACTGTTGCTAGCTGATTCTGTTTAGGGCTGATAAAGGAGTAATTAAACTTCAATTGGACTTATAATACCCTATATGATGTGATGTGAGGTGTCAATGAGAAGTGTGAGAAGTGGATTGAGGTTTAGAGGTGATTTATAGTCAAAATGGATGTGTAAACCTCTAAATTGAGTTTGATCTTGTGAATGGCTGTGTGAACCGAACCCATTGAGGGTTTATGGAAGTGTTATTATACATTCATTTGATTAATAAGGTGGCATGAATTGCCTATGGGATGACTAAGGAAGGCTTGAGTTAATGAAAATGAGTATTCCATAGTTTATTGATTCAAAATTGGTAAATCTTTCTAGGTTAATGAAGGATTCTTGGAGAGTTTATACTTGTGGCCTTGAGGAGATTCACATTGTGTGACATTGTGATCAAGGTAAGTGTTACCTTATCCTTTCTCTAAATGCCAGGACACGCTGGATGAGTAATTGAATGACGTGATTGACTGATGAATTTTTATGAAATGAATTGCATGTGTGTCCTGATGGCATGGTGAAACTGAATGAGAAAGTTGTGGAGGATACCATTTGATCTGATGACCCCGACGATATCGGAGGATGGTGAAATTAAATAAAAATGTAAATGCCATTTGGTTTGATGACCCCGACGGCATCGAATTGCTGTGAGCCTGGAGAGTACCGATTGGTTTTATGACCCCAGTGGTACGTGGGCATCTTTTGGTCTGATGACCCCGGTGATATCAGGTGGCAGAAGTACCAGTGGAATATGTGCGTGGATGAGAAAGTGGTAGCTGTGGTGCATATGGTGCATGTGTTTATATATTGAGAATATGGAATTGAGTATTATTGTTATATTGATTGTCCATACCTGGTTATGGATGTAGTTGTTGTGTGACGCTTGTTACCTTTGCATTGCTTGTTATCTTGCATTTTGAATGGCATTTGTGTGCGATCTGGTAGAACTGGTATTGAGGCATATGGTTAGGATTCTCTTATTGTGATTTATATCTCACCCTAGTAGGGGCTTAACTTTTTCAGATTCCAGGAGAAGGAAGCCTGAACTTGCCAATGATTGATATTTGAAGAAGTAGTTGACCAAATATTTTTAAGATGTTGGATGACCTTAGAGATTGTACATTGCTCACGGATTAGTCTTGACCATTAATATGAATTGAGGTGTATTTTATAGATACGTGAGGTGTACTATTTTCCGTCATAAGTCAAGATTTATTTTATTTGTGTACGGAATAGTCTCTTGCTTTCGCATGCATAAGATAATTAGTTGATGATGGCCGAAGGGTCCTGGATGGCACAGCTTGATTACGGTCTGGTTGGATGTTCGCGTGCTCGTCGGGTTCGGGACGTGACATCCCCGTTTAAGTGGTATTAGAGCAAGGTGAACTCGATCTAATGTGATTGAGGTTTGAAGTGATAATGAGTGATGATTTGGAGACAATTAGATAGTGAGACCTTTAGGATTATGTATTAATCACTGAATCTTGAGGATTATATGCTTGAATTTGTGTGGTATTCTAATGGTCCTAGTGTCGATTTTGACGGATAATCTTGAGTGAAGTTGTGATTAAGGTTTAAGTATAAGCAAGCTGAAATTAAAGAGACATAAGTATGGATTTTGAAGTAGTAATTGTGCTTGAAGTTAGTAGAGGATTGCTTTGGAATGAAGGGTCAATTGGAGTATATGACGGTAATTGTGAATTATCAATGACCCAACTTGAGGAATGTGAGTTATAAAGGGACAATGGGTACTAGCGGATTCAGGCTTGAATTGTATTATACCATGATGGTTTAGTTATCGATGGTTATTGACAACTTTGGATGATATAAGATGAGATGTATACAAGGAGTATTTGGATTGAAGATTAGTTGTGATCAAAGGCATGTGGATTTGACTTGAATAGCAACTAAACTTGAGGTGTATGGGTGAATATAAGCAATTGATCCATGTGACGTGACAGTCATTGGCGGAATTACAACTCTTTGATGGATAAGAATTGATCTGAAGGCGATTGTGGTATAACAAGTAGTGAGGACAGTCATATTGTACACGTGTTTGTGGTTATGAGATGAAAGTTGATGAGGGTGCATGCATGAGCTTATCGCTGTCAGACTTAATAAACTGTCGCTTGGTATGGGATGAGTTGATAGGATACTTATAAACCGTAATAAAACATGTTATGGGGCGTATGGAATGGGACTTCCTCCATAGATGTATGGCTTGGGACAACCTGTAACAACCAGGTCTGATGAGGGAGGAGAGTGATTGCCTAGATAAAGAGGTCCGGACAAGGAACGGCTCCTGACAGGCTCCTAAGATAGCGAGGAGGCAGGGATGAACTAAGTCATAAATTGAAAGGAAAAGCCTAGGTATCAGAGTTAAGTCTAATTGTGGTTAAGAGATATATGGCGCGGGATTGATTCTCGACGTGATTGCTTACAAGTGGCGTGGCATGTGTAATAACGCCTGTGATTGGTATGATTAAGAGCTTTGTGCTTGGCCGTGGATGTCGTTTGAAAGAGAAATTGATGTTTATGATTGGCCTGTTGGGCATGTTTTGTAATTGGCATCATGTGAATGTTATGATCGATGTCTAATTGAGAGATTAAACGACATATGCAGTTTATACCCGTTGAACTGATGCTTGTTGAGAATGAGAAAGCATGTTGTGTTTGTGACAGATGCGCTTAGAGTTTGGGCGATTGACTTATAGAAGCAACGCATTAAGTATTTGATGGGTATTGACCTAGTTGAGTTTTGGCCGAGTCGAGACTTGCCTAATAATTGACTGATGATTGAGAAGTTGCTTTGTTGAGGTTAGCCTATTGAATAGTCATGGACTGATGAGGTTGGAATCCTTGTATAATGAGTAACTGGTTAAGAGTTGTGTGGGAACCACTGATGTTTGCTTGTGATAGATGATGAGATGAACAACCTGAGACTGTCGAACTTGAATAGATGACTTAAGTCTTTGATTCCTGGAGGGAATTATTGTGATTCAAGTGACATGAGAACCTAATGACGTTGAACGACCAAAGTATGGTCGTAGAAGAGTATTGAGCTCGAGTATGTAAGATATGGGAAGATCCAAAAACTGAGATGGATCATGAGAATTGAGTAAAGATGAACAATTGGAGTATGAGTACCAAAAGAGAATATGGCTCGATTTTTTAATCGTGCGAGATCCAAGTGTAGTGGGGGTCATGAGAACTTTAAATGAAAATGAGGAAAGTGGTTGGGTAGACAAGCTTGAGAAAGAGATGCCATTGCTACATAAGTTGCTGAGTTGACCGATGCTAGTGTTGATGAGTTAAGTGATAGAAGTCACGAGAAAGTTGAATGTGTGGGAAGAACCATAAGAGTTCGAATAGCTTGTAAGATGGATCACGAGATTGAGGTCGAGTAAGGTTCGACGGAGAAAATGAATTTGAAACTGCCTTCTTTAAAAATTAAGGGTTATGTGAGAAAACCTTCAAGGTTTTGGGTATACTGAGAAAAGAAAGTGGCCCTGACAGTTTTAGCCTCAAGAGGTCGTTGATAGTTGGTGAAAGGTCACCAAAGGAAAAGTTTTCCTTAAAAGCATGAAATCTACTTGAACTACCTCTGTTGAGTTATTCGACGAAAAGTATTCTCCTAGGATTGCTCGAGAGCAAAAATTAATTGGGATCCTAATGGTTTTGTAAGGATCAGAGGATGATCGACCAATGTGAGATAGAGTTCTCAAGGTTGCCTAAGTACATTAAAAGTGGTCACTTGAATAAGATAAGTAAATCCCTGAGTGGATTGGAATTTGAAAGCCTTATGGCTGGTTGTTATTCTTGATTTTGAGGAATGATAATGGGACCCAATAAAAGAAGAGAATGATCGAAAGACTTATGAATAAGAGAACTTCTACTCATGAATTACGAGCAAAGATATATTCATTATGAATATGGAACGTGCCTATAGGAAATGGTTGATTACCTGAGCGTAAGACTCATGGTGGAAAATAGGTAGTCCGTCTCTTCTGTTATGGAAGGAGTCGAAGAAAAATTGACATGCTAGTTTGCTTGGAATTAATGATTTCCTAGGATCGGTTGATTGAATTGGAACCATGAGAAATGAAATCATGAGTTGTTGTTTCCTAAAGGATAGGGCGTTGTTCTTAAAGGGCAATTGGACCATGAAATGGTCGTTGATGAAAAGAAAAGTGAACAGACTTGATAGTCCTGGCTGGTTGTAATTCTAGTGAATGATTTAGTAAGCGCAAAGAGCGCTTAGAAAATACTTGCAGAGTGATTTGAGGTAATCGAATTGAGCATTCAATATGTGAACTGGTGGAGACCAAAGACGAACAGATATTGTCACTTGAGGTGACTGAGTTATTGAAAGGAGAATGTGAAAACATGGTGGCATTTAAATCCTAGAGTAAAAGTATTGCCGTTGGCGTAGATTCCAAGGTTGACGTCTTGTGAAACGGGAAGAACAAGGTGAATTTGAAGTGGGAGAATCTCACGAAGTGTATAATTTCTTTCTTACGGTAAGAGACTCTATTGTAAAAGAAAAAAAAAACTTTGAATTGTCTTAATACCGTGGTTGAGCGTTTGTACTGAGAAAGAAGTCGCGGAACTTGAATGATTCCTGGAAGTGAAATCCGAGAGACTATCTTGTAAACAATGTTGAATTCCAGGATATTGTCGACGTTCAGTGAAACGGACGGAATTGGGATAAAGTCACGTTGACTAGTTATGAAAACCAGCGGTCAAGATAAGAGTGCTTCCTCAAAGAAGAGTGACAAAAATGAACACAATATCATGTGGTCCTAGAGGATACCTGTGACGAAAAGAGCCAAGGTCTAAGCTTTCAAGTGAGAAGTATGATGAATAGTTTAGGAGATTCGACATCTGATAGCAGAAAGCTAATAATAATCGGATTGAGTGTCCGAGGAATAATTGAGTTGACATTTACTGTCTTGAGAGACAATAGTAGGACTCATTCAGGAAGTCATGAGAAATATGAGTAACTTTCGTGAGTATCAAATGAACTCTAAAGAGATGCTTGTTGTATATAAATTGTGAATAGCACTGGCTCCGAGCCTGATGAGGTAAGGTTCCTCAGTCGTGAAATTTATGAGAAATGAAATCCCTGTGGAGCTTTTAAGGAAGGGAATGAGTGATGAATCGACTAGAGTCGATGTGATTTGTTGAAACTTGAAGTTTTTTGGGATTGATGGATTGTTATAGACGGATTATGGGAGGATTCCCCACGAGAGCTGCTCTTTGTTGAAATAGACTTATGACGAAATGTAATCCGAATGGGTGAATGAACAAGATAAACCTTTGACTTGAGTCAAGTTGACGAATACGCCGATAATGGCGTTCCTATTTAGAATCAAAAGAGTCAAAAGAATCATAATGACGTGACGTAAGAAGGGAATTTGAGGTGTTGCATGGCAAATCGATACGAATTACGCGAATGCGCCGTAACAACAATGCCATATGAGTTGGAATGCTTATAACATGATTGAAATTGGTTTGTGAATGTCCTCGTGACAAAGTTTGAAAAACCTTGTTTGGATGGAAGAAGATTTTGAGTCTTTAGACTGTCACAAGAAAATAAGATGGTAGTTTCTTGAGGGAAATTGAACAAGAGGCAACGTGGATGTATGAAATTGCCGATTAATATGAGAGTGTCGCTTGTATAAAGAAAGACCTCGACGTTATGTGAATTATAAGAGGTTGAGAGTTGAGCATTGTGAAATTGGTGATGGAGGGACAGATTTTCCCTTGAGAGATAAGAGATTTAACTTCTAAATTGAAAGTTCACCGCTTGACTAAGTTGATGGGTACTGGAAGAATCAAGTCTGAAAGTCAGAAATGAATTAAGGGGTTGCGAGGAATGGACTCTAAAATCCAAAGGATTATGAGAGTGAACATAGCAGGAAAGAAACCCAGACTTTCAAATGCTTGGGGAAGAAATTATGGAAGTTGAGAATAGAAATATTGACGTTCCATGGACGAGGATATAAGTCCAGTATTGAAAGGGAAATTTAAAGAGATGGCACCATCAAAAATTCGAAGGGACAATCATAGTGTCCCTTGAGATGGCACAAGAAGGTGCCAAGATCTTTTCTTTACTGCTATCGGTGATATTGACTGAGAATTGGATTAGTTTATCATGTGGTCGAACATTAGACATGTCGATAAGACAGAAACAAGACTACGAAAGTTGATGGATCACTTGATCCAATGAGATTTTCAAAGGGAGTCGAGAACGGATTACTACGAAAGTAACCCTGAATTTGCTTATGGAGTCGAAGGCTATAACTCGATTTGGATAAAGAAGGGAAATTTGATAAAGCTTATGAATCTTTGAGGGTATGAAAGAACATATGAATGGAGTGATACTCTAGGTGGTATGGGCACTAACAAGTACTTTCCGACGAGGGTTTAGTAATAATAATGATAGACAAATGGAAGAGACGATGTGAATGTTTGAGGAAAAACTGCTAACAGATGCATGAATATCGAAAGAGAATAGAAAGAAGTAGATACAAATTGAGGACCGAAGGAAATCAAGTATTTTTCGAGATGTCGTAAAGGAAAGCACGGACTCTGATCTTGGGAAGTAGACTGGTAATGGTGGATAATAAGGTGCATTTGGTAGAAAGATAAAGTATGGATTAAGGACAAAATGGAATGAGCCCTGAGAATGAGAACTATGGTTACTAAAAACGACATGAAAAGGTCGTGGGTTACCTGAGGACGTGAGGCAGCGATGGGGCGTCACTACCCCTATTAGTTAAGAATTGAGAATGTGACAAATTTCGAGAACGAAATTTCTTTAAGGGGGGAAGAATTGTGACATTCCGAATTCCGATCCTCCTGAGGCCATTGAATGAAATGATATCGATCGATGTGTTTTAGTTTAACTCGCTCGGAGTTGGACATTCTTGAGTTAACTGATTAAAAGGGAAAGATTGAAGCGTAGTCGGGAACGTAAACCTGGGGAATTTGAATAAGAAATGACATTTTGACCATAAGGATTGACGAGGGAATATCTTAGGCCGGCAGAGATCGACCTAAAGACGATCATGGAATCTCTTGCTATCGTTATACGTTGGGACACGGGTGATTCCGCTTAACCAATGTGTAATTTGCGAGAATTTCCTAAATCGAATTCCGATGATCAAGATCAAAGGGACGAATGATGAACCCTCACAATTACATGATAATCAAAGTCACCACGGCTAAAAGAAATCTCAAGGTCGATACACGTAGCGCCTATAAGAGTCGTCCGTTAGTTTGAGATAAACTGAAATTATAGCCGACAAGAGTTCGTCATGAAATTTGACCTCAAGATTGGGAATTGGACACTGAGGAATTCAAATATTGGAATTAAAATGGATGTCGCCTCACCAAGGGTGATTTATACTGAAAATATGGAATTTCAGACGAAAAGTGCAAAATTGCCATTGCACCCCTCGACCATTTACCTTGCCTTAAGAAATCAAAAAGGTCAAAATAGTCATTTCCTTTACCCTTTGTGGCTGCCAAAAATTCATTTACAAGAGTCAAAGATAAGTCAAAGCTTGGAATTGCATTATTGGATTATGCCACATGTCAAGCAATGGAGACCTCAAGCATTTATTACCCTCACCTAATCCTATCTTGTCAAATTAACTCAAATTATTTGCGTGAGACAACCTTTGGAAGCCTCTACAGCCGTGATCTCCTCCTCTTTACTTTTTCTCTCTTCTTCTCCTTCTTCCTCTCTCTCTAGGCTTCTCGCAGATAGGAAATAACATATTCACTGTTCCGGCCATAACTTGGTCGTCCGACATCGGATTGAGGTAAACCCACCGCCATATTAAAGCTTATCATCTTTCCGTTCTATAAAGGTATTATGAGCTTAATTTGACCCAGCCATTTGTCCCATAATTCTATTTTAGTGGGAAAAGGTCAGGATGGAAGCTGATTCTGACCAATTTTGGGGAAAGATATGTTTAGAGGGCATCCGGACTTCAATTGGCTTCAAATTTTTCGTGAGATATTCATAACATCTAGTACTAAGGTTGGATAGTCTGTGGCTATAATTTTGATGGTGTTAAAATAGATTTTTATGACTGATTATGAGTGATCACAAATGGGCATAAAACTGACCGCCGACCATCAAGGAGGTACCGAACTGTTCAGTGGTCTTTGGAGTGTGGTTTCACTTCAAATCTCTTGGTGAGCCTTTTAAACATATAAATTAAGGTCTTAGTACGTTTATTGTGTAAAGAATAAGGCTTGGGATTGAAGTATGGCTCGATTGAGAGGTTAGAACCCAAAACTGGCTCTGCTTTGAGGATGAACTATTGCTGGCCGATTCTATTTAGGGCTGATAAAGGAGTAATTAAACTTCAGTTGGACTTATAATACCCTATATAATATGATGTGAGGTATCAATGAGAATTGTGAGAAGTGAATTGAGGTTTAGAGGTGATTTATGGTTAAAATGGATGTGTAAACCTCTAAATTGAGTTTGGTCTTGTGAATGGTCGTGTGAACCGAACCCATTGAGGGTTTATGGAAGTATTATTAAACATTCATTTCATTAATAAGGTGGTATGAATTGCCTATGGGATGACTAAGGAAGGCTTGAGTTAATGAAAATGAGTATTCCATGGTTTATTGATTCAAATTGGTAAATCTTTCTAGGTTAATGAAGGATTCTTGGAGAGTTTATACTTGTGGCCTTGAGGAGATTTACACTGTGTGACATTGTGATCAAGGTAAGTGTTACCTAATTCTTTCTCTAAATGCCAAGACACGCTAGATGAGTAATTGAATGATGTGTTTGACTGATGAATTTATATGAAATGAATTGCTTGTGTATCCTGATGGCATGGTGAAACTGAATGAGAAAGGTGTGGAGGATACCATTTGGTCTGATGACCCCGGCGGTATCGGAGGGTGGTGAAATTAAATAAAAATGTGAATAACATTTGGTCTGATAACCCCGGCTGCATGGAGTGACTGTAAGCCTAGAGAGTACCGATTGGTCCAATGACCCCAGTGGTACGTGAACATCGTTTGGTCTGATGACCCCAGTGATGTCAGGTGGCAGAAGTGCTAGTGGAGTATGTGGGTGGATGAAAAAGTGGTGACTGTGGTGTATGTGGTGCATGTGGTACATGTGCTTGTATATTAAGAATCTGGAATTGAGTATTATTGTTGTATTGATTGTCAATGCCTTGTTATGGATGTTGTTGTCGTGTGACGCCTGTTGTCTTTGCATTGCTTGTTATCTTGCATTTTGAGTAGCATTTGTGTGCGATCTGGTAGGACTGGTATTGAGGCATATGGTTAGGATTCACTTATTGAGATTTATATCTCACCTCAGTGGGGGTTTAACTTTTTCAAGTTCCAAGAGAAAGAAGCCCGAACTTGCTAATGATTGGCATTTGAGGAAGTAGTTGACCAAATATTTTTAAGATGTTGGATGACCTTAGAGATTGTATATTGCTCATGGATTAGTCTTGACCATTAATATGAATTGAGGTGTATTTTATAGATACGTAAGGTGTATTATTTTCCTTCCTAAGTCATGATTTATTTTATTTGTGTACGGAGTAGTCTCTTGCTTTCGCATATGTAAGATAATTAGTTGATGATGGCCGAAGGGTCCTGGATGGCACAGCTTGATTACGGCCTGGTGGGATGTTTGCGTGCTCGCCGGGTTCGGGACATGACAATCTGCATATCCCACCAATGTCAAATCTTTATTTCTGTGGTAAAATAAACCAAGATCAACAGTTCCTTGAAGGTAACGTAAGATATGTTTAATGCCATTCCAATGTCTTCGAGTTGGATTGGCACTATGTCTAGCTAAAACATTTACTGCAAATGCAATATCAGGTTTGGTGCAATTTGCAAGATATAACAGTGCACCTATGGCGCTGAGATAAGGAACTTCAGGTCCTAATCTATCCTCGTTTTCCTCTTTAGGTCTAAATGGGTCTTTGTCCACTTCAAGTGAACGGACCACCATTGGTGTGCTAAGATGATGAGATTTATCCATATAAAATGTCTCCAATATCATCTTTGTATAACTAGACTGATGCAATAAAACTTCTTCTGGGAGGTGCTCGATCTGCAGGCCGAGGCAATACTTGGTCTGACCCAAGTCTTTCATTTCAAATTCTTTTTTCAAACAAGAACGAGCTTCTTCAAGCTCTTTTGGAGTTCCAATTATATTCAGGTCATCAACGTATATAGATATAATGGTAAAGCCATTTGGTGACCTTTTTATGAGCACACATGGATATATTACATTATTTACATATCTCTGCTTCAAGAGGTAATCACTTAACCAGTTGTACAATATGCGACCAGATTATTTAAGACCATATAATGATCTTTGCAACTTAATACTGTGCATGTTGCGATTTTCATTCTTTCCCATATTGGGAATCGGAAATCCTTCAAGGACTTATATATATATATATATATATATCAGTGTCAAGTGATCCATATAAATATACAGTCACAATATTCATTAGGCGCATATCAAGATTGATACTTATTGCCATATTGATCAAATAACGAAACGTAATATTGTCCATTACGGGAGAATAGGTGACATCAAAGTCTATACCGGGTCTTCGCGAAAATCCTTGGGCAACCAGTCTCGCTTTTTATCTTATCATCTCATTCTTTTCATTGTATTTTCTTACAAACACTCATTCATATCCAACAAGGATAATATCTTTGGGTGCTTGGACAATAGGTCCAAAAAAACAACGTTTATTAAGCGATTCTAGTTCTGCCTTAATTGCCTCCTTCCATTTATTCCAATCTGAACGCTTCTAGCATTCAAGAATGGATTTTGGTTCTGGATCCAGACTATCTTTTAAGACATTAAGCGGTACTGAAAAGCCAAAGGAGTCGTCGACGACAGTTGTAATTCTATCATATTTCATTCCCATATTCATATAATTTACTGCAACCTTGATATTGACATCAACCTCATCGTTTCCCAAATCAATATGATTTGGCCGTTCCGTATTCCCGGGATTGTCTTTTGGGGCGGCTGCACTAATTTCAACAGGATTGCTTTCCTCCGCAGGAGGCGCATTGGGTGACTGAATATTTATTATTTTCCGTGGATTTATGTCTTTTGGCCCTTGTGGGTCGTCCTTGCTTCCGGCGTTGGCTAGGCTCATTAGACATTTTTGGTCCCAAGGGGATCTCCACTCTAGGTGGTGTGTTTTCTACAGGAATATGGGACTTAGTCACCCATTTGTGATCAATAAAGCATATGGCAGTTTACTTGCTAAATGATGCAAGTTAATAATCTTCTGAACTTCAAGTTCAGTCATGCTTGTACGTGGATCAAGATAATTCAATTGATCTTCCTTCCAGGAAATTTCTCGGCATTCTTTAAGCTTCAGGCTTTCTCCCCCTAATGCCGGGAAAAGTATCTCATCAAATATACAATCAAGTCGTCCGTCTGAGGTTCCAAATATTTTAAAATAGATGGAAATTCGTATCCCACATAAATACCAAGTCGACGTTGAGGCCCCATTTTGGAACGTTGTGGTGGTGGTATAGGAACATAAACGACAAAACCAAAAATTAGTAGATGGGAAATATCAGGTTCAAATCCACGTACAAGTTGAATCGGGGAGTATTCATGATATGCAGTAGGTCGAATTTTAATCAATGATGCAGCATGCAATATCGCATGTCCCCATAAACTATAAGGTAATTCGGTCCTCAATAGTAACGGTCTAGCAATCATTTTCAGGCGTTTAATTAAATATTCTGCTAGGTCGTTATGTGTATGAGTATGTGGCACAGGATGCTCCACGTCTATCCCAATGGCCATACAATAGTCATCAAAAGCCTTAGACGTAAACTCACCTACATTATCTAATCGGATCTTCTGGATCGAATAATCAGAAAATTGTGCACGTAATTTAATGAGCTGAGTGAGTAATTTTATAAAGGCCATATTACGTGTTGACAAGAAATCAATGTATGTCCATCGCATTGAAGTATCAATCAGGACTATAAAGTACCTGAAAAGTCCACATGCAGGATGGATAGGCCCACACATATCTTCTTGAATTCTATGCAAAAATATAGGAGATTCCATCCTTACTTTAGTATGAGACGGCCGTACAATTAATTTACCCTCAACGCACGCATCACATACATAATCAGTGGGTGAAGGGAGCTCACGATTTGTTAATGAATGCCCAACTGAATGCGTTAATAATGGGCGCATCATATTCGACCCAGGGTGACCCAAACGATCATGCCATAATTGAAAACCTTCTAGGTTTGTGAACTTCAGGTTCATCGCAATATGTTTGTTACTTATATGTATGCAAGTATAATATAACCCGGAGTAGAATGATGGTAACTTTTTCATAATTTGTTTTATGTATTCACTCATCTGAGTTAGGTACAAGTATTCTTTCCTACCTTCGGTCTCGATTTCAACGTGAAACTCATTAGAACGAATATCTTTAAAGCTGAGCAGGTTTCTTTTAGATCGTGGGCAAAATAAAGCATCATTAATAAAAAAAAAATGTGTCCATTGGTAGTATTACATGAGCTATTCCGGAGCCTGTAATAATGTTATTGTCACCTGAAATAGTAGTGATACTCTCTTCGCATTTTTTCAACGTCTCAAAGAACTTCCTCTCCTGGAGGATAGTGTGTGTAGTACCCTGTTTACAAGACAAAGAATGCCATTGTTTTCCTCGTGGTAGTTGCTTAGCATCATTGATGACTAACAAAAATAACAGGAAATGGAATTACAATATTAAATATAAATATTATTCAAAAAAATGATAGAATACACGTAAATAAAAATGAACATAGACTTATATATTGCTTAAGCTAAATCCAGAAAATGATCAATATCAAAAGGTATATTGTCAAGAGATGATTCTTTATTCTCCATCGAGGGCTCTATTGCAACATTGGCTTCCCTTTTCTCTCGTCTTATTCTCTTTGATAGAGATCAACCAGGTGCTTTGGGGTGCGACAAGTACGAGACCAATGGCCTGTAGAACCACATCTATGGCAAACATTGGCACTAGCCTGATTAGGAACTTTTGGACCTTCTTTTCTTTGTGGACCACGTTTAGGTCCTTGTGAACCTCTATCTCGGCTTTTATAAGGCTGATTTTTCAAGTTACGCCATTTGCCCTTCCAATGCCCGTGGCTCTTGTTTCTATTGCGTGCAACATGTGCTTCAGGACAGGTGCCGATCCAATAGGATGAGAATTGTAGTTTTGCATCAACAACTGGTTGTGCTTTTCAGATACAAGTAGTGCTAAGATTAACTCTAAATGCTTGGAGTAATTCTTTGCCATATACTGCTGCTGGAGTACAAGGTTATTGGCATGAAAATTAGATAATGTTTTTTTTTAGCATTTCAGTCTCTGTGATCTGCTGGCCACAGAGTCTTAATTGTGATACAATTCGATGAATGCAAGAATTATATTCTACCACGGATTTAAAATCCTGAAAATGTAAATTGATCCATTGAAACCTCGCATGAGGAAGGACAACTTCTTGTTGATGATCAAAACGATCCTTCAGGGATTGCCATAAAACTGCAGGGTCCTCCTCAATCAGATACTCTGTCTTTAAATCTTCATATAAATGGTGGCGAATGAAGATAATAGCCTTAACCTTCTAGGCTGGAGTATAATTAGATTCTAGAATAATAGATCGGCTGAGATCTAACGATGTTAAGTGTATCTTGACATCAAAAACCCATGTTAGATAATTACTTCTGGTAATATCTAACGTCGCAAACTCTCTCTTGGTAATGTTTGCCATACTCAAAAGAAATTATAGAGATATTAGATGGAGAAGCAAGGTGCATTACTTTGAGTGATATCCAAGATTCTAATCGGCTCGTGTTGATAACGTGATGTAAAAGAAAACGACGATTTTTAGAATCAACTCAGAAAACTATACCGAGAATATAATGAGAGAAATAAGAGACAAGAAGAAAGTATGAGTAAAATATCAACTCATTTCCATTCTCTTCAACATGTTACACAAGCCTCTATTTATAGGCCGAAGAGTAAAAACGTTTATGAAATATGAAAGGGCTATAAACATCAATCATCATCAATCCTCCTTAATGTACGTAATCAATCATCGTAATCAATCATCATCAATAATCCTTAATGTACGTAATCAATCATCAGAAGAGGAAAAATGATAGAAGGTGAAATATCCACTTTACAACTGTACGTTGATATTAAGAAAACTCTGATAATCAACATATATAATTAGTTGCTCACTAACTATAATTTTTAGCATATTCATAACATATGATTATCTCAATTACTAAATGTTAATTCATGCTCAAATTGTTATATAATTGTGGTTCTAGTTGTACTGTTAAAATTTGAACATATGTTATATGATCAGATTTATGTTAATTATAAACCTAGCTATCTTGAGAATATGAATGAAATTCAGACAATATGTTTAGTGCTTGTGGACATGCCCACTGCTGCACAATTCGGGGCAAGAATTATAGGTTCCCGAGGGTTAAGCTCCTTAATTATTGCCAGATGTGCGATTGCATCCCAAAACTGTTAGTACACAATCAATTTCAAGTCAAATGTCGAAGCAAATTAAAGCCTTTCAGACCCACGTCGTCATGTCTCGAGGAAAGGCCAACCATTGTCGATGCATACGACGATGCGAACGGTTACTGCCATGATAATTTATGAAGCAGATCTTGATTTGGCATATTCTGATATTTTAGATATCGATCTTGCATAGTACGATAACAGTTAATACATTGAAAATAACTAAATTTTCTGTTGAAAATCTCTATTAATATCGGACTGATTCATAGTAGATTCTAGAACTAGAGCTTGATTCATCGTGCTTCATGCCACGAATTGAGCAATTCGCACGAACGCGTCGACCGGGTCGGGTCGCTCCCCACCCCACCAACCCCGCCTCCCCCCGCCAAAATTTAAAAAAAAAAGAAAAAAAAAAGAAAGACGCCGTGGGCGTGACCGTAACAGAATCGACGATGCTGACGTGGCAGAGGTGGGGCCCACGTGGAGGACGTTTTTCGTGGGGTGGGGGTTTCGTTTGGGAAAAATTTCGGGAGATGGGGCCCCTCCTCCTCCAAAGTCCCTATGGGATCAGCCGATTTTGATTGGGTGCCAACGAATTTAACGCAAGATTCTATCGCGACAGTACAAGGCGGAAACCTGCCGAGGCGGGCCCCACCCCGTTGAACCTCGCATCGTTCGAGGGCATGTGCATGTGTGTCGCGTCAGCGCAATGAAGTCCCCCGTTCGTCCTCGCCGAAGGAACACAAGAAACGAGGTCGTTTCCGACGTCCCTCCTTATTTCTCAGCACAAAAAAAATCAATTTAGAGCGCATTTTCTGAAGAATTATTTCCTCGATCACGCGACGGCCGTGATTTGATTATATATGATTTCCCTCACATCTACGGATTTACCACCCGCGCGTCTTAAAACAGCACTCGACGACCTATATCAATTCCCCTGTAGAATTTCCTTTTATGGTCGATAAAATATTTAATATGTCACGTTGTTTCGAAAGGGCATAGGTAAAATACATTGGCCAACATAGAGATGATGGATTCTAAAGTAAGATTGAACATCACCGGTTGCTCATTCCATGGAAAATTATTTGTGTCGCTCGAAAAAAAAAAAAAATAGTCAACGGGAAAATTTGTTAGTACTAGTAATGCTCGTATCTGAACATTTTCATATGCGAGACAAATTTGATCGACTTTATAGAAATATCTTCTAAACGGTTGGTTTTTCGTGTTATTAACGTGCATTATACACGGGGAATATGCACGCGTTTGTTAGGCGGAATTGACATTGATGGGCCAATGGGGAGGTGGGTCCTTCTACTTGCAAGAGTTTTGCACGCCATAGGAAGGCATCTCGACGACTCGAAGTACATTTTCGTAAGGAGGTTACCAACTCTGGCTTGCGTCTTGTGCAACGAGGGATGGAGAGAATCCAAGGTTAGGCGCGGGTCACCACTGTAGCCTCCTCCGATGCGCGAATCTTGAGACGTGTCATCGAAGAGGAAAGTGCCAATAAAAAAAAAAACGAAAGGTTTTAAATTTATTGCATCGGTATCAATTTGGTTTTAAATCTTTCAAGGAAACAAATTGTACAAAAAGCCTTGAATCTATCGCATTTTTTGTCGATTCAGTCATAGACAATCTAAATTTGATAATTGAGTCCTAAGCTTTTTAAGGAATGCCCTTGCCTAAGGCTGGCAAACTCCGCGAGCCATAACTAAGTCCAGCCGATGGTCAGCAAATGAAAAAAAAAAAGGGGATGGTAAAGAAAAGGGAAAAAAGGACAAAAGTAAAGAATGAAAACAAAAGAAAAGGAAAAATAAAAGATAAGATAAATAAATATAATTCAAAGAAGTTAGAATACCGTTAAAATTGTCAACATTAGCGCCAATTGTGTCACACAGAGTGTCAATGTACGCAATTTTCGGCCAAGATTGATTGGATAAATTTAATTGACAAAAACGTGAAAAAAAAATTGGTAATGAATTGGTAAAAGCGTAATAACTTTATAACTTTTTTGACGATTTTCTTAACCTTTTTGTGAGGCAAGTTTCGAACCCCACGAAAGGCTGTTGGGATTAATTGAGTCATCCAGCTAATTAAAGTCAGAAATTGTTAATGTGGATGCCAATCTATCTCAACTGCATAAAAAATTTACTTTATGTTCATTTTGCTGGTTTTCTTCTCTTTTACTTGTTTTCTTTTCTTTTTTCCTTTTCCTTTTCTTTCAAAAAAATTTTCTTCGTTTCCCTACGGAGGTCGTGGTGACCAGCAGGTGTGAGGGCCATTGCGCTTGCGCCGTGTTGGTTAGGGCTGGTCGAGGCCACCCCTCGCTAGAGGCCAATGAGGGGCAGCCTCGCTTAGTCGGCGAGGGGTCTCGCCTGCTTCTTACGAGGGCTAGGTGAGGGGTAGCCTCGTCCAACCCTCAATGACACTCGCCAGATGCCAACGACTACCGCCATCCATCACAGAGGCTGCCGACTTTTTTCGGTGGAGGGGATTAAGGAAAAAAAAATGAAAACGAGAAAGGAAAAAAAAAAAAAGACGAAACAAGTCACAGAACTATAAAGAAAGCACTCAAAACAGGTGTGAGTACATACAACTATTCGATTATTCTGCGACCATCGTCGACATCTAATGCAAAGTACCTAAACATGGGGCCAACCGACAATCCTTGAACATGAATGGCACGGACAGCACAAGTCAACAATCATTACATTAACATCTACTTTCTATCAAACAATGGATAGAATAGTACGTAAAGATATCCAACTTCAAATTCATGATTCACAAAACGACAGATAAGATATGATCAAATCCGTAGATTTCTTATCTTACCATATGCAATCATGTCCTGATTAGTAATGACCAAACGCATCCTAAAGTTAGATTTAGGTTTTTTTCCCCCTCTCTTTTAGTTTCATCCTTCAATAATTTAACTAGTATTTTCATAATTTTTTTTCATTGTTATGCTAAATACTCAAATGGCAGTTGATCATATTCATACCTACTTTCCGAGGGATCTGTTATCCCTCCTAATCCTATCCTATTGTAATTCTTGCTCTAACAACCAAATACAGTCTTACATCATACTTGAATGGACACCCTCGTCGACTTACCAAAAGTCGAGATTTGTGAACGAAGATAAACGTGATAATAAGAGATTATAATATCAGGGAGGATCAATCAGGATTAATCGATGATATATATATATATATATATATATATATATATATATATATATATATTATTTGTCAATAATCTATGACAACCCCTCGCTATCAAGCCTCAAGGTGACTAAAAAGGAAGCCAACTGAAGTTTTGGAGAAGAGATCTGAATAACAGCCTAGCGAAGTGGAGACGAGTTGTACATATAGTGCCATTATGCACACGATTCCCAATGAAATGGATGTCGATGTCAATGTATTTTTGGTGCACTCATGAAAATGATCGTGCTACTTAGATATCACAGTGATTGTCACAATAAACGGCTGATTTTCCTTTATGACGGACTCATATGTCTTCCAGTAACTATTACCACCATAAATAGTTCTGATGTCATATAAGCGAAAGCACGATATTCTGCTTCCGTGCTAAAGTGAGCAACAATGGTGTACTTCTTACTACACCATGAAAAAAGTGAATTACCAAGGAAAAAAAATAATAGCCTATGATGGAGCGACAATTTTGAGGGTCACTATGCAGTTATCATCACAATAAGCTAAGCGAAGGGTGTAGAGGACTATAGAAAAATGAGTCATTAGTGGCTTAGTCATGATCTGACTTAATGCGTAAACAACATGAGCAATGTCAAGACGATTCACATTGACATATATAAGACTGTACACCAACAATCGATAAAGTGTGGGATTCGAAAGAGGAGTCCCATCTTTGGCATCGAACTCGACATTGGTCTCAATAAGAGTAGGAGCGACCTTATTTTTAGTGAGTTTTCGGTCTCAATAGGAGAAGGAGCGACCTTGTTTTCTGTGAGTCCTACTCGAGAAAGAAAGATCAGTAGCATATTTAACATATTTTACTGTCTAAGATAATAAGATAAACATAACAAAAAATATAATCAATGAAGGATATACACTTTCAAAGCTGATATATGCATAATCCTGACAGATGTGCCAAATCATGAAAATATCCTAATATACCTTAAATCTCCCTCTAGAAGATGTCAACTTGAGTTTGAATACAAGTCTAAACAAAGTCCAGAAAGCTAAGACTTGGCAAATTAGGTAGCATATGGTGCTATTCATGGTGAAACTTTCGGAAATGGTGGTGCTGGCTCCTCGAAATGATGTGTGAAAGGTCTAGAATCATTGGGAAATAACAAATGGCTGATGCGATTGGCTTGCAAAACAGTGACAAAGCGACGCGGTCTATACGGCTAGCATCGCAGCATCAAGCAACCTACATGGCTGGCTTGAAAAAAAATACTTACTGAGCGATGCGGCCTATGTGGCTGGCATAGAAAGAAAGCCACCTCCATGAAAAAGGCTCAGTTGGTGATGCAGTCAGTGCGGTTACCATTGAAACACGACTATTGGTTGGAATGAACTTGATTAAGTGCTTCCTTAGATGAGACTTGCGAGCACATGAGTGAACTATGCTGAGGCGATGATGGATTTATTTTGATGTACAAGGGAACATACTTGTTTGGATGTTCACCGAGAGCTCCGGGTGCGCGAGATGCATTAGGGTTGCCTATATCAAGTTGAGATTTGAGAACAAAGAAAGAAATAATATTTTGTTCATTACTAAACAAAGGCTACGTTTGGCAGTCAGGATATAAGTCAGGATAGGATAAAATTTATCATATCTTGGTTACTACTAAGGATAGGATATATGAGGACATGAGGGGATATAGCCTGGATATAATTATCCTAGGGAGAGGTAGGATAAAGATGGATATGATTTCTTTTGTTTATGGTATAAAAATTATTTTTTTGAATAACAAACCTCTTATATAATAATATTAAAATAGTAATTATTTAAATAAATTTGAATTCTAAAGTTAGAAATAAAAATAAAAATAAAAATAAAAATAATTTTTATTTTTATTTTTTATCAATCATATTTATAATTTGATTTATTTCTTCATTGCAATATATAGTTTGTATATCTACACGCACGCTTAGTATCTATATCATCAAATATTTTAAGTATAATAGTACAATTCATTATTTAAGGAAAAATTCTATTAAGAAATAATGGAAGGGAGTCAAAATAATAATAATAAAATATTTATAATTAAAAAATAATAAAAAGGAAGTAGAAGAAACTAGATTTTAAGTAAATATATTCAAACTTGAAAATGATTTCTCTAATTCTTGAAGAGAATGAGTAATGAAAGTTCTAAACAAATAGCATCTTTGTCTCCGTCTCTCTAACTCTAGTTCAGGTGGAAGTTTTATGATTGCTTTGTAACTTTATAGTTTATTATAAAAATTTACGAAAATAGCGAAATAGTTGAAATTTACTTTCCTTCATAACTTTCTGGTTCACATAAAAAGTTTAAGAAAAGCAGAAAGAGAGTCAAATCTCTTTCTCATTAATAACCTTGTGTTTTATATTGAGGTTTAACGAATGTCGCAAAAAAGACAAAAAATTTTTAGTAAAAGTTGAAAGTTTATATTTTTTTTTTCTTTTACTAGATTCAGCAGTGAATTACAAGAGATTCTTATATTTTTCGCTTGTGCTTTTTCAAATTTATTTTACATTGATATATTGTATATACCAAACAATGAATATGATATGATATGAACATATTCGGCTCTATTATTGCGATTCATCAAACTATGATATGACAAAATTCATGGATTTCATATCCTATCATATCCAATCTTATCCTGACTAAAAATCATGGCGACCAAACGCAGCTTAAAGAGTATAAGAGTCTATTTGAGGCTTTACATAGTAACTATTTAGTGTACTAAGCAAGCTAATAGGATATCACAAAATCAGGACAAATCAATAAATATTAATTAAGGATATCTCCTGATATCTTTGGACAATTTTTAACATCAAAGATCAAGGGACACGACAGGGAATAAGTTATACAAGTTTTTTTTTTTTTGGGTCAAATTTATACAAGTTGGAAGGGTTTGATTGCATAAGTTATAAACTAGAGGACATATAGAATGCAATTTCAAGAACCAAATACGTAATTATTTTCTTGAAATAGGTGCACAGAGACATTGACCGTATGTAAATGCTCCATTTATTTTGCAAAAAAAAAGTGATTTAATAAAGATTTCTTAAAAATGATCGTTTATATAGCTTAAAAAAATTAATGAACAAAAAATATTTTTATCGTCTAAGCAAATATTTAAGAAGAAACTTGTTTCGATAATAAAAATTATTTTTCATTAACTTATTATTTTAAACCATACATGAGATCATATTTAAAAATATATTTTCCTAACAAATCAGTATGATCAACAGTAGCTTATTCTTTTCTTTTCTCTTTTTTGTTTTTTGTTGGTCGAAACAATAGCTTATTCATTCGACCAAAGGAAAAAAACAAATAGTTTATTATTATGACGGGGATACGCGTGCCAACCACAACTGGATTTCCGCGCACGTGCGGAGCTGACCGGATAAGGCCCCGGGCAGCAGACAGCGGGAGGGCAGCGCCACCGGGGCAGCCGGACCATATGGCTTATCCTCTCCCTCTCGCGCCAGCTGGGATCCTGCCCACGTGCGCCAGCCAGTTTGTTGGCCCCCACCCTTTGTCTCCAGAAAACGACGACGAAACGACCAAGCAACCAATAGCGACGGCCTCGGTTTCTGCTCCTCAGTCCTCGCTCTGTTTCGCCAACCATTCACGTTTAAAATAAAAATAAAAATAAAAATAAAAATAAAAGATCAACCTCTTTCATTATTATTATTATTATTATTATTATTATTATTATTATTATTTCTCTAATTTCGAGATCCATTCAATTTAATCAAAATGAAGATTTTTTTTTCTAGTTATAATTACTTGTCGTTATTGATTGGGGTGGTCAAAATTCACGGATTCCAAGCAAATCCGTAGCGTGTGGATTTTCTGAGATTCCCTTGTGGTAAAGTCACTAGTATATTTGACTATAACATCATAAATATCTTGAGCTAATTCAATGAAATGAATTATGGATTAGTATAACGAAAAATTTCAAATAGGTACATTTGTAATAAATTTATCAAAAATTATTTTTTTATCACAATAAATCTCAAATTGGTACTTGATAAATTCACTATAAACTATTTTTTTACCACAAAAAATTTCGTATTAATACATATTTGAAAATTTTAACTTATAAATTTTTCGATTACCAAAAATTTCAAACTGATACTCGTGTGACAAATATACACTTCGTTAATTTTCAATAATACCATAAAAAATATCAAACTGATACATTTGTTCAAGTAGTGGAGAAAAATCTCAAACTAATACACTCGTTAACTACCATGTGTCATCTGACTCAATAATTTGATTGTAAAATTTGACAAGAAACTAACAAATGATAAATTTATCACAAGTGTACAAATTGAGAGTAAATTTATTACAAGTATTTATCACAAGTATTTATCACAAGTATACCAGCTTAAGTGGTAAAAACATATTTTTGGATAAATTTATCACAGATATACTAATTTGAAGTTTTTCATAATATTAATCCAAAAATTATTAACTATAGGTTCAATCACAATTTTGTTCCGAACTCTTTTCTTTTTGTCTAAAAATACTCAACTTTCACTCTTAATCCCAAATCTGCCCAGCGTCAAAAAATCGCAATTGGTTTCTTCAAGATTCAATTTCAAAAGGCTGCTATCATTCCAAAGCTTTTAAAAGAGCGATTTAATTCTAGGTAGGATGCGCCGCAAGGAAGATAAATGGAAGATTTGCACCAGTGTGGTCCATACTTTTTAGATCACAAATGAATTTCCTTGAAAATATTTTGAGAATTTTAATGGGAAAAAGTACTAAAAAAATTCTAAACCTATTGCGTCGATAACTAGTCAAACCCAAATCTTCCAATTGGAATTTGATCCTGTTTCACAACTTTTTATATTAGTACCAATCGAGTCATTCGGACCAATTTAGACAAATAATTGCTAATGTGAACATTAACTTTTTAATAATTTGTTAAATGATTTTTCTTTTTTTATCTCGTAGGCCAACGAGGGTTGGCCTCACCTGAGCTAGGGTTGCCCTCATCATATTTGGCAAGGCCAATACTCGCGTAGGGGAAAGCGATGGCCAACCCTCGCCCAAGCAAGGCCTAACGAGGTTAACATTCGCTTAGGCGACATCACTTTGGCTTGAGCAAAGATCAACCTTGTTTGATCTAACATCTGGTAAGGGCAGCCTTGGTAGCCCTCACCCTCGCCCCCGTCACCCATGGCTTGTGTCGGTGCTGACGCAGGCCAAGGAAGACAAAAAGAAATAAGCAAGAAAAAAAAAATTAAACTGCGTCAATGCCAACTGTGCCATGTAATACAACTATCGTCCACATCATTAATTTTCAGCTTTGAATTGACTAGATAGATTCAATTGGTAATAGAGTGATTGGTTTTAGTGTGCGTAAGTTCTAGAACTAGAACCTTGCCAGTTATAACTGGTTCCTAGGTTTTGAAACCTGGAACCTACCCTCTTTGCCCTAGAACCTGCTTTCTTTTGTTCCTTTTTTATGGTTTCCTTTTACTTCAAAAAAATAACGTTTCCAAAATAAAGTATGAATAATAAAAATTCGTATTTGTCCAAAGTAACAATCCCTAAGAGAAAAGGCGAAGGAGTTCTGCCCTGTTGCTGAGTCGACTGCAGAGGTTAGATTTTAAGGAGAAAACACATTAGGGTTTGAATTTCTCAGGGTAGTACACACTCGGAATCGAAAATCAAGAACTTGTTCCTAGATTGATTTTAACGGGAACCTGTTCTAAGATCTATTTTTTGGGTGGTTCAGTTTGATTCCTAAGAAGAACCGATCTGATTGCACACCTTTAATTAATATCAATGTGAAAAAATTTAGGATTAAATTGATCTAATTAAAAGATTTATAATTTAATCGGTACCATTATAATAGTTAGTTCTTACCCTTTTTTTGTGCCCCACGTAAAGATGAGACCAATGGGAGAAAGTTTCCCAATGTGGAAGAATCAAACGTGAAGATTACACAACTAATTTTTTTGTTTTTTTTTTTGGTGTTGTCGAATTATTAAAAAATGGATTACGTGTCTCTAATTAATGAGATTTGGAAAAAGACGTAGTGACTTTAAATGTGGTCGTCCTTGAAATCAGGGTTTGAACGTGCGGGTCACGAGGGACCACATGGTTCAACTCACTCCTTTGCATTGAAAGCCCAACCTCTTGTCTTGATCTTGCACCCTTAGCTACTTCTCCTAAAGTGGACCCACGTTTTAAATAAGTTTGCCTTAATTAGGTTATGGTGAGTGGAGAATTGATTTCGAGACACTTGTTAAGTAGATTCAGTAGATTCTAACAATATATATATATATATATATATATATATATATCTAATGTTTTCATATCGTTAACGATATTTACCATGAGAGAATATATCACCGGAAAAATGATAACCAATGTAGTTTTAGCATTAAAATGTATTTCGAGTAGTTGACATCTTTGAAGAACAAGTTTGGTTCGACCTTCGGACCTTGAAAACCGATTGAGTCTAGGTTGGGCTACCCATTTAGATTTCGATTCATTAGTCTTCCCTTATCATAGTGGATGCGTTTGTGGCCATAACAATAGATGCAATTTTGAGTGATTTTATTTGAGTAATTTTATTTAGATTTATGCAAAATATCATTATTTCATTCCTTATTGAGCTGAATTGGCAAATTCGTATGTTCTCCTTCTAAATTTAAGTTTGCATGCCCAGCACTGCTAATCCATAAAGGTAGTGACCACTTGCTTATATTTAGGTTTTGGAAAATTATATCGGGCGACAAATATCTCATCCTCTCTCAGAACGAAAATTACGAGGCATTCCCGGCATATGTTCGCCTATCTTATTTTAGATTATAGAAGGATTCGCGGGAGACCCAAATGATTTAACGGTTCAAGTAAAACGAGTAAACAAAAAAGGGGGAAAGAAAAAAAGAACGCGAAGAACTTATGTTTGGCCAACCCGAGTAACAAAAAAATTGGGAAGATCAACATATCAATAACCAAATTTAGAGAGAGAGAGAGAGAGAGAGAGAGATGGAGTTTCAAGTAGGTTTTACCTGGGCACTGTTTAACTGGCACAGTTGCATTCCTCTCCTAACTTCGCTCTTTGGCCAAGTTAATCTTTAATTAAGTTCTGACTTGATATGTTAGATAAATGGGACAAGGGTTGTTTTCTTTCTGTACGAGCGTGAAGACAGAGTGATTATAATACGAACGAGATTAGGAAGTGGTAATTACAATCATTCCTCGCCTAAGTGCTGGGGGCGGGGGGTTAAGGATTGTACGGAAGATATGTGAAGAAGTACCCATGCACGACCGCACTTACGTGGACTTCGGCTGAGCCAAAGGAAAGCAAGTGTGTTGAATTCGTGGGTAGCAAGGCCAGCAAAGCGCCAGCTTTGGATGGGTGCTTCTTGTTCTTGGCTTGTCTGGGTCAGACGTTAACAGTTGACAACCTCTGTCTGGTTCGAGACATATACACACACACACACATATATATATATATACACACACACACAGCGACTTGAGAGATGCTGGAAATGCAATAATAGTTGGCAACTATGTTGTGCTTGATTGATGATGACGACCTTGTGGTTCATGTGGGGTTTTAGGGTTTCGCACAATGTGTGTGCACACGCATGGTCTCGGATGATTCGAGATCGTTATTCGTCGTCCGGGGAGGAATTCATCTGGCCGTGAATAGGCTCGGTGCCTTTTTTTTTTTTTTCCCCAAAGTCGCAGCGCCATCTCTTCTTGTCCTGGTGGTTTATCGGAGAGTTGACGCCCTTGGAGATCTCGAACTGGTACCACCCCCCTCCCGCACGCGGAACATATTTCTTCCGAATTGATCTCCGTCTCGCGGAAGTTCCCGAACCGGTGGCCAAGCCATGGGCGTAGGATGGATTTGGATTAAATGTGTCGTGAGACTACCATTTTCGGATATGCAGTTTGGGTTTTTTTCTTTTATGAGGCGAAAAAATAATTTAGAATTCGTCGCATGATTGCAAATTTCAGATTTTTGATAGTACTAATCCTTTATTCCAAAATCATTCTGGAGTAGATTCATCGGCCAATCTTGAACATTGTTTCTTTGGTTGATGAGCTTCCATCACAAAGGGAAGACCAGATATAGCAATTTATTTTTTCTTTTACGACTTAAGTTTTTTTTTATTTTTTTTTTTGGGGGGGGGGGGGGGGAGGGAGAGAGGGATAACAAAAGGAATCGGCAACCCGGTCAGAAAGAGTTAGTCCGACCCATCACGAGGCCCAACAACCAAACTTAATGGGCCTGGCCTCGTTCTTTCTGGGCCCTTAATTTTGCAGGACAGATCTGACAAGGCCCCAAAACTACCTCTGTTTCAAGGTTTCTAAATTGTGAGAGTACGTATCTGGATGAAAAGGGGATAATCATATCATGAAATTTGTCCAAAAAAATAAAATAAAATGCTCAGCACTTGATGAACATGAGTTGAAAAGTTACTGAGTAATGAAAAATAATATTGACGACGCTTGTGTTTTTGGCAGAAATTGCAAGATCATGATATGACGAATGAAAGGGTACTACTCTCAACACCGTCCTGTTAATAGTATGCCGAAATTCGTCATGCAGTCCCCACTCTCCACCCCAGTTGAGCTGTGACCCGTCGAGCCGTGACTCGTCGAGCTCCGCCGGCCTAGACATAGACCATACAGACGTGCCGAGCTTTGCCGCGGTGTCGAGCTCGACTCAAATCAAATCGACGACGAGCCATTGGCCAAATTAGATGGTGGAACCAAGTAAATTCAGGACAAACACAAGAAAACTGGTATTTAGACTCATAGTATCACCACCATATACCGAAGGCCCAAATGAATGCGGGCGACAACAGTTTTTCCCCAACCAACATCAGTAATAATTTCCAAGCAATCGCTCAACCTCGGAAAAGTCACCGGAGTGATCTTTGACCACTAGTTGACTCGGAGTTCCAAAAAAAAAAAACAAAAAACAAATAATCAAGAAAGAAAGCAGTTAAGCCAGCCACGGAACCCTGGGATCTATAAGCTTATTAGTGATGATGATCATATTCTGTATGTATTTTGATTAGCTACTACCAGAAGAAGTCGTTCAGCTGCGAGGACGCCTGCGAGTCCTCGGCGTCCTGCGACGGCGAGTGCACATGCCTGCCCTCGTACGTCGTTATCACCATCCTCGGATCCTCAGCCAGCCGCTCCACCCGCTTCTTCACCCGGCAATTGTCCTGCGTGCAGCGGTAGTAGCTCCTGCAACCGAGATGAGAAAACTCAACTTAACGGTTGGAAATTGATCAGGACACAGGAAGTAACACATGCTCGAGAACGGAAGACAATCTCTCGTGAAGGCTTTGGCGCTAGGAAGAATCGGTGAAGCCTATGTGTAGACCGTGTAGACCAAGTCCATCTCAGCGGTTGATCATGTGGTTCCCACCACTTAATTAATGGTTGAGACGATATTAATCTGTATGATTTACACATCTCACGATAATTTGTCGACAGCTTTCCCCTAGCTTAAGGCATAGTGGCTTTGCTATTTGGAACATTTCATTCCATCCTACCCTAGAATTAGAATTGTACCACATCAATCTCTGATCTTCAAAGTTTCACTAATCTTGCCAAACAGACTCATAACTGGTAAAACTAAATGACCTTTTGACTTTGCAATCACCGAACGATACGTATACACAAATACCACAGGTAATGAGAAAATGCAAAGATTTCCCAACACAACTATTTTTATTTTTACTATTACTTTTGTTTTTGTATGCAAGAAAGGTGAAGATAGAGTCGAGATACTCGTGGACCAGAATATTCATTTGGTACAGCAGTGAAATCATTTCCGACATGTGAGAGTACTGTTCCTGTTTTTGTCGGAATTGAACACATTTTTATTATTTTTATTATTTTGTTATCTAACTACATAGACTATAGAAAACCATTTTTGGCCAAAGAAGAAGAAGACAAAAGAGAGAGAGAGAGAGAGAGAGAGCAAAAACTATAATGAAAGCACGGCAATGTCTTCCTCCCTTGAACGAATAAGATGGTGGTGTAAAACTGAGAATTCTCCTAATAATCACGTTCTCCTCAATGTCAAAATAATGAGTGACAACTAAATCATGCCTGTTGACTAGTGGAAAACATCTAAAGCAAGTTTAAGAAAACCCCTTAAGTCATAGGACAATCAACTTAGACTATGCTCTTCCTTTCGATCATCCGAAAATATTACGACGAAAAATGGGGCCTGTGGAATTCATTTCTCTTTAGATTGATGGGCGCTTTTGTTCAGCATGAAACGTGAGGAATGCATCAAATTGTTGCATGCCTTGATACTTTTGGACATGATTTTCCTCTTTTCAAGCTAATAATTAGCTGATTTTCACTTGGGTTAAGCCTATTTCATGAGCACCTAATTATCAACTCAGTTCATTCATTCCACATAATTGGTAAATCTCCTTTTCACCTCCCATACACTGCAAAATCCCATTGATTCAATGATGATTCAGACATAATCATATTACTGCAGAGACACAGAGAGAGAGATGGGGCACATGAAGTATAAAGCTAAAAGAACCGGTCGTTATGAGATCAATCACAAAAGGTTAGCAATAAATTTATAAAAGGACCCAGAAATTTTTATTTTTTTTTAAGAGAAGAAATCTGTCGCTAATTTTGATCGGTGGGTGTCTGAAAAAAAATGATAATAATGAGATTTGAAGAACATATGTTTACCTGGGATGTTGAGTGTTCTTGACCACCTTCTGGCCGTACTTCCTCCATTTGTACCCATCGTCCAGCACATCCACATCGCTCAGGGTCTTGAAGCAGAACCTCGGCTCCCTCACCTTCCTCCTCCCCTTTATCCTCTTCATCTTCAAAGCTGAAGCCCCCAAGCTTTGATGGTGGTGGTGGTGGTGGTTATGATAATGATCGCCATGGTCTCCGCAGTTGAACGACGATCTCATCAACAAGCTGCCCTGATCACTCAGCTCACCCCATGCCCTAAACAAACATCAAGAAAACAGACTGTCAAGAACAGGGTGTTTTAGATAATGATTAGTTTATCAGCAGATATCATTTCTTTTTCTCTTCTTTTTTGCTGGTTTTACCAGAGATGTGGGGTTGATCTTTGCAACGACAGGAGTTCAGAAGGGGTTGGGAGATTCTCTCTTTGCTTGTGAGGAGCGGTTGGTGAAAGTAGGGTTTCAGTGATGATGGTGAGGTGGTTGTTACTACTACAGTTAGAGGGAGGATCGGGGGAGACGAGCGAAGATGGAAGAGCGAGGAGGGACTTGAGGGTCTGGTTGAAACAAATCGATGACGGTGGTGATGACGATGATGAGCAGGAAGTGAGAGAGCTCATGCTTGAAGGGAAGATGGAGTAGAAACCCAGTTGGGAGGGCAAGCTCTGGTCTTCCAACATGGTTGCCGCCGTCTGGTTGAGCATGGCCTGCGTGGACGTTGCAGTAGTTGACATCTCTCTCTCTCTCTCTCTCTCTCTCTCTGTCTCTCTCTTTCTCTCTCTGTGAAGAGAATATCTGAGGGAGGGAGGGAGGGAGACGAACTTTTGGTTTGCGTTTATGGGGGGCCTTTGAAGAGAGAAGAAGCGACAGAAGTCTCTCTCTCTTTTTGGCTGTGAAGATGTTATTGGCGTTTAAAAGAGAATGAGAAGGCTCCTCTCTCTCTCTCTCTTTCGAACAGCGATTTGAGATTTGTTGTCGTCTTCGCAAATTAAATAAATTTAATCGATATTCTTAAATAAAGTATCAAAAAATAAAGAATTGAGTTCAAAAGTTTTAGATATATTTGTCTATGTATGGCTATGTGCACCATTAGAAATTGTTCAAGAAATAGTTTCTCGAGAAAATGTCAAATTCAATTAGATAAACTAAGCTTAAGAATGTACGAATTTGTCTTTATATATATATATATATATATATATATATATAAATGAAAGTAACAGTCTAGGAGATTGGGAGAAAAACATAGTGTCCAAGCGCTTCTCTATTCCAAGATCGGCATGACGATTTTCTTCTTGCAAGTTATTATGTCGTACTTTAGGGTGCAAACATCACGATCGGCCCAATAATTTTTGTTTAATTAATTTGTTTTGAATTTTCTTCTTTTTTTTGGTATAATATGAAAAGTTCAAAAAGTGCGTTTGGCCTTATTTTTAAAAGCAACCTTCATCGGAAAAATCGGGCAAGTTATCTTAGAAAGGTACATTAACAACTAGAAATTCACACGAGCAATTCGTTAATTTTATTTCTAAAAGAAACTCATTTTTGCTTAGCGAACATGTATTTAGGAAATTTGGAAACTAATAGTTGTTCCCATTTTTATTTCTCATTTGAACAAAAATAAAAAAGAATCATAAATTCTAAAACCAAAGAGGCCATCAGATGAGAATATGTAGGAAGATCATTCTAAGCTTCTCTTGCTCATCAACAAGGGGGTAACTCAATGCACTTGATTGCAATGGCATGACCGCATCATTATCTCTTGAATTAGAACTGATTGGGTGCTCTAAAAGGGCTTCACAACCGCTCCCCCCCAAACATTACCCAAAAAAAAAAATTATTTCACTTACTATATTAAATGTTGCAAATCAAAGTTAATTATAAATATAAGTGGATTAGGTAGCTCTCATAGTAAAATAACTATCTTTTTACAGTCTTTCTGAAACTAGAACAATGGGATTTGGTCGGAGACAGTTGAAATGTAAAGAAGTGAGCACAATGCCTCAAATGTATTCAGTCTCAAAGAATGGAATAAAACATCGAGCTTGCTCTAACTATAGCATGGTTTAAGGTTCATCCGGATTTTTTTTTTTTTTTTAGATATAGCAATTGACGCACAACCTTTTTTTTAGGTCGTTAGAGATTTTAATCTCACAATCATGGTAAATCTCGTAAGTGCCTATGAGTGGTCAAAATCATTGTCAAGGATAAATAAGAATACCTTAAAGATATTAATGAACACTGCCAAAGCTTCTAATGGAGTCTAATGCAATATGCCCAGAGCTAACATTCCAATTGATGCTTCCATTCCAAAGTTACAATACCCTTTGACCTTTGAAGCATGCGTCCTCTTGAATAGAGTTCAATAAAGTGCATAATTACCAAATTGTTTCATATTTAATAAAATAAATCTCAACACATTCGGCACAAAAAGAAAAAGTAAATCCTACCACAGTCATTAAACCCCACAAACGATCCGTGAAGCTATAATGAACTCCATACTTCGGACAAAAACTCTCACTTTTGCATAGAAGATGGGAAAACTTTCACGTTTCCCTGTTTGAAGCTGGGCTTTTTCTCAACTGGAATAATATTTTATTTTTATTTAAAGTGAATCTGCAACTGTTGCTATATTGAAATGATATGGTGGTCTAGTCTCTTATCTGAGTCCTAAATATGTTTCGATTATTTAATTACCGATTTATAACATGTCGAGATTTTTAATATGAAATGAATCAGCACACCATTTAAATGAATCATTTAGATATAATATTCTCTTTTAGAGTAGGATTTACTGATTTCAAATGCTCATTTATAGCCGGCTACTCTAAAAATTTAAGCTTGATGATGGCATTCCTCGATATGTAAATATTCCAATAAATATGTTGAGCATAATATAATTATCGGAGCGTCTCCATTTGAATATAAGCATCACCAAAAAAAAAAAAAAGTGAACAAAAAAGGATGGAACTTTTGTGGACACTGGACAGTCACTTTAGCTAAGATGGAGCCGAGGAGAAAAGGGCAAAACAGATGAGTGCACAATAATAGAACAGGAGTATGATGGGGCAAGTGAGGTTTTTCCCAATTCACCAACACCCACATATCTTTCAAAAGAAAGAAGAAGGGCAAAAAGAAAAAACAAAAAAAGTGAAGGTTGATAAAAACATTTTTCTCATCATTTTTCTTAGGCAACTCGAGCTGAAATATCAAAGGCAATGATGATAAATCTTGGGTGCAAATCTGTCCCCTCTCTGCCTCGGCGGTGAGGGGATATCATTATGATTGATATGTCGAATAGGCCCTATTTGACTTTTGGCAGGAAAAGAAAACCAAAAAGGGAAATTTTAAAATAACAAAGTTTATCAACTTTCTAGTTCCTTTTTGCTTATTGAACTTTTTGCACCTCACTTTTTTCGATAACATAAATTCAACCCCCCATCTAACCACCATTCTTCAGTAGCTCCAACCTATTATTTTGTTATCATCTTCCCAAATGAAAGCATATAATCCCACCTTGGTTTACTTTCACTTTCCCATGTTAAAAGCAAGTTTTCAAGGGGGAGCCATCTCTTTTAGATCATTTGGAATTTCTTTGGCCCTAAAAATCACCTTATCATGTTTTTAACCTTTTGGTGTACTTGAAATCTCTCATTTGCATGCCTTTTGCTTTAGGGTTTGGAAAATAAATTACTGTTACTTTCATCAAAGCGACACATAATTTCCATGGAGGTTTTTTTTGCCGTCGCAGTGTCTCGCATGGAGTTAAAAGAGCTACTTTTATAGATATAATCGATAGGTAGTAGTTACACTTTGCGGTCCGTAGCTGCAAATTCAATATGATCATTGTACATGAAATCTCACCAATATAGTTTTACTTATACTGGATGAAGATTGTGAATGTCGATGGAGTTCCAATCTCTTATTTTAAACATGTCTTTACTGGAGTTTTCTCCACACCATTTTAGTATCAGCGACTAATGCTTCTTCTTTTTTCCCGAAAAATAATTGATCTTAAAAATATTTTTCTAAAAATGATCACTTGTATTCCTTGAAATAATTAGTTAAATGACAAAAAAAATTATTTAATCATTTTTTAAGCATACAATTGATTATTTTTAAGAGAATATTTTCACATTAGATATTTTTTGCAAAACAAAGGGAGTCTAAAGTAATTCAAGATTTTTGGAAAAAAAGAATGTTCATTCCGGGAAAACCTAAGTCAAATTTCTGGCAATACCCAAATTTCTCTGCCTTGCTAAGATTGCAGCATTGTTCGGAAAAGGAGAGGGAAGAAGAAAAAACAAGTGGATGTGAAAATGTCCGGCTCTTTTAAAAGGCTAAATAAGAAAAAAAAATTAATTTACAATGTGGCGTTAGTTCTTCCGATAAACATAATTTACATTTTAAAAATCAAATATTAATTTCATTAAACGTATTCTTTTAAAGTAACTTTTCTTTTGGTTAAATTTTAAAGTAACTTAGATAGTTCATTATTGGAACTCATAGTCACATGTCATCTTCCTAATAAATATTGCCCGTGACAAGAAGAGACACATTAAAGAATTGCAACATATAGACTTAAAAAGTATAAACCGATTTCCATCTCTGTGTCTTATGATTTTTCTAGTCATTGTTTTCGAGAAGTTGGGCAGAAGAAAAAGAGCATACTCTATATTGTTTATATTAGGATGCATGTGTAAGTTGTGTTAGAAAAGTCTCACATCGGAGAATTGATGTGGTATTGAGCAGTTGATATACTCAAGTTGACTCATAATTCATTAGTTTAAGTTTTTGAGTGAAGGTGGATCCAATTGGATATATTGATAGACTCGGACTTGGGCTTTCTTTTGACGATCTTCCTAAGTGAAAGTATCGGACTTCCGGTGCATGCACCCAACAAATGGTATCAGAGCCGATGGTTGATTGATGGGCCTCCAATCTGTTCCAGTGAATACCTCAAGAAGGAATTTGGAATCTGGCGCTTGCGTCTCAAGAAGGAATCTAGTTGGTGCGGAAGTATACTTGGATTAAGAGGGAGCAAATCTAACATTGGAGCTCACGCGTTAGAGGGAGATTGTTAGGATGCACATATGAATTATCTTAGAAAAGAGTCCGGAGTATTGATGTGATATTGAGCAGTTAATATACCCAAGTTGGCTCATAACTCATTAGCTTAACCTTTTGAGTGAAGGTGGATCCAACTAGATATATTGACGGACTCGAACTTGGGGTTCCTCTTGATGATTTCCCCAGGTGAAAGTATCGGATTTTCGCTATGTGCACCCAACAATTTAGATAGAGAAGATAGCCAAGTTCCGACTGATTGAGTTGGCCGAGCAGTAGAGAAAGCATACCGAACTTATTTTATTTCGTCAATGTTGTAATTTTAGGTCAAATTTGTTTCGTAGCAAAATAAGCCAATTTTACCATATTATTTTAATATGCCTCTATCAATCTTGGTATATGAAACATAAGATATTCATATGAAAACTAAAGTTCTACGTGTATTCCAAAATAAATAAAATAGTCCGTAAATTGTTCTTATTTGTTACGCAAAACATTTACTCATTATAAGGGCAAATGATTCGATTACCACGTAACTAAAGGATAAAGATTTGGTGCATAGATTGGGTAATTCTTCTTTTTACAATCACATCTAACAAGTTGTATATTAAACATTACTTCTTTATACAATTATGTTTTTAAAAAATAAGTCAACCATATTGGTTTTCAATATCATACTTGTTTTTCAGGAGAATTAGCAAAACAATTTTAAATCGATTGTACATATGTCAATTTAATTTTAAACTTTTAAATTTTGCTAATGTAGTTCTAAACCTTCTTTCTTTCTTTTTTGAATTTCAATGTAATTCAGTCATTATCGGCCATTCTTGCGGCACACTGGTGTAGACAACATTACTCAAAAGAAACATCTTGTATAGACCCCATGTCAGTTATTTTGACATCACTTAGCCAAAAGACTACATTAAAATTTCGCAAAAAAGTTGATGACTATTAACTAAAAAGTTTAAGATTGAATTGACATTCTGACCAAAAAATTGACTTCCCTATAATATTATAGGGATGGATCGATAATTTTCTCCTTATTTTGCCTATATCATGCTCGAGTTTTATCTGGTGAGCGAAAAGCAAACTCTCATACCATGAGAAGGGCATCTTATTCTTATCATCTTTTTCCTACGAGACTTATTTTGAGATTGAGGATTTTGTTTATATGTACATGAATAGGCAAAAGCAAATGCACTGGTTTTAATCAAACTAAGTACATGTAATATCTCAATAATACGTGTCTTCTATGTTCAACTCTCTCGCGTAATTCTAAGAAATTCATAGAAACGAATAGAATTTTTTTAACATTCTACTTATGAATTTTCAAAATTGACAATAACCTCGAAGGAGAATTTATAACAAAAATATTATTCATAAATCTGAAATAACTCTTGTCACAGATATAAGAGTACAAATCTGGTGCAAGAGATAATTTTTCGTTACTAGGTATAAATTGAAAACTATCCCAAAATGACACAAACTTTACGGAAGGATGCTTATGAGTGTACGAAAATGATGGAATACCAACGAGATTAATGTGCAAAGTGTCTGGTAAAGAGTATAATCAAAGTAATTGTAGTATTAGTTATAAGGTAACTGTATAATTCAAACTTATGCGGGGAAAAATTGTCACTATTGTTATGAATTAAATAGGTAAACAACTAAGATATCGACAGCCTAATAATATGGAGAATCAGTAAAACCATAAAAAGTAGGCATTAAACATTTGGGGTATTACTTCTTTCGCAATAAAAGAACGTGCATAAATTCCATGTTCAGCTATGATCGCCCCACTTAGGCGAACGTTCATCATTTTCTATGGTGAATTGGGCATTCTATTGGTGGGGATTCAAGAATTCATCGACCTTTTTTTTACCGTAATTTAATTATTACAATGAAATAAGTAAAAAATGAATCATAAATAGATATCATATAACTAAAGTGTAAAAAATAATAGTCGGATGATGACCAAAAGCATGAAATCATGGCTTTATACTTGAAAACTAGTATAAAATCTCAGAACAAAGTAACTTATAGAAAATAATAAATCCATTGAGTATAAATTTTAGCTAAACATAGTCCAATATAAGAAAATATTGTACTAAATTAATAAAGTTTATTGTAGTGTTTTTATTCATTTGTCTAAAAATGACAGAAATAATGAACAATCTATAATATACCTGACTTTTACTAATTTAACCAACGATAGATGCAGTTATTGTCGTGACTTTTGATGAGTTAACTACAATTTAGATTACTATTGCAGTTTTTTTTCATAACTTTTATCGCAACTATTTTGTTAGACTCAATGGAACTAATTAAAACACGTAGATGACATAAACCGTAACACTATTGACCTAACAATAAAAAGGGAGGATTACAAAAAAAAACTTAAATCAATTGTAATTGTGTTTTGTTTTGTCAATTTAGTCATAAAATTTTTATAATTGGGTCAATTTAGTCCATTTGGCCAGCCGGCGCTGATGTGATAAATTTTAATAATATTTTAATATTTACATAATTTTATTTTTTTATTTTTTAGATAATATTTGTTCAAATTTTTTTTTCTTTTTTGGGTTTGGCCGAGCATTGGCCACTAGCAAGGGCTCATGAATCTCCCTGCGGTTGTCGAGGGCTCGTAGGCCCTCGCCCAGGTGTTGAAGAGGTTGCTGGCCCAACCCAAAAAAGCATAACAAAGAAAAAAAAAGACAGAAAATATTAAAAAAATTAAGATATTATTAAATTTATTTCGTTAGTGCTGGGCGACGCCGCGTCAGTATGACCAGCTAAATGAACTGAATTAATACAGGTGCAAAAGGTTTAAGACTGAATCGGGAAAAAAAAAATATGATCGAATTAGCTCAATTGCAAGTGGTTTAAGATTATTTTGATAATTTTTCCCAATAAAAAAGATGACATCAAAAATTTATAGCTATAAGAAGAGAAGTGAAGCTCAGATAAATTACAATTCGATCTGTGGCCAATTTCATTTGCATGCGCAGTAAAAAGACGCTTACCAAGGAAAGACGCTTTCAAATGACAATCTCATTTTCACTAAGAAAGAGAGAGGCGAAAAATGAATTATTTGAAAAAGTTCGAAGACACCCTTTTGAGCTTTGTTTATGTTGTTTGGATTTGTTATATATACCGAACTTACAAGTCTTGTCTAAACATAATATAGATTTTTTTTATTGGAATGTCTACGAGGAGACAAACATAATATAGATTGAAATGATGTGTCTGGAGTTGGTTTTTTAATCATTTTCTTTTCAATTAAGAAATAAATAATTGGTTTTAAGTTAAATAACCATGAAAAAAGTACATACTATCTAGGTATTAGTAATATATTTTGCATGATTTTCTGTGTTTCACGTAAAATAAATGTCAAAAGCGTCGCAAAATTTTCAAAGATTAAAAAGTGAAAATCACTTTAAATGGCGCTAGCACCCCCTTCCAACGTTTGAAACAGGCCGGGACATGTAAGGGATGCGGAAGTATAAATTTGACCATGAAACAATTGCAAAATAGGCGTTCGAGATAAAGATTTTCATTTATTTAGCAAAAAATGAGTGATTTGAAAGATATCAACATAAAAATAACCGTTTTTATCACTTATAAAAATGAATGAAGGATAAGTATTTTTACTATTTACGAAAATATTTATAAATAAACTACCGGTAGTAATGAAAGTGTTTTTGACTGATTATTTCGAGCGACACAAGCGATTATTTCATGAAAAATATTTTCCAAATCATTTATACTTCGCAAAACAAACGGAACCCAAGTATCAGACCAAAGCATCTTTATACGTGTTTTTCATGGTTAAAAACATTATTAAATTTTCTGTAGTAAGTTAAAAGAGTCTTGATCTGGCTCGGATCAATCGAGATGTCATTAGTTGAGCTCTAAGAATGAATTGCTTGTCCAAACCTGTCTATTTTCTTTTTGCCTTTCAAACCGACCGGACCTAGCCGACCCGGCTAGCTAGTGCCATCTTGATCGACGTTCTTAGGACGGCTGATCCCTAAATTTAAGGACGTGAATACAGTTGATCTCTTCGGCCGAAACTATACTTCCTTTACACCGTAGTCAACCACTTAATTGCGATTCATCGATGATGTTCGCACCGGCATGCGGCGGCTTGAGTGCTTTTCAGCAAGCTGAATATGAGGTTGACTTGCAAAGACCAGTTGTTGTCCTTGCTGAATTCACATGGGATGATCGTTTATCATCTTCATTATTTATTTATTTATTTTTTCCCTTCTCCTTCATCCACCCGTGGCTCCTTCCTCTTTCCTCCTTCTTCCTTTGCCAACCGCGAACCTTCGTGACAGCCGACAACCTAGCGATAGGCCATGATGTTTGCCGGTGAGCTCGTCCAAGGCTGACGAACTCAAGCCTTGCCGACCCTGTGGCGGGGTTAGAGGTCAACCGAGCCCGAAATCGCCGAGACCGGCAGAACCTCGAGCTCGCCCGCAGCCACTTGCCGGTGATGGGCCAAAACCAAAAGAAAACGTAAATAATAAAAGGAAAAGATAAATAATTAAATTTTTTGAATTTTTTTAAAATGAAAAATAAAATAAAATAAAAATTATTGATATGAGTGCATGGAGCAAACTCAAATCCAATTTTCCATACCAAATGTTGAAAAATAGTTTTTATTTTTTTGTTTTTATTTCATCCACACACCGGAAAATAGTGTCATTTTCCTGGAAAATGGCCTTTCGATTTTTTTTTTCAAAAAACATATTATTTACTGTGAAATAAACGGAGCCTTAGTTTCTATATTTTTCGCTAAAAATGAGTAATTCTTAAAATATATTATTTATACATGATCACTTATAGCGCTTGAACTATTAATCAATGATAAATTCTTTCATTATAGACGACAATTTATGTTCAATCATTTTCATAGATGATGAAATTTATGTCGTTCATTCGCTTTTGTAAACGATACAAACAATTATTTTTGAAAAGATATTTTTCAAATACTTCATCTCTGCAAAACAAATGGAACCTTAATCTCCAACACATTCCATGTTTCTCTGATTCTTGTTTTTGACGATATGTGCACCAATTGAAATTGAATTGCTTAATCGATCGACTTCTCACGTACGCGTCAATCTCAAAGAGTAACAACGTGGAATTCGTTTTTATACCAAAAATAGACATCACGGTATTTCGGACTAAATTTTTCTTTATTGCTTGCATATTTCCCTTGAGATATTTCTCTAATCCTTAAATGAAATCGCTCGCATTTGATCGTTATTATTATTTTTTTTTATCGATGAACAAATAGTTGCATCTCTCCGGATATTTATTTCCTGGAATAGTAGCACAAATAAGACGACATATGTCATCTTCATCACTCAAGTTCATTAGTCTCTTCCGATAATATCAATCGGGCAGAAAACAAACTCTGATAATAACAAATCAAGTTTTCATTTTCTTGGCTTTGTTTTTTTTTTTGTTTCTTTTTTTTTTAGGGAGAAGAGGTGATAGTGATACAACAAATCAAGGGCTTGCGTGGGGCTTGCGAGGTCATGACGTCATAGCGAGACGAGCAAAAGCTGAAATGACTTTCATGATTACCTACAGCAGAAGCAACATGAACCCCTGGAAAAATATAGGACGTGATATTATTTAATTAAATAAAAGATATTATCATTTTTTTTTGTTTGGAGAAATAGGGCATCATCATTTCATTTTGTCTCTGTTTATAGGTGGCCATTATTACCACTTCATCAGATTTGAGATTACCATTATTGTTATTATTATTGTTGTTGTTGTTGTTTCTCCCTTATTATTTCAGTTTTTCCTTTATTTAACTTGTCTGTGTTTTGCTTTGCTTTGGCAGAGACATGACCCGTGAAACCTTTTCTTCTTTTCTCCTTTTTTTTTATTATCACTTTTTTCATGGATCGATCCGAATGATTTTCGGTGGAAATTTCCTATCGGGCGCGTTGGTTATCTAGCAATTTGCTTGAAATTGAAGCATAGAAAATGAGAAAGAAAATAAAAACATGCGTTCGGATGCACGCTTGAGTTATAGTAAAATAATCAAACATCGATGAATTAGTAGACTCCTCATATTATAATTTATCCATAACTCTTTGATCTTGCGCTTAAATTTTGGTTCCCTCTTGGTAATTTTCCCAACTAAATATATAAAATTTCTGCTTCGCTCCTAAGAACTGATATCTAATGCAATAATTGATTGGTGGCCCACTCTCTATAAATTTTAGTGTTTGGTGATTGTATCAAGAAGAAATATTGTGATAAAGAGATTTCGGGGTACCTTCTATAAAGGTGCCCGATGTTGTTGTCGCAGTCTTCAAAAGGCAACAAAATAAATATTCAAATGGAGATATGTTAATGTAGAAAAACATCTGAATAAAAGGGGAGCGGACTTGTTGATAAAATTATAAATGTTTATTTCCAAGTGAATAAAGTATGAGATGTTCTAATATGGTAATCTCAAACCTATTCCCCAATTGATAAATTATATATCTTTGTGGGTTATATAAATCTGCTAAGTTTCCCGCAATTGTTCACGTCAAATTACCATCACTCCCATGTGTTTTATTTCGTGGCTAGTATGAAGAAATGTGGTCCGGAGAAATGATTACTCATTCTCTGCATTGGAACATGGAACCATCATTTTCAAAATATAATAAATTTCATTTTCGTGCTCGTAAGAAATGGAAAGAAAATAAACAGGGAAAGTGTGTGAAATTGGGTGAACTATAATCAAATTGTTCATCATAAATTCAAATGTGAAGAATACTTAAAACATCATTAATAGAAAGTCCTCTATAATAAAAAAGGCAATTTTTTTTTATATACGATTTTTTGCTGGTTTTGGATAATTGGAGTTTAACAACGAAGACATTCTTACATCTTTTTTTTTTCTTTAAAACGCTCTTTTAATGTTTTCGATAAATGTTTTCAGTATAATACTTTTTGCTTGTTGATCATCACAGGATACACTGAAGTTGTCGAATTTCAGAAGGTGTCAATCGACTGGAAATACCATGGAAGTGGACATCACATCGGGTCGTTTCTAAACCCGTCCAAAGCTGCTGGTGCGAGTGTTTTGGGTCATAAGAAACATGGTGACTCTAATTTACACTTATGATCATGTCAACATTTGTCCGCTTCACATCCAAAGGCATGATACATAAAAAGAAAAATTAGGGATGAGCAACATCGACCAATCCGAGCGAAAATCACGGACTAGTCCAATGGATTTGGTTCAATTATAGAGGTCATTGGCCCGGTCTCCGGTTGTTCAAGGTGAAATCGATGTCTGGACGGTATGGCTCCCGGTTTTAGGAGGAACAGATCGATGGACCGCCCATCCAGACTGATAAATTTTTAATTTTATCTTCAAGAAAAAAAGGAGGTTTGTGATATGGACTCGATTGAGAAGACATCGAGTGATTTCGTTGGGTCAAGCCGGTTTTTCATTAATCTCATAATCGACCCTCTGTCTTGGCTTGAATCTACTAGAAGTTGAGGGAGATTGAAGCTTTTAGTGTGCCCTGATGGAGGAGGCTTCTAATGGGAAAGTGGAGGAGACGACCCTGAAAGAGGTTGCAGAAATAGGAGACGAGAGAAAGGAGGGAGCTTTCGAGGATGATGGCGAGTACAACTATAAAGTCGAGGTCCAGCCAGTGAGAGGGGTGTCGGTTGTTGATGGAGCGCCCGCACGTCCGCTGATTTGATCTGATCCCTAGTTTTGAAAATTAAAAATCGGCCCATCAATCCAATCCCGATTCCTAAGGAAATTGGACTAATCTTGATCATGCTCATTTCTAATAAAACTGACTAAAAAGTCGTACTATTACACTTTAGCTAATTCAGTGCTAAATATTTTAATCGTTCAAATTGAGTTCTAAAACTTTTCACATTTTACAAATTTAGTCAATCCGGCAAATTCTATCTTGGCACGGCCGGCATAGACATAGATAATTTTTAATATTTTTATATTAAATATTTTTTTTCCTTCTCTTCCCCTCTTTATTGTTTATTAGTTTCTTTTCTTTTTCATTTTTCCCTCCTCCAACCATTGAGGGGCCACGCCAACCAAAAATAAGACGCAAAAAGTAAAGAGGGACAAGAAAAGAATAGGAAGAAAATTGGAAAAATCATTATAATATTATTAAAAAAATATCCACATCATCGTCAATCATGCCACATGAGATATTTGGTGTCCAAGTAGCTAGATGGCCTTAAGTTGCAAAACATGAAAAAGATTTATGGCTCAATTGATACAACTAAAATGTTTGAGACTAAATTAACAAAATTGCAATCGACTTACAATATTCTTCACAATTTTTCATATTTTAGACTGGAGATCAATTGGAGTCAATGCTAAGGGATGCATTTAATCAATTTCATATTTTAAGTATCTAACTGGCGTAGTCATAAACTGAATTAAATAGAGTGTGAAGTATTTCTATTTTCCCCTCAAGCATTTTTTGGATTCTCAATTTGGCCTGCAATTCAATTTTTTCATGTCATCCCTTATTTCCCAAAATCGATTCAATGCATCTGTAAGCAATTTTTGTTCATTCAATCCTAAACCATTAAATTGTGCCAATTAAATTCTAAACCTTTTTATGTTTTGACAATTGAGGCTATACAATCAATTTTGGTCGAAAATCACCGATGTGGACGCCAAATACGTGGAAAGTTCAACACCGATGTGGAAAATTTTAAAGTAATATTTTAAAATTTTTGAATTTTTAGAATTTTTTTTTTGTCGCGCCTGTTGGCAGCGAACACTTGTAAAACGTCCTTGCCTAGATCCATGTGAGGGTCAACACCCTTGCCTAGACAACGTGAAGGCTATGATGCTTTCATCCAAACTTGACGAGGGCGTTGGGCCCTCGCCCAGATCTAGGCAAGGGCTGTGACGCCCTGACCCATACTAGGTGAGGGCATTGCAGCCCTCACCGGTCAATAGGTGAGGGTATCATACCTCACTTGGATATGAGCGAGGGTCTCCATACCCTTGCCCATGGTCGACAAGGATCTTGGTTTTTCGCCTGTGAACAAATAGAAGAAAAAAGAAATATAAACAAAATTAAAAAAAAATCAAGAAAATTAAAATATTAATCAAAATTGTCTATGTCAGTGCCGATTGTGCGACATATAATAGTCGGCTTTCACATCAGCGATATCCACACACAAAAAAAAAAAAAGATCAGATTGACCCAATTGACAAGATATAAAAAAATTAGGATTCAATTGACACAATCAAAAGGTTTAAGACTTAATTGACAAAAATCCAATATGTTATTGCTTTTTGAATAACTCTTCTATCTAAAATACGATCAAATGTCACGGATCGTAGTCAAATATCGTGGGAGAATTTTTCCACTAATTATGAGTTTTACCTTTTTCCACTTAATTTTCTTTTATTATCTCAACTCGCCCCTCGACCCGATGTTTTGGTTTTAACATACTCCTGCCATCTTTTGAGCTTTGTTGCAATGTTACCTTGACATTAAGGCTCCATCTTTTCTTTTTTCTTTTTGTGAAAAGTAAATAATTTGAAAATTATTTTTTCAAAATCAATCATTTGTATTGCTTGAAATAATTAGACAATGAAAAATATTTTCATTGTCGATCAAAAAATATATCTAAATATTTCCATTGACGATGAAAATGTATTTCTTTCATTCAATTTTATAAGCGATATAAGTGATTAGTTTTAGAATTTTTTTTCTAAATCATCAATTTTTCGTGAAGTAAGCGTGGATTAATTGTCATAAAGTATACCTTGATTTATGGGTGGAAAATAGAACATGAAAAGAAATAAACACGCTGAGAGAAATTCAAATTTTCAAATCATCATAGAAATATTCACTAATCTAGTACCCTAGAGGCATATAACTTTAGCTCTTGTCCCAAATTGACCTTTTGTCTCATAAAGAACATTGAATTTTAAGTGAAGTTCCAATTATATCCTAAGTTTTTTTTTTTGTCTCAAGAAAACTCTCACCTTTAGGTTTTGTCCCCACTCAACCCTAATATTTTTTTTTATCATAAAAACTCTCAACTTTAGCAAACTTTTTTCTGTCTCATAAAAAAATCTCAACTTTAGGTCCAGTTTCAATTTCACAATATTTTTGTCTCATAAAAGATCACTAAATTTTACTTGAATCCTAAATTTGTCTCCATTAAACCTCCGTCAAAATCACCTTTAACGGTTTTGCGCTCTGTCAATCTTTCATGCTTAGGATTGTTTCATCTCTCATGGTCGAAGAGCTCTTACTGTGAACGCTTGAATAGTTGCGTTCGGGAGTTTTCATTTCTCGATTGTCAACGAGAACTTTTGGACGGAAGGTTAATGCGGGGAGAATTGTGACTCAAGTAAGAGTTTGCGGTTTATTATGAAACTATAAAAAATTTAGGGCAAAATTGAGACTACATGGTAAAATTTAAACAAGACCTAAATTTGAGATTTTTCATATGACAAAAAAAGTTTATGGTAGAATGGAGAAATGATCTAAGGTTAAGGGCTTTTTATTGCACAAAAGAAGTTTAGGGTTAGACTTTGGACTTGACCAAAAGTTGAAGGTTTTTCACAAGAGAAAAGATAAAATTTGAACAAGAGTTAAAATTGAAAATTTTCTAGGGTAGTAGGCCAATATTCACATGATTAGTTCACTGTTGTAAATAGTAATACCTGAACTGAAAGAATCCGAACTCCACGAAATTCAGTTTTTTCATAAGAAAAAATTTATGGAAGTATAATTTACAAAAAGCATGATGTGTCTCTTTCCACCCAGTCGAAGGTAGATCCGCCTTTGTCTGAGTTGCGCCAAAATGAAAAGGGCAAATCCACCCCCCGCGAAGAGCAAATGGTAATTTCCCCATGGCTTGGTAACGCTAGATCGATTAAATTATCGATTAATTGGAAGACTCTAGACCAAAATTTTATAAAAATTTAGGAGGTTTTTGTTTCGGAGAAAATTTCATTAGAAAATAAAATGCTTTCTGAAAAATTATTCTAATTTTTTAGAAAGACATTTTCCCCTTTTCAAATAGGTAACTCGTTTTCCTAAATATAAGCGTGCATATTTTCTTTGATCATAAATGGTTTTCCGTTAATTAATCATTTTCAGAAAACTAGGCACGTGAAGGTCCATAAAACTAATTCTCTGAAACTTTTTTCACTCAGAGCAAACATGCTCCTAAAATGCAAAATAAGGAGTGGCCTGTCTTCTCTCTCGATGACTTAGGTTCGAGGCCTAATGTCTAGGTCAAGTCTCCATGGTCTTGAGTTCGGAGGCCAAGGTCTAAGGATCGAGCCCGGATGGCTCAAGTTTGAAGGCCAATATCTCGAGGCCAAACACAAAGTATTTTTGGGCGATGATGGAGGTTAAGCTGAATTCTGAAAAATGAATTCACATTTTATAAAGTGTAAATTCTCTTCTATATTCTAACCGTAGACTTTTATCAATCTTAAAATCAATTTTTCGCTAACTCATTTTCCCAAGCGATGTGAAACTACGAAAAATGTCGAGAATAAGATATATATATATATATATATATATATATATATATGAGTTAGGACTGTGATGATAATAATGGCAAAGGTAATCATACTCGAAATAATGTGTGTTTATAATCCTCTAGACGATAGGGAGAGGAAAACGGAAAAAGGGAAGGGGCAGAAGAGGTGGAGAGGAGAGACAGAGCATCAAATCAAGGGGCATGATGGGTTGGTCTAATGGGATTGAAAAGGACAGTTCTAGCCATTGGGAAATGAAGTCCAAGGACTTGGACATTGGAATCATTCCCGTTCACACATTCTTCGACTCCTTCTATAAGTTCATTCGAATTTTTATTCTTGCACCACGGGCGTTTCTAACTATTTTTTAGGAATGGATTTTCAATCATCGAAAAATAAATCTCACCCCCTAACCGTCAAATCTTTAAATTTTTGCGGGTTACAATAGTTTGTATATGAATTGCGAGAAAACATGAAAAGTTATCATCGATTACAATCCGAAAATTTTGTTGTTTTAGTGATTTCTCGGATAAGCATCCTTTCCTTTTGCTGGCTTAGTTTTGTGGCACATATGGCGATTCCTAGAGAGAGAGATAGAAAGAGAGAAGGGCATATGCCTCCTACGGGTTTTTTTGATGAAGGATAAGAGAAGGTTTTATCGAAAACGTGAGAAAGTTTAATCCGAACATTAATGTACTTGATAAATATAATGCGAAAGAAAAATTGAGGAATTTTGATGTATTTCGATATATTGAAATGAGTACATCAAGAGCCCATTTATAAACTTTATCAGAGGACTATCTAACGAAATAGCAGATACATAATATCAAATATAATCAATCAAGGATATGCAATATGAAAGTAGATATTGCATAATCTTGACAGATATACAGAATAAAGTAAATATGCAATATCTTTACCGAATATAAGAGAAGTATATCTCCACAACGCTGCAACCTTCGCGAGGATTCAGAAGGCGAATAGCCTTCCGACCTCACTTTTCCAGCCTTTTGATCTCACAATTTTCTTTCGGATTGTCCCTTCTAGATGTGATCCAAGCGGGGGTTCAAAGTGACTGAACCCCTCAGCCATCTCGTACGGTGGCGTGGGGGTAGAATATGTCAGCCCCCAGGTGCTCTTTCATTATTCTTCCCGCTTAGAGCTGCTGACCTGACACTGCCTGCCTCTCTCTCTCTCTCTCTCTCTCTCTCTCTCTCTCTCTTATCTTCTTCAATGGTGGGGACTACTATTTTGCATACTTCAACTTAGTGTCAAAGTGGAACCAAACGAATCATGACCCCTTTGGGTGAGGTTGCCTTGCAATGAGTAGTCGGTTAAAGAATTCCAAATCAACAAGGATCGAACCAGGTACGTTTGATGAATGGAACCTAATTCGTCGATATTTATTTATTTATTTATTGATCTATGCTGACCGACTAGTGTTGAAGCTAGGTTCGTGTTTTGTCGAAACACCCAATTCGGGGTGGCTAGGCAAGCGCAATTCACAAGGTCTTTGATGTTCTAATTTTTGAATTGATCAAATGAAATTACTAGCGCTAGCTCTATATGTACACACATATGTTAAATTAGTGTGTGAGTGTGAGAGTTAAGAAACATGATTTCTGGCCTATCCCCCCTTGCTAATGCGGTAGTTATCCGAGAAAAATGATTTGCATCATAGAAGAAAATAACTTTATGCTTAAATTAGAAAGTGCTAATCATTATTTCTTAATAACTCTGCCCCCATTATTCGAATCTTTGGCAGTTGAGGAACGTGATTTGCCCTCGTGGGTGTCACTGTGACTCCTCTAAAGTTCAAATTGCATAGGTTTCCTCCAACATGTATACAGACGGGCTGTATCCCTCTCTCAAATGCAACATCTCGTTTTCGGACTAGATCCCTTCACCTGGTGAGACACGGTAAGACCAATGCCGATTGTTTTAGAAAATTTAGCTATTAAATGAAGGACTTTGGCCTAAGCCAAGGTGGAATTATGTAAATCGGAAGATAAATAGAGGCATGGAAAATTTAAATCCAGGGTTTCCCACACTGATATTATGTGACATTTTGTGGATTCATTACCAACTGTTCTTGTTATGACAATGCAGAAATTAAAACGAAATTGAAACTGAGAAGAACAAAAGAACATAAAAATTTACGTGGAAACTCTTATGGGAAAACCATGATAAAGAGGAGAAGCGAAATCCATTATAAAATCAAATATTACAAAAGTATGCTCAAATATGCTTCTGTATCTAACAGTTTGGGAAGAACAATATTTATACTATTACCCCTCAAACCTTAACATTGGTCCAAGCCTATAATTAATTCAAGACATAATAACAAATCTTCACGTTATCTTGAATTCCTCCAGTAGACATAAGCATTAAAACAGTCTTCTCTTCCCACCAGCATAAAACTCAGTTGCCGCAAACATTAACCAAATCCAAACAGTGCTTGAATTTAGCAATAGTCAAAGACTTTGTCAACATATCAGCTGGATTATTTTCTGTACCAATCTTCAAGACCTTAATATAGCTATTAACAAGAATGTCTCGAATATAATGATATCGCACATCAATGTGCATTGTCCTCTCATAATACATTTGATCTTTAGTTAGATGTATAGCACTCTAACTATCACAATGCACAACAGTCACATCATAATCCACACTGAGCTATCCAAATAAGCCTCTTGACCATATAGCTTCTTTAATTGCCTCTGTAATAAACATATACTCTGCCTCTATAATAGACAAAGCAATTGTATGCTGTAAAGAAGTTTTCCAACTGACTACACAACCTCCAATAGTAAAGATGTAACTAGTCAAAAACCTCATTTTGTTAAGGTAGCCAGCGTAATCAAAATCAACATATCTTGTAAGTGTATCACCACTTTTTCCAAACTGTAAACCATAATCTGAAGTACCCTTCAAATATCTCAAAATCTAATTCACTGCTTGCCAATGAATTTTACTTGGGCATGATAAATATTTGCTTACCACGCTAACAACATGTGATATGTCAGGTCGAGTGCAAATCATAACATATATATTGTTACCAACTGCACTAGAATATGGAATATGTGACATATATTTTATTTCCTCATCTGTGTGTGGACATAAATTAGCTGATAATCTAAAGTAAGCAGCAAGAGGAGTACTTACTAGTTTGGCATATTTCATGCCAAAACAATCTAACACCTTCTAAATGTTACTTTTCTGGGAAAGATACAATTTTGCCTTTTTTCGATATCGTCGAATTTCCATGCCTAGGATTTTCTTCACTGAACCTAAATCCTTCATATCAAATTCAGCGCTTAACTGTGCCTTCAAATTCTGTATATCGAATTTATCTTTTGCTGCAATCAACATGTCATCAATGTATGATAGCAGATAAATATAAGACCCATTTGAAAGTTTGCATACATATACACAACTGTCATATTTGCTTCTACAATAGCCAAGTTGCACCATAAATGAATCAAATATTTTATATCGCTGTCTGGGTGATTGCTTCAAGCCATAGATATATTTTTTCAGTAAACAAACATGATCTTCCTTACCTTCAAACTGAAAACCCTCTGGTTGACCCATAAGGATTTTCTTTTCAAGTTCACCATGCAAGAAAGCTATTTTCACATTGAGTTGCTCCAACTTTAAATCATGCATAGCAACCAACGCAAGGAAAATCCGAATAGAGCTGTGTTTAATAACGGGTGAAAACACATCACTAAAATCAACTCCTTCAATCTGACTATAGCCCTTAGCAACTAAACGTGATTTAAATCTAATGTCTTCAACTCTAGGAATACCTTCCTTTCTTTCTTTTGAAAGCCTACTTGCAACCCATGATTTTCTTTTCTTTTGGTGGTTTGACAAGCTCCCAAGTTTGATTCTTTTCAAGAGATTTCATCTCTTCATTCATAGTAGCTAACCACTTTGCCGAATCTTTCGAAGAAATAGCTTCCTTGTACATTTTAGGCTCACTATACTCTATCGATTTTGTAGCTGAAAAAGCGTAAGCAACAAAATTTGAGTACCCATATTTCTGTAGAGGTTTCAATATTCTTCTTAATCTATCTTTGGCTATAGAATAATTTTCTTCTTCAGATTCTTCAATCTCAATATTATCTATAGCTGACTGAACTGGTTGTGAAGAACTTATTTCTAACTCTACCTTTTTCGCTGCAATTTTCAGATTTTAATGAGAAGTAATAGATGATTCCTTGATAGCATGAAGCGTAATGATTGATCAAAAGTAACATCTCTGCTAATCATAATCTTAGATGAATCAGAACACCAAAGTTTTTAACCTTTTACAGTAGAAGTATAATCAAGAAAAATGCATTTTCTTGCTCTAGGCTCTAATTTTCCTTCACTAACATGTGCATATGCTGGACATCCAAATACTCGAAGAGAAGAATAATCAACAGATTTACCCGATCATACCTCCTTGGACGTCTTGCACTTAATGGACGTGCAAGGAGAACGATTTATAAACCAACAAGCTGTATTAACTACTTCAGCCCAAAATTCTTTGCCCAAACCAGCATTAAACAACATACACCTAGTTCTTTCTAATAAAGTTATGTTCATGCATTCTGCAATATCATTCTGCTGTGGTGTATTCATTGTAGTATGATGCCTTATAATTCCTTCATTTTTGCAGAACTCATTAAACTCACCTCCACAATATTCTAACCCATTATCTATTCTCGGCCGCTTGATTTTCTTACCAGTCTGTTTCTCAATTAATGCTTTTCATTGCTTAAAAGTAACAAAAACATCACTTTTTTGCCTTAGAAACAATACCCAAACTTTCTTGAAAAATCATCAATAAAAGTGAGTATATACTTGGAACCAAGGCCTTTTATGGAACTTTAGCAGGCCCCCAACGATTAGAATGAATGTAATCCATAGTGCCTTTTGTTGTGTGAATTCTTGTTTTGAAGCCGACTCTTTTCCATTTCCCAAAGATACAATGCTCACAGAAATCCAGTTTTCCAATTTTCTAACCACACAAAAGACCTTACTAAGCTCCTCCATCCCTCTGATACTCATATGGCCTAATCTCGTATGCCATAATTTAGTATTACCTGAATTTGTCAGCTGAACTAATAATAGTAGTGCCTTGCAGCTGATACAAAGTGTCAATTTTAGGACCTTTCATCAATAAAAGTGAGCCTATCATAATTTTCATAACTCCACCTTCAGCGGTAAATCTACAACCGTTAACATCAAGTGTACCCAAAGAGATTAGGTCCTTCTTCAAATCAAGAACATGTCTGACATTATCTAAAGTTCTAATCATGCCATCATGTATCTTAATATTAATAGTACCAATTCCAACAGCTTTGCATTTAGCATTATTGCCCATTAGAATAACTCCACCATTATATTCTTTGTACGTAGAGAATCAATCACGATGAGGACACATGTGGTACGAATAGCTTGAATCAATAATCCAACTATCACATAATTTATCTTTATTGTATGCAACCAATAGTCAATCTTCGTTTTCTTCTATAGCAATATTAGCTTGAGCATGATTTTCGTTTCCCCGATTCTATCTATTTTGATAGTTGCGATTGTTGCGACGATTGACATTCCCTTGATTTTGCTAAGTCAAATTATTTTCTCTTTATTGCTTTGCCTTCAAATTCAAACAATTTATCTTGATATGCCTTGGAGACCTACAATAGTTGCAAATCATATCTCTATGCTTGGATTTTGCCCTGCTCCTGCCACTATTGCTTCTCTCAACAGACCTTCCCCGAACAACTAAACTAGCCCCATGATTATTATTGCCTTCAAAAGTCAATTATGTATCAAGTTTCTATTTATTTAGCATACTAGTCTTGACATCTTCAAAATTAATAGTTTCTCTACTAATAATCATGGTCTCTCTAAAATTTTTACAAGAGGGATGTAGTAAAACTAACGACAAAATCCTCATATTCAATCTTAACATCTATGTTCCTTAATTCAGCGATAATAGAATTGAACTCAAAAATATGAGATTTAAGAGAATTACCTTCAGCGATGCAAAAAGTGAAGAGTTGTTGCTTGAACCTTAATCGATTAGTGAGAGACTTTGTCAGAAAAATACTCTCCAATTTCATCCATAAACCTGTAGCTATTTTTTGATCTAGTACCTCCTGCAAAACTTCATTCGTGAGGCACAACTGAATAGTGGACAAGCCTTTTTCATTCAATTCTTCTCACGTTTCATCTGACATGGTTTTCGATTTCTTTCGACATGGTTTTCGATTTCTTCCCTTTACTAAACAGAGTTTTTTTCAAACCTTGCTGCGTAAGAACAGCTAACATACGAACCTGCCACAAGTTGAAACTGCTGCTCCCATCAAACTTCTCAATATCCAATTTCGTTGTTGAACTTAAAGCAATAACCAAAAGATCGAAAAATCCTAAGGCTTTGATACCAAATTATTATGACAATGCAGAAATTAAAACGAAATTGAAACTAAGAAAAAGAAAAGAACACAAAAATTTACGTGGAAACCCTTGCAGGAAAAACTACGGGAAAGGGGAGTAGTGAAATCCACTATAGAATCAAAGATTATAAAAAGAGGCTCAAATATGCTTATGTATCTAACAGTTTGGGAAGAGCAATATTTATGCTACCCCTCAAACCCTAACATCGGTCCAAGCCCATAATTAATTCAAGACATAATAACATTTCTAAAAATTTAAGTTATTAACAAGAAGATGTTATTGAATATTTAAATATTCTAACACACATCGCCACAGCCTAATTTGCACGCATCTTCACAAACCTATAAGATTCTTGCTAAGGTAAATTGTGGTGGAAGAAGATATACTTTTAGACAAGCGACTTGTGTGTTGAGATTTAGTTTTATAACCTAATTTTTCCACTTTATATATATAACAAAAAATCAACAGTGAGTACGTTAGTTATTTCTTACAAGGGCAATGGACCCAATGAAAATCCAAACTGTGCATCGGTATGTCCCGAGTATTATTCTTTGACGCAAAATCAATATTATCATCTATACATACTAGGCCGTGCGTTCGAGAAGGTTTGTGCATATGTTATAAGCATGTTCTGTTAACGATTGCTTTCGATACTTAAAGAAACAATTCACTTTTCAAAGTAGTGATAACACACAATACAAGATAGCTAATGCAGTATAGAAACCGCAGAACTTTCTTAATTAAATTGCTTAATAAAGTCTCCCGAGGTACTCGTTAACAAAGCTATCCCAAAAATCTTAGCAACAACGCGAAGCTGCAATCTTATCAAATTCCATATGGATTTAGATCATCAGCTCAGGATTCAACTTCGATCTATCGATTCACCGGTTTGAAGGGCCTCTTTTGGGTCTGGATTTTATACACTTAAAAGAGGTGATTTCCTCATCATAAAAAAATAAAATGAAATGAAAGTCTAGGAAATATTGGGCTCAAATGGGGCATGCCAAATGATTGGGGACGACACCCGAGAAATCAAACAACCTTCCCTCCTCCAACTTTAGGTTTTGGGGACGTGATAGAGGCCATGAGATTTGGGCCCCTACAACCTAAAACAGATGATGGACTGTGCCGTAAAAGTCTCTGCCATTATTACCTTGTTTGCCATCGCAAGTTACCTTTGATTGGTCTTTAAAAAAAAAAAAATTCTTCTAAGACAGCAATTATTTAGGGGGTATAATCATTCTTGAATTAGGGCGTCAGATGAATCCAAAGAGACATAATTTTCCGTGACCTTAAGTCCTTGGTTTGCCCGTTCAAATGCACATGCAAAGCTAATTTCAGTGCGATCACAATCATGCTTTCTTCATTACATTGCAACCATAGTCTAAGCCGTTGACGTAGGGGAATGCTTTTGCGGATGCGTTGCTGCTTTTGTGAAGAGCTACTAGTCAAGCAATTCGGCCCCCCCAACGAAGCATGATGATCTTGGGCTTCGCCCATGGTTTTCACTCTCGTGAAATGGCGCTGGATACGACCGTCAGGCCAGTTTTGGTATTTGATTCGCTTCGGTTTGAATGAGAAGTCGAAACCGCGATTAGATCGGACGTGAATGACTGAGTTGGTTTGATGCGCAAGATATGATTGTTGGGGCTGATTCCTACTCCTCTCGACAGGAAGGAACAGGGGCCGAGCAAGGGTCATAGAGGACTCGCCCCCGAGCCATCAGATTTTTTTTTAATAAATAATTTGGGTATGTATTTCTTTGACAGTTTAGGCTTGAGGTTACAAATAAATGCTAAATTGCTTGGCGCTTTCTCGACTCATAGGTTTTCTTGTGCTGTCTATTTCTCTCGTAATTAAGAGTCGGTAATAGAGAGATAAGATGTGTCAATTATAATTGAATTCTTTGCTTGATGTAATCTTAGTTTAAGAGCGAACTACGATTAGTGTCTCTATTTCCTTTCGTCGCATTTACTCTCTACTTCTTCGTATAATACCAATCTGCAAATTTGTTTCGGAGTTCAATGTCGTGCCCAAAGTGAATTATCCACTTGATGATTTTCATGGAACCAAAACCTTACTTTTCAGGAGATTTCAACTACTTTTCTATTTTACGCTCATTTTCTGCACTTTAAAACACTTTTTTTTTTGCGTGAAAAACCAATTTGTTATTTTCCCTCTGGGTTATTTTTGTACTTCTTTTTCTGCTTAGGGCCGATTTTTGAAAATTCCCAGGATTTTGCTACAATTTTTCTTTATATTAGAGGACACCGACTACTATTATTATTAATTTGCAAGATAATATGAAAATAGTTTTTCCTAAAAACTCCTTTTTCCGCGATTTACAGACTTTTTGTTTATTTCACAATGAATTTACGCTTTTTTTTTTCTATTCAAGATGTTCGTATCATTTTTTTGTTTTATTTTAAAAATCAGATATCAGTTTCAGAGGCCGATTTTTGGACAATTCGAGAAATAGACAAATGTAGTATTCATGTTTGATGAAGAATTATTGAGGATAGGACACTTAAGCACCAGTTACCTCATGTTTGGGCTGTCCCCCTCTGAGCTTCAATCTTAGCCTACAGAGACGGCTTATGTCTGGTGCTCATCGTTGATGGCCGCGATTCGAAATTCCACCCGATAAGAAAAGCAATATAAATCGACAATAGATCTGACTATGAAATTGTGCATATGGCTATGCGGTGAGGTAATGATAAGAAGCTAATATGTCTTTTCGAGGAACCCACGAAAGAAAAAACTGAGAAATAAATTTAGGGCAGGGCTATTTTCATCCCCTCAAATGACTATATCCACCGCTATTGACACTAAAAAGTCAAAACTATCCTTAATCTTTCAATTGGAATTTAAAAGTGATGGCCCTATTTTTAATTTTAAACATTTGACATGCTTTGTTTTTGGGCATATTAAATAAAAAGTACATTCTCAGATATCCTATAATGGTTTAGATGCTTCGTATGAAATTATCTCGTTGATTGCAAGAAAAAAAATACGTTCTTTAATATAGTATAGAACTGAAAAGTCTCCTCTTCATCATTGATCTTACAACAACTTCTCTATTTTTTTTTTTTGTTTCTTTTATCTCAAAAGCCCACCAACTTGGTGAACTTTTCTTTTTAAAATTCATTGGTCTGAGAAATATATGAAGTCGCATTATTTACTGTATCAAAGCATTTATCTTTACTATATCAAGGAATTTTTTTCTCCTTACTATATTGGCGAGATACTCTTACATTGAGCATGTAAAACGTTAGGGAAATATTTAGGAATACACTAAAAATATTATGCACAATGAGGTACACTGTTATTTCTCGTAAACAGTTGAGAGATGATATTAATTTTTGTCAACCTAAAGCAGTGACATTTTACCGGCATTTTAAATAAATTCTTACTATATGCAATGTTTTGATTTAATTAATTTTTATCTACTTGGCAATTTGTCCGTAAATGCCATCGACAATGCATAAATGAACTAGATTTCTTGAAATTTTCTCTTTTCAACAAAATAAATTTTTATGAAAATAATATATAACAATAAAATAACGTAGTGCCTTTAATATACATGAAAATTCTACAATAAATAGAAAAAAAAATACGACACTCAATTATTGGAAAGTAGATCCTATATGGAGGAAAAAAACTCAAAAAAAGGAATGTAAATAAATCTAACCACCAATTTGAATTTCAATTAAATAGTAGAGGGCAATTTTGTCTTTTTGACTGAGATTGGTTGGATCTAGTCATACAGGGGGTAAAAATAGCACTGCCCATAAATTTATTGGGATGGCCCAAAAAAATAAAAATCTTTCTAAGCAGGTTAATCATAACTTCAAGAAATTTACTGGATGGCCACTGTATCATTCGGATTTGGATCTCCTAACATTGGGGATTCATGTTACAAGTGACATAAGCCCCCATCGGGCCGTCCATTTCCCATCAAACGGTCAACATTTGATCGTGTCAATCAAAAAAAATTCCAGCCCAAAAATTTTCCTCTCTAAAAATTTGAATTGACTGATTGTTGATCATCCGATGAAAAATGTACGGTTCATTGCGGTGTTATGTCACCCGTAAAATGGATACCAATGTCAGGGATCCATTTCCCATTCATTTGTTCGTATAACGGACCGCCCAACATGCAAAGCGGAAGATGGCCCAAAAAAATATTGTCATAATGAGAAAGAGAGAAAATCTCATTAAGTGTAAGGGTACCAAATTGGGCCTCATACTTAACTGGCCCGACACAACCAGTTGTGGGAATCCAAGTGTACTTTTGAGAGAAGTTCAATCGACACAGCCAGTTGTGGGCATCGACCAAGATATTGCTGGATTGGATGAGCTACATCAAACAGCGGATTTGATATTCGTTTAATTGAAAGTTATTATTGATCAAACTACAAGCACGGATTGACTATTTTAATTTGACCAATCACGAACAGTCAGAAAAATTAAAAAATATTTTAAAAAAGTGGTACTTGAACATTAAATTTTTTTAATGTGATCCGTAGAATTTTCATATATGTCCAATTTAATAACTAAACTGTATGAAAATGTTCAAAATTATCCTTCCATTTATATAAATTAGGAGAAGACATTAAACGTTTTATAATAGTATAGTATTTTTCAAAAAAATAAATAAATAATAAATTTCAGGAAATACATTTTAATTGAAAAATAGTGCACGATACAACTGTACGCATAAATTATGGATAGGAAGAATCTTTTGATATTCCAATATTAATAGGTTGATTGTTCGCTACTTTATCTTGCAAAAATAAAAAAAGATCTCCCAAAGATATTTCTAATATCCAAAAGAGAGTACTTGGATTTTTCCAATAACAAAAAAGGTGTATCATGCCTAAATCTAACTGGTTTGCGATAGGGTAGCATCACCTATTGTTTGAAACTCTTAAGCCATGTTTGGTTGTTTGGATTTTTTAGTTAGTAAAGGACTAGATAGGATAAAATATAAAATGTAGAGATTTGGTTAAATCATATCTACTTATTGGTGAATCGTAATAATAAAACTCGATATTTGCAGATTACGGCATATCAGTATAAATAAACCTACAATTTTCACAAATGGAGATGGTAAGAATATTTCACGACACTCGTGCCTAGTTCAATTTTATTTGCTTATTTTTTACTATTTATTCCTCTCTCTCTCTCTCTCTCTCTCTCTCTCTCTCTCTTTTAATTCTTTTATTTTGTTTCCTTTTTCCCCTTCATAATTCTGTAATAAAATTTTATAAAACAGTAAACTATACTAATTACCGAAAATACTTAAAATATCTAATAAATATAATTACTAAATGTATACTTAGATATTGAATTTATATTATTATATAGAAAGAAATTGATATATGTATTATATCATTTGAAACAAATCTCACTTAGAAAAGAAACGAGGGGTACATTTATCATTTTAAATGTAGTTCATTTCTTTTCATATATCTCACTAGATTAAAAAGTTTTGCGATTAAAGTGTTACTATTTTAGGATTTTTGTATAGATTGTTCATTACATGAATAGATTTCACTTGATTTTAACGGCTTAGAATCAAATCGATAATTGAAAAAGTTAAACTTGAAAAAAAATTCGAATCCCACTGTTAAATATATGTGTTTCATGAAGTTATTGCTAATTAAAGAAAAAACTGATTTTATTCGAGTAATTTGATTTACTAAAATAAAGAAAAACGCATCAAACAAATAAATTTACTTAGTTTCAGAAATAAATAATAGCTAATTCATAACATGATTTGTTGGAAATTCCTATCGATTGTAACGAGACTAATGGCATAAATAACTCCTGTTACATTAATATTGCAAGAATGGTGATTTTTATCTAAGACATGCAATTACATCTTTAAACAAAAGAAGACTAAATTGTAACCTAGTTAGAACAGAGACCATTTGTATTTTACTTATTCTTTTTTCTTTTAATTTTTGAATGAACTTATCTCATATGTAGCTTTCGTCAACAATAAACTACTTTTATTGATATATGTCGCGTGTTTAGGAAACTTAATAATATAACGTATTTTTTTTTCTTGCATATTCTTCTACAAATTTATACAAATATTACCTTGAAATTCATTTCAGACACATGGAGATGACATGGCGTCCACCAAGCCCCACATCAGAAATGCCTTGAAAAAAAATAAAAGATAAACATATTAAAAGAAAACAATGGATAAGAAAGAGAGAAATAAAAATTTGAGAAATTTTCAGAATCTGCTTCGCTTTCTATTTTTTGTTTTCTTCTCCCATCTTCTTGCAGAGCACTTGCTAAATGGGTAGATTAGATTGGATTATAAATGTTCCGATCCAAATTTACCCATTAACTATTATTGTAATGTAAATTTTTCGATCCATGATTCCATATCTAACCCACCTCATATAATAAAATACTTCCATATTTAATCCAAATTAACAAAATTTATAAATTATTTAAAAAACTATATTGCTTAAGTAATGTGAACAGTTTTTATAATTTTTTTAAAAAATAAAACAATCTAGTTTTTCCTTTTCCTTTTCATTTATTCTTTTTTTCAAAGTCCGGCGAGAGCCGCCCAACCTCGCCGGTTGCTGGCAAGAATCACGGCTATCACCTAGTGGCCGGTCTTGCATGTCCGTTCGCAGATGGAAGTCGAGTTCTTGGCTCTTGCTTGAGGTGTTGGGACGACAATGCTGGCGATGATGACGAAGATGGCGATTGGGATGCTGAGCTTTGCTCCATGGAGGGTCAACTGGATGGCGAGAGGCGAACTAATCACTCGCTACCCACTTCTTCTTCTCAGCAAAATGATGGGAGGCAAAACTTGATCAAAGAAGTCGGAGTCGAGAAACAGGGCAAATTGAGCGAGTTCTTGAATCTGAGCGCGAAGTGTTTGATGCAGAGACACAGACTATCAACAATCAATGGAGAAGCTAAAGATGGGGACGGTGGTGGGTCATCCATACCCATGAATGGTCGTGAAGATAGAGGAACCTGGTGTTGGGAAAAATTGCCCACGTGTTAACGTACAGGGGGAAAATACCTAACATTGTTTATTTAAAAAAAAAATCAATAACAGAGAAAAGGGGATAACAATACTTAATACCGATCAAACCAATGTATAATCTTTACGACCAAAGATTACAAAACAAATGAATTTGCTGAATAATGTAAACTCGAAATAAGAATTGGACACGAGGTGAGGTACGACTAACAGACTCCGCTCAAGGTGATTAGTTCCTGCCAATAGGACTAAACAGCTTTATGAATTATGCCTTCTAACATACAATATCTCGAACTTATTTGTATCAGAACTCTGTAAACAGGACTTTGTCTAGAAACCAGACACTTGGAGAATGACTACGAGAGAATTAGAGGAGTGCGATTCGAGTTGCGTCTTGTAAATTGTGATTCTGAACTATACGGAAACACGTCTATTTATAATGCGGGAAAACGTCGATTACGTAGACATTAAGCCACGTCGGTTATGCCGATATTAATCCACATTAGTTACGCCGACATAAGAGCACGTCGGTTACAAGGACATAAGTGCATGTCGGTTATGCCGACAATAATTGAGACATTAAACCACATAATTACAACAATTCCCCACATAATGACTTAACAAAATTAAGACTCGAGGAATTTCAAGTGTGCCCGTGGAAATACATTTGACCAATATAGGTTTACTTTAAACCTTCTTTAGTGAAAGCTTGTCGAACATACTTAACGAGAACTTAGTCTTGAATCGCGTTGTTGGTGTAAGCCCAAACAATAAACCTCACACAGAGTATCTCCGAATCAAGATTGTTTTCGGTTGCGTTTATCCTTTCAACCCCGATCTTCTCAAGATTCATGCATGCTTTAAAAAAATTCAACCTTTCCACGCATATAGATAGATTCCTATTAAAGGTATCATGTCATATCTTATTAGTATGTTAAAATTCAAACTATAAAAATCATTAAACGCTATAGGAAGCATTGTTGCATCATAGGAATGGGAGGCAGTGCTCACTCTAAAGTTTTCAAAATTTGTGCTGTCCTATTGAATCTAGTCCATGGGATCTTTTCCACCTCAGAAGCTCTTTATTGAGTTAAAACTTTTAAACCCATTCCACTCGATACGCAGTTTACTTGCTCTCGATAAACCTTCTATCAACAAATTCACAATGTTTTTATTTGACTTCACAAAGTCCAAATAAATTATTCATTTTGTATCGCAGCCTAAAAATCGATTTTTTAGGTTAATGGATTTTTATATTAGTTAAATAGATTAACTTACCTAACTCGAGCAATCCCAAGCTCATCAAATCGCAACTTATGATTCATTTGATTAACATGCAAAGATCTTTAAACTTTTGGTACCCATTTCATGAAATTATCTGAGTTGACAACTTTCCATGATTCCGATTTAAAATTTTAAAAGGTAATTGTTTTTTAATGGATGCAATGCATGAATGTAATTGTATTATGAGAACACAATTAGTCTAATGACATGACAAGTGATGACTATTCCAATACGACATGAATGCATGACGAATTTTTTTAAGTTTTTTTTTAATCTTAATGACATACAAAACAACATGAATTTTAACATACAAATGACATGAATTTAATCTAAATGGCATGAGTCATTAGGCTACACTAATCTATTAATTTAAAATGAACGAAACTTGACATTGTTCTAAATGACGTACAAATTCGACATGACATCAATGACGTGTCAAGTTAATACTACATGCAATAAATAATATGACAAAACGATGTGACAAAACTATACGACATGGCTGACCAATGCCGACTTGAAAATAGCATAACCGTTATGCGATTAGGCCTACATGATGTGCATTTGTAAAATGGATGTATATGCAATCTATATGAATGATATTTTTGGTATTTTATTATTATTATTATTTTACGTGACAAATCAACTCACTCCTCCATATATAATGCATGACAGCTTGGATCGAGGAATCAAATCTAGTGATTAAGATTAGATGTCTCGATTACCGTGTCACGAAAATAAATCTCAAGGTTGAGATTAGACCAACTCTGTGCATTGCCGCTAGGGAGCCATCCCTTAATTCGAATTGGTTTTCTGGACTGAGAAATAAGCTAAAGATATTGAAATATTTAAAAGGCCATCAGCACATATTGTTGTATCAAGAGATAAAATTTGCCTAACTGAAATATGACCCAATATTCACATCAATTCAAAATAAGAAATAAAATCTATGTGAATTGGATTCTTACCTAATATGAAAATAATTTCAGATTTATTGCCGCCCGTTTGAGTGTGAGACTTTGCGGATGAGGTCAATTTTGCGCTGGGATTCGCATAATTTTGGAACAGTAGCTCGGTTTGGGAATCAGGCACGGGCTTGGAACAGTGAACTCGTGGATTGGACCGGTTCGAATACCGAGCTTCATGCTTGAATGGGCACAATGAACAATCTTTGGACACACCTGAACTGGATTTTTGAGGGACCCCCGAGAACCAAAGCTGTCGCTCGAGATCTACGAAGTGGGACTTCGCGACAACAGCCTCACGTCGCAGAACAGGAAAGATTGACGGACTGCTCAAGCGATGGCACACGCTGCGAGCAGTAAGTGATGTGGAATAGGTCCGGGCCAGTAGGAGCCGTGACGGTTCAAGGCCATCTACGAGCCGAGGCGGGATAGGCAACGGTTGAGAGCAAGGTTGGTCCGTCTGGACTGATCCACCAGTAACGTCAGGAAGGCTGCGGGAGGAAGACTTGGCTGAAGCTTCTCACCACCGCTCTCTCTCTCTCTCTCTCTCTCTCGGACAAATCAAGAATCGGCGAAGACAGCAACTCATCTCGGTACCGGCTGGACCAAATAACAGCGTCACAGTGGTTAAAGCTTGACTGTCATTCGCACCAGCTGCAGAGAGTTGGACATTGTCTTCATCACCGTCGGAGGGATCATCAAGTCAGCAGCTTCAGTTGGTTCTCGGACAGGTGTGGGTACTTCACGGTAAAGATCATATCGCTATAGGGGTTTGGGCAATAGAGTCACTGATGCAGACTCATATTTTCTCACTGTACTCTCTATCTAATGTTTGAAGAAGAAAATTTGGAGTTGTTGTTTTATAATCGAATGAGGGTTACATAGTATTTATAGACTCTTTAGATAACTAAAACAACTAAAGATATCTTAAAAATAAACAGCAATAAATAAATATAGTTTTCTAGATAACAATTTTTATGACTCTTCCTATTTTCTAGATAATAGTTGCAAGACACAAGTATCAAGATGAACTTGAGTTACGTAAATACTTTTGAGGTTTCAATAGACTCTCTTAAATCGAGCTCATCTTGACCGTGTCGGTCATTTTCTTAAATTTAAGGAAGGAGTTCGTCTTTAATGGCTTAGTGAACATATCAGCTACTTAGTCTTCCGACTTGCAATACAGTAGCACAATCTCCTCGGACTTCACTAGATCTCAAATGAAGTGATACTTTATATCGATGTGCTTGCTTCTTCTATAAAAGACTAGATTCTTCGCAAGGGCTCACAATTAACCACCGTCGAATGCTCCTGTTTATGACGTAACTCAGCAAGCATCAAATGTAGCCAAATTGCTTGAGTAACACAATAAGCCGCTATTATGTATTCCGCTTATGCACTAGACAAAGCAACCACCTGTTGCTTCTTCGAGGACCAAGAAAAAGTTCCATTTCCTAAAAAGAAAATATAATCGGAAGTACTTTTCCTTTCTCCAATGTCACCTCCCCAATCACTGTCTGTATATCTCACAAGTTCAAAATCATTAGAAAAAGTGTAGAATATACCATCATCCATAGTGCCTTTAATGTACCATAGATTTTTTTTTGCCACCTGCAAGTGTGATTGTTTAAGAGTCTCCATAAATCTACTTACTATCCCAACACTATAAATAAGATCTGGTCGAGTAGAAATCAAATATCATAGACTCCCGACTAAATTCTTGAAATATGTAGGATCGACTTCAGAGCCACTTCCATCTTTTGTCAACTTCAATCTTTCCTCCGTTAGAGTACTAATTGATTTACAAGAAGCCATCTTGAAACGCTCAAGAATATACTTGGCCTACTTTCGTTGACAAATGAAAATACCATCATCCGATTGTGTAACTTCAAAGCTAAGAAAATAATACGAGAGACCCATGTCCGCCATTTCAAACTCATGAGTCATGGCCTCCCTGAAGTCCAAAATCATCTCTTGGCAATTCCCAGTAAATATGAGATCATCGACATATAAGCAAATAATAAGCATTTCACTGTTCAAGCCAATCTTCACATAAAAAGTATGCTCATAAGGACATTGGATAAAACCATGATTCATGAAATAAGAATCAATTTTGGTATACCATGCTCGCGGTGCTTGCTTAAGACCGTAAATAGCTTTCTTCAATTTATATACGAGACCCTTTTGTCCTTTCTTGACATACCCCTCGGTTGATCCACATATACCTCCTCCTCAAGTACGCCATTGAGAAATGCAGACTTGAAATCCATTTGGTGTATTTTTCAACATCTGTGAGTAGCCCAAGCAAAGATCATGCGAATAATATCAATTCTTGCAACCAGAGCAAATACCTAAAAATAGTCAATCCCGGACTTTTGTTTGTAATCTTTGACTACAAGATGAGCCTGCAACCATTCGACATCACTACTAGGTTCATACTTGGTCTTATAGACCCATTTCACGCCGATGAACTTCTTGCCTTTTGGAAGAGACGTGAATTCCCACATATCATTTTTCTCGATTGCATATATCTCATTATCCATAGCAAGAACCCAACCATCATCTTGGGAAGCCTGCTTAAAGTTTTTTGGATCACAATCTGCAAAGAGAGACAAATTAACAATTTCTTCATCAGAGGGATCATCATCATTCGACAAAACATAATCCCTCAAACGAGTCGGTAGAACTCATACTCGCCGTGGATGTGTAGAAGTTTCGACAAAATCCGACTGAGTCTCTGCTATCGGATCAAGTTGCATCAATGCCGCTACTGGTTCAAATTGACTATCCGAATCAGGTTGAATCGACTCCTCCTCATTGAGGACAAAGTGAAACCGCTTCTTCTCTTCCGTGTTCCATGTCCACTCAACTTCCTCGTCGAAGGTAACATCTCGACTGATAACTACCTTCTTCGTTGGATTATACAATCGATAACCCTCGGTCTCATTGTCATAGCCAAGGAAGATGTAGTTCTCACTCTTCTCATCAAGCTTCTTTCGAAGCTCATTGGGTACATAGGCATAAGCAATACTCCCGAACATGCGAAGATGCTGCATTGAAGGAGTTCAACCACTCCACACTTCCATCGGAGTCTTGAACTCAATACCTTTAGTAGGACATCGATTCAACAAGCAAATAACACAAGCAACCGCTTCTTCCTAGAAATGTTTAGGCAAATATTTGGAACGAAGCATGGTTCGAACCATATTAACAATAGTGCAATTTTTTCTCTCGGCTACTCCATTCAGTTGAGGAGTATACCGTGCTGTCAATTGATGCTTGATGCTGCATTGCTTGAAGAAACCATTACCAACCAAATATTCTATGTTGCGATTAGTTCGGAGAATCCGAATTTGGTACCCACTTTATTTTTTGATATAGGCTTTAAACTCCTTAAAAGCATTGATGACGTCGGATTTGTGCTTCAAGAAATAAACCCATGTTTTTCGGCTAAAGTCGTCGATGAAAGTAACAAAATACTTGTACCCCGATTCGATGATTCACCAAGTAGTTCGCAGAGGTCGGAGTGCACTAACTCCAATGGCTTTGAAGCTCTCCATGATTGTCCCAAAGGAAAAATTTCTTTGCACTTCTTCCCGATAACACATTGTTCACATATCTCCTTCAGAGAAGAAATTTCGAGTTGTCCACGCACCATCTTCTTTTGAGACAACAGCTTTAAGCTGTCGAAATTGACATGCTCGAACCGCTTGTGTCAAAGCGATGAAAAATCTTGCACTGAGGCACTAAAACACGAGATAGCATAATTAACATACAAAGGAAAAAGTCGATTTCAAGCCATTTTTACCTTCGCAATCAACCTCATTTGCCATCATGAATCGTGCAAATCTCATCCGTAATAGTTATGAGATAGCCTCGCTCGAACAATTGCCCATGCTTATGAGATTTTTTCGAAGACCGAGAATATAATGAACGTTAGAAATACTTTAACCGACCCATCCTTCGCCTTGATTTTAATTGTCCTAATTCCCATGATAGGAACTTTGGTATTATTCTCGAATCTCACATCCGAACGAAAGGTGTCATCGAATTTTGAGAATAACTCATTCTCACTGCACATGTGATTGCTACATCCAGTGTCTAAGTACCAAATATTCTTTTGGTTCTCCACCTCAGTGTTACAGGTGAATAAAAGAGCATTATCATGTTCATCGTCGCCATCAACAAATTTTGCTACCTTGGCATGAAACTTTTGACCACCAAGCTTCTTGCTTCAACACTCAGATATGTAATGCCTATACTTTTTACAATTAAACCACTGAATAAGAGATTTATCTTTTCATTGTCCATAATGCTTCTTTTTTCACTTTTTATCTTTCTTTTGATTAGAAAGATTATACTTTTCATCGGGCAACATCAATTGATTTTGTAGAGCTTTCTCCACCGTCTTGGATTTCTCTTTGAGTCGTTGCTCATACATTTATAGAGAGCCTACCAACTCCTCAACGGTCAAGATAGAAAGATTCCGAGACTTTTCAATAGAAGTCGCAATATATTTGAACTGCAAAGTTAGCTTCCGAAGTATCTTCTCAATGATCTATTAGCTACCAATAGTCTCACCACCATTGGCCTTCATCTGATTAACAAGAGCCAATATCCGTGAGAAATAGTCGAAAATGGACTTCGATTTTTCCATCCGAAGGAGCTCGAATTTTTTACGAAGAGCCTGAAGCCAAACCTTCTGGACCTTCTCAATGCCTTTTTATATGTTGATGAGAGTGCCCCAAGCTTCTTTTGTCGTCTTCGAATTCGCCACTTTTTCAAAGATTGACGAATCCATCGCTTGAAAGATGTAAAAGAGAGTCATGATCTTTCTTACGATATTTTATTGATCTCTGCTCCTCTATTGTCAAATCTGTTGGCTTTTCTGGCTCCATGAATCCTTCTTCCACAATCTCGGTCAGCTCGTGAATCCCGAATAGCACCTTTATATGGAACTTCCGATGCTCAAAATTATTCCCATCGAATCTTGGGAGTTGAGGTTGGACCATCCCGGCATTATTCATAAAAGCCACGTGACTCGAGATTTTTCAAAGCCAAATTCACAAAACTTAGCCAAACTGGCTCTGATACCATATGTTGGAAGAAGGAAATTTGAAATTGTTGTTCATTATAATCGAAGAAGGGTTACATAGTATTTATAGACTTTTTAGATAACTAGAACAACTCAAGTTATATTGAAAACAAGCAACAATAAATAAACATAGTTCTCTAGATAACAATTTCTATGTCTAGATAATAATTGCAAGACACAAGTATCAAGATGAACTTAGGTTACATAAAGACTTTTGAGGTTTCCAGTGTATAGATTTTTTTCGTCCTTTTCTCACTTAAGTATCTCTTTCTCATGTATGGGAACCTCTTCCCTCTCGTGAGTTTTTTGTGTGCCAGTTCCCCCCCCCCCCCTCTCTCTCTTATAGGCTTGAGCTGATCTGTTCAACCAAAGAATCTGTGACATTCTGATTTTCTTGTCATTTCAAGACTCATTGATGACAATGTATCTAACGATGTATTTAAGTCGTATCTCACTCGGATCTAATCAATCTCGAGTCGACTGACCAAAAGGGAAAGACTAACGCGACACATGGTACGTGGACCTAAGAAATTCGACTAGGAAATGGCGCTTTGACCATAAGGATTGTCGAGAGGATATTTAAAGACATAAAAGGCCGATCTAAGAATGATTAAGGAATATATTGCTAGCATTATATGATTGGAGCGCGGGTGATGCCGCTTAAACCAATATATAATTTACAAAATTTTTCTAAATCGAACAGTGACGATCGAGACCATCGGAACTAGTGATAGACCCCCACAATTACACGACAACCAAAGTCGCCATGAATTGAAGAGCCCTAATTGTTATATGAATCACAGGGTCAATACGCGTAACATCTGCAAAAGCCGTCTGTCAATTCGAGATAGGTTGGAATTGCATTGAATAGAGAATTGATTCAGAAACAAGTCTTGAAATTCGAAAATGGAGAATCAAGAATTCCAACATTACAATTGGATTAGTCGTCGCCTTATCAAAGATAATTGAAATCAGAAAAATAATGTTCCGGACGTCCGGGGGTAAAATTACCATTTTGCTCCTCAAGCCTTAGCCTTGCTTTATTAAATGGACAAGGGCATTTTGATCATTGAAACCCCCCAAGAGCAGTCGAAAATTGAAGAAATTGTGGGCCATTGGATGAACTTTGAATGACACATTGGACAAGTGTTAATGGATGAAGTCATGAGTTGATGTTTTCACTTTTAAACTACCATTCGACCCATGTTGACTAAGCCATTGAAATATATACCTCACTTCCTCTCTCTTGCTTGGCCGAACAACCCCCAACATGTTGGTCATCATCATCATCATCTTCTTCTTCTTCTTCTCTTGCTTGTCAACTCGCTACCCTGTTTCGACCGACTTACTATTCTAGCCATAATGTTTTCATCCGATGGTCGATAGAGGTAAAATCAACGGCAATAGAAAGCTTATCGTTTTGCTGTTCCAACAAGTTATTATAGGTCCAAATCCACCCAACCGTTTGTCCCGTAGAGCTGTTTGAAGGAGCAAAGGTCAAGCTGGTCAGTTTTGAATCCGAGAGCTCCTAGCCGACCAGTCCCAATCGTCTCACTATTCCGGCCATATTTTTGCCGTCTGCTATAGGATTGAGGTCAAGCCACTTCCATCTTAAAGTTTATTATCTTGTGGTTCTAAGGACATATTATAAGCTCCATTTGGCCTAGCCGTTTATCCTGTAGGTCTGTTTGAGTAGGCAAAGGTCAAGCGAGGTCAGATTCTGACCGGTTTTGGGGAAAGACCTGTTCCAGGGTCTTTCGGACTTCAAATAGCTTCAAATTTTCGGTGAGGTCTTCTACACTTATAATATTAAAGTTGGATGAGCTGTGATAAAAATTTTGAAGGAATTTGATGGATTTTTTTTACCCCAAATAGATTTTATTTTTGAAGGGTCAGAACTAACCGGTTGAAGACTTAGGAAGACCGGCGCCGTTCAAGGACTTTCCGACGTCGCCTTAGCTTCAAATTTTCGGTGAGGCTCCCCAACCCTTAGAACTACATGTTAGAAAGTAGATTAGTAGATAAATTGAGGATTTGAGGTAGTGTAAGGGCTGATTATTTAAGGTATACACAGAATCGAAATTTGCTCGGTTCGGTTCTATGCATACCGATTTTGTGGGAGCTGTTGGTGGCTGAGATTGAGCTCCAAATTCATCGTTGAGAAGTGTGAGGATATTAATTGATAAGTCTATGAGGCGTATAACTAGTGGGGTGGTGATTTGAGCAAGGTTGCGTGGTTGAATCATCCTTGGACCCTTAGGGCCGAACCATTGGAATGCTTAGGAAGGAATTTTGTTGGCAATAGCACAAGGTAAGGGGATTCTAAATATTTGATATGAAGATTGGACTTGATTGGGTGATTTTTGGATACGAATCGATCGGTTTTTTGGAAGTTGTTATGTGGTTGCCCAACGTATGTCCTAGAAAGCTATTGAGGACTTGATTGATTGATGATGCTTGTGTCATGAATTGGTTGTTGCATTTGTATGTCAAATTTAATTGTCTCGTATGCTATGGATGTGTCGTTCGTCGCACGAGCTTGCATTCGAACGTGTGTTATGAAATGAACTAAATTTATGGCATGTCGGAGATGTTGTAACACCTTGAGGCGTATGAGGTGCGAGGTTGAGTGGATGAATGTCCTAAGGCGTTGAGGCGCAGGGTTTGAATTGAATGGTACCCTGAGGCGTACGAGACGCGAGGTTGAGAAGGCCATAGTCCTGATGCGTTGAAACGCGGGACGGAGTTGAGATATGTCGACACAGGCCTGAAGTGACATTGAAAATCTGATGCGTTTACGCGGGTTTGTCAATGAGACGGTCTGATGCGTTTACGCGGATCGAGCCTAAGGCGTTATAAACGCGGGCATGGAAGTGAGGAGGCAGGAAAGGGTGGAAGGCATATTATGGGTTGTTTTCGTGTGCTTGAATTTAGTGACATAACGAGATGCCTAGATTGCATATCCGACTTCCATGTGTTATTTTGTGATAGCTGAATGCCTTTATGATCTTGTGTAAATTGATTGTGATCGTACCTCCTTGAGTGGACTATCAGCCTAACCTAGGGTTAGAATCCACCTTACTGAGATGTATATCTCACCCCGTCGTAGAATTAACTTTTGTAGGTCCCAGGCGATGGAAATCCGAGCTTGCCAATGATCGGTATTTAAAGAAGTAATTATAGGAAATGGATTTACACTTTTGAGACTTGAAGGATTTCATGTTACCTTGAAATTAAAGCTGTATTTTCTGAACCTGTAGTCGGCGTTTATAAGAAGACATTTGCTATGTCCTGAGTCATCTTAAGATTGAACTGAATGGAGAAATTTTATCGCTTCCGTATATTTGCATTATTTAGAAGTTTTTAAATGGTTGGTCGACAGATCCTGGGTACCACCTAGACAAGACGGTCCTGGTGGGATTTTGCGTGCCTAATGGGTTTGGGACATGACATTCTCATTTAATTGGTATCAGAGTAAGATCAGCTCGATCCAATGTGATTGAGAATTAAAGTGATAAGGAGTAATGACTTGAGGACAATTAGGTAGTGATACCTTGAGGGATAAGCATGGATTGCTGAATCTTGAGGACTATAGGTTTGAATTTGTGTAGTATTCTAATGATTCTAGTACCGATTTAAGAGATGATCTTGAGTAATTTATGAATAAGGCTCACAAGGAAGTTAATAGAAATTGAAGAATCATAAGTCTAAATTTGAGGTTGCTAAAGAATAAATTATGAATGAAGGGTCAATTGAAGTGTATGATTGTGATCTTGATTTGTCAATGACCTAAATTGAGGAGTACGAGTTATAAAGAGGCGACTGATGTTAGTAGATTCAGACTTGAATTGTGTGATATCATGATGGTTTAGCTATCAATTGATATTGTCAGCCTTGGATGAAATGAGGTGAGGTGTACACAAGAAATATTGGATGAAAGGCCAGTTGTGATCGAATGCATATGAATTTGGCTTGAATAGCGACTAAACTTGAGATTTTTGGTTGAACATGGGCAATTAATCCATGAGATATAATGGTCATTGATGGAATTAGAAATCTTCAATAGATAAGAATGAATCTGGAGATAATTATGGTATGATGAATGGCGAGGACAATCAGGACGCACATGTGTTTGTGGCATTAAAATGAAAGTCGATGAGGGTGTCTATAGGAGCTTATCATTATTGGACTAAATAAACTGTCGCTTGGTATAGGATAAGTTGATGGGATACCTATAAACCGTCATGAAGTATGGTATGGGAAGTGTGGAACGGGGCTTTCTCCGTAAATGTATGACTTGGGACAACCTGCAACGGCCAGATCTGATGAGAGTGAAGAGTGATCGCCGAGACAGAGAGGTCCGGATAAGGAGCGGCTCTTGGCAGGCTTCTAGGATGGCAAGAGGCAGGAATGACCCAAGTCATAACTTGAAAGAGGAAGTCTAAGTATCAGGTTGAGTCCAATTATGATTAAGAGATGTATGATACAAGATTGATCCTCAAGGGAGAATGTTTGAAAGTGGCATGGCATGTGTAATGGCACCGTAATTGACATGTTTAAGAGCTTCGTGCTTAGCAATGAATGTCGTTTGAAAAGAAAATTGATATTGTGATTGGCATGTTGGGCATGTTTTGTAATTGGCATCACGTGATTGGCTTGACCAAGGTCTAACTGGGAGAGTAGACGACATGTGGGGTTTATACCTATTGAACTGATGCCTATTGAAAATGAGAAAGCATGTCGTGTTTGTGACAGAGTGGCAAATGCCTTAGACTTATAACATGATCGATTGACTTATTGAATTGCTGCCTTGAGTACTTGCTCGGTGTTAACCTAGTTTAGTTTTGGCCTAGTTGAGGCTTACCTAGTAATTGGCTGAAGATTGAGAAATTGCCTTGTTAAGGCTGGCCTGTTGAATAATCATTGACTGATGAGAATTTGGAATCTTTGGGTAATGGACAACTAGTTGATAGTTGTTTGGGAACCACTGTAAGATTGATAATGAAAGATAATGAGATGAGCAGCCTCAGACTGCAAAACTTGAGTAGATAACATAAGTCTTGGATTCCTTGAGGGAATCATAGTAGTTCAAGTGACATGAGAATCTAATAAGATTGAAGGACCAAAATATGATCGCTATAGTAGCACTTGGCTTGTGTATGTGAGATACGAGAAGATCCAAAAACTGATATGGATCATGAGAATTGAGTAAAGATGAGTAACCAGAACGTGAAAATCAACAGAGCGATTAACTCGAGTTTGTGAACCACATGGGACCCAAGAGTTGAATAGGTCGTGAGAACCTTGAATAGAAATGAGAAATTTTTATGGGTAGGCAGGCTCGAACAGGGACTGGCATTGTTACCCAAGTCGCTGAGACGACTAGTGCTGAGTAGTTAAGTGATGGAAGTCACGAGAAAGGTAACCCTGAGACTACTCATTTCCAAAGGGGAAACGTGGATAGGAAACCATAAGAGTTTTGAAAAGCTTATAAAGCTATGTATACAGTTGAGATTGACTGAGTTTGATGAAAGGATGGAATTTGAAACTGCCTTATTATAAATTGAGGATTTCGTTGGTGCACTAAAGAAAGAAGGTGACCCTGGTAGTTATTAGCCTTAAGAGTATATCGAGGATTGATGAAGTGTCACCAAGGGAAGAGTTTTCCTTGAAGTCATGGTTTATGTCTGGATCACCTTCGTTGAGATGTTCAATGGAAGTATCATCCTGGGATTGCTTGAGAGCAAAAGTTGTTAGATCCTAATAATCTTGTAAGGACCTAAGGAAGGTCAATTGATTTAAGACAGAGTTCTCAAGGTTCCCTAAGTGTATTAAAGGTAGTCGAAGACCCTTGAATAAGACAAGTGGATCCCAGAATGGATTGGAACGTGAAAGCCTTGTGGCTAGTGGTTATTCCTGACTTTGAGGAATGTTAATGAGATCCAGTAAGAGAAGTGAATGATCGGAAGGCATGTGAATAAGAGAAACTCATGCTCATGAAATATGAGAAAAGAGAACTTCACTTATGGAACATAGAATGTGCTTGTAAGAAAATGTCGTTACTATAACATAAGGCTTATGGTGATTAACCTTTGTTGTCATGAGGAATAATAAGGAGACTGATGTGTCAGTCTTTCAGACATTGTGGATTTTATGAGATTGATTGAGGTTGAATCGAAACCACTAAAAGTGGCATTGTGAGTTATCACCCCTATAGAATAGGGCGTTGTCCTTAAGACGATTGGATCATGACATGATCATTGATGGAAAGAAAGGTGAATGAACTTGATGGTTCTAGTTACTTGTGACTTTAATGAATGGATGAATAAGCAAGAAGGGTGCTTAGATTGTAATCGCAAGGCGACTTAAGGAAGTCAAATTGAATATCTAAAATTTGAATTTGTGGAGACCAAGGAAGAATAAAACTTATCACTTGAGGTGGCTAAACTATTAGAAGGAGAATGATAAAGTGTGGTGACATTAGAATCCAGAAGTAAGGGAACTGCTGTTGGCGAGACTCCAAGACGGATGTCCTATAGGATAAGAAAGACAAGGTGGATTCAAAGTAAAAGAATGCCACTGAAGTGTATGGTTTTCTTTATAGGGTAAGAAATCCTAGGGTGGAAGGAAGAACAAAAAAATGCCAATTGTCTTGGTGCTAAAATGAAACGTCTGGACTAACGAAGATGAAGCAAGCATAATGATTTTTGAAAGTCAAGTCCAAGATGTTGTCCTGTGAAAAACGTTGAATTCTAGGATGATGTCGAGGTTTAGTTGAATAGACGGAATTGAGATAAAGTCGCATTAGCTAGTTGTGAAACCAAGAAGTCAAGACACTAATGTTTCCTAAGAAAAGAGTGATAAAAATGGACAGAATATTGTGTAGTTCAAGTGGAGACTCATGAGAGTAGACGGCCAAGGTCTGAGCTCTCAAGTAAAAAGTATGAAGAACAGTTTGAAGATTCAACACCTAGTAGAAAGAAACTGATAAAAGTCAGATTAAGTATCTAAGGAATAATTTGATTGATTGTTACCGTCTTTAGAGACGATGAATAGACTCATTTAAGGAGTCATGAGAAACATGAATAACTTTTGAGAGTATCCTACGGACTCTAAGGAGATGCTTGTGGTGTGCTCTAATGGTGAAGAGCTCAAGTTGTGGGCCTGATGAGGTAGGATTCCTCAATAGTGAAATTTCTAGGAAATGAAATCCCTATGGAACTCTTGAGGAATGGAATAAGTGATAAATCGACTAAGATCAATGTGAGTTGCGGAAATTGTAAGTTTCTTAGAATTAGTGAATTGTTATGGATGGATCGGGGGAAGGTTTCCCACAAAAGCAATTTCATGAATGAATAAACACAAAAATAGTTTTTAAGGACTTAAGTCAAGTTAATGACTACGCTGATAATAGTGTTCCTATTTGGAATTAAAAAGGGGTCGAGTGAATCATAATAATGTGACGCAGAAAGGAAATTTGAGGCGTAGCAAAGCAAACTGAAATGGGCTATGCGATACATCGTGATAGTAAAGCTATATGAGTTGGAACGTCTAATGCGTGGTTAGAGTTGGCTTGCAAATGTTCTTGCGATGAAGTTAGAAAATACGACTCACATGGAGAGGTTTCAAGTTTACACGAACCATACGAATTTGAGGTATGTGGTTGCCTAGAAAAATTGAATGAGGAACAACGTGTGTAAAGGAGATTGCTTAAGGACTAAGGATGAAATATTCTATATCGCCTAGAAAATGGTGAATTAAGAAGCAAATGCATATAAGGGAAAATTGAGCAACATGCATTTGGTGGATAAAGAATAGGTTTTGCTCAAGGAAATAAGAAATCCAACTCCTAAATTGAAAGGTTGTCAATTGACTAGTTTGATAACTACCTGAAGCATCAAGCTTGAAGTCAGAAATGAATTGATATGCTGCAATGAACATGCCCTGACATTTAAGGGATTATGGAAATGGATAGAACAAGGAGGAAATCCAGATTTTCGGATACCTGGGAAAGAAAACTCAAAGTTGATGGTAGAAACCTTAAAGTCCCATGGACGAGAGAATAAGTCCAATATTGGAGAGAAACTCAAATAAATGACCTCATCAAAAATTCAAATGGAGAATTATGGTGTCCTTTGGGATGGCATAAAGGTGTGCCAGACTCGCATCAATGCTATGGATGAATGGACTGAAAGTAGGATTAGTCTAACATGAGGTCAAGCATTAGGCACGCTGACAAGAAATGTGCATGACATTGAAGGTTGATGGATCACCACTATCGTTGAAATTTTAGGACTGAATCGAGAGTGAATTACTCCGGAGGTAATCATGAACTTGTTTAAGGAGTCGAGAAGGCTATGATTCAATTTGGATAATAGAGGACAAGTTGATAAAACCCCTAAATCTCAAATGGCACGAAAGTACATTTGAAGGAAGTGATACGCCAAACGATATGGGCACCAAAGAGTGCATTTTTGCGACGGTTTAGTAATGGTGGATAGATAAAGATCTTGAGTTTAATATGACGTTTTGGAAAAGCCTTCCGTTAAGGAATTTGAAAAGGCATGATTGCAGTATAACGTATATACCCTCGGACCATTAGATAAATTGAAAATGCGATTTGAATGTTCGAGAGTATATCACCGATAAATATTATAAATATCGATTGGGAACAAAGGAAGGTGAGCATAGATTGAGGACAAAAAGATAAACGAGTACTGAAAGATAAAAACTGTTACTGGTAAAGACATTATGGAAACGTCAAGTAATGAAAAGAGCTACTTTGTAAAGTGAGGAAGTGATGAGGCGTCGGTACCTTATAAACTAGATGATTAGAATGTTGTAAATTTCGAAAATGAAATTTTTGTAAGGGGGAAAGAATTGTGACATTCTGATTTTCCTGTCATTTCAAGACTCATTGATGACAATGTATCTAACGATGTATTTCAGTCATATCTCGCTCGGATCTGATCAATCTCGAGTCGGTTGACCAAAAGGGAAAGGCTAACGCGAGACATGGTACGTTGACTTAGGAAATTCGAATAAGAAATGACACTTTAACCATAAGGATTGTCGATGGGATATTTAGTGCCATAAAAGATCGATCTAAGAACGATTACGGAATACATTGCTACAATTATATGATTGAAGCGCGGGTGATGCCGCTTAAATCAATTAATAATTTACAAAATTTTCCTAAATTAAACAGTAACAATCGAGACCATCGGAACTAGGGATAGACCCATACAATTACATGACAACCAAAGTCGCCATGAATTGACGAGCCCTAATTGTGATATGAATCACATGGTCGATACGCGTAACATCTGCAAAAGCCGCCGGTCAGTTCGAGATAGGCTGGAATCGCATTGAATAGAGAAGTGATTCAGAAACAAGTCTTAAAATTCGAAAATGGAGAATCAAGAATTCCAACATTACAATTGGATTGGCCGTCGTCTTATTAAAAAGAATTGGAATCAGAAAAACGATGTTCCGGACGTCGGGGGTAAAATTATCATTTTATCCCTCAAGTCTTAACCTTGCTTTATTAAATTAACAAGGGAATTTTGGTTATTGAAACCCCCCAAGAGCTGCCGAAAATTGAAGAAATTGGAGGCCATTGGTTGAACTTTGAATGACACAGTGGACAAGTGTCAATGGATGAAGCCATGAGTTGATGTTTTCACTTTTAAACTATCATTCAACTCATGTTGACTAAGCCATTGAAATATATACCTCACTTTCTCTCTCTTTCTTGGCCGAACAACCCCCAACATGTCGGTCATCATCTCCTCCTCCTCTTTCTTCTTCTTCTTCTCTTGCTCGCCAACTCGCTACCTTGTTCCGACCTACTCACTGTTCCAACCATAATGTTTCCATCCAATGGTCAATTGAGGTAAAACCACCGGCAATAGAAAGCTTATCGTCTTGCCGTTTCAGTAAGGTATTATGGGTCCATGTCCACCTAGCCGTTTGTCCCGTAGAGCGGTTTGAAGGAGCAAAGGTCAGGCTGGTCAGTTTTGAATTCGACAGCTTCTAGCCGACCAGTCCTGACCGTCCCACTATTCTGGCCATATTTTGGTCGTTCGATATCGGATTGAGGTAAAACCATTTCCATCTGAAAGCTTATTGTCTTGTGATTTTAGGACATATTATAAGCTCTATTTGGCCCATCCGTTTATCCTGTAGGTCTGTTTGAGTAGGCCAAGGTCATACGAGGTCAAATTCTGATCGGTTTTGGGGAAAGACCTATTCCGGGGTGTTTCGGACTTCAAATGGCTTCAAATTTTCGGTGAGGTCTTCTAAACTTATAGTATTAAAGTTGGATGAGCTGTGATAAATAGTTTGGAGGAATTTGATAGAGTTTTGATCCCAAATGGTTCTTGTGTTTGAAGGGCCAGAACTGACCGATTGAGGACTTGGGAAGACCGGCGCCGTTCAAGGACTTTCCGGCATCGCCTTGGTTCCAAATATTCGGCGAGGCTCCCCAACCCTTAGAACTATATACTAGCAAGTAGATTATTGGAAAAATTGAGGATTTGAGGTAGTTTAAAGGCTGATTATTTAGGGTATACACAGAATCGAAATTTGCTCGGTTCGGTTCTGTGCATACCGGTTCTATGGGAGCTGTTGGTAACTGAGATTGAGCTTCAAATTTATCGTTGAGAAGTGTGAAGATGTTAATTGGCAAGTCTATGAGGCGCATGATTAGTGGAGTGATGATTTGAGCAAGGAAATTAACGATTGGATGAAATTTCCTTAGATTGCGCAGTTGAATCATCTTGGACCCTTAGAGCCGAACCATTGGAGTGCTTGAGAAGGAATTTTGTTGGCTATAGCACAAGGTAAGGGGATTCTAAATCTTTAATAGGAAGATTGGACTCGATTGGGTAATTTTTAGATACGAATCGATCGGTTTTTTTTTTTTTTAAAGTTGTTATGTGGTTGCCCAACGTATGTCCTAGAAAGCTGTTGAGGACTTGATTGATTGATGATGCTTGTGTCATGAATTGGTTGTTGCATTTGTATGTCAAATTTAATTGTCTCACATGCTATGGATGTGTCGTTCACCGCACGAGCTTGCATTCGAACGTGTGTTATGAAATGAACTGAATTTATGGCATGCGGAGATGTTGTGACACCCTGAGGCATATAAGACGCGGAGTTGTGTGAATGAATGCCCTAAGGTGCTAAGGCGTGGGGTTTGAATTGAATGGTACCCTGAGGCGTACGAGACGCGAGGTTGAAAAGGCCATAGTCCTAATGCGTTAAAACGCGGGACGGAGTTGAGATATGTCGACACAGGCCTGGAGTGACATTAAAAACCTAATGCGCTTACGCGGGTTTGTCAATGAAATGGTCTGATGCGTTTACGTGAACCGAGCCTGAGGCGTTATAAACGCGGGCATGGACGTGAGGAGGCAGGAAAGGGTGGAAGGCGTATTATGGGTTGTTTTCGTGTGCTTGAATTTAGTGACATAACGAGATGCCTGGATTGCATGTCCGACTTCCATGTGTTATTTTGTGATAGCTGAATGCCTTTATGATCTTGTGTAAATTGATTGTGATCGTACCTGCTTGAGTAGACTGTCAGCCTAATCTAGGGTTAGGATTCACTTTACTGAGATGTATATCTCACCCCGTCGTGAGATTAAATTTTTCAGGTTCTAGACGATGGAATTCTGAGCTTGTCAATGATCGGTATTTAAAGAAGTAATTATAGGAAATTGATTTACACTTTTGAGACTTTAAGGATTTCATGTTACCTTGAAGTTAGAGATGTGTCTTCTGAATCTGTAGTCGACGTTTATAAGAAGACATTCCTATGTCCTGAGTCATCTTAAGATTGAACTGAATAGAGAAGTTTTATCGCTTCGGTATATTCGTATCATTTAGAAGTTTGTAAATGGTTGTTCGACGGATCTGGGTACCACCGAGACAAGACGGTCCTGGTGGGATTTTGCGTGCCTGACGGGTTCGGGACGTGACAGAATCCCTGCTGAATTTCTCGCCTAATAATCATCAAACCCCATGATTAGGCCATATTTATATTTGAACGTGTGAAAACCTCCCTCGCTTTGCAGGTTTAAGATCTATTCTGTTTAAGATCAATCAATTTTGATTTTATTGTAATCTCTAACAAATCTGATCAAATCCTCTTTCTCTTTTCTTCATATATAAACACACACGCGCGCGAAGGTATGAAATTTGCTGATACTCCTGCCCCTTTTTTTTTTCCTTCTCTTCCTACAACCGGGAGAATCCATCACCTTGAATATCTGAAGAATTATCATGTTTCACATGTGCAAGTATCCCAAAATATTTTGCTAATTAGTATCTGAATTGAGCACAATGCAATTTTCGGCCATGGGTTTAGTTGAATTTTTGTCACTGCAGGCTTATCTTAATCGAGCTCAAAACTATCCACTCAAATCCGTCGTCATTCAATTTAGCTTCGCATTTGCTAGCGGTCCAATTCGAAACGTAATGCATAAACTATCCTATATGAAAAATGATTTAAATATTTTTTTGTAGGGACTATAAAGTTAGTCCCTAATTTTTATGCGAAAATTAATTTCTAAAAGAGATAGCCAAAATTTAGGTGTTAACAATGTGAAGGCAACTGCCTTGTGGTATTATGTCTACAACGAATGTGTCTAGACTTAATGTTATAAATCACATCATGTGCTCTTGCAATAGCTATTTGATTGTCATAGTGAATGCTTATTGCAGGCACAGGTTTTGGCCACAACGATACGCCTTCTAAAAACTGTTGAAGCCACTCTAATATTTCAGTGTTGGGGTTAACGTTATCACCTAGATGGGGGTGAATAGGTGATCATGGAGTATTTAAAAAAAATTGATGAGGAATTATAACCAAATAAGCTTGTAGTTTAACCCTCAAATGATGATTACATGTTAGATTGTAAGACGTGAGAAGTGTGCAATTCTACTGTCACAAGATATATAAACAAATGAAAGCGATAGAGAGAATTGCACATAGGTTTATAGTGGTTTGACTTGTTTAAGTCTGTATCCACTTCTTCACGATGATAGCTAATCGACTGGATTCCATTAGTCAATTGCTCAGAGTAGATCTCTCTTGAGACCAATGACTCCGTACCTAACGCTCAATACTCATGTGTACACCTCTAAGAATTATAGCGGATAGATCAAGGAGAAACTAACGTTGAAGTTCTACCGATCTTGAAATTGTAAACACTATGCTCTCTTATGCCAACTCCTTTTTTCTTCAGCCTTGAGTTGTCTTTTATATTTTTCCACCCTCAATCATCCATTGCAAGGGCTCCTGAGGATCGCTCTCCAAAACTATATATTTCAACGAGACTGTATCCCAAAAGAGGATCTCTTAACCGTTGAAGGTTGCCAAATAAAAGTATTCACCGTTAGATCATGTCACCCATATAATTATGATGGTAGGCTTCCATATATGGATTTCTCCAATAGGAAAGTTACGCTCGTCTCCTTTGATTCAAGTCCTTGATTGATCTTCATCACCAAAAATCTTCAAGAACGATCCAACTCAATTACTAGCAGTTGTGATGATGTAATATGCCAATTAAATCATCTTTGAATGTCTCTTGAAGTTCTGATTATTGCGTGCAAAATATTTCTCTCAAAACTTAAGCATTATTCCAACATCTGACCTCCCCTGCTCAACGTTTGAGCTTCAGGCAGTATCTGAGTAACATCTGAGCTACCTTCTCACAGATTCATTTTGTGCATCCTCGCACCTTTAGACAATCTACAAAATAAGTATTTCACTATATTATCTCAAACCAAGAGTTCGTGGATTGTTTTGTCAAGCTTAAAATTACACAGGAGTTTTTCTCAACGCCCTCCCCCTTTTTTATGATGACAAAACCATTCATTGGAATATCAATTGTTGAGCAGAAAGAGGCGACTAACACATAATTTTTGCTAGTCAAATGTAGTCTTGCTGACTACTAATTTATCACATCATGTCTTGTACTTTAGCAAGAAAAGAATTTTGAAATAGAGATGAATCCAAAGTTCGAATTCATGACATCATGATTAATATCAAAACTTGCGGAACCTATATTAGAATGATTTAAATTATGTACGCACATACATGTATAGAGCATTGATACTAGTGAAACATGTGAGCTGTAGATTCTTCATGACCTGTTTAGAATATAATCTGTGTAACCTGATCAGAATTTTATCTGTTCCACCTGTGAAAATGTGATTCTTTGATCACACAACCTGTTCCTATACTCACAAGACATTTTTTTCCTCAAAGATATAGAAATATGCTATTGCTCAACTCAGGAACCTGTTGATCATTATAATTAATAAGAACATGTCTTTTGTTCAACCTGCTGATTATTATCACATACGAGAAGAATAATTGGTATCACGTTATTTTATCTTCTCCCCCTTTTTGTCATTGGCACAAAAAGGCAATTGCAAATCTATATATATATATATATATGCAATAATAGTTCAAATAAGTTCAACCATGAAAAGAACATCAACTTCAAGTCCAGTAATCAGAAATAGTGAAATACAGATCCAAACATAAAAAGGATTTTAAAACATTGATCTAAAAGAGGAAATTTTTTTAATCTTTGGGGGTTGGAGCTGGAGTAGATGTGGATGAGGATGGAGTGGAAGTTATTGGAGCTTGGTTATCGGGAAGTTGGACTAGGATGAAAATGGATAGCTGATTGGTGTTTTTTTTATATCAATATCCTTTTTCATGTTCAGGATCTTCATGTCCAGGATGCCCAATTGAGATTTTGTGAGGCTTACAATATCCTGCTTTCTTTGCTCAGTCTCAGAATCCAGTCTAACCTTCAATCCTCAAACATCCAAGTGCAAAGAGGTCCAAATATCTGTCAGTTTTTCATCCATCTCTTTGTCTCTGCCCTAATTCCCTTAGAAGTTCTGGGGTATTGGCTCCATTCAAGTCATCATCAGTTTAAGTGCCTACGTTGGATGACTTCCCCTGAGTCTTAGCACGTTTCTCAGACGATGAGTCCGATGTGTCATGTGGAACATCTGAGGTAGTCTTGCCTGGGGAACCTGCTGTGTCAACAGCATCAATTTCCATTGTAGTGTCCTCCCTCTCAGATGTTGCTTCTCTAGGTGCAGCCCCTTTACTTTGAATGAATTCAGGGATATTGACATGTTCAATTTGCTCTTCCTAAGTCTGCATTAATAGGTTTGCCATCTCTCCATCATTCTGCATTTTTTCTCTAGTTTCTTGAACCTCTAAAGGTTCAACATTCTCCTTGTCTTTTCCTGGACATCCTCAACAGGTACATTCTGTTGTTCTTTCCTTTTCTTTCTCATTCTCTTCCTTTTCCTTCTCTTGTTGCTCCATCTGTATTGTAGTTTCTTCCTCAAGGTTGCTTTCACGATGGCTTGAAGTATCTCTTCAAGTTCAGTTCCGCTTACCAAGGAGTTATAAGAAGTTTGCTCTTTCTCAAGCAACCTCTTGGTAAGCTTTCTCTTCTTTAGTCCCAGCTTGGTAGACTTGTGAGCCAAAGTTTTCATCCTCCTCTTTTGGGTGGATTCTGAGGATGGCCTTGCTGGAGAAGCCTCTGCAGGTTTATCAGCGGTCACGCTCTGAGTGACTTTTGCCACAGTTGTTGCTGTCACTGGTAGATCTATCAAGATGACTTTCTTTGTTCTGTCCTTCCACCGTGTCTTTTCAATTTTATAACCCATCTTGGTGAACATTGTCTCATCAGTACGTCCTTGAGGAATTTCCAAAGATCTGAACTGTTGTGGAATCACTATTCTTAGACATTCAAATATCCTAGTGATCAATAATTCACAAGGCAACTGTCCCTTGTTCTTCCCTACTGTTCTTCGCTTGTGGAGAAAGATAAGGTGTGGAAGATAGAAGGGTTTGCCATTAAGAATAACCCATATGGGTTGGCCTCAAAACAAGAAAAAACAGTCTTTGATGATCCTTTGGGACTAAGATAATTTATGACTATGTTATGCAGAATGATGGTTCTTAGAGGAAAGTGGTGATGTTCAACATATGCTTTCTTTACTCTGGACAGATTTCGATTTCTTGACAATTCTTTGTAAACAACATCATTAGAGATAGGAATTGGGTGCAGTTAGATAGATATGTATTGAGAACTTCTGCAAGATCAGCAACACTCAGAATGATGTTCTGCTCAAAGAAGGAGAATTGAATGGCATCTTTGGAGATCATAGAGAAGTTGTAACAGAAATGGGCAGTAACTCAGAAAAACATGGAACATTTAGAGAACAGAGAGATTGCAATTGAAATTTGATAAGAGGATACATAATTTGCAAACCATTTTTCTCAAAGTACTCCAGATCCACTAACCTATTTGTAGAGGTGGCAAATGAGTGGGTTACATCGAATATGGTACGACCCATATTGACCTATATTTAATGACTTAAACCCGACCCAACCCGTGACTGGCCCATACCCTACTCAACTCGTTTTGACCCATATTATCAAAACACAATAATATTTTAAGAAAATAATATTACTAAAATATTTCCCGGCCCCGGTCCCTGGCTCTTGCCCTGACCTCATCCTTAGTCCCCAGCACCAGCCCCGACCCCGACCCTGACCCTAATCCCAGTCCCAATCTCGACCCCTGCTCCTATCTCGATCCTGATCCTAGGTCCCGACCCTAGTGGCCAGCACCTGCCCCGCGTTCGGTCCTTGCCTTGACCCCGGCCCTAATCCCGACACCCGGCCCTAGTCCCGGCACCGTCCCCGGTCATGGCCCCGATCTCGATCCCTGGACCTGATTTTGATCCGGGATCCGACCCCGACCTCTGTCCCGACTTCGGTTACAACCTAGCCCCGGTCCAAGGACCTAGGCCCTCCCCGACTCCCGGCCTCGGGACCCGATCGCTGACACCTTCCCCAGGTCCCACACCAGGCCCAACCCCAGTCACGATGTCGGTCCCGATCAAGGTCTCAGTCATGATCCCCGAGATCGGCCTTGGGACTCGATTGCTAGCACCCGCCCTGAGTTCCGGCCCTGGCCACGTCCTCGACCCCGGTCACAGCGTCGGCCTTTGTCATGGTCCTGGCCTTGACCACGGTCACGGTCACGGTCACGGCCCCAGCCCCGGCCTCAGGACCCGGCTTCGGCTCCGGCCCCGGCCTCGGCTCCAGCATCGGCCCCGGTCCCGGCCTCGATCCCGATGCCCAACTTGGGTCCCTACCCCATCCCCAGCCTCGGTCACGACGTCGACCCCTGTTACGATCACGACACCGGCCACGGTTACGATCTCAGCTCCGACCCCAGTCCCCAACCTCGGGTCCCGACCCCATCCCTTGCCTCGGTCTGGTCCTTTGCCTTGGCCCTCGTCCCAACCTCGATCTTGATCCCAAAACACCGCCCCGGTCACCGGCCTTAGGACCCAACCTCCACCTCAGACCCAGTCCCGGCCCCGGCCTCGGCCTCGATCCCCGGCCCTGGTCCTGAGGCCAGGATCCCCATCTCGAGCCCAACTCCAGTTCTATTCCTACACACACTGTTTGTTGGCTTTGATGAGTTGAAAATGGGTCGAAAATGGTTCACACATTGACCATTTTCAACCCATCAGATTTTTCTTCAATTTTGTTGGACCCATATTTATTAGGCCCCCAAAAAACTACAAACTATATATGACCCATTTTATATAAAATATGGGGCCAAAATGGGTCATTGACCTATATTGTCACCTCTACCTATTTGCCATAACAGTTCTGACAATGAGAGAGTTATAGCACATGATGTTCCTTAGATCTAAACATCTTATGAGCCTTTCCTTCTTCAACCAAAAACTTATCGTTGTTGGCTAAAAATGAGCATAGACTTTCTCATCATCACCTTTCCATATGATCACTAACCATTATTATGTATACTTCTTTTTTAGTCATACCATTCTCAAACCTTGCCTCAACTTGAGAAATCTGCATCTATTCTATTTTAGAAGGTACACCAGCCTTCTCCTTCTCCTTTTTAGAAGATCTAACTTTCTGAAATTCATTTCCAACTTTTAGCCTACCTAATCTCTTCTTGAGTTAGCATTTCATTGAATTTCTGCAATTCTTCTTTATTAAAGAATCTATTTCTACGGAAAAATTCATGAATGTCATGATCTTGTCCATTTTGCATTCTCATTTCCTCAATTACATTAGACAGACTCCTAGGTAGTTTGATTCTCTTATCATTAAGAAGACAGGCATTTTGTCCAGGAATGCAGATTACCATACTTGTGAGTCGGTCCTGTAGTTTCTTCTTTTTCTCCTCCACCACCTCTAGGGGTCTGGTAATGACCATGTCAGCAATGGCGCTTCCTCAGTTCTATGTTTAACGTTGTCTTCCATTAGGGAGTCTAAGAGATCGTAGTGAGTTGGAGCATCGGATGAGACTCTAGGTCCTTGAGATTCCAGTCAACCAGACCGATGGGTAGCTATCGAGGATGTCTTCATTGTTGAGAGATTTTTGGGTGCCATTGAGATCTATGGGTTTGTAAAGAGGATTGGGGCGTTTCAGGGTTTGAGAGTGAAATCATAGAAGTGATTTTGAGAAGATATATTTGAGAGTGTTCCGAGCAAAAAGACGTTTTTTGTGTTAGTATTTAAAAAGGATGATGGTTCAATGCAGGAATTTTGTCATTGCTTAAATGGGAAACTGTTTTTGAGAAGTAAGGGATTTTAAGATACAAATTTCATAAGAAGAATATTTGATGAGATATGATAAATTAATTTTGGAAACTCAAATCAATCAATGTAATCACAGACTATGTTGCACGGACACGCAACACGACACGTCAACACGCAATTTTCTAAAAATAGAGAATTTCGACACGCTAATACACGTTGTATATTATATAACATAATTTTTATGATTTCAATAATAATAAAAAATAAAAAATGCCAGGTTAAAGAGCAACATCATGTATCTGCCAATATATATATATATATATATATTCCTAATTTAACCCATAAACAAAGCAAAAAATACAGCATGTACATGATAGACTTTGCTAGTGCGATTTGTGTATTTCAAGCGTAATGTAAGTGCTCTGAAATATATAACGATCGTTAATTAGCTCACCAATGCAATGTTAAACAGCAACATCATGTAGCTGATAGGCATTTTTTGCTAATTTGACCCATAAACAAAGCACAAAAAGACAACGGCCCTGTTTGGTTCAGCATTTGAGATGAGTATTGGGGCTCTAAAGTCTCTTGACCAAATACTAATACTGTTTGGTTCATTTTTTAGCTCACTTTGACCAGATATAATTGCATCTCAAATGTTCTCTAAAGTCTTTTAGGCCAAAATACCTTTGAAGTTACTTTGATAAGTTGCATCTCAAATGCAACTAATTTTTTAAAAAAATAATTCTCACATTTAGCCGCTGTAGTCTGCCGCCCGTTGTCGCCGTCGATCACGGGTCATCGGCCCCGGTCACCGGCCGCCGTCACCGCTCGCCGATCGCCGCCGGCTTCGGTCGTCAGCCGCCGTCGCCGCTCGCCAACTGTCACCCTCCGCCGATCGCCGCCGGCTGTCGGTCGCCGCCGTCTCCGGTTGCCGCCACCACCCATCATTGGTCCCCACTGCCATTTTTTTATTTTAAAAAAAGTAAAAATATTTTACAAAGTTTATTTTTCACCAAACGCATTTACGTCAAAGATTCTTTCAAAATGTTTTAAAAAAATACTTTGCTGAACATTACTTACATTTTAGAAAAAGTCCTTTAGCCCAAAGGTATTTGCATTTACTCAAAATCTCTTGGCAAAATGTTGAACCAAATAGGCCCAACATGTAAAGCCAAAGAGCAACATTTCATTCCACTAATATTTTAAATTGAAAATTTCAGCTACATTCCTTCCAATAATATATAAACACGAAGGGGGCAAAAAAGACAAGCACATTCCACATTCCACCATTAAGACTAACATTTCAACAATAGTGGAAAAATAAAAAACAAATCCGTTTTTAGCATGAATAATAACAAGTCATTCACCTACATTATCTGCTCCTTTTGACAAAAGTGCAGACTCTATATCCGGCACATCAAGTAAAAGACTTGCAACTTCAAGCACGCCAACATCTTCAAATGTTTCAAATGCATCTCCACCCACATCACACATCTTGGTCTCTCCTTCAAAATATTGTGGATCTTTTCTTGATAGAAGATGTAGGTTGCTACGAATGAATACCAAATCTTCCGCACGTCTTGAGGTCATCTTATTTCTTCTTGCCGAGTGCACAAAAGAGTAAGTACTCCAGTTCCTCTCGGCACACAATGAAGAGGAAGGATGTGCAAGAAGCTTTAAGGCAATTCTTTGACGCATAGGTGCACATGCACCATGTTGGGTTCACTACATCATAGGTTCCATAGAACACCGATCTCGCATGGAATGAACATCTCGAAAACGCCCACTTTCAGATGCAAAATCTACATAATCCGCACTCACTTTGTAGAGCTAATCCTCGTTAGGAAAGTATTTCCTAAAGCATTTCTTTCTTTCTTCATTAATTGCATAATCCTTGTATGGAGAAACTCGAGTAGGATCTTCATTGAGCCATTGATCGCTATAGTACCTTATTTAACAAAAAAATAGTTTATCATTTTGTCAAACAGAGATACCAAAAAAATAGCAATCTCATATAAGTTTAGAACTTACTTGGGATTCAAAGCATGTGCCAAGCAATGAAGACGAATGTTGTTCCTAACCCAACGATCCATAAGAATTACATGAATCACATCATAAAATGTAGACTCCTCATCTAGCCTTTTCAACTCATGCATGTTGTTGCGCGGAACAAACGATCGATCGAATAAATAGACAGAACAAGTAAAGTAAATCGAACACTAGATATACATGGTTCAGTTGTAAAGATCTACATCCACGAGGAAAGCAGCAACGAATTCTACTATAGATCAAGCGATACACGGAGATTATAGATAACTTAAGTTACACAAACACACTCTTGGTGTTTCCCAAGCCCCCAATTACATCTAAGAGCGCACACAGTGTTTAGTTCCCTAATTACTAACGAAATAATATTTCAATATCACCAAAAAAAAAAAACACAAATCTAACCTCAAGATTTAATCGGTTTCTACACTTAAAATTTCTGATATAATTCTGCGAACAAAACACGAAGAAGAACCTTTGCCAAGCACTCGACCACACTTCAAGAAAACCCCACAAAAGCACTCGAGAAAATACAGTGCTTCCACGACTCATTGCATCTCTCGCCGATGACTACTTAAAAAAAAAGAAAACCGTCTACTGAAGTACATATATAATAATAATAAGAGATATTACAGTTATGCAAAAGTGAACCACACAGCCAACACTTTCCTTTTTTCCTTTTTTTTATTACTTTTCCTACACGAAAACCTTCTAGTGGAATCTGACTTAAAAGTGGAAATATATATCTAATTCTGGGCCTTACCGCTTGATGAAAATCCAAGATGACCGGTCTAAGAAGAGAAACTTTTCTTATTCGTTCTTCTCGCTTGCCGACTCTAGTACGAATGTGATTTCGTATGTATCAAGAAAAAAGTGTCCTTATTCGACAGAATCTTTTCCGCCAAAAAAATATCTTGTTTCCATGGAAAATAATTGACGTCCACCCATAATTATTTCCTCTCAAATTTTCGCTTCTGCTCAAACTCGAGACATATTTTCAACAATCTCCATCTTGACTCGTGTTTGAGCCAAGTCACAATTAATTCGCCAAAATTTTCGAACTTCATCTACTACTATTCTCCCAACAGCCCCAATGGGCTCAACCGTCACAGACATCATCCAAGTCCAAGCCGCGCTTGAACTTCGTCATAACCGATGACCTCATCAAAACACCAATTGAACATGCACATTTAACTGCTCTACAATGACTTTTTGATACAAGCTCCTCAATCACAGATAAAGTAAAACCTTTGTTGCATCCATATCTATTAGAAAATTGAAAACATACCTTATCAATATCAGCAATTACAGCAATTGTTTCCTCTATATGCACCACTTCGCTACAAGCACCATCTGTGTCGATTACCACATCAGTATCTGCTACCTCATGAGTTTCTGGTTGCAACTCCACCTCAAGCTGAACACCGTCCAAATCCGTATTAACACTGCTGTAATCACTCCAAATTTGAAGTACTAGAGACGTGTCAAAGGTAACTTCTCTGCTGCAAACATGTGAATTTATATTCGGGCACCTCAACTGATAGCCCCGGTCACCTCGTGCATAGCCATGGAATATGCACCTTGCCTCCACATCGAGCTTACCATCACTTACTCGATAATAACACGGGCAATTGAATATTCTAAAAATAGAATCATCAGCAACATTACCTAACCACACTTCTTCGGGAATCTGATATCTAATCGTAATCGATGGGGATCTATTCACCAGGTAACTTGGCATACTAAGCGCATGTGCTAGAATTCTCATAGCCATACCAGCACTAGAGATCCTTTTACGGGCCGTCTCTAGTAACCCTTTGCTCATCAATTCTGCAAACTGTTATGGTTTACTGGCACTAGTGCAATGTTTCACTATGCCCATTTTCATGTAGAATTTATTTACTAAATTCGAGCAGGACTCCATGTTATAATAAGTTCGCACATGCTTGATCAACTTACCAGTCTCCATTCCAATCAAAGCACTCGACTGCGTATTCCTGACAACAGCATCATATTTGTGCTTCCGCACAAACACCCAGGCCTTCCTCAAGTAGCCATTAGACTCTTGAATAGATGTCGACGTCTTAGGAGCAAAACTTATCAATGTCTCACCTTGAAGTTCATACAGGCCGCCATGCTTGATTCCCTTCATCATTACCAGGGCACCTCAAACAATCTTCAAAACTCCACCTCGTGAAGAATACCTGCATCTAACTGAATCTAGGGCACCCAAAGAAATTAAGTTCTTTTTCGATTCTAAAACATGTCGTACCCCAGTCAATGTCCTCACAATATCATTATACAGTCTGATTTTAATATCACCAACACTTATAACATCGCATTCAGCGTTGTTTCTTAACTGCATTTCACTATTACCCATGCATTGAAGCCAGTTCTTGTTTGGTGTAGGATGAAAAGAACACCAGAATCCATAGTCCATTCGTCAAACGACGAATCCTTAGTGACATACAATACACAATTGACACCATCAGAATTTTCAGTTATAACTGCAACATCATCCACATATTCAACTCTAATTCCCTTAACAGTTTCATTTTTTAGCTTAAAGCAATTTCTTCTAAGATGCCCCCTCTTGTTGCAGTTCCTACAGACAGCATCGCTAGTCCTAGATTGACTGCGTCTATTCATATTCATACTACTTCTGGTAACACGAGTACTAGCTCTTCCTCTTTCGCCTACTAAAACAGCAGATACAGATTCACCAAATTCTATTTTACGGATATCCTCACTCAGAATTAAATCTTGAATCCGGTCAAACGTCAAACTTGTCGACCTATAGGAATTACTAACAGCAGTAACAGTAATATTCCAACTATCAGGCAATGATGATAATAAAATCAAAGCACGTACCTCATCTTCAAAAGCAATCTCAACTAAACTCAATTGACTAACAACCATATTGAATTCATTGATATGATTCGTAATTGATGCACCTTCGCTCATCTTTAAATTAAGCAGACGTCGCATCAAATAGACCTTGTTGATCACAGAGGGCTTCTCCTACATGTCCGACAAGGCTTTCATCAAACCTGCAGTAATCTTCTCCATGACGATATTAAACATAACGTTACGAGCCAACGTCAGTTGAATAACACTCATCGCTCGTCTATCCAGCAATTCCCAATCGGCTTGCTTCATCATTTCTGGTTTCTTCCCAAACAGGGGCTCGTGTAGCTTCATCTGATATAAATAATCATCTATTTGTATCTTCCAAAAACCAAAGTCTTTTCCCTCAAATCTGTTGATTTTCCATTTAGCTTATTCTGTTGCCATCGATTCGCTTCAACTCAAGCAAGCCTATCTCTAATACCAATTGTTAGATGCACGCAGCGGAAGTCCAATACTTTATCTGGGGTGATCGCCAAGAGGGAGTCCAAGTCCGAGCCCGTCAATATATCTAGTTAGACCCACCTTCACTCAAAAGCTTAAGCCAATGAGTTATGGGTCAACTTGGATATATTAATTGTTCAATCCACATCAATTCTCTAATGTGGGATTTTCTAACGCAACTCACATGTGCATCCTAACAATCTCCCCCTCATGTGTGAGCTCCAGTGTTAGGTTTGGTCCGGGACTTTTCTAATACAATTTACACGTGCATCCTAACACATGTATATAGCTCTATTCACATTTTCAATCATAAAATCCCACATGTCATAAACCAAGTGAAGACAAGGCTTGTTGGTGTCTCAAATTCGAAGCATGTCATAAATAGGAACCGCGAAGGAAAGTATATAATCAATTGAATCCCACTAAAGATCATCCAACACCTTCTCCTTGACAAACTTAGCCCTTCCTTGATTATCATCTCAGTAGATACTCCATTTCTCACAAATAACCATGCTTTGAAAACCACTTTTTATTAGCTTAAACCTCTTAAGCATCACAATCATTGAAGCAAAACGTGTTTCCGCCACGAAAAGCAACTTCAAGTGAATAAACTCATTTTATATTGCTAGTCTCATGGAATGGTTCATGATGAAATTTTTTATTTGCATAACATCAACAACAATCTTTGTAATCCAACTACATTCCACATATGCCATTTGATTGTTTTCCACATTCTTTGCAGCATAAATGTTATTCAAAGCTAAATTAAGGGTGTGCACCACACAAAGCATCCAAACAATAGATGAAAATTCTTGCTCAATGAGTTGTCCCACACTCTTATAATTTGAAGCATTATCCGTAACAATTTGAACCACATTCTCATGCCCAACTTCATTGATTACTTCTTTCAATAAGTTGAAAATGAAATGCATGTTCTTCCTTTCATTGGAACAATCAACCAATTTTATAAACATGGGATTTCCATTCGACACCGCTTTGAAGTTAATGAGTGATCTTCTTTTTGAGTCACTCCATCCATCACTCACAATAGTCACACCTTTATCCTTCCACATTTTCTTAATAGGCACACACAAATTCTCAATATTTGCTCTCTTTTTGCAACAAAGTTGTCCTTAACATATTGTACTTCGTTGGCACATACCCCCAATGTCGTGACTAGCTTCATAAATGAAAGTGAATTGAAAATAAGGTTTATGTGCTAAGTTAAACGACAAACCCGCTGAATAGAAATATTCTTGTTGAGTCATGTTGAAGCTCTCTCAATTGTTCCTCTATTTCCACTTCCGATCCTCCTTTTTTTTAGAGTTAAAAGATGAATCCATCCCGCCAACATTATCGTCACCGTCACTATCAAAAAAACTAGGAGGCAAAGGTACATGCGTGGGCACATTACTTGTTAATCTAGCATCGACCTCTCCATCCAATCTTTTCATCTCCAAAAGATCTTTTTTTCCTACTTTTTCACATTTTCCAATTCCTTTTCCACCTATCACCAATAAGTGGGCCTAACTCTTGTGTATGAGCTTTTAAACTCCTTTTCACAAAAATTGCATTTCCAAGACAAATTCCCCTCCGCATCACCATGACCAGCCAACCTAGTTGTATACTTCCATAGTAGTTTATTTAATTCTTCATTAGAGGATGTAAGTGGTTGTGCGCTAGAAGTGCTAGTTTCCATGCTTGATATCACTCTACAAAAAATAAAATTACACGAAACTAGAATTTATGCGATCATTATGACAATCTAAGGCTAAAGAACAATGTTGAAGTATACTTATAAATATCCGTATAAACAAACCAGACTCAGTTTTACAAATGTACATCAATATTTAAAAGAATATTGTTCATCCAATACTTAATCAGTGCTCCGAACAGATTTAAAAGCAATAGAAGGGTAGTTACGATCCTATTACCTTAAAAAAATAGGAGGATCAACTCCGATTAAAAATAGATATGTGGAGACCGTTAACAGTGGAGCAAATTCAGACGGAAGACTAAAGATTTGAGGCTAAATAATCTGCAATCACAAGTTGGCAACAAGATAGAGCCAACAATCTCTATTTTTATGGGTTTCCTCTTGCAATATGAGACTAAAGTGGGCAGGGGCGAGCGATTCTTCATCTTACGCAACAAGACAGACCCAACAAACACATCCATGTGACCCACGACTAAAATTGCGCAACAATCAAGCATGAGTAAGGAACGAAGATAAGCAAGAAGAACCTGGAAAAGCCAATGGCGAGTATTACCTCAAAAGTTGAAACCTAGAGCCTTTCGAAGGTTATCGACGCGTTATTTATGGAATTGGAACCCCAATAGCATTAGGCGAGTCAACGACTGACTACTAGCGACTAGCGAGGTCACGAGGTTGCGATCGGTAAGGAGGTGACGAGGCGAGGTCGCGACCAGCGAGGAGGTGACGAGACTAGGTCGCGAGAGAAACAGAGAGCGAGAGATACTAAATGCAAGTGAAACAAACGAAGAAATTAGGTCAAGATATTAGAGATTTTTGTTCGTTTTTCGAGATTGCCCCCGGGACACACGAGTCCCAACATGTCCCAGTCGTTGACTTCTTATTGAAATCAGCGTGTCCGACACTAAAAAAACTTTCAAAAGCACGTGTCCGTGCAACATAGATCACAACAATCACAATATTTTGCACAGTATTTAAAAAGATTGAGATGGTCCATACTATTAAGTGCTAAAAATTTGAACAATCAAACCTTATGTTGTATCTGTTCAGATGATGATTTAAGTCCTAATAATCCTTTCAGTCATCGAACCTCTTCAGATGAAGCTTAACATCTTCTTCATTTCTTCAGATGTTGCAATTCACACAAAAGCAAAGTTTACTTGCCTAGAGAACAGCTTAATCAGGCATAACAGTAATGCCCAATTCTTGTTTGATATATTCAAAAGTATTTTTCTTAAGTGGTTTCATGAATACGACAGCCAATTGATGTTTTGAATCAACAAATTGAATATTAACATCACCTTTATGCACATGATCATGAATAGAATGCTGTTTAATTTCAATATGCATAATTAGATTCTTTGTGAGGTTGATGGTACTGGTGTTGCCACACTTGATTTGCATATTGGAAGTTTCAAACACTAGAGTCCTTCAGTTGTTGTTTCATCCATAAGATTTGAGAATATCAACTTCCTAATGCCACATATTCAGCTTTTGCGGTTGATAGTGCCACAATGTTTTGTTTTTTTTTTGAGAATCAAGACACCATCACTGATCCCAACAATTGGCATGTACCTAAAATACTTTTTTTGTCTAACTTATAACCAACCTACGAAGTCAGCATCCGAATAGCCATGTAATATAAAGTCTGGCGTCTGAGGATACCATAGTTTTAGACTAGGATTTGTCCTTATGTATTTTATAAGTGTGATGTGATTCCTTATGATTTGATGGAAATCTAGCACACATATAAACACAAAAAATGATGTCGGGTCTAAAAGTAGTAAGATATAGTAAGGAACAAATCATGCTCTTGTAATGCTTCTGATAAATTTGTTTCCCATGTCCATCCTTGTCTAGTTTGGATGAAGAAGACGTTGATGATTCGGTTTTCTTATGGTTCACTAAACCCAATTTCTTCATAATTTTCTTTGCATATTTCTCTTGATGTATGAATGCGCCTTGCTCAGTTTGATTCACTTGAAGTCCAAGGAAGAAAGTAAGTTCTCCATCATGCTCATTTTAAATTCACTCTGCATGATCTGAGAGAAACTCTTGCAAAGTTTTTCGTTAGATGAACCAATTGTAATATCATCAACATATATCTGGATAAACAAGATTTCTTTACCTTCCCTTTTGATAAATAAAGTTGTATCAACTTCACTTTTTTCAAAACCTTTTTCGGTAAGAAAGCTACTTAACCTTTCATACCAAGCTTAGGGTGCTTATTTGAGTCCATATAGAGCTTTTTTAGTTTATATACGTGATCTGAGCTCTTTGGATTTTCAAAGCATGAGGGTTGTTCAATGTATACTTCCTCTTTGATATATCCGTTGAAGAATGCGATCTTGACATCCATTTCATATAGCTTGAAGCCATTGTAGCAAGCATAGCTAAGTAACAGCATGATGGATTCCAATCTTGCTACCGAAGCATATGTTTCATCATAGTCAATCCATTCTTTTTGAGAATACCCTTTGCAACGAGTCTTGTTTTGGTCCCGATTGCTTTCCCATTATCATCCATTTTGTTTCTAAAAATCCATTTGGTTCCAATAACTGGATGATCTTTCAGTCTGAATACTAGTTCCTAAACTGCAATGAGTTTGAACAGATGTTGCTATTGTTGCATTTCATATATCCAGCTTTCATTTGTAAGACCTTCCTCAACTCCTTTGGGTTCTACTTCAAAAACTAATGCAAATGGATTTATAGCATTCTTGAGCTTGAATATTGTTTTGAGCCCTTTATACACGTGTCCCTCCCATGTTTTTTGGTTATTTCTTCATTCTACATTTTGATTGTAAGGGCAAAAGTACACTTTCAGTGCCAAAAGTTGTATACAGAGATCAATTTAGCGTCAAAAGTTTCAAATGGATTAAGTTTTGTACATAGATCACTTTAGTACCATTTTTTTTTAAAAATAACCACTTTAGTGCTAGAGGTGACGCGGCTTTCCAAAAATCCAACATGTACTATTTTTATTATTTTTTAAACTGACGTGGCACATTAGATTTGGCATTAAAACTGATTGTTTTTAAAAGAAATTGGTCCTTAAGTGATCGTTTTTTAAAATAATTGGCACTTAAGTAATCCGTTTGAAACTTTTGGTTTGGTACTAAGTGATTTTCATACACAACTCTTGGCATTGAAGTGATCCTTTTGAAACTTTTGTAGCTAAAGTGATCTCCGTACATAACTTTTGACACCAAAAGTGTACTTGTTCCGTAATTCGTTCTTATTAAAGGAGTGTTCTAACTTAATATTAACATGATATTTTATATTACAATAACGTTGATTGAAAATAAATATACGTAGGATTACGTGTGATCGAGACATAGAGAAGTACCAATGAATATAACAGATCAAAATATTATGTAACTTATTTTACTATGCAAGTTGCTTAAAATGATAATGTTTCATTGATATTAAAATCTCTTCATCCTTTACTATTTACAAGCGGAGAGGCACGCACTGCACAAATGTAATCACCGGTGGGTTACATTCGAAGAGATATGATCGGAATTTTAAGGATGGAGTGACTATTTAAGCAAGTAAATAGCCGATTAGCTATTGAAGGTATGTGAATAGAGTGGTTACTTAAGGGGGAGAATGAAACGGGTAGCTTTTACTTTTTATGGAAAGATAATTTGAAAAGCAAAGAAGATGAATTGTTGTTTTAGTTTGGGCGGCGCTATTTTCACTCTCATTTTAGCTAAGACATTCATTTTTACTAGTTAACATATTAAAATACCCTCCTCTTTTTTCAATTAAATATTTCTTTTTTTATCAAGTTAATCCACGAACTACCTTTATTTTTAGTCGATCTTGATAAAAAAAAAGTAAAAATGATCACAAAATGAAAAAAATAATTTGGTTAAAAACATAATAAAATGTCGAACATATTTATATTTAAAATGTTTTAACAAAGGATAAACACATAAAGGAAAAAACATGAAATTTCGTGTTGTTCAACTTTTGATATAAATAAAAGAACCAATATCTATTGTAAATTCAGTATCATAGCAAGTGGATCAACTTACGGAAGTCTGAAAGTATAGGATGCATAAACAAATTTTCAACCCATCTTGAAATTCATATTAAAATGCGAAGCGCAAAAAAAAAAGGACAAATAAGAATTTCGTAACTTTAAAACCTTCAAGTCTATTTGAAAACAAACCACAATCAAACTTTGGGTTTTATATTTCAAATTTGAAATTTAAAATAAGTTTCCCTCAAACTATTTTATAAAAAATAGTCGACTAATTTTGTGTTTTTAAGCTCTTATAACTAAAAATTTCTAACATTTTATGTACCTTTTCTAATTAAAAGCATGAGATCATATATTAAGAATAACAAACTTCTCTTGGAAAAGTGATAACATAATGCATTATAGAATGATATTTCATTGGGTGTAATTTGACATTAATATTGTGAATTTGATATTTAAAAGGACAATTAAAAATAAAGGCACTTATGTTGGTTATGTTGATAAAAAAAAATAGGGCAATTTTCCAAATTAAGATTTTAAAAAAATATTTACCAAATTAATATTTAAAAATATATATACCAAATTGGGTGTCGCTCGGCAATTGGATTGCTGAGCGACACCCAATTAGCGAGTTGGGCCCCGCTCGGTGGCCTAATTGCCGAGTGAGTGATTGCCTCGCCCCCAATAAGCAATTGGGCCGCCTATTGGGGCCCAAAACCAGGATTTGGGTCCCGCTTGGCGGCCCAATTGTTGAGCTGTGACATTTAATTTTTTTTTAATTTTCTTTTTTCATCAATAGATTCGTCTTGAAAAATTAGGTGAGATAAAAAAAATTCGTTCCAAACGGACACCCGAGCGATGAGATATGTCCTTTCAAAGTATTATTCCGTCGAATTTTTAAAACTTTGCTAATTTAGGCATCCATTTAAATGAATAAATTGACATCCCTGCCTTTTATAGGTGAGCGCTCCTTCTCATAATTTGACCCCGGATTGGATTTGTTTATTTTAGGGGTTGGTTTTTTTCCCTATTTAGGTGGGAGTGATTTACGTCATCGGGGTTCTTTTTCTCGTGTGTTATGCTGGAGGTGGTGGGGGGATTTCTTATTACCCTACATTCTTGGATCATGTCTATCTTATGCAAGAGATACGTGAAATTTTCGACTAAACGATTCGAAATGTGTCGATTCGTGTCATTGTTCACGTGAGTCCGAAAGCCCCCATTGGGATCTTTTGTTGAACTCGAACAGTTTGAGTTCGAAACAGTTTTATGGGTATCGGGGTTGGTCACTTATTTATGATAATTTACTCATTTAAATGGTTGACTAAATCAGCAAAGTTTTAAAAATTTGATGGAATAATACTTTGAAAGGGCATATCTCATTGCTCGGGTGTTCGTTTGAAATGATTTTTTTTATTTTGCGTAATTTTTCGAGACGAATCCATTGACAAAAAAAGAAAATAAAAAAAATTAAATTTCAGCCCAGCTCGATAATTGGGCCGTTGAGCGGGGTCCAAATCATTGTTTTGGGCCCCAATCGGCGGCCCAATTGCCGATTCACCCCCAATCGGTAATTGGGCATCCGAGCAGGGCCCAATTCGCGAATTGGGTGCCACTCGATGGCCCAATTGCTAAGCGGCACTCAATTTGGTGTGTATATATATTTAAATATTTGGTAAATATATTTTTTTAAATCCTAATTTGGAAAATTGCCCAAAAAAATAATAGGAAGAAGGGTATTTGGGTCTACTGATTGAAAAGAGGAGTGCCTTAACCAAAATGAGAATGAAAATATCGTCGCTTTTTGGTTTTAATATGTAGATATACAATGTTTTATAACAAGTATGTGCATACAATCTGTTCTTAATGAAGTAATATCGATTGCCTAAAACTTAGGCAATCATGTCAAATTATAAATGAAACTAATAAGAAGAAAAGTTTAGCATCATATACAGATGTAAATAAGAGTATAAATTATCTAATTAGTGCAAAGTGAATGTGGAATACATATTAATCGTGATTTATATTGTTTTCACGTGATTTCTTTTAATTTCTTCATTGCTTCTATCGCATAGAGAATATTTTATGATTATTGTCCCTACTATATCCCCAAAAATATTAAGTTTTCACACCATTTGAATGTACAATATTAGAGAATAATTTCAATAAATAAGTACAAATTTTCTAATAGACATGTGGCCCTACTGGTTAATGGATTGGTAGGTGGGGTTGGACAGTATTAGGTACCAAGTTCGATTTGCGTGAACACCGTATGCAGACGTATATAGAAGAGAGGAGGGAGAAAGAAAAATCACAAATTTCTCTTAAAATCATAAGAGAGGGAATCCATGCAAAGCATGGACACGGTACACTAGAATTCATACCATTTTACGCAGCGAACCTTTAAATTTTTGTGTCCATGTTAGAATTACCAAAATATCCTTAACATAAAGAATACAAGGGAAAAAAAGAGGAAAGGAAGGTAAGGGCTTAATGGTAAATGACGATTTTCAACACCGACCAAGTTTTGTCGCGAAATTGCACAAGCTTATGGGATAATTTTTAAAATCCTTCTATGAAAATATCTTTATTTCTGATTTTCAGAATAAATAAATTAAAAAAAACCACGACTGACGTCATCCAGGGGAAAGGAAAAAGAAAAATAAAAAACACGCAGGACAAACTGTGTTGGTAGCGTGGATTTACGATAGCGCCCTCAGTCTCGACCCCTCTCTCCCGTTAGCCGGCGGAACACCCCTCGGCGAATCACTGGAACTCCTCCTCCTCCCTCCTCCTCAGAAAGCTTTCCCACTTCTCATCTTCTCTCGCTGCGCCCCACCGCGACGCAACCGCACGGATAAAAGCCGGAATCGCGAACCCCCGCGCGCGTCGAGCGAGCGGTCCCGAGCAACGACGGTGTGGCAACTGGATGACGGGACGGGGGGGACAGAGAGAGATAGAGAGGGCCCATCGCTTCGGCGATTGGAGTCATCGTTGATGCTCGCTTCTTGGATGAACGCCAGGTTCTTCCCCTCCGGACCTTCGGCTCGGCTTCCTCTTCGTGCCTTTGATGATTGCTCCGTTTTGCGCTTGTTTCGTTCGATTATTGTTCTGTATCTCGAGCTTTTATGGTTTTTGCTAGATCTGTTGTTTTCGCTCGTTGAGCATCGGCTTTCGCGTTGCGCTAATCTGCGTCTGATTTATCGAGTTTGGCGGGTTAGGCCGAGTGTTCGTTTGCTTTGCTTTTTGCCCGACTGTTACCGAGTGGTTTCAGTAATACTTCTAGCTTGTAAGTAGTGCTCAGAGCTCTTTCGGTGGTTTGGACGATTGCGTGGAATAGCGTATGCGTGTGAGAGCGCATGCATTTAATGTTTCTGTCCAATTGATCGCTGGCAGAATTCGGAATGGAGTATCCCCTTGGTGGTCATACTCCGGCTGTGCTGCAGCTGCAGAAATGGAGCCCATCTCAGCTCGAGCTCAACCTTTCGGAATTTCGTGAGGCTTTTATCTCCCCTACGCGGCAGCTGCTGCTATTGCTCTCGTATCAGTGTGAAGCCGCATTTCTTCCTCTGCTGAGAGGTATCATCTCTACCAAATCGTTAGGTTTCTATGATCTTGGTACCTGTGTGAGAAGAGAATTATGACATCGTGAATTTTAGCTGGAATGGGATTTGGATATGCTTTTGTTCTTTGACTTGATTGCTATGTATGGTTCTTTTATTATTAGGGTTCTAGAGTTCTTTCTTCCGATGCAAATTGGCCTTATTTTACATTGATGTATGTTTGCTGCAGGGAACTCGAACATCATAAATAATCCAGAGTGTTGTGGTGATGGGACTTCTCAGGATCATGGTTCGTCGCCTTTGGCAGACCATAATAGGTCAAACTTGGGGAATAATTTGCCATCCACATCTGGACCGGCAACAGAATGTGATGCTGAGTTTTTTTATCGTAGTATCTTTCCCAGAGATCGTAGTTATCCATTTATTTCAGATGTAACTTCACTGGCTTGGGGTGCATGTGGCGACTCTTATAGTCATCACCAGGATACTCCATTCAAGGAATTTCTTTTTGTTTCTGGGAGACGGGGGGTGATGGTTCATGCTTTTCGTCAACATGATAATTTTAGTGGAAGGACTAAGTTCATGCCAGAGTCTAAATTTGGGGAAGGAAGGTGGATGGAGTGGGGCCCCTTCACTTCGACTGCTCGCACTACAGAGCCTTCTAGATCATCACTTGAGGTCTCTGGAGATTGCACTGAGGGAATTGAGAAAGCTATGGGTGATTATCACAAAGGCTCTGATAAGGACGAGTCATCAAACAACATGCTTTCGAAGAGGTGGTTTCGGTCCTTCTTTACCAGAGCTGAAACTGTAGAATTTGATGGTAACATTTGGATCCAGTTTCCTTCGGGGCTGTCTTATCCTTACTCTGCTGAGGTCGTTTCTTTTACCATTTTTGACAATAATTTCTCATCTCCGGCTGTTCCCAATGGTCAATATGTTGGAGGCACCATAGAAATTCAACCTGAAACAGTTCCTGATCCACTTGATGCTGCATCTGTAAGTTCCAGCCCTAATTTTCAGTCCAATAGATTGTCCAATTTTTTAGGTGTTGGCCTTGACTGTCGCTATAGTTGTTCTAAAGTTTTCTCCAGCAATTCACATTACTTGATGGGGTTTGTCTTAACATCAGAAGATTATAGTTCAATTAGCAGTAGTGATGCCAGTAAAAGATTGGGGAGCAGAACTTTCATTGTTGTTCTCAGATTAGCTAGTTTGGGAATTCAGTGGGTTTCCTCGGTAAAGCTTGGGGAACATTTAACCATGGACCTGCCAGGTGTGTGGACAGACTTTTGCTTTTCTGATAGTCTAGTTGTTTGCCTTGCTGCTTCTGGCTTAATCTCTTTTTATGTGGCAATGTCTGGTGAGTATGTGAGTAGTTTACATATCACGCAAGCTTGTGGAGTAAGTTCTCGGTTGAACTCCTCTCAGCAAGAAATTCAACTGGGCAGTAGACCACAAGTCAACCCAGTTGAGACTTTTGAAGAGATGACCTATGGAAGCAATCATCTTAATGTTAGTAGGAAGTTTACGAAGCTAGTTGCTGCTTCATGCACTTCTCTATTGGCTGCAGTTGATGAAAATGGTGTGATATATGTAGTATCTGCTGCCAATCTTTTACCAGCTGAATACTATCCGAGTGTTCTGCTTCCACCACATATTCATCAGTTGGGAATACTAGTTGGCTGGGAGGTTGGTAGCTTTGACATAGGGCATTCGCTGGTTTATCCTAGTGTTTCAAGGATGCAAGATAGAAACAATGGAATTAAGGAGCTTCAGAAATACCAGAATTGGTATTCGAATGGGATGAGAGGCCAGCATGACTCATCTTCTATTTGTTCTGCCACTTCAACGATAACATATGAGAGTTCTCATAGCTTAAGTTTAAAATCGAAGTGCAGGCGCAGAGTCTTTCTCCCCATGGATGGTTTTAAACAGGATGACTGCATATGTTTGTCCCCTCTGGGAGTCACCAGGCTAGCTAAAAAGCACATATCGAAGCGAGATGGTTGTCAAATTATGCATTGTAATCTTCAAGTGGATTCTGTTGTTTGCAACGACCAGTGTATGGATACAAAGACCAAGCCCTTCAATCTCCGAGCGAATGAAGGGGGTTTCTTTGGAGAAGCAGTTGGATGCACTTTCCAGGGATGTCTGTATTTGGTGACACAGCATGGTCTTTCAGTAGTTCTTCCCTTGACTTCAGTTTCACCAAATATTCTTCTTGAATCTATTGGATATAAGTGCAGAAGTAATGATGGAGGCACTCTTGTTGAAGCTGGTAAATGTTTGGGAATTGAAGAAAGATATCGGCTTTTGTCACCCTGGAAACTTGATGTTTTGGATAGAGTCATTCTGTATGAAGGCCCAAAAGTGGCGGATCGCTTATGCTTAGAGAATGGTGAGTTTCATGCTCGTTCATGCTTTCTTGCAGCTTGTATGAATACATTATGTTTAATTATTTCATATTGGTTGTGAGATTTACAATTGCAGATTGTTCCTTGTAATTGAATCCACACAGTGGACATTGGCCAAGTTATCTTCATTAGCTCTACTATTGATTTGGCAATCTGTCCTTTGGCCATTTTATTTGGATAAGCATCTTGATTGTGACTGACATGTCATAAGAAGTTCTTTTCTGTAATTTTGTTGAACTGGTTAAACCCTACTTAGCAGGAGTTGTTGACATGAACGCTAGCTATGTTGTGGTAAATCTTTCTGAAGAAAATCATAAAAGTGACACCTGCTAAAATATTGCAAAGAATGTTGCAAATGATGGTGAATATGACATGGTGTCAGCATTGAGGATCATTGGTTGTGCTAAAGCATAGAGATAAGGGAACAAGGAATAAGTGTACAAGCTTGTATACTAGAATCAGTGTGCATGTTGTAGCTTCAAATATGCATTATGTAATTACACAGAAGAACCCCAATCATATATCTCTTCATTTATGCAGATGTGTAACCACTTCACACATTTGGATACGAATTATTAAATTTTTACTAGAATGGGAAGTTGGGAATAAATATGAATTTACTGATGTACAATAGTAATAGGGGTCCTTTTGTTCTTAGTTGGTTGTTGATACATCAAATTGCCAATGCCATGAAAACCATGTCAGCGTGAGCCATATGTTTGGGCCTTTATTGATGTGCACTGTGTTTACTTTCACAGCCTGAAATTGTTTGACTTAAGAGGACTATACCGAGACATCAAATCTTGATATTATTACAATTGTAGAATGATCGAAGTAATTTACCAATGAAAAAGTCTTGCTCTGGGCTCCTACTCTTGTTATTCAACAATGTGTGGCATTGACATTTTCGTCCAATTAAAAGTGGGCTGAAATTGAACTGGATACTGCAAAAGGAATAGGCTAAGCTGGATGTGACCACGTTCTTGCTGCTTCTTAATCATCATTTACTTTCTCTTCTGAGGATCTTTTCTCTTTTTGTTTTATTTTCTTTTTGAGCTGCACAATCGTCATCTGAGCACAAGGATAATTAATTACCAAAGTCTGCCAATTCAGACAGAACGTCTATGGCTCTTTATTTTTGCCTTCTGGGAAGGGGGTTAGACTTAGGAGGAGAGCTCCTGGCTTTGAAACCAGAAAGTAGAAAATGTTAGCAAGTCATATTGGAAGGTCCATTGTTTTCCTTTTAGCTTTGGAGGTTGTCGTTGTCTGTCTTTTTTGTCCCTGATGACTCTTTATCGATGATATTACTTAAATGATTCCTGGCAACATAACAACTGCCAGAAATCAGAGTCGTGTCAAGGATGCAAACCCCACCCATGAAGCAGATCGGGGGAGGGGGGGGTGTGTTATATTAAATAGTGTAGGAGATATATTTTCAGATTGCAGGTGGTTTGAGGGGTTTTTAGTGGCTTTTTATCAGGGTAGATGTATGACATGGTTATGTTGTTAGTCAAGAGGATATTTAAACTTTTAAGATGTGAACTGATTAAATCCGAGGACCTGGCCTGTCACAAGTTGTAAATCAATTCCAAATGAGCCAAATATATTTAAAATAATTGAAGTACGTGGAAAGACAAGTTACATATCCACTTTGGGATAATTTTATGTAGAAGGAAGGGATTTTTCTTGAAAGCATCAGATGTGTAGATTGATTTGATTAAATCTGACATATTCTGTGTACTTTTCAGTACATTAATTTAATCGAATATGGACAATTTGAAATTTCTTTACCAAACGAAACTAAAGGTGTCATGTATGAATAGCAGTCTGAAAAAGGAAAATGAATGAAATTTATTTGAAAGGTCAGTGCTGCTTTTTTCATTTAATATGACATTTACACAATTGTTATAGCCTTGATATGATAAGAACAACTACATTCACATTCATAAAGCTTGTTTGTGAATATCTCTTGAAAATTGAAGATGTTTGATGATGGTCTATGCTAGTGTCATACAGATAGAAATAGAAAACAAGCTTTTGGTTGAAAAAATAGTGTGTAGATAGGAAATTAACAATATTCAAGAGACTTGCATCTCTTAGGCCTTCAACCTCTTTGTTATAAAGTGTGGTCCTTAGTTCGCCAATTGTTGTTTGTAAAAAAGGTGATACATGATACATGTGCTCTTTTGCCTCTTATGATTGTATTCTCTACTTCTTTGTGGTCGCTTTGCTAGGATAAGTTTTTTCCCCTTTCTTTTTTCCCAAAGTATTTTGGTTTCCTTGTGATGAGTGCTCTTGTCTTGGCAGGATGGGACTTAAAAGTTTCTCGAATACGTCAATTACAACTAGCATTGGACTATTTGAAATTTGATGAACTAGAGAGGTAATATTCTGAAGTTTATGAAATTATATGTGACTCCCTAATTTATATCACCGTTTTGTCATAGAAAATTTTGAATATTTTTCTACTTCGCAATTGCCTGTTTTTATTGGTGGAACCTGTAAGTGTTTTTATAGCACATATACTTTTAGTTTCATGTCTTATTGGCACTATTCATAATTTCTTCCATTGGTTTTTTGTTGAGAAGAAATTACTTGCACTTAAGCTTTGAGAACAATTGATTGACTACAACGTGGTGTCCATTGGTTTCTCATTTCCCATCACCAAAATTAAGGGATCTTGCTAACCACACATGTGAATTGACATGCCTTCGAGTTTTTGTCATGCCGCCAGCCTTCTCATGGTGTAGTGTAGTAATGTACAAAATACATGTGTCTCCTTTGTCTAAGAACTTGAACTTTCATAATCATTTCCTTTTGGTTGAGGGGTTTGGTTGGGTCAAGCCTAGGAGATGATGGTCCGTTGTTCTTCAAATTGGACGTTTGACCACATGGAGATAATTTGGTGTCCGTTATTGATGAATTGTACCAGGAAACGACTGATCTTCTCTTAAGTTGAGATGGGGCTGAGAATTTGCAAAGGCAGGCAGGCATTCCATGATTTGTTGTAATGGATGTCTTAGTAATGGAGTTTAATTGACTTTTATTTTTTTTTTCCATATCTATGCATTGTTTGAATGCATTGAGTTTCTATTTTCTTCAGGTATGTAATTGGTTTCATAGACATGGTAGATTGTCTCTCTTGTGAATGAGTTCTTGCTTGGTCTTTGAGCTCTTTGGAATGCCATCGTTCAAGCATAGGCTGCAGTCCATCCTTACACATTCTCATCTTAGCCAGCAAGCCTTCATCTTGGTTCCCTTTAACGACTTATTTATCCTTTTACTGCTCATAAGAAGTGTATGCAATTGGTCAATGGATCAGTCATTCATATTCCTCATAAATATTCGGATCCGTTCGTCATTGCTGTTATAAGTGAATAGCTTTTGCTTTCTGCAAGTCCATCGAAATTACAAGAGCTTGATGTAGGAGATGGTTATATTGCCATTTGCAATATTTGGTGAGTTTCAAAAATGTACTTATAAGTGGTAGTTCATCTTTCTCTGTCATGAAGAGAATCAAATGGATGGGTTATTACAAAAAAATAAAGTTAAATCCTCCACCTTCTTTTGGTTTATAAGAGTAAAGATATACTTCGAAACGTGATGTGAAACTTGAATAGAAATTCAGATGTTGTTTCTTTCGTATACACAAGAATGGAACATGTGCAGATAAAACTGGTCTGTTTTGTGTTACAGAAAGTCATAGACTTCATCGGAATTCTCTTTTCCAAGTTTCAAAAAATTAACCTAAAAGTCGAATATTGTTAATGGTAGAGTTGACCATACAATTTCTTGATGTACATAATTTTGATGACGATCCTTTTGTTTCCTTTTTCTGACTCTCTTTTGCTGGATGACTAGATCCCTAGATATGCTTGTGGGTGTCGATCTCTCGGAAGCAGGCATTTTGAGAATAATCTTCCAGGCTGCTTTTTTGATGTATGGAAAAGTTGGCAGTGATACTGATTCGGCTGTGGCATCAAAGTAAGATCTCATTTTGGGTTCATCTTTTCCATGGTTGTACTATTAGATAGAAACTACACCATTCCAAATACTATCCTCAAAGCTCTAATTTACTTTTTAATGGAAGTGCTGCAGTCATCTTATTCATGCAGTTCCATTCTAGGTCATTGCTTCTACATATGATGATAGTACAGTTCCACATATCATACTGAAAGTTGATCAAAATTTGTGCATAAATCTATCAGAATATCCATATCATAGTCAAACATGTGTCTCGATAATTTGCAAGAGATGAGTCACAACAAGAGAAAGAACTTGAGATGAACTATAGGAACACGAAGTTGTATCTTCTCCCTTATCCTACCCAGAGGAGAATGGCAGGACCTTACTTCTCCACTGAACTACAAAACTTACTAGCAGGCCCGGCTTTGATGTATTTGAATGTAGCTTTCAAATGAACTTTGGATGGTCTGTTTGCTGCTACTAGTGATGCTGTAAAGGATAAGGGAAGGAAGGTACCCATTTCATTGTTTGTCATAATAATCAAAATTCTTGCTGGGACAGTTCTGTTATACATGATTAAGAAATTCCCTAAAGTGGTATTACAGAATTGTTGAACTTTTTATATTAGTTACAGGAATGTTGACCAATTATAAAACCCTTTTTAAAGGGATATTTACATAAATTGTCCCTGAACTTTGGCAGAATGTGCAATCTGGACTTTAAACTTTTAATTTTTTCAATTTAGTCCCCGAACTTTGGCAGAATGTGCAATTTGGTCCCTAAACTTTTGACTTGTTCAATTCAGTCCTTGAACTTTTAGTGCATGTTCAATCTAGTCCCTGTATTATAGGAAAATGTTCAATATAGTCCTTTTGTTAATTTAAGGTCAGGGATAACGTTGAACATTTTTCATATAGTCCAGAGACTAGATTGAACATTTACTAAAAGTTCAGGGATTGAATTGAACAAATCAAAAGTTTAGGTATCAAATTGCACATTTTGCCAAAGTTTGAGGACTAAATTGAACAAATTAAAAGTTCAGGGACCGGATTGCACATTATGCCAAAGTTTAGGGACTATTTGTGTCAGTTTTTCCCTTTTTAAACCAAAAGCATAATGACAATATTGATGTTTCTTTAGCTTGTGGAATTTCCACAAGTTTTTTACTGACTGCCTGCATAATTACAGGAAGGTGCAGAGTTTGCTAGCCATAAAAAATGCATTTATTAGTTTATTCTTTTGATAAATAAAAAGTTAAATTGTGGGGCTCTAAGGGATTGAAACCCATGTACATAAAAGAGCCCGAGAAGAAAAGGCTGAAGCCATACAAGACAGCTCTGAAAACCAAAAGAGAGCTCAAATACGAGTTAAATCATCAACTATATGAAATCCACATGCAGCTTTCCTCTATACCAAAAGTGTATTACTTCAAGCTAATTTTCAATAAGAATCGAGAGGGAAGATTCCTCTCCATCAAAAGTCTCTTGTTATACTCCTTCCAAATGAACCAAAAAACAAAGAGAAGAATTGAGGTAATCCTTCTTTTTTTGTTGTGCTTTTAATAAATACCCTGCCAAGCCTAAGTTCTTACTTGATGGAGCCTCCAATAACCCAAGATAGCCCGGTGCAAGCATGGGAAACTGTCCAAACCATTTTCTCCAAGTAACGGCGGAGGACTTTATCTGACCAAAAAAAAAAAAAAGACCGATGGAGGACTTCACTACATTTATTTGTTTCTCCTGTGAACAAGAAAACTTCACTACAATTGAAGCTGGACATGTCGGCATTGTTTTTTAATGAGCTTATACTGACATTTTTGCCTGATGGTTGGGTGGTTCATATTGAATTTAACTTGCCAAGCATGTTAGGTGGAATTGGGGATCGTGATTGATTCATTTTGTTGAACAGATTTAAAAAAAGAAGGAAAATAGAATATCTCTATCGTGAATGTGTTATAGGGACGGCTTATTTAAGAACGGACTAAAATTTGCTTGTTTTCTTGTATTAGGACATCATCCCTATGGATATACTTGATTCATCTGTAGAGGATTGGGTTCTACTAAGAAACAATTTATTTATTTTTGTGAAGTTCAGTAAAAATACGTGAAGATACGTGTCTATAGATGCATCACATGAAAGTAAAATGGTCATATCCATTAAGAGATATTGAGCTAAAGGTTCTACATTGAAAAATACCATATTCATCTGATCGATTCTAGGGGGGATATTGTGTGTTGGTATTCTGATGCACTTTGTCTTTCAGGGCACCATGTTATTTTTCCTTCTTAACGGTCTTGCAGACCTATTGGGTACACTTTCTTTGTCTATCAAATTGATTACTAAGGAATTGAATTTACAGTTCTCATTTATATGGATTTCCCATCACAGACTTCTTTTTCAGAGAAATGTTTCAATCATACATATGATGGAGCCTATTACCTTTCATACGTTGATATGATCATTCATATTTCTGATTACTTGACATGCAATTGGTTGTGTTGGCTGGAAGGTACTTCCAGATAGCTTGTGCTTATTTCGTAAATTTCTCATTTGTCGAGTGGTCGATTCAAGGGGAATCAATTGATTAAAGCAAAACTGGTAAAATTGATTCAGCCAAAATATTCTCAGTTATAGGTATAATGCACGATTGGCACAAAAGAAACCTTTCAGGTTGCGTTACTGTGCACTACACTGGTTATATCAATGTCACGATTATTTTCCACCTTGATTTAAGCCTTGAAGAAAAAACATATGCTTTTCTTTGGAGGGTCCTCCTTTCAGATTAGGCTATTGATTGGTCGGACGACATAAAGGGGTTATGCCGGAACTTGTATGTTTTCTTAAAGGACTTCCCATTTTCTCATTGTTTAGTGCATAATTTGGGCTGTCCTTACCTTGAATTTATGACAGGCTTCTTGCATTGGCTTCTTCCTTCGCTACCAAACTGATTCGAACGTATGGTTTGCCACAGCAGAGTAAACATGCTTACATGTTAGAGGGCTGTGACAGTGAAATACTTCCTCCCTCCCCTGTAGTGGAGGAAGTGCAAAGTGCAATAAAAATTTCAAAAAGCCTTAATGAGATGGCGTATTTACTGGAGATCATTCGGAATTTGCAAGGACAACTTGCTGCCAAACTTCAAAGGCCAGGCCAAGGATTGGTATGATGCGCTTATGCCTCTTCTGATGGCTTTATTTAGATGTTTGTGGCTAATAACTTTTTCAACTTCTACAGGTGGATGTGGGGGAAGCATTGAGTTTGGTGGATGCAGAGCTATCTACTGATGAATCTGGAATTTCAGTTGTCCCAGCAAATTCAATGTCCCTTAGGGCACCTAACCACCATGATGTTTCTCTACCGGTCACGGTCCTGGGTTTTGGAAATAATGAAAGTCTGGCTTTGACAGTGGACTCTTTGGATTCTGAAGTTCTCACAAGTTTAGATTACACACGTGATACATTTTCCATTGTGCCCAAAGTGACTGAGGGAAAGATTCCTAGAAGGAATCTTCTTCCCTTGGAAAATCCCAATGAGATGGTGAGACGCTGGAAAATGGACAATCTTGATCTTAAGACTGTAGTCAGAGATGCTCTTTTTTCGGGTCGGCTCCCCTTAGCTGTTCTTCAGTTGCACCTCCATCAATCAGTTGATCTGATTGGTGAGAATGAGCATCATGATACTTTCAATGAAGTTCGTGAAGTTGGAAGGGCTATTGCATATGACTTGTTTCTTAAGGTAAGTATGTATGGAATTTTCTTCTAAGATAAATGTTATTATCATTGCATCATAAAGGAACATGGTTAACAGGGTGAAACCAGACTTGCTGTAGCAACGCTTCAAAGACTTGGAGAAGACATAAAAACCTGCCTGAAGGAATTACTCTTTGGCACCCTGAGGAGATCTCTCCGAGTGCAGATTGCGGAGGAGATGGAAAGATGTGGTTATTTGCGAGGCAATGAGTTGAAGATATTGGAAACAATAGCATTAATTGAGGTATTAGGCATTTGTCATTCTGGAAGTCCTTTATAACTCTTAACGGTATTTGCAGCATATCTAATTTCACTATTTGCTTTCGTTGCTCTAATATCTTTCTCTGTCTTGTGGCGGTCTGGAAGAGGCTGTATCCAAGCAGTTGTTTCTGGAAAACATTTCTTGGCCGGAGGGACCAAATGGAGAGTGCAGTAGAGCAAACTAATATGCAGTTGTTGCTCTCACCTATGTTAACCAATATTACCATCGACTGTGGTGAGATTGATGGAGCTGTCATAGGTTCATGGGTGAATGTCAGTTGTAATTCTTCAGATACTGTAGTTAATGAAGAGAGTGTTCATGGTGGATATTGGGCTGCTGCAGCTGTTTGGTCTGCAATCTGGGATCAGAAAACCATTGATCGGGTAAGTCATTTTTGTCTTGTTCTAAGTTTATGTTAGATGCATTTCTGTCATTTTCTTTTGTCGTCTGCATTCAAACGTCAAGAAATTGTTAAAGGCATGTTAGTTGAATCAAAAATAAAGAAAGGAATGTCGTCTTGGCGTGCTATTTGGTTTTCTTAAACATTGCAATTTTATATGAATAATTGCAATGAATCTTTCTTGATTTTTTTCCTGCTGTGCCTAAATTTAATTGCTTCCCCAAAGTTTATAGTCTGCCTACGAAATGTTTGCTAGGCATAATGTTACTATCTTCATTGCTGGACCTGGTAGGCTCAATTTCAGTACTTCACTTTCACTCATTTTGTTTCTATAGTGAGATCTAATCCAATATCTTTAAATGTACGAGATTATCCTACATATCTCTGCTGTTGAGTATAGGTTTGACGTTTGTGTGAACTCACGATTGCCTTGAATTTTTTCTGTAACAGGATATTCTTGTTCATTTCTTTCTTATTTGATCCTTTTACTTTTAGTTGATCACGTCATGCATTGCACTATGTCTTTTCAGCTTCTTCCGTCCCACTTTTGCTAAAAAGCCCATATATTGTCCATCAAGTGATTTGAATAGCTGACTTACATCCATGAAAGCTCAAAGCCTCACTTCATGTCTTTGAGTTTCTTGTTTGATTGCTTGTCTTCTGTTGCTAGAGCTGGCAAAAGCAGTGCAACTATTCAAAAACTGTGGTCTTTTGTTTCTTATCTGATTTAGCTTCTAAATTGTGGGGATATTTGTTAATGCATAATTTTGATACAGAAATACAGATGCTATTCTTTGTAGCCTCTGTGTTGCGATTTTACCTTGCTTCCATTTAAAGTTTAATTCTGATAGCCTTGTCATCACTTTTCTTCCAAGAGGCCTGCTGGTCAAGTTTTCTCTCTGCCTTTTGCTTTAAAAGAGAATTTGAACTAACTAGTTCTTGGTTTTTTTCAGCCGTGATTTTCACTGGTCATGTGATTACAGTTGTCCTTCCACTACTGTTATAGCTTTTAAAGAGTGTCCCATTATTCATATGTGGAGATGATTGATCTTGTTTTTGATGGTTGACGAGGCTGATCAAATACTGGATCAGTCTTTCTCTTGGATGTTGTATTGAAACTAAGTTCTGAGAACCATTTTGTTGTGTTTCTTATAAGAGTATGGTGGAGAACATGAACTAATAGAGCTTTTTGGTTCTCTTAGTTTGTGATTCTCATTGGACATTATGATAGTGATTTCCATCTCTATTATTGCTTTTATGTCGTTTCATAAGATACTTAGTGGATCTTGTGTTGATGGTTGACATGGCTGATCAACTACATCTTGGATTTATTTTGCAGTCTGATATGACTTTGTTACCCTTGTACAGATTGTACTTGATCAGCCTTTTGTGATGGGGGTTCATTGTCCTTGGGACTCGCAACTTGAGTACCACATCTCCCATAATGAATGGGAGGAGGTTGCCAGACTGTTGGACTTGATGCCTTCATCCGCAATGTGTGACGGAAGACTCCAAATCACTTCTCATGATTTGCAGCCTAATATTGCTGATGGATATAGCAAGCAAGTTTCTTACCATGTCGATGATTTATTCTCTCCCGATGAAATGAATGACCCCTGCATCAGCATACCAGGTGTTAAGATTTTCAAGTTTTCAGCAGATATGATGTGTTCTATGTGGGTAAAAATGCTCATTGAGCCAGAGCTTGCAAGAAGGTTTGTTTTCTTAAGAGAGTACTGGGAAGACACATGCAACATTGTGCCTCTCCTGGCTCGTTCAAGCTTCATTACAAGAAAGTATCATATTCCATTGGAGAGTGGATCTTATGAGATCCAGTCGAATGTCAATGCCTCCAATGCCAGAGAAACTTGTCTTACCGATTCTATTCAAAATTTGCATAAGGTCATTGTACGTTTTTGTGCTCAGTACAGCTTGCCGGATTTTCTGGACCTTTATCTTGATCATCACATACTTGGCTTGGATAATGAATCCCTCGATCCATTACTGGAAGCTGTAGTAAGTTCTCTCATATCCAGTGAGTGCTACTGGTCCTCATTTTAATTTGCTTATTTAGAAATAGACCCAGGCTGCATCTTTTGAAGTGCTTTTTTGTTTTTGTTTGCATGGCTTAATAAATCTTTAACCAATTTGACCTCGAATATTTAACTTCATCTGGGAAACCATGGACGATTGCTGGAAATGAAGTATAATATACTGGGTGATTGCACCTTAGTTATTGCTATGATTATCTGCACTATCTGACTGAGAAGTATTATAGATCTCAGTCAATATATCTGGTATCTGCACTTGTTTTTACATTGACTTTATATTTCTTTCGCACCTTGCTTGGAGAGGAGAAAGAGACAGGAAAGTGATAATTGGCCAATAATGATTTTGGACGGAAAGTTGATCCTTCCATGTATGCCAACACTGTGGAGACGAATTGAGTAGGCATTTGGAAGGATTATGGGAGAGAGGTTATCACTCATGCACTTGTTTTTACATTGACTTTAGATTTCTTTCGCACTTTGCTTGGGAGAGGAGAAAGAGAGAGGAAAGGAATAATCGGCCAATAATGATTTTGGACAGAAAGTTGATCCTTCCATGCATGTGGAGTTCTGCGGAGACGAAATAGAGTAGGTATTTGGAAGGATTATGGGAGAGAGGTTACCACTCAATAAGGAAAATGTGGTAAAGTAATGCATATAATTCCTATATTTCCCGTAGCTGGGACTTCCTTTTCATTGCGTGACGAGTTGGGCTTTCAGCTTACAATCTATTTGGATTTAACCTTCACTTTCTTTCTCTGTTTCTTCTATCCAAATCTTGAAAGAGAGAGTTTTCTTCTATTCTTCTCGCTTTGTCATTTCTTTCCCTTCATTTAGTGTTCTCCTCGTTCGTGCTTGGTCAATTTGGATGTAGCCAGCATTATTGCTTACTATTCAGGAACTTATTAGAATTCGTTTCTTGAATATTGTTGACAATAAACCAAAAACGGGAGAATATCACATTGAGTTCTTGGATACTTTCATTGGCTACCTCTGTTTTGTAGATAGAATAGCTTATATCGAGAGCTCACTTTGAAATCTGTGCATATATATAATTTTATTAAATACATCTGTTATGAAAATTGTACAACTTAGTTATTGATAGTTTGTCAAGTAACTTTTGATTTCAGCATTAGATGCTGGGATGGTGAAGTCTCTACTGATGGTGAAATAGTTATGTGGGTTCAAAAAGACATCAAATAATCAGGTCAATTTAGCAGGCGACTGATATCATAACCTTTTAGAAGTGCTTCTAATTTTTGTCCGCAATCATCATGGTAACTCTCAAGCTAGACATGCTCGTCTCCTTGTCATCCTGGTCCTCTTAATTCACTGTGTCGGTTAGCTATTACCTTGTAAATCATATAAATTCTTGAAGACTTTTCTGGAATTGGGTGAGATAGATGAGAGAAATTCTAGACATGGAGCTTAAGTGGGACAATAATATGATTGTTGAGTCTTGATTTATGATCATGACATGATCTAATGGATTTCTAGATTTCTGGAGATAATTTCCTTGTCAATGTTGTGACGTTGGGAAACATAATTTGATTGAGAAGAGATATGATCTTGAACTATTTGAAGATGCATTATTGTAGTAATAAGAGGATTACAGTATCTTCAATGGATAAACTTTTTGTGTTTTGCATAGCGTTATACTGCTGCCTGATCTTTTGTGTCTTTCTGCTCTTATGCATTTGTCAGTAAAATTTGTTATAGAGCTTCATCCGGAAATATTGACGTAGATGCACCCCAAACTGTTGGGAAACCCATGGAGTTTAAGCAAAATGAGCATTTTAGACTCTCTTTACTTTGTAACATGGAGAATTGGAGCATCATGGATAATGGAGCAATTTAGTTAGCTATTACTTAGTAAGATAAGATTAACTCCTATCTGGAGGGGAGACTCTGGTGCCCTTATATATGCCCCATGCCCCATGCTTCTTTTTCTTCTTTCTGGCTCAAAATTGTCAGAGTAGTTTGACTACTTAACTCTCAGGCATCCCTCGTTACGTTGTGGATCCTTACATGATCTACAGGATTCAAGAGTTCTTAACGTCATGCTTAGTTGCTAGGGTCACTCTTATTTTCTACATCTCTTTCTTTTACAATGTTCTTGGGCTACTTACTTCACCATGATGAGGCAAGGTCTTTGGTGGGTTTTTTTTTTTTTTACTCTTCTTTTTGTCGTCTTTTGGCTACTTATGCTAGAGACCTATCAGTTATTATGGCTGTTGCTAATCCTTGTGAGATAGTGACCTGTTATACCTTCTGTTCTTGTAGGGCGATTGTCAATGGGCGAGGTGGTTGCTCTTTGCTAGAGTTAAAGGGTGTGAATATGAAGCATCGTTTTCCAATTCTCGTGCAATAGTAACTCCCAGTTTATCTCCTGGTAGTAATCTGAATGCTCCACGTACGGTGGATGAGATTGCAGAAGGGGGGGGAGAATTGGCTGCTATTGCAACTCTTATGTACGCCCCTATCCCCATTCAAAACTGCTTGAGCACAGGCAGTGTTAAAAGGAAGAGTACTTCCTCACAGTGCACATTGGAGAACCTTCGACCTGGCTTGCAAAATTTTCCAACTTTGTGGCGCTCCCTTGTGGGGGCATGTTTAGGGCAAGATGTCAATTGCAATCTTCCTGGAAGTAAAGTAAGAAATGGTTAGTTTATGATACCCTTTCCTTTGATAATTTTTGATTTAGGATTCAGAGGTCTGCCATGTAATGGTTCACTTCCTTATTTTTTTCTTCTGCTGTGCAATTCAGTGTTTGGATGTTCGGCTTTATCAGACTATTTAAGTTGGCGCGAGCATATATTTTTCTCCACTGGCGGTGATACTTCACTCATGCAAATGTTACCTTGCTGGTTTCCCAAGGTCGTGAGGAGACTAGTACAGCTATACATCCAGGTTGCTTAGTTTAATTTCAGTTCCCACTGCTATTACGACATCACACTGGCATTTTTGGTTAATACATAGTTTATGTGGAGATGGCATGATTGCTTTTGGAGTAGAAGCTGTCTGAATTATGATTTATGTGACTGACTCAGTTAGTCACGTTCTCTGCATTTAATGGCAGGGTCCTCTTGGATGGCAGTCACTAACAATGCCATCTACTTCGGAGTATCTACTGCACAGAGATGATCTTTTCATAAATGGTAATGAACTTGCTCAGTTTAGTGCTATCAGTTGGGAAGCGACCATTGAAAAGCACATTAAAGAGGAACTCTATGATTCTTCACTTAAGGTATGTCACATGCTCTGTCTCTGTTCTCAAAATAAGAACGAAAAGCAGGATCGAGAATCTTCACACTACTTTTTCAGTTTATCTCCTTATGAGAAACTTGGACAATGAATTATTCGGTAGATTTGTTTCAACTTTCATGGCATGTGTTTTTACTTATTTAAAAATTGCATGGGTTCGCCTTTTCAAATTAGTTCTAGTTAGTGGTTGTGGTTGGTGGGGTTTGTGAAAAGTGGATGAATGGTAATGTCAATTATGATACTGGCCTTTGTAAGAGATGGTCAGCAGTGAGGAAGATGATAAAGGTCTTTAATTATTTTGAACGAACATTCAGAAGAGTTGGGGGCGAGTTTCGTGACCAGTTGATGATTGCACTTTACTGATGGTGATGGTAGTAATTAGCGTTACTGTGATTGTGTACCTGATGTCAGTAATATTGATTTTTGCTACCGACAGCAGTGCCTGTAGAGATTTGGTTGTGGAAGTTGAGGCACCCCAACAAATCAAGGAATACTTCTGGAGATGTCACATATTTTAGTGGTCAACTTCATGTGGAAGGATTGATGCTCTTTAATTGGAATCCGGTCAATTTTCTTACAAGATCCTGATTTGGCAGATTCGTGGCCATTGTTCTGGACCCATGTCATTACAGTGCAGTCAATACATCAGCATTTTGTCTGAAAATTGGTCAGATCTGGTCAAGTGCATAAAAAAAATGAAGTCTAGTGCATTGGGTGATTAAAATCAACGTTTGACATACCTGGTGGATTTTGTTAAAGTGATGATCCGTTAAATTTAAGTAGAAAAATTACAAATGTGCCTAGACTACATGTATAGCTTCTTTAAAACAACATGTGGGCTTATGACTAAGCGAGTTATCCATTTTCGGATCCATGTCATTTCAATTTTTTGAAAATTGAAATGGAATGCAGTTTTAAAATGGAGAATCAGTTGCTTGTCTGCTTGGATGGTCTAAAATTTGTTTCAAATTAAGTAGAACTAAATTCATTATAAGTATGTGAAGCTAGAGTATGTTCAACGACAACATCAATCGAACCTTATTCTAGTAAGTGGGGTCGGCTATATGAGAGTCCTATTATGCTATTGCGTTCGTTTCTTTATTAGATTCTCTATGATCTCTAGATGTTATATATCTTTCTTTATTGTCTCCTTTCATGTCTTTCTAGGTCTTCCCCCACCCTGTTCAAGCAATGCAGCGAACCCTTGTTGACACCTTATTGTTGGGATATGCCTTCGTTCAACATGACCAAACCATCTCAGATGGCCTTTTCTCGTCTTATTCTCAATTGGGGCAATGCCTGTTTTTTCGCTGACAGCTTCCGTTTTAATACTCTCTCTCGTGTGCCACCACATGCAGCACTCTGATGGCCTAGCTTGCCGTCTTGTAGTTCTTTGGCATTCTTTGTTTCCCCTGCATTTGTTTTAATGGAGGTGACGGCTCCATAACACATATCCTTTGTTGCTTGTATATAGGCAATATGTTGCCCATTCTTTGCGAGAATCTTGCAAAGAATTTCCCTTGGTACATATGCCTTTTCCAAATCTATAAACGGCAGGAAGAGGGGATCAAGAAGTCGTAAATATGCTCGGACAGAAGGTACCCGAGAAAGATACATTTAGATATCTAGGATCAAGATTGCAAAAGAAGAGAGAGATTGTAGAATCAGAGCGGGTTGGATGAAATGGTGTAGCGTATCGAGATTTTTGTGTGATCGCAAAATTCCTCTTAGGTTAAAATGAAAATTTTATAGAACAGCAGTCAGATCTGCCATGTTATACGGAGCTGAGTGTTGGCCAGCACAAAGGAAATATGAGCATAAAATGGGAGTAGCGGAAATGAGGATGTTAAGGTGGCTGTGTGGCCATAAAAGGATGGATAAGATAAGGAATGAAAAGATTCGACGAAAAGTTGGAGTAGAACCGGTGGCGGAAAAGATGAGAGAGTATAAATTGAGATGGTTTGGGCATATACTTTGAAGGCCCTTAGATGTACCGGTACGAACAAATTTTTGCTGTCGAGAACATAACATGAAGAAAGCAAGAGGTCGGCCGAAACTTACTTGGGGGAAAGCAGTAAAACAAGATTTAATGGAGTGAGAAATAGATTGACGTACGGTTTGTCTTAGGACGGAGTGGAAGAAGGCTATTAGTGTTATGGAGGGGTAGTGTATAGATATATATATATATATATTTATATTTTTACACATTAATCTCTTTTCCTCGCTTGATTCTGCTTTTATTTTTATGATTCTTTGGGGTTCATCGACCGCCAACTTCAACTAGTTTGGGATAAAGGTGTTAATGTTGATTTTTCAATTATTCTTTGTAATAGGTAAATAGCCTCAGTTGATCTACCTGGCAACAGTAACATCACCTTTATCCCAAACTAGTTGGGGTTGGCGGTCGATGAACCCCAAAGAATCATAAAAATACAAGCAGAATCGAGGGAGGGGAAAAAGATAAATGTGTAAAAATAAATAAGTAAATGCATCTATCTATCTATCAATACACTACCCCTCCACAATACTAATAGCCTTCCTTCACTCTGTCCTAAGACAAACCGTACGCCAATCTATTTCCACTCCATTAAATCTTGTTTTACTGCTTTCCCCCAAGTAAGTTTCGGCCGATCTCTTGCTTTCTTTGTGTTATGCTCTCGATAGCAAACTTCTGTTCGTACCGGTGCATCTAAGGGCATTCGAAAGATATGCCCAAACCATCTCAATCTATGCTCTCTCATCTTTTCCGCCACTGGTTCTACTCCAACTTTTCGTCGAATCTCTTCATTCCTTATCTTATCCATCCTTGTATGGCCACACATCCACCTTAACATCCTCATTTCCGCTAGTCTCATTTTATGCTCATGTTTCCTTTATGCTGGCCAACATTCAGCTTCGTATAACATGGCAGGTCTGACTGGTGTTCTATAAAATTTTCCTTTCAACCTAAGACGAATTTTGCGATCACACAAAAATCCCGATGCACTGCACCATTTCATCCAACCTGCTCTGATTCTATGGCTTACATCCTCATCAATCTCTCCTTCCTTTTGCAATATTGATCCCAGATTTCTAAATGTATCTTTCTTGGGTACCTCCTGTCCGAGCATATTTACGGCTTCTTGATCCCCTCTTCCTGTCGTGTCAAACTCACACTTCAAGTATTCTGTCTTACTTCGACTTAGCGTAAATCCTTTAGACTCTAACGTGCTTCTCCATACTTCTAACTTAGCGTTAACCCCAGCTCTAGTCTCATCAATAAGCACGATATCGTCTGCAAATAGCATACGCCATGGCACTTTATCTTGAATATCTTTTGTTAGCTCATCCATAGCCAAGGCAAAAAGGTAAGGGCTCAAAGCAGAACCTTGGTATAAGCCTACTGTGATTGGAAAATAACTTGATGTGTCATTACAAGACTTCACACATGTAGTAGCACCGTCATACATGTCCTTGATTGTCTCGACATACTTTGAAGACACTTTTTTCTTTTCAAGAATCCACCGCAAAACCTTTCTTGGAACCCTATCATACGCTTTCTCGAGATGGATGTACTTCTTTCTTTCTCAATATCTCTCCATCAATTGTCGTATTAAGAAAATAGACTCCATGGTAGATCTTCCTGGCATAAATCCAAATTGATTGACAGAAACCTTAATCTCTATTCTCAAACGATGCTCAATAACTCTCTCCCACAGCTTCATTGTATGGCTCATAAGCTTGATGCCTCTATAGTTAGAACAATTTTGGATATCCCCTTTGTTTTTGTATATAGGCACAAGTATATTCTTCCTCTATTCATCAGGTATCTTATTAGCATGGAGGATCTTGTTAAAAAGACTAGTCGACCAACTTATTGCTACATTACCTAAAAGAAAATTGTTTGAAAAATATTAGTATGGAGGATCTTGTTAAAAATACTAGTCAACCAACTTATTACTACATTCCCTAAAACAATCTACCTGGCATAAAAGAAAATTGTTTGACTGAGATATGAGTCTTACCGTTACCTGTGCTCGATTGCCTTTCTAATGCTTCATGGAATGACTCATTAGCTTAGTCCCTCTGTAGTTGGTGCAATTTTGAGTGTCACCTTTCTAAAGCTTCATGGAATGACTCATCAGCTTACTCCCTCTGTATTTGGCGCAATTTTGAATGTCACCTTTGTTATTGTAGATAGGCACCAAGGTACTTTTTTTCTATTCATCCAACAATTTGTTGGATCTTAAGGTTCTGTTAAAAGTGGTGGTAAGCCAAGATACTCCAATCTTTCGCATAAGCTTCCACAATTTGTTGGATCTTAATCTTTTGTTAAAAAACAGCCAGAGTCTACTGCTTTTCCGTTCGTCGTCATCATCATCATCTTCAAAGCCCTAAAAACTTTGTTCTTCCCTAGAGGTTGGTGAAAAGAGTAAGGTCATTTGTGTATATGAGGCTATGTCCTTTATCCTATTTCTATTTAGGGTCGATTAGTTTTGCATTAAATTGTCTTGAAGGGAAACATCTTTCTTTATTTTTGTAGAAAGAAAACAAATTCTAAGTGCACTCTGCTCTATATATCTTTGCTTTGAGATAAATTTCCGAAAGTGGGGGTTGCTTGGATGGCGTGGTGTTGGCACACAATTCTAATGTGGATTTATTGGCTGACTGGAGTTGGGGACATTGTCAGCTTTGGTGGTGATTGGTTGCCTTTGGTGATTATGGAGACATATTTTGTAATATCAATTAATGGGTGCTAAGAAGATATGTTGGACAACAAGGAGTGAGTTTGAGAGAACAGATAATGCTATTAACTAGATAGAATTGTCTTTTATAATTTACAATGTGGAAAATCTTGAAAATATCTTTACTTATTCTGCCAATAAAATGAAGTCTTAGTTCCTCTCTGTTATGTTTTTGGTGTCTGCATGTGCTAGTGTTTCCTTTCTGGGCCCCTGCCCTTTTTGGTTGTGTGCCTGTGGGTGGGTGGGGGCCTCTGTCTCGTTTTGGGGGATGGGGGAGTGTTTAATCTCGTCTGTTTTCCTATATGGGTTAACTCTGCCACTCCACAGTTGTTCCAATGAATTTCTTGTATCCTGAGGCCTCTCACTGAATTCAGGAAACTGGTCTAGGCCTTGAGCAACACTTACATCGTGGGCGTGCATTGGCTGCGTTTAACCACCTTCTTGGTGTTAGAGTCCAGAAGTTGAAGTTAGAAAGACAATCGGGTGCTTCAGTACATGGACAAGTCAATGTTCAGTTAGATATTCAGACTCTGCTTGGCCCCGTTACTCAAAATGAAGAGTTGCTTCTTTCATCTGTAAGAGACCCTTTTCATGGAATTTTTCTGCAATTTGTCTGCAATTTGTTCCATGGATGTTTGTTACACATAGTAAACTATTGATGAGCACTTGATCCTAGGGCAAAGTGTAGTAGTTTATTATTATCAACTAATTCGCTTTAAAAAACACAAGTTTATATTACACCGAGAATGCTAAGGAAATACTGATTTTGGAACTTGGTCTGTGTGGAGGATTTTTATTAATGAGAGTAAAATAATTTACCTGAAGCAAAAGTACTTGAAAAACTATGAAGCTGCAGCTTGAACAAAAGCCCTTATAGGACATTACATAGAGGTGCTTTTCCTTCTTTCCTTTTTTCTCCGAATAAATTTTCCATGGTGTATTTTTGGCTTTTTCCTTCTGTTGGGGTGGGTTTTTCTTTGTTTTGTGGGTTGGGGGGTGGGGGGAGAGTGTTCTGGCACCAGTTTACCCTTAGTTATGTCCCTGTTTTGACTTTCAGTTGGCTTTGGGGTCTTGAAACTTCTTTATACCTGCACTGTTCTCTAATCGGACTTTGACATTGAAGTATTGGGCATTATTCAAAACATAGGAAATTGTCAACATCTATATCTACTTATATGAGGCTTGAACCATGGAGAGGGTAGTGAGGGTGCCCAAGAGTGCATGTAGGATTTGACTTCACAAATTTTACCTTCTAAATATGAATTGGAGAGGTGGTGGTTTACCATATGGTGGATTTGAGCGGTTTGAATCCATTTTCTCCAATTCGATTTTTTTTATTATCATTTTTTTAATATTTTGAATATGGTGTATATTTATTGCCACTTTCTAGGGTAACATTTTCCCATTGGCATCATTTTTTTTTTTGAAATTTTGTTACGTTTTAATTCATAAATATTTTCATATTTCCTAAACTGATCAATATTGTTGATTGTTTTCTTATTTGTTTTCTATGCATTTATTACTATTTTATCAATGACATTAAGAAATTTCATTATTCATCAGTTTTCTTCCTTTTTATCAACAATTAATTGTGTGACAGCCATGAATCCTAGATCAATCCAGTCAACTAAAATTTTCTTTTAACATCCTGCTTATTCTTCTTTACTTTGCCTATCTATATCATGGATGACAACAAAGGAATTACGAGTAAGCTTTTTTTTTTTTTTTTTTGGTAAGGAAAATTACAAGTAAGCTTAATCTCTAGTTATGCTTTTAATTTGGATGTGCATGATCGTGCAAGCATCTCCAATTTGAACAGACTATACGAAGAATTATTTCCTACGGGGTTGAATGTCCACCAAAGATGTAGTTGATGCACCTGTGAGATTTTGTGGGATTACTGCAGACTGTAGCTTTAGATGAAGGCGTGATTTAATGTTTGATTACTTTAACACTCTCCCTCACGCTTAGTCTGGTCTATTTTTGCTTTTTGCTCAGTAATAACTATGGAAAACTTTCAATTTGGAGGGAAATAGGGATCTGGAAAGATTTGAACTTAGAATCTCGTACTCTGATATAATGAGAGATTTTATTGGACTACTGTTAACTATTCTAAAAGCTTAAAATTTAAATGAAGCTGTGATATAAGATTTAATTACTCTAACACTCACTCTCACGCTTAGTTTGATCTTTTTGCCTAGTACTAAATGTGGACATATTTAATTGGGGAGGCAAATGGGACTTGGAAGATTTGGACTCAATACCTCCTTCTATGATATCATGTGAGATTTTGTGAGACTACTGCGAACTATTCTAAAAGCTTAAATGAAGGCGTGATTTGATATTTGATTACTCAAGCATTTTTTAATTGGTCAAGTATGTTGTTTCTCCTTTAATCCAGACAGTAATTCATTTATTTCTCGTAGGTCAATAATAACAAGCCTCTTGAAGGCCTTGTTGCATAAAAAATCTCTTATTTTTAACTTTAGAACACGTGGCAGTGGTTTCACAAAATCTCAGAGCACTATCTCTATTCCTACATTGTCCTTTTTCTTGGGTCATTTCTTGTCCTTTGTAACACTTTTTAAATGAAAAATCTTATAGCCAAATTGGGGTTTTATGCTAAATGTATGGGAAATTGCATTCTTGAGTCCTAAATCTTTTGTATGGAATGCAATTGAGTAGTAAACCTATCAGTTGGTTCAATCAAGTGCTACATTGTTACGTGCAATCAAGTCCAAAACTTTTCATCTGGTTCCATTAGTCCTAAAATTTTACTAAAAGTTGCAATCAAGTCTTAGAACTTAAACCGCAAGTTAAGGATGCTTCTTAGGCAATTTTGAAGTGATGCCTAGGCAATTTTAAGTACCATTCTTTGAATGAACTTTTGCAAAATTTGAAAGAGGTTTAGGTTTTAACTGAATTGATTGAAAGTTTTACAACTTTATTGCATTTTGTACACAAGGTTTAGGAGTTTCTATGCACTTTCATCGATCACATATGTAGGCTTCGAGCATATAATGATATTTTTGGTATATCGAAGATGGTAATTTGAGGGAAAATATGAACGGCCTGCAGAAATATTATCATTTTGAAAGATCTTCTCCCCTTTCTGTTAATGTGCAATACCTAAAGACGCTGAATGAACTTTGTTTTTGGATTTCATTTTTCATGCTTTTAAGTACTGTATATATCATAAGCTTAGAAGCCCGTACAATTTGTGGGATCAGCAACGCTATTATTGTAAATCATTGAAAAAATTGTACATTCAACTAAATTTGTGAAGCTATTTCTTAATACCATTGAATGCCTACTAGATGGTTTTGACTTTTTAATTTGTTCATTTTGGATAAATCTTATAGTAAACAATTAACCAAACTTAGAATTAATTGTTAACAACGAAATAATATTCACTAATGTTGGTGAGCAAAGGCATCAAGTGGCATTTATTGATGGACTCAACTTTGAATTACTTGATTAAAATGAAATAGTACTTATAACTTTAGTGAGCAAAAGCATCAATTGGCATTTATCGACGGACTCTTAACATTTAATGTTGTGTTACCTCATATGATCAAATATTTTTGAGGTAGTCATTTTCGTTCATAAAGAAATGCCAAGAGCAAATAAATTGCAGTAGTGATCAGCAACATATCGTGAAGTGCCATAATAAACCATAAGTAAGTATGATCCTTAAGTGCTGTAATAAACCAAAATTATCAAATATCAATCAAATCGTATAAAAGATACTGTGTATTTAGGCTTCTTGTTCTCCTGGCTGACCACTGTTAACAATTGTTGCTAAAAATTGGAAGAAGCCTCGGAAACAGAAGAGGGGGAAAACGTGGAAGAAAAGATGTCATAATAGCAACGACTTTTGAAACAAAGGGACTAAACAGGAACAAGAGGCATTGTCTTTACTTATTTTTTTTTTTCAGGTAAGGACGTTTTGTGAAGTGACCTGCACAATAATGATAGCAATGCAAACTGATGTACATAGGTAGAATGGTTCTCATTACATTCTCTCTTGATTTGTTGTGAGACAGAGATTTGAAGTCAGTAAGTTTGCATGAACGTCTCAACATCTCATAATGAATTAAACAATTATGAAACTCGTTTTGTCAAGATGAAATTTTTGGTAACTTACACTAACAATCACGGACAAAATTGAAATTGTGGAAAATCGTCTGTAAGAAAATACACTCCAATTACTGATAATTCTAGTTGCTGTTGATATGGTCTAATTCCTTGTGGGAATTTGTTTAGGTGATGCCACTTGCTATCGTGCATTTTGAGGATTCTATGTTGGTTGCTTCCTGTGCATTTTGCTTGGAGCTTTGTGGTTTATCTGCTAGTATGCTCCGAGTTGATGTTGCTGCTTTGAGAAGAATATCTTCTTTTTACAAGTCTAGCGAGAATTATGAGAACTATAGACAGCTGTCTCCGAAAGGTTCGGCTTTTCATGTAGCACCACAGGGAGAAGATGTAACAGAATCACTTGCTCGAGCACTGGCAGATGATTATCGGCACCATGATTGCGCAAGTGTCACTAAACAAAAGGGACTTGCAGATTTGGTAAATGTTAAGAGACCATCACGACCTCTCATGCTTGTCTTAAAGCATCTGGAAAAGGCTAGTCTCCCGCTGATGGTAGATGGAAGGACTTGTGGGTCCTGGCTCAGAAGTGGTGAAGGTGACGGAGCTGATTTAAGATCAGAGCAAAAAGCCGCCAGCCAATGCTGGAATCTAGTCACAGCTTTCTGCCAGATGCATCAACTTCCTTTGAGCACAAGATACCTTGCACTGCTGGCAAGAGATAATGATTGGGTATACCCTGATTGTCATTAGTTTTTCAATTGTGTGATATAAACTCTTCGTTCACTTTGAATCTTACAGTGTTCTTGTCATTATTAAAGGTCGGGTTCTTGTCTGAAGCCCAGGTTGGAGCATACCCATTCTATCTAGTAATTCAAGTTGTAAGTGCATCATATACTTAATCGCTTTTGTTCTTTAAATTGCTAAAATAAGTACAGAGCCCCACATCCAGCTCAACACTTTTTGTCCTTTATCAGGCATCGAAGGAGTTTCAGGACCCTCGACTCAAGCTTCATGTATTAACTGTGATGAAAAACATGCAGTCAAGAAAAAAAGTTGGCTTGTCTTCATATTCTGAAACCGAAGACAAGGGGAGCGGAGTTTCTTGTTTGGATGAAAACATGGATATTCATGTTGAACTGTTCAGGATCCTTGCAGATTGTGAAAAGCAGAAGAAACCTGGAGAGGCTCTTTTGGTCAAAGCAAAAGAGTTGTCATGGTCTATATTGGTGACAATAGCCTCTTGCTTCCCAGATGTGACTCAATTTTCCTGCCTAAGAGTTTGGCTGGAAATTACCGCAGCAAGGTCATCTTGCATCCTGAAGATATTTCTCATCGCATGCACGCTGGTCTTTGTTCAAGTTTCTACTATTTTCTGCTGTGTGCCATGCAATATGTCTGTTGCTTCCAACCAATATCATATTTCTCGCGTTCTATCTTCATTTATGATTATAACATTATATTGGTGACAATAGCCTTTTTTCTTTTTCTTTTTTGGGTTCATCGACCGCTGACCCCAACTAGTTTGAAATAAAGGTGTTGTTGATGTTGATCCTTAAGCGGCCTTTTTTTTTTTGGCAGGGAAACTTCATTGGTCAAGATCAACAATATGACTTCGCAAATTGCAAATAACGTTGCAGCAGCCGTGAAAGCTTCCAATTCCCAGCCAACAGAAGATAGAGCTCTTACATTTCATTATAATAGAAGCAATCCCAAGCGTAGGCGGGTCATGGAACCTGCACCGGTTGATCTATCAGCCCCAGTTGGTGAATCATCAAATGATTTCTCCGAGGAAATGACGTTTATTGATCAGGGCAATAGTCTTAGGGGGGAAAGGAATGGTGAAGTAGTCACAGACAAAGTTCCTAGCATATGTGATGAAGGACCTACTTCTTTGTCAAAGATGGTTGCCACGCTTTGTGAGCAAGGACTGTTCTTGCCTTTGCTAAGGGCATTCGAAATGTTCCTTCCTTCATGCTCTTTATTACCTTTTATCCGTGCTCTGCAGGTGGGAGAAACTTCGTCTTTTCTTGTCCTTTACATGTTTTCTTATGTTACTACTGGGTTGTTTCTTAAATAAATGGCAATTGATGCACTGATGTGAATTGTAAGGAGTACTATTCTCTAGGTCCCTGCCTTGCTGTCTGACTTCATTTTGTATTATATATTTGTTAGATCTACAATGGGTCATTGTTTCTTCACAGCAAATTGCAATCTGCTGAAAAATTTTCTGTCTCTCCTCTCTCAATTATGAAAATGCAAGCTAAGAGAATGTGCTTTTTTTATTGCATTTTTGGTCTGTACATGTCAAAAAATGTGCGCCATTCAAGAAATTTGGTGTTTAATTTTACACTGGATAGTTATTAAACTGGCACAAGCTGCCGAAAAGATCTCCCTGTATTTGTTTGGCAAAGATGATGTGCTTAGGATTTTATAGAGATGGAAGAGTCTCAGAACAAAGTGCTATTTCCAGAATAGATGATAGTTAGCATGTAGCTTAAAAATGTCCAAAATGTCCATCATGATGGTTATCGATAATTCAACTTTGCTGGTCCTAAGGCTTTCAGATGAATAGGAATATTTTTGTTGTTGGTTTTGCCTTTTGGCTGGTGCATGTTCTCTGTAAAAGGGCTAATTAGCGTTTGCTTTCCTCTCTTAGGAGTAAAGGGCTGGAATATCTGTTGTGGGAATGAAAGGATTACACAGGCTTCTGCCAATCTCCTCCTGATGGAATATACTATAAAGCACATATTTCTGTTTTAAGCGAAAGTCTACAGAATATATGCATAACTAGCTTTTAATTTTTTATAGGCCCTAGGTTTTTGGGTATTTTTTCTCTTCTCAATTGGTGCTTTAGGTCTTGGATATCTCTGCATTTACTAAGTATCTGCAAAGGCTGCATCTGGGACTTCATCCAGGAAACAGACTAAGCAATGACGAAGGCAAAGCAGCAGCAGATGTTTCCTCTTAACAATAGTAAATTTGTGTCATGTTCAAATTATCGACTTCTGTGCTCTAGAATGATAGAATCGGCATTCTATTGGATGAACTCTTATGTCTTGTCTAGCAAGCTGTATCCTTTCGTAAGTATTCAACTGTTTTACATGACATGCAGCCCTGACGACTCATGTTCTGCTCACCATTTTTTTGTCAGGCATTCTCCCAGATGCGCTTATCTGAAGCTTCAGCTCATTTGGGTTCCTTTTCCATGCGAGTCAAAGAAGAACCGACAACCTTACAGACCAGTATGAAAAAAGAAGAGAACGTAGCAAGCTCATGGATAAGTTCTACCGCGGTAACAGCTGCGAATGCTGTTCTTTCTACTTGTCCATCTCCATATGAAAAGAGATGCTTACTACAACTTCTTACATCAACCGACTTTGGTGATGGAGGATCTGCGGCAGCATACTATGGAAGGCTTCACTGGAAAATCAACTTAGCTGAGCCCTTGCTGCGGAAAGATGACATCCTGCAGCTTGGTAATGAGACTCTAGATGATGCTTCTCTTTTAGCAGCACTAGAAAAGAACGGTTACTGGGAGCAAGCACGAAATTGGGCCAAGCAGTTGGATGCCAGTGGGGGGCCTTGGAAATCTTCTCTTCACCACGTTACTGAAACTCAGGTGCAATCTTTTTCCGGTTTTTCCATTTTCTTTTTTCTGATTGCCAAGAAGTCTTGTCCAGCCTTTCTAGGAATTGCCAAATCATCTATGCAAGGGTAATATACTTCACAAATGTTAATTTGACATTTCCTACCACTATTTAGCATCTTAGACTGTCTAGTAGTTTCTCCAGCTGAATATCTAAGGTCATTTGTAGTCCGATAGTACCCCCTTTCTTTTGGCTTGTTCCCGTTTTAGAGCACAAACTTTCTAACCTCACAGTTTAGTGGACTCTTATCATCTTGTAAGCACATCATACAACCATGACAATGAAAGTAAATGTCCTAACGAAGAGAACTTGCAAAAGTTTAGATTGGCGAGAAAAAGTGCCAAGAAAGCTGTGCGAGAGGCCAGAAGCGAGGTTTTCACTGATATGTACAAAAAACTTGGAAGCAAAGAAGGAGAAAAATGTATTTATAGACTTGCAAAGTCAAGGGACAAGAAAAATAAAGACTTGACACAGGTTAGATGTATCAAGGATGAAAATCAAAAAATTTTGGTAAGAGATGAAGAAGTTAAGGGAAGGTGGATGAACTATTTTAACAAACTTTTAATGGAGAGAGTGATAGAATTGAGGTGGATTTGGAAGATATTTCTGATGGTTTAAACAGATGGTTTGTGCATAGAGTTAAGCGCGAGAAGTTAGGGATGCATTAACAAAGATGAAGACTAGTAAAGCCTTAGGACCTGATGGTGTTCTTATTGAAGTTTGGAGATGTTTAGGGGATGTAGTAATAAGTTGGCTGACTAGGCCAGAAGCGAGGTTTTCACTGATATGTACAAAAAACTTGGAAGCAAAGAAGGAGAAAAAGGTATCTATAGACTTGCAAAGTCAAGGGACAAGAAAAATAAAGACTTGACACAGGTTAGATGTATCAAGGATGAAAATCAAAAAATTTTGGTAAGAGATGAAGAAGTTAAGGGAAGGTGGATGAACTATTTTAACAAACTTTTAATGGAGAGAGTGATAGAATTGAGGTGGATTTGGAAGATATTTCTGATGGTTTAAACAGATGGTTTGTGAGTAGAGTTAAGCGCGAGAAGTTAGGGAGGCATTAACAAAGATGAAGACTAGTAAAGCCTTGGGACCTGATGGTGTTCCTATTGAAGTTTGGAGATGTTTAGGGGATGTAGTAATAAGTTGGCTGACTAGGCTTTTTAACAAGATACTCCAAACTAATAAGATCCCCGATAAATGGAGGAAGAGTATACTTGTGCCTTTCTACAAGAACAAGATAGATATCCAAAATTGTTCTAACTATAGAGGCATCAAGCTTATGAGCCATACAATGAAGTTGCGAGAGAGTTATTAAGCATCGTTTGAGAATAAATACCTATGAAGAGAGAGAACAACATAATTTTTTATTGATGAGAGTCCACACACACACACACACACACACACACACACACACACACACAAACCCTAGATACCAAAAGACCATTCCACCCTTCTATATCTCTAACACTCCCCCTCAAGATGGAGCATAAATATCAATCATGCCCAGCTTTTTACAAATATATTTTATCCTCCTATTACCCAAAGGTTTAGTAAAAATATTAGCAAGTTGTTCACCAGTCCCATTATAAGTAGGACGAATCATTCCACTTTGGAGCTTCTCTCGAATAAAATGATAGTCGACTTCGATGTGTTTTGTTCTCTCATGAAATACAAGATTAGAAGCTATATGTATTGCTGCCTTGTTATCACACTATAAAACCATAGGAGTTGAAGCTTTAAAGTTTAATTCACTCAGAAGCTGCTGAATCCACATTGATTCACGTCACTTGTGCCATGGCTCTGTATCCTGACTCAGCACTGGAACAAGCAACAACACTTTGTTTCTTACTCTTCCACGACTCTAGATTTCCTCCAACCAAGGTACAGTAACCAATAGTTGATTTTCTATCATATGGAGATCTTGCTCATTTAGCATCAGAGAATCCTTCAGCTCTACTATGACCATGATTTTGATAAACAAGTCCTTTCCCTGGAGCTTTCTTCAAGTATCTCAAAATTCGAATAACCGCATCCTAGTGAGATGCACGAGGGAAAGACACAAATTGACTTACCACACTAACTAGAAATGCAATGTCTAGTCGAGTAACTGTAAGATAATTCAGCTTAGTTATCAGTTTTCTATATCTCTCAGGATTATCAATTAATTCTCCTGCACCAACTACCAATTTAACTCCCCGTCCCATAGGTGAATCAAGAGGCTTTGAACCCAACATACTTGTCCCAGTGAGCAAATCTAAGACATAGTTCCGCCGTGATAGGACGATACGTTTCTTTGACTGTGCCACCTCAATTCCTAGGAATTACTTCAATTTTCCTAGGTCCTTAGTCTGAAACTGTTGCTTGAGATAAACTTTTAGTTCAGCTATACCGGGCAAGTCATCTCCTGTAATGATAATGTCATCAACATATACAATCAAGAAAATCCTGCCTCTCCCTAACTGTTTATAAAAGAAAGAATGATCATTTTCGCATCTAGACAATCCAAATAAGAGTAAAACTTCAGAGAATCTTCCAAACCATGCTCGTGGAGTTTGCTTCAAGCCATACAATGACTTCTTTAACTTACAAACTAGTCCACCAGACTCCCCCTGAGCAACAAATCCGGGAGATTGCTCTATATACACCTCCTTATCAAGAGTATCATGCAGGAAATCATTCTTTACATCAAGTTGAAACAAGGACCAATTATATGTAGCAGCAAGAGAGATCAAAATACGAACAGACGTAAGTTTCGCAACAGGAAAAAAAGTGTCCAAATATTCAACCCCATACACCTGAGCATACCCTTTCGCAACAAGCCTTGCTTTAAGGCGAGCAAGAGAACCATCGGGATTGACCTTCCTAGTGTACTCCCAACGACAGCCAATAGCAATTTTGCCTGATGGAAGAGGCACCAAGTCCCAAGTTTTATTAGCTTGTAATGCCTTTAATTCTTCTTCCATAGCTATCCTCCAGCCAGGACTTTGTAATGCCTCAACAACAGACTTGGGGACAGGATATTGATCAACAGTAGATAAAAAGGACCGAAAAGAAGAAGACACGGAAGTGTATGAGAAAATTTGCAATGGAGTGTTGAGCGCAGGCACCTATACCTTTACGGTGAGGAATAGGAAGATCAAGATCAGATATTACCTGAGGACCAGCTAAAGGTAGATCTGGAGCTGAAGATGACGTGGTAGTGACAGGTGCATTGGGGGGATCAGTGGCTGCTCGAGAACGTCGAGTATAAACCTGGAGAGGGAGAGATTCTTGGGCGGAAACTGGTGAAACAGTTGAAGCGGGTGACCGGATAACAGTTACATGTAAATCTTCATCCATCTCAGAAACAGTGAGTGGAACTTCATGATAAGGAGTGGACTCGAAGAATGAAACATCAGCAGTTATAAAATATCTCCGCATGGGTGGGGAATAGCAACAATAGCCTTTTTGAGTATGAGAATAACCCAAAAACATACATCTAATAGCCCTGGGATCAAGCTTTGATACGCCAGGACGATGATCACGTACAAAGCAGGCAACCAAAAGTACGGGGTGGTAAGGCAAACAAAGGCCGATTTGGAAATAAGGTGGAGAAAGGAATACCTTGTAAAACATAAGAAGACATACGATTAATAAGATAACATGTAGTAAGAACAACATCAGACCAAAAGGTTTTAGGAACCTTCATCTCAAATAACATGGGCCTGGTGACTTCTAATAAATGTATCTTCTTCCTTTCGGCTACACCATTTTGGTGAGGTGTATAAGAACAAGATGATTCATGAATTATACCACGTTGAGTCATAAAATCAGAAAAGGGTGCAGAAAAGTATTCTTTGGCATTATCAGAATGCAAAATTTTGACATGCATACCAAACTAAGTATAAATTTCAGAAATGAAGGCTCGAAATATAGAAAACAATTTTGAACCTTCAATTAAATATAACCAAGTAGCTCTGGAATAATCATCAACAAAAGTACCAAAGTATCTAAAACCCAAAGTGGAAACCAAATGACAAGGACCCCAGATATCTGAATGAACTAATGAAAAAGGAGACATTGCTCTTTTATTGACTCGCGGCAGATAACAGACACGATGCAATTTGCCAAGTTGGCATGATTCACACTCTAAACTAGAAAGAGACTGAAAACTAGAATCCAATTTCTGAAGACTCTGTAGCGAAGGATGTCCAAGACGACAGTGAATCTGATGTAGAGATGTGATACTGGGGCAAGCAATGGAAGGAGCATCTTCAAGCACATATAGTCCCCCGTCTCTTGTCCTCCTATGTTACACGGACACAGGACACGACTCGCGACATGATATGGCGACACGACATGATACGGCAACATGGCCGTTCTCAAAAAATAGAGAATTCTGACTCGTTACGACATGTATATTGTATGTATATTTTTATATATACACGATTTCAAACCATAAAATTTCAATTATTACCAACCATAGTATCCATAAAATCGAGGAAAATGGAAAAACAAAGGTTGCTAGAGGGAAGAGTTAGAAATTAGGTCGAAAATTGGGTTTTTTTCATTATTTTTTTTGTCCGGAGGGAAAAAGAAAAAAACATCCGTGTCCATCCGTGTCAGACGCGTGTCCGACACTGCAAAAAAAATTGAAACAACGTGTCGGTGTAACAGAGTCGTCCTTTTCCAATCGTCTTTTTCGTAGCCAGATCTTGAAAAATACAAGAGTCGGGGTAAAAGGTCACTGAATACTGAAAGTGTTTGGTTAATTTACTAACACACATGAGATTGAAAGGAAACTTTGGAATATAAAGCACCAAGGATAATGATAAAGAAGGGGTTGGATGAACTATACCAACTCCCTGAACTTGAGAAGATGAACCATTAGCTGAAGTAATAGTGGATGACGATGAAGTAGGAGAGAAAAATATACCTAAAAGACCGACATATGATCGGATGCCCCTGAATCAATGACCCAAGGGTGAGAATTAGCTAAAATGCATGCAGTAGCATTACCTGTCTGGACTAGAGTAGCAATGGAAGAAGTAGCCTGTGACTATGAAATCTGAGATTGGTTGTACCGCGCATATTCCTCATCAGACATAACCACTACATTGCCTTGAGAAGACTATGGTAGGGACAAAGAGTCAGTGCCAAATGCAGCATTGGCAAACTGCTGTTGTTGTCCTGGTCTACCATGTAACTTATAGCAAAATTTCTGAATATGACCAGGTTTTCCACAATAATGACTGGTCCTAATAATCCCTGAACTCTTAGTAGAAGTTTGGGATTGTCCATAAGGCGGTCTTTGTCTTGGACCTCTTCCTATTCCTATACTTCAACCATCATGACCACCACGACCATTATATCCTCCATGATTTCCTTCATCACCCCTACAGCAGTTCGATATTGAGAGACAAGAGCGGAACTATCAACCATAGCTGTGGTGCTCTGAGAAGAACCACGTGATACTCGAAGAACTCTAGCATAGGTATCTCTAAGTGATGCAATAGTCTCCTCCAAGAATCTGAGACCGAATAGAATCATATGCCGGACCAAGACCACATAGAAAATTCATTACAACTAATTGTTCTCTTTGAAGTCGCATTTGTTCAGCATTAGAAGAAATATGGACAAGAGCATTCAACTCTTCATACATTTTATTAAAATCAACAAAATATCGATCAATGGAACACTCCTTGACCTCACATCGGTGAAACTCCTAAGAAAGTTCATATATCCTGGAGATATTATTCTGGCCAGAATATAATACATCTAAATACTTTCATAATTCCTTGACTGTATCAATGTGAATTACCAAAGCTTGTATGTTACTCTCCATAGAATTCAAAAGTTGACCCATAAGACGTGAATCAATAACATCCCAAGTTGTATCACCAACAGGCTTAGTTCCAATCAAGTGTGTATGCTCATTTCTACCGGTCAAGACGAATTTAACAAACCTCTTCCATTGTTGAAAATTGGAAATACCCTCAAGTTTCTTAACAGTGATGCGAGAAGATGAAGCGAAAAGAAGCTCAATCGTGACCGTACCACTCTTTTGAGGATAAGCCATTATGATGGATTACCACTTTAAATCAACTCAACAACTTAATAACCCGAACACAAAAACAGCGAAACTCCACCAAATTTCACCTACTCAGCCACGAAATACCCCAAACTATCACAATCAGACCATCAAATTTAGCCAAAGCCAACACCATCAATTCGTTCCCTTTCTAACACCACATCCAACACCAGAATTCATCACAACCAAACTGAAACAACTCAGCAGCAAAGAGTTCTCATCAAGCAAATATCTGTGACAGCGGCTCAATAACCAAAAAGAAGGGGTCGAACGTCACAAAGCCACCAATTCACACAGAACATTCTACCTCATATCCAGCTACCACCCATTCAAACCCATGAGAAGATCTCACCTCAACAGCAACACGCCTCAACCATGAGGTCACACCTCGATCAGCGAGATCAGAAACTGGTCAGAAGACACTAGAGATGAGTCGTCCCGCCTAAATGACTTTAGGCAACGTTAGACGAGGAGACGCCGGGCCTGGACGACGCTGGAAAGAGGGTTGCCAGGTCTGGGCAACGTTAGAAAGAGGGCCACTGGCCCTGGGCTACGCCGGGAAGAGGGTCGCCGGCTCTGATAGGTTCGGTTCTAGGATTTATGGGGAGTCGTAGGTGATGAAGATGGAGACGATGGTTTTAGGGCTCTGATACCATGTGAAGAGAGAGAACAAAATTTTTTATTGATGAAAGTCCATACACACACGCGCACACACGCACACACACACACACACCCACACTAAAAAAAAAACCCTAGATACCAAAAGACCATTCTACCCTTTTATATCTCGAACAAGATCAAGGTTTCTGTTAATCAATTTGGATTTATGCTAAGAAGATCTACCGTGGAGATTATTTTCTTGATACGACAATTGATGGAGAGATATCGAGAAAGGAAGTACCTCCATATGGCGTTTATTGATCTCGAGAAGACGTATGATAGAGTTTCAAGAAATGTTATGTGGTGGGTTCTTGAGAAGAAAAAAGGTACCTTCAAAGTATGTAGAGACAATCAAGGATAAGTATGACGGTATTACTATATGTGTGAAGGCTTGTAATTACACATCAATTTATTTTCCAATCACAGTAGGCTTACACTAAGGTTCGGCTTTGAGTCCTTATCTCTTTGCCATGGTTATGGATGACCTAACAAAAGATATCAAAGATGAGGTGCTGTGGTGTATGCTATTTGCAGACGATATTGTGCTTATAGATGAGGCTAGGGCTGGGGTTAGTGCTAAATTAGAATTATGGATAAGCATGTTGGAGTCTAGGATTTACATTAAATCGAAGTAAGATTGAACACTTGAAGTGTAAATTCGACACGATAGGAAGAGGAGATCGAGAAGCTGTAAACATGCTCGGACAGGAGGTACCTAATAAAGCTACTTTTAGATATTTGAGATCAATATTGCAAAAGGAGGGAGAGATTGATGAGGATGTGAGTCATAGAATCAGAGCAGGTTGGATGAAATGACGCGGTGCATCAGGATTTTTGTGTGATCGCAAAATTCCTCTTAGGTTAAAAGGAAAATTTTATAGACAGCAGTACGACCTGCCATACTATAGGGAGCTGAATGTTGGCCAGCACAGAGACAACATGAGCATAAAATGAGAGTAGTGCAAATGAGTATGTTAAGGTGGATGTGTGGTCATATAAGGATGAATAAGATAAGGAATGAAGATATTCGACGAAAAGTTGGAGTAGAACCGGTGGCAGAAAAGATGAGAGAACATAGATTGAGATGGTTTGGACATATTCTTTGAAGGTTCCTATATTTTTCGGTAATAATGGAAGTTTGCTATCGAGAGCATAACACGAAGAAAGGAAGAGGTCGGCCGAAACTTACTTGAGGAAAAATAATAAAACAAGATTTAATGGAGTGAGAAATAGATTGGCGTACGGCTTATCTTAGGACGGAGTGGAGGAAGGCTATCAGTATTGTGGAGGAGCAGAATCCCTATGTTCTTGATTGTCCTTTTTATTTTATGAGTCTTTGGGGTTCATCGACCGCCAACCCCAACTAGTTTGGGATAAAGTTGTAGTTGATGTTGTTGACAAGTCTACGGAAATGTCCATGGATGTACAAGCTAATTACAGAAGGCCAACTATTGCATAAACTGCTGCTTCTGGTTTTTCGGATTGATGAAAAGTAAACCCTAAATGGTATTTATAATGTAATAAATGGTGGGAGTAACTTGATTTGGCTTACTGCGACCTGTTCCAAGGTCTGGTTCTTTTTCATAGGATTGTGAGAGATTAATATCGAAACCAAGCTCCTTACCCAAAAAAATATCAAACCAAGTTGGATAGAAATTTGGAGGCTTAAGAGTCGTAGAGAAGGTTTACATGTCACAATGAGAATCCATAGGCATCTGCCATGGGGCTTCTCGAACATCACACTTGAAAATGACCGGCATTATCCACTGAATAAATCAGCTTTGGTAAGTTTTCATGAACTTCCAAACGGAAATGGAAACTAACTTGACAAAGAAGCTAGTCGATTAACTAACAATATTGCTAATGAGTTAATGGTGAGGCTGCAGTGAATCCTTCAACAAAGATGACTATTGAGACTACTCATTGTGCTGGAAGAGTTCTTGTCATTAGAGAACTGGTTAATTTGGATGATATGGCATATCCATAACTTGCACGTCTTGCATGCAAAAATTGATGTAGTTGAAGTAAAATAGTGAATGAAAAATATTATGCTGGTGAATGTTCAACACGTCATTAAATTTCACCGAAAGAATTATCCTTTTAAAATTAGAAGGCATTGCTAATACAGGTGATAGTTGTTGTCAACAGACCCCCCTTGATATTTGATTGCCCCTTGCCACTTACCCATTTCAGAAGTCTAAAGAATAATTTCTTTCTTATAAATACCAAATGCCGAAAAATTGTCGTTTCGAATATTTATTTTTCATGAGAAGACATTTTTAAAGGCGGAAACAGATCTGATTAATTAAAGTAAGTGTTAAACAGTTAAGCATTGAATTTAAAGAATGGATAAGTTTAAGTGCTAAAAAAGAAAACAAAAGAAAAATGTTCGGTAGTCATTGAAAATTAAATGTCGAATGTGATTAGATTCTTGCCTAATGTGGTTTTGTTAATATAGCTGGTAGATTATAGCAATTCAATTGATTCTGAATGTCATTAAGGATATCCCTTTAATGCATTAAGTGGCCCGTTCCTTTAATCAGACTTGTATTTTGCTCTAATTTTAATCAGATTAGTCAAGACTTATTTTTTTAGCCATGCAAACTTAATCTCTTTGAGTCCTGAATGATTTAATTTTGGGCACTCAACTGTACTACGAAGAAGACCTAATATTAAGGTTTATTAATGCAATTGTTTGCTTTTGAATTGTATGATATAGTTTTCTTCTCAATGTAGTGCATAAAAAAGCCTTGGATATGCTGCTTAAGAAGCTTTAGATGCAAATGTAATGCCTAAGGACTTCACTCTTCTTAGTCGACATCAATGTCTTCTGCAATTTCCTTTCAAGTTTCTCAATCTTGGTGGGGGTCACTCTTTGATTTACCTCAGCATGCTTGAAATATTCATGGTATGCCATGTAACCATGTAAGCTCTAGAGCTCACTTTTTAAGCTTCTTCAGGCTGAATCTATGGTGGCAGAGTGGAAAGAGTTCCTTTGGGATGTTCCTGAAGAAAGAGTAGCTTTGTGGGGTCACTGCCAAACATTGTTCATCAGACATTCTTTTCCACCTTTACAGGTTGAATCATCTTACAATACGTATGTTTGTCCAGGAAATCTTCTTTAAAATGCAGGAAGTATCACTGATTTGAGTTTGCTTACAGGCTGGATTGTTCTTCCTTAAGCATGCGGAAACTTTGGAGAAAGATCTTCCAGCTAAGGAGCTTCATGAGCTATTGCTGCTTTCTCTGCAGTGGTTGAGTGGGATGATGACCCTTTCCCATCCGTAAGCATATTCTGTTTGTAAAGCATCCGAAAATTTCCAGGGATATGGTTTCTTTTCTGACAAGTAACATGATATCATCAGGGTTTATCCATTGCATCTTATAAGAGAAATTGAAACTAGAGTGTGGCTGCTGGCAGTAGAAGCAGAAGCTCAAGTAAAAAGTGAAGGTGAGTCGAGTCCATTTAGTCCAAGCCACGATCCTGGGATGGATTGTGGTCCCAGCATGGTTGACCGGACTGCAAGCATCATAGCGAAAATGGATAATCATATGAATAATACGAGAAGTAGAACTGTTGAGAAGCATGACACAAAGGAAGGCGGGGGTTCAAATCTTAAACACCAAGGACTGGACTCTGGCCTCTCCAACTTGGCAGGTGGCACTGCAAAGACAAAAAGGAGGGCAAAAAGTTCTGCACCATTCAAACGGGCTGTAGTGGATGCCATGGACAACATTGTTGAGTCTGAAGATGGTATCGGTAGTCTCAATGTTAGGAATGACCTACAATTACAGGATGATAACTCAAAAATGGAGCTTCCATCTTCAAGATGGGAGGAAAGAGTAGGACAAGAAGAGCTGGAGAGGGCTGTTCTACTGTTATTAGAGTTCGGGCAAATTAGTGCTGCGAAGCAACTCCAACACAAGCTGTCGCCAGGGCACGTACCTTCAGAATTTTTACTAGTTGATACAGCTCTAAAGCTTGCAGCTGTCTCAACACCTTGCAGTGAAATGCCAGTGTCCATGATCGACGATGAAGTGATTTCGGTGATTCGATCACGCGGTATTTTGGCTGACCAGCAGTATCTCAACCCGCTTCAGGTAATTATTCTAACCATTACTTAATTGCCTTCTTTAACATGCTTGTAATTTGCATATTAGTAGATTTTGAAAAATATACCAATTGTTGTTCGCGTAGTATATGATTGTAGTATATGAATTGCATCCTCTTTTTCCTGATGCATATTATATAAGTTTTGTGATGGAGCATATGCGGAGCCTGAATTCTGTTTCATATGTTATGTAGGTCTTGGAGAGTTTAACAATCATATTTACTGAAGGCAGAGGTCGGGGACTTTGTAGAAGGATAGTAGCAGTTGTGAAATCTGCTAATGTGCTAGGTCTTTCATTTTCGGAAGCTTTTGAGAAGCAGCCAATTGAGGTCCTACAGCTGCTTTCTCTAAAAGCCCAAGAATCATTTGAGGAAGCGAAGCTCCTGGTGCAAACTCATTTCATGCCAGCTGCTAGTATTGCGCAAATTCTTGCTGAATCATTTTTAAAGGTACAATTTTTATGTTTTTTCTGTACTGCCATCTCCGGGATTCTATGTTTGATCAAATGAAAAGAAGTGAATGGAGTGGACAGCTGAAATAGTGTAGCATCCTGAAAAAATCTGTAGGCTTATTACAACAAACGTGCCATTGAAGATTTCGAAATGAGATTACGGTCAGTTGTAAGTTAATAACAGATGAAACACGTCAATCATCCATGAGAAATCTCACAGCAGTCCATTAGGAAAGAGAAGTAAATAAAGTGACCACATTAGGTATGCAGTTCCTTTCACTGGGGATTGAGCTGGAGTCCATATGTCCATAATCGCTATAACAGTAATCCCAGTATCAATTGATGAAGTCCCTGTATCACTGTTCCGCGGTAATTTCAAAACTACGTTCACCTCTCCTAAATGCATTTGTTTTGCAACATTAAAAAAGAAAAAGAAAAAGATGAGGATGACATGCCACTGGTACGGTGACTAGCCATGAGAATTGCACCATCCCTATAAACTTCCAACTTTCAGTTCCAACTGGTGCCTCCAGCTAGATGGTGGTTTTTAACATTCAGCTAATCCATTTTGCTTCAGAATATGTCAATGAGAGACCGATGTATAATGCCAACCATGGAATAGTTAAATGATGTTGAACAATATTTGAAACAATTATCTCCGCAAAGTAACTGTATTTGAACTTCCTCTATACTTTTAAGGGATATGCTAACGGACCATCTGTGAACAATCTTATGAATAATGACATGATTCTCGAATGATCTTCTTGTTTGTGACAAATTGGCAATTTCCAATTCAGAGAGGTACCCACCCAACTTTTTATACTTGTCATGACTTTCATAATCAACGTATTTCACCCACTTGTGATTTGTGGTTTGGTAGGGTATAGGTTTTCTTTAGTAATTTTTCCTATTTAATATTTGTTATTCAGATTCAAAACTACTTGTTTATTCCTATGTTTCTGAGCCTGCATTGCTTTCTTGTGCTTCAGGGTTTATTGGCTGCACATCGGGGTGGATATATGGAGTCTCAAAAGGAGGAAGGACCATCTCCTTTATTATGGAGATTTTCCGACTTTCTTACGTGGGCTGAGTTATGTCCTTCTGAACCTGAAATTGGACATGCGCTGATGCGCCTGGTTATAACTGGACAGGAAATACCACATGCGTGTGAGGTAAATGTGTAGCACTATATATTTGATGGAGATTTCTAACCATTGTAGCCTCACGATTAATGTCAACATGTTGTTTGTGTTAAGTGATTGTCGATAAATCAATTTTAGCAGAAGGATAGAATGAGCTGGCATACTCTCTTTCTAGCTGCGTTTATTCTGTGTAAGGGTGATCTTGTTCTATGTTATTTGCAAAGGCAAACTGATTCCCCTTCTGCTTCGGTCTCGGTGACTGTGATAAAGATACCTTCCCTCTTGTCTTTCCTGAAAGTCGCTTATACGACGGCTGTAATGTCATTCATGAAGAACTTTTTCATGAGAAAGAAAATGAACTGAAATGGTTTAATTTTTCACTGGTTTTGTTGTTTATCCAATAAGGATTCATAGATAAATGTAATAAGGTTCGAGGACTAAGTTGTTCTAGTTGAGGAGGAGACGCATTCTTTGATGTTAACTCCACTCTTACCACGAAAACCTTTCAACAAAAGCCTTGTTGATTTTGTAGATGGGCCTGCCCGTCTTTCTTCTCCTTTGTGCGTTCAACAAACCCACTTCTGAGAATGCATATCTATGTTTTTTTCACTCCTTGGTTACCCATTGAATCCACTAATAGATGCTTTTTTCCACTGAGAAATGCCCCTTGGAGTTCAGAAATTGGGGACTACCGGTGACTATTGATAATACCATTACAACTTCTCTTGCATGGATTATGGTTTGGCTATAATTGAACCTTGGATATCAGTTGTAGTTGGAGGCAAATGAGGGCATGGAAGAGGTGTGAGGATCGGACTTCGTGCTGCTATATCATGTCAGGAACCTTATTTTTAAAAGATAAAGGTGTTTTCAGGATATGGATCTATGATGTACATCAAACATTTGTTAGCCCTCTATGTGGGCCTAACTCATAGAACAGGTGTTGTGGACATAACCACATTAATTAGACAACGAAAAGCTTTCAGGCAACGTATAAAAGATGTTTTCGAATATTTCTTTACACTCCCTTAGCATGTAAACTGGATTTTACATTCAGAACACAGGTTGTGAAACCACATCAAACAAGTAAATCAAAATAAAATTCTCAGGATTTGAAAATTTGATTGGTGTATGGTGGGACCGACAATTGTCAGCTTATGTAAAAATCTCCGTAGTCTTAAACTTTTAAATGGAGGCCTGGTTAATCTGCAAATGTAAAGTGGCAAGATCATGTCACATTGTGCTAAATTTTACATTTCATATTTGAAATATTTGATGAGTCTATCCTAGAACAGAGGATTGATTTACATTTGGCTTCATGAACTTTTCCATGCATCTGAAGGTGCATATGTAAAAGTTGGCCCAAAAATCATGTCTTTTCTTTGCTCTCACAAAATGGAGGAGAATCAGACATAAGAAACAAGTCTGCATATGACGATATCTACTGTCGTATGCTTTCTCTTCAGGACATGAATTATTGTAACAAAACGATGTTATATGGTACATCTATAGATGCTATAATATTGCTAGATATTTATAGTGGAACTCTAAGTTAGATATTGGTAATAAAGTTTTGGAGCTAATGCAATATTTTAGGGTGCTTTTATGGCTCGGAGATGATATAAATGGAATTCAACCCCCATTTACGTACCCCATGCTATACTTTCCAACGGGTCTGCTATTTGTTCATTTCTGGACCTTGGAAGCAAGATACAGATGCGATATATTATTCTTTTCTTCCTAAGGTTACATAAAAAGTCAAGTTAGCATGAGGTAAAGCGTAGAGGGCTCACAGGAGCCGATAACTTTTACACAGTATCATCATGCACTTAGAATTGAACAAGGCATGGCTTTTTCTCCACAGGTGGAGCTTCTTATTTTGTCTCATCATTTCTACAAATCGTCAGCATGCCTGGATGGCGTTGATGTTCTTGTAGCCCTTGCTGCTACCAGGGTTGATTCTTATGTGTCTGAGGGTGATTTTTCATGTTTGGCTCGCCTAATGACTGGAGTTGGAAACTTCCATGCCCTTAATTTTATCCTTGGCATTCTCATTGAGAATGGTCAGCTGGATCTTCTTCTTCAGAAGTTCTCAGCTGCTATAGATGCGAGTTCTGGTACTGCTACTGCTACTGCTACTGCCACTGCTATTGCTAAGGTTATTAGAGGATTCAGAATGGCTGTCTTGACATCATTGAAGCAGTTCAACCCAAACGATGTCGATGCCTTTGCCATGGTTAGTGTTTTTCAACGGATGATTCATATATTTATTTGTTTTTGGTAGTTTTGCTTCTATCAGTTTAGTAACGCTATTTTTGGGGCCCTCACTTGGTCCATACCTTTGGATGTGGTATCAGCAGGGATAGCTTAGAGGAAAATTATTAGGCAATTTTTTCAAGTTTTTCCTCGGTTCTTGGGGAGTTTCGTCACGAGGATGTGTATATCACGTGATCTTTTGCCTTGACTAATCTGCTGAGGATGTCATAATTTTATCTAACTCTATGCACCTGCTGAAACATGAGATTTGAGCATTATTTAAATGAGAGGCTTCGTGGGAGATGCTTATCACTTTCCTCTTTGGGTGAAAGCTGAGTATTTGACTGACTTGGCAGGTGATGCTTGGCTTGGCTTAACACGTTATGTTAAATCTATTTGCAGGTCTATAACCACTTCGACATGAGGCATGAAACAGCTGCGCTTTTGGAGGCACGAGCAGAGCAGTCTTCTCAACTTTGGTTCCAACGCCATGACAAAGATCAGAATGAAGATTTGCTAGATTCTATGCGGTACTTCATTGAAGCTGCTGAAGTTCTCTCCACAGTTGATGCTGGCAATAAGACATTTAGGGCGTGCGCTCAGGCTTGTCTTGTTTCCCTCCAAATCAGAATGCCGGATTTTCAGTGGCTTAACTGCAATCCAACGAATGCAAGGTATGCACTGGCTGAGCAGTCTCGGTTCCAAGAAGCTTTAATAGTTGCAGAAGCTTACGGTCTCAACCATCCGAGCGAGTGGGCACCAGTGCTCTGGAACAAGATGCTAAAGCCAGAACTGACGGAAGAATTCGTGGCCGAATTCGTGGCTGTGCTTCCGCTTCACCCATCAATGCTCATTGAGATAGCGAGATACTTCCGGGCTGAAATGGCTGCTAGAGTTGATCAGAATCAATTCTCGATCTGGATTACCGGTGGTGGTTTACCCGCAGAATGGGCCAAGTACTTGGCAAGGTCGTTTAGATGCTTGTTGAAGAGGACAAGGGACTTGCGGCTACGTGTGCAGATGGCTACCATTGCAACCGGGTTTGGAGATGTTATCGATGCATGCATGAAGGCAATGGATAAAGTACCCGAAAATGCTGGTCCGCTTGTACTGCGAAGAGGGCACGGCGGTGCATATCTTCCCCTAATGTGAACAAAACCGGCATGTCTACAGCTCAAGTAGGGTTTGCCCCAAGAAAAGGTCGAGCATGGGAAGTGGAGAGAAAAGCAGGCTTGGCAAACACTCTCGGGTGGACATGACTCGGAGCAATGGAGGTGGCTCAAAAACATTCTTTGATATTCTTTTTCGAATACGCTGGTGAGAGGAAACGTATTAGGTTAGATTAGATCGATTGATCCTTGTAAAGTAATTTTGGCTTGGCTATCCACTTTTGCTTGTAATTTTTTTTTTTATTCCAATTGCTGCCATTGATTTTTTTTTTAGGTCCCCCCTCTCTGGCGGTTGGGCATGTGGTGTTACCCCTTGTATGAATTTTGTAAAGGGTGCATACCATTTCTTGGTTACATTTATCAGTGGATAGTGTAAAGGTATTGAGACCCCCAAAAAGGTTTAAAGAGACTTTGCTTCTTTTTCCTTTTGTAGCTGAAGTTAAGAAATACTTTATTGTGAATTATTATTGATTAATCAGTATCTAAGTCGAAAAAACAAGGTCCAAACTACATGTTTCATTGAGAGTTCCTACCTTGTTTGCTTCCTGATAATTTTTCAAGCACCAGAGATCACAAATCCCAATTGAATGATCAGTTTACTTACCTAGAAATGAGAACCAAGAACAGTCAGCTGAAACTTGAATAGGTGTATGCTGTGTTTACATTGTGTTTTTTAGCTCTCTGTCTTGTTTTTCTGGGCTCCCAAGTCGTGTTATGGCATAACCCTTTACAACAGCGAAAATGACGAAATCAATCCTGCGAGGACGCTTGCACCCAATGCTAAGCTGAGCCTCTGCGCGGCGCTCACTATCTGCACCGGGAACAGGCAGCTTCCTTTCGAGATGTTCTGTGTCACGATCTGGGCCATGCCGTTGAAATTGCATGACTCGACGTCTTGATCTTGCATTTGAAAGTACATGTTGAAGGCATACGAAATGTTGCCATAGGAATCGAGGTTGTTGCAAGTGGCGCCATAAACCAAGCTTGAGCAGTCAGAGAGCGAGCAAGCATAGCTCACTTCAGGACCCACTGCACTCAAGTTCTTGATGGTCTTGTCGAGCAAACACCACTGTGCGGGCATGTATTGGACCCCCTTCGCTGCAACCGGCATCTTGTCTTGGCCTTTCCCGGTGAAGTCCATGGCAAACTTTGGCTTCCCATCGTACTGGAAGATACCCCAGTGCCTCTCGAATAGGCCGGGCTCGATGCTCTTCATGTCCTCATCGAGGAGACTGAAGAGGTACACGTCCAAATGCCCAGGCCTCAACGGGGTCCCTTTGTTCGCAGCCATCTTCTTGAAGAAACCATCGTAGAACCTCTTGGCCAATTTCACGTTGGCATTCTTGTCGCCGTCTGTGGGCCACCCGACTTCCCCGACGATGATCTTCAAGTCAGGGGCTCCAGCTTTCTTCAATGCCCAAACGAGGGTGTCGTAATTCGCGTCGAACACGTTTGTGTACTCAGTGCCCTTGTCGTCTATCGGTTTCCCAGCGTCGTCGCAGAAGGCAAAATCGACCGGGAAGTTGGGGTTCAAATAGAGACTGAGGAAGGGGTATATGTTGACCATGAACGGGGCTTTGTTGTCGTGGAGGAACTGGACCATTTCTATCATGATACCTCTGATATCCTTACGAAAAACGGCATCGGAGGGCTTGTCCGAGGCGGATTCATAGACATCAGCATTGTGGGGTACCGTCGCTTTGATTTTGTTCCCATGGCCGGCCTCGTCAAGCGCCTTCTGGATGTTCCGCAATGCCGGTACTGTGGTTTTCAGATGGCTTCCATTGTAGCTCTTCAAGAATGGTTCATTTCCGACCGCCACATATCTGTTCAAATGATACATAGAAGCACCCAATTCAGTCTTAACCTTGACAAGCGAGATTATGCAGAAAAAACAATAACAGACCAAATTGGATTCTTGATCAAATGACCTTATATCAACGCCCCCATCATAGAGATGCTTGGTGACATTCTCTTTCACCCAGTCTCTGGCATGCTTGTAACTATCCGCGATACTTTCGAGCTGATTGTTGGGAATGCCCAAGATGACCTCCATGCGTGATCCAGCCAATGCACTGACCGTCCAAGAGTCCGCGTCGAAGAGCTTGACCTTGTTGATCCCGTTGTCCTTGAGCATACCGACCACAATGCTTGGCGATATAGGATGGGACGTAATTGATCCCCAGTTCACGCCAACGTCGTGAGCGGCATTGGACAGGGCGAGGAACATGCAACAGGCGCCGACTAGGAACTCAGCTCGGGCCATCGATGGAGCCAGTTTATCTTCGAGAGAAGAATGACCGGCAGAAAAGCCCCAAGTTGAAGCAACTTTTTGTGAAAATGGACAAGGCAAGTTAGTTAATGGAGACTGAAAGTTTGAATGGCTATACGGAAGAATAGAAAGAAGAGAGAGCTGAATACCGACAGAGAGAAAAAGATTCTCAGTACCTCATTTTTGTGTAAAGCCAGCCCCCCATTTGTGGTTGAAGCTTCCCAAATTAGTTGGGTTTATCAATTCCATACTATATTTGGTTGGCATATAGAGAATTAGTTGTTGCTCATTTCTGTGCCTTTTAACAACATAGATTCATTAGAAACGTGCTATTTCCAAATTAAGGCTTCCTTAACTTATTCCAACTCTAGCGTGAGTTGCAAGTTTGGCAAAAAAATGACATAATTATCTAAAAAGTCATAAATCTATTACAATTGTGTCAATTGACTTGGCAAATGCACTGCACCCTCACCCAGTGCCGGCGGGGTCTTCCGACCCTCGGCTATGGTCTGCGAGGATCAGCCGGCAACCCTCACTAACTCTAAAGTCTAAGGGAAAAAGAAAGGAAAAGACAAAGGAAAAAAGAAAAAAATTTATTAAAAATTCAAAAAGAATTATTAAAAATTACCACATCAGCCAATCAGTTATATTTGGCCAAATGGATTGAATTGACACAAATATAAAATATTTAAAACTGAATTAACAAAATAAAAAATTTAAATTACATGACATATTTCCTTTTTATCTTTCGCCTGTACTACAAGCTACTCAACCCACGCTCTATTCTTCGTGATATATTTCTTTTCGTCTTGGTTTTAGGTTTTTTCGTACATTTTCTAGGATCCATAGGGAATCGATCAGGTATGCTTCCGCCGTATTCGTATTTTTAACTGGTATAGATACATTAGTGAAAAGATATATTGGTTCAAAAAAAAGGAAATTAAGATAGTCAGAGAAACTAATAGAACTTGTCATGTGAAAGCGATTGAAGTATGAATGAAAATAATCATTCATATGATTCTGTTACGCTATGCAAGAAAGTTAAATAAAATGCTCTTCAACTGTTATGACACTCCCAACAAAAAAAATGTTATGACACGTGTCAAAATCTCACGACTCTTGTTTATTTAATGAGTTAATATCACAAAAAACTCTAAACTAGAACACCTGTGATTTTTTACTATAAAAAATTTCAAACTGATACATTTGTAATAAAGTTACTTTCTTTTCGTTTCTATTAAATTTTACCATCAAATTGCTGAGTTAGATGATAAATGATAGTTAACAGGTGTATCACTTTGGATTTTTATCCTCAGTTTGTCACAGATGTACAAATTTAGGATTTTTCGTGTTATTAACCCAATTGACGACAACTAACTAAGGATAAATTTGTCACTTGTATCAGTTTATGATTTTTGATAGTGAGGTAAATTTATCACAATTGTACTAGTTTGAGATTTATAAATTAGTTGAGTAAATTTGTGATAGATGTATATATTTTCGTGGTATTAATCCTTATTTAATATACTTACATGATCGAGTGACTGGCATCCATTTATTAAGGAATAACTCTTCATATGACTAAAAGTTCCATGAATTTACTTAAGCTTCTGGGTGGCATGTGGTTTTTTGGTTATGTTTGCCATTGAATTGGGTGCCTTTTTTTTTTTGTGAAAAATGAAAAATTTTAAAGTATATTTTCTATAAATAATCACTTAATAAATTTGATCAATGCAGAATATTTTCACCATCCACGAAAAAGTTTAAACAAAAATTATTGTTGATAATGAAAACTTTTTTATTGACTTATTATTTTAAGAGATATAAGATATTATTTTTATCAACATTTTTTTCGAATCATTTTTTTTTTCGCCAAACAAACGGAACTTTAATGTATTGCCATGCATCTGTCTCTAAGATACTTATATGTCTGTGCGATAATTCTTCCTAAACTATCAAGTTTTGCAAACCATCATTGTTTGTCTATGGGGATATAGCATTTGAAATACCACTATATACATATACATATACATGTACATGTACACATGTATATGTATATGTACACACACTAAATACTGGTACACTAAAAGGACCAACGCAAAATTCACCACCGAGCATATATAAGGAATTGATAATCTTCAATGTGATTGAGAGTTCTACAGAATCTCTTTATTTGTTGATTTAGTCTTCTCTAAAATTTTCACGATGGAAGAGATCTACTATTGTTCTTTTATCTTTTTTCGCGTGGTAAATATTTTACTAGCTGTAAAATGAAGATTACTTTATTACACATTCATTTCATAGAATGATGGCTTTCTAAAGTCTAAATTAATGCCTGGATTTGAATATGTTCAATCCTATAGTCTTGAGTATATTTTGACGAAATTAACTCTTTGATTTATATAATTTAAGGGGAGTTCCATTTTCGTCCTTATACTTTGTCTAATTACAATTCCAAGGCTTATGCCAATCTTCGACGACAATTTAAATCCTTTTTCATGAAGTACCAATAAAATTTGCGAAATATTATTGACTCAGCCCCGGCTATAATAACATGTGACCCACATGCGAAAGCCTTTAAAGGAAATCACACTTTGGCTTCTGTACTTTTTTGGATGTGCTTATGGTTTGACCATTGTTCTATCTAGGACAAATTACCCAAAAAGTCATAAACATATTGCAATTATACTAATTTAATCCCACAACTTTTTTTTGGACTAATTCAATCCTCAACTTTTTGTATTTATGCCAATTCAAAATTTTCCGACTAATTTTGGTTGAAAATCAATGACGTTGCATGAACGGCGCGACTTGGCTAATTTTTTTATAATATTTTAATATTTTTCAGAGTTTTTTTGTTATATTTTATTTTTCCTTTTCTTTATCATTTTTTGTCCTTTCTCCCGCTAGCCGCTTAGCCCAGCTACCAACTAGAGACAAGAGCCACGAGGGCAAGCTTTCCCTGTCCCTGGTGAGGTGTGACCTCACCGTCACTAGGAGAGGTCGTGCCTTGCCAGCCTCCCCATGGCCAGCCTCGCCATGGCCATGCAAGCACGGCGAGGTTGTCCCAAGCTCAACGGCTGGCGGGAGGAACGAGAAGGAAAGAAAGAAAAGAAAGAGAAAGAAAAAGAAAAAGAAAGAGAGAAATAAAAATTCAAAAAAATCCTAAAATATTATTAGAAATTGATCATTTCATTGCCGTGCCACGCTAGCGATTTACCATTCAAATTAGCCGGAAGGAGTGAAATGTCATAAATACAAAATATTTAGGATTGAATTGGCAATAATACAAAATCTTTAGGGCTGAATTGATTAAAAAAAAGTTTAGGACTAAATTATTATAGTTGATGAAAAATTTGATATAATTGCAATAGATTTAGGATTTTCTCAAAATATGAATTTCAACAAAATGAATACATTACATTTTACCAACTCCAACACTAATCCATCAAATACATTATTTTGTGGAGTCAAGATAAGTTGACAGAAATCTCTGTTATACAAAGTCGTCCAATTGGATTTTAGTTTTGGTACATTGATAAAGGCAATGAGGATTTATTTTTCAGAAAATAATTCTACAATATATACGACCTCAAAACATAAAATATATCCAAACCCATATATCTTATCACAAACCCATCAATTCTATGCAACAGCATGTAAAAAGTTGCAAAAGGCTATTCGATACAAGCTTCAGCAGTCTTTCTTGTTTCTGCAACTTTGGCTGGTCAAGTTAGAATCATGCAATGCAAGCTTGAGCCTCGAGGTATCCCAAGCGGAGGATCAAGACATGAGCAGTTGTCGACAGCATAAAGCTCCCAATCTTTTATTCCACATTCCTCAAGTGCTGATGCCAATCGACCATCATCCGTTTTCTTCGGATACTGCCCGTTCGGACTCACCAGAACTGCACCGGTATAGGACTGCCCTGCGACTCGGGCTGCTCCGCTGTAGTGAAACAAACCCCAGCTCAGATCATCGGACACATCGACAATAGTCCAGAACTCGTTCGAAACCACTCCATTGTCCAAAACACTGAAGTGAAACGTCCCTGTGATCTTGCCTCTCTTGACCCGGTACTTGCGCCTCCTCCAAACCATCTTTCCCTCCAGAGTTCTCACCTGAAACACCGGCTCATACCAAAAGGACCCTTTCGCTTTTCCTCTGTAAAATAGCTGGTACTGGCACGGGAATTGATCATACGCTGGGTTTTGACCCGCTACGACACGCCAACTCCAATCAAGATTACCTAACCATCCCACAAAGAGATCTTCTGCAGATTCATGACAGATGTTCTCGCCTCGAAACTTAACCATGGGTGGCACGTATGGTTTTTCAGGGATTGTCGCATCCAAGTCTAGACAATTATTCTTCTGCAGAACACACAAAGAAAATGCTTCCAAATTTGGGCTCTCATATGACGCGATACATCTATAGTTGCAAACCTGATCCACGGGACTACACTGGTTCAAGCACTGAAGAGCCTTTCTACAATTGGGATCCAGGAGGCAGTTCAATATCTGTGGCCCGCAGTTCGTCACCATGCAGTTCAATGTAGAGAAACCCTTCGACCTCAGGTTTTTTAGAATTGGAACTGGCCTTATGTAAGCATTGATTACGACCAACAAACAGAACCTGATATCATCGGAGTTGCGACGCATCCAGGCCTCCGATATTGTTTCAATCACTTGACTGGTCTCTTTGGTTTGATTTGATTCAAATGTCCCCACCAGTTTCCCAAACACGGTCCCTTTCGTTTCAGTTTGAACAAATGATCCACCCAACTTTTTACTCAATCCTGGGGATGAATCGAAGCTGATTATATTCTGGATATTTCCGCTGTTTCTCTCAATCCACTTCACTGATTCCGGACTTGTTACAGCAACAGCAACTAAGATATCTGCATGTCTCAGTTCCTCCTGAAGTTTTGCAGACGCCTGATCCATACATTGGCAGAAATTGTCTGTAAACACATGCATTTCAAATCCATCATCAACCCATTTCATTCTCTTTGCCTGGTCACAAAGACAATGAAAACGAATTTACATTTCCATGGATTCAGATAGTACATTACCCAAAAAGTTAAAAACCAATTGAAACAGCATCCACTTCACTTATGCCCAAAGTGCATCTGAATCCTAAAACATGCTTTTATGCGCTCTAACTTTTTTTTTTTCCTTTTTAGCAAATTGTCAATGGAGTCCATTAATCAAATCCGTCAACTAAATCCAACCAAGATCTAACACAGCATCCGCTAAAAGACTTAGGAGCAAACTGCATAAAGCAAGGAATCAATCGTACAACCAAAACCTTCCAGGACTCAATTGCGCTTTCGTTGAGCTTTAAATACTTGTGCTGTGATCATCCCTTCAATGATAGTAAGAAGAATTTTCTCTAATTAAAGTGATCATCTTCATCTCTCGGATTGAGTTTTCTTTATAGCCTGAATAATTATCAGTGCACTCTCTAGAACAACGGGGAACAATACTTAACAACATTCATTTTCCTTGCTGCAAAGGTGACTCCCTTCTTACAAGCGCACACGCCCATACGAAATTGCGGAGTTCTTCTCCACTAAAACCATCACGAAAACAGAGATTGGCTATGGCTCATTTGGATACTTACAGTGTGGAGCATAACTTCGCTCCACGTCGCGCCCTTAAGAGGGCTCAACGCGCCTTCTCCGATGATGGCGACGATTCTCACCGGCGGACTAGAGGAGGCCTCCGTGGCTACGCTCTCCTTCGTCTCCATGACCGCCTTCGCACTTTGCGTCGCGGGGAAAGGGGTTTTGGGGCGACGAAGACTTGGGCCGTGGAAATTGGGAGCTCTCCTGCGGTGGAACCTTGACGGCGACGGAGCCGTGGTGGTGGGGTTGGCCATGAAGCGACGGAAGCCAGCTCTCAAGCTGGCAAACTCGAGAGACATCTTGTTTTGTCCGGAGAGGAACAACGATCGTGTGGCTCTGTTATGCTAACTAACGGGTTCAACAACTATTAAATGGCTACTTAAGGGTCGTAATATTTCCTCGTTAATTACTAGATAAGAATATATTTTTAAAATAAAAATAATCATTTTCCGACCAAATAAAATTAAATAAAAAGTATCATTTAAAAAAATATATATACAAAAGGTTTATCAATGAACTAGTACAATCTAACGTGGATACCGTCGACACCGACGGGGCACTTTTTTAATAATATTTTGATTTTTTTCAAATTATTTATTTATTAATTCTTTTATTTTTAATTTTGTTCATCTTCTTACTCTTTCCTACGTATCGCCCAACCTTATCTTCTTCTCCTCCATTAGCGACTGGAGGTGCGAGGTCCAAGCTGGCCACTAACTGCGTCGTCGCTATGTGAGCTCGGCCTCGCCAAGATCTGGTGAGGCCGAGCGACCACATGGTTGGGCAAGGCCGACCTCGGCCAGCAACGGCGACGGCATCAATGGGAAGAGGTGAGATTTAGGTTTCCTCGGCTTTTGAGCAGGGCCATCTCTCCCCCTACATCGAGCTGTGCAAGCTCATCTTTTCTCGACACTACAAGGACACCCTCATCGTCTTCTCTACATTCTCTTCCTTTATTCCCTCCTCTTTCCACGACGACCCTCTCACGGACGTTGTCGTCATCCTGGCTGCTAGGCCGCATCCCAACGGCGAGGCGTCCCACACCACCTAATGGTGCCCAGCTGAGCAAGGCCAGACCTCACCCAACCATGGCAGCGCCAGTGGGCAGCGAGGATCTCGCCTCCCGCCGATTGCTAACGAGGAAGGAGGAAAAACATGAGGCCGTCGGTAACGATGAAGGAGGAGGAAGAAGATGAATAGAAAGAAGAAAAAGAAAGATTATTAGAAATATTAAAATATTATTAAAAATTGTCCCGTTACCGCGAACGAGTCCACATCATCGGCGGGCAAAAAATAACCAAATAGAATGAATTTTTAAAAATTTAAAAAATTTAAAATTGAATTAGCACGTAAAAATAATTTTAGAAATGAACTGATAAAGTTAAAAAAATTTAAAATTAAATTAGCAAAAACATAATAAATATGATTTTTTTAAAATATTTTTTTCCCGATTTTTTTTAGTAGACAAACTCAATCGATCATCTCAGATCTCACTAAAAGCCTTAACAGGATATCGAGCCTCGCTTAATGGGATCTCTAGTCAAGTACTTTTCCTTCCTTTTAATATTTTGCAAAAGAAAGGTGAAAATTGGAAACATATATATATATATATATATATATATATATATATATATATATATATATATATATTATTTGTACTCTTAAGTTAGATTAAAAATATCTCAACTGACACATCCATGGTAACTCAGTTGGTTATGACGCACTTGAGATTGTATGGTTAGGCGCACTGGTATCAGGTTTGATTCCCCAAATGAGCAACTGTGATTTAAGTGGGGGGCTAGAGCGGTAGATTGTTGTGTTAGTCTCCCCTGAGGAATAGTCTTAAGTTATTATGCTAGTCTTCTCTAAGGTAGATTGCTGTGCTAGTCTCCCATGAGCAACTGTGATTTAAATGAGGGGCCATAGCGGTAAGTTACTGTGCTAAAGTTGCTGTGCTAATCTCTCCTGAGGAATAGCCGAGTGCACAAAAGCTGGCTCGATCATCTTAATTATAAAAACAAAAATAAAAATCTCAACTGTTGTATCAATTGAGGCTGAGATGGATGGGGTCACCTCAAACATGTCTGGACCATTCTAGGCATTCGTAGATTCTTCAATAGAAAATAAACTCTAGCATCGGCTTATTGTCCAGTGTTACTATCGAATCAAAATTTTATTGATATTCTCTAAAATTAATATCCTTCATCATAGCATTCGGCGATGCAAGCGAAATCCCCCATTGCTTGTATTCGGATCTATTAGATCAAGTTCATCCCAGTCGTCTATCCACGCCATCCGCCTCTATCAATCACATAAACGGCATTGCAAAAGCCATATGCTATATCGAGCACGCCCGAGAAGAGTGTCCCAAATTCCGGCCAATTTCAGATTGTTCGATATCCGGTTCCGCAAACATATCACATCGTGCCGATGCGTATGCACAAGTTATCAACCCTAATACGATTCCTCTAATCCCTTTCACACCCTTTGTAGCAGTTGATACTATTAGATGGAGCTATGCATCAAATTGACTGGACCTGTGCTTTTTGAATTTGGAATGGCACCTTTTTGACCATCTTATACCATGAAACAAAGGCCATTTTGGTCTTTAAAGAGAAAGGGAAAAGAGAGTAGCATGGGAAATCCTGACGAGCTGCAGCATGCCCCGGAATCAAAGAGAGAACTTCGGTATGACTTGCCTCTTTAAAGAAACCGCATGAGCTGCACTCCTGGACGAAGAACAGTTCCGCAGAAATTTTCCGATATTTTCAAGCAGGATGAACTATCAACAAGAGAAAAAGGAATCGGAAAAAGCGCCAACAATTATTTCTGATGAATAGATTCTCATCGTTTCAAGGGCAGAAGATGATGATATTCCCGGGTTTGGAACTAATTTCTTGTGGGTACATTGCTTTACTAAACCAATCCAAGTTCACACTTGCCTTTTTATCTGACAGTTTTACCTCTAATGATGTTACAGAGATAATACGTGCAGCTAAATGAGAGTCACCGGAAGAGTCACGGAGATAAAGACTTCGTAATTTATTTAACATTAGATACACTACAGCTGTAACAACTATCTTCAACCGAGAGGTCGAGTTTAATCCACAGGGTTCATGTCTGATAGCGACTTAATTTTAACGTAAAGATTCAGTTTGCTTTTTCTGCATAGCTTACATCTCTGCGGCAAAGGATTTGCCGCAACCGCATGTTTGGGTAGCATTTGGGTTTTTAAATGAAAAGCCTCCACCAATCAGAGCGTCGCTGTAGTCCAACTGCATTCCGTACAAGAAGAGAAGGCTCTTTGGATCACAAACTGCAGAGGCAACAGGGAATTATGAGCGACCAGCAGGTGATTTTAGGATTATAGATTGCATCAGAACTCCCATAAAATCAAAGTAATGTACTGGAAAGTGATTTCAACTTCCTCTGCCATGTGTAAGCCAGAGATCATAAGCAGAAATTTGTACTCAAATTTAATGTCTTCCACTTGAACTGCAGAAACTAAGCAGGCAGCAAACTTCATCGTGTTAGGTTTTAGCATTAATTCCATGTACAATCCAGTCTTTGCTGGAATGAAATTTATGGATGTTCAGCGTTAAGCCTCTCAATACACTCAATGACAATCTGACATAGCCAAATTAAGATGCTGATACTATTTATTGTCACCTACACAGCACAGAGGCAGACTCATCTCTCTTGCAAATCATCAATCAGCATGGAGAATTTGAGTCCACCAAAGATAGACGAGTTAGGTAGTTAATTAAGAAGATAGACATCAATGATGTCAAATTCAAGAAACAAACAAAATAAAAATGTCTGTTTTAGGGGAACTCTTCAACAAAAGATCTGGCTTAGAAGCCATGGATGCGCACCATCACTCAAAAAAGGGCTAACTGGGCAGCAAAACACTAATCCTAAGCTGGTAGGGTACTTCAGTCTGTCATCTATAGCACCGTTTACTATCGATAATCTCTTTCCGCTTCCTGAGAAATGATAGGGAACCTATATTGCCTACGAAAATCTAAAACCAAAATTTGCAAGACCTGATATCTAAGTAAATGCCAAACAATGATATAACAACAAGAAGTACAGTAATAGTGACTATAGATAGGAAAAGAAGACAACCCTAAGAAGATGACAATGACAAAGACCAGTTCCAGCAAATAACAGGATAGGCGCAAAAAACCAGGTTCCATTGTAAGCTTGAAAAACAGTACCCTCAATGGCTTAATATTAGGAATCCCATATTTACAAGATCCTCTATAACATCTATCATTTCTAATTTTTGCAACATGTTTCCTTGATTTCTTTATCATCTACAGCGTCCACAAACAACGGAATAAGGCATCCACAGCAATCTTGACAAATCGAGGTTGCAAAACCAATGGAAAATTCGTACTTATGAGATAACGACCAGATAACTAATCAATAAAAGTGCAAAGCTCTACCAATAACAAAACCGTTATACTCAATTATGGAGTCATCAGGTCTTGCGTTTGCCCTACTCTCGAAGTCCATTGTGTAAGACATGCCAGAGCATCCACCCTGTCTGACACCAATTCTGAGACATAAATCTTCACTGCGCTCAGACCTCATCTTGTTCAAGTGCTTCAGCGCATTGTCCGTGAGAGATATAGCAGGCTTCAGCTGTTCAGAAGCTGGCGCAGCTGTAACATAAAGGGCGATGTGTAAATCAGATTACAGTCATAGAGGAACTGAGAAAATAATAACTGAAAGACAAAAGGTAATTTGCACCGTCCAGCATCATGGGAAACATCAGATCTGCAGTAATTTAGCCTAATCTTTAAGGCAACCAGAGCTCACACGACCAGAAAATGATTTTCCTCGTCTCCCTCTTTCTCTAGAATGTTCCACTAATAATCATCGAGAAGTAGTAGACAGTAATGTCCATCCCTGCTACATCACTGAAAAGCTTGACTAGAAGTAGCGTCTTTGACATTTGCAATCAATCTGTCAGCGAGACATTTGCAATCAATCTTTTGATTGAAACAAGTACAAGGATACAACCTTTCCTGACTTGCGCAATTCCTATTGCCAACCATCTATGACCGACAACTTCTCTAGGTTCCCAAACAGTAACAAATAACTGAAAATAAGTTTCACCGACTTGCGAGCTGAAAACTAAGACACAATCGCTTCATGAAGAGAACGGCAAGACTGTCAGGTAAGACAGTCCCTAGGATACTCCTTCCTCTTCAGAGGAATATCCAAACGCAGCACCGACCAAATCGCACTACCGATAGATGCCGCACAAGTACTCTCTACTTCGTTTTAATATGCGCGCGCGCACACGCACACATATATAAAGCTACGCCTCTTCAACAATTCACCATTCCACAACGACAACAAGCCACAGCGGTCATCACCATCACCAGCCGCACACACGCGATCATCTCGGCGACAGCGCCACCGCACGAACATGAAGAATCTAGGGGAGATGGTACCTGAAACGGAAGCCGATCGAATCGGGGCGTTTCTCCTCCGGTTGGCATAGAAACTAAACAATCGGAGGGCAATCGAACCGCGTGGGAAAGAGACCGCCGCCGCCGCCGCCGCCGCCGACGACGACGACGGAGGAAAGTGACCAGGCACGGCGCGAAGAAGAGGAGGGCAGTTCATGGCTGCCGCAGAAAACGCCATTTGCGAGCTAGAGAGAGAGAGAGAGAGAGAGAGAGAGAGAGGGGAGAGATAGGGGGAGTATGAATTCTTCTCGTTTACGTTGGAGGAAAACTGGAAATTGTCTTTCCTTCTTTTAAAGGCCACCAATTTTATTCCTGCCCCTTTTTCCATTTTCCAGTTCCTTAAATTTACGAGAACATATATTATAATAATGATGAAAATGCAAATTACCATAGATAAAGGAAAATTTTATTTAAATTTCGTTTCATTGTGTCTTCGCAAATCTCTTTATATTTAAATCATTTAACGGAAAATTTTCACATTTTTAGAATATATATTAATATAAGTCATTTTGAACAAAATAAATTTATTTTCTTGTGATTCCCCAGACCTCTAAGATTGAAATAAAAAAAAGATGAGAGCTGCTGTTGTCGATAAATTTTTAGAAATTGTATTTTAAAAAAAAAAGAGGTATTGCAAAGTGATTGCCTAAAGTAAAGCCGGAATTTTGAAAAGATTAATTAATTTCTCCAGATTTAAGTATTTAATTTTTATCATTATAAAAGAAATTTTTTTATCCGATGAAATTGCTTTTTGATTATTCTTTTCTCTTTTGTTTTTTTTTGGTCGAATTATTAATCTTTTCTTTAAATAGCCAGAGAGAAAGCATTTTTGCCCCCTGCCAAGTTCGAAACCGAGGGACATTTTTGCAAAATTACCCCTACACTTGATCTTGTCTCGAACAATCCCCACATTTTTTATACATTCGCGTCAATAAAACCAGAAAGCCAAATCTGGGCGGCTTATTTTGGAAATAGATCATCTAAAATTTCTTTAGAAATTTATGTTATAACTTTGCAATCTGGACCGTTGGTGTTATGAATGGATATTTCAGATTATAACTAACAAAAATATATATAAAAAATTTAAAAAATTACCTCTTAAATTCAGAGATCTAGGCCGTATATTAAAAAATGGACGGTTCGGATTGCAATATTAGACGCCTAATCTTTTGAGAAAAATTTAAGCGATACGACGTATTTTTTTCAATGGGGATTTTATTGAGACGGACTAAATGCAAGAGGTAATTCGAGTCAAGTATTGGGGCAGTATGCACAAATTGCAACAAATTCAGGGGCTAATTGGAAAATTTCCGATTTTGATCTCTCTCATCTGATGAAATCTTAAACCTTTGATTACGATTTGTCGGAATACTAGGTGATGGGAAAGTCGTGGAGATCCTAAACACCTACGAGGTTAGTTGAAGCATTAAGAGAGAGAGAAAGAGAGCGCGCGCCCAGTGCGGTCGTTCCGGTCGTGCACTGTACATCGACGTATCGCCGACCCGGTGACAGTTGCCCATGAACGTGCCATGATTGATGAAACCCATCATTGGTCGAGCGACGTCAGCGCTACTCTCTCCTTCAAAATTCAGGCAATTTAACGTCACAGTTCGCTCGAATACTTGCAAACGTTCCATTGATCTACCAGAAGCATACTCCACGAATGCTACTCTCCGAGCTGGTTCTGAGATCGACACCTCGTCACATGCCCTTCAGTTGTTCGACGAATTGTCCAACTGGGACGTGGTGTCGGCCTCAGCATTGCTCGGCCGCTACGCTCGTAGCCACCGCCACGATGAGGTAATCCATCTTTTCTCGAGGGTGCTTGCTTCGCATATCAGGCCTAATGAATTCACATTCGGCACTGCAATTCATTCGTCGATCGTGCTTGGAGACGTTCGTGCGGGGAAGCAACTCCATGCTTGTGCTATGAAGATGGGCCTCCACTCGATTGTGTTCGTGGGCAGTGCGGTTTTGGATGCGTATGCCAAGTTAAGCACTCTTGATGATGCTCGAAAAGCTTTCGAAGATACCAGGGAACCCAATGTAGTATCCTACACAACTCTGATAAGTGGTTACCTGAAAAAGGGTAGCTTTGATGATGCTCTAGCTATTTTTGAGAATATGCCGGAGAAAAATGTGGTTTCTTGGAACGCAGTGATTTGTGGCCATAGCCAAGCTGGTCACAGTGAGGAGGCTGTCAATCTATTCATCAGACTGCTGAGGGAAGGATTTTTGCCTAATGAATCCACGTTCCCATGTGCTCTAACGGCATCTGCCAATATTGCTGCTCTTGGGATAGGCAGAAGCTTCCATGGCTTTGCAATTAAGTGTTTGGGTAAGCTTGATGTGTTTGTGGCCAACTCATTAATTAGTTTCTATGCGAGATGTGGAAGCATGGAACATAGTCTTTTGGTTTTTGATAAGCTAGCAGAGAAAAACCGTGTTTCATGCAATGCCGTGATATGTGGTTTTGCACAGAATGGGGCCGCAAAGGAAGCTATTAACTTCTTTGAGACAATGCGGACGATGGGATTCGAGCCTAATAGTGTTTCTTATCTTGGTTTGTTGTGGGCTTGTAATCATGCGGGACTTGTTGATGAGGGCTATTCCTACTTCAATAAGGGAAGATTGGAGAACCCTGCGATGCTGAAACCAGAGCACTATGCCTGTATGGTTGATTTATTTTCTCGTTGCGGGCATTTCAAAGAAGCAGAAGAGTTCCTTAAAGATTTACCTTTTGATCCAGGCGTTGGATTTTGGAAGGCGTTGCTTGGAGGCTGCCAAATTCATTCAAATCTTGAATTGGGGGAACTGGCGGCTAAAAAAATTATGGCTTTGGATCCTAAAGATGTATCATCCTACATAATGATGTCCAATGCGCATTCTGCTGCTGGCAGATGGCAGAGTGTCTCGATTTTAAGAAAGGAGATGAGGCAGAAAGGTCTGATGAGAGTCCCTGGTTGCAGCTGGATTGAAATGAAAAATAAAAATAATGTATTTGTGACTGGGGATAGGAATCATATCCAAAAGGTTGATATTTACATGGTTTTGAGAATTTTTCTCGAGCATGTGAAGGAGATTGAAGTTTCAAGTCTTGAGAATGAATTTCTTTCATAGGTCCACCATCATGTAAATGGTAAAACTAATTGAAGGCAGTGGCTATGCTGGAAATGAACTTCAACCTTTGAGAGATTAGTTCCTCTGGATTGTTCTCCCTCTAAGCACTAACTGGAAAAATGTCATCAGGAGCTCCTCTTTGCAGCGGTACCTGTTTCCTCTTTCTTCTGTACTTAAATTGATGGCGAAGATGGTTTCGAGAGTTGATCATACATCAAATATATAACTATCTGACTACTCGTTTAAAATGGTATAAGGAGCTGTGTCATTATCAGGAAATTATCAATCAGAGGATTGAAAAGGAATTGTTCCTTCTTAAGCTCGTCCTTTCAAAAGTGAGTGTCCTTTTGATTGTGGTTGGAATCAATCATATTTCCTTCCTTTGTTTCATGCTTTCATTAATGTCCTTAATACATTCGTTCGTTCCATATGATATTTCTGCTCCCGCTTCATATGTATTATAAAACCTCCAGAATTGACATAGTTGGTATTCAATTTGCTCCTCCTTCCAGTTATCTACACTGGAAGTGGTTATGAGTGATGATTATTGACTATTTTCGCCTCTATCATATTCTTGTCATTCTGCATCCCTAAGAGTCATTTGGAAGCTGCAGAAAATGACTACCTGTAAACTATTAGTGAGTAACATGGTAGAGATGATGATGATTAAAATCCTGGATCCTAGATCTGAGTTAGGCATGATCATTCACTGATCGCGTATAATAAGTCCTTATGTTCATTTTGAGTGTTTCATTCGTCTACCTGACTTGCTGCATCCCTAGGTGAGTCAATGCTGAGAGGAAGGAATATCTTAATGCCGCAAGGAAAATTATGACAGAAAGAGTGGCTGATGGCTCAAAACACCTCCTTGGGATACTACAACTCAACTGGGATGCAGTGGGGAAGAATGGTAAGGTGTTCTTGCTTTCTCAGCTAAAGATGGCAAAGGCAAATGTATATGGGCAGGAGAAGAAAGTGTAGTTATATTTAATGCTGCTCCTGCAGAGGCTGAAGCTTTGTTGCTGGCTTTCCAGGATTGTCTCAAGCTATTATTGAAGGAGATCGCGAAGTGCTGATAGATGCGAAGGTAGCTTTTTCAAACCCAAGATATAACCGATAAGAAATGTATTTAGTGAATGTAACATAAGTTTGACAAAAAAAAATGTAACATAAGTATTAATATAGAAACCTTAGGAACATTTATTTGGCTTTTGAGTGGCTAATGCATCATAAAGGAAGCTTCTCCCAAATCGCGGATTGCTATGGAAACATTGTTTCCGGTATTTCTGACCGGGAAAGATGGTGTTTTGTTTTGCTTGACGGCAATGCTTTGGCATTTCACACAAAGATTAGCCGGGAAAGCAAAATGCATGGCCATTAGGGAAACTGTCTGGTAGTGTAATGCCATAAAACTGGCGAAACAATCATTTAAACAGATTCTGTAAATGCTCAAAGTGTGATTGGAGGCCTTGTAAATAGGCAGTTGGAAATTGGACAAAAAGTGTGAAGCACGATTGGATAATCCAGTTACAGCTTTGTCTATTCAAGGAATATGCAGTATAGTCATAAAGGGAGATGTCCAGCATGCTAGGAATATGATCTTTTGCACTAGCTTGGAGATATGATCAAATTCTTTCTTTCATTCCTTGATAACAATGAATTTCATGGTTGAAGCAGTCTGAGACTACTTCTGAGAATTGAATTACATTGTTTCCCAAAAAGAATGCTGGTGCGAGCCACTCGACACGGTCAGGGCACCTGCCTCTTCTCAACCCCCAACATGTCAAAAACAAAAAATGTGTAGGATATTGTGAAAGAATTGAAGTAAGACCATGTAAATCTTTAGGAAGAATACTTCAGCAAGCACAGCCACCTCTTTGCTCGACTTCGGAAACTGTTTCTGAGATGCCCTGGAAATAACTGCACATTGAACTTCTCTGTGACCATCTCTTCAAGTAAAACTACATGCATCTATAGGGGAAATGGGGCTAAATGGGCAATATGATAGGTAGGTAGGTCGTAACCAAATAAGGAACCATAGGGGTTCTGGTTTTCTTTCTCTTGAACAGATCATGTCATTAGCAGTTATAACGCAACATCTGAGATAAATGATGAATGCCAGTCCTGTGGTTACTGCTTAAAGATCAAATATACCCTTATAAGTTGTGGGAAGATGCTTTTCATTTAGGTGCATTTCTGTTATGCAGTAATCATCCTGAGTCAAAAACAGCACTGTCGAATCCAAGCTTAATGGAAGCTTGAATTGAAAGAATCGGTTTCTGAAAAAATCACTGCAACTAGCTCCTGTTCACTCTATATATATAGGAAAGGTATAGAATAATAGGTTGAGAGTTTGTTTCTTTAGATGGACTTACATGTCTTGTTGGTGTTCACTCACGAGCGCAGCTTGCGCGACACTCAGAAACGCTTCATCGACATTGTAATCTTCTTTTGCTGAGGTCTCGAAGTACGGAATATTTCCCCGGGAAGCACACCATTCCCTTGCTCTTTTCTCAGAAACCTGCTAGAGATGTAACCATTAAGACTATGATTCATTAAGGAAACATCTGTTAAGCTGAGTTTTGCGTTCTGCCTGTGCTAATTACCACACGACTGTGCCCGCCGTCTACGTCTACTTTGTTCCCGAGCAATACGAAGGGGAATGACTCCGGATCTGCCGAATCTGCCTGGCCAGAGTGAGACAGCAAATGGGGAAGAAAGCAAATCAATATTACTTGATTAATCACATTTAAGAAAATTGAAGAAGATTCAATGCATCTCTCATGTGCTTCATTCAGAGGTGCAATCATGCAATTACCAGTTTGAAGTTTGACCTTGACGGAGCTTTCCGAAGGTCAAGTTGAATATATTACAGGAGATATCATATGAGTCTTAATAAGCTGCTGACCTGTTTAAGGAACTCGTCGTGCCAATTGCTAAGCGATTCAAAGGTTTTACGGACGTTGACATCGTATACAAGGACACAGCAATCTGCGCCTCTGTAAAACGCCGCTCCGAGGCTGTGAAACCGTTCCTGCCCTGCTGTGTCCCAGACCTGCCGAACAACAAACGCACGCGACTTATGAATATTTTCACAAGCAGATTGAAACGGATCTAAGAAGAAAAGAGGCAGCAAAATTGAATCACCAACTTGTAAAGTGACCAGTTTATCATCAATCTGCAGTTCCTTGGTTACAAAATCGGCTCCGATCGTAGCCTTATACTGCTGGCTGAACTTTTTGTATACGTATCTGGATAACAAGTCAAGGGTTCAAGCAGATTACCAGCAAAAAGCAGCCAAAGCCGGCATTTAGATTAAACAAGTGTACAGAAGCTCAAGTTAGTATGTATGATACAAGTACAAACACATCTTTCCTCTTCTTAAACTATCTTAATCTTTCAGTTCACTGCAGTAATTGTCGCAAGCATTGTGTTGACAAACTACTTTCTGGGAAAAATCCTCTACAAGAGATGGTGCACACGCAGAAAATGCTTCATATTTTAAAATTATCAATTGGAAAACAGATTTCCCAACCCAGAACTGCTTTGCTGAAATGGTGATTGGCTTGCTCCTCGGCGCCAGAGTTGCGACCCATCGTGTAAAGAACCAAGAGACAGACATGGAGATTGCGGGAGCCCGAATCATTCACCGCGACTTACATAACAGAGAGAATGTAAATTCAAACAATGTCTGTCTTGATGGATGATGAGTGAAGCCTACTACTATATCTGCTCCGGACACGTGAGCGATGGTTGCGAAACAAACACGACATTGCTGTGAAGGATACTGGTTCATCAAGGAGGTCTTTCCCACCCTGGAAAAAAACTCAACCAGGTCAGAAATTCCGTCACATTTTCAATAGCATCAGCTAATACCCGGAAGAAATCTCATGCGAAAAATCCAACACAGAGAGAGAGAGAGAGGGTATACCCACTGTCACCAAGAACTATGACCTTGAGCAAGGTTCTTCTCCTCAAATTATCCATGTAGAGAAGACCCAGCTCAGCTTAACGAATGTATATTCGTCCTCCCAAAAAAGCAGGCCAAAGAGCAGCAGAGGAAAGCGACTGCAGCACCGCACAAACACAAACCTTTCTCCCAAATCTCTCTCTCTCTCTCTCTCTCTCTCTTCCTCCTTTTTCTCCTGGTGGGTATCAGCTCAAAAAGATGAAACAGCCAATGATGTTTCCCTTTCAGTGATGACTTTCCCCAGGAATGTTCCTGACAATTCTTGCTTTTTCCCCTTCTTCTAGTGATTCCTGTGATCTGCGGTACCAAACTGCAATCATTAAATTTTGTGTGTGGAGGGTTTTAATGTGATTAATTTGCTGATATGAAGGGCCATGTGAGGTTCGCCAACTAACGGAACGAGATGAGTACCCGCCAGCGAAGCTCTGTGTATCCCGTAAAGGAGATGAATCAAAGTCAATCGAGATCCATCGAAGGAAAGAACTATCTCTCTCCCTCCCTCCCTCTCTCTCTCTCTCTCCCTCTCTCTCTCTCTCTGTCCTCTGTTCGTCTCGTGGACTCCTCTCATGTCTTTGTTTGTCGTGATTGCCTCCTTCTCCATTTGTTTTCTTCAATGATTTTTCGCCAACTCGTTTTGGCTGTTGCGTTGTGCCCATGACATGCTTCAGACCATTGTCCAGTCCGTGTCCCATGTTAGTCGCAACGTGCTTGAGACCATCTTTTAGTACGTGTTGGGAAAAAGTACGAAAATGAAAAAAAAATTATAAACTTATTTTCATGATACCGATTCAATCTTAAATATATTAATTAGACCAATTTAATCTAAACCTTTTTCACTTCGGTACCAATTTTTAGATCGGATATCATTAACGTGGACACTTACGTTCAACGTAACAAGACGAGCGCTGGTGTTGACATTGTTTATATATTTTTTTTTTCTGATCTTGTATTTTTTTTTTCATTTTCTTTTCGTTTTTCTGATGGCCATCTGCAAAATGAAAAGGGAAAAGGAAAAAAAACGAGAACAAATTATTAAAAAGTAATTTAACAAATCCACGTAAGCGCCGATTGTGCTACACGGACGTCCGGTGTCCACGTCAACGATATCCGGCCTAAATTGGCTACATAAACCGAATTGTACGAATGTGAAAAGGTTTACCAAATTGGTTTAGTTAAAAAAAAATTAAGATTAGATTGATACCAATAGAATAAATTTGTGATTTTTTTTTTACACTTTTCCTAATATGTGCTGTGGTTAACTTCGTGCACTTTTTGTTTTAGGTCGAAAGCTTCGTGCACTTTAGTCGTGAAATTTTTGTTTCATCATGAATCTACGCACTAGGGGACGTCGTTTTTATTTTTAGTATTTTTCTAGATGTTTTCTAGATAGTTTTCTATTTTCGATTTTGGTTTGTTACAGCATTTTATTTTTTTCTTTAAATTTCCTAGTTGTGATTTTTTATATTTTTAATGTGGTGTCAAGAAAATATGTGGTTTTGTTACTCCTTCACTACACTAACGCCACATATGATTGAAAATGCAATGAACATAAAAAAAAAATCGCATGGTGTTTTCCGTCCACAAATATAATGAATGTGCTTGTTGACACCTAAATTTTAATTTTTTCTTAAATTATTTATTTTCCACAAAAATGAGAATTAGCCTTGATTCTCACCAAAAATTTAGTTTTCATGGATAGCATACTTAATTTAAGCATGTATTGCATTTGCATTATTTTGCACCGATGATAGGATTTGGGCTTGAATTTACACGCGAAGGATCGGAGCCCACATTGCATAATTCGGTCGGAGCAAGTGTCGAAAATCTCAAGACCTTGGGGCCTAATTTGAGCTCTCTAATCCACTAAATTTTAATTCTGAAGAAATGCTTTTTATTAAAATTTATTAGTCGAAATAAGGTCAAAGCTTAAGCCCACATTATCAGAATTTGACATAGGTTTTTACTATATAAATAAACCTCTAGGTTAGACGAGAAGAGGAGGCCACCCACTATCCAATACACGGCCACTTGAGAAATATAATGCGGAAGAAGAATTGATGAATTTTGATGTATTTCGATATATTGAAATGAGTATATCAATAGCCTATTTATAGACTTTATCAAAGGACGGTCTAAGGAAATAGCAGATACATAATATCAAATATAATCAATCAAGGATATGCAATATGAAAGGAGATATCGCATAATCTTGACAGATATACAGAATAAAGTAAATGTGTAATATCTTTAACACGGCCAAAAAAAAATTGAGAAAGGAAGGGAGCGAGTCTCAGCCAAGTATCAATGCCGGAACCACGACGGCCGAACCGGCCTTCTGCCTCTGCCTCTGCCTCTGCCGTCCACTGAGGGACACTATGAATACACAAAAAGTCATGGACATAGGACGCAAGAAAGGCGACAAGAGAGAAGTTTTCTTTGTGCTTTTGTTTGATTCCTTGCTCTGTACCACTCGCGTAAGTGTTCTTTACCCGTGGGGAACAATTAAGGATTTTTTAGGCCACAATTGAGAGACCACAAAAGAAGAAAAAGACAAAAGAGAGATGAGACGATGAAGTTTTATTCCTCTTTGGTGTTTCTCTTTCAGATCAGTCTTCATTGGAGCAATTCTAGTCCAAGCGGTGCCGCCAAATTTCCTATCTTGGATTTGCTTGTTGATACCATAATTGGTTTGAATTTTCTAATGAACTTAAAATTCCTAAAAAATTTAGTAAGATATAGTTTCCCAAAAAATATGCCTAATTAAATATTTAGGAAGATAAAGTTTTTTAGAAATTTTATCTCATTAAGTTTAATTTGGAATCAAGATCATAAAAAAAATCAATTTAAGCATGTCTATCTTTTTCGGAAATTGCATATGAAGAACTGAGAAAATCTCAAGGAAAACTCGACGTATCCACATGCATTGGTTCAAATATCTTGTCCATATGTCTTGCATATCCACTACGTATTTTTGAGTATTATGACTTGCATTTCATATTTTTAACATATCATTCGCATATAATGCATATCTCATTCTTGCTTTACGTCATTCACATGTTTCATTTTTGCTTCTCATGCAGATTAGGGTATCGTATCCTACATATTTTGCATATCTTTGCAATTATTTTTCATAAATTCAAAAATTCAAAAAAATTCTCCGATGGATGTAAGGTTGAAGATTTTCTAAATAATTTTGGGATTTCATTTAAATTATTTCCTAGGCTTTCGAGAAAATCTTAAATAGGGTCATGTTCAATTGAGTCCATTTTTAATTCTCAAAATACGTTGAAAATACCTAAAAAAAATCATTCGTATTGCATATCATATAGGTCAACATGCATATCTTAAATTTTCCGTGTTATATTTTGGTCTATTATCATTCCCTGTCATTCATACGTATGTCGCATTCATAAATTATCATCTAGTGCTCATGTACTGATTGTCATGTCGTTGCATATAGTTAGAATATGTCATTTGCATGATTTAATTTTTATTAGTTAACTCTTGCATATAAGGTAATTCGATATTAAATTTGCATGCTTTGCATATCATTTGTGTGACATTCTGATTTCCAGTCAATTTTAGGCTCATTGATGAGAAGAGTATATCTAGAGATGTGCTTCAGTCGTATTCCGCTCAAATCTGATCAATTCGAGTAGGCTGACTAAAAGGAAAAGGCTAACGTGAGGCGAGATACGTGGATCTAGGGAACTCGAATAGGAAATGACACTTTGGCCGTAAAGATTGTCGAGGGAACTAGTGATATATCCTCACAATTACATGACAATCAAAGCTGCCACGAATTGACAAGCCCTAAATGTGATATGAATCACGAGGTCGATACGCATAATGTCTGCAAAAATCGCCCGTCGGTTCGGGATAGACTGAAATCACATCTGATAGAGAAAACTATCAGAAACGAGTCATGAGAAGTTTGAAATGGAAAATCAAGAATTCTAACTTTATTTGGATTGGCCGTCGCCCTATTGATGATTTCGGAGCTAGAAAAACGACGTTCTGAACGTCGGGGGTAAAATGACTGTTTTCCTCCTCAAGCTTAGGACTTTGCCCTTGCAATTGAAGAAGGGAATTTTGGACATTAAACCCACCTTGTGGCTGCAGAAAATGAAGAGTGAATGTGGCCATCGGATCACCTAGGAAAGGCAAGTGGACATGTGTCAATGGATGGGCAAGGGAGAAGTCTTGTCTACTTTTGGCCAACTACCATTCAAAGCCTTGACCATGGACTTTGACTATAACCCTCCCGCACTCTCTCTTTGCTGATTTTCGACCATTTCACCCAAGAGAGCACCGAGCCTTCTTCATCTCCTTCTTTCTTCTTGCTGCCCGCCAGATACCTTATGGATGCCTCCTTCGCCGGCCATAATGGCCGTTTCTGGTCACCATCTGACTGCCAACCAACCACACACACCGAGCCCCATGTCTTGCCGACCTCCTCGAAGTGGAATCAAGTCATTTGGAGCATCGAAGAGCTCCGGCCAAGAGTTTTCCCGGGAGTCGACAGAAACTGAACCAACCCGAGGTAGGTCCGGTTTTTGACTCTTTTGATGGCCTAATTATTGGAGTTTTGGGCTCAAATTTTGTGGAGACTCAGTAGACATATGTAGGGTTCTGTGGTAAAAATGGAGATTTGTTTGATGAGTTTTTGACCACGAGCCAACCTTGTACATTTTGCCCAGAAACCGCCAGATTTTGACTCGGGAAGAATTGGCGACGTTCGACGAGTTTCCAGCGACCAATTGACTTCAAATCTTCGGTGAGGCTCAAGAACCCTTAGATAGACATGTTAAGAGGTAGGATAAGGGTTAAATGATGGAATTGAAGTTGATTTAGGATGGATAGTGCACGGTATGCACAAAATCGAATTGAACCGGGTAGGTTCTGTGCAAGACCGGTTCTGGTTAATTGAAGAGTGGGTGATTTTGAACCTCAAATTGATGTTTAAGACTTGATCAGATGATAAGGGTTAGGATATGGATGATAGGGGTTCGTGGATTAAGGAATTGAGTGTGAAAATTGACGGAATTGATTGAATTTTGTTAAAATGCTCGACAAGTCCGGTTGTGGACATTGAGGGCCGAAACTTTGAGGCTCAAAAGGAGTAAATTATGTTGGCAAATCAAAGGTAAGTGAATTCCTAACCTTATGCTAAGAAGATCGGACTCGATTGGGCGAGTCAAGGTCCAATCGGATTGAATTATGAAAATTTGCCCAAGGGGGCAACTTTCATTATATCTTAAGATGTTATAAGATGATTGTCCGTAATATTGTTTATGCCTGAGTTGTTTGCCATGTCCGGATATCATTGATTTGCTTGGCATGCCACGGAGTTTTCGAATTGCGCTTGAATTTGCACTTGGTATCGTGTGTGCAAATGAATTAGAAGTCATAGTATGAGTTATGGTTGTGGCATGAGCTTGACTTCATGAGACCTTGAAGCGTATGAGACGCGGGGCGGTAGATGGATACCCTAATGCTACAAGATCGTGGGGTTGAGATAGTTACGGTCCTGATGCGAACTATTCGCGAGACGGAAGTGTGAGAATGCCCTGATGCGACGAGATCGCGGGGTGTTGTTGATGTTGCGTGGCGCCTTGATGCAACAGGATTGTGGGGTTTAGATAGCCACGATCCTGATGCAAACTATTCGCGGAACGAAAGTGTGAGAATGCCCTGATGTGACGAGATCGCTAGGTGGTGTTCACGTTGCGTGGCGCCCTGATGCGACAGGATCGCGGGATTGAGATAGCCACGGTCCTAATACGAACAATTCGCGGGATGGAAGTGTGAGAATGCCCTAATGCGACGAGATCGCGGGATGGTATTGATGTTACGTGGCGCCCTGATGCGACATGATTGCGGGGTTGAGATAGCAACGGTCCTTATGCGAATTATTCGCGGGACGGAATTGTGAGAATACCCTAATGCGACGAGATCGCGAGGTGGAATTCGTGAGATGATGAATTTGCTTGGAGATTCATCAGAACTTGATGCGTTTATGCGGGTTGCAGATGACGGTCTGATACGTTTACGTGGACCGAGCTTGATGCGAATTAATCGTGGGCTAAGAGATTGAGACAGGCGGAGATTGGTGGATGTGGTGAAGTGGCAGGCCGAGTGTACATGATTGTTTGAGGGTGACGTGAGTTTATCATTACGTGCCTTCCAAATGCACGTTGTTGTTTTATTGAATTGTACTTGATGCGCCTGTATGATTATGAGTTTGGAATAATTGAAGGATAGTTGACTGCTTGAGTGAACGGTCGGTCTAACCTAGGGTTAGGACCCAACTTACTGAGGTTTATATCTCACCCTAGTGGGGGCTTCATTTTTTTTTCAGGTTCCAGGCAGAGTTAGCGCGAGCCTGCCAAGGATCGACATTGAAGAGAGAGTGGACCAATTGTATTTAGAATGGAATTGTCAATTGTGGATATTGAGATTGTACTTTAGATATTGAATTAGAAATTGATCTTTTAGTAATTGTTTAAGGTAATTTGATGTATTTATCCTAAGTCATCGTATGTGGTTGTATCTATGGAGATGGCATCGCTTCCGCATATGTATCTTTGTCAGTGCTCAGATTATTGGCTGTTGGATCCTAGAGCGTTCATTAAGGCACGGCTTGGCAGGATGCTCGTGTGTTCGGCGAGTTCGGGACGTGACATCCTCGTTCGAAGTGGTTTCAAAGCAAGGTCAGCTCGATCCAATGTGATTGAGGTTTGGAGTGATAAGGAGTGGTGACTTGGGGACAACTAGATATTGAGGCCTATAGGACTAGACCTGAATTTTTGAGTCTCGAGGATGGCAGGCTTGAACTTGTGTACACTTGATGGTCCTAGAGTTGACTTTAATGGATGATCTCGAGTTATGTGGTGATTAAAGTTTAAGTGGGAGCAAGCTGGAATTAGAGAGTCATAAGCATGAATTTTGAGATAGTAATTGTGCTTGAGGATAATTAGGAATTGCTTATGAATGAAGGATCAATTGAGGTGTATGATTGTGATCTTGATTTGTTAATGACCCAACTTGAGGAGTACGAATTATAAAGAGACGACTGACATTAGTGGATTCAGGCTTGAATTGCATGATACCTTGGTGATCTAGCCATTAATTGTTATTGTCAGCCTTGGATGATATGAGATGAGATGAATACAAGAAGTATTTGGATTGAAGATCAGTTGTGATCGAATGCATAGGGATTTGATTTGAATGTTGACTGGACTTGAGGTATATGGTTGAATATAGGCAATTGATCTTTGAGATGTGACGATCATTGGTGGAATTAGAACTCTTGAATGGATAGGAATTGATCTAAAGGTAGTTTTGACAGGACAAGTGATGATGATGATCATGCTGTGCTTATGCTTAAAGCTTGAAATGCGAGTCGATGAGGGTGCATGCATGAACTTATCGCTGTTGGACTTAATAAACTATTGCTTGGTATGGGACGAGTTGATGGGATATCTATAAATTGTAATGAAACATGGTATGAGACATGTGGAGCGGGGTTTTCTCCGTAGATGTATGACTTGGGACAACCTGCAATGGCCAGGTCTGATGAGGGCGGGGAGTGATTGCCGGGACAAAGAGTGGCTCCTAGCAGGCTTCTAACATGGCAAAAGGCAGGAATGACCTAAGTCATAACTTCAAAGGGGAAGCTTAGGTATTAGGTTGAGTCCAATTGTGGATAAGGGATATGCGGCACAGATTGATCCTCATCAAGAATGATTGAAAGTGGCATAATCTGTGTAATGATGCCTGGTTAAAAGCTTCATGTTTGATAGTGGATGCCTTTTGAAAACGAAAAGTGATGGTTGTGATGGGCCTGTTAGGCATGTTTGATGATTAGCCTCATGTGATTGGCTTGGCCAAGGTATGACTAGGAGGTCAGACGACTTGAGAGGTTTATACCCGTTGAACTGAGGCAAGTTGAGAATGAAATAGTCTGTTGTGACTACGTTAGAGTGGCGAATGCCTTTAGGCCTGGAGTACGAGCTTTTGACCCAGTGAATCACTGCCTTAAGTGCTTGATTGAGAAGTTGCCTCGTTGAGACTGGCTTGAGGAACAATTATCGATCAAGGATAATTTGAGATCGCTGAATAATTAGCAATTAATGGAGAATTTCCTAAGTGTCATCAAGGAGTTGTTTTGGAACCACTGATGGTTGATAGTGATGAATGATGACATGAGCAGCTTAAAACTGTCAGATTGAGCAAATGACTTAAGTCTTGAGTTCCTAAAGGGAAATCATAGTGGTTCAAGTGATATGAGAATCTGATAAGATTGAAGGACCAAGGTATGGTCGCTAGAGTAGCACTTGGCTGGTGTATGTGAGATACGAAAGGATCCAGGAACTAGAATGAATCATGAGAATTGAATAAAGATGAGTAACCAGAACGTGAAAACCAGCAGAGCGATTAACTCGAGTTTGTGAACCACATGAGACCCACAAGTTGAATGGGTCGTGAGAACATTAAATGGAAATGAGGAAATTTGCTGGTTAAGCAAGCTCGCGGAGGAGCTGTCAAGATTCTCTAAGTCACTGTGGTGATAAAGGCTAGTATTGATAAGTTAAAGTGATGGGAGTCACGAAAAAGGTGACTCTGAGATTGAAAGTGTGAGTAGGACCACGAGAGCTTAGAAAAGCTTGTAAGATTATATACAAGGCTGAAGTTGATTGAGTCAGGTAGAAGGATGAGACTCGAAATTGTCTCCCTCTAGATTGAGGGATTTGTGAGAAAACCTCAGAGATTTGGGTGCACTAAAGAAGGAAAGTGACCCTGGCAGTACTAGCCCTAAGAGGCTATTAAGGATTGGTGAAAGGTCGCCCGAAGAAGGATTTCCTCAAAGGCATGAGATCTGCCTAGCCAACTTCTGCTGAGTTGTTTAATAGAAAGTATCGTCCTAGGATTACTTGAGAGCAAGAGTTGTTTGGATCCTAACACTTTTGCAAGGATCATAGGATGATCGACCGATGGGAGACAGAGTTCTCAAGGTCGCGTAAGCATATAGTAAAAGTGGTCAAGAACCCTTGAATAAGATAGGTAAATCCCTGAGTGGATTAGAACTTGAAAACCATATGGCTGATTGTTATTCTTGATTTTGAGAAATGGTGATAGGACTCAGCAAAAGAGGAGAATGGTCGAAAGACTTGTGAGTAAGAGAACTCCTGCTCATGGATTACGAGCAGAGAGATGTTCTTTATAGATATGGAGCGTGCCTACGAGAAATGGTTGATTACTTGGGCGTAAGGCATATAGTGGAAAGTGCGTAGTAAGTCATTTTTGTTATGGATGAGGTCGAGAAAGAATCGGCATACCAATTTGCCTGGAGTTAATGATTTCCTGGGATTGGTTGATTGAATTGAAACCATGAGGAATGAAATCATGAGTTGCTATTCCCTAAAAAATGGAGCATTGTTCTTAAAGGACGATTGGACCATGGATTTGGTCATTGACGAAAAGAAAAGTGAATAGACTTGATAGTCTTGATTGTTTGTGATTCCAATGAATGGTTGGGTAAGCGAAAAGAGCGCTTAGAGTGTAAATACAAAGTGATTCGAGAACGTAGAATTGAGTATTCGACATGGGGATTTATGAAACCTAAGAACGGACAGATACTGTCACTTGAGGTGACAGAGTTATGGGAAAGAGAATGTGAAAGCATGGTGTCATGTGAACCCTGGAGTAAAGGTATCGCCGTCGGCACAGACTCCAAGGTTAACGTCCTATGAAATAAAAAAGACAAGGTGAAATTGAAATGAGAGGATGCCACTGAAGTGTGTAGTTTCCCTCACATTGTGAGAGACCCTATTGAAAAAGGGAGAAAGACTTTAAATTATCTAAATATGATGAATGAACGTATTTACCAAGAAAGAGGACACAGAACTTGAATGACTACTAGAAGTGAAGTTAGAGAGACAGTCTTTTGGACAATGTTGAATTCCAGGATGACGTTGACGTTTAGTGGAATGAAGGGAATTGTGATAAGGTTGCCTTAGTGAGTATGGAACTCAGAGGCTGAAGCACTAATGCTTCTCGTGAAAAGAGTGACAAGAGTAAACAAAATATCGTGCGGTCCTAGAAGAGACCCATGACAATAGAAAGCCAAGGTCTGAGCCCTCAAGTGAAAAGTGTGAAAAATAGTATAAAGAAGTTGATATCAGTTGAATTGAGTGTCCAAGGAATGATTAGGTGGATTGTTACCGTCTCGAGTGACGATGATTGGACTTATTTAAGGAGTCATGAGAAACATGAATGACCTTCGACGGTATCCTATGGAATTTAAGGAAATGCTTGATATATGACGAATGTGAGGAGCGTGAGTCGTGGACCTAATGAGATAAGATTCCTCAGTTGTGAAACTTTTGAAAAAGGGAATCCTTGGGGAGCCTTTGAGGATTGGAATAAGTAACAAATTGACTATAGTCGATGTGAGTTGCGGAAAGTGCGAGTTTCTTGGGATTGATGAATTGTAATAGATGGACTGTCGAAAGATTCCCCACAAGAGCTATTCCAATGGTAAAATGGATTAAGGACGAGATGTGACACGAATGGGTGAATGAGCGTGAAAAGAGTTTTCGAGGACTAGTTAAGCTGGTGGCTATGCGGATAATGACATATCGTGTCGAAAATTGAAAAGCTTATGAAGGTTGTAGTGGCACGACGCAGAATGAAAATTGAAGATATAACAAAGCGATTTGAAATGGACGTTGCTTGTGCGTCGTGATGATAAGGCCGTAAGAGTTGGAATGCTTAGGGCGTGATTGAAATGGGTTACGAATGTCCTCGCGATGAAGCTGGGGAAAGTTGTTTAAGTGAAAGAATGTTTCAAGGCTATACCTACCACCAGAGTATAAAGTAGCAGTTTCCTGAGGGAAATTGAATAAGAGGCAACACATATGTATAAAAGTGCTGGTGGGTATGAGAGCGCTGCCTAGATGAAGAAAAGATCTCGATAATTATGTGAACTATAAGAGATTGAGAGCACGAATTGCCTAAAGGAAATTGAAGGCGAGGCATGTGGAACGAAGAGATCACCCAAGTGTTGTTATAGCAACATTCGTATCACTAATGAATGGTGAATTATTTAATGGATGCTTATAATAGAGAGTTGAGCATGGTATAATTGGCAATGGAGGGACAGATCTTCCCTCAAGAAATAAGAGACTCAACTTCTAAATTGGAAGTTCGCTAATGGACTAGCGTGATGGTTACTGGAAACACCTAGTCTGAAGGCCAGAAGGAAATTGAGGTGAGTTATGATTAAATGTCGGGCACTAGACATGACGACGAAAGTTGAAGGACCACTTTGATCCAAGAGAATTTTTGGATGGAGTCGAGAATGGATTGTTACAGAAGTAACCATGTAAATATTTGAGGAGTTAAGAGGGCCGTAACTCGATTTGATCAATGGAGGACAAATTGATAAAGCCCTTGAATCTTTGTTGGCGTGAAAGGAAATTTGAAGGGAGTGATACGCCGAATGGCATGGACATTAAAGAGTGCATTCTGGCGAGGGCTTGGTGATAATGGTTATGGACATATGAAAGAGATAAGGTGAACGCTCGAAGATGAGCTGCTAACAAATGATGTGATTGCCAAAAGAGAATGGAGAGAAGCTCATTGGATTGAGGACTAAAGGAGACAAGTCCTAAGGAAGATAGTTTTGGGATGGAAAGGATTATCTGGAAGAGTGAGGCTGGGACGAGGCGCCAATACCCCAAAGGATTGAATGGGTGGAAGATTGCAAATTTCAAGGACGAAATTTCCTTAAGGGGGGAAGAGTTGTGACATTCTGATTTTCAGTCAATTTCAGGCTCATTGATGAGAAGAGTATATCTAGATATGTGCTTTAGTCGTATTCCGCTTGAATCTGATCAATTCGAGTAGGTTGACCAAAAGGGAAAGGCTAACGCGAGGCGAGGTACGTGGACCTAAGGAACTCGGATAGGAAATGACGCTTTGGCCATAAGGATTGTTGAGGGAATTAGAGATAGACCCTCACAATTATATGACAACCAAAGCCGCCACGAATTGACGAGCCCTAAACATGATATGAATCACGGGGTCGATACGCGTAATGTCTGCAAAAGCCGCCCGTCGGTTCGGGATAAACTGGAATCACATTTGATAGAGAAAACTATCAGAAACGAGTCCTGAGAAGTTTGAAATGGAAAATCAAGAATTTCAACTTTATTTGGATTGGCCGTCGCCCTATCGATGAATTCCGGAGCGAGAAAAACGACGTTCTGAGCATCGGGGGTAAAATGACCGTTTTACCCCTCAAGCTTAGGACTTTGCCCTTGCAATTGAAGAAGGGAATTTTGGACATTAAACCCACCTTGTAGCTGCCTAAAATGAAGAGTGAATGGTGGCCATTGGATCACCTAGGAAAGGTAAGTGGACATGTGTCAATCGATGGGCAAGGGAGAAGTCTTGCCTACTTTTGGCCAACTACCATTCAAAGCCTTGACCATGGACTTTGAATATAACCCTCCCTCACTCTCTCTCTATTGATTTTCTGCCATTTCACCCAAGAGAGCACCAAGCCTTCTTCATCTCCTTCTTTCTTATTGCTGCCCGCTGGACAACTTCTGGACACCTCCTTCGCTGGCCACGATGGCCCCTTTTTGGCCACCATCTGACTACCAGACAACTACACATACCTAACCCCATGTCTTGCCGACCTCGTCGAAGTGGAATCAAGTCATTTGGAGCACCGAGGAGCTCCGGCCAAGAGTTTTCCCGGGAGTCGACGGAAACTGACCCAACCTGAGATAGGTCCGGTTTTTGACTCTTTTAATGGCCTAATTCTAGGATTTTTGGGCTCAAATTTTGTGGAGACTTAGTAGAAATATGTAGGATTCTGTGGTAAAAATTGGGGATTTAGTTGATGAGTTTTTGACCACGAACCGACCTTGTACATTTTGCCTAGAAACGGCTAGATTTTGACTGGGGAAGAACCGGCGACGTTCGACGAGCTTTCGGCGACCAATTGACTTCAAATCTTTGGTGAGCCTCAAGAAACCTTAGATAGACATGTTAAGAGGTAGGATAATGGTAGGTTCTGTGCAAGACCGGTTCTGGTGGATTGAAGAGCGGGTAATTTTGAACCTCAAATTGATGTTTAAGACTTGATTAAATGATGAGGGTTAGGATATGGATGATAGGGGTTTGTGGATTGAGGAATTGAGTGTGAAAATTGACGGAAATGGTTCAATTTTGTTAGGATACGCGACAAGTTCGGTTGTGGACATTGAGGGCCGAAACTTTGGGGCTCAAAAGGAGTAAATTGTGTTGGTAAATCAAAGGTAAGGGAATTCCTAACCTTGTGCTAGAAAGATCGCACTCGTTTGGGCGAGTCAAGGTCCAATCGGATTGAATTATGAGAATTTGCCCAAGGAGGCAACTTTCATTATATCCTAAGATGTTATAGGATGATTGTGTGTAGTATTGTTTATGCCTGAGTTGTTTGCCATGTTCGGATATCATTGATTTGCTTGGCATGCCACGGAATTTTCGAATTGCCCTTGAATTTGCACTTGGTATTGTGTGTGCAAATGAATTAGAAGTCATAGTATGAGTTATGGTTGTGGTATGAGCCTGATATGGCGAGGCCTTGAGGCGTATGAGACGCGGGGCGGTAGATGGATACCCTGATGCGACAGGATCGCGGGGTTGAGATAGCCATGGTCCTGATGCGAACTATTCGCGAGAACGAAGTGTGAGAATGCCCTGATGCGATGAGATTGCGGGGTCGTGTTGATGTTGCATGGCACCTTGATGCGATAGGGTCGTGGGGTTGAGATAGCTACAGTCCTGATGCGAACTATTCGCGGTACGAAAGTGTGAGAATGCCCTGATGCGACGAGATCGCGGGGTGGTGTTGATGTTGCGTGGCGCCCTGATGCGACAGGATCGTGGGGTTGAGATAGCCCCAGTCCTAATGCGAACTATTCGCGGGACGGAAGTGTGAGAATGCCCTGATGCGACGAGATCGCGGGGTGGTGTTGATGTTGCGTGGCGCCCTGATACGACAGGATCGCGGGGTTGAGATAGCCCCGGTCCTAATGCGAACTATTCGCGGGACGGAAGTGTGAGAATGCCCTGATGCGAGGTGTTGATGTTGCGTGGCGCCCTGATGCGACAGGATCGCGGAGTTGAGATAGCCACGGTCCTTATGCGAACTATTCACGGGACGAAACTGTGAGAATACCCTGATGCGACGAGATCGCGAGGTGGAATTCGTGAGATGATGAATTTGCTTGGAAATTCATCGGAACCTAATGCGTTTACGGGGGTTGCCAATGCCAGTCTGATGCATTTACGCGAACTGAGCCTGATGTGAATTAATCGTGGGCTAAGAGATTGAGACAGGCAGAGATTAGTGGAAGTGGTGAAGTGGCAAACCGAGTGTGCATGATTGTTTGAGGGTGATGTGAGTTTATCATTACGTGCCTTCCATATGCACGTTGTTGTTTTATTGAATTGTACTTGATGCGCCTATATGATTATGAGTTTGGAATAATTAAAGGATAGTTGACTGCTTGAGTGGACGGTCGGTCTATCCTAGGGTTAGGACCCATTTTACTGAGATTTATATCTCACCTCAGTGGGGACTTCATTTTTTTTCAAGTTTCAGGCAGAGGTAGCGTGAGCCTGCCAAGGATTGGCATTGAAGAGATAGTGGACCAATCGTATTTAGAATGGAATTGCCAATTGTGGATATTGAGATTGTACTTCAGATATTGAGTTAGAAATTGATCTTTTAGTAATTATTTAAGGTAATTTGATGTATTTGTCCTAAGTCATCGTATGTGGTTGTATCTATATGAATAGAGATGGCATCGCTTCCGCATGTGTATCTCTGTCAGTGCTTAGATTATTGATCGTTGGATCCTGGAGCGTTCATTAAGGCACAGCTTGGCGGGATGCTCGCGCGCTCGGCGGGTTCGAGGCGTGACAATTTGTCATTTTGGTAGTTTCATCTATGCATCCATTCGTATCATGCATTCATCTAAAAAGTGAAAGCACAAAAATACCTCATTTGAATTGAGAATGGAATCAATCAAGCTTCAGTCATCGACTTACGACATCTCATGGAATTAAGGTACCGAAAGGGCATTAACTTTTATTAGTTAATGTAACCAAGTCCCTGAATCCTCAATCTTTATCTCGTAGAAGTAAAATAGTTCTCTCGTTATTTTACTTAGATTTTCAATCAACCTACCAAGAATGATTAGTGGCGACTCCAAATCCTAAATCATTTTTAATTAATCAAAGTTGCAATTTGGTAGGGCTTGAGAGAGTCTCTATTAGTGTCATGCCCCGAACTCGACAGGCGCAAGCATCCCACTAGGCCGTTCTTCTTATTGATTTTACCTAGGATCCTTCGGCCAACAACTTATAAATCAAGATAAATTGTATAAGCATGCGAAAGCGGGAAAACATCCCCCTTTCTTTATTCAAAAGATGACTTCAGGACTACACAACAAAATGTTCAATCAAGGTACAACACATGGCTCAGTTTTTTTTTTTTTTTACAATACAATCATACAAGTCACAAGTCTAATTCCATTAAAATTTCTTCAGCAATTCATCCTCTGCATCCTCAACGCTTCGTCATTAGGGACCTGAAAAATTATGATCCCACGACGGGGTGTGATATAAATCTCAGTAAGTTAAATCTAACCCTAAACTAGGCTGTCAGTACCTCTAGACACTTTAAGAAAACGGGTATCTAAGGATTCAAAACATTGGCATGGTAAAAACATGGCACTTCAATACTTCAAATCGATCTAATTCAGTCATAAAAATCCATAAGTAAAACTAAGCTTCGTACTATGGCAAGGCTTCCATCCACACATATATACACTCGAGGGCATTATCACTTCGTGTGGCATTTCCAATCATATATCTCACTTCTAAATGGCAAGGTCCGCATAATAACGCTTCAGGCCGTTATCAAATGCTTGGCAAGTCCCGCGTCATAACGCTTCAGGTCATTTAATCCATCATTTACCCATATAAGGTGTTTCCATCAAATAGATCGACATCCAGACCCGCATCATAACACATCAGGCTATCATAAAATATTAAGGAGGACCTGCGTCACAACGCTTCAGGTTGTGCTTCTCAATCTTTCGCGAAACATGCATCAGGCTACTATAACATGTTTGGCAAGACTCGCGTCATAACGCCTCAAGTCAACATATACATATTGCTAGGACCCGCGTAATAACGCCTCAAGTCATGTTTATCAATCGCCCGCGTAATAACGTATAAGGCAACCCGCGTAACAACGCATTGGTTAGTCATCCTTATTTAGCCAAATGAAATATATAGCGTAAAAATAACACATCAGGATAATCTAAACCCCACATCAACACATCGCGGGGTACAACTTGTCTTTCATAAACCTGCGTCATAACGTCTCAGGTCAATCCCGCGTAATGACGCATCAGGATTTACTCATGCCCTATGTTTAACGTATCAAGGCATCACATGAATATGTACTCATGAATCAATTAATCATTGGCCCAATATCAATCAATCATTGGCCAAATAAATAAAGGCACATATCGCAACTCAGTCCTTTCTCCTCATTTCATCACTTCATGATCGAGTACAACTCGATTAAATAAACAACTAGCCATTTACTCAAAAAATCGCTCATGGGTGATCCTACCCAAGGGCATGGTATCAATTCCTCAATCAAAGGAAATCAATCAAACAAGTTATTCTTTGGCCTCAATTTTCCTTTGAAAACAATTCAGGGAACTCAAACACTTCATTACCAAACCAAGGCACACGGTTCAATCACATGTAGCTTCTCATTTCAGGCACATCATTTGGCCATCATGTATATGCATGATATTACATTAAGCCTCAATCGACATCAAGTGCAAAACCGAGCATTGAAACCCTCAATTGAATCCAACTAATCAACACATGCTCAATTTCACACACAGCATATCATCACCGAGAAATCACAGCATCAACTCAACACTTCCTAAGCATGTTGATACATTCAATCAAGACAAGTCATCAAAACTACAATTCCCCAAAGCTGTCCATTCTTGACCTCCACGATTAGCTTCATTCACAAGAAAACTGACATTGTCTTATTGACCAATTGAGCAATCCGGTTCTAGAATCTTATTCCTCAAGGTCTTATGGACGCGTGGGAGAAAACGAGGCTCAATTTGGATACCAAATGACCAAGAACGGATCATTTCAAAATCAGTGCGTGTTGAATTCACTTTACATGGCTCTCGAGTCTTAAGTGATTCTCACACTAAAAGATTCCCTTAAGCACTATCAAACCAATCATAAATCACTTATTAGTAACCTAACATCCTAGGGAAGGGTTAAAATCAACTTACCTCACCAATCAAGCTAGCAATTCCCACTGAAAGCAACCATAAGTTTCGGTTTCACTCGGTTCGGGGCAAGGCATTACATGGTCCTAGGGAAATCACACAAACCAGCCATTATAATCCACTTAAACCTCATTCTATCATGTGTACACCTTACTAACACATCAATCTATGTTCCTAAATGTCTTACCGAGAGTTTTAGAGGGAGTCGACGTCACAAAGAGTTGCGAACAACCTCGATCCTACTCGGCCTATCGGCGGTCAGAACTGTAACAGAAATGTTGTCACAATACAGCCATGGTTACCCCTCTAAACTCAATCAAATTCACAATTTCAGCTCATCCAACACAAGTACTATGAGTTAAGATATCCTCATCGAAAATTTGAAGTAATTTGAAGCCTCGAAGTGGTTAAACAAAGACCTTCCTCCAACTTGGTCAGAATCTGCCTAGTCTGGACCTTCGTCCACTCAAATCGAGTTGCGAGAAGATCTACTTGGTCAAATTGCTCTTATAATATGTCTAGGGAAATATAAGATAATAAGCTTTCGTTTTGCGATGGTTTTACCTCGATCCAATATCGGATGACGGAGTTATGGCCGAAACAGTGGGACGAGTCAAGTCTGGTCGTGAGCTGGCCAGCGAGAGAGAGAAAAAAAATGAAAGAGAGATGAGTGAGAGATGGAGTTCGGCTGAGCAATGGAGAATGAGGGCTTTCTTCAATAATTCATCTTGGTCAACAAGGAGAATGGTAGGTTAAAAGTGAATATTATTACTAATCAATCAACTAATGCCACTTGTCTTCATATAAATAATGCCACTTATCTCCATCTCAATAATATCTTGGCTCAAATTGACTTTCATTAACCAATATTCCTTCATATTTTCGGTAGCCATGGAGTCTTGGAGTTGACCAAATTGCCCTTCTTCATTTGCTAAGATAAGGCCAATCTTTGAGGAGCAAAATGGTAATTTTGCTCTCGTCGTCCGAAACGTCGTTCTTCCAATTCGAATTACCTTCGATGAGGCGACATCTAACTCAATTAGAATGTTGCAATTCTTCATTATCCTCTATCCGATTTCGAGACCCCAATCTATGTCATTAGCCTCGAAGAGGGTCGAAATTCGGAATGTCGCACTAGTCGTTAAAATTAACATGATAATCCATTAGTTTAGAATTTTTAATATTAGATCGCGACAGGACTCGAGTGCATAAAATCGACAAGTTTCAAGGTTTAGACAAACAAAATTAAAGTTTAGAATTTAAATGCATGAAATTAATAAACATATGTCGTGTACCTTAATTTTCCTATCCAACAATACTCTCGATATCTAGATAGGGATTTTTTTTATCTAATGTCCACATAGATATTTGGTCCTTGATCAAAATCGATTGGTTAACCTAGGTTAAAATTCACAGGAAAGTATTAAAAAAGTCTTAAACCTATTGTATTGGTGTTAATTCAGTCCTCAATCTTTTATTAGTGTCAATTTAGTCATAAATATTTTTCATTATTGTCAATTAATGCTAAACCGTTTACATTTCTATTAATTGAGTTAATCTAGCCAATTTTGGCCGAAAATTCGTTGACATTGACACCGATTGTCATATATTGTATGACTGGAGCTGATCGTGGATTTTTTTTATTTGTTTAAATATATATATTTATTTTTTAATTTATTTTTTATTTTTTTTTCCTATTCTCAATCATTAAAAAAATTAAAATAATTCACGTCGGCGTCAGCCGTGTCACATAGGACAATCGATGTCCACGTCAGTGAATTTGCGGCTAAAATTGGTCAGATTGACTCCATTAACAAAAATGCAAGTTCATAGCTGAATTGACACCAATGCAACATGTTTAGGACTAAATTGACACTAATAAAAGGTATATGACTGAATTGGTATCAATGCAGAAGGTTTGAGACTGAATTGGTACTAATGCAACAAGTTTAGAATCCTTTTTGACACTTTTCTCGAAAATTCGCTCTAGATACCATCTAATCGCAATCGCATCACAAAACATAGCTTGTGAAGTAGCTAATTAGATAACATGAAAAACTAAAACAGAGCCAAAAACAGGTTTTTTTTTTCTAATTTAATAATTAAAAAAATATTTACAAAATTATATATTATTTTAAATTAATTACAAGCTTGGGTCTCGCGCGCTGGGTAGAGCAGCGGGCGAGCTCTGCGAGTTGGCCAATCCAGTGTGCGGGCGTTGCGTGTTGGCACCACCAGCGCACGGCTGTCGCGCGTTGGCCACGACTTTCGCGACATGACGGCCGCGCCACCAGCCAGCCTCATTAATTTAATTAATTAATTAATTTAGTATGTAAATTATTAAATAAAAATATGCATCTAGCTATGAAAGTTTAAAAAGCGTATCTTTAAAATTACTTGACCCCAAAAGTTAAAAAAGCATATAGCTATAAAAGTTTATAATGATAAATAACAATTCTCAACCTCCATTTACCTTATCCCAAAAAGAACAATCCGCAACCTGAATTGCACTAACAAGTACTAATGATGTCTTCCTCCTACATGGCCTCTTGTTCCGCAATTAGGTGCTCTCCGTCGATAGACGGGTCTGGTGTCGTAACGATGAGAACGAGCATCCGGAGGAGCATGACTTGTAGATGACGAAGGCATATGTTATGATGGCTCATGAATCTGTAATGGAACCGTATCATCAAAGTCCGAAAATATGCTACTCCCAGACTGTACATAGCCTACTGTAGGATAGACTTGAAATTAAGGAGGGAAATCGGATCCTCATGAAGCAGGAGAAGTAGCGGGTGTATGGGGCTCTTGATTATCACCATATTGAAAAGTAGAATCCACATGAGATGGGCCAGCAAACTGGGTGAACCCCATATCGAAATTTATCTGGGTTCCTGGACTGAAATTTAATGTATGATATTCCATGGTATATGGGACAACATTACCACCTAGATAAGCTCAAGTGGTCCTCCGGGTCAGCTGAACGGTCTCAGGCGGGTCATTATCTTGTGGCCTAACTGGTGTTGCTGTAGTTGCTGGCTGGGATGGTGGCAGCATTGTTATCCGTCTCTCCTTATGTTGGGCATATAATGTTGCCCTAAGTATCCGCTCTACTTATCTCCAAGCTTGACGAGATGGATTGGTGGTGTCTAAAATATGTAAGGCACGCTCGACGCCATCACTCTGGTAATGATATAAATAACCATAATTTTTTTTTAAATGTCAATAACTTATGTCAATAAAAAAATAATTTAAATTGAAAGTGTTTGCACTAACCAATGAACCCATTCCGGCTCCCGAAACGAAAATCCACCTCCGTGTATGTCTACAGAACTACTCTATATATGCTGAATGAAAGTAAAGTGTCTCCTCTTCATGAGCTTAATGGACTATATACCCGTCACGATCGTCCCATATGTCGATGAGCTTTCTGTGCATGTCTATCCAATCCCTCCCAATTGGCTTTAACTCAATATCATGCAAGGCCGTATGATCGCTAGGAGCTATCGGTGTTAACTAATCAATAGAAAGCTGTCGTAGTACTCGATCTGGATAATGCCACTCAACTATCCAGTAACATATGAGTAGGACACGAGCCATCCAAATATGTTGTCCCTACCGGCAGTAATTTGGTAATTGCTGCATAAGATCATCGGTATAGGGTAGCCAAGTAATCTGTTATCGCAATAAAACATATCAAATTAAATGAAGAATTAATGTAAAAGTTAACATTATAATAAGCTTGTTTGTTACTATTATTACTTACATCTTCAGATGACATTATATCAAGTAAGTAGCACAAATGTAGCAAAGTATGTGTGAACACCTCCGTTGCATGTCGTGCCCGACTCTATCTGCAGGAAAAAAAATGAAATCTTAATATATTATCCGTAATAGAAAGAATTAATGACTCACGAACTAAAAAAACATTAGCTTACATACTGACTACCGATAAGTCTATCTGGAAAAAGATTACGGTTCCTCAGGGATGGGGAGATACATTTGAAATGCTCCCACACCCAATTCTGCAAAACATGTAGGACACCGCCGATCTGCTTTGTGTCTGGATCTATTGTACTGCACAGTTCTCGATAGAGCCATGCAAGCGCTGCTGAACCTCAACTGTACTAGGTAGGGTCGTTAATGTTCTCCAGTAATGGAAGAAATAGCAAACTAATCTTGTAGGATGATTTGTCAACAAAAATAGATCCTCCAAGCAATCGGAAAATGAATGCTCTAGCATGCTGCTGCACGGTGACTTTATTGGCATCGTGTGGAATCTAAGTAAAGTATTCTCTCAGTCATGCCAACCTCAACTGTGTGCCACATAGATTGTCTAGATGAGCATACAGTAGCTCGTCACAGAGAGCGCCCCAATTCCTAGTAGTAAGGCCGGTAACTACATGTCCATCAATGGGAAGGCCTGTCAGCCGAAATATCCTACAGCGTGATTGTCCATTCACCATCCGTCATATGAAAGGTGTGGGTCTCCGGCCTCCACCGCTCAACTAGTGCAGTCATCAGATGCCAATTCAGCTAAAAAAATCCCATCATATAAACCTGATAAAAGCCCGAAGCTCGCAGATATGGGACTATGTGCGGATCAACTTCAAGTACGTGTATTGCGGATCTCCAACACATTAGTGCTTGATTATGATGACCTTGTGAAATGTGACATGGAGATGTGTTATTAGGAATTTTTATAATGTTGTTACAAGTGACAGATCAACTGCTAAATTAGTCAATTACCTTAGCATTCCATATGGCATGCGATCTATGTCTATCCTATTGTGTAGGTAGCGATTCATCCACAGGTCCCGGCTGAATGTGTGTCCTCTGATCCATATCTACAAATATATTATAGAGGACCCCAATAAATATCACACATTTGTCAATTATAACACTACAAGAAATTCACATGTATCATGTGCACATATCACGGACGAACGGAGTAAATAAGTGTCGCGTAATTGTCATATTCTATCATTACAAAAAAAAAAATCAGTGATCAATGTTACATATAATTCAAAGAGGAACCAAATCAATATTGCACAATATGTCATATTATAACATTACAATAAATCAAAATATCTATCGTACACAATTCACACAACTATGATCTATTGTCGGCCAGATCTCACCGCACAAGTTTTTCTATTGTGCCTTGAATTTTCACTGTTGTTGCAATAGTTGCGCGCATTACTACTGCCCGTCGTTTTTCAATCCATCTCATTACGTATTCATGATGTACGGAACATTCCTTTCTTTCTAATACACCTCGGGTCTGGTACTAATGGCAGGTCGCCAAGTCCAAACAAATAGTCAGGATGACCCAACAAGTAAAACATGTATTGATAGAACTGACGGGTTTTATCCAATGAGTAGCATTCATCTATGTACTCATGGTAATCAACTCCATGTGCGTGACATGCTGCAATTACGTGGGAACATGGGATTTTAATCTCTTCAAATTTCCCACATGTACAGGTTTGCTCGGCTAGACACACTATTTGTTTCCGAATCTCCGATCCTCTATTTCTATCGTGTCCATTTTTAATTTCGAAAAGTCCTGTATTAGAGTTGAAGCATGTCACTTCATGTCTATTTGCTTTGGCACTGTATTCATCAAGCGTCACATCCGCAATTTGCGTATGTATACGTCCTTACGCAACCTGCGTCCTGTGCATCATTCTTCTCGTGTCACAATATTTGGACAATTGGGAGAATATCTTATTGACCATAACTGTTATTGGCAGACCACGATAACCCTTCAGCATCCCATTGATAGATTCAACTAAATTTGTTGTCATCGCTCCATATCTCCTCCTTCCATCATAAGCTTTTGCCCATTGTTCTCTTGGAATCTGGTCACACCATGCAACTGTGCTTGCATCCATACCTCTAATTTCGCTCATGATGCGATCGAACTTCCGCTGTATATTAGCGTAAGCTGTATATTATAATAATAGTTAGTACCATTACATTCAAATTTATGAACACGTATTTTCCTCTAATGTAAAAATGTTAAAATTTACCTGATGTCTTAATAATTCTTTTGCCGTTCTCGTTTTTGAATTTTTTTTTTATTATAATTGCTGACAAGATGCCGGATGCAAAACCTATGGTGGCCATATGGAGGACGCCACCTCACTGTCTCAGTTGCTCTTATAATCCCAAGATGTCTGTATGATATTACACAAATATTCTCCATTCTAGTGACACATGTCCGCAACATAATCATAAACCAAGTCCAATTAGAAACATCTTCTCGATCGACCACAACAAATGCCAACATGTATCTATGATTGTTCCCATCAAGTGAGGATGCAATAATGAGCGTTCCTTGGTATTTCCCGTACATAAAAGTACCATTAACAAGTATTACAGGCTGACAACTTGCGAAGCCATGAATCATCTATGCAAAAGTCCAAAACATCCGATCGAAAATCGTGTTGCTCTGATCCATGCTCATGCTATCTTCGATCACAAAATGATAACCTGAATTTTTTAGACCATTTCGTTCATGAGCATCCTCAACCTACCGTATGACTCATCTCATCCTCCAAAAGCTTCAGGAATTGCCATTTGTTTGGCTGCCCAGGTTTTGTGGTGGTGGGTTCAAATTCTACCTTGTCTTTAATCTCTGTCATCAGTGTCGCAATTTTGATATTTGGTTGGGCAGTGACAATTGCTTTTACCTGGCTACACAAGTACTTCTGGTCAAGCTGCCGATGATCACTTGATGACGTCGTCCCCCTGTATGTGTGTGGCCCATTGTACTTAGTTATTTTCCATAGTAGTGTACCCGTTTTCATAGTCATACGGAGCCTCCAACCATGCGGATTATCTCGATTACCACACTTTATCACATATTGAGAAACATTGGATACATGACCGTGAAAATGATAATTTCTTCTCAAAGAGTACTCTTTCGCAGCTAACTATAGCGCTTCTTGGGATGGAAATACCATGCCAATATCAAATTTATTTGATGGATCAAATAACGAATGGTCTGGCTTGGCTCTTGTATCGACTTGCATTATTTCACAGTCGATTTCGGAATATGGCGATGGATCTACCAACGACATAATGGGATTGCTGCAATGAGCATTGTAGTAAACGACCATATTGTCGCCTTCGACATCTTCTTCACCACTGTCATCAGTGTCCATCCAATGCTCATCATCTTCTTCAACAGAATCATTATCATCTTCACCAACATTTGAGCCATCCCCAACAAAATTGTAACCTTCCCCAATGTCATCTTCATGAACATGTCGGTGTTCATTTACAGTTATATAGAATCGTAAAAAACTCATCGAATCATCCGAAAGTGCAAACTGATGGATCATTATGCACCTGCATAATATGATATACAACATAATGTGAATCTATTGCACTCGGGTATCTATACATCAGGCTCCGAATGTACTGATTTGCTGTTATATTCAACGTGCACCTAATCGTAGCACGTAACTCATCAAATGAGGATATATTTTCAAACTTGAACATAGCATATGTCCGCCATTGTAATCAACTCTATATTGATTTCGTACTATTGTACCTCCCCAACTCACAACGGCAAAAGATGTAGAAGACATTTTGCTAAATAAATAAATTATAAATTATTTTGCATATAGAATTACGTAGATCACGCGCTAAGTGACGAGAGCAATGAAATAATTAATGAGTTTGGCGCATCTTCAATAGCATAGGTAGTGTTTTTTAAAGCTTAGATTGACATTTTTATATAACAAATGAAATAAAGGACATTTTTTAGGATTTAAATAGTCCTTTCTTGTTCCTAAATTCTTACATTTTTTAAATAATTTTATAAATTTGTAAGTAATAATAACAATAAAACTATAAGAAATGTACATGAATTATTCATCTATGAATATATATATATATATATATATATATATAAATCTATACCGAATAAATTGAAAAAAAAAGTACTACATAGGAATTTATCTCAAACTACTGACGGAGCGCACGCGCTAAATGAGGACACCGATTGGTTTTTTCTTTTATCTCAAATTCTACAAAGTAAAAAATTCACAAATTATTTGAAACATTACCAAAAATATTAACAAAAAAAAACATACTAACGAGAGCAACGAAATAATTAATGAGTTTGACGCATCTTTAGTAGCATAGGTAGTGTTTTTTAAAGCTCAGATTGACATTTTTATATAACAAATGAAATAAATGACATTTTTTAGTATTTAAATAGTCCTTTCTCGTTCCTATATTCTTACAATTTTTAAATAATTTTATAAATTCTTAAATAATAATAACAATAATACTATAAGAAATGTAAATAAATTATTCATCTATGAATAATAAATATATGTAAATCCATACCGAACAAATTGAAAAAAAAAATGTACTACATAGGAATTTACCTCAAACTGCTGACGGAACTCACGCACTGACTGAGGACGCCGATTGATTTTTTCTTTTATCTCAAATTCTACAAAGTAAAAAATTCACAAATGATTTTAAACATTAGCAAAAATATTAACAAAAAAAAATACTAACGAGAGCAACGAACGGACAAAACATACAACGCGTATAAAAATTTAAGTAGCATCAATAGGAAATGCAAAGTAAAAATTCATAAATTAATTGAAACATTATAAAAATATTAACAAACGGACAAAACATACAACACGAGCGTCAAAATAATATCTGGAAAGAGAACGAGGGGGAGGAAAAATGAATTCTCACGAGACAACAGAAAAGGAGGCGAACGAGAGCGAGAACAGAAGAGGAGAAGAAAGCAACGCAAGCGAAAATAAAGAGGAGAAGAAGTGAATAAGCGAAGGGCTCCCTAAATGCACAACATAGCCTTTTTTAGGCTCACAAAGAGCCTTTTCAGGCTCTGCCACAGTCGCACGATTGTTGGCCGACATGCGACTGCTGCGGTCCTCGTGCGCTGGTCAGCGCGTGAGACTTAAATTTGTAATTAAGTTCAAACAATATCTAATTTTGTAAATACTATTTTAAAATTATTAATTTGGAAAAAAAACCCCAAAAACACCCCCTGAAAAATCGCTGCTCAACACTGTATAAACTCAGCCCTTTGTTCTTTAAAGCATCTCCACTTCTCTTCTAGGGTAGAGATTAGGACAACCTCAATTTCTTCAACATTAAATAAAATTTGACAAATTCCTAGCATAAGCATACGACCTTCGACTTGATTCATCCCGACGAATGCGCGCGAACCGTCGTATCCATGCGCATCAGCTGTGGCTGCACTTACAGGATGATGTGCGAAAGATCCTTTTATGTTTATTCCGAGTGAAAGACGCATTATGATTCGAAAACCATTCTTCTACATATTCAAATCAATGATTCAACCGTCCGGTCAATCCCTCAACAATGAAATGTGATGATTTTTCTCCTTGAGCTTGCTTATTATTATGTGGTCAAAATGTCGTGTGATGCCGCGAAAGCTAACCAATTGCACAGCTTAAATGAAACATGAAATGATGAAATTAGCAGAAAAATTGATCGAGAACGATACATGACACCAGTCATGTGCTTTCTCCCGGGTGTGAATTGAAAAATTATCAAAAAAGTCTAAAGTTTACTGTAATTTTGCCAATCAGTCATAAACCTTTCTTAATGTTTTTTTTTCTTTTTTTTTTAATTTCTTTTTTCTTAGAGTTTTCCTAAAACCCTAAGCTTGCGTTTGGTCATCCGAATTTCCAGTCAAGATATAACTACATAGGGTAAGATAGGAAATCATGGAATTTAGTCGTAAACCTTTTTTAAAATTTTTATTTCTTTTTTTGCTTTAGTTTTTTTTCCTCCTAAAGCCCTTAGATTGCATTTGGTCTTCTGGATTTCTAGTTAGGGTAAAACTAGTTAGGATAGGATAAGGAATCATAAGATTTTATCATATCCTATTTATTGTTTGGTGAACTATGGATTTAATGTCTAATATTGTTTTATCCTATGATATTCATTGTTTGGGAAAAAAAAAATCGAATATAAGGCGCATGTGCCCTTACCCGTTGCCCATGAAATAATATCGATCTTATCACCATAAAAATATCTTTGCACGATTTAGCATTATTATAAACAATCTTTGTGGCAAAAGATGAAAAAACAATTCGTAATCCATGTCCAATTTGCGGTGAAAACCACACGAGGAGGCCGAACGCGAGAACTCTCCTTCTCCGTGTCTTCTGGTTCTCAACCATGTCCAATCTGTCTCTCCCCCACTTCACACCGCCGAGAATTAAAGTCTCCGGTCCCTCAATCCGACCGAGAAGACGCAAAATTTGCAGAGATTTATCTCTATGACCCCGAATCCGACCACTAAGCTCAACAAATGTACGCATAAAAGCTAATACAAACGAGGGAAAGAACTCGCGAACCTTGTAAAGCCTGTGAATATGACACGCAAAGAAAGGGAGAGAGACGAAACCTCGCGAGGAAGCAAAATCACTTACGGCACTCTTCGTCGGCGATGAAGCTTAAATTCGTTGGATTATTGCTTGGGAGAAAAAGTTTCGACTCTCGCTGCTTTCGTGAAACTTTAATGTGAGAGGAGTCGTGTGTGAACAAAGGAAAAGTAAAAGGGGACCATAGGATTTTATAAAAAATAGTTGGACGAAAGAAATCCTATCAGGTTATATCCCAGCCCTCCCTATAATTTTTTTATCCGATCTGTATCCTCTTTATATATGGCTTATACCTTCCTCGACAAAATCAAACACATGATATGATAAAATATATCATATCATGAGTTTTATCCGGACGACTAAATATAGCCTTAAGGTAGGCAAGGGTCGAGACGTCTTTGCCGGTATTGGGCGAGGGCATCGCGGCCCTCGCTAACCTTAGGCAAGGCCATCATGGACTTCGCCTAGTCTGGGTGATGGTCGCGACGGCCTCACTTGCCCAGATCGAGTGAGGGAGTTGCGACCCCCTCCAGCCCTAAAGGTTTTGAGGGAAAAAACTAAAGAAATGAAAAGATATAGGGACAAAAAAAATCGTAAAAAATTCAAAAAAGTAAATTAAAATATTATTTTAAAAAGTCTACGTAACCATCGATAGTGCTACATCAACACCAGCTGATCAATTGGACTGAATTGCCAAAAAATACAAAAGATGTAGGATCGAATTGATAAAAAAAAAAATCTAAGATTGAGTTGGCACGATTGCAATAGATTTATGAATTTTTGGATAATTCAAAGAGCGTTTATGCTTTACAGCGTTAGCAACCCTATATTTGACAAGGACCGGATGAATTGCACGAGTCGCCGAGCAAAACAAGGAAGACGACAGTTAGGGCTAGATGACATGAAATCCTTTTGTGTGTTTGACTCCAAGTCAGGGTTTCCTATTTCGTATCTACCCGAATTGAGCAAGCAAGTCCAATCCGGACTAGGACTTCACATTTCAATTTTGCACGCGATACCCAACTGAACTTCCGCGTACTTCAATGTCCAGATCGAATTTCTTATACGGACTCAAACTCATGACGTAATTTATCGAGGTGTTAGCAGAACCCACGGTTTGAAACTTGGCGAGATCAAGGTGAAGATTCAAGTTGAGATAAGTTTAATGCAAAAGTATATCGGAGTTAAGGGAGATGGGCCTAACACGAGAATCTTACATGTGAGGCAAGAATCGTCGAGGTGCGCATGCGAGGGTGTTAAACGAAAGAAGTTTCACATTAATGACGTGATGTAATGTGGAGCGATTAATGTGTCCTAATTAGATTAAGTTTCTGAGTTCGCGTTGAACTGAATAATTTTATGCTCGTAGACTCGAATTAGGACTTGAGCTCTCTCTCTCGGTGCTCTTTCCAAATCGAGATATCGGGCTTTTGTTGCGTGATCCATCACAAAATATGCCGGATTAATGAATGCGGATTTGCTCTTTGATTACAATTTCTATTCAACTGACCTTAGTAGATTAGAATCCACAAAGGTACAAATGAATACTACATTTGTGTTTGTAAATCATCTAAATAATTGAAAATCACTAGCAGAATAATTCTCATTTGTCATTATAACTACAGATGAAGTCGTCTGCTCAAGAATTATTGCCACACGTAAAATTAGACTGTTGGCATTCAAATTCGTGAAAAAATTCAGCATTTTAACTTGATCAACATTTTCGACCAAAAAAAAAAAAACCTTCAATCAATACTTTAATCTAATCAGTCATACACTTATTGTATGATGCCAATTTATTATAACCTCTTCAAGTTTTATTTCCAATTTAGTCCTAAGCCTATGCACGAAATTCCGACGTAGTCATTCTGTCCAACTTTCGCCAGAAATCACCGACATGATGGTGTGGGGAAAAATTGCCAAAAAAGTTATAAACATATTACAATTGTGTCAATTCAGCCCTAAACTTTTTTTTCTTTCAATTGAGTCCTAAATCTTTTTCATTTTGTGTCAACTAAGACCATTTGGCCAACTTTGGCTAATTGGCGCTGACATGGCACTACTAGCACTGACATGGTAATTCTTAATGATATTTTAAGAATTTTTTCAACAATTTTTATATTCTTTACATTCTTTTCCTTGTCTTTTTTTCCCTTTCTTCTTCCTCTAGCCTATCGTCGGATCAACGACTGGCTAGAGGCAAGGGTCGGCCTCACCCTTCTCGGCTCCCGCCTTTGGCCGGTCACTAATCCAGTGACGAGAAGATAAAAAAGAAAAAGAAATAAAATAATAAATAATTTGAAAAATAATATTACAGTACTATAAGAATTGTCCATGTCGACACCGGCTAACAAAAGTTGGGTAGATAGACTGAATCTGTATAAATGTAAAAGGTTTATGACTCAATTAATAAAAAAAAATTAGAACTGAATTGACACAATTACAATAGATTTAAAGCTTTTTAAATAATTTTCCCTGACGATGTGACAATTAGGCCTGTGATTACTAGACCGTTGCGTTAGCGATTTTGGCGTAGAGTTGATGAGAATGACTGTATTGGAATATCGTGCAACTGTATAGAATTGATTGGGTAATTTTTCATTTTTTTGGGGGGGCTGGCATTATGAATATCATTAGGAGAGGATAAGCACAGACTACAACCACAGGGAGAGGCCTAACTATACTTTGATTGCGATCATTGAGTAAGGCTATGGATCGAGCTACAATTTGGGTTGGGCTTTGTTTATAACTTAATGCCCTGTGTCAAGTATCGGGCCTAAGCAGCCAATGATCCACTTTATTTCCACTTTATTTCTTTTTGGGTTAATAGTTAATATCATGAAATGTCCTAAACTGATACATTTATGACAAATTTATCCCGATCTATTTTTTTGACCACAAAAAATCTCAAATTAGTGCAATTATGACAAGTTTATTTCAAATTGATACACATGTGATCAATTTACAGTCTATTAGTTTTTCTTAAATTTAACATCAAATTGCTGAGTTAGATGGCATGTCACAGGTCACAAGTGTACTATTTTGGGGTTTTTACCCTCTGTTTATTACAAAAGTATTAGTTTTGGATTTTTCGTGGTATTAACCTAATTTAATATAAGGTAAATTTGTTACGGGTGTATTAGTTTGAGATTTTTTGTAGTTAAAAAATTTATTTTAGGGTAATTTGTCATAGATTTGTCAGTTTAGGATTTTTTGTGGTAAAAAAAATAGTTTAAGGTCAATTTGTCTCAAAAGTACCAATTTGTAGATTTTTGTGGTCAAAAAAATAATTTAAGATAAATTTATCATGAGCGTACCGATTTGAATATTTTCGTGGTATTAACTCTTTCTCCCATAACTTAACAAAAAAAAAACTCTTTTTCCCATAATCCCCCAAAATATATCCGTGTACTATTTCTTTTTTTTGCTAGTCAAAATTTTTTAAACGAAAGAAATCTTCTTCATAGAAAGATGTATCTTTCAATACCATCCTTATACGACAAGTGGATCTTTTTATTGCATAACTTCTTCCTCGAGCTCGAGGTTTTGATTTTTTGATAATATTATCCTCGTTGGCTTCGGCTTTATTAATAACTAAACTTGCTTCATTGAAACACATATTATGACTAGCATTTGTCGCCGCGGAATAAACCAACTTAAAAATAATATAACACGCTAAATAAGGCATTGAGTTCAAGTATCATAATTGTTTTCTCGTAGCAACGTCCACGAATTTGAAGAATTACCCTTCCTGCTTTGTGCGCAGAGATAGATACATGTTGACCGGGTCAACACCGATGGATGCGGTCATGAGAAACTATTTCTTGGCTTGAATGTGAAATTGCTTTACCAATCAATTTCGTGTCAACACCAGAAGACCACACCCTCCCCCCCCAAAAAAAAAAAAAAATGGTGTCAATGGGAACAGCTGTATGCGTTTGACTCGAGACCAATACTCGGGGCCTCCACCCGGTACACCATCAGCTGTCAACCGCTGGATGACACCAATCTGCATAAAAGTTCACCAGAACTTCCAGGGCACGTAGTTGTCAAATCAGTGCGTCAGATGAGGGAAATTGTCCAATTAATCCAACTGAGTTTTAAACTTTCGAGTAACATTTTAATATCGGTCAATTTTAGTTAGAAATAACCGAATTGATAAAGTGCCCCGCAAGACGATAGGTAATGATCGAATTGCCGAATAGGTGATTTTCGATGGGAATTAGGCCCAAATGACCACAATGACATTTTGATCAAAGATTTAGGACTCAGTCGGCGAAAGTAAAAAGTTTAGTGCTAAATCGATATTCATACAATTGATTTACGATTAATCGGATAATTTACCGGTGTCTATGTGCATAGAAATGAATGTGAATCGTAGGATGTAACGAGATTTGCATACTTGGGTCAAGTTAATCCGAAACTTCTCCCCTCCTTCCTATCAATAATTGATGCCAAGGAAATTCGGGAAAAGCAAGAGAGGACTTTTAGAGATGGATGGTCAAGACATGTTGTCGCTGAAGACATTTCCTTGCACCTTCTCCCGCTTTCCATAGACCGTCTCTCAACATTGTCCTTATCTCCCTCATGTCAAAGGTGCACCAAGATGGCCCCACCAACAATCTTGGTTGTCTCTCATTTGCTCCATCTTTTCCCTATCTCAAGAGATAAGTTTGTGCAATTCATCTTTATTTTGCCATCAGTTTTGAATTTTATAATCGGAAGAGTTTTCATTTTTTTTTTCCCTTTTTGCAAACTTGATTTCGGTGGAGAACATGCATTTCCGCATTTAGTAGTACACTTTCCTTTTTTCGGGTTTTCGGTATTACAAAAAGAATTCAGGTCGACAAGCAGTAGTTACGATTACATCAACGTCGATTTACTTGTTGTAAACATTCGTATTTGGAACATAAAAGTCAATTACTCTTTATCCATATAAAATCACGTGTCTTGTCGTAACTAATCCTCGAGAAGTTCATTCGTGACCCACATTTTTTTCTTTCATTAATCTCATTTCACCCTCAATTTTGAACTATATAATAGGGCGAGCTTTGTTTTTTTCTTTTCAAACTTTATTTCGGTTGAATTCTTGTATTTCTCATCGATATATATGGCCGTTTAATAGTTTAAAGCCATAATTTTCCTTAACGGAATCGAGAGAGTTCTGTTTATCATAGGCATTTGTATTTTAAAACATCCGATTTGATTCTCTTCAAGGGCCAAATTACTCCTAATAAAATGTAGAGAAGACACTGATGAGATAAGTCCTAATTTGACTAGTAGCTTCTCTCCTTATTCCTGTTTTACCTCAAATTATGATTCTCGAAAGCTGCATATATATATATATATATATATATGTATATGTTAAGCATTGGAATTTCCGATCAAAGTCAACAGAAAGTCTTTGGGTCTTCGGTCTCCCTCTCCAAAGTTGTAGGCCAATATGCACAAGGACATGCGACCGATGAAATGATTTACTCCACCATCCGAAGAATGTAGACAAGTTCTTTTTCGTAGGTGGCTTCAAAAAAATCGTGATACGCAGCATTTTCGTGGTGGATCATGCTCCTTACAAAGAGTCCAGAAAATGAAAATTAGGTTTTTATCTTGCCCAAGAGATTAATAATCTCGTATATACGAAATTACATGAAAATGAATTTATTAGAACACACTTGTCTAGACAGTTTGGCAAAACATCGAAAGGGAATTTTTCTGGGTAATTTTTTTTTTATTCGGCGTGAAATTTCCGGATAAATCATCTCGTTTGCATGAAATTACCTGACAATGAAGCTATTAAAGCACATTTGTCTCGAAATTTTTTCTACTGCAAGAAGTTTTATAGGGCGAAACATCAAAAGTAAATCTTTCATGGCAATAGGAATCTTTTCGGACAATTTTTTCGAGAGTAATCATCTCATACACACGATCATACATAAAAATTAAGCTGTTAGAACACACACAGTCCTACAGTTTCCTGCTAGAAGCAATTTCATAGGGTAAAACATAAAGAGGGAATCTTTCATGGCGATTGGAAGTTAAACTGATGTGAGAGCGCTGAGCAATTAAGGGCAAAAAAGGTTAGTTTGGTCTAAGTGGATTATAAATTCATTTATAATCAATTTACGTATGTGGGGAACACCTAGGATTTGTACTCTAGAAGGGGTTTTGTGTGTGTGTGTGTTGGGGGGGAAATGGGGTGGTTGGTGTTGGTGGGGTTTATCTATTTTATTTAAAAATGAGGGCAACTTGAATAGAGAGAAAATGGAATTCCAGGTGGACTTGCAAGTTATAGACATGTATCGTTCAGCTCATCAATTCCGTGGCAAAATTTAAGAGATATAACTAGGGGCAACATCTCATGCATATATCAGTTTTGAGTTTTTAGAATTTTTAGTGATCTAAAAATTAATTTAGAGTAAATTTTATCACAGATATATCGATTTATAAATTTTAGTGACTAAAATATTAATTTGAGGTAGATATGTAACGGTTGTATCAGTTTACGATTTTTCATGGCGACTCCAAGTAGTTAGCAACATGCGCATCTGGTACATTGGGTGCTGGACGTGACTGGTAAACTCAACGGGGGGACGAATTCAAACATATATAGTTAGTGGAGTTTAATGCAAAACTCATTATTTCGTAAGAGACAAAGTTAAAGCTCACACGCCCAAAGTGTCATCAACAGGCACTCAATCTCACTCAAGAATTTTCTGATGGCTTGTGCCCTCAGTCTCATGGACTTTCAACTCCTGTCTCCCTGAATCCCTCGACATCTCAACTAATCTCTCCTAGAAAAAGACAGATTTGGTATGTATAGCATATCATTGATGCTATCCAAAAACTCACAAGATTAGGAAGCACACAAGGTTAGGAAACAAGCTTTTCTCGAGAAAATATCCAAAAATAAAAAATAAAATTAGGCACCTATTGTACTTGTGTCAATTCAGTATTAAATCTTTTGATTGAGTCAATTGAGTCTTCTACTTTTTGGTAATTTGTCAATTTGATCGGAAATTGCTTACGTGGATACCAACAGTCCCACATGGCATAGTAAACTCTAACGTGAATGCATTTTGAGCTTTTGACCTTTTTTAAAATAAAAAAAATTCATTCTTCATTTTCTTCTTTTTTATTGTTAAAGGTTGGCAAGAGGTTGTCGGCCACCAACCGAGGCCTAATGACCGTTGCTGACTACTGGCGAAAATCAGGAAGCTCTCACCGGCAGCTGACGGGGGCAGCGGGCTTCAGCCAATGGCCCCTAGCCAGCCCTTAACTAAAAAGAAAAGATGATTTTTTTTTTTATAAAAAAAAATACACCAAATTTCTTTGGCACCTGACGGGGGAAGCGGGCTTTAGCCAATGGCCATAGCGAGCCCTTAACTAAAAAGAAAAGATGATTATATATATATATATATATATATATATACGCGCGCGCGTGCGCGCGCCGTTGTGGCACTTAGAATAACGGAGTCCATATCATCAATTTTTGGCCATAATTACTGGATGGACTATATTGACAAATTAATAAAAGGTTTAGAGCTGGATTGCCAAAAGTGTAATAAAATTAGGGCTTTTTAAATAATTTTCTCATCTTTTCTTGTCACTATCCAGTAGGGTGCATACTGAGTCATCTGCATGCAGATTAGCTTTTGCAATTTATTTCTTATCGTAGTCATTTTGTTTGCTTATGTTTCCGAATTAGTCGGTAGGAGTGAGCATGGTCCGGGTCGGTTCAATTTCCTCAAGAACTGTGGATCGGATCGGTAGTATCGATTCTCAATTTCAGGAATAGTGGACTACATTGAATGTCCTTGAAACCATGGACCGACTGGATCGTCGGTCCAGTTCCCAGGTACTCCAATGAAACTAGTAAAATAAAAATAAAATAAAATCAAAAATATAAAACCCACGAAGCAGTTCAAACATGCAAGAAAACCTAGAAAGATGCATGCATGAAAATTCGTTGATCCGAGAGGTCCGGTTCCACCTTAAAATCGAGAATCGGACTGCCCAAACACTGGTTCTACTTTGAGGAACCGGGGACCTCGAGAATTGGACCTAACTTGTCGGTCCGGTCCGGTCCAAGCGATTCACTTTGCTCACCCCTATTAGTCGTAACAAACATGTATCAGCTGTTTTGGTCACTCATGACTTGAAAATATGCTTAAATTAGTCTATTTGATCTTGCTTTTAACTTGCGGGGCGTTGACTCGAGTGACATGCAAACGTGCTTATCTCACCACTTTGAATGGGTCTAAATGTTGGCGTGTGAAGCCAAAATATATCATTAAGGATATTTTTGTCTTTTGTCTTTTTTTTCTTCTAGATTAAAAATACACTTCATTTATTGGGGATATAGAAGTTGTAGCCATCAGAAGATGAGAGCTAATAAAAACGCAAAGTAGCAAATAAAGAGAAAAAGAAAAAAAGAGGCCATAACAGCGTTCTTGAGAGTTCTCGATTTCTTTTTGCCCCAATTTTGTGAGTAAATCATCAATTGTATTCCTACTTTTTTCGAAAACTAATGAATTCGCAGAGTACCTCTGCGCGAAGACGTAGTCATAGTTTGGGTGAACTTCGATAACAAATTCTCTTGTGTGTTCTTCTGATTTTGTTCTTTTATTATTATATCCTGCTAGTGCATTTTTTTGCTTGGATTATTTTTTTAAAATTGGGACGCGACTTCTGTCACTAAGCAATTTAAAAATGGGCATCAGGCCCTCGTAGGTGATCAACGATGGTCAGCCACTGACCTCTCTGGCCATAGTTGCAAAAGTAAATAAAGAAAAGAAAAGTAGTACAATATTCAAAAAATATTATAAATTGTCGGCATCAGCAACGGCAGTGCCACATAGGTCGGTCTACATCTACATCATCAATTTTCAGTTAAAATTGGTCGAATGGACTCAATTGAAAAAACGTGAAAGATTTTAGGATTCAATTGATAAAATTTTTAAAAAAATATAACTAAATTGACAAAAATTCAATTGGTTTATGACTTTTTAGATATTTTTCCTGTGTGTGTTCACTTATGATATTTTTCCATAAGCAGATAATTGTTAGTAATTAAAGCGTATCCACAAATGTCATATATCTTGTGATTAAGGGTATGAAGTGCATTCATTTTCTTAAAAAAGGACATGAAACAAAACTCATATCAAATAAGGGTCTGAAATGACTATGTTAGTCTCACAAAAGAGCCTGAACTTCAAGCTAGTCAAAGGTATTTTCTCTTTTTTCTTTTTTTTGTTTATTTATTTTCTTTTCCCTGATGGCCAAAGGGGTTGGACGACGACCACCTTCATTGGCCACAAAACTCAAAAGCCGGCATGGCATAGGCAAGGTTCCCAATGCTCGCAACAAATAAAAAAAAAAGAAATGAGGGAAAAGAAAAGGGAAAAAAAACTTAGAATTGAAATTGGCTTTGGACGAAAATACCCTTGACTAACCCAAATCTAGCTGGTTTTAGGCCCATATTTGACAAAATGAGTGCATGTCAGGCCATTATTATGCCTTATATTGCTAAGGGTGAGCAAATCGAATCGCTTGGACCGGACCGAAATTGCTGGTCCGATTTTAGAGGGCGGCAGTCCGGTTTGCGGTTCTTAAGATTGGAATCGGTAGCTAAGTGGTCTGGTTCCCGGTTTCATTGCCAAAAAAGGGGACCAGACTGGTTGAATTTAATTTTTTAAAATTTTAAAAGAAATCCTAAAGTTTCCTTGATGAGGTCCTCAATCTATTGAGCCGAAGATGGGATAGAATCAATGGAGCACAGGCCCTTAGGCTCTTATCGAGAGAAACTAAGCTGCAGGTATATAGGGCCTGTTTAGTTCAGTATTTGGCCAAGAGACTTTGAGTAAATGCAAATACCTTTAGGCTAAAGTCCTTTTTCAAGATGCAAGTGGTGTTTGGCAAAGTATTTTTAAATTTTTTTTTGAAAGAAACTTTGACGTAAATGCCGTTTGGTGAAAAATATATTTTGTAAAATATTTTTACTTTTTTTATAAAAAAAATGGTGGCGTGGACTGGCGACAGGTGGCAACGGCATCGGGCGGCGATGATTGCGACCAGTGGTGGTGATAGGTGGCCGACGATGGCGGGTGGCGATCGATGGCGGCAATTGAAAGTAGCGACGACGGCGGGATGGAGACACGAAGCGGCGGCGATCGGCGATGGTGGCCGGCGACTGGTAACGGCGGAGGCAATCGGCCGTGGGGGGAGGCGGTAAGTGAATGCGACAAATTTTTTTAAAAAAATTAATTTCATTTGAGATACAACTTCTCAAAATATTTCCAGAGATACTTTGGTCTAAAAGCTTTTGAAGAGCATTAGAGATGCAATTGCATTTGTCCAAAATGAGCCAAAAAAATGAACCAAACAGCATTTTCATTTAGGTAAGGAACTTTAGAACCCTAATGCTCATCTCAAATGTTGAACCAAACATGGCCATAATTGGCAGAAGCAGGAATCATACATCAATAGTTTTTATGGTTGAATATTTCTTCTCTAGAATCATCTTGCATGCGTTTCTCTGGGTTGCCGTTATGTTTACTTCGAAGACCTTGTCCAAGAGCCTAACGCGCGAGGAAACATGCATGATTCCATTTTTTTTGGCACGATCATATGTTGACTTTAACGCTATTTTGTTTCATTTTTTTTGCCATGTTGCAAGTTCCAAGTCCAGTTCTCAATCTTTGTGGTTGTCAGTCCGGTCCTCAGTTCCAAAAAATGAAAATCGGGACCACCAGTCCAGTTCACGATTATTGAGGAGAATCGGATCGGACCGAAAATTGATCACCCCTAAATATGGTCCCTTCAAGGCTTAATTTAAAAAATAGATGAGGGCACTGCATATTGTTATTTCGATAATTGGAAGGCCTAGCCCATCATTTTCACTTTCCATGGAGAATATATTGCGATCAATAAACTTTGCAAGATAATGTGGGTATTCAAGCATGAACAGTGAGAGCAGTTTTGCGCGCACAAAGCTCCAAATTGGCCAAGTTCACACCCCCCACAATAATTTTCATGTTAGCCGCCGCTGCCTAAATTAAAAATAACAAAGAATAAAAGTCCCACTCATGGGGGTCCCAGTGGTCCCAATCAATTCTCACGTCTCAACCCAACACCACACAAGTGTAGAGAACCCTAGGTCACGAGATGACCTCGTGGTGACGTCACTCGCTTGGGGACCCTTTGTCGGAAAGCGAAGCATGCACCTTCTGTGCAGCCTCCTCCAGGAGGATTGAGTACGAACATGGTTTGCTTTCTTTTTATTTTTTTTAAGGAGCTTCTTTTGATCAAGATCTTGAATCGAAACCCATTGCCTCCTTCTGAACACACACACTCTCTCTCTCTCTCTCTCTTCCATATCTGTGACCATGAACAAGCCTGAAACCCCTAACCCTAATTACACTTGCTTCGGGGAGACCGTCGATCTGTCAGAGTTCGAAATATCGGATTATCTCCTTCTCGAAGACGGATTCGAGGAAGAGTTGTCGGCGAAAATGGCTGCCATTTCCGAGGAGAATTCTGCGAGCAGCTCCAACGGATTCGCTCACCACGAAGCCAGCGAGAGAAGAAATAATAACACGCAAGTGAAAGTGAATTATTTTGATCATGCCCTCTGTTTGTATGGTTGTCATGTTGGTCCTCATTTCTTCTTAGAAGAAGAGCGTGTATGCTTTTGATTTTTTTTTTTTCTGTGATCAGGAAGTAATTTTCCAATTAAATTAGTGAACATATCTTCTCCTTTGACAGAAGATGCAAAAGAGGGAAGACCAAGTTGGATACTGGAATTAGGGTTGCATTCAGGACCAAATCGGAGCTCGAGGTCATGGATGACGGATTCAAATGGCGGAAGTATGGGAAGAAATCACTCAAGAACAGCCCTAACCCCAGGTAACGTTTGCTTCAATTACAGCATCGTCGTTCATCAAACGATATTATCATTTATCTGTCCATTTTGAGGACAAAAATATATGTTTTGTTTCAATTACAAAGCAAATTAAAAACGGTCGAATCGCTCGCGTATGCTAATCCGGCCTAAGCTTTTTATAAATGCGTTTGGCTTGCTAGAACCACTAGATCCGAAAGGTGCCATTTAATTCCTGTGGACCCATTATTGATTTTTGGTATATTTTAAAGCTTGCAAATCTTAATTAGTTGATAATCTTGGCAATTAGTTTTGTCATTTTTCTGGGGGTGATCGGATCAATATGGGAAACCGTTGATTCCATTATCACACATACATACATACATACATGCATGCATGCATGCATGCAATATGAGAAAATATTGCTTTCAGTACTCATACACACATACACACATATACACATACATGCATACATGCATACATACATAATATGCTATAACTTCTTTTGTCATTTTCGATATCTAATGGGGAAAGTGATACTCGTTCCCAATTTGCGGTGAGAGAGTGTAAAGTGTTCATTATGTGCGGTGTAAAGCGCACAAGGATAAAGAGCGGTTCGTTCATTTCTGTTTTACTGTAGATTTAATTCTCCTCCTATTATATCTATGCCACACCTTTATTTTTCATTTTTCATGTTGATCTTCATCATCATCGTGTGGTTTGAGTTGTATCTTGTGTGTGAATATATCTTGTGAGTTTAGTTTTCAGCTTCTTTTTGTATGCACCGTCTTCATAAACCTTTGCTTACACGAGCTATCATGGATTAATGTTCATGGGTTAGTTTCACTTTAGAAAGGTTGATCATGCTTCCTTCAGGCTGGTTATAGAGTTTAAAAGGATTTTTTTTTCCTTTTTTTGCATGAGGAAGCAGGAAAAGGATACCATGAGTATCATAAGTGACACTCCCTTTATAATATTTTTTTTTTCAATCACTTAAGTGACATTACATCTGCATGCCACTCAGTTGAGCACCATAATTTTTTTTAGATTACTTGAGTGCCATATAATTTTTCAACTGATCACTTAAGTATCATAAATTTCAAAAGTGTTCACTACACGTGTTATGCCACCTTGGATTTTCGGCACTTGGGAGAATATTTCTAAAATATTTCGGCCCTTGAGTGATTGACTGCCTGCAAATTATGGCACTAACGTGAATGATATTTCGAAGTTATGGCATTCAAGTGGCCAAAAAAATAACGTTATGGCGCAGTACGAAATTTGATACTTATGGTATCCTTACCTCATGATAAAATAATCAATTGTATTCTCTTCTTTCGAACATGAAGTACTTACTATGAGGGTTTATCAGTTGAGTCACGTGGAAGTATAACCACACCATCTGAAAGAGATATTGTTTTCGAATGGATACATGCAGAGGCAAAAAGAGCCATCACAAGTCTTATCAGAAGACACAAACAAAATAAACCATCCCCCACCATCTTTTAATTTGATTATGCATGCTTCGGAGTATTGCATTCAACCCCCTCCCTTCTTTCAGTGACAGGACAACCTGCTTCTCTGTCACCACAGGATTAAAAAACCATGCGTAGTGCAAGTGATGGTGTGGTTGTGAGCTCATGCACAATAAAAGGTCGCGCGTCTTCAAGTTTAATGAAATAGTACTACATTCAATTCAATACTATCTGTTTTATAACTTCGAACTCCTCCTTAGGTGGATAGTTTCCGGATTCATGAACTAGTCACTGAACTTACGGACCGGATGATGCACGAGTCGAAACTTGAGTGGATAATCCAAACATGAAGTTATTTGCACCGAGTAATATTGAGAGTTCTGTTGGGTTGACGTAGCGGAAACTTTTTACTTCTGCTTGGGGAGATCTCGGAGAGGATTCCCAAGTCCGAGCTCTTATGTCCAATTGACTCATTTTCTTTGAGAAAATTGAGTTATAGAGTAATTAGAGTATATGTGTATATGGACAGAACTTAAGCTTCTTATTGGCAGTAATAGGTCTAAACTTAAGCATCTGATTTGCTGTTATCTCTATATGCTTTTCAAATGTTTTCATGCACTACATGACGATGGATTGGACATTAGTTTCGAGTTCTACTTGGTGTTGCTAGTGGAGCAATATTTGGACATTAATTCTCTAGCTAGTGCGGACAACATGCATGTCAAAATCAATAACGATTGACACAGTCTGCTCAAGTGGACGCATTTTGGTCCTTAACTTCCTTATCACGAAACAAGGACCTCAGTTTTGATGCTTGGGATCCACTTTGAAGAAGATGTTGAAGTTTCATTAAGGTTTGCGAACTTTGTCGTCCTGATCGTGTTGTCTTAACACTAATGGTTAAGTTGCATTTAAATAACATTTTATTGCATTCTGCATAGTTTAACCTGTGGTACGCTAGTTCATGGATATTTCATACAGTGGATACTTTGAATCCCATCATTAGATGGTATTGACGTGATGGCCCACATGCTAAGGAACATTCTCATTCAATCTCACGTGTTTTAGCATGACAAGTTTATCCAAGAACTCCTAAATTTTTTGTACGGCGGCAAACTTTTCGGTTGCGCCGATTTGATTTTAAACCTTCTGAGAATTTACAAGTTCAGTTCTAAATATGTTAATTGTGTCAATTTTAAAATTCTGATCATGGCTTGTTGATACAACGTTAAATTTCAATTGTTGTAGGAATTACTACAAGTGCTCTAGTGGAGGGTGCAACGTGAAGAAGAGGGTGGAGAGAGACAGGGACGACTCGAGCTACGTTATAACAACATATGAAGGCATCCACAACCACGAGAGCCCATGTCTTGTGTACTGCAACTTCAGGCAGACGAGGCCCACCGAGGACGCCGTCGTTTCCGGCGGTTGCGATCCGCATGCTCCTCGTTCGCACTATTCCAGCTGATCTCCCACCTCATGTAGAGGCCTTCAAAGTCCTCCGTTGCCGTATTTAAACTACTCTCGACGCGTATTGTACTCGCATGAGAGGCTCACATTCTTGATGAGTATTGATGTTGGACTTTCCTTTGCCATGACCTCGAATAACTAAATGGGAAAACAATTGTGTGTATAAAGATAGAATGACATTCTTTGCATTGGAAGAAAAGAGGGATTATGCTAGTGGACTTTAAACTTTGGCTAAATGTGCAATTTGATTCCTGAACTTTAAATTTATTCGGTGTGGTCCCTCAACATGAACTCAGTGTGCAACGTTGTATTTGAATTTTTAATTTATTTAATGTGATTCCTCAACCTATAAAAATTGTTACATATTGTCCCTCCATTAATTCATGTTTGGGAATAATATTGAACATTTTCATAAAGTTCAATGACTAAATTGAATATGTACCAAAAGTCCAAAAATCTCATTAAATAAATTTAAAGTTTCGGAACCACATTGCATGCCAAGCAAACATCACACAACAATTTGATTGTTAGCCGCCGCTGCCTAAATGAAAATAACAAAGAGCAAAGCCCCAATCATGGAGGTCCCAATGCCCCAATCATGCTCCAACACGACAAAAGAAAAAAAAAACATTAAAAAAAAAGGCCAGAAGAAGAAGAAGAGAGAAACCCTAGGTCATCTTGTGACCTCATGCGCTTGACCCTTTTGTCTGTAAATGAACCATGAACCTTATACGCAAATCCCTTCTCGAAAGTGAGCATGAAACGAGTTTCCTTTCTTTTTTTTAGGAGCTTGATTTGATCAGGCGCTGGATCAAGAATTTATATCAAAAACTCATTGCCTCCTTTTGCCTCTCTCTCTCTCATATTTGTGAACATGAATGCCCTGAAGACCTTGACCCTAATTACACTTTAACTCAAAGACATCGTCGATCAAAGTTTGAATTATCGGATTATCTCCTTCTCGAAGAGGGAAATACTCGTTGCCACATTGATTTTTGTCCTCACTAAATTAAATAGAAGTTATTCTAGTTCAAAGATAACCCCCATTTCATGCTGGTACGGGTGCCATCTTATCAATTTGAGAAAAGTTGGCATTGTGATTGTGAATCCAAGATATTTTTGATTAATGTAAATTAAAAGTGCAATTTTTGTTTGTGTCATTTTGAATATTTTATGGAAAAATGTCGTTCTTGTGTTCTCATTTTATGGTGAGCGAAGGTAAAGGGTTTATGTATGGTATAAAGTGCTCCGGGACAAAAGGTGATTGTGCACTTTCACCACGTTAAATTTGACCATAACACAATCAGAACGTTTACTTACTACGTTAAACGCTAAGGATGCCTTTATTTATTAGAAAAAACTCAAAATTTGAAATCAAAATAAAAAAATAATTGGTTAATATCACATAGAAAAATTAGTTAACGAATTTTTTTTTCCTTGTCGACAACAATTTATGACTAACTATTTTTATGGGTGATGAAAATATATTTCATTTGTTCATTTTTATAAGCGATAAAAATGAAATCATTTTTTGGAACATGTTTCGAAATCTTGAATTTTTCATGAAACAAATGCACTCTAAAAGACCGCCTAACGTGGGACAATTTGAATGCTCCTGGAATAGAGAATTATTTACTAAAATTAGAGGAAGTTCCATTAATGTAGGCCAACAGAAAATGGGGCGTCAAAGTAGTTAGGGACTAATTGTGACAAATTAGGATTGATTTAATTCTCATTTTGCATTTGTACCACACTTTTTTCATTTCGCACATTGATCTTCATCCTCATCGTGTGATTTGAGTTGTATCTTGTTGGCTAGATTTGATTATCTGGTTTTGTTTACACGAGTCATCATGGATGTTATTGGGTTAATTTCACTTTAAAGAAGTTCTTCATGCTCCCTTCAAGCTGGTAATTAGGGTTTAAGCAAATGTTTTTTTTGTCCTTTTTTTTTTGGCTCTTTAACAGTTGATGGAATATGCATGAGGAAGCAATCAATTGTATTCTCTTCTTCGAAACATGAAGTTGGTTTATCTATTGTGTGACATGCAAACATAATCACACGCCATCTGGAAGAGAAATAAAGTGTTTGGCATGTCCAAAATATATGGAGGCCAAAAGATACATGACAAGTCTTATCCAAAGACACAAACAATTTTTTTTTTTTAAAATTAAATATTGTCCAAGTTAGCGCCGTTCATATCATGTAAGACGGTCATTGTATGTGAGTGGTTATCGGCACAAATTGGCTAGAATTACTATATTAACAAATTATTAAAAGGTATAAGACTCAATCCCCAAGATAAAAAAGTTTTAGCTAAATTGATATACGCATATTAGGTATGAGATCTTAATGATAATTTATCATAAGTTGATTTGATTTTGCACACCTTTCTTACATTCGGAGTGCTGCATTCCATCCCCTTCCTTGTTTCGGTGACAAGACAACATACTTCTACGTCACCATCAAAGTACGAAACCAAGAATGGTGTGGTTCTCAGCTCGCGCACGCAGCCCATTGCTTGGAGCTTTTATGGCCGTTGGTTCTCCGCTTCTCCTGTTGGGATCCGAATTCCCTGCCTTGATAAGGGAGGAAGGTTAATGGGTGGCGGGAATTGAACATGTCATCTGCGTTTAATGGGAAGAAAATAGGTCGTGCGTCTGGAGGCACGCGTGAAACAATAAGGTCGTGCGTCCGGAGGTTTAATGGATTAGCTAAGCTCCCTAGGCGGGTCGGTTCCGACCTCATGAAATTGATCACTAAACTTACGAATTGGATGATGCACGAGTCGAAACTGAGTGATTAACTCAAATATGAAAATATTTATTATACGTGATACGGGGGAGTGTTATCGCATGGACGCAGCAAAAAAATCGATACATTCCCTCGGAAGGAAAGATATATATATATATATATATATATATATATATATATATATAAATTAAAAACTCGTTGTTCGATCCGTGGTCCGATTGGGCTGAAATTTTGACAGCAATTTCAAGACCTGTTGTTCTTGATTCTGTGCGGCTGGATCGTGATTTGAAGGTATTTGTCATGCTTCGCGCCTCAGGCGCGAGCACGCGAACATCCCTGCAAACAAATCAATAATAATCTCTCGACGATACCAAGATCCACCAATAGAAGTCGAGAAATATGATAAATACCTAGAGCATGCGGAAGTGATACTAATGTAACCCCGTACAATTTATAAGATAAGTGGGACCTGGATAGCATATAACATTCATACATCAAAACGTACTATTCATACAACAATAAATACTAAACTCGCTAAACAAAAGGGTGACAGGGTAAGCAGATCAAAAGGGATCATCTACAAAATCCATTGGGAGTAGGATCAGTCGCTAGTCAAAAATCGATCCACCAACTGAAGTATCCTAGGATGAGCTGGTGGAGTCATCCGTATCCTTTGTGTCCTCGGTCGGCTCATACTTAGACAATGCCTCGGACGGGATCTCGACGGAATCCTCCATGGTAACCTCCTGTGACGGCTCAGCAAGGTCCCCCTCGGACGCCTCTAGAACTATGACCTCCTCCTGCTCCTGTTCTTCGGTGAACTCCAAGGTCGGTGTCCAATCTGGTCCGTTCCTAGACCCTACTACTGACCCTTCGAGCAACTCCTGCTCCGCTACAGTCTGGCACCAATCGGGTATGACACCCTGTGGCACCTCGTGGGGCTTCAGCGGTCTTATCTATGAATCCTCTTCCTTCTTGAACCATGCTTCGAATCTATGAGGTTTCCACTTAGGCTTATCCTCGTTCACCCATACGACAGTACATTTCCTCACATATACGTTCTCCTGCCTATCTGAGAACTTATCATAATACGCCGTCATCTCTTTTGGGTCCCCGAAGCGAATGGGCTACATAGCTACGGCCTAGGATCTGTAAAGGAAGGGTTCCCCTAAAAGTGATGAGATACACATCTTAGTAAGAAAAACCTAACCCTAGGTCAGGTTGACAATCCACTCAGGTAGTCGCATCCCTTAACAGATCCAAACTCGTGAACACACAAGCATAACAATCACAATTCAATAAACAACAACATACAGAAGACAGACATGCATTTATGATCTCATGTCACACTCATATGCACAGGTACCCTCAGCCTGCCACTTCACCACATCCATCAATTCCCGTCTGCCACATTCTCTAGCCCGCGAACTAGTCGCCTCAGGCTCGGTCCCCATAAACGTATCAGACCGTCATGGTGACCCGCGTAAACTCATCAAGCCCCGATGAATGTCCAGACAAAGCTCATTAACTCATACTCCATCTTGCGATAAGTTCGCATCAGGACCGTGACTATCTCAACCCCATGATCTCGTCGCATAAGGGCTCCACACAACAATAATTTCACCTCGTTATCTTATCGCATCAGGGTATCAACTCCCGCCCTGCGTCTCACACACCTCAGGGTCTCGCCATGCCATGCTCATGCCACAATCAAGACTTATACTTTGACTTACAATTCAATCGCACACTCAGTGGCAAGTGCCAATTCAAATGCACTTCATAAATTCTGTGGCATGCAAGCAAATCAGATGACATACAGACATGGCAACCACACAAGCACAAACAACGTCACACATATGCATCCTATAATACCTTAGTGCGTATTAAAAACAATCCCTTGTTAGCACTTCTCATACATCGATCCAATCAATTCTCGACACACCCAATAGAGTCCAATCCCCGTAGCCTCGGTTTAGGAAATCCCTTACCTTTGACTGGACAACACAAAGTTCTTCTTCTTGAATCACCTAGGGTTCAGCCAACCAAGGTCCACACCCGGACTTGTCGCGCAACCTAGAATTTCAACTAATTCGTCAAATTTCCGTACTCAATTCCTCAATCTATCAATCCCAATCATCCATAACTTAACCTTCAACTCCTCATCACATCATAATCATCAATTTGCAGCTCAAATCATCCACAATCGGCCCTCAACAGAATCGATTTGGGCTCGGCACCGAACCGGTCCTACTCGATTTTGTGCATGCCGGGTCCAACCGGTCCTAATCTACTCCAAATCCATCAATTATACACTATCCTACCTCTTAGAATGTCTACCTAAGGGTTTGGGAGGCTCACCATGAGTTTCGAGTCAAATGGTAGCCGGATTCCCGTTGAAACTCGCCGGAACGTCCAAGGTCAAATTCCGGCAGATTCTGGGCAAAATGTACAAGGTTGATTCGTGGTAAAAAACTTATCAAATTAAGTTCCAATTTTTACCACAGAATTCTATACATGTCTACTGAGTCTCCACAAAATTTGAACCCCAAATTCGAACATTTCGACCATCAAAGGGATTGAGAACCGAACCCACCTCAGGTTTGTTCCGATTCTGTCGGCTCTCGGGAGATTGCTTCGTCAGAACTCCTCGGTGCTCTAATCAACTTGATTCTTATTGGAGGAGTTCGGCAAGACGTGGGTTTTCGTCGGTGTGGTCAGTCGGGGCTGAACGGTGGCCGGAAGGTCAAGTCGTGGGCGGTGAACAGCGGGTCAGTGGCTGGTCGACGTCAAACAGTTTGAAGGAGGAAGAAGATGATGATGCTCGGTGGTTGGGGGGCTTGGTCTGGCCGAATGGGAGGGTGAGGAGAGAGAGAGGAGAGAGAATTGTGTTATATCCAAATTTTGGTCAATGGTTTGAATGTTAGGTGTGCATAATGGTTGATATGACTACACTTCACCATCTAGTGACACATGGCATTGTCTTTTCCCATGGAGATCCAATGGCTCTCCTTTAGTCTTCATTTTCGGTAGCCATGGGAGGGTGTAATGTCCATTATGCCCTTCTTCAATTGCAAGGGCAAAGTTCTAAGCTTGAGGGGCAAAACGATCATTGTACCCCGGACGTTCCGAACGTCGTTTTTCTCTTTCCAAGATTATTCGATAGGGCGACGGCCAATTCAAATAACGTTGGAATTCTTGATTTTCCATTTCAAACTTTTCAAGACTCGTTTCTGATAGCTTTCTCTATCAGACGTGATTCTAGCCTATCTCGAACTGAAGGGCGGCTTTTGCAGACTTTACGCGTATCGACCCCGTGATTCATATCACGTTTAGGGCTCGTCAATTCATGGCGACTTTGGTTGTCATGTAATTATGAGGGTTTATCACTAGTCCCTATGGTCTTGATCGTCACTGTCCTACTTAGGATAATTTTACAAATCATACATTGGTTAAGCGGCATTACCTGCGCTCCAATCTTATGACACTCGCATGGTAATCCTTGATCGTTCTTAGATCGGCCTTTTAATGGTTCTAAATATCCCCTCGATAATCCTTATGGTCAAAGCGCCATTTTCTTTTCCGAGTCGCCTAGGTCCACGTACTTCGTCTCGCGTTAGCCTTTCCCCTTTGGTCAGCCTACTCAAATTGATCAGGTTTGAACGGAATACAACTGAAATACATCGCTTGATATATATAAACTTCTCATTACAGAGTCTGAAGTTGATTGGAAATCAGAATGTCACAACTCTTCCCCCCTTACAAAAATTTCATCCTCGAAATTTACATTACACTCAATTACTCAAATAAAAGGGGGTGCTGTCGCCTCATCGTCTCTTCATTCTCCCAAGTGGCTCATTCTTTCCCGTGGTGCTCCCATACTACCTTGACTAGTGGGATCTTCTTATTCTTGAGGATCTGTTCTTTTCGATCCTCGATCCTTATTGGCCTCTCCATGTAAGACACTCTTTCATCCACTTCTATGGTCTCGTAATCCAGCACATGTGTCGGGTTAGGTTCATACTTTCTCAACATCGACACATGGAATATGTTATGCACCTGGAATAGATTTGGCGGCAAAGCAAGTCGGTAGGCCAAAGTTTCAATTCTCTCCAATATCTCAAAGGGCCTACATACCTTGGGCTCAGCTTCTCTTTCCTTCCGAATTGCGACAGTCCTCTCATCGGCGACACCTTGACGAAGACGTGATCGCCCACTTGAAACTCCATAGGCTTGCGCCGCTTGTCTGCATATCTCTTCTGGCGACTCTGCACCGTCCTCAGTCTATCCCGGATGATCTTCACTGCTTCCACCGATTGCTCTACCAATTCTGGGCCTGTGATACTTATTTCTCCTATCTCGTCCCAGCATATCGGTGTTCTGCAGCCTCTGGCATAGAGTGCCTCAAATGGTGCCATCTGTATACTCTGCTGGTAGCTATTATTGTACGCAAACTCTACCAGGTGTAACTGTTCTTCCCATCCACCTTTGAAATCAATGATGCACGCTCTCAACATGTCTTCGAGCGTTTGGATCGTCCTTTCTGACTATCCATCTGTCTGGGGATGATATGCCGTATTAAATTGCAGTCGGGTCCCCATGACCTCTTGCAGGCTCTTCCAAAAATTCGCCGTGAATTTCGGATCCCTATCCGAGGTGATCGTCACCGGTACTCCTTGTAATCTTACTATTTGCCTCATGTACAATTCTGCGTACTTATCCATAGCGAAGTCCTTTCGCATAGGAATGAAGTGGGCGGACTTGGTCAGTCGATTCACGACTACCCATATCGAGTCGTGACTTCTCCGACTCCTCGGAAGTCCCATTACGAAATCCATGATTATGTGCTCCCATTTCCATTCCGGAATCTCCAATGGCTACAGCAGTCCTCCAGGTTTACAGTGCTGCGCCTTCACTTGTTGGCAAGCCAAACACTTGGCCACGTATCTTGCCACGTCTACCTTCATTCCGTTCCACCAATAATGCTGTCGCAAATTCTGGCACATCTTTGTACTTCCAAGGTGGACACTATAGTTGCTCCTATGAGCCTCTGACAAAATTCTTTCTCGGAGCCCTTCATCCTTTGGTACACATAGTCGTCCTCGAAACCTCAAAATTCCATCCTCAGACACTTGGAATTCTGGCTTCCTCTTCTTTGCATACATCTCGACAATTTTCTAAATCTCCGGGTCCGTAGACTGTAATGCCTTAATCCCTTCTTAGACCTCAGGTTGCACCCTCAGAGTCGCTATCAAACTGGATAACTGCTCGATCTCTAATCTGAATTCAGAATCTCTCAAGTCCTCTATCGTCGACCAACTTCTCACTAGTAGGCATGCAATACTTGACTTTCGACTTAGTGCATTTGCTACTCTGTTTGCTTTTCCAGGATGATACAATATCTCACAATCATAATCTTTGAGTAGTTCCATCCACCTACGCTGCCTCATGTTCAACTCCTTTTGGGAAAACAAGTATTTCAAGCTCTGGTGGTCGGTACATATATGAAACTTCTCGCCACAAAGGTAGTGTCTCCAAATCTTCAGGGCAAACACTATCGCCGCTAACTCCAGGTCATGAGTCGGGTAATTCATCTCGTGTTGCCTCAACTGTCTGGATGCATAGACTACTACCCTACTGTTCTGCATCAATACACAGCACAATCCTTTTAGTGAAGCATCGTTGTAAATCTCGTAACCTCCAGGTCTCGACGGAATGGTCAGCACTGGCGCGGTCGTTAATCTATACTTAAGCTCTTGGACACTCTGCTCACATCTATCAGTCCATTCATACTTCGTTTCCTTCTTCGTCAACCGTGTCAGTGGGACGGCTATGGATGAGAATTTCTCCACAAATCGCCTATAGTATCTTGCCAGTCCCAAGAAACTTCTGACCTTCGTGACCGTAGTAGGCCTCGGCCAATTGATTACAGTCTCAATCTTTGTAGGATCCACTACAATCCCTTCACCAGACACTACATGACCCAGAAATGCTACCATGTTCATCCAAAATTCACATTTACTTAACTTCGTATACAGTGAATGTTCCTTCAGGGTCTTCAGTACAATTCTTAAATGCTCTTCATGTTCTGCATCGCTCCTCGAGTAAATCAAGATGTCGCCAATGAAGACTATGACGAATCTGTCTAGAAACTCCTTAAATACTCGATGCATTAGGTCCATAAAAGCAGCTGGTGTGTTTACCAATCCAAACGGCATCACCGTAAACTCGTAATGATCATACCTCGTCCTAAATGCAATCTTGGGTATGTCTTCCTTCTTGATCCTAAGCTAGTGATACCCCGTCCTCAAGTCAATCTTCAAAAATACCGCCGCTCCTTGCAGCTGATCGAACAGATCATCGATCCTCGACAGCGGGTACTTGTTCTTCACTGTTACTTGGTTCAGCTGTCGATAGTCAATGTATAGCTGCAAAGACCCGTCCTTCTTTCTCACAAACAACATTGGTGCTCCCCACGGTGAAGCACTTGGTCGAATGAATCCTTTGTCTAGCAGCTCTTGCATCTGCATCTTTAACTCCTTTAATTCTGACAAGGACATCTTGTATGGTGTTTTCGATATCGGTTCTGTCCCAGGGGCTAATTTAATTACAAACTCTATTTCCCGTTCTAGTGGTAATCCTGGCAACTCCTAGGGAAAAACATCCGGGAACTCACGCACTACCAAAATATTCTCTAACTTTGGTTCCTCGGCAGTCGTATCCATTACTGCTACTAAGTATGTCCGACATCCCTCATACATCAACTTAGTTACTTTCAAAGATGAGACTAAGGGAATCGAGATTCCTCCTCTACTTCCCACCAATTCAAAGTTAGGGCGGCCTCTCGGATAAAATCGAATTGTTCTTCTACCACAGTCTACTACGGCCCCCTACTTACCCAACCAATCCATTCCTATTATTTCGTCAAGGTCAAACATGGGCAGTACTGCTAGGTCAATGCTTTCTTTATTACCTCCAATCACTATCTCACAACCAGTACAGCCCAACAAAATTATTTTATTAATTTTTAATGGCATGACGACATGTAGAATTATGCTCAACGGTTCTAGTTTCATGCCTACTAATTCAGCAAACTGTGCAGATACGAAAAAATGTGTGGCACCAGGGTCAAACAATGCATAAGAAGTCTGGTTACACAAATAGACCGTACCTGTGACCACTCCTGGCGCATCTTCCACCTCGCTGCGAGCTACAGTGTATACTCTGCCCTGTGCCGGTGGTCTGCTCTGCTCGATCTGAGGCGCGGCAATCGACAGCCCAGCTTGTGGCCTCTGTCCTTGCGGTCGACTTGCCGGTGTTTAGTTTGGACACATTCTCATCTGGTGGCCCAGCTGACCACACTTGAAACATGCTCATGTCCTCACTGGGCATAGCCCATTTCCATGCCTTCTGCCACACAATCTGCAGCTCCAGTTCGTAGGGTTTGGCGATTTCACTATTTTCTTCCTTGCGGGCGGCACGAAACGTCTGTTATTCGCATCGGCCTCTTGCCCATCTGGCGATTGTCTCTGAACGATGGGAACCGCGATCCAGTTGCGGTATTTCTTTCCCTCAAATCCCGTTCAATCATTTGGCCTCGCTCATATATCTCCTGGTAGGTTCTCAAGTTCAGAGCGATTATCTAGCTACGGAGCTCTGGCCTCAGACCATCCCTAAACCTCCTTGCCTTCTCCAAAGGGTCCTCCATAGATCGAGGTGCATACCTCGAAAGCCTCGCGAACTCAGCCTTGTATTGGTCTATCGTTAGCTGGTTTTGGCATAGCTGTAGGAACTCAACCTGTTTCCTTTCTCTGGCCGTTTCTGAGAAATATTTATCATTAAAGGCCATCTTAAAAGCGTTTCAATTCAGGGCCACTCCTTCAAGGAAGACTCCATTTTTGGTGGCAGCCCACCAATCATTGGCTGCATCCTTCAGTTGGTACAGAACCAGTAATACTTTCTCCTCATCTGTGCATCTTAGCACCCCAAAAGCCTTCTCCAGCTTCTCTATCCATCTGGGCGCTAGCTCGGGATCTCCAATCCCGTCAAACTGTGTCGGCTTCAGTTTCATGAACTGTTCAACTAGCTAGCCCATCTGCTTGGCCACAACGATTTCCTCTTGAGGGTTTACCATTTCGTTACTCTGGTTCGGCTTGCTCTGACTTCCACTTCCACCAGCGTTGCCTATGTTGGTATTGATGGCAGCTAGGGCAGCTCTTACTGCCTGGGCTATGGTAGAGTCTCGATCCTAGGCCTGCCTTTCTATAATTTCTCTGAGCCCCTCCATTGCCCTCAGTAGACCATCTACTCTTGGGTCCTCCGCTATGGGCGGCCTCAAGCTAGAGGCTCTGCCTCTTGATCTTCCTGGTCTTCTGGATGAGTTACTCATCCTTGTCTCTTTCTACTGAACATGATCCACTACAAGTTCAGTAATGAGTTAGTAACTTACTCATCCATCCAAATCTAGAGCTACTAACTATTCTTTAACAGAAACAGTTATACAACAGCAGTACTCCATACGTCAATTTCAGAAACATTTCAACCAATGGCCCATGGCCATTCCTCATTTCCATCCACTCCGGTGGTTCACTAAAACCAATCACTTTCATTCATCGAGCAAGCCAAGGTCTAGAAATGACCTTCAATCCTAAGCAGAGAACTTAATTCCTTATACCTTGCCACAATCTTATCAAGGTCAAACACCATTCATAGGTGTCAAATCACATTCTAGGCATCCCATGTCTCTCCTTGACCAGTCTCTTAAGATCTCGCTATCCGTCCTTGTCCCAACTTAATCCTCCTTATTACTCCAGTCCTCAATCCACTTTGTATCGAGCTGACCTAGCCCTGATACCAAAATAAACGGGGATGTCACGCCCCGCGCCTCGAACGCGAGCACGCGAACATCCCTGCAAGCAAACCAATAATAATCTCTCGATGGTCCCAAGATCCACCAATAGAAGTCGAGAGATATGATAAATACCTAGAGCATGCGGAAGCGATACTAACGTAATCTCGTATAATTTATAAGATAAGTGGGACCTGGATAGCATATAACATTCATACATCAAAGCGTACTGTTCATACAACAACAAATACTAAACCCGCTAAACAAAAGGGTGACAGGGTAAGCATATCAAAAGGGATCATCTACAAAATCCATCGGGAGTAGGATCAGGTCGCTAGTCAAAGATCGATCCATCAACTGAAGTATCCTAGGATAAGCTGCTGGAGTCATCCGTATCCTCTGCGTCCTAGGTCGGCTCATACTTAGAAAACGTCTCGGACAAGACATCGACAGAATCCTCCATGGTAACCTCCTGTGACGGCTCAGCAAGGTCCCCCTCGGACGTCTCCAAGACTATGACCTTCTCCTGCTCCTGTTCTTCGGTAAACTCCAAGGTCGGTGGCCTATTTGGTCTGTTCCTAGACCCTACTACTAACCCCTCAGGTAACTCCTGCTCCGCTACAGTCTGGCACCAATCGGGTATGACACCCTGTGGTACCTCGCGGGGCTTCAATGGCCTTATCTGTGAATCCCCTTCCTTCTTGAACCACGCCTAGAATCTATGACACTTTCACTCAGGCTTACCCTCGTCCACCCATACGACAGTACATTTCCTTACAAATACGTTCTCCTGCTTATCCGGGAACTCATCATAATACGTCGTCATCTCTTTTGGGTCCCCGAAGCGAATGGGCCACAAAGCTACGACCTAGGATCTGTAAAGGAAGGATTCCCCTAAAGGGGTGAGATACACATCTCAGTAAGAAAAACCTAACCCTAGGTCAGGTTGACAGTCCACTCAAGTAGTCCCATCCCTCAATAGATCCAAACTCGTGAACACACATGCATAACAATCATAATTCAGTAAACAACAACATACATAAGACATGCATGCATTTATGATCTCGTGTCACACTCAGATACACAGGTACCCTCAGCCTGCCACTTCACTACATCTATCAATTCCCGCCTGCCACATTCTCTAGTCCGCGAACTAGCAAATTAGATGACATACAAACATGGCAACCACACAAGCACAAACAACGTTACACATATGCATCCTATAATACCTTAGGGCGTATTAAAAACCATCCCTTGTTAGGACTTCTCATACATCGATCCAATCAATTCTCGACACACCCAATAGAGTCCAATCCCTCTAGCCTCGGTTCAGGAAATCCCTTACCTTTGACTGGACAACACAAATTTCTTCTTCTTGAATCACCTAGGGTTCGGCCAACCAAGGTCCACACCCGGACTTGTCGCGCAACTTAGAATTTCAACCAATTCGTCAAATTTTCATGCCCAATTCCTCAATTCATCAATCCCAATCATCCATAACTTAACCTTCAACTCCTCATCACATCATAATCATCAATTTGCAGCTCAAATCATCCACAATCGGCCCTCAACAGAATCGGTTTGGGCCCGGCACCGAATCGATCCAACTCGGTTCTGTGCATGCCGTCCAACAGGTCCTAATCTACTCTAAATCCATCAATTATACACTATCATCCCTCTTAAAATTTCTACATAAGGATTTGGGAGGCTCACCGTGAGTTTCGAGTAAAATGGTCACCGGATTCCCGTTGAAGCTCGCCGGAACGTCCAAGGTCAGATTCCGACAAATTCTGGGCAAAATGTACAAGGCTAGTTCGTGGTAAAAAACTTATCAAATTAAGCTTCAATTTTTACCACAAAATCCTACACATGTATACTGAGTCTCCACAAAATTTCAGCCCAAAATTTTACCATTTCAACCATCAAAGGGACTGAGAACCGAACCTACCTCAGGTTGGTTCCAATTCTGTCGACTCTCGGGAGATTGCTTGTCCAGAACTCCTTGGTGCTCCAATCAACCTGATTCTTGTTGGAGGAGTTCGGCAAGACATGGATCTTCGTCGATGTGGTTGGCCGACAGTCGAACAGTGACCAGAAGGGCCAGTCATGGGCGGCAAACGGCGGGTCAATGGCTGGTCAGCGTCAGACAGTTTGAAGAAGGAAGCAGATGATGATGCTCGGTGGTTGGGGGGCTTGGTCTGGCCGAATGGGAGGGTGAGGAGAGAGAAAGGAGAGAGAATTATGTTATATCCAAATTTTGATCAATGGTTTGAATGTTAGGTGTGCATAATTGTTGATATGACTACACTTCACCATCTAGTGACACATGGCATTGTCTTTTCCTGTGGAGATCCAATGGCTCTCCTTTAGTCTTCATTTTCGGAAGCCAAGAGATGGTGTAATGTCCATTATGCCCTTCTTCAATTGCAAGGGCAAAGTTCTAAGCTTGAGAGGCAAAACAGTCATTTTACCCCCGACGTTTCGAACGTCATTTTCTCGTTCCAAGATTATTCGATAGGGCGATGGCCAATCCAAATAACGTTGAAATTCTTGATTTTCCATTTCAAATTTTTCAAGACTCATTTTTGATAGCTTTCTCTATCATACGTGATTCCAACCTATCCCGAACTGACGAGCGGCTTTTGTAGACTTTACGCGTATCGACCCCGTGATTCATATCACGTTTTGGGCCTATTAATTCATGGCGACTTTGGTTGTCATGTAATTGTGAGGGTTTATCACTAGTCCTTGTGGTCTTGATCGTCACTGTCCGATTTAGGATAATTTTGCAGACATACGTTGGTTGAGCGGCATCACCCGTGCTTTAATCGCACGACACTCGTATGGTAATCCTTGATCGTTCTTAGATTGGCCTTTTGGTGGTTCTAAATATCTCCTCGACAATCCTTATGGTCAATGCGCCATTTCCTTTTCCGAGTCGCCTAGGTCCACGTACTTCGTCTCGCGTTAGCCTTTCCCCTTTAGTCAGCCTACTCAAATTGATCAGGTTTGAGTGGAATACAACTGAAATACATCGCTTGATATATATAAACTTCTCATTACAGAGTCTGAAATTAATTGAAAATCAGAATGTCTCAGTATTCACTATAGTTATTCATGGGTATTTCGGGACAACAATTATGGGGGTAATTTTCATCCGGTTCTCTTGTTTAAGGTGTTGTTGCTTGATCTCCACTTAGTGGTATCAGAACATTGTTTTTGACTGAACGATGGAACCGAATATGAGCAGGATGGTTAGTTTGAATGGAAAGAATTATCATGTATGAAGAGGAAAAATGGAAGATCTTCTATATGTGAAGCGCGAGCATTTTCTGACGTTTGCTGATACTAAACCTGATAATATGAGCGACGCCGATTGGAATCTTGAGCACAAAACTGTGTCCGGATTTATTCGACAATTTGTCGATGATAATGTTTTGAATCACATTAGCAAAGAATCAAATGCTAGGATTTTGTGGAATAAGCTAGAATCATTGTATACACGAAAGACTGTCAACAATAAAATATGTTTGACTAAACAATTTGTGGAGTTGTTGAATGAGTTTCAAGGAGTAAGAGATCAAATTTCTGCCATGAATATTAAATTTAATGATGGAGTGCAGGGACTTTGGCTACTATGTATCTTACCGGAATCTTGGGAGATATTTCGTATGTCTTTGATTAATGCTGCACGTGATGATATTGTTAGCATGGATTTTGCAAAAAGTGGCGTTCTAAATGAAGAGATGAGAAGAACAACACATGGTTCTTCATCTCATTCTGAAGCTCTAGTTGAAAACAAAGGCAGAAGTTAGAGTAGAGGTCTGAAAGGTAGATACAAGAGTCGAAGCACGTCAAGATCATGGAAGAAGACTATTGAGTGTCATCACTACGGTAAATGGGTCATATGAAGAAAAATTATTTGCAGCTAAAAAATGAGAAGATGAATGTGAAGAAAAATGGCAATGAGAATAATGAGAAAATGGATAACAATAGTAATGATCATGCAGCAACTACTATTGATGAACTTGTTACTGTTTGCTATGATGACAATGTTAATTTTGCCTGCGATGATTCAAACTGGATTATTGATAGTGGTGATTCTCTTTATATTACATCTAGGAAAGAATTCTTTACATCCTAAAGGTCAGGAAATTTTGGTACCTTAAGGATGGATAATGACGGTTTGGCTGCTGTTGGGAGATGTGTGCTTGGAGACTAGTACACGAGCAAAACTAATTCTAAAAGATGTTAGACATGTTCCTGATATTCGTTTGAATCTGATTTCAACTCGAAAGCTTGATGATGCAGGATTTTGTAGTACTTTTGACAATGGACAGTGGAAACTCACCAGAGGCTCATTAGTTGTGGCTAGAGGTATGAAACAATCTTCCTTATATTTGTTTCAGGCTAAGATTTCCAAGAACATGTGTAATATTGTAGAAGATGAGAATGTGATTGCATTATGGTACAAGAGGCTTAGTGTCACGCCCTGCGCCTCATCGCGAGCACGCAATCATCCCTGTAAGCAAAACAATAATAATCTCTCGGCGGTCCCAAGGATCCACTTATATATAAAGGAAGATCGAGAGATGAAATAATTTACATTAAGCACACGGAAGCGTTTCCCAGCAACTCCCCGTACCACATACATATATATATATCCCAAGACTAAGCAAGACTGGATAGCATCATAAAGTCGTACATCAACATCAGCTGGTCACATCTACTACAGACCGCTAGACAGCAGGCGACGGGTAAACATGTCAAAAGGTGTCCACAAAAATCCACTAGGGGAGGGGGGTCAGGTCGCCAGTCAAAAAGTCAGGTCATCATCCGGAGTCGCCTAGGAAGAACTGCTGGAATCTCCGGTATCCTCGCTCTCCTCTGACGGCTCGTACTTGGAGAAAGTCTCTGACGGAACCTCCACAGAGTCTTTCATGGTCGCTTCCTGTGACTGCTCAGCCTGGTCTCCCTCCACGGTCGCCTCCTAGTCCGGCTCGGATGGACCTCTCTCGGACGTCTTCACCACGATGACCTCATCCTCTGGCGGTGGCACGGGAAACTCAGCTGTCGGCGTCCGCTCCGGGCCGTTCCTCGAACCAACCACTAAGCCCTCAGGAAACTCCTAGTCTGCTACGTTTGATACCAAGGAGGTATGACACCCTCTGGAACCTCATGGGATTTTAGCGGCCCGATCTTCCTATCCCCGTCCTATCAAAACCAAGCCTCAAACCGATGAGGCTTCCAGTCAGGTTTGCCCTCATCTACCCAAACTACTGTACATTTCCTTATGTATATATTTCCCTGTCTATCGAGGAACTCATCGTAATACGCCGTCATCTCCTACGGGTCCCCGAACCTGATAGGCCACATAGCTACGGTCTAGGATCTGTAAAGTAAAATTTCCCCAAAAAGGGTGAGATACACATCTCAATAAGAAAAACCTAACCCTAGGTCAGGTTGACCGTCCACTCAGGCAGTTAAGTCACTCAACCTATCCAACTCATAGGCTCATGCAGGTATGACATTCATAATTCAATAAACAATAATGCATAGAGGACAGACATGCATTTATATTCTCATGTCACACATAGTTGCACGTATATGCTCGGCCTGTCACTTCACCACATCAATCAACCTCTACCTGTCTCATTCTCTGGCCCGCGATTAGATTGCATCAGGCTCGGCCCGCGTAAACGCATCAGGCTCCGATTCAATTTCCAAGCAGAGTCTATGAGCTCGTATTCTGTCTCGCGATTATATCGCATCAGGACTGTGGTTATCTCAACCCTGCGACTCTGTCTCATCAGGGCGCCACCTTTTCATAATCCACCCCGCGACCTCGTCACATTAGGGTCTCAACCTCCGCCCCGCGTCTCATACGCCTCAGGGCCATGCCATGCAATGCCACAATCATATCTCATGCCACATCATATCAATTAACTTGATTTTTAAAAAATCAAATTTCATAACTAATGGCCAATGCGCATGATAATATGTTTAATAAATTTCGTGGCATGCAATTCAATTCAAATAGTACTCAGGCACTTAGACAATTCACATATAGGCTAGGTCAAACAATCATTCTATAACGTCTAAGGATGCATCAAGCTATACATGCGAGGGTTTTCTCATAAATCGTTCTGTTCGGCCCTCGACTTACCCAATCGAGTCCAATCCCCCTAGCCTTGATTTAGGAAATTCCTTACCTCCGCTTAACAACGCAAATTGCCCCTCCTTGAGTCTCCTATGATTCAGCCAATCCAAGTCCCAAAGCCGACTTGTCGCGCAACCTAGTTTAACCAATCGATTTGTCAAAATTCCAAGTCTAATTCCTCAATTCATCCATCCAAATCACTCATAACATACTCCTCATCATCTTAACATATCATACACACCAAATTACAATATAATCCCAGCCTATTCAGCCATTCACAGAACCGGTTTGGCCCGGCATTGAACCGGTTCCATTCGGTTCTGTTCATGCTGAGTCCAACCGGCCTTAATTTATCTCAAATCCATCAAATATACACCATTCTACCTCTTATAATGTCTACCTAAGAGTTTGGAAGTCTCACCGTGAGTTTCAAGTCACGTGGTTGCCGGAAAGTTGTCGGAAGTCGCCGGAGCACTCACACACAGAATACCGGCAGATTCTGGGCATAATGTACAAGGGTGGTTCATGGTCAAAAACTTATCAAATAAATCCCAAATTTTTACCACAGAACCATCTATATGTCTACTTTATCTCCACAAAATTTGAGCCAAATATTCCAAGTTTTCGGCTGTCTAAAGGGTTCAGAACTGAACCTACCTCAAACTGGAACAGATTCCGTCGACCTGTGGGAGAATGCTTGCCCCGAATTCCTCAGAGCTCCAAATGACCTGATTCAAGTTGGAGGACGTCGACAAGACGTGGGGCTACGTCTTGGTGGTTGGCCGGAAGCAGGGGACGGCCGGAGGTGGCGTTAGTACGGACCGAACGACGACATCCGGCGGGGTCGGCGAAAACGAAAACTGGAGAAGAAGAAGAAGAAGCTTGGTCTGGTCTTTGGGGGAACAAAAATGGCCGAATGTTAGAGTGAGAGGGAGCAGAAATAGAGCTTATTATCGCCAAAAAAAATTGATTAATTTGAAGTGATTGGTAGGTGGGCATTTAATGTGAGTTGATCTACCACCCTTGGATGCTTGACACTTGTATATTACTCTAACCAGGAAGATCCAATGGCCATCCTTTTGTCCTTCAATTTTCGGCAGCCAAGGGGGGGGGGAGAAATGTCCATTTTGCCCTTCCTTCAATTATAAAGAAAAAGTCCTAAGCTTGAGGGGCATTATGGTTATTTTACCCCCAACGTTCGGAACGTCGTTTTTCTCGATTCTGACTTCTTCGATAGGGCGACGGCCAATCCAATTGACGTTGAAATTCTTGATTTTCCTTTTTCAAACTTTTCAAGACTCAATTCTGATCGTTCCTTCTACCAGACGTGATTCCAACCTATTCCGAACTGACGGGCGGCTTCTGCAGACTATACGCGTATCGACCCCGTGATTCTCATCACGTTTAGAGCTCGTCAATTCATGGCGGCTTTGGTTGTTATGTAATTGCGAGGGCTTATCGCTAGTCCTTGTGGTCTCGATCGTCACAGTCCGATTTAGGATAATTTTGCAAGTCGTGCGTTGGTTAAGCGGCATCACCCGCGTTCCAATCGTACGACGCTCGCATAGTAATCCTTAATCGTTCTTAGATCGGCCTTTTTGCGGTCCTAAATATCCTCTCGATAATCCTTATGGTCAAAGCGCCATTTCTTATTCGAGTCGCCTAGGTCCATGTATCTCGTCTTGCGTTAGCCTTTCCCCTTTGGTTAGGCTACTCAAATTGATCAGATTTGAACGGAATACAACTGAAATACATCGCTTGATATAAATAAACTTCTCATTATAGAGTCTGAAGTTGATTGAAAATCAGAATGTCACACTTAGTCACATAAGTGAGAAAGGAATTGGCTTGCTGACTAAAAAGGGATTACTCTCCGGAGTAAAGAGGGCAAGACTTGAGAAGTGTACACATTATTTAGCAGGTAAACAATGAAGAGTTTTATTCCAGAGTCATCTGCCTTTGAGGAAATCAGAGTTGCTAGAACTGGCACATTCGGATATTTGTGATCCAATAAAAACACTAGCACTCGATGGTGCATCCTACTTTGTGACCTTCATTGATGACTGTTGACATCTGATTTTTGACTAGTATTTTTTAGTTTTATTTTGAAAAATTCATAAAAAAATCATAAAAAGCTAAAAAAATTATAAAATCAACTTTGGTAGCCTTGGCCAAGCCTAAGAAACCATTTTTGAACAAAAAATAATAATTTTTCATATTTTTCACATTTTTTGGTATTTTTAGAAAATAGAAAAATGCTCCAAAATTCGAGAAAAATAACATTTGATATCACAAAAATATGAAAAAATAGTCAATATTTTTCTTTTAATTCCTTTATTTTTTTTACCTCATAAAATGTTCAAATTCAAGTTCAATTTTATTTGTTCCTTTGTTACGCATATGATTGAATTTGGTAAAAAAAATATCAATTGAGTCTTTTAATTTACAATTTCGACATTTTTAAGGTCTTGATATTCAATCTAATTATCTTTCATTGCAATTTAACCCAATTATTGCACAAATTGCCCAATTGCATGAATTAGGCAAAATTGCATACTTTATTGCAATTTAGTCCTTAAATTTGGGTATAATTGAAATTACTTTCAATTCAAGAGCTACCTTTGCCAATTGAAGCTACTACCCAAAGTTTTTCATCATTTTGAGTCGATTGGCATAGGTGATTTGGTCCAATTTGACTGTTTGAGCCTTCAATTTCATAATTTCTCGAATTGCACAAATTTGGGGTTTTATAGAAATTGGCGTGAACTTTTGGGCAAAATCACATTTTTGGTTAATATTCATGTTCTAAGTTCGATTCTAAGGTTTAATTGTGAAAATTTCCCGTAAATTTTAGTTAATTTTGCAAAAATAAAGTCGGACCGATCCTGACCAGTTGGATCGGTCAAACCGATCCGCTACAGTATCATCTTCTTCCTTGAGCTGTTGTGCGAGTGAATAATCCGCAGGCTGATTTTGATCATCGAATTGACGCCCAATTTGCAAGTAATTGTGCGAGCATTGGTAGGAGTAATGTTGCCCTCACTCTTGACCGTTGATCGACACTGGCATCACCGTTCGACGTTGCCGGAGGAGTGTGTAATCGGCCGGTCAACCTCATGGGCCTGTAAAAGTCAATATTTCTCAAACTTGGCTCAAATCCGTGTCAAATTCGCACTAAATGGGACCTGCTGGAGAACTAAACGGATCTGGATGGAATGCCGTAAATTTTAAGGTTTAATTGTGAAAATTTCCTGTAAATTTTAGTTAATTTTGCAAAAATAAAGTCGAACCGATCCTGACCAGTTGGATCGGTCAAATCGATCCGCTACAGTATCATCTTCTTCCTTGAGCTGTTGTGCGAGTGAATAATCCGCAGGCTGATTTTGATCATCGAATTGACGCCCAATTTGCAAGTAATTGTGCGAGCATTGGTAGGAGTAATGTTGCCCTCACTCTTGACCGTTGATCGACACCGGCATCACCGTTCGACGTTGCCGGAGGAGTGTGTAATCGGCCGGTCAACCTCATGGGCTTGTAAAAGTCAATATTTCTCAAACTTGGCTCAAATCCGTGTCAAATTCGCACTAAATGGGACCTGCTGGAGAACTAAACGGATCTGGATGGAATGCCTATCGTCCCCGACGCCGTTTGGACCTAAAGGCACGTGGCTTCACGTGCAATTTAAGCCGGTATACACCTCTCCGTTCAGCACCAAAAATCGAAAAAAGGTATATAGCTAAAACAGGCTTGGGAGGACCGGGGGTGGTGGGTTCTGTTGCTGGAAGAAAAAAAAAATCGAGAGAGAGAGACATTTAGAGAGAGAATTCACTCTTTGGCCCCTGCCATCGAGAGCTTGAGTTCGACTTGCAAGTGCTCGGTGACGACGATTCAAGCTGAATCGAGTTGCCATTCCACTTCGAAAAGCTTCCTCTAGCTCCACAGAGTCGAACTCACCTACCCGCGCTGCCTTCATCTCAAGAAACAGTAAGTCCAACTTCGAGCTCAAGCTCTGACCTTCAATGGCGGATCCTCATTTCGATTTCTTTTCTTGCAATTAAAGTGTACATTTCATATTTGAGGGATCACCAAGCATTCCTATGTGTTTTAATTACATTGAAATTGAGTCAAACCTTGCATTCGAACCCCGTCACCATCGACGACCTTGTCGAAGCTTACCTAGCTCAAGCTAGCCTAAATCAGGTCAATCGGACCTGAAGGTAAGTATTCTAAACTTCATTAGAAGCTTCTATGCAAATGAATTAGTCCGAAATGCTTTGTTCTGCTCGATTGAGATGCCATGTCTATTTTCTGTGTAAGCTTCGTCGTCCTTGATTCTGTGAATGAAATCATATGATTCTACGATATGTGATGTGAAATGTTGAGACGAGTCAATTGACGTTAGTCTTGCTCGATTCCGTCAAGATTTCACTGTTAGATCATCGCCGGAGTCTCTTGGTCGTCCGTCGCCAAAGAAGGATGCTCGAGGAAGAAGATGATGACGTGGCGGTCAATCGGTCAAAAGTGTTGACGTTGCGCTAACATGGCATGTCACTTGGCAGCCACGTTAGCCGAGCCGTTAGAGTTCGGTTTGAATCTGTTAGATGATTGAATGGTCTAGGTTGCGCCGCGTGTTGGCTTGGTGGCCGTTCGATCAGTTTTATAACTGTTAATAAAAATCAAAATTTCAAAAAAATAATAAATCTGATTGAACGGTCGAGGATTAGCTGAGTCGTTCGATCTTGGCTATAGATCTAAGTAATCAGATCTGACGGCTGAGAGACAGTTAGCTTTTGATCTGAACCGTAGGTTTTAGTAAGCCAATCCAATGATCGTGTAATAGTCACGTGGTTCATTAGAAGCCGTTGGATTAAATCCGAATAATCGAAAAATAAAAAAGGCGGAACGACATCGTTTTGAAACGTAGGTTTTGCGGGTTCGGGTCTGGGTTGGATATCCAACTCGAGTGGGTCCGGATGACCCAGTTCGAATTATTTTTTTAATAATAAAAATTCAGAAAAATCATTTTTAAATAATAAAAAAATCAAAAAAATCCTAGAAAATTCTAAAAAATGCAGAAAATCCTAGAAAATCAAAAAAAAAATTGTAGGAAAATTAGAAAATTCCTAGACATTCCAGAAATTCCTAAAAATTGAGGATCGATCACAGACTACTGGTTGATCCTATTTTTGGAATTTCTTATCTGTTCTTTTGAGAATTGACGATATTACCCTTTAGGAGTAAATTGCCTCTGCTTGATATATGAGATAGGTCGATAATGCCAATAAAAGAATTAGGGTCAGTTAGGCGATCAATTCTTATGTTTGGGTTTTTGAATCTCGTCCTTTTTTTGAAAATTACGATTGTACCATTCTAAGAGTAAATTGTCATTCTTATTCCGATCGAGCCATGAAAATTGCTCAAAATTGAGATTTGAGCCTGGTGATTGACCAATCATTCTATTTGAGATTTTCACTTCTCATCATTTTCTGAAATATCGATTTTACCCCTCAAAGGGTAAATCGCTTCTAAAATTCTAGAAAATTTTGGAAATTCCTGAAAAATAGGACATTGTTTGATTTGGTGATCAATCTAATTTCCACTATCTGTTGACTCCATATCTCATCTAAAACGATAAATTTTCTCTTCTTAGGCAAATTTTCTCAAAATTTTTCGAAATTAAGATTTTGCCCCTCAAGGGCAAATCATATCAAAAATACTCTTGAGCCTTCATTGATATTTCTCTAGGCTAATAGGGCCTTACTATGGATGCCACGTTGCTTTCATGTAATTTATCAGCATATTTTGGATACTTGATTTGCGCGCTCATTTTATTGATTGTGTTTGCTAGGATAGTCAGTCATATTTGCATGAACTCCTAGTGTTAAGGTTCGCGCCTCACTCATTTGCATGAAATCTTATGTTAGATAATCATTCAACTTAGGTGCCGAAAGGGCGTCAACTCTGACAGTTGACGTAACAAAGTTCCCAATCCCATTTCTTTGGTGTTTTTAGAATTGAATAGAATGCTCCAACTATTCGATAGGGTTATTGATCATACCCTCCATTGAACGATTGATGGCAACTCCTTGGCATGTACACATATCACATGTCACCAAACCACACCAAAGGTTGACCACGTATACCGCCGTTGCAACTTGGGTAACGTGCCTTGAGAGAGGCCCGCGTCCGACCAGACGGGATGGCCCATTAACCCGCCGAGAAGACCGCTCGAACAGGTCGCGACAATGACCATTCAAGAAAATTGTGGGTTTATTTCTTGAAGACGAAGGATCAAGCGTTAGATGTATTTAAGCAGTTTCAAGTATCAGTCGAAAGAAAAACTGGAAAGAAGTTAAAATGCATTCGTTCAGATAACGACGGTGAGTACATCGGACCATTTGATGAATATTGTAGGCAACATGAGATTCGACATCAGAAGACACCTCCTAAAATACCTCAGTTAAATGGTGTAGCGGAAAGAATGAACAGAACATTGATTGAGAGAGTTAGATGTTTGATTCAGATGCAAAATTGTCAAAATTCTTTTGGGGCGAGACTTTGAGTACGGTGGTACATGTTCTCAATATTTCTCCTATTACTGCTTTAGATGGTGATGTTCTATACAGAGTTTGGTTTGGAAAGGAAATTTCATATAATCATCTAAAGGTGTTTGGTTACAAAGTTTTTGTTCATGTTCCCAAGGATGAGAGGTCCAAGTTAGATGTTAAGACAAAAGAGTACATCTTTATCGGTTATGGTTCTGAAGAATTTGGCTATAGACTTTATGATCCAGTCGCAAAGAAAATTGTTAGAAGTAGGGATGTAGTATTCGTTGAGAACGAGACCATTTGGGATATTGAGAAAATAAAGAAGACATATTCTCGTGATTATGATATGTTAGTTGATACTAGCTCAATCCCACTTTTTGAGTTGCAGGAATAGTTGCATGATTAAGTTGAAGATGGTGTTCAATGTCAGACTCCAGATCAGCAGGTTCAAGATTAGGCTTAGGGTGATCAACAGCAGTCAGATAAAAATGATGCTCAAGAGATTGCACCATTAGCTCCACCAACCACTGCTTTGAGGAGGTCTACCAGAGATCGCACCTCATCTACTAGATATTCTTCTAATGAGTATATTCTGTTGACAGATGCAGGTGGACCTGAAAATTTTGAAAAAGCAGTAGAAGACAAGAATAAGAAGGAATGGATTGATGCAATGCATGATGAGATAAAGTCATTGCATGATAATCATACTTTTGAGTTGGTGGCATTACCTAAGGGTAAAAGAGCTTTGAAGAACCAATGGGTGTATAGATTGAAACAAGATGAGATGACTTCGCGCCTTCGACATAAAGCCAGATTGGTTGTGAAAGGCTTCAATCAGAAAAATGGAATTGATTATGATGAGAACTTCTCACCAGTCGTAAAAATGCCTTCAATTCGAGTTGTTTTGAGTTTAGTAGCTAGTCTTGATTTGAGGTTCAGCAGATGGACGTGAAGACCGCTTTCCTTCACGGTGATTTGGAGGAAGACATATACATGGAGCAGCCTAAGGGTTTCTAGGTAAAAGGTAAAGAGAATTATGTTTGTAAACTGAAGAAAAGCCTATTGACTTAAAGCAGGCGCCGAGGCATTGACATAGAAAATTCAAGCCTTTTATGGGGATCAATCCTATAAGAAGACTACTTCTGAACATTGTATATTTGTGCAGAAATTCTCTAGAGGAGATTTTATTATTTTGTAATTCTATGTGGATGACATGCTCATAGTTAGAGAGAATGCTTCTAGAATTGACAAGTTAAAGCAAGATTTGAGCAAGTATTTTTCGATGAAAGACTTGGGGCCGACTAAGCAAATTCTTGGTATAAAGATCACTCGTGACAAACAGGAGAAGAGATTATGGTTGTCTCAAGAGAAGTACATAGAGAAAGTACTTCAAAGGTTTAAGATGGATAAAGCTAAATTGGTAAGTACACCTCTTGCTACACACTTTAAGCTTAGTCATAAACAATGTCCTTCCAGTGAGAAAGATATGAAAGAGATGGAAAAAGTTTCTTATGCTTATGCAGTGGGTACTCCGATGTATGTAATGGTTTGTACAAGGCCAAATATCGCTCTTGCAGTTGGAGTAATTAGCCGTTTTATGTCAAATCCAGGTAGAGAGCATTGGAATGCATTGAAGTGGATCCTTAGAAATCTCCGGGGCACTTCTAGTTTGAGGCTTTTCATTTGGGAGTGATAAGCCAATTTTTGTTGGATATACTGATTCTGGCATGGCAAGAGATATTAACACAAGAAAATCTACTTCGGGTTGTCTGATTACTTTTTTAGGAGGGGGGGCTGTGGCTTGGCAGTTAAGGTTGCGAAAATGTGTTGCCTTGTCGACGATAGAGGCATAATTCATCGTTGCAACCAAAGCATGAAAGGAATTGCTTTGGATGAAAGAGTTCACACAGGAATTTGGTTTCACTCAAGAGAGGTATGTTTTACTTTGTGATAATCAAAGTGCTAAACATCTTGCAAAGAATTTCACTTTTCATGCCAAGTCAAGGTATATTGATGTGAGGTATCACTGGATACGAGAAATTTTGGGATCAAAAGAGTTGGAACTTGAGAAAGTACATACAGAAGATAATGCTTCAGACATGATGAGAAAAGCTCTTACTAGAGAGAAGTGTGAGTTTTGTCGGCGTCAAGCCAACATGGATTTATTTTGAGTTCTTTGTGTCGGGATCTCCCTCGATAGGCTGAAGGGGGAGATTTTTTGGGGTTTTTTAGCCCTAGCCCAGCCCACTTGCCCTTGATTTTATTTTCACTACTGGGGCAGCACTTTTAATGAGACACACATGTACAAGAGAGAGAAAAAATAAACAGTAGCGACCGAGAGGAGAAAAACGCAGCAGTTTTTTTCCAAGTATCCAGCGATGATCAACTCGACGACCGGAGGTTGATCTGTAGTCCGATTGGGTTGAAATTTTGACAGCAGCTTCAAGATTCGTTGTTCTTGATTCTGAACGGTTGGATCGTGATTTGAAGGTATTTACTATAGCTGTTCATGGATATTTCGGGGCTGCAACTTGGGGGTGATTTTCATCTGGTTCTCTCGTTTAAGGTGTTGTTGCTTGGTCTCCACTTATAGTTTGAGATTTTATTGTCGTTGTATTCAGTTAGGTTATGTACCTAAATGATTTATAAATAGTGGAGATTCAGGTAAACTCCCTGAGCAGTCTTGTGATTTTTATCATTCACATTGAAGGAGTTTTCCACGTAAAGATTCTAGTATCATATTTTCTTTGAGTTTCTATATTTTCATTGGTTGTTCTCGATGCGGTTTGTCACATGTTTAGTCAAAGAGGGAAAGTTATATGCTATTTTTCCCAACAGTGTGTGTGTTACGAACCAAAGGTTTCATGACCCAATCGATCGCCTACAAAGCCCGAAAGAAATAGGGTTTTCTTGAGTCCACTAGAATATTCTTAGGGCCGGGCAATACCATAAATGTCCCATGTTCTAGAATTCTCATCTTTAATGTCGATAGTTATTACATGAAGAGATGCATTCGAAACCATTATATTTAGAGTTGATCAACACCCTATATAAATAGGGGAACTCTTCCTCTCATTTGTATCCATCCAACACTTGAGCAATACAAAAAATTCTATCTTTGGTGAGCAATCAAGTGATCCTAGAGAAAACTTTAGCTTATGCGTTTCAACGATCCAAGGAAGCCTAAGTCGCTGCACATTTGATTCCAACCAATCGGCCTGTGACATGTGTGTGTGTCTCTACATATATATTCAATAAAATAACTTTATCGAATTACGGTCTTTATACATGAAAAGATAAAATTCTCTATACAAAGAAAGATAAAATCCTCTGGCGCGGGTGAGTCTAGCGAGGCTCGACCTCACCATTGTCCGATTGGCCTTGCCCAACGATGACGAGGTCGAGTCTCACTAGATTTAGGCTGACGAGGCATAACCTCGCACAGCTACAACCTCGAGCATCTATGATGGCTGTCCTCATACCAGATGCCCGAGGATGAAGGAGCAACCACGAGGGAGAGAAGGGAGGACGACGACGACAGAAGTGAAGGAGGCGACGGTGAGGCCAGGCCTCACCAGCTTAGATCTAGCGAGGCTCGGCCTCACTATCATCGGGCGAGGCGAACTGAGACCCCTATCTTCCTTCATACAACTATAGGGAGGCGAGGCGAAGCGAAGCTTGGCCTTGCCTGGTTTGCCAATACTAGATGCTCAAGGATGAAGGAGCCGTCGCAAGGGAGAGATGGGAGGACGATCGTTACCTTCAATCTCTGGGAGCAAGAAGAACAATGGGAGGAATGATCTTTGTCTTTAGCGACAAGAAGAAGAATAGTGGGAGGAAGAAGAATAAGAGGGGGCAAAAATAAAAGAAAGAAAAAGAAAAGAAGAAAAATGAAAAATGAAAAATAAAAAATAAAATATTTCAAAAATATTATTAAAATATTATATTGTTGGACGGCCGGCGTCAGTTGGCGTCCACGTCAGTGTCGACTAGTCAAAATTGGCCAGATGGACTAAATTGACACAATTGCAAAGGTTTAGGGCTGAATTGGCAAGAAAAAAAGTTTAACGCTAAATTGACACAATTGAAATAGGTTTAGGATTTTTTTGGTAATTTTCCCATTTCAGCATGCACAAAAAATTTTCAGTAAGAACATTCACTTAACGAGAGGTGGAGGAGTGATTTTACAACCCTGAGAATCTGAGAAAGCTTCATCCACCATGGAGAAAAAAGCGAAATGGAATTACCTGAGTAGAGATGAGATTCGCAACTGAGTGATTGAATGTTAATCTTATTGTTTCTTAATTATGAGATTGGTTTGATCCTAGAAAATATTTTGCAAACAATCCTCTTCGACTTAGTAATCATGTCAGTGTGAAAGTGATACTCAATAATCAAAACTGTAAATAAATTACATAAAAATCTTGATGCGCTAAGCAAGCAGAAGCACGCAAATTTTTATCATTGTCCAATGCAACAGGGATTCTAGGAAATGTTAACTAAAGCCAAATAATGATGCATGTATGCATCATCTATACATGATTTAAGGATTTCTAAATGTAATTATGTGATGTCAAATAATTCTTTTTGGGTTTCCATACATTACTTAATTTAAATGCTATAACTACATGATTTCTAATCTAAACATGCAAATGATAAATTTGTTGGGAAAAACAGCGAATAACTTTCCCTCTGTGACTAAACCTGTGAGAGACCGAATCGAGCACAACCAATGGAAATATAGAAACTCAGAGAAAATATAACGCCAGAAGTTTTACGTGGAAAACTCCTTCAATATGAAGGATAAAAACTACGAGACCGATCACAGAGTCTACCCGAATCTCCACTATATATTGATCGTTTAGGTACAAAACTTCGTTGAATTCAACGACAATTAAATCTCAAAACTATAAGCGGAGATCAAGCAACAACATCACCTTAAACATGAGAACTGGATGAAAAACACCCCCAAATTTGCAGTCTGAAAAACGCCCACGAACAGCAATAATAAATACCTTCAATTCACGATACAACCCAGAATCAAGAACAACGAGTCTTGAAACCGTTGACAAAATTTCAATCCAATCGGACCACGGATCGATCTCTGATCATCGAGCTGATCGCTGCTGGACAAATTCGTTTTTCCTCCGAAAAAAAACTGCTCTGTTTTTTCCTTTTTTCTTGCACTCTTTCTCGTAGGTGATGCTGATACATAACCCTAGGTTTAACAATTAAACCCATGGGCTGGACCAGGCCAAATAAGCCCAACAAATCTCTTTTTTCAGCCAATTGAGGGAGATCTCAACACAAAAGAACTCAGCAGAAATCCATGCCGGCTTGACGCTGACAAAACTCGTACTTCTCTCTAGTAAGAGCTTTTGTCATCATATCTGAAGCATTACCTTCTATGTGTACTTTCTCAAGTTCCAACCTTTTGGATTCCAAAGTTTCTCGTATCCAGTGATACCTCACATCAATATGCTTTGACGTAGCATGAAAAGTAGAATTCTTTGCAAGATATATAGCATTTTGATTATCACAAAGTAAAACATACATTTCTTAAGTGAAACCAATTTCTTGCGTGAACTCTTTCATCCAAAGTAATTTCTCGCATGCTTTGGTTGCTACGATGAACTTTGTCTCTGTCATCGACAAGGCAACATATTTTTGCAACTTTGATTGCCAAGCCACAGCTCCCCCTAAGAAAGTAATCAGATAACCTGAAGTAGATTTCCTTGTATCAATATCTCCTGCCATGTCAGAATCAGTATATCCAACAAGAATTGGCTTATCACTTCCAAATGAAAGTCTCAAACTAGAAGTGCCTCGGAGATATCTCAAGATCCGCTTCAATGCATTACAATGCTCTCTATCTGGATTTGACATAAAACGGCTAACCCCTCCAGTTGCATGAGCTATATTCGGCCTTGTACAAACCATTGAATACATCAAACTATCCACTGTAGAAGCATAATGAACTTTTTCCAACTCTTTCAAATCGTTCTTGTTATACAGACATTGTTTATGACTAGCTTAAAGTGTGTAGCAAGAGGTGTACTTACTACTTTAGCTTTATCCATCTTGAACCTTTGAAGTACTTTCTCTATGTACTTCTCTTGAGACAACCATAATCTCTTCGTCTGTCTGTCACGAGTGACCCTCATATGAAGAATTTGCTTAGCCGGCCCCAAGTCTTTTATCGAAAAGGACTTGCTCGAATCTTGCTTTAACTTGTCAATCTCGGAAGCATCCTAACCAACTATGATCATGTCATCTACATAGAGCAATAAAATAATAAAGTCACCTTCAGAGAATTTTTGCATAAATACACAATGATCAGAAGTAGTCTTCTTGTAGGCTTGCTTCCCCGTTAAAGACTCTAATTTTCTATACCATTGCCTTGGTGTCTGTTTTAAGCTATATAAGCTTCTCTTCAGTTTGAAAACATGATTCTCTTTTCCTTTACCTGGAAACCCTTAGGCTGCTCCATGTATATGTCTTTCTCCAAATCACCGTGAAGGAAAGCAGTCTTCACATTCTTCTACTTAATCTCGAGATCAAGACTAGTTGCTAGACTCAAAACAACTCGAATTGAAGACATTTCACAATTGGTGAGAAGATCTCATCATAGTCAATTCCTTTTTTCTGATTGAAGCCTTTAACAACCAATCTGGCTTTATATCGATGACGCGAAGTCGTCTCATCTTGCTTCAATCTATACATCCACCCGTTTTTCAAAGCTCTTTTACCCTTACGTAATGCCACCAACTCAAAAGTATGTTTGTCATGCAATGACTTCATCTCATCATGCATTGCATCAAGCCATTCCTTGTTATTATTGTCTTCTACTGCTTCTTCAAAAGTTACAGGTTCATCTGCATATATCAATAGAACAAACTCACTAGAAGAATATCTAGTAGATGAGGTGTGGTCTTTGGTAGACTTCCTCAAAGTAGTGGTTGGTGGAGCTAATAGTGCAACCTCTTGCGTACCAATGTCATTTGAATGCTGCTGATCACCCCGAGCTTGATCTTGAACCGTCTAATCATTCTGAGTCTAATCCTAAACCTGTTGATCTATAGTTTGACCTTGGACACCATTTTCAACTTGATCATGCAATTGTTCCTATAACTCAAAAGGTGGGATTGAGCTAGTATCAACGAACATATCAGAATCACAGGAATATGTCTTCTTTATCTTCTAAATATCCCAAATTGTCTCATTCTCAACGAATACCACATCTCGACTTCTAATAATTTTCTTTGCAACTAGATCATAAATTCTATACCAAAATTCATCAAAACCATAACCAAGAAAGATGCACTCTTTTGTCTTGACATCTAACTTGGACCTCTCATCCTTGGGAACATGAACAAAAACTTTGCAGCCAAACACCTTTAGATGATTATATGAAATCTCATTTCTAAACCAAACTCTATCCGAAACTTCACCATCTAAAGCAGTAGAGGGAGATATGTTGATAACATGTACTATTGTACTCAAAGCCTCGCCCCAAAAAGATTTTGGTAATTTTGCATTTGAAATCAAACATCTGACTCTCTCAATTAATGTCATGTTCATTCTTTTCGCTACACCATTTAACTGAGGTGTTTTATGAGATGTCTTCTAATGTCGAATCCCCTATTGCCTACAATATTCATCAAATGGTCCCGTATACTCACCACTGTTGTCTGAACGAATACATTTCAACTTCTTTTCAGTTTGTCTTTCAACTGATACCTGAAACTGTTTGAATGCATCTAACACTTGATCTTTTATCTTCAAGAAATAAACCCATAAGTTTCTTGAATGGTCATCAATGAAGGTCACAAAGCATGATGTGCCACCAAGTGTTAGTGGTATTATTGGACTACAAACATCTGAATGCACCAGTTCTACCAAATCTGATTTTCTCAAAGCCGGATGACTTTTGAAAGAAACTCTTCGTTGTTTTCCTGCTAAATAATGTGCACACTTATTAAATTTTACACTCTTTACTCCAGAGAGTAAACCCTTTTTAGCTTACCAGCCAATCCCTTTTTCACTTACGTGACTAAGCCTCTTGTGCCATAATGCAGTCGCATTCTCATCTTCTACAACATTACACATGTCCTTGGAAATATTAGCCTGAAACAAAAACAAGGAAGATTGTTTTATACCTTTAGCCACAACCAATGAGCCTCTAGTGAGTTTCCACTGTCCATTGTCAAAAGTACTACAAAATCCTGCATCATCAAGTTTTCCGGTTGAAATCAGATTCAGAAGAATATCAGGAACATGCCTAACATCTTTCAAAATTAGTTTTGCTCCAATACTAGTCTCCAAGCACACATCTCCTATGCCGACAACAGCAGCCAAATCATCATTACCCATTCTTAAGGTACCAAAATTTTCTGACCTGTAGAATGTAAATGTCACGCCCCGTGCCCCATCGTGAGCACGCAATCATCCCTACAAGTAAAACAACAACAATCTCTCGGCGGTCTCAAGGATCCACCTCATATAAAAAGAAAGGTCGAGAGATAAAATAATTTATATTAAGCACACGGAAGCGGTTCCCAATGTCTCCCGTACAATATGTATATACACATACAAACTAAGTAGGACATGGATAGCATCAAGAAAGCCGTACATCATCACCTACAAATCGATAATTACTAAAAACGCTAAACATCAGGGGCGACGGGTAAGCATGCCAAAAAGGTATCCACAAAATCCACCAGGGAAGGGGGTTCATGTCGCCAGTCAAAAAGTCAGGTCATCATCCGGAGTCGCCTAGGAAGAACTGCTGGAATCTTCGGTGTCCTCGCTCTCCTCTAACGGCTCGTACTCGGAGAAAGTCTCTGACGGAACCTTCACGGAGTCCTCCATGGTCGCTTGCTGCGACTGCTCAGCCTGGTCTCCCTCCACGATCACCTCCTGGTCCAGCTCGGATGGATCTCTCTCGGACGGCTCTACCACGATGACCTCATCCTCTGGCGGTGGCACAGAAAACTCAGCTGTCGGCGTCAGCTCTGGGCCGTTCCTCGACCCAACCACTAAACCCTCCGAAAACTCCTGATTCGAAGTCGTCTGACACCATGGAGGTATAACACCCTCCGGAACCTCGTGAGGCTTCAACGGCCTGACCTTCCTATCCCTGCTCTGTCTAAACCAAGCCTCAAACCAATGAGGCTTCCAGTCTGGTTTGCCCCCATCTACCCAAACTACTATACATTTCCTTAAGTATATATTTCCTCGCCTATCGGGGAACTCATCGTAATACGCCATCATCTCCTGCGGGTCCCCGAACCTGATAGGCCACATAGCTATTGCCTATGATCTGTAAAGTAAAATTTTCCCAAAAGGGGTGAGATACACATCTCAGTAAGACAAACCTAACCCTAGGTTAGGTTGAACGTTCACTTAGGCAGTCAAGTCACTCAACCTATCCAACTCGTGTACTCATGCAGGTATGACATTCATAATTCAATAAATAATAATGCATAGAGGACAAGCATGCATTTATATTCTCATGTCCCACACAGTTGCACGTATATGCTCGGCCTGTCACTTCACCATATCAATCAACCTCTGCCTGCCCTCATTCTTTGGCCTGCGATTAGGTCGCATCAGGCTCGGCCTGCGTAAACGCATCAAGCCCCGGTTCAATTTTCAGGCAGGGTCTATGAGCTCATATTCTGTCCTGCGATTATATCGCATCAGGACTGTGGCTATCTCACCCCGCGACTTCGTCGCATCAGGGCGCCACCTAATCATCATCCATCCCCGCGACCTTGTCGCCTCAGGGTCTCAATCTCCCGCCCCGCGTCTCACACGCCTCAGGGCCATGCCATGTTATGCTACAATCAGGATTCATGCCATGATCTTCTAACATTCACACACTCAATGTCAATTATATTTCAAGTAGCATTCATAATCTCATGGCATGCAAAGCAATTCAATTATTATCCAAACATGACACGCGATTTTAATACAAGTCAAGGCACACATAAACTCTTTAATTAATCCTAAAACATACTAAGGCACATTACTTTAGAATATGCCCATTAATCGATCAATTTCCCCACTTGACTTACCCATTCGAGTCCAATCCCTCTAGACTTGGTTTAGGAAATTCCTTACCTCCGCTTAACAACGCAATTTTTCCCTCCTCGAGTCTCCTATGGTTCAGTCAATCCAAGTCCCAAAGCCAACTTGTCGCGCAACCTAGTTTAATCAATCAATTTGTCAAAATCCCAAGTCTAATTCCTCAATTCATCCCTCCAAATCACTCATAACATACTCCTCATCATCTTAACACATCATACACACCAAATTACAACATAATCCCAGCCTAATCAGCCCTCCACGGAACCGGTTTGGCCTGGCATTGAACCGGTTCCATTCGGTTCTGCTCATGCCGGATCCAACCGGCCTTAATCTATCTCAAATCCATCAATATACACCATTCTACCTCTTATAATGTCTAACTAAGAATTTGAAAGTCTCACCATGAGTTTCAAGTCGCGTGGTTGCTGAAAAGTCGTCGGAAGTCGCCGGATTACTCAAACACAGAATACCGACAGATTCTGGGCAAAATGTACAAGGGTGGTTCGTGGTAAAAAACTTATCAAATAAATCCTCAATTTTTACCACAAAACCATCTATATGTCTACTTGACCTCCACAAAATTTGAACCAAAGATTCCAAGTTTTCAGCTGTCTAAAGGGTTCAGAACAGAACCTACCTCAAACTGGGACAAAATCCATCGACCCGTGGGAGAATGCTTACCCCGAATTCCTCAGAGCTTCAAATGACCTAATTCAAGTTGGAGGATGTCGAAAAGATGTGGGGTTACATCTGGGTGGTCGGCCGAAAGCAAGGGACTACCGGAGGCAGAGGTTGTACGAACTGAACGACGGCGTCTAGCGGGGTCGGGTGAAGCAGAAACTGGAGAAGAAGAAGAAGAAAGGGAAATGGTAGTGCTCTGCAATTTTTTTTGGCCGTATGGGGGGCTTTGAGGAGAGAGAGAGAGCTGGTTATTCCCCCAAAATTTTAATTAATTGAAGTGATTGGTAGATGGGCATTAAATGAAGAGTTGATCTTCCACCCTTGGATTTGTGACACTTGGCAATTGTTCTTCTCAAGGGCATCCAATGGCCATCAATTACTCTTCAATTTTCAGCAGCTTGGGGGGGAGAAATATCCATTTTGCCCTTCCTTCAATTATAAAGACAAAGTCCTAAACTTGAGGGGCATTATGGTCTTTTTACCTCCGACGTTCGGAACGTCGTTTTTCTCGATTCTGACTTCTACGATAGGGCGACGACCAATCCTATTGACGTTGGAATTCTTGATTTTCCTTTTTTAAACTTTTCAGCACTCGTTTCTAATCGTTTCTTCTATCAGACGTGATTCCAGCCTATTCCGAATTGACGGACGGCTTTTGCAGACTATATGCTTATCGACCCTGTGATCCTCATCATATTTAGGGCTCGTCAATTCATGGCCACTTTGGTTGTCATGTAATTGCGAGGGTTTATCACTAGTCCCTAAGGTCTCGATTGTCACAGTCCGATTTAGGATAATTTTGCAAATCGTACGTTGGTTAAGCGGCATCACCAGCGCTCTAATCGTACGACGCTTGCATAGTAATCCTGGATCGTTCTTAGATCGGCCTTTTGGTGGTTCTAAATATCCCCTCAACAATCCTTATGGTCAAAGCGCCGTTTCCTATCTGAGTCGCCTAGGTCTACGTACCTCGTCTCGCTTTAGCCTTTCCCATTTGGTCAGTCTACTCAAATTGATCAGATTTGAGCGGAAAACAACTGAAATACATCGCTTGATATATATAAACTTCTCATTACAGAGTCTGAAGTTGATTAGGAAATCAGAATGTCATAGTAAAGAACTCTTTCCTAGAGGTAATATGAAGAGAAGCTCCACTATCAACAACCCAGTTTGGATCACTATAGACAAAATTAACATTATCATCATAGCAAATAATAACAAGTTCATCAATAGTAATTGCCACCCGATCATCACTACCATTATCTCTTCTCTCGTTATTTTCATTGCCATTTTTCTTCTCATTCATCTTCTTATTTTTCAGCTAGAAATAATTTTTCTTCATATGACCCATCTTACTGCGGTGATGACACTTAATCGTCTACCTTTCGGACCTCTATTCTGGCTTCTGTCCCTGTTTTCAATAACTAAAGCTTCCGAATGATAGGAAGAACCATGTGTTTTTCTTCTAATCTCTTTATTCAAAACATCATTTTTTGCAAAATTCATGGTAACAATCTCATCAGGTGCAACATTAATCAAAGACATACGAAAAGTCTCCTAAGATTCCAGTAAGGTACATAGCAGTCAAAGTCCCTACACTTCATCATCAAATTTAATATTCATGGCAGAAAGTTGATCTGTCATTCCTTGAAACTCATTCAAATGGTCTGATATAGATTGGTCATCTCTATAATGCAACTCCATAAATTATTTAATTAAACATATTTTTTTGTTACCAGTCTTCCGTGCATACAATGACTCCAACTTATTCCACAAAGTCTTAGCATGTGATTCTTTGCAGATATGATTCAAAACATTATCATCGACAAATTGTCAAATAAACCCACACACAATTTTGTGGTCAAGATTCCAATCGACATCGCTCATATTATCAGGTTTAGCATCAGCAAACACCGGTAAATGACACCGTTTCACATATAGTAGATTTTTCATTTTTCATCTCCGTATATGATAATTCTTTCCATTCAAACTAATCATCCTGCTCATATTCAGTTCCATCGTTAGTAAAAAATAATGTTCTAATACCACTATGTTAGGAAAAACGGCGGATAACTTTTCTCCTTTGACTAAACTTGTGAGAAACTGAATCGAGTACAACCAATGGAAATATAGAAACTCGGAGAAAATATAATACTATAATTTTTACATGGAAAACTTGTTCAATGCGAAAGATAAAAATCACGAGACCGATCACGGAGTCTACCATAATCTCCACTGTATATTGATCGTTTAGGTACAAAATTTCACTGAATTCAACGACAATGAAATATCAAAACTATAAGTGGAGATCAAGCAACAACATTACCTTAAACGAGAAAACTGGATGAAAAAAACTCCCAAATTTGTAGTATGAAAAACGCCCACGAACAGCTACAATAAATACCTTCAATTCACGATCCAACTGCACAGAATCAAGAACAACGAGTCTTGAAACTACTGACAAAATTTCAGCCCAATTGGACCACGGATCGACCTTCGATCGTATAGTTGATCGCTGCTGGACTTATTTATTTTTCCTTTGGAAAAAAAAACTACTCTGTTTCTCACATTTTTTTCTTGCACTCTTTCACGTAGGTGATGCTGATATATAACCCTAGGTTTAACAATTAAACCTATGGGTTGCACCAGGCCAAATAAGCCCAATAAAATTTGCATCAAGATATATGTCTTATTCAAAATCCATCGATAGAGTCCCACGACATATCATTTTTAGAGTAATCACGCATAAAAAAAATGACATTTGTTTTCACTGCATTGAAGATAATGCCCGCAATAGGCGGTTGCAAAGAAATTGGGGCATCTCCACTTCGATTTTTTAGGATTGGCCCGTTGGTGCTTATTTTTCCCTTTTTGTTCCCCTCTTTTGGTGCTTCCTGCTTGTTGCCATCTTATTTGGCTTTCTATCTTGTTTGCTTTTCCTTGGGGTCGCTTTGGTCCCCTTTATCTTGGCCAATGTTCTTTGGCCTTTGGTTAACCCGGTCGGGTCATGTGCTTGTATATGATGTATTTTGCAGGGCTGCTACACCTTTGTATCTTCAGGACACGGTTAGGTATCGTGATGGGTACGAGGTTTTTGTGTTCGGTCTTTTCTTTGTACTTAGCATTTTGAAAAGTTTTATACATATTTACTTTACCAAAAAAAAAATTACGTTTGTCTTTACCCAAAAAAAAAAGAAAACATGACATTTGTCGAAGATTAATCAATCTTAAATTATGTACACCTTGAAATTCGAAATGGAAAGACTCGCTAATTAATGTATTTTCTTTGGAATCTTTGGCAAATATCAGAGTAGATGTGTGTTTTCCCATTGCCTAAAGGCGGTCGGTCCTTTATTCCTCTTCTTCCGAAGTTCAATATCCAGATATTCCCCAAACATCCGCAGCTGACCGTGCCCATGTCTTGAACTTAATGTGTTGATCAAAAGTACCATTAGTAACTAATGTAGAAAAAAAATGCCGGAAAGAGCACAAATTCAAAACAATGTAATATCGATATTTTTGTTTGAGGGACAATATTGATCCCTAATTTTCTTATGCAGTTAATATCTAAATGGGGTCGTCAAAATTCAAATGTCACAACTTTATTATTCTAAAATTAACTTGTCATATGGAGGAACAAATGTGTATATAAAGATAAAATTATACTCTTTTGTATTGGATGAAAGAGAGATAATGACACAAATGCTGAAATTCGCCTAATGTGAATGTGCAATGTGGTGTCATAGAAAAAATAGTACATTTTCAACTATTCAGGGACTAAAATAAATACGTACCAGAAGTTCAGGCCACATTAAACAAATTAAAAGTTCATGAATGACATTGCACACTTGACTAAAGTTCATGAATCACATTGAACAAATTTAAAGTTCAGAGACCACGTTGCAACATTGAGCTAATGTTGAGGAACCATTCGTGCCATTTAATAATAATAATAATAATAAAAGGTGAAGAAGACGCGACCGACGTAGCAATTTCCACACTCAATCACAACCATGTTCATCTTAACCCAACACTCAATCACAACCATGTTCATCTTAACCCAACATCGATTCCGACTTTGTGTTGTCTCCACCGCTCCACTTCACCTCAGCAGAGCCACAGACTAATCTCTTCAGAGGTCTTCCCGAAGATCGGAAAGCTGGTCATCATGACTCCACCAAGAGCCAACCATTTATGACCATGAATGGACTTGAAGACCTTGACCCTAATTACACTTGCTTTGAAGAGATCCTCGATTCGTTGGAGTTCGGATTTTCGGATTTTCCACTTCTCGAAGATGATTTTAAGGAAGATTTATTGACGAAAACAACGGTCAATTCTGGGGAAAATGTCATGGGCAGCTCCAACAGATTCACTCATCGCGAAGCCAGTGAAAGCAGAAATTGTAACATGCAAGTGAATTATTGATCATACTCTCTTTTCTTGTGAATGTCATGTTGGTCCTCCTTTCTTCCCAGAAGAAGATATAGTGTGCTTTGAAGAGAGAGATGTGTATTTCTGTGACTAAATTTTCGAGTTAATTGGTGAATTCTTTTTGTTCCCCTCCGGCAGAAGGTGCAAAAGTGAAGGGAAGAACAACTTGGCTACTGGATTTAGGGTGGCATTCAGGACCAAATCGGAGCTCGAGGTCATGGACGATGGATTCAAGTGGCGAAAGTATGGGAAGAAATCAGTTAAGAGCAGCCCTAACCCTAGGTAATGTTTGCCTCCATTACAACATCATCGTTCATCAATATTTATCCTTCAATTTATTAGTTATTATTGAAAATTTCAATGACAAAAAAGAGATTATTCTTTCAATTACGAAAAGATAATAATGATATTTTTTTCGTCGAGAAATAATGACGGTTGAATCGCACTATTTTATTGAATTAATGAGTAGTTAATTCTAACTCAAAGCGAGATAAGTCACTTTTCATGCTGGCTTGAGTGCCATCTAATCAACATGAGAAAAGGTTACATGGTGAGTCCAAATTATTATATATTACATTTTATTTTATTTTTTGGTCATTTTCAGTATTTCATGGGGCAAAACGGTTCTTGCGTTCTCATTTTGTGTTGGGAAAAAGTGTTAAAAAAGTCCTAAACCTATTGCATTAATGCCAATTCAGTCTCAAACCCTTTATTGGTGTCAATTTAGTTCTAAACATTTTACATTGATGCCAATTTAGTCTTAAACCTTTTATTGGTGTCAATTCAGCCAAAACCTTTTACATTAGTGCCAATTTAGTTCTAAATATTATTCATTTATTCCAATTGAGTCAATTAGATCAATTTTGATCGAAAATTATTGGCGCATACATCAATTGTCCTGTGGCATGGCTTGAGCTAACATGAATTTTTTTAAATTTTTTAAATTGTAAATAATTTTTAAAAATATTTTTTTGAAAAAACCAAAAAAATGCTTAAAAATTATTAAAAAGTAGAAAATAATATTAAAAAAATCTAAGTCAGCATTTGTCATGCCGTGTAGAACAACCGATGTTCAAATTAGCCATTTTTGGTCAAAATTAGTCAGATTAACTCAATTAGCATAAATATCAAAAAAATTAGGACTGAATCGGCACCAATGCAAAAAGTTTAGGACTGAATTAGCATCAATAAAATATTTATGACTTAATTGGCATCAATGAAAAAAGGTTTAGAACTAAATTGGTATCACAAAAAGGTTTAGGACTAAATTGGCACTAATGTAATATGTTTAGAACTTTTTTGACACTTCTACCTTTTGTTGTGAGAGAATGTAAAGGGTTTATGTGTGGTATAAAGTGCTCCGGGACACAAGGTGATCAAGCACTTTCACCTATCCACGGCCGGCCCAAAAATTCACCTAATTTTTGGGCCTTTCAAGCTGAGCTTGGTACGGTTCAAATGGCTGGGCCGATTCTGGCTTTTTTTTTTTCACTCACATTTTCTTTTTTATTTTTATTTATATTTTTATATTCTTTCATTTGATGATCTTGCCAAGTGATTTTAATTCCAAAAAAGAGAAAAAAAATCCGATTCGACCGATCGTGCCTAAAAAGTTGGGGCATATATAATTTCGGCAGGGCCAAGTTGAGGTAGGTACTGTTTAGTTTCAGGCCGAGCCAGGACCCGACCCGTTGACACCCCTACTTTCACCGCATTAAAATTGTTCATAACACAATCAGATCATACACTTATCACGTTATACATTAAGAGTGTGTTTCTTTCACAAAAAAATTCAAAATTTGAAAAATAATTTTTTTAAAAAATAATTGTTATATTAGTTAGAAAAATCAATTAGCAATAACTACTTTTCTTATCGACAATAATTTATGACTAGCTATTTTCGCAAGAGATAAAAATATTTTTCATTTATTATGTTTTTCAAGTCTTGAATTCCGTGAAACAAATGTACCCTTAAAGATCGCACGTCCCTCTATAGGTGGGGACACTTTGAAGTGCTTCTAGACTAGTGAATTATTCACTGAAATTAAAGGAAAATTATTTAATGTAGACCAACAGAAAATAGTGTGTCAAAGTAGTTAGAGAGTAATTGTCTCCAAATTAGGATTAATTTAATTCTCATGTTGCATTTGTACCATACCGTTTTCCTTTGCATATTATCTCCATCCTCATCGGGTGGTTTGAGTCGTATCTTGGTGTGCCAATAGCCAACAGTTTTGATTCTTAGAGTTCTTAATAGAGTATGCAGTCTTCATATGGTTTTGTTTACACGAGTCATCATAAATGAATGTTATTGGGTTAATTTCACTTTAAAAAAGTTGTTCATGCTTCCTTCAAGCTGGTAACCAGGGTTTAATGAAATTGGGATTTACAAACTGGTGCAATTTTGCTGGGTAAGCAAGAGATTCCATTCATGCCAAGCTTGTATAGACTATATAATGGCTTGTCAATACAAAGTTAAAATTTTACTCATATCGATTTCTGATTTTGTAGGAATTACTATAAGTGTTCGAGTGGAGGGTGCCACGTGAAGAAGACGGCGGAGAGAGATAAGGATGACTCAAGCTATGTGATCACAACGTACGAAGGTGTTCACAACCACGAGAGTCCATGTCTTGTCAAATCGCAATTACAAGCACGTTAGGCCTATCGTGTCTCCTCGTAGAGCCACTTCAAACCCTCTTTCCGCAAACTTCGACCGGTCTCAACACGCTTGCACTTGCAGGAGAACCCCACATGAAAAACCTTGAGTATTTCATAGAAAACTTCTTTGCTTTGATTCCGTAGTCTCGATGAATCGCGATACATTTGTCTTACCTCATTTAATAGCATAATCGTGGCATTTGAATGAGCGTGTTTTCCTTTCTCTTGTTAATTTTCACTTGTACATTTTGTCACTAACGTATTTCCACCTGGATAAATTGTCCAATCAATCCTAAACCTATTGTGCGGACACCAATTCAGTTGTGAACTCTCTAATTTGCTCATTCAATCATAAACCTTTGTACAAAGTCCTAACTTAGTCATTTGGACAATTTCTCTCCAGAAATCATAGACATAATGGTGCGCCACATAGGAAATGACAATAATGACTACATTTCCATATTAGAGATTTTCGAAGAAAATTGATGGGGAGAATTACATTGGAATTTCTCATAACAGTTTAGGGCAAAATTGGGAAAATTCAAAACATTTAAGATTGGATTGGCGTACGTACTATAAATTTAGAACTAATTGCCTAGTTTTTTCTTTTCTAATATTGTGTTCCAATTACAAAATGAAAGGTGATAATTATGATTATTACTCTTTCTAATAGATGCCATCCATCAAAGATTTTTATTCGGTCGTCCGCTATCATATGTTGGACGTTTGGTGCATATGGAGGCTCTGTCTCCCAGTGTTCTTTGCCTTCAACTTTGGACGATTGTGTGATGACTCGAAATCCCTCACCTATTTAAGGGTGAATTAGCATTTATCCTGAGTCAATGGAATTTTTAGGGAATATTAGTGACCCAACACTATTTTTGGGGACATCGTATATTTAATTTAGATCGCATTTGGTCAAATTTGTACAAAACTGGGGCAAAATTGGGACAATAGAGACCTGTAGGCACACGAGGGACCACGTGTCATGCACGTGGTAGTCACATGTCACGCCATGGACACGCGGTCCATGCATGTGTGACACGTGTTGCACTCTAGCACAACTACAAGTTGCTGATTCGTCGTAAGCTGCCAACTGCAAGCTCGTTGGCTTAAGCTAACTTACCTTCAGTTGCTTCCCCTATATAAGGCAAAAATACATTAGGAGTGCCAATATATGTGTACGGTGCTCACTTTAGTATCAATACTTTTTTTTTTAAATCACTTAAGTATCAAATTGGAGAAAAATAATCACTTAAGTGCCAACGGTAAGAAATTTCGACGACCTCATCGGAGTTTGCACTTAAATCATCATTCTTTTAAAAAAATTAGCACTTAGGTAATCCAAGAACGATCACTTTAGTACCAATTTAGAGAAAAAAATGATTACTTTAGTGTCAAATCGGAGAAAAAACGATCACTTTAGTGCCAATTCTGACGACCTAACCGGAGTTGGCACTTAAATGATCGTTTTTTTAAACAGTACTTAAGTGATCTAGAAAAAAATATCGACACTAAAGTGAGTCTCGTACACAAATATTGGCACTTCTGCTGTGCTTATGCCCCTATATAAAACTTTGAGTCAGTTTGTTCGTCGGAATGTCCTCACTTTGTTTCTTTGAGATCGACGACCGTCCTAGTCGAGGCCGACCATTGTCCGATAGCCGTTGCGCTTCATGACCACCGCTTGGCCGCTGTCGTTGTTCACACCATGCGCAGCTGCCACACGCCCGCTGGGCTGTTGTTCTTCTCATCCGATCGTCTAATCTTTTCATCATTCATTCATTGAATTCTCGATTTATCGAGGCAAGTAGATTTTTGGTGCTTATTACTCTATCATCTATGGTTTTGCTATTGTGGGCATTGTTTGTCGATCTTTTTTGGCTGTGATAGCTTCAATTTGGATATTATGAGATTCTGAAATCCTATTCTTGAATATCCTGAATTCTAGTATGATAGATCTCGAAGCATAGTAATTATGATTCTGATTTAGTTTATCCTTGGATTCTGATTGATTCTATCCTTAGATTCTGATTTGATTCAGGATTCTTTCTTTTGAATACCTTGGATTCTGTTGTGGTGACTTTGATTGAAATTATGTGATTCTATAGCTAGTTTAGTCGTTTGGCCTAGGAATCCTACTTGCGGAAGAGCTTCGGTTTACTCATGTTGGTTAACAATTTTTAAGATGAGAAAGTCAACAAAGAAAAACATTATGGGAAGTGAAGATCATGGGCGGAGATGATGTTGGTGTATATGGAGTAGATTATCCCCATTATACTCGTCCCATGTCAATAGTGTAAATAAACAGAACTACATAAAGAATAGTGAATAAATGGTCTATGAATAAAAGGGTGTGAGTTAGAGTGTTGTATGATCTCGTTGTTGTGCTGTGGTTAGTGAAATTGTTGAAAATATATTTCAAGTTTAAGCCCGAAGCAAAACTTTGAATTCCGAAAAAGAGATATATCTTCATCTTGAAAATAAATATAAGATTTGTTTGAATATCACGAAAATCTACCTTGATGAAAGCGGTGTGATATTCCATGTTTGGTATATTTCAAATCAAAATCTAGAATAGAATTCAGTTGTCGGAGTCATCCATAAATTAAAAGAAAAAAAGGGAGAAAGTCAACGTAAACTTTTGTTGACCTAACTATAGTAGGATTTTGACAGAATATTCTAGTCTTTCTTAACATGTTCGAAGAAGTCACATGTATGTATATATATGTTTTCGTGGGTTGGACGTTGGAGTTTTCCGCAGAGGCTTAGACTTGTGCAGTCGTGAATAATTGTCTTTGGTGTGCAATCCAAGGCGGAGCTTCTTCTACAAATTACATTTAAGAGACAAATATTCAAGTCGATTAAATCTTCAGGTTAGATTGGTGTATTTCCTTTGTGAGATTGAAAGATTATTTCACTATGAATTGAAGTCTAAGCACTGTGTGAGTTATTGAATGTAATTAAGGCTGGGAAACACGAAAAGTGTTTGAGCAACTCGAGTGTGATCTATAATATCAGTGTATTGCTTGATCTATAGTGAAATTCATTGCTGCTCTCTCCGACCGAACCACATATATCTAGTGTCTAATTACTTTCTTGTTCTGTTTATTTATTGTTCGATCGCTTGTTCCGCGCAATAATTGGTATCAGAGCTACGCTTGCTTGAGTTAAAACGAATCGATGACAACAGAAGAAGCTAAAGTGAAAATCGACAGATTTGATTGGAAGGATTTGATTTCTAGAAGATGCAGACTAAGGATAATTTGCATAAGATGAAATTGCATTTACCCTTGTCTGGGGAGAAGCTAGATACGATGAACTAAACTGACTGGTAATTGCCGAATAGGCGAACGATGAGTGTTATTCGGCTGACGTTGGCTCGTAACGTCGCGTTTAGTATCGTCAAAGAGAAGACTTCTATGAGTTTGATGAAAACCTTGTCGGACGTATATGAGAAGCACTTTGCGATCAATAAGATCTATTTGATGCGACAACTATTCAATTTGAAGATGATCGAAGGTGTGGCAGTTAGGAATCATGCCAATGATTCAATGTGATCGTTAATCAATTGAGTTCAGTTGATATTGACTTTGAAAAGGAGATATGTGCTTTGGTTCTATTATCCTCATTGCCTGATAGTTGGAATATTATTATTATTGCTGTTAGTAATTCCTCTAGATCAACAAGTTTAACTTTGATCAGATTGGAGATTTAATTTCGATTGAGTACATCTGTAGAATAGAATCTGACGAATCTATATCTATTGTTTTAGTATATGAAAATAAAGGAAGAATTGATGCTCATATTAGCAGAAGTAGTATGAACATAAATAGACATAGTTAGTCTAGGATTGGTGATGTTGTCTGTTGAAACTGTGACGAGATGGGACAGCTTAAAAGGGATTGCCTTAACCTAAAAAAGAGAAGGACAAGGGAATTAGAGTTGAATCTATGAATGATGTTGCAGCTATAACTGAGAGTAATTCGAATAAAGCTGCTATTTTTTTGTCTGTTGCTAATGATTCATCATTTAATGTATAGATTATGGATTCTGATTGTTCATTTTATGCCCCACCAAATAGAATTGATTTATTAATTATCAATGCATGGATAAAAATAAAGTGTGGCTAGGGAACAACGCTAAATGCAATGTTATAGGTGTTGGCGATGTTAGAAACTGAATGCATGATAGTATCGTGAAGACATTGATTGGAGTTAGGTATATTCCAAAGTTGAAGAAAAATCTTATTTTCTTGAGTGCCTTGAATTCAGCTGGGTGTCGGTACTCTTCAGAATATGAAATTTAGAAGTTGCCCGAGATGCCTTGGTAATAATGAAAGGAATCGAGCATAAAGGTCTATTGAGCTTCAAGGTGAAACAGTGACTGAGTTCGCTGTAGAGACGTCAAATGCATCTTTAAGAGAGCTGAATTGTGGCATATACATTTGGGAACATTAGCAACAAAAGCCTAAAGGCTCTAGGTGAAAAGAATTTGTTATGTAGTTATATTTCTGACAAATTGAATGTATGCATGTGCTATGATTATGTCAAAAAGTGCAGTTTAGTGTTACTATCAGAGAAGCCATGAAAATTGCAGAATTACTTCACTTGGATATTTGCAGGTTGTCGTGGTTTCCTTCTAGAAAGAGCGCCAGATTATGCTAATAGTTGTTGACGACTACTCGATGAGGACTTGGGTGTTTGTGCTTAGGCATTAGTGTGATGCTATTATTTGGATCAGACAGTTGATAGCTTTAATCAAAAGGGAGATTGATAAAAAGATCAAGCATGTGCGGACTGACAAAAATATGGAATTTTACTCGGAGCTGTTAAATGAATTCTATATGAAAGAAGGCATGGTGAGACACCGCACTGTTGCTAATGCACCATGGCATTTTGCAAAATTGATGACCAGAATGTTACTATAGACGGCCCATAAAAGTCTCTCTAATGCTGGTATGGCTAGGAGATTCCTAACAATGCTCTTTGTATGGCGTGCTACATGGTGAATAGAAACTCATCAATTGCGATTGGATGTCAGACTCTCGAAAAATTATGGTCAGATAACGTTACTAATTATTATGTTTTTAAAATATTTGGTTGCCTATGTTATGTTCGAGTTAGTGATAGTAAGCTTGGTGGAAGGGCAAAAAAGTGCATATTTCTTGGCTATGCACAAGGTGAGCGATGTCACACCCCGAACCCGGTGAGCACACGAAAATCCCACTTGGCCATTGATCTTCAATAATATCCCAGGATCCATTGGCCAATTAATCACAGCTTCAAAATAATACAAGATCACGGAAGCAATTAAACAACTCCATACAAATCCACAATCATATGACTCAAGGCAATAGGGTATACACTTATCCTCAATATTACAGTTGTTTAAAAAACTAACTCCAAACAATACACAGTTCCTACGGTCTCATTCAGACTCTTTACGACTTCCGCCAACAACTTCCTGAAATGCCAACTCATGGCAAGTTCGGATGTCCTTCACATGGGACCTAAAAAAGTTAAGCCCCCACTGGGGTGTGGTATAAATCTCAATAAGTGAAACCTAAACCTAGACCTGAGCACCAGTCCCCTTATACCTACTCAATCTCACCATATGCAGGCAATCATCAATACAATGGCACAAGATATCAATTATTCAAATATGGCATCAACCAATAACAATATCAATAGCCAAATATGGACCAGGAAGGCAATCAAACACACTTAGCTTCAAGGTCTCAAGCCTAATGCACAAGCACATACATCGATACACAACTGCCTACACTTTCTCATCCACCCACATACTCCTCTAGCACTATTGCCATCTGACATCACCGGGGTCATCAGACCAAACGATGTCCACGTACTACTGGGGTCATCAGACCAATCGGTATTCTCAAGGCTTACAGCCACTCCATGTCGCCGGGGTCATCAAACTAAATGGCATTCACATTTTTATTTAGTTCCACCACCCACCGATACCGTCGGGGTCATCAGACCAAATGATATCCTCATACATTCTCATTCAATTTCACCACCCTCCGATACCACCAAGGTCATCAAATCAAATGGTATCATCAACACCTTTCTGAATAATATCACAGTGCCATCAAGACACACAATTTAACTCATAAAAAGTTCGGCAATCATTTCATTCAATAATATAGGCACTATAGCCAAATTCCATAACAAGGCATCATTGTCAATTCATGAATACATGGCTCAATAGCCAAATTATTTCATTAGCGCTCAATAGTCACTTACCTCACAAAACTCTCTGGCTATTCTAAATCTCAATTATGAATCACAATATAATCCTCACAATTGCGTCAAGCAATTTAAGCCATAAACTTCACTAAATCAACAGTTTACTCAGCAAATCTGTCCAGTAGTGTCTTAACATTCAAATAAGGGTTTAAGAAACACTTACCTTGATCAAGTAGCAAAAATCCACACCAAGTGACTCTCTTCAATGCCGTAAGCACGAAATCTCTGAGAATCCTTCGTCAACCTAGAAAGGTTCATCAAATTTTGAGTCAAAAAACCATTGCATTCTCACTTCCATTAAACCAATTTCGCCAAAACCATTCAAATGGCAACTCAGGATGCCTTATTGCTCAATTTAACACATGATAACACTCCCACAAATCCTCAATTCATTCGGTTCATGAGGTCACTTGCAAGGCAAGGTATAACTTAGAGTTTCATATGCCAAATAGCTTTTAAATCACCTCTAAATCCCAATCCACTTCACATATTTTTCATTAACACATCACACAACATCCTATATAATTTTATGAATCAATTCGATGTCAAAATACCCCTTAATCAGCCCCCAACAGAACCGGCCAGCAAGGATTCAACCACAAAACAGAACCGGCTTTCGGTTCAAACCTCTTAATCAAGCCATAAATCAATTCCAAACTTCAATCCATCACAAAATCAACTCACCACAACCTTAATCTACATGTTAAGGGAGCTCACCGAATATTTAGAAGCAAAATAACACATCAAAGACCTTTGAACAACCAGGTTCCTTCACGATACTCAAACATGCAGAATCTATCCCAACATAATCACCTTTATTTAGCCATGAAAACCCATTTTAAAACTATCAAACTTACAATCACAGACCATCCAACCTTATTAATATATGTTATGAAGATCTCACCAAAATTTGAAGCCATTTGAAGTCCGAAAGCCCCCGAAACAGATTTTTCCCCAAAACTGGTCGGAGTCAGCCTCCTTCCTGACCTTTGCCCACTAAAACAGACCTACGGGACAAACGGCTAGGCCAAATTAAACTCATAATAATTTCCTAGAATGAAAAGATGATATGATTTAAGATGGCGGTGGTTTTACCTCAATCCGAAGTCGGACGACCAAGTTATGGCCGGAACAGTAAACTTGTTTTTCTCTATCCGCTGGTAAGCTTCTTGGCCAAGAGAGAGGAAAATGCAATGGGAATGAAGGAAGAGCTATACACGACTGAAGAGGTCCTCAAGTAATTGTCTCACACACATAATTGAGGTTAATTTAATTACATAAGGTCTGATGAGGGCAATTAATGCTTAACCACTCCATGTATGACACTTGTCAAGGTTTCTAGAAGACTTTGTCCACCATTGACTTCCATTGACCTTGGTTCTCACTTGATTTTCGATAGCCCTTTGGAAAATTAAATGACCATTATGCCCTTCACTAATCCTTAAGGCAAGGGAAAAGGTCAAGGGGCAAAATGGTCATTTGGCACTCTTCATTCGAAATTCCATTTTTCCAATATAAACCACCCTCGATGAGGCGACGTCCACCTCAATTCCAATATTTGAATTCCTCAATATCCAACAGCCAAATCTCGATGTCCAATTTCATGTCGAACTCTCGTCGACTGTAATTCCAATTTATCTCAAACTGACGGGCGACTCTTGCAGGCGCTACGTGTATCGACCTTGGATTATTTTTAAACCGTGGCAACTTTGGTTGTCATATAATTGTGAGGGTTTATCATTCATTCCTTCGATCTTGATCATCGAAACCCGATTTAGGAAGTTCCAGCAAATTACACACTGGTTAAACGGAATCACCAACGTCCCAACGTATAACGCTAGCAAGACATTCCATGATCATCTTTAGATTGATCTCTACCGGCCCAAGATATTCCCTCGACAATCTTTATGGTGAAAGTGTTATTTCTCATTCAAATTCTTCAGGTCCACGTACCCGACTCTGCATCAATTTTTCTCTTTTGGTTAGCTAATTCGGGAGTGGCCAACTCCAAGCAAGTTACAATTGAAATACATCGATCGATATCCTTCCATTTAATAGCCTCGAGAGGGTCGAAATTCGGAATGTCACAATTCTTCCCCCTTAAAGGAATTTTGTCCTCGAAATTTGTCACTTTACAATTATCCAATCTCACGGGGTATCGACACCTCATCGCATCCTCATTCTCCAAAGTAATTCCTTCCATTACTTGACATTCCCACTTGTATTTTCTGACAAAAGTCGTATTACTCCAAGACTTACTTCCCTCAGTCCTCAATCTGTATTTGCTTTTCTCTACTCTCTTTCGACACTTTCAATATTTGTCGGTGATACACCTTCGAGCACTCGAATATTCCGTTCAATTTGCCTATTGGTCTGAGTATACTACGTGCGCCGCAATACAACTTTGCTTTTGAAAGTCCCAGTCGGAAGGCTCTTTTCAGAACACCGCAGCAGATTCAAGATCGTTTTCTATCACGATCATTACCCGACTGTCATGAAATTGCACTCCTTAAGCGCCTCTATTAATTAGCGAAATCATCCTTTTCAAACGTCATGTTGTACCGTCGGGGACGCACAAGTTCCATTAGCTTACCCTCAATTGTCCAAATCGAACCATAGCCTTCTCGACTTTTCTGGCAAACTCATGATTGAGTCCTTAATAGCCTTTCCTCGATTATATTCGAGATTCTCAAATGACCAATTAATCCACCAGCTTGCAACGGTTATGTTTTCCCTTCAATCCCTTTGGGGCAGTCAACATTCTCAACTCTCACAATTCACATAGTTGTGAGGTCTTTTCTTACATGAGCAACGCTCCAGTATCCGTAAGTAATTTCATCCATCGGCGTTGCTTCTTATCAATTCCTCTCGAAAAACTACTTCTCGATATCTTTTAGAGTAAACATAAACTTGAAATCTTCTTTCATCCAAACAATGTTTCTCAACTTTGTCACAAGGACATCCACAAACCAACTCCAATCATGCTTTAAGCACTCCAATTCATATAGCCTTATTATTAGATGTACACGGAACGCCCACTTCCGGTTGCCTTATTATGTCTCAAATTTTCTTTTCGAGTCACACCATCGTAATTCTTGAAATCCTTTACTTTCTAATGAAATCACCATCATCGGCGCGGTCGCCAACTAGACTTAAGTCCTTGGGACTCCTTTTACATTCGTTCGTCCACTTGCGTCACACCTCATCTTCAGTCCATTCCTTTAATGGAACATCTCCTCTGGGAAATCTTTCCACCGTCCGTCTACTGCAATTCATCAATCTTAGGAAATTTCAACTTCCAACAATTCACATCGACTCTGTCGATTCGTCACTTATTCCAATTCTCAAAGGCTCCATAGGGATTTCATTTCCTAGAGATTTTATGACTGAGGAATATTTCCTCATCAGATCCATAGCCCGTGCTCTTCACATTAAGCATATAACGAGCATCTCCTTAGAGTCCATAGGACACTTTCAAAAGCTATTTATATTTCTCATGACTCCTTAAATGAGTCCAATCATTGTCTCTCAAGATGGTAACAATCCATCTAATTATTTCTTGGATACTCAATCAGACTATCATCAGTTTCTTTCTACCAGCTGTCGAACCTTCCAAACTATTCTTCACACTTTTCACTTGAGAGCTCCGACCTAGGCTCTCTGTGCCATAGGTCTTCTCTAGGACCACACAACATTTTGTTCATTTTTGTCACTCTTCCTTAAGGAAGCACTCTTATCTTAACCGCTATTTTCCATAACCAGTCAATGCGACTTTATCCAAATTCCATCCGTTCCACTGAACGTCGACATCATCTTGGAATTCAACATCATCTACAAGACAGTCTCTCGAACTTAACTTCCCTTTCAAGAATCATTCAAGTTCTGTGTCGTCTTTCTCAATCTAGACGCTTTATCTTAATGTCAAGATAGGTATGATTTTCTCTTCCTTCCACACTAGGATCTCTTATCATTTTAAGGAAACTATACACTTCAAGAGCATTCTCTTACTCCGATTCCACCATGTCCTTCCTATTCCATAGGATGCCAATCTTGGAATCTACGCCAATGGCGGTGTTTTACTCCAGAACATAGATGCTACCATACTCGGCATTCTTCTTTCCATAATTCAGTCACCTCAAGTGACAATATCCGTTCGTCCTTGGTGTCCACCAATTCACGTATCGAATACTCGATTCGACTACCTCAAATCACTTTATAATTACACTATAAGAGCTCTTTTCACTTACTCAACCATTCACTAGAATTACGAACAGTCAAGACTGTCAAGTCCATTCACTTTCCTCTTCCTCAACGAACATCTCATGGTCCAATTGCCCTTTAAGATTGACAGCCTACTAATTAGGGGTGATAATACACAATCGCACTTCTAGTGATCTAGATTCATCCCCAATTAATTTCATAGAATCACCAATGTCAAACAACTGACATATCTCTTTCCTCAACTTTCCCCACGACAGAAGGAATGACATGTCAGTTTTTCATTATGAGACTTGCACCAAGATAACAACTATCCCTTACAAGTGCATTCTGTGGAAATCTCTATATTCATAATCTATGAACGAAAATCCTCTTTCAATCATCCATTTCCTTCCTTAGGATCCATTACAGTTCCTCCGAATCAAGAATAACAACTAGTTATAATGCTCTCAAGTTCCAATCCACTTAGGGATTTACTCATTGTATTCAAGGGTCCTCGACCACTCTCAATGTACTTAAGCGACCTTGAGAACTCTTTCTCACATTGGTCGATCATCCTCTGATCCTTGCAAACTATCAGGATCCAAACAACCCTTGCTCTCAAGCAATCTCAGGAAAGTACTTCCATTAAACAACTCAACAGGGGTAGTCCAGACAAAATCATGCCTTCGAGGAAATCCTTCCTCTAGTGACCTTTTACCAATTATCAACAGCCTCTTATGGCTAAATACTGCCAGGATCACTTTCTTTCCTCAGTATACCCCAAAACCTCTAAAGTTTCCTTACCAAGATCCCCAATCCAAAGGGAAGCAGTTTTAAATCTCATTCCTCCATCAAACTCAGTCGATCTCAATCTTATTCATAGCTTCACAAGCTTTTCAAAACTCTCATGGTTCTTCCCACACGTTCACCTTTCTCGTGAATGAAATAACTCAGAGTCACCTATCTCGTGACTTCCATCATTTAATTCACCAGTACTAGCATTTGTCACTACAGTGACTTAGGCATTCATGGCAACTCCTCACGAGCCTGTCTACCCATCAAATTTTCTTATTTCTATTTAAAGTTCTCACGACCCCTTATCACACTTGGGTCTCCCACGATTAACAAATCGAGCCATATTCCCTTATAGTACTCATACTCTAATCGCTCATCTTTACTCAATTCTTATGATCCATCTCAGTTCTTGGATATTCTCATATCTTACATACTCGAGCCAAGTGCTCATCTAGCGACCGTACCTTGGTCGTTCAACCTTATTATGTTCTCATGTGACTTGGACTACTATGATTTCCCCTAGGAATCAAAGACTTAAGTCATCGAGGTCTAGCAGTATCAAGCTGCTCATCTCATCATCTTTCACCATCAACCATCAGTGGTTCCCAAACAACTCTCAACTAGTCGTTCATTACCCAAGAATTTCATATCCTCATTAGTCAATGATTATTCAACAGATCAGCCTCAATAAGACGCTTTCTCAATTAACAGCCATTACTAGGCAAACCTCACTGAGGTAACTATCAAACAAGCACTCACGACAACAATTCACTAAGTTAATAGCTCATACTTTAAGCCTAGAGGTATCTGCCACTCTGTCACAAACACGACAAGCTATCTCATTCTTAGCAGGCATCAGTTCAATGGGTATATGTGACATTCTGATTTCCAATCAATTTCAGACTTATTAATGAGAAATGAATCTAGAGATGTATTTCAGTAATATCTCGCTCGAATCTGATCAATTTGAGTAGGCTGACCAAAAGGGAAAGGCTAACGCGAGACATGGTACGTGGACCTAGGGAATTAGGATAAGAAATGACGCTTTGACCATAAGGATTGTCGAGGGGATATTTAAAACCACAAAAAGGCCGATCTAAGAATGATTAGGGAATGTCTTGTGAGTGTCATACGATTAGAGCGCGGGCAATGTCGCTTAACCAACGTATGATTTGTAAAATTTTCCTAAATCGGACAGTGACGATCGAGACCATAAGGACTAGTGATAACCCCTCACAATTACATGACAACCAAAACTGCCACGAATTGACGAGCCCTAAATGTAAAAAGAATCACGGGGTCGATACGCGTAAAGTCCGCAAAAGCCGTCCGTCGGTACGAGGTAGACTGGAACCACATCTGATAGAGAAAATCATCAGAAATGAGTCTTGAAAAGTTTGAAATGAAAAATCAAGAATTTCAACGTTATTCGGATTGGCTGTCGCCCTATCAAAGGATTCTGGAACTAGAAAAACGACGTTCTGAACGTTTGGGGTAAAATTACCCTTTTGCACCTCAAGCTTAGAACCTCACCCAAGCATTTGAAGAAGGACATTTTGGACATCAAACCCCCTCAAGGCTGTCGAAATTCAAGGAGGATTATGGGCCATTGGATCAAAGCATGATTGACAAGGGGACAAGTGTCAATGGATGCTTCAAAGAAAAGTCATGTCCAACTTTTTCAAATCTATCATTCAACCAATGACCAAGGCTCTGTATATAGCCAATTTTATCTCTCCTCACCTCACTCATTCGGTCATTCCTTCCCCAAGAACCACCGAACACATCCTCTTCTTCCACCTTCAATCTGCCTAACGCAGACCAGAACTGAGCCCGCAATTCACCGTCCACGATGCGACTTTTCGGCCACCGTCTGACCACTGACCGACCACACCAATGAAGCTCTACGTCTTGCCGACATCCTCGAACAAGAATCAAGCCATTTAAAGAACCGAAGAGACCCGAACAAGCATTTTCTCGAGAGCCGACAAAATAAAACTCAACCTGAGATAGGTCTGGTTTCTAACACTTTTGAAGGCTGAATTGTTGGATTTTTGAGGCCAAATTTGGTGAAGCTCAAGTAGACGTGTGTAGGAATCTATGATAAAAATTGGGGTTCATTTTGATGAAGTTTTGATCTTGAATTGGTCTTATAAATCATGGACAAAATCTATCGGGAAAACTAACTTGAGGAATACGGCGACTTCAATGGGATTCCGGTGACCATTTGACTTCAAACCCTCTGTAAGCCTCAAGAACGCTTAGATAGACATGTTAAGAGGTAGGATAGTGAGTAGATGAAGGATTTGATGAAGATTTAAAGCTGAAAGTGCACGGTTTGCACAGAATCGAAATGAATCGATTCGGTTCGGTGCAAAATCGATTCTGGTGGGAGTAAGAACAGATGGTTATGGGACTCAAATTGATGTTTAAGACATGTTAAGATGATGAGGGTTAGGGTATGGATGATTGGGGTTCATGGATTGAGGAATTGGGTATGGAAATTTGACGAATCGGTTGAATATTCTAGGTTGCGCGGTGAATTAACCCTTGGATTAGTTTGGCCGAGACCTTGAAGCAATCGCAAGGAGAAATTTGTGTTATCAAGTCGAAGGTAAGGGAATTCTAAACTTAGGATAGGGAGATTGGACTCAATTGGGTGAGTCGAGGTTGAAATTGATCGATTTATGAAGAGTTTCCAAAGGGATAGTTCTTGGTATGCCCTAAGTGGCTATAGGAGGATTATGTATATTATTATTTATGCTTGAATTATTTGCCATGTATGTGTGTCATTTGATTGCCTTGCATGTCATGAGTATTCGAACTATGCATGAGTTGCACATGTTGTTTGATTTGTGAAATTGAATTAAAATCATGGTATGAGCATGATATGGTGAGGTCCTGAGGTGTATGATACGCGAGGCGAGAGGTGAATACCCTGATGCTACGAGATCGCGGGGTGGAGTTGATGTTGTGTGGCGCCTTAATGCGATGAAATCGCGGGGTTGAGATGGCCACGGTCCCAATGCAAACTATTTGCGGGACGGATGTGTGAGATGATGAGATTGGCCTGGAGATTCATCAGAACCTGATGCGTTTACGTGGGTTGCCGATAACGATTTGATGCGTTTACGCGAATCGAGCCTGATGCGACGAGATCGCAGGTTGGAGATTGAGGCAGGCAGGAAGGGGTGGTTGTGATGAGATGGCGGAGGAGGTGTGCATTATCATCTGAGTGTGGCATGTTGTCATAGTTGCATGCCTGTCATCTATATGTCGTTGTTTTATTGATTTATGCTTGAAGTGCCTGTGAGTGGAATTCTTGAGGTGTACGACTACCTGAGCGGACGGTCGACCTGACCTAGGATTAGGATTCTTTTACTGAGATGAGTATCTCACCCCTTTGGGGATCCTTATTTTTACAGATCCTAGGCCTTAGATATGTGGCCTATACGTTTTGGGGACCCCAAGGAGATGACGGCGTATTTTGATGAATTACCAGATAGTCAGGGAAATATTTATGTGAGGAAATGCACGATTGTATGGGTTGACGAGGGCAACCCTAGCTAGAAGCCTCATTGGTTTGAGACATGGTTTAAGAGAGCTTGGGACGAGCAGATCGGGCCATTGAAGCCCCACGAGATACCCTAGGGAGTTATCCCTGCTTGGTGTCAGACTGCTGGGGAGCAGAAGTTGCTAGAGGGGTTTGTAGTTAGCTCTAGGAACGGGCCGGAGAAGAACCCAACACTAGATTTTATCGTCAAGGATGACGAGGTCATCGTACTAGAGGCGACTGAGGAGGACCTGGCGAAGCTGTCACATGAAGCGACCATGGAGGATTCTGTTGAGGTTCCATTAGAGACATTCTCCGAGTACGAGCAGACAGAGGATGCAGAGGACACTGGAGACTCCAGCAGCTCATCTTAGATATCTTAGCTTATTGGTTCGATCTTATGATGGCGACCTTGACTATGGTTGTTTTGGGATGTCGATGATGGTCATATTTTGATGTGATTGCCCCGTCGCCCTTGCCTAGCGGATGTAGTAGTCGGTATTTATGCGAACCGTACATTATGACGTATGAAAGTTATTAAGCTATTCAGGTCCCACTTAACTTATACTTGTACGGGGATTATTTAAGTATTGCTTCCGCATGCTTATGTTTATATATTATCTCTCGACTTGTTCGTGGATCTCAGGATCACGAGATGTGTTGTTTGCTTACAGGGATGTTCGCATGCTCGAGAGGCGGGGCGTAACATCCCCGCTTTGCTTGGTATCAGAGCAAGGTCCGCTCAAACCAGAATTAGTTGTGGACTGGAGTAATAAGGAGTATTAAGTTGGGACAAGAACGGATAGCAAGACCTTAGGAGACTGGTTAAGATAAGGCATGGGGTGTTTAGCTTATGACCTAGTACTTAAGGTTAACAATGGACTCTGGTAGGGTCATGGTAATATAGGAGGATTAAGTTCCCTGCTTAGGATTGAAGGTCATTTCTGGACCTTGGTTTGTTTGAGGAATGAAAGTGATTGATTTTAGTGAACCACTAAAGTGAATGGGAACAAGGAATGGCCATGAGCTGTTTGTTGGAATGCCTGTAGAAGTTATTCTATGATAGTACTGTTGGATTGTAACTATTTCTTTTAAGGGTTAGTTAGTAGCTTTGGATTTGGACGATGGAGTAAGTTACTAACTCCTCGCTAAACTTGTGGTGGATCAGGTTTAGTAGAAAGAGACAAAGATGAGTAACCCATCTAGAAGGGCTGGAAGACCAAGAGGTGGAGCCTCTATCTCAAGACCGCCTGTCGCTGAAGATCCAAGGATGGATGGTATGCTTAGGGCACTGGAAAGAATTGGCGACATGATCGATAGGCAGGCCCAAGATCGGGACGCTACCATCGCCCAGGCAGTAGTAGCTACCATCGCAGCCGTCAATGCCAACCATGGCAACAATGGTGGAAGTGGAAGTCAGGATGAACTGAACCAGAGCAATGAAGCTGTAAACACCCAAGAAGAAATCGTCGTGGCCAGACAGATGGGCCAGCTAGTTGAGCAGTTTATGAAGCTAACACCGACACAGTTTGACGGGACTGGAGATCCTAAGCTAGCGCCAGATAGATCGAGAAGCAAGAGAAAGCCTTCGGAGTACTGAGGTGTACGGATGAAGAGAAGGTATTGTTAGCTGTGTACCAACTAGAGGGTACAGCGAATGACTGGTGGGCTGCCACCAAGGATGGCGTATTCCCTGAAGGAATGGCCATGAACTGGAATGTTTTCAAGATGGCGTTCAACGAAAAGTATTTTTCTGAAACGGCCAGGGAAAGGAAACAGGTGGAATTCCTATAGTTACTCCAAAACCAGATGACAATAGATCAGTATGAGGCCGAATTCGCGAGGCTTTCGAGGTGTACACCTCGATCTATGGAGAACCCTCTGGAGAAAGCAAGAAGGTTTAGAGATGGTCTGAGGCCCGAGCTCCGTAATCAGATGATCGCTCTGAATTTGAGGACTTACAAGGAGATCTACGAGCGGGGCCAGATGATAGAGCAGGACTTGAAAGAAAGAAACGCCGCAACTGGATCGCGGTTCACATTATTCAGAGATAACCACCAGATGGGCAAGAGGTTGATGATGGGTAATAGGCGCTTTGTGCCACCAATACGAAAGAATATCGCGAAGACGTTGAACCCTGCAAACTGGAACTGCAGACATTGTGGCAGGAAGCATGGAAATGGACCATGCTTGGTGAGAACTAGGGCTTGCTTTAAATGTGGTCAACTGGGCCATCAGATGAGGGTTGTCCAAACCAAGTTCCGGCAAGCCGACAGCAAGGACAGAGGCCACAAGCGGGACTGTCGACTACAACACCTCAGATTGAGAAGAGCAGACCAGACCACCGGCACAGGGTAGAGTGTGTGTAGTGGCCCTCAGAGAGGCGAAGGAAGAACCAGGAGTGGTCATAGGCACGGTTTACTTGTGCAATCAAGCTGCATATGCATTATTTGACCTTGGTGCCACGCATTCATTCGTGTCTGCACAATTTATTGAATTAATGGGTATGAACTTGAAACCGTTGAACATGATTTTGCATGTTGCCACACCATTAAAGGATAACATAATAGTTTCACTGGGCTGTGCTGGTTGTGAGATTGTGATTAGAGGGAGTAAAGAGAGCATTGACTTGGCTGTATTACCTATGTATGACTTTGACGTAATAATAGGAATGGATTGATTGGGTAAGCAGGGGGCAGTAGTAGACTGTGGTAGTAGAACAATTCGGTTTTATTCGAGAGGCCGCCTAACTTTGAGTTGGTGGGAAGTCGAGAAAGAATCTCGATTCCCTTAGTCTCATCTCTGGAAGTGACTAAGTTGATGTCTAAAGGATGTCAAGCATATTTAGTGGCAGTAATGGACACGACTACCGAAGAGCCAAAGTTAGAGAATATCTCTGTGGTGCATGAATTCCTGATGTGTTTCCCCAAGAGTTGCCAATGTTACCACCAGAGCGGGAAATAGAATTTGTAATCGAGTTAGCCCCTAGAACGGAGCTAATATCGAAAGCACCTTACAGGATGTCCCTGTCAGAACTAAAGGAGTTAAAGGGGCAGATGCAAGAGCTGCTGGATAAAAGATGTATCCGACCAAGTACTTCACCGTAGGGAGCACCGATGCTGTTTGTAAGAAAGAAGGATGGGTCTTGGCGATTATGTATTGACTATCGGCAGCTGAACCAAGTGACAATGAAGAACAAGTACCCGCTGCCAAGGATTGATGACCTGTTTGATCAATTGCAGGGAGAGGCAGTATTTTCAAAAATTGACTTGAGGACTGGATATCACCAACTGAGGATTAAGAAGGAAGACATACCTAAGACTTCTTTCAGGACGAGGTATGGTCATTATGAGTTTACGGTGATGCCATTTGGATTAACTAATGCTCCAGCTGCATTCATGGACCTGATGCATCGAGTATTTAAGGAGTTTCTGGACAGATTCGTCATAGTCTTCATTGACGATATCTTGATCTACTCAAGGAATGGGGCTGAACATGAGGAGCACTTGAGAATTGTACTACAGACACTGAGGGAGCATACGCTCTATGCGAAGCTGAGTAAGTGTGAATTATAGTTGAACAGGGTAGCATTTCTGGGTCATGTAGTGTCTAGAGAAGGAATTGCAGTGGATCCTGAAAAGATTGAAGCAGTAACCAATTGGCCGAGGCCTACTACAGTCACAGAGGTCAGAAGTTTCTTGGGACTGGCGGGACACTATAGACGTTTTGTAGAGAAATTCTCATACATAGCCATCCCATTGACGCAGTTGACGAAGAAGGAAACGAGGTTTGAATGGACTGATAAATGTGAGAAGAGTTTTCAAGAGCTCAAGTATAGACTGACTACCGCGCCAATGCTGACGATTCCATCAGAAGCGGGAGGTTATGAGATATACAGCGTTGCTTCGCTGAAAGGATTGGGCTGTGCATTGATGCAGCATGGAAGGGTAGCAGCCTACGCATCCAGGCAGTTGAGGCCACATGAGATGAACTACCCAACTCATGATCTGGAGTTAGCGATAATTATATTTGCCCTAAAGATTTGGAGACATTACCTTTGTGGCGAGAAGTTTCAGATCTATACCGACCACCAAAGTTCAAAGTATTTATTTTTCTAGAAAGAACTGAATATGAGGCAGCGTAGGTGGATGGAGCTGCTGAAGGATTATGACTGTGATATCTTGTATCACCTTGGGAAAGCAAACCGAGTAGCAGATGCGCTAAGTCGGAAGTCAAGAATCGCATGTCTGCTAGTGAAAGGTTCGTCAATGATTGAGGATTTGAGAGACTCCGAGTTTAGATTAGAAGTCGATCAGTTGTCTAGCTTGATAGCTACATTGAGGGAGGAACCTGAGTTCCAAGAAGGGATAAAGGCATTACAGTCTACGGATCTAGAGATTCAGAAAATTGTAAAGATGGATGCAATGAAGAGAAAGCTGAAATTTCAAGTGTCGGAGGACGGAATTTTGAAGTTCCGAGGACGATTGTGTGTAACAAAAGGATGAAGGACTCAGGGAAAGGATCTTATCAGAGGCTCATAGGAGCAACTATTGCATCCACCCTGGAAGTACAAAGATGTACCAGAATTTGCGACAACATTATTAGTGGAACGGAATGAAGGTGGACGTAGCAAAATACGTGGCTAAATGTTTGATATACCAGCAAGTAAAAGCGCAGCACTGCAAGCCTGGATGATTACTACAGCCACTAGAGGGAATGGAAGTGGGAACATGTTACTAAGGATTTCGTGATGGGACTCCCAAGAAGCTAGAGAGGTCACGACTCTATATGGGTAGTCATGGATAGATTAATTAAGTCCGCCCGCTTCATTCCTGTGCGAAAGGACTTCACTATGGATAGGTATGCAGAGCTGTACATGAGGCAGATAGTGAGGTTGCACGGACTGCCAGCGACGATCACTTCGGATAGAGATCCCAAGTTCACGGCAAATTTTTGGAAAAGTCTACAAGAAGCCATGGGAACTCGATTGCAGTTTAGTATAGCCTACCATCCACAGACGGACAGACAGTCGGAAAGGACGATACAGACGTTAGAGGATATGTTGCGAGCATGCGTCATAGATTTCAAAGGTGGATGGGAGAAGCAGCTTCATTTGGTAGAGTTTACGTATAACAACAGCTACCAGCAGAGTATCAAGATGGCACCATTCGAGACACTTCATGGACGAGCCTGCAGAACCCCGATTTGTTGGGATGAAGTTGGAGAAAGAAGTATCATAGGCCCAGAATTGGTAGAGCAATCGGTGGAAGCAATAAAGATAATTCGGGATAGACTAAGGACGACACAAAGTCGTTAGAAGAGCTATGCTGATAAGCGGCGCAAGCCCTTGGAATTTCAAGTGGGCGACCACGTCTTCCTCAAGGTATAGCCGATGAGAGGGCTATCGCGATTTAGAAAGAAAGGGAAGCTGAGCCCAAGATATGTAGGCCCATTTGAGATACTGGAGCGGATTGAAACCTTAGCCTACGGGCTTGCCCTGTCGCCTAATCTATCCCAAGTGCACAATATATTCCATGTGTCGATGCTACGAAAGTACGAACCGGATCCGACACATGAAGCCATATAAGTGGACAATAGAGTGTCCTACGTGAAGAACCAATAAGGATCGAAGACCAAAAGGAGCAAATCCTCAGGAATAAGAAGATTCCACTGGTCAAAGTAGTGTGAGAGCACCATAGAACTGAAGATGCTACGTGGGAGAATGAAGAGATGATGAGGCTACAGCACCCCCATTTATTTGAGTAATTAAGTGTAATGTAAATTTCGAGGACGAAATTTTTGTAAGGGGAAAAGAGTTGTGACATTCTAATTTCTAGTTAATTTCAGACTCATTAATGAGAAATGAATCTAGAGATATATTTCAGTAATATCTTGCTCGAATCTAATCAATTCGCGTAGGCTGACCAAAAGAGAAAGGCTAACGCGAGACATGGTACGTGGACCTAGGGAATTAGGATAAGAAATGGCGTTTTGACCATAAGTATTGTCGAGGGGATATTTAGAACCACAAAAAGGCCGATCTAAGAACAATTAGGGAATGCCTTGCGAGTGTCATACGATTAAAGCATGAGTGATGCCGCTTAACCAACGTATGATTTGCAAAATTTTCCTAAATCGGACAATGACGATCGAGACCATAGGGACTAGTGATAAACCCTCACAATTACATGACAACCGTCACGAATTGACGAGCCCTAAATGTGATAAGAATCATAGGGTCAATACGCGTAAAGTCTGCAAAAGCCGTCCATCGATTCGAAATAAGCTAGAACCACATCTGATAGAGGAAATCATCAGAAATGAGTCTTGAAAAGTTTGAAATGGAAAATCAAGAATTCCAACGTTATTCGGATTGGTCGTCGCCCTATCAAAGGATTCTGGAATGAGAAAAACGACGTTCTGAAAGTCGAGGGTAAAATTACCCTTTTGCCCCTCAAGCTTAGAACCTCACCCAATCATTTGAAGAAGGGCATTTTGGACATTAAATCCCCTCAAGGATGCTGAAATTTAAGGAGGATTATGGGCCATTGGATCAAAGCATGATTGACAAAGGGACAAGTGTCAATGGATGCCTTAAAGAGAAGTTTGTCCAACTTTTTCAAACCTACCATTCAACCATTGACCAAGCCTTTGTATAAAGCCAATTTTCTCTCTCCTGACCTCACTCATTCGGCCATTCCCTCCCCAAGAACCACCGAACACATCCTCTTCTTCCTCCTTCAATCTGCCCGACGCCGACCAGAATTGAGCTCGCTATTCGCCTCCCACGACGCCACTTTTCAGCCACCGTCTGACCATCGGCCGACCACACCAACGAAGCCCTACGTCTTGCTGACATCCTCGAATAAGAATCAATCCATTTGGAGCACCAAGGATACCCAAGCAAGAATTTTCCCGAGAGCCGACAGAATAGAACTCAACCTGAGATAGGTCTGATTTCTAACCCTTTTGAAGGCCGAATTGTTGGATTTTTTAGGCCAAATTTGGTGGAGCTCAAGTAGACATGTGTAAGAATCTGTGATAAAAATTAGGGTTCAATTTGGTGAAGTTTTAACCTTGAATCGATCTTGTAAATCATGGACAGAATCTGCAGGGAAAACTAACCTGAGGAATCCGGCGACTTCAAAGGGATTTCGGCGACCATTTGACTTCAAACCCTCGGTAAGTCTCAAGAACCCTTAGATAGACATGTTAAGAGGTAGGATAGTGAGTAGATGAGGGATTTGATGAAGATTTAGGGCTGGAAGTGCACAGTTTACACATAATCGAAATGAACCGGTTCGGTTCTATGCAAAATCGATTCTGGTAGGAGCAAGAACCAATGGTTATGGGACTCAAATTATTGTTTAAGACATGTTAAGAAGATGAAGGTTATGGTATGGATGATTGGGGTTCACGGATTGAGGAATTGGGTATGGAAATTTGACGAATCGGTTGAATATTCTAGGTTGCGCGGTGAATTAACCCTTGGATTGATTTGGCCGAGACCTTGAGGCAATCGCAAGGAGAAATTTGTGTTATCAAGTCGAAGGTAAGGGAATTCTAAACTTAGGATAGGGAGATTGAACTCAATTGGTGAGTCGAGGTTGAAATTAATCGATTTATGAAGAGTTTCCGAAGGGATCGTTCTTGGTATGCCCTAAGTGGCTTTAGGAGGATTATGTATATTATTATTTATGCTTGAATTATTCGCCATGTATGTGTGTCATTTGATTGCCCTGCATGCCATGAGTATTCGAACTGTGCATGAGTTGCACCTGTTGTTTGATTTGTGAAATTAAATTAAAATTACGGCATGAGCATGGCATGGCGAGGCCCTGAGGCGTATGATACGCGAGACGGGAGGTGGATACCCTCATGCGACGAGAACTCGGGGTGGAGTTGATGTTGTATGGTGCCCTAATGCTATGAAATCGCGGGGTTAAGATGGCCACGGTCCCGATGCAAACTGTTCGCGGGACAGATGTGTGAGATGATGAGATTGGCCTGGAGATTCATCGGAACCTAATGCGTTTACGCGGGTTGCCGATAACGGTCTGATGCGTTTACGCGAACCGAGCCTGATGCGACGAGATCGCAGGCTGGAGATTGAGGCAGGCAGGAAGGGGTGGTTGTGATGAGATGGCGGAGGAGGTCTGCATTATCATCTGAGTGTGACATGTTGTCATAGTTGCATGCATGTCATCTGTATGTCGTTTTATTGATTTATGCTTGAAGTGCCTGTGAGTGGAATTCTTGGAGTGTACGACTACCTGAGCGGACAGTCGACCTGACTTAGGATTAGGATTCTTTTACTGAGATGAGTATCTCACCCCTTTGGGGACCCTTATTTTTACAGATCCTACGACTTAGATATGTGGCCTATACGTTTTGGGGACCCCCAGGAGATGACGGTGTATTTTGATGAATTCACGGATAGTCAGGGGAACATTTATGTAAGGAAATGCACGGTTGTATGGGTTGACGAGGGTAACTCTGACTGGAAGCCTCATAGGTTCGAGGGGTGGTTTAAGAGAGCTGGGGACGAGCAGATCGGGCCACTAAAGCCCCGTGAGATACCTTAGGGAGTTATCCCTCCTTTGTGTCAGACTGTTGGGGAGCAGGAGTTGCCAGAGGGGTCTGTAGTTAGCTCTAGGAACGAGCCGGAGAAGACTTCGACGCTGGACTTTACCGTCAAGGAGGACGAGGTCATCGTCCTAGAGGCGACCGAGGAGGACCCGGTGAAGCCGCCACATGAAGCGACCATGGAGGATTCCGTTGAGGTTCCATCAGAGACTTTTTCTGAGTACGAGCCGACAAAGGATGCAGAGGACACCAGAGACTCCAGCAGCTCATCTTAGATATCTTAGCTTATTGGTTCGATCTTATGATGGCGACCCCGACCATGGTTGTCTTGGGATGTCGATGATGGTCATATTTTGATGTGCTTGCCCCATGGCCCTTGCCTAGTGGATGTAGTAGTCGGTATTTATGCGAACCGTACGTTATGACGTATGAAAGTTATTAAGCTATTCAGGTCCCACTTAACTTATATTTGTACGGGGATTATTTAAGTATCGCTTCCACATGCTTATGTTTATATATTATCTCTCGACTTGTTCGTGGATCTTGGGGCCACGAGAGATATGTTGTTTGCTTGCAGGGATGTTCGCGTGCCCGGAACGCGGGGCGTGACAATATAAACCCTACATGCCGTCTAATCTCTCAGTTGGACTTTGGCCATAACATTCACATCATGCCAATTATAAAACACGCTTAAAAGGCCAATCACCACATCGCTTTTCTTTGTCAAACGACATCCACTGTCAAGCACAAGACTTTTAACAATGCCACTCATAGGCGTCATTTCACATGCCATGTCACTTTTGAACATTCATTTCGAAAATCAATCCGTGCCATGTACCTCTTAACCACAATTGAACTCAACCTGATACCTAAACTTTCTCTTTCAAGTTATAACTTGGATCATTCCTATATCTTGCCTTCTTAGAAGCCAGCAGGAGCCGCTCCTTGTCCAAACTTCTCTGTCCTGGTGATCGCTCCCTGCCCTCATCAGCCTGGCCGTTGCTGGTTGTCCTAGCCATATATCTACGAAGAAAGCCCCGTTCCACACGTCTCATATCATGTTTCATGACAGTTTATAGGTATCCCATCAACTTGTCTCATACCAAGCGACAGTTTATTAAGTACAACAGCGAAAAGTTTATGCATGCACCCTCATCAACTTTCCTTTCATTGCTACAAACAAATGCACAACATGTTCCTTCTCACTACTTGTCATACCACAAACGTTTCCACATCAAATCTTATCCATAGAAAATCTCTAGTTCCACAAAGACCATCGCCTCTCACAGATCAATTGCCTATATTCAACTATATACCTCAAGTCTAGTCTCTATTCAAGTCAAATCCACATGCATTCAATCACACCTGACCTTTAAGCCAAATATTTCTTACCTAATTTCTTGTATACACCTCATTGCATATCATCCAAAACTGTCAATAGCAATCGATAACTAAACCATCAAGATATTACGCAATTCAAGCCAGAATCCACTAATATCAGTCGTCTCTTTATAACTCATATTCCCCAAGCTTGGTCATCAACAAGCCACGAGCACATTCATATACTCCAATCGACCCCTTATTTATAAGCTATTCTCCAACAACCTCAAATCCAAGCTTATGACTCTTCAATCTCTACCCACTTCCTTGTGAATCTTAGTCATGAAAACACTTAAGATCATCCATTATATCGACACTAGAACCATTAGTATACCGCACAAGTACAAGTCTATAGTTCGCAATCCAATCTTATCCTAAAGGTATCACTAGTTAATTGTCTCCAGGTCATCACTCCTTATCACTCCAAACCTCAATCATAATGGATCGAGCTAACCTTGCTCTGATACCACTTAAATGTGGTTGTAACGCCACGAACCCGACGAGCACGCGAACATCCCACTTGACCGTTGATCTTTAATAATCTCCCAGGATCCCTTGGCCAATTAATCGCAGCTCCAAAATAATACAAGATCATGGAAGCAATTAGACAGCTCTATACAAATCCACAATCATATGACTCAAGGCAATAGAGTATACACTTATCCTCAATATCACAGTCGATTACAAAACTAACTCCAAACAATACACAGCTCCTACGGTCTCATTCAGACTCTTTACGACTTCTGCCAACAACTTCCTGAAATGCCAACTCATGGCAAGTTCGGGTGTCCTTTGCCTGGGACCTGAAAAAAGTTAAGCCCCCACTAGGTTGAGATATAAATCTCAATAAGTGAAACCTAAACCTAGATTTGAGCACTAGTCCCCCCAGACCAACTCAATCTCACCATATGCAGGCATTCATCAATACAATGGCACAAGACATCAATGATTCAAATATGGCATCAACCAATAGCATTATCAATAGCCAAATATGGACCAGGAAGGCAATCAAACACACTCAGCTTTAGGGTCTCAAGCCTAATGCACAAGCACATACATCGATACACAACTGCCTCCACTTTTGCATCCACCTACATACTCCTCTGGCACTCTTGCCATCTGACATCACCGGGGTCATCGGACCAAATGATGTCCACGTACCTTGGGGTCATCATACCAATCGATACTCTCAAGGCTTACAGCCACTCTATGCCGTCGAGGTTATCAAATCAAATGGCATTCACATTTTTATTTAGTTACACCACCTTTTGATACCATCAAAGTCATCAGATCAAATGGTATCCTCATCACATTCTCATTCAATTTCATCACCTTCTGATACCGTCAGGGTCATCAAATCAAACGATATCCCCAACACTTTTCTCATTAGTATCACAATGCCATCAAGACACACACAATTTAACTCATAAAAAGTTCGGCAATCATTTTATTCAATAATATAGGCACTATAGCCAAATTCCATAATAAGGCATCATTGCTATTTCATGAATACAGGGCTCAATAGCCAAATTATTTCATCAGGGCTCAATAGCCACTTGACTCACAAAGCTCTCTGGCTATTCTAAATCTCAATTATCAATCACAATATAATCCTCACACAATTGCATCAAGCAATTTAAGCCATAAACTTCACTAAACCAACAGTTTACTCAGCCAATCTATCCAGTAGTGTCATAGAATTCAAATAAGGGTTTAAGAAATACTTACCTTGATCAAGTAGCAAAAATCCACACCAAGTGACTCCCTTTAATGCCAAAAGGACAAAATCTCCGAGAATCATTCGTCAACCTAGAAAAGGTTCATCAATTTTGAGTCAAAAAGTCGTTGTATTCTCACTTCCATTAAACCAATTTCCTCAAAACCATTCAAATGACAACTCAGGATGCCTTATTGCTTAATTAAACATATGATAACACTCCCAAAAATCCTCAATTCATTCGGTTGATAAAGCCACTTGCAAGGCACGGTATAACTTAGAGTTTCATGTGCCAAATAACCTTTAAATCACCTCTAAATATCAATCCACTTCACACACTTCCTATTAACACCTCACAAAACATCCTATATAGTCTTATGAATCAATTTGGTCAAAATACCCCTTAATCAGCCCCCAACAGAACCGGTCAGCAAGGATTCACCCACAAAACAAAATCGATTTCCGGTTCAAACCGTTCAATCATGCCATAAATCAATTTCAAACTTTAATTCATCACAAAACCAACTCACCACAACCTTAATCCACATGTTAAGGGAGCCCACCGAAGATTTGGAAGTAAAATAACACCTCAAAGACCTTTGAACAGTTCGGCTCCTTCACGGTACTTAAACTGGCAAAGTCTGTCCAAGCACAATCACCTCTATTTAGCCATGAAAGCCCATTTTAAAACCATCAAACTTATAATCACAAACCATCCAACCTTAGTACTAGATGTTATGAAGATCTCACCGAAAATTCAAGCCATTTGAAGTCTGGAAGTCCCCGAAACAGATCTTTCCCCAAAACTGGTCAGAATTTGCCTTCATCCTAACCTTTGCCCACTAAATAGACCTACGAGACAAATGTCTGGGCCAAATTAAGTTCATAATACCTTTCTAGAATGGCAAGTCGATAAGCTTTAAGATGGCGGTGATTTTACCTCAATCCAAAGTCGGACGACCAAGTTATGACAAGAATAATGAACCCGTTTTTCTCTATCCACGGGTAAGCTTCTCGGCCAAGAGAGAGGAAAATGCAATGGGAATGAAGGATGAGCTATACACGGCTAAAGAGGTCCTCAAGTAATTCTCTCATACACATAATTGAGGTTAATTTGATTAGACAAGGTTTGATGAGGGCAATTAGTACTTAACCACTCCATGGATGACATATGTCAAGGCTTCTAGAAGACTTTGTCCACCATTGACTTCCAATGACCTTTGGCTCTCTCTTGATTTTCGACAGCCCTTTGGGGAATTAAATTACCATTATGCCCTTCACTAACTCTTAAGGCAATATCAAAGGTCGAGGGGCAAAATGATCATTTGGCACTCTTTCCTAGAAATTCCATTTTTCCAATTTAAACCATTCTTGATAAGGCACCATCCACCACGATTTCAATATTTGAATTCCTCAATGTCCAATACCCAAATCTCGAGGTCCAATTTCATGTTGAACTCTAGTCGACTGTAATTCTAATTTATTTCAAAATGACGGGTGACTCTTGCAGGCGCTACGCGTATCGACCTTGAGATTATTCTTAAGCCATTACAACTTTGGTTGTCATGTAATTGTGAGGGTTTATCGTTCATTCCTTCGATCATGATCATCGGAACCCGATTTAGGAAATTCTCACAAATTTCACACTGGTTAAGCAAAATCACTCGTGTCTCAACGTATAACGCTAGCAAGACATTTCATAATCGTCCTTAGATCGATCTCTACCGGCCCAAGATATTCCCTCGATAATCTTTATAGTCAAAGTGTCATTTCTCATTCAAATTCCCAAGTCCACGTACCCGACTCCGCATCAGTTTTTCTCTTTTGGTCAGTTAACTCGGGAGTGGCCAACTCCGAGCGAGTTACAACTGAAATACACCAATCGACATCCTTCCATTCAATAGTCTCGAGAGGATTGGAATTCGAAATGTCACAAGCGAGGTTATCGGTTGTGGTGCCTGGAATTAAATTTGCCTGTTATCATTAGAAAAGCTACATTTGACGAGGCTCTAGCACTTCTAATTATGAGTGATTATAGCAGTGCTAATATGGATCTAGACGGTGTTTAGCTTGAGGTGGAGTTGCAACCAGAAAATCTTAAGGTAGCGAGTACTAGCGAGGTAATCATATAGAGCCAAAAGTTACCGTAATTGTTGATATTGACAAGGGATGTATTCTGTCTATGAATGCAACGTTGGTTTTGCTTCACTTGTGATTAATGAGCTTGTATTAGAAACTCCTTGTGGAGTAATTAAAAGCGCATGTGTTGTTGGTGTTCTGATGAGAACCACGATTAAGTGAAGTTCAAGCACGACTTGGACTTGAAAGATATCTGTGGTGGTTGAGCCCATTGAGGCTGTAGGGAGAGTAGTGATTATGTTTGGGTTCCAGCAAATTGATTGTGGCATGACTCAAACGCCGAGCTAAGATGGAGATTGTTAAAAATATGTCTAGAGTTTAAGCTCAAAGCGAGACTTTGAATTTCAAAAAAGAGATGTATCTTGATCTTGAAATTAAAGATAAGGTTTGTTTGAATACCACAAAAATCTACCTTGATGGAAACGATGTGATATTTCATGCTTGGTATATTTCAAATCAAGATCAAGAATAGAATTTAGTTGATGGAGTCATCTAGAAATTAAAAGAAAAAAAAAGGGGAAAAGTCAACATAGACTTTTGCTGACTAAACTCTATTAGGATTTTGACAGAATAATCTATTTTTGCTTAACGTGTTCGAAGAAGTCACATTTGTGTATGTATGTTGTATGTATGTATATATATGTTTTCGTAAAGGCCTGGACTTATACAGCCGTGAATAATTGTCTTTGGTGCGCAATCCAAGGTAGAGCTGCTTCTACAAATTACATTTAGGAGACAAGTGTTCAAGCCGATTAAATTTTGATGTTAGATTTGTGTATTTCCTTTATGAAATTGAAATATTATTTCACTAGAAATTGACGGCTAAACACTGTGTGTGTTATTAAATGTAATTAAGACTGAAAAACACTGAGAGTGTTTGAGCGACTCGAGTGTGATATGTAATTTCTGTGTTTCGCTTGATCTATAGTAAAATTCATTGCTGCTATCTCCGTAGACGTAGGTCTCTACGATCGAATCACATACATCTGGTGTTCGATTTATTTTTTTGTTATGTATTTTTATTGTTTAATCACTTGTTCCGCGTAACAATTGGTATCAAAGCTAGGCTTGCTTGGGTTGAAGGGAATCCATGGCAACAAAAGAAGTTAAAGTGAAAATCGATAGATTTGATGGGAAGGATTTTGGTTTCTAGAAGATGAAAATTGAAGATTATCTACATTAGATGAAATTGCATTTACTCTTATCTGGGGAGAAGGCAAATACAATGAAATAAGCTGATTGGGAATTTTTGAATAGGCGAACGATCTGTGTTGTTTAGTTGACGTTGGCTCGTGGAAAATCACTACGGATTTGATGAAAGGTTTGTCGGATATATACGAGAAGCCATATGCTATTAATAAGGTCTATTTGATGCAACGTCTATTTAATTTGAAGATGATCGAAGGTGCGGCATTTACTAATCATATCAATGAATTCAATGTGATCGTTAGTCAATTAAGTTAAATTAATATTGACTTTGATGATGACGTATGTGCTTTGATTCTATTATCCTCATTGCCTAATAGTTGAAATATTACTATTACTACTATTAGTAATTCCTCTAGATCAACAAGTTTAACTTTGATGGGATTTGAGATTTAATTTCGAGTGTGTACATCTGTAGAAGAGAATCTGGTGAATCTGTATCTATTGCTTTAAAAGGTGAAAATAAAGGAAGAATTGATACTCATATTAGCAGAAGTAGTATGAACATGAATAAAGAACCAGTGGTACTGTCTGTTGGAACTGTGGTAAGAGGGGACAACTTAGAAAGGATTGCCTTAAGCTAAAAAACGAAAAGGACAATGGAATTAGGGTTGAATCTACGGATGATGTTGCAGCTATAGGTGAGAGTAATTTGGATAATGTTGATACTATCTTGTCTGTCGCTAATGATTCATCGTTTGATGGATGGATTATGGATTCTGATTGTACGTTTCATGCTGCACCAAATAAGAACTGATTTACTAATTATCAATGCATGGATAATAATAAAGTGTAGTTGGGGAACAACACTAAATGTAATGTTATAGGTGCGGGCGATGCTAGAATCATAATGCATGACGGTATCGTGAAGACATTGATTGGAATTAGGCTTATTCCAGAGTTGAAGAAAAATCTGATTTCCTTGAGTGTCCTGGATTCAACTGGGTGTCGGTACTCTTTAGAACGTGGAATTCTGAAAGTTTCTCGAGACACCTTGGTAATTATGAAATTAATCAAACATAATGGTCTGCATGAGCTTCAAGGTGAAATAGTGATTGAGTTCGCTGTAGAGATGTCGAATGCATCTTTTCGTGAGTCTGAATTGTGGCATATCCGTTCAGGGCACATCAACAAAAGAAGCCTAAAGGTTCTAAGTGAAAAAGAATTTGTTGTGTGGTTGTATTGCGGAATGTGAATGTATGTAGGTGCTCTAATTTAAATCAATGGCGAAAAGTGCAGTTTAGTGCGACGTCGGAGAAACCACGAAAATTGCATAATTACTTCACTCGGATGTTTACAAGTTGTCGTGGGTTCCTTCTAGAAAGAGCGCCAGATTTTTGCTAATAGTTGTTGACGACTACTCGATGAGGACCTGGGTGTTTGTGCTTAGGCACACGTGTGATGCTTTTGTCAAGATTAGGCAGTTGACAGCTTTGATCGAAAAGAAGATTGGTAAAAGATCAAGCACGTACGGATTGACAAAAGCGTGGAGTTTTGCTCTGAGTTGTTAAATGAATTATGCATGAAGGAATGCATGATGAGACACCCCACTGTTGCCAATGAACCACGCATGTTCCAGAATGTTGCTAGAGACATCCATAAAAATCTCTCTAGTGCTGGTAGGCTAGGAGATTCCTAGCAGATGCTTTTTGTACGACGAGCTACTCAATGAATAGAAATCCATCGACTGCAATTGGATGTCGAACTCTTAAAAAAGTATGGTTGGGTAATGTTGCTAATTATTCTGTTCTTAGAATTTTTGGTTGCATGTTCGAGTTAGTGATAGAAAGCACGATGGAAGGGCAAGAAAGTGCATATTTCTTGGTTATGCACAAGGTGAACGAGGTTCTTGGTTGTGGTGCCTGGAATTAAATTCATCTATTATCAGTATATAAACTACATTTGACGAGGCTCTAGTACTTCTTGTTAGAAGTGATTATAGCAGCGTTAATATGGATCTGGACGGTGTTCAGCTTGAGGTAGAGTTGCAACCAGAAACTCTTGAGGTAGCGAGTACTAGCGAGGTAATCGACACAGATAGTGCTTGTAGCGAGATAGAGTATGTAGAGCCAACGGTTACCGTAACTGCTGATATTGACAAGATACGTTTTCGATCTATGGATGCAACAGTGATTTTCCTTTATCTGTGATTAAGGAGCCTGTATCAGAAAGTTCTTAGGGAGTTATTAAAGGTGCATGTATAGTTGATGTTCTGATGAGATCCACGGTGATAGTGAAGTTCAAGCGCGGCTTGGACTTGAAAGACGTTTGTGGCGGATAAGCCCATTGAGGCTGTTGAGAGAGTAGCGATTGTGTTCAGGTTCTAGCGAAGTGATTGTGGCATGGTTTAAACTTCGAGCCAAGGTGGAGATTATTGAAAATGTGTCTCGAGTTTAAGTCCAAAAAGAAACTTTGAATTTCAAAAAAGAGATATATCTTGATTTTAAAATTAAAGATAAGATTTATTTGAATATCATGAAAATCTATCTTAATGGAAACGGTGCGATATTTCTAATTTAGTATATTTCAAATCAAGATCAAGAATAGAATTTAGTTGCTGGAGTCGTCCAGAAATTAAAAGGAAAAAAAGTGGGAACGTCAAAAAATACTTTTGTTGAATGAACTCTGTTTATTCTTGCTTAGCGTGTTCCAAAAAGTCACGTGTGTGTATCTGTGTCTATATATATATATATATTCCGTGGATTAAACGATGGAGTTTTTTTTGCAGAGGCTTGGACTTGTGCAACCGTGAATAATTTTCTTTGGTTCGTAATCCAAGGTAGAGCTTCTTCTACAAATTACATTTAAGAGACAAGTGTTCAAGCCGATTAAATCTTGAGGTTAGATTTGTGTATTTCCTTTATGATATTGAGAGTTTATTTCACTAGAAGTTGATGTTTAAATACTGTGTGAGTTATTTGATATAATTGAGGCTAGAAAATATTGAGAGTGTTTGATCAACTTGAGTGTGATCTGTAATTTACCTGTATCGCTTGATTTATAGTAGAATTCATTACTGATCTCATTGTAGATATAAGTCTACGACCGAACCACGTACATCTATTTTTCAATTTATTTTCTTGTTCTATTTATTTCTTGTTCGATCGCTCGTTTCGCACAAAAACCATGAAAAACCATACCTGCTTGTTAGGCGTACCTATCATAGGGTGTTTTGTTTTCCATGCACTTGTGCCCGTATGGCCTTCTTGGTTACTTAGGCTTTCGCATACGCCAATTATCCTAAGTAAATAAAGAAAAATTAAAGAAGATAGCGGGTTTTGGAAATCCTTCCCAATCAAGGTGTGGCAGTATGGGATGCTGCAGATTGTCTGATTCTTCTCCACTTACTTCGATGTCCCCTATCGCAAGCTGGATCCTAGTGTTTTCTGCCTTCAACCTTGCAGGATTGCCTCCTCCTCCTCCTTTTATTCCGTTGTCCACGACTGCATGCTGGATGTCCTATGTATATTGAGGGTTTTGTCTCCCATCAGCTGTGTTGCGTGCCTTCGACTTTGGAAGAAGGCCTCATTTATTTATGTCGTTAGGCATGTCTATGTCATGCTGCTGGACCTCCCATGCATATGGAGGGCTTTGTCCCCCATCATCAGTGTTGCATGCTTTCAACTTTGGAGAAAGGCCTCCTTTATTTATGTCGTTAGGCCCTAGAGATTCACACATTCCCAACAAACAACTCACATTCATTTCTAGGCGATTTTCACGCGAAATTTCCCAAGTAACAATCAAATATTTTTTGCTTCGAATTTGCCCGTGTTGACATCTAAATTATTATTATTATTATTATTATTATTATTATTATTATTGTTATTATTGTTGTTATTATCGTCGTCATAAATTGCATAAAAAATTATAGACTAACCTTAGTCTCTACCAAAAAAATATATCAAATCATTTTTATAGTTTTCACATCTACATATTATCTGGACCAGCGTGGATGGATCTAATTCAAGGTTTTGAACTTAATTGAATTGTGCCAAAATTTTTAAGGAATATGGACTGATTTGAACTAAATTAAGTGTGATTAAGTCTTTTGGTGCTCAATTGAAAAAGGTCAAGCGATTCGAGATTTATTTCATAAAGAGTCGTAAGTTGGAGCCCTAAACTTGACCGAATTTTCCCTATATAAGCATGTTTATGTCTCACAAACGATTTGGGAGTTTCAGACGATCGACACGACTCAGAATTTTCGAACCAAAAAATATCGAGAGGGAGAGACGGCACAAGTCAGAGAGCTCTCGGGTCCACAGGGCACTCACCCGATCAGGTTTATTGGTCACAGGAGCTGTTTCCATCGAGAGCATGATGAAGATCCCACTCACCTGGACTTTGCCAACGGTGTCAGACCCATCATGATAAAATTGAAAGTCCAAGTTTGGCCTTGAGGATTGAGAATCAACCCACGTTGGATGCGTTCACCTATTCTCCAGCCACGAGTCCTGACGAGCAACTGACCACTGCAGCAAACACCAGCGGATCAGCCCAGTTTCGATGTCCGTCGAAGGAGTCTAGTTTCGGTAGTCCTTCTGCCGCAATTCTTGGTGATCTCCGGCGCATCCAGTCCACATCTAATGTTTGCACCGCACGATAGCGAACCATCGAGCCTATTGCGAGCACTACAAGCACTAGCGCCAGTCGCCACTGCAACTCCAGGCAAAAGTACACTTTTAGAGATCCAGATCGTCTAACATTTTTTTAGAAAGTTTTGCAATCCGGACCGTCCATTTTTGCAGATCATCAATTTTTAAGGGGCAATTTTTTGAATTTTTTATATATTTTTTTTGTTAGTTATAATCTGGGACATCCATTCATAACACAACCCAGATTGTAAGGTTATGGCCAAGTTTAGATGATCTCTTTCTCCACCACCCCAAAACCCTGAATTGACTTCTTTTTGCTATCAAAAGTTAAGATATGAACTTTATTGCTAAAACATGCTTCGATGCCAAATTCAGACAATCAAAAGTAACAATCTTTGCAAGTTGATTATAAAATTCCAAATTTTTTCACAAAATTCGGAAAAGGCATACTTTGAATTGCATTGATTCATTTCATCTTGATATGATTTTTCTGAATTAAAAAAAATTCTAAATATAAATTAGAAAAATTACTCTTCTTAAAGTCAACGTTGATGTTCAAATGATTTTTCTGATTTTGCATGCTAGGTTGCCTCATCTGAAATTTCAATTTAATCTATTGCCATCTAAATTCCTAATAGATTTAGTAAGATATGTTTTCTTAGAAACCCTATCTAACTTTAGGAAAATTTGGTTTCTTAGAAATTTTATCTCATTGGATAATTTGGAAGTAAAATTGAAATAATTGAGTCTTAATGCATATCCAAAAGTGGCCGAAAATTACAAAAGGAAAGTGCACAGCTCATGCTATCTTGCATTATATCATGCATTTTCCAATATTCCATGCCTATCTTGCCATGTCTCATGTTATCTTGCATTTTATCATTTCAAATATTCCATGCATATTTTGTCATATCTCATGCATATTTGGAATATTCTCTGCATATTTCTTATTGTATCTTTTGCATGTCATTTTTTCGAAAAAAGAGGTATCATTTGAACATCATTATACCATTTTTTTTTTAAATCCATATCATGCATATTATCCATGTCGGCATTGTCATACTTTGCCTATCTTGTATTTTGCATATCACATTTTTCAAGTATTACTCATCTTGCCTACCATATCTTTAGGAAAAATTACATATTCATCGACAAAAGCACGAGAATCATAATTTGTGTATTGCGCTCACTTTAATATCAATATATTTTTTGGATCACTTAAGAGCCAAGTCAGAGAAAAAATGATCACTTGAATGCTGATTCCCGCAAAAAAAAAAAATCACTTTAGCGCCAATTTTGACCAAACAGTAACATGATTTTTTAATTATTTTTTAATATTATGTGAATTAAAAAAAAAAAGGCAAACCATGTGGCAATTTTTTTTAAAAAAAGTAAATCTACGTCACTGTAATATCTTCTACAAAATAAGCTAATTTTTTTAGAAAATTTAAATTAATTTTAAAATTAGCTAAATAACTAAAAAAAATAAAAATTGAGTGGAAAAAAGGGAAACAGATCTGTTGTAGCGGCGAGGGCTTCCACGCCCTTGCCGCCACCACCGTCCACCATCATCGGCAATGCCTGACGATAGTGGGGGATGGCCAACGACCGTCGCCAGCCAAAGGCGATGCCTCGCCAGCAACGGCGAGGCCTTACCATCACAAATCCAGCAACGCCTAGCCGTCTTTAGGCAAGGTCGGTCTCACCCAACCACGGCAAGGTTGGACCTCACAGAACTGGACGAGATTCCCCAACCCTCGTCGGGCATTGTCAGCAATGGTGGGCGGCGGCGGTGAGGGCTTGGAATCCTTCCTTTTTTATTATTTTTTTAAGTCTTTTAGCTTGTTTTTAAAAAATTTAAGTTTTTTTAACTTTTGCCTTTTTTATTGCTGATTTGGAAGTTTCAGCAAGCCACGTAGATGCCACATCATTTTTCTGATGAAGCTCACTGAAGTTGGCTCTGAAATAATCATTTTTTCAGAAAAATAATACTTAATTGATCCAAAAAAATATATTGACACTCGAGTAAGTGTCGAACACAAGTATTGGCACTCCCAATGTACTTCTGCTCATATTCATGCATCCATCATTTTTTTTGAAAAACTGACATGATGCATGAATATTATTTGCCATGCGATATTTGCTTGTCGCTATGCCATGTCATGCTATGTTCTGTGATATTAAAAAAAATTGTTTAGTTTCTTTACATCTTAGCTTAATCAATTTCATTCGCATGTTTCTTGATTGTCTACATGTCAAAATAAATCGTCATTGCCTGTAGGTTAAATGCTATTTGCATGCTTTAATTTGAATAGTTGATTCTTGCATATAGGGTAATTTGCTTTAAATTTGCATGTTTCGCATATCATCCGTCATTTAGATAGTTTCATGTGATTGCATTCATCCATACCATTTCATGCATTCCAAAAAGTGAAAACATTTTAAAAAAAATGTGACATTTTGATTTTTCCTGTCATTTCGAGACTCATTCATGAGAATGTATCTAATGATGTATTTTAGTCATATCTCATTCGGATCTGATCAATCTCAAGTTAACTGATCAAAAGGGAAAGGCTAACGCGAGACAAGGTACGTGGACCTAAGGAACTCAAATAGGAAATGACACTTTGACCATAAGGATTGTCGAGAGGACATTTAGAGCCATAAAAGGTCAATCTAAGAACGATTAAAGAATGTATTGCTAGTGTTATATGATTGGAGCGTGGGTGATGCCGCTTAACAAATATATAATTTACAAAATTTTTCTAAATCGAACGATGACGATCAAGACCGTCGAAACTAGTAATGGACTCTCGCAATTACATGACAACCAAAGTCGCCATGAACGAATGAGCCCTAAGTGTGATATGAATCACAAAGTCGAGCCCTAAGTGTGATATGAATCACAAAGTCGATATGCGTAACGTTTGCAAAAGCCGCCCGTCAGTTCGGGATAGTCTGAAATCACATTTGACATAGAAATGATTCAAAGACGAATCTCAAAATTATAAAATGAAAAATCAAGAATCCTAACATTATAATTGGATTGGACGTCGCCTCATCGAAGAAAATTTGAATGGGAAAAACAACATTCCAAACGACGAGGGTGAAATTACTGTTTTGCCCCTCAAGTCTTAACCTTGTCTTAATAAATGAAATAAGAGCATTTTGGTCTTTGCCACACCCCTATAGCTACCGAAAATGAGGTGGATGTAAGGTCATTGGATCATCTCAACTACGGACATGTGGACAAGTGTCAAGAGATGGAGCCTTAGCATTTATTGATTGCCTTTATACCTACCATTCTTCTATGTTGACCAAGCCAATTGTTGTATACTCCCCTTTATCCTCTTGCTCAGCCAAAAACCTCCATGTCCATAGCCATCTTCATCTCTTCTTCTTCTTCTCCTCAAGCTGTGACTGCCATCGCCGACCAGACCCGACCGCCTCCTTCGCGCGGCTCGACCGCCCCCGCCGGCGACTTCCAGCCTTCGAGCCCACCACCATCACCTTCCTCAGCCTCTTGTCGACCAACTCTAACTCGAAGCATGGTGTTTGGTCACCGGAAGAGCTTCGTTCAGCCGTTTCCCTGGAAGTCGACGGAATTTGTAGCAGCTGGAGGTAAGTCACCGTTTGAGCTCCATAGGACTTCGCTTTGTCTCAAACTTCTGACCAATTTTTTAGACATCTAGGACACCTGTATGCTGAGTTGTGGTAAAAATTTTGGATGAATTTGATAGAGTTTTGATATCGAAATGGTGCTGTGTTTAAAGGATAAATTCTGACCCGGCAAGGACCCTAAGAAACCGAACCTGCTCGTGAACCATTTGACATCGCTTTGACTTCAAACTCTCGGTGAGGCTCTCTAACATGTAGAACTATGTGTTAGCAAGTAGTTTAGTTGATAAATTAAGGATTAAAGATGGTTTATGGACCAATTGAGGGAGGTATGCGCAGAAACGAAAATGCCATATTTCGGTTATGTGCAAACCAAGAACGTAAGGGCTGTTAGGGGTATTAATGAGCTCTAATTTCATCATTGAGACGTATGAGGATATCAATTAATATGTCAAGAAGGTTTATGCTTAGTGATTTGATGATTGGACGAGAAAAAATTGACGAAACAGAGGGAATTCTATTAGGTACGAAGCTGTCCTATTTTGGATCTCTTGGGGCTGAATACTTGAGGTGCTTGGAAGGGAGATTTGTGTTGATTTAAACCTAAGGTAAGAAGTTCCTAAATCTTGGCTAGGAGGATTGCACTCGAGTAGATGAATTGAGTGCGAATTGAGTTAGTTTTTGTGAATTATGGTGTGATTGATCAATGTTCATCCTTACGAGTTGTTGACGGCTTGAATGCTTGTTAAATGCTTGTGCCATGAGTTGATTGCCACCTTTGAGTGATAAGTTTGAATGTCTCGCATGCCGTAGATATTTAGCTTGTTGCATGAGCTTATACTTGATCATAAAGTCTCGAATTGAAATGAGTGTTTGACATGTTTGAGAAACTTGTGGTGCCCTAAGGCGTTGAGACGCGAGGTTGATATGGCCAATGTACTGATGCGTTGAGACGCAGGACGAGATTTGATATGTGTCGACACAGGCCTATAATGAAATTGAAAACATGATACATTTACGCAGGTTTGTCAATTGGATGGTCTGAGGCGTAATTACGCGTACCGAGCATGAGGCGTTTTAAACGCGGACGTGATTCATGAGATAGTTTTGAAGGGTGGAATCTGTGGCTTGACTTAGTATCTCCTGCCTGGCTTGATTATAAAGTTATGATGCCATGATTGCTTGATTAACAGTCGCCTACATCCTATGGTGTCTTTATGATTGCTGAGTGTCGTATGTTGTTGCCTGTGTATTCTTGTTCATGATTGCATTTATCTTGGTGTACTGTCAGTCTGACCTAGGATTTGGACCTATCTTATTGAGATGTCAATCTCACCCCATCGTGGAATCATATTTTTAGACTCTAAGCCTTGAGGATGTTGCTAACTCGAATTAGGTGACCCGAAGGAAATGACAGTATATTTTGATGAGTTCCCGGATAGTAGGGGTACTATGTATGTTAGGAAGTGTACAGTAGTTTGGGTCAATGAGAGCAGTAAAGACTGGAAACCGCATAGATTCGAAGCATCGTTACGCAAAGTATGCAAGGTTACCAATGGTCCGCTGAAGGCCACAGAAGTACATCGTAGGGTTATTCCTAGTTGGTGTCATCCTACCCGGGATTCAATAGATGTTGAGGGGTCTGTAGCTGGCTCGAGGAACATACCTTAGAAGACCCCTACTTTGGAAGACACAGTTAAGGTGATTGAGATCGACACCTCAGAGGACGAGCTGGTGGACAACACGATGGAGGACACCATGGATGTGCGTTCCGAGACCTTTTCCGACTACGAACCTACGGAGGATGCTGAGGAGACCGACAATTCTAGCAGTTCGACCTAGGGGTTTCCCGCTTTTACTTGTTCACTTTTGATGATCTCGGCGGTCAGTTTCTCTTAGGACTTGATATAGTTGTCTTTTGGTTCAATCCCACTACCCCGACCAAATAGCAGGATTAACTCACCTGTACTTTTGTAAGAACTTGCGATGCACATATATTATGCTATGTTCTCATTACCCAGGTTCCCTTTGATTTTGTACGGAGAAATGTACGCTATTGCTTCTGCATACTTCTTTATTTTTGCATCTCTTGGAAAATGAATCTTGGGACTCGAGAGTTTGCTTGCAGGGAGTCGCGCGCCCGTGCCTGGGGTGCGGGGCGTGACAACCACTCTTATTTGGTATCAAAGCAAGATCAACTCTATCCAAGTTGATTGGGGATTGGAGTAATAAGGAGGACTAAGTTGGGACAGGATGGGTAGCAAGACCTTAGGAGACTTATGAGAGATAGGCACGAAATGCATGGCATATAACTTGGCGCATGCGATTGACATTTGGGTCTTGATAAGACTGTGGTGATTTGTGAAGATTGAGCTCCATGTTTACCGCTAAAAGTCATTACTGGATTTTGGCCTGTTGAGTAAGTGAGCATGGCTAGTTTTGATGAATCGCTGAAGTGAACGAAATTGGGTAAAGGCCATGGGTTGTTTAATGAAGTGATTTTGAAAATAGTTGTATGGAAGGTTGCTATGTTATGATTGCTTCTCTTGGGACGTAGTTTGGTATCGTTGGATTTGATTAGATGAGTAAGTCACTAATCATGTAGTGGAATTAAAGTGGTCCGGGTGTAGTGAGAGCACCCAAGAATGAGTAATCCGCCTAGAATACTTGGGAGACCCAGAAGTGGAGCATCTAGCTCGAGACCACCTGTGGCGGAAGACCCAAGGATGGATGGAGTGCTAAGGGCATTCAAAAGGATTGGTGACCTCATCGACAGGCAGACCCAAGATAGGGATGCTACCATAGCTCAAATGGTAGGAGCCGCAATAGCCACTATCAACGCCAACAATGGCAATAATGGAGGCAACGAAAACAACGACGACCATGACCAGGGCAACGAAGTGGGTAATGATTAGGAGGAAGTTGTTATAGCTAGGCAAATGAGTCAGCTGGTCGAACAGTTCATTAAACTAAAGTCGACCCAATTCGATGGAACTAGAGGCTATGAATTGGCGCCAAGGTGGATCGAGAAACTGGAGAAAGCTTTTGGAGTACTAAGGTGTACAGATGAGGAAAAGGTATTACTGGCGGTGTACCAACTGGAAGGTACCGCTAATGACTGGTAGACTACCATCAAGAATGGAGTTTTTCCAAAAGGAACAGCTTTGATCTGGAATGCCTTTACTACGGCATTTAATGACAAGTACTTCTCCGAGACACCTCGAGAAAGGAAGCAAGTAGAGTTCTTGCAGCTACGTCAGAATCATCTTACAGTGGATCAATATGAAGCTGAGTTCTCCAGATTATCGAGATATGCACTCCGATCAGTAAAAGATCCGCTAGAGAAGGCGTAGAGATTTCGGGATGGACTGAGGCCTAAACTTCGCAGCCAGATGATAGCCCTGAACTTGAGGATTTATAAGGAAATCTATGAAAGGGGGCAGATGATCGAGAGGGACGTGAAAGAGAGAAATGCCGCATCTGGATCGTGGTTCAACTCATTTCGAGATAATCACCAGACTTGTAAAAGACCTATGGCTGACAATAGATGATTCATCCCTCTAGTAAGAAAGAACATAGTGAAGCCGCCGAACCTAATGAACTGGAGTTGCCGCTTCTATGGCAGAAGACATGGTAACGAACCTTGTCTGGCAATGACCGAAGCGTGCTTCAAATGTGATCAAATGGGTCATCAGATGAGAACTTGCCCCAATCAAGATCTAGTGAATAGACCTCAAGAGCAATTACTACAGGCAGGACCATCAACTATCGCTCCACAGAATGATCAGAATTGACCCCCAGCTTAGGGAAGAGTCTATGTTGTAGCACGCAAGGAAGCGAAAGAAGCTTCGGGCGTATTCATAGGTACGGTTTATTTATGTGATCAAGCCACTTATGCTTTGTTTGATCCTGGTGCATCACACTCATTTGTGTCTGTTCAATTTGCTGATCTGGTTGATATGGGTTGAAACCATTGGGTGTGATTCTGCATGTTGCTACGCCGTTGAAAGATAATGTGCTGGTTCATTGGGCTGTGCTGATTGTAAAATCATAATTAGCGATAGTAAAGAGAGTATAGACTTGGCTGTGTTGCCCATGTATGACTTTGATGTGATCATAGAAATGGAATGGTTGGGTAAGCAAAGGGCGGTAGTTGATTGTGGTAATAAGATAATTCGTTTTTATCCGGATGGCCGCCCAAATTTTGAGTTTGTGCGAAGCCGAGGAGGAACCTCAATTCCTTTAGTCTCATCTCTTGAAGCAACAAAACTAATAACTGAAGGATGTCAGGCTTACCTAGTCGCAATTATGGATACAACTACCGTGGAACCTAAATTAGAAAATATTTTGATAGTGCATGAATTTCCTGACGTTTTTCCCCAAGAATTACTAGGGTTTCCACCAGAACGAGAAATAGAATTCGTGATTGAGTTAGCTCCCAGAATGAAGCCGATCTCGAAGGCACCCTATAGGATGTACTTATCGGAACTGAAAGAATTAAAGATGCAAATGCAAGACTTACTAGATAAGGGATTTATTCGATCAAGTGCTTCACCGTGGGAAGCGTCGAAGTTGTTTGTGAGGAAAAATGATGGTTCCTTACGTTTATGCATTGATTATAGGTTGTTGAATCAAGTAACGGTGAAGAATAAGTACCCACTGCCAAGGATTGACAATTTTTTTGATCAATTGCAAGGAGCTGTGGTATTCTATAAGATAGACCTGAGGACCGGGTATCATCAGTTGAGAATTAGGAAGGAAGATATACCTAAGACAGCTTTTAGGACAAGGTATGGTCACTACGAGTTCACTGTGATGCCTTTTGAATTGACTAATGCTCCAGCTATATTGATGGATTTAATGCATCGGATATTCAAGGAATTCTTGGATAGATTTGTGATCGTCTTTATTGATGACATTTTAATTTACTCAAAGAATAACGAAGAACATGAGGAGCACCTGAGGATTGTTTTACAGACCCTAAGGGAGCACTCGCTTTTCACTAAGTTTAGCAAATGCCAGTTATGGCTGACTAAGGTATCATTTCTTGATCATGTAGTATCTGGAGAAGGTATTGCGGTGGATCTTGCGAAAATTGAAGTCGTTATAAACTGGCCTAGACCTACTACGATCACGGAAGCCCGAAGTTTCTTAGGATTGACAGGGTATTACAGACGTTTCGTGGAGAAGTTTTCATCTATAGCCATTCCATTGACGAGATTAACTAAGAAGGAAACTAAGTTCGAGTGGACGGACAAGTGTGAAAGGAGCTTTCAAAAGCTTAAGCATCGGTTGACGACCGCGCTAGTATTGACAATCTCATTAGGACCTAGAGGCCATGAGATATATAGTGATGCTTCGCTAAATGAATTTGGTTGTGTACTAATGCAACATGGAAGAGTAGTTGCCTATGCGTTACGACAATTGAGGCCGCACGAGATGAATTACCCAACGCATGATTTGGAATTGACTACAATCATCTTTGCTCTAAAGATCCGGAGGCATTATTTGTGTAGCGAGAAATTCTAGATTTATACGGATCACCATAGCCTAAAGTATCTCTTTTCCCAGAAGGAATTAAACATGAGACAATTCGAAGGATGGAGCTGCTTAAGGATTATGATTGCGACATATTATATCACCCTAGGAAGGTGAATAGAGTCGCAGATGCGCTCAGTCGGAAATCAAGTATTGTTTGTTTACTGGTTAAAGGGTGGTCGTTATTGGAAAATTTAAGGGATTCTAAATTCAGATTGGAAGTCTATCAGCTATCCAGTTTGGTAGCCACCCTGAGAATAGAACCTGAGATCCCAGAAAGGATAAAGGCATTGCAGCCTACGAACCCAGAGATTCAAAAAATCCTAGAGATTCAAAAAATCCTAGAGATGGACGCAACGAAAAGGAAACCAGAATTCCAAGTGTTAGAGGATGGAATTTTGAAATTTCGATGGTGTTTATGCGTACCCAAGGACGAAGAACTCAGAGAAAGGATTTTATCATAGGCTCACAAAAGCAACTACAGTATCCATCCAGGTAGCACGAAGATGTACCAGAACTTACATTAGCACTACTGGTGGAACGGGATGAAAGTGGACGCAGCGAAATATGTGGCAAAGTGTTTGACGTGCCAGCAGGTGAACGTACAACACTGTAAGCCTGGTGGATTGCTACCGCCGTTGGAGATTCCTGAATGGAAATGGGAGCATGTAACTATGGATTTTTTTAATGGGACTGCCAATGAGTCAAAGAGGTCATGATTCTATCTGGATAGTCGTGGACAGATGACCAAGTCTGCACATTTCATTCCGGTGCGAAAGGGCTTTGCGATGGATAAGTATGTCAAGCTGTATCTGCGTCAGATAGTACGACTGCGGGGATACCTATAATGATTATGTCAGACAGAGATCCCAAATTTACGGCGAACTTCTAGAAGAGTCTTCGAGATGCCATAGGAACTCGACTGCAGTTCAGTACAGCGTATCATCCACAGACGAACAGATAATCAGAAATGACGATTCAGACGCTTAAGGATACGTTATGAGCATGTGTTACAGATTTCAAAGGTGGATGGGAGGACCAGTTACATTTGATAGAGTTTGTGTACAACAATAGTTATCAATAGAGTATTCAAATGGCACCTTTTGAGGTGCTTTACGGAAGAGCTTGTAGGACCCCGATTTACTAGGACGAAGTTAGAGAAAGAAATATTACAGGCCTAGAGTTGGTAGAGCAATCAGTGGAAGTCGTAAAGATAATCTGGCATAGATTAAAGATAGTACAAAGTCGTCAGAAAAGTTATGCCAATAAGCGACGCAAGCCGTTAGAATTTCAAGTTGGGGACCATGTATTTCTCAAGGTTCCTCCAACGCGAGGTTTATCTCGATTCGGAAAGAAGGGAAAGGTGAGCTCGAGATATTTAGGCCCATTCGAAATTTTGGAACGGATTGGGACCTTGGCTTATAGGCTCGCCTTACTACCTAATTTGTCCCAAGTACACAACGTCTTCCATATGTCAATGTTGAGGAAGTACGAACCAGACCCGACGCATGCACTGGGTTATGAAACCATCGAAGTGGATAACAGAGTATCCTACGTGAAGAAACCAATCAGGATCGAAGATCGAAAGGAGCAAGTTCTGATAAACAAGACAATTCCATTGGTCAACATAATTTGGGCGCACCATGAAACTAAAGGCGCTACGTGGGAAAGCGAGGAAACAATGAGGCGTCAATACCCCCATTAATTTGAATAGCTAGATTTATCGTAAATTTCGATGACAAAATTTTTGTAAGGGGGGAAGAGTTGTGACATTCTGATTTTTCCTATCATTTCGAGACTCATTATCATGCCCCAAACCCGGTGAGCGCGCGAGCATCCCACCAAGCCGTTCCTTATGAAAGCTCCAGGATCCAACGGCCAACATTCTATACGCTTAAAGGAACAAGCATGCGGAAGCAATGCCAATATCAACTTATAAATAAATCAACACCCGATGACTTAGGACAGATACATCAAAATTTCATTAACCAATTCATATAGGTTCAATTCCTAATCCACAAATCTGAAGGACAATTCCTAATATTACAAAATGTAAATCTATGTCCTGTAATTCTCTTAAATACAACTGAACAATTATCTCTTCAAATGCCACTCCATGGCAAGTCCGCACTTCCGTCGCTTAGAACCTGAAAAGTTAAGCCCCCGTTGGGGTGAGATATAAATCTCAGTAAGGTGGCTCCTAACCCTAAGTTAGGTCGATCGTCCACTCAGGTATCGTATGCCCCAATAATTTCACTCATAGGCATATTAAGCACAAATCAATAAAACAAAAACATAAGATGACAGGCATGCAATTATGATAACATGTCACACTCAGATGATAATGCACAATTCCTCCCGCCATCTCACCACAACCATCTCCTCCTACCTGCCTCAATCCCCAGCCCGCGATAAATCGCATTAGGCTTGGTTGGCATAAAGGCATCAAACCGTTATCGGCAACTCGCGTAAACGTATCAGGTTCCGATGAATCTCCAGGCCAATATCATTATCTCATACTTCCGTCCCGTGAATAGTTTACATCAGGACCGTGGCCATCTCAACCCTGCGATTTCATCGCATCAAGACGCTACAAGACATCGACTCCACCCTACAATCTCGTCGCATCAGGATATCCACCTCCCGCCCCGCATCTCATATGCCTCAGGGTCTCGCCATGTCATGCTCATGCCACAATCGTAAATCATGCCATGATTTTCAATTCATTTGCACACACAAGGCCAAGTGTAAATCCAAGTGCAAATCGTAAATCCTGTGGCATGCAAAGCAAATCAAATGATATTTGGACATGGCAAACGACTCAAGCATAAGTAATGTCACACACAATCATCTATAATATCTTAGGATATAATAAAAGCTATCCCATTGGACGAATTCTCATAACTCAATCAATTCAACCCTCGACTCACCCAATTGAGTCCAATCTTCCTAGCATAAGGTTAGGAATTTCCTTACCTTGTGCTTGATAATACCAAATTCACTTCTTAGATCCTCCTAGGGTTCAAGGTCAAACTCGCCACGCAACCTAGGAATTTCAATCAATTCCACCAATTTCCAAGTCCAATTCAACAATCCATGAATCTTAATCCTCCATAGCATAATTCTCAACATCTTAACATATTTTATTTGCCAATTTGAGACTCAAAATCCAACGCCAACAGCCCCCACAGCCCCGGCCTTGCACAAAACCAAACTGGTTCTTCCCAGTTCTGTGCAAATCGGGCACAATCAGCCATAAACTAACTCTAAATCCATCATTTAATCCTCATCATACCTCTTAACATGTCTATCTAAGGGTTTTTAAGGCTCACCGTGAGTTTGAGGTCGATCGGTTGCCGAAAACCAGTTGAAAGTCGCCGGATTTCTCAAGTCAGTTTTCCCAGTAGATCTGTCCATAGTTTACAAGACTGGTTCATGGTCAAAACTTTATCAAATTGAACCTCAATTTTTATCACAAATTCATCTACATGTATACTAGATCTCCATAAAATTTGACCTCAATATTCCAACATCTTAGGGTCCTAAAGGGTCAAAAACGTCACTTACCTCAAGTTGGGTCAAATTCCGTCGGCTTCCGAGAAAAAGCTTGGCCGGAGCTCCTCGGAGGTCCAATCGCCGTGCTTCCACTTCGAGGAGGTCGGCAAGACGTAGGGTTACATTGGTATGGCTGGTTGGAGTCTAGGTGGTGGCCGGAAGAGGTCGTCGACGGCAACGAATGGGAGGTCCAGAAGCTGTCTTCGGGCAAGCAAAAGAAGGAGGAAGAAGAAGAGGAAATGGCGTGAGCTTGAGGGGTGAATGGCCGGTCAAGAGTGAAGAGAGAGAGAGTGAAAAAACTTATATTCAACTCTCATGATCAATGATTTGAATGGTAGGTGTATAAAGTTGGACATGACCCCTCCTTGCTTGATCTTGTGACACTTGTCCTAAGTGTCAATCAACTTGATCCAATGGCCACCATCTCTTCTAGTTTTCGGCAGCTTATGGGGTAGGGATAGAGTCTAAAATGCCTGTCTTCAATTGTATGGGCAAGGTTTAAGCTTAAGGGGTAAAAGGGTAAGTTTACCCCGACGTTCAGAACGTCGTTTTTCTAGTCCCAATAACCTTCGATAGGGCGACAGCCAATCCGAATGTGATGTTGGAACTCTTGATTCCCCATTTTTAATTTTCAAGACTTGTTTCAGATTAATGAGTCTGAAATTGACTGGAAAATCAGAATGCCCCTTAAAAAAAATTTCGTCCTCGAAATTTGCAACCTTCTAACCTCCGATCCTTTGGAGCATCGGCTCTTCATCGCATCCTCACTCTTCCGGATAATTCCTTTCACGACTTGGCGATCTGACTCATCCTTTCCAGCCCAAAACCATCTCTTCCCTAGGACTTGTCTCCTTTAGTTCTCAATCCAATTTGCTTCTCTCCATTCTTTTTTGGTATTCATAACATTTGTTAGCAGTTCATCCTCGAGCGTTCACATTATCTCTTTCATTTGTCCATAACCATTTACACTAGCCCTCATCAGAATGCACTCCTTAATGTCTTTACCAGTAACAGTTTTTATCCTTCAGCACTCGTTTCCCTTTTTGTCCTCAATCTATGCTCACCTTCCTTTGTTCCCAATTGATTTTTATAATATTTATCGGTGATATACTCTCGAACATTCAAATCGCCTTTTCAATTTATCTAATGGTCCAAGGGTATATACATTATACTGCAATCCTGCTTTTCAAATTCCTTGACGGAAGGCTTTTCCAAAACGTCATATTAAACTCAAGATCTTTACCTATCCACCATTACTAAACTGTCACAAAAATGCACTCTTTGGTGCCCATACCGTTTGGCGTATCACTTCCTCCGAATGTCCTTTCATACCATTTATGATTCAGGGGCTTTACCAACTTGTCCTCTATTATCCAAGTTGAATCATAGACTTCTCGACTCCTTAAATAAGTTCATGATTACTTCCGGAGTAATTCACTCTCGATTCAGTCCTAAAATTTCAACGATCGTGGTAATCCATCAACTTTCAACGTCATGCCCTCTTTCTTGTCAGCATGCCTAATGTTTAACCTCATGTTAGACTAATCCTACTTTCAGTCCATTCATCGATAGCATTGATGCGAGTCTGACACACATTTATGCCATCTCAAAGGACACCATAATTCCTCCTTTGAATCTCGATGAGGTCGTCTCCTTGAGTGTCCCTTCAATACTAGACCCGTACTTTCGTCCATAGGCCTCAAGGGTTCCATTCATTCCTATAATCCCTCCAGTATCGGTGTTTAATCATGGCACACCTCAATTTCCTTCTGGCCTTCAAGTTAGGTGTTTCCAGTAGTCATCACGCTAGTCCATTAGCGAACTTTCAATTTAGAAGTTGAATCTCTCATTTTTCGAGGGAAAATCTGTCCCTCCATTGCCAATTACTCAATGCTCAAAGTTCAATTATAAGCATCCGCTAGATGATTCATCCCTCCTTAGCGATATGGTTATCATTTAACAACATTTGGGTGGTCTCTTCGTTCCACGTGCCTTTCCACCAATTCCCGTTAAATAGCCCATGCTCTCAATCTCTTTTAGCTCACATAACTTCGAGGTCTTCCCTTGCACAAGCAACGCTCCTACATCCACAAGCAACTTCATCCTTCAGCATTGCCTCTCATTCAATTTTTCTCGAGAAATTACTACATTATTTTCTTGTGGTAGATATTAACTCAAACCTCTTTCCACTCATGCAAGGTTTCTCAAACTTTGTCGCGAGCTCTAAGCATTGCAACTCATGTGGCCTTACTATCATGGCGTACATGTAATACCCACTTCAAATCGGCTTGTTACACCTTAAATTTCCTTTCCACATCACATCATCAAGACTCTATCGACTCTTTTGATTCCGAACAGGAACGCCACTACCAGCGTAGGCATCCACTTGACTCAAGTCCTCGAAAGTGCAATTCACGTTTGTTCCTCCCTTCGCATTACATCTTATACTTAACCCATTTCATCATTGGAACAGCTCTGGTCGGAAATCTTCGCACGATCCGTTCGTAATAATTCACCAATCTTAGTAAATCTCAACTTCCCGCAACTCACATCGACTATAGTCGATTCATCACTTATTCCAATCCTCAAAGGATTTATCACTTATTCCAATGCGCGAATCTTACTTCATCAGGTCCACAACTTGCGCTCTTCACATTTAGCATGCAATAGGCATTTCCTTATAGCCCATATGACACTTTCAAAAACTGTTCATGTTTCTCATGGCTCCTTACATGAGTTCAACCATCGTCTTTCGAGATAGTAACAACCAACTCAATCATTCCTTGGGCACTTAGTTTGACTGTTATCCTCTTCTTTTTACCAAGTGTCGAATCTTCCTACTATTCCTCGCACTTCTCACTTGAGAGCTCAGACCTTGGCTCTCAGTTGTCATAGATCTCTTCTAGGACCGCACGATATTTTATTCATTCTTGTCATTCTTCTCTCGAGAAGCATTAGTGCTTTAGCCTCTCAGTTCTATACTCACCATGGTGACCTTATCCCAATTCTGTTCGTTCTACTGAAAATCAACATCATCCTGGCATTCAACATTGTCTACAAGACTGTCTCTCCGATTTCACTTCCAAGAGTCATTCAAGTTCTGCGTCTCCTTTCCCGGTACAAACGCTCAATCATAATACTAAGACAATTTAGAGTTTTTCTTCCCTTTACAATAGGATCTCTTACCTTAAGGAAGAAACTACACAACTTTGTAGCATTTTCTCACTTCAAATTCACCTTGTCATTCTCATTCCATAGGACGACAACCTTGAAGTCTGCGCCGACGGCGATACCTTTAGTCCAGGGTTCAAATGCCACCATGCTTTCACATTCTCTTTCCCATATCTCAATCACCTCAAGTGACAATATCTGTTCGTCCTTAGGTCTCCACCAGTTCACGTGTCGAATGCTCAATTCGATTACCTCAAATCACTTTGCAAGTATTCTCTAAGCTCTCTTTTCATTTACTAAATCATTCATTAAAATCACAACCAGTCAGGACTATCAAGTCTGTTCACCTTTTTCCTTTCATCAATGACCAATTCATGGTCCAGTCGCCCTTTAAGAACAATGCCATATTTTTTAGGGAACAGCGACTCATGATTTCATTTCTCATGGTTCCAATTCCATCAACTGATCCCAGGAAATCATTAATCCCAGGCAAACTAGCATGCCGATTCTTCCTCGACCTCATCCTTAACAAAAAAGACTTACTACTCACCTTCCACCATGTGTCTTATGTCCAGGTAATCAGACATTTCCCGTAGGCACATCCATACTCATAATGAATATCTCTTTGCTCGTAATCCATGAGTAGGAGTCCTCTTATTCATAAGTCTTTTGATCATTCTCTTCTTTTGCTGAGTCTCATCACCATTCCTCAAAATCAGAAATAACAACCAGCCATAAGGTTCTCTAGTTCCAATCCACTCAGGGACTTACTTATCTTATTCACAGTTTCACAAGCTTTTCCAAGCTCTCATAGTCATTCCTACACATTCAATTTCGAAAAGATTAACTCAGAGTCACTTTTTTCGTGACTTCCATCACTTAACTAGTCAGCACAAGCATTTATCACCACAGTGACTTAGAGAATCATGGAAGCTCCTCCTCAAGCTTGCTTAACCAACATATTTCCTCATTTCCATTTGAAGTTCCTACGACTCATTCAACTCTTGGGTCTCGTACGATTAACAGATCGAGCCATATTCTCTTTTGGTACTCACACTTCAATTGCTCGTCTTTACTCAATTCTCATGATCCATATCAGTTCTCGGATCTTTCATACCATATATACTCGAGCCCAATGCTCTTCTACGACCATATTGTCGTCGTTCAACGTCCTTTGGTTCTCATGTCTCCTGAACCACTATGATTCCCTCCATGAATCAAAAACTTAAGTCATTTACTCAATCCGACAGTCTCAAGCTGCTCCTCTCATTATCTTTCACCATCAATCCTCCAGTGGTGTTCCCAAACAACTCTCTAATAATACATAGGAAATTCTCGACTAATTGCCAAATATTCAAGGATCTCAAATCATCCTTGATCCACAATCGTTTATCAAGCCAGCCTTAACGAGACACTTCTCCACTAACAATCGTTACTAGGCTAGCCTCAGCTAAGTAACTATTAGACAAACACTCAAAGCAGCAATCATCGAGTCAATAGCTCATACCTTAAGCTTAGAGGCATCCGTCATTCTAGCATAATCACAACAGACTATCTCATTCTCAGCATGCATCAGTTCAACGGGTATCTACCCCTTACATCATCTAACCTCTTAGTTATACCTTGGTCAAGCCAATCACATGAGGCTAATCATAAAACATGCTTAATAGGCCCATCACAACCATCACTTTTCTTTTTCATACGGCTTCTACCGTTAAGTATGAAGCTTTTAACCATGCCACTCATTGGCGTCATTACACATGTCATGCCACTTTCAATCATTCTTGATGAGAATCGATCTTGAGAATCGATCTTGTGCCGCACATCTCTTATCCATAATTGGACTCAATCTGATACCCAGACTTCCCCTTTCAAGTTATAACTTGGGTCATTTCTATCTCTTGCCATCTTATAAGCTTGCCAGGAGCCGCTCCTTATCCGGACCTCTCTGTCCTAGGGATCACTCTCCGCCCTCATCAGACCAGGCTGGTACAGGTTGTCTCAAGTCATACATCTACGGAAAAGCCCCTTTCCAAATGTCTCATACTATGTTTCATTACAATTTATAAGTATCCCATCAACTTATTCCATACTAAGCGACAGTTTATTAAGTCCAACAGCGATAAGTTCATGCATGCACCCTCATCAACTTTCGTTTCAAAGCCACAAACTCAAGCACAGCATGACTGTCCTCACCACTTGTCATATCAAAATCACCTTCAGATCAATTCCTATCCATTTAAGAGTTATAATTCCGCGACCATCACATCTCGTAGATCAATTGCCTATATTTAACCATGCACCTCAAGTGGAGTCGTTAACTAAATCAAATCCATAAGTATTCGATCATGACTGGCCTTTAATCATATATTCCTTATCTGCTCCCTTGTATGCATCTCATCTCATATCATCCAAGACTGTCAATGGTAATTGATAGCTAAACCATCAAAATATCATGCAATTCAAGCATGAATCCACTAATATCAGTCATCTCTTTATAACTCTTACTCCTCAAATTAGGTCATTGACAAATGAAGATCACAATCATACACCTCAATTGACCCTTTATTCATAATTTTTTCTCTAGCAACCTCAAATCCAAGCTCATGCCTCCTTAATTTATGTTCACTTCCTTGGGAGCCTTATTCATAGATCACTCAAGATCATCTCTTAATTCGACACTAGGACCGTTAGAATACCTCACAAGTTCAAGCCAATAATTCACAAGATGCAGTAATCCATGCTTATCCCTAAAGGTCTCACTACCTAATTGTCCTCAAATCATCGCTCTTTATCACTCCAAATCTCAATCACATTGGATCGAGCTGACCTTGCTTTAATACCAAATCAAAGGGGGATGTCATGCCCCGAACTTGACGAGCGCGCGGCATCCCACCAAACCGTTCCTTATGAAAGCTCTAGGATCCAACGGCCAATGTTCTATACACTTAAAGGAACAAGCATGCGAAAGCGATGCCAACATCAACTTACAAATAAATCAACACCCGATGACTTAGGACAGATACATCAAAATTTCATTAACCAATTCATATAGGTTCAATTCCTAATCCACCAATCTGAAGGACAATTCCTAATATCACAAAATGTAAATCCATGTCCTGTAATTCTCTTAAATACAACTGAACAACTATCTCTTCAAAAGCCACTCTATGACAAGTTCGCGTTTGCGTCGCTTGGAACCTGAAAAGTTAAGCCCCTACTAGGCTGAGATATAAATCTTAGTAAGGTGGCTCCTAACCCTAGGTTAGGTCGACCGTCCACTCAGTAGTCGTACACCCCATTAATTCCACTCACAGGCATATCAAGCACAAATCAATAAAACAAAACCATAAGGTGACAGGCATGCAACTATGACAATATGTCGCACTCAGATGATAATGCGCAATTCCTTCCGTCATCTCACCACAACCATCTCCTCCTAACTGCCTCAATCTCCAGCCCGCGATAAATCGCATCAGGCCCGGTTCGCGTAAACGTATCAGACCGTTATCGGTAACCCACGTAAACGCATCAGGTTCCGATGAATCTCCAGGCCAATATCATTATCTCATACTTTCGTACCGTGAATAGTTTGCATCAGGACCGTGGCCATCTAAACCCCTCGAGTTCATCGCATCAGGGCGCCATTCGACATCAACTCTACCCCGCGATCTCATCGCATCAGGGTATCCACCTCCCGCCCCGCGTCTCATACGCCTCAGGGCCTCGCCATGTCATGCTCATACCACAATCATAACTCATGCCATGATTTTCAATTCATTTGCACAAACAAGGCCAAGTGCAAATCCAAGTGCAAATCGTAAATCTCGTGGCATGCAAAGCAAATCAAATGATATCCAGACATGGCAAATGACTCAGGCATAAGCAATGTCACGCAGGCATAAGTAATGTCACGCACAATCGTCCTATAACATCTTAGGATATAATAAAAGCTATCCCCTTGGACGAATTCTCATAACTCGATCAATTCAGCTCTCGACTCACCCAATTGAGTCCAATCTTCCTAGTATAAGGTTAGGAATTCCCTTACCTTGTGCTTGATGACACCAAATTCACTTCTTGGATCCTCAAAGTTTTGGCCTCCTAAGGTTCAAGGTCGAACTCGCCACGCAACCTAGGAATTTCAAACAATTCCATCAATTTCCAAGTCCAATTCAACCATCCATGAATCCTAATCCTCCATAGCATAATCTTCAATATCTTAAATAATTTTATTCGCCAATTCAAGACTCAAAATCCAACGCCAATAGCCCCAACAACCCCGGCCTTGCACAGAACCGAACCGGTTCTTCTTGGTTCTGTGCAAACCGGGCACAATCAGCCATAAATCAACTCTAAATCCATCATTTAATCCTCATCATACCTCTTAACATGTCTCTCTAAGGGTTCTTGAAGCTCACCGTGAGTTTGAGGTCGCTCGGTTGCCGAAAACCCGTTGAAAGTCGTCGGATTCCTCAAGTCAGTTTTCTCGGCAAATTATGTCCATAATTCACAAGACCGGTTCATGGTCAAAACTTTATCAAATTGAATCCCAATTTTTATCACAGATTCATCTACATGTCTACTAGATCTCCATAAAATTTGACCTCAAGATTCCAACATTTCGGGGTCCTAAAGGGTCAAAAACTTCATTTACCTCAGGTTGGATCATATTCCGTCAGCTTCTGGGAAAAAGCTTGGCCGGAGCTCCTCGGAGGTCCAATCGATATGCTTCCACTTCGAGGAGGTCAGCAAGACGTAGGGCTACGTTGGTATGGTCAGCCAGAGTCTAGGTGGTGGCCAAAAGATGTCGTCGATGGCAACGAACGAGAGGTCCAGAAGCTATCTTTGGGAAAGCAAAAGAAGGAGGAAGAAGAAGAGGAAATGGTGTGAGCTTGAGGGGTATGGCCAGTCAAGAGTGAAGAGAGAGAGTGTGAAAAAGCTTATATTCAACTCTCATGATCAATGGTTTGAATGGTAGGTGTATAAAATTAGACATGACCCTTCCTTACAAGATCTTGTGACACTTGTCCTAAGTGTCAATCAACTTGATCCAATGGCCACCATCTCTTCTAGTTTTCGGCAGGTTATGGGGTAGGGATAGAGACCAAAATGCCCTTCTTCAATAGTATGGGCAAGGTTTAAGCTTGAGGGGCAAAAGGGTAATTTTACCCCTGATATTCAAAACGTCATTTTTCTCGTCCCAATAACCTTCGATAGGACGACGGCCAATCCGAATGTGATGTTGAAATTTTTTATTCCCCATTTTTAATTTTCAAGACTCGTTTTAAATTAATGAGTCTGAAAATGACTGGAAAATCAAAATGTCACACTCATTCAGGAGAATGTATCTAATAATGTATTTCAGTCATATCTCTCTCGGATCTGATCAATTTCGAGTTAACTAACCAAAAGAGAAAGGCTAACGCGAGACAAGGTACGTGGACCTAGGGAACTCAAACAGGAAATGGCATTTTAACCAAAAGGATTGTCAAGGGGACATTTTGAGTCATAAAAGGCCGATCTAAGAACAACTAAGGAATGTGTTGCTAGCGTTATATGATTGGAGCGCTGGTGATACCGCTTAACCAATGTATAATTTACAAATATTTTCTAAATCAAACGATGACGATCAAGACCGTCGAAACTAATAATAGACCCTCACAATTACATGACAACCAAAATCGCCATGAACGGATGAGCCCCAAGTGTAAAATGAATCACAGAGTCGATACGCATAACGTCTACAAAAGCCGCCCGTCAGTTCAGGATAGTCTGAAATCACATTTGACAGAAAAATCATTCAGAGATGAGTCTTGAAATTAGAAAATGGAAAATCAAGAATCCCAATAATATAATTGGATTGGACGTCGCCTCATCGAAAAAAAAGTTGAATGGGAAAAACAACATTCCAAACGATGAGGGTAAAATTATCATTTTGCCTCTCAAGTCTTGGCCTTACCTTAATAAATAGAATAAGGGCATTTTGGTCTTTGTCACACCCCTATAGCTGCCAAAAATGAGGTGGACTTATGGCCATTTGATCATCTCAGTTTCTTTTGGGACTTTCATATAGTTGTCTTTTGGTTCAGTCCCACTACCCCAACCTAAAACCAGGATTAATTCACCTGCACTTTTGTAAGAACTTGCGATGCACATACATTATACGATGTTCTCGTTACCCAGGTTGCCTTTGGTTTTGTACGAAGAAATGTACGCTATCGTTTCTGCATGCTTCTTTATTTTTGCATATCTCGAAAAATGAATCATGAGACTCGAGAGTTTGCATGCAGAGAGTCGAATGCCTGTGCCCGGGGTGCGGGGCGGGACAAAAAATGCACCTCATATGTGCTTAAATTTGTGTTTCAACCAAGTTACTAAACTTAGATGTTTACAAGATTTAAGGTACCTAAAAGGCCATTAGTTTTAATGGCCGTCAATGCCTATTTTCGGCCACCGTCTAACCACTGGCTAACCACACCAATGAAGCCCTACGTCTTGCCAACCTCCTCGAACAAGAATCAAGCCATTTGGAGTACCAAGGAGTCCCGAGCAAAAAAATTTCCGACAGCCGACAGAATAGAGCTCAACTTGAGGGAGGTCCGGTTTCTAACCCTTTTGAAGGTCGAAATGTTAGAGTTTTGAGGCCAAATTTGGTGAAGATCTAGTAGACATGTGTAGGAATCTGTGATAAAAATTGGGGTTCAATTTGATGAAGTTTTGACATTGAATCGGTCTTGTAAATCATGGACAGAATCTGCTGGAAAAACTGACTTGAGGAATCCAGCAACTTCAAGGGGTTTCCGGCAACCAATCGACCTCAAACTCACGATGAGCCTCAAGATCCCTTAGATAGACATGTTAAGAGGTAGGATGAAAATTAAAGGATGGATTTAGAGTTGGTTTAGGGCTGATTATGCCCGATTTACACAGAATCTGGAAGAACCGGTTTGGTTCTGTGCAAGGCCAGGGCTGTGAAGGCTGTTGGTGTTGGGTTTTGAGCCTCAAATTGGTAATTAAGGCTTGTTAATATGTTGAGGGTTATGCTATGGAGGATTAGGATTTGTGGATGGTTAAATTGGACTTGAAAATTGATGGAATTGGTTGGATTTTATTAGGTTGCGCGTTGACTTCGGTCTTGGACCATAGGAGGCCGAAACTTTGAGGATCCAAGAAGTGATTTTGGTGATATCAAATCCAAGGGAAGGGAATTCCTAAACTTAGGATAGGGAGATTGGACTCAATTAGATGAGTCGGAGGTTGATTGGATTGATTTATGAGGATTTTCCAAAGGATAACTATTGGTATGTCCTAAGTGGCTATAGGAGGATTATGTATGTTATTATTTATGCTTGAATTATCCGCCATGTATGTGTGTCACATGATTGTCTTGCAAGCCATGAGTATTCGAACTGTGCATGAGATGCACCTGTTGTTTGATTTGTGAAATTGAATTAAAATCATGGCATGAGCATGACATGGCGAGGCCTTGAGGTGCATGATACGCGGGGCGGGGGGTGGATACCCTGATGCGACGAGATCGTGGGGTGGAGTTGATGTTGTGTGGCGCCCTGATGCGATGAAATGGTGGGGTTGAGATGCCACGATCCTGATGCGAACTATTCGCGGGACGGAGGTGTGAGATGATGATATTGACCTGGAGATTCATCGGAACCTAATGCGTTTACGCGGGTTGCCGATAACGGTCTGATGCGTTTACGCGAACCGAGCCTGATGCGACAAGCTCGCGGGCTGGAGATTGAGGCAGATAGGAAGAGGTGGTTGTGGTGAGATGGCGGAGGAGGTGTGCATTATCATCTAAGTGTGACATGTTGTCAAAGTTGCATGCCTGTCATCTGTATGTCGTTGTTTTATTGATTTATCCTTGATATGCCTGTGAGTGGCATTATTGGGGTGTACGACTACCTGAGCGGACGGTCGACCTAACCTAGGGTTAAGATTCTTTTACTGAGATGTATATCTCATCCCTTTTGGGGATAATATTTTTCAGGTCTCTGATGAAGAAAATCGAGTTCGCCATGGATTGGCAATTAGTGGATGAAGTCATTAGAGGAAAAATGAAGACTTCTCTTTTGTGACCTTAGAATTGAATAGAAGATATCTTGAGGATTTAGATTGTAATAAAGAAAAGTATAATTGACCTTTATTAAAGGTGTGCCCTTGTGTCCTCAGTCATCAGGTGTTGCTTTAATTGTAAATTGGAGTCGGCATCGCTTCCGAATGCATGTTCTCCGAAGCGTATAAGACTTTGGACGTTGGATCCTGGAGCTTTCATGAAGGAACGGTTTGGTAAGATGCTCGCATGCTCGCTGAGTTCAGGGCGTGACAAGGGCGGTAAAGACTGGAAACCGCATAGGTTCGAAGCATGGTTCCGTAGAGTAGGGGAGGTTACCACTAGTCTGCTGAAGGCCACGGAGGTACCTCGCGGGGTTATTCATAGTTCGTGTCATTCCACTCGGAATTCAGTAGAGGTAGAGGGGTATGTACCTAGCTCAAGGAACGTACCTGAGAAGACCCCTACTTTGGAGGACATGGTTGAGGTGATTGAGAATGACACCTCAAAGGAAGAGCTGGAGGATGACACGATAGAGGACACCGTGGATGTGACTTCCAAGACCTTTTCTGACTACGAGCCTATAGAGGATGCTGAGGAGACCAATGATTCCAGCTGTTCGACCTAGGGGTTTCTCGCTTTTACTTGTTCGCTTTTGATAAACTCGTCGGTCAGTTTCTTTTGGAACTTTCATATAGTTGTCTTTTGGTACAGTCCCACTATCCAAACCTAATAGCAAGATTAACTCACCTGCACTTTTGTAAGAACTTGCGATGCACATATATTATATGATGTTCTCGTTACCCTGGTTCCCATTGGTTTTGTACGGAGAAATGTACGCTATAATTTCTACATGCTTCTTTATTTTTGCATATCTCGAAAAATGAATCCTAAGACTTGAGAGTTTGTACGTAGGGAGTCGCGCGCCTATGCTCGGGGTGCGGGGCGTGACAAAAAATGCACCTCATATGCGCTTAAATTTTTGTTTCAACCAAGTTGCTAAACTTAAATGTTTACAAGATTTAAGGTACCGACAAGGGAATTAGTTTTAATGGCCGTCGACGCCCATTTTCGGCCACCGTCTGACTGTCGGCCGACCACACCTATGAAGCCTTACGTCTTGCCGACCTCCTTGAACAAAAATCAAGCCATTTGGAGCACCGAGGAGTCCCGACTAAGCATTTTCCCGAGAGCCGACAGAATAGAGTTGAACCTGAGGTAGGTCCGGTTTCTAACCCTTTTGAAGGTCGAAGTGTTGGATTTTTGAGGCCAAATTTGGTGAAGATCTAGTAGACATGCGTAAGAATCTGTGATAAAAATTGGGGTTCAATTTCATTAATTTTTGACCTTGAATCGGTCTTTTAAAACATGGATAGAATCTGCCGGGAAAACTAACTTGAGGAATTCGACGACTTCAAGGGGTTTTCGGCAACCAATCGACCTCAAACTCACGGTGAGCCTCAAGAACCCTTAGATAGACATGTTAAGAGGTAGGATACAGATTAAAGGATGGATTTAGAGTTGGTTTAGGGCTGATTGTGCCCAATTTGCACAGAACTGGGAAGAACCAGTTCAGTTCTGTGCAAGGCTAGGGCTGTAAGGGCTGTTGGCATTGGGTTTTGAGCCTCAAATTGGTAATTAAGGCATGGTAAGATGTTGAGGATTATGCTATGGAGGATTAGGATTCATGGATGGTTGAATTAGACTTGGAAATTGATGGAATTGATTAGATTTTATTAGGTTGCGCGTTGACTTTGGTCTTGGACCATTGGAGGCCGAAACTTTAAGAATCCAAGAAGTAATTTTGGTGATATCAAATCTAAGGTAAGGGAATTTCTAAACTTAGGATAGGAAGATTGAACTCAATTGGATCAGTCGGGGGTTGATTGGATTGATTTATGAGGATTTTCCAAAGGATGACTATTGGTATGTCCTAAGTGGCTATAGGAGGATTATGTATGTTATTATTTATGTTTGAATTATCCGCCATGTATGTGTGTCACATGATTGCCTTGCAAGCCATGAGTATTCGAACTGTGCATGAGATGCACCTGTTGTTTGATTTGTGAAATTGAATTAAAATCATGGCATGAGCATGACATGGCGAGGCCCTGAGGCGCATGATACGCGGGGCGAGAGGTGGATACCTTGATGCGACGAGATCGCGGGATGGAGTTGATGTTGTGTGGCGCCATGATGCGATGAAATCGTGGGGTTGAGATGCCACGATCCTGATGCGAACTATTCGCGGGACGGAGGTGTGAGATGATGATATTGACCTAGAGATTCATCGGAACCTAATGCGTTTACGCGGGTTGCCGATAACGGTCTGATGCGTTTACGCGAACCGAGCCTGATGCGATAAGCTCGCGGGCTGGAGATTGAGGCAGATAGGAAGAGGTGGTTGTGGTGAGATGGCGAAGGAGGTGTGCATTATCATCTAAGTGTGACATGTTGTCAAAGTTGCATGCCTATCATCTGTATGTCGTTATTTTATTGATTTATGCTTGATATGCCTGTGAGTGGCATTATTGGGGTGTACGAATACCTGAGCGGACGATCGACCTAACCTAGGGTTAAGATTCTTTCACTGAGATGTGTATCTCACCCCTTTTGGGAACAATATTTTTTAGGTCTTTGATGAAGAAAACCGAGTTCGCCATGGATTGGCATTCGATGGATGAAGTCAATAGAGGAAAAACGAAGACTTCTCTTTTGTGACCTTAGAATTGAATAGAAGATATCTTGAGGATTTAGATTGTAATAAAGAAAAGTATAATTGACCTTTATTAAAGATGTGCCCTTATGTCTTAAGTCATCGGGTGTTGCTTTAATTGTAAATTGAAGTTGGCATCGCTTCCGCATGCATGTTCTTCGAAGCGTATAAGACTTTAGACGTTGGATCCTGGAGCTTTCATGAAGGAACGGCTTGGTGGGATGCTCGTGTGCTCGCCGGGTTCGGGGCGTGACAAGGGCGGTAAAGACTGGAAACCGCATAGGTTCAAAGCATGGTTCCGTAGAGTAGGCGAGGTTACCACTTGTCACGCTCCACGCCTCACCACGAGCACCCAATCATCCTTGCAAGCAAACATCAATAGTCTCTCGGTGGTTCCAAGGATTCACCTATATATAAAGGGAGATCGAGAGATAAAATAATTTACATTAAGCACACGAAAGCGTTTCCCAACAACTCCTCATACAATATATATATATATATATACACCCCAAGACTAAGCAGGTTTGGATAGCATCATAAAGTCATACATCAACATCAACTGGTCACATCTACTACAGACCGCAATACAACAAGGCGACGGGTAAACATGTCAAAAGGTGTCCACAAAATCCACCAAGGAAGGGGTCAGGTCGCCAGTCCAAAAGTCAGGTCGACATCCGGAGTCGTCTAGGAGGAACTGCTAGAATCTCTGGTGTGCTCGCTCTCCTCGGACAGCTCGTACTCGAAGAAAATCTCCAACGGAACCTCCACAGAGTCCTCCATGGTTGCTTCCTGTGACTGCTCAGCCTAGTCTCCCTCCACGGTCGCCTCCTGGTCCGGCTCGGATGGATCTCTCTCGGACGGCTCCACCATGATGACCTCATCCTCTGGCGATGGCATGGAAAAATTAGCTATCGGCATCCACTCCGGGCCGTTCCTCGACCCATCCATTGAACCCTCCGGAAACTCCTGATCCGAAGTCGTCTAAGACCATGGAGGTATAACACAATCCAGGACTTCGTGAGGCTTCAACGGCTCGACCTTCATATCCCCGTCCTGTCTAAACCAAGCCTCAAACCGATGAGGCTTCCAGTCTGGTTTGCCCTCATCTACCCAAACTACTATACATTTCCTTAAGTATATATTTCCCTACCTATCAGGGAAATCATCGTAATACGCCGTCATCTCCTGCAGGTCCCCAAACCTGATAGGCCACATAGCTATTGCCTAGGATCTGTAAAGTAAAATTTTCTCAAAAGGGATGAGATACACATCTCAGTAAGAAAAACCTAACCCTAGGTCAGATTGACCGTCCACTTAGGCAGTCAAGTCACTCAACCTATCCAACTCATGTGTTCATGCAGGTACGACATTCATAATTCAATAAATAATAATGCATAGAGGACAGGCATGCATTTACATTCTCATGTCACACACAGTTGCACGTATATACTCGAACTGTCACTTCACCACATCAATCAACCTCTACTTGCCTCATTCTCTAGCCCGCGACTAGATTGCATCAGGCTCGGCTCGCGTAAACGCATCAGGCCCCGATTCAATTTCCAGGTAGAGTCCATGAACTCGTATTTTGTCCCGCGATAATATCGCATCAGGACTATGGCTATCTCACCCCGCGACTTTGTCGCATCAGGGCACCACCTAATCATCATCCATCCCACGACCTCATCGCCTCAGGGTCTCAATCTCCCGCCCCACCTCTCACAAGCCTCAAGGCCATGCCATGTCATGCTACAATCAAGATTCATGCCATGATCTTCTAACATTCACACACTCAATGTCAATTACATTTCAAGTAGCATTCATAATCTCGTGGTATGCAAAGCAACTCAATTATTATCCAAACATGACACGCGATTCCAATACAAGTCAAGGCACACATGAACTCTTCAATTGATCGTAAAACATACTAAGGCTCATTACTTTAGAATATGCCCATTTATCGATCAATTTCCCTACTCGACTTACAAATCGAGTCCAATCCCCCTAGCCTTGGTTTAGGAAATTCCTTACCTTCGCTTAACAACGCAAATTTCCCCTCCTCGAGTCTCCTATGGTTCTGCCAATCCAAGTCCCAAAGCCGACTTGTCACGCAACCTAGGTTATTGTCAAAATCCCAAGTCCAATTCCTCAATTCATCCATCCAAATCACTCATAACATACTCCACATCATCTTAACACATCATACACACAAAATTACAACATAATTCCAGCCTAATCAGCCCTCCACAAAATCGGTTTGGCCCAGCATTGAACCGGTTTCATTCGGTTCTGTTCATGCCGGGTCCAACCGGCCTTAGTCTATCTCAAATCCATCAAATATATACCATTCTACCTCTTATAATGTCTACCTAAGAGTTTGGAAGTCTCACCGTGAGTTTCAAGTCGCGTGGTTGCCAGAAAGTCATCGGAAGTTGTCGGATCACTCAAACACAGAATACCGGCAGATTCTAGGCATAATGTACAAGGGTGGTTCATGATCAAAAACTCATCAAATAAATCCCCAATTTTTTTCACAGAACCATCTATATGTCTACTTGATCTCCACCAAATTTGAACCAAAGATTCCAATTTTTCGACTGTCTAAAGGGTTTAGAACAGAACCTATCTCAAACTAGAGCAGAATCCGTCGACCTGTGGGAGAATGCTTGCCCCAAGTTCCTCAAAGCTCCAAATGACCTGATTCAAGTTGGAGGACGTCAGCAAGACGTGGGGTTACGTATGGGTGGTCGACCAGAAGCAGGGGATAGCTGAAGAAGGCTGTAGTACGGACCGAAAGGCAAGCTCCGGTCTGGTCAGGAGAAGCAGAAACTGGAAAAGAAGAAGAAGAAAGGGAAATGGCGGTGCTTTGTGATTTTTGGCCAAATGGGGGGTTTGAGGAGAGAGAGAGAAAGAGCTGGTTATTATCCCAAAAATTTAATTAATTGAGGTGATTGGTAGGTGGACATTAATTGGTGAAATGATCTACTACCCTTGGATGCTTGACACTTGTCCATTGTTCTTCTCAAGGGCAACCAATGGCCATCAATTGCTCTTCAATTTTCAGCAGCTTGGGGGGAGAAGGGTCCATTTTTCCCTTCCTTCAATTATAAAGACAAAGTCCTAAGCTTGAGGGGCATTATAGTCTTTTTACCTCCGACGTTCGGAATGTCATTTTTCTCGATTCTGACTTCTTCAATAGGGCGACAACCAATCCTATTGACATTGGAATTCTTGATTTTCCTTTTTCAAACTTTTCAAGACTCATTTCTGATCGTTTCTTCTATCAGACGTGATTCTAGCCTATCCCGAACTGACGGACGGCTTTTGCAGACTATACGCGTATCGACCCTGTGATCCTCATCACATTTAGGGCTCGTCAATTCATGGCAGCTTTGGTTATCATGTAATTGTGAGGGTTTATCACTAGTCCCTAAGGTTTCGATCGTCATAGTCCGATTTAAGATAATTTTGCAAATCGTATGTTGGTTAAGCGGCATCACCCGCGCTCCAATCGTACGACGCTCGCATGGTAATCCTTGATCATTCTTAGATCGGCCTTTTGGTGGTTCTAAATATCCCCTCGGCAATCCTTATGGTCAAAGCGTCGTTTCCTATCTGAGTCGCCTAGGTCCACGTACCTTGTTTCTCTTTAGCTTTTCCCCTTTGGTCAGTCTACTCAAATTGATCAGATTTGAGTGGAATACAACTGAAATACATTGCTTGATATATATAAACTTCTCATTGCAGAGTCTGAAGTTGATTGGGAAATCAGAATGTCACACCACTAGTCCGCTGAAGGCCACGGAGGTACCTCACGGGGTTATTCCTAGTTGGTGTCATTCCACTCGGGATTCAGTAGAGGTAGAGGGGTATGTACCTAGCTCGAGGAATGTACCTGAGAAGACCCCTACTTTGGAAGACATGGTTAAGGTGATTGAGATCGACACCTCAGAGGACGAGCTGGAGGACGACACGATAGAGGACGCCGTGGATGTGACTTCCAAGACCTTTTCCGACTACGAGCCTACAGAGGATGCTGAGGAGACTAATGATTCCAGCAGTTCGACCTAGAAATTTCTTGCTTTTACTTGTTCGCTTTTGATAACCTCGTCAGTCAGTTTCTTTTGGGACTTTCATATAGTTATCTTTTGGTTCAGTCCCACTACCCCAACCTAATAGCATGATTAACTCACCTGCACTTTTGTAAGAACTTGTGATGCACATATATTATACGATGTTCTCATTACCCAGGTTCCCTTTGGTTTTGTGCGGAGAAATGTACGCTATCGTTTCTGCATGCTTCTTTATTTTTGCATATCTCGAAAAATGAATCCTGAGACTCGAGAGTTTGCACGCAGGGAGTCACGCGCCTGTGCCTGGGGTGCGGGGTGTGACAAAAAATGCACCGCATATGCGCTTAAATTTGTGTTTCAACCAAGTTGCTAAACTTAGATGTTTACAAGATTTAAGGTACCGAAAAGGGTATTAGTTTTAATTAACAATTGTAACTAAATCTCCGAATAATTAATCTCTAATTCGTAGAAGTAAAATATTTCTCTTGCTATTTACTTAGATTTCTAATCAATCTATCAAAAATAATTAGCGGCAAATCCAAATAGTAAATCATCTGAATGAATCAAAGTTACGAATTGATAGGGATTGAGAGAATCCGCTTAAGTTGATAATTAAAATTAAATTGATAATCCATTAACCTAATTATCCTTTTATTTTTTTAGGGTCACAACAGCCTGAGTACTAGTTTAAACAACTTCTTGTGCCAACATTATCAAAAAGCAATTCACATAACTTTTGGTGCTAACTTCATGCCTTTCCCATAGACATGCCTAACGACGAAAATGGAGGAAGGAGGAGCAAGCCTTTCTCCAAAGTCCAAGGAATAATATACCTACGAAGGGAGATAGAGCTCTCTATGTGTGCTGGAGGCCTACCACCATGTCACAAACATGTGTGGGATAGTGGATAGTGACATTAATGGAGAAGGAGGATACTTGAAGGCAAAGAACACTAGGATACAGCCTAAGATTGTGGACAGCGACATAAATGGAGAACGAAGAGGCTTGATGGCAAAGAACGCTGTGAACGAGCCCGAGATAGTGGACAACGATAGTAGTGGAGAAGGAGGAGGCAATCCTGCAAAGAACACTGGGATCCAGACTGAGATAGTGGGCAACGGGAAAAGTGGAGAAGGATGAGGCATTTCTCCAAACTCGACTCCCTCCGACCATCCAGCTCCTGGACGGCTCCCAAAAAATCGCCCCCCACCCAACAAACTCATGAGAAGAACATTTGGTATATATTACCCAAAGTTATTAATTTGACATCTTTTTCAAATCTCATGTCGAATTTTTATAGATTGCATCCTCATACCACACATTTCGCTATTTTATCTGTTTGAAGAAAAGGTGGCCCGCGAAGCAATTTCTATTAATCATTTTGTTATTAGGTGCCCTGGGGTGAATGTGGTTGGGAACCTATTTCTCTGACGGATTTGATTGCTGTTGCTTCAGTTAAAAAGGTCTATAGGAAGGCAAATTTTTTGTATTCATCCTGGCAATTAGGTGCAGCAAAATGGTGCCAAATCTTCAGCAGAAATATATTGTTGAGAAGGTTTTTGAACTCCTCAAAGGATTTAATAACCCAAGAGCTTAGAAATTGTCATCTTATTTGTTTGACGGATTAAAATACATCATGACAGCTTCACAGAAATAACAGTGCTAACGTTGAAAAATATAAAATGCCTCCAGTCATACACCCAATCTTTATGTTAGAATATGTCTCGAGTTTAAACTCAACGCCAAAATCTGAATTTCGAAAATAATAATATCTTGATCGTGAAAGTAAAGGATATACCTCAAAGATAATGAATAGTATTTCTATGTTGAAGATATGGTCAAGATTGGATGAAGTCAGTTCTGGAGTCCACGAATGTTTTATCCTTCCGAGCTATTAGAGTCGGCCAAGAGAGGTAGAAAAGGAAAGTCAAATTCTTTGACCGATTTGGGTTTGTTAAATCACATATATATATCTTTCCTTTATGAAGTCAGCCACATTGACATGCTTATATATTCTTGTTGTGGTGTCTTCACGTGAATAGAGTTTATCAGAGGGACTTCTCTATGGAGCATTCAGTTGCTTGTGAATTTCATCCGAAGAAATCGTAGAAGATCTTGAAGCGCCATTTTGTGTATGAGAGCTTGGCATGTTTTCTGTGACGTCTCCGACCCGACCCTCGTACCTATGATAGGAGGCGTAACTCCTTTACCATTCTCGGTCTCTTAAATCCCTCCAAAAGCTCGACGGCTTTACGTCGTTTAAAATTCGAGATCACATGAGGATCGCAAAGTCGCGACATTGCAGGAAAGGAAAGGATATATGGTGTCTCAGGCACACCGTCCTCACAATCGACCTTAATTTTTTTCCACCCTTTTTTCTTGCACGAGGAAGCGATTAACTCTTTGTGCTATTCGTTAATCGAAGAAACTGGATAAGACATTTCCACATCATACCATACTTCATTTTCTTGTATAACATTTACATGCACTTTAAAAGCCTCTCTATCTCGTTTATTTCATAGGCTTGGAAGACATACTTGAGTACTTGAGTTGCCCTAAATAAGTGGTATCTAAGCTTCTAAAAGTTCCTCCAAGCTAGTCGACTACCTAGGGTTTGTGCACCATTCATCTTCATGCTATTGCTTTCTTATCAAAAGGATCCTCCACCACAACATCAACACAAGCAATTTCTATGGACATAACTATACCAAAACGAGAAGATGGCAGACTTGTCATTATCTGCAAGTCTAGAAATTAAAGAAATGAGATACAACTATCTCAGTAAGTGAATATATAAACCAAACATAGGAATCAAGATAAAGGTACAACTCATAATGCAAGCAACCACATCATATACGAATCGTTTCTGATTCACTTTCATATACGCAGGACATCTCCATTTTTCATATCATATTGTGCACTTTTTAAGGCCATCTTACCCTTGCGGATGAGGCATATACACATATCATATCATACCATGTGGATCCACCCTTTTCATATATATGCGATGCCCTTTCATCCTTGCGAATGATCCATATAACATATCATATCGTATCATGTAGTCTCACCACCAAAGGTAGCAAGACCAAGGAGAGAATGCACCACATGTAACTTTTCAAGCAAGCATTAAAGTAGCTAAAGCTTTACGCCCTATATGAAGGTTAGATATCACTTACTCATGCAATCCAGGTTAGCTAATCATTGACTTATGTGTGTCTGGTACCAGGTTCTAATATAAATCGACCTTCGTCGAATTCATGGCTAGCTTGGATGTCGACCTTTGTTAGCTTATGAATCATTCCACGGTTTAGTCCCTGGTCAACTTCAAGTTGATCATGTGGTCGTTCCGCAGCTTTATGAGGTCAGTTATAATCGATCCATGCTCGATTTAAGATCGTGACACAATCAACCCTCAATCGATCACATAGCCGATTGATATACTAAGGCATGACTCATATCGAAGGCGATCTTTCTTCATTTGTGGCTCATATCGACCCTTTGGCTACTATTTGTAATTAGTCCGAACCTCACACTTAATCCGGCCCTAAATTTTGGGATGTCACAACTCTCCCCCTTATAAAATTCATCCTTGAAATTTAAAATTTCTCCCTCAAAATTTAAAGACGTACCTAGTGGTTGGAATAAGTTAGGGTATTGACTTATAACTGATTCTTCACTTTCTCATGTCACCTCTTTTATCCCGTGGTACTGCCATAAGACCTTCACAAGGGGAATCATCTTGTTTCGTAGGACTTGCTATGTTCTGCTTATAAACCGCATAGGCTTTTCAACATATATTGTTCTGTCATCAACCTCTATTGTCTCATAATCGAGAACATGTAATGGATCTAGTTCATATTTTCTTAACATCGAGACGTGAAATATGTCATGGATGTTAGCAAGTCATGGCAATAAAGCCAATCTATATGCCAATTCCCTTATCCTCCTTAGGTTCTCAAAAGGTCCAACGTACATTGGACTCAACTTTCGTTTCTTCCCGAAATGGGATATGCCCGTCATAGGTTATACTTTTAGAAACACGAAATCGCCGACTTGAAACTCTAATGGTTTCCTTCTTCGATCGGCATAACATTTCTATCTATTTTATGTTAAACAAAGGCGATTTCTTATAGCCTGTAGATTCTCTGTAGCCATCTGTACTATCTCTGGACCTGTGAGCTTTCTTTTTCTTTTTTCATCCAAGAAACTGGAGTTCTGCAAGATTTACCATATAATGCTTCAAATGAAGCAATCTCAATACATTCCTGGTAACTATTATTGTAGGTAAATTTCACCAAATGAAGACGCTCGTCCCAACTCCTATTGAAATCAATAGCACCAGCTTGTAACATATTGTCTAACGTACATATAGTTCTTCTTAAATGAAGAGTTTGTTTTCTCGAAGAGTTTGCAATGTCCTTCTTAAATGTTGTGCATGCTCCTCTTTTACTCTTCGAGCATACCAATATGTCATCAATAAAAATGATGATAAATTGATCCAGAAACGGTTTAGACACCCGATTCATCAAGTCTATAAAAGTTGCAAGTGCATTTGTTAATCCAAATGACATTACTATGAACTCGTAATGCCCATATCAAGCCCTAAAAACCGTCTTTGGAATGTCCTCTTTCTGAATCCTTAGTTGATGATACTCCTACCTTAAACCTATCTTAGAGAATACATATGTACCTTGAAGTTGATCGAACAAATCATTGCTCCTCGGCAATAGATGCTTATTCTTAACGATTACATTGAACAAATCAACGATCCTTGATAATGGATGCTTATTGTAAAGACCAATCTTTTTTCTTTACGAAAAAGACGTGCTCTCCAAGGCAAGGTACTTGGTCAGATAAACCATCTATCAAGCAGTTCTTGTAACCGCACCTTTAACACCTTCACTTTCGATTGAACCATTGTTGACATCTGATTTTTTATCAATCTTTTCAGTTTATTTTTGGAAAAATTCATAATAAAAAAAGTCCATAAAAAGTTTTAAAAAATGAACCATTTTTTATCAAAAAATATGGTATTTTTGGAAAATAGAAAATTCATGGAAAACCAAGAAAAAATAGCTCCTGAGGTCACAAAAATACAAAAAAAAAAAAGTAGTCTATATTTTTATTTTAATTCCCTTTTTATTTTCACCTCACAAAAAATCAAAATTCAGGTTCAATTTTATGTATTCCTTGGTTACGCAGGGAGCTGAATTTGTCTAAAAAATTCATTTGAGTCTTTTATTTTGAAATGTTTGCATCTTATGAGTCTACACATTCAATTCGATTGCCCTGCAATTCAATTTTATTCAATTGCATGCTAGTAGACTTGGCCGGATCCACGAAACCGTAGATTCCGGTTCAAGAACCGGCTGTTTTGGTTCCACCAAAAGGGGGAACCGAAACCGGCCCTTAAGGGACCTATTTCGAGCTGATCCCCAGTTTCGATCCTTGTTCCGTTTCCTGTTTCAAATTTTTATTTTTTATTTTTAAAATAAATAAATAAATTATTAATTATAAATTATAATCATTAATCAAATTGTACATTGTAATAAAATTAGAAAAAAAAAAGAGAGAATTAATGGGCTTGAACTTAATGAATTATCATTAAGCGCTTACATATCTTCTTGGGAATAGAAGAATCAAAGCCCTTGTAGTTCTATTAACTTCAGTAACCCCAACTTACCTCAACGTCAATCGTCGCTACCCATTGTTGTGGTGGCGATAGTATCTCCACAGTCATCACTGAAGAATTCATGTTCTCGATCCGACTCTTGTTGTCGAAATTTAGACTTTGTCCAATTATCGACACAAGTTTGCATATCCACATTTTTCGGACTTAATCTTGAACGGCAGGGGTCCAAAATTAATCCTCCAACGCTAAATGCTTATTCAACTGCCAATGTTGAAGAAGGAGTCGCCAATATTTATTTCGCAATGAGGGAGAAAATTAAAAATTGAGTTGAATGGTTCTTCCACCACTCAAGAATCTTAAAATCTGCGCTGTTTTCAAAATCACTAAACTCAAAAATAATTATTAAATAGTTTTCTAATTTAGAAATACTACCTATTAATGTCCCCTTATGATTTTTTTTTTTTTTGCATGCTCATGAGCATTTTATACCCTCTACTAAGTTAAATATCCACATCAATTTGTGATACATTATGTTGGGCAAATCCACATCCACTGTCACTTAAACCATATCTACTAGAAAATTCATTATATAATGATACTATAACTTGTTTAACCTCTACTTGTATAATTGAAATATTTATTACTTCATTCAAATGTAAACAATCATAATAATAAGCATTCAGATAATCAAATGAATCATCTAATTTAGTACATGGATCGAAAACAATACCAACAAAATAAATAAGAGGAATGTTCAAATGATATTGCAACTATTTTTCTCGTATTACTAAAATACTCGAAATAATTCAGTATCTTTTTCATATTCATTAAAAATACTAGCAACATTAACACACTCTATTAAAAATAAATGCGTAGTGGGATAATAAATACCAGATAAAATATTAGTATCATCATTAAAAACTTTCAAAAAATCTATTATTATTTTTTTGCAAACATCCCAATGTTGCGAGAGTAAAGCAATATCGAGAACGATATTCGAAATAAATGAATAGAATAAATCTTTGTAATCAAAAGTTTGTAGAAGCATCTCGTAGGTAGAATTCCAACGAATCGGAATATCTTTTGGAAACCTTTTTGGCGTTCTCCGATTTTGTTTACAAAATTTTCCCCACTCTTTCATAAGATGAGAACGACTCCATAAAAATCTAATTGCACCATTAATTAGATGGAGATAAGTCACAAGAAATCGTAAACCATCTTGTACACATAAATTCAAAACATGGCAAGCACATCGAATGGGAAAAAATTATCTACCAAAAAAGGGTTTACAAATTTTTTCTAACTCAAGAATGGAAACAGTATTTGCGGTGGCATTATCAAAAAAAATTGAAAAGCTTTATTAATCAAATCATATTCTTCTAAAACTTTCCTAATTAGTCTATAAATATTATGGGTCGTATGTCTTTCAGAAAAAAACTCGAAATGCAAGAAATATTTTTTAAATAACCTAATCATCACCTATCCAATAGCATGTGACACGCATATAAGAATTAATATTCCAAGCATCACTTCAAATATCACTTTCTATATGTACACGTCCATTGAATTCTCCAAAAAAACTTATCAAATCATTTTTTTATTTTTTATAAACTTATTTAAGTTCGCGTCTAAAAGTAGTTTTCGGAATAGATGGTGTTTACAGAGCCAGCACAGTGTTTATCAAATATCTACAATTAAAATTTTCATCAGTATTGAACGGAGCATGCTCAAGGGCAACATATTCAGTTAATTTTAATTATAAAGTGCATTAGTGAAACGGAATAAAGGATGAGGGTTAGGATTGGCGAACCCAGAAATTTGTTGTTGGCTAGTGTCGATCCCCGCTTGAGTTTGATGTTTTTTCGTCAAATGCCGGTGAAATGTTTCGTAACCATCTCCTTTACCAAATTTATATATTTGCGGACAATATTTACAGCTTATATCAAACTTACCTTCATTTTCATTCCATATTTTGTTAAAGTGTAACCATAAGTCAGATTCTCGGCTCTTCCGTCCCGGCTCCTTTGCTATCGACGTTTCTTCGACACAAGTAGGAGAATAAAGACTTTCTTGTGCTGGAATGTGCTCGACGTTAGAATTGGAAACATCGTCGTCTTCCCAACATGCATATTCACGATGATCATATTCACGAACAGGATAATCGGATTCTCTCATCGGGCTCTTTCCATTTTTAGTATTTCTGCTTTCACTTGCTATTTTTTTAGAGAATTGATCGGAAAGTTGATTCAAAGAATTAAGATGGAATTGAGAGAGAATAACGGATTGAGAAAATTTGACAGAATTCGAGAGATTGAGACTTGAGAGTTGAGGGTATTGGAGAGAATTGAGAGAAATTGTGAAAAAAAATGAAGAGAGATTGAGAGGTGTTTATAGACTTTTTTATTTTTTTTTATTTTTTTAGGCTTGTTGTCCGAAGTCCTGTTGGGGAAGAGTCGTTTGGCTCTTTCCAAGGGGCGGGGGTCCCCGCGGCCCCCGCCCCTTTTTCTTTTTTTTTCTTTCCCAGTTCAGAACCGCGGGTCCAGTGAACGGGCCAGTTTCGGGCCCACGGTTCCAAATGGCCATGTCTACATGTTGGTTTGCTCAATTTTGGATTTAGGGACCTAATTGCATGAAAAATTCTTACACTTTAGTCCCTAAAGTGCCAAATCCGAAATTAAATCTTTTTAGAGGGTGCCATGAATTGTGAGACCGCCATCCTATAGCTTTTCGCCTTTTGAATCCAATAGTTGGTCCAATTTCTACAAATTCCCTCGCTAAGACTTTGAAATTGACAAAAATTGATTTCGGATCCTATAAGACATTTGAGATTTCTTTTATCAATTTCAAGAAAATTGGTCACGAAAACTACATTTTCAAAGATAATTCACTGTGGGCAATCCAATTTTAATATTTGTTTCATGATTCTTGGACAATTAGACACCTAATTTGAAGAAAAAATGATGAACATAGTCGACTTGGTCAGGTTGATTGACCCAGTCAACCTGTTAACCACAATTAGTCATAAGCAGAATGCACTGCTTGTTCTTCTCCTTCTTTGTACTCAAGAAATCATCAGGGGAGGAAGCCAAAAATTGAAGACCAATTTGACACACCCATGCGCATAAAGGAGTCCCGACACGTTCGCCTGATCCGGCTCGATGCCAACGTGCCAAAACACACGTGTCTCCAGCACGTGAGGGAGCTCGACGAGTTCGTTCTTCCCAGGGGGGTTCGAGTGTAACAAAAGGGAATTTCTAGATGCTTGGAGAGTAGTTCGTGGAGCAAAGGAATCAGTTAAAAAAGAAAGAGGATGAACAGAAGGAGAGAGAGAGAGAGCTCTAGACGGTCGTCACCGATTCCATGGGAGGAAAGAGCCGCGAGCTTCGATCTCTCGACCACGACGAATAGCGCAAAATCAAAGCTTCAGACAGATCCTTCGAGTTTTGTGACACTCCAAGGAATCTTTAGACCTAAGCGGCGCTCATTGCCAAGTCAAGTAACCACCGCGAACAAGCTCTTGCTCGGCCATCAATGGCATATCTTCATCTAGACTAATTTTTCGATATGTTTAGTCTAGATTACTCCTGGTGCATTGCTGATTCCATCCGTACCTTTGATTTGCATTTTCGTTGCATATAATTCACTAAGTCAGCTTTGAACTCTCGACCTGTCACGAGCTCAACAGCTCAATCCAAACGAAACCGGCACTCCGTGACCCTAGGTAAGTTTCCTTTGACTCTGTAGAAGCTTCATGATAGTTAAAAATGCTCATTCGACGTTAGAAGTTGTTAGGGCGTGGCTTTGCCAAAGTATAGTTTTGGCTAGTGTAGTCCAGTATGTCGGCATATATTGATGTGGAGCTTGTTAAGAGTCGATTGGCATAAAAATCACAGAGTTTCAACCATGTCTTGACGTCGGAAATGGACTTCCGGCGAGGCACCGGCGAAACTCATCTTCCCCGATGAGGCGTCAACCGATCAACGCATTTTGACCATATCAACGCTTGCATGGCAGCCACGTGGCAATCACGTCAACGTAAGTTGTTATAATAGAATAACCAAAAAAAAAAATGATCCAACGGTGGAATGTTTGCCACATGTTGCAATCTCCTTTTTTTTAGAAATAAAAATGAATTTTCTTATAAAAAAAAAGTATTTTGCCATCGTGTGGGCCAGGTATGGCCACACGTTGCGATCTGGACCATCTGCCCACTTTTTTTAATATTTAAACCAAGTTTTAGATTGGGCGGTACAAATCGTTGCCACGTGTTGTGTCCTAGAGCATCGGATCAAAAAATGGCAAGAATTTGAAAATAAAAAAAAAATCAAAAAATTTCAAATTTAATGCTTGAAACGGCACCGTTTTTGCCCAGGCCGATCTGGACACGCGTAGGTCGAACCGACCGTCCATGCGTCATGTGCCAGATCCACCGACCGAGCCCGAATTCCTTTTTTTAATAAATAATAAAAACAAGGCAATTTTAAAAATAAAAAATGATTTTAAGAATCAAAAAAATCTATAAAAATCTTTAAAAAATGATAGAAAATTCTAGAAAATCCTAAAAATATATATGTAGAAAATTCCTACACTCTTCAGAAATTTTCAAAAATTAAGGAATGGCCACAAATAACTGATCAATCTTATTTTTGGGATTTCTTATCCGTTCTTCCTGAAATTAACAATTATACCCTTTAGGGGTAAATCGTCTCCGCTGTATATCTAAGATAGGTCGAAAATGCCTAGATTAGAATTAGGGTCTGTTAGATGGCCAATCTATGATATTCTGATTTCTAGTCAATTTCAGACTCATTAATGAGAAATGAATCTACAGATGCATTTCAGTCATATCTCGCTCAAATCTGATCAATTCGAGTAGACTGACCAAAAGGGAAAGGCTAATGCGAGACAAGGTACGTGGACCTAGAGAATTCGGATAAGAAATGGCGTTTTGACCATAAGGATTGTCAAAGGAATATTTAGAACCATAAAAGGCCGAACCAAGAACGATTAGGGAATGCCTTGCGAGAGTCATACGATTGGAGCGCGGGTGATGCCACTTAACCAACGTATGATTTGCAAAATTTTCCTTTATCGGTCAGTGACGATCGAGACCAAAGGGACTAGTGATAAACCCTCATAATTACATGACAACCAGAGCCACCACGAATTGACGAGCCCTAAATGTGACGAGAATCACAGGGTCGATACGCGTAAAGTTCGCAAAAGCCGTCCGTCGATTCAAGATAAGTTGAAACCACGTCTGACAAAGGAAACCATCAAAAACGAGTCTTGAAAAATTTGAAATGGAGAATCGAGAATTCCAACGTTATTCGGATTGGCCGTCGCCCTATCGAAGAATTTTGGAGCGAGAAAAATGACGTTTTGAACGTCGGGGGTAAAATTACCCTTTTGCCCCTCAAGCTTAAAGCCTTGCCCATGCATTTGAAGAAGGGCAACTTGGTCTTTAAACCCCCTCAAGGCTGCCGAACACTAAGAGAGATATTGGTCATTGGATCAAGCATGATTGAGATGAGGGACAAGTGTCAATAGATGGGGTAAAGACTAGTCAAGTCCAACTTTATGCAATTACCATTCTTCCCTTTGACCATGAGCCTTGTATATAGCATTTTTCTCTCTCTCCTCACCTCATTTGGTCGACCATCAACCCACCAACGCCATCTTCTTCTTCCTCTTCTTCTCCTTCATCGCCAAGCTGCTGCCTTGTACCGACTGCTTCACTAAACTGGCCATAACTTCTTCGTCCGTCATTGGATTAAGACGTACCACCTATCATTAGAAAGCTTATTGTATCGCCGTTCCAACAAGGTATTATGGGTCCAAATCCACCCATCTTTTTATCCCGTAGAACTGTTTGAAGCAGCAAAGGTCAGGCTGGTTAGTTTTAAATCCGAGAGCTCCCAGCCGACCAGTCTGACCGCCCCACTATTCCGTCCATATCTTCTTCGTCCAATATCGGATTAAGGTAAACCACCGCCAAATGAAAGCTTATTGTCTTATCTTTCCATAGATATATTATAACCTCAATTTGACCCTATCTTCCCGTAGCTCGATTTGAGTAAACAAAGATCAGGCGAGGTCAAATTCTGACCGATTTTGGGAAAAGACCTGTTCCGAGGTCTTTCGGACTTCAAATTGCTCCAACTTTTTGGTGAGGTCATCTACACTTATAGTATTAAGGTTGGATAAGCTGTGGTAAAAAGTTGGGAATGATTTGATGAGGTTTTGACCTCAAATCTATCTTGTGAACTTGGAACAAAAACTGTCGGTTACTGACCTTGGGAGATCCGGCGACTTTCAACGGGATTTCGGCAACCATTCAACCTCAAACTCACAGTGAGCCTCATAGACCCTTAGATAGATATGTTAAGAGATAGGATAGTGAGTAGATGATGGATTTGAAGTTGATTTGGGATGGATTATGCACGATTTGCACAAAATCGAAATGAACCGGTTAGGTTCTGTGCAAGACCGATTCTGTTGGAGTAAAGAGCAGATGATTTTGAGTCCCAAATTGATGTTTAAAACATGCTAAGATGACGAGGGTTATGTTATGGATAATTGTGGTTCATGGATTGAGGAATTGGGCAAAGAAAATTGACCAATTGATGGAAATTCCTAGATTGCGCGGTGAGCTTTGCCTTGGACCCTTCGAACCGAGATTGTGAGGATCCAAGAAGAGAATTTTGGTGTTATCAAATGCAAGGTAAGGAAATTCCTAACCTTATGATAGGAAGATTAGACTCAATTGGGTGAGTCGAGAATTAATTTGACCGATTTATGAGAATCTTCCAAAGGGATAGCTCTTAATATGTCCTAAGTGGTTACAGGAGGTCTATGTGTGACATTGCTTGTGTTTAAATCATATGCCATGTCGAATGTCATTGATTGTCCTACATGCCATGAATATTCAAATTATGCATGAGTTGCACCTATTGTTTTATCTGCGAATTGAATTGCGAAGCATGGCATGAACATGACATGGCGAAGCCATGAGACGTATGAGACGCGGGGCGGGAGATGGATACCCTGATGCGATGTAATCGCAGGGTGGAGTTGATATTGTGTGGCACACTAATGCGATCTAATCGCTGGGTTGAGATGGCCACGGTTCTGATGCAATCTATTCTCGAGACGGAGGTATGAGGTGATGATATTGACCTGGAGATTCATTGGAACCTGATGTGTTTACATGGGTTACCAATGACGGTCTGATGCATTTACGCGGACCGAGCCTGATGCAATCTAATCGCGGGCTGGATAATGAGGCAGGCAGGAAGAGGTAGTTGTGGTGAAATGGCAGGATGAGGTGTGCATGATCATCTGAGTGTGACATGGTGTCTTAGTTGCATGCCCATCATCTGTGTGTCACTATCTTTATTTGTATGTACATGTGTGATTATGAGTTTGGAAAGTTGGGGTAGATGACTACCTGAGTGGACCATCGGCCTAACCTAAGGTTAGGATCCACCTTACTGAGATGTGAATCTCACCCCGCTATGGGCAACATTTTTCAGGTCCTTGATGAAGGAAACCGGGTTTGCCATGGATTGACATAAAGACGAGGTCACTAGAGGAAAAATGAAGATTTCTCTTTTGTGACCTTAGAATTGAATAGTAGATATCTTGAAGATTTAGAATTATAATAAATAAAGTATGATTGACCTTTATTAAAGTTGTGCTCTTGTGTCCTAAGTCATCGGGTGTTGCTTTATTTGTAAATTGGAGTTGACATCGCTTCCACATGCATGTTTCTTTCAGCAAATAAGACATTGGTCATTGGATCCTAGAGCTTTCACAAGTGAACGGCTTGGTGAGATGCTTGCGTGCTCGCTGGATTCGAGGTGTGACATCCCCATTTGTTTGGTATCAGAGCGAGGTCAGCTCGATCCAATCTGATCGAGACTTGGAGTGATAAAGAGCGATGACTTGAGGACAATTAGGTAGTAAAACCTTTAGGGTTAAGCGTGGATTGTTGAATCTTGAGGATAATAAGCTTGAACTTGTGAGGTATTCTAGTGGTCCTGTGTCGGGTTAACGGATGAACTTGAGTGATTTTATGGATAAGGCTCACAAGGAAGTGAATAGAAATTGAGGAGTCATAAACTTGGATTTGAGGTTGCTAGAGAAAAACTTATGAATGAATGGTCAACTGAAGTATATGATTGTGATCTTGGTTTGTCATTGACCCAACTTGAGGAGCGTGAGTTATAAAGAGACAGCTAGTATTGGTGGATTCAGGCTTGAATTGTGTGATATCTTGATGGTTTAGTTATCGATTACTATTGACAGTCTTGGATGATATGAGATGAGATGCATACAGGGAGCGAATAAGGAATATATGATTAAAGGCCAATTGTGATCGAATGCTTATGGATGTGATTTAGTTAGCGACTCCACTTGAAGTGCATGGTTGAATATAGGCAATTGATCTGTGAGATGTGACGGTCATTGGTGGAATTAGAACTCTTAAATGGATAGGAATTGATCTGAAGGCGATTTTGATTTGACAAGTGGTGAGGACAGTCATGCGGTGCCTGTGTTTGTGGCTTTGAAATGAAAGTTGATGAGGGTGCATGCATGAACTTATCGCTATTGGACTTAATAAACTGTCGCTTGGTATGGGACAAGTTGATGGGAAACCTATAAACTGTAAGGAAACATGGTATGGGACATGTGGAATGGGGCTTTTTCTATAGATGTTTGACTTGGGACAGCCTTCAACGGTCAGGTCTGATGAGGGCGGGGATTGATCGCCAGGACAGAGAGGTCCAGACAAGGAGCGGCTCTTGGCAGGCTTCTAAGATGGCAAAAGGCAGGAATGACCCAAGTCATAACTTAAAAGGGAAAGTTTAGATATCATATTGAGTCCAATTGTGGATAAGAGATGTATGGCATGGGATTGATCATAATCAAGAATGATCAAAAGTGGCATGACATGTGTAATAGCGCCTATGAGTGGCATGGTTAAAAGCTCCGTGCTTGACAGTGGATGCCCTTTTTAAAAAAGAAAAGTGATGTTTGATGGGCATGTTAGGCGTGTTCTATGACTGGCACCATATGATTAGTTTGGCTAAGGTCTAATTGAGAGATTAGACAACCTGTGGGTTCTATATCCGTTGAACTGAGGCATGCTGAAAATGAGATAGTCAGTTGTGATTATGCTAGAGCGGCAGATGTCTTTAGGCTTAAAGTATGAGCTAGTGACTTAGTAAATTGCCGTCTTGAGTGCTTGTTTGAAGTTGCCTTGTTGAGGCTGGCCTATTGAATAGTCATTGATTGATGAGAAACTGGAATCTTTGGGTAATGGACAACTAGTTGAGAGTTGTTTGGGAACCACTAGATGGTTGCTGGTGAAAGATAATGAGAGGAACAACTAGAGACTGCCAAACTTAAGTAAATGACTTAAATCTTTGATTCCTAGGGGGAATCATAGTGGTTCAAGAGACATGGGAACCAAAGGGCGTTGAACAACGACAGTATGGTCGTAGAAGAGCATTGAGCTCAAGTATGTAAGATATGAAAAAATTCAAGAACTAAGAAGGATCATGAGAATTGAGTAAAGATGGCCGATTGGAGTGTGAATACCAAAAGAGAATATGGCTCGATCTGTTAATCGTACGAGACCCAAGAGTTGAATGGGTCGTAGGAACTTTAAATGGAAATGAGGAAATTTGTTGATTAAACAAGTTCGAAGAGGAGCTGCCATGATTCTCTAGGTCACTGTGGTGATAAATGCTTGTGCTGACGAGTTAAGTGATAGAAGTCACGAGAAAGGTGACTCTCAGTTATTTCATTTATGAAAAAGGCGAATGTGTGGGAAGGACCACGAGAGTTTGGAAAAGCTTGTGAAACTATGTATAAGGTTGAGATTGACTGAGTTAGATAGAGGGATAAGATTTGAAATTGTCTCCCTCTAGATTGAGGATCGTGATAGGAAAACTTTGGAGGTTTTGGGTACACTGAAGAAAGAAAGTGACCATAGCAGTACTAGCCCTGAGAGGCTGTTGATGATTGGCGGAAGGTCACTAGAGGAAGGATTTCCTCGAAGGCATGATATATGTCTAGACTACCCCAATTGAGTTATTCAACGGAAAGTATCCTTCTGAGATTGCTCGAAGGCAAAGGTTGTAGGGATCCTAAGGGTTTTGTAAGGATCAGAGAATGATTGACCAATGTGAGACAGAGTTCGCAAGGCCGCCTAAATATGTTGAGAGTGGTCAAGGACTCTTGAATAAAATAAGTAAATCCTTGAATGGATTGGAACTTGAAAACCTTATGGCTGGTTATTATTTCTAATTTCGAGAAACGGTAATGGGACTCAGCAAAGAGGAGAATGATCGAAAGACTTGTGAATAAAAGACCTCATGCTCATGGATTACGAGCAAAGAGACGTTCATTATGAATATGGAACGTGCCTACGGGAAATGGTTGATTATCTGGGCGTAAGACACGGGATGGAAAATGGGTAATCCGTCTTTTCTGTTATGGAAGGAGTCGAGGAAAAATCGGCATGCTAGTTGCTTGGAATTAATGATTTCCTGAGATCGGTTGATTGAATTGGAACCATGAGAAACGAAATCATGAGTTGTTGTTCCCTAAAGAATAGGGCATTGTTCTTAAAGGACAATTAGACCATGAAATGGGTCGTTGATAAAAGGAAAGTGAATAGATTTGATAGTCCTGCTGGTTGTGATTCAAGTGAATGATATAGTAACGAAAAGAGCGCTTAGAGAATACTTGCAAAGTGATTTGAGGTAATCAAATTGAGCATTCGACAAGTGAACTGGTGGAGACCTAGGGATGAATAGATATTGTCACTTGAGGTGATTGAGTTATGGGAAATAGAATGTGAAAGTGTGGACGCATTTGAATCTTGGAGTAAAGGTATCGCCGTCAGCGCAGACTCCAAGGTTGTCGTCCTATGGAATAGGAAGGATAAGGTGAATTTGAAGTGAGAAAATGCCACGGAGTTGTGTAGTTTCTTCCTTAGGGTAAGAGACCCTATTGTAAAAGGAAGAAAAATATTAAATTGTCTTAGTATTATGATTGAGCGTATACCGAGAAAGAAGACACAGAACTTGAATGACTCCTGGAAGTGAAATCCGAGAGACAGCCTTGTAGACAATGTTGAATTCCAGGATGATGTTGACGTTCAGTGGAATGAACGGAATTGGGATAAGGTTGCCTTAGTGAGTTATGGAACTCAGAGGCTAAAGCACTAATGCTTTTCAAGAGAAAAGTGACAAGAATAAATAAAATGTTGTGCGGTCCTAGAGAAGACCCGTGACGACAGAGAGCCAAGGTATGAGCTCTCAAATGAAAAGTGTAAGGAACAGTTGGGAAGATTCGACACCTGGTGGAAGTAAGTTGATAATCGCCGAACTAAGTACCCAATGAATGATTGAGTTGGTCGTTACCGTCTTGAGTAATGTATCACCCGTGCAAAATTTCAAAAAATGCCACATGAATATTCTACCATAGTAGGTATTCAAGAATCAGTACATGAAATTTTAATGAATTTGAAAGAAATTGTATTGAGAAGTAATCTGTATGGAACTCGCAACGCGTCTATTTGTATCAAGGGTCCTCGATGTGTAACTGCTCAAGACATCATCTTACCAACTTCTGTGGAAATCGTTGATAACACACAGTATATAGCTAGTCTAACGGAACCCATTAATTTGTGTATTGAGTTACAAATCGAGAGGAATCGCGGATATCATATAAAAACACCAAAAAACTTTCAAGATGGAAGTTATCCTATAGATGTTGTATTCATGCATGTTCGAAATGCGAATCATAGTATTCATTCTTATGGGAATGGAAATGAAAAACAAGAAATACTTTTTCTCGAAATATGGACAAACGGAAGTTTAACTCCTAAAGAAGCACTTCATGAAGCCTCCCGGAAGGAGCCATGAAACATGAACAGCTTTTGAGAGTGTCCTATGGACTCTAAAGAGATGCTTGTTATATGCTGAATGTGAAGAGCACGGGTTACGGATCTAATAAAGTAAGATTTCTCGGTCATGAAATCTTTGAAAAATGAAATCTCTGTAGAGCCTTGGAGGAGTGGAATGAGTGATAAATCGATTAGAATCGATGTGGGTTGCTAGAAGTTGAAAGTTCCTGGAATTGACGAATTGTAATAGGCGGACCGTGGAAAGATTCCTCACAAGAGCCGTTCCATTGGTAAAATGGATTAAGGATGAGATGTAACACGAATGGGTGAATGAACGTGAAAAGAGTTTTCGAGGACTCGAGTTAAGCTGATGACTACACTGTTTATGACAATTCCAGTTGAAAATTAAAACACATATGAGGGTCGCAATGACGCGACAAGAATGAAACTTGAGGCGTAGCATGACTAACGAAAGCCGACTGTGCGAATGCGCTATGATAATTAGAACACAGGAGTGGGAACACCTAGTACATGATTGGAGTGGACTTGCGAATATCCTCGCGGCAAAATTTGGAAAACAATGTCTAGGTAAAATAAGATTTTGAGTCTATACCTACCGTAAGAAAATAAGGTTGTAGTTTCCAGTGAAGAATCGAACAAGAGCCAACGCTGATGTATGAAACTTCTCGTGGGTATGAGAGCGTTGCTTGTATGAAGAAAAATCTCGAAGTTATGCAAACTACAAGAGGCTGGATGCATTGACTGCCTAAAGAGGATTGATGAAAAGTTACGTGGAACGAAGAGATTACCCAAGTGTTATTACAACAATACCCCTATTGCTGAGGAAGGGTGAATTATTTAGCGAATGCTTATCATTGAGAATTGAGCGGTGCGTAATTGGCAATAGAATGACAAATCTTCCTTCAAGAAATAAGAGATTCGGCTTCTAAATTGGAGTTTGCCAATGGACTAGTGTGATGATTACCTGAAGCATCAAGTCTGAAGGTAAAAAAAAAAAGAATTGAAATGTTGCCATGATCGAATATAGATACTTGAGGGGTTATAGGAATGGATGGAACCCTTGAGACCCTAGAGACAGAAGTACGAGTCCAGTATTAAGGGAAAACTTAAGGAGACGACCTCATTAAAATTCGAGGGGGGATTATGGTGCTCTTGGGGATGGCACAAAGATGTACCAAGATACATAAATATACTATCGGTAATAAGGTTTGAAAGTTGAAATTAATCTATCATATAATCGAGCACTAGACGTGTCGATAAAAGGGAAGGACATGACCACGAAAGTTGAAGGACCACTTTGATCCAAGGGAATTTTCGGATGGAATCGAGAATGGATTACTACGGAAGTAATCATATAATTGTTTAAGGAGTCGAGAGGGCCATAACTCGATTTGGTTAATGGAGGGTAAATTGATAAAGCCCTTGAATCTCCGTTGGTATGAAAGGAAGTTTGAAGGAGGCGATACGCCGAATGGTATGGACATTAAGGAGTGCATTCTAACGAGGGCATAGTAATAATGGTTATGGACAAATGTTACGAATACCAAAAGAGAATGGAGAGATCAAATTGAATTGAGGACTAAAGGAGACAAGTCCCAAGGGAAAAATGGTTTTGGGCTGTAAAGCACGAGTAAGATCGTCAAGCTGTGAAAGGAATTATCCAAAAAAGTACGGATGTGATGAGACACCAATGCCCCAAAGGATTGGATGGTTAGAAGGTTGCAAATTTTGAGGACGAAATTTTTGTAAGGGGAAAGAGTTGTGACATTCTGATTTCCTATTAATTTCAGACTCATTAATGAGAAATGAATCTAGAGATGTATTTCAGTCATATCTCGCTCGAATCTGATCAATTCGAGTAGACTGACCAAAAGGGAAAGGCTAATGCGAGACAAGGTATGTGGACCTAGGAAATTCGGATAAAAAATGGCGCTTTGACCATAAGGATTGTCAAAGGAATATTTAGAACCACAAAAGGCCAAACCAAGAACGATTAGGAAATGTCTTGCGAGAGTCATACGATTGGAGCGCGGGTGATGTCGCTTACCAACGTATGATTTGTAAAATTTTCCTTTATTGGTCAGTGACGATCGAGACCAAAGGGACTAATGATAAACCCTCATAATGACATGACAATCAGAGCCGCCACGAATTGACGAGCCCTAAATGTGACGAGAATCACAGGGTCGATACGCGTAAAGTCCGCAAAAGCGGTCCGTCGGTTCGAGATAGGCTGAAACCACGTCTAACAGAGGAAACCATCATAAACGAGTCTTGAAAAATTTGAAATGGAGAATCAAGAATTCCAACGTCATTCGGATTGGTCGTCGCCCTACCAAAGAATTTTGGAGCGAGAAAAACGACGTTTTGAACGTCGGGGGTAAAATTACCCTTTTGCCCCTCAAGCTTAAAGCCTTGTCCATGCATTTGAAGAAGGGCAACTTGATCTTTAAACCCCCTCAAGGCTGCCAAACACTAGGAGAGATATTGGTCATTGGATCAAGTATGATTGAGATGAGGGACAAGTGTCAATAGATGGGGTAAAGACTAGTCAAGTCCACCTTTATGCAATTACCATTCTTCCCTTTGACCATGAGCCTTGTATATAGCATTTTTCTCTCTCTCCTCACCTCATTTGGTCGACCATCAACCCACCAACGCCATCTTCTTCTTCCTCTTCTTCTCCTTCATCGCCAAGCTGCTTCCCTGTACCGACTGCTTCACTAAACTAGCCATAACTTCTTCGTCCGTCATCGGATTAAAGCGTATTACCTACCATTGGAAAGCTTATCGTATCGCCGTTCCAACATGATATTATGGGTCCAAATCCACCCAGCTTTTTATCCCATATAACCATTTGAAGGAGCAAAGGTCAGGTTGGTCAGTTTTGAATCCGAGAGCTCCCAGCCGACCAGTCCGATGCCCCACTATTCCGTCCATATCTTCTTCGTCCGATATCGGATCAAGGTAAAACCACCGCCAAATGAAAGATTATTGTCTTATCTTTCCATATACATATTATCAATTTGACTCTGTAGATCTTCCTGTAGCTGGATTTGAGTGAACAAAAGTCAAGCAAGGTCAGATTCTGACCAGTTTTGGGGAAAGACCTGTCTCGGGGTCTTCCGGACTTCAAATTGCTCCAAATTTTTGGTGAGGTCTTCTAAACTTATATTATTAAGGTTGGATGAGCTGTGGTAAAAAGTTGAAAATTATTTGATGAGGTTTTGATCTCAAATCGGTCTTGTGAACTTGGAACAAAAACTACCGATTACTGACCTTGAGGGATCCGGCGACTTTCAACAGGATTTCGGCAACCATTCAACCTCAAACTCACGGTGAGCCTCATAGACCCTTAGATAGATATGTTAAGAGGTAGGATAGTGAGTAGATGATGGATTTGAAGTTGATTTGGGATGGATTGTGCACGGTTTGCACAAAACCGAAATGAACCGGTTCAGTTCTGTGCAAGACCGATTCTATTGGAGTAAAGAGCAGATGATTTTGAGTCCCAAATTGATGTTTAAAATATGCTAAAATGACGAGGGTTATGTGATGGATGACTGTGGTTCATGGATTGAGGAATTGGGCAAAGAAAATTGACCAATTGATGGAAATTCCTAGATTGCGCGGTGAGGTTTGTCTTGGACCCTTCGAACCGAGATTGTGAGGATCCAAGAAGAGAATTTTGGTGTTATCAAATGCAAGGTAAGGAAATTCCTAACCTTATGATAGGAAGATTAGACTCAATTGGGTGAGTTGAGGATTAATTTGACCGATTTATGAGAATCTTCCAAAGGGAGAGCTCTTAATATGTCCTAAGTGGTTACAAGAGGTCTATGTGTGACATTGCTTGTGTTTAAATCATATGCCATGTCGAATGTCATTGATTGTCCTGCATGCCATGAATATTCAAATTATGCATGAGTTGCACCTGTTGTTTTATCTGTGAATTGAATTGAGAAGCATGGCATGAACATGACATGGCGAGGCCCTGAGGCATATGAAACGTGGGGCGAGAGATGGATACCTTGATGCGATATAATCGTGGGGTGAAATTAATGTTGTGTGGCGCCTTGATGCAATCTAATCGCGGGATTGAGATGGCCACGGTCCTGATGCGATCTATTCGTGGGACGGAAGTATGAGGTAATGATATTGACCTGGAGATTCATTGGAACCTGATGTGTTTACGCGGGTTGCCAATGAAGGTCTGATGCGTTTACGCGGACCGAGCCTGATGCGATCTAATCGCGGGCTAGAGAATGAGGTAGGCAAGAAGAGGTGGTTGTAGTGAAATGATAAGATGAGGTGTGCGTGATCATCTGAATGTGACATGGTGTCATAATTGTATGCCCATCATCTGTGTGTCACTATCTTTATTTGTATGTGCATGTGTGATTATGAGTTTGGAAAGTTGAGATAGATGACTACCTGAGTGGACGGTCGGCCTAACCTAAGGTTAGGACCTACCTTACTGATATGTGAATCTCACCCCGCTGTGGGCAACGTTTTTCAAGTCCCTGACGAAGGAAACCGGGTTTGCCATGGATTGACACAAAGACGAAGTCACTAGAGGAAAAATGAAGATTTCTCTTTTGTGACCTTAGAATTGAATAGTAGATATCTTGAGGATTTAGAATTGTGATAAATAAAGTATGACTGACCTTTATTAAAGGTGTGCACTTGTGTCCTAAGTCATCGGGTGTTGCTTTATTTGTAAATTGGAGTTGACGTCGCTTCCGCATACATGTTTCTTTTAGCGACTAAGACATTGGTCGTTGGATCCTAGAGCTTTCATAAGTGAACGGCTTGGTGGGATACTCGCGTACTCGCCGGATTCGAGGCGGGACACAATCGTTACGCTTAGGTTTTCGAATCCCATCTTTTTCCTAAAAAGACGATTTCACCCATTAAAGGGTAAATCAACTTCTCTATTCTAATGAGTAGTGAAAATTGCTCAAAATTAGGATTTGGTCAAGTCGACGACCAATCATTCTATTAGAGATTTTCACCTCTCATTTTCTTTTTCTAAAATGACGATTTTACCCTCAAAGGGTAAATCACCTTGAAAAATTTCAGAAAAATTCAGAAAATTGTTGAAAAATGGGAAATGAGTCAGTTGGGTGGCCAATCCTATTTTCGACCTCTTTTGACCTCAAATTTCTTCTGAAATTATAATTTTTCCCTTTTTGGGAAATTGTCCTCAAATTTATTCAAAATTACGATTTCTCCCATCGTGGGCAAATCATGTCTAAATCACTCTTGAACCTTGATTGATAATTCTCTAGGCCAAAAGGGCCTTATTAGAGATGACATGCTATACTCATGTGATTTATCTACATTTCTTGACTCATTGATTTGTGCACCTTCTTTTATTAATTGTGAGTGCTGGGGTTGTCACTTCTATCTACATAAATTCCTCAATTTAGGGTTCATACCCACTCATTTGCATGAAATCTTTGGTTAGATAATTCAATTAACTTAGGTAACGAAATGGCGTCAACTCTGATATTTAGTGTAACTAAGTTTTCGATCCCACTTCTCCGGTTCCCGCAGAATCAAATAGAAGCTCCCAACTATTCGATAGGGTTTCCAATCGTGCCCTCAATGAAACGATTGGTGACAGCTCCTTGGCATGCATACGTATCACATATCACTAGATCGTACTGAAGGTTGATCACGTATACCTCCGTTGCGACTTGGATAATGGACTTTAGGAGAGGCCCCCGTCCGATCAGATGGGATGACCCACTAGCCCTCGCACCAAATTGACATGGCGCTCGATGAGAGGGTCGCAACATCCATCCGATAAGGAGCTTTAGAAATCGACTCCATACCTGGGACTAACTCTATCATAAATTCGATTTCTCTTTCCGGAGATAATACTGGTAAATCCTTCGGAAAGATATTAGGAAATTTCTTAACCACGAGTATATATTCTATCTTAGGTTCTTCTTGTGACTTATCTTCTACAATCGCCAAATACCTTTGACATCCATCACTAAGAAGTTCAGCCGCTTCTATAGCCGAAATCATCAAATTCGAATCTATTCCACCATTTCCAACAAACTCATTTTCAGATGACCCTAGTGGCTTGAGATAAATTGTCCTTCGATAACATTTCATATTGGCTCGTTGTTGGCGAAGCCAATCCATTCTTATTATGACATCAAAGTCATGCATATCCAGGACTACTAAATTATCCTTCCCTCATATCCTCTTACGTCAATTTTACGTGCCTCACATGACAACGAGGATATCCTTTCCTTTCTAAGAGGTGTGGACACATTTAAAGGGACCTCTATCGGTTTAACTTTTACTCCAAATAGATTTACAAACGCCTAGATATAAAAGAATGCTTAATTCTACTACCAAATAATACATACGCTAGGCAATCATTAATAAGAACCATATCTATAATGACGATCATGGAATTTCTTGCTTCCTCTTGTCTCACCGTGTAGATTCATCCTTGTGTTGGCGGTCGCTGTATGTTTCCTCATTGTCCCACTTATTGAGGTGGTTTTCTATTCTGTCGCTAGGGTTGTTGATATGGACCATCGCTCATTGGATGACCTTGTTGTCCACTTCGGAAGTATGCTCCAATCATCATTTGGCAAGAAGCATTATCATGCTACCTTCCGCAATGTTGGCATATTTCATTTTGATTACCATTCTACACCTTTCTCTTCTTATTTGGGACAAAGGGTCTTTCACCCTTAAACCTTTCATCGTGATTTATCGTCTAGGGAGGAGTACACGCCTGACTCATCTTAGACGATGAATGCTTCAGGGTGTATTATTCTATCATCTAAGTTCTTGCGTATAGCTCATTGTAGTCCCAAAGGTTTAACCGCACTACTTGATCTCGAATGCTAGGTTACAACCTTTGTAGGAACCCTTTGGTCTTGACTACCGGTTCCTCTACCAACTTGGGTGCACACCTAGACAACTCAATAAATTTCGCTTTGTATTGATGTATCGTCATATTATTCTGTTGCAACTGCATAAACTTCATCGTTTTTATATCATGTACAATTTTTGAAAAAATACTTTTTATTAAAGACTCTGACAAAGGCGTTCCATGTTACTTCAGCACCTATGGGAAACACCATTCCTTTTTGTAGCCTTCCACCACTAATTGGTGTTTCCTTGCAATTAATATTCAATGAAGGCTACATGATCAAGTTCTGAGCATTCTCAGAATGTGAATATCTTTTCAAGCTCATCTATCCATAAATGAACTTCCCTTGGGTTTCCTATACCAGCAAATTTGGGAAGCTTTTTTAAAAATTATTCTATCAAACCTTGTATACGACGTCCCCAATTTCCTCTTCCATTTTCGGACGTCAAAGATTTACTGAGGCATTAGCAACTTGCCATCAAGCTTGCTGTTATATCAAATCACTCATCATTACTAAAGCTTACAGAATCCCATTTAATTGGGTATTCTGAGTCCATCTTGCACAACTACTCATATTGTTCCACTGTAAGTAAACTACAGTCAATGAATTCATTATCAATACTATCCAAGACAACAGGAGCACTAAACAATCGATTAGAACAATGTAATCATCAATCACATGCATGTAATGATATCTTTCCTACTCATCTAACTCGTTTCCCCATCGCACCTTGTCACTCGAGGTATTATAAATCCGGCTCTGATATCAAATTAGATGTGAAGTCCCCAATCCGACCTCCTCGTACCCATGATAGGAGGCGTAAGCTCCTTTAGTGCTCTCGGCCTCTTGAATCTCTCCAAGAGCTCTACAGCTTTACACCGTTTATAATCCAAGACTATATGAGGATCGCAAAGTTGCGACGTTAGGGGAGAGGATATATAGTGTACCAAGCACACCGTCCTCATAATCGACCTTAACTTTTCCACCTTTTTTTTCCTTGCACGAGGAAGCAATTAATTCTTTATGCTATTCGTTAAGTGAAGAAATTAGATAAGACATTTCCATACCATACTATACTTCATTTTTTTTTTTGTATAACATTTACATGGACTTTATAACATTTACACGGACTTTAGAAGCCTCTCTGCCTCATTTACTTCATAGGCTTGGAAGACTACTTCGGTTCTTGAGTTGCCATAAAAAAGTGGTACTTAGGCTTCTAAAAGTTCCTCTAGCTAGTCAACCACCTAGGGTTGGTGCACCATCCATTTTCATGATATTGCTTTCTTATCAAAAGGATCCTCCTCCACGACATCAACACAAATAATTTCTACGGACATAACTATATCAACACGAGAAAATGGCAGACTTGCCATTACATACAAGTCTAAAAATTAAATAGGTGAGATATAACTATCTCAGTAAGCGAATATCTAAACCAAACATAGGAAGCAAGTTAAAAGTACAACTCATAATGCAAGCAACCACCTTATATACGAATCGTTTTCGATTCCCTTTCATATACGCATAATATCTCCACTTTTTATATCATATTGTGCACTTTAAGGCCCTCTCACCCTTGCTGATGAAGCGTGTACACATATCGCATCATATCATGTCATGTGGATCCATCATTTTCATATATAGGTAAGGCCCTCTCTTCCTTACGAATAAGGCATATAATATATCATATCGTATCATGTAATCTCACAACCAAAGGTAGCAAGACCAAGGAGAGTATGCATCACATGTAACTTTTCAAGCAAACATTAGAGTAGCTAAAGTTTTACGCCCTAGATAAGGGTCATATATTACTTACCTCACATAGATGAACTTAAATAAAAAGCTTGTCGATTGCTTGTGCTAGTGCTTGTCAATCTCTATTGAGCTTTGGTGATGGCGGTTCTTGAGTGCTTGATAGCCGAATAAAGTGAAAGGGAGAGGCAGAGAGAGGGACGAAATTGAGAGAGGAAGAGAGGTGATGGCAGCCGAACTTTAGGGGGGCTCATGCCCTTTTTATAGTGCCATTTTTTTCGTTTAATTTATTTGTTTACTTGCTACTTATTTCCCAAGACATGCTTAAGTGTCACTTGTTTGTCATTTTTTCCCAATTATTGGAACCCACCAACCATAAAAGCGCTTCACCCAAACGACAACCAACGGGGCAAACAACACAATTGATGACATCATTTGCAGATTAATTAATCTAGACACACATTACAAGACGTGATATTAATTTGGACATGAAAACCCCCCAAACCCCTTCCCCCTGCAAAAGACGCGGTATAAGGAGTATGGCATGGAAAGATCAAAAGAGGAAAGAGAGAAATGAGGGTTCATTCAAGATCGATTGGCATTGGATGAAGAAAATACAAAATTGACAAAAAAAAAATGGCCTTTTTTTAGGGGGGGGGGGGGAAGCCCGACCAAACCATCTACGACATTTGCCATTGGATTCCTCTCGAAAAATTACGCGAAATCGAAAAACAAAATTCTTCCCAAACGAACGCCCGAGCAATGAGATATGCCCTTTTGAAGTTTTCCTTTTTCTTTACTCGTTTCCACACTTTTGATGCGGTTTTTAATCTTTCGCTGCAATTTTTAACTATTTTGATGCTCTTTTTCATTGATCTATTATTATAATTTTAATCTTTCAATGTAGTTTTAAATAATTACATAAATACAAATTATTTATCTTAATAATTTTTTAATTAATGATTGATGATTATCTTATAAAAAATAAGTTTCAAAAGATGAATAATTATAATAACTATCGATAATTAAAAAATTATTAATTAAAATATTTTTTATAAGATAATCATCAATCATTAATTAAAAAATTATTAAGATAAATAATTTATGTTTATGTAATTATTAAAAAATAAGGTTCAAAAGATAAATAATTATAAATAAAATAATTATAATAACTATCAATAATTAAAAAAGCGAAAAAAAAACAAAAACAAAAAAAAATCATGGGCCTACCGTTCGGAGGCTTGAATGCCGAACAGAGTCCCGTAAAGCGGGAGACCCACTCGGCATACCCACTCGGTAGCCCATTTGCCTATTGGGTGCCGCTGGCAGCCTAATTATCGAGCGGCACCCAATTCGGTAAATGTTTTTTAATTCTATTTTGGTAATTTTTGTAAAAAAATTCTATATTGGAAAAAAGACCCCATTTTTCAAGGTTATAACTATGTCGGTATGTTACGTTTGGTAACGTTTCTGTTCCTGGGAACATATTTGAAAGATAAATATTTTTTTTTGTATTTCTGTTCCCAATTACGATTTTTGGGAACAGAAACGCGTTTGGTAAGTTAAAAAAAATACTTTTCTCGCTGAAAGAAAGTATCGACGGCGATGGAGCGCCACGGCGGCGGCGACACGCAACCAATGGAGGCGGCCGGCGATGGCAGCAGCAGCGACAGCGGCTGGCGGCGGTTCTTTTTTTGAGTCAAAAATGTTTGCCGCAGCCGGCAACCGGCGGCAGGCGACCGACCGTGGCCCCTGTCGCTGCCGGCAACCAGGGGCAAGCTTCAAGCGGTAGCGATCAGTGACCGACGGCGGCAACCGTCGACCGGCCGTCGGGTGGTGGACGTAGTGGCAGAGGACAGCAGTGATGGCTTGCACGAAAATGTTCCAAAATCCATAAGCATGTTTTTTTTTGTTTCTTTTTTTGAGTCAAAAATGTTTCTCGGAACACTTTTGGAACATTTTTTTTTACCATACGTGTTTCTATTCCAAAAGTTTTCTGGAAACACTTTTGAAACAGAAACAATTTCTTTGTAGTGTTACCAAACGCAGCCTAATAGTGGTGGTTTATGTAGCTGTTAGATGCAAAAAGGAAGTAATGCTCGAACTGAACAGGTGCAATTACTGGAATTGCGATAAGGAATCACATGAATTTCTTTATTTCTCATGCCAATGACCTTACATATGCAACAAATTGATCAACATCCATTTATTACTTCTCTATCTATGTACAAAGCGATTCCTACTACTCTAGGTGTATGGGTAGACATTTTGGGTCATCCAAATTGCAGCAGAAATGTAAAAACAATCCCACAAGCAAGTCGTATATGAATGGAATTGGCTTTTGCAGCAACCAATCGGACATCTTTTGATGTGAACTTTTCCGAGTACTCATTCAAACAACTTCCGTGCAAATTTTCCCTTGCAACTGGTGCAAACATTCCAAAAAATAAATTCACAAGGCTTTTGGTGCGAATTTCATGCAATCTTTCTCAAGCACCAATCAAATATCTATTGGTTCGAATTTACGGAAGTACTAATTCAAATAGATTTTCGTGCCAACTTTCCCTTGATTTTGATGCGAATATTCCCAAAAATTAATTCACAAATCTTTTGGTACGAATTTCGTGGGAAAATTTTCAAGTACCAATCAAATATCTTTTTGGTGCAAACTTTCCTTGGCAATTGGTGCAAACATTTCCAAAAATCAATTCACAAAACTTTTGATGGGAATTTCATCCGAACTTTCCCAAATTCTCGTTCCTCCGGCCATCCAATCTTAAGATGGCTCCCCAAGAAATGCCCCCTAAGATATGCCTCCCGAAGGAACGCTCGAGAAGAACACTTGAGGAGGTGACATATAACGCCACCTCCTTAGGGGCTACGTTGTTAGCATATTTTGAGGTTGAAAAGAACAAATGCCTGGGTTGGTTCTACATGGTTTTCCTGACAATTGGGCTCAAGGGGCTTGATGAAGTGGGGTGGCCATTTTTCAAGGCTGGCGACTCTGTTGGGATGATAATGGTTAATAAATGACCCGCACGCAATTAACTGAAGAATGGAATCTTTATTAAATTAGAACATATGGTTTATGTTTTTTTTATGTCATTTCAAATCAATGACTGAAACTGAACATGAGCTTCTTAATGAAGAGGAGTGAAGTACAAGAAAAATGCGTACAAAGCCTAACAAATAAAACTTTTGTGTATACTTCAAGTCAAACCGATCATGGTCAAGTTCTGCCAATTGGAAATTCCTGCTCGATGAACACATCATGCAATTTTTAATAGTGTTCATGATCGCTGAGCTTTTTAGATACTTCATTTATCGAGCTTTATGATATTTTGTTGTTTTTTTATTTAGACCATTAGCATTTTTTATGGGAAAAATGTTAGAAAAGTCTTAAACTTATTGCGTTTATACCAATTTAGACTTAATCGTTTTAATTGTGTCAATTTAGTCTTAAATATTTTTTATGGGAAAAATATCCACGTTAGAGCCAATTCAGTCTTTCTAGCTAATTTTGACTAGATATTACTGGTGTGGATGCCGGCCGACCTACGTGGCATGGTTGACACTAACGTGGATATTTTTAAATATTTATTTTTTTTTCCCTTTCTATTTTTCTCTACTTTTTTTTCCTATTCTTCCCTCTGATGCTTGGTGTCCACGTCAAAAATATCCTGGCAAAATTAGTCGGAAGGATGATTAAGCTGACACAATTAAAAGGTTCATGACTAAATCGGCACCGAGGCAATATGTTTAGAACTTTTATAATGCGTTTCCCTTTTTTAATGTTTAAGCCACGATTTTAGATCTGTTTTCAACGATCAGTAAACTTGTTTTGGAAAAGTCTTTTTACTTGACCAATATCCAAAACCAAAGTGATCATCAATCAATTACCGGCAAACAAAAGGTAGAAGTCGATATAGGACACTGAATAACAAATCATAAATTGAGTTTCAATGTGTTGGCTTTGTACCTTGGGATGAAAGATTCTCTCATCGACAACAATTCCTCTTCATGGTAATTCTCTCAAAAAAGCCAATTTTTTGGCATCCTCCATTGATATCAAATCAAAGAAACACATTCTTTTGTATATATATATATATAAAAAGAAACCGCATATACATGATAATGCATTATAGTACTTCTATACATCACGAGTCCAAGGGATATCCAGAGTTTTTTTAACCGAGTGCCAACAAAAAGCACTAGTTAAATAATTAATTGAGGAAATTTTTAATGCACCGGGGTGAGTGGTTTCAAATTCCAAGCAGGTTCCACCTGAAACCTGGAACCTACCTGCTAGTACAGATTTATCATTTTTTGAAACCTAAAACGTACCATCTGTATCCTGGAGCTTGAAACCTACCATGTCACGGATTTCAGATCAAGTTTCAAGGTACCCTAGAGCCTGTCAATAATAATAAGGTCAAAATCAAAAAATGAAAACTATTACCTACTCATCTCCGCAGTATTGCCATGTCCCGCGGTTCTCACACAAATCAATCTGAATGCGCAAAGGATGAAAATAAATAAGAGCAAGAATATGCTCAGCGATCATTATTAGCTCGTCAGATAAGAAAGTCAAAAGGCTCAAGGTTCTCGTTTCACACTCGGTTAGCGAAAACCAAAGATTTAAAACATCGAAAACGGAGAATTGAAACTGACCATAATAGGAAGTTTTGTGTGGATCAATTCCTCCATCTCATTATTCATCTCATTTTTTCTATCTACGCTTTCAGCATGCTCCTCTCTCAAGTCACTTTTTAAATCATCAACTACATCATCCAACTCCATAACTCTATTTATAACGAGTTCATCACTTACTGTTTTTTCCTCAGCATATGGAAATTTTGTTTCAGCAAACACTGCATCTCTTGATACAAAGTGTTCATCAGCTTCCAAATTATACAATCTCCATCCCTTCTTTCCCAACGGATAACCAACAAAACACACCGACGACTTCTACTAGCAAATTTATCTTTAGCCCGATTCTGATTATACACATAGCACAAACAACCAAAAATTCGAATGTGTTTGTAAGAAGGGACTTGTCCAAAGATAATCTCATATGGGGTTTTTCCATTCAATAACATAGATGGAGTCTTGTTAATCAAATACCCAGCCACGAGTACACACTCTCCCCAAAATTCTTTGGGTAAATTTACTTGGAAATGCAAAGCTCTTGCCACATTAAGGATATGGCGATAGTTTCTTTCCACTCATCCATTTTGTTGAGGTGTTCTAATACAATAAGTCTGATGCAATAGCCCATGTTCATCAAAATATTCTTTCAAACACAAAAATTAACTTCTATTATCACTTCTAACGATTTTCACATTTTTTTTTTCAAATTGGTGTTTAACCATCACAACAAACTTCCTAATAACACAAGCCACGTCATTTTTTCCATTCAGCAAATATATTCACACAGCACAAGAGTAATCATCAATAATTGTCAAGAAATAAATTACTCCACATGAAGCTGAGACTCTATAAGGTTACCACAAATCACAATGTATCAATTCAAAACAATCTTTAGCTTTATTGTCACTAGAAAAGAAGATTTCTCTTATTTGTTTTGCTCTAAACAAACCTCACAAGTTTTATTAGTTTTCCTAACCATTTTGCCAGCTTCTGGAATTAACTGCAGCACCTTAGAAGAAAGATGACTCAATCTCTTGTGCCAAAGCACAAAGTATTCCATATCAACCACATTGCAAGTATATACCGAAGTCACTCCCTTGAAAAAGTAAAGCCCCTTGGCTACTTCCACCGCTCCATTCATCTGAGGAAGAGTTCAGATGCTTGATCTTGAATTTTGTGAATAAGTCATCAACTAGCTTGTTGTTCAACTAGAGATTGAAAACAATCTTTAGCTTTATTGTCACTAGAAAAGAAAATCTCTCTTGTTTGTTGTGCTCTAAAACAAACCTCACAAGTTTTATTGGTTTTCTTAACCATTTTGACAGCTTCTAGAATTAACTCCAACACTTTAGATGAAGGATGACCCAATCTCTTGTGACGAAACTCAAAGGATTCCATATCAGCCATCTTGCAAGCATGTGCCGAAGTTACTCCCTTGAGAAAGTAAAGCCCCTCACGTTGCTCGCCTGCTCCAATCAGATTCCTTGAATTTAGGTCCTATATAGCACATATTTTGTTATTGAGTTAGATACCCAAATTTGAATCATTAAGAAGTTGTGATACAGAAATTGAATTGCATTTCAAATTGGGCACGAAAAGAACTCGTCGCAATTTCAAGTCTCCTCCAAGGAACACAATTACTTCTTTCACTGCCACGATCTTTTATCCATCAGGTAACTCAACTGAGCATGGCACAATGTCACGCAATTCTCTCAAGAACGTCAAAGTTCCTATTATATGGTGGGAAGCTCCTATGTCAATAATCCAAGGGAAAATACCTTTCATCCACTCATGGGCACCATTATGATGAGAATTTAACATTCCCAGTAAAGTAGCCCACTGCTCATCATTCAATCCACTAAGACCCTTTCGATCTGAATCCGTCACAACTCCTCGCCCACCATCAACTCTAGTTGCATGTGTGACATTGGTCGAAGCACCTCCTCCCTTGTTACGTCCACCTCCATTACCACGGTTTTGACCACCACCTTGTTCAGCAGAGGTTCCACGTGGTTTATTGCCCCGCCATTGTGGATATCCTATCAGCTGAAAATAACTTTCAGCATCATGTCCCTCTCGGTTGCAATTAGAACAAAACGGGATGGACCACCTACTCGGCTTGCAAAACTCATGGGATTGCCTCTTTCATCCTTGGTTCGTGCCATAGTTCGCACTCGCTCTTGCTGAACAACCATAACATAAACACGATTTAGATTAGGCAAAGGTTCAGTGCTCAAAATATTGGCGCGCACTGTTCCATAGCCTTCTTCATCCAAGCCTGTCAAAAACTGATGAACTCTCTCTTCTTCTTGCTTTCTTTCCAATTCAATGGTAAGATTGCATCTGCAGCCTATACAAACACACACTGGTATCTGATCATAGTTATTTATTTCATCCCATAAGGTTTTGAGTTTACCGAATAGGACACGATGGGTTGACCATTCTATCTACAATTTGTCAAATTCGGTCTCAGTTGCTGCATCCATGGACCATTCCCAATCGAGAATCTCTGCTTGATGTCATCCCACAGGTCTTTCACGTTCTCCATGTGAGAGACAATCGAGCGAAGCGTCGGTTCAATGGTATTAAACACCCAAGAAACCAACATAGAATTAATCGTCCACCAATCTTCAAGTTTCGGCGAATCACTTCCTGGTTGCATGACAGATCCATCAATAAAATCATATTTCTTCTTGGCTTGCAATGCAGTCCGCATAGCTCGCGCCCATTCTTCATAATTCTCGCCCTTCAATTGAACTTTGGTAATCAGGTTACCCGAGTTGTCATTCGAATTCAGTATGTAAGGACTAAAGGTTTTCTTGTCCGTTCCAGAACTCTCCTCACCTTTTTTTCCCTCAGTGATGGCTTTGATACCATGTAAAATAATTAAGGAATTTTGGAATGATAATTCTGATCTTCATTACCACAGAAACGTAACATATATACATACAGCTATCAAACAAACTCCTAATTATGCTAAACTACTAAAAATACAAGGATCGCACAAGAAAAGGTAATACAAAAAGATATACACACAAAACTGGCTAATAGGCCTCTAAGAATCTGATTTCCTGCTCGAGTTACTTGAGCTCGGCTTGTATCCGATGCTTTCGTCTCGTGTCCGTCGTTGCAACTACTCCCACAGCTCCTTCAGAGTTCGCAGCTCGCATCTCAAGATTAAGAATGAAAACAACGGCAACCCCTCTGAAACAAAAACAAAAAAAAAAAAAAAAAAAGGAAAAAAGCAGCAATCTTGAAAACATCGGAAGAATCAGGAAATAGAGTCGTCTCCGAAACAGGGGGGGTCCGATTCACGACGATGACGAAGACCCCGACACAGAGTCTTCAGAGCAATTTCTCATATGGCCGTCACGCCAGAGAGGAGGAGACCATCGGCCGTGCTCTATTACTGATTCACTAAAACAGAAAGTAGGAATTAGGAAATTAGGATTTTAAAAAAATACGCTTCCGGTTCCCAATTTCCTATGAAACCGAAATTGGAATCGGAACCAGTGGTTTTTCAAAATCCAGAACCGAGAACCAGATCCGGGCACATCAGAACTGGGAGCCGACGGTTCGATTCTCCAGTTCTTAGCTCTACCCTGAAATCATGCTCACCCCTAGCAACCTGATTATGAGTCCAGTGATCCACGAGCTAAATAACACTGACATCGACATGCGACATGCTACCCGACACAATACGACACACCGACACATCCTTCTAAAAAAATATATAATTCCGGCATGTTGTATATTAAAAGTATATTTTTACATACACCATAATATATATCAATGGACGAGTTTCTTTTTCTTCTTCTGTTGTATTACGATTTTTTTTTGCAGACTGAGTATATTAAATTTTAGAATGGCTAGATACATGAACTGAGTATATATATTTTCAATAAATTTACACTTTGATCTTTAATTTATTGAAAATGATTAAAATTAACTCATGCGTACCAAAATAGCGTATCGAGATGCTGGACTTATTTGTCGCTCTAAAGCGGTGACCATGAATATGTCACATGTCGAAGAGTGTTGGAAGAGTATCAAAATGGCGTATCGGAATGCTGGACTTGATTGTCGCTCTAAAGCAGTGACCACGGGTCTATCGTAAAGAGTGTCGGTGCTTTATAGCTCACGAGTCTACCCAAACCTTGACCGGGCCACAAGGGGCTAAAAAAAAAAAAAACTGTGAGCAGGGGCTACGCAAAGCTTTTATAAATTTAAGGGCCTACCAATACATGCATGTTTTATCGTCGATGGGAGAACTCGGGCTATAATTTTGGCTCGATTAGAGCGTGCATATTGATCGCCTCTACCGTGCATTTGTAATTCCTACTTTAATGGATGCATTATTCCTCGGTTAGTATCCTAGACAATGCCTCAGAGGCTGTCGTCGGCCGGACCGACGATTTTTTTTCATAGTAAAAGCAATTTTTGTTCCCGTTTTGAAAGTACAATTATTTATTTTTCCATGAATAAACAAACGGGAAAGGATATATAATTAACCTGCCATTGACGCCCTCTAGTCTCCTCATTCAAATTCACCTCTCTCTCTCTCTCTCTCTCTCTCTCTCGGGTAGCCGGTGCTTTACTCAGAGTGCCAAGGTCTGCTCTTTCCCCTACTTATATTCCCTTCGCTGATTATCATGTCCCCTTTGCGTTTTTACGAATTGCCCACTTTGTCTGTGTCTAATTTCTTTGTATCTGGTTCTTGAACATTTGATCAAGTCTTCGCTTTTGCCTGCCCAGCGGATCAATTCCTTGTCGGGTCGGTCCTAATTCCAAATTGAATAGGTTTTCTCCTTATGGGTCATTATCGCCTGCCTTTTCCATGGAAAATTCCTGTTCTCTGGGTCTTGCAAGGGACTTCTTGGGCTTGAATTTCCCCAGTTTCAGTGATGAAAGCTTTTGGGTGGCATGATATAGGATTTGATTTCGTGGGATTGGACGATAGAGTTGGTTGAGTGTTAGGTGTTTGTGGGATTGCTTCTTAGGCTATGTGGGAAGATAGGTAATACTAGCCAAACACGAAGGCAACAACGAAGCCTAGTTTAATTTGGTCGTCCCTGTTTAACATTCTTTTCTAGATGTTCTTCATTGTTTTAGGAACGTCTCCATTGTTTGATCGTTGTCCGTTCACCTCTTTTGGGCTCTCGATGTTGTGTTGAGACCGGAAAGGAGAACATCTAACTGTTAGGTGCGTGATTTTAGTACTTAAGTTGGAGACTGTTGCTTCTTTTACTTTCTTTGCTAGATAGACAATTGTGTACTATTTGTTAGTGCGGTATTTATATGGGAACACTGAAGTGATACGGTATGGGGTATTGGGCAATGTTCGTGTTGATGCCGTGAGGAAACATTTTCCTATGAGAAAAGATTAGCTTCTGCAGGTGGTGTTCAATCGAAATCTAATGATAGGTAGAAGACCATGAAGCAATGGGCTAGTAGCTAGGAAATTCGCCAGTAAGTACTTCAAACAATATGTCAGCTGTGACTAAGATTTAGAGAGCTTCACAATAGGGTGAGACATGCACTGTAAAAAACTCAAAACGTAAATATTCTACTCTTGTGGAAAGACATTGCGTCTCACACGAGGCTCGGCTACCATGGGGTTTGTTTAAAAGAGATTGAGTGTAGTATGTAATTACATGGATAAACTGCAGACATTTGTGGTTTGGTTGGCTTTCCCTTTGTATATGTCTACTTGTCAAATTTAGCAGAATATTCCAGCCGATGCTTGACCAGTTTTATCCGAAAGAAAAGTCAAGAGAAGACAGAGTAAATTGTCGGATGTTCTTTTGGTCACGGCGGTCCATGTACTGTGTGCTTTCTGGTTGTGTGTGTCTCTGAGTTTCAGATTATTTCGATAGTTGGAGGTATAGATTATTTGGATGTTAGGTTCCAGAAAATGAAACCTAAATTAAGAGCTTATTTTGTACAATTGCAATATTTGGGCCATATCCAACTGTGTGCAGCTGGTTATTTATCAGTTCATTTCGTAATCTATCCAGTTTTAGCTGGATTGACGGGTAATAAAGATTGTTGAGATCTATGTTTCGTTCTTTTTTCTGCCAATTGAATTGACAGCATTCAGTTAGAGTTGATATGTTTCCGCTAGTAAATAATACTGTTTATATTCCTTTTCTTTTCATGCTTTGTGCATTTGTCACAGAGCAGTTTTTTTGTTTTATATGCAGTATGTCTGGGGAAGAGGATGAAAATGCTGCTGAGCTCAAAATCGGTGATGGTAACACACACCATCTCTATTCTGACGAAATTAATAAAATATGTGCTGGTTCCACAGATAGAATAATAAATCATTTCAATGGAACTTAATGTGTGCCTTGATCGAACATTTCTTTCTCATGAGATTGATTGAACTATTAACTTTGACCAGAACTATTTAGGTGTCATAGGATTAATGAACTGAAGATTAAGGATGCAAGACATGCCAACTGTAGGTGGACTAGAAAGGATGTGAACAGATATGTTGATTGTATATCTAGATGGCATTTTGGAAGTGAACCCAACTTCTTTTGAGCTGGCATTAGCAATTTATTATAGGTGACAATAGCATTTGTAAAGAAATTATCTTGTCCATCTGTATAAGGTGGCGATTCCTGAGCAAACATCGAAAATTTGATTAATGTATGAGGTGAGTGACCTTGAGATTAATCTCTTCATTAATTCTCTTGGCATTCTTAATCATACCTCGTTAGAGAATCAAAGAAGTGCACTAGGGTGACTCGTTAAATAGTTCTTTGTGATATTTCTTTATGAAAATTTTTATTTGGCCGATTCAATTTCCATTTGTCTTATTTGATTGGATGCAGCTTTCAACTTGGCGATCAGTTTTGACGAAAAATTTAGCAAGCATCAGTGTTTGTCCTTGATTTTTCATCCTTTGACTTACAGCAAGCAATTGTTTTTGCAATCTTCAGCATATCCCTCGTTGGTCGTGCCTTTTTGTTTTGATGAAATGAGCTATATATATTTTTGTTGTTGGTAGAACTCTGACTACTATGTTAATGGATGGCTTTCTCAAGTGACAATAACGAGAGAACTTGGCAATTTTAGCAGGACTAATGGATTGCCTATTTTCCAGAATTAATTGCGTGTTGTCCATTTATCACTCCTGTCTCTCTTCTGTGCAGAATTTCTGAAGGCAAAGTGTTTAATGAACTGTGAAGTATCCTTGATACTTGAACATAAGTATGAACAGCTTCAACAGATGTCTGATGATCCATTGAATCAAGTTTCTCAGTGAGTGTTGTTATTATATTTAATTGTTTTTGTCGTTGTGAAACAGTGTGATCGGTGGTTCACTTTTTCTAAGTAATGGGGAAGAGGACTGAAACATGCCACAAAAAGACTACTGTTTTTAAAAAAAAAAAAAAACCTTTCAAAAGAAAGAAAAGAATGGGTCATGAAAAACATTCTATTTTTTAAAAGGAATAATACTTCTGGGAAAAGTCCAGGGGTGTCAATTGATTGACTGTTTAGTTGACCTTAAAAGTTAAAACCAAAAGCTAAAATCGCATCTTGATTCTTCCAAAACCCAAGGGAAAAACAAACCTCCCAGTTCCCACTATTGGTTGATTTCTTCGGAAATCTTGATAGATTTCAGCAGCTAGGGGTTGACTTCTGCGAAAGGGATTGATCCCCTGAACATTAGCCTAGCCTACACTAATGGTGAACATGCAACAACATCTTAAAAAGAGAGCTTCTTTACCTACTGGATTACCACATCAGTTAAAAGTTTGTAAGCAAATCATTTGCAACTAAATGTCTAAAAAGTCTGGGGGTGTAATAGAACCAAATGAGTTCACATATCTTCATAAGTGTCAATTGCGTCCATTGCACGAGAATATTCACTAATGCAAATAAATCTAGTGAAACAACTGCAAAGTCCAAGAAATGGTCAAGATAAGAAGATTTTGCATCTCTAACTCCATTCTTATTTATGTTCCAAGGTCAGACATCTACCGTCAATGCTATGCATTTGTGCATATTTACTTGCTTGAGCCTTATTTTTCCGTGAGACAAAGAATGAGGTCTTTGAATTTTCTTGTTTTGTTCCTCTTTTGGATTCTTTAGATGATAATAGGAATATTGAGTTTTACTTTGGAGTTGCTTGGAACAAATTCAGCTCGATGTTGTTTCCAAATCATTTATCGTCTTGATATAATGGTTGACCATGTATATTCTCTCCTTGTGCAGAGTATTTGAGAAGTCATTGCAATATGTTAAACGCTTCAGCCGTTATAAGAATCCTGATGCTGTCAGACAAGTTAGAGAGTATCCTGCTATTTTCTATGCACGGTTATCTCTCCCCTGTTGCCAATTAAATAACTGCACAAATACACATGTCTAATGAGCAACTTTGTTACTTTCAACAGTGTCACGTTCTAACAGATTCTCTTCTGATGCAAACATCTGACAAATTCAATAATTTGTGTTTTATGTAAGCAAAGTGTGGTTCAAGCTTGTATATTGGTCACTTAGCTGTAATCTTTATCCAAGTTTTATGTATCGCAAGGCTTAGTATGCTGCGTTTAAACCTTTTAAGTTAACGAGTTAGCTCTTATCCTTTCCAGTTCTGTTTCAATGTGTGACTTAGTATGTCATTGAGCATGTTGGGAAGTTTTTTGTTACTAAGGGAATTAAATCTAATTTCAACTCTTTTGTAACACCAGCTTAAGACAGCAATTTTTTATTTATGTTTTTGGGAGCCTTAACCTCCAACAAGAATTCTTAGCAGATATCAATTGGCTGAATTCGAGGTAACATCACGATCCATCCAGTTCTTTTCAGAAGTATTTTAAACTGATCAACCTATAGGTTTTTCGTAAACTTCTGTAATGCAGCTTTGTGTCCTTGGCAATCTTTGCCCCGAGACTGTAGAGGAAGCTATTGCTATGGTACCATCTATTAAGGTATATTTTCCTTCCTGTAGGCACCATGACCGGACTTTTGCTCAGCATTGAATGGCATGTTAAAAGGATGTTATGATCATGCTCTATTTGGTTAGCTCCCTTCTATGGTAACAGAAATAAACCCTTTGATGTGCAGAACCGAGGCCGTGCCCTCGATGATGAGGCAATTGAGAAGATGTTGAACGACCTGTCACTGATAAAGAGATTCGAGTAGTGGCCCCTTCATGCTATGACATCAGTCGAGAGGGAGAATAGACGAGTTGCCTTATTTTGCAGTGTCTACAGATTGGGTAGACGACGATATAAAATTTCATCATCAGACATTTGAGTATTAAACTGAACAAAGTTCGAATTTGATTATACATGTTGCATTGCATGGCAACAAATTTAGCGTTCTCCCGGATGCAAACTGTGAATTGGTGCTGTTATGGCTGCGGGAGTGCAGAAGAATGATCTCATATGCTACCTTTATTCCCATGGATACCTTATTATTAATTTGATTACAAGGAGAACATCCTCCATGACTTTGGTAGTTTCTACTTTCTAGTTAGTCAGAATATTTTAAAACAGTCACGATATATACCCAATAGTCGGATTTGTGTCATATTATTGCTAGAACGATCTCAGTAATTTGACGAAGTTCCTAGACTCGATCCAAAGAGAAGGATTCATTCATAGTTAATCCTAGGATTTTACGAGATAGGTATATTTACCCGAGTGTTCATGCAATTCAGTGCCTGCAACGGTCAACCCACGAATACTTCAAGTTGGTCAAGCATCACCTGCTGGAAGACAAGAACTAGGCGGCATCTTCTCAAAAGGCGACAGAATTTGCTAACGAGCGATCATTTTACTTGACCGGGGAAGCCAGGGCGCCCGACATGAAATATCGCCAGGCCGACCCAGGGTGATTTCAATGTGCATATCATTATAAATTGTGATTTGCTTGACATCGAGAACCACATGTCAAAGAACAAGAAGGGGCACATGGTCGTCGGACATACATATACACAGTTACAGTCCCGCCCAGCGAAATGTAACTGTAGTGCCCTCTGCCTAATAGGATCTGTCCAAGTTCGGCCGTCTGAAATGTATGACGAGGTTACTTAGTTCCATCTCTTTGCGTTTTTTGCTCCTTTCGATTTTTGCTTAGCTGCCTGAAAAGCCTGGACTTTCTGCTTCTTCCGTGCCGCCTTCTCTGCCTGTTAAAGGTCACACAAAGTCACGGAGTAAGATTCCAGATTGAAATGCCATTAGCTGATCAACGCCATGGTGCGACCAGTTTGGCCGTCCTTACCTTTGACATCTTGGATTTTGCTTTTACTTTAGGGGCCTTTTCCTCGAGTTCTGTCTCTCGTTCTAGTTCTCTTGCCCTAGCTTCGAGGTTTTTCTCCAGATAATACTGAAAAAGAAAAGAGTCGAATTTCGAAACATCATGATGCGATCAATTCAACCAACGACAAATGGGTACTAAATAGGACTTTTTAGGAACCGATTTATCGCAGCATAATTGATAATGACAACTCGTACAGGTCATCAAACATTCAGATCTCAAGGAAGCATTGAATGACGACTTTTCTGATGGTTTAATTTTCCAAAGCTCACTTCCATCAATACAAACAGTTTGAAAGCAAAATGCATCGAAATGACTACTAAACGATCTCAAGCTCATTACCATTGACCTTACCGATGTCCGAAGTGTCCAGCTGTCCGTTTTCAAGAAACACTCATTTAAGAACATTCTATCATTCTCTATCAGTCACTGAGCTTTCTCCGAGATAAATAGTCATCTCGGAGTAAGCTACCAGAAGATAATAACAACAACGAGAGAAAAGGCACTTACATTATAATCCCCAGCATAGTCCTGTAAATGGGAGTCTTTGACTTCTACTACTCTATTGACTATCTGTTTAATAAAGTATCTGTCATGTGAAACCGTAATTACAGTGCCTTTGTATTCCCTAATTGCCTCCTGAAAAAGGAAAGGAACCGGAATTAGTATAAGAGGCAAGAAAGCTCAATCACAAAAGAACCAAGAGCTTGGAGATAGGCAAACCTCAAGCATTTCTTTTGAAGGTATATCCAAGTGGTTAGTAGGTTCATCCAAGACTAGCAAAGTTGATGGTTTTACCATAAACTTGCAGAATGCTAGACGGGCCTGAACGCAAGATTAGACATGGTAAGATCCATGACTCCAGTTGAATCGCAGTTCTAGATTAGTAACAGATGTGAGCAAACAGCACACACTGACTTGACCAAGAGAAAGCTTTGATCAAGATGAGAAGTACAGTCACATTATAGGTAGTGAGACGCTGCATCAAACATGTGAAGAACATAATTGACCTGCTTCACAGTGATAATGAACTAAACACCCTCCAAGTTTCTTACATCAATCAAAGAAGACCATCATCACACAAAGATGATTTCATTTATCTGTACAATCCTCAATCTACCTCCGGCAGCTAACTGAACGTCCTAACCTTTAATGATGCTATCATAGCTGGGAGTTTCCACCATAACCCATTATAATGTAAAACTTCAGCATAAGTCAAAAAGATTAGGTGCTGAACTCCATGTGAACATAAAATCCCCCAGTAGAGTTTGCACAGGTTTTGCCATTTTTCCAGTTTGTGCATACTACAAGTGATTTAGGAAAGGGAGAACACAGTTTTAGTTTGACGCACCTTCTCACCACCACTCAAAGCCGACACCTTCCGATCAAGCATATCAGCTTTAAAATTACAGCGTCCAAGAAGTCCCTTTATGTCATCAATTCTCCAATCCTCTGCTCCTTCAACAACAGTCTCAAGTACTGACTTTTCCAAATCAAGTGCTTCGGCCTAAAAGAAAAGAAAAAAGATCTTCAGAGACAAATGGAGACTGTGTTTCAAATAGAGTTAAAGTTGGTGAATCCCTATAATGAACGAGAAGGGCCAACAAGACATTGTTTTTACCGCAGCATTTACCCACCTGATTTTGCTCAAAGTAATTTGGGAGCACATTATGCTCCCCGAGCAAGACCTCACCTCCTTTGGGCTTCTCCAAACCCATTATGAGTTTCAGCAAAGTACTCTTTCCACATCCATTTGGACCAATGATTGCAATTTTCTCTCCACGTTCAATTGCAAGATTTGCCCTATCAAATAACACCTGCAATTGAAGAGATTTTAGTATGCCGACAATGCCTTAAGACCATCAGGGAGAGAACAAACTCAAAAGTACATAAGATAACCCACATTATCTCCATAGCCAAAGTGAAGATTTGTAATTGTGATCACTGATCGACCACTTGTTCCCCGCTCGGGAAATCTAATCTTCATCTGTTTACGCTGGAATGGCTTCTCTACCAGCTCTTCTTCCTGAAGTCTTTCCAGTTTCTGTCATGACATAGATACATATAAGCAACTCCTCCCAGATACGCCAAAGCCTAATAAAACCAAGAATCACTACATCTTCTAGCATGTTCTCACCATATTATCAGTAAAATGAAGTGGAAAACACCAATGACAATCTAAAGGACAGTAAGAGAATCAACCTCAAAGATCTACAGAATACCCAACAGAAGCAGATTCCCATTTACCTTCTCGGCAGAAGAAGCACGACCCGAATTTGCTCCTGCACCCAACCTACTTATTAAGTCTTTTGTATGCTCAATATCCTTCTGCTGCTTCTCCCATGCGGCATATTGAGCTTCGATCCATGTCTCTTTTGATAAGACATACTGAGAATAGTTTCCCTCAAATGTTCTGGAGACGCCCATATCGGTTTCTACAATTTTAGTACACAGTTGATCGAGGAAAGCCCGATCATGAGATATGATGACCATCGGCACATCTTGCTTGTTTAAATAACCTTCAAGCCATTCGATAGTGTCAACATCTAGATGGTTTGTAGGTTCATCCAGAAGCAGTAAGTCCGGTTCCTGCATAAAACAAGCAGGCAATTGCGACATTTAAGGGGAGAGAAAGCAGCGTAGTGCAGGAAGGATGATTCGCATGACTATAAGCTCCTCTTTGCCTAACATAAACAGGAGTTTCTAGTAGATGAAATGTTCAAATGGGATCTACAACAGAAGAATAAGTGTGCGCAACAAAGAAAATCAATTGACAGAAACTTATCAAATCAAGCCATAGACTTCTCGCTGAACAATATCAGCCCCATATCTGCTAATTCAGCTCTATGACAGTGGAATCAAAATCTAATTTTGATAATCACAACCAAGTGCAATTCTGGAGCTCCCAAGTTCTATATCCCAGCACTCAGCATAGAGATAATTTCAATTCACTTCACTAACTGCAGAGACTATTGCATTACGACCGAGTCAAATAAACCGAAATTTCTCAGATTGGATGAACGTGAGCCTGCAGTCCATTAATAAGACAAGGGATAGTAGGTAAACATGATAACATACTAATATAAAAAATCATTCGACTCATCACAATAACAAGATTGAACTCTGAATCTTAAGCCAAGTACTTCTGCTGTACCTGAAGCAGAATCTTCCCCAGAGACATCCTCATCTGCCAACCACTACTAAAAGAAGCCACAAGCCTATCCGAATCCTCGGGAGCAAACCCAAGCTCAGGCATCATTTTACTAATCTTAGCATCCACCACATCCAAATCCACATCCTGAGCCCTCCTCTGCAACAAGTCAAACTCATCCAAAAGCCTCCCCATTAACTCCAAATCATCCACAGAACCTTCAATCGCCTTCTGAACCTTCTCCAACCTCTCTGCGATCTCCATTTGCTCCTTGAAAGCACTCATGAACTCCTCCTTCACAGTCTTACTGAGCGAAACCTCGAATTCTTGATTCAAGAAGGTGATTTTCATGTTCGGTTTCGCCTTGATCACATTCCCCGAATCGGGCTCCTCTTGGCCCGATATAATTTTCAACTGGGTCGTCTTGCCCGCACCATTCACGCCGACTAAACCCACTTTCTCGCCCTTCTTCACTTCCCAGCTCACGTCCTTCAACACCGTCACACCCTTGTAGCTCTTGCTCACATTTTCGAGCTTAACACCGGACGAAACACTCGAAGCGCCGGTAGTCGACAGTTTCTTCGTGTTCTTTCGCCCGGAATCGTCCTCTGAATTGCTGGAAAACAGAGACTCTATGTCTTCCCTCAAATTGGTCTCCGCCACGGATGTTTCCACCGCAACTGCGGCTAACCTCTTGGTGACCTTGCAATTAATCCTGGGTCTGGTCGGATTAGTGTTGGGTTTGACGAATTGGGAGCTTATCGGCGATGAGATTGGCCTGATACGAAAAGCAGGCTTCGGAGCATCAAGAAGGGTTGAACCCCGGATAAAGGAGGAGCGGAGTTCGAGGCAATGGAGTTTTGTGGATAGGTCCATTGCCGGAGAGAGAGATGGAATTTCGACGAAGATGAAACGGATGGAGAGAGAGTATCGTAGAGAGAGACTCACTCGACACTGCGAGCGAAGCAGAGCATCAACCAGAGCAGAACTCTTCTTCAACCCGCAGAGCAGAAAAATTTTTGTGGGATGTGGATTTACATGTGAGTAATTTCCTTGTTGTCTAATTTTATTTTTCTTTCTTTGTTTTCAATTCATTTTAATTCATTTCTTCACTAATTTTCCATTTTAGCTATTTTCGCAAAAGGAGAAAGTGAGTGGCATTATAATTTTTAAATTAATATTATAAAAAATCTCAAACTATACACTTATAATACATTTATCTTTAAATTATTTTTTACCATAAAAAATTTTAAACTGACACATATGTGACAAATTTATCATATATATAATTCAATAAAAATACTATTATATTATTTTTTCAGATTATTTTGTTTGAAAATTTTGACTGATGAATAATAATAAGATACTCAAATTGGGATTTTCTGTTTTCCTATGTAAAAATATTTTAAATTTAAGGAAATATAGGAAAATCAAAATGTGTTGCATTTGAGAATCAATTTAATGAAATCAAAGCACATTTATGGAGAGCTTAAAGAATGGATCGAAAAGCAGCATAACGTGAATTAAGTAGTAGAAGAAATTAAAGGACGAATCATGATGAGGGGAAAAAGAATAGTAATTAAAGGGAAAAAGAATAGAAATTCAAAAATATTCAGTGTGGACTTTCAAATTTGTGAGAATTTTTAAATTGACCATATGTTTTTTTTTTTTTGTGGTCGAAATTTTGATTTTTGTTTTGAAGAGTTGAAAATTCTCTGGCCATGGAAATATAGATATCAAGATGATAATGCAAATTCGTGGCGGAGAGTGCTGCCCAAAGCGAGAGAAAGAGATACCAACCTCTCACCCTCTGCCACGTGGAAGGTAATGCAAGTTCCTTAATCATCCATGTGTTTGAGGAAGACAAACGAAAATATTTATAAACTTTTCTTACGTAAAAAATGTGCAGTTTTTTCTAAGATCCTCTCTCTGTATATAATGAGATCTTGTCTATATTTATTTCTCAATATGTTGTGTATGCAATCATAATATTAGGAGTGAGCAAATGGAACTGCCCAAACCAAGACGTCCTGGACCGGACCGGGACCGGTGGTTCGATTCCCGGTTCTAGAGGCGTACGGTCTGATTCCCGATTCCTAAAATTGAAACAGGTAACCGGACGGCCAAGTTTCAAGGATATAGGATTGAACTCGTCATTTTTTAAAATTTATTTAAAAGCAACTCTAATCATTGACAAAGTAAACTTCATAACAAATTGTGGAGAATTGATCTTCATCTATCAAATATTAATACTCCTATGCATACACAAGTAAATTTTATTGTAAACAAGATCATGAGCAAAAAATATTGGAATGAAAAGGAAATAAGGAGAAATTTTTTAAGTCTGAAATTCGTAAAAATTTGTCATATCCTGTCTTTGGAACCGCCCGGGAACCGGTTCGATCTTTGGAACCGCCCGGGAACTAGACCGGACTGACGATTCGATCCGGTTCCCCGTCCCGGGGGTAGCAGGTCCGATCCATGGTTCCAAAAAATAGAAACTGAGATTATCAGTTCGATTTTCAGTTCTTAAGGAGAACTGGATCGGATTGGGAACCGATGACCCCCACATAATATAATCCATTCTAATTAGGACTTTGGTATATTTAAGCCAAAAAATTTATTGAATTAGAAGATTTATAGGGTCAAACGACAATGTACAAACTAAATCGATTAAAGTATTTGGTGTTTTTACCCAAAAAAAGGTATGACAACAAAGATATTTCAAATAAATAAAAAGTTAGAGAATTAAGTCAGGATTCGCCCTTTGTATTGTATTGAAATTGTGTCTAGACACCAAAGTTGCCTTTTTTTTTTCCATAGTAAAGATGGTTGTTTCTCATTTTATGTATCGACTATCACTCTTATGTTTAAACGTTATATGATGATTTAATTGAATTAAACCTAAAGTGCAACATTACTTTTGAGAATGAAATCGTCCTGTTGACCACCTTGTTAATCTTGAAATTGAGAAACGCATGGACGTTAGATTCTTTTCATTACCTCCCAGTGAGTTATTTCACATCTTATTAAGTGATAAAATAGGAAGAGTACATTAGCCCCGTTAAATTTTTGTGCTTGGTCTTAGGACTTTTTCATACCCAAAAAAAAAAAAACATTTAACTAGGAAAATTTTTCGATCAAAAAAAGAAAGAAAGAAATTCCATCCCTATCGCGGGTTCGCAACATCAAAGAATGATAAGGAAAGAACTTTTTTTTTCATGAATGGTTTCTTTTTCACTTCACCCATTCTTTAAGAATGCTACATAGGACTTTAGATTGCAAGAGATTAATCATTCAACTTGCAAAGAGTGCTTTTATTTCAATCTCCACTTATTTTGCTTCCATTTATGAGTTGTGCATGTCTGGTTTGACACCACGGTTTCTCTTCAAAAAAGACAATAACGTTGCAAATTAGCAATTATTGAAAATTCTAACATTTTCTTGTAAATATCTATTTTAATTGTGTCTTTGGAAGATATTCATTGCATTATCTCAATATTGCAATAATGGATTTGATTACACGGAAAGCTTCCCCAAGTCATGTAACGAAAACAATTTAAAAATTTCTAATTGTTAGCAAGTCCCTGTACATTGCAATAATTGTTGATATGCACTATGAATTTGATCTTTCTTAATAGATCCACATGAAATAGGGTACAATTTAACGAGTAACTTACTAACAATAAGATATACAATTTGACGTGTATACAATCCACATTTGGACAAAACATGCCCGTATGCTACAAGTTCCATGTGAATGGCGTAGTATAAGTTTTTTTCATCATAGGAACTAGAAGGGTTTCAATCAAGTCTGGAGCTAAATAGAGAACTTCATTGAACAAAAAGTTAAAGGAAACGAAGACAAAAAGGGTATTAAAAAAAAAAGAATAAGAAGAAGATTTAAGGTGTGTTTGTTAAGACTCGAGGGTTGAAAAATATTTTTCAAAAATAATCGTTTATATCGTTTACAAAAATGAATCAATATCGTCCACAAAAATAATTAGACATAAATTGTTGTCTCGTTGACTAAAATTTTTTAAGCGATGTAATAAATCAATTTCAAAAAATATTTTTCAAAAATTGAATTTTTGGTGAAACAAATGCACCCATGACTAATCTCGTTTCCTTTTCTTATAGGGGTCTAGAGGCCAAGAAATGCCTTGAAAATTCCATGCACCAGCTTAAATTTTTGCATGTACAAATAGCTCTAACCCCAGTCTGGAAGCGACACATTACTTTTTCCTTAAGTAGTGTTTATGTTAATTGGGAAGATTATCCCATGAGTCCTAAACATATTGCATGGATGCCTATTCATTTCTAAACTTTTTGTTGAGAGCATGCAACGCAAATTAAATACCTTAACTCCGAGAAATTATCAAGAGGGAACCTAGTAATACACCTTCACCCAAAAGCTTAACGAATAAATTATGAGTCAATTAAAATAAATATACTAATTACTTCACACCATATCAAATCCTTGATTTGGAACTTCTCTAACACAACTTACACGTGCATTCTAACAATCTCATCACCCATCATGTGTGAGCTTTAGTATTAAATCTATTCCCTTTTAATATAGGTATTATTTTGCACCTAAATATACCAACATCTCGAACTTGAATTCCCATCAACGCTCACCTTCACCCCAAGATCCCTATCAATGCCCACACTGTGACACTCACCCTAGTTTATTTTTCCAGATTGAATCATGAAGGCTATCGTCAACCCACCTCTACGAAACCGAAACAGATTAGGAGCACACCAATCAATTATGGGTTCTAACATCATTTGTTAAAAGCGCGCAATAGAAGCCCGACACCTTCACTAGGTAGATCATCAAAAGAGAGCCCAAGTTCGAGTTCATATTCAGCTAGACCCACATTCACTTAAAATTTTAAGCCAATGAATTATGAACAATTAGAAAATATTAATTGTTGCACTCCACTTCAATCCTTTGATACATGCATCCTAACATGTTTCAATTTTGCCAATTACATCATAAACATTCACATAAAATTTCAATATAATCCTTCTAATCAATTAGCAGTCTAGTCAGCACCGGCCATTCAGGTCAGCCACTTTTCGAAAAATTGGCCGAAACAACTTCATCAAAATCTAGTTCAAAGATTTAAGACTAAATTGAAAAAATTAAAAATTTTAAGATTGAATTAGCATCCATACAATTTGTTTATAGCCGCATAACTACAATTATCAGTAAAAAACAAACATAATATATATGCACTAAATGGGCTCAAAACCTAAGCTTATCCGAAACTTTTTTGATCCCACAACAAACGGACCAACTTAAACAAAACTCCAAATCCGTTGTTATTTCGCGGGCGCTGCCCCCCGAACCCCCGCATTCCGTGTGCAGGGCTCACATGTCGTCGAATCATATTTCAATTTCTCTAAGCTCACCTAGGCGTGCCTAGTGTGAAAAACAAGGGTCTTGTATGTTAGGATGCACATGTGAATTGTATTGGAAGAGTCTCACATTGGAGAATTAATGTAGTGTAGAGCAGTTAACATATCTAAGTTGGCCCATAACTCATTGGCTTAAACTTTTGAGTGAAAATGGATCCAACTGGATATATTGATGGGCTCGAACTTGGGTCTCCTCTTGGCGATCTCCCTAGATAAAAAGTATCAGACATCTGTTGCGCGCTCCCGACAAAATAGTATCAGAGCCTATGGTTGATTGGTAGACCTTCAATCTGTTTCGGTGAATATCTCAAGAATGAATCTATTGGTCAACGCGATTTTCGGGCCAGTGGACATTGTGGTGTAACAACGGGCCTGATGTGTATTGATGGAAATTCAAGTTGAGATATATTGGTGCGGAAGTATACTTAGATTAAGAGGAGCAAACTTAACACTAGAGGTTACACGTGAGGGGGAGATTGTTAGGATGCACGTGTGAATTGTGTTAGAAGAGTCCCACATTGGAGAATTAATGTGTGTGGAGCAGTTAATATATCCAAGTTAGCCCATAACTCATTGGCTTAAGTTTTTGAGTGAAGGTGGGTCCAACTAGATATATTAACGGGTTCGGACTTGGGTTTCCTCTTGGCGATCTCCCTAAGTGAAAAGTATCGGACTTCCGTTACGCACTCCCAACAAAGTATTCGCCAACTCCAACACAAAAGGAGGGAGAGAGATAAAGAACTCACATTGTAAAAGCCTCCGGAAAAAACTGCAATTTTGCAGCAAGACAATATCGCCGTCTCAAAGTTTGTACGAAGTTTGCACATCAATTTTGGTCACTTTGCTAGAAGATAAGAAGAAAGGAACAACGATTTGGAGGTAAATTAATAAGAAGAGAGATAGCCAAATTAATGATTCGAATTGACATATCAACACAAATTGTGACAAATGAGACGAATTGTTGCATCATACAAAACCCCATCCTAACACGACCGAATTAATAGAAGGACTAAATTGTGTCGACCTCAAAGAGTGCAAGAACGAACTCTAATGGACATTAGGACAATGGCCATATTGAACGAAACAAAAGGTCAAGAGCCAAACTGTCACCAGACAAAAGTATGAGGACCATTTTCAACATTTTTCAAGATACAATAGAATCTATTAATATATTCACAGATTCTAATTTCACGAGTATTACAATAGATTTTATTGTATTTTGTACGACGGAGTGTGAATTTAATGTCCAAAAGTCTATTTTACTATGCTACTTGTATTTTCACCCATGCTTCGTGGGGGTTTCTACATAATGTTCTTTTTGAAATTATAGGACTATTATGATAAAAAAAAATGTAGGACTATTAAAACTTCTTAGGTGGAACGGACACCTCGGTTACCAAAAAAAAATTCTTATGAAAATAATACTTCTAGAGTTAATGCAGCCGACAAGCAATTAATATATATCATTTCAAATAAAATTGAATATTACAGGTTCAATGCTCGACATATAAATTCACTCCACGCTTATCAAGCAACCTTTCGTGTCATATTTTCACGAAAATTGGATTTATTAAGAGCTATTTCTATCCAATTGAACTCGGTCATTTGGTAATTTCTTGGTAAGTAATTGTGGGCAATTTTCCAAATTAGCATTTTTAAAAAATAATATTTACCAAATTAGTATTAAAAAATATATATTTATCATATTAGGTGCTGCTCGGCAATTGGGCCGCCGAGCGGCACCCAATTGCCGAGCGGGTGGCTCTCCTCCCCCTAATAGAGGCCCAAAATAAGGATTTGGGCCCCACTCGAAGGCCCAATTGCCAAATGGGGCTAAAATTTAATTTTTTTAAAAAAATTCAATAGATTCTTTTTGAAAAATTACATGAAATCAAAAAAAAAATCGTCCCAAACGAACACCAGGGTGAGATATGCCCTTTCAAAGTTTTAAAAATCCGAGTTGAATAATACTTTGAAAGTGCATATCTCATCGCTCAGGTGTCTGTTGGGGACGATTTTTTTTTATTTCGCATAATTTTTTGAAAAGAATCTATTGAAAAAAAAATTAAAAAATAAATAAATTTCGGCTCCGCTTGGCAATTGGGCCGCCGATTGGGTGGGTGGGTGGGTGGGTGGGTGGGTGGGGTGGTGGAGGGAGCCACCCGCTCGGCAATTGGGCCGCCAAACGGGACCCAACTCGCAAATTGTGTGCCGCTCGGTGGAGCGGCGCCCAATATGGTAAATATATTTTTTTAATACTAATTTGGTAAATATTTTTTTAAATGCTAATTTAGAAAAAAGCCCAGTAATTGTTGTCTACCCGGACCCGATGAAAAAAGGACAAGTTCTTATGGACTCGTTCAGATTAACTATCATTATATTTTACAGCATGTCGTGTTGGATGGGAGAGTGCGACAAAATCAATTTGCTCTTCTTATTATTCTATAAATATATTAATATATTTTTTCTGTAACGATATTACATCATATATCATAGTCGACAGAGTCAATCTTACGTGAAATAGTTGACCTATTTACTTTTTTCTTAATTACTTCATTTCTAATTATTTACACACGATATAGGTATGTCGAAAATGATGTTAATGCGCAAGAAAAAACTCCCCTTGTTACGCGTCCTTATGGGTAAAATACTCTTCTATTTTTTCTTGGAAATCTCCTTAAATTTCATTTGGAGATGAAAAGACCCATCTTCGTTAAAAATCAATGCATGCACAAGTCACTTTTACTAGAATATATTGAATATTAGACAGATGGCCCATTTCAAATTTTTGGGGGAGTGAATAAATACGGTCGACATGCTGGAAACAAAATGGCGATTTTGTAAATAAACTCAAATGATGGCTGATGTTGGATTGTGAATTGGTGTCTAAAGTCAAAACTCATTAATTATTGAATTTAGAAATAGAGGGAGAGAATTAATTGGGTCAATAGAACTCCTATGCTTACGACTTAGGACAAAACCTGATAATCATCACAGCTAAGTCATTTTCCTCGGGATATATTATATTCCGAACTTGGCCGGATCCGTAGAGAATTTATGAAACACATAAACTATTGTTATATACAAGTCACACTACCACGTCAGCCACTTCTGATAAAAATTAGCCAAAACGACTAAATTGGCAAACAAAATTCATACATTGGGGTTAAGACTAGTTGGATAATTTTCCCTACATTAACGTGTCATAAAATGTAGACATAATATTTGCTATTTTGTATGTCAATACGTCATAGAACTCTAATTGAAAGTCCACGATATATATATCTTCCATGTATTAGATATTTTAGAGTAATGTCCAACCTTTAAGAACCGAAGCTCTCTCAGCATTTTCTTCTCCCGGCCTTAAAATCCATGCCAAAATAAAATATGTGATCCAAAGTTAAGATGCTGGCAGGCTGGCCATGCTCATAAAAAGGAAAAAATCAATGGATGTGAATGGTATCTGCAATTTTAGGATGAAGGGATTCACTTACCCAATATTTCTTTTTTCTCCTTGAGATGCTGCATTAATTTAAAACTTCATTGTGAATCTAAAAAAAATCCTGATACGGAATGCAATTTAAGAATTATCTAAGTCTAAAATTGGATGTACCATGTAAGACCAAGACTGTTTTTGGATGAAGTTATTCTAGTCCTCTATTCAAGTAATTACCACGATTGTAAAAGTTGCTCACTTCTGATTTACATATAAATTGGAATTGCAAAGTTTACTTCCAGAATACTAGAAGAAGCTCACACAAATTAAGTAACCTCAATTGTCCAAATTGTGCCATGCAAAATCTCAGGAGCTTGCCTGTCCTCTTCTTGCGATACGAATGAAGGAGAATGTCGCGGAAAACAAGCACAAAGAAGAAATCGGACATCGGATTTACGCGATTCAATCGGTGTGGCCTATCCTCCTAAGAGAGCAGTATAGGATTTCTCTATTGATTAAGCATTATAACGGAGATTACAACCACACTCAGGTCACTTAAATATTCTTAAGCCTCAATTCTCAATTTCTCTCGAAATAATTTCTCAATCTCATAGAGAAATTTATAATTCTTACCACAATATTTATTCACCTGAACACTCGTCTCTTGGATGCAGTTCTTTTGAATTCACTCCCCCTTATTGCGCACGCAAGGGACTTCGCACCCACTACATGAAGACCAAAATACATGGTTAGTTTATGCATCTCCAACAACTAGAGTTTTAGGAAATCTTATGGCCGACTTACAAATCCAACGAAGTGATTTTCTTGTTTTGTTAGGAAATTTGGTCACCTTTGGAACTTCCTTTCAAATTTCAATTTCCAAATTCAGATGTCCGTTAGATAAAGGGTGGACATCCCAAATAGAAAATCTTCTATGTGGATTCGAATTTTCGCTTATAGCTCTAATCAAAAATGAGACAAAGTCTTGGCCTAATGTGATTTTCACATGAGCCATTGTTACATTTATAGTAGATATTCTGTTTGGAATGTCATGCCTTCATCCAATGGACATCCGAATTTGGAAATTAAAGACTTTCAAAGCTAAGTTCAAATTGGACTAAGTTTCAAAAGAAGGAAATCACGGAGTTACAAGTTGGCCAAAGGTTTCCTAGTAATATTGGAATGTGTACATGACAATGGTTTTGGTCTTCATGTAGTTGGTGCCAAGTGACGTCCCTTGCGTGTGCAATAGTGGGGCGTGAATTCAAAGAAGGTAATTAAGAAATTGTTTTGCAGAGAAATGGCGAGGGTAATTGACGATTGAATCTTAAAAAGTATTCAAGAGAATTGAGTGGGGTTGTAATTGATGTTGTAATACTTGTGGTGAGATTTATGAATTTTTTAATGAGATAGAGATTGCGAGAAATTGTGAGATTTTAATGAGGGACTGAAAAATATTAAAGTGTTTGATGATTTGGATGTGATTATAATCTCCATTATATCGCCCAATCAATAGTGAAATCCTAATCTCCTCTTCCAATGGAGTCGGTCACACCAATCGAATTACGTAAATTCATTGTCCAAATTATATTTTCTTGGTATTCGTTTTTTTTAGGTCAAAATTGGTGTTCTTCTTCTTCTTTTTTCGTGGTCAAAACACAACATTTCATTCACTTCAACGAGGAATCATAAGACATGAAAAACAAGATTCAAAGCAAAGCAAGTCCCGTGAGGATAGGGGGACAAAGGAGCCAATTTGATGGGAGGGACCCGTTTCTATGGGCCCTAGCCACCCAATCAGCTATTTGATTGGACTCTCGCGAAGAATGGACCAAGATTACGTTTTGTAATTAGGCCTACATTCTTCAAAAAGGTGACAAAAGGCCCATGACCTGTGCTAAGCAAAGGAGAGACCAGTTAAAACTGATAAACGATCAAGTTGGATTTCCATGTGCAGTTCAGTTCCTTCCTTGAGAGTCGACAAAGCCCTTCTCATCACTAGGGTTTCCTGCTCAAGGATGGGTAAAGCTTTGTCCGTCTTGGCGAATCCGGCAATGATGTTTGCCCGAAAATCCCGATAGACTCCTAAAGATTTTGCATGATGCCATTTGGACAACTCAGGTCACTTTGTGTGAGTTAGGGTTTTGCATTTAAACTTTGCAATTTGGAGTGGAACTCTTTTCCATTTATACGTAAAGCATGACTAAGCAATTTACACAAAAAGTCGTAATTACTTGGATAGAGGATTAAAATACAAAATCAAGGCAAAGCCATTTATGTCTACTAAGATTGAACATGCCATTTATGATCATTAATTACTTTTTGAACATTGCTATCCTAACCATACCATTGCTTTAATTCACATGTTTCATTTTCGTGGATTGGGCCAGAAGAAAATCCACTTATCTCTAACTCGCGAACTTAATCGATACAAAGCTAAGTGATAGCACTGAATTTTCCAATGCCACTGCTCAATTTATGATTTCTCACACATAGACGTTGATAAGATCCTTCCATTTAGCAGCACCTTATGATGGTATAGTTTTAAAGTGAAGTGTGAGGTCGAAACTACGAAAGACTTGTGGTGTATACCTAGGTATCTAGAGACGAGGAAGGAGGTAATAAGCAACATAATGTTTCATGGAATTCATATAAGCATAGATGTGGAGAATGGAGATTCCTGAATAGGGTGACATTTCGAACTGCTGCTAAATCCATTGACAATAAAGAGATAACTTAGCAAATTGAAGCATCTTAGTAGCTAGAGAAAAAGAAAGCAAAAGTGATTTCCATAGTAGCGGCAAGCGAAATGGGAGCAGTCTAATCCGTGAAAATAGGTTGTGGGAGAAATGTGCATTTGGTATGCAAAAATTAAATGATTTGGAAGTACTTTACTAAATAGATCGCTTGTATCGCTTATTAAAATGAATAAACAAAAAAAATGTTATTGTCAACTAAAATATTTAGACATAAATTATTATCAATAATGAAAATATTTTTCATTGACTTATTTCAAGTGTTACAAGCTATTAATTTTTAGGAAAATATTTTTCAAATCATTTATTTTCTGCGAAAGGAACGGAACCTAAGTATATAATCGTCAGTCCAAGATAAAGTGGGAAGACTTTCGATTTCACAAATTAAAAATCGAAAAAAAAAATCAACTCTGCTCAATTTGATTCCAAGTTTTTAAGGTGAAAATCATCCGTCCAGAAATGAATCGACGGCTATAACGAAGTATATATGAGTGGATGGGTCATCCTCGGAATCATCCTCTTAGTACCAGAGACTGCCCAAATCTCCATGTTGATCGGTCCTTAGAGAGCTGAGATCTGCGAAAATTCCAGTGACCAGGAGAAACTTTTTCCTTCTCCAATGTCCGAACTGCATCCACAAGCCACCCTTATCATATTAAAAGTCAACCCTTGGAAGAAGTGAAAAAGAGACATTTGACTGCAGCCCTCGAAAGAGACATTTGACTGCAGCCCTCGAAAGACAGGAATCGATCAATTCGACGAGATTCCATCATCGAAGTTTTCTTCAACATAGCACGCGCAGTGGCAGCGCCAAGAAACTGAAAGCAGAGAAGAGGAAAATACTAAGGCTGTATAGATTTTTAGATAGGATAGTATCGGATAGAATAGAATATAAAATTTAAAAAATTTGTTATATCTTATTCATTGTTTGGTGATTGCTAGTAATAAAATCGGATATTTTCACTTCTTATTTTATCTTTCTTTGGTACGAATGATATATTAGTGTAAATCAATGTAAAAGTTGCACAAACGAAAATGATAAGAATCCCTCGTGAAACTCTTGCCTACTTCATTTTTATTGCTAATTTTTTTTCTTTTCTTTTTTTCTTATTTTTTCCTTCCATCATTCTCTAATAACATTTTCCTAAATAGTAAACTATACTAACATTCCTAAATTACTAAAATATGTAATTAATATAAAAATTTATATATGCATAATTTATATATAAGATAGAAATAAATTAGAGTGCATAAATAAAAAAGGGAATAACTAATAATTAAATTATTTTTACTTTTTCGTTATTTTGAATTTTTTATAGTAGAAATCAAATATTATTTATATTCTAATACTAATTTTATTATTTAGAGAAAATTATTACTCGAAAAAAAAAATAAGTTATCCATTAGGGTTATTAGAAATCATATTCACTTTTATCCCACTTTCCCATGGAATAATTTTATCCAGATTGTATCCCTCCTATATCCCACTATATCATGTCCAATGTAGGCACTAAATACAGGATATGATAAACTTTATCATATCTTAAATTTTATCCCAACTAATAAACGCAGCCTAAGAGGTCTAATTAACATAAATAGATCATCGGTATTGGTTCTCTGCGATTTGGCAGTCAGTGAACTTTTTAATTGACTAAGTTTTCCTCCATTTCTAGAGAAATTTACCCCGAAAACTTAGATAGAATGTGACGACTTGGCTCGATTTACGTGAGCCTAGCTTCTAAAAGAGATTTTGAAGCAATCATACAAAATGGTGACCATTTGAAGGCGAGTGCTAGCTATGCTGTGTTCATCTATGTTAACTTGTATCCCAGCGATGCTCCCGTTATTCCTGTTCCCTCGATCAACCTGCAAAATCTATTGGACGTAGCACCTTCTTCGAACCCTCTCGCCTCGATGATCACTCGATGCCCTCGCCATATTAAGCATTGGACGCCCATCCTAGAGAGGGGTCTTGCTCTAACCATCTGAAGCGACCCGATTTGTGGACAAAGTCTTCAAGAAGAGCACTCTAAACAGCTACGCACGAAATGGTAACATGAATCACTCGAAAATCTCTATCGACCAATATGTATTTTGGGACGTCGCGTCTAAAACCAGGGAGGGAGACAAAAGTTTGTTGGACAGAGGGCATATATTCACATATATAAAAGCCTGTGAAAAAATTTAGGTTAATATCACCAAAAATACCAAACTGGTACACTTATGATAATTTTACCTCAAGTTATTTTTTTGACCATGAAAAATCCCAAATTGGTAAAGATGTGACAAATTTATATCAAATCGGCACAACTGTGACAAATTTATCCTTCCTTAGTTTTCCTTAAATTTTACCGTCGAATTGCTGAATTGGATGATACGTGGCAATTGTCGAGTGTACACTTTACCTTATATTTGCTATTGGTGCATAAATTTAAAATTTTTTGTGATATTAACTCAATTTAACAAAAATTAACAAAGGATAAATTTATCATATATATACTAGTTTGAGATTTTTTATGGTAAAGAAATAGTTTTGGGTAAATTTATCACAGTTGTACCAATTTAGGATTTTGGTGGTAAAAAAAAATAATTTGGGGTAAATTCGTCATAAATGTACCGGTTTACGATTTTTGGTGGTCAAAAAAATATTTTGGGGTAGATTCATCATAGGCATACCAGTTTGGGGTTTTTCGCGGCATTAGCCTAAAAATTTACAATTTCTAGCGAGACTACAATAAACAAAACAAAATGTTCAATGACTAAATTGTCATCAGGCAAAAATATGGAAACCATTTTCGACATTTTCCCAAAGGCTTGAAAAAGTGTAGTTTGAAGAGTGCTGGAGCTAAGTTACATATGAGAGCCCAGATGTAGTTAGACAAAGAGAATCAATTTATTTATTTATTTTGGTCGGAGAATCAATTTATTGGATAAGTTAGAAAAGTACATTTTATAATTTGTGGTTTTACAAAAATATTTCACAAAAGTATTAGACAATTTAAAAAGATACCTTAATTTTTATCCGGTTTTCACTTATCCCCCCTCTACTCTTAAAAAGTTAATTTGAATAAAGTCGTATATGCATTGACAATATTTGCTTATTCCCTCCATAAAATATCTCAACTCATGTTCTCACATCCTTTTCCCTTGCATACAAATCCTAAGATACACAAAATCTCAAAATGGCGAGAGGACTAGTGCTGGTTGAGTTAAGGATTAAGATATAATCAGTGCTCTTGCCCATACTTCACATTAAGTTTATCCTTGAAATTATTTCAACTTTTTTTTAATTAGTAAAGACATACATTGTCCTTTCCCAGATTCTAATTTCAGTACCATTATCACTACAAAAAAACACGGATTTAACGACGAACATTTACGACGAAAAAAATTCGTCGATAATTTGCGACTAAATTAGCGACGAAAAGAGCAAGTTGTCGCTATTTGTGACGAAATTAGCAACGCTAAAAATTCATGGGTAATTTGCGACGAAATTAGCAACGAAATAAATTTGTAGCTAATTGGCGACGAATTTAGCTACAAAACAAATGCTCGTAGCTAATTAGCCACAAAATTAGCTACGACAATACTTTCGTAGCAAATTAGCTACGAAATTAGCGACGAAAATACAAGTTCGTCTCAAATTTAGCGACGTAAAATGAGTTTCGACGCTAAATCTTTATTTTTATTAAATTAATTTAGCGACGAAATCAATAATTCGTAGCAAAATATTTATTTTTAATTGAAATTTCTTAAATTTTGCGATCAAATCCAATATTCGTAGCAAAATCATATTTTTAATTAAAATAATTCAGCGAAGAAATAAATAATTTGTTGCTAAATAATTATTTTTATTTGATAATTTCTCAAATTTTGTGACGAATTTCGTATTTTGTCACAAACTCATTATTTTAAATTAAATTAATCTAGCGATGAAATAATGAATTCGTCGCTAAATATTTAATTTTATTTGAAATTTCTCAAATTTTGTGACGAAATAAGGAACTCGTCGCAAAATTAGAGACGAAGTTCATTTTTCGTTGCAAAATAGTTATTTTAAATTAAATTAATTTAGCGACGAAACATCTAATTTGTCTCTAAATATTTATTTTTATTTTAAATTTCTCAAATTTTGCGACGAAATGAGGAATTCGTCGCAAATTTAGTGAAGAATTATATTTTTCGTCACAAAATCATTATTTTAAGTTAAATTTATTTAGCAACGAAATAACTAATTTGTCGCTAAATATTTATTTTTATTTTATATTTCTCAAAATTTGCGACGAAATAACGTATTTGTCCCAAATTTAGCAACGAAACCTATTTTCGTCACAAAATAATTATTTTCAATTAAATTAATTTAGCGACGAAATATCGTATTCGTTATTAAATATTTATTTTTTATTTTAAATTTCTCAAATTTTGAGACGAAATCAGGTATGCGTCGCAAATTTAGTGACGAATTCTCTTTTTTGTCACAAAATTGTTATTTTAAATTAAATTAGTTTAGCGACGAAATAAAGTATTTGTCGCTAATTTGATAGAAATAAAAATAAAAAGAAAAAAATTAGCGATGACTTAGCATTTGCATCACTAATTGGTAGAAATAAAAATAAAAAAAGAAATAATTTTAGCTAGGAATCATGATATTTGTCGCTAATTTTGCGACGAAATTTCTTTTTCGTTTGCTAAAAAACATAAATAAAATTTTAAAAAAATATATTATTCAATTTTAGCGATGAAAATAGGAGTTCGTCACTAATTAGCAACGAACTTCTAATTCAACGCATAATCAGAGCTATTAATAAAAATAAAAATAAAAATATATTAAATGTTATTTTGTTCACGTCTTATTTTAGATATATCTATATGTGGGAAATGATCCAACTTCCATAAAGGAGCTGAATAAAACCAAAGTTTCATGTTCGATTTTGAATTAGAGATATTAAAAATGATGAATCGACTATAACCTATAGCCTTCCAAGCTAACTATGCGAGTTCGATTCCCTCTATCCGCTATATTCTATACTCTCTATTTGTAATAGATTGACATGTATTCGAATATATATTTGAATTTGAATATTTTTTGAATTAATATATTTAATTGGATTATTTATTTATATTAATCCATCTTGAATTGAATACGCAATTCCCAAAATTCTATTCTCTTAATAATTTTTTTCCTTTTTATCATAATTATTGTTATTAATATTGTTATTGTTGATTATTATTATTTGTCTATATGTTTTTAGTTTTTTCCATTCCCGCGGCAAGTGTTATGGTTAATTTTGTTGCTAATTAGCGACAAAAATAATCATAAAATAATTAACGTCTAATTTCGTTGTGGTATTAAGCTAATATCTGATCATCAGAAATATATATTGTAATTGTGTTATTCAGGAAAATAAAATCAAGTGATTCTTTCTTTTTAGCAAGGTACGGAATGTATCATGAAATATTCAATGTGATTCTATAAGGTATAGTTTCGTTCAATATTAGTAATAAGGATTTAGCATATCACACATTAATCAACCAAAGAGAGATTCAATAACTAAAAGAAATATCGATTCTTCGGGATCCTTGCTTTCTTTAAACAGCGAACGACTTAAATAAGAAATGACTAAAAGGAAGATCGATTCTTTAGAAGGATAAGCTTATTTATGTTTTTTATTATATTATATTTTATATTAATTTAAATTAATTCTTGTTAATAGACAAATGAAAATAGAGCGAATATTCTTTAAATTAAAAAATCAAATATATTATTAACTAAGTAAAGATTACATTAATAATCATAAATGAAAAGCAATCAATTTATTTATTTCTATTGTCCTTGTTCATGAATTAGAAAGCATTCCTTCTATTCCTGAATAGTTTCCTTCAAAAGGGTTTATGCTTCCTCGGTGAATGCTTTGTCAAAAGATATAATTTCTTGGAATTGAGGCTTATTCGTTTTTACATAAGCGCTTAACTCAATGAGTCATTACCTATCAATTTCTAATAAATCAAGATAACTATTTATTATTATAATTATTAATGTTATTATTATTCACTTAAATAAAATAAAGTTTTAGCCATGAAAAATTAGAGATGAACAAGTGATCCGTCACTAATTTGCGATGAAATTACAAATAGGATAGAATTTCAAATTCGAATTCCTTTTAATTCTATTTTCTTTCAAAAATAAAAATAGAAAGAAAATATTCAATGATAAACAGAATCAATAACAAATTAATAAATTAAGAAATTGAAAATATATGAAAATCTTTAGCGACGAATTTCCTTATTTGTCTCTAATTTCGCAGGAGCAGTTTAGTGACGAACTCATTGGTTCGTCGCCAAAAATTTGCTAAATTCTCGGGTGCCCTTTAGCGACAAATTAATTGATTTGTCGCAAAATTAGAAATTTAGTGATGAAATTGGTGATTCGTCAGTAATTCTCCGTAGCCCTTTTAGCGATGAATTTATTTATTCGTCGCAAAATCGGAAATTTAGCGACGAATTCGTCAATGCGTCGCTAAATTCTCCGCAGCCGCAGTCCTTTTAGCAACGAAATTGTTGATTCGTCGCAAAATTTCCCAGGCACCAAGTTAGCGACCAAAGTTCCACGGCCGCCCATTTAGCGACGAAAGTCCTTTTCTGTCGCTAAAGTCCCCCTTTCCTTCCAAAATTTTCACTTCCCGCTAGGTTTCATTCACACTGTCGCAGATATCACCCTTCGTCGTCTTCTCGACTCTCTCTCGCCTCACCTTGAGACCCACCAAGGCAGCGTCCAGCCCCCCTCGGCCTCGAACACTCAGTCGCATTGCCTCATCCAGTCGTCGCTCCGCCACCTCCTGTCACTGGCCTCCGACCCTAACCCTGACCGAGAACTCAACCGCTCTTTCTGTCCATACCCAGCCACGTCCTCTGTCCTCGAGCTCAAACTCTTCATCACTTCTCAATTCTCGATTTTGGTTGCTGCGAGCGTGGCCGATTATGTATATTCGGATCTTAGCTTCAGTTTGCTCGATTTTTTGCAGGCCGTCCCAGATCCAGGACATGTAGCTGTCAAATTCTCTGGTACCGGTGTGGAATTGTAGAGTCTGGGTGGTTTATGCAATTAGGAATGTGCTGTGATTTGTGGAGTTCTTAGTGTTTTGCCTTCTGCTCTGCGCTTGACTGCCGAAAACAAGATTGTGTGGCTTTGTCTAAGCTGAGGCTGTCTATGCTTTGATTTTGGTACGAGGTCCACTTTGGCCATGCGCAGATAGCTATGTCATGAATCAGGCACGATTAGGAAGAGGAACAGTGGATAATTCGGGTCTATTATCTGTAGAACTTGTCTTTTTCCAAAGCCAATCCTGTGGTGTTCGTCATACTTAGTGTTTTGTTGTTCATGAGATTTAGGTTGTCTTTTATGGGTAGAGAAAACGTGGGAAAGCCCAACTTGGGTAACTCTTGCGGGAGGATAGTTCTGATGTTCAAGTCAATGAAATGCTGAGTAGGTTTGATCAAAGGACCACTTCGGCTCGTCCAGTTCTAAATTCAAAGCCCACTCAGCCTTTGAAGCCCAAATCGAATTGATCTTTTCTCAGATTCCCACCTCCAGACTTTCCCTCCATCCGATGCAAAAGGGAAGATATCTGGTGGCTCTGGTCCTCCTCGAGATGCTGATGGTATGCAACACATCATCATACTTTATTTTGTGTGTTTTTGGGACTTACGATAATTATGTTGTCTTGCTACTGCCTTTCTTTCAGCCTTGTGAAAGGCAAAATGAGGCAAGCTTATTATTAGATTCCATTCGTGTAGCTTTTGTTCATAGCTAAACAAGCTCTATTTAATGAGACACAATCTTGTTGATTTATAGTGTTCGAAGAGAAAAGGCAGTACGTGCTTGGAAATTTATAACTCAACTTCTGTTCCTGCAATTACATATTTTCTTGCTTCTGCTGTTTCTTATTTGACTGGACCAAAAATTACTGAAGATCCTATAGTTAGGTGTAAATCTTCAAGCGAATTGAAGTTCTGTCGCAAATTACATATTTAGCTAATTTATGTACATTATTTAGCTAACACTCCACTTATTACAGGTTAAGATGTTGCTCGGATCTCTTCAATTTGGTATAATTAAAATTCCAGTCAAGAATGTTGCTACTTGCACAACAAAAGGTAGCATGTTTAACTTGTTGTAACTAATGTAAGTCACTTCTTATGATAGAAGTGATGGAAATCAATTTTGGACTTATCATCTTTTTTTTCAATGTTTACTCTATTCTCATTCATTTGGGCACTAGACAATGTTTTAATTGGAGACTCCTTTTCTTTCACATTTTTAGTTTCATCTTGACACTACTCTGTTTGCACTTGGAAAACTCGAGGTTTTCTTCTTTCTCTCTGACTCTTACATATGTGTCCCCTTTCGAACAGTGTGCCTCCATGTTTCTTCCCTGTTTTGTTGCCTTGATCAATATAGCTTGTGCTTTTGTGCATATGAGAAATTGTCTACAGGACTTAAGTTTCTTAGGAACATGGATGTTCATGATAAAGCACTAATATATCAAGAATTTGATGTAGTTATTTGGCTCAACATCATTATTAAAAAAAATGTTTTTATGTATGTTGGTCTAATGGCTTGGATATAGATCAATCTCCTTATACATGCATTTGCTGCATGAACATGCTTCATAATTCCACACTCATAGCAAGTAGTTTCTACTCAGTTTTTTTGTCAAGCATTCTCTATTCATTCTGAACTCTATTTTATTTTCTTTTTTATTGATTGAAAATTCAGTTTCTGCTCAATTTTTTTGTCAAGCATTCTCTATTCATTCCGAACTCTATTTTAATTTGGAACTTGCCAATCATCTAAAATAGCTGTAGTTGGTGGTTCCCATGGTGGTTTCCTAACTACCCATTTGATTGTTGGCCAGATAGTAATTCGTCGTTTCTGTAAATGGAACCCTTTTTAACATACTAGTTGATGCAAGTGGACTTGTGAAACTTGCAGACTTTAGATTGGCAAAGGTATATATATATATATAACACGTGCGCAAGCAATAAAGTCACATGCCCAAATTCATATGCATGCATAGGTGCACGAGCAATAAATATGCATTTATGAATTCATATGCGTGAGCACCTGACAAACACAGGTAGAGACACGCACAAAGTGATAGGTGTTGTCATTTACTTTTCTCAAATGATGTATCCATGTTTCCTGTTTATTCATACGAGCTGTGACATTCTGATTTTCAATCAACTTCAGACTCTGTAATGAGAAGTTTATTTATATCAAGCGATGTATTTCAGTTGTATTCTGCTCAAATCTGATCAATTTGAATAGACTAACCAAAGGGGAAAGGCTAACGCAAGACGAGATACGTGGACCTAGGCGACTCGAATAGTAAATGGCGCTTTGACCATAAGGATTGTCGAGGGGATATTTAGGACCGCAAAAAGGCCGATCTAAGAACGATTAGGGATTACCATGCGAGCGTCGTACGATTGGAGCCCGGGTGATGCCGCTTAACAAACGTACGATTTGCAAAATTATCCTAAATCGGACTATGACGATCGAGTCCATAGGGACTAGCGATAAGCCCTTGCAATTACATGACAACCAAGGCCACCATGAATTGACGAGCTCTAAACGTGATGAGAATCACGTGGTCGATATGCGTATAGTCTGCAAAAGCCGTCCGTCGGTTCGGAATAGGCTGGAATCACGTCTGGAAGAAGGAACGATCAGAATTGAGTCCTGAAAAGTTTGAAAAAGGAAAATCAAGAATTCCAACGTCAATTGGATTGGCCATCGCCCTATCGAAGAAGTCAGAATCAAGAAAAACGACGTTCCGAACGTCGGAGGTAAAAAGACCATAATGCCCCTCAAGCTTAGGACTTTGTCTTTATAATTGAAGGATGAGCAAAATGGACATTTCTCCCCCCCCCAAGCTGCTGAAAATTGAAGAGCAATTGATTACCATTGGATGCCCTTGAGAAGAACAATGGACAAGTGTCAAGCATCCAAGGGTAATAGATCATTTCACCAATTAATACCCACCTACCAATCACCTCAATTAATTTAAATTTTTGGGATAATAACCAGCTCTCTCTCTCTCCTCAAACCCCCCCCATTCGGCCAAAAATTGCAGAATACCACCATTTCCCTTTCTTCTTCTTCTTCTCCAGTTTCTGCTTCACCCGAGCCCGCCGAACGCCACCGTTCGGTCCGTACGACCGCCTCCTCCGGCCGTCCCCTGCTATCGACCGACTATCCAAATGTAGCCCCACGTCTTTCCGACGTCCTCCAACTTGAATCAGGTCATTTGGAGCTCTGAGAAATTCGAGGCAAGCATTCTCCCACAGGTCGACGGATTCTGTTCCAGTTTGAGGTAGGTTCGGTTCTGAACCCTTTAGACAGCCGAAAACTTGAAATCTTTGGCTCAAATTTTATGGAAATCAAGTAGACATATAGATGGTTCTATGGTAAAAATTGGGGATTTATTTGATAAGTTTTTTACCATGAACCACCCTTGTACATTATACCTAGAATCTGCCGATATTCTGTGTTTGAGTGATCCGGCGACTTCCAACGACTTTTCGAGAACCACGCAACTTGAAACTCACGGTGAGGCTTCCAAACTCTTAGGTAGACATTATAAGAGGTAGAATGGTGTTATATTTGATGGATTTGAGATAGATTAAGACCGGTTGGACCTGGCATAAATAGAACTCACGGTGAGGCTTCCAAACTCTTAGGTAGACATTATAAGAGGTAGAATGGTGTTATATTTGATGGATTTGAGATAGATTAAGACCGGTTGGACCTGGCATAAATAGAACCAAATGGAACCGGTTCAATGCCGGGCCAAACCGGTTCTATGGATGGCTGAATAGGCTGAATTTGTGTTGTAATTTGGTGTGTATGATGTGTTGTGATGATGAGGAGTATCTAATGGATGATTTGGATGGATGAATGGAGGGATTGAACTTGAAATTTGAGAAAATCGATTGATTATCCTAGGTTACGCGACGCATTGACCTTAGACTTGAGTTGGCCGAACCTTAGGAGGTGCAAGGAGGAGTAATTTGCGTTATTAAGCAGAGGTAAGGAATTTCCTAAACCAAAGCTAGGGGGATTGGACTCGATTGGTAAGTCGAGGGCCGAACGGAACGATTTATAAGAAAACCCTCGCATGTAATAGCTTGATGCGTCCTTGGATGTTATAGAATGATTGTTTGACCTAACCTATGGTTGAATTGTCTGAGTGCCTGAGTATCATTTAAATTAAATTGCATCCCATGAAATTTATTAAACATATTATCATGCGCATTGGTCATTGGTTATGAAATTTGATTTTTTAAAAAAATTAAGTTAATTGATATGATGTGGCATGAGACATGATTGTGGCATTGCATGGCATGGTCTTGAGGCGTATGAGACGCGGGGCGAAGGTTGAGACCTTGATGCGACGAGGTCGCAGGGTGGATTATGAAAAGGTGGTGCCCTGATGCGACGGAGTCGCGAGGTTGAAATAACCACAGTCCTGATGCGATATAATCGCAAGACAGAATACGAGCTCATAGACTCTGCCTGGAAATTGAACCGGGGCCTGATGCGTTTACGCAGGCCGAGCCTGATGCGATCTAATCGCGGGCCAAAGAATGAGGCAGGCAGAGGTTGATTGATGTGGTGAAGTGACATGCCGAGCATATATGTGCATTTGTGTGTGACATAAGAAAATAAATGTATGTATGTACTCTATGCATTATTGTTTATTGAATTATGACTGTCATGTCCGCGTGAGTTCATGAGTTTGGATAGGTTGAGTGACTTTACAGCCTGAATGACGGTCAACCTGACTTAGGGTTAGGTTTTTCTTACTGAGATGTGTATCTCATCCCTTTTGAGGAAACCTTACATTACAGATCCTAGGCAGTAACAATGTGGCCTATCAGATTCGGGAACCCGTAAGAGATGACGGCGTATTACGATGAGTTCCCCAATAGGCAGGGAAATATATACTTAAGGAAATGTACAGTAGTTTGGGTAGATGAGGGCAAACCAGACTAGAAGCCTCATCGGTTTGAGACTTGGTTTAGACAGGACGGGGATAGGAAGGTCGAGCCGTTGAAGCCTCACGAGGTTCCGGAGGGTGTTATACCTTCATGGTGTTAGACGACTTCGGATCAGGAGTTTCCGGAGGGTTCAGTGATTGGGTCGAGGAACGGCCCAGAGCGGACGCCGACAGCTGAGTTTTCCGTGCCACCACTAGAGGATGAGGTCATCGTGGTGAAGCCGTCCGAGAGAGATACATCCCAGCCGGATCAGGAGGCGACCGTGGATGGAGACCAGGCTGAGCAGTCTTAGGAAGCGATCATGGAGGACTCTGTGGAGGTTCCGTCAGAGACTTTCTCCGAGTACGAGCCGTGAAAGGAGAGTGAGGACATCGGAGATTCCAGCAGTTCTTCCTGGGCGACTCCGGATGATGACCTGACTTTTTGACTGGCGACCTGACCCCCCTTCCCTAGTGGATTTTGTGGACACCTTTTGACATGTTTACCCGTCGCCTTGCTGTATAGCGGTCTGTAGTAGATGTGACCAGTTGATGTTGATGTATGACTTTATGATGCTATCCAGTCCTGCTTAATCTTGGGATATATATATATATATATATTGTCCGGGGAGTTTTTGGGAAACGCTTCCGTGTGCTTAATGTAAATTATTTCATCCATCGATCTTCCTTTATATATAAGTGGATTCTTGGGACCGCCGAGAGATTATTGTTGTTTTGCTTGCAGGGATGATTGCGTGCTCGCGATGAGGCGCGAGGCGTGACACAAGCCACCAAAATGAATAATGTCATGTCTGCTACTTTTCTTTTATGTTCACAGTTTTATGGTCCTCATGGTGGTCAGTACTTATCTCATATTTTGTGTTGCTGCTGGACTGACCATCTTGCTCTCTGTTCTACTATTGTCGTTGAACAGGAAAACGGAACATCCTCTTTGGCAAGTAGACATTGACATGATTGAGGCTTTTTTCACTAGCCTTGTTGAATATCTTCAACTTGGAAATGGATACAACCTCACACAGTATGGCAGTGGTGAACGCTACTCTTGCTTCTCTCGTGCCAGTTATTGAATAAGTGCGAACGTGTAGCCCTTGAATTTCTTTGCTGATTATCCAGCTCTATATTAGCTCATTCTTGGTTCAATCTTTTTATAGGAGAGGTTTATCCAAGTTAGAAATTGATTTCCTTGAGGAGGTAATAAGATACTTTATGGCATTTCTATTCCAATTTGTCTTTTTATGTACTCTGCATTTTCTTTGCGTACTTTTTGTCCCGATGACTTTATTATTCTTCATTAGCGTTTTTTTATTTATTTCTTCTCTTGTTATATCTTAACTTAGTATATAGTGGCCGTGGTGCTTATTACTTTTTCATGAAAGCATGACACAATTTACCTCTGTTATTGAGGTAAACGAGACTAACTATGGGGAGGAGCATATGGTGCCAAGCTTTGGAGAACTTCTTGGCCAGAGACTAGACAACATTCTAGCCATAGATAATTTTCACTTTGACATTTTGCATTTATTTATTTGATTAGCTGTTATTGTTCATTGTGTTTGTATAGTATTTAGCCACTTTGACAATGGTAGATGAATGTATTTAATTTTCATATTATTATAATATTGAGATCTTATTACTTGCTTAATCAATATTAAATATAATTTTTTAGAAATTAATTTTATTGTAATCATATTCAAAAATCAAAAAATGAAAGAAATTATTTTATCATACCAACACCAAAGTTCGTCGCAAAACCGTCCTGTGCTCGGTCGTCGTAAATCGAAAAATAAAAGAAAATTATTTTGGCAAAATTATAATAATAATAATGAAAAATTTAGCAAAATTCGTTGCTAATTGATTTTGTGAATAATTTTTCCACAAAAAAAAAAATTGTGGCTAACCTCGTGTCGTAAATTTTACCGACCAATACGCTTTTTCGTCGCTAAATTTGGCGACGAAACATCATTTTCATCGCAAATGTTGCGACGCCAAATTAGCTACGAAAAATAAATTTTGTCGCAAATTTGCGACGAAAACTGGATCTCCAACGAAAGCGTAATTCGTCGCAAATTTGCTACAAATCTAGTTTTCGTCGCAAATTTTGTCGCAAATTTTCTACGAATCAAGACTCGTCGCAAATTTGTGACGAATCACCAAATTTTCTTCGCAAAATTTGTGACACCGTATTAGCAACGAAATTTTCTTTTGTCACAAAATTCATTGCAAAACCCATTAGCGACGAATTTTGGTGAAAATTTTGTCGCTAAAAGGCTGTTTTTTTGTAATGTATACTAATACTATCGTATTTTGTATTTCGGCGTTTATTTTATCATGTATATTGTGAGATTTTGTGTGGACCATATATTTAATTGGGGGATCAAATGGAACTTGAAAATATTTGAACTCAAGATCTCATGTTTCAGACCATGTGAGATTTTGTGGGACCATTGTCGAGTGTTTTAAAAACTTAATATGTTAATGAAGGCATGATTAATATTTAACTATTCTATCATATATGAGTCATGATATATATTGATATTTTAAAATACCTCTCTCTTGGTATATTCTAGAGAATTTAATGCCCAAAAACCTATTTTACCAGAATACTAGTATATTAGCCCATGTTTTGCTTGGGGGTTTGTACGTAATTTTGTTTTTGAAATATATGACTATTAAAAACTTCTTATGTATCACCTCATTTATTAAAAAAAAAAACTTATGTAATCTTGCACATTCGACTATATGGAAATAATATTTTTAGAGTTAATGCAGTGGCAAACAATTAATATAAATCATTTCAAAGAAAATTGAATATTGCAGGTTGAAAACATATAAATTCACTCCACACTAGCCAAGCATCTTAGTCTCATATTTCACAAAGATTGAATTTATCAAGAGCTATTTCTATATAATCAAACTCGGTCATTTGGTAACTTCTTGATAAGTAATTATTATCCTTTAGATAACATTAACTGTTACTATATTTTACAACGTGTTGAATTGGATGGGACGGACGTAATTTAACTCCCTATAGTGTATTATTTTGTAAGGGACAAAATCAATTTGCTCTCCTTATTATTCTATAAATATGTTAGTATATTATTTCTGTAAGTACATCACATCATATGTCGCAGTTGATAGAGTCAATCTTACATGCAATATTTGACCTAATTCATTTTTTTAAAAAACTTTTTTAACTTTTCGTTATTTATGTCATGATATAGATATATCAATTAATATGATAACATGTAAGGAAAAAACTCCCCTTCTCACGGATCCTTTTGGTTAAAAATAATTTTTCTCTAAACTTTCACTTTTTCTTGAAAAATCTCCTTAAATTTCGTTTGGAGATGTTAAAAATCAATGCATGCACAAGTCACTTTTACTATAATATATTAAATATTAGATAGATTGCCCATTTCAAATTTTTTTGGGGAGTGAATAAGGCTGTGTATGGTAACGTTTTTGTTCCCGGAACAACTTTTGGAATAGAAACACTTTTTTTCGTTTCTGTTCCCGGCAAAGATTTTTGGGAACAGAAACGTGTTTGGTAACTGCAAAAAAATTCTGTTCCCGAAACATAAAAAGAACAGAAGCGCTTTTGGTAACTGCATAAAGTTTCTGTTCCAGGAATAAAAAGAAACGTGTTTGGTAACTGCAAAAAAATTATTTCTAATTTTTTTCATTTAATTAAGGGGACTGTATATATTAAAATTAAGATATCTTTATCTTTTTAATTTACTAAATCAAATTAAATATTATTTGTTCAATTTACTACATCAAATTAGATCAATATATGTATAAGTAATTTATGCACGATTTATCAAATTACAACATCGACGAGATTAGCTATAAAAAAAATGAAAGAAAAAACGAATTGAAATTGGACAACGAGAACATTAAATATGTTTTCTATAGATAGGAAAAAATACAATTATGAGTCACACATAAACGTTTTCAAGTAGATAAAAATATGATTACCTCTAAACGGAGACATCTAGAAAAATATTAATTGCACTTTAAGTGAAACTGGGGACTAAAATAGAAAAATATTTATGCATTTAGGTCCTTTTAGTCCAATTGTGCAATTTTTCCAAACATGAGGACTGAAATGAGATGTAGGGTATCAAAATCTTGTGTCATGACTCTAAAAGTAAAAAATTTTGGCTAAAATGATTTAAAATGAAATTTTTTAGCCAATTTAGGATTATGTTCAATAGCCATGTAGTCCTAGACTGAACTTTTAAAAATTTAAGAGCTCAAAATAAAAAGGGAATTAAAATAAAAATATCGACTATTTTTGCACATTTTTCTGACCACGAATACTATTTTTCCTGATTTTATGCTATTTTTATAATTAAAATAAATCAAAAAATGTCAAAAATTACGAAAAATATTTTTTATTCAACATTGGTTCCTAAGGCTAGGCCAAGACTTGCAAGGTTAATTTTGTAATTTTATGAATTTTTTTTGGTATTTTAAACTAATTTTCTAATATAAAATAATCAAAAATCAAGTGTCAACATCATGCAAGAACAAAATAGAAGAGAGTGTGTTAAAAAAAATTGTTCCCAATTATTTCTAAAAAATGTTCCAAATATGTTTCTAAAAATTGTTCTAGAAGCACAGAAATAAGTTCTTTTTTTGTTTCTTGTTTATACTTCAAAAGTGTTTTTGTTTCTCAAAGTGTTCTCGAAACACTTTGGAAATACTTTTTTACCATCCGTTTCTGTTCTCATAGTGTGTCTGGAACACTTTGGGAACAGAAACGCTTTTTCTGGAGCATTGACATACGCAGCCTAAACAAGATCGACATGCTGGAAACAAAATGGCAATTTTGTAAATAAACTCAAAATGATGGCTGATGTTGGATTGTGAATTGGTGTCTAAAGTCAAAACTCATTAATTATTGAATTTAGAAATACAGGAAGCAAATCAATTGGGTCAGTAGAACTCCTATGCTTACGACTTAGGAAAAACCTGATAGCCAAGTCATTTTCCTCGGGATATATTATATTCCGATCTTGGTCGGATCTTCGTTCAACTATCCTGTAGAGAATTTATGAAACACATAAGTTATTGTTACTGACAAAATAAAATAGCATAACAATAACAACAATTTCAAAAAAAAAATACAAAAGGTCGGTTGATTATTTATAGATTTGGAACAAAACGATAGATTTGTAACTTAACTAAAATCATATTAGACAAATAGGTTTGGAACAAAACGATATTGCATTAGCTTTATATTTCATATTTTAATCACGTCGTCGTCGTCAGATAAAAGAGAGATAATTAAAAAAAAAGTTACGAAAGTATTTGATTGCATCAATTTACAGCGTTTTAATGCTTAATTGTAGTTTTGAAAGTTTTAAAACTTTTTTTGTGCACTAATCCATTTATCAAATATATAATATATTAAATATATAAAATTCACACTATTATTTATACAGATGAAATAATAATAATAATAATAATGAAAGAAAATGAATGGAAAATGGTCGGTTTGGTTCGTCGGTTAACCCGTGTCCGCGTATTTGGTGGAGGATTCCTGTCTTCTGACTGTGGACAGCTGGCGAGGAGGAAAAGGGTCACATGTCCCCAACTCGTCGTGGAAAGCCCATAAACCGTGTGCAATAGCGACCGCAGTAAAAAATTGTCAATTTTGGGTGCCCTCCAAAAACAAATAAAAAATAAAATAAATGAATAACAAATAAAAATAAATTCCATTCAGCCAACTAAAAATATTGCGGAGAAATAATCCCATCGAAAACCCTAAATTTTTTCGATCATAAATTAATATCCCAATATTACTTATATTATTTCATGGCAAAATGACACAAATGATCCATAGACTTTGACCCAATATTCGATGTAATCCACGAACTTTTAATTTGACCAATATGATCCTTGAACTTTTGGAACATGTTTAGCTTAGTTTTAAACTTAAATCAATGGAAGTACTACTTTGAACTTCATTTTATAGTTCATGGACTAAGCTAGACATGTTTCAAAAATTTAGGGACCATATTAATCAAATTAAAATTTTATGGATCACATTGCATATTGGATTAAAGTTCATGGATCATATTGGTCAACTTAAAAGTTTAGGGATCACATTGCACATTGAGTTAAGGTTCAAATACTATTTATGTCATTATACTTTATTTTATCGATATCTCCAAATTGCTCTAGTCACTTGAAGATAAACCAGTTCCCACCACAAAATCGGGAACTAAATGGGGGTGGGTCCAGGAATCAACCATGATATATATATATATATTCTACATAAATAAAGTGAAATATCCTCTCAACTAAAATTGCTTATAATATCTTCATTGCTATATTGCTAGCATTGGTATGTGCATTGTGTGCGAAATCTGTGAAATTACAACTACGGCACGACACGCAAATTAAGATGCTTAAAAAAAGTAGAATAGATTCAGATATATAAGTATGCAAGGAACAAATCCCTCTACTTGATATTCATGCTTAAGCGAATCTAACAAGTCTAAACCCGTTAACACATTCAATTGGAATTGCTCAACACCACATCACTTATATTAAGTGGGAATTTTTCTAAGACAATTCACAACCAACTTAGATATATTAACTGTTATGTACCACAAAAGTTATCCGATGTGAAATTTTTTCTAATACAATTCGCGCATGCACCTTGACAAAACAGCACAAAGCCTCATATATAAATAGCTCTAACCGCACCAATCTTCGGATGAAGGTAGACTGATTCACCCACGCAATTAATGTTGCACCCGGGCTCGGACTTGTGCGCATCGAAAGACAAACGAGAGGCGCGAGAGCCAATAACAATACTCGGGTGGCCTCGAATCCCAAACGAAAATGAAATTTCTATTTCTTTGGGATACCAAAATCGAAATGAATTTTGTTTTTATGTTAAGAAAAATCATGTTTTTTTGCGCAAATGATTTTGTTTTTTTTTTTGGTCGATTTTTGCGCAAATGATTGAGACAACGCAAAAGCGAACTGTAAAATTAACCGAAGTAAAATTGGGACGCGAACCTTGCTTGTTGTGTATAAAGATGTCAGGCTCGAGCTCGAATCCTCATCGTTCTGTCTGTCGTCCTTTCCTCGCTGTATCGTCTCTCATCACCATCGCCGGACCAGAACAAACCAGACCAGACGCACCCAACATTTCCTTCACTCCCCTGTTCATCTCTCTCTCCCTCCCCCCTCTCTCTCTCTGTTCGAGAGACAACATAAAAGGTTGATAACCCACAGAGACTGTCTCTCGCTTTCTTGCAATCTCTACCACAGAACCCATCGAAGGCCTCCTCCCTTTCGCTTTCTCTCGTATCTCTTTCGGACCCATCGATCCAATGGAAGATCGCAAGGAGGTATCTCTCTCTCTCTCTCTCTGTGTTCTGGTTGCTGCTGTTCTGTTTTTAGCTACTGCTGGTGAGAGCTGAGCTCTGTCCAAGACGTTCCGTGTCATGTATTTTCTTGAAAAATCTCCCTTTTTGTTTCTCCTTTCATCTATCTGTCCTCTGGGCGAGTTATGAACATGTGGGGGTTTCAGGGACTTTGGAAATCTCTTATTTTGGGAGATTGCACGAAACCCATATGAATCTTGACGACCATCTTGAACTGAAGCTCATATTCCTCGTTTCTTCAATCGAATAACAACACATGCATGAATCTCCTGTCCGCTAAAAGTAAAGTAGGAGTGAATTTATGAATGAATTTAGGCGGAAATCGTTCAATTCCAAGATCATTCTGCTCAGATTTTCTTTTCTAAAGCATAAAGAAAATAATAATAATTGCTGATATTAAACTTGTCCAGCCTCTGACCCCCCCAAAAAAAAAAAATCTTGTCGAGTCATTTGCCAGACTGTTACCTGGGCAATCTTCCTACCAACTTGTCAAAGCTGAGAAACTGTCGAATTTGTCGTCCTCTCTCTTCTAGCATTTCCTGCGTGGACCCTTTCCAATTTCATTTTTTTTTCTCAATCTTTTTTCCGTCAAGAATATTCTCTGTTTTTTGCCCCGTTTTCGACTCGTAATTATCACCGGTCAAAGAACCCATGTCATCATTCCAACTCCTATTATTCATACTGTTTAAAGTTTGAAACTTTGAACTGACATTAAATAAGGAAGCACTGAGATCATATTATTTTAGTGTTGTGCTCGCATCCTTAATAGTCTAAAGAATTGCAGTCCGCCGTAAGATATTTGTTTTGGGTTTTGTGGCGTTTGTGTCTTGAGGAGGAGGTGAATTAGTCATAGTGCCATTTTTGTCAAGCCGTCGCCGGATGTATCCAATGTTCTGCAATCACTTGACCTTAAGCCAAGAATTAGAGGGAAACTATATGATATAATGTAGATATTATTGCCACACTGCATGGTTTCATAGACCAAATCAAGTGTCTGCTTTCTTAGTAGGTTCAAAAACTATAGATGCATGTTCTGGATTGGTCAGTGATATTACGTCGGTCATGTCATTTTTGCATTGCCTGTGATAGTTTTTTCAGTTTAAACTGCTAGGCTGTTTGGTCTTGCACTAAGCACAAAATTCCCCAAGTTGACTTTGCTTAATTTGTTGATCCAAACTTGAAACATCATAACTGTGAACCGAATAGTTCAGCTCAATTCTCAATCATCCAGGCAACCTGCAATTCTTTAGTTTTTCAGTGATTGACACTATAACCTATTAATCCTCATGAACTATTGACTTCGTTCATTCTGCATTGTGGAATTTGTTCTGTCATCAGGCAAAATCTTAAGCCAGAATCCATCCATTACACACTTAATGAAGCCTCCATAGCCATAAATTATGGTCTGAGCAATTGATAAGCATGTTAATCAAGAAAAGATGCACGAATTGGTGGAGTTAGCATCGCTCGCACGTAATGGCACGTCTTATTAATTTTGTAGCCGTTGAAATTGCTGCAATTTTCTTGAAAATCCTTTTTAAAGATTCCACGATGTGGATACCATAAGAGTTTCGGTTTAATTATTCCTTAAAACCCGATTGTAGCACTGCTTTTTTTATGAATGGCTTGTGCCAATGCTCATTTGCCACTAAGCACTAATGACTATCAATGAATAGCAGAAGAATGCGCCATGGCTATCAGTCCCGCAATTTGGGGATTGGGACCAGAAGGGGCAGGTTCCTGATTATTCGCTTGACTTCTCAAAAATAAGGGAAACGAGGAAGCAGAATAAGAGGGACGTCTCAAGAGCCAGCATCGGCAATGAAGAGGAGCTTGCTTCTTCAAAAACCGTTGCCCCGACCGCTACCGCTGTCGACGGCCACCACTACCATGAGAGCCACGACTCGCCCCCGGTAAGATAGTAATCCATGTATTTCTCCTTTTTTGGGGTGACTTTCCAGTTCAGAAATCGAATAACCCTTAGTGTTGTTTTGGTGCATAATTGACTTAAAAATGGTGGGTTGAGGAAACTATTGAGTAGGACCAACTACTCAATATCTTATAAGGTGGATTGTTTTTTTGATGAGTGGACACGATGGCTAATAGCATAGGATCAATCAAATCACGTGGAGTATTTTAAGCAACATCATAATTTCTTGGGGATATTTTAATGCGCCCTTTCTAGTGAATTTGAGCTGTACTTGTAAAGATCTAAGTTTTTAATGTAAATCGCTAGGCAGAGATTATTCCTCTTCTACATTAGTTTATCTTTTTTCTAGTTCCTTGATGCTCTCGAGTTGTGTAGGTACTTTCTCTTTTGGAAAAGCAACCATAGTACCAAGCCAAGCGCCGAATGACAATATTAATCAATGTCCAATGCGGGTTGTTTGATGTGTTGTCTTAGGAATATACATCATTGGAAAAAGGGGGACAAGGGGTGGTGATCCACAATATCAGTGAAAAAAGGGGTCCGTCTTCTCATGATATCGCAAAGATAATCCGCACTAAAATTTTCCGCGAAGTATGCCTGGGCTTTTGTGTGTGTGTATATCGAGAGTCATGGATGAAGACGAGCTAGATAGGAAAAAGTAGGCCCTAGAAGATAAATGCCCGTGCAATTTGGATAGATTTCTTAATCAAAGTGGTTCAGCTCAAAAGAGACATTTTCTTGGAGGGTAACCACAAAAGGGAAAAACACCGAGGACTCGTTCGGCCACGTCCAGGCGGGGCTCAAGTAAATGCTTCTTGTGTACTATTAGGGCGCCCCATGTGCCGCAGCACGTTAAAAGCGACAATTATTGCTTTAGTTTTGTGGGTCATAGGTTAATTGTTTTGCTCTCTTTGACAGACGAGGAGGAGCATTCTCAGCTGCTTCAGCTGTTGTGTGAAGGCTTGAGATTGGCGTTTCTTGAGAAGAGGTTCGTTTCCGTGAGTGACGTTGTGGGATGTGCTGGTCCCCTATGCACTTGTGCATTGTGATTGTTTTCGGACAGATATGGCTTCTGTATTTGCAATTTGATAGTGATTGTTGTTTTCGCCTAGTCTCTCGGTCCCTATACTTTTTCGGTAAGTGAACATTGAATGTGCGACGAGCCGGCTCGATCTCAATCGGTTAGGGCGATGCTTCTGAAAAGAGTACTTGGTGCCTGTCCGGCCGGCGTAGGGTTGTAGAACCACATAAGAAATTTGGACTCCTTCATGGGGGATATTTCGGGCGTCTATAAATATAAGTTGATCTTTCTACCCCTTGTTATATTTCTTCCGCATATAAGTTACGTTAGTGTTAGAGATAGACAACTGACGAGTGACGATCGCTTAAAAAAAAAGTGTATTTGCATAGCTCGACATAATTTTTAGGGAAAAATTCACAAAGAAGTTTGAATTTCTCTTGTTTTTTCAAATAAGGGCCCAAGTGAACTATCTTTCAAATAAAGACTTGAAGTGTCTTCATTTGTTCAAATAAGGGCATGAAGTGACAATAAAATTTCAAAAAAAGGCTTGATTTCAAGGGCATTTTCGTCTTTTTACTTATTTAATTTTTTTTCTTAATTACAACACTTTTTTTATCCATTTTCTCAAAAGAAAAAAAAGAAAAAGAAAAAAAAGAACATACCACATACACATGGCTGCCGACCCACCGCCAAAGGGTGGTCCGCCGAGCGGCAAAGGCCGGCGACCGAGTTGCCGACCAAAGGCGAGGGTCACTAGCCCTCATAAAAATCGGGAGAGGGTCGGGCCCTTTCCCGGTTCTGGGCGGGGTCGACAACCCTCGCCCAAGTTGAGGGTCGCCAACTGTCGTCCAGGAGTGAGCGGGCGGACCAGGCGACCCCCACCCAATCCCAGACGACGGTCGATGGCCTCCGACCTAGGAGGGGGCTGTCGGCCTTGCCCAGATCTGAGAGAGGGCTCGACTCTCTTCCGATTTTCGAGAGGGCCAGTGGCCCTCGACGCTGCCGACCCTTGCTGGGGTCACCGGCGTCCCCACCGGTCTTTGCCACCCTTGTCGACTGCCCTCCGACGGTGGGCCGGCGGCCACAAGCGGAAGGGGCCCTCCCACCTGTGTGCCTCTTCTTTTTTAAAATTTTTAAAAATCAGAAAAAAAAAAATAGAGAAAGATGAACAAAAAAAATTAAAATGTGAAGATGAAAATGCCCTTCAGGCCAAATCCTTTTTTAAAACACTATGGCCACTTCAAGCCCTCAATTGAAACATACTATGTCAGTTCAAGCCCTTATTTGAAACAGAGTTCACTTAAGGTCCTTATTTGAGAAAACAAAAGGACTTTAGGTCCTTTTTTTGGAGTTTTCCCTAATTTTTAGACATAAATCGTTGCTTGTGATGAAATTAATTCTTCATTAACTAATTATTTTAAATGATATAAATGATTATTTTTAGAATTTTTTTTAATAATTAATATTTTTGCCAAATAAGCGAAGCGTAATAAATGCTAGCAAGAAACGGAGAAAGACCAAATCTTCGTGGGCTTTTTCTTCTCATCCGGATGGGCCATCTTCGGGCCTCAGTTTGGCTTTTATTATTCTTTTAATCTGAATTGGTCATTACTTTCAAATTTTTTGGGCTAGTCTCCTTATTTATTTTTATTGGTTATTTGTTACATTATGTTTTTGTTAAAAATTTACAAGCAAAATTCAGGTGTCAACAACTTCTATCGAGTCAATGCCTCTTTCAAAGTGTCCAATACGTAATTCGTATCATTTTTAGATGCCAACAATATATATCTCGATTGAAGGAGCATGCTTCAAACAGAAAGCCTACGTTGCATTTAGTTCGACGAAATGGAATGGAGAAACAAATCTAATTATCTATTTCTGGTTAATTCCGGAACAGAATGAAAATTCTTGTGTTTGATTTTACCAAAACGTGTTTGTCAGTTCATTCCCGGAATCTGTTTAGACATCCTCAGTCTACCTTCTTCACTCAGGAAAGGCCGATTTGGACATATTTTCTCTGCTTTTTTCACCAATTGAAAATATTAATATTTGTACTTGAATATTCTCCTAATTTCATTTCCTGGATCCATTTTGGATGTATTGATCATTTAATTAATCAGATTATTCAACTCTAGTTTATTAACCAAATCGAATCAGCAAAAATCCTTAGAATAATTTCTTCAATGCAAAAAGAAGAAATGATTATTAGTGTATTCGATCATGTAACATATCGATTATAATATATTGCAATTGTATAATATTTAATTATAAACTTTTAATTGAAAATAAATGATTAAGCCATATTTGTCATACCATATGTCATTGGTCATAGCTTACTAATCACTTGTAATAGAATATCATGCTAACTATCATTTATTAAATACCTATATTGAGAAGAGGAGTAGTCATGTTACCTCCCCTGTTGAGCGGGGGAACTCTTCCCCAAACCCAACATATCATTGCTTTATATTGGTTGGGCAACTCTTTGTAGTAATGGGCTTTCCGAGGCCCACTTCTTTCGCATAAACATGTTGGCCCAATCCACTACGTCCTAATAATTTATCACAAGTTGGGGCCGAAAGGTAGAGAAGGAGGTAAGGAAAAATTATTAAACCAAAAGTCAAATGTCAATGCTAAAAAGCAAAAAAAATAAAAAGGTTGAAAGGGAAAATTTTTATATGTCCATCGCACGGCCAATCAGTCACGTCATCTACACGATGTGTACCTCATCCTGTTCGGCGCTTGAATTCCGAGATCGCTAAATTTTGATCGATTGATTGTGCCACGCGATTCCGTGGCTACATGAAATAATTTGCAATCTGTGCTATTCCTACATGACATCGAAAGGAAGTATTTGGACTACCCAAACTAAAGCCAACACACGCTATTTGCCAAGGAATATCCCTTCTTCGCCCTGCATCCCTGATCCCTGTCCATATTCCTTTCACATTGAAAAACATCTTCCTCCTCGTTTTCCACGAAATCTCACCATTTTAATTTTAGGGTTTCCCTTATCGATATCTTCGAGACGCTCGCTAATCGATCCAATGAAAAGAAATTTTGAAGCTTTTAATTCGGATAAATTTCCTCGTGCTAAACTTAACCCATATCACATAAATTAAACTGTCGCCTTACCGAATATGATCGACAGTCAGCTTTGGGCACTCGTCGGCAGCAACACTCCATGGACCATAGCGACCGAGAAAGTCGCCTCACGCTTCAGGGACCAGCCCTGCCTATGTTCGAGGCGTTGAGATCTCGAAAAAGCAGAATCACGTTCTAGGGGCTCGCCCAACCTATCTTCAAATGATTTGATCAGTATAGTACCAATTAGGGTCAAAACCATGAAATGCTAAGTAAAGAAAAAAAGAAGAAGATGGTGATCCTTAAGCCTCCCACAACAAAAATGAGCCGTTGAGGTGGCAATTACGAGGACGATGCCGAGTCAAAAGCGAGTGGGACGGTGGGGCGAAGCGAGGCGAGTCCCCCACACGCACGTGACTCACGGTTACGAAAGGTACCGCTAACTACCGCCAGGCGCCAACGAGTTGGGAACCGATTCCCAAATCACGACTCGGTCGGGCCACTCAGGCGCGCGACCTGCCCCACTCGGGAGACAATTTCGGATCGCCACCACGTGACGTGTCGCGACTTTATTCAGGTTTACTTTAAATGTTAGGCTCAAAATTTATAATTCGGACCGTTCGTATTATAAATTGATGATTCAGATTATAACGAACAAAAATATATATAAGAAATTTAAAAAATTACCCCATAAAAATTTGAGCTCTGGGACTTCCGTCTAAAAATAAACGATCCGAATTGTAAAGTCAAGGGACTAACTTTTCGAAAAAAAAATATTAAGCGATCTGGATGAGGTGAGGCCCGCAGTGACCAATTCCCATTAGAATCATCCCCCCTCGTACAAAAAAAAAAAGGCGATGAGTAATGGTACTACTACGTAGGGCTAGCATATATTATATAGATACATGCACAGAAATTAGATACAAATTTGGAGTGGACCTGATTCTTGCAGGGATTAGCTGTCGCTGTCAGTGTCGCGGTTGTACAAACAATGGTCAATGTCACGTATTCGATGCCGCGAAACTGACCACGCGAGCGAAAGAAGGATGAAGCCTCAGGATTGAGAATCTTGTATGGATAGGAGAGATTCAAGTCCATTTGTCAAGGCGTATATGTTGCGTGAGAAATGCGTGTGACCATCGTGTTTTGAAAGTTTAAGTTATTTGATAAACGTGTGATTAAAGATTAATTAATTTATTCGACGAGTTTAAAAAAAAAGTGAGAAAGGGGCCGCCAGTGTCGACGATCAAGGAGTTCAACAGCTGCGTTTTGGTACGCATGTTTTGAACCAATAACTACTGCTCATTTTCGTGAGAGCTTCCCACCGTCACACCGATGAGTGCAAGCAGGAATAAGTACACGGTGCATGGTGCACGAGCCGAACCCATGCCAGGGGTGAATCGATTCTTTTCTGCGATCGAAGAGCGATGGGAATTTTCCACAATACTTCAACCGTTCCACTCACGTGTAGGTTGGGCATTAACCTAATTATATTTAGGGAGGAGCCCCAAAAAAGATTTGGGCTAAAAATCTTTTACTATTGTACTATACTGAAATTATGTGGGACCACAATTAATTGCATTATACATTGATTATTATGATTAGTTGATTCACAATTGAATATTGATTTTTTCATTCTGCTTGGTAAGAAAATCTCCCAAACGTTGTATTTATCGATAGGGATGTCGGTGGACTTTCTACCTTTTCAAAGAGTCTGTCCAACTTTGCCACCACACCCTCAATTGGCATCCTAAACTTGTCTGGCTAGCGGCTATCACGATATGCTTGATGCCTTCATATAGGCAGATCATCATGGATGATTTCTAATCTTAGCCCATCAACATATTTTATTATATCCGCATTCGATAAAAAATTTGAGCTAATAAATTACGGGCGAGTTAATTAGGCCACATTGGCTGCTCATATTACTTCCCATCCACAAAAAGATCTTTCACCTTAACACCCTCAGACATGCATCTCAACAGATGTCCCACCTCATGTATAAGCCTCTTGTATTGTGCTTGCTCCCCTTTAATTTAGGTATCTTTTTTGCAACAACATTATCTCAACTCACCTCGGATGATTGCGAGGAATGACATTTGCCCTCAAGAGTTTACCCCAATCACCTTGGCTGGGAAGCTGGAAGACGCTATCTGACACTTATCTTTGAGAGTCACATCCCAGATTCCATTCTCAAGATGTATTTCGTCCGTCGGTGTTGGATTTTCTAGTTATCAAAACGCGACGGAACGAAATAATAGAATAGAATTCATGTGTATACCGAAATCATAAAAAGATTCAAGACGTATCTTTTGCGATTGTCGACAAATAGACAGTCGGTTATGTTTGGATTAGCACCCCAAGTGTTGCGCCGATATCCACACATATGAATTGATATCTCCAACGATCCAAGTACTAGCTTTCAAATCTTGGAATTCCTCTTGCGGATCGTCTTTTCTCTTTGAGACTCTCTCAAAGATCTATTAACAGAGAACGGTTCTCTGTCACATTTGCGATCGGGATAATACTCTCACAAGATCTGAGACATCTTTAGGGTTTTTACCCATAACCTACGTTTCGCGATTTGGGCCTCACGACTTAACGGCCTGGACCCACGACGTCCTCTAAACTGTTCACTCAACCGTACATTTAATCGTTATCTCATAACGTGCATGATCGTGTAGATATTCCTAATAGGAGAATAAATTAAGATCTACTTCTTAAGTAGATCAAGACGCAAAGAAAATATTAAATCAGTTCGCTATTGTGTGCGACCCTGTAGGTTCACTAGACGTTTGCAGTGTGCTTAAAAATCTTTTAGCCTACAAGTCATAAGTGATTTCTAGCAAGACATTATGACTATCTAAGTATAGTGAAGGTCGATTTTCTGACACAACCTGATCCACAACTAACGTTAGAGCATCAACCTTAATTGGTTCTTATGACAGACCACTAACAGTCAATCCACACACGTTGAGCCTCTCCCATGCAATCGTTGGGTAAGATAACACTTGTTGGAAAGTGTTAGTAAAACTCGACATCGTCACCTTGAGAGTCTATAAGGAAAGAACCCTAATTCGAAACGGTCAACGTATTTTGTTAGAGCCACTTTCACTCAAAATCTTAAATCATAGTAATAAACAACTAAAATGTACTAACCGCTTCCGTTGTGCCAAATTCTCCATATGAGACTTCTTCCACCCGACATCCACTTACACATGTGCTTCAAACACCGTCGACCTGTGCCCTCGTCACAAAAGAACATGGGAGGGTTGGCAAACATTATAAGCATGAGATTGGCTTAGTGTGATTAACGAACAATTGGTCACACGGATGGAGGGCGCGATACGGGTCTCGCTTTCATTCCTCGTGCCATCAAGCGCAAATAATTTCATGTTTATCCGACAATTCCTAAATCAGCCTGTCTTTTGATGTAGTCAATGGCCTTACTTGGGTTTCTCATTATTCAAATTTGTTTACATGGATGGACTTTCTAAATAGATGTATAAATTAAATTTAAGTTGCATAAACTAGATTGAAAATTATGTGCAGCAAGTCATCTGACTGGCCACTCAATTATAAGTGTGAACGAGGTCAATATCATGTACCGAGACAATCATAACTCGCGTTGACTTTCGTAAAATTCTGGTCCTCCTCAGTTAATGCCAAAATAAAAGAAAAGAAATCCCTCGACTTTCCCACGTTGTTCTTCCCTTGGAAGTGGACGGCCAGTCTTCCAGGAGGAAACAGCCCCAAAAAAGGAAAAGGAAAAACAAAAACAAAGATACTTCCCTAATCTTTACTCGATGGGACTTAGTTGGGCGATGGGGAATTTTTTTATTTATCTTCATTTTAATTTTTGACTTGTTCAACGTGGCTCCCGAAACGTTGATCCAACATTCGACGCGATCCATAAAATTTTAAACAACTTTAATATAATTTAGTGACAACGTTGAACATAAAAAGCAACAGTACAAAAATTGCGTTGAACATATTTAAAATCCAAGAACAACATTACATGTCGCGCTAAAGTTCGACGCGACCAAAGGTCATTGACCACTCATGCCATCGTTTCCAAGACAAAATTGGTCATTAATTGGATAATGTTCACCATACAATTTCTCAAATTTTGGTGCCTAATCTTGGACAAGGATGGATTGATTTTTTTTTGTTTTTTTTTTCCCCCAATGTCTGGTGGTTGGTTCAGGGAAGGAGATAGAATGGCATTTGAATGGCCGCCTCTCACCTGTCCCACTACTAAATCAAACATTGGGCTACCAACCGAAGTGAAGAATACTTCAAAAAAAAAAAAAAAACCCCATGTGAAGAAAAACCCCCCCAGAGAGAGAGAGAGAGGAATCGCATAGCCATGTCAATGCCACGTGTTACTCTCAATTGGTCCTTAGCCTCCCCTCATGAGACGAGGAAAACGTTTGATGATGGTACGTGGCCCCCACTCCCTTGAGATGAGAAGCACCCCTCACCAACTCCCACCCCACCCCCACCCTTCCTTATTTTTCCCAATTTTTTTTAATTCTAATTTTTTTTTTCAATTTTCCAATCTGTGAATAAAATTAAAGGGGAAATAGTAAGAGCCACAAAGCCTCCCGAGTCCCAATCCATTTTTTGTCCCTCCAAAAAAAAAAAATGAAGAAAAAAAAGGGGTCAAAGCGTCAATGAGGATACTATGTCCAGAAATTTGATATTTTTTGTCATTGATTAATCATTGCATCGCTAGTCGAAGCGCGATATGAAATATTTATAAACGCCGTCTTTTCACAAGCAAACACTTATATCATCTAGCAATAATTTTCATTTTTAAAATTGGCGAATATAGAATTTTTAAATGGTACATTTTAACTAGGTAAATTTTTTTTTTTGGAACAACATGTTTTTTTGACTCTGAAATTTACACAAATGTTTCGATGTCCCATGTTAAGGAAACTAGTGATATCAAATTGAGCAAAATCATAACTTCAGTAATCGACACGATTTGCCCTATGAAAATTCACGATTTAAATTAGATAACTTCATCATCTCACATGCCGTTAGTTTTAATTTTTTTGGGATAATGTCATGAAAAATCATAAACTAGTTCACCTGTGACAAATTTATCAAAAATTATTTTTTTGATCGCAAAAAAATTTAAAATGGTATACTTGTGATAGATTTGTCAAAAATTAGTACACCTGTAATAAATTTAACCTTCATCAGTTTTCATTAAATTTAACAGTCAAATTGCAGGCTTAAATAGCATAGACAGTTCGTGAGTATATCATTTTAGGATTTTTATCCTCTATTATTCACAAGTGCATTGATTTAGGATTTTTTGTGATACTTGTATATCAGTTTCGTAGCAAAAAAATTAATTTAAATAAAATTTATCGTATATATATCAGTTTAGGTTTTTTTAAGGTCAAAAAAATATTTTGAGCTAAATTTGTTATCAGTCTAGAATTTTTGGTAGTCAAAAAAATAATTTATGTTAAATTTATCATAAATGTATCAGTATGAATTTTTTTTTGTAATATTAACTCTAAAAATATAGTTTGCGATAAATTTATTATAAATATATTAATTTAAAATTTTTCTAAATAAAAAAAAATAATTTTAGATGATTTTATTACTTCTTACTCTCTCTCTCTCCCTCTCGGTTCTCACCAGATCTTAATTGCCGCTTTTATAAATGCGTTGCGTCGACGAGGAAGAAACCCAACTGGATGTATTAGAGGCGAAAGTATAGCTGGAAGGAGATACAGAGAGGTTCTGACGTGCCTTTGCAGATTTCTTGCCTTCAATCCTTCAGCGCTAATTCGGACGCTTGAGCTTCTCCAAGTTCTTGTGCAGGTACTCTCAGGCTAGATGCTTCCCTTAGTACTGGGTAAGAACAAGCAGATTTGATGTGATTCTTGAGAGTCACCCGAGTTTCAAATGCATTTGATCTTCTCCTGTTAGCCGAGAGAGGTTAGGAAATGCAAAAGTCCCCATACGTTTGATGTGGGATGAGTGACGAACTTACGCTAGTCTTCTCTTGGTTTCCGTGAAAATGTCGCCTTTTGCTTGAATTTCAGCCAATAGCTGTATTTGGGATTCTGGGTATCGGAGATTCTTGTGGTTTTTCTTATCTTGGGTCTTTGGTATTCCGCCTTTAGTTTCTGTTGATTCTTCGGGTGCTCAGTGATCTACCTTGTTGTCTAGTCCATAAATCAGACCATCATAACTAAGAATCGGATTTTTCTTCTTTTTAATTGTGTTTGGCCTTTAGTTTGTTTTTACTGTTTGATTTGATGCGCTGGCTTATTCATTCTGTTGTTCTAGGAAGATTTTCGGCATTTGATTTAGTATTTATTAGGAGTTACTTTGTTTCTCATTGCAGAAATTTGGTGATCCAATTGGTATCCTCATCAGATAAGATAAACAGGTCAAGTAATTTGGCACGGCCTAGCTGTCTTAAGGTTAATGATGGATGCCAAAATTGCACAAAGGCCACAGTTCTCTGCATGGATTGGTTTGGACAAGGTTGGAAGAAAATCGAGCTGCTCGCTGCAGGTTCCCCAAAAATTCCGAGAAGGGAGATGTCTTGAGCTCATTTCAGCCCATTTACAGCCTACAAGAAGATCTAATGGGCATAAGTCGATCTCTTTAGAAGTTCCGTGCTCGTACCGAGAGTTTCCAGGAGGTAGTTGCTCTTACATCCAATTTTTTGTTCAACTTTTTTCGTGCCTCAAGATGTGGGTGATCCATATTGAGCAATTTAGTGTCCACATTTTTTGTTGAGTAGGTAATTGCATTTTACTATTCATCTTTTGAGCTGGCGAATCGTGGTAAATTTAATCAATGGATTCCTCTAGATTAATTTCAGATCATTGTTATTTGAGATCATATGTGGATGATACTTGAGGAGAGATTCACCCTTTCCATGACCTTGGGAAATGATGTATGATATTTTGGGCTATCTTTGCTCAGAAATGCGGAGTCGCTGTTACTTTAATTTTGGCGGGAACTTTGAGGTTTTCTATTGATTGTGTAATAGATTGATCAGATCTTGCTTACTTGTATTGTTTTGATCCACATGATGTAGTCATGTTTTTCATTCTTTCCACCAATTGTATAGGCAGACACCAGTTTCTGCTATAAAATGTCAACTTCGACATGATTTGAGTTTTTCCACCTTTTTTTTTTTTGGCTTTGCTTTTGCCGACGTCCAGAGTTTCTAAAGTAGTCACACACACACACACACACACACACACACACACACACACACACACACACACACACACATCATCAACATCAACAACACCTTTATCCCAAACTAGTTGGGGTCGGCGGTCGATGAACCTCAAAGAATCATAAAAATAAAAGCAGAATCAAGGGAGGGAAAAGAGATAAATGTGTAAAAATAAATAAGTATATATATATATATATCTATCTATCTATACACTACTTCTCCACAATACTAATAGCCTCCCTCCACTCCGTCTTAAGACAAACCGTACGCCAATTTATTTCCCACTTAATTAAATCTTGTTTTACTGCTTTTCTCCAAGTAAGTTTCGGCCGATCTCTTGCTTTTTTCGTGTTATGCTTTCGATAGTAAACTTTTGTTCGTACCAGTGCATCTAAGGGTCTTCGGAGAATATGCCCAAACCATCTCAATCTATGCTCCCTCATCTTTTTTGCCACCGGTTTTACTCTAACTTTTCGTCGAATCTTTTCATTCCTTATCTTATCCAACCTTGTATGACCACAAATCCACCTTAACATCCTCAGTTTTGCTACTCCCATTTTATGCTCATGTTTCCTTTGTGCCGGCCAACATTCAGCTCCATATAACATGGCAGGTCTGACTGCTGTTCTATAAAATTTTGCTTTTAACCTAAGAGGAATTTTGCGATCACACAAAAATCCCGATGCACTGCGCCATTTCATCAAACCTGCTCTGATTCTATAGCTTACATCCTCATCAATCTCTCCCTCCTTTTGGAATATTAATCCCAGATATCTAAATGTATCTTTTTTGGGTACCTCCTGTCCGAGCATATTTACGGCTTCTTGATCCCCTATTCCTGCCGTGTCAAACTCACACTTTAAGTATTCCGTCTTATTTCGACTTAGCGTAAATCCTTTAGACTCCAACGTGCTTCTCCATACTTCCAATTTAGCGTTAGCCCTAGCCCTGGTCTCATCAATAAGCACGATATCGTCTGCAAATAGCATACACCACGGCACCTCATCTTGAATATCTTTTGTTAGCTCATCCATAACCATGGCAAAAAGGTAAGGGCTCAAAGCAAAACCTTGGTGTAAGCCTACTGTGATTGGAAAATAACTTGATGTGCCATTGCTTGCCATTGCAAGCCTTCACACATGTAGTAGCACCGTTATACATGTCCTTGATTGCCTCGACATACTTTGAAGGTACTTTTTTCTTCTCAAGAATCCACCACAAAACCTTTCTTAGAACCTTATCATACGCCTTCTCGAGATCAATAAACACCATATGGAGGTCCTTCTTTCTTTCTCGATATCTTTCCATAAATTGCCATACATATATATATATATATATATATATATATATATATATATATATATATATATATATGGTGTCATGAAATTTTGCTTTGTTTTCTTCCTGAATAAACTTAGTTAAATAAGGTGGTTTTTCATAGCTACCTGCACCATTAATGAGCTCGGGGTTTTCTCTTCTGTTGGTGTGATTTGTTGAGCATCGGCAGTGATGTACATGATAAATTTTGCAGCTCCAAGATTGCAGACTGGAAGTTTTGACTCGCCTTTTGATGAAGCTTTAATACTGAAGGTACTGAATCCCATCTTCTGTATATTTGACTGAAGTCATAGGTGTAATGCTGTTAATCATATATCATTCTCTTTGTTACTAGTGTTTGCGTGAGGTAAGTGTTTACTTTTTAATTTGGAAAAAGGTTACTTACTAGAATCAGTACAATTGCAGAATAAATCGCAAGAGATTGAGCCATATTTAAGTGGGCGCTGTATATATCTTGTTGGTTAGTTTCTATTTCCTTGATCTTCTGTTGGTTAGACATGTCAATCTATACCTCCAGTACTCACCTGTTTGATCTGATCTGCAGGAATGATGGGTTCCGGAAAAACTACTGTTGGCAAGGTCCTGTCTCAAGTACTTGGCTATAATTTTTGTGACAGGTTTGTCTGCGATGCCTTATTTTCAGTTAGAAAATGTTGTGCTTGCAGTACATATGTGGATTAGATGCTCTGACTGGAAGATACTTTACACACAGTATCTGGTTTTTTTTGTACTTTCTGGGTCCATTCCCATGATGGACCTTTATCTGTGAGGGTGCATCAAATATTTATATTTTCTTGGCTAGAATTATGCAATCATTAGTAACACAGGCTTCTTCTTCTAGGCAGAAATATGGTTTTCTTGGTGAAAGGGCTTTATATGTTTCTGTTTCAGGCTATGTAAAATTGTACAGGACCTTTATTACCATTCGTTGTATATCTTGGCTTGACATCTCGTTTGATTCTGTGATGCTCCAGTGACAAGTTGGTGGAGGAGGATGTTGGAACTTCCGTAGCTGATATCTTCAAGCTCTATGGAGAGGGATTCTTCAGAGAGAAGGAGGTGAGAACAGAGAATTTGCTTTTTGTATAAACCTTATGCATTTGTCTCATCTATATCGTCGAACGCAGTCTTATTCAGGTTAGAGTCTCCTGCTAATCAAATCGTAATTCATCTTGCAGACTGAGATGTTGAGAAGGTTATCAAGAACATATCGAATGGTGGTTTCTACCGGTGGTGGTGCAGTTATTCGTCCTATCAATTGGTAATTTCGACAGATGAAGGATTCCAACCTATACACTTCTTCACCGTTGCTTTTTTCTTTGTGAAATGTTTTTAATTCTGTATGTTTTTATCTATTATTCAGGAGACACATGCAACAGGGGATTAGTGTCTGGTTAGATGTGCCTTTGGAAGCCTTGGCACAAAGAATTGCCGCTGTGGGAACACATTCTCGCCCACTTTTGCATGACGAATCGGGTGATGCCTACACAAAGGTGAGTTAATTTCATTGCAGGCCCAGATACATAACTTGTGGATTTTCTTAGTTGAAGGACAATTTGATTATTTGCCATTCATGACACTAGAAAATTACTCACAGGCATTAACGCGCTTGTCGACTCTTTTGGAAGAGAGGAGTGAATCATATGCATATGCCAATGCTCGGGTTTCTTTGGAAGGTACAGTTCAACTTGAAATGCACTCACACCGTGCACTTTTCATCATAATCCTTGAGACGGTGCGGTTCTGTTCATTTACAGTTTGCTACTTTTTAAGCTGATTCATCTTGATTCTCCTTTTTGATCAGCACGTGATGTGATGAAATGCGCAACTTTGCACCCTTAATGCCTTGGATTGAATTATGAAATGGTCCATTGTTTGCAGAAATTGCAGCTAAGCTAGGTCACAGGGACGTGTCTTATATCTCACCAACTGCTATTGCTATTGAGGTCTCTCTCTCTCTCTCTCTCTACACACGCACAAGCATCCTCTGCTTGCAATTTGTGATTTGCTCACTTCAGAATATATATTACGAAATTCCAGGCACTTGAACAAATTGAGCGTTTTCTGAGGGAGGAAGATGGCATGGCGTTTGGGACACTGTAGCGACAAAGCTCCCTCATTTTGGGACGTGTAATAATTTTTTGAATTCGTTTTGGGCTCCTTTGTGGTTGAGGCGTTTCACAATGCCGCGTCCGTTATTTTTAATGTCGGGACGGGGCATTTTCGTGCTGTTTGTTTATATCGTCACGTATGGTTGTTCGAGAATATGACAGGACCGAGTACTTCGGTGTACTTTTGTTGGACTGTGGGGTGAAGAAGTAATATTTGTAAGTCAAAATGAGAATGGAGACTTAGACAGTATAAGTGGATAAAGAGTCCTTGTCTTTGTACCAGTATGATATGTTACCTCGTCAATGTAAGGGAAAATGAAGAATCTGAACATACATTACTATGTACAAGGTTGCATTTTCTATTTCAATTCATTCTACCCTCGTCTTTAAATTCTGTTTAACATTTACTTACTACCGTGGATTGAGCTTGGACTGGATTACCCAGGATCGGCTAGAAAGACCGAACCAGAAGTACCAATGAGAGGAAGTACTCAACACTTCCAAAGACATTGCTATCCCCTTAAAGTTGATAGATATTTGCACATATAACAATATAGAGTTAATATCATGAAAAACTCCAAATTGATATGTCCAAATTGATATGTCTGTAATGAATTTATGCAATTAATTTTTTGATGACAAAAAGTTTCGAATTGTTACATTTATGATGAATTTACACCATACTAATATTTTGATCACTAAAACTTCTAAATTGATATAGTCTTGACAAATTTATCCAATAATAATTTTTTGACCATAAAAAACCCTAGGTTGATACACCTAAGGTAAATTTACTTCGTTAGTTTCCGTAAAATTGGATTAATACCACAAAAATCCCAACTCGGTACTCCGGTGATAAACATAGCATAAAAATCCCAAACTGATACACTCGTCAACTGTCGATCTGACTCATCAATTTGGAGGCAAAATTTAACAAAAACTAATCAAAGGGTGAATTTGTCACTTGTATATCACCCTGGATTTTTCTTTTTGTGGTACAAAATTTTAGCTTGGGGTAAATTTGTCATAGATATATCAGTTTATGATTTTTTGTGGCCAAAATATAATTTTAAGGTAAATTTATGTTGGACGTACTAATTTGGGAGGATTTTTTGGTATTAACCCAGAAGATAAGATGACACAAAAGATTAGAGCACATATCTCTTAATTGTCAAATGGGTATCATCCAATCATCGACCAACATAGGCTTCCAATGGATTGCCTTTTGAAGTGATTTTTCTTTTTTGCCCTTTCTTGATACTGAGTATTCTGATCTAGTCGGCACCAACTACTTGATGATCATGCAATGTCACGGTTCTATGAATAGGCCACAGCCCCACCAAGATTTTTACGAGCATCCCACCCGCAATACACACAAAAGGACAAATAAAAATTAACAAATCGACGTGGTCCAAACCCTTCGTGACGTCATTATATCTATGCATTGAATAAGGAATACAACAGGTCCAAGTCAAATATCAATGATTCGAGTTGATGAGATAGGGTCGTTCTCTCTTCTTTTTTTTTCTTTTTTTCTTTTTTTCTTTTTTTTTATAATGGATCTATGGAATTATTTTGAGAAAAGGAAAATTCCAAATGCCCGGGGCATTTTTTACGGAAACTGTTGTACCAGAAATAACGAGAAGGAATACTATGATTCACATTTCGCGAACATATCTTGATCAGACCAATAAATAGATTACGAGTACACCTAGTATGATTCCCAATACAAGAGTCAAAACAGGTAATGACTCCTGACGTCAGCATCGCCGTTCGCACTTGTAATATGCAACATAGGGCTCCTGTGGCAACTCGTTATTACCACAGAGCTTGGCAAGACCGGATTCTGAGCAGATATGCTCACATTTCAGTTTAAAGCTCGGGTAAACAGGGTAAACAGCGCAAAGGAACGAGATACGGCGCTTCTGCAACAACCCAGAAATTCAAGTTTTATCGCTGTACCAAGCGCCCGCATCGACCTCATTCATAGATCTGTGGATAGGTTAGGGATAGGATCTGAGTACGAGTCACCATACATATCCATACGCTTGACTGGTTGTCCGGTCCTCACACCACTGGAAAAAACCCTAGAGAAACAAACTTGGCCGGCATCCTTAATACGCAAGAGCTGCCGAAGCCCGAAGCCGATCTGATGGTCCTCCCGCTGATGCATAGTAGACAACTTGGCACTATAAGATTACACAAGCCCAAAAAGGGCGAAAAGTGTCAATATCATACAAGGCATCACCATATTAAGAACGAAAAGCGTACAGAGGTTTGTCTAGCTATTCATATACGTTGTGTCATGACATATACAACAGTGCTCCAAGACTCATCGGACTTGACACAAGATAAGGAGGATCATGCAGCAAGATAGATGAGTGATATACAAAAGACGCAAGCTGTAGATAGGCGAACATCTCCTTCAAGATGTCTTAAGATCCTATCATGAATAGGCACCAAACAAGGTAGTGAGATTGTGCACTCGTTGCCTTTCGGAGTTTCGAATGACAACTTCAGAGTAGGGCTGTTCAATGACCCATTTTGCTCACTGTCGATTTTTCAACACCCTGTAGAGGGAATGGCGAAAATAAGCAACTTCACGAGGGGACAAATACGAAAGACAATAAAAGAAGCAAACAAGCAAGCATGTCCAAAATGGATTGGAACCTGAGACGCCATCTTAATGACATAGTGCTTTTGTTTTCCCACGGATATCATCAGCTAAATAAATGGAAACAACAGCAAAGAAAAAGAAAAAAAGGGTCCATCTGGATGCCGATCACAATGTTCTTTGGGGTTCTCCTTTTTTTTTCCGAACTTTATGGTTCGTCATCTGATTTGTTCACTCCAACTCACGTCATAAGCTGGGCAAAACAATCATAATAACTGCAGCAGCAACAGCAATAACTGACGTGCCAAGATCATACCGCCAACAATGACAGCAATGCTCATGCTTGTCCTTTTCTTCTTATCAAAAGAAGTCATTACACTGCCTGAGTGCTTTCTTAGTCAGTAAGCTGTATTAGGCAAGAGATTGGAACACAAAAAGTACTAATGGTAGGATTGTCAAGATTGTGAACTTAATGATTTGGACAAGAAATAACAACAATCACAGTTGCTTCTTTGAGTAGGTTGGCTGCACTAATAACATTGGTTTGCAGAGAAAACCACCTAACATAAGCCAGAGTTGACAAATAAAAAAAATCCATTAGTCCTTAAGAGCTTGACATACGCAAATGTTGTTTATGTTTTAGGTAGTAGGTACATCAACATCACCTTTATCCCAAACTAGTTTGGGGCGGCGTTGGATGAACCCAGAAATAAATAAGATAGAAACACGACAAATTGAGGAAAAACAAATAATTATATAAAAACAAATAAAAATATAGAAAAAATACGGAAAAAATGACTAAAAAGGATAGTCAGGAACATAGGAATGTTGTCCCTCCACAATGCTAAGAGCTTTCCTCCACTTATACTTAAGACAAACCGTACATCAATCTATTTCCCACATTATTAAATCTTGTTTTACTACTTTCGCCGAAGTAAGTTTCGAGATCTCTTCATTTCTTCATGTTGTGTTCTCAATAACACACTTCTGCTCTTACCAGATCATCTGGGAATCTTCGAAGAACATGCCCAAACCATTTTGTGTCAGGTAATATCCACATAAAAAGAACTTAGCTGTGTAAAATGAAAAAGGTTCTTAAGTAACTTTAATGACCTACTCGAACAAGAATAGAAGAATGGAAAGTTCATAAAGACTTGGAGGTACCAAAGTGAACAGTCTACAATGTCTACATCACCATTGTACTTGAAGTGCTTAGTAAGACAAAGTTGGATATAACCGGGAAACCTGATATTACTAGAATTTGATATCTCAGTCTCATATAAGCGGAAATCTGATACCACGGGGAAGCCAGATATAACCGGGTATTGCTGATGTAAGTGGAGCGACTACACTGATTGAGACATCCACCTTGTCACGTGCTCTGAGGAATATGTCCCAAGATAACATCTTATCTTTTGAAAGCTAGCGGTCTGATACGGATTCCTAGTTTAGAGGAAAGTGTCTGATCATATATCTTAGATTATCTATGTGGAAAATATCCATCACATGCGATATCCTGGTTGATTGGCAATCATCTTGAAAATGGAGTACTTTCCATAATTGAGCTACTTTTATCTTTGGAAACTAAACATTTGATTGTATGGACGACCAAATTACGCGAACTCAGATCGATTAACTTCCATAGCTAAATTGATCTGCTCAACGATCATCCAACGAATAACTTGGAGGTCGATCCTCTTGAAGACTGTCCAACGGGAAGATTGGACACTGAGGAGTGCCAAAGGAGATCAACAAAACGCCAAAGATAGAGATCGACGATTCAATGATAGGGAGAGCTTACCTTCTTATATTGTCTTCTATGTACCGCAAGCATAAACTCTTGAGAAGTGTGCCAGTGTTATAGTTGTGCTTAGGTATGAGATAGTAAGATCTATCAGATTGGGTATAAGCACCACCAGCTTCGAGAAGAAGTGCTGGAGTACAAGCAGCACAACTACTGTAACTGCTCAAAGATTGCTATTGAAATCTAGCTATAAGGTTGTTAGTCTAGAAGAGGGGACATAGGTTTACTACAAGCCAAATCACTATAAAGCTCCCAGTGCATAATTCCTGCATATATCTACTCACTGCTCATACGCTTAAATCAAAATTGACGCTTTTAATTCCGCAATATTTTATCAAGTTTCTTGAAATCACTTATTCACCCCTCTAGAAGATATTGTTAGCCAACATCACAGTTCATTGCTCAAATTCTTCAAAACTCTCTAAAAGATTTAACTCTATCAATTCTATTGATTTCGATCATCCCCTCATCCTTCGAGGAAGCCGTGTTCACAAAGCCACGCTTCCCAACTATTGTCTGACATTAATTGCTCAAAAGTTATTAGATTTAGTTCCATAGCTCACAAGGATGAAGGTATCAAACCTATAACGTCACCCTTGAGAATAATTTGTATTCTTTGTTCATTAATATTATAGTTTATGACATGATAAATGGCAGGCCATGTGAGAATACCTCTTGTAGAGGAGATCCATGAAATTCATCCAAAGATATTTGCTTGCACAGCCCATTACAAATAGTGAGGTACACCTCATGCTGGAATGATTGTTCATCATGATATACCTCACCAGCATCAGCTATTCAGTACCTATGGATTGAGCGTAATAACATAAATCAATGATATGAGACAGGTACTTGAAACTTAGGTCCTTCCATGTCAACTGTTCGAACATAATAACACCATGTTGTACCACTTGTCCCCTGATCTATTGATGGCCACTCTTCCATATAAGGCGTACCCAATCTTCCAAGCAAACAAACATCCTCCTCAATGTCAATGTGCGCCCTCGCGGAAAATAATCTAGTACTAGTCCACTACAAGCATCCTGCCACCAAAGAAATCACCATCTTATGGCATGATTCCTCCAATGCTTTTAACGGAAGAATGAGACAACTCGCTGCGACAAGCAAATTCTTCTAGGCCTTTCTTTTGGAGTCAACCACCTAGAGCCTGCATTTTGTTTACTAGCTGAATAACACTAGGAACTGTAAAAACAGCCAGAGCACTATGTAGTTTCATGTTCCTATCTCTCCATCTATGACATAGATTAGCACTCCACGTGACGTTATCAAGTCCATCCGAAGGTTGCAGAGTGCAACTGTGTGCAACTGTGTGCAGCTGAATTGCCCTCATATCATGGCATGATCTGCTCTAGCAGGAGGCCATCTCTATCTCATAATAATTTTTTTTTAAGTTATTGCCCACCCTTTCCCACTAGCATGCAGATTATTAGCCATCTTATTTTAGCACCCATCGCATTTCCATCACTCCCCTTCCACAAATAAGCATGACATTGCTGCAGTCGGATAGACAACTTTCATGGCAAGAGGAAAAATTGGCACCAGCAATTTTTGATTCTTTGAATGACATATTTGATGCTAAAGTCAACCTGTAATATAGACTCTTAGCAGACCGAGCTCCAGTTCTCAACAAAATTCAATAAATTTAAGCTTAACAATCCATTTTAGTAAGCTTCCCAGGGATAAAGAAAAATCCCAATTTATCCAATTGGAACAAGATCCTGCCGAAAGTTGTTAACATCAACAAGCTGCAATCATCCCAGCAGAAACATATAGCATTTCTTTCCTTTCACTCCAAACATCACCTAAAAATTCTCCAATTTTGCAAACGGTAGAAACTCCTGCTATATCTTCTGTTCTACGACTAGCGAAGAATTATCAAGTCATCAGCAGCACAAAAACTTCATTTCTCCTCTTGCATAAATTAGTACCAAGTACAACCAAATTTTGAGAAACCTAAGCAACAATAGTTACCAAAGAAAAATTAGATTTCGAATGACCATGATGATGATGTCACAACATCAAGTTAGCAAGAAACATGATCATCCCCCGAGCAAAAAGATTCCCCCTACAAGAATGCCTCTACTTAATAATATAGAGGAACCATCACAATTGCATGCAGCAACATTGCAGAACCAAATACGTCCTTCCAAAAGCAGATCATCCATATGATAATTTTTGGTTAAATAAGTGCTGCATAAATGGTTGCATACATGATTAAAGAAGGTATATATGTATGATGATTTCCCCAATTTAAGTGCAGAAGTCAGCTACTGCATTATACATTGCTCCCATAATGTATTGTCATTCATATAGGCTGGCAAACTTAAATAACTGGATTATTGATAAACATAGAAACCACACGCTAATTAGTTAAATCTAAGAAAAACAATTGTTCGTGCATACCATTGACCCAACCAGGATCACAATGCCACCGCCAAGCAATTGACAATGGAAGACCCATTGGGTACCTTGAGAATCGAATCCGACCAGCAAATACATCCCACTAGTTCCCCATGCTCATCCTTCTTTACAACAATCTCAGCACACCAGACCTCCATCTCGTACCCATCACCCTTCCCCTCCCAAATCACCACCAAATTCCCGCCCAAATTCGCCATTGTTGCACCACACAAGAACTTCGGTAGCCCTCTTTCCACGCCCTGCAACTGCTTCCAAACTCCTTCCTTAAAATTAAACCCTATAATCTTCCCCAAATAGTCATAGCAATACAAGACCCCGTCAATCACACAAGCCCTCCCTCTCCATCCCATGTCGAGCTCACATTCCACACTCTCCCAAACCTCCTTGTCCACGTCGTGCACAATCCCGCCCCGGTCTGCCATCGCATAGATCCTCCTATCCACAACCGCGCTGGCATGCATCCACTTCTCCCTCACCTCAAGGGATGAGGACGAAACTGCCGCCCACGTCCCAGCACCCGGATCCAGGACCTCTGCCCAATGGGTGGCTCGGGACCACGAATCCACACTGCATCCGCCCAAGACGTACAGCTTCTCGCCGACGACGCCCGAAGCAGCAAACTCCCGCCCCACCCGCATGGTGGGTCCAGGCTTCCACCGGTGGAATCGGCAATCAAGCACCCAGACACAGGGCGAGGCCACATCATTGATGGACCCACCGAGGACGTAGATCAGGGGGCCGAGGGCGGCGAAAGTGGAGCCGACCGAAGGGGAAGGGATGGGGGCTATGGGGACGAGTCGGTGCTGCCTCGGAGCGTTGGGGTTTGGGTTGGGGTTTGAGTAGAGGGTGAACCAGAGGTGGGAAGGGGAGAAGGGGTGGCGGAGGGCGAGGTAGAGGGAGGGCTCAGTGCAGCTGAGGAGGCGGCGCGCGGCGAAGAGGAAAGGGGAAGAGAGGAGGGAGTGGAAGGTCTTGGAGACGAGAGAGAGTGAGGGGTGGTGGAAACGGGGGACTCGGGCTATGATGTTCACGGCGACGTCGTCCGGGAGGGCGGGAATCAGTGGGGTCGCGGCGGTCGGAGCGGTGGACATGATTGGGAAACGGCGGTTGAGTTTGGAATCGGAAGTGAAGCACACTTGTTGCGTCTGGAATTTGGTGTGTGTATAAACACGTTGCCTCGTTTGGTCCAGCATTGCATATCATCATTTGAACTCTAAAGTCGTTGACCAAATATAAAATGCTGTTCGATTTATTTTATTATTTTATTATTATTTTGCTTATTTTGACAAAATGTAATGACATCTCAAATGTAATTTAAAGTCTCTTAGCCTAACGTACCTCTGGCCAATGAAATTTTACGAAATGCAAATAATTTTTTATTTTAATTTTGTCGCCTTCGCTGCTGCCTTCGATCGCGGGTTACCACCGCCGGTCGCCTTCGTTGTCGATCGCCAATCGCCCCCGCCCACCACACCTCGCGGGGCGCCGCTCGCCGCCGCATTTTAATTTTGTCACATTTGCCGTCATCGCCCACACACCTTTCCGATCGTTGCCCACCTCCACCGATCGTTAGTCGCCGTCGCTGCCGCCGTCAGTTGCCAGTCGGCCCCTCCCACCACACCTCGCGGGCCACCGCCAGGTGCCGTGAAAGCCATCGTGGTGGCTGGTCACTGCCGCCGATCGTCGATCGCCGCTACAGCCATCGCCGCCCTTTTTTTTATAAAGTAAAAATGCTTTACAAAATTCATTTTTTATGAAAAAATATTTATGTCAATGTACTTTACCCAGTATTGCTTGGATTCTGCAAAAGTCCTTTAGCACAAATGTATCCGCATTTTCTCAAATATCTTAGCCAAATGTTGAACCAAACATGCCATATGTATATAATCTCCATCGAAAATAAACTGAGAAAAAAGCAATAATAAAATGATTATTATTATTAATAATTTGTTTTAAGAGAAAAAGAGTTTGGGCCGATCCCAAAAGATGGAATGCACCATTGTACCCATAAATCGGATCGGAAGCCAAGTTGACACTTGAGTGAACCGGCCCGAAGTTTTCAAAATATTTCAAGAACTTGATCAAATTGACTTAGTTAACCCTGAGCTTATCACTGTGAAAATAATTACCAACTGACAAATGAATGCTCACCACGACCGAACATATGAATATACATTACTTGTGAGATAATACAAATCTGTCCTCAATTTATCGATGGAGATTTCATTCCATGATCTCCCAATTACCCACATTAATTTCATGAACTTTCTGGAAAATGGTACAATCACAATTTAGCGCACCCCAATGAAAATTCCAGATAACTAACTAAACCCTAGGAGGCTCTGCCCGGTCTTTTTGGATCATTCACAGTCATTCGCACCGTGACACTATGCTCCTAGCTGCTTCGCTTATCTCTGATTAACCTCAACCCATATTTCTCACCAATAAGATAGTGCCTAGCTAGATTTGCTTTGGCACAAATCATTTAAATTATGTTCAAAAAGTTATAAGTTTATTGTACTTTTATCAATTCAGTCCTAAACTTTTAAACTTTGCCAATCGAGCCATATTTTTTTTTTCACATTTTGTCAATTGAGTTCATCTGATCAATTTTGATCGGAAATTACTCATGTTGACATTGGTCATTCTACGTGGCACGATCAGTGCTGATATAGACAATAGTATGGACATTTTCAATAAGTTGAATATATACAAAAATTAATGGATTATATTAAACAAATTAAAAATTCATGGACTATATTTCACCTTGGGCTAAAGCTAATGGACGACATTGAACATTTAATAGTTCACGATCATATTTCAAATTGAGTCAAAATTTAAGGACTATTTGTGTCATTATTTTTATTTTTAAATGAATTCAAATTTAGAGGAAATTTTGAGAAATAACCTTTTGGGGAACTTTCGAAGCTTTTCCCTTGCTTTAATGTGAACATGGATAAATCTTGTGAAAGTTTACATTTTTCTTCGAGGAATAAATGTATTGAAAGTCCTAAAAACTTATCATGAAAGTATAATTGAGTTCTAATTTTAAAAAAAATACAAGTAAGTCTACTTATTAAATTAGTGCAATCAAGTTCTTTTGTCAACTCCTTATATTTATCTTACAGAAAATACTAATGTCATAATTTTTCATCATTTTCTCTCTTCTACCTAGCAATAATGTGGCTAAAATATGAATCATAAGATTAAAATGACATCATTTTGGCCCACATATAATTTTTCTGGTACAAACTTTATATAATTTACATAAAAAATAAGCAAACTTAAAAAATAAAGAAAAACTTAGGCGACTCGCTGCCCCACTATCATCGGGAAGGGCCGACGATGGTGGAGGAATCATTGGCACCTGCCGAAGGTCGAAAACCCCCGTTGACTGCAGCTGAGAGTCCTTCGGCCCTGACTGAGCCCCCTCAAATCGGGCATTGGTCATCAGCCATCCTCTCGACATCGCGGACACTTCCTGGCAATGGTGTGGAGGCAACAAGGGCTGTAAGCCCTTGCACGTGTTTCTCTTTTTAATTTATAATATATTATTTTATATTTCACATAACTAAATAGCAATTGTAGTAAAAAATCATGATTGGATTAAAACTACGTTGTTTTAATCATGTCGGCGTCATGTAGAATAGAAATTTTTTTAAAAAAAAATTCACGTCAACATTTTTTGTTAGCTATTTAGGCATAATTAATGAATGACTTCATTACACCAATTTGATAAGTTGTATGATTTAATTATATTTTTTGAAAGTTTTAGAATGCAATTACAATTTCGTGATAATTTTATGACTAATGCAATTATCTCTTCATTTGAGATATGCGTAAGTAATTGCTGATCTCTTGATGTTTGCACGTTTATAAAGAGTTCAGATAATAGCTATTTTCATTCAATCGCAAAGAATTTTAAAGCAACTAATAATCACTTTTTGAGGTTTCATTTGGTCATAAAAAAATTGCAGTAGCTAGTAAAAAACGGTTATGTGAGCTGCCATGTCATGAAACATGTTATCGAGTGTCCTTTTATTTGGTATGTAGCTCACATATAAGCGAAGTAACGCGGTTACCATAAAGAATGAAAGTAGTTTCAAAGCATTTAAGGAATTGTATGGTAATGTTTCTGTTTCAAGGCACATGTTTTGAACAGAAACACTTTTTTGTGTTTATGTTCCCGACTACGATTTTTGCGAACAGAAACGCGTTTAGTAAGTAAAAAAAAAATATACTTATCAGTAGCGGCCGATGAAGGTGGCCGGTAGGTGCTGGTCGCGTTGGCGGCGGCGATTGGTGGTTCAAAAAATGTTCCAAAATTCAGAATCAAGTTTTTTTTGTTTCTTAAAAAGTGTACCTCGGTATATAAACTATTCCGTGGAACACTTTTGGAACATTTTTGATCCATACGTGTTTATGTTTCAAAAGTGTTTCGGAAACACCTTGGGAACAGAAATAATTTTCCTGAAACATTTCTGGAGTGTTACCATACACAGCCTAATAGTTCAATTTTTTAAATTTAGAAGTAAGAAGATGACGCGCCAAACAGAAATGGAGGCCCGAAAGTCATGGAAGGTAAATTTAATATATGCAAATTGAAGATATCATCCAGTATACAATTAAGTTTTATATATTTTACTTTAACCACTTTCAAATCAGTTGAGATGGCCGAGTTGGTCTAAGGCGCCAGATTAAGGTTCTGGTCCGAAAGGGCGTGGGTTCAAATCCCACTCTCAACAATAGTGTTTTTGTTTTTTTGTTCGTATTTCATTTATTTTCACACAATCCTGGCGCCAAAAATAAAACTGAAAAAAAATCAAACCTTATCTGCTCAGTTTCCTGAGAGGCCAAACCATGTCCACACCAACTTCCATGGGCATGGCCTCTCTGTCCGACCTCAGCACCGGCGCTGCACTCTTCTCTTTCTGCGAGCTGCACCACCACCGTCATCATAATCAGAGCTTTAGCTTCCTCAAGCCCCGCCAACAACAATGGCGGATTGGCGCTTCCTCTGCTGCTCCTGGAGTCGATCTCAACGCCCTCGAGTCCGCCATTACTAAGGTGGAGCTGCTTCTATCGAACTCCAACTTCGAATTATGTCGCCTTTCTTTTCTAATTTACCCGACAGTTTACGTGATCAAATTGGGTTGCCCGGCCGCTGCGAAGCAAGATTCAGTTGACGCTCAGTACTAATGCATTTTCATTGAGGAATTCATGGTTGTTCTTGGTTCATTCTGGGTTATATGATGCTCAATTGACGAATGTTAGCGACAGAAAGACAGCGATGCGGTTAAGGACGCTCTCGATCAGCTGAGTGAACTTGGTTGGGCCAAGAAGTGGAGTTCTCAGCCCTACGTCTCACGCCGCGCGGTCGGTCTCCAATTCTTCAACTCTTTGCAAAGAAATATGTTAAAGCCTTTTACTATTGGAAAAAGGAAGGAATTGTGATACTTTCTTAAGCATTTTGTGATCATGAGAACTTCATGCTTCATAGAGCCCTAGATGCTTTCATTAGATTCATTGATTTGTCTTTTGTTGGAGGGCAACTTCGGCAATGCTTGTGTCGCAGACGTCCCTTCGCGAGCTGACAACTCTAGGCATTAAAAACGCAGAGAACCTCGCCATCCCTAGCGTTAGAAATGATGTAAGTATCGAAGCAACGATGTTCTTCTTGAGAGAGACATTTTTACAATGTGAAGAGTGAATGCTAATTACGGCGATTCTTTCGGTCTTCATCTTCATTTTCCTTTAAAAGATCCGAGAGTTCATTTTCGCTGATTATTTTATCTTACTTTTTCATAATTTTGATATCTTCAGTAATGCAGGCGGCTTTTCTTTTCACAGTAGTGGGGACAACTGGATTCTTGGGTGTTCTTGCCGGCCAGCTTCCTGGGGTAACTTCCATGTCTTCTGTTTGATGTTTTGTTCTTGTCTGCGTCTGTAAATTGCCAAGAAATGGTGGACTAAAATATAAGAACTAAAAGAGAATGAATTTGTGGGAAACAATTGAATCATATGCTCAACATCAGAATTGAAATTACCAGCCAAGGGACTGCACTTCGCTGGTGTATGTTGCACTTTTGCTCAGTTAATGAGCATAGCTGCTCTTAAACTGCTATTATTAGAGTTTTGAGCTTTTGTAGTCTGTATGATCCTTATCTATTTGGTGCATCAACCTAGAAGAGTATGAATCATGCCGAGGAATTATTGTGCTTGTTAGTGTTTGTTTTTGCACTGGTATACATTGTAAACAGTTACATTGAGTTTATTGTATATGTTTTTAGATAGGGGGTGCTCAATAAACCCAAATCATTCAATTCTAGCTTCTCTCAAATCTGAGGTTGCGGTGTCCAGATCTGAGGTCCATGTCTTGCAACCTCAGAGCACGGTCACAATCTCCAAAGGAGATCGACCGGGCCACAATCAGGCTATGTCCAACAATCAAGCCTCTACTGTGTCAGCCCTATCACTAGGCCATCTTAGTCGCCGTTGTGATTGAGTGCCATCTCCTGCCAGGAAGCCTCCGCAGCATCTTTGTTTGCCACTCCACCGTCTGTACTCTTCACCTGGTCCCCACGTTTGTTGCCTAGTGGAGATCCTGTGGTGACGCCGTTGACTTCTCATCACTGCCTTTTTGCCTCCTGCTGGTGCTCCTTTTTTCGGCCACCGTTGGTGCTCGAGTATGTGTGTTATGTTGAGACAGCAGATTGTGAATTGTGTAAGGTTGTGGCTGGATATCGTGAAAATTTTAGCTAAGAAAATTCCTTGCAAGCTTGTATCACACTAGCTATAGGGGGAAAAATAACCCTAATATTTTGTGTAAAACAACAAGAAATCAAATGCAGCTTGGCTTTGTGCTTATGCAGCTTCCTGGTTATGGAGACTTTTGTCATTTGCATTTTGAAGCTACTTAGCTTCTTATCCCACATAGCTTTTCTCAGATGCGCTTAGCATTTTAAACTTTTAATGTCAACCTTGAATGCTTCTAATATCCGCCATACCATCATTCTCTTGCGAACAATCAGTCACGATCGATAACACGAGGCGAATAACCTGCTTTTTGGATTGGATCTCTGTGTATAGGATTGGGGATTCTTTGTGCCATACTTGATTGGAAGCATCTCTTTGATAGTTTTGGGAGTGGGGAGTACTTCTCCCGGGTAAGAACTGGTATCCAGACAACAGTCAAAGTCATTTTCATTGGTTTGATGCCTGGCACTAGTCTTGGGGCACAGTGAGAGAGATCCCTTGTACATTTGAGTTCTGACTAATCTATGGTTTGATGTTCTGCTTTAAGTCTTCTACAAGCTGCTATCAGCGGCTTTTCATCGGCGTTTCCGGACTATCAGGAGCGGATTACGAGCCACGAAGCAGCGCACTTTTTAGGTAAGTCATATTGTCTTTTGCAACATGCTCTCTCTTCTTGCATGAGCTCTATGCCTGAACAAATCGAAATCGGCCTATCTCACTGGAATCAATGCTCCTCAAATAAAATCCTTGTGTTTTTTCCTGCTTTTCAGTGGCATATCTTATTGGCCTTCCGATTTTGGGGTACTCATTGGACATAGGAAAAGAGCATGTGAATCTGATCGATGAAAGGCTGGAGAAGCTCATATACAGTGGCCAGCTCGAGTCGAAGGAACTTGACAGGTCAGGTCTCATGGTTGCTTAGCCTTGACGAGTCTCTGAAGATTTTGTACCGATGAGGCCGTTATCTAGACAGGTTGGCTGTTGTCGCAATGGCTGGATTAGCGGCTGAAGGTCTGAAGTACGACAAAGTGGTCGGCCAGTCTGCAGATCTGTTCACTCTCCAGGTTTTAATGTCTTCCTGTGTCGCACCAAGCTTTCTTCAGCTGGCCCGTAGCAGCAAGTAACTACGTAGTATTCGTGTGCAGAGATTTATCAATAGGAGCAAGCCGCAGCTCAGCAAGGACCAGCAACAGAATCTAACCAGATGGGCAGTAAGTTTTTTGTGTCCTTCAAACTACATAGATCTCGCCGACCTTTTGATTTTCCTTGCTTGTAAAGGACACGGAGTTTCTATATTTTAGCAGATCACAGTAGACTAGTGAACTGAAGATTAGTGCAGAAAAACGTGCATTTCAATTCTACTATGCGGCTGAATGCTGATGTTTAAAAAGAAACAAATGCAGGTTTTGTTTGCTGGATATCTCTTGAAAAACAATGCCGTCTTGCACGAAGCCCTTATTGCGGCGATGTCGAGGAAGGCCTCCGTATTGGAGTGCATCGAGGCGATTGAGCAAGCCGCATGAAGAACGATATTTGGAGTTATATAACAGATGATTCGCTTTCTGCAACTGAGATAAATTTCCAGCACAGAGCTTCACAAATGCTCTCTCAATAGGACACAGATCTCTGGTTCAATGAAAGGAGACTTGTGTTTTCACATCTTCCAAACCCATGACAGAATTGCAACCATCAAAAAGGTGATCAAAATTATGTACATTACACATGCTAACGGGAAAATTTAGGGAGGGTCAGCGGGTATAACAAAATAAAATAGCGGGAGGGCATTGTATAAATGACCGATCAAATAGCAATACTCCCACAATCCGTCACATTTGTTCTCGATAGTGATAAAAGAGCTGTTATTGATAAAAGAGTAGTTATTTTGTTTCTCAAATAAAAAAAACAAGTGATTACAGGATTAGGGTTACGCTTGGTACAATTACATTTATGGTCCCAACTTGCTAATATTCTAAAGAACTAAAACCAACACTCCCCTTCAAGTTGGAGCACACATATTAAACACGCCTAACTTATGATAAATATATGAAACTCGTCCATGTCGAAGAGGTTTTGTGAAAATGTATGCTAGTTGCTTTTCAGAAAGTGTGTGCACTAACAGTATGTCTCCACAGTTCACTTTTTTTCGAACAAAATAACAAGCCACCTACATAGGTTTTGTTCGCCCGTGAAACATTGGATTCTTAGCAATATGAACAGCAGATTGATTATCACAACAAGGAGTAGATGATCCAGTCATAGGCAGTCCAATCTCAGCTAAGAACATACAAACTCATTGAAGCCTGCCTATAATATTAGCCATAGCACGATATTCGGTCTTTGTACTATATCAAGAAATCATAGACTGTTTCTTACTTTGCCACAACACAAGATTACCACCAAGGAAGACACGGCATCCCGAAGTAGATCGGCAATCCTTAGAACAACCAACCCAATCTGCATAAGAATATTCTGTCATCTCCAAAGACTTAGGATTAGAATAAGCAGATAAAGATGACGTGATTATGGAACACAAGTCCTTAACCCGGAGCTTCCTTTAAATACCGAATAATTTGTAGAACGAGAAGAGCTCATAAATTGAGTTATCATACTAATATCATACCAGACTAATAACGAATGAAACATCCGGACGAGTAATGGTAAGATAATTCATCTTGCCTACTAACTTCTCTATATCATGAAGAAGTTCTCCGTATTCATTATTAAGTCTCACTCCAAGATCCATAGGTGTGCCGTCAGGCTTAGCATCATGCAATCTAACTTCCCTAAGAATGTCAAGAGTACACTTCCATTGGGAAAGAGCAATATTGCCATTAGCATACGCAAATTCGATGTCAAGAAAATATTGAAGGCAACCCAAGTCTTTAGTATTAAACTCCTATATAAATCGCTTGAATTGTTGTATAACTTAACATCACTTCTAGTGACAATAATATCATCATCAAAAATAACAAAAATAACACAACCTTTTGAAGATGACATACTAAATATTGAGTGATCCACACTGCATCGATGCATGCCAAAAATGATAATTGCATCACATAAGCGGTCAAACCAAGCACGAGGAGATTGTTTAAGTTCATAAAGAGCTTTTCGCAATTGACGTACCTTCTGCCTCTAAACAACAAACGCAGGTGGTTCCTCCATAAATATTTTCTCGTGAAGATCACCATAAAGGAATGCATTCTTAACATCAAGCTGATGAAGAGTCCATTGAGACTGAGCAGCTAAGGAAATAACGAGGCGGATAGAAGGAATTTTGACCATTGGAAAAAAAGTCTTATCATAGTCAATGTCGTAGGCTTGAGTATAGCCCTTTGCCACAGAACGTACTTTTAAGTGCTCAACTGAACCATTTGAATGGTTTTTGACAACAAAGACTCAACGACAACCCACATGTTTATTAGCCGGTAACGGAACTAGCTCCCAAGTTTTATTATGATGTAATGCAGCCATCTCCTCCTCCATAACATGAGCCCAACTTGAATGGGCCAAAGCCTTTTGCACACTATTCTGCACATACATAAATGCAAGGGATGGCACAAAGAGAGAAATTTGGGGAGCTTAAGTTGTGATAAGAAATAAAATGAGAAAGAGAATACCGAGATCGAGTATGATGAGCAATAGGAGAATTAACAAGAGACAGTGAAAGAGAATCAAAAGCCTGGACCAGAGGCGATGGTGGTGGGACGCACGCTGGAGGAGAGGTATGAACCCAAACATGCCGAGGACCACGTCTATAAACCTGAAGAGGAATCGGTGCTAGCAATCTTAGATCTGGTGAAACATCGCTAGAAGGAACAAGTGTCTTCGATTGAGATACAGGTGCGGATGGTGGCAGAAGATCTATAATAAATGGTGCCCGGGGACGAACATTACCAAAAAATGCTTGATACTCAAAGAAAGTTACATCGGTAGATTTATTCTCTCGATGGCGAGCAGGACTATAACAGATATAGGCGTTTTGAATACGATCGAATATACATTTTTTAACATGAGGTGATAACTTGCCCAATCTACGGGACAGAGAATGAACAAAATAGACATATCCAAAAATACGAGGATAAACAGACCACAATGGATGATCAGCATGAAGAAGAGCATAAATAAATGAGATAACATGCTGTAAGAAGAGAATAGCTTCAGATGGACTTAGGCATATGAGTGTGAAGAAGTAGACAAAGTGCAACATCTAACAAATGACGGTTCTTATATTCAGCAACTCCATTTTGTTGCGGAGTATGAACACAAGAGCTCTGATGTAAAATATCATGAGACTCGAGAAATGGAGTGAAAGTAGAAACAGAAAAATACTCAAGAGCGTTGTCTGTACGCAAACTGTTAGCATAATAATTATACTGAGTACGTACTTCATTACAAAATTGGTGGAAAGAACAAAAAACTTCAGTATGATCTTTCATTAAATATAACCAAGTTGGACGAGTACAATAATTGATGAAAGTGATAAAATAACGAAGACCAAATGAAGACTCTCGATTAGGACCCTACATATCAGAATGAACTAACTTGAATGGTTGGGAAGCTTGACTTGAAACTCAAGGGAAAAAAGATACATGGTGGTGTATATCCAATTGACATGTTTCACAATTAAACTAAAGTTTTCAACTAGACATAAAACGAAATCGTCGGAGTACGTCTGCTGATAGGTGACCAAGACGACATTGTGACCGATATGAATCATTCACAGATTTATTCTGAACTATTGTAGCAACAACAACAATCTCAAGGTCCAGGATGTACAATCCACCAACCTTACGCCTATCACATATTCGGCATCCAGTATTCCGATCCTAAAGAACACACGAAGATGAAGAAAAGATAAAATCGCAGTCAAGATCACGAATAATCAAGCTGAAAGATAATAGATTGTGAGGGAAACGTAGAATATGGTAAACAAATCATAAGGAGATAGAGGAACTCAACAATACACAACATGTACCAGCTACTTTGGATTGAGAACCATATGCTAAGGTAACTGACGTAAAAAGAATAGACGAAGTGGATGTGAGAAGATGAGAATAACCAGTCATATGATGAGTGATTCTTAAATCAATAATCCAAGAATGAAGAGCAACAATACTGGATAGTAGAAAAGTAGGATCATTATGTTGTGCTAAAATAGCAGTAGGACTAGAGACAACACCACTCGCACTCTGACGTGCTCTGACTAGCTCATCATATTCTGCATGAGTCAAGTTTATTGTAGCCTGTCCAGACGAGGATCTAGGCGAAGGAGTCCGAGGTTCAGTATCAATAGAGACATGTAAACCCCCTAGCTTAGGATGAGGTCACAACAATAATGAATAATATGTCCAAAAAGTTGGCAATGTGTACAAAAGCGGTTCTCTCGATCACCACCTCAAGCTCCTCTTGAAGCATTATTACGACCACCATGAACACTACCTCGGCTTTAAAAACCACGGCCACGACCACAGTAAATATTATCATAATTTCATTGTCTACGACCAGTAATTTGATCACGAGTCCCTTGACCTCCATGAGCCACCATAGCACTGCTGTCTGATATTGCTGAAGTCTTGGGACTGGAAGTGTAGCGAGCAACTCGAGAATACACTTCTTTAATAGAAGGTAGAGTACTTTAAGAGGTAATATATTGTCGAAGGGCATTGTGGTCTAGACCAAGACCTTGGAGAAAGAGTATGATCATCATGTTCGCTTCGCGTTGTTGCATCTAAGTAACCGTGGTAGCATGTGAAAAATAAGACTTTAGACGATCACCAATTTTGGCTTCAAATAAAGCTTCCCACGTATCACAAACTCGGCTCATATTATTCTGTCCAGAATATAATAAAGCACACTTCGTCCATACCTGAGAAAAAGATGACTAATAGATTCAGCCATACTTCCTATAACAAAGTATGCAAAGTAACATCAACAAACTTCTATTCTTCTATACTAGCTGAATTTTCAAGCAGTTCTTCTTCGAGCTATCTAGACTGAAGATTAGCATAAATAAGGGTCGAAAGGACTATAAACCAAGAAAGATAATTATTACCATTCAACTTGACCAAGGTATTATGCAAACATGTCATACTATGATAGGGCCAAAAGATTCTGAACTCAGAAGAGCACTAGGGGGAACCAAGCCCGAAGCAATAGACGAAGAGCTTGATGAATCAGTTGACATCTCCACAAATCACTAATCAGTAGAAAAATTCATTTCAAGGTCTCACTAGTAACTTGATCTACGTGTAATCAAATACCACATGCGACTTACCAATGACAACAACAAATTCAACTCCACAAATCACTTTCGAATTTTCAATAACCACACACGTCACTCTATACTAATTCAACCACACCAAACTCAAAACACTATTCATAACACACTAATTCATCCCTCCAAATTTAATCACTCCAATTCAGCCAACCAAACTCTGAACTCTATTCTCGTAATTCATAACACCATTTAACCCATTCGCGAGAAATTACCTCTAGACAACTTTGATTTCTAGGCTCCCTGGGCTAGATAACCGTCAATGGCACCACATCTAGGCTTGCTGGCCTAGGAAACAACATATCAGTGGTCGTCGGGACCTGGATGACTTCAGGTGGTACAAAATCTAGGGTTGTTGGCCATGGGTGATGTTAGGTGATGTTGGCCTCGGGTTCGTTGGGCCTGGACAACGCTGGCCTAGGTCGCTAAACCCTGGGTGACGCCTGGAGAGGTCTAATTTAGAGTCGCCTCATCTAGGCAACTAGAGATCTAGGCTCGATGGCGAGATCTACGGTGACTGGCGTTGGCGGTAAGACGTCGTGGCTAGTGGTTGTCATTGGTGAGCGTAAATTCTAAGGTTTAGGTTTTAATTTTTTTTGCTTTGATACCATGTTATGGATAAAAGAGTAACTATTTTATTTTAGAGATAAAAAATAAGTACTTATAAGCTTAAGGTTAAGCCTGGTACAACTACATATATAGCCCAACTTGCTAATTTTCTAAAGTACTAAAACCCACAAGAACGATTATTTTATTTCCAAGAAAGAATAAGTACTTATAGGCTTAATGTTAAACATAGTATAATTACACATATACCCCAACTTGCTAATACTATAAAGTAATAAACCCAACATTCCCCCTCAAGTTGGAGCGTACATATCGAAAAATCACAACTTGTGACAAATATATGAAACTCGTGAACATTGAAGAAGTTTCATGAAATTGTCTGCTAGTTGTTCTTCAGAACGTGTATGCACCAACTGTATACTCCGCAATTCATCTTTTCTCGAAAAAAATGACAATTAACCTCTATATGCTTTGTTCATTTGTGAAATACTAGATTGCTAGCAATATGAATAGAAGACTGATTATCACAACAAAGAGTAGATCCGATCATACTCAATCCAATCTCAGCTAACGACATATGAATCCATTGAAGTTCACCTGTAACATCAGCCAAAGCACGATACTCGGCCTTTGCACTAGATCGAGATATCACAGACAGTTTCTTACTTTTTCACAACACAAGATTATCATGAAAGAAGACACGATATCTCGAAGTAGATCGACAACCCATAGGGCAACCTGCTCTATCCGCATTACAATATCCTGTCATCTCTAAAGACTCAAGATTAGAGTGACTAGTTATACGAATGTGACCCTGATAATGGAACACAAGGTTTTGACCTGAAGCTCCCTTCAAATACTGAACAATTTTTAGAGTGGCTTGGCAATGAGTAGTACGAAGAGAGTTCATAAATTGACTTACCACGCTAACAACAAATGAAATATTCAAATGAATAGTGGTAAGATAATTCAACTTGCCTACTAACTGATGATACTTCTCTAGATCATGAAGAAGTTCTTGATGTTTATTATCAAGTCTCACTCCAAGATCCATGGATGAGTCACCAGGCTTAGCATCATGCAAGCCAAGCTCCTTAAGAATATCAAGAGTATACTTTTGCTAGGTGAGAGCAACACTGCCATTAGCATAGGCAATTTTGATGCCAAGAAAATATCGAAGGCAGCCTAAATCTTTAGTGTTAAACTCCTTTAGTGGAAATTGCTTGAGTTCTTATATACTTTAATATCACTTTCCGTGACAATAATATCATCAAAATAGACAACAAGAATAACATGCCCTTTTGAAGATGACATACTAAATATTAAGTGATCCGCACTGCACCGATGCATGCCAAAAGTGATAACCACATCACTAAAGTGACCAAATCAAGTACGAAGAGATTGCTTAAGTCCATAAAGAGCTTTTTGCAATTTACATACCTTCTTTCTTTGAGCAACAAACTAAGGTGGTTGCTTCATAAATACTTTCTCGTGGAGATCACCATGAAAGAATGCATTCTTGACATCAAGCTGATGAAAAGAGTTTAGTGAGACCGAGCAGCTAAGGAAATTACGTTGAGGATAAAAGGAATTTTGGCCACTGGGAAAAAAATCTCACCATAGTTAATACCGTAGGCTTAAGTATAGCCTAAGCCACAAGGCGTGCTTTTAAGCGCTCAATTGAACCATTTAAATGGTGTTTGACAACAAAGACCCAGCTACAACCCACAAATTATTTATTAGTTGGCAAAGGAACCAGCTCCCAAGTTTTATTATTATGTAATGCAGCCTTCTCCTTCTCCATAGCACGAGCCCAACTTAGATGGGCCAACGCCTTCTGCACATTATTCGGCACAGACTCAAATGCAAGGAATGAAACAAAGAGAGATATCTAAGGACTTAAGTTATGATAAGAAACAAAATGAAGAAGAGGACACCGAGACCGAGTATGGTGAGAAATAGGGGACCAGATAGGAGACAATGAAAGCGAATTGAAAGCTAGGACTGAAGGTGATGGTGGTAGGACTCTCGCTGGTAGAGAGGTATAGCCCCAAAGATGTCGAGGATCACGTGTATGAACCTAAAGAGGAATCGTGCCGACAATTCTGGATCTAGTGAAGCATCACTAGATAGAATAGGTGGTGTCCCCAATTGAGACATGGGTACGGATGGTGGCAAAAGATCCATGGTAAATAGAACCTGAGGACGAACGTTAACAAAAAATGCTTGATTCTCAAAGAAAGCCTCTTCAGCAGAAATATACTCTTGACGACGAGTAGTACTATAATAGGCATGCCCCTTTTGAGGATGGGAGTAATCCACAAATATACATTTTTCAGCACGGGGTGATAACTGTCCAATCCGAGGGATGAAGAGTGAATAAAATAGACACATCCAAAAATACGAGAACAAATAGACCACAATGGATGATCAAGATGAAGAAGAGCACAAGGAATAACTCTTTTCAACTCGGATGATGGATTAATGAGATCACATGCCGTAAGAAGAGCATAGCTCCATAAGGATTTAGGCATATGAATGTGAAGAAGTAGACAACATGCAACATCCAAAAAATGACGATTCATTCGTTCAACAACTTCGTTCTATTGCGGAGTGTGAGCACAAGAGCTCTAATGCAAAATACCCAGAGACTTGAGAAATGGAGTGAAACTAGAAGAAGAAAAACACTCATGAGCATTGTATGTACTCGAACACTTAACATAATAATTATACTGAGTACGTACTTCATTACAAAACTAGTGGAAATAATGAAAAATTTCCGTACGATCTTTTATTAAATATAACCAAGTTGTACGAGTACAAGCATCGATGAAAATGACAAAATAACGATGACCAAATAAAGACTTTCGACTAGGACCCCACACATCGGAGTGAACTAACTCGAATTGTTAGGAAGCCCAACTCGAAACTCGAGGGGAAAAAGACACACGGCGGTGTTGAGCCAACTGACATGTTTCACAATTGAACTAAAGACTTGAACTAATCATAAAATGAAATCGTCGGAGTAAGTCTGCTAATGGATAACCAAGGCAACATTGTAACTGATGCGAATCATTCATAGATTTATTCTGGACCGTTGTAGCAGCAGCAATAATCTCAGGATCCAGGATGTACAATCCACCAACCTCACGCCCATTACTTATTCGACATCAAGTATTTCGATCCTAAAGAACGCAAAAAAATGAAAAAAAAAGATAATATCGCAGTCAATATTGCAAGTAATAGAACTAATAGATAATAGATTGTGAGGGAAGTGTGGAATATGGTAAACGAATGGTAAGGAGACAAAAGAACTCAACGATACACGACTTGTACTAGCTACTTTAGATTGAGAACCATCTGCTAAGGTAACTGGCGTAGAAGGAATAGACGAGGTGGGTGTGAGAAAATGAGAATAACCAATCATATGATGAGCGACACCTAGATCAATAATCCACAAATGAGGAGCCACTGTACTGGACGGTAGATAAGTAGGATCATTATGTTGTGCTAAAGTAGCAATAGGACTAGAGACAACACCACTCGCACTTTATCCAGCTCATCATATTCTGAACAGGTCAAGTTTACTATAGCCTATCTAGAAGAGGATCCAAGCGAAGGAATCCAAGACTCAATATCAATAGAGGGATCTAGATCTCGTAGCTCAGGATGGAGGTCCTAATAACAATCAATAGTATGCCCAAAAAGTTGGCAATGTTACAAAAGCGGTTCCCTCGACCACCACCTCGAGCTCTACTTGAATAATTATTATTACCACCATGAACACTACATCGGCTTTGAAAACTACGACCACGACTATGATAGGTATTGTCAGAATTCCATTGTCCACGACCAGTAATATGACCGCAAGTCCCTTGACCTCCACTAGCCACTATAACACTGTTGTCTGACATTGCTGAAGTCTTGGGACTGGAAGTATAGTGAGCATCGTGAGAATACATTTCTTCAATGGAATGAGAGTACTCTTAGAAGTAATCTGTTGTTGAAGGGCATTGTGATCTAGACAAAGACCTCGGAGAAATAGCATGGCCATCATGTTCGTTTCACGTTGTTGCATTTGAGAAATCATGATAACCGGTGAAAAATAAGTATTTAGACGGTAAAACAAAGACGCAAAATAAAGCATCACCAATTTTGGCTTCAAACCAAGCTTCCCACATATCACAAACTCGACTCATATTATTCTAAAACACACTTCATCCACATTTGATGGGCTGTTGCACAATCCATGAAAAGATGGCAAACAAATTCGGTCATACTTCCCCATAACAAAGTACGCAAAGTAGCTTCGACAAATTTCCATTCTTCTAAATTGGCTGAATCTTCCGATGGTTCTTCTTTGAGTCATCTAGAATGACATTAGTGTAAATAAAGGTTGAAAGGGCCATGGATTAAGAGGGATAATTGATACCATTCAAGTTGACCAAGGTATTATGCAAACTTCTCGTACTATGACAGGGACCAAAAAATGATGCACAAACATTAGGGGGAACCAACCCCAAAACGATAGATGGGGAACTTGATGATCCAATAGACATCTCCACAAATCACGACACTGACCACTAGAAATATTCACGTCAAATTATCACTAGGAACTTGAACCCTACGTAATCAAATAACACACACCACTTACTATATATCACTTCTTCGAGCATCCACAAATTTCAATATCCCCACATATTTCAACATCCACACATCACTCCAAATTCAACCATTAAACAATCCAAAGTCAACTATCCCAACAAATTTGAAGAACATCAAACTCAAATTCAGTCACTCCACTTCACTTCTGACACCAAACTCATATTCTAGATATATAACTCCACTTCTGACATCAAATTTGGCCAAAACAGCACCGAATTCAATGGTCCAGTAAATTCAGCCCCACATCACCTCACAAAATCCTCAGCACAATAATGAAATCGGTAAATTCAAGGTCGTGAATCATAGAACATAAAAAAAGAGGAAGGGTCGCACATCACAGAATATGAAGGGTTACACATCACAGAAAGCTCATTTACTCATCCACATTTACCCTAAGATTTCACCTCAACCAGCGACCACCCAATCACACACCAAAAAATTTCACCTTAAGGGGAAGGGTTGCGCTGCAACTTGCGACCACTAGGGGAGGAGGCTCATTGCAACTTGCGACCACCAATCGTACTGCGACTTGTGACCACCATGAATGGGTCGTGCATGCTTGGGTGACCCTGAGCGAGGTCGTTGGGACCTGGATGACTCTGGACGAGGTCGCTGGGACTTGCACAACATTGGGTGTCACGCTCCGATCCATTGAGCATGCGAACATCCTTGCAAGCAAACAACACATCTGTCGTGGTCCCAAGATCCACAATCAAGTCGAGAGATAATATATATATATATATATATATATATATATATATATATATATATATGTCTAGCATGTGGAAGCGATACTCAAATAAATCCCCGTACAAATATAAGTTAAGTGGAACTTGGATAACATAACAACTGTTATATATCATAACATATGGTTCGTACAAATGCCGGCTACTACAATCCACTAACAAACTGGGCGACATGATAGCACACAAAAAGAGTCCCTCATGACATCCAAAAGGACAGGGTCGGGTCGCCTCCAAAAAGCTCAGGTCAATGAACTGGGGTCCTAAGATGAACTGCTGGAATCCTCGATATCTTCGGCATCCTCCGTCGGCGTAGTCAAAGAAGGTCTCGGATGGGACCTCGATAGAATCCTCCATGGTCGCCTCATGAGACGGCTCCGCAGGGTCCTCCTCGGTCACCTCCAGGTCGATGACCTCATCCTCCTCCAGCGTCGGGGTCTTCTCTGGCTCGTTCCTAGAACCAACTACAGACCCCTTTGGTAACTCCTACTCCCCAACAGTCTAACACCAAGCAGGTATAACATCCTGGGGTATCTCATGGGGTTTCGACAGCCCAATTTGCTCGTCCCCGATCCTCTTAAACCATGCCTCGAACCTATGAGGCTTCCAGTCAAGGCTACTCTCGTCAACCCATATAACCATGCAGTTCTCACATAAATGTTCCCTGACTATCCGGGAACTTGTCAAAATATGCAGTCATCTCATTGGGATCCCCAAAACGTATAGGCCACATATCTAAGATCTAGGATCTGTAAAAATAAGGGTCCCCAAAGGAGTGAGATACACATCTCAGTAAAAGAATCCTAACCCTAGGTCAGGTCGACCGTCCACTCAACTAGTCGTACACCCCAATCATTTCAAACTCATAAACACACAGGCATATCAAGCACAAATCAATGAAACAACAACATACAGATGACATGCATGCAATGATGACCTCATGTCGCATTCAGATGATCATGCACACCCGTCCTGCCACTTCACCACATCTACTAATCTCCGTCTGCCTCAATCTCTAGCTCGCGATTAGATCGCATTAGGCTCGGTTCGCGTAAATGCATCAGACCGTCATCGACAACCCAAGTAAACGCATCAGGTTCCAATGAATCTCCAGGCCAATGTCATTATCTCATACCTCCGTCCCGCGAATAGCTCGTATCAGGACCGCGGCCATCTCAACCTTGCGATTTCATCGCATCAGGCGCCACACAACATCAACTCCACCTCGCGATCTCGTCGCATCAGGGTATCCATCTCCCGCCCCGCGTCTCATAAGCCTCATGGCCTAGCCATGTCATGCTCATGCCATGATTTTTAAATTTTTTTTCCATACGAGACGACATGTGCAATTCAGACACAATTCAAAGATCTTGTGACATGCAAGGCAATCAAGTGACACACACACATGGCAAATGATTTAAATACACACAATAGCACACATAACCTTCCTATAACCACTTAGGATATAACAAGAGCCATTCCTTTGGTAAATCATCATAAACCGATCAATTCAACCTCCGACTCACCCAATTGAGTCCAATCTCCCTAATCTAAGCTTAGAATTCCTTTACCTTGCGTTTGATTATACAAATTCCTCCTTGCAAGTGCCTCAAGTCTCGTCCAAATCAATCCAAGGTCAATTCACCGCGCAACCTAAAATTTCAACCAATTTCATCAATTTCCTTGTCCAAATTTTCAATCCATGAACCATAATCCTTGATAACACAACCCTCATCATCTTAACATATCTTAAACATCAATTTGGAACCCAAACCATCCGTCACCAGCCCCCAACAGCCTCGGTTTTACACAGAACCGAACCAATTCTTCCCGATTTTGTGCAAACCGAGCACAACCAGCCCTATATCTACTCCAAATCCAACATTTAATCCTCATCCTATCTCTTAACATGTCTACCTAAGGGTTCTAGAGGCTCACGGTGAGTTTGAGATCGATTGGTCGCCGGAAACTTGTCGAACGTCGCCGGATCTCCCTAAGCCAGTACCGGCAATTTTCTGTTCCAAGTTCACAAGACAGGTTCATGGTCAAAACTTCATCAAATTGAACCCCAATTTTTATCACAGATTCATACACATGTCTACTTGATCTCCACCAAATTTGGCCCCAAAAATCTAACAATTTGGCCTTCAAAAGGGTTAGAAACCGGACCTACCTCAGGTTGAGCTCGATTCTGTCGGCTCTCGGGAAAATCCTTGGTCGGGACTCCTCGGTGCTCCAAATGGCTCGATTCTTGTTCGAAGATGTCGGCAAAACGTAGATCTACGTTGGTGTGATCGGCCGGCGGTCAAATGGTGGCTGGAGGAGGTCGTCGTGGGCGGCGAAGGGAGGCGGCAGAAGCTGTACGGCGAGCAGAAACGGAGGAAGGAGAAGAAGGAAGTTTCGGGAGTTTGAGGGGGAGCTATGGCCGAATGAGTGAGGTGATAGGGAGGTTGAATGTTAGGTAGAAAAAGTTGGACATGACCACACCTCTTGATCTTGTTACACTTGTCTTCTTATCATTCAAACTCAATCCAATGGCCAATAATCCTTCTTGAATTTTGGCAGCCTTGAGGGAGTTTAAAGACCAAATTGCCCTTCTTCAAATGCATGGGCAAAGGTCTAAGCTTGAGGAGCAAAAAGGTAATTTTACCCTCGACGTTCAGGACGTCGTTTTTCTCGTTCCAGGATGGTTTGATAGGGCGATGACCAATCCGAATAATGTTGAAATTCTTGATTTTCCATTTTAAATCTTTCAAGACTCATTTCTGATGGTTTTCTCTATCAGACGTGGTTCCAGCCTATCCCGAATCGACGGGTGGCTTTTGCAGACATTACGCGTATCGACCTTGTGATTCATATCATATTTAAGGCTCGTCAATTCATGGCGGCTTTGGTTGTCATGTAATTGTGGGAGTTTATCACTAGTCCCTATGGTCTCGATCGTCATGGTCCGATTTAGGAAAAATTTGCAAATTATACGTTGGTTAAGTGGTATCACCCGGGCTCCAATCGTATGACACTTGCAAGGCATTCCCTAATCGTTCTTAGATCGGCCTCTTGGTAGTCCTAAATATCTCCTCGACAATCCTTATGGTCAAAGTGTCATTTTCTATTCGAGTCGCCTAGGTCCATGTACCTCCTCTCGTGTTAGCCTTTTCCTTTTGGTCAGTCTACTCAAATTGATCAAATTTGAGCGAAATATGACTGAAACACATCGCTTGTTATATATAAACTTCTTATTATTGAGTTTGAAATTGACTGGAATCAGAATGTCACAACTCTTCTCTCCTTACAAAATTTCATCCCGGAAATTTACCTTACACTTAATTACTCAAATAAATGGGGGTGCTGTCACCTCATCGTCTCTTCATTCTCCTATGTGGCACCTTCCATTCCATGGTGCTCCCATACTACTTTGACCAGTGAGATCTTCTTATTCCTAAGGATTTGCTCCTTCTGGTCCTCGATCCTCATTGGCCTCTCCATGTACGACACTCTGTCGTCCACTTCTATGGTCTCGTAATCCAGCATATGTGTCGGGTCTGGTTCATACTTTCGTAGCATCGACACATGAAACACATTATGCACTTGGGATGGATTGGGCGGTAAAGCAAGCCGGTAGGCCAAAGTTCCAGTTTGTTCTAATATCTCGAATGGGCCTACATATCTTGGGCTCAGCTTCCCCTTCTTTCCAAAATGCGATAGTCCTCTCATTGGTGGCACCTTGAGGAAGACATGATCGCCCACTTGAAATTCTAGGGGTTTGCGTCGTTTATCTGCGTAGCTCTTTTGACGACTCTGTGCCGTCCTCAGTTTATCCCGAATTATCTTTATTGCTTCCACCGATTGCTCTACTAATTTTGGGCCTGTGATACTTCTTTCTCCAACTTCATCCTAGCAAATCGAGGTTTTGCAGGCTCGTCCATAAAGTGCCTCGAATGGTGCCATTTGGATACTCTGCTGGTAACTATTATTGTAAGCGAACTCCATCAGGTGTAACTGCTCTTCCCATCCACCTTTAAAATCAATTATGCATGCTTGTAGCATATCCTCAAGCGTCTGTATCGTCCTTCCCGACTGTCTATTCGTTTGTGGATAGTAGGCTGTACTAAACTGCAATCGAGTGCCTATGGTTCTTGCAGACTTTTCCAGAAATTTGCCGTGAACTTTGGATCCCTATCCGAGGTGATCGTCACTGGCACTCCGTGCAATCTCACTATCTGCCTCATGTACAGCTCTGCATACCTATCCATAGCGAAATCCTTTCGTATAGAAATGAAGTGGGCGGACTTGGTCAATCTGTCCACGACTACCCAAATAAAGTTGTGACCTCTCTGGCTCCTTGGGAGTCCCATCACAAAATCCATACTTATGTGCTCCCACTTCCATTCCGAAATCTCCAGTGGCTGCAATAGTCCTCCAGGCTTATAGTGCTGCGCTTTTACTTGCTGGCACGTCAAACACTTAGCCACATACCTTGCTATGTCCACCTTCATTCCGTTCTACCAATAATGCTGTCGCAAGTTTTGATACATTTTCGTACTCCTAGGGTGGATGCTATAATTGCTCCTATGAGCTTCTGATAAGATCTTTTCCCTAAGTCTTTCATCCTTTGGTACACACAATCATCCTCGGAATTTCAAAATTCCGTCCTCCGATACCTGAAATTTCGATTTTCTCTTTGTCACATCTATCTCGAGGATCTTCTGGATCTCTGGGTTCATAGATTGCAAGGTCTTTATTCCTTCTTGAACCTCGGGTTCCACCCTCAACGTAGCTATCAGATTGGACAACTGGTTAACCTCTAGTCTAAACTCAGAGTCTCTCAAATCTTTTATCATCGACCAACTCCTCACTAGCAGACAGGCGATGCTTGACTTCCGACTAAGCGCATCTGCTACTCTGTTTGCTTTTCCAAGGTGATACAAGATATCACAATCATAATCCTTCAGCAGTTCCATCCACCTACGCTGCCTCATATTCACTCTTTTTGGAAAAATAGATACTTCAAACTTTGGTGGTCGGTATAGATCTGAAACTTCTCGCCACAAAGGTAGTGTCTCCAAATTTTCAAAGCGAATATAATCGCCACTAACCCCAGGTCATGAGTTGGGTAGTTCATCTCATGTGGCCTCAATTGTCTGGACGCGTAGGCTACTACTCTTCCGTGCTGCATCAACACACAGCCCAATCCTTTCAGCGAAGTATTGCTGTATATTTCATAACCTCCTGGTCCTGAGGAATGGTCAGCACTGGTGCGGTCGTCAATTTATGCTTAAACTCTGGAAACTCTTCTCACATTTGTCAGTCCATTCAAATCTCATTTCCTTCTTCGTCAACCGCGTCAGTGGGATGACTATGGATGAGAATTTCTCCACAAAACGTTTGTAGTATCCTGCCAATCCCAAGAAACTTCTGACCTCCGTGACTGTAGTAGGCCTCGGCCAATTGGTTACTGCTTCAATCTTTGCAGGATTCACTGCAATCCCTTTTCCAGACACCACATGACCAAGAAATGCTACCCTGTTCAGCCAGAATTCACACTTACTCAGCTTCGCATAGAACGTATGCTCCCTCAGCGTTTGTAGTACAATTCTCAAGTGCTTCTCATGTTCTGCTTCGCTCCTCGAGTAAATCAAGATATCGTCAAAAAAGACTATGACGAATTTGTCCAGAAATTCCTTAAATACTCAATGAATCAGGTCCATAAAAGCAGCTGGTGCGTTGGTCAAACCAAACGGCATCACCGTAAACTCATAATAACCATACCTCGTCCTGAAAGCAGTCTTAGGTATGTCTTCCTTCTTAATCCTCAGTTGGTGATACCCAGTCCTCAAGTCAATCTTCGAAAATATCGCCGCTCCTTGTAACTGATATCCTCGGTAGTGGGTACTTGTTCTTTACTGTCACTTGGTTCAGTTGCCGATAGTCAATGCATAAACGCAAATACCCATCCTTCTTCCTTACAAATAACACCGGTGCTCCCCACGGTGAAGCACTAGGTCGGATAAATATCTTATCTAGCAACTCTTGCATCTGCACCTTTAACTCCTTTAATTCTAACAAGGACATCCTGTAAGGTGTTTTCGAAATCGGCTCCGTTCCAAGGGCTAACTCAATCACAAACTCTATTTCTCGCTTTGGTGGTAATCTTGGTAACTCTTGAGGAAATACATCAGGAAACTCACGTACTACCAGGATATTCTCTAACTTCGGTTCTTCGATAGTTGTGTCCATTATTGCCACTAGGTGTGTCTGATACCCTTTAGACATCATCTTGGTCACTTCAAGGGACGAAACTAAGGGAATCAAGATTTCTCCTCGACTTCCCACCAACTCAAAGCTAGGGCGGCCTCTCGGATAAAACCGAATTGTTCTGCTACCACAGTCTACTACTACCCCCTGCTTACCCACCAATCCATTCCTATTATTACGTCAAAGTCATACTTAGGTAATACAGCCAAGTCAATGCTCTCTTTACTCCATCCAATCACAATTTTACAACCACCACGGCCCAATGAAACTATTTGTTATCCTTTAAGGGAGTGGCAACATGCAGAATTATACTCAACGGTTTCAAGTTCATACCCACTAATTTAGCAAATTGTGCAGACACGAATGAATGCGTGGCACCGGGGTCAAATAATGCGTATGCAGCTTGATTGCATAAGTAGACCGTACCTGTGACCACTCCTGGTGCTTCCTCCGCCTTTCTGCGGGTTACTACATACACTCTGCTCTGTGCCGGTAGTCTGCTCTGCTCAATCTGAGGCTTTGCAGTCAACGGTCCCGCTTGTGGCCTCTGTCCTTGCGGTCAACTTGCCGGAGCTTGGTTTAAACACACCCTCATCTGATGGCCCAGTTGACCACATTTAAAGCAAGCCCCAATCCTCATCAGGCACGGTTCATTTCCATGCCTCATGCCACAAAGTCTACAGTTCTAGTTCGTAGGATTCGGCGGCTTCACGATATTCTTCCGCACTGGAGGCACAAAGCGCCTATTACCCGGCATCGGCCTCTTGCCCATCTGGTGGTTATCTCTGAATGATGGGAACTGCGATCCAGTTACGACGTTTCTTTCTTTCAAGTCCCGCTCTATCATCTGGCCCTGTTCGTAGATCTCCTTGTAAGTCCACAAATTCAGCGCAATCATTTACAGAGCTCGGGCCTCAAACGATCCCTGAATCTCCTAGCTTTCTCTTGAGGGTCTTCCACTAATCGTGGTGCATACCTTGACAGCCTCGAGAATTCGGCCTCGTACTGGTCTATTGTCAGCTAGTTCTGACGTAGCTGCAGGAATTCTATTTACTTCCTTTCCCTGGCCGTCTCGGAGAAATATTTATCATTGAAAGCCGTCTTAAAAACTTCCCAGTTCATAACCATTCCTTCAGGGAAGACGTCGTTCTTGGTGACAGCCCACCAATCATTCACAGTACCCTCTAGTTGGTACACGGCTAGTAGTACCTTCTCCTCGTCGATGCATCTCAGCACACCAAAAGCCTTCTCTAACTTTCCTATCTATTTGGGTGCTAGCTTGGGATCTCCAGTCCTATCAAACTGGGTCGGCTTTATCTTTATGAACTGTTCCACTAATTGGCCCATCTGTCTGGCCACAACGATTTCCCCTTAGGTGTTTACAGCTTCATTAATCTGGTTCGGTTCACCCTGACTTCCATTTCCACCATTGTTGCCATTGTTGGCGTTGACGACTGCTATGGTAGCTCTTACTGCCTGGGCGATGGCAGCGTCCCGATCCTGAGCCTGCCTATCGATTATGTCGTCAATTCTTTTTAGTGCCCTCAGCACGCCATCCATCCTTGGATCTTCAGTGACAGGCGGCCTCGAGCTAGAGGCTCCGCCTCTAGGCCTTCCAGACCTTCTAGATGGGTTACTCATCCCTGTTTCCTTCTATTGAACCTGGACCACTACAAGTTCAGCAAGGAGTTAGTAACTTACTCAATCATCCAAGTCTAGAGCTACTAACTAACTCTTAACAGAAATAGTTCCAATCCAACAGTACTCTATACCATAGACTTCCAGAAACATTTCAACCAATAGCCTATGGCCATTTCTCAGTTCCATTCACTTCGGTGATTCACTAAAACCAATTACTTTCATTCCTCAAACAAACCAAGGTCCAGAAATGACCTTCAATCCTAAGCAGAGAACTTAATCCTTATGCCTTGCCACCATCCTACCAAGATCAAACACCAGTCATAAGTACCAGGTCACACACTATATACCCCATGTCTTATCTTAACCAGCCTCCTAAGGTCTTGCTATTCGGCCTTGTCCCAACTTAATCCTCCTTATTACTCCAGTCCTCAACTAACTTTGGATTGAGCTGACCTTGCTCTGATACCACTTCGAGCGGGGATGTCATGCCCCGATTCATCAAGCACGCGAACATCCCTATAAGCAAACAATACATCTCTCGTGGTCCTAAGATCCACAATCAAGTTGATAGATAATATATATATCTAGCATGCGGAAGCGATACTCAAATAAATCCCCGTATAAATATAAGTTAAGTGGGACCTGGATAGCATAACAACTGTTGTATATCATAACATACGGTTCATACAAATGCCGGCTACTACAATCCACTAACAAACTGGGCAATGGGGTGGTACACAAAAATAGTCTCTCATGACATCCAAAAGGATACAGTCGGGTCGCCTCCAAAAAGCTCAGGTCAATGAACTGGGGTCTTAAGATGAACTGCTGGAATCCTCGGTATCCTTTGCATCCTCCGTCGGCTCGTAGTCGGAGAAGGTCTCGGATAGGATCTCGATAGAATCCTCCATGGTCGCCTCATAAGACGGCTTCGCAGGGTCCTCCTTGGTCGCCTCCAGGTCGATGACCTCATCCTCCTCCACGGTGAAGTCCAGCGTCGGAGTCTTCTCTGGCCCGTTCCTAGAACCAACTACGGACCCCTCTGGTAACTCTTGCTCCCCAACAGTCTGACACCAAGCAAGGATAACACCATGGGGTGTCTCGTGGGGCTTCAGCGGCCCAATTTGCTCGTCCCCGACACTCTTAAACCATGCTTCGAACCTATGAGGCTTCTAACCAGGGCTACCCTCGTCAACCCATACAACCGTGCATTTCCTCATATAAATGTTCCCTTGATTATCCGGGAACGCGTCAAAATATGCCGTCATCTCCTTAGGATCCCCAAAACGTATAGGCCACATATCTAAAGCCTAGGACCTGTAAAAATAAAAGGCCCCAAAGGGGTCAGATACATATCTTAGTAAAAGAATCCTAACCCTAGGTCAGGTTGACCGCCCACTCAGGCAGTCGTACATCCTAATCATTCCAAACTCATAAACACATAGGCATATCAGACACAAATCAATGAAACAACAACATACAGATGACAGGTATGCAATGATGACCTCATGTCGCACTTAGATGATCATGCACACCCGTCCTGCCACTTTACCACATCCACCAATCTCCGCCTGCCTCAATCTCTAGCCCGCGATTAGATCGCATCAGGCTCGGTCCTCGTAAACGTATCAGACTGTTATCGGTAACCCGCGTAAACGCATCGGGTTCCGATGAATTTCTAGGCCAATGTAATTATCTCATACCTCCGTCCCACGAATAGTTCTCATTAGGACCGTGGTCATCTCAACCTCGCGATTTTATCGCATAAGGGCGCCACACAACATCAACTTCACCCCGCGATCTCGTCGCATCAGGGTATCCATCTCCTGCCCCGTGTCTCACACGCCTCAAGGCCTAGCCATGTCATGCTCATGCCATGATTTTCAAATTTGTTTTCCATACGAGAGACATGTGCAATTTAGGCACAATTCAAAGATCTCGTAGCATGCAAAGCAATCAAGTGACACACACACATGGCGAATGATTTAAATACACACAATAGCACACATAACCTTCCTATAACCACTTAGGATATAACAAGAGCCATCCCTTTGGTAAATCATCATAATCGATCAATTCAACCTCCGACTCATCCAATTGAGTCCAATTTCCCTATCCTAAGCTTATAATTCCTTTACCTTGCGTTTGATTATACAAATTCCTCCTTGCAAGTGCCTCAAGTCTTAGCCAAATCAATCTAAGGGTTAATTCGCCGCGCAACCTAGAATTTCAATCAATTTCATTAATTTCCTTGTCCAAATTCTCAATCCATGAACCATAATCCTTCATAACACAACCCTCATCATCTTAACATATCTTAAACATCAATTTGAAACCCAAACCATTCGTCACAGCCCCCAACAACCTCGATTTTGCATAGAACCGAACCGATTCTTCCAGATTTTGTGCAAACTGGGCACAACCAGCCCTATATCTACTCCAAATCCAACATTTAATCGTCATCCTATCTCGTAACATGTTTACCTAAGGGTTCTAGAGGCTCACGGTGAGTTTGAGGTCTATTGGTCGCCGAAAACTTGTCGAACGTCGTTGGATCTCCCTAAGTCAGTACCGACAGTTTTCTGTTCCAAGTTCACAAGACAGGTTCATGGTCAAAACTTCATCAAATTGAACCTCAATTTTTATCACAGATTCATACACATGTCTACTTGATCTGCACCAAATTTGGCCCCAAAAATCCAATAATTTGGCCTTCAAAAGGGTTAGAAACCGGACCTACCTCAGGTTGATCTTGATTCTGTCGGCTCTCGGGAAAATCCTTGGTCGTGACTTCTCGATGCTCCAAATGGCTCGATTCTTGTTCGAGTTTGTCCCTAAAACATAGATCTATGTTGGTGTGGTCGGTCGGCGGTCAGACGGTGGCCGGAGGAGGTCATCGTGGGTGGCGAAGGGAGGCGGCAGAAGCTGTCCGGCGAGCAGAACAGGAGGAAGGAGAAGAAGGAAGTTTTAGGAGTTTGAGGGGGAGCTATGGCCGAATGAATGAGGTGAGAGGAGAGAGAATTTGCTATATACAAACTTGGTCAAAGGGGGGTCGAATGTTAGGTAGAAAAAATTGGACATGACCACATCTCTTGATCTTGTGACACTTGTCTTCTTGTCATTCAAACTCAATCTAATGGCCAATAATCCTTCTTGAATTTCGACAGCCTTGAGGGAGTTTAAAGACCAAATTGCCCTTCGTCAAATGCATGTGCAAAGTTCTAAGCTTGAGGGGGCAAAAAGGTAATTTTACCCCCGACGTTTAGAACGTCATTTTTCTCGTTCCATGAACCTTTGATAGGGCGACGGCCAATCCGAATAACGTTGAAATTCTTGATTTTCCATTTCAAATCTTTCAAGACTCGTTTATGATATTTTTCTCTATCAAACGTGGCTTTAGCCTATCCTGAACCGACGGGTGGCTTTTGCAGACATTACGTGTATTGACCTTGTGATTCATATCACATTTAGGGCTCGTCAATTCATGGCGACTTTGTTTGTCATGTAATAATGGGGGTTTATCACTAGTCCCTATGGTCTCGATCGTCACGGTCCGATTTAGGAAAATTTTGCAAATCATACGTTGGTTAAGCGGCATCACCTCCACTCTAATGGTATAACACTTGCAAGACATTACCTAATCATTCTTAGATGGTGATTCTAAATATCCCCTCAACAATCCTTATGGTCAAAGCGCCATTTCTTATTCGAGTCGCCTAGGCACACGTACCTCGTCTCGCGTTAGCCTTTCCCTTTTGATCAGTCTACTCAAATTGGTCAAATTTGAGCGAAATATGACTGAAACACATCGCTTGATATATGTAAACTTCTCATTATTGAGTCTGAAATTGACTGGAAATCAGAATGTCATATTGGGTGAGGTTGCTGGAGCCTAGGGGACATCGAGGTTGAGTCATTAGTAAGATCTATGGGGGCCGATTGCAAATGATTGATGATTGGCGATGGGTAATGTTGATATAGGATTTACGTTTTAATTTTGTGCTCTGATACCATGTTAGTTATAAAAGACGATTATTTTATTTTTGAGAAAGAAGAATTACTTATAGGCCTAACCTTAAGCTTAGCACAATTACACATATATCCCAACTTATTAATACTCTAATATAATAAACCCAATAGTTGTCAATCAAATTAGTAGATTTTGTGTTGCGGACAAGTACCTTAAGCCTCGTACAATTACATATACCCCAACTTATTAATACTTTAATGTAATAAACCCAACAGTTATCAATCAAGTTAGTAAATTTTGTGTTGCGGACAAGCTCCATTACAGATGACTGAAGCTGTCAAGATTAATAGGAGGACCAATGATAAATCAAAGATAGCTTTTTTCCATAGCAAAAAGTGAACCCAACTGGTAAAAGATGGTTTGAATAGGTTGAGCTTTTCATTTTGCTCAAGCAAAATATTTGCCAAAAGAAGCAAAATAAAATTGAGAAAGAGCGAATGCAATCGATATCATCGAACTAACAATGCAAAACAAGTATTAGCAAATTTAAGATGGCAAAAGTACATTTTTAGTGTCAAAATTTGTGTACGGAGATCATTCGGTGCCAAAAGTTTCAAAAAGATCACTTTAGTGCCAAGTTGGAGAGAAAGTGATCACTTTTGGTGTCTCCGTCGTGATTTTCCAGCCAAAAAAAATACGTGGCTTTTTGAATTGAAATAATTTGCTGACCTATCAAATATTAGAGTCGGCCAATCCACGTAGACATCAAGAAACAGCGCCGTTTCATCTCACGTGGCAAGACACTTCAAACGGTGTTGTTTCTTGTAAGGAATTTTTTTTTAAAAAAAAATTATCAACTTACATGAAACAATGTCGTTGCTTCTCGTCCCCTTCTTCTCCGTCGCGAACAAGGTAACTTCGATTCACATTTGACTCACACTTCACTGAAGAGAAATTCACGATTCTCCTTTGATAGATCCATCGGCGACACTCACTTCATTGGCCATCTGTCGGCGTCGCTCGGCGTGTCAGTTCGTCGCACTCCATTGTCGGTGTGTAGCTTCCCCCATTACCTGCTAATTCCATTGAAAATGAAAATTAGGGCTCTAATTGAGCTGAAAAATGAGGGCTTCCAGAAATTGAGCAAAATTAGAGCTCCGTGGGGCTTTGGGCATAAAAGTAAGGCTCGGTGGGACCTCGATGTGAAAAAAAGGGCTCGGTTGTACCCCCAAGGTATTGAGCAAAGAAGATGGATGTCGGTGGGGACCTCGACATAATTTTGTAGCGTTTGTGACAAATTATTGTCAATCTGCTACCGGGTAGAGACCTCAACGTAAAAAAGATTGGTCACATTTTGCGTTTTGTCTTTGTTTTCGAAAGAAAAAAAAGGATGAGTGGAACACTTGTTGCGCAGACAAGACAGGGTATGTGTTTGGTTGATGGAGACCTTCAATTTGAAATTTATTTTCAGAAGTTGCTTGGTGGGTGCCTGCATGTTATAATATGTCATGTTTGCTCTGCTGTCTGAACCTAATGCTCAGAAAAGTTAGGTTGTGGTCCCAACACGCAATAAATTTTTCTTTTGTTCCTTGGTTGCAGTGTTGGCATGGGGGACAAGCAGAATCTTGTGGCCAACATTGTACGGTATAGTGGAGAATTTTTTATTGGCACCGATGAGTTGGAATATGAAGGTGTGCTTGAAGGGACTATCTTTGTCGATGTAAGCAAGGCATCCTATATTCAATTCGCTAGGGACATAGTATATTATTTTAGACGCAAAGTAGACAAGTTGCATTATTCTGTTCCTGGGAAGGCCTCACTTGAGGGGATACGGTTCTTAGAGGATGATAATGGTCTTAAGGATGTTATTTATCATTATCTACATGGTGAGGAAGTGACGGTGTATGTTGAGCAAGTCGATAGTGATGAAGACGAAGACGAAGATGAAGATGCTGATGAGGGCACACAAACAATAGAAGGAATAGGAGAATCTGTTTTAGAGCAATGACAATTTGAGAGGCAAGAGCGGACAAGATGTAGTGCTAGAGAAGTTCAGCAGAAGGGTAGATATCCGGAAATATCTTGTGAAGACATAGATGATGAAGGATTCATTGGATTAGGCTGGGAATTTGCTGAAGATAGTGATTCAGAAGATGATGAAGCTTTGGTGGTTGCCGATGGTGCCGGTGATAATGATGATGAAGAGCTTGCACGTTCAAGGAAAAAACAAAGGGATTTTGTCAGAAACAAAGTTGCAACATTTGTTGAGTCACATGAGCCTCAAGTTATAGACACTGGAGGTGCAGTTGCTGGTAACGAAACTGAATATGATGAAAGTGGCGATGAGGACAACGGTGTTAGCTCTAAGAGTGAATATGATGGTCATGAAGTCGCCTTGGTTAGAAGACGGAAAAGGAAGTATCCTCACTATGATCTTACTATTGTAGCTCCAGTTTTGTCTGTAGAAATGAGGTTTGATAATGCGAAACAGTTGAAATAAGGTATTGTGAAGAGCTCAACTTCTAAACAAAAGTGTGTGCAATTTTATAGACACACTAAGAACTTTCTCAAACCCAAGTGTTCGCAGGTAAATTGTCATTGGAAGATAGATGACGCGCTAAATAAGAGGACTGAGTTATTCTAGATTAGGTCATTACAAGAAGAGCACACTTGTCCCATCATATATTGACAACAAAAGGGTAACAATTTCATGGTTGTCGAAGCATTTTTTTCGATACTTTTAAGGCGATGCCCGAGATGAAGAGTCCTCAGTTGAAGTTGTTAGTGAAGGAGCAGCTAGGGGTTAATGTGTCGAGGAATCAATGCAAAAGAGCGAAGCAGAAAGTGATGAGATCATTGACGGGTTGGTACAAAGAAGAGTATGCCCAGATTTGGGATTATGCTTACGAGAGGCTTCAAAACCCACCCAATATAATTTATGTAGAGGTTGTGGAAAGGCCCTTGCCTGACTTTGGGGCCAAGTTTGATAGATTTTATGTTTGTTTTGACGCATGCAAATGAGGATTTTTGGCTGGTTGTAGACGAATTATCGGATTGGATGGATGTTTTTTGAAGGGATTATGCAAGGGAAAATTATTAGTTGCTGTTGGGAGAGATGCCAATAACCAAATGTATCCCATAGCTTAGGCTGTTGTCAATATAGAGAACGATGACACTTAGTCTTGGTTCTCCAAGAATTTGATGGCTAACCTTGACATAACTCATGGGGGAGGTTAGGCATTCATGGGCGACCAACAGAAGATAAAACCTACATGTTTTTTTTTTGCCTGTTTTGTTATTACAGTCTTGCAGCTAAGACATTGATGGGGGAGGTTGCTGCTGCTGCAGCTTCTGCAACAAAAGGTGCTAATAAAGCAGTAATGCTTGCTGCAGTAGCTATTTCTACAGTGATGTTGAAGCTTCTGCAATAGCAACAATGCTGCAACATCTGTAATTTCTGATAATCTTTATAGTTGTATTTTCAGTTGTATTTGTTTCTGTTGCCGTTACTAATGGATTTTATGGCACTTTTTTTAAAATTATTACAAGGACTTTTTCGGCAATAGCTGAGTTAATGCCATACGCTGAACATAGAATGTGTGCAAGGTACATTTATGCAAATTGGACGAAGATCTATAAAGGAGACAAGTTACAAAGACAATTTTGGCAAATCGCAAAGAGCCCGGACATGGCTGAATTTAGAATGGCCAAGGGATTGTTGAAGCTAACAAAGGAGGGGTTTGAGGCTTCATTTCGAACTGACCCTAAGCATTGGTACAGGGCATTCTTCGGCAAAGAATTCAAGTGCGATATTGTGGATAACAATCTCAGCGAAGCCTTTAATGGCAGAATACTTGAAGCCAGGTGCAAACTGATCATCAACATGCTTGAAGACATACGAATCATGGTTATGAGTAGACTGCAAACACAAAAGGATGAGGTTGCAAAGTGGACAAGGCAATCTGGTCCTAGGATTGCCAAAAAATTAGATGACAACCTGGCTGCTACTAAGTTTTGTCGTGTAGATTGGAATGGATATGATGGTTTTGAGATTGTTAGCAATGGTGATACGTATGTCGCCCATTTAGAGAGAGGAAAGTGTTCATGCCGATTATGGCAATTAACTAGAATTCCTTGTGCACATGCCATTTGTGCAATCCAGTCGAAGGAACAGATCCCAGATGAATACCTACATGAGTATTACAAGAAAAACAAATATCTCGACTCTTACGAATCCATGTGGCAGTCTCTTAGATCGAGCAAATTTTAGGAGCCAATAGATCGTGAAGCTCCTCTCCCTTTGTCATTGAAGAAGCTAATAGGAAGGCCAAATCGAAAACGAAGAATAGATGCGGGAGAGGTTTCAAGTAAAAAGATGAGTAGAACAGGTGCGAAGATGGAAGTGCTCCTATTGCCATGTCGAAGGGCACAATAAGAAAGGTTGTCAATTAGGAAGCAACATCAACAATAGTCTAGTGATGGAGTAAGTGTAGGGGTAGCTGTCGTTGAAGGGCTTAGTGATGGACTAGCAATAGGGCCAACACTTGTACCTGATGAGGGGCCCACGGTTAGGCAAACAGTTGGGCATAATGAGGGATCTGTGTGTCCAACTACTGAGTCAATAGTTGAACAGACGAGACAAAAAAAAATCCAGTAAGTTGTGCAATTATTTGTGTTATTTTTTTTTTTTAACTTCACTTCAATTTGTTACTTGTTACGAATCTTTTTTAGGTGAGAAGATGACAAACTACTCAAGTTCCTGAAAGTGAGAGACCAAAATGGACAAGAGAGGCTCTTGAAAAAAGGATCAAGTGCGATTATGGCATCTATGCGGATGAACGTACTGGAATGACTATATTGAATGTAAGTTTTGTAGAACTCGCGGGTTTCTATTATTGTCAATTGCATTTCATATCATTAACCATGTCATTATTGTTGTAGCCCGGGCTAAGTATTGAGGTTCTTATCTCTCAACGCGACCTAACTCAAGAGTCTAGTGTTGTACAAAGGAAGAGTGCTCCAAAGAAGAAAAGAGATACTGCGACTCCAAAACAGCCACCAACTACTAGAGCTCGTGCGAAGAAGTTGCATGGAATAGTAACAGAAGTTGAAGTACCTGCTCCACTTGAGGAACTTGCACATTACGAAGACGAGCCACCTGTAAGCCGAAGTGAAGAAACTCGATGATGGGTTAGAAAGAGTTCAAGGATCATGAATCAAATCAAAAAGCCATCAATAGGGAGAAAATCTGGGCTGCTAGTGGATGTTGAATAAGTTTGATGTTGTTATGTCTTTTTTTTGTTGGTTGTTGATATGTTGGGAGATGAACAACGAATGATGGTTAGGAGGAGTTGAAGGATCAGGATATTGACTGATGGAGGTTTTTTTGTGGATAATTTGGCATGACTAATGGAGGTTTTTATTTTGTAACTATAAGCTGAATGTGGAAATGATATTTCGTGGTGTAATGAGATGATGTAGCAGTTCATAGCAACTACAATGGAAATGATATTGGTATTTCGTAGCAGTTGCATTTTATTTTCATGTTGTTGCTGCTGATGGCACTACAATGATCATAATCTAAACACCACGGTTACTAAAATGTCCATTTTCACTTAAACTTGGCAGTGATCGTTTTAACAAAATCTTAGCACTTAAGTGATCCATTCAGAAAAAAATTGACACCGGAGTATAAATTTTTTAATCTCGACTGGCACGAAAGTGATAACCTTGAGGAAACCACAACGCAATCTTTCTATTCACCGCCTTTGCAGAAAGAAAGCAGTAAACTCAATAATCAATAACACGTTTCATTAACGAACAAAGCAAGAAGTTGACAATGCCATCAGAACATAATAGCTACGAATTACACAAACATTCACGGTAACCTGAGAAGCCTTTTCTCATCGGTCACTTTACATTTGCCCATGAAATATGCTAAACAATAAAACACTAACACAATCAACGCTTGAGAACAAATTATTTCAATTTTCATGCTTGAAACTTGAGAAGCCTTTTCTCATCGGTCCCTTTACACTTGCTCATGAAATAGGCCAAACAACAAAACATTAACACAATCAATGCTTGAGAATAAATTCTTTCAATTTTCGTGCTTGAAACTTCTTCTTCAAATGATTGGCTAAAGATGCTAAAGCCTTATTTTCAACTTGCATTGACTGAACATCGATATCCTCCAACTCGTCCATTGTCGATAAAGGTTGACGCCATCCTTCAAGAAGCTCCAGTGTTACCTCAGTCGTTCGACACGAGAATTTCGCATCGATCCATTTGAAATATTTACACTTCAAGCCTTCTCTATACCTGGTGCATCTATTGAATCGTCTCCCCGGATTCACCTGAGTCCAAGAAGTTCTTACTGGATTTGGTAACCCACAATAACAATAACACTTTATCTTCTTTGCTTTGGGAAGAACTGAGATTAGGGTTTGAAGCGTTGTCGAAATGATTGCTGCTGCTCGTCTTCTCTAAGTTGGACCCGCTGGTGACGCCAACCTTTGAAATTGCGGATTTTCTTAAATTGGCTGATTTAGAGCTTATGCCGCTGTTGAAGCCGCTCATCAAGCCATCCATTTCTAGGTATAAAGGCGTGATTTCTTCTGTCAAATAGAAATTGGAGGCTGCGGTTTGAAATTGGGGGCTAGGGTCCTTTATTTCAAAGAGGCTGAAAAGTGAAGCAAATAAATCACCTCGTTTTGTTGTATCTGCTGATTGAACTCTCAAACGACGTCGTTATGTTAATAGGATGCTGATTGGACTCTCCGACGTGCCACATAGACTATTTTATTCATAAAATATGGCCACTTTAGCTTTTCGGCGATCGAAATCGAAATTAGCACCAAACTGATCGTTCTTCAAAAAACTTGACACTAAAGTGATCCATTTAAAACTTTTAGCACTAAAATGATTTTCGTACATAATTTTTTACACTAAAAGTGTATTTTTGCCCTTTTGAGATCAATGTGCTTCCTGACACTTGCAAGACTGAAAAGGGATCAAATCAACTGATTGAATCTTTTGTGCTGGTAGCTCGTAACAGGACTCTTTAAGTATACATACTCAACTTATGCATAACTTACTCAAGCTAATGACCTCACAACGTCCAGAAATAAATTGAACATGTCCATAATCATGTCAAAGAACAAGAGTCCCCTGTTGCAATCTTTTCCCTGGCTTTTTATCATGCAACGCAGATTCAAATTAGATGCAGCTCTACATCTCCAGAGTACCTAATATTTTTTTATGTAGGCCAATTATTGAATGTTCTTGTGTAAGATTGCGGGGAACAAAAAACTGAACTTTCCCCTACAGCCGCCCATACAGTGAAAGCATGTCCTTTAGCTTCATCGCTTCTTTATCCAAGCTCTCAAAGCTCATGGAACGTGGTAATCTCCAAGACCAGTTTCCAAGCTGCAAGTGGTGAAAAGGAAAACACGGGAGAGGAATAAGCACTTGATTACTATCAAGGAGATTAAACATTTCATCGTTAGTTAGACTCGAGGAAATCCCAACACTGATAAGGAAGAAGGTCAATTTCTCTACTTTCAATTGGTCATATACACGTATCGAAGTGGGAAACTAGGAGCATGCAGAAAATGTAGGGTATTAATCCTTTATCCTATGTAAGCATTGTCTGCTCCTTCAGAGGGCCTTCAGCTTGGGCCAGGCTCGGCTATAAGAATAGGGCCAGTCATCAAATGGCCCCACTCTATAGAACTTTGCCCAAGCCATTGAGAAAATAAATTATAATCCAAAAATATTCCAATAGTTTCGGCCAGCTAGATGCCAAATTGAACCAACTCAATTTTTCGTTAGTATAACTATCAAAGCTCCTTGCCCTCCTTACATCAAAACATTTGTCCAGACTGGTTAATCGTATCAAGCAGACCATTTGGCGCATGATCAAGTCCCCATTCTAATGAACCGCGTGAGACATCTGGACAAATCTCAGCATCCCACTCAGTTTATAATCCAACATCAGGAAAAGACTGAAAAAAAAAATAACAGAAACTAGAGGGCGTGAAGTGTAGGTTATCTTCAATCCTTAGGGTTCACAGTTTAAGAGTCTTAAAACCAATAGGTGTATGAGTATATTTTGAAACAAGAGGAACAAAGTGCAACGAGTAATGAAAAAGAAGGTTAGGATTTGTTATTTCCCAACAAAGCAAATATCAGAAGATGACTCGCCGGTGCTGCAAGAAAGAAACTAGTTTTGCTTTCAAAAGATATCTTGGCCAACCGAGTGAGTATCATTTTCTTAATAAATAAGTCTATCCAATTATGAATTACCTCAGTTGCAGGCGTATTCATCCTTGCAGAACTTCCCAGACAAAGGATATCTTGCATTGGTATGATTGTGGTTCTTGCAACAGAAGAAAGAACAGCCTGAACCACTATCCATGGCATGTCATTCTCTCCATCAGTTGCAAGATAGTTAACAACCTGACCAGTGTAGCCAATGAGAAGGGAAGAAACCAAACAAACTGCATTGACCCTAGAAGCTTCTTATGACAGGAATACTAAAGTTAAAAAGGGCACTCCTTCAAAGGCAATGACTTACCTTGGACTTCTCATCGTGGTTCAAATTCTCCCACCAACTCTGTAGCTATATCCAGAAGCGGAGATTAGTTGCCATTTACAATGCAATAGTATTGCAAAGAGGAACTAGGGCATGGAAGGCATGGAAAAACAAAGTCAACTGGTACTGAAACACATTTACATATGCCGAGATATCTAACACAATTCGAGAGCGATCGTTGTTTCGTTACCAGTAACATACGATGAACCAGACAAAATTACCCCCCACATTTCCGATATAGCATCTTTAGCCAATCAAAACAAAGTTGGAATGAAAACATGTGCTCTCTCTCTCAAATCAGCAAAGGTCAAACATTCTGTACCTTTTCTTTCCTTAATCTCAGAAGAAATCCTTTCAGGTCTTATCTGTCCAACTTGGGCCATACACGGTGTGTGTGTGTGTGTGTGGGAGTGGGAGGTCAACCATCATCCAGTCTAATCTCTGGTCTCAAATGAAAGGATCATTCTTAAAATCAATGGGATATAGTGTGACAGCTTATCAGACACAATTGGAGAAATTGTCCATACACCACCCCACCCTCAACGCCTCCCCCCCCCCCCCCCAGGTTAAGCCATTAGGCTGGACTTTTTTACATGGTATGAGAGACAGGTTTCCCTCAGTTTATTATGCCTACGTGGCTCCCCATTTATCACTCCCAAGTGTTGGTCTAGTCCAATTTGCACATTAGAGTAGAGTAGGTATTTAAATCTCCCACGTTAATTGTCCGGGGGATTATAATGGGTCTTACATACAAGTAGTCTCTCTCCAGCCTCCACCTACGAGCTTAAACTTTTCGATTGGATATCCTAATTATATTGATCTAACCCACTATAGCCCATAAAGAAATCTGTATTTCATAAAGCATGTCTACCGTGTCATTATCATGAGTCCCCGTATACACAACTTGGTTGCTCTCATGGTTGTGAGGCAAGTGAGGATTGTCAGCATCACCTCCAAAAGCTGTACAAGAGAATGGAAGGACCTTAGGTGTACACTTATGATGAAGATCGTCATTTGCAGGCAAAGAACCACAAAGTCAATAGGATAAGGGTTCTTTACCAAACTGCAGCACAGCCATTCCAGGAGCACCAATGGATTTTCTTAGCTTAACTACATCCTCTGTGATGACGCCCTGCAATAGCATAATCTTTTCAGGAAGTTGAAGCAATTTAACTGAGATTTGCACAAATTTCTAGAACAACAGATGACTTTATTAACAGCTACATGGATTATATCCCTAAAAGCATATGAGAACAAAGTTACATAACAGCGACTGACTAACAGAAGAATATATGAGTGGGAAAATTAGCAGCAGTAGCAATGGCTGCTCCAGCTTACCTCAGCAACTGGACCCCAAAAAAAAGGCAGAAATGATTTGGTCTCAATCAAAGAGAAAAGAGCCTATTACCACTAGGTTCATAGTTACGTATGAATCTCCTCAGATGCCCATTGATCCTTAAATCCTTTCTCTAAGTTGTTGGTAATTTTTCCACGCGGAAGTTGCAGAGGATGACTCAGCCAAAGGTTCGTGAGGAGCGTAGGTGGCAAGCAGTTATATGGATACTGTGCCGTACTTGTATATCATTGTTGGGTTTATTACTTTAGAATATTAGCAAGTTGGGGGTATATGTGTAATTGTCTAGGCTTAACCCTAAGCCTATAAGTACTCTTTCTTACCTCAAAAATAATACAACATAAATTGCTCTCTTTTATCTCTAACATGGTATCAGAGCCTAAATTAAAACATAAACCCTAAATCAACAGTACCATCGTCAATCTCACTCCCACCTGCAACTAGCCTCCATACATCTCATCGGTGAGCTCACTTGACGTCGCTCAGGCCCTGGCGACTTTCTAGCGACCTCTCCCAGCGTCGACTAGGGCCTGACAACCTTCCCGCGACCTCGCCCAGGTCCTGTTGATCTCGTCCAGCATCGCCTAGGTCCCGGTGACCTCCCGGCCACCTCGCCTAGAGTCACCTAGGTCTCGGCGACGTCGTCCAGTGTCGCCCAGGTCCCGACAACCTTCCGGCGACCTCACCCAAGTGTCGCACAGGTCCCAGTGAGTCGCCCAAGCGTTAGCGACCCATTCTAGATGGTCGTAAGTCTTATGTGAGTTGGTGGTTTGAGTGTTTTGTGATTCGCGACCCTAGTTTTGTTGATTCCGTTACTGTGGTGAGGATTGTGTAAGGTGATGTGGGACTGAATTTACTGGGATCGCTGGTTTGGTGTCAGTTTGGCAGAGTTTGACGTCATAAGTGAAGTTAGTAACTGAATTTGAGTTCGATGTTCTTCGAATTTGTTGGGATCGGTGAATTTGGACTGTTTCATGGTTGAATTGAAGTGGTTGAGTTAGTGTGGGGGTGAAGTGTGTGGTTCTTGAAAGTTTGGAAGTGATTTGTGGAGTTGAATTTGTTGTTTTCATTGATAGGGAGTGTGTGTGGTGCTTAATTACACGCAGGTCAAGTTACAATTGATACTCTGATTGAATTTTTTCATTGATTAGTGGTTTGTGGAGATGCCTACTGATTCATCAAATTCTTCGTCCATTGTTCCGGGGCTAGTTCCTCCTAGTGCTCCTTCGAATTCAGGATCTTTTGGTCCCTACCATAGTATGACAGGTTTGCATAATACCTTGGTCAAGTTAGATGGTACCAATTATCCTTCTTGGTCAATGGTGCTTTCGACTTTTATCTACGCTAATCGTCAGTCTAGATGGCTTGAAGAAGAATCACCTGAAGATTCAGCCAATCTAGAAGAATGGAAGTTTGTTGATGCTACTTTGCGTACGTTGTTATGAGGAAGTATGTCTGAATCCGTTTGTCATCTTTTCATGGATTGTGCATCAGCCCGTTAGGTATGGATGAAGTGTGATTTGCTATATTCTGGATAAAATAATATGAGTCACATTTGTGATATGTGGAAGGCTTTGTTTGAAGCCAAAATTGGTGATGCTAGTTTGGCAGATCATTATGCTCGTTTTGCATCTCTGTATCAGCTCCTCAAGTCTTATTTTCCACCTGCTATCCCAGTTACTCAGATACAGCAACGAGAAGTAGACATGATAACCGTGCTCTTTCTCCGCAGTCTTGGTTCAGATCATAGTGCTCTTCGTCAACAAATCACTCCTCAGAGCACTCTTCCTTCCATTGAAGAAGTGTATTCTCAGGCTGCTCGTTACACTTTTAGTTCCAAGACCTCAGCCATGTCAGACAGTACTGCTTTGGCAGTTCGTGGAGGTCAAGGGATTCGTGGTCGTATTAATGGTCGTGGACAATGGAATTCTGACAATTCCTACCGTGGTCGTGGTCGTGGTTCTCAAAGTCGAGGTAGTGTTCGTGGTGATAGTAATAATGTTTTTAGAGGAGCTCGAGGTGGTGGTTGAGGGAACCGCTTCTGTACGCATTGCCAACTTTCTGGGTATACTATTGATTACTGTTATGATCTCCATCCTGAGTTGCGGGGGTTACATGCCTTCGTTGATACTGAGGCTTGGACTCCTTCTCTTGGATCCTCTTCTGGACAGGCTACAGTTAACTTGACTCGTGCAGAATATGATGAGTTGGTCAGAGCACGACAAAATGAGTGTTGTCTCTTGTCGTGCTGCTACTTTAGCACAACATAATGATCCTACTTGTTTACCATCCAGTACAGCTGCTCCTCATTCTTGGATTATTGATTCAAGTGCCACTCATCATATGACTGGTGATTCCCGTCTTCTCACATCCACCTCATCTGTTCCTTCTATGTCAGTTACCTTAGCAGATAGTTCTTAATCCAAAGTAGCTAGTACAGGTTGTGTATCATTGAGTTCCTTTGTCTCCTTACCATTTGTTTTACCATATTCCGCATTTCCCTCACAATTTATTATCAGTCAGTTCTATTAGCCGTGACCTTAACTGTGATATTATATTCTCGTCAACTTCATGTGTACTTCAGGATCGGAAGACTGGACGCCGAATAGGTGGTGGGTATTAGGTTGGTGGATTGTACATCCTGGACCCCGAGGTTATTCCTCCTGCTGTAACAATTCAGAATAAAGCTGTGGATGATTCATATCGGTTACATTGTCATCTTGGTCACCCATCAGCAGAGTACTCTGACGATTTCCATTTATGTCTAGTTTAAGTCTTCAGTTTAATTATGAAACTTGTCAGTTGGGTAAACACCATCGTGTCTTTTTCCCCTCGAGTTTTGAATCGTGCTTCACGACCATTCGAGTTAGTTCACTCTGATGTGTGGGGTCCTAGTCGAGAGTCTTCATTTGGTTTTCGTTATTTTGTTACTTTTATCGATGATTGTACTTGTACAACTTGGTTATATTTAATAAAAAAGTTTTTCATTCTTTCTGTCAGCTTTATAATGAGGTTCGTACTCAGTATAATTATTTTGTTAAGTGTTTGCGAACAGACAATGCTCGTGACTACTTTTCTTCTTCTACATTCACTCCATTTCTCAAGGCTCATGGTATTTTACATCAGAGCTCTTGCGCTCACACTCCGCAACAAAATGGAGTTGCTGAGCGTAAAAATCGTCATTTACTGGATGTTGCACGTTGTCTACTTCTTCATACTCATATGCCTAAGTCATTCTGGAGCTATGCTCTTCTTACAGCATGTCATCTCATTAATCGTCTTCCATCTTCCGTGTTGAAAGGAGTTATTCCTTATAATATTCTTCATCCCTGTTAGATTTATTACTTTAGAATATTAGCAAGTTGGGGTTATTTGTGTAAATGTATTAGGCTTAATCCTAAGCCTATAAGTATTCTTTGTTATCTTGAAATAATACAATTTTTGCTCTTTTATCGTCAACATGGTATCAGAGCCACAACTAATACCTAAACCCTAAAATCAACATATCCTTCAACAAACCCAAGCCGCCAGCCGCCGTAGATCTCGCCAGCCTCATTCCAGCGTCGACCCAAGGCCGACGACCTCAACCCAGCGTCGCTGAGGGCCGAGAACTCCAGATCAGGGCCGACGAGATCTACCCAGCGTCGCTGAGGGCCAAGAACTCCAGATCTGCCGTCGACCAGGTCCCGGTGACCTCCAGGCGACCTCGTCTATCGCCGATTAGCTCTCGGCGACCTTCCGACGACCTCGTGGTGAGTTGCCCAGGTCTCGGCAACCTCGTCTAGCGCCGAGAACTCCAGATCCGACGTCGACCAGGTCCCGGCGACCTCCAGGCGACCTCGTCCAGAGTTGCCCAGGTCTTGGCGACCTCGTCTAGCGCCGATTAGCTCTCGGCGACCTTCCGACGACCAAATCCGACGTCGACCAGGTCTCGGCGACCTCTAGGCGACCTCGTCCAGAGTCGCCCAGGTCTCGGCGACCTCGCCCAGCGCCGATTAGCCCACACAGCGACCCTTCGGCGACCTCATCCTAAGGTCCTCAAGTCTCGGCGACTTCGCCTAGTGCCAGCCAGCTCCCGTTGATGTCACCCAGGAGAGTTTTTGAGGCCTATTGTTACGTAGATTGAATGAATTTGCTGAGTTGGTTGAATTTAGTGATATTTTGGAAGTGAATTTTTTAGTGGGTAGTGAGTTGAAGTTGGTTGAAGTTGGTGTGGCCGCTGGGATTGTTGAATATGGTACTGGACTTGACTGCATTTGGAGTTATGTAGTGTCAGAAATGTGAATGTTGTGTCTGCATTTGAAGTGATATTTGTGGATACTCGAAGAAGTGATATATAAGTGGTGTGTTTTACTTGATTGCATACAAGTCAAAGTTCCTAGTGATTAGTGATTAAAGGTCTGTGGAGATGTCTACTGATTCATCAAATTCTCCATCTATTGTTCCGGGATTAGTTCCTGCTAGAATTTCTTCGAGCTTTGGATCTTTTGGTCCATATTATAGTATGACAAATTTACACAATACCTTGGTCAAGTTGGACGGTACCAATTACCCTTCTTGATCGATGGCCCTTTCAACTTTTATTTATTCTAATTGTCAATCTAGATGGCTTGAAGACGAACCACCTACAGATGCAGCTAGTCTAGAAGAATGAAGGTATGTAGATGCAACTTTACGTATACTTTTATGGGGAAGTATGGCTGAATTTGTTCATCTTTTCATGGATTGCACTACAGCCCGTGCGGTATGGACAAAATGTGCTTTATTGTATTCTGGACAGAATAACATGAGTCGAGTTTGTGATATGTGGGAGGCTTTATTTGAAGCCAAAATTGGTGATGCTAGTTTGGCAGAACATTATGCTCGCTTTGCATCTTTGTATCAGCGCCTTAGGTCTTATTTTCCACCTACTACCACAATCACTCAGATGCAGCAACGAGAAGCGGATATGATAACCGTGCTTTTTCTCCGTAGCCTTGGTCCAGATCATAGTGCTTTTCGTCAACAGATTAACTCTTAGAGCACTCTTCCTTCTATTGAAGAAGTGTATTCTCGAGCTGCTCGTTACATTTCTAGTTCCAAGACTTCAGTCATTTCAGATAATAGTGCTATGGTGGTTCGTGGAGGTCAAGGGACTCGTGGTCGTATTAGCGGTCGTGGACAATGGAATTCTGAAGGTTCTTACTGTGGTCGTGGTTGTGGTTTTCAAGGCCAAGGTGTTGTACGTGGTGGTGGTAGAGATACTTCTAGAGGAGGACGTGGTGGTGGTCGAGCGAATCGTTTTTGTACTCATTGCTCCTCCTACTAGATCCTTTTCTGGACAGGATACAATACAGTTGTCTCGTGCAGAATATGATAAGCTAGTCAGAGCACAACAGAGTGAGAGTGGTGGTGTCTCTGCTCCTATAGCTACTTTAGCACAGCATGAAGACCCTACATGTCTATTGTCCACTACAGGTCCAACTCGTTCTTGGGTTATTGATTCAGGTGCCACTCATCACATGACTGGTGATTCTCGTCTTCTCACGTTTACCTCGTCTGTTCCCTCTATGTCGGTCACCTTAGCAAATGGTTCTCAATCCAAAGTAACTGGCACAGGTTGTGTATCATTGAGTTCCTCTGTCTCTTTACCTTTTGTTTATCATATCCCACACTTTCTTTACAATCTATTATCAGTCAGTTCTATTACTCGTGATCTTGATTGTGATATTATCTTTTCTTCGTCTTCATGTATTCTTCAGGATCGGAAGACTGGACGCCGAATAGGTGATGGACGTGAAACTGGTGGATTGTACATTCTGGACCTTGAGATTATTGCTGCTGCTACAACAGTTCAGAATAAAGCTGTGGATGATCCTTATCGATTACATTGCCGTCTTGGTCATCCATCAGCAGACGTACTCCGACAGTTTCCTTTTGTGTCTAGTTCAGGTCTTCAGTTTAATTGAGAAACGTGTCAGTTAGGTAAACACCATCGGGAGTCTTTCTTTTCTCGTGTTTCGAGTCCTGGGTTACATTCATTTGAGTTAATTCACTCCGATGTGTGGGGTTCCAGTCGAGAGTCTTCTCTTGGTTTTCGCTATTTTGTCACTTTTATTGATGATTGTACTCGTACAACTTGGTTATATTTAATAAAAGATCGTACTAAAGTTTTTCATTCTTTTTGTCAGTTTTATCATGAAGTTCGTACTCAATATGATTGTTCTATTAAGTGTTTGCGTAGTGACAATGCTCGTGAATACTTTTCTTCATCTACTTTTATTCCATTTCTCAAATCTCATGGTATTTTACATCAGAGTTCTTGCGCTCACACTCAACAAAATGGAGTTGCTGAACGTAAGAACCGTCATTTGTTGGATGTTGCTCGTTGCCTACTTCTTCACAATCATATGCCTAAATCCTTCTGGAGCTATGCTCTACTTACAGCATGTCATCTTATTAATCGTCTTCCATCCTCCGTGTTGCAAGGAGCTATTCCTTACGCTCTTCTTCATCCTGATCGTCCCTTATGGTCAGTTCGCCCTCGTATTTTTGGATGTGTCTGTTTTGTTCATTCTCTGTCTCCTGGATTAAACAAGTTATCACCTCGTGCAGAATAATGTATATTTGTGGGTTACTCCCGCACTCAAAAGGGATATGTCTGTTATAATCCTACTCGTCGTCGGGAGTATGTTTCAGCTGATGTGACTTTCTTTGAGGATCAAGCATTCTTTGGCAATGCTTATCCTCAGACACCATTAACCATGGATCTTTTGCCACCCTCCGCACCTACATCTCAGCCGGAGCCACCGTCTGTTACTTTTGATACAGCTCTACCGAATACAGGCTCACCAGTATCAACTCCTCTTCAGGTTTATACACTTGGCCCTCGTTCTATTTGGGGTCATACATCTTCACCAGCGAGCGTTCCACCACCATCTCTGGTCCAGGCTTCCGATCCTCTTCCACCGTCTTCTGACAGTTCTCCTATTGCCCACCATACTCAATCTCGGTATCCTCTTTCTAATTTTGTGTCTTATCATAACTTAAGCCCTCAGATGTCTGTTTTTGTGTCATCTCTTGCTTCTGTGTATGTGCCTAGTAGTGTTCAAGAGGCATTGGCCCATCCAGGTTGGACTCGTGCTATGGAGGAGGAGATGGCTACACTACATCATAATAAGACTTGGGAGCTCATTTCATTACCAGCGAATAAACAATTGGTAGGTTGTTGCTAGGTCTTTGTTGTCAAACACCATCCAAATGGTTCTGTTGAGCGCTTAAAGGCGCGTCTTGTGGCGAAGGGCTATACACAAACTTATGGTGTTGACTATGATGAAACTTTTTCTCCAGTAGCCAAAATTCCTTCTGTTCGTATTGTTATTTCTTTGGCTGCTCGATCTCAGTAGACTCTTCATCAGCTTGATGTTAAAAATGCTTTCCTTCATGGTGATCTTCACGAGGAAGTATATATGGAGCAACCTCCTGGGTTTGTTGCTCAGGGGGAGAAGGTGTGCCGATTGCGAAAAGCTCTTTATGGACTTAAGCAATCTCCTCGTGCTTGGTTTGGCCAATTTAGTGATGCGGTTGTCACTTTTGGCATGCATCGGTGCAGTGTGGATCACTCAGTATTTAGTATGTCAACTTTCAAAGGATGTGTTATTCTTGTCGTTTATGTTGATGATATCATTGTCACAGGAAACGATGTTGAAGGCATACAAAGACTCAAGCAGTTTCTTCAAAAGGAGTTTAACACTAAAGACTTAGGTCGTCTTCGATATTTTCTTGGCATCGAAGTGGCCTATGCTAATGGCAGCATTGCTCTCTCCCAGCGAAAGTATACTCTTGACATTCTTAAGGAGGTTGGCTTACATGATTCTAAACCTGGGGACACTCCTATGGATCCTAGAGTGAGGCTTGACAATGAACAGGGAGAACTTCTTCATGATCCAGAGAAGTATCGTCGGTTAGTAGGCAAATTAAATTATCTGACCATTACCCATCCCGATATTTCATTTGCCGTCAGTGTGGTGAGTTAATTTATGAGCTCTCCTCGTACTACTCATTGGCAAGCTGCTCTACAAATTGTTCGGTATTTGAAGGGAGCTCCAAGTCAAGGACTTGTGTTCCATAATCAGGGTCATCTTCGTATAGCTGGTTATTCCAACCCTAAATCTTTGGAGGTAATAGGATATTCTGATGCAGATTGGGCTGGTTGCCCTATGGATCATCGATCTACTTCGGGATATTGTATATTTCTTGGTGGTAATTTTGTATCGTGGAAAAGTAAGAAACAGTCTGTTATTTCCCGATCTAGTGCAGAGGCCAAGTATCGTGCTATGGCTAATGTTATAGGTGAACTTCAATGGGTTCGTATGTTGTTAGCTGAGATTGGGCTACCTATGACCGGATCGTCTATTATGTGCTGTGATAATCAGTCTACTATTCATATTGCTAACAATCCAGTGTTTCATGAGCGAACGAAGCATATAGAGGTGGATTGTCATTGTGTTCTAAAAAAGGTGACTGTGAAGACATACGATTGGTGCATACACGTTCTGAAGATCAACTAGCAGACATTTTCACAAAACCTCTTCGACGTGGACGAATTTCATATATTTGTCATAAGTTAGGACTTTTTGATATGTATGCTCCAACTTGAGGGGGAGTGTTAGATATATTGCTTTAGAATATTAGTAAGTTGGGGGTATTTGTGTAAATGTATTAGGCTTAATCCTAAGCTTATAAGTATTCTTTGTTATCTTGAAATAATACAATTTTTGCTCTTTTAACGTCAACAATCCCGATCGTCCATGTGGTCTATTCGTCCTCGTATTTTTGGATGTGTTTGCTTTGTTCATTCTTTGTCCCCTGGTTTGGACAAGTTATCACCTCGTGCTTAAAAATGTATTTTCGTAGGTTACTCTCGTACACAAAAGGGGTATGTCTATCATAGCCCTATTCGTCGTCGGGAGTATATTTCTGCTGATGTGACATTCTTTGAGGAAGCATTTTGGTAATATTCATTCTTAGGCACCATTTCTTATGGATCTTCTGCCACCATCCGCACCTATGTCTCAGTCAGAGCCATCACATGTTCCTTCTAATGATACTTTCCCGGATCCAGGCTCACCAGCACCAATTCCCCTTCAGGTTTACACACGTGGTCCTCGACCTATTTGGGGCCATACCTCTCCTCCAGCTAATGTCCCACCACCACCTCCTCTAGTCCAGGCTTCCAATCCTCTTTCACCGTCCCCTGTCAATTCCCCTATTGCTCATCGTACTCGATCTCGGTATCCTCTTTCTCACTTTGTTTCTTATCATAACTTAAGCCCTCAAATGTCTCTCTGTGTCATCCCTTGCATCTGTGTCTGTGTCGAATAGTGTGCAAGAGGCTTTGATCCATCCAGGTTGTGCTCGTGCTATGGAGGAAGAAATGGCTGCTTTACATCATAATAAAATTTGGGAGCTGGTTCCATTGCCGACTCAAAAACAATTGGTGGGTTGTCGAGTCTTTGTTGTCAAACACCATCATGATGATTCAGTTGAGCGCTTAAAAGCGCGTCTTGTGGCAAAGGGCTATACACATACCTACGATATTGACTATGATGAGACTTTCTCTCCAATGGCCAAAATTCCTTCTGTCCGCATCATTATGTTCTTGGCTACTCGATCTTAGTGGACTCTTCATCAACTTGTTATTAAAAATGCATTCCTTCATGGTGATCTTCACGAGGAAGTTTATATGGAGCAACCACCCGGATTTGTTGCTCAGGGAGAGAAGGTATGTCGATTGCGAAAAGCCCTCTATAGGCTTAAGCAATCTCCCCGTACTTGGTTTGGCCGTTTTAGTGATGCAATTATTACTTTTGGAATACATCGGTGTAGTATGGATCACTCAGTATTTAGTATGTCATCTTCAAAAGGATGTGTTATATTTGTCGTCTATGTTGATGATATCATTATCACAGGGAGTGATGTTGAAAGTATACGACGACTCAAACAGTTTCTACAGAAGGAGTTTAACACTAAAGACTTGGGCCGCCTTTGATATTTTATTGGCATCGAAGTTGCCTATGCTAATGACAGTATTGCTCTCTCCCAGCAAAAGTATACACTTGACATTCTTAAAGAGGTCGGCTTAGATGATGCTAAGCCTGATGACACACCTATGGACCCTGGAGTGAAACTTGATAATGAACATGGAGAACTTCTTCATGACTCAGAGAAGTATCGTCGATTAGTAGGCAAATTAAATTATCTTACCATAACTCGTCTGGATATTTCACTTGCTGTTAATGTGATGAGTCAATTATGAGTTCTCCTCGTACTACTCATTGGCAAGCAGCTCTACAAGTTGTTCAATATTTGAAGGTAGCTCCGGGTCAAGGACTGGTGTTCCATAATTAAGGTCATCTTCGTATAGCCGGTTATTCTGCTCTTGAGTCATTGGAGGTGACAGGATATTCTGATGCAGATTTGGCTGATTGCCCTATGGATCGTTGATCTACTTCAGGATACTGTGTCTTCCTTGGTGGTAATCTTGTGTCGTGGAAAAGTAAGAAGCAGTCTGTGATTTCTCGATCCAGTGCAGAGGTCAAGTATCATGCTATGGCTAATGTTACAGGTGAACTTCAATGGGTTCGTATGTTGTTAGCTTAGATTGAACTGTCTATGACTGGATCATCTACTCTCTGTTGTGATAATCAGTCGGCTATTCATATTGCTAGTAATCCAGTGTTTCACGAGCGAACGAAGCATATAGAGGTGGATTGTCACTTTGTTCAAGAAAAGGTGAATTGTGGAGATATACGGTTGGTGCACACGCGTTCTGAAGAAGAACTAGCAGACATTTTCACAAAGCCTCTTCAACGTGGACGAGTTTCATATATTTGTAATAAGTTGGGACTTTTTGATATGTACGCTCCAACTTGAGGGAGAGTGTTGGGTTTATTACTTTAGAATATTAGCAAGTTAGAGGTATATGTGTAATTGTCTAGGCTTAACCCTAAGCCTTTAAGTACTTTTTCTTGCCTCAGAAATAATACAACATAAATTGCTCTATTTTATTTCTAACAATCATATTTGGCCGAAGAAGCATCGGAGGTTTCTGTTCTTGTCTTGTAAGGATTCAAAGTAGCGTGGCAATTTTTAAACTAATTAGAAACCATTAGTCCCATTGAATGATGATTATGCATGATGATTCCATTTATGCGTGCCTAATTCAATCTGGTGCAACTCTTGTTACTCCAGAAATGCTACCACTATGCAGTCAATCAAAATTTCCACGAAGAGTCAAACCTCAAATCTCAACAGTGCACTATGCTATCCGAAATATCATCAACTGATCTTAATTGGTGCTAAGCCCCGCCGATGTACTACCATCTGCATTTCCATGCTAACCATGTTAAGTTAATGACGACAACAAAGCTAAGATAGCAGGGTCAACAATGCACCAACTCTTGTGAGTACATGCAGATTGGAGATGTAACTATCTTAGGAGCAGATCAAATACATAAGATACTGAGATAATCGAACTATAGGACTGAAAAAGTCTTGACACATTGAGATATGAACAAATAACTCTCACAGAGGGCTGAGTCTAAAAACACAGAACAAGACACCAATAAGAAAACAAAGAAACCGCATGATATCACAACCCATCAGCTGACCACCAAGCATCAATATCAAACTCCAAACCTAAGAAGGGTTCATCCCGGAATGGCTGTCAATGGTTTATATGTCTCACATAGGAGTTAACCATATTCTGACTAGACATATAAAAGGTAATTACAGGCTAGAGTGATAAGTAAATTCATGAGTACTCTAACTGTGAAAGAAGACGTACCAAATCTTCTGCTATTATGTTAATCTTTCCAAGAGCTTTGGAGATGGCATCAAACAACGGTTTTCCAGGTCCGACCTACTGCCATCAAGCGAAGAAATAAAGTGGACACGTATCAAAAAGAGAACATAAGAAACTTCACTTTGAAAACTAACCTTCCATCGCCCAACCATCGCAACTTTTGCATCTGTTCAGGTAAGAGTACAAGATTAGATGAAACAAAATGGATGTTATATTTCATTAATCTATGGTTACTCACCTGCAGGAACAGCCCAAAACCCAGCAAATCCTCTAAAATGGTCTATCCTGAATTCATCGTATAGACTCTGAGCTCTTCGCAGCCTCCGTATCCACCATGAGAATCCTTCATTTTCCATCGCTTTCCAGTCATATAGGGGGCTTAAGTCAGGCACACAGCCAGTTAGTGTACTAGTACATAGCATTCAAATGCCAACATGTAGTGCGTATAGGTCAGGCGCATGCTGGCAATAGAGATGCATGATTATAGAAAAATATCGTACAGCTACCCTTGCAACTTGAATTTCTAAGCATGAATCTAAGTTCCAAGCAGTCCAGCTAAACTATTGACCTGCAAAACTAATAGCGACTTCATAAGAGTCCAAAATATATGTCCTTGCCTTTATAAAATTACCCAGTTCAAAATCAAATGCAAGTTTCTACTTCTCAGCCAATATCAATAGCACAATTGCAGCTAAGAGCAACTTCCAGAAACAAATAGTAAATATCGCGAGTGGACATGTAAGGTTTGGAAAAGAAATAACATAGTTTATTTAGAAGCAACAGCATACATAAGTTCTTAGCAGTTCAGATGGATTGAGACAGTACAATGTCATTTTGCATTGATTTTATTATGTGACGAACGTAAAGAAATTGCCGTCTCATCATTCACTAAAGGAGTTGATCATCGATGAAACGCCAATTGAGAAATATGTCGTGGAGATATAATTGCTTTGAGCAGACATCTGGATAGCCTCCCAGTGATGGTCAGATAACTACACATGCCTAATTAGCAAGAAAGAAGTAACCTCTCGTATCCTAGAGAATATAAGGGCACTAGTTGCCTCCTTATGCAGGTAGCTGTTCATTTTCTGCAGGTTGTCCGGTTGAAGATTCTTTTTTTCTGCTATTCGGTTTGTTTTCAGCGATAACTGAAAGGAAACATTAAGCAAAATGAGATGGGCCAATAAGACAAGTCAATACATCTAGAATTCTCTGAATTTGATTACTTTTTCCAGCCAATTACATTCATTTCAAGAGTAAAAAACCAGGCACTGGCAGACCTAGCAGGGGTAGTGGTCGCCTCCCACAACCCCGCCTCCACCCTTAGGTATATTGTTATTCAAATGACGATTTCATATACTGATATTTTAATGAAATTTTCTGTCTCGACCCCCAACCCTGAATTCTTGATGCGCCACTTGCCTACTGTTGGATGTCTTTCATTCATCACCTTTTCACTTCACTTGCCACAATTCGTCTCTGATAACCAATTTTTGAACATTTCTCACTCATCCTTCGGTTGATAACTTGCCATAACAAAATTGTTAGCTTCAAATTAAAATAGAGGATGTTGACAATTGATCAAAAATCTGAAGGTAATTATTTCACATTAGGACATTAAAAAAAATACACAGCAGCATCTATCCACAACAGGTTATACACCTTCTCTTATGCACTTAATGTCCTATAGAGGAATCAATTGATATGAAAATGCAACACCACGTCAATCTAATTCCAACAAGTGGCAAAAATAACAAGCAATCATCTGCTAATTGTGCTAGACTTTATATGCCTTCACACATACCTGTTCCACAGTTGACCAGTCTCACTGAAAGCATCAGGCGGAACACCACTAACCAACAATGGGAAACCTTTCCTATTCTGCGATATAAAATATTAATAGCTATTAATTGCCAATGGTCCCTGCAGAAGTACTAGTCAGAACCGAGAATAATGTCCCACCAGTAAAAATTGTTTTTTATTTGCCCAAACATCTGCACTATGATAATCAACATAAATTGGCATGTCTCCCATGATTCTGATGCCCTTCATGTGAGCATACTCACGAATTTTCCGCCACTGCCTTTGGAACAGAAACTGTTGCGCAACAAATACATCTATCTGGGCCAGCGAAAGAAGAAAAAGTAATATCAGTGGCTTCTAATATCATGGAAGAGATGCTCTACAACACAAAGCAAATGCAATTTCTGAGTTCAGTGGACTTACAAAATCTTTTTTGCTCTGGTAAGTTTCTTCCAGTGCAGCAAGGTGGCGATTTTTTAATGGTTCAGGCCACTCATACCAGCTGAATGTGTCCAAAGTGTCATCAATAGCAGCAAAATAAGCTGCCTCTTCAAGCCAACCTGCCGACAGAAGGGATGTACTGAGCTCTCTAAAGTTTGTATGTCCAAGCTAGATCTAAGAGAAAATAGCAATACTCAGATCAAGAAAATCTTATCAACTGGAAGAGAGAAATAACATAAGTGAAATGGGAAAATTAAAAAAGAGCGAATAGAGCAACATGAGGATAACAGATAGGAATCGGCAATGGAGGAAGAAAATGGAAGCACCTAAAGTAGTATATCAATATTCAAGGAACTTATGCAAATGCTATCGGTTGAATCTCAAATTAAGCAGGTGGTCTGGTACACAAATCTGTAATCTGCTAAACAAACTGAAGTTATTTTCTGTGCCCACGCACAATTTTGAAAGATCACTTTTGTCGAAAGATTCCTTTCGGGGAGTTTTTATCAATTTCTTGACAAGTCAGGTGAAACTTTTACCAATTAAATCTATTGTTGATTGGGGCCCATGTGATTTTTGTGTGATCGCAAAATTCCTCTTAGGTTAAAAGAAAAATTTTATAGAACAGTCAGATCTGCCATGTTATACGGAGCTGACTGTTGGCCAGCACAAAAGAAACATGAGCATAAAATAGGAGTAGCGAAAATAAGAATGTTAAGGTGGATGTGTGGTCATACAAGGATGGATAAGATAAAGAATGAAGAGATTCGACGAAAAGTTTGAGTAGAATCGGTGGCGGAAAAGATGAGAGAGCATAGATTGAGATGGTTTGGGTATATCTTCCGAAAGCCGATAGATGCATCGGTACGAACAGAAGTTTGCTATCGAGAGCATAACACGAAGAAAGCCAGAGGTCGGCCGAAACTTACTTGGGGGAAAGTAGTAAAACAAGATTTAATGGAGTGAGAAATAGATTGACGTACGGTTTATCTTAGGACTCAGTAAAGGAAGGCTATTAGTGTTGTTGAGAGGTAGGGTATAGATAGATAGATAGATATATATATTTATTTATTTATTTTTACAAATTTATCTCTTTTCCCTCACTTGATTTTGCTTTTATTTTTATGATTCTTTGGGGTTCATCGACCATCGACCCCAACTAGTTTGGGATAAATATGTTGTTGATGTTGATGTTGTTGATGTTGATTGAGGCCCATGTACGAGGTGGAGAGTCTTTCAATCAGCTCCCAATTCATAATGATTGCACATCTAACGGTTCAGCCCCAGCACAGAATGAGAAGCACTCTAATGGTGGACTGAATTTTTAAGTTACTTTTCATTAAGCATCATGATAACTTGTGAATGGAAAAAATTTTAGGACCTTTGAGTGACAGAAAATTCCATAGAGAATGCTGAAGACATTTTATATATATTAAAAAGATTGGGTCGGAAATAGTAAGGGGGTGATATGGCCACTTCAAGGATTTTTCACAAAATTTCTTCTCTTTTTACTTCGAATTTTGAAGGTGGTAAATTAATGTAGACCATGGGTGCTAATATTTAAATTTAATTTTTTTAATCTTTTGTGCTATTGAGAGTAAAAATGAAAGAACATATCAAAATCTGGAGAATAATAAGTTCATTAATGTTTCTTTCCTCATATGATGACCCATAAGAAAGCATAGTGCAAAATTTGTCACTCATCCACTTAGTCCTCAATGTTCAAATATTCCACTTAAGTACAACATAATCAGTTGTAAATTACAAATGTTGCTTGATTATTGCGGTTCTCAATTTTGATTGTAAGATTAATGGGAATTACAAATTTGAACATCCATGAAATAAATACATTTACACTAGTGTAGTATACAATAATTGCAATCTTTCAATATCTCCTGATGTGCTACTTATTTGTTTTGTTATTTTAGAGTCTTCCAATTCTTCCTTTTGGTGAACAAGAGCAACTATTTTTTGTTTTTGCTGAAGACTTACCTGAAGTTAAAATTTCATAATTTCCTCTCTTTTTTCAGTTTTTTGAGTTGTCTTCATTTACATAACTATCCAATTTATTTACGGAAGTACTTTAAACCTCCATCCCTCCAACCATATGTTGATAAAAACTTCAATTTAGATTATGCAGTTGGAACATGGTCCAACTAAATGTTTCTATGTCAATTTTTTCCCCATGATTAAAAAAAGAAGAAGATTTTCCTGATTGCTTCCCACAAAGCAGAATTAAAGCAATGCAGTTGTGCTACTTATACAACACACTTTCCACTTCCATATGTGTTTCCTTATGTGGCCAACTTTTATAGGTCTATTTTTTGGAAAATTACTCAAACGGCCCTTGAACTTCTAATTTGTTCAACGTGATTTTTGAACTTTAGCTCAATGTGCAATGTCATCAACTTATAATTTGTTTAATGTGGTTCTCGAACTTTTGGTATATGCCCAAAATAATCCCTAGACTACATGAAAATTTTCAATGTTGGCCCTAAATTTGAATTATTGGAAGGACTACTATGAATATTTTTATATATTTCAAGGATCAGATTGAATATCTACCAAAAGTTCAAGGATTAGATTTAACAAATTAAAAGTCTAGGGACGACATTGCACAATGGTTAAAGTTTAGGGATCACATCGAACAAATTAAAAATTCAAGGACAACATTACACATTAGGCAAAAGTTCAAAGACTATATGTGTCATTTTCCCAATCTAGTATTAGCTAAGTCACCATATTTATGACATAGTGAATACTTCACAAGCCATTTTCTAACTGCAAAACAAATTTTTAGACAAAAAGTATGTATTGATATGTAAACAACAACCAGTCCCGTGTGTCTGCACAAGTTAGATTCTAGTTAAAACATAAACCAGTTAAAGCCTGGTTGCTGTTTTGGTTTGGAAAGTTCTCATCTTTTCACAATTTGACTGGATTAATGGGACTTCTCTCCGTAATGTAGTAGCTTCCACCCACTCTCTTAAACCCAACCTCCTAGTAAGCATGGCTGTTAAACTATGCAATTCTTCCAAGTACTAATTCCATCTCTCTCAAGAACAGCACTAAATAATTTTTTGCCATGTTCTCTCTGTAGTGCAAAGCCCAAAGTTGGTCCCCATTTCTGATTTTGGCCCAACTTTTCAAGCTTAGAATGAGAAGGTAGGATATCTGACCAATTTTTATAGGTCAAGCACAAGTTGAACATCAGGACAGATTTTGAATCTTTTTTCATCATTTACCAAATTTCTGATGTCCTTTATCAGGAAATCCTTTATCCTGTAACAATAGAGTAAGAGCAGAGTATGACTTGACATATCTTTCATCTTAAAATGAAGAGCATTCCGGCAAACAAAATGTCAAACAACCGGTATTCCCAGTGATCAATAATGCATCAAACGTTCTTATTGTTTTGCACGGCGCAATATAGGAATCCACGAAAATGGTGAGAAAATGCATTAAAGTACATACAGTCACTCAACAATTCTCCTGATTGGAAAGGAGTAAACAAAATTATAAAAAATGTCCACAGAGAAGAGCATGCCAAAGTCAATGACACAGTATTCAGCTCTGACATAAGCATTAAAACCATCTCACTTGATATATCAGGGTCGTTACAGAAGTCTTCAAACTGAATCTTGAGGTCTCCTTCACTCTGTAGGAGCCTCTCTGCAGCCTAAGGATAAAAAGACAATTAATTTAATTTGAATCTAGCGCAAAGTCAATACTGCTTGCCGGAGTATTTAGTATTTAAGAAGCCAAAGTTCAAGAATCATATAGTAATTGAGGATAAAGAGTTCCCTTTATAGGTAAAAGGATCAACAATTGACACAAAGGGGGTGAAAACCCATATATAAAACGAGCTCAAAACACTAAAGCCATACACAAAAAAGCTCTCAAAACAGAAAGGAAGCTTAATTACAGGACAAATGATCAGCTATATTAACTAAGAAATTTTCATCCATGTGCAAGTTTCCACTATACGAAAAGAGTAAACCTTCAAGCCAATTTTCATTATAAGGAGAAATGGATATCCCTCACGATCATAAGCTATCTTGTTGCACTAGTACAAAATCACAAAAAAACAGAGAGGAGTTTCCTTCTTGTCTTGCTGCACCGTAGCTGAATGGCCAGCCAAGTCCATACTTCTTGCTCAATTAAACCTCCACCAACCTCAAATTACCCAGTGCAAGCATAGGAAGTTGTCCAAACCATTCTCATCCAAGAACAATGAAGAAGGAGATGCTGCACCAGCAGGGTCTCTGCATCCTTTTTCTAGAGGAAACACCTATGTATCAATACTTCGTCTCTTATTGTAGGTTATTTAAAGTACGGATTCTTCACTAAGTTGCTTCCCAAGGAAAAAAAAAAAAACTCTTCTCAGAACCTTCACTTTCCAAATTGCTTTCCAAGGAAAATCCATTCTAACACCCAACAACCTTGATATCTAGAAGCTTGTAGAAAGACTCGAAAACATTCCCTCTCTTCCATTGGTCCACACCAAAGCATCCCCATAGGCAGTATAAATCTTCATATTACACAAACCATTAAAAAGACAAGCAAAAGCTTCAAACTCCCAATTTCAGACTTGCTTCGAAACTCAATATTCCAAATGATCATACTATCATTTGAATGTAACAATCCAATACCAACGCCTCCTTGGTCCTGGCGATGTCAACCAGGTTTGGGAACTAATTTGTTAACACTGTGTCCCCATGCGAAATGTAAGAAGAAGGAACTCACTCAAATCCTCTCTAAGCATCCTTCATACGCTGGTGCTGTGAGAAGCTTCCCTAGCCTTAGTGATCCAAACTGCCTTTTCAAGGCCAAAATTTGCAACCACTACATTATACCAAAGATGTTCATTTTAGATAGGAAACTGCCGAAGGCATTTGCTGAGAAAAGCCTAGTCGGATAACAAGAGGGACTTAATGGCGACTACACAAAAAAATATTTGAATGGCTTCCAACCATTTAGCTACCAAGAGGGATGAGAAAAGGAGATGTGAAAAAGGGGATAATGACACAAATGTTCCCTAAACTTTGATCCAATCTGCCATGTGATCCCCGAACTTTTAATTTGACCAGTATGGTCCTTGAAGTTTAGCCCAATGTGCGATGTGGTTCCTTAAATTTTAAATACCAATATGGTTCCTGAACTTTTGGAACATGTTCAACTTAGTCATTTCATTAATTCAAGTTCATGGACAACTTTGAACATTTTCTTATAGTTCAATGATTAAGTTGAACATATTCCACTCAACCAAAAAAAAGTTGAACATATTCCAAAAATTCAGGAACCACATTGAACAAATTAAAAGTTCGGGGACTACATTGCACATTGGGCTTTCAGAGATCATATTTATCAAATTAAAAATTCATGGATCAAATTGCACATTTGATCAAAATTTAGGGACCATTTTTGTCATTTTCCCTGTGAAATAAACAGGCAGTTTTCCACCAAAACAAAAAATAGGCAGTTTGGATAGAGTACTTTCAATAACAGTAAACCGCCACTTTGTACAGGGAAGATCTTTTCCCACGGGACAATCTCTTCTCAAATTTCTCAAAACGGGCTCCAACATACGATTGTTCTCAAAACTAGTGCTCAAAGGGAAACCAAAGTAGGTGATTGATAAAAAACCTAGCCGACAACCCACAACCAAAGATGACAAAGTATCGTTCATTCCTTCACCTTATCGAATATGTTTGCTTTAACACAGATTGATGTTAAGCCCAGAAATTGCGACAAAACCCAAGAGTCCACTCCTCTAATAAAGTAACTGCTGAACCTCATATTCACAGACAATGATAGTATCTTCTGCAAGATGTTCATTTCCATCCCACAACTGTCCACTTTAAAGCCAGAAAACCAACTCAACTCAGACACTTTCCGCTGCATTTTGCTAAGTACCTCCATTGCCACGATAAACATCTAGGACAATAAAGGGTCACCGCTTCTATGACCCCAAGAAGATTTATAGGAACCGGTTGAACAATCATTAACTAGAAGAGAAAAGCTTAGGGTCGACAACACGGTCTCCCCAAGCCCATCTTCATCAAAACAAACAAAAGGCAGTCCCACCAAACATGTTCATAAGCTTTGTCCATTTCAGGCTTGCAAAAAACACCATTCTTCTTTGCCTTATGCGAGCAATCAACTAATTCATTTGCAACCAAAGCTGCATCTAGAATTTGTCTCCTTCAAAATAAGGATTCAAGGAACCACCACATTACCAATTACGCGTTTTAATCTCGTTGTGAGCTCATAAGAAAGAATTTTATTAAACTGCTCACCAAACTAATAGGGGTGGCCATCCATGATGTTAAGCGCACTTCCTCTCTTAGGAATAAGGGAGACAAAAGTAGCATTTAAACTACATAATGATGGGCGAAAAGTCCTATTGACTGACGCATATCATGACTGTGCATGCATATAAGAGAAATTGGACAAAACATGAGCAAAGATATAAAGTTACACTATACCCAGATATTCTTAAAAGTGATACAAGTTAACAGGTATATAAGAGATGGCTCTAAATGTTTTACCCAATTACCTTTGCTATCAAAGGATCCTTCAACTCAGCAACAATCGAATAGTTCACGCTGTCGGCATCGCTGCAAATAGGTAACAATTTGTAAGCAAGACACCTACGACCATAAGGTTCTTACTGTGTTTGCTCCTTACACCAACATATAGTTTCTTACATTGCATCTGGAAGCTCATCCTTCCCTAGCAAACCCTCTTTGACAAGCTCCTCTAGAGATATCAGGAGTGTGTTACCACAATTAGCATCCTGTCAACCACAATGGAACTCTACTTAAATGGCATCCACAAGACTGCATGCCTGGTGGGGATCAATCCAGGTTTATAAGGATGTAGTCCTGTTGGTGCAAGTTTTCAAATTCCACTATGACAAAAGGTAATCATACAAACTGAATCAAAGATCCGAGACCAATCATCATTCATGCAATATGACATGTCCATTGCTGACAGCTTGTGGCATAAACTCTCTCTCAGAAAGGCCAATTCAAAAGCAATGCAAATACACACATTAACAGACTATTTATCCACATCATTCCACCACATAGAAATAAGGATAAACTAGTAGGAGTCCATATAAAAGGTTCTCCTTATGGCCTCTCACTAGCAATCTGCAATGACCATGGGAAAAAAAAAAACTGCCTAAATTCCATCAACTGTTCATATCTTCTTAAACATTTCTAAATCTTCATATGAACATGGTACAACTTTGCTCCTGCAGCCCATTATAACTATCTCTACCCTGATTCTTATCAATAATAAACATTATGATAAGGACAGATGTAACTTAGATGATGCCTCCAAAATGTCGACTTCAAATATTGGCAACAATTCAAAAAGGAAGAAAAAAATTAAGTCAAAGTAATTCCTAATAGGCAAAAAACAATAACTCAGTTATTTATCACAGATTAGTGCTGCCCAAAATCAACCCAGGCATTCATGAAGAAACTGGAGAGCCAGTAAAGACAACGAAAGTCTGTGAGGTTCAACTACAGAAGGAACGCCTTATTTGTGCACAACTTCTCATATAAGTTACTCAACCAATGAAAAGAAAGAAATCGCACGACTAACAAAGCAATAGTGAAAGGAAGTTCTGTCACCTGGCCAGAATAAGGAGAACCCCCGTCATAAGGTTTCCTCGCAGGGGGAACGAGAGGGAGAACCTGAAAAGGAGAAGGAAACGAACTATTGGGATTTAACAGTAATTGAATATATGGAACAAACAGTTCAGATTGAAAAATTAGACATGATCACTCCTGAAAGACATAGAAGAGAGTAAAAACATAGTACAGACTATTAGAGCACATGGAAACTTACATCTATCATATGCCCCGGTCAATTCTTAGCTAAGAAAACCAAATGCAGTCACAAAGCAAGTAAATTCTAATGATTACGCCAACCTAGGATTGCCAAATATGAAAACGTGGAATTATGACGTGAGTTCCTCAATTGACTTGATTTACTGGAATGAAGTTGACACCAATATCCAATATTTCAGCAAAGCGGATAAAGAAACAGAAAGAAACTTCATCCTGCGGGAAAAAAAAAAGCGGGAAGCTCGCTTCACACCAACCTGCCAAACGGAGCAACCGGAGGCGTGAAGCCAGTCCAGAAAGCGGAACGCCTCCTCGCCGAGGTCTCCAATCCCGTACTGCCCCCGCAACGACGTCGGGTGGAGGAGAACGCCGGCTCGCCTCCGCTCGCTCGGGTCGGCCTCGGGGAACCACTCGCCGTAGTCAGCCGGCAAGTCCTCGCCGACGGCCAGGCCAGCAACGGCTCGGGCGGCGCCCTTCGCGGAGAGGGCACGGCTCCGGGCCGGCGGCCTCGGGTTGCAGGTGAAGGTCGGTGGGGCTGTGCATTTGGTGGGGGACGCGGGGGAGCCGTGTAGTTTGGGAGCGAGAGAGGAGGAGAGAGGGGTGGAAATCGCCATGAAAGTAGAAGTGGGAGTGGAGACTTCGAGTAGTGGAAGGAAGAAAAAGGGAAGAGGAAGGGTGACGGACGGGATCGGGGAAGCACGTGAAGGAGGCTGGAGCGCGGGTCCGCCGGTCGGGCCGACATTGATTGATTGTTGTCAAAGTTTTCTCCAGCGTGGGCATACCTTTTGGGAAAGAGATAAAGACTAACTATGATTCATACTTCATATTCAGATCAGTGATCGGACTCCAAAAAATTTTCCAAAACGCTATAAATTTAAAAAAAATTCTTCTTTTTCAAAAAATTCACCCTTTTTTTTTTTATCAAATCACAAAAATTTCTTTGAATTTTTAGTCATTATATATATTCATTGAATAAGTGATAATTCAACGGTTTTTACTCGGGGAATCTTTGGACTTAATTTGAAGTTTTATTGAATAATCGCGGTTCTAGTATGAATATGAGGTTTCAATCAATTCATAGAACCTTAACAAGGGAATTTCTATCAATGATAAAGAAAATAAGAGTAAAGCAGCATTACACACAAAAAAAGAAATAAAAATAACAAATCAAAGAGTATAACCTTTCTTAAGAAGCCCTAACCTTGTAATCCGAGCCATTCTTATTATGAGTGGATGTCCCAAATCATAAATAATAAAAATATATATAAAAAATTTAAAAAATTAATCCCTAAAAATTTAAGATCTGGGCCAGCCGTCCAAAAATAAACGGCCCGGATTACAAGGTTAAGTGCCTAAACTTCTGAGGAAAGGTTAGGCGATCCGAATCCTATTTTTTGAGATTTTTTTTTTTGGTTAGAGGGCATCTCTTTTGAGGTTGAAATATTAAAAATGGGATTAATATGGTTTCTGCACTTTTATTTCCCGAAATTTTTTATTATGTACAATCGAGTACTCGAATTATATAAAAAAATGTTCAATAATGTTCATGAATTTGAATTAATGAAAGGATATTATTGAGCATTTTTATATAATTTATGGATTTAATTGAACATGCACAAAAAATTCAGAGACTATATGGAATAAATTTAAGGTTCAAGGGCGACATTGCACATTGAATTAAAGTTCATGAATAGCATTCGACGAATGAAAAGTTCAGAGATTACCATTCATATTAAGCCGAAATTCATAAATCATTTATTTCATTTTCCCTAAAAAAAAATTATCTTCTACTTACTTATCAACTTTTTTTATGGTAAATTTCAAATCAAATATGTCGGCGATGCATAACTCATGCAATTGTCATTTTATTTTCAATATATATATATATATATGCGCACGCGCGAAAGTATTGCTGAGTTTGACACACCTGCGACGTCTCCTCCTCTCCGCCGCATAATCTTGAGGTCAATGACATCCGCCACCCATCTCAAGGCGAAAGAATGACATTTTCTATCATCTATTTTCAAATATTCATCTTTGCACCCTCCCTTTTCTTTTAGACACCACGCTCAAAATGATTTTATCGTGTCTAATATCCAAAAGCTTTGTTTATAGTGTCTAATTTAAGATCATGAATAATAATAAACATTTTCGTATGATTTAGGGACTAAATTGAACATGTACTAAAAGTTTAGAAACTAAATTGAACAAGTCAAAAGTTTACGGATCACAATGACACAAATAGTCTTTCAACTTTGGCTCAATATGCAATGTGATCCATGAACTTTTAATGTATTCAATAGAGTCCCTGAATTTTAGCCCAACGTGTAATTTGATTCCTAAAAACTTTTGACTTGTTCAATGTAGTCCCTGAACTTTTAATACATGTTCAATCTAGTCCCTAGACCATATGGAAATGTTCATTATTATCATTAATCTTAAATTAATGTGAGGATTACACTGAATATTTTCATATAGTTTAGAGATTATATTGAACATGTAGTAAAAGTCTAGATATCACATTGAATAAACTGGAACTTCAGGGACCACATTGAACATTAAGTTAAAGTTCAAGGACTATATTGAACAAATTTAAAGTTCAGGGACCATAATGCACATTAGATCAAAGTTCATAGACTATTTATGTTATTATCCCTTTATTAAATGATCACTTTATCACTCGAAATAATTAGCCAAGAAAAAATATTTTCTTTATCTAAACATTTTTATGGGCTATCATTTACCTTCGTAATGGATTCGTGCGATTATTTTTTGGACAATATCTTTTAAGATTATTTTCTGTGAATTTTTGTTTAATCCTAAGGGACGAAGCACAGACCTTAGTAATCTGGAGTCAATTTTTTTAGGCTGTGGATGGCAACTATTCTGATTTTGAAAACTGGTTCTAATTAAAATGATTTTTTCTGATTCTGTTCGTGAATGAGTTTTAGAGAATCAAAGCGTGTTTGATAACTGTTCAAAATTATGTTCCTGGAATAGAAACATTTTAATAATTGCACAAAATTCCTATTTCGAAAAACTATTTCTCTTCCTAATTTTTTTTCATTTAAGTCAAATAACTATGTAGTTACTTGGTAAAATTTCAACCAAAATTAAAGAGTAATTTTCAATGCACAATAAAATAATTTAAAATATTTTTTTTAGCATGTCATAAATGGAACTCAAATTTTAATATATAATATTTGAAGTTCGATTGAAGTATGAGATAATTCCCATATTAAGAACTCATTTTTTTCTTTAAATGTTGCTTTGTCTAAAATACATATAAAAATAGAAGCCGAATAATCAAATTATCCACTAACAAAAATAATATAATTATCCTCCGGTACAAGTCCTTCACTATCATTTTGTAACTTCCATCCTAAATCCAAGTAGATGTTTGACTCTAGTTCTACATGTAGATAGTCACATTACGCCCGACCATGAGTATATATATTATCATTCACGTGTTGGATGCCATCATCTTCTACGACATTTTTCATAAAAGAGTTTAAATTGTGAAATCTAGGAAATTTAGCCCCAAATTTATGAAAATGAGATCAAACTAGCCTAACCTAACCTATGCTTTTTCTATTTTTAGGGTTTTTCTAAATTTTTTGTGATTTTTAAAAAATGCCATTTTTTTGAATATTTTTTATTTTTTATTTTTTATTAGGTTGAGGGAAAAGTCACGAGAGAACAGAAAAGAAAAAGTGAGAGATGTGAGACTTCATTCTGTTTTGTAATTCTCAAAAGTCATTCTTTTTTCCAAAACTAACTTTTTTTTTTGTTCAGGATTTTGCTCTAAAACCGATTCTAATTCTCTAAAACTGATTATGGGAACAAAATTAGAATTATTTACATTACCAAATAGTGTTCTCATCCTTTTTTGCTCATAGAATCATAATCAGAAAATGAGAATGATTACCATGCAGGCCCCTATTGTGTATAGCACATGTTTACATGGTACGGAGATGAGGAGACGGGGTAAGAACAATACAAGTGCCACAACTTTTGTACGGAAATCACTTGAGTGACACAACTTTTTTTCGATCACTTCAGTACCAAATCGGAGCAAAAGAGATCATTTGAGTGTCACTTCCGGCAAATCATCTTACGTGGATCTTCTACTTAATTTTTTATTGTAACGTGGAAATTAAAAAAAGAAAGAGACGCCCACCATGAAAATACTTGTCCAGCTTGTCACACCCCGCGTCCTTACGAGCACACCAACATCCTATGAGTGCCATTGTCTTCATACCATTCCAGGATCGAACGGCAGGCGACAAACGAATGAATTTAAATGCACATGCGGAAGGATATATATAACTCCATACAATACTTAATACAAAATGACTGAGGATGATAAAAACCCTTATACACAGCTTGGTATAAATCCAGTTTTACAACTTGGTCATAAGCAGGGATACATGATAGAGTTTGAAAGGGGCGAGGTATTTAGTCAAAAAGGTGCATCTAGTCCAGTCACGACACTTAACAAGTTAGGTACCACAGCTATACCTAAAGGTCGGGCCCGCTATCGGCTGAGTGATCCTCGTTAGTCAAAGGGTCGTACTCTGCAGAAGCATCTGACTCCAAGTCCATGGGAACTTCTTCCTTCAAGTCGGATTCTGTATCCGCAGGCTCATCAAACTCATCTCTAGCTTGGTCTTAAATTCCAACTCGGTGTTAAACTCTTCCTCTAGCTCTTGCTCTAACTCGGACGCAGTGGGTTACATAGGTGCTTTCTCGGCATCAGAGGACCCCATGACTTCGACATCCTCCGTAGGCTCTGGGGGCTTTGGCCGGATATTTTTTTACTTGGCTTCCAGATTGAGTACCTCGCCATCATGGGGTGTAGCGCTGCACCATACAGGAATCACACTCTAGGGTACATCGAAGCTCCTCAAGGGTCTGTACGTCACATCGTCGTCCCGATAGAACCATATCTCAAAATAATGCGACTCCCAATCATCGTCTCCTTCATCGACCCATATTATACTCCCCTTTCTAGCGTATGCTTTATCTGGACCTACGGGATACTCGGTCACTGATTTCTAGATATCATTGGCTCCCCAAAACGTTTTGGTGGCATGCTTAGGGTTTGGGGTCTGAAAAAGTTAAGCCCACGACGGAATAAGAATAAATCTCAGTTAGCTAACCCTAAACCTAAATTAGGCCATTAGCACCTCCAAACACTTTTAAAGCACGCAATATTCAATCAGAAGAAATACATAGCAATCGATACATTAGCACAAGTCATGACATATGGCACTACACAATATCACATTTCAATGGTTCAATTACTCAATCAAGACTAAGCGTTCATTCTTGGGTACTCACTAGCTCAAAAGTTTGTAGGATAACATTATACTCATTGTGGTTCCAATTTTCAAAGGCTAGGCTCGCGCCTTAGCGCCTCAAGCTTAAGTAATCGTTGTACCCTCGTTAGTACTTCTCATGTCACAATATCATTCTAGTACTCGCGTTAGCACGCCTCAAGTCAATCCCGCGTCTAACACCTCAGGATATATTCAAACCCCGCGTCTAACGCATCAAGATATAATGTGCATACAAATTTATAACTCAATCAATAAATGACCAATCAAAACGAGCTACACAATTCATCAATCAAGAGCACCATTCAGAAGCAAGCGTTCAGAAGGAATGCTCAGAAGCAACGTTCAGAAGCAACGTTAGAAGCAACGTCAGAAGGAATGTTGAGAAGGAACGCTCGGAAGCAACCTTCAAAAGGAACGATCAAAAGGAACGCTCAAAATTTAGAAATAACGTTCAGAAGGAACGCTCTGAAGCAACTTTTAGAAGGAACGATCAGAAGCAACGTTCAGAAGCAACGTCAGAAGAAACGCTTGAAGGAACGTTCAGAAAGAACGCTCAGAAACAACCTTCAGAAGGAATGATCAGAAAGAACGCTCAGAAGAAACTTTCAGAAGCATGACATGTTCAACATCCGCAACCCTTAAACTACGTTTGATCACCTTTAATCCACCACAAAGCATGTCTATTAGTAGCCTAAAGTCTTTGGTAAGGTTTAATAGCAACTTACCAAGCAAATGAGCAAGCAAAATCGACCAAGGAAGTAACACGAGGCCACGGTTCAACTTGATTTGGCAAGGTATAGGTTTGCCTTACAAGCTAAGCCAAGAAATCCTCCAAGACAGCTTTCCTAGAGCTCAAGATTAGGTCTTGTTCGGTGGTGGTTTAATGGCGACAGACAGGCGGCAGTTCAGCGAGGCGGTCGCGTCGGCTTTGAGGTCCCTCGGTCGAACAAACAAGAAGGAGAAGGAGAGAAGGCATCGATCTCCTCAAGGCCAAACCTAGAGAGAGAGAGAGAGCTTGAGAGGAAAGATGAAAATGAGAGAGTGCAAGGGAGGTGGATTCGGCCGAATGAAGGAGGGAGGGATAAAAAGGGCGATATTCCATTTGCATGAACAAGAAGGGGGTAGGGTTGTTCGTGGGATTACAAGACATTAATTGAGATAAATAGTATGAATGAATGACTAGTTGGTGGGAGTTGGTTGTGAGGTTTGACTAAGTCTTCTCCCTTGTCCTTTTCCTCTTCAATATTTCAAGAGCACTCAAGTTCATTTTTATCATCCAAGTTTTTGGCCAAAGAGGGGGAGGATTAAAGACCAAATGCCCTTGCTTAATTCTAGAAACATCATAAGGTTAATTTTCAATTCTCAGTCCAAAATTTCACTTTTTCAATTTTTATAGGTTGTATCATAACCTTAGTTGTCCTCAATGAAGCGACGTCCAATTTATACATTGGAATCCTTGAATGTCCGACCTCCGATCTCGAAATCCAATTCATGCCCAAATTCAATAAATTGGTATTTCAACGTATCTCAAACTAACGAATGGCTGTTAGGAGTTACGCGTATCGACCTATGATCAAAGTCACGTTTAAGAGTTATTCGAGCCATGGCGACTTTGGTCATCAAGTAATCGCTAGGGTTAATCGCTAGTTCAGAAGTACGCAATCTTCAGGAATCGGTTTAGATTAATTAGCAAATCATACTATGGTCATACGGAATCACCTATGAACCAGTTGCATAATGCTAGCAAATTGTTCTAGAACCATTCTTAGATTGGCCCTTTAATGGCTCAAAATATTCCCTTGAAATCCTTATGATCAAAGTGCCGATCCATAGTCGAGTTCTTTAGTCCACATACTTAAATCCTAATTAGCCCTTCCCTTTTGGTTAGTCGACTCAAAAGAGATCAATTCTAAGTGAGATTTACTGAAATACATCGATATGCATTCATTCATTCATAAGCTTCGAGATAGTGTTGGAATTTAGAATATCACATAGCCTGTCTATCTTATATACAAAACGACGCCGCACACAATCTACAGCTTAGCATTCGATTGTTCTTAAGAGAGAAAACGATCAAAATTAGGTTTCAAGTAAAGTTAAGGCTCGAAACCTTGCAACGAAATTCAACGCTCGCTAAATGCAAAATAGGGTTTCAATTTGCATCAATCTTTAGTGTTTGAAGCAAATCGATCGAAGGCTACATTCTATCGTCTGATTAATGTCCAAGTCTCTGAAAACAGAGGGAACGTTTTTCGCGTGACAAACCGTGATCGATAGAAGCAAAGGTAAGTGATTTGTTGTTTATGTGAAGTGATTGATAAACGAAACACACATTTATTCAATTTGGCATTATTGACAGCTCATGAAAGTGAAATAAGAGGGTGAGAAAGGCAATCTGCTAGAGGAAAAAATTAGAGTCGCATTGGTAGATTAAAAAGGTAAGCCTTGTTTGCTGAGTTGCAACCTTATTTCGTTTTGTGTCACTGGCTGACAACGAAATTCTTGGTTACTGAATGTGGTGGGTGCTGAAATTGTAGTGTCACTTTGTTGTGGTCCCTGTCATGAAAAAAATGTCCTTTCTTTGGTCAGTGTGGGTTGTCATCCCCGTTATAAAAAAACATTGTTTTTTCTATAATTGTACTGTTAAAGGCTTATGTTGTTGTGGTCCTGTGGTGGAGAAAAAAATGTTATGGTTTGTGGACATTGACTGCTCGATTGCTTCATCAATTTTAGGAAGGTCATTAATCCCTGCTGATATGGCTAGGCTACAAAAAATGCCTTTAGATATAAATGCCTTTGAGAAATCACCTCTAAAGACTCACACAAATTCTGAGAAATCACCGCTAGATAAATATGAGAATTCGGTAGTGGCCAGCAATGGCCTTGGAATGGCCAATATCTGTAATGGTGTTTCTTGTTACAATGCAAGGGTTGCATCAGCAGAAATGGAAGCGAGTTTTAGTAAGGAAAACAACGATTATGATCTACGCTATCGAAAAAAGCTGAAAAGTAATTATCACACAGTGTTTAATTCAATATTCTTTGACACATTGGAAGATGCAATTATAGACCTTGAGGAACTTGCAAACCAGGTGAGACGGATCAAAGATAATTTGGAGCTCAGAGGGCACCCATCAAAAGAAGTGAAGCCTTTGAAGAAAAAAGGAAGTGACAAGGTTGTTCAGCTTGACTGATAAGAAGACCTGATAAATGACATGATGTTATCTGTTGATGTGTCTTTTAGAATTTTGAAGTTCTTAGAGTTGTGTTTGATTTTAATGATGCAACTTAGCTTGATACATGTTGTGGAGCAACGTGGTTAGGTGTAATTGCTACTTTTTGGCTTGATATATATCTGCAGCAAGTGATGCTGCATTTTGGTTTGGTTTGTTATGTGTTAAATAGCAATATTGAGTTTCACTGCTGTATTTTCTGCTGTTGTGTTTACTAGCAATAATGTTGGTTTTCTTTAAGTGAACATGTTTTGGCTATTGTTATTGATGATGAAAGAACATGCAGCACCATTTGAGTAACAATGATTGTGTGTTATTGGCACAATGATATTTATAGCTAGAGTGAGGCGATTTGTTCTATCTGTATTGTACAGCTGAGCAAGTGAAGAATAAGCAATGATGCTGAAATAGGTGAAGAAATGGTCTTAAAAAAAGTGAACCTAAGTGATCACTTTTCAGAAATTGAGAAACCTAAGTGATCAATTTCCAAAAATTGAGAAACTTAAGTAGTCACTTTTAAAAAGATATGGTATTTAAGTGGTCACTTTTTGAAAGTTGAGTAACCTAAATGGTTTATTTAACTAAATCTATGCACTCAAACGATCGTTCGTAAAGTTGTTGTAATTCATTCCATCTTGAACCCCATATGCAAAAACCAGTCCCTGAAGCCGTAAATCAACATTGCATTTGCACAAAAAAAAAAAAAAATTCATGCCTCAATTTAATCATATTTCCATTAGTTGGCATCTTTTACTCAAACATAATTGCAAAAAGTAACAACATTGGCATACATTTCAATATGTCACGTTCATGTACAACATCATCATATCATTATTCCTTGACCATGGTAGACTCAGAAGAACCTTCTCTTTAGTAGGGTTACATATGCCCATAAACCAGAATAAACCAACAAACAATAACACCATAAGAAACAACTGATAAATATCTCTTTGATTTTTAATTCTTGAAAATTCCTTCTTTCAGTGATTCACCAAATATTGCAGACCCTTTATCTCTGCTTCCATTAAGTCACTATCATCCAACTCATCTGTCAATATATGTCGACGTTCATCTCGTCCTTGAAGTAGCTCTCTTATAACTATTGTTGCTCGGTTCGAGAATTTCGCGTCAACCCATCTATAAAATAGTTGACAATAATATAATGAGTTAGCAAGAAAATTTCCTCCATGCTTGTTGCATCAAGGCAAAACAACAAATATCCCCTCGAAACAAGAAAAGAAATCCTAAAACCTAAATCCTAAATCATGGCTAAAGTCATAAAAAAAAAATTGATAATCAACATAACAGAGTAATGAATCCCAAAATATCTACAATTTAAGTTTTCTCTATATTTGGCACATCCGTGGAACCTTCTCCCAAGATTATCTCTCGTCCAAGCTATTCTTGTTGGAATTCGAAGCTCACAATAGCAAAAACGTGGGGCTTCATCTTGGCTTTGCTCATTCATTCGTGAGCTACTTGCCCTACTTCTACTTCCTATCGCGGATTTGACGAGTTGATTTTGGGCAATTTCAAGATTTTGGAATTCGTCGGGATTTTCAAATTCGTAGGGGGAGGGGATTGGTAGAGTTATCTTTGGATATAATTATGCGAGTTCGGCTTAGTAGTTTTGGGAATCTTTAGATATGATCGCGAGTTCGGGTCGAGGGTTCTTCATATATGATTTTCCCCCATTGTTCAAATAAGAGCTCAGTTAGGGTTCTTCAGATTTGATTTTGCCCCAATTTATTGAAGTAAGAGAGTGGTTATTTATTAAGAGGAGTGTACGACGTCGTTTGGCAAACATTTGCTGATTCACCTTTCTGGCAGTCCATTTGGGCTGGATTTATATTATTTTAATGTCACGTAAGATTTTTCGGCGACCCAAATCGCCGATGGCACTTAAGTGGGCCATATTTAAAAGTTGTGGTACTCAGGTGAACGGGAAAAAAAAATTGTGGCACTCAATTGATCTCTGTACAAAAGTTGTTATACTTGTACTGTTTTTATCCCTAAGGAAACGAATTACGAGTATTCAAAATGTTGTTTTCTCTGCACCACAGAGCATAAGCCTCATGTTTTGGTACTCTCGGATCTCGAATTTCTCCGAAATCATGTTGTCGGAGCACAAACTACAACTCTCGACTCTTTTGGAACTCAAGTTTTTTTTTTATCACACCTCCTGTGAGGCGGAACAAGAAAATCATCAAAAAAGTCCTAAACTTATGATAAGGTCCATCTCGTCAGGCAAAGCTTACCCTTGCTTGCAACTAGCAAGGGCAAGCCTCACCACCGCTAGGCAAGGTCAGCCTTGCGCAGCCACGGCGAGGCGGCCCTTGCTAGTGGTGAGCTTCGCTTGAGGGCGACAAGGCCGATCTTATTAGACGTCGCCTATGACTCGAGGAATAAGAAGAAAAAGAAGAGGAAAAAAAATGAAATAAATGAAATAAATATTAAAATATTATTTCGTCTGACGGATGGCGTCTTTTCTCAGCACTAAATAGTCAATTGGCCGAATGGACTGAATTGATAAAATTACAAAAGATTAATCGATAAAAAAATTAAGACTAAATTGACACAATTATAATAAATTTAACTTTTTCGTTTTGGTAGTGTTAGCCGGTGGAACATATAAACTCGGATCTTTGATGCCCTCGAAACTCGTAGTTTCCTAATACTCAACAGGGCACGTGGGTTCCCCAAAATCCTAAATGCATTTGTCGCTGCTCCATGGGACATGGAGAGTATCTTTAGATCTTTGGGGCGGCGAGCACGGTCTTCAGGTGCTATAGCTCTCAAAGCTCGAGTTTTAGGGAAGGGGTAAAAAAAACACTTTAGTTGTCATTTTTATGCATTAGCAAGTTGGATCGACTGAACCATAAAGCCGCTCGGACCGGTAATCAGTTTCTCGATTCCAGAGAGCTATTGTCTGGTTTCCGATTCTAGGAATACATGATCGGATCGGATCGGCCGATTTTTTTTTTTTTGTTTTTAAAAATAACCGTAATGTCTCCCTTCTTTCTTTCCCATACCTCTTCTTCGCCTCTCTGAGACTCTCATTCCTTGCCCTTCTTACTCTCTCGTTTCGTGTCTCGCCCTCTTTTTCATTCTGACTTCGTGTTTTTTTGCATGCTCTATTGCAATTTTTTGCTGCTTGTCATGATCAATTTCGTTCGATGGGTGTATTCTGCAAAATCTGAAGGCAAAAACAGAATGTAAATCAGAGTGTGTATACTTGTGCATTTGTCCGTGCCCGCACGAACGCATGTACTCGCGCGCGCTGGTGTGTCGTCGGTGCATGCGGAGAGCAAGCCCCTAGGCCTTTCATTGGTCTCTATGTCTGATGACGCACCTCATGTTGGATGATCCCCTCCATGTGACTTTCAAAGGGATTTCGAAAGTGGGTTTGATGCATATTACCAGTTCCGTCGGGCCATCCAAGAACCAGTTCAGTTATTGAGTTTTTAGGAAAATCAGACCAAATCGGAAATCGCTCGTCTCTAATAATTTTTCATATTTATCTTTAGACAAGAGTTTTGCGTTATCATACTGATTACATTTTGCATTTGATTTATGACCTTCGACCACATTTAGATGTCACTGCTTTTTTTTTTTTTCAAAATGAAATGTTTCAAATTCCTTAAAAAAAACAAAAACAAATGTTGCCACCTAAACTTTTACCCGAGTGTTTTGACCCCCCCAAAAAATTAAAATTACCCGAATGTCTTGCTTGTCTATTTTCAGAAATTTACTGAAAAGATTTTTCCGTTCTGCATTCTATTTTTACCCTTCACGTCTGGAAATTCATAGTAGTGATAAATTAGGCAAATGCTTAGGTATCAAAGAGGATTAAGTCCACAATGAATTTGCAGGATGGAAGACGGAAAAACTTTTCTGCGGCAGATTCAATCACTTTCGGCTCATATTTGCCGCCGTGTCTGTCCCAATCAACTTCCCGATCACCTTTCGCAAGGTTAGCGGGGAGAGCCGTCAGACTGTGGAGCTATGCCTTCCTCCATCTCCGACCGGAGAATATTTCCCTCGTCAAGGGACGCGATCGGGACGCAGACTGGTCTTTCAGGAGTGCAAAAACCAGCTAACCCTTCACAGCTAGTGCCTGAAAACTAAGAACGTGAGAAGAAATTGTGCTAATCCTAGACTTTACTAATCAACATAGAAATCAAGAGAAAGTGCGCTATAACCAATTTTACACCTCAACCCAATTATATCAGATCAGATTACAGTACCCAGCTCTCTTGCGACGGCATCGATTCTACCTCGACGGTCTGTTCCTTTACATGCCAATCTCATTATTCGCAGCGAATTATCAGTATCGTATACTACTGTACGCCTAATTCCTAGCTGGAGTTTCTCATTCTTGCTGTTCTTTTCAACTTTCTTGGTATATGGCAGCAAGAATTTTCACACAGAAGAGAAGGGCCTAGAATTCCTGGAGACCTCGTATCGGTGTTCCACGTGATCCTGCGTTGTCCAATCCTTGCTTCAGATCTCGTCGGACCAATCACTGAGCTCGCTTTCGTAGAACAGCCCGTCCACAATCTGGTCGACGAGGGAGTCGATGAGCGTGTTGCAACCGCGAGAGAAGATGCGGCCCACGCTGGTTCGGGCGCTGGAGAACCAAGCGAAGAATGCAGCGCAGGCAACAGCTCCGAAGCAGACCCCTGCTGCCTCGGCAATCCCTTGGACATCCATCTTCCTGAACAGGGAGTTTCCAGTCACAGCCTCCTCCGCCACCGTCGCCGCGAAGACGATCTGGTTGACAATGACATCCAATCTCATAAGGTCAGATTATGCACATCCTGATTCGTATATCAGTCAATAAGCAAATTCTTGGGGAAGCAGATCAGCACGACATGAGACGAGGCGATCACTGTTTTGACACAAAACGAGCTAACCTTGTCTAGACCGAGCATAATCGGGGCATCAGTAACCGAACATTTCGCCACTTTACTAACATTTAACCTATCAATTCTAGAAAAAATTGTAACTTTCAGGGATGAGCAGCTCCAAGCTTCTGTCCAGTTGGGCACTCTCCAACCCCAAAACCAAATCTGTAAAATTTGGCCTTACATGACTCATTCCTATAAGTTCCCACTGAAGAACTGACAAACAACACCTTGTATCTACATCCAAGAATTTGCAGACAACCCCACCAACCATAGCAAACTCAGAACTATATTAGCAGCTGCACAAGTAAAATTCACCTCGTATGTACTTGTAATCTCATGAGTCAAGTAAAACACGAGTCGAATCCGAATACATGGTTCGAATCTGAAATTGTATATCCTAGTCTGACAAATAATCCATCTTTGTACTACTCAACTTGCCAATGAAGCTGACCAAAAAAAAACCCTTCCCAATGAAGATATCTTCTGCTACACTAAAGTAAAGGAATAGAAGACATAAAATCTATCAATAATGAGGATAAACAGAGAGAGACCTTCATCTCATGTGATTCCGAAGCATAACCATGGATTTTCACTTCGATCAAGCAGAACAATCAAAAGTATTGCTGAACTAAACGAAGCAAGTTGGTTTCTTTAAAACGAAAAGAATAGAAAAAGAGATGGAGATTCCACAAACACTGACCATGGCTAAGCGACCAGAGATGATCTCGAAGTCCTGGCTCTTCTTGGAGCTCTCGATGTACTCCGACAGCGTCTCGAAGAAGGGCGACACCGCGTCGCCGCCGCCGCCGCCGCCGACCCTCTTGCTCTTGATGATCCCCACCGGATCAGAGCCGTAGGATCTCAAGTTGCACAGCCGAGGCTGCAGCAGGATCTTCCCGTTGCCGCCGTCGGGCTCCGCCTGCTTCGGTCTCTGCACCGAGACCTGGACCGGGCCGGCCGGCTCTCTCCTCGCCACCTCCTGCTTCGTCGCCGGCAGTTGGCAGTTCACCGCACGCGCCGCCGTCGCCATGGGTCCAAACGCGGGGCGGACTCCAAGAATCTTGGGTTTGTGTGTGATTCGGGGTGGCGTCAAGGGTAAGTTTGGGAATCTTCGTGGTATTGTGGGATGACACGTCTGTCGTTTATTATATCATATGAGCAGGGGTAGGGAGGTGTGACGTGCCAGTGGGTCCCATGATGACGTGGCGAGAGACGGTTCGGTAACGTGGTTGTCGGGGCGGATGGCTCGTGGAAGAACGTGGTAGGGAGGGACGTGTCCCAGGCCAATCGGAAAAAAGTTAGTTGCCGTGGTCCTTAAGATACGTCGGATCCAGTGATTTTTCACGTGGGGCCCAGAAAATCCAACGGATGATATGCACCAGTGTTCGGATTCAACCCCGGTCGGGAGCAAGCACGAGGGACACGGACGGGATTTTGTCTCAGTAATTAGACGTTAACGATTGATTCCCATGGACATTTTTTACAATCTAAACCTTGTGAAGGGCATACAAACAGATGAAATATTCTCAATATATATATGTTAACGTTATAGACTTGCATGAAGTTATTGTAAGCAGAATTACAAATGATAATAAAGTACTGTTTAGAGTGGCGATGATTGGTTCCTAAGTGAGTCAATTTAAACCTGAAATTGAGAATCAACCCATAATTCTTGATTTTCAAAAATTAGAACTGGTCGGATTTTTTGTTTTGTCCGGCAAAATAGTAAATATCCACGTTGCATCATTTTACTACAAAACAAATGTTCATCAGGTGGTTGTGTCGGTTTTCTATCAATTGAGAGATATGACATTGAAAGTTCTGTCACATTTCTTCTCATTATCAAATCATAGTCCTTGCGTTGGCGTCCAAACACAACATAAAAGTATATTGAACGGGTCTACTTTGTAGTTAATCGATCTATGTGCAATGGAGACATTGCCAAATCCACAAGAGAAGCTAATAATTGCACCTAACGTAGTCGGCCTAGTACATTCGAGCCAATAAATCTTGTGGATCCTATGGTAGTGAGACTCACATGATCTGATGGACAATAGTACTAAGCTTTTGCTGATTAGAGATAGTTATATAGTTTCCCGACCCATAGGGGATTAATCCTGATTGGAACTAGAAACTCAATATCACATGTATGAAAAAAAGAACATAGAAAAACGATTGAAGCAAACGTATGTGAAACTTCTTTCTTTGTTGTTCATGGGCATGGACAATATACAGGAGAAATGATAGGAAAGAACAGCATGAGACGACGCTTTCTACGTAGATCTATGAGAAAAGTTGTCCTTAGAACCCTCTTCCCTGCCCTTGCCCTCGTTTTTTACCTTAAAATCATCCAAGTGACGATCCACCCACCGCTCATTCTTGCCGTGAAGCTGATGATGAAGAACGACCGCCCACCGCCCGAGGCAGCGGGGCATGACATTCGTAACCCTTCGCCAGATGATTTGGTCATCATTAATGCATCGAACCTCAAATCCTCACAAAGAATATGCTAAGCTCCGGCCCGTTGTTGCCCTCCGGACTCAACATGTACAGCGTCTCCGAGTCCTTCGACCCAACGACCCGCTCGAAGTGCGCCCGCATGTAGGCCAACTCGCCGTCGGGGCCCTCCGCGTCAGAGTTGCCCGGCAAAACCCCGGCGCCCATGGAAACGGCCTTGAGGAGCTCCATCACGTTCAGGTCCTCCGCCGTGGCCTCCCTCTTGACCCCGTACCCGGACTTCTTCCCGTTGCAATACATGGTCCACAAGGGCTCGTCCAGAATCTTGGTCTTGTCCTTGTCAGGTCTCTTCTCGCATTCTAGGGCGATTCTCACCATGCCCGAGCTCAGCTCCTTTTGCAGCACGTTGGTTTGCATGGCGAGTTCCACCACCAGCGTGGGGAGGCATTTAGGGGTCTCTTGCATGGACAAGCTGACTCTCCCTTTCCGGTACCCGAATAGGGTGCCGGTCACGCGGGTCCCCGAGACTGTTCGGTGGGAGTCGGGGATGCCCATTGGGAGCGTCGGGAACTTGCACACCGGGGTTATGATCGGGAGCGACCGGAACACAGAGCGGAAGACGCGGAACACCTTGGTCTTGTGCTTCTTCTTCTGGGACGGCTGGACGAGGGAGACCTGCTGGTGGGGCGGCAGTGGCGGCGAAGGAGGTGCCGTCTTGGGCCGCTGGTCATCGGACAAAGCGGCGCCTGCGTATCTTGGCTCCCCCATTACTGGATGTGCATGGAACGGCAATGGAAGGAGGCCATGAGTGAGAGAGAGAGAGAGAGAGAGAGAGAGGAGAAAGGATTGCGTTGTTAAGGTTGGTATGGGCATGAGGTTGGAGAGGGTCTTCGGATCCTAAAATTGAGGAAGTTTGAACCTCCCCCTCTTTTGGCTTCAAAAGAGATTCCGCATATGCATGCATGAAATGAGCAAAAATTATACATAAAAGAGGCCACGCATGGGTAATGCAATAGCAAATCAATCAAAGTTTAGCCAATCTGTATCGATGGTTGAATTTGTTATCGTCGTTTCACATCGATTATGAATAAATCATATATACTATTGATATTATCGTGGTATCGTTCAGTTCAAATTTTTGAATTTGGATATATTAAAACAATCTCTTTCCTATTTCTATCTATCTACATAAATCTGACATGGAGCCAGTGTTATTGTGGGTCCGCCAAAAGTAAGTCACTTTTGACTGACACGTACCATGACTTTTGGGATTTGGATCCCTGACAGCCAACCCACTGTATCTGGATATTCTTCAACCTGATTCAACTTAACAGGCGCATAAGAGCTGGCTCAAAATGTTTTACCTAATTACCTTCGCTATCGAAGGATTCTTCAGCTCAGCAACAATCCAACAGTTCACGCTGTCCGCATCGCGGCGAATGCGGTTACAATTCGTAAGCAAGACGCCCTACAAACCATAAGGCTCTCCCTATGTTTGCTCCTCACACCAGCGTATTAGCTTGTTCTTACACTGCATCTAAAAAGCTCATTCTTCACTAGCAAATCCTCTTCTACAATCCGTAACCAATTTCAATTTCGAAATTCCTCTCAACGTCACCCCTAATGTAGTTCCCGGTTCTTACAATGCGCTAGGGCCGGTTCCTAATTCCGATTCCAGTTCCGAACTTTTAATTTTATTTTTAAAATAATAAAATAAATAAATTATAAATTATAAATTATAATCATTAATCAAATTATACATTATAATAAAATTTGAAAAAAAAAAAGATATCGAGAAATGGGCTTGAACTTAATGAATTATCATTAAGTGCCTACATATTTTCTTGGGGATAAAATAATTAAAGCTCTAGTTCTATTATCTTTGATAACGCCAACTTACCTCATCAATGCTTGTTTAACTGTCACTTTGAAAAAGATGTCGCTAATATTTGTTTCGCAATGAGGGAGAGAACTGAAAATTGAGTTGAATAGTTCTTCCATCACTCAATAATCTTGAAATCTGCGCCGTTGTAATTTCTAACGGCCTTCGAACAGTTGTGTCCAAAGGCCCGTTGGGCCGTGGTGATAGCCGTCTGGGGAAAGAGTCGTTTGGTTCTTCCCGAGAGGCGGGGGCCGCGGGGCCCACGCCCTTTTCTCTTTTTTAAGGCTTGCCCCGAAAAATTAGGAACCGAAACCGACCTTTGAAGGTTGGTTTCGATTCCAGTTCGGAACCGCGAGTCCGGTCAACATCCGATTTTGGGACCACGATTCTAAATGGACATGTATAGGCTCTTGCTACAATTATACTTGGATCTTTCTATCCTAACACAATTGCGATTTGTCCGGTTATATTTAACTAGTAAATTAGGTCCCAGGCAAGTTCTTTTCTCCACTGTTCAGACCTTGGGTGGATGTGGGTGCAGGCAAGCACGTGTAGATGGGGCGTGGGTCCCCTGTGTGTGTGGGTAAACATATAATTGTGTATTCCGTAGCTGTCCATAGTCTTTTTTGTTGGTCTATAACAGAGCTGGGAAAGTTTTAACAAAGTTGTCTTTTTCAAATTCTCTGGTCTTTTAGGTTTCTTTACATGATATTGGTAATTGCAGAAACCGAATGAAATTTTCAGTTCGCATACGAAAACTGATTTTTTTTTTAAGCTGCATCAGAGTCTGCATTCAGAACAGAAGGTTGTATACTTGACGTATTTCATAACTCTTTGACCCCAAGCATGGTGAAAACACTCACATGTACTTAGATTGATTACGATCCACACCACTGTTAGTTCCAATCGAGGAAGGACTAAGCAGAACTCGTAAATTTTAAGTTGGGTGAGAAATTACCATGAATTTTTTATGCCCTTCAATATTACAATAAATACTATAATGCTAATTTTCATTGTGAACTTGGAGCTGAATTTCTCTCTTCTTACTCTCCTTTTTTTTCAAGTAGTTATGAATTTGGGCTCTATATGTTGCAATGTGTTTAGCCACAGCTACTTAGAACTTCAATTAATGCTAATCTGAAATATTGTTCTCGTTGAAGTTTGTTTGAAAATCAAATAATATATTGACTTTTTGGCATTCCACGTAGGATGGAAGGCTTAGTATTCCATAATCCCCTTACATTTCATAAGAAGCGTAAGAAGTGAAGCAGAGAGCAATTCAATTTATTAGTCAGAAGTCTACTATAGTCTTTCAAAAAAAGAAATGGGTAAGTGGATTACACTCCACTATACGCGGGCGAGTGTGCGATTATTAGATACACTTAGGAATTATGATTATTTTAATATTAATATAAAATTTTAATGAATTAATTATGTCTAATAGTTGCAACTCTTGAGACTTTACAGTTTAGACATTAAGAATTGCGTCTATTCGAATTAGCAGTTTTAGACCAACGAATAGTTGCAATCTTTCATACAAAACTATTTTCAAAAACAAAAATGAAAAGGTGTGATGGAATAAACGGTTTTGGACACGAAAAGTTGCATGAGAATTAACTACTTTAGGATGCGAAAAGATATGTTCGTTTCTCATCATATATTCAAGTGCTCTGTTCATTGTTACATACTTATTCATTTTTCAATTTTTCTTCTTGAAACACAAGAGATATATATCTTTCGTTTTCGATTATCTCCTAGAAAGTTCTTGGAGAAATATTGGAAATACTATCTAATATTGCCGGTTGAAATTCTGTTGTATCCTGAAGTATTTTTGCCAGTAACCAATTAGCAAAGTAGTGGGGTAAATAATTCCTTAAATAGAATGCTCTCACGCCTTAGAGTATGTTTCCTTTGTTCATCTCATTCGGACATGTATTGCCAACGGCTCCAAGACTAATCTTTCTGCATTTTTAATGGCTCTCTTCTTAAAGATGAGTTGGTACTTGTCACTCTCTTTGAGAAGTTGGTATTTCATAGTAGGGAGTTTTCGCGGCATTAGACATTAATGCTTGTACCGCTTGCGAAGCATAAAGCGTTGTCGAAATGTTTTTGTCTTAACGATGCTTTTCAGGGAAAGATAAAAACATTTAATTGTCTGCAAACGTCAGATGAAACTGAAATGTCGGCAAGACTATATATGCGGAAGCATGTTCGTATCCCTTCTTGACATTGTTCTGTTTGTACGAGAGAGCTGCTTGTATATGTCGATCATGCGGTAGCTTTATCTTCTTTCTGGTTTGGTGACTCGGATTCATAGTTTGCTTTCTGGTGGAATTTTCTATCCAAGTGGAGTACTAGTCTAGTTTATTTCAGATGGATGACAGAGTTGGACATCAAGTTTAGGATAGTCGGAATTTCGCCTGAAAGGGTACGATGGATTCGAAATCAAGCATGCGAAATTAATTTTATTTATTTATTTATTTATTTGTGTTTCTAGTTTTCGATTAACGAACGATTCTAGGGATTCGTTTACGACGGACAACACGGAAATTGAAAATAAAAAAATAAAATTGTACGGACCACTGTCAAACATTGAACAAATGTTGGGGCCGTTCGCGTAAAAAAGAGATAAAAAACGGAAAAGGAAAGAAAAAAAGATGAGTCCATCCCATTCAATTCATGTGGCGTTTGACTTCACACGGGTGCGCCTCACGCGTGTCGAAATACGACTCTGGTCTTCACCTCCATTAATGCTCTCCTCCTCTTCCCCTTCATATCTCTCCCTCTCTCTCTCTCTCTCTCTCTCTCTGCCCTTCGCCTTCTGCTCCAGGTAGAAGCAGAAGAATCTGCTGCAGGGTTCGACACGAAAATGGTGGATTTCGGAGACCAGCTCGTGCTTGAGAGCTTGCGGATACCGTGGCTGATATGGATCCAGCTCCTCGTCATGTTCCTCCTCCTCCTCCTCCTCTACTCCTTCACATCCTCCTTCCCCTCCGCCAACTCCTCCTCCTCCTCCTCCTCCTCCTCCTCCGCCGCCGCCGCCGCCGCTCCCTCCTCCTCCTCGTCGCCTCCTCTCGATTCGCGCGGATCTCACTCCCACAAGCAATCCCTCGTCCCCAGCGCTCACCAGGTACGGCCAACTCTTCCTCTCCTTCGCTCGCTGTTGCTCGTTCCCGATTCCCGATGTTTCGAACCGCGCGTGGGAGCTCGTAGTTTTTATGCTTCACTTGTGGGATTCGTCCGAGTTAATTAGAGACACCATACGAAGTGATTGAGCGTGCACGATTGAGAATCTCCAATTCGGGACCGATTCGGCGATGACAGGAACTGGTTTTCTGCTCGCTCGATCGGGAAAAGACTTTTCAAAATCGTTCGTTTGCTACTCCGCCGGCCAGTTCACGGTCGCCGAAAGCAACGACTTGAGGGCCACCTTCTAGAACTTCTTCTTCTTCTTCTTTCTTCTGGATCATCGTCGGCTTTCTTTTCTTTCTCCTCCCCCGGAAAAAGGAAAAAAAAAACAAATTCAACCTAAAAAGAAAAGAAAAACAAAATGAAAATCAGTTTGACCCTTTTGTCTCGCAATCATTTTCCCATTAAATCCCAATTGGGAATTCGTCGTCGGTGCATCGATCACATTGCTTTTCCCCGACGGAAGCCTCGTCGTAAAGCGATTAGAATCCCCGACTTTGCTTGTGGATATGCCCTTGGAATGAAAATGATTCTCATGGGGGCCATCCAATCCAAGCCTCGCTCACTCGCTCACATCCTCCTTCCAAACTTCGTTAAGATTTCCTTCCCCGGCCGATTTAGACCTTATCGTTCCTTTAAACGCACGGATTGGAAAGCAGAAATCCACTGGGCGACGATGGGTTTTCGCTGAAAAGGGGAGATAATGATTGGGGGTACGAAATCATGATCCGATTTGGATTGATCGACAACATCTGATCGATTTCGGGCCCTCCTCGGATCGGGGAATCTCATCTGGGTCTCTTCCTTGATTTGGACCTCCACCCATTTGGGGTCGGGTCGACCCAACTTGTGCCCATGTCCCCACTAGAATTTTGATGTACCAACTTTGTACGGCATATGTAGAAAATTATACAGATACAGCGAGATGGAAAAGAAAAATGGGTTTCCAATGGGATTCTGATTTTGATCCAAACTTTTTTTTTTTTTTTTGGGTTTCATGAAGAATTATTAATTTTAAATCGAGTCTCAATAACACTCTAAGCTTTTCGCTTTTGCGCGATATATCGGAAAAATAATTTTAGATCGCGTCCTATTTCTTGGTTATTTTTTTGTTTGTCTCATGAAAAAACACGACACCAGAATCTGGACTGGTCTATGTAAATGGGTTTGAGCAAATAGCATTGTCAAGATAATCATGGTGAGGCGTACAAACAGTGTCTTGCCAATGTAGGGTGAGCTGTTTCGTTTGTTGTCGTGAGATCAATACGTTGTTTTTTTTTTCCCCCTTTGGAGCGTCTGATGTTAGTCGGTGGGATAAGGCGTTCGATTTCAATTTTTTTTTTTTCTATGATGAGATTCGAATGTGCACATCAGTTTTTGCTTTGATTTAAATGGGATTTTTTTCCCCGGGAGGGGGGAGAGAGATTTTGTAAGTATTAGGTGGAGGCACCGAATGGTTTGCCTTTGAGGTCAAGACAAAAGTGGTCCCCACAGAGACGTGCCTCTTCGACCTTGCTTCGAAAATGGTCGGTTTGGGGAATAATGAATTGTGAGAAACGCCGCCAGCCAGGGCTTCGATGTGCCCACAAGGGGGTATTGAAAGGCTGATTTATGCGCACTTGGACTTTTTTTAAGTCGCGGGGTTGGCATAAACAGCGAAACTTGTGCGAATATCAAAGCAAGAGACTTTTTTTTTTGTTTTTTTTTTCGTTTTGGGGGGGGGGGGGGGGGGGGTGAAAAAAAAAAAAAAAGAGACTTTATTTAGGGTGGAAATTGTGATTTCCTTTAAAGCGAATGGTCTTTCAAATTGGGTTTTTGTCCGTAAATTTTTATTTGTCTCTTTTCCAGATTAAAATTCGTGCCGAAAAGGTTGAATTATGTAATCCCTTTGTCAACCACTGATTGGAGCAATCTGCCGAGGTGGAATTAAACGAAACAACACAAATCTAGAGAGAGAGTGCATTGCTTTGTTTTTTTATTTTTTTGAATTTTTATGGTTCATCGGTCGCCGATTCAACTAGTTTGAAATAAATGTGTTGTTGATGTTGTTGGTCAAATGTAATTTGCTTTGTTGCAAGGGGGGTGGGTGTGCAGTAATAGCTCTCCTTTAAGAAATATTTTCCCACATGGAGAAATGCGACGTGCATGAGAATGATTTCTTGTTGGTTCGTTTGTCATCATTACAAGTCCACACCTCGCTCGCGCGTACCTTTTCCTTTGTTGCTTTTCTTCATAACCTAGTTCCTCACGTTAGATATATTGAGTGATGTGCTAGATTCACTCATTGCGCAAAATCAAAAGGATTTCATGCTGCTATGTATATAATATTGGGAGTTGTAATCCATGTGCACAAATGACAATGTGCTTAAGAATCTACAATTTGTAGACAAATAAAAAACGACCCACAATGTGTTGTCATTGGATGGCAAGAGAGTTTGTTTCTTTTTCTTATGGTAATGGACGGGAGCATTCCGAGAGTACAATTCTAAATGTATCAAGCAGTTATAATGTGACTGCCTCATTTTTTTTTTTTTGGGGTCGGAAGTGAATGTGTCATTTAGATTAGTAGCGGATGTGAAATTTTATGGGATCATTACCAACTATTTTAAAAGTTTAAGCTTAAATTATTAGATGAAGGCGTGATTTAATATTTAATTATTCGTTTGATCAACCTCTGCAAATGCACCTTAAAGAAACTGATTCTTGCTTTGCACATATAAACCGAGGGTCTTGGTCGTTGTGTGTTCTGTGCACTGTGCATGCTTTTATAACTTAATGGTGGCTAACCTACCTCTATGAAACTGAAACGTCGCAGGTCGGAGAAAGCCAGAGCGTCAAAGGCTTCATTGCCTCGAGCGCGAGCAGAAGAGTAGCCAGAGAAGAAGATATGCTGGAAGGAGAGAACTCGAGTCATAGCTACATGGATCACCACCCTTGCTCCCTAGTTAGGCTGGCGAGGATAGCGTTCCTCAAGTGCTTGGGATTTGACTTCACATCGGAGAATTCTTCCTTTAAAAGACGCAGAAGATGACATTTGCACCTGTCGCCGGCTTTCGATGTCTTAACTCATTAGCTGGGGACCGTCTGGACTGTCGCTAACCGCTTGTACATGAGGTCACAAATGCATAATCTTCACGGAATTAGTTGTGGTACTAGTTTTAATCTGTTCAATGGAGATTGTATATAAGATAAATGCATCGACTAATGTCCATGTTTGGAGGATTTCATGGGTGATTCGAATCCAGGCTTTGAGAACCACGTTTATAACTTGAGCGACTCCTTGAGATTAGTATATATGGACAAAATTCAGAAATTGAATTGTTGAATGGATGTACGTAACATCATGATTTGAATACCTGTCTTTCCATAAACTTCGTGAGGTATGTATTTAAGCATAAAGCCCGCTTCTTCGGACCTTACCCAATCCATTTACGTGACAAACTACTATAACCCGGCCTTTGAGGTGGTACGAGGCAATGTTATGAAATGTCTAGATAGATGAGTGTCGCATTCGAGTTTGTGCAACAGGTTGGGGTCACATAGGTTCCGCCATGTACCATGATGCTGCGGGGATTATATGGACCAACTGAAGCTTGATAAATTACCGTTATCCTTATCTTTCATTGGTTAGGTTAGACGACATCTTAGAAAAGATACTTGCTGAGTGTTATCTCACTTCATTATCGTTGACATTTTTTTTAGGTAAGTGACATGCACTTCTTAAGGTGTCAGAGCTGAGATTTAAGGCCGGGGTACTATAGGCGGTACTGGAGAAGGTTGATCGGAGGCGCGGGTCGTCACATTTTGAGTGCTCAAGCTTGGTGAATATGGGGGATTAGGAGCGGGGTAAGACCCAGGAATGAGTCCTGAGCAAAACCGAGACGTAATCAATCATAATTTTAGTGGTAGCAACAAACAAAAGCATGCCCATGTCAAAATTTAGTTTGCATTTTCGGAAACTGGATGAGATCTAGGAACTTAAAATCTTTCGAAAAGGTCAGATTTCTCTTTGTGGATCCATGCATAGTTAGCCGGACCATGCATGTGTCCGCGTTTAAATTTCTGTGTGATTCCTGGTTGATCATTGATGCTTCTGTATTCTCGCTAGTCCACTCTACATGGATAATTATCCAAAAAGCCCTAAAACTATTGTACGGTAACCAATTCAGTCATAAGCCTTTCAATTGAGCTAAATTACTCTTGAATATTTTGCGATTTGCCAATTTAGTTTTTAATTTTTTTTGGGTTAATTTAGTCGTAAACCCTTTGAATATTTGTCAATTTAGTTCTAAATCTATTATTTGAATATTTGGTATCAAAGACTATATTGACAAATCGTCTAAAGGTTTAAGGCTAAATTGATAAATCATCAAAATGTTTAGGACTAAATCGAAACGATTGAAATGTTTAGGAATGAAATGACATTCGAATAATAAGTTTATAACTTTTTGGACGATTTTTTTTTCACGCCTCGATTCTCGAGCCCGTGACATCTTTTGCCAAATCGCCATGAGGTTATAAAGATAGCGTCTCAGGTACACTATCAATCTATCACTTACTTACGCATGCGAAAATATGTTAACTTTCCCTGACAGCACAATTAACATGTGACAGAGAAGTAGGAAGCCACAACAGTCATTCACAAAAGATAATTATAAAATATTAATCATAAGCATACGAGTCTTAACCCTACCGAACTACAACTTACATAAATAACCCAACACTTTGGGGCGATTCACTAAGACCTCAAAAGGTTACTCGGTCGGGTAAGGTTAACTTCTCATCTACTTCAAAATACTAATTCAATAGTCAATCCTTGGTGTCCACGAGGCTTATCACTTGAGACTTGAAAATATTATCCCACAACGGGATGAGAAATAAATCTCAGTGAATCAAGCCTAAGCTCGGTTAGGACATTGATTCGCCTAGAACATTTTAACCACAACAACCACCAAGCATCGTATTCACATAAATCAACAAATTATAATCATAACACCATAATCATCCACATGGATACTTATCAACCTTCAGCCACACATAATGCAATGCTTGACTCGACTCAGCAGTCATATCAATAAATCACTCAAACAATGTATCGCACCCACAAGTATGCACATGATACCACACAAATCCATCTATTAACGAGGATCCGCTCGTAGGCGTGATCGACTCTCATGACTAATGTGATCCCACACTCTTCCGACATGACCGGGCTACGTTCCTTTTTCCTTATGCGACGGCTACTATGAGAAGTGTTTCTAGTGTACCAAGCACGACACCAGCAAGTAGGTATCTCTGAACGAGGCGTCAGTCCATCACAAGCTGTGGCTGGCATCTGACAATCCCTTAAAAACCGTACTTCCTAGCACGAGACATGAATTGTCATGCTACTGGCAAGTTGTGTTGTTCCATACAATTAGTACGGTGAGTATGGTTAGTACAATACAAACTTGCCAGACGCTTATCCATCATATGACCATACAGTACACTCGACACATCAATCAATTTTGTTCTATTTGGTTTAGGATGGATGCTCACGCAACGTGCTCAAAGACTCGACCCACGACCATTTTTCATGCTAAAACATGTCCTTTGATCTCAAACGTGATCATATGCATATGCAGATTATCCACTAGATACTGCAATCACAGCCATGGCAATTAACCCCTAAATGACAGTCAAACACTTAGCAGTCATTCAAGACATTCAATCAAATCATCCAACGAGGCGATCAATCCAATAAAGACCATTAATACAAACATGAATAATCTAATCCGATTAGGCCACATAAAGGCTCAAATTTTTGCAATAATCATTTATTAGTCAATTTGATTAAAAAATCGTCGATCGCTCGCTCGTCTCTAACTTATCGGTCGCTCGCGATCAAACAACGGAAATCAATCCACCTAATCATCCATTAGCCGCGATGACCTAGCTAATCCAACTAGCATAACTAATTACGGTCCATAAATCGCATTTCTAACTAATTTGACCGTAATTAAATTGCCTAAAAACCCTAATTGACTAACCAACTAATTCTAAGTGTAATTAGCGCACTAACCAAGGATTATAGTCAACTCACAAGGAGAATTAGCTCGGGATGACTCAAAATCAACGACGCGACGGCGGCGGTAACGAATGGTGGTGGTGACAGCAGCGGCGATTCTCGACGATCGTAAGGGTTATCACGTGACAACTCGACCCAACACCTCAAGGACACCACGGGAAAGTCCGACAAGGTCGCCGAGATAAGTGGCCAGGACAATAGCTCCAGCGAGCGGTGAACGACGCTATAAACAGAGGCGGGTCAATGGCGAAAACAGGGGACTTTGGGCTATTTTAGGTGGTTCTCGACCTCAAGAGACTAGACAAGGCCAGCAAGGCCTAGGGGACTCGCCAAGGGGCTGAGGACGATCATTGGGACTGGCTAGGGGTGGCAGACGGCGGCCAGAGGCGGCCAAATGATGGCTGAACAGAACCGGTCCCAAAACAGGGGATCGACACACTAAAAACAATGGAGTTCACTGTGGCTTGAACCGAGCTCTACCGGTGTCTAACGGCTTCCACTGGCACTGAGGGGTGATTGGGGGTCGAGGGAAGTCGGAGGGGTTGGCCGGCGAGCGGCGGTGTCGGTTGAAAAGAGGCGTGGAGGCCGCTAACAGCTCAGGTTCCCAAAATAGGGGATCACGGATTTCGAGGCTACTCACGACGGCTCAAGGGGGCAACGGCTGGCGAGGTGGTGTTGGGGAGGTCGAGAGGAAGCTGGTGGACGACGGAGAGGCGGTGGTTGGGTTCGGCGATGACACAAATGGCTGGGGAACAAGCTGGAGTTCTCGAGTTTCAGGGGGCCGAAATAGGGTAGGCTTTCCTGAGCTCCCTTGTGGTTGCCAGGCAGCGAATGATGGCTGAGACCGGGTCAAGACGACAGTAGGGAGTGGCTGGAGGTGGTGGTGGTGGTGTTCGAGGCCAGTGTAGCACAAAAACCAAAAGAAGAAGGTGGAGGATGGCTCGGTTACTGATGTTCTCGCATGGGGAGGGGGGAACGAGTAGAGAGAGGTGAGTGGGAGAGAGAGAGTATGGGAGAGGAGAGAGAAGATGGCAGATGGTGGGTGAGTGATTGATAGAAGAGGGCTCACCTGTTAAGTCAACATTAATCCCTTTGTCCCTAGTGAATTATTGGAGGGTAACATGGTAATTCAACAAATTGAGATTGAATGAAACTTAATTGGACTAATGGAGGGGTAATTTAATCTTTTCTCAGGCTAGGCTCGATCAAGATTAGGTTCGGGCGCGACGATTGAAATCTTAACTCGCGGCAGCCATGAATTTCGAAACCTAATCTAAATCAACTGAAGTTTTAGAATTCGTCAAATTATCGTCTCTTCAGTCATTACGGTCCAAAATATTTTATAGACTGGAATTCAATTTAATTTCCATTTTATTGATTTCAGGCACTTACAAGAATAGAATTTCTAGGGCATCACAATTTTTCTCAATCCACATTCAATCAACGAGCTATTACGCAATCTTTCAAGGGTAGATGCTTTTAGGCAAACCTCCTAGCTGTCTTTGCACCCCTATCTCTTTTATCATTGAGCGTTCATTTAGGGATCCGACCTATGCGGTAATGTAAATTAAACCCTGTTCGTTCGTTCGTTCAATCCATGGTTAAGTAGCATGTTGCTTGTTTGTTGCACGCCTCCAGTCGAGTCACTGCCCAGCTTCCCACCCTATCACCTAAAGTCCAAGCTCGCACTAGACTTTTCCTTTCTTCTTGTCTCCTCTTCACAACATTCTATGCTATCCTCTGCTCGATAAACTTCATGTTTGTCGCGGTAGGTCCAAAATTGATTGAATTGGGTGACAATGCAATAATTTTTTCGACTAAGTTTAACTTGAGGCGACATAACTATAATTTTGTCGTCCTAAGGAATGGCCTGAGGCGACAAACTTGACAAATCTTCCCTCTTTGGTTGACCCTAAAGCGATAAACTTATCAATTCGTCGTAAGTCGTGGATTTGATTGCACAAATTGAAAATCTTAGAATTTAACTGCATTTTCTCCATTTATTTTAAAATTTCTATTGTACTTGCCTCCTTCATTCTTTAATCTGGTCTACATTGCATTGGACATAGCTTCGTCTCATGTAGTAGATAGATAGAAAGGGGACGCTACGATTAATAACAGACACGAGAGATTTAAGAAAGACACAAAGAGTGGCTAGTAAAATAAACTCAATTTTCGTTCTAAATATTCAATCGTGACAAAAGCTAACGAAATTGAAGCATAAAAGAGAACCTAACTGTGACATTCTGATTTCCAGTCAATTTCAGGCTCATTAATGAGAAGTGTATATCTAGAGATATATTTCAGTCGTATTCCGCTCAAATCTGATCAATTCGAGTATACTGACCAAAAGGGAAAGGCTAACACGAGATGAGGTACGCGGACCTAGGGAACTCGGATAGGAAACGACGCTTTGGCCATAAGGATTGTCGAGGGAACTAGCGATAGACCCACACAATTACATGACAACCAAAGCTGCCACGAATTGACGAGCCCTAAACGTGATATGAATCATGAGGTCGATACGCGTAATGTATGCAAAAGCCGCCCGTCGGTTCGGGATAGATTGGAACCACATTTGGCAGAGAAAGCCATCAGAAATGAGTCCTGAAAAATTAAAAATGGAGAATCAAGAATTCCAACCTTGCAATTGGATTGACCGTTGCCCTATCGAAGATTATTGGATTGAGAAAAACGACGTTCTGAACGTCGGGGGTGAAATGACCCTTTTGCCCCTCAAGTTTAGAACATTACCCATGTAATTGAAGAAGGGAAAATTGGTCTTTTAATCCTCCCATGGCTGCCAAAAAAGAAGATTAAATGAGGGCTATTTAATTCACTTTGGAAAAGACAATGCCAAGTGTCACAAGATGGGTAAGGGTGTTCATGTCCAACTATTCCGCCTACCATTCAAACTCAATTGACCAAGCCTTGAATATAGTCTTCTCTCTCTCTCTTCACCTCATTTTGACCGGCCATACCACCATGAGAGCTCACGCCATCTTCTTCTTCTTCCTCTTCATTCTGCCAATCGCCGACCAATTTCTGGGCTTCTGTTCGGCCGTTCCGGCGACTCCCTCTAGCCATCACCTGGATGCCGGCCGGCCATACCAACCTAGATCTATGTCTTGCCAACCTCCTCGAAGTGGAAGCACGTCATTTGGAGTACCGAGGAGCTTCGGCCAAGCGTTTTCCCGGGAGTCGATGGAAACTGACTCAACCTGAGGTAGGTCCTGTTTTTGACTCTTTTGATGGTCGAATTCTTGGAGTTTTGGAGTCAAATTTTGTGGAGACCTAGTAGATATGTAGATGAATATGTGGTAAAAATTGGGGCTCCATTTGATAAGTATTTGACCATGAACCGGCCTTGTGAATTTTACCCAAAATCTGCCCGGAATACTGAAGTAGACAATCCGGCGACCTTGGGCGAGTTTCCGGCGATCAATCGACTCGAAACTCACGGTGAGTCTCCCAAATCCTTAGGTAGACATGTTAAGGAGTAGGATAGCATTTAAATATTAGAATTGGAATAGGTTTAGGACTGGTTGGCCCCGATTTGCACAGAACCGAGTGGGACCGGTTCGGTGCTGGGACAAATCAAATTTGTGGGAGGCTGAGTGTGGATGGTTTGAGCTGCAAATTGATGTTTATGATGTGGTGAGATGATGAGGGTTATGTTATGAATGATTGGGATTGATGGATTGAGGAATTGGGTACGGAAATTGACGGAATTGGTTGAAATTCTAGGTTGCACGACAAGTCCGGGTGTGGACATTGGTTGGCCGAAACCTAGAGAATTCAAGAAGAAGGAATTGGTGTTGTCCAGTCAAAGGTAAGGGAATTCCTAACCTTATGCTAGGAAGATTGGACTCAATTGGGTGAGTCGAAAGTTTAATCGACTGAATTATGAGAATCTGTTGAAGTGGGTAGCTTGGTTGTATCCTAAGATGTTATAGGATGGTTGTGTATAACATTATCCATGCTTGAGTCGTTTGCTATGTCTAGATATCATTTGATTTACTTTGCATGCCATGAGTGTCAATTGTGATTGAGTTGCACCCGTGTTTGTATATGAAATGAAGTAAGGTAATATGACATGAGCATAACATGGCGAGGCCCTGAGGCGTGTGAGACGCGGGGCGGGAGATGGATACCCTGATACAACGAGATCGCGGGGTGGAGTTGACATTGAGTGGCGCCCTGATGTGATGAAATCGCGGGGTTGAGTTGGCCATGGTCCTGATGCAAATTATTCGCGAGAAGGAGAGGCCTTGAGGCGTATGAGATGCGGGACAGGAATTGTATACCCTGATACGACGAGATCGCGGGGTGGAGTTGATGATGTGTGGCGCCCTGATGTGACGAGATCGTGGGGTTGAGATAGCCACGGTTTTGATGTGAACTATTTGCGGGACGAAGGTATGAGAATACCCTGATGCGACAAGATCGCGGGGTGGAGTTGATGTTGCGTGGCGTCGTGATACGACGAGATCGTGGGGTTGAGATAGCCACCTTCCTGATGCGAACTATTCGTAGGACGCAATTTATGAGATGATGATGTTGCTTGGAGATTCATCGGAACTTGATGCGTTTACGTAGGTTGTCGATGTCGATCCGATGCGTTTACGCGGACCGAACCTGATGCGATTATCGCGGGCTGGAAATTGAGGGAGGCAGGAGGAGATGGTTATGGTGAGATGGCATGTTGTTGTTTTATTGATTTGTACTAGATATGTTTATGAGTATATGAGTTTGAACTATTATATATATGACTGCTTGAGTGGACGGTTGGCCTAACCTAAGGTTAGGACCCACCTTATTGAGATTTATGTCTCACCCCAATGGGGGCTTCATTTTTCAGGTTCCAAGTAGAGGTAGCGCGAGCTTGCCAAGGATCGACATTGAAAAGATAGTGGACCAATCATATTTATATTGGATTTGCCTTTTAAATTAGGGCTTGTAATTTGGTTTGGTGAATTAGGAGTTGATCTTTTAGTAATTGATTAATGTAACTTGATGTGCCCTTGTGTCCTAAGTCATCAGGTGTTGTTGTATTTAAGAGAATGGAGATGGCATCGCTTCCGTATGCTTGATGGTTTTTATTACATCTCTTGACTTAAGTTATTGGCGAATCTTGGGATCGCGAGAGATCGCGTGTGGTTTGACTTCCAAGGATGAATGCGCGCTCATGTCTAGGGCGCGGGGCATGACATCCCCGTTTGTTTGGTACCAGAGCAAGGTAAGCTCGATCCAATGTGATTGAGACTTGGAGTGATAAGGAACGATGACTTGATGACAATTAGATATTGAGGCCTATAGGACTAGGCATGGACTGTTGAGTCTCGAGGATAGTAGGCTTGAACTTGTGTACACTTTAATGGTCCTAGAGTTGACTTTAATGCTTGACTTTGAGCTATAAGGTGATTAAGGTTTAAGTGGAAGCAAGCTGGGATTAAAGAGTTATAAGCATGAATTTTGAGGTAGTAATTGTGCTTGAGGATAGTAGAAAATTGCTTATGAATAAGGAGTCATGAGCTTGGATTTGAGGTTGCTAGAGAATAAATTATGAATGAAGGGTCAATTGAAGTGTATGATTGTGATCTTGATTTGTCAATGACCCAACTTGAGGAGTATGAATTATAAAGAGGCTACTGATATTAGTGGATTCAAGCTTGAATTGCATGATATTTTGATGATTTAGCTATCAATTACTATTGACAGCCTTGGGTGATATGAGATGAGATGAATACGGTGAGTACCTGAATTGAAGATCAGTTGTGATCGGATGCATAGGGATGTGATTTGGATGTTGACTGGACTTGAAATATATAATGGAATATAGGCAATTGATTTGTGAGATATGATGGTCATTGGTGGAATTAGAACTCTTGAATGGATATGAATTGATCTGAAGGCGGTTTTGACAAGACAAGTGATGAGGACAGTCATGCTGTGCTTATGTTTATGGCTTTGAAACGAAAGTCGATGAGGGTGCATGTAGTGACTTATCGCTGTTGGACTTAATAAACCGTCGATTGGTATGGGACGAGTTGATGGAATATCTATAAACTGTAATGAAACATGGTGTTGGACATGTGGAACAGGGCTTTCTCCGTAGACGTATGACTTGGGACAACTTGCAACGGCCGGGTCTGATGAGGGTGGGGAGTGATAGTCGAGATAGAGAGGTCTGGACAAAGAGCGGCTCTGGCAAGCTTCTAAGATGGCAAGAGGTATGAATGACCCAAGTCATAACTTGAAAGGGGAAGCCTAGGTATCAGGTTGAGTCCGATTGTGGATAAAAGATGTGCGGCACAGGATTGATTCTCATCAAGGATGATTGAAAGTGGCATGACCTGTGTAATGGCGCCTATGAGTGGCATGGTTAAAGGCGTCGTGTTTGAAAGTGGATGCCCTTGGAAAAAAGAAAAGTGATGGTTGTGATGGGCCTGTTAGACATGTTTGATGACTAGCCTCATGTGATTGGCTTGGCCAACGTATGACTGGGAGGTTAGATGACGTAAGGGGTTTATACTCGTGGAATTGAGGCATGCTGGGAATGAGATAATCTGTTGTGACTATGCTAGAGTGGTGGATGTCTTTAGGCTTAGAGTGTGAGCTTTTGACCTAGTGAATTGCTGTCTTGAATGCTTGATTGATAGTTGCCTAGTTGAGGCTAGCCTAGTAGTGGTCGTCAGTTGAGAAGTTGCCTCATTAAGGCTGACTTGAGGAAGGATTGCTGATCAAGGATGGTTTGGAATCCTTGAATAATTGACAATTAATTGGGAATTGCTTATAAACCATTAGAGGGTTGGTTGATGGTGAAAGATATTGAGATGAGCAGCCTGAGATTGATGGACTTGAATAGATGACTTGAGTCTTGGATTCTTGAAGGGAATCATAGTGGTTCAAGTGACATGAGAACCTAATAAAACTGAAGGACCAAAGTACGGTCACTAGAGTTGCACTTGGCTTGCGTATGTGAGATACGAAAAGATCCAAGGACTAAGATGGATCATGAGAACTAAGTAAAGATGAGTAACCGGAACGCAAAAACCAGCAGAGCAATTGACTCGAGTTTGTGAACCACATAGAACCCAAGAGTTGAATGGGTTGTGAGAATCTTGAATAGAAACGAGAAATCTTTATGGGTAGGCAAGCTCAAAAAGGGGCTGCCATTGTTACCCAAGTCACTGAGACAACTAGTATTGAGGAGTTAAGTGATAGAAGTCGCGAAGAAGGTGACTCTGGGTAAGTCTTTTCGAAATTGGATGTGTGGATAGGACCAAGAGAGTTTGGAAAAGCTTGTAAGATTATGTATAGGGCTGAAATTGATTGAGTCAGGTAGAGGGATAAGATTCGAAATTGTCTTCCTCTGGATTGAGGGTTTTGTGAGAAAACCTCAGAGATTTTGGGTGGACTGAAGAAAGAAAGTGACCCTGGTAGTACTAGCCCTAAGAGACTGTTGATAATTGGTGAGAGGTCACTAAAGGAAGGGTTTCCTCGAAGGCATGAGGTCTGCCTAGACAACTTCTGTTGAGTTGTTTGATGGGAAGTATCGTCTTGGGATTGCTTGAGAGCAATGGTTGTTTGGATCCTAATACTTTTGCAAGGATCATAAGATGATCGACCGGTGTGAGACAGAGTTCTCAAGGTCGCGTAAGCATATGGTGAAAGTGGTCAAAGACCCTTGAATAAGATGAGTAAGTTCCTGAGTGGAATGGAACTTGAGAACCATATGTGTGATTGTTATTCCTGATTTTGAGGAATGGTGACAGAACTCAACTAAAGAGGAGAATGATTGAAAATCTATGAATAAGAAAACTCCTGCTCATGGATTACGAGCAAAGAGATGTTCATCATGAGTATAGAACGTGCCTACGGAAAATGGCTGATTACCTGGGCGTAAGACATATAGTGGAAAGTGAGTAGTAAGTCTTTCTTATTGTGGATGAGGTCGAGGAAGAATCGACATGCTACCTTGCCTGGAGTTAATGATTTCTTAGAATCAGTTGATTGAATTGGAACCATGAGAAATGAAGTCATTAGTTGATATCCCCTAAGGAATAAGGTATTATTCTTAAAGGGGGCAGTTGGACCATGAATTGGTTAGTGACGAAAGGAAAAGTGAACGGACTTAATAATCCTAGTTGATTGTGATTCTAGTGAATGACCTAGTAAGCGAAAAGAGTACTTAGAGAGTACTTGTAAAGTGATTTGAGGTAATCGAACTGACCAGTCGACAAGTGAACTGGTAGAGACTTAAAGACGAATAGATATTGTCACTAGAGGTGACGGAGTTATGGGAAAGAGAATGAGACAGCATAGTAGCATTTGAATCCTGAAGTAAGGTATCACCGTCGGCGCAGACTCCAAGGTTGACGTCCTAAGGAGTGGGAAGGACAAGGTGAATTTGAAGTGAGAAAATGCCACGGAGTTATGTAGTTTTTTTTTTCCTTAAGGTAAGATACCCTATTGTAAAAGGAAGAAAGACCCTAAATTATCTTAGTATTATGATTGAGCATCTATACCGAGAAAAATGACACAGAACTTGAATAACTCTTGGAAGTGAAATCCGAGGGACAATTTTGTAGATAATGTTGAATTCCAAGATGATGTCGACGTTCAGTGGAACAAACAGAATTGGATAAGGTCGCCTTAGTGAGTATGTAACTCAGAGGCTAAAGTACTAATGCTTCTCGAGAGAAGAGCGACAAGAATAAGTAAAATGTCATGCAGTCCTAGAGGAGATCCGTGACAACAGAGAGCCAAGGTCTGAGCTCTCAAGTGAAAAGTGCAAAGAATAGTTGGGGGATTCGACACTTGGCAGGAAGAAGTTGATAATAGTCGAATCAAGTGCCCAAAGAATGATTGAATTGGTTGTTACCACCTCGAGAGACGAGGATTGGACTCATTTAAGGAGTCATGAGAAACATGAACAGTGTTTGAGAGTGCCATATGAGCTCTAAGGAAATGTCTATTGCGTGCTGAATGTGAAGGGCGCAAGTTATGGACAAGATGAAGTAAGATTCAAGCATTGGAATATGTGAGAGCTCACGCCATCTTCTTCTTCTTCCTTGTCATTTTGCCAATCGTTGACTAGTTTCTAGGCTTCTGTTCGGCTGTCCGGCGACTCCCTTCGGCCACCACCTGGATGCTGGCCGGCTATACCAACCTAGATCTATGTCTTGCCGACCTCCTCGAAGTGGAAGCACACCATTTGGAGCACCAAGGAGGTCCGGCCAAGCGTTTTCTCGGGAGTCGACGGAAATTGACTCAACCTGAGGTAGGTCCGGTTTTTGACTCTTTTGATGGTCGAATTCTTGGAGTTTTAGAGTCAAATTTTGTGGAGACCTAGTAGACATGTAGATGAATCTTGGCAAAAATTGATGCTCCATTTGATAAGGATTTGACCATGGACCGGCCCTGTGAATTTTGCCCAGAATTTTCCTGGAAAACTGAAGTGGACAATCCGGCGACCTTGGGCGAGTTTCCGGCGATCAATCTACTCGAAACTCACGGTGAGCCTCCCAAATCCTTAGGTAGACATGTTAAGGAGTAGGATAGCATTTAAATGTTGGAATTGGAGTAGTTTTAGGATCGGTTGTCCCCGGTTTGCGCAGAATCGAGTGGGACCGGTTCAGTGCCGGGACAAACCGAATCTGTGGGACGCTGAGCGTGGATGGTTGTGCTGCAAATTGATATTTACGATGCGGTGAGATGATGAGGGTTATGTTATGAATGATTGAGATTGATGAATTGAGGAATTGGGTACGAAAATTGACGAAATTGGTTGAAATTCTAGGTTGCGCGACAAGTCCGGGTGTGGACATTGGTTGGCCGAAACCTAGGGGATTCAAGAAGAAGGAATTGGTGTTGTCTAGTCAAAGATAAGGGAATTCCTAACCTTATGTTAGGAAGATTGGACTCAATTGGGTGAGTCGAAGGTTGAATTGACTAAATTATGAGAATCTGTTGAAGTGGGTAGCTTGGTTGTATCCTAAGATGTTATAGGATGGTTGTGTATAACATTATCTATGCTTGAGTCGTTTGCCATGTCTGGATATCATTTGATTTGCTTTGCATGCCATGAGTGTCAATTGTGTTTGAGTTACACCCGTGCTTGTGTGTGAAATGAAGTAAGGTAATATAGCATGAGCATAACATGGCAGGATCCTGAGGCGTGTGAGACGCGGGGCGGGAGATGGATACCCTAATGCGACGAGATCGCGGGGTGGAGTTGACATTGAGTGGCGCTTTGATGCGATGAAATTACGGGGTTGAGTTGGCCATGGTCCCGATGCGAATTATTCGCGGGACGGAGAGACCCTGGGGCGTATGAGACACGGGGCTGGAGCTGTATACCCTGATGCGACGAGATCGCGGGGTGGAGTTGATGATGTGTGGCGCCCTAATGCGACGAGATCGCGAGGTTGAGATAACCACGGTCCTAATGCGAATTATTTGCGGGATGAAGATATGAGAATACCCTGATGCGATAAGATCGCGGGGTGGAGTTGATGTTGCGTGGCCCCTGATGTGACGAGATCGCGGAGTTGAGATAGCCACAGTCTTGATGCGAACTATTCGCGGGACGAAATTTATGAGATGATGATATTGCTTGGAGATTCATCGGAACCTGATGCGTTTACGCGGGTTGCCGATGACGGTCCGATGCGTTTACGCGGATCGAGCCTGATGCGATTATCGCGAGCTGAAAATTGAGGCAGGCAGGAGGAGATGGTTGTGGTGAGATGGTATGTTCTTATTTTATTGATTTGTACTGGATATGTCTATGAGTTTATGAGTTTGAACTATTGGATATATGACTGCCTGAGTGTAGGGTCGGCCTAACCTAAAGTTAGGACCCACCTTTCTGTGATTTATATCTCGCCCCAGTGGGGGTTTCATTTTTCAGGTTCCAGGTGGACGTAGCGCGAGCTTGCCAATGATCGACTTTGAAGAGATAGTGGATCAATTGTATTTAGATTGGATTTGCCTTTTAAATTAGGGTTTGTACTTCGGTTTGATGTATTAGGAGTTGATCGTTTAGTAATTGATTAATGTAACTTGATGTGCCCTTGTGTCTTAAGTCATCGGGTGTTGTTGTATTTAAGAGAATGGAGATGGCATCGCTTCCGTATACTTGATGGTTTTTATTACATCTCTCGACTTAAGTTATTGACGAATCTTGGGATCGCGAGAGATCGTGTGTGGTTTGACTTACAGGGATGAATGCGCGCTCGTTCCCAGGGCGCGGGACGTGACACTAATACAGAAGCAAATCTAGACTTAACCTACATCGGTGTGTTAGTGGTCTGCCTTAAGAACCAATTAAGATTGATACTTTAACATTAGTTGTGAATTAGGTTGTGTTGGAAAATCGACTTTCACTATACTTAGGTAGTCATAATGTCTTGCTAGAGACCGCTTATGACTTGTTGGCCAAAAGTATTTTTGGGCACACTGCTAATGTCTAGTAAACCTATAGGGTTGCACACAATAGCGAATTGATTTCTTATTTTCTCTGCGCTTTAATCTACTTAAGAAGTAGAGCTTGATTTATTCTCCTATTATGAATATCTATGTAATCGTGCGAGTTATGAGGTAATGATTAAAAGCACGATTAAGTGAACGGTTTAGAGGACATCGTGGGCCTAAACCGTGAAGTGTGGGGTTACGAGTAATAACCCTAAAGATACCTCAAACTGTTCTTGATTATTTTTTTTCCCGAAGGATAAAAACAGAGAATAGTTCTCTGTTCAGGCAATTAGGAGAGACATTTCAAGAACTGAAAGCTAGCACTTGAATCGTTGGAGAATTCAGTTTGTGTGTGTGGATATCGATAGAGACGCAACACTTGGGCGCTCATCCAAACACAACTGACCGTCAATTCGAAGCCGGTATAAAAGGTACGTCTTGAACTTATTTTGATTTCGATATACACATGGATCTTGTTTAGAGTTTCGTTCCACTGTGTTTTATGAATCTAGAAACCCTTCATAGTGTCCCTACAATTTCTCAATACATAGGTAAAATTATACTTGTTATGAGAATCGAAGAAAATAACACTAAAAGTGTCGTAATCTTCTTACGGCTCTCGTTCCAAAACTTTCAAGATTAATGTCATAAATCTTCTTAAGGCGCTTGTTTTAGTGCCAAAACTTTCAAAAATAATCACTTGAGTGTAACTTTTTTTTTTGGGAGGGAGGGAACCAACTTGAATGCCGTCGTTGATTTAGGTTGCAGGAAAATTGTTACGTTTTTCTGACCAACGTAAGTCATCGGTTAAGAAATGAGTCAACTTGATTTTCCCTAAACAACGATGTTTGTGTGTGTTATTTTGTCCAAATTTTCTAAGTGTTGTTGAATTCATTTTTGTTTCTTCAAATCCTAATCTCATTGCGTTCTTTGAACCAAGAAATTGAACCAAAATTAGGTCCTAAAATTTACAATGGAGGCAGTGTTAGGAGATTAGCAATAATCCGAACAATATCGAATTAGCGTAGCGGAATAAGGAAATCTCTCCTCTTGTGCAAACGTAATAGGAAACTATATAATAGAGCGATGCATCTGACATAATATATAAATACCAAGCACCCACTGACACAAGAGAATTTTTACGTGCAAAATCTCCCCGATGTGAGGAGAAAAAAAACCACGGGATCGTAGTCCACCCAAAAACTTTACCATCAACGAATTGGGTAGACCATGTTCTTCTCTAGTTAATACTAGAGATACATAGCAGTAAATACATCAAGGACATATTCTTGACAATACACGTGAAATCACAAGGGATCAAGGTTAAATCTTACCAAAAAGCACTTTTAACTTTACCCACGAAAAATCCGATAGAAGATCCAGAAGAAAATCAAACCAATCATTTCCGAGAACAATATGTCACGAGCAATCAAACCACGAGTCGACCTCTGATGTAAGCTTGATGAAATCTGACGGCACCATCTTTTAGATTTTCTTCACTCTTTTTCTCTTGCTACTGCGTCTGAAAAAGAACGTCCTTTTTTGTTACAACATAAAAGATAGTGAGAAACCCTATTTCTCCATATGTATCAACATACGAACTCAAGTCATGGGCTTGCACTTCATTGGGCTTCCTCCATATAGGAGTGACCCAGCCAACAAATCTCTCTCTCACGATGATGTGGAGGGATTCAACATCCCTGCTGTCAATCGACAATATTCAAACTTGTCCCTTGGTAGAGTCTTCGTCACCATATCGGAACCACTTATCCAGTGATATTAACACCAATATGTTTGATCTAGAATGAAAAGTTGAGTTCTTACCGAGATGAATTGCACTTTGGTTATCACAAAATAACACATACCTTTTTTGCTTGAATCGAAGTTCTTCCAAGAACTTCTTCAGCCATAGAAACTCTTTACTAGCTTTGGTTGCTGCAATAAATTCTGCTTCAGTTGTAGAGAGTGCAATGCACTTTTGCAACCTTGACTTCATGACACAGCTCCACTGATAAAAGAAATCAAATAACCAGAAGTAGATTTACGTGTATTAATATTTTTGGCTAGATTAGAATCTGTGTATCCAACTAACTATAGTTTTCCGGTCCCGAAATTGAGTTTCAAACTTGAAGTTCCCCAAAGATACCTCATGATCCACTTTACTGCATTCCAATGCTCTCTTCCCAGATTTAACAAATAGCGACTAACAACGCCAACTGCAAGTGCCAAGTCTGATCGTGTACATACATCGCATACATTAAGCTTCCCATAGTTGATGCATATGGAACAATTTTCATGTCTTTCTTCTCTTTATCAGTTGTAAGACTTTGCTTTGTACTCAATTTAAAGTGGGAAGCAAGAGGAGCACTAACCACTTTAGCCTTGTCCATGTGAAATTTTTGAAGAACTTTCTCAATATACTTTTCTTGTGACAAGAACAACTTCTTAGAATTTCCGTCCCGAATAATTCTAATACCAAGAATATGCTTCGCCGGGCCTAAGTCTTCATGGCAAAAGACTTGCTCAACTGCTTCTTCAACAATTCAATTCGTGAAGCATTCCTGCCAATAATTAACATATTATCAACGTAAAGTAAGAGAAGAATAAAGCCATCATCAAAATTTTTTTGGATAAACGCACAGTTATCTGAGGAAGTCTTCTTATAGCCCTGCTCAATCATAATTGACGTAAACCTTTTGTACCACTGTCTCGGAGCTTACTTAAGGCCGTAGAGACTCTTTTTTAGCTTGCACACATAATCCTCTTTTCCTTTTACTTTGAAACCTTCTGGCTGTTCCATTTATATCTTTTCCTCCAAGTTACCATGAAGGAAGGTTGTTTTGACATCCATTTGTTCAATTTCCAAGTCTAGGCTGCCAAACCTAAAACCACATGGATAGAAGACATTTTTACCACCAGAGAAAATATATCATCAAAGTCAATACCCTTTCTCTGACAGAATCCCTTAACAACCATTCTACCTTTGTGCTGTGGTTGTAAAGTATGTTCATCTTATTTCAACCTATTTACCCACTTGTTCTTCAAAGCTCTTTTGCCTTTAGGCAACTTCACCAGCTCATAAGTATGATTATCATAAAGTGATTGCATTTCATCCTACATGGTATTAGGCCATTTGCTTTTGTACTCATCTCCTATTGCTTCTGCACTCATCTTCTATTGCTTCTGCATAACACTCTGGTTCACCTGCATCAGTCAATAATATATACTCATTTGCAGAATATTTGGTGGAATGTCCTCGGTCTCTAACAGATCTCCGGACTGAAACATCTGGTGGAGTATCTAATGGAGCTTCTGGTTCAGGAATAACATCGTCTATCTCAACATGTTTCGGGACATGTGCATTATCTGGAACATTTATTTCTGGCTGGTCCTCATCAACCTATGTAGGAACATGCATGTGAGGAACTAGATCCAAGTCAATCAAATTATCACTAACCCGTGGTGTTGAAATTATATCTAATTTATCAATATTATTTATAGTTTGATCTTCCATAAACACAACATCTCTGGTTCTTATAACTCTATTCTCAACTGGATCATAGAACTTGTAGCCAAACATATCCCATCCATAGCCAATGAATATGCATTGTCGTGTTTTCACATCAAGTTTAAATATTTTATCTTTGGAAATATGCATAAATGCTTTGCACCCAAAGACACACAAATAATCATAAGAAATATCTTTTCCTGTCCAAACTCTAGTAGGAACATCAAACTCTAAAGGAACACATGGAGTAAGATTTAATACATGTGCAACTGTACTTAAAGCTTCACCCCAAAAAGATTTCGGTAGCTTTGACTGTGAAATCAAACATCTTACCCGTGCAACCAGTATCCTATTCATTCTCTCAGCTAAGCCATTTAACTGAGGTGTCGTGGGAGGTGTCCTTTGATGTCGAATACCATGTTGTTTACAATATTCATCAAAAGGACCAATATACTCTGCCCCATTATCAGTTCTAATGCATTTCAACTTCTTTCCAGTTTGTCTCTCAACTGAAGCTTGAAACTGCTTAAAAGCATGTAACACTTGGTCTTTAGATTTCAAGGTATAAATCCAAAGCTTTCTTGAATAATCATCTATGAAAGTAAGAAAATAAATAGAGCCACCGAGCGATTTTGTCTTCATAGGACCATAAACATCAGAATGCACTAAATCAAGTATACCTGACTTTCTTGAAGGAGGGGAGCTTTTGAATGCAACTCTATTCTTTTTTCTTGCTAAACAGTGATCACACTTCTTCAGCATTGAATTTTTCATTCTTGAAATGAGCTTCTTCTTAAACAATACTGACAAGTCATTCTCATTGATGTGACTGATTCTCTTGTTCCATAACTCAACTTTCTCTTCGTTGTTTACTGCATTAATTTTGTCCGTGGATAATTTTGCCTGCATAATATACAACGAAGAAAATTTGTTTCCTCTAGCCACAATCATAGAACCTTTAGTGAGCTTCCATCGACCATCACTAAAGGTATTGTAATACCCCTCATCATCCAACTTACCTATGGAAATCAAATTCAGTCGAATATCAAGTATATGCTTAACATTATTCAATACTAACCTCGTGCTATTGCTAGTCTCTAGGCACATATCACCAATGCCTATAACTTCAACCAGCCCATAGTTTCCCATCTTCACAAATCCAAAGTCGTCTGCCCTGTAAGATGTAAAGAAATCCCTACGAGATGTAGCATGAATAGATACACCACTATCGATTACCCAACTTGTCTCATGACATACAAGTCTCACCACATCACCATAAAAAACAATGAGAAAGTCATTAGAAAGTGCAGCAACGCGATTGTCATCACTATTATTATCACTTTTTGTCTCTTTACTTTTCTCTTTCTATTTCTTTCTTTTCAACTGACGACAATACCTCTGGATATGTCCCTTCTGATGGCAATAATGGCACTCAATATTTGCAAATTTATTATATGTGCCTCTACTTTTACCTTGACTCTTATCCCTGTTCCATGAACCTTGAGACTCACTTCTTCCCCTTTTTTGAATAATTAAGGCATCGGAGTGTGAAGAGGATCCATGTGTCTTCCTTCGCATCTCTTCATTCAAAACACTGCTCTTGGCTAAATCCATGGTAATCTTACCATCTGGGGTTGAATTAGACAAAGAAGTTCGAATAGTTTCCCATAAGTCTTGCAAAGTACCAAGCAACCATAATGCTTGTATCTCATCATCAAACATGATTCCCATCGCAGCTAACTGATTTATAATTCCTTGAAAAGAATTTAAATGGTCAGTCAAAGGCGTACCATCATGATATCTCAAAGCAATCATCCATTTAATCAGAAATAACTTGTTATTTCTAGTCTTTCGAGCATATAATTGTTCGAGCCTATTCCACAAACTGCGTGCATGTGTTTCTTCAATGATATGGTTCAAAGCATTATCATCCACCCACCGTCTAATATGAGCACACACTTGACGATGGCATATAGACCATTTAGCTTCAGATTTATTCTTTGGTTTCTCATAAGCAAACACAGACAAATAATAATCCTTCACATATAAAAGGTCTTCCATTTTTCCTTTCCAGACATGATAATTTGAACCATTCAATGTAACCATTCTACTTGTATTCGTTTCCATCGTTTAACGCAAGGCATACGCAAAATATAGAAAGAACCAAGCTCTGATACCACTTTATTAGGAGATCAGCGATAATATGAACAATATCGAATTAGCGTAGTGGAATAAAGAAATCTCCCCTATTGTGCAAACCTAATAGGAAACGATAGAATAGAGCAATGTATCTGACATAATATATAAACACCAAACACCTACTGACAAGAGAGAATTTTTACGTGGAAAATCTCCTTGATGTGAGGAGATAAAAAATCACGGGACCGTAGTCCACCCAAAAACTTCATTACCAACGAATTGGGTAGACAATGTTCTTCTCTAGTTAATACTAGAGGTACATAGCAGCAAATACATCAAGAACACCATTCTTAGCAATACACATGAAATCGCAAGAGATCAATGTTAAATCTCACCAAAACGCAGCTTTAGCTTTACCCACGAAAAATAAAATGAAATAAGATCCAGATGAAAACCAAACCGATCAGATTCGAGAACAATGCGTCGCGAACAATCAGACCACGAATCGACCTCTGATGTAAGCTTGATGAAATTTGACAGCACCCTATTTCAGATTTTTATCGCTCTTTCTCTCTTATGACTGCGTCTGAAAAATAATGTCTTTTTTCGCTACAACATAAAAGATTATGAGAAACCCTATTTCTCCATATGTATCAATATACGGGCTCAAGCATGAGCTTGCACTTCATTGGGTTTTGTGACATTTTGAATTTCCTACCATTTTGAGGCTGTTGAATGAGAATGCATTTTCGATATATTTCAGTTTTATCTCGCTCAGATCTGATCAATCTTGAGTAAACTTACCATAAAGAGAAAGACAATCGCATGACAAGGTACGTGGACCTAGGAAACTTGAAAAAAGAAATGGCGCTTTGACCATAAAGATTATCGAGGGAATATTTAGAGCCAATAAAGCCGATCAAATAACGATTTAGGAATACAATGCTAGCGTTATACGATTGGGTCGTGGGTGATGCCGCTTAATCAATGTATAATTTGCAAATTTTCCTTAAATCAGGCTATGACGATCGAAGCCGTCGGAGTTAGCGATGAACCCTCGCAATTACATGACAACCAAGGCTGTCATAACTTGAGTTTTCCTCAGTGTGATAAGAATCACAGAGTCGATACGCGCAATGTCTGCAAAAGCCGTCCATTAGTTCGAGACAAACTGGAGTTACGATCGACGGACGAATGATCATGAAATGGAAGCTCAAAAGTGACAATTGGAAATAGAGAATTCCAATTCTAAACAAGCATTTGACGACGCTTCGTTAAATGGTAATTTCGATTTGGAAAAGTGAAGTTTGGACTGAAAGTGCAAAATTACCATTTTGCACATCGACTATTTGCTTTGCCTTAAGAATGCAAGAATGACAAAATGGTCATTCACTCTCCATCATTGGCTGCCGAAAATTAATACACAAGGAGTCAAAGGATGAGTTAAAGCCTTAAGTTGTATTATTGGTAAGTGCCACATGTTAACCAAGGAAGCTACCTAGCATTTATTACGTCACCAAATCCGATCTTGTCCAATTAACCTCAATTATGTGTGTGAGACATTCATTTGAGGTTCCCTTTAGCTGTGTATAGCCATCCACCATTTACCTTTGATTTTCTCTCCATTTACATCACCACCAAAAAACTACCCAGAAGACAAAATTCTTCCTCCTCGTTCGGTCTACTCGAGCCCTATCTTCCGACGCCACTTGGCTGTGCTCCGACCACCAAGAGCAAGCTTGATATTTCCTTAACAAGTTCCAAGTGGTAGGTCAAGGTTTCCTTGAACGGTTTTTCCGACCAGCCCTTAGACCAAAATCGGACATAAATCGCGCGAGCTGAGGTAAGGTCTTCGTTCTACCTCTTAGAGATTTCGATTGGCCTCAAATATTTTAGGAGAGCTTCATAACATCTATTATTAAGATTGGATGGTCTATGGTTTCAAGTTTGATGGTTTTAAAATAGGTTTTCATAGTTGAACATTGATGATCAAAACCGGACAGATTCTGACCTTGAGGAAGCCGGGCTGTTCCGAGGTCTTTGGAGTGTGGTTTCGCTTCAAATCTCTTGATGAAACTTCTAAACATGTAAATGAAGGTCTTGGTATGTTATTTGTGCAAGAGTTAGGTTTGGGATTAAAGTATGGCTCGATTAAACGGTTGAAATCCAAAATCGGTTCTGTTTTGAGGGTGACTACATGTTGGCTGATTTTGTTATGGGACTGAATGAGGAGCATTTGAACTTCAAATGGACTTATAATACCCCATTTGATATAATGTGAGGTGTCAATGGGAAGTGTGAGAAGTGGATTGAGGTTTAGACGAGAATTATGGTAAAAAAGGATGCTTAAACCTCTAGGTTGTGACTTGCTATGGATATGACCATGTGAACCGAGTACATTAATTGTTTGAAGTGAGCATTGCCATGTGTTTAATTGTTAGAAAGGATGTCTTGAATTGCCAATAGCATGGCTAGGGAAAGATTGGGTTAATGGAAGTGAGCATTTCATGGTTTTGATTCAAGATTGGTGAATCTTTTTATGTTGACGAAGAATTCGTGGGGATTATATACTTGTGGCATTGAGGATAGTCGCATTGTGTGACATTGTGCTTATTAATCAAGGTAAGTGTTTCCTAAACCTTTATCTGAATGCTAGGACACTGCTAGACATTTTATTGAATGAATTGAGTGACTGGTGAATTTTTATGAATTGAATTGTGCGTGTTATGATGAAATTGTGATCTCAATAAGAAAGGTGCTGAGGATACCGATTGGTCTGTGGCCCTAGTGGTATCGAAGGATGATGAACTCGGATAAGAATGATAATGCTGATTGGTATGTGACCCTAGTGACATAGAATGACTGTGAGCCTTGAAAGTATCGATTGGTCTGTGACCTCAGTGGTACGTGGACATTGACTAGCCTGTGGCCCCAGTGATGTCAGTTGATAGAGGCGCTAGAGAAATATATTGTGGCTGAGAGCCGAGGCAGTGGGAGTTTATAATGTGTATGACGATTGTGTATTGATTGCAATGTTGTACATGCATTGAGCTTTAACCCTAAGGTTATATGCAATTAAATGCGTTATATCTATGCTTGAGTGATTGATATATGTGATTCATCGATGCCTTGTGCCACTGCATGATTGATTGACTGCATTTTGATGACATTCATATGTGCGGTCTGGGGGGACTAGTGTTGAGACATAAGTTTAGGTTTCACTTTCTGAGATGTCGATCTCACCCCTTAGTGGGACACCATTTTCAAACCCAAACCTTAGCCATGTTGCCAATCCGCCTAGGCGATCCAAAGGAGATGACCGCCCTTTTTTTTATAAGTTCCTTGCTAGGAAGGGTATCGTATATGTCAGGAAGCGCACAACTGTCTGGGTAGATGAAGGAAAGCTGGAACTACAACCCCACCGTTTTGAGGCATGATTTCGTCAAGTGGTTGACAGTAGCTTGATGGGACCTTTACTGCCTGAAGATGTTCCTTGGTAAGTGATTCCAACCTGGTGTCATCCGTCCCGACCGGATATTGAAGTGAATAACCCAGCATCTATGGGAGGTTCGAGGAACATACCTGAAAAGCAAAAGCCTTCACTAACCTCTACGGAGTATATGAACTATATTGAAATCTTTGCCGATGCAATCGAGGACACCCACGAGGACAATGAAGCAGAAGCTGAAAAAGAAGAAACTAAGGAAGATACTGAAGAATCTTCCGATGATGTACCGTTTGAGTCTTTTTCTAATTGCAATCCAGCTGATGAGGAGGATGATGGAAAGGACGACTCAAGCTGTTCTTCTGAGAAATTCGGATAAAGGTGTTAGGTGAATTAGGAACTATTTTGGCGTTAGGCTCTAGGATTGGTATAGTAGTAACATTTGAACCATAGACCTTAGTTCTTTTTTCCTATCCAGGTGTGCGGCTTTATATTTTCTTTTGTCTTATCCCTTCCGTTATGTAAACTGAACATTTGCTGGTTGTATTTATATGGTGTGCTTTGAACTTGTTTCATTTCCTCTTTCTATTTTTATTGTACGACGATGTTATCTAGTCTTCCGCGTGTGCATTTCATATCATCCTAGGCCGTGTGAGATTCTTGTGTAATTTCTAGCTTGTGGTGGATGTAATGAACTCCAAGGGACGCGAAGTGTTACATCCCCGTTTGAAGTGGTGTCAGAGCAGGTTACCAAGATTACAGTTGATTGAGAATTGGAGTAATAAGGAGTAAAGGAATTTGGATGGTTGGGGTAGTGAGACCCCAGGGGAAGTCGTTAGAGTCAAGTATGAATGCTTAGCATATGATTGGCGCATGCGATTGGCATCTTGAAATAGCATGGTCGTGGTGAACCTATGAAGGGTCAAGCTCTATACTTAGCACGTTGTTGTGGATGTTGATTTAATGAGTGAGTTGTACCTCTGATTGTACCAAGTTGCAGATGAGTCTGAACTTGAGGTGTGGATTTATGTTTTTGATTGATGTGCTCATGAGAGTGCCTGAGTGAAGGGCTGTTGTATTGTGATTGCTGCTTTGTTGAGTAACATAGAATCATTAGACTTGAGTAAGTGATTTAGGTCTCTAATTCCGTGGTGGAATTATGGTGACTCAGATAAGCTAAGTTGAACAAGTATGAATAATAGAGCTGGAAGGCCGAGAAGCAGAGCTTCTAGCTCGAGAGCTCAGTGGCCGAGGATCCAAGAATGGAAGGAGTCCTAAGGGCCATAGAACAGATTGGAGAGCTTATGAGAAATGAAGCTCAAGATAGAGCTGTTGCCGCTCTTAGACAAGCGGAAGATAGAGCGAAGATTATAGCTTAGGCTGCTGAAGCTGTAGTGACAGCTGTGAATATGGCAAACAGAAATAATACCTAGGGAGCTGAAGCTAGGAATTCTCAAGATGGCGGTAATGCCAATAGACCGATGGGTCAGCTGGTTGAGCAGTTTATTAAACTGAAATCGACCCAGTTTGATGGTGCTGGAGATCCTGAATTAGCACCAAGATGATTGAGAAATTCGAAAAGGCTTTTGAAGTACTGAGATGCACTGACAAAGAGAAAGTATTACTAGCTGCGTATTAGCTAGAGGGAACTACGCATGATTGGTGGAGTGCCTCGAAGGGAGGAGTATTCCCTGAAGGTATGGCTTTGACTTGGGCTGCCTTCGCTATCGCTTTCAATAACAAGTATTTTTCTGAGACGACACGTGAAAGAAAGCGACTGGAATTTCAATAGTTGCGACAGAACTAACTGACTGTGGATCAATATGAAGCTGAGTTTGCAAGATTGTCGAGGTATGCACCAAGGTCAGTTGAGGATCTACTAGAGAAAGAACGACGTTTTTGAGATGGTCTGAGACTAGAAATTTGCAGTAGGATCATAATTGTGAATTTGAGGACATACAAAGAGATTTATGAGAGGAGCCAAATGATTGAAAGGGATATCAAGGAAAGAGGCGTTACTTCTAGATCACGATTTACTCCTCTGAGAGATAATCGACAGTTAGGGAAAAGGCCGATTGTGAACAACTGACGACTTGTTCCACCGATTCGTAGAAATATCGAAAAGCCAACGAGCCAGTTCAACTGGTATTATTGTATTTGTGGGAGGAGGCATGGAAGTAGTCCTTATCCTACTAGGACGAGAGCATTTTTAGATGTGGTCAGACGGGCCATCAGATGAAGAATTGTCCTAATCAAGTCCCGAGACCTAAAGCACAAGGACAATGACCACAGGTACGACCACCGACTGTGGTTCCACAGAATGATCAGAATCGACCATCAGCCCAAGGGAGAATGTATGCTGTGGCACGTAGAGAGGCAGAGGAAGCGCCTGACGTGGTCACATGTACGGTTTATTTGTGCGACCAAGTTGCCTATGCCTTGATTGATCCTGGCACTTCGTATTTCTTTATATCTACTCAGTTTACTAATCTGGTGGGAGTAGAATTGAAACCATTGAATGTGTTACTGCATGTTGCTACACCATTAAAAGACAATGTGCTAGTTTCACTAGGCTGTGCGGACTGTAAGATAATGATTGGTGGTAGCGAAGAAAAGATTGATTTGGCTGTGCTACCTATGTATTATTTTAATGTGATTATTGGCATGGATTGGTTGGGGGAAACAAAGGGTTCTAGTTGATTGTGGTAATAGGGTAATTCGTTTTTACTCGGAAGGTCGCCCTAGTTTTAAATTTGCAGGAAGTCGGAAAGGAACCTCGATTTCTTTAGTTTCGTCTCTTGAGGCGACTAAGTTGTTAAGCGAAGGGTGTCAAGCTTATTTGGTTGTTGCAGTAGACAACGGCGGAGGAGCCAAAGTTGGATAGTATAGCGGTGGTATGTGAGTTTCCTGATGTCTATCCTAAGGAATTGTCATGTTTACCACCTGAGAGAGAAATTGAGTTCGTGATAGAGTTGGCACTTAGAACGGAGACAATTTCGAATGCACCGTATAGGATATCCTTGTTTGAGTTGAAAGAGCTAAAGGTATAGATGCAGGAACTACTGGATAAGGGATTCATTAGATAGAGTGCGTCGCCATGGGGAGCATCGGTGTTGTTTGTAAGGAAGAATGATGGATCTTTGCGTTTATGCATAGATTACAGACAGTTGAACCATGTAACTATCAAGAACAAGTATTCCTTGCCGAAGATAGATGATTTGTTTGATCAGCTGCAAGGAGCGTCTGTATTTTCTAAAAAAGATTTCAGGACTGGTTATCAACAGCTGAGGATTAAGAGGGAGGATATACCAAAAACTGCCTTCAGAACGAGATATGAGTTTACGGTTATGCCTTTTGGTTTGACTAATTCTCTTATTGCGTTTATAAATTTGATGCATCAAGTATTTAAGGAATACTTGGATCGGTTCGTCATTGTTTTCATAGACGACATTATGATTTATTGAAAGAGCAGTAATGAACATGAACAACATTTGAGAGTGGTTCGGCAAACCCTGAGGGAGCATTCACTTTACGCGAAGTTTAGTAAATGCAAATTTTGGTTGAGTAAAATAGCTTTCCTTGGTCACGTGATTTCTGGAGAAGGAATTTCAGTAGATCCTTCAAAGATTGAGACAGTGATCCACGATGGTTAATGAGGTTAGAAGTTTTCTGGGATTGATAGGTTATTATAGGCAATTCGTGGAGAAGTTTTCGTCTATAGCTACTCCGTTGACGAGGTTAACAAAGAAGGATGTGAAGTTCGAATGGACGGACAAGTGTGAGAAAGGTTTCCAAGAACTTAAACATCGATTGACGACCGCACCAATGTTGATTATTCCTTCTGGGCTTGGAGGTTATGAGATATATAGCGATTCTTTGCTAAAAGGATCAGGGTGCGTGTTAATGCAACACGGAAAAGTGGTTGCTTATGCCTCACGACCATTGAGAGCTCATGAGATGAATTACCCGACATATGACTTGGAATTAGCTGCTATTATTGTAACGCCCTGTGTCCCTAGATTTCATTACATCTGTCTCAGGCCAAACACTACCCAGAAACCTCACATGGCCTAGTATGATATGAAATGCACATGCGGAAGACGAGACACATCTCCATACACTAAGAAATATAAAGAACATGGGAGTTTTGGAAGAATTCAAAAGCACATCAATTATACATAGCAAAAACATTCATTACAAACATCGAAAGAGAAATACAAAAACATAAAGCTGACACTCGGGTAGAAAAGGAACTAAGGCTTAAGATTCAAAGGCTACTACTAAACCTTTCCTAAAGCCAAACACCAAAATTGTTCCTTGATCACCTAACCCTCCTTCGTTGAAACTTCTCATCAGAACAACTTGAATCATCTCTTCCACCGTCCCCCTCAGCACCTGGGTTGTAGTTTGAAAAAGTCTCAAATGGAACGTCCTTTGAAGGATCTTCAATGTCATCCTCGGTTTCCTACTCATCTTCAGCTTCTGCTTCGTCTTCTTCGTCAGTGGCTTCGATTGTGTCAGCAGAAATCTCAACATAGTTCATATACTCCGCAGAGGACAGTGGAGACTTCGGCACTTTAGGTATATTTTTTGAACCTCCCACAGACGCTGGGTTGTTCACTTTAATGCTCGGTTGAGAAGGATGGCACCAAGTTGGAATCACTTCCCATGGAACATCCTCCGTCAACAAGGGTCCCATCAAGCTGCCGTCTCCTATTTGACGAAACCAGGCTCCAAAACGGTGGGGTTGAAGTTTCAGTTTTCCTTCGTCCACCCAGATAGTCGTGCGCTTTCTAATATACGTAATACCTTTTCAGTACAAAAACTCATCAAAAAGGACAATAATTTCTTTTGGATCGCACAGGCGGATTGGCAACATGGTTAGGGTTTGGGGTTTGAAAAGATTGTCCCACCAAGAGGTGAGATCGACATATCAGAAAGTGAAACCCAACCTAAACTAAACCACTAGTCCCACCAGACAAAACCAAATGCAGATAATGCAGGAAATTCAACAAGCGATGGCATATGACAAGTTGGCATCATTTATCACAGAATAATTGGCATATCAAATCATCAACAAACACATCACATGCTATAAAACCCAAGCTTCACACATTAGCCTAAGTCAGACATACTACCTTCAATGTGATAAACCATTTAATCATCGCCAGGGCCCACGGCCGCGATGTATCGCCAAGGCTCTAAGCCGCGATATTAATATCATAGGGTTCCAAGACAATTCATCACCAGGGCCCACGGTTGCAATGTCATCACCAATCATCGCCAAGGCCCACGGCTGCGATGTCATTACCTGGGCCCACGACCAGTTCACTACCAAGGCATTTCTGTCATGCCCCGCGCCCCGGGTGCGAGCTCGCGACTCCCTGCAAGCAAACGAAATATCTCTCGTGGTCCCAAGATCCACAACTAAGTCGACAGACATGATATACATATATATACCAAGCATGCGAAAGCGATAAAGAAATAACTCCTCCGTACCAATAGTGAAATGGGACCTGGATAGCGTAAATACTATCATACATAAAGCCCAACTGTTCATATAGGATTACAACTACTAAATCCACTAACGAGAGAGCGACATAGTGAGTACACAAAATGATCCACCATTAGACCAACTGATAAACTGGGAACTCTTAAGAAGAATTGCTAGAGTCCCTAGTGTCATCGGCATCCTCCGACGGCTCATACTCTGAGAAGGTCTTTGAGCGAACCTCGATAGTATCCCCCATGGTCGCCTCGGCAGATGGCTCCGCGAGATCATCCTCAGTCGCCTCCAGCACAATGACCTCGTCCTCCGTGTTCTCTATGGTCGGGGTCCTATCCGGTCCATTCCTCGAACCGACAACAAACCCCTCAAGCTGGTCTAAGTCTCTGGTAGGGTGACACCAACTAGGGACGACTCCCTAGGGCACCTCATGGGGTGGTTTCAGTGGCCCAATCAACACATCCCCGACTTTCCTAAACCATGCCTCATACCAATGAGGCTTTCAGTCCGTACTACCCTCGTCCATCCAGACAATAGTACACTTCCTTACATAAATCATTCCCTGCCCGTTAGGGAACTTATCAAAATAAGTGGACATCTCCTTTGGGTCTCCAAAATGAATAGGCCACATTGTCAAGGCCTAAGATCTGTAAAAAAAAGATTCCCAAAGGGGTGAGATTCACATCTCAGTAAGGTGGGTCCTAACCCTAGGTTAGGTCGACCGTCCACTCAGGCAATCGCAAACCCCAAACATTCAAACTCATAGACATATCAGGCAAATACAAATAGAGATGACAGCATACAGATGGCAGGCATACCAGCTGTGGCATTATACACACTTAGATGATCATGCACACTCGTCCTGCCACTTCACCACATCCACCATTTTCAACCTGCCTCAATATCTTGCCCGCGATTAGATCGCATCAGGTTATCCTCATGCCCGCGATTAGATCGCATCAGGCTATTCTCCACCTCGCGTCTCATAAGCCCTAGGGTTTCGCCATGTCATGCTCATGCCATGATTCTCAATTCATTTACATACAAAACAACAGGTGCAACTCAAACACAATCTGAATACTCATGGCATGCGGGACAATCAAGTGACACTTAACGTGGAAAACAATTTAAGCACAAGCATTAGCATATATAAATCCCCTATAACAACTCAGGATGCACCAAGAACATTTATCTTGGAATCTCTCACCAATCAACCACTTTATCGCTCGACTCACCCAATCGAGTCCAATCTTCCTATCCTAAGTTTAGAATTCCCTTACCTTTAGTTTGATACCATAAAATTTCTCTTCTTGGGTCCTCAAAGATTTGACCTCCAATGGTCCAAGACCAATCTCACCGCGCAACCTAGAATTTCTAGTCAATTCATCAATTTCCTTTATACAATTCACCAATCCATGAACCACAAACCTCCATAACATAATCATAATCCTCATCATCTTAGCATGCCTCAATCACTAATTTGAGGCTCAAAACCAACCATCATCAGCCCCCATAGATTCGTTTTGCACAGAATCGAGCCGGGCTATGTTCGATTCTGTGTAAACCGAGTATATCCAGCTATAAGTCTCTACCAAATCCATCATTTAATCACTATACTACCTCTTAACATGTCTATCTAAGGGTCTAAGGGTCTCACCGAGAGTTTGAGGTCGAGTCGTTGCCAGAATCCCTTCAAAAGTCGCCGGATCTTCCAAGGTCAGTAACCGACAGATTCTGTCCAAAGTTCACACGACCTATTTGGGGTCAAAAATTCATCAAATCAAGCTCAACTTTTTACCACAGATTGATATACAAGTCCCTTAGACCTCCACAAAATTTGGTCTCAAGATTCCAACATTTCGATCTCCTAAAGGGTCAGAAACTCGTCCTACCTCAGATTGAGTAAAATTATGTCGGCTTCCAGAAGAATGGTTGACCGGAGCTCCTCGGTGGTCCAATCGTCGTGCTTCCACTTCGAGGAGGTCGGCAAGAGGCTGAGCTGAAAGGGTGTGGTCGGCTGGAGTCCAAGTGGTGGTCGGAGGGGCTCATTTACGGCAACGAATGGAGCGGCAGGAGCTGGTGTGGCAGCAACGATGGAGAGGAAGAAGGAAGAAGAAGGTTTCGGTGATGGTGAGGTGCTTGGTCGGTCAATGTGAGGTGAGAGAGAGAGAGAGAGGAAAGAGGCTATATTCAACTCTCAAAGTCAAAGGGAAGAATGGTATGTGGTGAATAGTGGACAAAACTACTCTTTTGCCCATCCATTGACACATGTCCTAGTGTCATTCAAGAGTGATCCAATAGCCACAATTCCTCCAAAAATTTCGGTGGCTCTTGGGGTGTGTAGAAGACCAAAACGCCATTCTTCATTTGCATTGGCAAGGCTAAAGCTTTGAGCGGCAAAATGGTAATTTTACCCTCGACGTCCAGAACGTTGTTTTTCTCGTTCCAATATTCTTCGATAGGGCGACGACCAATCCGAATATAACGTTGGAATTCTTGATTCTCCATTTTCAATTTTCAAGACTCGTTTCTGATTGTTTTCTCTATCGGACATGGCTCCAGCTTATCCCGAACCGACAGGCGGCTTTTACAGACGTTACGCGTATCGACCCTGTGATTCTTATCATATTTAGGGCTTGTTAATTCGTGGCGACTTTGGTTGTCATATAACTGCAAAGGTCTATCACTAGTTCCTATGGTCTCAATCATTACTGTCCGATTAAGGTAAATTTTGCAAATCATACGTTGGTTAAGCGACATCACCCGCGCTCCAATCGCATAACACTAGCAAATGCATTCATTAATCATTCTTAGATCGGTCTTTTTATGGTTCTAAGTATCCTCTCGACAATCCTTATGGTCAAAGCGTCATTTCTTATCCGAGTTTCCTAGGTCCACATACCTTATCTCGCGTTAGCCTTTCCTTTTGGTCAGCCTATTCGAATTGATCAAATTCGACCGAGATACGATTGAAATACATATCTAGATTTACTTTTCATTAACGAGTTTGAAAATGACTGGAAATCAGAATGTCACAATCTCAGCCAATTTAATATCAAGAACATGGCTTACAGCCAATTCAATATCACACTATCAATCACCGTGTTTTTATCGCACAATCACAATATACAAAACAACTATCCGGTAGCGTCCTAGGGTTCAAGTAAAGATTTTGGAACCACTTATAGAGATTAATCAGCAAAAATCCACACCAAACAAGTCTCCACGATCCACAAGATCACAGCCAAATGAGAACCACGTGCCGTCCTAGGAAGTTCATTAATTTTGAGTCGAAATCCATTGAATTTCGGATTAGAAACAATCGAATTTCACTTTTGTTAAACCATTCTCTCGATCCCCAAATAAATGGCAACTCAAGATGCCTTATCATTTGATCGAATACACAACAACACCTCAATTAATCCTCCATATACTCGGTTCATGATACAATTTAAAAGGGCAAAATATATATCTTAAAGTTCAATGCACCAATTAGCCCTTAAATTACCTTTAAACTTCAATCTACTTCTCATACTTCCCATTGACACTTAACACGATATCATACAAGACGTTATACGTCAATTGACGTCCAAATATTCCTCAATTAGTCCTTAAACAGAATCGGCCAGCATGACTACATCCTCAAAACAGAACCGATTTTGATTTCCAACCGTTCAATCGAGTCATAACTTAATTCCAAGACCAACTATTTGCAAAAATAACATACCAAGACCTTCATTTACATGTTTAGAAGTCTCATCGCGAGATTTGAAGTCGATTGACACCCCAAAGACTTCGGAATAGCTCGATCTCCACAAGGTCAGAATCTGTCCATTTTTGTACCTCTCATGATCAGCCATAAAAAATTAATTTAACACCATCTACTTGCAGCCATAGACCATCTGAACATAGTACTAGATGTGATAAATTTCTCCTAAAAAATTTGAGGTCAATCGGAGTCTTTAAGAGGAAGAACGATGACCTTAACTCAACTCGCGCGGATTTCGTCTGATTTTGGTCTAAGGGCTAGTTTGGAAAAACCGTCCAACGAAACTTCGATCTACCACTTGGAATGTGTCAAGGACACGTCTATCTACCTTCTAGTGATCGGAGTACCTCAAATGGCCACCGGAAAGGGCTGCTCGATCGGACCGAACATAATGGACAGAATCTATTTTTCTGGGTAGTTTTCGGTTGAGCCAAAATTGAAGAGGAAATGCTATGAACGTGAGGAAGATGGTATACACAGCTAAAGGAGTCTTCAATATACTTATGTCATACATATTATTGGCCTAAAAGTGATTTGACAAGGTTAGGTGAGGGTCATTAATGCCAAACACCTTCAATGAGTGACATGTGGCAAGCTCTCATAATATCACATAAGACTTTGACCCATTCTTTGACCCCATATATGTGAATTTTCGGCAGCCATGTAGGAGAAGAAATGACCATTCTATCCTTCATGATTTCTTAAGGCAAGACAAATAGTCGAGGGGCAAAATGGTAATTTTGCACTTTCAGTACAAACTTCGCTTTTTCAATTCGAAATTACCATTTGGCGAGATGTCGTCAAATTCCTATCCAAAATTGGAGTTCTCTATTTCCAATTGCCAGATCTGAACTTCTATTTCATGATTATTCGTCCGTCGATCGTAATTCCAGTTTGTTTCGAACAAAAGGATGGCTTTTGCAACATTACGCGTATCGACTCTGTCATTCTCATCAAACTGAGGATAACTCAAGTTATGATAGCTTTGGTTGACATGTAATTGAGAGGTTCATCGCTATTTTCGACGACTTCGATCGTCATAGTTCGATTTAGGAAAATTTGTAAATTATACATTAGTTAAGCGGCATCATCCGCGATCCAATCGTGTAACGCTAGCATTGTATTCCTTAATCGTTATCTGATCGGCCTCATTGGCTCTAAATGTTCCCTCGATAATCTTTATGGTCAAAGCATCATTTCCTATTTCGAGTTTCCAAAGTTCACGTACCTTTTTATGCGTTAGCCTTTCTCTTTTGGTCAGTTTACTCAAGATTGATCAGATATGAGCGAGACAAAATTGGTATACATTGTAAGGTACATTCACATTCAACAGCCTCAAAATGGCAGAAAATTCAGAATGTCACAATTCTTCACCCTTACAGAAATTTCGTCCTCGAAATTTACAATAAACCCAACTTAAGTAAATAAATGGGGGTATTGACGTCTCATAGCTTCTTTGCTTTCCCACGTTGCTCCTTCAGGCCTGTGATGTTTTCAAATCACTTTGACTAATGGAATCGTCTTATTATTTAAGACTTGCTCCTTTCGATCCTCGATTCTGATAGGCTTTTCCATATTTGACACCTTGTCATCAACCTTAATGGTTTCAAAATTCAAAACATAGGTCTAGCTCGTACTTCCTCAACATTGACACATGAAATACATTGTGTGCTTACGATAAGTTTGGCGGCAAAGCGAGTCTGTAGGCCAAAGTTTCAATTCGCTCCAGAATTTCAAAAGGGCCTACGTACCTCGGACTCAGCTTTCCCTTTTTCCCAAATCGAGACAATCCACGCATTGGTGACACCTTCAAAAAAACATGGTCGTCAACTTGAAATTCCAATGGTTTACGTCTTTTATCAACGTAGCTCTTCTGTCAACTTTGTGTCGTTCTCAACCTTTCTCTAATGACTTTAATCACCTCAACAGACCGTTCCACTAATTCTGGGCCGGTTATACTCCTTTCTCCAACTTCATCCAGCATACCGGCATTCTGTAAGCTCGACCATAAAGTGTTTCGTACGGTACCATATCAATGCTTTGCTGGTAACTGTTATTATACGCGAACTCCACTAAATGCAGTTGATCCTCCCAGCCACCTTTAAAATCTATCACGCAAGCTCGCAACATATCCTCGAGCGTTTGAATTGTCCTCTTTGACTGTCCATCAATCTGTGGATTGTACGCCGTGCTGAATTGCAATCTCGTTCCTAAAGTTTCCTGAAGACTCTTCCAAAAGTTTGCTGTAAACTTGGGATCTCGATCCGATGTGATCATAACTGGGACTCCATGCAATTGCACAATTTGACGCATATACAATTATGTGTACTTATCCATTGCAAAATCCTTTCGCACGGGAATGAAATGTGCCGACTTTGTCAATCTATCCACGATTATCTAAATTGAGTCATGGCCTTTCTGACTCCTCGGTAACGCCATCACAAAATCCATCGTCACATGCTCTCATTTCTATTCAGGAATTTCTAAAGGTTGCAACAATCCTCTAGGCTTGCAATGTTGAGCTTTCACTTGTTGACAGGTTAAACACTTCGCCGCATGCTTAGCTACATCCACCTTCATTCCGTTCCACCAGTAATGTTGCCGTAGATTCTAATACATCTTGGTGCTACCTGGATGAATACTATAGTTGCTCCTATGAGCTTCCGACAAAATCATTTTTTTGAGTTCCTCATCACCAGGTACACATAGACGTCCTCGAAACTTTAGAATTCCATCTTCTGACAATTGAAACTCAGGTTTTCTTTTTGTTGCATCCATTTCAAGAATCTTTTGAATCTCTGGATCTGTAGACTGCAAGGCTTTTACTTTTTCTTGGATTTCAAGCTCAACTCTTAGGGTTGCCATCAAACTTGACAATTGGCAAACTTCCAATTTAAACTCAGAATCTCTCAACTCCTCTAACAAAGACCATCCCTTAACCAATAAGAGCACAATGCTTGACTTTCGGTTAAGTGGATCCGCGACTCTATTTGCTTTTCCAGGATGATACAGAATCTCGCAATCATAGTCCTTAAGTAATTCCATCCATCGACGCTGTCTCATATTCAATTCTTTATGTGAAAACAGGTACTTCAAACTTTGATGATCAGTATACATTTGAAATCTTTTGCCACATAAGTAGTGCCTCCATATCTTTAGAACGAAGATGATGGAGTTAACTCCAAATCATGCGTCGGGTAATTCATCTCATGAGGTCTCAATTGTCATGAGGCATATGCAACCACTTTTCCATGTTGCATCAACACACACCCTAATCCCTTTAGCGAAGCATCGTTATATATCTCATAACCTCCAAGTCCAGAAGGAATGGTTAGTACTGATGCGGTCGTCAATCGGTGCTTAAGTTCTTGAAAACTGCTTTCGCACTTATTAGTCCATTCAAACTTCACATCCTTCTTCGTTAGCCTCGTCAATGGAGTAGCTAAAGATGAAAACTTCTCCATGAATCGGCTATAATAACTTGATAATCCCAGAAAACTTCTAATTTCAATAATTGTCGTGGGTTTAGGCCAGTTCATCACCGCCTCAATCTTTGAAGGATTTACTGAAATTTCTTCTCCAGAAATCACATGACCAAGGAAAGCTACCTTACTCAACCAAAATTTGCATTTACTAAACTTGGCATAAAGTGAATGTTCCCTTAGGGTTTGTAGAACTACCCTTAGATGTTCCTCATGTTCCTCATTACTCTTCAAATAAATCAAAATGCCATCTATAAAAATAATAACAAACCGATCCAAGTACTCCTTAAACACTCGATGCATCAAATCTATGAATGAAGCAGGGGCATTGGTCAAACCAAAGGGCATAACCGTAAACTCGTAATGCCCATATCTCGTTCTGAAGGCATTTTTTGGTATATACTCCTTCTTAATCCTCAGCTGGTGATAACCAATCCCCAAGTCTATTTTAGAAAACATAGACGCTCCTTGCAGCTGATCAAACAAATCATCTATTCTCGGCAAAGAATAATTGTTCTTGATGGTCACTTGATTCAATTGCATGTAATCTATACACAAACGCAAGGATCCATCCTTCTTTCTTACAAACAGCACCGGCGCTCCCCATGGCCAGGCGCTCGGTCTAATGAATCCCTTATCCAGTAATTCCTGCATCTATACTTTCAATTCTTTCAGCTTAGACAAGGACATCCTATACGGTGCCTTGGAGATTGGCTCCGTTCCAGGTGCCAACTCTATCACAAACTCAATCTCTCTCTCAGGTGGTAATCTTGACAATTCCTTACGAAAGACATCAGGAAACTTACGTACCACGGCTATACTATCCAACTTCGGCTCCTCCGCTGTTTTGTCTACTGCAACAGCCAAATAAGCTTGACATCCTTCGCTCAACAGCTTGGTCGCTTCAAGCGACGAAACCAAAGGAATCGAGGTTCCTCCTCGATTTCTTGCAAATTCAAAACTATGGCGACCTTCCAGGTAAAATCGAATTACCCTATTACCACAATCAACTACAGCCCTTTGCTTCACTACCAATCCATGTCGATAATCACATCAAAATCATACATATGCAATACAGCCAAATCTATCATTTCTTCGCTATCACCAATCACTATTTTACAATCCATACAGCCTAGTGAAACTAGCACACTATCTTTTAATGGTGTAGCAACATGCAGTAGCACATTCAATAGTTTCAACTCTACTCCCACTAGATCAGCAAACTGAGCAAATATAAAGGAATGTGAAGCACCAAGATCAAACAAGGCATAGGCAACTTAATTACAAATAAATTGTACATGTGACCACGTCAGGAGCTTCCTCCGCCTCTCTGCGTGCCACAACATACACTCTTCCTTGGGCTGGTGGACGATTCTGCTCATTCTGTGGAATCACAGTCGATGGTCCTACTTGTGGTCGCAGTCCTTGTGCTCGATTTACTAGAGCTTGGCTTGGATAATTTTTCGCCTGATGACCCAGCTGACTACATCTATAAAATGCTCTTGACTGACTTGGGCAAGGTCCACTTCCATACCTTTGCCCACAGATACGACAATTCCAACTTGATTGAAATGGGGGTTTCACAATATTTCTTCGAACAAGAGGAATAAAACGTCTATTACTCATCATCGGCCTCTTGCCCAGTTGTTGATTATTTCTCAAAGGAGTGAATTGCAATCTAGAAGCAATGCCTCTTTCCTTAATATCCATCTCGATCATTTGGCTTCTCTCATAGATCTCCCGATACGTTCTCAAGTTCACAGTTATGATCTTATTGCGAATTTCTAGTCTCAAACTATCTCGAAACCTTTGCGCTTTCTCAAGTGGGTCCTCAACTGATCTTGGGGCATACCTTGACAATCTTGCAAACTCGATTTCATACTGATCCACAGTCAGTTGATTCTGTCGCAACTGTTGAAATTCTAGTCGTTTTCGCTCACATGCTGTCTTAGAAAAAATACTTGTCATTGAAAGCGACAGTGAAGGCGGCCCAAGTCAAAACCGTACTTTCATAAAATACTCCTCCCTTTGAGGCACTCCACCAATCATGCACAGTTCCCTCTCGCTGATACACAACTAGCAACACTTTTTCTTCATCCGTGCATCTCAACACTTCAAAAGTCTTTTCGAGTTTCTCAATCCACCTTGGAGCCAACTCAGGATCTCCAGTACCATCAAACTGGGTTGGTTTCAATTTAATAAACTACTCGACCAACTGACCCATTGGTCTATTGGCATTGACATCGCCTTGTGCATTTCTAGTTTTAGCACCCTGGGCATTATTGCCATTTACCATATTCACAACTGCCACAACAGCTTCAGCAGCCTGAGCTATGATCTCAGTTCTATCTTTCGCTTGCCTAAGAGCAGCAGCAGCTCTATCTTGAGCTTCTTTTCCCACAAGCTCTCTAATCTGTTCCAAGGCCCTCAAGACTCCTTCCATTCTTAGATCCTCAACCACTGGAGCTCTGGAGCTCGAAGCTCCTCTTCTCGGCCTTCCAGGTCGATTACTTATATTTGCTCAACTTGACTCACTTGAGTCACCATAATTCCACCACAGAATTAGAAATCTAATTCACTTACTCATATCTCAATACTACTACGCTACTCAACAAATAGCAGCCATATAACAACAACTAATCTCTCAGGTATTTATATGAGCACGTCAACATACCTCAAGTCCAGACTCATTTGCAACTTGATACAATTAGAGGTATAACTCACTCATTCAATCCACATTCACAACAACATGATAAGTGCAAAGCTCGACCCCTCATAGGTCCACAACAACCATGCCAAGTCAAGATGCCAATCACATGCGCCATTCATATGTCATGCAGTCATGCTTAATTCTCTAATGACTCCCCCTAGGGTCTCACTACCCCAACTCATCAAAATTTCTTTATTCCTTATTACTTCAATCCTCAATCGACTGTACTCTTGGTAACCTGCTCTTAACCTTACTCTGATACCACTCAAACGGGGATGTAACGCCCCGCGTCCCCTGGAACTCGTTACATCCGCCTCAGCCAAACACTACCCAAGAACCTCACATGGCTTAGTATGATATGAAATGCACATGCGAAAGACGATACACATCTCCGTACATTAAGAAATATAAAGAACAAGGGAGTTTTGAAAGAATTCGAAAGCACACCAGCTATAAATAGCAGAAACATTCATTACAAACATCGGAAAGGAAATACAAAAACATAAAACCGCTCGCCTGGGTAGAAAAGGAACTAAGGGTTAGGGTTCAAAGACTACTACTAAACCTTTCCTAAAGCCTAACACAAAAATTGTTCCTTGATCACCTAACCCCCCTTCATTCAGACTTCTCACCAGAACATCTTGAATCATCTCTTCCATTATCCCCCTCAGCATTTATGTTGTAGTCTGAAAAAGTCTCGGATGGAACGTCCTCTGAAGGCTCTTCAATGTCATCCTCGATTTCCTCCTCATCTTCAGCTTCTGCTTCGTCTTCTTCGTCAGTGGCTTCAATCGTGTCGGCAGAAATCTCAACATAGTTCATATACTCCGCAGAGGACAGTGGAGACTTCGGCACTTTAGGTATATTTCTTGAATCTCCCACAGACGCTGGGTTGTCCACTTCAATGCCCCCTCAAGACGGATGGCACCAAGTTGGAATCACTTCCCATGGAACATCCTCCGTCAACAAGGGTTCCATCAAGCTGCTGTCTCCCACTTGACGAAGCCGGGCTTCAAAACGGTGAGGTTGAAGTTCTAGTTTTCCTTCGTCCACCTAGGCAGTCATGTGCTTCCTAACATACATAATATCCTTCCGGTATGGAAACTCCTCAAAAAGGACGGTCATCTATTTTGGATCGCCTAGACGGATTGGCAACATGGTTAGGGTTTGGGGTCTGAAAAGATTGCCCCACTAAGGGGTGAGATCGACATCTCAAAAAGTGAAACCCAACCTAAACTAAACCACTAGTCCCACCAGACAAAATCAAATGCAGATAATGCAGAGAATTCAACAAGCGATGACATATGGCAAGTCATCATAATTTATCACAGAATAATTGGCATATCAAATCATCAACAAATACATCACATGCTATAAAATCCAAGCTTCACACATTAGCCTAAGCCAAACATACTGCCTTCAATGTGATAAACCAATTTAATCATCGCCAAGGCCCACGACTGCGATGTATCACCAGGGCTCCAAGCCGCGATATTAATTTCATAAGGCTCTAAGCCAAATCATCACCAAGGCCCACGGTCGCAATGTCATCACCGATCATCGCTAGGGCTCACGACTGTGATATTATCATCAGCCAGTTCACTACTAGGGAATCTCAGCCAATTCAATATCAAGAATATGGCTCACAGGCAATTCAATATCACACTATCAATCACCATGCTTGTATCGCACAATCACGCTACACAAGACAATTATCCAGTAGCGTCCTAGGATTCAAGTAAGGGTTTAAGAACCACTTACAGAGATTAATCAGCAAAAATCCACACCAAACAAGTCTCCATGATCCACAAGATCATAGCCAAACGAGAACCATGTGCCGTCCTAGGAAGTTCATTAATTTTGAGTCAAAATCCATTCAATTTCGGATTAAAAACAATCGAATTTCACTTTCGTTAAATCATTCTCTCAATCCCCAAACAAATGGCAACTTAGGATGCCTTATCAATTGATCGAATACATGAAAAAACCTCCATTAATCCTTCATATACTCGGTTCATGCTACAATTTAAAAGGGCAGAATATATATCTCAAAGTTCCATGACCAATTAGCCCTTAAATCACCTTTAAACTTCAATCTACTTCTCACACTTCCCATTGACACATCACACGATATCATACAAGATGTTATACGTCAATTGACGTCCAAATATTCCTCAATTAGTCCTTAAATAGAACCGGCCAGCATAACTACGTCCTCAAAACAGAACCGATTTTGGTTTCCAACCATTCAATCGAGTCATAACTCAATTCCAAGATGAACTCTTTGCACAAATAACATATCAAAACCTTCATTTACATGTTTAGAAGGCTCATCGTGAGATTTGAAGTGGATTGACACCCCAAAGACTTCGAAACAGCTTGATCTCTACAAGGTCAGAATCTGACCATTTTTATACCACTCATTATCAGCAATAAAAATTTAATTTAACACCATCTACTTACAGTCACAGACCATCTGAATATAGTACTAGATGTTATGAAGCTCTCCTAAAAATTTTGAGGTCAATTGGAGTCTTTAAGAGGTAGAACGATGACCTTACCTCAGCTCGCGCGGATTTCGTCTGATTTTGATCTAAGGGCTGGTTCGGGAAAACTGTCTAACAAAAATTTGATCTTCCACTTGGAATGTGTCAATGACACGTCTATCTACCTTCTAGTGATCGGAACACCTCAAATGGCCACCAGGAGGGGTCGCTCGACCGGACCGAACAGAATGGACAGAATCTATTTTTTTAGGCAGTTTTCGGTTGAGCCAAAATTGAAGAGGAAATGCTATGAACGTGAGGGTGATGGTATACACAGCTGAAGGGGTCTTCAATATACTTGTCTCACGCATATTATTGGCCTAAAAGTGATTAGATAAGGTTAGGTAAGGGTCATTAATGCCAAACGCCTTCAATGAGTGACATGTGGCAAGCTCCAATAATATCACCTAAGACTTTGACCCATTCTTTGACCCCATATATGTGAATTTTCGGTAGCCATGGAGGAAAAGAAGTGACCATTTTATCCTTCATGATTTCTTAAGGCAAGATAAATGGTCGAGGGGCGAAATGATAATTTTGCACTTTCAGTCCAAACTTCTCTTTTCCAATTTGAAATTACCATTTGGCGAGACGTCATAAAGTTCCTATCTAGAATTAGAGTTCTCTATTTCCAATTGCCAATTATGAGTTTTCATTTCATGATCATTCATCCATCGATCGTTATTTCAGTTTGTTTCAAACTAACAGGCGACTTTTGTAAACATTACGCGTATCAACTCTGTGATTCTCATCACACTAAGAATAACTCAAGTTATGATAACTTTGGTTGTCATGTAATTGAGAGGGTTCATTGCTAGTTCCGACAGCTTCGATCGTCATAATTCGATTTAGGAAAATTTACAAATTATACATTGGTTAAGCGGCATCACCCGCGATCCAATCGTGTAACGCTAGCATTGTATTCCTTAATTGTTATCTAATTGGCCTCATTGGCTCTAAATGCTCCCTTGACAATCCTTATTGTCAAAGTATCATTTCCTATTTCGAGTTTCCTAGGTCAACGTACCTTGTTATGCGTTAGCATTTTCCTTTTGGTCATTTTACTCAAGATTGATTAGATCTGAGCGAGACAAAACTGAAATACATTTTAAGGTACATTCACATTCAACAACCTCAAAATGGTAGAAAATTTAGAATGTCATAATTATCTTTGCCTTAAAGATTTGGAGACACTATTTATGTGGTGAAAGATTCCAGATTTACACGGATCATCAAAGTTTGAACTATCTGTTTTCGTAAAAAGAATTGAATTTGAGACAATGTCGATGGATGGAATTACTCAAGGACTATGATTGCGAGATTCTGTATCATCCTGGAAAAACGAATAGAGTTGTGGATGCGCTAAGCCGGAAGTCGAGTATTGCTCTCTTGTTGGTTAAAGGATGGTCCTTGTTAGAAGAGTTGAGGGATTCTGAGTTTAAACTGGAAGTTCGCCTACTGTCAAGTCTAGTGGCAACCTTGAAAGTTGAGCCTGAAATCCAGAAAAGAGTAAAGGCCTTGCAGTTTACAGATTCGGAGATTCAAAAGATTCTTGGAATAGATGCAACAAAAAGGAAACCTAAGTTTCAAGTGTCAGAAAACAGAATTTTAAAATTTCGTGGACATTTGTGTGTGCCTGGTGATGAGGAACTGAAGGAAAGAATTTTTTCGGAAGCTTACAGGAGCAATTATAATATTCATCCAGGTAGCACCAAGATGTATCAGAATCTACGACAACACTATTGGTGGAACGGAATGAAGGTGGATGTAGCTAAGTATGTAGCGAAGTGTTTAACCTGTCAGCAGTTGAAAGTTCAGTATTGCAAGCCTGGAGGATTGTTGCAACCTCTAAAAATTCCTGAGTGGAAATGGTAACATGTGACGATGGATTTTGTGATGGGGTTACCGAGGAGTCAGAAAGGTCATGACTCAATTTGGGTAATCGTGAATAGATTAACAAAGTTGGCACATTTCATACCCGTGTGAAAAGATTTTGCAATGGATAAGTACGTAGAGTTGTATATGAGTCAGATTGTGCAATTGCATGGAGTTACAGCTACAATTACATCGGATCGAGACCCCAAGTTTACAACAAACTTTTGGAAGAGTCTGCAGGAAGCTCTAGGAACTAGATTACAGTTCAGTACGTCATATCATCCACAGACTGATGGACAGTTATAAAGGACGATGCAAACGCTCGAGGATATGTTACGGGCATGCGTCATAGATTTTAAAGGTGGCTGGGAAGACCAACTGCATTGGGTGGAGTTTGCCTATAATAATAGTTACCGGCAAAGTATTGGTATGACACCGTTCGAAGCACTTTATGGTCAAGCATGTAAAATGCCTGTATATTGGAATGAAGTTGGAGAAATGAGTATAACAGGCCCAAAATTAGTGGAACAGTATGTTGAGGCGATTAAAGTCATTAGAGAAAGGCTAAGAACGGCACAAAGTCGACAGAAGAGCTATGTTGATAAAAGACGCAAACCATTGGAATTTCAAGTTGGTGACCATGCTTTCTTAAAGGTATCACCGATGCGTGGATTATCTCGATTTGGGAAAAAATGGAAAATTGAATCTGAGGTACGTAGGTCCTTTTGAAATTCTGGAGCGAATTGGAACTTTGGCCTATAGACTAGCTCTGCCATCGAACTTACCGCAAATGCACAATATATTTCATGTGTCAATGCTGAGGAAATACGAGTCAGATCCGACTCATGTTTTAGATTTTGAAACCATTGAGATTGATGACAAGGGGGTGTATGTGGAAAAGCCGATCAGAATTGAGGATCGAAAGGAGCAAGTCTTAAGGAATAAAACGATTACATTAGTCAAAGTGATTTGGGAACATCACGGGACTGAAGGAGCTACGTTGGAAAGCAAAGAAGCGATGAGACGCCAATACCCCCATTTATTTACATAAGTTGGTTTTATAGTAAATTTCGAGGACGAAATTTCTATAAGGGGGAAGAATTATGACATTCGAAATTTCCTGCCATTTTGAGGCTGTTGAATGAGAATGTATCTTTGTTGTATTTCAGTTTTATCTCGCTCATATCTGATCAATCTCGAGTAAACTGACCATAAAGGAAAAGGCTAACGCATGACAAGGTACGTGGACCTAGGAAACTCGAAAAAGGAAATGATGCTTTGACCATAAGGATTGTCGATGGAACATTTAGAGCCAATAAGGCGGATCAAATAACGATTTAGGAATACAATACTGGCGTTATACGATTGGGTTGCCAGTGATGTCGTTTAACCAATGTATAATTTGCAAATTTTCCTTAAATCAAGTTATGGCAATCGAAGCCTCGAAGCTAGCGATGAGCCCTCGCAATTACATGACAACCAAAGCTGTCATAACTTGAGTTTTCCTCATTGTGATGAGAATCACAGAGTCGATACGCGTAATGTCTGCAAAAGCCATCCGTTAGTTCGAGACAAACTGTAGTTACAATTGACGGACGAATGATCATGAAATGGAAGCTCAAAAGTGGCAATTGAAAATAGAGAATTTCAATTCTAAATAAAATTTTGACGGTGCGTCGTTAAATGATAATTTCAAATTGAAAAGCTGAAGTTTGGACTGAAAATGCAAAATTACTATTTTGCCCCACAACTATTTGATTTGCCTTAAGAATGCAAGTAGGACAAATGGTCATTCCCTCTCCATCATTGGCTACCAAAAATTGATATACAAGGAGTCAAAGGATGAGTCAAAGCCTTAAGTTGTATCATTGGTGAGTGCCACATGTCAACCAAGGAAGCTCCCCAGCATTTATTACCTCACCTAATCCTATCTTGTCAAATTAACCTCAATTATGTGTGTGAGACTTTCATTTGAGGTTCCCTTCAGCTGTGTATAACCATCCCACCATTTACCTTTGATTTTCTCTCCATTTACATCACCACCGAAAAACTGCCCAGAAGACAAAATTTTGCCTCCTCGTTTGGTCTACTCTTCCGGCACCGCTTGGCCGTGCTCCAACCACCAAGAGCAAGCTTGATGTGTCCTTAACAAGTTCCAAGTGGTAGATCGAGGTTTCATTGAACGGTTTTTCCCGATCAGCCCTTAGACCAAAATCGGACAGAAATCGCATGAGCTGAGGTAAGGTCTTCGTTATACCTCTTAGAGACTCCGATTGGCCTCAAATATTTTAGGAGAGCTTCATAACATCTAATATTAAGATTGGATGGTCTGTGGTTCCAAGTTTGATGGTTTTAAAATAGGTTTTCATGGCTGAACATTGATGATCAAAACTGGACAGATTCTAACTTTGAGGAAGCCGGGATGTTCCGAGGTCCTTGGAGTGTGGTTTCGCTTCAAATCTCTTGGTGAGCCTTCTAAGCATGTAAATGAAGGTCTTTGTATGTTAATTGTATAAAGAGTTAGGCTTGGGGTTGAAGTATGGCTTGATTAAACGGTTGAAACCCAAAATCGATTTTGATTTGAGGATGACTACATGCTGGCCGGTTCTGTTATGGGACTGAATGAGGAGCATTTGAACTTCAAATGGACTTATAATACCCTATTTGATATGATGTGAGGTCTCAATAATAAGTGTGAGAAGTGGATTGAGGTTTAGACGAGAATTATGGTAAAAAACGATGCTTAAACCTCTAGGTTGTGACTTGCTATGGATATGACCATGTGAAATGAGTACATTAAGGATTCGAAGTGAGCATTGACATGTGTTTAATTGTTAGAAAAGATGTCTTGAATTGCCAATGGCATGGCGAGGGAAAGATTGTGTTAATGGAAGTGACCATGCCATGGTTTTGATTCAAGATTGATGAATCTTTTTAGTTTGACGAAAAATTCGTGGGGATTATATACTTGTGACCTTGAAGATAGTCGCATTGTGTGACATTATGCTTATTAATCAAGGTAAGTATTTCTTAAACCTTTATTTGAATGCTAGGACACTGCTGGACATTTTATTGAACGACTTGAGTGACTGGTGAATTTTTATGAATTGAATCGTGCGTGTTATGATGGCTTTGTGATCTCAATGAGAAAGGTGTTGAGGATACTGATTGGTTTGTGACCCTAATGGTATCGGAGGATGATGAACTCGGATAATAATGAGAATGTCGATTGGTCTGTGACCCTAGTGGCACAGAATGGCTGTGAGTCTTGAAAGTATCGATTGATCTGTGACCCCAGTGGAATGTGGACATCGACTGGCCTATAGCCTCGGTGATGTCAGTTGGCAAAGGTGCTAGAGAAAAATATTGTGGCTGAGAGCCGAGGTAGTGGGAGTTTATAATGTGTGTGACGATTGTGTATTGATTGCAATGTTGTACATGCATCGAGCTTGAACCCTGAGGTTATATGTGATTGAATGTGTTTTATCCATGCTTGAGTGATTGATATATGTGATTCATCGATGCCTTGCGCCATTGCATGATTGATTGGCTGCATTTTGATGACATTCATATGGGTGGTCTGGGGGGACTGATGTTGAGATATAAGTTTAGGTTTCACTTTCTGAGATATCAATCTCACCCCTTGGTGGGACACCATTTTCAAACCCTAAGCCTTAGCCATGCTGCCAATTCGCCTGGGTGATCCAAAGGAGATGACCGCCCTTTTTTATGAGTTCCCTACTAGGAAGGGTATCGTATATGTCAGGAAGTGCACAACTGTCTGGGTAGATGAAAGAAAGCTGGAACTACAACCCCACAGTTTTGAGGCATGGCTTCGTCAAATGGGTGACAGTAACTTGATGAGACCTCTACTGCCTGAAGATGTTCCTTGGGAAGTGATTCCAACCTGGTGTCATCCGTCTCGACCGAATATTGAAGTGGATAAACCCATCATTTGTGAGAGGTTCGAGGAACATACCTGAAGAGCAGAAGTCTCCACTAACCTCTGCGGAGTACACGAACTATATTGAGATCTATGCCGATGCAATCGAGGACACCAACGAGGGCAATGACGCAGAAGCTGAAAAAGAAGAAACTGAGGAAGACACTGAAGAATCTTCCGAGAATATACCATCTGAGACTTTTTCTAATTACAATCCAGCTGATGAGGAGAAGGATGATGGAAAGGACGACTCAAGTTGTTCTTATGAGAAATTCGGATAAAGGTGTTAGGTGAATTAAGAATCATTTTGGTGTTAGGCTCTAGGAAAGGTATAGTAGTAAGTTTTGAACCATAGGCCTTAGTTCCTTTTTCCTACCTAGGTGTGCGGTTTTATATTTTCTTTTATCTTTTTCCTTCCGTTATGTAAACTGAACGTTTGCGGGTTGTATATATATGGTGTGCTTTGAGCTTGTTTCATTTCCCCTTTCTATCTTTATTGTACAATGATGTTCTCTCGTTTTTCGCGTGTGCATTTCATATCTTCCTAGGCCGTGTGAGATGAGTAATTTTTGGCCTATGGTGGATATAATGAGCTCTAAGGGACGCGGAGCGTTATAGGTTTCTTCCATATAGGAGTGACCCTGCCAATAGACAGGAGCAGGACTAACATCTCCAAATTGAGCATGTTCCTGTGAAGAATCAGACCAACGAAAGCTATGAAGGAGATGGAGCAACGTAGTGACCCGAACGTATCGGCTGTCACCGGGTTCTTTTGGACAAAAATGAAGAGATATAGAGAAGAAGATGAAGACACAAATGAAGGAGATGAAGGAGTGGAGAGGGTAAATTGGTGAGTTAATTAGTTAGTCTTCTGCAAACCGTAACCCCGCAAACGAGGATCGCAAAATTATGTGCTGAATCTGCAATGGAGAGTAGGAGCTGGTCAAGCGGCTCACCATTGTGTCAATTGGGTCAAGATGAAGGAGAACAGGTGATTGAAGACGGCGCAGGAAAGAGGGAACTTTGGTGTAGATTTTTGCTCTGGTTGTGATCGTTAAAAAAGGAAAAAAAAAAATTGTCAAACCCTGTCGAAATCTGGAGATGTATTGGACGTTGGTGGATGGTGGAGCCTTCACACCGAATGTCGCTGCATTGTCACGTCCGTCAAGGATCCACATCCACGTATATTTAACTTCGATTGTACTTATCTTGATCGATATGTCATCTTAGATAGCTACCCCCCATAATTTTCATTTAAAGGGAACATATAATTTTTTACCAAGAGATATAAAATAGAGCTATAAAAGACCGTTAAATCGGACCGTTTATCAAAGTGAGAGTTTGGCTAGGAATTAATATAATGGAATTGCATAGAGTCAACCATGTTAATGGTGCCTTCAACTTACAAGGGTGTTATTGCCAAACCACGGGACACAAATATCGGACTCAGAACCAAATCCCACTAAAAGACAACACAAGAATCAAATCTTTCACAAGTTGCTGTTCGGAGCATTAGGGCGTTTTTCACCGAACCAAACAAGTGTGACCACGTCGTGGCGTATTGACGTAATTAAAAGCAAACTTTTGATAATTTTTGTGTATTATAGAGAAATGGGGAGAGGTGGCTGGTCGAATCATCAGTCGGAGCAGAACATTGTCCACGTCGTATGCTTAATTTTAGCTTTGAGGCACGAGATTGTGAGCTTAGGGACGTGTTCGGTTGTCTTGTCCTAAGCTTTTGTTAATGATTTGATTGACAGGAGGGAGTCGCTGTGGTGCAGCATGGGAAAAAAGAGTGGGGAGGAGGAGGGAGCACCCCAAGCATCGACCATGGTGTGCTGCTATTCATAAACCCGGATGCCCCGATATAAGAAAATCGACATTTGGTTACTTGTTTCTTTTGGCTGGAGGTGCAATTTCATGAAAAAGTGCAAAGCAATCAGTAATTGCTGCGTCTAATATGGAGGCTAAGTTTGTGGCATGCCTCGACGCCATTGTTCATGGATTATAACTACGGAACTTTGTTTCAGGGCTTGCGATTGTCGATAGTATTGCTAGGTCGCTAAAAATTTATTGTGATAATTCTACAACAAGTATTCTAAGGGTGCTAAGCATATGAAATTAAATAATTGTCCTTTCAAAAAGAAGTTCAGAAATAAAGAGTTTAGTTGAGCACATTAGCATCAACCTTATTATTGCATATCCTTTAACAGAAGGAATGCCGCCCAAAACATTTAATGAACATCCCGAAAGGATGGGCATTATTGGACATCGTTAATGATATTATATTGTGACTCTATTAAGTATACGTATTTGACATTATGATCTCATTTATGTGTGTTAATATATCTTGTTTTCTAGTTAGTATATATGATGGAAGTAGATGAATATTTGACAGGATAATCTCTAATAGAGACATTATAATTGGACCACTGCTGTATTTCTTAATTATGAATCATGATAAGTGGAGAGCTACAATTGTAGTACAAATAAGGGACTGTGTCGATTAATGTCACCCAACCGCTATGACTCACATTAGTCTTGTTTACTTTATTTTGATCATTATGTGATACCAATTAATTAAAAGTCATAACATGGCGTTATTGTGCACATTATGGTATTTATTAAACCATTAAAGGAAGCTCTTTTTTTTTGGGGGGTAGAAAGGAAGCTTATATTGGCCAAGTGAGAGAATGTAAAAATAACTGTGATCAATATGGTATTACTAATAATTATTTCACGTTATAATTAATTTGTATTGGTTGTCTATGGCATAATTGAAAAGACACAACTTTTCGTGTGCTTTGATGGATGGCACTTTTTTTTTTCAAATTTGAAATGGATGTCGCCTGTTGAAGAGGCCTCTATTGATGGCAAATATTTTAAGGAACAGGGGGATTAAGGAAGAGAAATCAGTCTTCATCGTCTCCGTTTCTGTCTGCAACAATCATCGAAGGCTTTGTTATAGAGAAATGTATGTCTTTATCATTATCACACGTGAAAATAATGAAGATCTAAGATCTTTTAATGTCGAATTTCTGCGTTAAAGTATTACGTCAATGCTTACAAATGATTGTTTAGCCAAGTCAAGTAAAGAGTTGACGTAGGAAAAATCAATGAATGAAATTATTTTTACGTTTTATCTGTACTTCTCGCCCTCCAAAATCAGGACCAAGTCCAACCCCATGGTCGGTCAAATCCTTGCACCCTGATCATTTCATAGACGCCATTGTTTTAAAGACATCGACTGGTTTTCCTCCTGGCTTGTTTCGCAATATCCACTTCAGAGCTAGTAAGATTTGTAAAATTATGACGTGAGAGAAGAGGTAACACAGTGAATATGGTAACGATCGACGATAAGAATTAGCATTCCGTCTTCCAAAATTGCAAGTACAAGTCTCAAAATGTTGCTCCTTAACAATTGATGAGCGTAGAGGTGAGCAGTTGCAGAGTAGGAACGTTCCAAACTTGGGAATTGGCCGCTTCCTTTTCTTTTTTCTGTTATTCCTGGAGAGTGTTGCTCGAGACCTCGTTCATTATTACTGAATCTTTTAATCTTTTCATGTGCTGGCGGCAGGGCCGTAGTTACTAGCTACTTAGACCTTCCTCGTTATGTTATATATGTTACATACTGCTATGTCCGAAGGGGACACATTTCTCATAATTCATTCATAAGTACCACAACCTTAATAAAAAGGAGGAAGAAGAAGAAGAAGCAGCTGGTTACAAGAGACCCCCAAACCCTAGAGGTAGTACTAATAGGATCGTATTTTTCTCCTTCCCTGATTGGAAGAAACTTCCTCGACGAGATCTTTGCTTGGTAGGTCTCGAATGAAGACGCCACCGCCGACATTTACTTCTGATTTTATTTGTACGTGAGTGATGTCCATACTCGTAACCTACCGATCAGATGTCCGGCTAGATGGAAATATAACTACTTTCAGCATGTGCATAGGTCATGACAGTACGTTCGGCCAAGTCGAAACAACATTGCACCTACCAAAACGAAAATCATTTGGATAACGGACCTGCATGAATATCTTCTTGGTGGCTGTACTTTTGCTGGGCAGGGATTTCTTGGGGGTCAGAAGGACGTGGAATCAGTATGCTGCCTATAGATGGGTCTGCTTTTATCACGCAATTTCGTGCTCGGTTTAGTACTCAGAATCATTTTCGATCTGCCACAAGTATACCAAGGTAAGTCTAACTTGCCTCCAATGTAACAAATGCTCACCATACCAGTGATATTAACACCAGTCATCACAGAGAGATTCTGTAGGTAATAGCAAAAATATGTCTGAAAAAAAAGAGAGAAGACAAAATCCACTTGTGAAAGTAGGAGAAAATACCCCCATGCTCCCTATCATCTCAAGAGAATCCTTGAAATTACTAGTGTTTACATAGAGACAAGGATCAGAAAAGCAAGTTTATGGTGCTCAACATCGGATAGTAACTCCTAGAGGACGATAACCCCATTCTTAATGGTCAACCTGATACAAATCCACATTATAACCAAAAGAAGTAAGATGAGAATGCACCAAACTACGTTGTTGCCCATGGCTATGCCGTCTCGTTCAGGTTATCTCTTTGCTTTACCGGCAAAATAGTTTAATGCCAACCTAGAAAACCGAGAGAGGGTTAAAAGCATCTGCAGGAGTGATCTACCCTTAACTATTCCCTCGCGTAGCCCTTTTGCAGTTCTAGCCAATGCTGGTCCTTTAGGCTCGGTTTCTTGCCTTGGTATCCCCTGCAATAAGGCTAATCAAGTAAAAAACTAAGTAAAACTCGATGATCCCAGGCAAAAGAAAAGGAAAAGGAAAATGGAAAGTCCAGAGAAAAACTATGGGAGGAGAAAACCTGGCGGGGCCATGTTCGTCAACTGGCGCAATCTCTCCTCAGCTACGCGAACAGCTCGAGTGGAACTCCTAACACCTTGAGTTATGTCCTGGCTGTGGAAGTTTCAAGAAGGTGAAGTTTTATATCCTGTGAGATGGATGTTTAAGTTGTATTACAGAAAAAAAGAGAGAACACCAATTGCAGACCCCAGATCGCTAAGTTCCATAGTCAGGTCACTGATTTCCATCCCAGATAATCGAACAGCAGCCATTGTGTCAGGAAGCTCTTCTCTAGTCACATCCATCAGCTTCTCCAGTGACTCAGCTGCCCTCTTGAGAGACTTTAGGACGGAAAATGGACAAGGGAAGGAAGGATGACAAAAATTGATACATCAACAGAAACCAAGTCAAACACAGCATCAACACAATGTACTCATTACGTTGAGCAAAAATCTATATCATACCAGAAGAGTAGGAATGGCAGAACAAAATAGCCATGTTGCAGAAACTGCAGCCTGCAGAAAAGAATCGGTACCATTCAACATCAAATTGTAGCCTGGAAACTAACGTTTGAATAAACATCCATGAACAGGAGATACAAGTTCCTATAGTAGGCTAGATTCCTGTAATGTGTCTCAAATACCACTCATAATACTACATCAGAAATCAACGAAGGTAGAAAGGAAAACAAAACTCTCAAATGCTAGGATATTTGTGGGAGATCAACGTTACACAAGGTTAAATGGATATAAAATGACCGGTCTTTTTCTTAAGATACTTAGGGGGCATTTAATAAGTCATTGCCCACACACCTCCATGCATCAACAGGATATATACATCTGATAGCATGATCCGCAAGTAGACTAGTATATTACAATATGCTCCTGACGTCTCTCATTTCAAGTCCTTCAAGAATTAAAACTATATGCCTTTACAAGTATCCCAATGTAATGTTTGTGGCATGACGAACTTTTTGTTTCCTTACCAAGAAATTTCACTCGGTATCTCAATGCACAATCCCACCAAATCCCGTATCGCTTACGACAGATCAATATCCCAATGTCAAAATACTATTTCAGAAGAAGCGACCATAGCTAGTATGATAAACCTTGTGAGCTGTAATGTGGACCAAGGTCATATGAAAGCTATCGGTTGCACAGAAATATAAGAAACTGTCCGGTAGAGCTACAATTCTTCACATTCAGTTGGTCAACCAAACTGAGAACACAAAAGGCCTGCTCAGACTCAGGGGGTTGTGGCGTATAAATCCAATTTTTTTTTTCGATAGAAGATTGACAAAAACAATACCAATGCTCAGTAAAGAGAGACAGTAAGCTCAGCCTCATTACTTTTGTTTGGTCGGAAAGCCCACATTTTTTTTTTTTCCTGGTCGAAAGCTTGATTAGTTGAAAAGGAAGAAAATATGGGAAAAGTCTGCTAAGAGGTGAAATGTCCTATGATGGTCAACCATGCGTTTTCCTGACTCATTGATGACATCTCAAGAGATCTAATCTAGTGTCAGGCCAAGATAAAACAAGAGCAGACACCGTAGCAAGAGGAGAACTCTACCCCTAGAGAAATTTCACTTGTCTTAGATCTTGTTCAGACCTTTCTTTTCCTTTCCATTTGCCAAACACAAAACTGCAGCCATGACTACTACATACTGGTTCATGCAAAAGTTTGACCCTGTGAATTAACATACACATTGTTGGGTCTCACTTAACAAGTGACCGATCTGGGAAGTTTCCCTTGACTTCTTTAGGTTACACAGTTTATCCAACACAGACTGCAGTTCTGGATTCCAGAAGAACAAAAAGATAGCGGAGATCTAGAACAAAGAAACCACTTGCCCTGCAATTTCTGAAATTTTCAAAGTGAAGAACTTCTTTCACCAAATTTCAAATATCCCCTTCTTTCTCCCGAGAGCCACAAAAGGAAAAGAAGGAAACGTTGGGTGATTAAAGTCAAGTGAACCTTAAGATTGAAGTATCCCATATTGGCAAATCCCTCCAATTTTGATGACACAGGATAAGGTTAATGTCTGTAACAGCTTTCTGTAATACATTTTCATGCAGTTCAGGTCAAAAAAATACTGCGAAACAAACTCGATGGCTCCACTCGGGCTTATAATCCGATGTGATCGCCAAAAGTTGCTGATTCAAAGCATAACACACCTCACGTAGCGGATCAAACTTCCATTAAGGGCGAGGACAAAAGAAGATTTTGCTATACTGAGCTTTGGGGCGAGATGAAGAAATTCTACATGATCATGTTCCGGCGACAGGTATTGCATTTGGGTGTAGCCAAAAGAGTGACAGCTACAAAATTCCAGAATCAATGTGAAATGGAAGATTTAGTATCATCTAATTGCCCCTGATTTTTCGTGAACCCCAACCTGTAACAACAATTCTGTGCAACGCAAATCATTCTTCTTTCAACCACGTAATATCAGTAATCAACAACAAAAAAGGAAAGATAAAACGAGAATCAGCAGCGCTTAAATCTCTGAATCGCGAAACAGAGGAGAATGTAAGGGGGAGAGAGAGTACCGCACAAGCGATCACGTTCAGCATGAGAACATGTCGTTGAGTGAGGTTCCACTGAGAGAGCTGAAGCGCGGTGGAGGAAGACCCGACGGACGAGGTGTACTGCGACGAGACCGACGGCCCGGAATCCGCCTCCTCCGCGGCTACTCCGCCGTACACCGACTGTACGGACAGCGAAAGGGACCGGCGAGGTCGCCGCCGCGGCAGCTGCCGGAGAACCGCCTGTGGACGGGTCGGAAGCGACGGTGCAGTGGATTCATGACTGGAGCTCAAATGGGTCGACGCATTCGATGCTTCCAATTTCGCCGCACAATACATTCTCCCTCTCTTTCTCGCCTCGTGAAATCCGACCGCTGTACAGAGTGACGAGATGAAGGAAAGGAAGGTTTCGCACCTCCATCCTTTCGCTCTCGTATTTATTTATTTATTTCAAAGGATCAAATAACTCTACTGTTTTTTTTTTTTTAAGGGTTAATATCATGAAAAAATTTAAATTAGTATATATATGTGATAAATTTACTTTAAATTATTTTTTTAATCATGAAAAATTTTAAATTAATACACATGTGATAAATTTACACTAAACTATTTTTTTGACCATCAAAAACCCTAAACTAATACTTTTATGACAAATTTATGGTAAACTAATTTTTTGACCAAGAAAAATCCCAAATTATGATATCTACGATAAATTTATATTCCGTTAAATTGGATTAATATCATGAAAAATTTTAATTTGATAAGCTTGTGATAAATAGAAGGTAAAAATCTTAAATTAGTACACCGTGAAGTGTCACATGCCTTCAAACTTAGCAATTTGACAGTTAGACTTAACGAAAACTAACGAAAGGTAGATTTGTCACTGGTATATTAATTTGGATTAAATTTATCACAAGTGTATCAGTTTGAGGTTTTTAATGGTCAAAAAAATAATTTGAGATAAATTTATCATAAGCGTACTATTTTGAGATTTTTCGTGATATTAACTTTTTTTTTTAGAATGAAAATACACATGATTATTAATATTATATGTCCTTCATATATATGTTATATTTTGTTGCTAAAATATAACAAATAATTGGATATACCATCTTTGTACGAACATTTACCTCTCTTCGTGACGCTATACGTTTTGGACATTCGCTTCCCGTGGCATTGTAAGCCATAGTTTGTGCGACATGTTTTTTTAAGGAAAAATTACGGACCGTACAATGCCGTTTTCGAGCTTTTTGATAAATATTCGAATTAATTCTTAAATCATATGAAAATATTCAATGTCGAGATCCCTGTTACTACTTCACAAGCAACATTATTGCCATAATCACCTTACCACCCTCCGCACATGTATAGATAGAAAAGCCGCTAACACGGGAATTTGCATGATAAGAATCTTTAGAATCAAGCACCTAATCATCACCAGATGAGCTAGATGTGGCTGATTATAATGATCAACGTCCTTGCCAAAGCGTTTCGCATCACATGCCAAATAAAATAAAAAATTGACGAACATTTTCTCTTTTGTCTAGGCTTCGACTTTGACTGCGGTTTAGTAATGCACACAGCTCATACATGGGGAATGACTAACATAACATAAGCGCGTATTCCATCTTTGAAGTAGGTATCATCAATTTCAATCATCTTTCTTGAACTAATTATTTGTGAAGGTTGGCAGATTATACAATTAAAAAAAAAATCGTTAGAGGCAAACTAGATTGGAAGTCGGCCGAGGCAGGCCTGATTGAAAAAGGGTGAGAGCGTAATGAAAAAAAAAAGGTAAAGCGAGAAGTATTTTGTGAGTTTTTTTTTTCCCCTCCAAGAAGGACTTTTTGAATTGAGAAGGTACTTTTTTAACTTCTCAAATTGGGAAAAAACAACTTCAGAAATAAAAATTCACTTCAGATCTGAAGTAGAAATTTCTTTCATAAGTAAAAATTTTTACCAAACGGATTTCTGCTTTAGAATTTATATTACCAAATGGATTTTTACTCCATAAGCATTTATGGAGCAAAAATCCACTTTCAAAAGTGTTACCACACATCCTTAGCTATATCGAAAGATGCATGTTCAAGGTATCACTTCCTTTATTAAATATGTGTACTAAGCATGTTATAATATGATTTGCATTGTTTCACTTCTAGGAAATATCCCCACAAAGCCAAGAGAGGAGATACTTCCTTAATTTCATCTAGGGGTGAGCAACAATCTGGTCCCCGTTTCCATGATGGATGAAATTAGATCGAATCACCCAGAATATATATAATTAGAAAAAAATTATTATTTTTTTAAAAAAACTAGTTAACCTAATTTTTCCATCTTTTACTTGACACTCACTCTTCTTCTTTTGACGCTCGCTTTTTGCCTTCGCAACCCAGCCTTCGATCATGTTTGTTGATGTGCAGTCTCCAATTATGCCTTGTTTTGACTCAATTTGTGTTTTTTCTTTATTATATTATGCAAACTCATTGTTTTGCTCGCACTTAGATTCAATGAAGTACAAGCGTAATCCCACTTTGAGCTCGATCCTTTTCTGCTCAAGAAGAATGATGCGGGAGTGTAATTGTACTTCAATTGTTTTAAGTATTTTTCTCATTATTTTAGGATTATAAGTACTTATATAATTGTACATGGTCATGTGTATACTTATTTGGTTTGATGGTTGAGATTAGAAGTTATTAGTTTAGATCCATGAATTAAATTTTTATAGTAGCTAGTGTTAGTGGTCCCACTGGAACTAGATTGGGAATGGATAGGTCCAAACCATGTACACCCCTGGTTTCATTGAAATGGTTGCAAAATTCAATGTTTGAGCCTATTTTTTTATTCTTGGTTTTGGGAAGCAAATGTTTGAATGGAGGTTTCCATCATGAAAACACAAAACTTTTAACATAATAACACGTTGCTTTACTTAGTATTATAATGGGATAGCTACACAAATTGCTTTCGAAATTTAGCCCAATGCGTGTCGTTCATTAACTTTTAATTTATTCGATAAAATCTTAACTTTTAGCATGATGTGCAATGCCGTCCTTAAAATTTTTATTTGTTTAATGCAGTCACTGAACTTCTCACAAATATTCAATCTAGACTTTTTATGAATATTCAATGTAGTTCATGCGCCATAAAAAAATATCCAATGTTATCTTCCATTAACTCAAGTTAATAGAGTTTGCTAGCTAGTCTCGCTTCCAATCTAGTAAGTTCGAACAGTAGACAAAAAATTATCATTACAGATGGATTATCCAAATAAGTCATTTAACTCAAATCAAGATATAATAGTTTACGTCATTAAATAATGTGGATGATCATTTTCTAAACTGAGCAAATAAAAAGTTAAAAGGATTATCATATTCAAATTTGAATTATATACTTTATGTGAATAATCTACGTGTAACTCTTTTTTTCTGCCATTTCAAACGTATGAGATTGAAAGCTAAATCAACAAATTTCATTAAATTGAATCCATGAAAGTATAAACCACTGCGGGTTTGCCCTGTGGCCACTCTTCTCACTTGGGAAAGGGGAGATAAGGGGTTCGAATCCCCACCTTCGGGGGGAGTTGGGATGGAGACGCGTAAGAAGGGAGTAAGGTTTCACAACTTACGTACACACATAGCACGCGTTGTGGCTTGTAAAATAGAATAGAATATGAACCAGACTAAAAAAAACAATAATGGAAAGATAACTTTGGATAATTTCTTTAAACAAATGGTAAAAGGATTATGTCAATAAGCAAAGTTGGACAACATATAGCTCTTGGCATTTTAGGACTATGAACATATGATAGTTCTTTCCTTACATCTTTTCTAGGAACCAATGGGTAATCGATGTTACGGAAAGAGGACCAGTCCATTGAAGGAAAACTAAGTAAATGCTCAAGTTGGAAACAATATTGATCACTTCACCTCCATTTGACAATTGTGAGCAGCATTGTTATTGCAAGATTTAGCTCTGAAGTTGGAAGGTTTTGCACCCTAAATACCTCACAATATTTCCTTGAACACTGAATTTTGAACGTATTTGAAAACTTTGGGAGGACCAAGCCCTAAGGATATATTCAACAGAAGATTTCAGAGAACTGGGGCTTCAACATAATTTTAGAAAGTTGGGGGGCCAAAAGTTAATTGACAGAAATTTTCTCCAATCATGTCCCTGACTAATTGATTCGTTGCGTATTATACGCGACATTCCCACGCACATTTAACAAGATGTAAATATGAATGGGGTTCCATGCTTCTTCAACTTTGTCTCCGATCGATGGGTGGATTACAAGTTGTGGACATCAGGGACAACCACTACTAAATTCAAACGTAGGTGGTGCCCATGTTGTTAATCCACCAATAAAAAATAATACGATCAAAGCCGGATTTTACTTTTAATTGCCATTTATTATTCATCATTACAGGGAAGATATCAAGAACCCTTCTCCGTGAGTTTTAACACTTTCCATCTTTTGTTAGATTACAAATATTTCACGAAAATGACATATTCCATTAATGGTTGTTAAATACATTCCGTAAGATCTGAGTGGGTGCAAAAAATAACAAATTTTAACAATGATAAGACCAACGTTCTCTGGATTAATTTCTTACGATTATAGTTATTTTGATAATCTTATTGATTCACCGTATCTCTCAAAATTGTGCATATATCTTGATTTACATATTATCTTAGATAGTCATCTAATAAAACCTACAAATAGGCTCTATGTGCTCTTTTCAACATGTCCAAATATAAAAATTTTAGTTTTCCACATTCATTCTCAACTCATACAGCAAAACTTTAGTGTGAAGCTGTCGTTGCTTTCGACAAGCCATTTTTGACAGACGGGAGCTCCAATATATGGAGGAGTAACCTTCCCTCCAGGTTTGGCAAGATCTTGATGAGTTCTGGGATGACAAGGCGTGCTCGTCGGATCGATTTCTCCCATCAGTGTGCAACCTTCTCAAAAATTTTTGGGGAAAATTTCAAATAAAGACCCAAAATGAATACTTTTTTCTCAATTAAGGATCCACAGTGAACTGTGTTTCAAATAGAGACCTGAAGTAGCTAAATCAGTCTCAAATAAGGACCTCATCTCGCCAGCATGCCAAATAGTCACCGGCAGACATTTTTTTGGTGATTAAAATGGGGCAATTTCGTCCAAAATATGTAATTGGCCAAAACACAGAAGAAAATTCCCAAATTGAATTAAAGATTAGGTTATTTCCTTGAATGCTTACTTTGTTTCCTTCGTCTCCCCTGCTGCTCCTCAACCAAATTTCTGCTCGGTCCTCAATGCTCCTCGCTCGATCCTCGACGCTCCTTGCCTACTCCTCACGAGCGTCAGTCTATTGTTCGCCGTCGTCTCTTCTTTCCAAGGTCTGCACCGCTTGGGCAACCACGGTGGCGAGGCGTCGTCTCTCTAGGAGGCGCTTTCGCCGGTCACATTGGTCGGTGGCCAGGTAACTAAGACCGCATTTTAGTAGCATTCTACTAATTGATCTCTGTTGTCGATGCTTTTAATCAGAAGGCGTGCTTTTTTATCTTGGAATTTTAGAGTATTGGAAAATCTCCAATGCTTGAGACCGGGTACGAGAGGGACTTTTCTGCGTTGCTTTTCTAGTTAATTTGGCTTCTATTAGCAATACACAGATTGCTAGGTCCTTTAAACGTTTTTCGTGGTAATAGATCGCTTTCAACTTTCATAGATTTTTTCTTCATAAATATGGTATTGCAGGTTTGGTTAATAACATATTGTGAAGCCTGCGGCTTCTGAAATTAAATCTGTAGCTTTTAAGTATTATCACAATGTGGCAGCTGGTATTGGTTCTTCTCTCCATTCACATGTAATGAGCATCAACAACATCAGCATCAACAACATCAACATCAACAACATCTTCATCCCAAACTAGTTGATGTGGGCGGTCGATGAACCCTAAACAATCATAAAAATAAAAGTAGATTCAAACGAGGGAAAATAGATAAATGTATAAAAATAAGTAAATAATTAAATAAATATATCTATCTATATATCTATCTATCTATCTATACACTACCCCTCCACAACACTAATAGACTTCCTCCACTCCGTCCTAAGACAAACCGTACGCCGATCTATTTATCACTTCATTAAATCTCATTTTATTGCTTCCCCCCAAGTAAGTTTCGGCCGACCTTTGGCTTTTTTCGTGTTATGCTCTCGATAGCAAACTTCTGTTCGTACCGGTGCATCTAAGGGCCTTCGGAGTATATGCCCAAACCATCTCAATCTATGCTCTTTCATCTTTTCTGCCACCGGTTCTACTCCAACTTTTTGTCGAATCTTTTCATTCCTTATCTTATCCATCCGTGTATGACCAGACATCCACCTTAACATCATCATTTCCGCTGCTCCCATTTTATGCTCATGTTTCCTTTGTGCTGGCCAATATTCAACTCCGTATAACATAGCAGGTCTGACTGCTGTTCTATAAAATTTTCCTTTTAACTTAAGAGGAATTTTGCGATCACACAAAAATCTCGATGCACTACGTCATTTTATCAAATCTGTTCTGATTCTATGACTTACATCCTCATCAATCTCTCCCTCCTTTTGCAATATTGATCACAGATATCTAAATGTATATTTCTTGGGTACCTCCTGTCTAAGCATATTAACGGCGTCTTGATCCTCACCTCTTGCCGTGTTAAACTCACACTTCAAGTATTTCGTCTTATTTCGATTTAGCGTAAATTCTTTAGACTCTAACATGCTTCTCCATACTTATAACTTAACGTTAATCACAGTCCTGGTCTCATCAATAAACACAATATCGTCTGCAAATAGCATACACCACGGCACCTCATCTTGAATATCTTTTGTTAGCTCATACATAATCAGGGCAAAAAAGTAAGGGGTCAAAGCAAAACCTTGGTGTAAGCCTACTATGATTGAAAAATACTTTGATGTGTCATTACAAGCCTTCACACATATAGTAGCACCGTCATACATGTCCTTAATTGTCTCGACATACTTTGAAGGTACTTTTTTCTTCTCAAGAATACACCATAAAACCTTTCTTGAAACCCAATCATGCGCTTTCTCGAGATCAAGAAACACCATATTGAGATCTTTCTTTCACATGTAATGAGCGAAACGTGAAAATGACTAGACTTGGCTTGTCTACCACATGGTTATGTTGGCATGAACTTGTTTACCAATTTATTCTGGCGTACCTTTGTAATTAACTTATCGAAAGAAAACAATTAATTTGTGACTAGCCTATGTTTAAAACTGCGCTCTTGTCTACCTAAAGGGCTTATCTTTTTGTGCATTTCAACTTTTGGAACTCACATGACAGGGAGATTGAGCTACACAAGGCAAAAATGAGATATTCTAGTCAAGAACCATAAACAAGCCCTGGCTTATGGGAATAGGAAGTGTAGAATCCGAAAATAATTCTCTTTCATCCTCAAATCCTTAATTACTTAAATTCGTATGAAATAATCTGTGACTTCACATAAAAAAATTAGACATAAATCAATATTGTTTTTTGAAGTGATCTTACATTTCAATGGCTAATGATAAGGAATCGTCTTCTCACATTAGGGTTCTCTAAACTTATGAATCAAGCTTATGTGATGCAAGACAACGTATCAATAGCAGCGCTAACTATGAGAGAAGCTATTTACTACACAGTTGAGCTACAATTACTAGACTCCATGCCAATATTCGAGAAGAGGGAAAGTGCTGAAACGACAATGAGGAAAATAGGAGTGCAAGATGCCATGGAGAACTGGAAGGTTGACCACAAGACTATGTGGTGGTCAAAAGAGAATTGAAGCTTCTTTTACTCGACAAACCAACCAGTGAACTTAGTAGCGCAACATCCTATTATGTCTTGAGCATAATAGCTTGGACAAAAGAGTCGTAATCAGAAGAATTATAATCGCATCAATTCATCCACAATAGTGAAGCCTTTAAGCTTTTATTGGGTGTTTTAGATTGGTTGCAATAAGATGGGCAGTGATCATTACATATGAACAGTGGGAGGTTATTTTTTAAACTGGTTTGTTGTCTTCTCTTTCTTATAGTGTTGGGCGTACATATTAAGGTTGTAACTCATATGTTTCTATCTCCTATTGTAATGGAAATATTGAAGTTGAATTAATCAAAGTGTTCAATGATGAGTTAATGATGATGCTTTTTAGTACTACAAGCTGTCTATGGTTTGGTTGTTCTATATTTTGTCTTATAGGGAGTTCAAGAAATCTGCTTAAACTCTGTCTGCATGCTTTGACAGAGCCTATTGATGTTCTGAGTTTTTGCTTTGGTCGATACTACGGGGTATTTTTTAGCATAAAAAATACGAATTCTTCTGTATTATATGATGGCAAAGAGAAACATCCCAAACACGAATTCTTCTCAACACAATTTACCTATACGTACTTTAAGATACTTCAAAAACAAATCCATCCATATCAACTAGTAGTAAAACAAAAAGAATTTGTATTTTTGGTCTTGTTGCTTTTGCATATATCAAAAAAATTGTTCGTCTTCAACCAGCTTCATATTGAGGTCCTTACATCTTCTTCTTTACCTGCGGTTGAATCACAAAATGTGTAATTAGTCAAAAGAAAGTCAAGTACAAGTAAGAACGATTTTATGACAAAGTTAACAACAAATGGATACCTGCATCTTCTCTATAAAAGTTGTTTGGGCTGATTCTACTATATCTTCCGAACATTCTCAGACGCTATTGTTTGTTCATTGAAGCACTTGGCCATGTAGTATTGTTTCTCAACCGACCACAGTACTTGTTTGCTAGCCATTTTGTGCTTATCTGAGGAAGATGTAAAGCTCCATTACATGTATGTATGGGGTTGAAGGTTTTGACCTGTAAAGTATGCTCCCTTTGCACTTTGGAAGCATATATGAGTCAATCACAGCCCTCCGAACACAATGCCCTCAACTTATTAGGTGTATTCTTAACAAATCTCACCTTTCTCCCATTTTTTATGGCATGGTTCCTAATGGCCTCTCTAAACTCCTCTGCATTACTGAAACACATCCCCAACTTGAAGATAGGATTTTCCATATCAACCTCAGAATTAAATTTGGGATGCGTATACTCACTTCCGCTGTTCATATCTAAAAAATCTACATTGTCGCCTATCATATCTACATACAAGTTGATGTCTCCAATCTCCATATCCCTCTCCATTAAACCATCACTGTCAGCACATCTTGCATTTCTTGTGTATGACTCATCAAGATCAATAAAGGCAAGCCCATCTTCTTTAGCACCCTCAGTAACCTTATCACATCTACCATTATACATGGAATAGTTCGCTTCTTTACATCCCTCAACTGATGGAAAGTGAACGCAAAAATATCATCAATATATTCCCATGCAAAATACATACTAGGAAAAAACAAAACAAAAACAATAAGAAATTACAATACATATGTACCACACAATGATAAAGGAAAGAAAATTAGTTGCACTAGTGACTACATACCACCCTTTCGTCGAATACCGTTTGCCACAAAAAAATATGTGTATTATGGACTTAAAATATTTGCTATGCTAATTGTTTGGCAATATACATTCAGCCTCGTGGGGGCACAAAGTGCTACTGCTATGGTGACAGATCGTATCCTTAGTATGATCAATTCCCTTCAGTGCAAGAGTATCATAAAAAGACAACATTTTTTATTGTTATGACGAGTGATTTTATCCTTGGTACGGTCAATGTACTACAGCTAAAAAATCATCAAAAATCAACATTTAGATTTCATGACATGTCACAAGCTCTACCCGTTAACGATAACATATACACTAGGAAAAAAAAAAAGAGAGGATAACACTAGAAAATTGCAAAATAGGGATCACTACAAGCAACTAAGGACCATCGCAATAGCATATTCATTTGAAAGAATGCACAGTGGACGCAACTTGTATGCATTGATTCAGAAAAAAGAGGCATTCACTCATAAATCCATAAAAACAAGCAAAAACATCACCATAAAACAAAACTATTACTCCTACGATCACTGGCATCTCTACCATCCGTGTGATATTCCTCAATTTGCCCACATCTTGCCGACATTTTGCATCAGCGAGGCCCAATCGCTTTTTCGTTTTGGATGAATTTGAACAAAATTGACCTCGGTTGAACATGAATACAGATTGATGAATGCAAATCTGGAAAAAGATGATGGAGAATTTTAGCTTTGTGCACAAGTTGATTGAAAGCGAGTGACTTCTAAGAGGTGAGAAGATTGGAATTGACCTCGATTGAAGAAAGGAAACTCGGTGGAGCGCAAGTATTTGACTCCAAAAGTTTGGGTCTTCTTGTTGGTTTCCAAATCGTTCCTCCACGAACCAAAAATTTGAGTATCCCACTTCGTAGTGAATGGGTATCAAGAAACAGGGAAGAACGTAGAAGAACTAGGGTTTTTTTTTTAATTATTGTTTTAGCATTTATTAATATTTCTTCAGATTTTATATGGACAGAATTGCCCTCACTTTAATTGCCGGAAAATGTCTGCCAGCGACTATTTGGTCGGCTAGTGAGATGAGGTCCTTATTTGAGACTAATTTAGCCACTGCATGTCCCTATTTGAGACACAATCCACTTTGGGTCCTTAATTGAAAAAATGGATTCACTTTGGGTTCTTATTTGATATTTTTCCAATTTTTCACGATAGCGACACATGCCCATCCTACATAGAACTAAACATCTTAGACTCCGTTTGTTGAAATATTATCTCTCTATCGCTTGACATTAGATCTTATATGCTCTTTATATTCTTGTGATCTATTTTCACCTATTAGTTTAAGCTTTCATTTTGAATTTCTAACATAGTATTAGAGCAGGAGGTAATGAGTTTAAAACCTCCATTAGTCGGACCAATTGAATTGGCACAATTGCAAAAGGTCCATGACTAAATTGGCTAAAAAAAGAGAGTTTAAAATTGAATTGACACAATTACAATAAATTTAGTACTTTTTTTATAATTTTCCTATCATGACTGTTATATGTCATATTCATAACCAACTTGATTGTAATGGTCAAGACATTTCAGAAGTCAGTGCTCGAATTATGGTATTTCTCTTCAATCATGGTATTTCTCTTCATTAAACGTTTTCTATACTAATATCATGTCTGGTAGGGGTGTCCAAACTAAACTGAACCACTAGTCAAACTGAATGAACCAAAAATTTGTGCATTTTGATTCAGTTTGATTTTTGATGCAATAAATTGAAAAATAGCCATTTTTTGTTCAATTCATTTCGGTTCCGTTCGGTAACCTAGCCGAACTGAAATATTTTTTTTAAATTTTTTCCCTATTTTTCTTTTGTAATTTTTTCCTTTTTCAGCGGCTAAGGGCCGACGAAGCCACTAGCTGAGGGCTGGCAACCTCTATCAGCCCTTGATTGAGGGCTAACAACCCCCACCGACCCATCGGTGAGGGTCGTGAAGTAGGCGAGGAGTCGCCGCCCCCTCGCAGACGAAGTTGAGGGTAGACGAGGCCACTAGGGCTCGCGATACCCCTTCTACAAGGGGGCTACGACCCCTCTATCAAGGGATGGCATCACCAGTCCTCGGCCATCAAAAAAGGAAAAAGAAAAAAGAAAATTAAAAATAAAAATAACATTAAAAAATCGAACATAGAAAAATCCAAAGCTGAACTGAACCAAATGGAACCTCATCGAATTTTTGGTTCGGTTCTTATTTAGTTCAGGACAAGAGTTCGATTCAAGCTTACCTCCTAATGGTTCAGGTAGATTGACACTATTAGATTGTCTGGAATGCCTCTCTCAACATGGCAGATAAATAGAACCACACCTATAATCAATGTGATTTTCAAAAAATAAACCATGTGAAGTTGGCTTCCTTTGACTTTTCATTAATTATACTGCTGCTAAGAATCTTAGGAACTTCAGCTAATTTGAAAAATGCGTGTTTTGAGCTTTTTGTTGAAGTTTATTTGCAAAACAAACAAAAAGTACCATTTACTTCATCCCACAAAGGATGGAAAGGAAAGTGTGAAACACTATATTAGTTACAAAGCTATTATTATATTTGAAAATAGATAAATGGGCAAATGGGCTAGACTATGTTGTACCCACGTGTGAGTGCACCAATATTACATACATTTAGCACGTTTGTGTGGTCACACTTCGAAATTGGCACTATTCAGCAATTATTTTTTATTTTTGAAATAATAATAATAAATTAATTATTGAGCCTTAACGAAAGAGTGCGACTGTTCACATAAGAATTATTTTTTATTGACATTTTTGTAATTTTGAATTTTATATTAATTTCTTACTACCTTTGAATAGTTGTTTCAGATAATGAAGAATTACAATTTTTCAAATGAGACAATTTCCAGACAAGCCATTTCAATTGTTGAGATTTTGGTGGTGGTGGCGGCCGTTGTTGTTGGTGGTGGTGGTAAAGAGGAAGAGGAGGTATAGACACGTGAGAGGGCACATGAGAGAGACCTCAGAGTATTTGAGACTTTGGCCCCAAAGACTAGTTATAAAGTAATATAGAAACCAAAAAATCTTAACAGTGGTAGATGGGGCCAACAACCCCCACCGACCCATCGGTAAGGGTCGTGAAGGAGCCGCCACCCACTTGCAGACGAAGTTGAAGGCAGGTGAGGCCACTAGGGCTCATGATGCCCCTTTTGCAAAGGGGCTATGACCCCTCTGTCATGGGTTGGCATCGCTAGTCCTCAGCCATCAAAAAAGAAAAAAATTAAAAATAACATTAAAAAATCGATCATAGAAAAATACAAAGCTGAACTGAACCAAATTGAACTTCACTGAATTTTTTATTCGATTCTTATTCAGTTTAAGGCGAGAGTTCGGTTCAAGGTTACCTCCTAATGGTTCAGGTCAATTCATTTTTTTTAAAACATAACCGAACTGAACCATTGACACTACTAGATTGTCCATAATGCCTCTCTCAACAAAGCAAATAAATAGAACCATACCTATAATCAATGCGATTTTCAAAAAATAAACCATGTGAAGTTCTTTTCATTAATTAGACTGCTGCTACGAATCTCTGGAATGTTCGGCTAATTTGAAAGATGCGTGTTTTAAGCTTTTTGTTGAAGTTTATTTGCAAAACAAACAATAAGTACCATTTACTTCATCCCACAAAGGATGGAAAGGAAAGTGTGAAACACTCTATCAGCTAGAAGGCTATTATTATATTTGAAAATAGAGAAATGAGCAAATGGGCCGGACCATGCTGTACCCACATGAGGGTGCACGAATATTACATACACTTTGCACGTTTGTGTGGTCACAATTCGAATTTGGCACTATTTAGTAATTATTTTTTATTTTGAAATAATAATAATAAATTAATTGTTGAGCCCTAATGAAAGAGTGCAATTGTTCACATAGGAATTAAAGTCAATTTTTTATTGACATTTTTGTAATTTTGAATTTTATGTTAATTTCTTACTACCTTTGAAGATTTGTTTTAGACAATGAAGAATTACAATTTTTCAAATGAGACAATTTTCAGACAATTTTCAGACATATCAGTTCACTTGTTGAGGTTTTGGTGGTGGTGGTGGTGGTGGTCAATGTTGTCGGTGGCCGATGTTGTTGTCGGTGGTGGTGGTATAGAGGAAGAGGAGGTGTAGGCATGTGAGAGAGACCTCAGGGTATTTGAGAATTTAGCCCCAAAGACTAGTCATAAAATAATATAGAAACATGCGCGCGATCGCTGCACGCTGGCGTAACTAGCACGATCGTCGCGCGCTCCACTAGCCAGCGCGCAGAGCTCGCCCGCCGCACTGTCCAGCGCGCGAGATCCAAACTTGTAATTAATTTAAAACAGTATCTAATTTTGTAAATATTTTTTAAATTATTAAATTGGAAAAAAAAAACCCAATGATAAACCCCATATGCATAATTCCACCCGCAATATATTTTTTTTCCCAAGAAGATATAACAACTTACTGGTGATGACAATTGACAAGTAATCGCTAAAGAAGAAGATAGTGGTCAGAACATACAAGTACCAAAAAAGATCTCACCTTTTGATGCCTTGGAAATAAAATAAAATATAAAATAGAAAGAAAAGCAAAAGAAGAAAATTATTTCTTTTCTTTATCTTATTTCAACGATTGTCTACTTGCATACCATCCAGTGTCTTTAAGGAAGGTTAGCTATCATCCAAACCCAGCCTGCAATATTGTGATAAATTAGCTACAAATTTTCTTAACAGTCAGCATTTCTTTTTATTTTAATGTGGATTTAGGTTTTAAGTAACAATTAAGCATTACACAGAATGCATGTGATTTAAAGTGATCAAATCATATAATGGTTTCCAAGTCACTCAGTTTGTGACATTCTGATTTTTCCTGTCAGTTCAAGACTCATTAATGAGAAAGTATCTAACGATGTATTTCAGTCGTATCTCGCTCGGATCTGATCAATCTCGAGTAAACTGACCAAAATGAAAAGGTTAACGCGAGACAAGGTACGTGGACCTAGGGAACTCAAATAGAAAATGGCACTTTGACCATAAGAATTATCAAGGAGACATTTAGAGCCATAAAAAATCCAATCTAAGAACGATCAAGGAATGTATTGTTAGCATTATGCTATTAGAGCGCGGATGATGCCACTTAACCAATGTATAATTTGTAAAATTTTCCTAAATCGAACAGTGACGATCGAGGCCGTCGGGACTAGTAATAGACCATCATAATTACATAACAACCAAAGTTGCCATGAATTGACGAGCCTTAATTGTGATATGAATCATAGGGCCGATACGCATAATGTCTGCAAAAACCGTCCGTCAGTTCGAGATAGGCTGGACCACGTCTGATAGAGAAATGATTCGGAAACGATTCAGAAACGATTCTCGAAATTAGAAAATGGAGAATCAAGAATTTCAACATTATAATTGAATTGGTCGTCGCCTTATAGAAGAAAATTGAAATTAGAAAAACGACGTTTCGAACGTCGGGGGTAAAATTACCATTTTGCCCCTCAAGCCTGAACCTTGCATTTATAATTAGACAAGGGCAATTTGGTCATTGAAGCCCCATTATAGTTGTCGAAAATTTGATAAATTGAGAGGCATTGGACGAAGCATTGATTGACATATGGACAAATGTCAAATGATTAAGCCTTGATGTTGATAGTACCACTTTTAACCTACCATTCAAACATAATTGACTCTTGAAATTGAGTATATACCTCACTCTCTCTCTCTCTCTCTAGGCCGAAACCCCCCTCCATCTGCCGATTTTCTTCTTCTTCTTCTCTTCTTCTTCGCCGAGGAGCTCCGGCCGCTGATCGCCTATTTGCCGCCGTTGACCGCCATCTTCGATGACTTTCAGCCGCCGAGCCGACCACCAGCTCCTTCCTCATCCTCTTGCCGACAACCTCCAAGTGAAATCAAGCCATTTGACCCACTGAGGAGTCCTGGTCGGCCAATCTCCCGGAAGTTGACGAAAACCGTCGCAACTGGAGGTATGCCATTATATAGGCTCCGTAGGACCCCGAATTTTTTGAATTTTTTGGCCAAACTTTGTGGACATTTAGAGGACACATAGACTGAGCTGTGGTAAAAATTTTGGAGGAATTTGATAGAGTTTTGACCCCAAATGGGTCTTGTGTTTGAAGGACAGAAAACTGACCGTCAGAGGACTGAGAGGAGCCGGCGCCGCTCAAGGACTTTCCGGTGTCGCCTTGGCTTCAAACTTTTGGTAAGGCTCTCTAACATCTAGAAGTAAGTATTAACAAGTAGATTAGTGGATAAATTGATGATTTAAGTTAGTTTAAAGGCTGATTAGTTGAGATATGCATAGAAGCGAAAATGCCATGTTTCGGTTCCGTGCATACTGAGTCTGTGGGAGGCTGTTGGTGTTGGAATTGAGTCTCAAATTCATCGTTGAGACGTGTTAGGATATTGATGAACATGTCAATAAGATTTATGTTCCATGGATTGGTGATTTGAGCAAGAGAATTGACAAATTGATTGGAATTCCCTAGGGTTATACGGCTGTCCTGTTTTGGGAAACCTTGGAGCTGAATCCTTAATGTGCTTGGGAAGAGATTTTTGTTGAATTGAGCTTGAGGTAAGGAGTTTCTAAACCTTGGCTAGGAGGATTGGACTCAATTGGGTGAATTGAGCGTGAATTGGATTGATTTCCTAGAATTTTATGAAGAGATTGTCTTTATGCGTCCTTAAGAGATGTAGACGGCTTGTGTCATGGAATGACTATCGCATTTGAATGTCGAATTTAATTATCTCGCGTGCCATTGATGTGTTGTTCATTGCATGAGTTTGTAATTGAGCATGTATTATGAATTGAAATGAGCATGTGGCATGTCTGAGAAATTGTGACACCCTAAGGTGTTGAGACGCGGGGTTGTGTGGATGGATACCTTGAGGCACTGAGATGCGGAGTTTGAGTTGAACGATACCTTGAGGCGTACGAGACGCGAGGTTGAGATGGCTATAGTCCTGATGCGTTGAAACGCGGGAAGGAGTTTGAGATGTATCGACACAGGCTTAGAGTGAAATTGAAAACCTGATGCGTTTACGCGAGTTCGTCAATGTGATGATCTGAGACGTATTTACGCGGACCGAGCTTGAGGCGTTCTACACGCGGGCGAGAAAATAAGGAGGACTGGAAGGGTGGAGAGTGTGATTTGGCATAGCAATGTGTGTTTGATTCCAGTGATGTGGTATGGTGCCATGATTGCATGCCTAACACACGTTTTATCCACATGTTATATAATTACTGTTGAATGTTTCATGTGATTACATGTACGTTTGCCCTTGATTGCATTTGCCTGAGTGTACGATCAACCTAACCTAGGGTTTGGACCTACCTTACTGAGATGTAAATCTCATCTCGTTGTGGGACCCTATTTTTCAGATCCTAGACCGTGATCATGTTGCCAATCAGGTTTGGTGACCCGAAAGAGATGTCGGTATATTTTGATGAGTTCCCGGATGGACAGGAAACTGTGTACTTTAGGAAATGCACTGTAGTTTGGGTCAATGAGGGTGGCAGTAGTTGGAAGACTCATAGGTACGAGGCCTAGTTTAGAAAAGTATGGGATGTTTCTACGGGGCCATTGAAGCCTACTAAGGTACCCCACGGGATAATCCCTAACTGGTGTCATCTCGCTCGGGATTCGGTGGAGGCTGAGGGGTCACTAGCTGGCTCAAGGAATGTTCCTGAGATTACCCCGACCTTGGAAGACACTGACGAGGTCATCGAGATCGAGGCTACCGAGGATGACCAGGTGGAGCCGTCAGCTGGCGAGACACTCGAGGACACCGTGGAGATTTGCTTTAAGACTCTCTCGAAGTACGAGCCATCTGAGGATGCTGAGGAGACTGACGATTCCAGTAGCTCGACTTAGGAGCCTCTGTCTTTCTGGTTTGATGTTTTGATGATGACCTCGATGCCTGTTTCTTTGGGAGATGTAATAATCCGCTTTTGTATTGACCCTATCACCCCTACTGATCAGCTGGTTTAGCTTGTCTGCGCTTTTGTATGAACAGGATAGGAGGTTATGTATATTACTAGCGTTCTCGTTACCCCGATCCCTTTTTATTATTGTACGAAGGAGTTTGTTTATTATCGCTTCCGCTTGCTATCAATATAATTCATCTCTCGACCTATGTGAATCTTGGGACCTTGAGAGGGAGTTTATGCTTGCAGGGAGTCGTGAGCTCATGCCTGGAGCGCAGGGCGTGACACAGTCAGCATTAATCCATTTATGTTATCAAGGGTTTTGAGTGACCACTGAGTATTACATACAATTCATATGTTTTTTCTACATTGCAAACTTGCCATATTGTGATGATCCGAGTAGAGATATTAAAAAGTGATTAAATGCTACGCTGGCCTCCAGAGATAATAGGTTATTGGACTTAGATTATTTCTCCCATGTGATAGTCCAAATTAACAAATAAATACGATACATATGCATTATCAAATAAATAAAAATATTTTTATTAAAATATATCCAATTGTTTGTTTCTTTCTTCTCTTCCTTTTTACTGTCGCTATCTTAATGTGGATGATATAATGAGAGAAAATATATATACTTACCGTTTGGTTAGTTTAAAAATATTGTATTTTAGTGCATGAGTATGAGAAGCATGTGCATATATGTGTTTATCTTCTCCTGATGGAAGATTTGAAAATGGTTATAATTCGTAGTAAGTCAATACATATACTTGAACTTACATTTGATTAATTAATTTGAGGTTATGGTTAAAAAATTCTATTTTACTTATGTTTAGGTATGTTTTATGTTATTTTTTAATGCAATGTTTATAGGGTTGCGCTTTATAGCTAGATTGAACTTTATGGAAATAAAAATGAAAACTTTTTACTATGTCCGAAGGATCTATTGGAAAAGCAATATACATATAATGATATTGAAAAATCTCACACGAAGTTTTTAAGCAACTATAGGCAGGTTCGAAATAAAGCAATGAGATCCGGAGGTTGAATCATTGAATGTGTCATTTGCTCTGAATATGCTTAGTTGCAAAACATTGTAGAAAAACATGATTAACATTTTTTTTTCATAGAGCCAACATGTTCCATTTTCTCATGGAATGTTAAACTACCCGCCTGTAAAATAGTGGGTTCTTGGTCCACTAATTTGGACTAGCAACCAACAAGGGATTAGGTTGCGTGTGGAAATACTTTTGAGGAAAGCCTTTAGGAAAATGCAAATGTCTTTGGACTAAAAACATTTGGTGAAATATAAATAATGTTTGGTAAACTGAAATTGAAAAATGCATTGGAATGTAATTTTGAGAAAAAATGTTGCTTGATAAACTTACAATTACAAAGTCCTTTAGTTGCTAATTTATTTTTTAACTTTAATTTATTTAAAATTAGGGAAAAAAATAATGGTGGCAATTTTTACATTTTCACATTGAGAATAATTTAAAAGGCACATATGGACAAATTTATAAGTTACAAAAGTCAAAATATGATTACTTGCGTGCAATAATATCAAAAGATCATTATAATGAATATAATTGATAGAAATAAGTTCTCCTTAATATTACAAACTTCCTTAATTATCCATAATTTCGACCAAGAAAAAAATTTATTCATGGTAAAGCGTAATTTCTTGTCATCAGATTTGCCAACTCCTTTCCATACAAAGAAGTTTAGGAACAAAAACATGAACTTAATAAGAAGATTTGCCAACTCATTTCCATGCAAAGAAGTTTAGGAACCAAAACAAGAACTTAATAAGAAAGCATAGCTCCATTAAGATTACATTCATTGACAGATGAAATTGACTCTCAACATATCAACAAATGAACTTTCCCTTAGATATCAAAGAACACCATCATGTCCATAGAAAAAAGATCAAAACTTTCACATCTTCAAAGAAAACATCCATCATCTCTCTCTATCTCAAGAACCCACCATCCCCCTCTGTATTCAGGAATCACGAATTGACATAGGATCACCTGTTGTGTCCCTTTCGGTGTTTCAACACTGATGTTGTGAATCTTCACAAAATTACACAGAAGCTCCAGTCACCCTCCGTATTCAGGCATCACAAAAAACTTTTTCAATGTAATGACAAGGCTCTTTGCTAGTTCAGAAAAGCCAATGCCAATGAATGAAGGAACTTAGAAATGCTAGAGCACAAATCTCCTTGATAAAATAATCTCACATCTACAAAACTTGAATCCAAACTCTCTCAACAAACACTTTTGCTAGTTCAGAAAAGCCAATGCCAATGAATAAAAGGGAACTTAGAAATACTAGAGCACAGATCTCCTTGATAAAATAATCTCCTACTGAATATACATGCTACTTATATGCTTTTCAAAGATGTGACTTATAATCAGTTGCATGAATAGTTGGAAAAGAACATGCTATAGTTAGGTACCATAGCAAAGATGTAAAATCTCCTCTTACCTCCTTTACTTTTTGCTTATCACGTTTATGATGACGATTCTTGCTCCTATCCTTTTCCTTGTGCTGCTCGTCAAGAAAAGAAACAGATGGAGAGTGATAAGACCAAGCATATGAATAAATAGAGATGGACAAACATAACAAAATGCAAATCCTAATACAGACCTTCTTAGACTTGTCACTTTTTCTTGGCTTCTTCGAATGATGTGATGTGTCATGTCCGCTTTCAGAACTATCACTTCATAAAACCATCGAAAATTTCTCCATCGGCCAAGAAGCAATTGGCAATGGTGTATACTAGACCCAATTTTTTAAGCAGGACATTGACACATTTGAATCATAACAAGGGCAGATATACAGAGAAAACTATGGTGGAACAATAGCATACAAAATTCACTCAACAAATTTAAGTTGTTTTCCAACTACAGGGAGTCAAGAACAGATCATTCAATCCCTCATCACAAAGCGAGAATGTGTAGCTGATCTATGAAAGCTCAACACGCCAAAATTCCTTTTCCCATGTCAAGGAAATATAACTATCGAAAGGTCCAATCGAAAAACAATAAAAAAAAATAGCTCCAGGAAGAGCAACCATCGAATCAATAAACGACCATAAATCAGACAGTGAGCAAAAGAACGCCAAAAATCACGAATCCTAGCAGAGTCCACTCCGAAAAAAAAAAATGACAGAAAGAGGAGCAAATCCGAATTCATTACTAATTATCAGGGCGGTTACCAAAAAAGCTAGAAGGTAAAATGAGCTTTTTCTGATTGAAGCACCTAGAATAATCCGATTGTCCAACTCAACACAAAGAAATAGTTGAAGATGAGGAATCATCATACAGAGCTTTCTAGGCTACAATTGTCCATCAAGATAGGCAGTTTAGAAACTGCCTCAAAGCCGAGTGCACATTGCTTCATTTGAATCCCCCCCCCCCCAGATAAATCATGTAGCAAAATCGCAACAAGAAAGTTACTTTTCTCACCTTAATAAAAAGATTTCAAATTGTTGGCAAAAGCAAAGGGATCTTCAGCCAAAAATACTTGTAATTGTCATCAAGTCACAAGACAATCAGGTCTCAAAGATTCCATGCCATCATCGGAACCCTCGCGCCATTGATCAAGAACAAGACTGGCCCCCCAAGAAAAATCTCGACTTTCTTTTTTATGAAAGAGAGACCCACAAAGAGACGACGAAGGGAAAGGAGTTGAGAGATTTTACAGGGTGTTTATTCGCTGCGCCCGATAAAGAGCTGAGGCGAAGCGACTCAAATTCCCTACACAACACTCTACACCTCCTTTCCCATCGATGACCAAAGACGTCCCTCCAAATCACCGCGATAACATGCTCGACCGGAAGGATCCCCGTGGGGGGCATGATTTCCATAACAAATCAGATCTGACAAGAATACACACAGAGTGAGGAACGAGACTCACCCAAGTTTCGTCGGCCAATAGGCCAGCGAGGTGTGGCGACTGGGTTGCGCCAATGCAGGCTGAGGTCATAGATTGAGAGAGGTCTGACGATGAAGGCTGCGACGGCTCGAGAGTACAACAGCACCGTGCGGGCGAGAGGAAGAAAGATGGGCGAGAGAGACCAGAGGAGAGAGAGAGAGAGTCAAAGCTGATGGTAGAAAAGAAATGAGAGGCAAAGTTTTATAAAGGGCTAAATTTGAAATTATAAAAAACATGCGAGGACATTAAAGGTAAACTAAAAAATACCTACTCATTCTTGACATAGCATGCTGAGAATGCTAGAAAGCTCAAGCAGCCCGCTTTCAGCCTTTAAAAGGTTGCCTTTGGGCTAATGGCCTTTCAAAAAAATTTCCCAAATGCCTGCCCTTTAGCCCAAGGGGCTTTAGACACTCAAAGCTGCTTGGGAAAGCACTTCCCAAAAGCAACCTACAACTGCTAACCAGTCAACAATTGTAGTAATTCCTCCTCTAATATTAATAAAATAAAATTGTCTTTACCTCCAATATCTTTGTAATGCTTTTTTTTTCCCTTGATTGTTTGATGGAAATGCATGGTTGGAACTTGGAAGCTCATGACATATATCATCATAGTGTGCAGAGTCTAGCATTTTCAAACTCAGAATATAATTAGCATGGAATACATCAAATCATACCTGCAGATCACTACACAATGCTATAGCTCGAGCACCAATCCCTAGGTTTTGTTATTTACATCATTGAGGCCTAACTTGCAACCCTACTTAACATGACAACACATGTTTAGCAGGCTTGAACTGGTTTTACTTGGAGAGAAATGGAAAAATACATGACTTTACCCCAAAACCTTGTAAAAATAAGGTTGCAAGAAAATTCTGGGGACACCAGAAATTGGAGAGAAATTCTGTGTCTTTTATTTAATGGAACTGATGACCAAAGAGGTCTAATACACGATATTTATAGAGAACTCTCTCTAACACAGACAATACGAAAATAAAGCGAAGTTACATAAAATAACGAAACTCACTCCAGAAAATTCTCTTTCAGTTAGTGCTAGGTTACTGAAATTATTCCATAAACTCCAAGGATACTCATTCCAAATCTGAAACTGAACTTTTTATTTTAAGGCTGGATAGACTGTGCTTACTTATAGAGAAACTGACTCTAAAGTTCATCAAGGTCACGACCACCAGATTTAGTGCTATGCTCATGAATGTCTAGACCACGGTTTTCGCATGGCAGGATGCTACGTAAAGAGGGCCAATTAGGAAGGATTTTCTTCACGTCACCAATGATGTAGTCATCTGTGCTGCCAGGAGCAAAGTTGATGAGTACGTAGGAATTTCCTTTGAATATGTATGCCTCATTATCGCTGTGGGAAGCAAATGCTGCTTCAATTCCGCTTTTGAAGATGGTGTTTCTCAAACTAGGAAAGCTTTCAGTGATGAGACCGTGGTGGATGAGGTGGCAATTAGGACCGTAGTTAATAAGAGCATATTGGTTGCCTTTGAAGAGGTAAGCTTCAGCATCTTTCATTGACTCAAACGCGGCCTCTACACCGCTTTCAAACACTGTCCCTTTCAAGAAGGGAAACATCGCAGTGATGGTCATCGGGCCTTTCTTTATCTTGTCATCTGAGGTACCTGGTGCATAGTTTATCACTGCACAGAGATTCCCGGAGAAGATAAACGCTTCCTCCTCCCATGACGACCGAAAAGCACAATCTATTCCATATTCTCCAAAGGATGTGCCCCTGAGTGATGGAAATCCATCACAGATAAGTAATGGTCCATTCAGAATCATGTCATTTGTCGTGCCAGGTGCATAGTCCAACAACACATACTCATTCTTCATGAATAGGTAAGCTTCATTTGTCCGAGATGAACGGAATGCAGCATCTATGTAGCTCTCGGAGTTGCTGTGCCATCAGTATACCAATTGGTCCCGGCAGAGTTGATGGACACTCGTCTTTTCTCTCTCTGGGGGCCAGCATCATCTTGACAAATGGTTAGGCGTGCCCTCCTACCACTAGCCATGTAATCAAGTACTGGCCTTTGAATTCTGAGCTGCCTTGGTGGATGCGATTGTGGATTGAAGTTCCGATTTACTCTTAATAAGGTATCTACTCTCTCCCGACTTGTATACCTGCATTGCACAAGTGTCGTAAGCCCTCATTTTTAACTTTGCAATTCTATTATCTCACTAATATATTAAACATATCTAAACAAATTGTAGTCAATTAAAGTTGATTTCAAATGTTATGAAGAAATTTAAGTTCTAATGTACAGGGTAATTATAAGTCACAAACCCCCTTCGATCATAAGTAAGCCTGAAACGTTGAGCAGACCGAATATATTGAGGTGCGATGCCAGCAACAAAGCAAACCTCAACTTGGGCAGTGTACCGGTAACGATCATCAAGAGTCTCAGCAACCCAAATACCACCAGCAGCATATATCTCGTACCGATATAATTCAACCACCGGGGTACCGGAGTTGAGTGGGGGATACCAACCGCTGTTAAGCGTGGTGCTAACAAAGGGGTGAGTAGTGACCCTTCTGGAATCAAGAGGCCTACCGCCATGGTGGACGTATTGATCCAGATTGTAGTAGACCTCGTCGGGAGTGAACTTATAATTGAGGCCCAACAAACTGGAAAAACAGCTATTGCTATCGACACCATATTAAACCAAAAGCAAATAAACTCAAGGGCCACCTATGAGAGTGAGACAATCCATCCTGAAAGATCTCCTCATAGGGGTAAGATCCCAACGAAAGACATGACGAAGGATGTCATATTCTCCGCCGCTGCTTCTATACACAATGTCATGCAGAGGAGATGTTCCTAAACGGCAATTAAAGTAGTAAACATGTTCTGCCAAACATTGAGCTGCAAGCATGTCTATTTCACTAACAGGTTGACGAAAGTATGCTGCACAACCCCTCCTTGGTGAATCCTTGTAAACTTGTTAGATGAGAAGTCCCAAAGGATGACAAGAGAGCAAGAGTCAGCTCACAGACAGTGAACAAAGAAAACCAAAGACTTTACTCAGAACACACTTGATGTATGCTAAATCTCAATTTGATGACCAGGAGTCTTAAGGTGCTCTTTTTATAGCATTTCTTGGAATCCTGAGATAACAAGTTTGTGTAGTAGGCCATCTCCAATGTCAACCTCAAGAACAAAGAAGCACAATCGGGCAAATTAAGTACAAAAGATTCAAAATCATTCTGGGCAAATTGGCATTAACTGAAATAAAGTGAAAGTTCAATGTATCCTCATTTGATCATCAAAACCACATTGAAAGCACACCCAAAGGAAAAAAAAAAAAAGATTACGGATGTTGACCACGCACTAACTGAAATGAATATGTTTACCACGGGAAAACAGAGGCTAATATGCAAGACTCCCAAAATATCAGAGACCAATAAGAAGCGAGACCAACTTTAAAGAACGAAGGGGCATAAATCATCGTAGAATAAACTCACCAAGCGCGACGGAGGGATCAAGAGATCGATCGACCGATACAGAGCGTGTGGGAAAGCCCTTGGAGGTGTCGAGCCTCGCACGCACGCGTGAGACGAAGGCACAGAGCAATCGCGTTCCTAGACGAGTACAGAGCAGTCAGACAGGGACTAGTGTGCCATCGAGAACAATCAACAAAAATCGCGGATAAGAGAAATGAGAAGGAAGAATCGATCAAACCATGAAACAAAATCGCGGGAGGAAACGCCAGAAAATGCTGCGAACGAACGCGAATCGAGAGCCGAGAGGTATGTCCGAGAGCTGAGAGGTAAGTTGCAGATTGATATCAATCAGTCCGTTGTTCGGAGGAGCGAGAGAGAGGCTCGTCGACGAAGAGAAGGACTGGCGATCGAAGCCACAGACCGGAGACGACGGCGATGGTGTATGTAGGGAGAGAAGAAGAGGAGGGGACCTAGAGCCGAAGGTATGTCTGGAGAAAAGAAAGAGGGAAGAAACCAAATCGCCTAAACCTACAAGTATATATTGTTCTTTTCTTTTTTTAAAGATCGGGGCGGTCCGGTTCCGGAACCGGACCGCCCGGACCTTTAAAAAGAGGTCACATGTTGTATTTGAGATACAACTACGTCAGTTTGCAAGCAAAAATTTGTAAGAACGTAAGTACATCTAGCATTATCTTTTTTTATAAAATTATGATATGACAGTTATTAATGGATAATATATACGATTTGTTCACCTACTAACATGTCTTTGCCAAACTTGACATGAGCTTTTGTAAATTCAATTGTTCAAAATATTTATATAATTTATTTGGTAGAAAGAAAAGAATATTATATTTATAATTTACCATTAGTTCTCTTCTTTTTCATATACAACAACAATGATTTTTTTTCCTTTTTTAGAGTAAAACCACACGTGTGAGAAACATTGACCGTTAATTTCATTTGGGAGTTTTAGAAAAATCAATATGAGCTCTAGATAATTGTAATTTGTCAAGATTGTCATAGTACATACCCAAATATACATTTGTTTTTAGACTGACATTTTTCTCCTAATTTTAGTTGTTGAATAGGATGTTTTAGACTAAGATTTTCTCCCAATTTTAGTTGTTGAATAGGATGTTTACAATCTATAGTAATTTCATGTGGGCTAAACTACTATATTAAAATAATTTTTAAGATTAACATAGTGCATCACCTAAAGACATTTGCTTTTGGATTAAGATTTCTCCTAATTTCAGTTATTGAACAAGATTTTAACCGTTTATTCTAATAAATATTAATTTATCAATAGATGATGAAAATCTCATTCAATAATTATTAGATTGGCATAATGCATACCTAAATATATTTTCTTTTAGGCTAAGATTTTCTCCTAATTTCAATTATTGAAAAAGATTTTGACTTTCTATAGTAATGAATCATGAATCCACTTGGGCTACACTATTATGTTGAAATAATTTTTAAGATTAGCATAGTGTATCACCTAAAGACATTTACTTTTGGGTTAATATTTTCTCTTAATTTCGGTTATTGAACAAAATTTTAACTGTTCATAATAATAAATCTTAGTTGTAAAGTCCATAATAGAATGTGAATATCTCATTTAATAACTATGAGATTGGCGCAGTACTGTTAATGGCTAATTTGTCTATCGATACCTCCCTTATAAGTACAAGGGGATACCGATATTTGAGATTCAAATTTTAGCTTTAAAAAGAAGATTAACACAAAAATACTTTTGTTTTTAGATTAAGAATTTCTCCTAATTTTAGTTATTGAACAGGATATTAACCATTCATATTAATGAATCATGGATCCACTAGGACTAAACTACTATGTTGAAATAATTTTCAAGATTAGCATAGTGCATCAACTATTTGCTTTTAGACTAAGATTTTCTGCTAATTTCAGTTATTCAATAGGATTTTAACTTGTCCACAATAATGAATATGAATCTTAGTTGCGAGGTGAGGTCCATCAATGCAGAGAGAATCCTTTCCTTTTGATTTTGACCTTTGAGAGATCCATTTTGACACAAAGAGAAAAAGAAAAAGAAAATCTCATTCAATAATTATTAGATTGGCATAATGCATACCTAAATATATCTTCTTTTAGACTAAGATTTTCTCCTAATTTCAATTATTGAAAAAGATCCTTTCCTTTTGAGGTCCATCAATGAATATGAATCATGGATCCACTTGCATGACCCTTTCTATTTCATTTTCATATTGAGACCATTAATTGAGTTAAAGTCATTAATATTATGGCCAAAAAGAGAAAAAGAAAAGTTGATGATTTATAATCATGCAAGTTTTCTAGTGTAAACAGACAATTCTGCCCACCAACCATCAACCTGCTATTACATATATAGAAACAGAAGTTAGGATGGTGATACTAACCTTTAAATTTTCCAAGTTTTTCATCTAAGCTCATCAAGTGGATTAGTTGTGGCCCAGCAGTGCCAACCATATCATTTAGTGGGCTTATTCCTAATTTGCAGTTCTAGGATCCTCAATTTTGAGGTCCTTTGGACTTTAAATCTCAGCATATTATACATTAAATTAGTTACTTATCCATAATTCGGACGTTAGAGGAGTCATTTTTTTAAAAAAAATTAATCTATTTATTTATTTATTTATAACTATTTGGTTGAGACTTAATAAATTTATGGTATAGACCTACTAGTCACTGATACCCACTAAATATTAAATAATAATCGAGAAGAGATAACGTTAAATATTTGTCTAATTTATTGATATGATCTATGGTCTAAGCATCATTGGTGTCTTATTGACAATTGGCGTGCAAAAAAATTTCCCTTAAAATTCTAACAATACTTACTGATGCGACTAGGGAACCAGCGGACCCGTTTTGCGACTAGACGAATCGGCAAACTCATCAGTCAATGACATCGGATTGGTCCAATTCAAGACCATTTTTCGACAATCCTTCTGGGTACTTGTTCGGGTGCTAACTAATTGGGATCTCAGAACTGCATGCCCCGTGAGCTGATGCTGAAGCTTCAGCGGCCTCGTGACGAAGCAGCAATTCTAGTTCCCCCGTCTTCCCCACATGTAGGGATGTTTATTCAGACTCCACTTGGGTTAAAGCCTTCTTAACCTCCTATGCAAATCTTTGAATTCAGTTCTTGGATCAAAGGTCCGCTTCGGCAGGCGGAGAGAAGGTCGTTCTGGCTAACGCTTCTGTACTTGCTTCACTTGAAATATGTCTAAACAAGTTATTAGGTTCAGAGTTTTCGTCTATCTTGGCTTGGCATTCAACAAATTATACAGCTGCTCTGTTATTCTATCAGTGTTGCCCAAAGGATGCAACGGGTGTGGTTCCTCGGCTTCATCCTAAGAAGAAAGTGATGAGACAATGAAGGGCAAGAGTTTCATTCCTGAACGCAATTGTGCTAGCGGAGGAAAACCCCACACTTGATATGTACTTCTGCGACAACTTGCATTCGACATGGTTGCTTTTGCTCCGCTGGCAGCTCAGCTTTTCCCAAGATGTCGTCACCTCTGAATGAAGGCATTGGGCCAATCCGATGTCGTTGACTGATTATTAAAGTGTCCCAATTGTTGTTTTGAGTCATTTAAGCTCCCATTAAATTGGGAACACCCCCATTTCCGTTCTGCAACAACCCGTCACGCCATTCACTCAATTTGTTCTTCATTCTTTCAGTGAAAAGAATATCTGCCATGCTGACCAATGGCACGTCTCTAACTTACTTCTGTCAAGTTGCGGGATGAGTCCAATGACTCATCCTCACATATAGCAAATTCAAATGTCATAGTGCTTAATCTTCTTTTCCTCTGGATAAATAAGACACTCCTGAGATTATCCAATTGTAAATCGCTAAATCAAAAGCATCTTAAAAAGCATAACAAAAAAACATGGTAGAAATACATTTCTCATAATTGCAAAACTCATGAGAGTGCTTCTCTTTACCAGGAAAAGCAAAAAAAATAAAAATAAAATAAGTGTTCTAGCTGGGGGCAAGCACATCGCATTAGTCGATAATACCAATGCTACGAATCACAACAATAATATCTTTTAACCATCTAAAAACTGGATTCACGACAATAATATATTTTAAATGTATCAGGTTCAAGCTGGTATTAATGATTTTACTAGTGCAATCATATCTCCACATTTGGCTAACACTAGAATTAATTTGAAGGCATTACAAGCCCATTATTTCTTAACTTTTACCCAAGCCCAAGTTTTGGCACTGAAAACAATTGCCAAAAAAACTAGTCAAAGTATATGTATCAATTAGCAAATTGTAATAATTACCTGCGGCACTCTCAAAGCAACTTAAATGTAAAAGTAAGAGAAAGGAACTACCTTCATTTATGCAAGTACTAAAATCAAACTGGTGTTTAGCCAAGAAATCCATTGATGTTGTCTGGGAGAGAAACTCATAGGAGGGCCGATCAACCGGAAGCTCTTGACGAGGAAACACAAAGAAATTGTGCCTCTCAACAGACATTGTACTGTCAACTTCATTGATAAAATTAATGTTTAAATTTTTCCATTCTATGGTCATGATCAACATTTCACCATGCCATGAAACAAAAATATGCGTGAACATAAGCATTTAGACAAACTAACACAAACTCGCATCAGCTAAACTAACTGACATCGCACGAGATATGATTTCTTATATGTGAAAGGATAATTTTTTTTTCCTCTCAATCAACATCATTATAACTCCATAACTGGGGCCATAATCATCTTTTCATTATATCCCTTCTCATGTCCTACATATTAGAAAATGCAAGACCTAAAATTCTAACCTAGAGTCTTCCTACATTTTCTCGAAGGCAAATTGCAAATTCCACATCCTGCGAAAACACACTCATATTCACCTGATACATAATTCTTACTAGTTAATTCATGTATCCGGGGGTTTACTATTATGAGGAGCGCCCAAGCGAGTCCCACTACAGCTCTCTCATTAGACAGCATTTATAGGTGGACCCCATCTGTACCATCGAAGTTCTTTTATTATATAAAAATAAAAATGTCAACTTTATTAGAAAAAAAATAATGCTTTATCAAATTATAATCTTTTATTATAACATTCAACATTCAAATGGCCTATATATACAAACACATATACATATAGAGAGAGAGACTAACGTGTGAGCATTGGGATCCAGATCACCTACCCGCCATACCCAAGTTATAAAACATCAATATCAACATCCACAACACATTTATCCCAAACTAGTTAGAGTCGGCGGTCAATGAACCCCAAAAAATCATAAAAGTAAAAACATAATCAATTAAGAGAAAATAAATAAATGTGTAAAAATAAATAATATATATATACATTACCCCACCACAATACTAATGGTCTTCGTCCACTTCGTCCTAAGATAAACCGCACGCCAATCTATTTCATACCCTATTAAATCTTGTTTTACCGCTTTCCCCCAAGTAAGTTTCGGCCGACCTCTTTCTTTCTTCATATTACGCTATCGATAGCAAGCATATGTTCGTACCGGTACATCTAAAGACCTTCGGAGGATATGCCTAAACCATCTCAATCTATACTCTCTAATCTTTTCCGTCGCCGGTTCTACTCTAACTTTTCGTCTAATCTCTTCATTCTTTATCTTATACACCCAAGTTATGAAAGATTGGGGTAAATTTCGTAAATAAAATTAAAGAACGCCAAAAAGATTTCCAGAAAATGTTCCTACTCATTGGAATTCTACTTACGAGTTGCTTCAACAATCTTTTGATTACAAAGAGTTATTATGTACGTTTATTGCAAGAAGTGTTCCTGCAATTACTTTACTCCCACAAAATTGGAATGTTTGTTAAAATATTTTAGAGTTGTTGAAAGTTTTTAATAATGCTACCCTTGCTTTATCTTGTGTTTATTATCCTACTACGCATTTATTTTTAATAGAGTGCATTAATATTGTTAGTATTTTTTGTGATTATGAAGAAGATGTTGAATTAGCTCCGACTATTGTAGTAATGCGACAAAAATGATTCAATTATTATTTCATGATTCCTCTTGTTTATTTGATGGCTACTATTTTTTTATCAACGTGCTAAATTAGATGATTTATTTGAATATCTAAAGGTTTATTATCATGATTGTTTATATTTGAATGAAATAATAGATACTAAAACTATAACCAAAGAGGTTAAAGAAACAATAGTAGTATTATACAATGAATTTTACAATATATATGGTTTAAGTAATAGTGGATCTTTTTCCCAAGTCTCACAAAGGGAGGCAGGTAGTAGGATAGTCAAACTACGAGAAGAAGCTCTGAAAGGAGAGAAACCAGACTTCCAAGCATATGGTGATGGAGTCTTGAAGTTCCGTGGGCATATCTGCTTTCCTAACAATGAAAAATTAAAGGAAGAAATTTTATCAGAAGCCCATCGGAGTAATTATAGCTTGACGTGTCCACGGGCTGGACCAATTCCTGTTCCAATTCGGGAAAAGACTGGAACTGACAGTTTCGGGCTGGATCCCTAAATCGGAATCGGTTTTGAATTCAAAATTTTGTTTTTAAATAATAAATAATGAAATAAAAATTATTAATCGTTAATTAAAAATAATTATCAAATTGTACATTGTAATAAAATTTATGGGGGAAAAAGAGGAGGAATGTACTTAAGCGTCTACATATCTTCTTGGGGATAAAAAAATCAAAACTTGTATAGTTCTTTTACCTTTGATAACCTCAACTTAACTCATCATCAATCATCACTATCCGTTGTTGTGATACCCATGGCGGTGGTATCTCCACATTGCTCATTGAAGAATTCATGTTTTTTATCCAACTTTTGTTGTCGAAATTTAGCCTTCGTCCAATCATCGACACAAACTTGAGCCTCCCACAGCTTCTGAACTTAATCTTGAATGGCGGGAGTCCAAAATTAATACTCCAGCGCTAAACGTCTGCTCAACTGCAACTGTTGGGGTTTCTAATATATGTTTGGCGATGAGAGCGAGAATTGGGTAATCGAATGAGTGACCCTTTCACCACTCTAGAATTTGGAAATATGTACCTTGTTCGGAATCATGAAGCTCAAATTGAGTGGTTAAATTTTCTAATTCGGAAATATTAACTTGTGTTCCATTCTGTCTTTTTCCCCTATTTATGAGCAGATTGTTCCCTCTACCATGTTAACGAACAAATCAACAAGTATTCCTTCATTTTCTATTTATTTCTAACATGGTGAAAATTTTGGATGTCGCATCACGTCTAGCCATTCTTTGGGCCGTTGAGTATCAGAGAGTATCCGAAACACGCCTTCTTGAGTGGGTATATATCTCTCAGCAATTTTTAGGGAAAGTAGGTAACAAAAGAGAAGATTGGAGTTCTAATCATGTCAGCTTTGCTAAGATGTAATTTATTAATAGCATGAAAATGTCACATAAGGTTAATAAACGTTGATTATGAACGGAAGGCTAACGGTGATAGAATTGAGATAAAAATAAAAGTTGGAGGCTTTTTATGAGATAATTTTTTTTTTTATGATTGGGACATAATGCTAAAATTTGGGATTTTTTTTTTTTTTGTATTAAGCCCTCTATAGTAGTAAAAGTTGAACCTCATTTAGAGTTGTACCGGATAAATAATCATGTCATTATAAGTCCAAGTGTTTTGGCAAAGATACCTGGAAACTAACTAACTATATTAATCCAAATCCTGGTCTTGATTATTTGGATTGATAAATGTTCTAGGTTGTGTGTTCCGCGCATTTTGTTTTTATCTATAAATCTAGTTCAAAGTTGTATAGTTATTTATACTTACTCCCACTCATTATTTATGCTTTCGCTGACCTAATTAATGAGATGAGATCCTCTATCCCTCGTTCACATCTCTGTTCGGTGTGTCGTTCGTCGGTCAGACCTTAAATTCATGTAAATAATTATTGCAAGTGCAAAATAGAGGGGGGGAAAAACACAGTGGTGTTTTTGTTGTTTTACTAACTAAGTGGAGTATTGGCAATCTTGAATATTTTAAATGAATTGCAGTAACTTCACCATCAAGGAATGAATTGTTTAATCATATTTTAAAGTACTTCTAATAACTCCATTAATCATCAGTTGGATAGTTTGTTTGTATGTTTGTTTGATGGGAGTTGTCGGACTAGCGCGTCTAATTTTATACTTTACTTTTGTTTGCTTGTCACCTTGATTATGACATAGCATTGACGAACAATTTATATTTCAGAGAAACGCTGAATTTCATTAGAAAACAGTCAATATAATTCGCACAATCTTTATTGTTGTGGCCTTGTGACATGGATGGATGCAAGAAGAGCGAATCTCCGAACTCTCTAATTCAAATTTAAGGTTTAGTCCATTGGGTTCTTCAATTTTTTTTTAAAATTTTTAAATTTTTTTTTTTGTGTATGTTCGAGTCCTCAAAATTGCTTGATTCGTGTGAGTTCTTATAGATTAATACCAATTTTCCTCGAGTGAAATTATTGACTTTGACAATTAATTTAAACATATGGCGACGATGTAACGTCAACAAAAAGCGACGTCAATTTTTAGAAGACTAAGAAAAACAATTCAAGAGCGAAGGGGACTGGATCCCTACGTCTAAATACAATGTAGGCAGCCATTGGAGACTAGGCGGCCATCGTCTCAGTCTTCCGGATTTTCTTTTTCATAAAAAAAAAAAGATGGTGATTTGGCATCATGTGGATCATCGATGCAACACAACTTGATTGCACAATTTCAAAAAAAAAAAAAAAGAAGAAGAAATTTTGATTGTAAAAATATGAATCGACAGATTCCTCTCCTCTAGATGACAGAGCCTATCATATGCAGCAGAGAACATTGTGCCGTTTATGAATATTAGTGCCATATGAGTCCGACCCATGTGATTTATTTATTTTACTATGAATCGAACTGTGGAGTGTCATCAATCCAAAAAAATTTCTTTTTCATGAAACTTCCAAGATCAATTATGATATCGGCTTTGATCATCCATGTCGTGTTATCGATGGCCTAGACGGATGAGCCAGCGCAAAAAGGGGTAAAAATAGAAGCTCCATTTGTCATTCGAGTTTTGGTGATACTAAACTAAAAACCCATATATATATATATATACACACACATATAAGGAGGAAGAAAAAGTTAGAGTTTTTGCTTGCACTAGAATGAATAAATCAATGGATGAATCATCTTCAGAACAAGCCTTCCGTAAAAAGAAAAATGTAATAATTAGCCAAAAATAACAAGGCTGGAAAACAATTAAGATGGGAAAATAAGAAACAAAATAATAGGGCCAAGTAGAAAAAGTAAAGTAAAACTAATGACAAAAATCCTACTTCCAACACACCAAAATGTACACTTTTGAGAGAGAGATTGAATACTCCTTTCATTTCCAAAAAGATAAAAATCTATTCCACTTGTTATTTCAATCATAAACATTTTAATTATACTAATTGAGCTTTAAATCTTTTGATATTATACCAATTGAGTCCATTCGACAAACTCTTTAGCGGAAAATCGCGCGCATGGACGTTGGCTATCTTACGTAGCGCGATCGATCCTGATGTTAATAATATTTTGATAGCTTTTCCAAATTTATTTTTTTTATTTTTTCCTTTTTTTTATTTCTTTTTCATTTTTTTCGTTTTCCTTTCCTTCTTTCTGTTTCCTTCCCTTGCTCCTCTAGCTGGTTGCACAATCGGCCAAAGGCGAGGGACGACGACTGGCCACAAGTGACGACCAGTGAGGTCACCCAACGACGATGAGGTCAAGCCTCACCAGAGGTCAGTAAGATCAACGTCATCACCCCTCGCCTCTGGCCAATTGCCATAGTCCGACTAGTGGAAGCAAGAAAAAAGAAAAAGAAAAAATCAATAAAATTTTGAAAAATATTAAAATATTGTCAAAGAATTATTTAACAACACCGACCATTTTCTTTGCCATCGATTTTCGGCAAAAATAAGGTAAATATACCTAAATTAGACAATTAAAAATTTAGAACTAAATTGATAAAAATATAATATTTTAAAACTATTTATATCATCGATGCGACATGACTGCGAAGTTAAAAAAGAAGAAGATGATGTACACGTCTCAAAATTAACCCTCATAATCCATGGTGTGCTATCAATCGACTGAACGGACGAACCAGCGCCACAAGTGGTACAGAAAATGCTTCGTCTTTAGTTCCACCTCGGACGAAAACCAAAACGTGGATAACACTTCCCTGCTAATGAGATCAAACTTGAACACTTGAATAAATCAATGGATGAATCATCCCTTTACAACGAGCTTTCCGTAAAAGGAAGATGTAATAATTAGCCAAAAATAACCAGGCCGGAAACCAATTAAGAGGGAAAAAAGAAGGAACAAAACAATTGGGTCAAGTAAAAAAGGAAAAAAAAAAAAACATAATAAAAAACCTACGTCCAACACACGCAATGTACACTTTTCAGAGAGAGATTGCACACAGCCCGTCAAAGACTTGTCTAACATTAGGCCTTTCATTTACAGAGTTAATACACCTGAGCGAAATCGCAAGCATCTCGTCCATCGCCGCGGAGTGTTCTTCTCCACCTGCAATGTCCCGATCGATACAATCCATCCCTCGCCCTTCTTGATCGCAAAGGCGAACCCAATCCGTCAAATCAACAGCTCCAGATTGCCCTGAAATAATGTCCCCGGCGCTTCTCCGAGTCAATAATTCCATCATAATTACTCCAAACGCATAAACATCAGCCTTATATGATGGCAGCGGTTTAGCTGCACTAGCAAGCTCAGGAGCACGGTACCCCAATGCTCCGAGATTCAGTATCTGCTCCGCAATCCCAGTGGGTGTCATCAAACGGTGGAGACCATAATCTGTGAGGAGAACATTGTACTCCGGGCCCGTCAAGAGTATATTTGTCGGCTTTAAGTTTCCATGAGGAACACCCTTGTCATGAAGGTATGTGAGACATCGAGAGACATCAATGGCAACTTTTAGCCTTTGGCTGAATGACAATGGGGAGTACCTCCGGGGCGTTGTCTCTGCATAGGACATATATAGGTAAATAGCCAGAAAACCAGCTCAAAATCACGCCACAACTGGTAAGATGACACAATAAGTTGTGAATAGGACATGCAAGCAATGAGATGAGGGAAGTAAATGTGATCTATTTGTCTCGCCTATTCAAGAACCACAAGCCAAAGCGAAAATGATTTCAGTGAAGGGAAAATTTAGGGCTACTGCCAATATTGCCTTAACATTTAGATTATGCACTGAAATTTTTATGCATTTTCAGTATCTCCCATAAAGCATTCTACAGCAGAAGTGGATGCGCCATTACCAACTTGTTAATCATAATCAAAGAAGAGGTAGAAGATACGAAGGGAGGTTAAACTCACTCAGTTTTTATATGTAAGCCCATTAAGTTAAAGGAAAAATCAAGTAGACCAACAGCTGGATGTTGCACTAGTGCAGACAGAAGCACATGATTGTAATGTCCTAAAATGATCAAACGTCACGCACCAGTGGTATTCTGGAGAAAGCCAAAGAGCTTCTGGAGAAAGCCAAAGAGCACATCTAACAGAGACATGCACTTCCACTTAAGTGATCCAACATCTGATTTAATGATTTATATTGCAGAACAATAATGAAAAAAGAAAGATCTTGAAATGAGAGCCCCTTCAGGCTCCCATTTCAGAACAAGCACTTTTCAACAGTGAATTATACACACAAGCTCATAGAAATGAGAATTCGAATGAAAAAGCCACAGACTATTTTATAAATTTTCGGCAAGTGACTGATAAGAAGTTGACTTCTTCATATCTAGAATCTCTTTCAAGCATTAGTATCTTGATAGATGTCGGAAACAATGCATTCCAGCAAATAAAGATGGGAACCATGGTAGATGTTACGCGATGACCTCAAGCAGTGTCAGATCCTTTCTGAAAAAAAGTTGTGAACCATTGTATAAACACTGTGAGGGGAGTTTCGGGACCTTCTGCATTGCGTTGCTTAGATGCATCTTTTCTCCCAGTGAACTTCCGCATATTCAAATTAATGATAACCCACAGTATTCACAAGGAAATTTCCCTAGAATCTTACCGTCTTAGCATCGTCAGAACTGTCAGATAATTATCTTGTTTGTCAAAGGGACAAAAAACATTAAAGAACATCTAACTCTTCTTAGACTGTCTACAAAAATTTCCTACTTCCTGAAGATGGTGTTCCAGAAGCTAGGTTGAAAGAGATAAAAAGGTTGATTGCAGAAAAATTGGGGATCATTTTCCTAGCCTTCTAATTCATTTAAAGCATGATTATCAAGAGCAATCCATAATCACGACATCAGGAAACATGGAATGCAAGAAAAATAGTCACTCATAGATGGCATCAGACACATAAATGGAGATATGCAGACCAAGAGCACATAAATGGGATCCCAAGTCAACCATTTCATCAGTCCAAGTCCTTAATTTGGTCCGTTTCTGCCTTCATCATTTCTTGACAAACGGACTCATTTTAAAGATTAAGGACTGCAGCAAAATCTGATAACCAAAGTCAGCAGCTTCAGATAAACCGAAGCTTAGAAATACAAAGACAGATATGACAGACTTAGAGCTGCAGTAGACCCCTCGGTGTAATCACAGGGCATTGACAACTCACAAATTTCGATATTTGAGGGTACGCTATTTGAAAACCTAGGAAAAAGATGTGTAGCTTCTGCTTCAGAATGAGAAATCTCGAATGCACTTCTGAACAAGAACAGCCTCCAGTTCCACATTGAACTGGCCTTTTAGAGCCTACATGGACTTCCAGAAGAATTGTTTAGCTGTTTCAACTAGAAAACCCAGTAACCTGATCAATCCAGTACATGGGGTGTTAATTTCTGAAAAAAAGAAATGGATGTCGGCAATGGGTCTTGTGACCATGCTCTTACGGGAGAAATGCACATTTACCTTCATACTCAACCACTGATCATCCTTGTTGTGGTTCATTAAAAAAAGAAAAATAATCCCTCATTTCTCATCGAAAGGCACGTCACAACCACCATCCTAACTGAGGGCAGGTTAAAGATATTGCCAATACATACATTGTACACAAACTGTGATGACAACACCAACTAGATGAACCAGCATTCAACTGGTTCAACGAACTGACCTGACAGCAGGACCCCCCAATGGTTCTCCTTCCAGTCCGAGACTAAAACATTGCATTAAACCATTTTTCATCCTGTGGTTCTTTACATGAAAATCTCTTAGAACTTGTGAGCAATGCATGTACATATCTGGTAAAAAAGGGCAAAGAAGTCTTCATAGTTTATCATTTTTACCTACATGGCTCGCCAAACGCAGCTAATGTGATGCAATTTACTGAGCTAATCACAACGAAGTCAACATGAAAGGATATAATGCCTAGGGTAATAAATTTAGTTAGTTAATGGATACACCATATAAATAAAAAGAAAATCCAGGCTTGCTTATCTTCAAGTAACTAATTAAATAGACAAATTCATGCTGCCTTACGCATACATGAGAAGTATTCTCTGACAAACATATGCACATAGCTTTCAACCAAATCTGGACTATAACGAATAAAGAGTGACTACTGCTCTTACCGTAAAGATGCAAAGCCAAGCTATCTCCCTGGATGTAGTCAGCCAAAAGGAGCCTCTCTTGCTCTCTGGGTCCCCAATAATATGCTCGCAGTGAAACAATGTTAGGATGCCTCATGGAGCCAATTTTTTTTACTTCCTTAGCAAACTCTTTCTTATGTTTGACTAGTCCCACTCTCAACCACTTCACGGTTAACATATGACCATTATCAAGAGTAGCCTTGTATAGAGTACCATGACTGCTTCTGCCAAGAACTTCTGCTGGAGCTCGGGACAACTCTTCAGCAGTAAAAGCTAGTGAAGAGTCCAAGAAGTACAGCTCTCCAGCCAGTCGATCAGGTGAGTAAACATCCAACCTTACAGGTTGTTCATACACCTCAATAAATTGGGGTGAGGAAGATAAAGGTGATCCTGGAGACGACTTCCTTCCTGATGTCGTAGGCTGAATATCAATCAAATTAGGGACAGCAGATGATGAAGTAACTTCTCCTCCTTTAGGTGCAATATTCTCTGAAATTTCAGTTATGGACTCTGCTTGCCCCGATAATGATCTAGAATTTGAAGTTAGCAAGTTGTCATTCGAGAAGCTCAATGAAGTAGGTGGAGGCTGACCGCTTGGGTGGAATTTAAATAGGGAAGGACGGGCAAATCTTTCAAGCTTTACATCTCTCCCTGAACTTTGGCCACCAAACCCGCTTCTCCCACGAAATTCTTTGAGCTGTGCTCGATGATATGCCAATAAAACAAAAACAATCATCATTGCAGCCCCGACTGAGGCAACGATGATTGCTATCCTTATACTACCTTTCGAACTGCGATGTTTACCCGAAGGAACATACTGGTTACCATTGGAATATGGTGATGGGACACGCTTTCCCAAGATTAGCAAAGGATTTCCAGGCTTAAATGACGAACTGGGAAATCTTTGCAAGTTTTCAGGGACAATACCCGACAGCTCATTATTTGACACATTAAGTACAATGAGGCTGGATGGAAGGTTAACAGGAATATCACCAGAAAATTTGTTGCTCGACAAATCAAGGCACTGCAAATAAGTAAGTTTGCTCAACTCACTAGGCAGTTGACCTGATAATCCATTTCTCGCAAGACTCAGCAATTTGAGCCTCCCCATGTTCCCTATCTCAGCAGGCAGTGGACCACTTAAGGAATTTCCAGAAAGATCAAGAGACTCCATCTGTTGGGAAGAAGGCATAGCTAGCAATTCACTCACGTGTGAACTTTGAAGAGGAATTGGCCCGGTCAATTGATTGCCTGATAGGTTTAAGCATGTCAAAGTGGACATCAAGAAGCCAGAAGGAATTGTCCCCCAAAATTCGTTCAAGCTAAGGTCTACAACAGACAATTTCTGGTAGCTGCCTGATAAAGAGGGTAAAACACCTGCTAAGGAATTATTCCGAAGTTTCAAGGTAATTAAGCTCTCAAATTGAGAGCTCAGATTGGGAAAGGATCCTGACAGATCGTTTGAACTCATATCTAGAAATTCCAATGGTGCTTGCCAGTTTTGAATGGTAGATATGTCAGTAGAGATCATATTGCTGCTCAAATCCACCGTTGTGCATGTTTTTGGTAGACCAGGCAAGGAACCAAATAAACGATTTGACGAAAGATTCAAAGTCCTCAACGTGGTAGAATTAATCTCTGGAATCGAATCTGCATGCACGATTAATGTGAGACAATCAACATCAACATCAACAACACCTTATCCCAAACTAGTGGGGTCGGCGATAAATGTGAGACAATGTTTAATCAAAATTCAATCCTACATTTCACACTACATATAAGTTCAATAAAGTAGCCACCAATAAAAAATACATGTAAGTATGTGGAAAAATGAATTTACTCATGTTTCCAGCGTCAAACCCCGTAAATGAAATAACCAAACCAAACAAAAAACTTATTAATACTAAAAAAAGGAAAAATAACACATTAAAACTTTTCGAATTATGGAAAATACGTACAGCTGGTTGGCCAATGAGACATTTAGCTTGTGTGGCACATGACCTTTGACCTTTTGGGTTTGGTCCTTAAAAGTTGTATCTAATATAGTTTTTCATATTTTTCTCTCGCTCACAAATTAAAGCAAGTATAGAAGAAACATGTAGTGATCCTAAATTCTATACTTTTAATTGCACTTTCAGTATATTTAATTATATTTCACTAAAAAGGAAAAAGAACAAGCCAAAAGCTAGAGGGACCAAGTACTGCTCGCAGCAATTACAAATTGGCTTTTGACTGATGTTAACACCAAAACATCAAGCAATTACAGGCAGAAGGCATACGCAGAAGATGGATGGCTAAGATCATCTGAGGCAGGATTTTTACAAATCATTTGTCAAAGCAGCATGTCCACCCTCGACAGGCCCCCAATGGAAGAAGCATAAAAATCCTATGTAGCAGTCCTCCACTTTTAATAGCAAGGCATCAAATCACACGCATATTTGCAATTTCTAATTCCAACTGTTACTTTAGCAATATGTGCAGCTAGATGACTAAGATGTCGTACTACAGATCCTCTCACTTGGTGTTGTCATCATAGAACCAAACCCACGTTTGCAGGCACTTGATACACAGTAGATAAATCATGAATGATATTGTCGAAAAATGAAAAATTCTTCTTTAAGTCAAGTCAAAAGTTATAATTTGCTACATTTAAATACATGAGATCAAATCAACCGACTTGTGTTATAATACATCTAACAAACTTTCGTACTAAAGAAAATTGTTACATGATATAAGTCAAAGAGTTCCTTACCTGTGAAACCATTTCCACTTAGATCCAGTTCCTCCAGTGGAATCAATGACTCAAACAACTCCTTGGGCAATGACCCAAACAGCAGATTATTTGCCAATCGTACAACCCGCAAATTGGGCAATGCACCAAAAGAAGGCAGCTGCCCAGTAATTGTATTATTGCCCATATCCAAAACCTCCAAGTTTCTAAACAATCTGATCGAATCAGCATCGAAGAACCCACCATTTAAGGCGTTATGGCTCAAATTCAGAAAATGCACTGTATTCGCCAAGCTAGAAACATTCTGAGCTCCTATTGAGACACTCCCAGAGAAGTCATTGCGACTCAAATCCACATACTCCACATTCCTCAACTCAGTCAACAACTCACCAATATCACCCCGCAGAGCATTCCCACTCAAATCGAAGTACTTCATCTGCTGCAAGTTCCGAATCCCAAATGGAAACCTGCCCGAGAACCTGTTCAGCGATAAGTTCAGGTAATTCAAATTGTACAAATCCGTGATTCTCACAGGGATCGGGCCATAGAAGCTGTTGCCAGACAGATCCAAATGCTGGAGCGAGGCCATGGAGCCCAATGCGGGCGCGATCCGACCAGTGAAGTTGTTACCCGAGAGACTGAGGTTCTGCAGCATCGGCAGGCCAATCAGAGTGTGGAACTTGAGCTCCCCGGCGAGGCCAAGGCGGTCGAGGGCTATGCTGGTGACATGGACGCCGGAGCTGTCGCAGGTGACCCCGGCCCAAGAGCTGGGGCACTGGCCCGACCCGTACTGCGTCCATGACCCAAGGACTTTTCCAAGCGGGTCGTCCTGGATACCCTTCTTGAACTCCAAGAGGAATGCGGCGTCAAGCTCGGATCCAGAGCAGGCGACGAGAAGAGAGAAGAGGAAAAAGCAGGAGATGGAGAGGGGGAGACTCATTTGGAGGAGAGCCGGGGGTGAAACCGCACGAAAACCTAGCGACCCATCTGGCGGGCGGGTTGCCCGCGGAACCCTAGAATGAATCTCGAGAATGCGTGCTAGAGGGCAGCGAGATTGCGGCTGAGATTCGGGGGCTAAGGGTTTTCTCCCCGATCAAAATCGGCAGTTCATTTGCCGGAGACGAATTTGCGAAGTGGGTCTGGGCAGAGAGAGAGAGAGAGAGAGAGAGTGAGTGAGGTTAACAATGGCCGGTTAAGGTCAGGTGGAGAGTGTTGGTTGGTGGGTGTGAGTAACTACAGTCTGTAAAGGACGACTCTTTCTCTCTCTTCTGTGGGTTTTCTCTCTCTCTCTCTCTCTTTTTACTTTCTCTCTCTACAAAAAAGGGAAAACACCGCAAGCGACAGAAGGAGCAGACCATCACATGCGCAGATTGTGTCTTCTTTCCAATTAAGGCCCTCGCGGTTGTGTGTTTTTACGCTTTTGTCCCACCCAATCTCTGATTTAATAAAGATTACTGTCCTTGTCTTGAAAAAAAAAAACAATATACATACACATATATATATATATATATATGCGCGCGCGCACACACATGGAGGACTTGCTTTCTCTAAATCCACCGTGTTTCTTTTTGTTTAGGGATCTCGAACCGTTTTTCCAGATCTTTTGTAAAATTATGGCAATTCTTATTTATTTTAAACTATTATCATCTTCAGTGAAAGAGAATTACTATAGAGGATCGTAGGTAGCCGCCTTTGCTTTACGCCTTTACCTCGGACGAGGGACACCGACGGCTGACCGGGCGAGAGCTACCCTCGTCGAATGGGCTATGGGCCACCCTTGCCCTAGCCCGATATGGCAAAGGAATGCGCGTTCTTCGCTTGAGGTCGGCACAGGAGAAAAGAGAAAAACAAAAACAAAAAGAGAGAAGGGAAAAAAAAGGTAAATAATAAAAAATAGAATAAAATTCAAAAAAATAAAAATATTAATACAAAAATACCCACATCAATGTGAATTGTGCCACTTAGGATGTCCACCTTAGCGATCCAATGCTACAATTGACTAAATGGACTCGATTGGCCTTTGAATTTTTAATTTGTTTAATATAATCCTTAAATTTTAGCTTAATCTGCAGTACATTTCTTGAACTTTTAATTTGTTCAATATTTTTTTCAATCTAATCTTAGATCACATTGAACAAATTAAAAGTTCAAAAACGATATTACATACTGAACTAAAGTACGGGGACAATATTAAATAAATTAAGAGTTTGTGAACTACATTGCAAATTGATTCAAAGTTCCAAAACTATTTTTTATCATTATTCATTCTTTTCTCTTTTTGATCCGATTAGTTATGCGCTAACAAGGTCACGAGAATGACTATTTAATAATTTTCACACTAATGGTCAGTTGACGAAATTGCGGAACATGTGTTTCTATTTTTCTGCTACTCAACATGATTAAATTTGCTACTAAAGCTTGCATATCCACGGGTACAATTGTGAAAAATTACCAAAAAATATTAAATATATTATAATTGTATCACTCAGTTATAAATCTTTTTTTGCCAATTAAATCATAAATCTTTTGTATTCATGCAAATTCAGTCTAATCAATTAATTTTGGATGAAAATCTTTGACATAGACGCAAGTCAATCTCATGACACGATTTGTCGCTGGCGTGAATGATTTTAAATAATATTTTTATATATTTTTGAATTTTTCCTTTTTATTTTTTTCCCTTCTAAAGCGGCCGGTGAGAGTCAAAGGGCCCTTGCAAGCGGCCACCGAGAGGCATCTCAGATCTCGCTTGCGGCTGACAAGGGCCCGCCGACCCTTGATGGCCATAGTAAGGGAAAAAAACAACGAAATGAAAAGGAAAAAGTTAAAAATTCAAAAAAGAATATCAAAATATTATTAAAAATTATCCATTTGCTATAATTTAGAAAATCCATCAATCGATGCATCATCTCTACCACCGTAGGAACTTCAAAATCACCCCAACGCACGGTCGATACTTGCTTAGGCAATAAGTGATCATCTATAATTGATGAAATAAAGGAGTAGCCCTACACACTACGGATAAAACATATTCAACAGGGATTACACGCGAAAAATGCCTTAATTAGTGACGGAGCATCGGAATAATGGAATGTAAGTAAGTTCTCGGTGAAAGTAACTAAGTAAGCCATTGACATTCTAGTTATTTACGACATGTCTAATATCCTTATACAATACACAAAAAATAATGACAATATGGTATTGCGAAATCAAATATCCTGGCATGCAAATTTAAATTGATAAAAGACACCCGAAACATGAATTTCATCCATTCATTTTCTCTTTATATTATTTTTGCCATTATTTTCTTGCATTTTACATGAAAATTGTGATTACTAATCATTCGAATGGGCAAGTGAATAATTTCTACGCAGGTCTTTCAAAAGTGGCATTAATTTTTTTTTTTTCCCAAAAGTGACCGTCCTTTTTCCATAGATTATGACCGTGACTCCACGAGTGCACTCTGTTATAATTGCTTCCTGTTTGCAACTTTCGTGTGAGTGGCTTCTGTCCATATCATCTTTTCCTTTGGTTTTATCTTGTGGAGCATATCTTTCCTCTCCCTTTTTTCCCTATGAGTAAAACAAAAGGTGGCGGATAAAGTGGCAAGGTCACTCAGCTTAAAGTCACCTCTTTTCCTATCTTACGTCATGGCTCGGGATTGGACGTGGGGAACATTTCAAAATCTAGTTGGTGTACGTTAGAAATTTCAAAAATGATATCGATGAGCGGTCCATTCGGATGGCAAGAGAAATTTACACCTTTTCCTGCGGTGTTGAACTCAATTCTTGTCCGAAATACTTCAGGAGTGAACTCCCAAACACGTCGGGTGGATATGAGGAGGGGGGGGGGGGGTGGAGTGGACCCTTAAGATCTCCCATCGAGGTGGAACAGTTGAAGTGTGTGAAAACTCCACTTGACCCCAAAAAGAAAAAAGAAAAATGGAATTCAAGTACTGTCAATGCACTAGGATTGGTTCAATTAGAATCTTTCTATTTTGCCAGGGGTGTATTAATCTCTCCTCATGTTTATTGACATAACTGCTTCTAAATTGTTATGTCATGGCAATACGCTTTAATATGCTATTAAGAGGATAAGTACACTATAAATACTATTAATTTTTGTACGGCGTTTACTTGAACGCCATAACATTCAAAACGTTCACTTAATTGTCATAAATTTTAAAAAGCATTTACTTGAGTGCCACGACTAATGTGTCCACCGAAAACGATGACGTGGTCATCGAAAATAGTGGCGTGATCGCTGAAAATGGTGACGTGGTGCTGACGAATAGTTTTTTTGTTGTTGATTTTTTAAGTTCCACATGGATTTTCTTTATTTTTTAATATTTTATGTTATTTTTTATTCAAATAAAAAAGGCAAAAAAAAAGAGAGAAAAAATTAATGAACTTTTTTTTTTAAAAGAGAGAAACCTAAGGGTTTCTCAGTGGTGGTCGGCAAGAGTTGCCGCCAGCTACCACCGACCGATCCAGAGGCTATGGTATGCTCGTCTTGGGCCGGCGAGGCCGTGATAGCCTTAGGCGATGACTATCACGGCCTTAGGTGGTGTAGAGGAGGGCTCGAAGCCCTTGCTAGATCTGCGTGAGGGCCTCGCGCCCTCAACCGTTGTCGAGGCCGCGACAGTTGTCAGCCAAGGCCATCGCGCCCTCGCCCGCTAACCCTAGCCCTTGGACCAACTGGTGGTGGCTGGCGAGAGATCGAGAAACACTTAGGTTTCTTCTTTAAAAAAAAATTCATTAATTTTTTCTTATTTGAATAAAAAAATTGTAAAAACTATTAAAAAATCCACGTGGCATTTATAAAATCAACAAAATGATAGTGAAAATTCCACGCTGCCTTTTTCGAAAAAAAATAACACTCAGATGAACAGTTTTGGTCGAAATTGGCACTTACCTAAACGTTTTTGCTTCGATGTGACAATCAAGTTAACATTTTAAAATAAGAGTTATGGCACTTGTAGTGTGTTTATCTCTGCTATTAAGTGTTGCGACATGTAATTGCTGCGTCCGAGCTAAACACTCGATCGCTTGGTGGATCTCTGAGGCGCTGAATCATAAGCAGAGGAACGAATTTCACCTCATTTTTTTAACTTTGCATCGGTCCACTTGCTTTGGCTTTTTTAATATTTGGAACGGATCGAACCATGTAGCCTTTGACCCATCAGCTATTGAGTACAAGCATACGGTACAGCGCAGGCCACCCAGCATCTGCATTTAGATTTACGCCAAATTCACATCATCTTCCACATGAACATGTTTTTTTTTTTTTTTTGTTCTTTTCTTTTGACTAAAACTAACATAAGATATAATCTAAGTATTGCACGCTGTAATAACACTTGTATTATTTTTTGAGGTAATGAAATATGCTCTGACAGATTCTTGGAATTTAGCCATTGTCAAATCTGAAATAACTGATTTCACAAGGCAACAACAACGGCACCAAAAAAGAGTTTTTTTTTTTTTTTTGGTAAAAACTAAAGACAAAAATCAACTGGTCATATATGTGTGCGTGGGTGTGTGTGATGTGATCTCGTTTCCGGATATGCTGAAGGGGAATTTTTGTCCTAACTCTAATTTAATTTGTCTGCTAACTCTAGAAAGAGCTCGAAGAACTTTCGGCCGATTGAAGATGTGCAGGCAACTAGGGTTTCAGAAGGGCGATTCTATCGTTTCGTCGAAAGAATTTTTCACTAGCTATATTTTCGTTAATTTCTCGATAACATCGTGGCTTTTTAGGATACTTTAACTGTTTTTGGCACTTTGCAAACTGATAATTGTTCTTATATCTCTCTAATTTTTCATTTGTGTTTCATATCAAGAGCTTAAATTTATCAACTTTTATATGAGTTTACATATCTTTGTGACGCAGCCCATATTCAAGACAAGCGCGCCGAACCAAAAAGAACAATCCGTATTCAAGATCGACGAGCCTCTCATCGACAAGTCCCCCTCATTCGAGCTCAACATCGTAAATTCCAAGAGTCTCGCAAGAAAAGAAAGACTTAGTCATTTCCCGTGCATTGGAAGATTACAAAATACTTTGGAAACGCCACAAGCATAGATGTACATTTAATACCTCCTAATTTCTTGGCTCGTCTAGTTTTCATGCGCTTTAATGATTTCTAGTTTCTAGATTACACTTTAGCCTTTTGCTCTTCTTTTTGTTTTGCTTGAAAAAGCAAATTAAGCACACAAATTTGATTAATGAAATTTGTCTAGTGCAATTCCCTTAAACCTCGAAGAGTTCACGCCCCCTGAAAATCTAGAAGATATTTTACTCCATCCTTAAAGAGTCGGAGCTTTTCAAAATCTGCACCATGAAAGAGTTACAGATATCAATATAGCATAATTGATGCCATTTCAACTTCCTTTTGAGGCCTTGAAGAGCAACCATTAATATCATTTTTTTTTTCACTCTATCTATTCACGAATCACCCACTTCCCCCTTCATCGACCATCCCACGATGTTTATCTCATAATACTCAAAACACAAAAGTTATAGATCCAAGAATCCTCAAATTTTTGGCGTTCGAATCAGGTTATTCCTATATGTATCAACAAAGTTATGATCATCCTCTAATTCGAGCAAAACTCGCACATAATTGAAACTTATGCTAGTTTTGTCGCTCTTTCGATCCTATTTTGTCAGTAGTCATACCAGTACTACATTACTTTGTTTGAGTGGTTTATCAAATTTTTTTTTTCCTAATCAAGTACCGGATTTGGTCAAACCATAGGTAACCATGTTAGGTGTTTGCACGAGGCAAATAAATTATGGTAATGCGTGCGTTCAAATAATTAGTTCTGCATCAGTTCACGTAATTCAAAATTGGCTCAAACTCAAACTCAAACTAGGTAACACTCGACCCAAGCGGCTCACTGGCCTGATCAAGCGATCAAGTGTAGCTCAAGCAAACAAGATATCCTAATGTGTTGAGCCGAAGCTTGAAGCTTTGAGATTTAATCGGATTTAAGCTGATGACAACGCTTAAACTTTAAACCCGAATCGAGTCGTGCAGTAAACTAGACCGCTCGACTTATCTTGATTGCCCCTCAAATTTAGGTGTTTTAGTATGTTGCCCAGGCCTAAGGAAAGGTATCTCATCCTCGCTAATCGGATGTTGGAAATGTGGATTCCTATCAAGTCTTCATCGAATGCTTGGAAGGATTAGCACAGAAAAATCCCCTATTGAAAAAACCCTTCACAGGTTCATATGTGCTTTAATTTCATCTCCTATAGATTATGTGTCGTGCAACTGGAATTTTTTCCTATGCAATTGCGCTTTCTCCAACTTCTTGACAAATTGATGGCGTCAGCAAGTTGTGTCCTCTCCCTGCCTCCATTTTGATAGCCTAAACAACAGCTCGATACCCGCTTGATTAATTGGGTCAAATCAGGTCACTTCAACTCACAAATGATCCGAATATACGAAAAATGCCACGTAATATTTTTATTCACTGAGCACACGTGGATTTTGCTTGTGCATAGAAAAGCCACATAATTTTTAACAATGAAAAATACCACGTGATATTTAACATTTAATAAAAAAAAGTCAAATTATAATTTTTGGCTGTAATTTATCTATGGGCACTTAAGCAAATCTATTTTTCTCAGATTTTGCAATTAAATAGACCGATAAAATGTTTTGACACCGCACAAAACTTTTGAAACTTTTGATAGTTGTAGTGTCCTTATTCTTAGAATATACACAAACCCTTAAGCAAAAAAGTTAAAATAGACCACGTGTTAGAATTATGGCATGTGTTTTACCACGTGGCATCTAGAGAGGCACGGCGAAGTGTCACCTGGCAAGCACAAAAGTGAAGTTTATTATCACTTTGACATTACTTATACATAATCAGATATAATCTAGACAAATCACTAAGCCAAAAGTTTATTGAACGAACGCATGTCAAAATTATAACATGTGTTTTCCGCGTAGCATGTGCAGAGGCAAAGTGAAATGTCGCCGAGCAAGACGGGAAGGAACATTCTCGTACTTTCGACATTAGTAATACATAATGGGCAAATGAGTGGGCTAGGCCAGCACCGTAGTTAGCCCTAGATCACTTTTTGTGGATATCTCTGTAGAACAGTCCACCAACTACAAAATTCCGGAGGGCTCTAAACCCCATGACTCGTGCATACCAACTTCTCTCATGGAAGCTGGCGGATCTTCCGAAACTGCTCAAGGCGAAGACAATCCCCGTGGTGGTCTTAGACGGCTAGGGCGAGCCCATTCCCGACCAGTGAAGAAAGGGATAAGAGTGGGATGAGGCTCCTAGAGAGTTGTTTAGTTATCTCAATCCTAATGTGAAGAATATATCAAGAAATACAGCAAGAGCTTTTGTGCAATGGGAAATAGACGAGGAAATGTGCCAACTCTTGTATCTGAAGAACATTTTCCCTTTTCAGGTTTGACGTGGACAAGAATATATTGGATGTAGTTACAGCGTTGACTATACAATGTGAATTTTCAGGTTTCTTGATGGGCATGACTTCATCAGTGGAACTTTGTTTCGTACTCTCTTCTTATAATATTTGAACCAACAGCATGATTCGTCCGTCTATTTTGACCAAGACCATGTTTCGTCTGTCAGTTCTGACCTCAAACAAGTTCTTTCGGTACTTATTGATGATCTTGTGTTCATTTTACAAGTAAATCTTGCGGCATATTATCTATTTTGTCTGTCATTAGACTGGCTCTAATTAATTATGAGATTGTCTTGTTTTTAACACTAGTTTACCGCATATAAGATGCCTCTAAGTATCGATTCTGGAATTAACAATCTGTTCTCAAGTGGCTCAACAGAGTCGTATGATTTGAGCGCGACGTCATCATGGCCGAGTATATGATTCACAGTTTAGTCATTAGGCGTGTTCAAGCAACGTTGGCTTGCGATGTCCTCCAGTGATCGTTGGCCGGAGAAAACCCTTGGTAGTTCAGCAAGCACACACTTTCCCTCCCTCCCTTTTTTTCCTTCCGTGTGTTTTATCTGTTATTTTTGTTGTTATTATTCTTAGGAGGAACTCTACAATATAATCTTTGGAAAAAAATAATTAATCTCATCGATTAGGCAAAATACAAGTTAGGGCACGCGTGACGATACTTCTGGATTAGATTTATGCTCCATAAGTGCTTCTGGGACTACAAATCCGTTTCTTTACGTAATTTCATATTTTTGTTTCAGAAGTAGTTTTGTGGCCATAAATTGATTTTAGAGCATAAGTGTTGTCATGCGCGTTAAAGACCGAAATCACCCAAATATGAAATTATCTATTTTAATCTCTCTCTCTATGTTGGTTTAAAGGGATAAGGCACTTTAATAGTTCAAATTCTTCTTATTATTATTTTTTCATATTTGTTACGCATGTTACTCGCTTAATTCTTAGCTAGCCTATCTGTGTGGTTATATCTATGTGGTTATAATGTCTTTCCTAAGTTTCACGTGTAAGGCCTGACTCATGGGTACGTCCGACTATATGTACCTTATCGCGCAAGGTGTCAAAGGCAAGCCTGGCCTAGTTGAAGCCGAACAAAGCCCGACGCGACCCAAAAGACGACATATAATATCTTCAAGATCAGTGACAATTTAAGCCCGACTCGCCCGACGAGCACCTCTATGAGCGATTCTTGAGTTTTGGTATTCATTTCTATATATATATATATAAATGGGTCGCCTAGACAAGCACCGTTAGACCCGATATCCAACCTAGCCCATTGATTGGGTCTACATTGAGATAATATATCTCAATGATTTTAGAAAGGAGAGACAAGAAAAGGATTCTTGGCTTGATGCTGCTCGGCTACACAAATTGCTTGACAAAGTGAAATAGCAGGTCCTGTGTGAACATTTAGAAAGTAAACCACGTTGAATACTCAGAAACAAGATATATCATATCACCTTGTAAATCGGCTTCGATGAAATATCTCAGCATGTTTAGGTATCTTCGGCTCGTAGGCATAATAATCGGAAGATCTTTGCTAGCATAACAGTTTTTTGGGTGACTGTGCGAGTAACAACATATTGTGGGCTATAAAATCTTTGAGGGAATGAGCATTACAACAACTTCTAATCATTTGTCAATAATTTTTTTTATGGTTCAAAATAGGCTGTTAATTTTTCACAGTATAATCATTTTTCTAATCAGAAGTGCATGGGGTTTATGAATAGGGTTTTGAATGTGAACAAGAAGAAAGTACTGCTCCGACTCCCACAAGGGCATTTTCCTTTTGTCATTGCAGATTGCATTTACGTGCTTTAGGACATTGAGCACAGATTTTCGGACATCTCTTCTTGACTTCCCAGTGTTTTGTATGTTAATTGTGCAGTAGTCAATGATTGCGGACTCGTTCTGTGACCCCAATCAGCTGTCAGATAGGTTGCTCTCTTCGGCCTAACATGAAGTAAATTAGAAAGATTGGGCCGGTTTGGCAGTTGAGGCACCAGTACTTGCAAAAATGGTGTGTGCTTAATCTACGAAGTTAGGTTTTAGAATCGAAATAAGCTGGAAAAAGTAACAAAAGAATCTTAAAACTACTATACTAGTATCAATTCAGTTCTATTAAATATTTCAATTGGATCAATTTAATTATTACCTTATGCATTAACACCAATTCAGTCCATCCGACTGGCCAACAATTACTTATACGAACGCCGACCATCTTACATAGCAGGAGCAGTGCTGGCATGGATAATTTCATAATTTTCTGAATCCTTTTCTAAATTTATTTTTTTAAATTTTTTTCACTGTGGCCATTCATAAATGATTTTTTTTATTACAAAAATATAAAATTTATCCATGTTAACGCACATTTTGCCAAGTAAGATGGCCGCTACAGTTGGCATTTGTGTTAGTGATTTTTGGTCAAAATTGGCCTGATGGACTGAACTAGTACCAATGCAAAATATTTAGGACTAAATGGACTCAATTGAAATATTTAGGACTGCATTGGTACCATTCCAATATGATATATCTAGGACCTTTTTGGGATTTTCCCTAAAAATTGCCTGATATTGCTTGGAGTAAGCTTTTTCCAGCTCCTGTGGTTCGAAGTCCCTCCATCAAACACGTATTGAGAATTGCAAATTTTTTCTTTTCTAAAATTGCATATCCTCAAGAGAATGCACCTTTTGCTGGACTATAGATCCGGCGAACACAGAGTTGTCGGGTAATCTTGGGTCTCTCTCAATCCAAAAGCTAGTTCAAAGGTTGGGACTTTCTCTCATACTTATCAACTGATTAGAAGCCTCTTTCATAACTGATATGGAACAACCTCAATAATCTTCCCCTCACACGTTGGACTATGGGTCGGAGAGAGCGACAACCCGTATCTCTACCGAGTGATTGTTGGGTCCAGACTTGTTAATAACCTGAGCTCTGATACTAGTGTTGGGTTATCTTGGGCCTTTCTCAATCCAAAAACTAGCTTAAAGGTTAAGGCTTTCCTTCACACTTATCAATTGACCACCAGCCCTTTCCACAATTAATGTGAGATAATCCCAACAAAAGTGTCATACTTCAAGAACACCTAAAAACCTTGATCATGTCCTTGGAATAACCCCCTTGTCATGCGGGTACCTACATTCTCAATACACTTCTACCCTAAGCAAAGCATGCTATGAAGGGTATCCACTGAAATCCATCCCACGAAAAAATTCAGAATGGTTGACATCATGGGATGGAAATATGTACATTCCTTGATACAAGTTTTACATGGTTAGTTTCAAGGACTCTCGAGTATATTTGTCAAAATCGATCATAAACTCATTTCTTAACTTATATATGAATAGCCGAGTTGTTATATAAATTAGTTATATTCAATAATAATTAAGTCATGAATGAATTTAAGCATAATTATGAGTGTTAAATGAGTCGAAAATGGGTTGTAAATGAGTTTACAACTCTTCATTCTCTCTCGCCTCACGATTTAGCACTCACTTGCTTCATACTTTTACCTCAATTTGGATACGATTTTTTCTAAATCGGATTGAATATGAAAGTTTCTTGAGAATATGTGCCGATTCAAGTTTGTATTACTAGATTTACAATGCAATAAAATTAGTTACAAATGTGTTACACGGGTCTATATGGATCGGATCATTTATAACTTAACCAATCCTATACATCCGTTTGACGAGTCTACCCTGATACTATCTATCTGTCGATTTTTTTTTTGTAGTACGGACATCATACCGCTACAGAAGGTGTCATCTGACGAGAAAAAAGGAGCAGATGGAAAAGCGTGGTACTTTGATGGTGGGATGTGGAACATTGGAACATTAATATTCCTTGCTTTACTTTTGGGTCTTTGCTGGGCTCCCACGATAGGTTCTCTCCGCCACAATCCGTGCGAGGTGCCCGCGGGGCTAGAATTGCCTGGACCCGGATCCACGTAGAAAGAGTCGAAACAAACCCGACCCGCGATCCGTCTAACTAAATTTTGCTAGTCGCTACTCGATCGCAGTATTTGGGTCACAGCACGTGCCAGACATTGTCGACCTGTTCCGTTAAGAGTCCATGATGTTATCGTTAGCCTCTGAGGCCGTGCATGGTTACCATTGTGTTCCGAAAAATTGATTCTGATTTTATTTTTTTGATGAGTTTTAGAGGATCAAAACGTGTTTGATAACTGCACAAAATTTCTATTTCGAAAAATTATTATTTTTCATTTAAGTTAAATAATTATGTAGTTACTTTGTAAAATTTTATCTTAAATTGAAGACTAATTTTTCAATGCACACTAAAATAATTTAAAAGACATTTTTTTAGTATGTCATAAATGAAACACAAATTTTAATACATGACGGTTGACGCCCGATTGAAGCATGGCATAGTTTCCATATTAAGAGCTTTTTTTTTTAAATGTTACTTGGTCCAAAATACATACAAATATAGTAGCCGAATAACTAAATCATCCATTGACAAAAAAAATAATAATCAAATTATCCTCTTTGATACAATGTACAAATCCTTCACTATCATTTTGCGAATTCTGTCCTAAATCTAAGTGGGTGTTTGGCTCTAGTTCTACATGCAAATGGTCACATTTTATGACGCATGACTACGGATATATATGTTATCATCCGCATATTGGATGCCCTCATCTTCTGTGACATTTTTTGCATAAGAGTTTAAACTATGAAATCTAAGAAATTTAGGTCCAAATTTATGAAAATGAGGTCAAACTAGCATAATTTAGGCTTCTCATAGTTTTAGGGATTTTCTGAATTTTTTGTAATTTTTTAAATTCACTTTTATGGATTTTTTAATTTTGATTTTGATTTTAATTTTATTAGGTTGAGGGAAAAGTGACAAGAGAATTGAAAGGAAAAAAGCGAGATATGTGAGAATTCATTTTGTTTTGTAATTCTAAAAAATGATTCTTTTTTTCCAGAACCAACTTTTTTTTTTGTTCTGGATTTTGGTTAATTGATTTTTATTTTCTAAAACTGATTTTGGGAATAGAATCAGAATCGGAATTATTTATGTCACTAAACAAGGTTCTGATTTTTTTTTTGTTCCAGGGAGCAGAATCAAAGAACTAGAATGATTCTCATGCAGCCCAAAATAACAATTTTACGTTTTACCTGAATCCGAAAGAACAAACCAAGTGGGGGGAGGTCCATATAAGATATATGAAAAATCATCTACACTCTCTCCGTGACAATACTTCCACTTGACCTGTCCTTTTTATCAAGATTTTGCCGTCGAATTGGACAATAAAGAAATCATGCATGTGTGAATAAATGTACTGGTGGACTTCAAACTTTTGCCCAGCAAAGATCTAATTTAACGAAAATGCTTAAGTGCAATGTCTAGCTGATCGTTTAATTCTAAATAGCTTAATCATAGGCTTTGGATTTACCTGATTAAAGTCGGCTCTCACAATCAAAAGGTTATTTAATTCATAATTCAGATGGATGCAAGCAGTCCAATTTATGTATTGTAAACTATTTATGCTATATAAGACTTGCCGTCGCGGATGCGACTTCATTTTATTCATTGTCAATTGAGCTTTGGGAAAATTATACAAAAAGTCCTAAGCATGTTACATTTTATCAATTAAGTCCTAAAACTTTTAATTTTGTCAATTAAGTTCTAAATATTTTCGCTTTTTGCCAATTATGTCCATCTTGTCAATTTTTGGCCAAAAATCCCTGTCGCAGCCCTCGCCGGCCACAGTAAAGAAACACTAACGAAAAAGAAAAAGAAAAAAGAAAAGAAATAAGTAAATAAAATATTTAATTAAAAAATATTAAAATATTATTTAGAATTGTGCATGTCTGCGCTGCATAAGATGACCAACGTCCAATCCAGTAATTTTCAACCAAAATGATGGATTCAATCGGCAAAACGTAAAATATTTAGGGCTCAATTAATAAAATTAAGGAGTTAAAGGCTGAATTGATAAAAAATACAAAAAAAGAAAGAAGAATGTTTTGGTAATTTTCCGCTGACCTTCCTTTTCTCTTGTCTTGCCGTACACCCCGGTTTGTTTTCAAACTAGTCCAGGATTTCCAAACCGTATTTTCCATATTGTTCAAAATGGTGTCGACAAATGGCTTCATGCCCAGTACCTTCACCCATTCTTTCACCTCCCCATCCTAAACAAATCGGATTAGTCGTCTCCGTCATGCATAAAACTTGCTGGGTCAGTACAATTTGGGACAATTTTTTTTGTAATGCTAATTGCAATCTCTGTTGGTCAAAGCCCTAGATGTTGATATACTGAAGTTTCTAGGGTCAACCTTGCTGAGATAATTGAAAAATATGTTGCGTTGATCATGTGCCTGCCTTCTCTAGGTCGGACACAAATATAATCCCCGGGATTTAGAAGCTTCCGATAATTAACTATCAGAGTATTAAAGCTCGGATTAAGAAGCTACAATGTCTAAGATTAGTCTAATGATCAACTAGATTCAGACAAACGATAGCTAAATCAAGTGGACATATAGTGCTAACGACATCAAGAAGGGTCTCTACTCCATCATCACATTTGCTCTCCATTTATGAGAAAAATTGTATGTTTAATTAAGGCAGAACTCCCAATAGCATCTTCGGCCAGCCTTGGACGGCAAGAATGGACAAAGTCTTTTTAAGTAGCCTTTGACATTGGAGACAATTAAGGACAATTGCATGAGATACCCTATAAGCTCTAGAGGAAGCTGTTTTGATGTGGAAAAGAAGCAGCTACTTGCATCACTTTGTGCATAGATAGGTATGCGAATACAAGCTTTATAAGACTTTACCAAAAAAAAAATAAAAATACAAGTTTATAAGATGGTGTAGACGAGGGGGCAAGATGAAATTTCCAAGGAGAATCAAATATCACCGAGTAGAGAAAGTAAGCAATAGCGTGTGTCGAAATAGGTTACAACTCCCTAGCTTAAACTTATGATAAAGTCCGAATTACCTAACTAGTAGGTGTCAATCGAAACATGAGTTGTCAAAGATAAATTCAGAAAGAGAAAAGACTATGTGTAGTCGAAGTTTATTCTCACAAGGGAGGGTTTTAGCGTGGCCGGGCTTAACTAGGCCGAGTTGGACTGACCACATTTTTCTTTCACATGCTGGGTAATCTCTTTAGGTTCTTATTTTTGTTTCCTTACAAGAGATCGAGCAAAGTTTTGGCATGTAATGTAGGGTAAGAGTTTCACACCAGTCGCGATTTGTCGTGTACTTTCTACTCGGAAATTAGTTCTATCAAAATTTATGAAATTCGTCACATCGATCAAATCACATCGCTTCTTCTATCACTCGATTTTTCGTTCAATACAATCCACGTTGACAAGCAGATCGATCGATGCGCGATCCATCTTTCAACATTCTGTACTGTGATACATAATTGTTATATTCACTACTTTCGCAGCCATGCAGGGGCATAAAGGAATCAAATCACTTGTGCCACTGCTTTTGGAGATCGTTCAAAGATTTGTGCAGGAGGTACACATGGTTTTGCTTCCCCTAAAAACATGAAAAGTCCCCCAAAACCTATCCGTACGGATTCCTTTCATCTCACCATCCAAAAATATCGCTCTTCCCCATTAAGTTTTGCTCAAACTCAAAATCAAGGCACGATCATGGAAAGCAACACCCAAATGGATAAATGTCCAGGAGAGAAGAATAATTGCCGGCATTAATCCCTCCTCAATACACCGTTATCATTTTGAAAAAACTGTCCAAAAATTCTTAAATCTATTGTACCGTCCTAAATATTAAGTTCTAAATCTTTTAATTGTGCCAATTTAGTTACTATTCTTTTTTCAATTTGCTAATTTAGTCCTAAATATTTTAATTATGCCATTCTAATCCTAAATGTTTTGACGATTTGTCAATTTAATTGTGAACCTTTTGATGATTTTTCAATTTGGCTATTCCAGCCAAATATCCAAATAATATATAGGCTTAGTACCAAATTTGCAAATCTTCATAATATTTATAACTAAATTAACTCAAAAAAATTATTTAAAACTAAATTGACAAATCTTCAAAATGTTTAGGATTTAATTGGCACAATTGAAATGTTCGTAATTGAAATTGATTGCCGTACAATAGGTTTAGGGGATTCTGAACAACTATCCCACATCACTTTCGTAACCCGGCATCATATATAATCTGTTGGACCTCCTCCTGTCGATGCATATTTGTGGTCTACCATAGTACCTAAACAATTTCTAGTCGGAAGGAAAAGTAGAGGAACTAGAAAGTTTATATATGTAGCCGAATACACGAAACTCCATGAAAAGGGAATCGACCGGACATCGCATGTGTGAAACATATCCGACCCGTGAAATTCCTAGAGGACCCGAAAAAATCGACCGAGATATATTGAGCGCTTTCCCGAAAGACCGTCACCTTTATTCACATGCATGGTCCTAAAATCAACCCAAGTGCTTGTTCCTTTCCTTCTGTGTCCACATCAAGCCGGGCTTGCACTTTCTTCCCTCTCTCTCTCTCTCTCTCTCTCTCTCTCTTTTTAAAGATATGTTTCACGCCTCCATCTCCCTATAAAACCAAACCCTCTTTGAGATTCCCACAACTCATAAACAAGAACACTTCCAGTACGAAATCAATCTCTTTCGCTCTCTCTCTCTATCTCTATCTCAAACACACACAAAACGATGACCGGGAAGAGGAGCCAGACAAGCCCGGTCGGGAGCCCCTTGTCGGGCAACGTGTCCGACGGCTCTAACTACGGCTCGAAGGAGCAGGACCGGTTCCTGCCGATCGCCAACGTGAGCCGGATCATGAAGCGGTCCCTCCCCGCGAACGCCAAGATCTCCAAGGAGGCCAAGGAGACCGTCCAGGAGTGCGTCTCGGAGTTCATCAGCTTCGTCACCGGGGAGGCCTCCGACAAGTGCCAGCGCGAGAAGCGCAAGACCATCAATGGCGACGACCTCCTCTGGGCCATGACCACCCTCGGCTTCGAGAACTACGTCGCCCCCCTCAAGGTGTACCTCAACCGGTACCACGAGGCCGAGGGCGACAAGGGCGCCGCCGCCGGCACGGGGAGGGGCCACGAGAACCTGCCGGCCCCGTCGGGGGTGGAGCAAAGGCTGAACGGCGTGGGGGACTATCAGAGCTTTTATGGGTTGGTCGCCGTTGGGGGCGGGTTCAACGTGAATCGGATGATGATGGGTGAGAATGGGGATGGGAGTGGAAATAAAGTTATGGCTCCTCAAATTCATAATGAGGTTGGGTGGTAGAGAAATTTTGGAGTTTTAATTAATTAATTTCAAGTGGGAATATAACCACTAATTTGTTAGTCGGTATATTATGTTGCAGTAATCTTATTTTTGTTCAATCTACTCATACTAATGAAAATGTATCGCAATTTTCCGTAACATTTAGTTAAACTCTCCAGTTATTTCTCAAAAATCTAAATTCCGTAACAGTTATATATAGAAAATATGGGGCTCCTTCGATATGTCGATAAAATGGAAGGGTAGTACACATAGACGTGATTTCATATATTCAATTTTCCTTTTTAGATTAAGTGCACCAGGACTCCTAAAATTTGTCGAGGATGTGCGATTGAGTTGTAACACTAATTAAAAATGCAATCAACATCTAAAATTTATCCAACTTGTGCAATAAAGTCTTTTTGTTAGATCCGTTCAATATGTCTAATGAACGAAAAATGCTGATGTGTAATTCTTTATGTTTTCTTAATACTCATGGTGCCGATTTGGTGCCAACTAGGGTCTACATCAGACAAACCCTTGAAAAATCAAACCAAAAATACAAAAAAAAATTAAAGAAAAAAGTATAGTATAAATTCGCATCAATATTTTCCGTTAAACAAATTGAACATACCTGACGGAGGACTCACGAATATCAATTTCATAATTTGTTTTATTGATTTCACTTTTTAATAAAATTTTAGAGTCTATTTCACTTTGACATGTTGTGGAATAAATTTAATTTAACTCATACTGTGACAATGACAGATATCTGAGGGAGCCAAAAAGATGTTATGAAGGAACCTACGCGCCTCTTTGTCATAAAAGTTACTTTGGTATCCCCAGAAAATATCACAAGATGTCATGAAGGAAGCTATGCATCTCCTTCTATAGAAAGTTACTTCGATATCTAGGAAAAAATATGTGGTACATTAATATATCACGTGTTATGTTATAACATGAAGTCATAGACCCGACATGTTTCTGCACAATTTCAAGATTCAAAATTTGAGTGGTCATCTAAATAAATCACGTGAACAAATTAAAAATATACAATTGACTCTGGGACAACTGATTTTGCATATTGAGAGGACGCTTTATCTCCCATTTTTCTTACTGCGATTTGAAACCCTTCCAAATATTCTTTCTTTTTGTTTAAGGTAAAATTAGTGAGATTTTAGTGATTGGATTAAAGCAAATTGGATCGTTTGATCAATCTCTGGATGAGAGTTCGCTAGTAAATAAAAAATTTCGGACGAGGGTATACTATTTTGCGTGAAAGACGATGACTGCAGATGGTATCTCACCTTTTTTATGTGCCTTTCTGAAGCCTCAATTGGTAAAGGAGCAAGAGTTGGTGCTGTATTGGCATCCGAGATAGGGGCACAATATCTCATATTTACCAAGTTAAGATTCGAATGTTCAAACAACATGGTTAATTATGAAACTTATATCCTAGGATTAAGGGCAACTTTGGGCATAAAAAATGAAGACCATTTAGTATCCGGGGATTCGGACTTGATCATATACCAGGTTAAAGGAGATTGACGGACTTGAGATGAAAGCTTCTTCTTTATCACCGTCACCTGGTCCACGCGAACCGTATGTTCGATAGTGCTACGATTTGAACCTTTGATTCCACTAGGTCAAAAGATGCTAGGTATTCCTTTCTTATTTCGGCCTTTGATTCGCGGTAACACGAGCTGAACCTTGACAGTGCCACGATGGACATATTTTGCTAACAATTCATGATCATTTTTTTGATACATTTGAGGAGCCTCCTAAACTATGCTCACTAAGATAATGACTAAATCAACGGTATCAACTGACGCTAAAGTTAGGTCTACTAGTTTATATCACCTACATACATACATTCATACATTCTCCAACAATTTTATTAGGGTTTGTTTTGTTTTTCCTTTTCATTGCTCTCTGGTGTGTACGCAAGAATGAGTCTCTCTGCACTCGTTGACTTGCTCAATTCACAGGGCAACGTGATCGAACCGCTTGCCTGCTCATGTCGTCACCAGTGTGGACTTATTGTTGGCCGGCCAAACTCAATTAATCATTTCTAAACAAAGAAAACATCTTTGGGTAGGTGAACTAGCAGAGTTCGAACTGCCTCGGGGGTGGGAACATCAAGTTCAGCAGTCAACATCGATAGCCATGTACATTGACATTGTCCTAAGTTCCATCAGAGAAACAACATTATTGATATTACGCAAAATCGGAAGCGGAGACAAAACCAAAACGATCCAAGCAAGAGATAAATGTAGAAAGGTTAAATCTAACTCGACAGATATAGGCAATTTGGCTCTGGCAATGTGCCTGGTCCACGGGGAGAGATCGACAGATGGTTCCAATTATAATAAGCAAAGAGGTGATTATAATCCTCAATCATACTTACTCACAAGTGTCTCCTCAACTTGATACACCCAAAAAAGCCCCACAATAAGAGTTCAAAGAAAATCTCTCTCACTTAGTTTTTCTTGACATTTCTCTCAAAGTTAGACTTGACGTCATGAACAAAATAGGTCAAAAATTGTCTTTTAATTTGGTCCCGCGCGTGTAGAGATATTTCTAATCTTCTCGGCCAAAATTTGCCGAATTGGACGTCAGGTCAAGGAATCAAAATGCTAGAACTCCCAGCTGCATCAATGTGGTGGCACGTCCAAGCGGTTGTGTTCGAACGTCCAATCCAGTCTCTAGACTTATGAATGTGCCAACTTGGACCCTTGGTATGTAGCCTACGCTGCTCGACGCTTCATTGAGGACATCGCCACATGATTTAGGACATTCGAAATATCCCTTTGCGCCCTCTGAACCAATTTCGCTCGGTTTGGGCGTCCTCTATTCCAATTCTCATCTGACTCCAAACTTCAACGGTTACTAAGGAAGCAGGGGCTATATTGGATGTTGTCGTTGTCTAGACAAATAATCCATTCATCTTTTGGCTGGCTTCGTTCCCGGCAACAAATAAGAGACACAGTACGACTAATTTGTATGCTGGTCAACGACCCCCACCTATTAGAAAAGTATCTCTTTGGATACTTGCATTTGAACAAGAAGAGATTTCGTTGACTGGAGCGCCGAACTAGGAATATGCATGTAAGATTTGAGAACTATCAAATAGAAAATCGTTGGCACTAGCAGGGAGCGCTAGCATGGTCCTGAATTGATAGGCGTTGTTCGGTTCGTGAACAAGGATATCAATCCAGAGAATTCGAATATTGTATGGAGAAATGATTGAGAGCCAGGATTATGGAGAAACTAGGAGACACTAATGCATCGGAATAATTAGGAGGAGGCCAAAATAAACTAAAATTGACAATACAGGCCACGCAGAAATGGCACGATGCAGCTTGGATCTAGGGGCAGAGCCGATGGGAGAGGTAATAGTCAAACAAAGACTAGGAAATTACGAAAATAGATTGACAGGTACAGGCAGCGCAAAATAAATGAAGGAGGTTGAATACTTTTAACTTATTTCTCGAGTTTGAACCTCTAAATGAAATCCGATCTAGTCGGATTTCAAATTTTAGTAGATTTCGCAAAAGGGGTTTCCTATTTTGGATATAAATGCCATACATGTTAGAGATCTACTTGCATAATAGGAATGTGCATCGGCCTCTGCTCGACTAGGAATTGGATCGGACCGGTTGATTCTAAGTAGTTCCCATAGGAATCGCTTCGGCACCCAATTTTTGGGGATGAATTGTAGAAGATAAGGTATTTAAAATATAAACTATATGAAAAAAAAAACACTCTGGTTCCAAAGTGGACAAGGCCAGTCACTGGTTCTAGTGACTGATAATTGACCCCATCTAGTTTGATTCTAGTTCTAGGGTGGGAACTGACTCCCTCCGGAACCAATTACCCCTATTGCTTGCAATACGACATAGCAAACAAGGGGAGTGTTATGCTTTAGGTGTAATTTAGGGCTTTGAAGCACTTAAGCAAGTGTAAATTATATATATTTTTGATCTATATTGGATTTCTTGATGGCTAACTCTCCTCACAGAATGAGTATTGACACTCATACCGAGCTACATAAATCTTTAGTGCATTTATTGTTTCTCATTGATTTTCTAGTAATTTTTCTTTTTGCATGAGGTTTCAATTGCAAGATCCCTTAGTTTTCATTTTTTTTTTTAAATTTTCCCGACGGCCAATATTAAAGATAGGTTTTTTTTTTTGTTTTTTTTTTCTAGTTTTGTTGTGGGATGCTTATTTGATCATCATCAATAAATTTTATTGTCGCAGTTAAGTTAGGAGCGAACGTAAATTTTGAAAATTTTGGCGAGGACGAACGACTTTGGGCCGTAGAGCATTAAGGTTCGTGGCCCATTATCAACCAACAGAAGTGTTAGACGGCAATGATAAATTACCAAAAACTATGACAGAGGCTGATAATGTCGAATTGATGGAAAAGATGAAAGCATAATCCTATTGAATTTATCAGAAGAGGTGTTAATTGAAGTGACTGAAGAAATCGATGCCGCCGCATTGTGGGAAATACTTGAGTCATTTTGTTTGATGAGGGTTTAAATAATTATGCAAGTTGGCCCGGACACCTTGGTTATAAAAAATAAAAATAAAAATTGTTTGCATATACATAAGAGGATGTTTCAATTTTAGGAAATTGAAGGCCCATCCATCAGAGCTCCTTTAGATGAGTCATGATGGACTTGAAGAACGTCAATGAGGCTGTGCTTGAAATGGACATTTAGGCATGATGTTATTAACATCTCTACAAGATTCTTTTAACACTTTATTGATTCACTACTATTGGGGTGCATATTACTTTAGAAAAGGTAAATTACGTCATGTTTTCTACGAAGTGGCAATAGAAGTTACAAGAAGACGGTTTAGCGCAAGATATTACGCAATTTTTTGTTATTCATCATACAGACAAATGCAAAGGGTCTTTAGATTGTAGATGGAAGAGCCGTTCTAATACAAGGTCTGACCTTTGATGTTATCACCATAATAGGGAATGACACTACAAGAGAGATTGATGGAAGTACAAGGGTAAAAGAGTTAAGGTAAAGTCTACAGGCAATAGTAATGTTGTTAACACATGCATGGAATTTCAAACAAAAAGCAGTAATTCTGAAATACCATTCATATAACAAAATTTATTGTGAAATGGATGTTTACAATAATCGTTAGAAAATAGAAATAAAATGATTACTTTATCGTTATCGAATTCACAATTCAATAGTGATTACCAACTGTTACCACCAAAAGTTGCCTGAAAGGTCGCGTGTTGGGCACGTGAGGAAATCATGATGGGCTGAAGTCGGATAGACTGAAATTAGAGTCTAACTAAACCCAAGGGCGCCATGTGTCAAGGATGAATTTTGGCGGCATTTCCCATAAGGCATAGAAAAAGGGACGCGCGAAAGGATTATAATCAAAGCAGTTGCAAAAATGGGTGGCAATTCTCAAAAGTGGAAGGGGAGTGGCGCGTAAAACAAGAAATCATTGATGGTGTCATCAGCCACGAAAAGTGTAAACCGTTGAAGGATAGGAAGATGTGCTGAAGTGAAGCAAAAGATAAAGAGCCAGGAGTGGTAACTGATCGACGGTTACCAAATCACAACTATAAATACCTTGAGTCATCCAACGTATAGCTCCCTACATACATCAACAAAGCAAGTCCTTACCTTTTACTAGTCATCCTAGCTTAGCTGTAGTTTCAGATTCTCATTGTTGATTCAATTTCGATGAGTTTCATATCCTAGGTTTGTGTCGTTAATTAAATTCCGATGTTTTCCTACTGTCTAGTGTCGCCGATTAAATTCCAACATTGTGTTATACACCGTCTAGTGCTGTAGATTAGATTCTGGCATTCGGTCCTACATTGTCCAGTATCGTTGATTAAATTTCAGCATTGTATCCTACACCCTATCCAACATTGTCAATTAGATTTCAGTTTTGTGTCCTAAAGTGTTAATATATCAAGGGTCGTCAATTGCACTGGCCGTTGATTAGTCAAGAGTATGTACAGTGCTATCCATATGAATATATCTATCTATCGCATTTGACACTCTCTTTATTGAAAAATGAACTGCTTATGTTCGATAAAAGATTTCCATGTTAGCAACCTTTTGGGCGTAACAACTTGCCTGGCACACCAAGTTAAGGGATTTTGACGTCAACAATCTTTTTTGGCATGCCCGATAAGACTCATAAGGTGTTAGTATGAGAAAGTGCTATGCCACGAACAAGAGGTCTTAACAACTTAGATGGCGTTGGAGACGAGCCTATGAAAGACGTGCTACGAGCAAAGTTATTGACTGCTCATAGGTTTCTAAACCAAGCCAAGGGCAATGATGGAAAAATTCCTCGACATCATGTCGAAGAATCAAGGCGGAAAATGGAAATGACACCCTTTCATTAATAAGGCGTACAATTGAAGAAACTCAAAACGAATTTGTTGACCATGTTGTCCAACGAATGACTGATGTTGTTTTTTTGATTGAAGACTGATGTTGTTAGACCATCGATCATTAACACTTATCATGAAGTCCCGGTAGGGCTATCGTAGTCCTAAGCCACAAATATTCGTGCACCTGCTAGGTATCCCCCCGTAACAGCGATCCCATCGATGAACGTGGCTTTGTTGGGCAAAATGTGTCACCTATAGCACCTACTAGGATCCTACAACGGAGCGAAGCGATGCTAATCACCCAGAGTGACGGTTCAAATCCTCAAGCAAATGTAGATCCAAATATGGTGTCTAGCTATCTCAATCGATAAGATATATCTGTTGCCTAACTTAAATTCATTGCCCAACCGAACCTTGTCCCTATGAATAAGCCATCTGCGCCTATAGTTGTCAAAAATCAAGGAGTGGCGCTAGCCCTTCCTAGGGGGCAATATTAGGTTAGCGGGCAGGACTAGTTGCCCTAGGCTAGAGGACCGAATCAACCTTTCCAGTTAGGGCACTATTTCGTACAACAAGATTCCAACCAATATATCAAGTTTTGCCCCCACAAGGTCCTCAGCCAATGATTTAAGCTTTTTAGCCAGCAATATAGCCAGGGTACCAAGCCCTGCAAATTATGTTACATGGACACGCCACTTCTCAATTTTTTTCCATGTTGGACACGTGGACATGAGTCGGACACGCGGACTCTCTCGGACATGTTCCACAATATCCTCACGTCCTCATCCATAAATTTTATACTTCAAATTCTCATTTGCCCCATCAAACCTTCGGGCCCAAGTGACAATCCCTTGTCTACGGCCCAATTAACCTCAGCATAGTGTTCCGTTTTATAAGAAACTTTCCCATAACCTACTTTGATCTCCAGCCGATGTGGGACTAGCTTGTCTGTAGTGTCTCCTTTTGATAAGAAGCTTTTCCATCACTTCCTTTGATCTCCATATAAAAAGGGAAAAATCACTTGTGGGATCATCTATCAATGGCACTTTGATTGTGTATATATATAAAAATATATGTTTAATATACAACGTGTCCCGATGTATCGGAATTCTCTATTTTTTTGAATATTCACGTGTCGGCGTATCGTATCGTGTTGTGTCGCGTGTCGTATCCCGTGTCTGTGTTACATAGCTTGCAACAACCATGCTAGCAGGTACCATGCCAATCAGCATATCAGAATCATGCCAATCAGCATATCAGAATCAATTAGCCGTCGACCTAAAATGGCTATGCATAATGATCTAGCCATGGGGTATAAAGTTAATTTCTATCGTAAGCCATACTATAATTGAATGGATACAATTCCTTACCCGATAGGATTTAAGATATCCGAGTTCACATTTTTTACTGGTAAAGATGATTAGTCCACATGTGAGCATATCAATTGTTTCCTGGCTTTATGTGGAGAACTACTCACGCCGATCATTGGAAAATAAGGTTATTCCCCATCTCTATCAAAAATAGCTTTCATACGGTACACTGCTCTATCACAAATTCAGTACTGACATGAGAGCAAATGGAGTGACTTTTTCACGGCAAGTTCCAACAAACGATACCGAATTTGTCTATTGTTGACTTATCAACAATGAAACAAATGGAAAATGAAACTGTTGGCCAATTCATCGCGAGTTTCAAATGAGCTAGGAACAAATGTTTAGTTCCTTTTCTTGAGAGAATATTTGCAGAATTTGCTTTCAACGAATTGAAGTTTGAAATCAGAGATAGCATATTCGGTCATTTGTGTGTCGTTTCGATTTGCTTGAATTGCCAACAACAACTGTTAAATATGAAAGCCTACTTAGAGAGAAAGATAAAAAGATGTACACAAAGAGGAGACATGAACTTTGTCAAACTACTTGACTTCAATGAAGAATAGATAGATCCTGCTGAAGTAGCTATCTCTCAGGTGGTCATCGACAAGCTCTATACTTACCAAGCATTAATGCCTGCAAATGGAGTGACTTTTTCATGGCAAGTTCCAACGAGTGGTACCAAATTTGTCTATTGCTGACTTATCAACGATGAAGCAAATGACAAATGAAATTGTCGACCAATTCATCGCGATGTTCAAAAGAGCTAGGAACAAATGTTTAGTTCCTTTGCTTGAGAGAATATTTGTGGAGTTTGCTTTCAACGGATTGAAGTTTGAAATTCGAGATACGACGATCGGCCATCCGTGTGACGATTTGTTTGAATTATCGACGATAGTTGTCAAACATGAAAGTCTACTCAGGGAGAAAGATAAAAAAACTTACATGAACAGGAGACATGAACTTTGTCAAACTACTTGACTTCAATGAAGAATAGACAGATCCTATTGAAGTAGCTGCCATTCAGGTGGTCATCGACAAGCTATATACCCGCCAAGCGTTAAGCCTGCAAAGGTTAAAGAGAAATCAACCATTATGGCGAGGGCTAATGAAGCTATGTATTTCTCTTTCGATGTGAGTCAAATTGAGAAAATTTTTGATATGTTGTTGGCCGTTGGACAGATCAAGCTAACAGAAGGTCAGAAAATACTGACTAAAGAGGAACTAGTCTGAAAAAATTAATGTAAACGACATCACTAATGGAGCCATAACATCTCGGATTGTTTAGTTCTAAAAAAGAATATCCAGGACGCAATTAAGCTAGGAAGATTAACTTTGCCGATGATAAAGGTAAGTCTCCCATGTACATAGACGTTGATCCCTTCCCTATAATGACGGGAATGGTATCCTTAAAGCATTCAGGCAATGGGTATGAATTGTCGAAACTATGTGCACGTTGTAGACGAAGGCTGAATAATATAGATTGACATGAAGATAACCACTGGAGGGATGAACAAGGAGGTGAGAAGGATCAAAAGCAATCTCAAATCAAGAATGTAGTATCCAAGAGATCCCATGTCCGCCAAAAGTATCGTAAGTCATTTAAGTAAAGGTACGAGAAGGGAGACCTTATTATTGGCATACTTAGAGAACCTAGTGGTAAGTTCGACTATTGTGTAAGCTATGTCTCCCCCCCTTTACGTCTTTGTGATGGAGTTCCCTATAGATGGGGAGAGAAGTTCGACAATGACATCAATTATGATTACTATGCTCTGGTAAGACCACATCGTCAGCAGACCCTTAAGATACCAAATAATCCCCTTGAAGGATGGTGGTATGAGGCAATAAAAGTCCAAAGGACGGATGAATTTATGAGCCATACTAAGAAGAGAACAGTACACGGAAAAAGAAGAATCCGCGAGTTGCAATAAGAGGCCAATCAGATTGACTCTGCTTAGGATAAACTGACATCGTTGATGAAGAGTTGCCTCAAATTGTGAAGGGCCAAGAATCTAGTCTAGAGGCATAAGTCAGATGATGAAGAGGCCCAACCTGCTCAGGAAAAGGATCCTGTACAACCATTTTCCCGAGAATCATCGAAGGTGAAGTTATGATTCAGATCCCCTGTAAGCAGGTCAACATCACCTTTAAGCTCCTACATGGTCCAAGTTAAACTGCCTAATGAGTTTCGACTAAAGTCACCATTGACTGCCGAGGATAATGAGGTCGCCATTCAAGAAAATGATGGAGCATAGCTTTGTTTTGACAACGAAGAGACGATGAAATTCGAGAGGTCCCCATAGAACATGTCAAATCATTTAAAGTAGCTCAACATCAATGCCAGGATAAATGGGCGATCAGTAATGAAGGTGCTAGTTGATGGCGAATCAACGTTAAATCTCATCCCTTACAATTCTTCAAGAAACTAGGGAGGAGAGACGATGAGATCATCCCATCGAATATCCAGTTGTCAGATTTACCGGTGAAATCACCGAGGTAAGAGGCATATATATTGCAAATTTGACCGCAGGGTCAAAGATATCGAGGAGATCTTTTGTACTGTAGATGCTGATGGATCATATAATCTGCTTTTTGGAAGAAATTGGATACATGAAAAATCAGCGTGTTCCATTGATGTTGCACCAAATACTAATATTCTGGAATGGAGACAAGGTAGAGTACGTGAAAGCTAACCATCGGTCTTGTGGACTCGGATATCAGGTCGAGAAAATGTTATGCCAGATGATTGCTTACGTGTTTCCAAACCCCATGAGGCTGATCCTAGTGACATTGCGTTATGCTGTTTTGACAAGGAAACTACTAAATGAGTCCTTAAAAAGGAACTGGCGGATTAGCTCGATGAAGTCGTTAATGGAAGATCAAATATTGTTACAATACCTCATTAAGAGGTATGCGGCCTATAGGGCCGAATAGGCCGAGCAAGCCAATGTGGTAATTGATGGTATTTTTGATTTTGAAGAATCAACGATTAAGGAAGATGACAAAATAGTTCAAGCTGAAAATCCATTGGAAGAGGTAAATCCTGGAAACAAAGCTTGCCCGCAACCAACATACGTGAGCAGATTGCTTGATCAGCAGTAAAAGGCTCAATTGGTAAGCTTGTTGAAGAAATATAAAGATTGATTCACCCGAAATTATCATGAAATGCCTGGTCTCGCAATGAATGCGGTTGAGCACTGATTACCAATCAAAAAAGGATTTAAACGACACCAATCGCCCCAGAAGTAATACTTAAGACCAAGGAAAAAAATCGAGCGATTGCTCTTTGCCCAGTTTATAAGAATGGAAAGCTATGTCAAGTGGTTGTCGAATATTGTATTGGTCAAGAAGAAGAATGGTAAACTCATAATGCATTGATTTCCACGATCTTAATGTCGCCAGCTCGAAGGATGAATACCAAATGCCCATGGTCGATATATTAATCGACTCGGCCTCCAGCGACGAGATTGTGTCTCTCATGGACGGGTATTCGAGGTATAATTAGATATTCATAGCTGGGGTAAACGTTCACAAAACGACTTTCAGATGTCCTGATGCTATTGGGACATTTGATTGGGTCATCATGCTTTTTGGGTTGAAGAATGTGGCTCTACGTATCAAAAAGTGATGAATTTCATCTTCTATGATATGATCGGTGACTTTATGGAGGTTTATATTGATGACGTCATAGTCAAGATGACCATGTAAGACACTTGATCCGTTTAGAACAAGCTTTTGTGAGCATGCACAAGCTAAAATAGAAAATAAATCCATTAAAATGTGCCTTTGACATAAAGGCCGGTAACTTCTTGGGCTTTCTGATTCATTAAAGAGGCATAGAAGTAGATAATAACAAAGCAATGATTATTCCATAATTACCGTCTCCTATTAATAAAAAGCAACTTCAGATGATGCTTGGTAAATTGAATTTATTGTGTCGTTTTATAGCTAACTTGTTAGGGAAAATCAAAGTGCTCTCTCTCTTGTTTAAACTGAAGAATGAGCAAGAGTTTGTATGGGAAGAGAAGCATCAGCTGGCTTTTGATCGAGTAAAAGAGTATCCGGTCAGGCTGCCAGTTTTAATGCCACCTAAAGCAGGTAGGTCATTGAAGCTATGCTTTTTTGCGGTCGATACCATGATTGGAATATGCCAGCGGAAGAGAATGACAAAGGCAAAGAACATTCGGTATACTACTGGAGTAGGATGTTAAACGACGCTGAGACAGGATATATCGAGAAATTTTGTCTATCATTGTATTATGCCTGTACAAAATTATGACATTATGTGTTGCCAGTTACGGTACATGTGATTTGTAAGATAGACGTAAATAAGTACATGCTGTCCAAGCCAATTATAAGGTGCCGTATTCTGAAATAGGCATTCACTCTGTTAGAAATTAATTTGATCTATGTCCCGCTGAAAGCAATAAAGGGGCAAGTGGTGTTCGATTTCATCACTGATTACCCTTTGAACTTAAAAATGAAAGATAATGAAGATTATCTTTATGTTAAACTGTGACATTCTGATTTTCAATCAACTTCAGACTTTGTAATGAGAAGTTTATTTATATCAAGCGATGTATTTCAGTTGTATCACTTAAATCTGATCAATTTGAGTAGACTGACCAAAGGAGAAAGACTAACGCAAGACGAGATACGTGGACCTAGGCGACTCGAATAGGAAATGACGCTTTGACCATAAGGATTGTCGAGGGGATATTTAGGACCGCAAAAAGGCCGATCTAAGAACGATTAAGGATTACCATGCGAGCGTCGTGCGGTTGGAGCGCGGGTGATGCCGCTTAACCAACGTACGATTTGCAAAATTATCCTAAATCGGACTGTGACGATCGAGACCACAGGGACTAGCGATAAACCCTCGTGATTACATGACAACCAAGGCCGCCATGAATTGACGAGCTCTAAATGTGATGAGAATCACGGGGTCGAAACACGTATAGTCTGCAGAAGCCGCCCATCGGTTCGGAATAGGCTGGAATCACGTCTGGTAGAAGGAACGATCAGAATTGAGTCCTGAAAAGTTTGAAAAAGGAAAATCAAGAATTTCAACGTCAATTGGATTGGCCGTCGCCCTATCGAAGAAGTCAGAAACAAGAAAAATGACGTTCCGAACATCGGAGGTAAAAAGACCATAATGCCCCTCAAGCTTAGGACTTTGTCTTTATAATTGAAGGAAGGGCAAAATGGACATTTCTCCTCTCCCAAGCTGCTTCAAATTGAAGAGCAATTGATGGCCATTGGATGCCCTTGAGAAGAACAATGGACAAGTGTCAAGAATCCAATGGTAGTAGATCATTTCACCAATTAATGCCCGCCTACCAATCACCTCAATTAATTTAAATTTTTTTGGGATAATAAACAGCTCTCTCTCTCTCCTCAAACCCCTCCATTCGGCCATTTTTGTTCCCCCAAAGACCAGACCAAGCTTCTTCTTCTTCTTCTTCTCCAGTTTCTGCTTCACCCGACCCCGCCGGACGCCGACGTTCGGTCCATACGACCGCCACCTCCGGCCGTCCCCTGTTGCTGGCCAACTACCCAGACGTAGCCCCATATCTTGTCGACGTCCTCCAATTGAAATCAGGTCATTTGGAGCTCTGAGAAATTCGGGGCAAGCATTCTTCCACAGGTCGACGGAATCTGTTCCAGTTTGAGGTAGGTTCGGTTCTAAACCCTTTAGACAGTCGAAAAATTGGAATCTTTAGCTCAAATTTTGTGAAGATCAAGTAGACATATAGATGGTTCTGTGGTAAAAATTTGGGATTTATTTGATAAGTTTTTGACCATGAACCACCATTGTACATTATGCCCAGAATCTGCCGGTATTCTGTGTGTGAGTGCTCCGGCGATTTCCAACGACTTTCCGGCAACCACGCGACTTGAAACTCAAGGTGAGACTTCCAAACTCTTAGGTAGATATTATAAGAGGTAGAATGTTGTATATTTGATGGATTTGAGATAGATTAAGGCCGGTTGGACCCGGCATGAACAGAACCGAATGGAACCGGTTCAATGCTGGGCCAAACTAGTTTTGTGGAGGGCTAAATAGGCTGGGATTGTGTTGTAATTTGGTGTGTATGATGTGTTGTGATGATGAGGAGTGTCTAATGGATGATTTGGATGGATGAATGGAGGGATTGAACTTGAAATTTGACAAAATCGATTGATTATCCTAGGTTGCGCGACGGATTGACCTTGGACTAGAGTTAGCCGAACCTTAGGTGGTGCAAGGAGGAGTAATTTGCGTTATTAAGCGAAGGTAAGGAATTTCCTAAATCGAGGCTAGGGGGATTGGACTCGATTGGGTAAGTCGAGGGCCGAACGGAACGATTTATGAGAAAACCCTCGCATGTAATAGCTTGATGCGTCCTTGGACGTTATAGAATGATTGTTTGACCTAGCCTATGCTTGAATTGTCTGAGTGCCTGAGTACCATTTGAATTGAATTGCATGCCACGAAATTTATTAAACATATTATCATGCGCATTGGCCATTGGTTATGAAATTTGATTTTTTTAAAATCAAGTTAATTGATATGATGTGGCATGAGACATGATTGTGGCATTGCATGGCATGGCCCTGAGGCGTATGAGACCCGGGGCGGAGGTTGAGACCCTGATGCGACGAGGTCGCGGGGTGGATTATGAAAAGGTGGCGCCCTGATGCGACGGAGTCGCGGGGTTGAGATAGCCATAGTCCTGATGCGATATAATCGCGGGACAGAATACGAGCTCATAGACTCTGCCTGGAAATTGAACCGGGGCCTGATGCGTTTACGCGGGCCGAGCCTGATGCGATCTAATCGCAGGCTAGAGAATGAGGCAGACAGAGGTTGATTGGTGTGGTGAAGTGACAGGCCGAACATATACGTGCAACTGTGTGTGACATGAGAATATAAATGCATGCCTGTCCTCTATGCATTATTGTTTATTGAATTGTGACCGTCATGTCTGCGTGAGTTCATGAGTTGGAAAGGTTGAGTGACTTGACTGCCAGAGTGGACGGTCAACCTGACCTAGGGTTAGGTTTTTCTTACTGAGATGTGTATCTCACCCCTTTTGGGGAAATTCTACTTTACAGATCCTAGGCAATAGCAATGTGGCCTATCAGATTCGGGGACCCGCAGGAAATGACGGCGTATTACGATGAGTTCCCCGATAGGCAGGGTAATATATATATAAAAGGAAATATACAGTAATTTGGGTAGATGAGGGCAAACCAGACTGGAAGCCTCATCGATTTGAGACTTGGTTTAGACAGGACGGGGATAGGAAGGTCGGGCCGCTGAAGCCCCATGAGGTTCCAGAGGGTGTCATACCCCCTTGGTGTCAGACGATAGCAGACCAGGAGTTTCCCGAGGGCTCAGTGGTTGGTTCGAGGAACGGCCCGGAACGGACGCCGACAGCTGAGTTTCCCGTGCCACCGTCAGAGGACGAGGTCGTCGTGGTGGAACCGTCCGAGATAGATCCATCCGAGCTGGACCAGGAGGCGACCGTGGAGGGAGACCAGGCTGAGCAGTCGCAGGAAGCGACCATGGAAGACTCTGTGGAGGTTCCATCAGAGACTTTCTCCGAGTACGAGCCGTCAGAGGAGAACGAGGACACCGGAGATTCCAACAGTTCTTCCTAGGCGACTTCGGATGATGACCTGACTTTTTGACTGGCGACCCGATCCCCTTTCCCTAGTGGATTTTGTGGACATCTTTTGACATGATTACCCATCGCCTTGGTGTATAGCGGTATGTAGTAGATGTGACCAGTTGATGTTGATGTACGACCTTTTGATGCTATCCAGTCATGCTTAGTCTTGGGATATATATATATATATATATTTATATTGTACGGAGAGTTTTTGGGAAACGCTTCCGTGTGCTTAATGTAAATTATTTCATCTCTCGATCTTCCTTTATATATAAGTGGATCCTTGGGACCGCCGAGAGATTGCTGTTATTTTGCTTGCAGGGATGATTGCGTGCTCGCGATGGGGCGCGGGGCGTGACATAAACCTTGGGTATTGTACTTCGACGTAGACATGGCCATAGGTAGATTTGGGCCTGGAACCAGCCCGTTCACCAATCGAAACCGGCTCATTGACCGGACCAGCCAGTTCCGAATTGGAACTAAGCTGACCCCTCACAAGTCGGTTTTGAATCTGCTATTAGACATTGGGCCCAATGCCTCCTAGGCTCGACGGCCTGAGTATGGCCATTGGGAAAGAGCCCTAACAACCCTTTTTTTTCGTAACTAATTAGTCTAATTATACACCCATCTATAAATATCCTCCCTGTCGCGACCCTAAAAAAATAAAAAAAAGTCATAGGCTAATGTATTATCAGGTTAATTTTAATGACTAACCTAATAAGGACTCTTCCAAGCCCTATCAAATCGCAACTTAAGTTAATCAGGATGATATAGAATTTGGAGTCGTTACTAATAATTTTTGATAGGTTGTTTAGAAACCTAAATAAAATAGCGGGAGAACTATTTTATTTCTACGAACCAGAAATTATGGATTGGGGAACTTAATTACATTGGTTAATTAAAACTAATGCCCTTTCGATACCTTAATCCCATGAGATGTCCTAAATTGACGACTCAAAATTGATTGAATTTGATTTGAATTCAGATGAGGTGTTTCTTTTTGTGTTTTTGCTTTTTAGAATGAATGCATGAATGAACATGCATGAATGCATAATATGAAACTATCTAAATGACATATGTATGAAAAACATACAAATTTAATGTCATGTTAACCTATATGAGAACTTAAGTAACCAACTTAAAAAATGCAAGATGATATACAACCTACATGCAATGACAATTTATTCAAGCATGCAAATGATCAAATAAACGAATGAGCTAAACATGCAAACCGAATTACTAGTCTAAGATGTAATGAGACTTATCATGATTTTTTTTTTACCACATAACATAGCATGACATGGCATAGAAGCAAGCATATAGGGCATGGCAAGTTATATTATGTAATATGTGATTTTTAAAATAATGATGCATGAATATGCAATTTTCGAAAATATGATGGACAAGATAAATTATATTTAATAAAAAACACAGTATACAAAATATGAGATGAAATAGACATATGATACTCGAAAGTCGTGGAGGAAGGATATGTGATGCAATGATTCTTGAAAATCTGATATACCAAAAAAAAAAAAAGACGCAATATGAAATATGCAAAAGATATAACAAGGAATATGCAGAGATAACATGAGATAATGCAAGATATGACCAGAACTGTTTTTGGTATTTTTTAGAATTTTCGCTCTCTTTAAAATACAATCTTGATTGACTTCATTATTGTAATTTTTATTCCAATTTTTCCAATGAAACTTAGAAACTTTATCTTTGTAAAAATTTTAATTAGACATTGCTTCTAGAAAACCATATCTTACTAAAATATTTTTAGGAATTTTTTATGTATGGAATTCAAATAAAATAATATCAATCTAGATAATATCAAGATGACAATCAAGATCAATACAAAATAATTCATCAGTATCCACTTCATGATTTTCGAAAATTTGATGCTCCCAAATCTAAAATCGACTTATGAAGATAGCGTATTCGATCTAAATGGCAATAGATCAAATTAGCTAACTTTTCGATTTTTACTAAGAGAATCGTACCCGAATGTCAATGGGTAAAATTTTTCCAACTTAAACATAAATGTTGCCTATCAGGAAAATTAATTTTCCTAATTTAGATTAGGGTTTACATTAAGATAAATAAATACCTGAATCAATGCAATTCAATCCATAGTTTATGCAAAATAGGCAATTGAATATGTAGAAAAAATTAAATTTGCAAATATACCTAGACTGCTATATTGCACCCGAGAATTGCACTCCAAGCTTGGAATTTTGGACAAGTTCGGTGGGACACGTTCGATCAACAAAGTTCTCAGTGAAAAGTACTGTGAATATCGCTACTTGCTTGACTAGAATACTGAAATCCGTTTAGGATTATTGGACGAGAGCGGAACTTCGGGACAGCGCCGTGCTAGACCTTCGCTTGACTGGATTGTGTCAATTTATGGCCCAGACCGAATCGTGCTCACTGAAGAGAACGGAAACATGGGACTAGTTTGAACTTGCGGTGGCCATATGGATTGATGAAGTCAGTCCTTCTCCTGAAGGTTTTGCAAGTTGTTATGCGCCACGATTCTTCATAATTCCCTTGTCACACATAAATATTATTATGCATACACGAAAGTGAAACCATGAAACCCAGAACACAAATCTCAAGATATGAGCAAGTTGTCATGCGCCACCGCTTGGACTTATTTGTCCGGATTGCAATTATGTTTTTCTGAAGGAATCAAAGCTGTCCATTCTTCTTCAACGTTTCAAGCCTTGGTCAATGTGAATCCTGTGCGAAGCTCACTGAACGTGATGAATTACATGACTTCAAAGAGTGAAGAAAAATTCTAAGGGGGTGTTAAAGCTAAAAAAAAAACTTATAAACTGGAATGGAGAACCCCCTTCTTGACGTTCAATGATGTCTCGTTGGAGTGGACTGGAACTACGCCATTTTGCGGTCGAGCAAGGAGGAAGGCGGCGAGGGGATTTTATGGACGTCACTAGACTCACTGACCGCTTCTCGAAAAATAAAAAGACTATCGGCGTTGGATGAGCTGGAAGCTCGCACTGAGTATCTCCGTGAAGCTATTTGATGGGAGCGTGCAACAGAAGTCTAATACCTTAACCTAGGGAGATCGTCAAGAGGGAGCCCATGTTCGAGCCTGTTAACATATCCAGTCAAACCCATCTTCACTTAAAAGCTTAAGCTATGAGTTATGAGCCAACATAGATATATTAACTGCTCTACACCACTTCGATTATCTAATATGGGATTTCTTTTTTAACTTTTTAACATAACTCACTCACATGTGCATCCTAACAATCTCCACCTCACGTGTGAGCTCAGTGCTAGGTCTGGTTCGCTTCCCCTTACTTCAGGCATCCTTCTGCATCAACTTATCTCAAGTTGAATATCCCAACTTCATAATCATGAAGTCTACTTTTGGGCCCGCTCAGTAACTGCATGGGGGACATCAACCATCGACTTTAATACCATTTGATGGGTGCGCGCAGTACAAGTCCAATACCTTAACCCGGGGAGATCGCCAAGAGGTAGCTCATATTTGAGCCCGTTAACATATCTAGTCAAACCCACCTGCACTCAAAAGCTTAAGTTATGAGTTATGGGCCAACATAGATATATTAACTGCTCTACACCACTTCGATTATCCAATGTGGGATTTCTTTTTTAATTTTTTAACACAACTCATTCACATGTGCATCCTAACAATCTCCACCTCACGTGTGAGCTCGGTATTAGGTTTGGTCCGCTCCCCCTTACTTTAGGTATCCTTTTGCATCAAATTATATCAAGTTGAATAGCCCAACTTCATAACCGTGAAGTCTACCTTTGGGCCCGCTTAGTAACCTCATGGGGGACATTAACCATCGGCTTTGATACCATTTGATGGGTGCGCGTAGTACAAGTCCAATATCTTAACTCGGGGAAATTGCCAAGAGGTAGCCCATGTTCGAACCCGTTAACATATCTAGTCAAATCTACCTTCACTCAAAAGCTTAAGCTAATGAGTTATGAGCCAACATAGATATATTAACTGCTCTAAACCACTTCGATTCTTCGATGTGAGATTTCTTTTTAATTTTTTAACACAACTCACTCACATGTGCATCCTAACACTATTGAAGTTGCTAGAGAATTTGCAAGCATTGCGATAAGAATATGCATTGTCAGTATTCGACAAACATCAAAGAGGTGAACTCAGTCTTTTTTGTTCACCGCATGCAATTCTTTGGCCAATGAGCCCCATGAGTGGTCGCCTTCTCTCCTGCAAAGTTTCTTTTGGTTAGTGGACAATCAAGACAAAATAATCACGGAAAAGAAAAACTAAATGCAAGGCCTAAATTCTAAGTGACAAGTGAAATCATGATTGTAACGCCCCGCGTCCCCTGGAGCTCATTACATCCACTTCAGGCCAAACAATTACTCAGGAACCTCACACGACCTAGTATGATATGAAATGCATAAACGAAAGTGAGCATCTCTGTACACTAGGAAATAAAAAGAACAAAGGAGTTTTGAAAGAATTCGAAATCACATCATTTATACATAGCAGAAACATTCATTACAAATAGTGGAAGGGAAAAGACAAAAATGTAAAGCCGCACATCTTGGGTAGAAAAAGAACTAAGGCTTAGAGTTCAAAGGCTACTACTAAACCTTTCCTAAAGCCTAACGCCAAAATTGTTCGCTGGACACCTAACCCCCTTCATATATACTTGTCATCAGAACAGCTTGAATCATCCCTTCCATCGTCCCCCTTAGCATCTGGGTCGTAATCCGAAAAAGTCTCGGATGAAACATCCTTTGAAGGCTCTTTGGTGTCTTCCTTGGCTTTCTCTTCTTCTTCTGCTTCATCTTCTTCGTCAGTGGCCTCGATAGCGTCAGCATAAATCTCTACATAGCTCATGTACTTAGCAGACGACAATGGAGACTTCGACACTTCATGTATGTTTCTTGAATCTCCCACAGATGCTGGGTTGTTCACTTCGTGGATGGTGTGACATTCCGAATTTCCGCCCCCTCGAGGCTTGAGATATGAAATGAAATCTCAAAATTGAAAAATGGAGAATCAAGAATTTCAATATTAAAATTGGATTGGTCGTTGCCTTATCGAAGAAAATTGGAATTAAAAAAAAATGAAGTTCCGGACGTGGAGGGCAAAATTATCATTTTGCCCATCAAGCCTTAACCTTGCCTTTATAATTGGATAAGGGCATTTTGGTCAATCACAATACCCTATAGGTTGCCGAAAATCAAGAAAAATGAGGGGCATTGGATGAGTCTTGATTGACATGAAGACAAGTGTCAAAGGATTATGCTATGAGTTGATGTAAATATTTTTAACCTACCATTCAACTCAAGTTGACCAAGCTCATTAAAGTATAAACCTCTCTCTCTCTCTCTCTCCTTTTGGCCGAACACCCCTCCATTGCCGATTTTCTTCTTCTTCCTCTTCTATCTCTTGCCAACCAGCCCGTCACTCTATCCCGATTGCTTCACTGTTCTGGCCATAACTTCTTTGTCCGTCATCGGATTAAGGCGTACCACCTACCATTGGAAAGCTTATCGTCTTGCCGTTCCAACAAGGTATTATGGGTCCAAATCCACCCAGCCGTTTGTCCCGTAGAGCCGTTTGAAGGAGCAAAGGTCAGGCCAGTCAGTTTTGAATCCTAGAGCTCCCAACCGACCATTCCCGACCGTCCCACTATTTCGGCCATATCTTCTTCGTTCGATATCAGATCGAGGTAAAACTACCGTCAAATGAAAGCTTATTGTCTTATCTTTCCATAGATATATTATAAGCTTAATTTGACCCTGTAGATCTTCCCGTAGCTCGATTTGAGTGGACAAAAGTCCAGACGAGGCAGATTCTGACCGAGTTGGGGGAATGTCTTCGTTTGGCCACTTCAAGACTTCAAATTGCTTCAAATTTTCGACAAAGTCTTCTACACTTATAGTATTAAAGTTGGATGAGCTATGGTAAAAATTTTGAAGGAATTTGATAGAGTTTTGACCCCAAATGGATCTTGTGTTTGAAGGGCAAAAACTGATCGTTGGAGGACCCGAAGGAACTAGCGCCATTCAAGGACTTTTCGGTGTCGTCTTGGCTCCAAATTTTCGGTGAGGCTCCCCAGCCCTTAGAACTACATGTTAGCAAGTAGATTAGTGGATAAATTGAGGATTTAAGCTAGTTTAAGGGCTGTTAAGTTGGGGCATGCACAGAACCGAGTATGCCCTGTTTCGGTTATGAGCATACCGGTTCTATGGGTGGCTGTTGGTGTTGAAGTTGAGCTCCAAATTCATCGTTGAGAAGTGTGAAGATGTTAATTGATAGGTCCATGAGGTATATGTTCAATGGGGTGATGATTTGAGCAAGGAAATTAACGATTTGATAAAATTTCCTTAGGTTGCGCGGTTGAATCATCCTTGGACCCTTAGGGCTGGACCATTAGAGTGCTTGGGAAGGAAATTTTGTTGGCTATAGCACAAGATAAGGAGATTCTAAACCTTTGATTGGACTCGATTGGGTGGTATGAGTATGAATTTGATCGGTTCTTGGGAGATTATACCGTGATTGTCCAATGTACGTCTTAGAAAGACATAGATGACTTGAATGTATGACAATGCTCGTGCCTTGATTGATTGTCACATTTGAATGCCGAATTTAATTGTCTCGCATGCCATTAATGTGTTGCTCGTTGCCTGAGTTTGCAATTGATTGTGTGCTATGAACTGAAATGAGCAGTTGGCATGTTTGAGAAGTTGTGATACCTTGATGCGTTGAGACGCGGGGTTGTGTGATTGGATACCCTGAGGCGCTGAGGCGCGATGTTTGAATTGAATGGCACCCTGAGGCGTAAGAGACGCGGGGTTGTGTGGATGAATGCCCTAGGGCGCCGAGATGCGGGGTTTGAATTGAATGGCACCCTGAGGAGTATGGAATGCGGGGTTGAAATGGCCAATGTCTTGATGCGTTGAAACGCGGGATGGAGTTGAAGTGTGTCGACACAGGCCTAGAGTGATATTGAAAACCTAATAGGTTTACACGGGTTTGTCACTGAGACGGTCTGATGTGTTTACGCGGACCGATCCTGAGGCGTTCTAAACGCGGGCATGAAAGTGAGGCAAACTGGAAGGGTGGAAGTTGTGATTTGACATGACAACGTGTGTTTGATCCTAATGATATGAAATGATGCCATGACTGCATGCTTGACATCCATACGTTATTTATTGATAGTTGAATGCTTCATGTGATTGTTTGTACAAATTATTTGTGATTGCATTTGCCTGAGTGGACGGTCGGCCTAACCTAGGATTAGGACCTACTTTACTGAGATTTATATCTCACCCCGTTGTGGGATTAACTTTTTCAAGTCTCAGGCGATGGAAATCCGAGCTTGCCAATGATCGGTATGTAAAGAAGTAATTATGGGAAATGGATTTACACTTTTGTGACTTTAAGGATTTCATGTTACCTTGAAATTAGAGTTGTATCCTCTGAACTTGCAGTCGACGTTTATAAGAAGACATTTCTTATGTCCTGAGTCATCTTGAGATTAAACTGAATGGAGAAGTTTTATCGCTTCCGTATGTTTGTATCATTTAGAAGTTTTTAAATGGTTGGCCGATGGATCCTGGGTACCATCGAGACAAGACGGTCCTGGTGGGATTTTGCGTGCCTGACGGGTTCGGGACGTGACATATGGCACCAGGTAGAAATCATCTCCACAGAACATCCTATAGTAGCAGGGGTCCCATCAAGCTGCTGTCTCCCACCTAACGAAACTATGCTTCAAAGCGATAGGGTTGCAGTTATGGCTTCCCTTCGTCTACCCAGACTGTCGTGCGTTTCCTGATGTACATAATACCCTTCCGGTACGGAAACTCATTAAAATCGGCGATAATCTCCTTCGGATTGCCCAGAAGAATTGGCAGCATGACTAAAGTTTTGGGTCTGAAAAGTTTATCCCACTAAGGGGTGAGATTGACATATCAGAAAGTGAAACCTAGCCCTATGTCTCAATGCCAGTCCTACCAGATCACACACAAACGTCACTCAAAAAGCAGACAGCATGCAATGCAAAGGAAAAAGACATCACATGGCAACAAAATCCTTAACTAGAGATGGATAATCAATACACAAACAAATATACACCACATTCACCACAGCCACCACTATATCAACCATCCACATACTCCATTGGCAACTCCTGCCAATGGAGTAAATGATGTCCACATACACAGGGGTCATCGACCAAACGTAGACTCTAAGCTTACAGCCACTCCATGCCGCCGGGGTCATCAGACCAAATGGCATTCACATTTTTATTTAATTTCACCACCCTTCGATACCACCTGGGTCATTAGACCAAATGGTATCCTCCACACCTTTTCTCATTTAATTTCATCATGCCATCAGGACACACATGCAATTCATTTCACAAAAATTCATCAGTCAATCACGTCATTCAATTACTCATCCAGCGTGTCTTGGCATTCAGAGAAAGGATTAGATAATACTTACCCGAATAAAAATTCACAATACAACACCAAACAATTCTCCTCAAAGTCACAAGTACAGAATTCCCATAAATGCGTCGTCAACCAAAAAAGATTAACCAATCTTAAGTCATAAACCATGGAATATTCACTTCCATCAACTCAATCTTTCCCTAGCCACGTCATTGGCAATTCAAGACATTTTTTACAGCAATGTGACACATGGCAATGCTTACTCCGGTTTACTCAGCCATAAACATGGCAATACTCAATTTAGCGTTTCGTGCACCAAACTTGCCATAAATCACCATTAAATCTCAATCCACTTCTCACACTTCCCATTGATAGCTCTTGTCATCTCATACAAGTCATTATAAGTCAATTGAAGTCTAAATATTCCTCATTCAACCCTTAAACAGAACCGGCCAACATGTATACACTCTCAAAATAGAACCGATTTTGGGTTCTAATTGCTTAATCGAGCCATACTTCAATCTCAAGCCTAACTCTTTGCACAAATAATACTCCAAGACATTCATTTACATGATTAGAAGGCTTACCAAGTGATTTGGAGTCGATCGACACCCCAAAGGCATCGGAATAGCTCGATCTCCTCTTGGTCAGAATCTGTCCAGATTTTACCATTAATGTTCAGCCATGAAAACCAAAGTTAACACCATCTATTTGTAGCCACAAACTATCTGAACACAATACTAGGTGTTAAAAAGCTTTCCTAAAAAATTTGAGGTCATTCGAAATTTCTAAGAGAGTATACGGTGGCCTTATCCTAGCTCGCACAGATTTCGTCCAGTTTTAGTCTTGAACTCACACTGATAAAACTACTTATCCAAATGAAGAAATTCCAATTGAGGCTTGTTAAGGACACATAGATCTTACCTCTGGAAGTTGAAACACCTCAAATGACCATCGGGAAGGGTCGCTCGACTACACCGAGCAGAAGGGAAAGAATTAATTTTTCTAGGCAGTTTTCAATTGAGGCAAAATGGAGAGAAAAATGCAATGAATGTGAGGGAGTGGTATACACAGCATATGAGGTCTTCAATTTACTTGTCTCACATAAATTATTGAGCTAAAATTGATTAGACATGGGTTGGTGAGGTCATCAATGCTTGGGGGTCTCAATGCTTGACAAGTGGCAAGCTCCAATAATACAAACCAAGGCTTTGACTCACTTTTTGACCCCATGGACATGTGATTTTTGGCAGCCATAAGGGTAGGAGGAATGCCCATTTTTTCCTTCATGATTTCTTAAGGCAAGGGTAAATGGTCGAGGGGCAAAATGGTAGTTTTGCACTTTCAGTCCAAACTTCACTTTTCCAATTCAAAATTACCATTTGGCGAGACGTCGTCAAATTCCTATCCAGAATTGAAATTATTTATTTCCAATTATCAATTTTGAGCTTCCATCTCATGATCATTCGTCCGTCGATCGTAATTCCAGTTTGTTACGAACTAATGGGCGACTTTTGCAAACGTTACATGTATCGACTCTATGATTCTCATCACACTGAGGATAACTCAAGTTATGACAGCTTTGGTTGTCATGTAATTGCGAGGGTTCATCGCTAACTCCGACGGCTTCAATTGTCATAATTCGATTTAGGAAAATTTACAAATTATACATTGGTTAAGCGGCTTCACCCGCAATCCAATTTTATAACGCTAGCATTGTATTCCTTAATCGTTATTTGATCGGCCTTATTGGCTCTAAATATTCCCTCGACAATCCTTTTGATCAAAGCGTCATTTCCTTTTTCGAGTTTCCTAAGTCCACATACCTTGTTATGCGTTAGCCTTTCCCTTTTGATCACTTTACTCAAGATTTGATCAGATCTGAGCAAGACAAAATGGAAATACATTGAAAGGTACATTCACATTCAACAGCCTCAAAATGGCAAGAAATTCAAAACGTCACAATTCTTCCCCCCTTACAGAAATTTCGTCCTCAAAATTCACAATAAACCCAACTTAAGTAAACAAATGGAGGTATTGACGTCTCATAGCTTCTTCACTTTCCCATGTTGCTCCTTCAGTCCCGTGATGTTCCTAAATCACCTTGACTAACGGAATTGTCTTATTCCTTAAGACTTGCTCCTTTCAATCCTCGATTCTGGTAGGCTTTTCCATATATGACATCTTGTCATCAAACTCGATGGTTTCAAAATCCAAAACATGAGTCGGGTTTGGCTCATACTTCCTCAACATTGACACATGAAATACATTATGCACTTGTGATAGGTTTGGTGGCAAGGCAAGCATGTAGGCAAAGTTCCAATTCGCTCCAAAACTTCAAAAGGATCTACATATCTCGGACTCAGTTTTCCCTTTCTCCCAAATCGAGATAATCCACGCATCGATGATACCTTCAGGAAAACATGGTTGCCAACTTGAAATTCCAATGGTTTGCGTCTTTTATCAGCATAACTCTTCTGTCGACTTTGTGTCGTTCTCAGTCTTTCTCTAATGACTTTAATTGCCTCAACAGACTGTTCCACTAACTCAAGCCTGTTATGCTCCTTTCTCCAACTTCATTCCAGCATACCGACATTTTTGCAAGCTCGACCATAAAGTTCTTCGAACGGTGCCATACCAATGCTTTGCTGGTAACTGTTATTATACGCAAACTCCACCAAATGCAGTCGATCCTCCCATCCACCTTTGAAGTCTATGACATAGGCTCGCAACATATCCTCGAGCGTTTGAATTGTCCTCTTTGACTGTTTGTCCGTCTGTGGATGATAGGCCGTACTGAATTCAATCTCGTTCCCAAAGCCTCCTGAAGACTCTTCCAAAAATTTGCTGTAAACTTAGGATCTCGATCCGACGTAATCGTAACTGGTACTCTATGTAATCGCACAATCTGACGCATATACAACTCTGCGTACTTATCCATTGCAAAATCCTTTCGCACATGTATGAAATGTGCCGACTTTGTCAATTTATCCACAATTACCCAAATTGAGTCATGGCCTTTCTGACTCCTCGATAACCCCATCACAAAATCCATCGTCACATGTTCCCATTTCCACTCAGGAATTTTTAGAGGTTGTAGCAATCCTCCAAGCTTGCAATGTTGAGCTTTCACCTGCTGATAGGTTAAACACTTCGCTACATGCTTAGCTACATTCACCTTCATTTCGTTCCACCAGTAGTGTTGCCGTAGATTCTGATACATCTTAGTGCTATCTGAATGAATACTGTAATTGCTCCTGTGAGCTTCCGACAAAATCCTTTCTTTGAGTTCCTCATCCCTAGGTACACACAAACGTCCGCAAAACTTCAGAATTCCATCTTCCGACACTTGGAACTTAGGTTTTCTTTTTGTTGTGTCTATCCCTAGAATCTTTTGAATCTCTAGGTCCGTAGACTGCAAAGCCTTTACTCTTTCTTGGATTTCAGGCTCAATCCTTAAGGTTGCCACTAAACTTGACAGTAGGCAAACTTCCAGTTTAAACTCAGAATCCCTTAATCCTGCTAACAAGGACCATCCTTTAACCAATAAGAGCGCAATGCTTGACTTCCGGCTAAGTGCATCCGCGACTCTATTCGCATTTCCAGGATGATACAGAATCTCGCAATCATAGTTCTTGAGTAATTCCATCCATCGACGCTGTCTCATATTCAATTTTTTTTTGAGAGAACAGATACTTCAAGCTTTGATGATCTGTATAAATCCGAAACCTTTCACTACATAAGTAGTGTCTCTAGATCTTTAGAGCGAAGATGATGATAGCTAACTTCAAATCATGCGTCGGATAGTTCATCTCATGAGGTCTCAATTGTTGTGAGGCATAAGCAATCACTTTTCTGTGTTGCATCAGTACGCACCCTAATCCTTTTGGCGAAGCATCGCTATATATCTCATAACCTCCAGGTCTAGAAGGAATAGTCAACACTGGTGCGGTGGTCAATCGGTGATTAAGTTCTTGGAAACTGCTTTTACACTTATCAGTCCATTCAAACTTCACGTCCTTCGTTAGCCTCGTTAATGGAGTAGCTCTAGACGAAAACTTCTCTACAAATCGTCTGTAATAACCTGCTAATCTAAAAAAACTTCTAATCTCGATAACTATCATCGATCTAGGCCATTTCATCACTGCCTCAATCTTTGAAGGATCTACCGAAATTCCTTCTCCAGAAATCACATGACAAAGGAAAGCTACTTTACTCAACCAAAATTCGCATTTACTAAACTTGGCGTAAAGCGAATACTCTCTTAGGGTCTGCAGAACTACCCTCAAGTGTTCTTCATGTTCCTCCTTACTCCTCGAATAAATCAAGTTGTCATCTATAAAAACAATGATGAACCGATCTAAGTACTCCTTAAACACTTAATGCATCAGATCCATAAATGCAGCAGGAGCATTGGTCAAACCAAAAGGCATAACTGTAAACTCGTAATCTCCATATCTTGTTCTGAAAGCAGTCTTTGATATATCCTCCTTCTTAATCCTCAACTAGTGATAACCAGTCCTCAAGTCTATTTTAGAAAACACAGACGCTCCTTGCAGCTGATCAAACAAATCATCTATCATCGGCAAGGTATACTTGCTCTTGATGGTCACTTAATTCAACTGCCTGTAATCTATACACAGACGCAAGGATCCATCTTTCTTTCTCACAAACAGCACCGACACTCCCCATGGTGAGGCGCTTGGTCTAATGAATCCTTTATCCAATAGTTCCTGCATCTGTACTTTTAATTCTTTCAGCTCAAACAAGGACATCCTATACGATGCCTTCGAGATTGGCTTCGTTCCAGGTGTCAACTCAATCACAAACTCAATTTCTTTTTTGGTGGTAATCTTGGCAATTCCTTGGGAAAGACATCAGGAAACTTACATACCACCACTATACTATCCAGCTTTGGCTCCTCCATCGTTGTGTCTACTGCAATAGCCAAATAAGTTTGACACCCTTCACTCAATAACTTGGTAGCCTCAAGCAACGAAACTAAAGGAATCGAGGTTCCTCCCCGACTTCCTGCAAACTCAAAGCTAGGGCGACCTTTCGGGTAAAATCGAATTACCTTACTGCCACAATCCACTACAGCCCTTTGCTTTATCAACCAATCCATGCCGATAATCACATCAAATCATACATAGGCAATACGAACAAATCAATCCTTTCTTCACTACCACCAATCACTATTTTACAATTCACACAGCCTAGCAAAACTAGCACACTGTCTTTTTGTGGTGTAGCAACATGCAGTAACACATTCAATGGTTTCAACTCTACTCCTAGTAGATCAGCAAACTGAGCAGATATAAAGAAATGCGAAGCACCAGGATCAAACAAGGTATAGGCAACTTGGTCACATAAATAAATCGTACTTGTGACCATGCCAGGCGCTTCCTCCGCCTCTCTACCTGTCACAACATACACTCTCCCTTGGGCTGGTGGTTGATTCTGCTCATTCTGTGGAATCACAACTGGTGGTCCTACTTGTGGTCGTTGTCCTTGTGCTTTGGGTCCCGAGGCTCGAGTAGGACAATTCTTTATCTGATGGCCCGTCTGACCACACTTAAAACATGCCCCCATTCTAGTAAGACAAGGACCATTTCCATGTCTCCTTCCACAGATACGACAATACCAATTGAACTGGTTCGTCGGCTTCCCGATATTTCTGCGAATCGAAGGAACAAATCGTCGATTGTTCACCATCGACCTTTTTCCCAATTGCCGATTATCTCTCAAAGGGATAAATCGTGATCTAGAAGCAACGCCTTTTTCCCTGATATCCCTTTCAATTGTTTGGCTCCTCTCAAAAATCTCCCGATACGTTCTCAAGTTCACAGTTATAATTCTACTACGGATTTCTGGTCTCAAACCATCTCGAAATCTTTGCGCTTTCTCAAGTGGACCTCCACTGACCTTGGTGCGTACTTTAACAATCTTGCAAACTCTGCTTCATACTGATCTACAATGAGTTGATTCTGTCGCAACTGCTGAAATTCCAGTCGCTTCCTTTCACGTGCCGTCTCAGAAAAATACTCGTCATTAAAAGCAGTAGTGAAGGCAGCCCAAGTCAAAGCTGTACCTTCAAGAAATACTCCTCCCTCCGAGGCAGTCCACCAATCATGCGCTGTTCCCTCTAGCTAATACACGGCTAGCAACACTTTCTCTTCATCTGTGCATCTTAACACTTTGAAAGCTTTCTCGAGTTTCTCAATCCACCTTGGAGCCAACTTAGGATTTTCAGTACCATTAAACTGGGTCGATTTTAGTTTAATAAACTGCACGACCAACTGACCCATTGGTCTATTGGCATTGACATCCCCTTGAGCATTCTCAACTTCAGCACCTTAGGCATTGTTTCCATTTTCCATATTCATAACTGCCACTGCAGCTTCAACAGCCTGAGCTATGATCTCAGCTCTATCTTCCGCTTGCCTAAGAGCTACTGCCGCTCTATCTTGAGCTTCTTTTCTCATAAGCTCTTCAATCCGTTCCAAGGCCCTTAAGACTCCTTCCATTCTCGAGTCCTCGGCTAGTGGAGCTCTAGAGCTCGAAGCTCTACTTCGTGACCTTCTAGGTCGATTACTCATACTTGCTCAACTTAATTCACCTGAGTCACCATAATTCCACCACGGAATTAGAAATCTAATTCACTTACTCAAATCTCACTACTTCTACGCTACTCAACAAGTAGCAGTTACAAAACAATAGCCAATCACTCAAGCATTCTCATGAGCACATCAACCAGGGATACAAATCCATACCTCAAGTCAGACTCATCTGCGACTTAGCAAAATCAGAGGTATAACCCACTCATTCAATCCACATCCACAACAACATGCTCAGTGCAAAGCTCGACCCCTCATAGGTCCACAACAACCATGCCATGTCAAGATGTCAATCACATGACAACAACCATGCCAAATCATGATACCAATCACATACGCTAATCATATGCCATGCATTCATGTTTGACTCTCTAATGACTCCCCATAGGGTCTCACTACCCCAATCATCCCAATTTCTTCACGCCTTATTACTCCAACTGTACTCTTGGTACCCTGCTCTAATACCACTTCAAACGGGGATGTAACGCCTCGCGTCCCCTTGAGCTAATTACATCCACCTCAGGCAAAATAATTTTCTAGGAACCTCACACGGCCTAGTATGATATGAAATGCACAAACGAAAGCGAGCATCTCCGTACACCAGGAAATAAAAAGAACAAGGGAGTTTTAGAAGAATTTGAAATCACATCATTTATACATAGCATAAACATTCATTACAAACAGTGAAAGGGAAAAGACAAAAATGTAAAGCCACACACTTTCGGTAGAAAATGAACGAAGGCTTAGGGTTCAAAGGCTACTACTAAATCTTTCCTAAAGCCTAATACCAAAATTGTTCCCTGGTCACCTAACCCCCTTCATACAGGCTTGTCATCAGAACAACTTGAATCATCTCTACCATTGTCCCCCTCAGCATCTGGGTCGTAATCCGAAAAAGCCTCAGATGGAACATCCTCTGAAGGCTCTTCAGTGTATTCCTTAGCTTCCTCCTCCTCCTCTTCTTCTTCTTCTTCTTTTTCTTCTTCTTTTTCTTCTTCTGCTTCATCTTCTTTGTCAGTGGCCTCGATAGCGTCAGCAGAAATCTCTACATAGCTCATGTACTTAGTAGAGGACAATGGAGACTCCGACACTTCAGGTATGTTTCTTGAACCTCCCACAGATGCTGGGTTGTCCACTTCTATGCCAGGTTGGGATGGATGGCACCAAGTAGGAATCACCTCCCACGGAACATCCTCTTATAGCAGGGGTCCCATCATGTAGCTGTCTCCCACTTGACAAAACCAAGCTTCAAAGCGATGGGGTTGCAGTTTCGGCTTCCCTTCGTCTACCCAGATTGTCATGCGCTCCCTAATGTACGTAATGCCTTTCTGGTATGGAAACTCATCAAAATCGGCGATAATCTCTTTCGGATCGCCCAGACGAATTGGCAGCATGACTAAGGTTTTAGGTCTGAAAAGTTTGTCCCACTAAGGGGTGAGATCGATATATCAAAAAGTGAAACCTAGCCCTATGTCTCAATGCCACTCCTACCAAATCACACACAAATGCCACACAAAATGCAAACAACATGCGATGCAAAGGTAAAAGGCATCACATTGCAATAAAATCCTTAACCAAACATGGACAATCAATACACAAACACATATACACCACATTCACCACAGCCACTACTATCTCAACCACCCACATACTCTATTGGCAACTCTTGCCACGTGACATCACCGGGGTCATCAGACCAAATGATGTCTACATACATAGGGGTCATCAGACCAAATGCACACTCCAGGCTTATAGCCACTCAATGCCGCTGGGGTCATCAGACCAAATGGCATTCACATTTTTATTTAATTTCATCACCCTCCGATACCGCCGAGGTCATCAGACCCAATGATATCCTCCACACCTTTCTCATTCATTTTCACCATGCCATCTAGACAAACAAGCAATTCATTTCACAAAAATTTATCGGTCAATCACGTCATTCAATTACTCATCCAGCGTGCCTTGGCATTCAGAGAAAGGATTAGGTAATACTTACCCAATTAAATATCACAATACAATAGCAAGCAATTCTCCTCAAAGTCACAAGTACAGAATTCCCACGAATGCGTCGCCAACCTAACAAGATTAACCAATCTTAAGTCATAAACCATGGAATATTCACTTCCATCAACTCAATCTTTCCCTAGCCATGTCATTAGAAATTCAAGACATTTTTTACAACAATGTGACACATGGCAATGCTTACTCCGAACCCTTAATATGTTCGGTTTACTTGGCCGTAAATATGGCAATACTCAATTTAGCGTTTCGTGCACCAAACTTGCCATAAATCACCTTTAAACTTCAATCCACTTCTCACACTTCCCATTGACAGCTCTTGTCATCTCATATAAGTCATTATAAGTCAATTGAAGTCTAAATATTCCTCATTCAACCGTTAAACAGAACTGGCCAACATGTATACACCCTCAAAACAGAATCGATTTTGGGTTCTAATTGCTCAATCTAGTTATACTTCAATCTCAAGCCCAACTCTTTGCCCAAACAACACTCCAAGACCTTCATTTACATGATTAGAATGCTCACCAAGTGATTTGGAGTCGGTTGTCACCCCAAAGGCGTCGGAACAGCTCGATCTCCTCCTGGTCAGAATCTATCTAGATTTTACCGTTAATATCCATCCATGAAAACCGAAGTTAACACCATCTATTTGCAGTCACAAACCATCTGAACATAATACTAGGTGTTATGAAGCTCTCCTAAAAAATTTGAGGTCATTCGGAATTTCTAAGAGGGTATACGATGGCCTTATCCCAGCTCGCGCAGATTTCGTCCAGTTTAAGTCTCGGACTCACACCGATAAAACTACTTATCCAAATGAAGAAATTCTAATTGAAGCTTGTCAAGGACACATATATCTTACCTCTGGAAGTCGAAGCACATCAAATGGCCATTGGAATGGGCCGCTCGACTGCACCGAACAGAAGGGACAGAATCATTTTTTTAGGCAGTTTTCGGTTGAGGCAAAATGGAGAGGAAAAGGCATTGAACGTGAGGGAGTGGTATACAAAGCAGATGAGGTCTTAAATTTACTTGTCTCACATAAATTATTGAGCTAAAATTGATTAGACATGGGTTGGTGAGGTCATTAATGCTTGGGGTCTTAGTGGTTGACAAGTGGCAAGCTCCAAAATACAAACCAAGGCTTTGACTCACTCTTTGACCCCATGGACATGTGATTTTCGGCAGCCATAAGGGTAGGAGGAATGTCCATTTTTTCCTTCATGATTTCTTAAGGCAAGGGTAAATGGTCGAGGGGCAAAACGGTAATTTTACACTTTCAGTCCAAACTTCACTTTTCCAATTCGAAATTACCATTTGGCACGACGTTGTCAAATTTCTATCAAGAATTGAAATTCTCTATTTTCAATTACCAATTTTGAGCTTCCATCTCATGATTATTTGTTCGTCGATCGCAATTCCAATTTGTTTCGAACTAATGGGCTGCTTTTGCAAATGTTACGCGTATCGACTCCGTGATTTTCATCACACTGAGAATAAATCAAGTTATGACAGCTTTGGTTGTTATGTAATTGTGAGGGTTCATCACTAGCTCCGACGACTTTAATCGTCATAGTTCGATTTAGGAAAATTTACAAATTATACATTGGTTAAGCAGCTTCACCCGCGATCCTATTGTATAATGCTAGCATTGTATTCTTTAATCGTTATCTGATCGGCGTTATTGGCTCTAAATGTTTCCTCGATGGTCAAAGCATCCTTTCCTTTTTCGAGTTTCCCAGGTCCATGTACCTTGTTATGCGTTAGCCTTTCCTTTTGATCAGTTTGCTCAAGATTGATCAGATATGAGCGAGACAAAACTGAAATATATTGAAATGTACATTCACATTCAATAGCCTCAAAATGACAGGAAATTTAGAATGTCACAATGATGGCCATGGTCTATTGGTATCGGTCTTGTCAAAAGAAAATCTTTGCTATGAACTCATGCTTCACGATTTCTTCCTCTCTTCTTTTGGTTGTCGACTTGTCCATTGAATGGCCTCTTAAAATCTGTCGTGTATTCAACAAAGGTCCTCCCTCCCCTTTTTGATGTGAAGAAGACCTTTTATAAGCAAAAATCGCAGAGATCTTTTAAAAAAAAAACAAAATCTTCTTCTTCTCTTTCTTTTGAACGTGGATAATTGGAAAATTTCATCCATATCTATGCATTTTCCTTCTCTGCACAAAAATCTTCCACACAATTCCTTTTTGAAGCGGATCTCCATGCCTTGTCGTTCATATAATGCTAGGTTTAGGGCTTCAGAAGAATATTTCATCTCATATCTTGAGATAAAAATATCCTCAATGAAATCTCGAGATTTGATAAGTAAATACTGAATTATTCTCCAAGTTTCATTTACTAATTGGAATTATACCAATTTTTGCTACAATATTATGCTCGGCCAAATTTTACGTGCATAGGCTTCTGTGCAATTTTGAGCTCAAGTCGGGCTTTAATTAATTAAATGAATGATTGATTAAAATCCTTTAGCATTTAAATGAGCATAAATGGTAAATTAAATCTTAAAATAGGTCTAACCCTAATGTGAAATTCGGCACACCATTTCTAGTGTTTATCATCCTACTACGATTTTTTTTTAAAGTGTTAATATTACTGGTATTTTTTATGATTATGAAAATGATACTCAATTAGGTCAGATTTTCATAGCAATGCAAGAAAAATGGTTGAATATTATTTCAACATTTTTATTTATTTATTTTGTTGCTATTATTTTCAATCCACGTACTAAATTAGATGGTTTATTTGATTATCTCAGCGTTTATTATTATGATTGTTTACATTTGAATGAAAATGTAAATATTAAAACTATACAAGGAGAGGTTAAAAACTCTGTAATAGCATTATATACTGAATTTTATAGTAGATATGGTTTAGGTGATACTGAATTTTTCCAACCTAGTGCCTCACAAAGCGAGGAGGATAATAGAGTTGGTGGAGGGTATGACCCGCTCATGAGTAGAAAAAAAGACAAAGGGGAGCAATATGTAATATTTGTGAATTAAAAAATTATTCAACCATTTCTTTTGAGTTTCGTGATTCCAAACACGACGCAGATTTCAAAATTCTGGAGTGGTGGAAGAGTCACTCAACTGATTACCTTGTTCTCTATCTTGTGGCAACACAGATGCTAGCAACCCCTTCTTTAACTGTTGCAGTTGAACAAACATTTAGTGCTGGAGAATTAACTTTGGATGCTTGCCGTTCAAGATTAAATCAGGATGCTATTGAGGCTCAATCTTCGATCAATGACTGGACGAAGGCTAGGCGAATTCTTCAATGATGATGGTGGAGATACCATCTCTACGGGTACTACAATGGGTAGCAATGATTGACGATGAGGTAAGTTTGGGTTATCAAAGGTAAAAGCACTACATGATTTTCGATTATTCTATCCCCAAAAAGATATGTAGGCGCTTAATGTTAATTCATTAAGTTCAAACCTCTTGCCCCTCCTTTTCCCATTTCAAATTTTATTACAATGTACAATTTGATTATAATTTAAAATGTAAATTTTTTATTTATTATTTGAAAATTAATTTCAAAAATCAAAAATGAAATCGGCTTGGAACCGGTAGTTTTGAACCGGAGCTGGGATTCTCAATTTAAGGGTCGATTCTGATTCCACCATTTTCACGAACCAGAACCGCTGGTTCCTAAACCGAAATCAATGGTTCATGGCCCGTGGTCATGTCTACTTTGATGGATTAGTGACATCTAGATCGTCAGGTGCTGGAATTATGATTATATCACTCTACCAATAAAAAACTAAGCTCATGTTTAAGCTCGATTTTGAATGTTCAAATAATCAGGCTGAATATGAAGCTTTGATTGTGGGGTTGAATATCTTAGTTGACACGAAAGTCAAGTCAGTTAAGATTAAGGGTGATTCCCAATTGGTGAAATAACTTAATAGAGAGTATCAATGTCTCAATGAAAAATATCATATCACATCATAATTTAGCAAAAGAATTGCTGTTGAATTTCATCGAATATGAGTTGGTCCTTATTAAATGAAACGAGAACTTGAAAGCCAATGAATTATGTAGATGAAATTCGAATATAAAATATCGAAAGACTCGGCAGATCACATATTTACCCAAAACAAGAGTATTGCCCTCCATAAACACTCGACTAATGATGGTTCAAAAAGAGCAACTGAAAATCAAGACGTCCAACCTAATCGACCAGATTGATGACTCCTTTTGTAAGTTACAAAAGGAGCTTAGGCCTTTGTAGCAAGGACTTCAAGAGGCAAGCCATGAAATATCTCTTAGTAGATGATGAGCTGTATCGAAGGACATTAGATGGATCGTTGTTAAAGTGTTTGGGATAGGAAGAAGCTCTGCTTATAACGGCGAAAGTCCAAAAAAGAATTTGTAGAGCTCATCAGGCTAGTTTGAAGATGAAGTGGTTACTACGTCGACATGGGTATTACTGACCAATAATTACAAAAGATTACATCGACTACACTAAGCGAGGCCAATCTTGTCATAAACATGGGCCAATCTAGCATGTTCCTGCTACATTGATGATGTAGCATCCCGAAAATTTATTACGATTTTCTTAGGACACTAAGAAGAACCAAGAAGAACCTTAGTCTACCATCGAGGCATGGGACCTTCTTCTTTAAAAGTCTTGGAAGATTTCCTCATTTTACGATAAAGGCCTTTTAAAACATCTATAGTAGATCGGTTTTATAAAATGTATCGCATTTCTACTCCTTGAAACCATTATAGGAATATTCAGGACCATAATGTATATGTAATTATAAGACAAATAAATGAACAAAATGACCCAATTTGGAGGAACATGTAACGATTCTAGTTCTTTTCGTGCGAAGGCAAATCCTGATCACATGCTCATGCTCCTAAGAGCCGTCGTGCTATCTATTTCTAAGTCTTCAACGGAATTTGCATCCTCGATTTCATTAACTGAGTCCCTTGCTCCAATTCAAAATCAGACTCTATTTGCGTATCTTATGGAACCATCTCTACAGTTTCAACTTTAAAACTGTCTTCAAGCACTACTACTTTCTTGGGCTCATCACCTTTCTGTGTGCTAATCTGGGATTGTGATTCACGAAAGAAAACATCCCTACTGTATACAATGATCTTTGATTTTAGATTCCACAACTTATAGCCCTTGACCCCTTCCTTGTATCCGATAAATATGTTCTTCTCAGACTTATTGTCAAGCTTACTCCGTTTCTCCTTGGGTATATGAACATATGTGTCACACCCGAACACTCGAACATGTGACAGATTTGGCTTCTTCCCAAACAATGCCTCATATGGTGTATGGTCCTTCACTGGTGAGGTTGGTGATCGGTTCTTCAAATAATTGGCCGTGGCTACAGCTTTTGCCTAAAATTCATGCCCCAAACTTGCCCAGCTCAGCATGCATCTTGCCATTTCTATGAGTGATCGATTTAATCTTTCAGCCGCACCGTTCTGTTGAGGCGTATATGGGGTCGTCTTTTGCCTTGCAATACCATTGTCCACATAAAATGGCTTGACCTTGTTCGAACATAATTCACCTCCGTTATCTGTACGAAATATCTTGATTTTCCTGCTCAATTTTTTTCAACCAAAACCTTAAATTCTCAAAATTTTTTGAATAAATTTGATTTACTTTTAATAAAATAAATCCAACTATATATCGAAAAATAATCTATAAACGATACATAATACTTGTATCATCCAATAAATGAAGTCGGAGTAGGCCCAAAGACATTGCTGTGAATCAGCTCGAGAACCTTTGTTGCTCTCGTACCGGTGTGTTCGAAGCTAATTCGGTTCTGTTTTGTATGGAGACAGTGTTCACAGAACCCAAAGCCCATAGAGCAATTTGATACCCCTTCTACCATTTGACTTGAAACTAAGGTAGACAGTCTATTTTCACCAATATGTGCTAGCCTCTGATGCCACAACATGTGTGGCATTCTAATTTTTTTTGTCATTCCAAGACTTATTAATGAGAATGAATCTAACGATATACTTCAGTCATATCTCGCTCGGATCTAATCAATCTCGAGTCGACTGATCAAAAGGGAAAGCTAACGCGAGACAAGGTACGTGGACCTAGTAAACTCGAATAAGAAATGGCACTTTGACCATAAGGATTGTCGAGGGAATATTTAAAGCCATAAAAGGCCGATCTAAGAACGATTAAGCAATGCAATGCTAGCGTTATATGAATGGAGCGCAGGTGACGCTGCTTAACCAATATATAATTTGTAAAATTTTCCTAAATCGAATAGTGACGATCAAACCCATCGGAACTAGTGATAGATCCTCACAATTACATGACAACTAAAGTCGTTATGAATTGACAAGCCCTAATTGCGATAGGAATCATAGGGTCGATATGCGTAACGTCTGCAAAAGCCGCCCGTCAGTTCGGGATAGGCTGAAATTGCATTGGATAGAGAAATGATTCAGAAACAAGTCTTGAAATTCAAAAATGGAGAATCAAGAATTTCAACATTACAATTGGATTGTCTGTCACCTTAACGAAGAAATTTGAAATCAGAAAAATGACATTTCGGACGTCGGGGGTAAAATTATCATTTTGCCTCTCAAGCCCTAACCTTGCCCATATAATTGGATGAAGGAATTTTGATCTTTAACCACCTCCCATAGTCGGCCAAAATTGAAGAATTGAGAGCCATTGAATGCACTTTGATTGACACAATGGACAAGTGTCAAGAGATTAAGCCTTGAGTTGATATATTTACTTTTAACCTACCATTCAACTTAAGCTGACTCTTGAAATTGAAGTATAAACCCTCATTCTCTCACTGGCTTGGCTGAACAACCTCCCCCTTGCCGATTTCTTCTTCCTTGCGGCCGAGAAGCCTACCGCCCAACAAGCCACAAGTCGCCAGTTCGCTCTCTCCGACCGCCACTTCCGGCGACTTCCAGCTACCGAGCCGAATACCTACTCCTTCTTCATCCTCTTGTTGCCGTTTTCCAAGTAGAAGCAAGCCATTTGGCTCAGTGAGGAACTCCGGCCGATCAATCTCCCGAAAGTCGACGAAAATCGTCACAACTGGAGGTAAGTCACATTTTCAGCCTCATAGGACCCCGAAATCTTGGAGTTTTTCAACTAAATTTTGTGAACATCTAGGGGACACATTGATTGAACTGTGGTAAAAATTTTGAGTGAATTTGATGGAGTTTTGACCCCAAATGAATCTTTGTGTTTGAAGGGCTACAACTGACCGGTCGAAGACCCGGAGGAACCAGCGCCGTTCAAGGACTTTCCGGTGTCGCCTTGGCTCTAAATTTTCGATGAGGCTCCCCAACCCTTAGAACTACATGTTAGCAAGTAAATTATTGATTAAATTGAGGATTTAAGATAGTTTAAGGGCTATTTAGTTTGGGTATACACGTAACCGAAATTGCCCTGTTTCGGTTCTGTGCATACCGATTCTGTGGGAGCTGTTGGTGGTTGTAATTGAGCTCCAAATTCATCGTTGAGAAGTGTGAGGATGTTAATTGATAGGTCCATGAGGTGTATGTTTAGTGGGGTGATGATTTGAGTGAGGAAATTAATGATTGGATGAAATTTCCTTAGGTTGCGCGGTTGAATCATCCTTGGACCCTTAGGGCTGAATCATTGGAGTGCTTAGGAAGGAATTTTGTTGGCTATAACATAAGGTAAGGGGATTCTAAACCTTTGATAGGAGAATTTGACTCAATTGGGCGAGTTGAGTGCGAGTTTGATTGATTCTTGGAAAATTATAAAGCGCTTGTTCATTGTATGTCCTAGAAGGATATAGATGACTCAAATGCTTGGCCATGCTTGTGCCTTGAGTTGATTGTCGCATTTGAGTGTTGAACTTGATTGCCTCGCATGCCACAAGTGTGTTGTTCGTGCATGAGTTGCACTTGATTGTGTGTGTTATGCATTAAAATGAACTTATGGCTTATCTGATAAGTTGTGACACCCTGAGGTGTATGAGACGCGGGGTCGCATGAATGAATGCCTTGAGGCCCGAGATTTGAATTGAATGGCACCCTGAGGCGTACGAGACGCAGGGTTGAGAAGGCCATAGTCCTGATGCGTTGAAACGCAAGACGGAGTTGAGATGTGTCGACACAAGCCTGAAGTGACATTGAAAACCTGATGCGTTTACGCGGGTTTGTCAATGAGACGGTCTGATGCATTTACGCGGATCAAACCTGAGGCGTTTTAAATGCGAGCATGAAAGTGAGGAGGCAGGAAAGGGTAGAAGGCGTAACATGACTTGTTTTTGCATGCTTAGACTAAATGACGTGATAAGATGCCTGGAGTGCATGCTTGATGTTTATGTGTTATTTCGTGATAGTTGAATGCCTCTGATGATTTTGTATGAATTGTTTGTGATTATAATTGCCCGATTGGACGGTTAGCTTAATCTAGGGTTAGGACCTATCTTACTGAGATGTATATCTCACCCTATTGTGGGACCCCTTTCTTTTCAGATCCTAGGCCTTGAGGATGTGGCCAGTCAGGTTTGGTGACCCAAAGGAAATGTCAGTGTATTTTGAGGAGTTCCCTAACGGACAGGGGACCATTTATGTTAGGAAGTGTACAGTCGTTTGGGTAGATGAGGGTGGCAGTAGCTAGAAGCCTCATAGGTACGAGGCATGGTTTAAAAAGGTAGGGGATGTTTCTACGGGGCCACTGAAACTCACTGAGGTGCCCCATGGAGTGATCCCTAGCTGGTGCCATCCCGCCTGGGATTCAGTGGAGGCCGAGGGGTTAGTCGCTAGTTTGAGGAATGGCCCTGAGAGGACCCCGACCCTGGAGGACACCGATGAGGTTATAGTGGTCGAGGCTACCGAGGACGACCTGGTGGAGCCGTCAGCGGATGAGACGCTCGAAGACACGGTGGAGATTTTCTTTGAGACTTTCTCGGAGTATGAGCCTACTAAGGAGGCGGAGGAGACTGATGACTCTAGTAACTCGGCTTAGGAGGCTCTATTTTGACATTTTGATGGTGTTCTCGATATCTACTTCTTTTGCGAGACTGATGACTGCCTTTTGTACTGGCCATGCCACTATACTAACCGACATAATTATTTATTGTGCCTTGTATGGATTTTCAGATATTATGTATTATTGGTGTTCTTGTTACCCAAGTCTCATTTTATCTTTGTACGGAGGAGATATTATCATCGCTTCCGTGAGCTTTCTATATGATATATCTCTTGACCTGTATGTGAATCCTGGGACCTCGAGAGAGTTTGGGTTTACAGGGAGTCGCGAGCTCGTGCCACGTGGCGCGGGGCGTGACATCGCCGTTCGTTTGGTATTAGAGTAAGGTCAGCTTGATCCAAAATTGATTAAGGACAGGAGTAATAAGGAGGATTAAGTCGGGACAAGGGCGAATAACGAGACCTTAGGAGACTTACTAGAATATGGCACGAGATGCATGGCATGTGACTTGGCACATGTGATTGGCAGTTGGCCTTGGTAGGGTTGTAGTAATGTATGAGGGTTGAGTTCCATGTTAACATTGAAAGTCATTTCTAGAATCAGCCTGTTAAGTGAATGAGCATGGCCTGTTTTGATGAATCGTTAGAGGAACGGAATTGAGGAACAACCATGAATGGCTTGTTATGGTGTTTGTGGAAATTATTATGTGGAAGGCTGTTGTATTATAACTTTTTCTATTAAGGCATAGTTTGGTAACTCTGGACTTGGTTGAATGAATGAGTTACTAACTCCTTGATGAAATTGTGGTGGACCAGGCTCAGTAGAAGCGCATAAGAATGAGTAATCCATCTAGGAGGCTTGGAAGACCCAGGAATGGAGCATCTAGTTCGAGGCCATCTATAGCAGAGGACCCAAGGATGGACGGAGTACTGAGGGCGCTTGAGAGGGTTGGCGACCTCATCGACAGGCAAACCCAAGATAGGGATGTTGCCATAGCCCAAGCGGTAGGAGCCGCAATAGCTGCCGTCAACGCCAACAACGGCAACAATGGGGGCAACGGAAACAATGGCCACCACGACCAGGGCAATGAGACAATGAATGCTCAAGAAGAAGTTGTCGTGGCCAGGCAGATGGGCCAGCTGGTCAAGCAATTTATCAAGATGAAACCAACCCAGTTTGACGGGATTGGAGACCACGAACTAGCCCCCAGATGGATTGAGAAACTAGAGAAGGCCTTTGGAGTCCTAAGGTGCACGGATAAAGAAAAAGTGCTATTGGCGGTGTACTAGTTAGAAGGGACCGCAAATGATTGGTGGGCTACCACCAAGAATGGGGTCTTTCCGGAAGGAACGACCATGACCTGGAATGCCTTTACTACGGCATTCAATGACAAGTATTTCTCGGAGACAGCCCAGGAAAGGAAGCAAGTGGAATTCTTACAACTGTATTAGAATCAGCTGACTGTGGATCAATATGAGGATGAGTTCTCTAGGCTGTCAAGATATGCACCCCGATCCGTAGAGGATCCCCAAGAGAAGGCGTGGAGATTTCAGGATGAATGAAGCCTGAGCTTCGCAGCCAGATGATAGCCCTGAATCTAAGAACCTACAAGGAAATTTATGAACGGGGGCAAATGATCGAGAGGGACCTGAAGGAGAGGAATGACGCATTTGGATCGCGGTTTAATTCATTCAGAGACAATGGCTAGATGGGTAAAAGACCAATGACTGGCAATAGGCGCTTCGTCCCTCCAGTGAGGAAAAATATTGTGAAGCCGTCGAACCCCATAACTGGAGCTGTCGCCTCTGTGGCAGAAGGCATGATAATGAACCATGTTCAGTAAGAACTGGAGCATGCTTTAAGTGTGGTCAGATGGGCCACCAGATGAGGACTTGTCCGAACCAAGCTCCAACAAATAAACCTCAAGGGCAGAGACCACCGGCTGGACCGTTGGCTGCCACTCCCCAAGTTGATCAGAATCGACCTCCAACTCAGGGAAGAGTTTATGTAGTAGCCTGTAGGGAGGCGGAAGAAACGCCATGCGTGGTCACATGTATGGTTTCTTTGTGTGACCAAACTGCATATGCTTTGTTTGATCCTGGCGTAACACACTCATTTGTGTCTGCTTGGTTTGCTGATTTGGTCAATATGAAGTTAAAGCCATTGAGTGTGATTCTGCATGTTGCCACTCCGTTCAAAGATAATATACTGGTTTCGTTGGGCTGTGATGACTGTACGATCGTAATCGGTGGTAGTAGGGAGAGTATTGATTTAGCTGTGTTACCCATGTATGATTTCGACGTGATCATAGGAATGGACTGGTTAGGTAAACAGGGGGTAGTAGTGGATTGTTGTAGTAGGATAATTCGCTTCTATCCAAAAGGCCGCCTAGTTTTGAATTCGTGGGAAGTCGATGAGGAACCTCAATATCTTTAGTCTCGTCTCTTGAAGTGACGAAGTTGATGACTGAAGGGTTCAGGCATACTTAGTCGCAGTTATGGACACGACTGCCGAGGAGCCTAAACTAGAAAGTATTCCGGTAGTGCGCGACTTTCCTGACATTTTTCCCCAGGAGTTACCAGGATTGCCACCAAAGTAAGAAATAGAGTTCGTGATTGAGTTAGCCCCCGGAACGGAGCCGATCTCGAAGGCACCCTATAGAATGTCCTTGTTAGAACCGAAGGAGTTAAAGGTGAAGATGCAAGAGTTACTGGATAAGGGATTTATCCGACTGAGTGCTTCGCCGTGGGGAGCGCTAGTGTTGTTTGTAAGGAAAAAGGATGGGTCCTTGCGTCTATGCATCGACTATAGACAGTTGAACCATGTCACGCCCCGCGTCCCGGGCACGCAAACATCCCTGCAAGAAAACAACACATCTCTTGCGGTCCCAAGATCCACAAGCAAGTTGAGAGATAATATATATACATTAAGCATGCCGAAGCGGTACTCAAATAAATCCCCTACAAAGTATAAGTTAAGTGGGATCTGGATAGCATAATAACTGTCATACATCACAATATATGGTTTGTACAAATACCGACTACTACAATCCGCTAGGCAAGGGCGATGAAGTGAGCACATCAAAAGTATGATCATCATCGACATCTAAAATAGCCATGGTCGGGGGTCGCCATCACAAAATCGAGCCCATAAACTAAAACACCTAAGAAGAGCTGCTGGAATTCCCTGTATCCTCGACGTCCTCTGTCGGCTCATACTCCGAGAAGGTCTCTGACTAGACCTCTATGGAATCCTCCATGGTCGCCTCATGTGACGGCTCCGCCAGATCCTCCTCGGTAGCCTCCACGACAATCGCCTCGTCCTCAGCGAACTCCAAGGTCGGGGTCTTCTCTAGTCCATTCCTAGACCCAACTACCGAACCCTCTGGCAGCTCCTGCTCTCCGGCAGTCTGGCACCAATCAGGAATGACTCCCTAGGGTACCCGTGGGGCTTCAGCGGCCCAATCTGCTCGTCTCCGACCTTCTTAAACCATGCCTCGAACCTATGAGGCTTCCAGTCCGGGCTACCCCCGTTGACCCATACAACCGTATACTTCCTCACATAAATGTTCCCCCGCCTATCTGGAAACTCGTCAAAATATGCCGTCATCTCCTTAGGATCCCTAAAACGAATAGGCCACATATCTAAGGCCTAGGATCTGTAAAAATAGGGGTCCCCAAAAGGGTGAGATACACATCTAAGTAAAAGAATCCTAACCCTAGGTCAGGCGGATCGTCCACTCAGGCAGTCACTTATCCCAAAATTTCAGACTCACAATCATATAGGCACATATAAATAAGAATAGTGACATACAGATGATGGGCATGTAACTATGACACCATGTCACACTCAAATGATTATGTACACCTCATCCAGCCATTTCACCATAACCACCTCTTCCTGCCTGCCTCATTCTCCAGCCTACGATTAGATCACATTAGGCTCGGTTCGCGTAAATGCATCAGATCATCATTGGCAACCCGCATAAACGCATCAGGTTCCAATGAATCTCTAGGCCAATATCATCGCTTCATACCTCCGTCCCGTGAATAATTCGCATCAAGACCGTGGCCATCTTAACCCCGCAATTAGATAGTATCATGGCGCTACACAGCATCAACTCCACCCCGCGATTACATCGCATCAGGGTATTCATCTCCCGCTCCGCGTCTCATACGCCTCAGGGCCTCGCCATGTCATGCTCATGCCATGTTATCTCGGCTCAATTCACAAACGAACAATAGGTGTAACTCATGCACAATTTGAATAGTCATGGCATGCAAGATAATCAAGTGATACACACACACATGACGAATGATTTAAACATAAACAATGGCACACATAACCTTCCTATAACCACTTAGGATATATCAAGAGCTATCCTTTAGAAAATCCTCATAAATCGATCGAACTAAACCTCGACTCACTTAATTGAGTCCAATCTTCCTATCCTAAGTTTAGAATTCCCTTACCTTAAGCTTGATAACGCAAATCTCTTCTTGTAATGGCCTCCAAGTCTCGGCCAAATAGTCTAATGGTTCAATTCACCGCGCAACCTAGAATATTAAACCAATTCATCAACTTTCCATGTCCAATTCCTCATTCCATGAATCATAATCCTCCATAACACAACCCTCATCATCTTAACATGTTTTAAATATCAATTTGAGTCTCATAATCCAACCATCATCAGCCCAACAGAACCGGTCTTGCATAGAATCGAACCGGTTCATTTCGGTTCTGTTCAAACCACGCACAATCCTTCCCAAATCAACTTCAAATCCATCATCTACACACTATCCTACCTCTTAACACGTTTATCTAAGGGTTTATGAGGCTCACCGTGAGTTTGAGGTCGAAAGGTCACCGGAATCCCGTTGAAAGTCGCCGAATCTCCCTAGGTCAGCAACAGGCAGTTTCTGTTCCAAGTTCACAAGATCGATTCGAGGTCAAAACTTCAATCAAATCACTCTTAACTTTTTACCACAGATTTATATACATGTCTACTAGATGTACACAAAATTTGACCTCAAAACTCCAACATTTCGGCCTCCTAAGGGGTTAGAAATTGGACCTACCTTAGGTTAATTCTGATTTCGTCGGCTTCCGGGAAAACTCTTGGCCGGAGCTCCTCGGTGGTCCAAATGCCTCGCTTCCACTTCGAGGAGGTCGGCAAGATGTAGATCTAGGTTGGTATGGCTGGCCAGTGTCCAGGTGGTGGCCGAAAGTGGTTGTCGAAAGCGGTTGTCGAAAGCGGCGAAGGGCGGTGGCTGGTTTGGTCGGCGATCGGCAGAAAAGCAAGAGGAAGAAGAAGATGAAGATTTTCGGTGGTGATGAGGTGTATGGTCGGTCAAAGTGAGTGAGGAGAGAGAGTGGAAAGACTACATATGCAAGCTTGAGTCAATGGGTTGAATGATAGGTTTGAAATAGTGGATATGACTTCTTTTTACACCATCCATTGACACTTGCCCCCATGTCATTCAAACTTTGATCCAATGGCTCTCCTCTCTTCTTGAATTCGGCAGCCTTGGGAGGGTTTAATGTCCAAAATGCCCTTCTTTAATTGCATGGACAATGCTTTAAGCTTGAGGGGCAAAAGGATAATTTTACCCCTGACGTTCAGAACGTCGTTTTTCTCGCTTCAATATTCTTCGATAGGGCGGTGGCCAATCCGAATAACGTTGAAATTCTTGATTCTCCATTTCAAATTTTTCAAGACTCATTTCTGATGGTTTCCTCTATCAAACGTGGTTCTAGCCTATCCCGAACCGACGGGCGGCTTTTGCGGACTTGACGCGTATCGAACATGTGATTCTCATCACATTTAGGGCTCATCAATTCGTAGCGGCTTTGATTGTCATGTAATTGAGAGGGTCTATCACTAGTTTCTTTGGTCTCGATTTTCACTATCTGATTTAGGAAAATTTTGCAAATCATACGTTGGTTAAGCGGCATCACCCACGCTCCAGTCTTACGACACTCGCAAGGTATTCCCTAATCGTTTTTGGAATGGCCTTTCGTGGCTCTAATATCTTCTCGATAATCTTTATGGTTAAAGCGCCATTTCTTATCCGAATTCCCTAGGTCCACGTACCTTGTCTCGCGTTAGCCTTTCCCTTTTGGTCAGCCTACTTGAATTGATCAGGTTCGAGCGAGATATGACTGAAATACATCTCTAGATTCATTTCTCATTAATGAATCTAAAATTGACTAGAAATCAAAATGTCACAAACTAGGTGATAGTGAAGAATAAATATCCACTGTCGAGAATCGATGACTTATTTGATCAATTGCAAGGAGCTGCGGTATTCTCTAAGATTGACCTAAGAACCGGGTATCACCAGTTGAGGATTAAGAAAGAAGACATACCTAAGACTGCTTTTAGGACAAGGTATGGTCACTATGAATTTACAATGAAGCCTTTTAGATTGACTAATGCTCCAACCGCATTTATGAATTTGATGCATCGGGTGTTTAGGGAAATTTTGGATAGATTCGTCATAGTCTTCATCGACGATATCTTGATTTACTCAAGAAGTAACGAGGAACACGAAGAGCACCTGAGGATTGTTCTGCAGACCTTGAGAGAACACTCGCTATACGCTAAGTTTAGCAAATGCGAGTTCTGGCTGAGCAAAGTAGCATTTCTTGTCCATGTTGTGTCCGGAGAAGGGATTGCGGTGGATCCTGCGAAGATCGAAGCTGTAATAAACTAGCCTAAACCTACTACGGTCACGGAAGTCTGAAGTTTTTTGGGATTCGCAGGATATTACAGACGTTTTGTGGAGAAATTCTCATTCATAGCCATTCCACTGACGAGATTGACCAAGAAAGAAATGAAGTTCGAGTGGACGGATAAGTGTGAAAGGAGTTTCCAAGAGCTCAAATGTCGATTGACAACCGTACCGGTGTTGACGATTCCAGCAGGACTGAGAGACTATGAGATATATAGCGATGTTTCACTAAAGGGACTAGGCTGTGTATTAATGCAACATGGAAGGGTAGTTACCTACGCGTCCCAACAGCTGAGACCGCACGAAATGAACTATCCAACTCGCGATCTGGAGTTAGCAGCGATAATCTTTACTCTGAAAATTCAGAAACCTTATTTGTGTGGCGAAAAGTTCTAGATTTACAATGACCACCAGAGCTTGAATTATCTGTTTTCCTAGAAGGAACTGAATATGAGGCAGCGTCGATGGATGGAGCTGCTTAAGGATTATGATTGCGACATACTGTATCACCTTGGGAAGGCGAACAGAGTCGCAGATGCACTTAGCCAGAAATCAAGCATCGCCTGTCTGCTAGTAAAAGGATGGTTAATGATTAAGGATTTGAGAGATTCTGAGTTCAGACTAGAAGTCTGCTAGCTGTCCAGTTTGATGGCTACACTGAGGGTAGAACCTGAGGTCCAGGAAAGGATAAAAGTCTTGCAGCATACAAACCCAGAAATTTAGAAGATCCTGGGGATGGACGTGACAAAGAGAAAATCGAAATTCTAAGTGTTGGGGGATGGAATCTTGAAGTTTCTAGGGCGTCTATGCGTGCCAAAGGACGAAGAACTTAGAGAAAGTATCTTATTAGAGGCTCATAGGAGCAACTATAGTATCCACCCAAGAAGCATGAAGATGTATCAGAACTTGCGTCAACATTATTGGTGGAACGGGATGAAAGTAGACGTAACGAAGTACGTGGCAAAGTGCTTGACATGCCAGCAGGTGAAGGCACAACACTGTAAGCCTGGTGGATTATTACAGCCACTGAAAATTTCTGAATGAAAGTGGGAGCATGTAACATTGGATTTTGTGATGGGACTCCCAAAGAGCCAGAGAGGCCATGATTCTATTTGGGTAGTCGTGGATAGGTTGACCCAGTTTGCACACTTCATCCTTGTGCGAAAGGATTTCGCAATGGATAGATACGCCGATTTGTACATGAGGTAGATAGTGAGACTGCATGGAGTACCCGTGACAATTACCTCAGATAGAGATCCCAAGTTCACAGCGAACTTTTGGAAAAGTCTTCAAGATGCCATAGGGACTCGCCTGCAATTTAGTACGGTGTACTATCTACAAATGGATGGACAATCGGAGAGGACGATTTAGACGCTCGAGGATATGTTGCGAGCATGCGTAATAGATTTCAAAGGTGGATGGGAGGATCAGCTGCATTTGATAGAATTCGCGTATAATAACAGCTACCAGCAGAGCATTCGGATGGCACCGTTTGAAGCGCTTTATGGAAGAGCTTGTAGAACCCCGATTTGCTGGGACAAGGTTGGAGAAAGAAGTATCACAGGCTCAGAGTTAGTAGAGCAATCGGTGGAAGCGGTAAAGATAATTCTGGATAGACTGAAGACGGCACAGAGTCGCCAGAAGAGTTATGCTGATAAACGGCGTAAGCCTTTTGAGTTTCAAGTAGACGATCACGTTTTCCTTAAGGTGTCGCCGATGAGGGGATTATCTCGATTTGGAAAGAAAGAAAACCTTAGCCCAAGGTACGTAGGTCCATTTGAGATTCTGGAGCGGATTGGGACCGTAGCCTACAGACTAGCCTTACTGCCTAATCTATCCCAAGTGCACAACGTCTTCCATGTGTCCATGCTACAAAAATATGAGCCGGACAAGACGCATGTGCTTGACTATGAAGTTATAGAAGTGAATGACAGAGTATCCTACGTGGAGAAGCCAGTTAGGATCGAAGGCCAAAAGGAGCAAATTCTGAGGAATAAAACAATTCCATTGGTCAAGATTGTGTGGGAGCACCATGGAACCGAAGGTGCTACGTGGGAAAGCGAGGAGATGATGAGGCGTCGATACCTCCATTTGTTTGAGTAACGGGTTTAATATAAATTTCAGGGACGAAATTTTTGTTAGGGGAGAAGAGTTGTGACATTCTGAATTTTATAGTCATTCCAAGACTTATTAATGAGAATGAATTTAACGATGTACTTTAGTCATATCTCGCTCAGATCTGATCAATCTCGAGTCGACTGACCAAAAGGGAAAGGCTAACGCGCTGCAAGGTACGTAGATTTAGGAAACTCGAATAGGGAATGACATTTTAACCATAAAGATTGTCGAGGAAACATTTAGAGCCATGAAAGACCGATCTAAGACCGATTAAGGAATGCAATGCTAGCGTTATATGATTGGAGCGCGGGTGATGCCGCTTAATCAATATATAATTTGCAAAATTTTCCTAAATCGAACAGTGACGATTGAGCCCATCGGAACTAGTGATAGATCCTCACAATTACATGACAACCAAAGTCGCCATGAATTGACGAGCCCTAATTGTGATATGAAACACAGGGTCGATACGCGTAACGTTTGCAAAAGCTGCCCGTCAGTTCGGGATAGGCTGGAATCGCATTTGATAGAGAAATGATTTAGAAACAAGTCTTGAAATTCGAAAATGAAGAATCAAGAATTCCAACATTACAATTGGATTGGCCGTCGCCTTAACGAAGAAATTTGAAATCAGAAAAACGACGTTCCGGACGTCGGAGGTAAAATTACCGTTTTGCCCCTCAAGCCCTAACCTTGCCCATATAATTTGATGAGGGTATTTTGGTCTTTAACCACCCCCCATAGCTGTCGAAAATTGACGAATTGAGAGCCATTGGATGCACTTTGATTGACACAATGGACAAGTGTCAAGAGATTAAGCCTTGAGTTGATATATTCACTTTTAACCTACCATTCAACCCAAGTTGACTCTTGAAATTGAAGTATAAACCCCCATTCTCTCACTCACTTGGCCGAAAACCCTCCCACATGTTGATTTATTCTTCTTCTTCTTCTTCTTCCTTGCTGCCGAGAAGCCTGCCGCCCGACCAGCCTCAAGCCGCTCTTTCGCTCGCTCCGATCGCCACTTCCGATGGCTTTCAGCCACTGAGCCAACCACCTACTCCTTCCTCATCCTCTTGCCGACGTTCTCCAAGTGGAAGCAAGCCATTTGGCTCATTGAGGAGCTCTGGCTGATCAATCTCTCGAAAGTCGACGAAAATCGTCACAACTGGAGGTAAGTCACGTTTTAGGCCTCATAGGACCCCGGAATATTGGAGTTTTTCAATCATATTTTGTAGAAATCTGGGGGACACATAGATTGAGCTGCGGTAAAAAGTTTGAGTGAATTTGATGGAGTTTTGACCCCGATAGATCTTGTGTTTGAAGGGCCAAAACTGACCAGTCGAAGGCCCGGAGGAACCGGTGTCGTTCAAGGACTTTCTGACGCCGCCTTAGCTCTAAATTTTCGGTGAGGCTCTCCAACCCTTAGAACTACATGTTAGCAAGTAGATTAGTGATTAAATTGAGGATTTAAGATAGTTTAAGGGCTGTTTAGTTAGTGTATACACAGAACCGAAATTGCCCTGTTTCGATTTTGTGCATACCGGTTCTGTGGAAGCTGTTGGTGGTTGTAATTGAGCCCCAAATTCATCATTGATAAGTGTGAGGATGTTAATTGATAGGTCCATGAGGTGTATGTTTAGTGGGGTGATGATTTGAGTGAGAAAATTAACGATTGGATGAAATTTCCTTAGGTTGCGCGGTTGAAACATCCTTGGACCCTTAGGGCCAAACCATTGGAGTGCTTGGGAAGGAATTTTGTTGGCTATAGCACAAGGTAAGGGGATTCTAAAACTTTGATAGGAGATTTGGACTCAATTGGGCAAGTTGAGTGCGAGTTTGATTGATTCTTGGAAGATTATAAAGCGCTTGTTCATTGTACGTCCTAGAAGGATATAGATGACTCAAATGCTTGGCCATGCTTGTGCCTTAAGTTGATTGTCGCATTTGAGTGTTGAACTTGATTGCCTCGCATGCCATAAGTGTGTTGTTTGTGCATAAGTTGTACTTGATTGTGTGTGTTATGTATTAAAATGAACTTATGGCTTATCTGAGAAGTTGTGACACCCTGAGAAGTGTGAGACGCGGGGTCGTATGAATGAATGCCCTGAGGCGCTGAGGCGTGGGGTTTGAATTAATGGCACCCTGAGGCGTGCGAGACGCGGGGTTGAGAAGGCCATAGTCCTGATGCGTTGAAACGCGGGATGGAGTTGCGATGTGTCGACATAAGCTTGGACTGACATTGAAAACCTAATGAGTTTACGTAGGTTTGTCAATGAGATGGTCTGACGCGTTTGCGCGGTTCGAGCCTAAGGCGTTCTAAATGCGGACATGAAAGTGAGAGGCAGGAAAGGGTGGAAGGCGTAACATGGGTTGTTTATGCATGCTTGGACTAAATGACGTGATAAGATGCCTGGAGTGCATGCTTGATGTTTATGTGTTATTTCGTGATAGTTAAATGCCTTTTATGATTTTGTATGAATTGTTTGTGATTGTAATTGACTGAGTGGACTGTCAGCCTAATCTAGGGTCAAGACCTATCTTACTGAAATGGATATCTCACCCGTTGTGGGACCCCTTTCTTTTCAGATCCTAAGCCTTGAGGACGTGTCAAGTTAGGTTTGGTGACCCAAAGGAAATGTTAGTGTATTTTGAGGAGTTCCCTGACGGACAGGGGACCATTTATGTTAGGAAGTGTACGGTCGTTTGGGTAAATGAGGGTGGCAGACGCTGGAAGCTTCATAGGTACGAGGCATGGTTTAGAAAGGTATGAGACGATTCTACGGGGCCACTGAAGCCCACTGAGGTGCCTCTTGGAGTGATCCCTAGCTGGTGCCATCCCGCACGGGATTCAGTGGAGGCTGAGGGGTCAGTCGTTGATTCGAGGAATAGCCCTGAGAGGACCCCGACCTTGGAGGACACTGATGAGGTTATAGTGGTTGAAGCTACCGAGGACGACCTGGTGGAGCCATCAGCGGACGAGACGCTCGAGGACACGGTGAAGATTTGCTCTGAGACTTTCTCGGAGTATGAGCCTACCGAGGAGGCGGAGGAGACTAATGACTTCAGTAGCTCGACTTAGGAGACTCTATTTTACTAGTCTAACATTTTGATGGTGTTCTCGATATCTACTTCTTTTGCGAGACTGATGACTGCCTTTCGTTTAGGCCATGCCACCCTACTAGCCAGCATAGTTATTTATCGTGCCTTGTATGGATATTTGGATATTATGTATTATTGGTATTCTCATTACCCAAGTCCCATTTTATATTTGTACGGAGGAGATATTATATCGTCGCTTCCGTGTGCTTTCTATATAATATATCTCTCGACCTGTATGTGAATCCTGGGACCTTGAGAGAGTTTGTGCTTGTATGAAGTCGCGAGCTCGTGCCACGGGGTGCGGGGCGTGACAACATGGACATATCATATCAATCTTCCTTGGTCTTTTCAAAGACGAAACCGCTACCAAAAGTCACCGTTTCCCTGAGCAGCTTATACAATGTTCCATAACGGACTCGTGCAATCACAATAGAACCCCGAGTCATCTTGCACGAATTCTTATCAGAGCTGAAAGTAATCCCTGAATCAGCCATCGTACCGACTGATAACAGGTTTCTGCTCATCAAGGGTACATGCATCACGTCTAGAAGAGTCTTTACAGTGCCACTACTCATCCTCAGCTTTACCTTGCCACGTCCGACAATCTGAATTGCAGTATCATCTCCGAGCATGACATCCCACCATCATATTACTCATATTCACAAAACCAGTGTCTATGAAGCATCATATGGTATGAAGTACCGATGTTGATCAACCAAATATCCTTGTCTGATTGCGCCATACATGCATAAGCCAAATACATATCTCCTGAATCGACCTCCTTCTTTCCCGAGGATGATTTGACTTCTTTCTTAAAAACTGATTTGCTTTTACAATCCCGCTTTACATGACCCCACTCTTCACATCTCCAACATTATACTCTCATCTCCCTACTCTTCGATCGCCCACGAGATTTGGATCTGGACTCTCTCCGATTTTGAGTCTTCTCTGCTGGCCTACCCCTAGTAGTCAGCGCCTCTTTATCGAAATTTCCTACCCCTTTCTTCGTGTCTCCTATGATAATAAGGCCGAACACACACTCTCATACGATAATTCCTTATCCCCACCACCAATCACCGCAATCAGGTTATCCCATGAATCCGCCAGTGAACAGAGTAGTGTTATCACCTTGTTATCATCCTGGAACTTAATATCGATTGATACGAGTTGACTAATCAACGTGTTAAAGTTATATAGATGCATAGAAAACAAGTCGCCCTCGAGCATCTGAAGATTATACAGCTTTTCCCTAAAAAATAGCTTATTAACCAACGATTTACTTTGATACAATGACTTCAGTTTTCGCCACAGATCCTTGGTTATAGGTTCGCTCATCACGTTCGACAGAATCGAGTCTGCGGGATAAAGCCGGATCAAACCCTTTACTTTCCGATCAATCCTATCCCAGTCTTCAATCTCCTTTGGATATGCCTTTTTAGAAGATGAATCGTCATCCTTCCCCGCTTCCTTGCCTGCTTACTTTATCACGACACCAGGCATCACAGCAACAGGCTTTTCCGTTACAATTGCCAATCAAAAATCTCGATCACAAAGTAGATCATCCATCTTCATCTTCGACATATCGAATCACGTCTCATCAAAATTTTCAATCTCAATCCATGACCCTCCTGACATCTCAGATAAATCATAATTCCTCGAACACAAGGCTCTGATACCAATTGATGGAATTTATCGCAACCGAATCAGATAATCACACAGAGAATCAAGAAAAATTGAATGACATACAAGATTACCCAGGTTCACCGGAGAAAAGGGCTACGTTATGCAAAGAGATTTCACTATGATTGTTGATTTACAGCTACTCAACTCGTTACTATGATCAGCAAAAACGAGCAAAATATATATGCCATAAAAGGGCTAAAAATCTAAACCTGTCTAAAACTTTTTAATCTCATAACAAAAGGGCCGACTTAAACTAAAGCCCAAATTTGTTGAGGTTTCGTGGGCGCTGCCTCCGAACCCCCGCTCGCTCATCGGCGAATGGGGCAACCGTTCGCTGACCGGGCAATGGAACACCTTTGTCGGGGGCGCTGCCCTCGAACCCCCGCATCCCACGCGCATGGGTTATGTGACATTCTGATTTTTCCTGTCATTTCGAGACTAATTAATGAGAATGTATCTAACGATGTATTTCAATCATATCTCGCTCAGATCTGATCAATTTTGAGTTAACTAACTAAAAGAGAAAGACTAACGCGAGACAAGGTACGTGGACCTAGGGAACTCAATAGGAACTGGCACTTTGACCATAAGGATTGCCGAGAGAGTGTTTAGAGCCATTAAAGGTCGATCTAAGAATGATTAAGGAATACATTGCTAGCGTTATACGATTGGAGGGCGGGTGATGCCGCTTAACCAATGTATAATCTGCGAAATTTTTCTAAATCGAACGATGACGATCGAGGCCGTCGGAGCTAGTAATAGACCCTTGTAATTACATGACAACCAAAGTTTCCATGAACTGACGAGCCCTAAGTGCGATGATAATCACAGAATCGATACGTGTAAAGTCTGCAAAAGCCGCCCGTTAGTTCGTGATAGTTTGAAATTTCATTCGACGGGGAAATAGCCCAGAGATGAGTCACAAAATTGGAAAATGAAAAATCAAGAATTTCAACACTATAATTGAATTGGACATTGCCTCATCGAAGAAAATTTAATTTGGAAAAATGATGTTTCGGGCGACGAGAGTCAAATTATCGTTTTGCCCTCAAGTCTTAGCCTTGTACTCATGAATGGATAAGGGCATTTTGGTCATTGACCATACCTTTATAGCTGCCAAAATTAAGAAGAAATGAGGGCCATTGGATGAAGAAATGATGAGCTAAATGACAAATGTCAATAGATGGAGCATTAGCGTTAATTGATCAACTTTAACCTACCATTTTTTGGGGTTTGACTTTCAAAATTGGTGTATACACTCCCTTCTCTCTTGCTCATTCGAACACTCCCTTCTTCATAGCCACCTTCATCTTCTTCTTCAATCGAGAACACCACCACCCAACCAGCCACTGATTGCCACCATGCCGTCGTCAAGCGCTACCTCCAGAGACCGCCGCTGCTCGAGCCTACCACCAACATCAAGCCCTACCTCTTGCCGACCAGATCCAAGTAGAATCATGGCATTTGGCCACTTGAGGAGCTCCGGCCAGCCAATCTCCCAGAAGTCGACGGATTTCATCGCAGCAGGGGGTAAGCCTTCGTTTGATCTCCATAGGACCTCGAATCGCTTCAAAATTTTGGTGGTAGTTTGTAGACATGTAGGACTATGGTTGACTGAGCTGAGGTAAAAAATTTGGCTAAGTTTGATGGAGTTTTGATGTCGAAATGATGCTGTGTATGAAGGGTAGAACCGACCGGCACTGGACCGAGGGAAACCAAACTTGTTTGGGTACTTCCGGATGTCGTCTTGCCTTCAAATTTTCGGTGAGGCTCTCTAACATATAGGAATATGTTAGCAAGTAGTTTAGTTGATAAATTGAGATTTAAGGATAGTTTAGAGACTGATTAGCTAGGTGCGAAACATAACCGAAATTGCCCAGTTTTGGTTCTATGCAAACCGAGACCTCAGGGGTTGTTAGGGGTGTTACCGGGCTCTAATTTCATCGTTGAGGCATATGAGGACATCAATTGAAATGTTGTTAAGGTTTGTGCTTCGTGGTTCGAAGATTGGATGAGAGAAAATTGACAATTGGTTGGTTTTCCCTAGGGTTATACGGTTGCCCTATTTTGGATTGCTAGGGCCGAATACTTGAAGTGCTTAGAAAGAGAATTTTGCTAAATTAAGCCTAAGGTAAGGAGTCTCTAAACCTTGGCTTGGTGGATAGGCCTCGACTAGATGAATTGATTGTGAATTTGGTGAATTTTCGTGAGATTATTATGTGATTGTCCAATGTTCGCCATTGTGATTTGATGAATGTTTGAATGCCACATTTGAGTGATGGATTTGATTGTCTCGCATGCCGTAGACATTTAGCTCGTTACATAGGTTTGTACTCAATCATGAAGTCCTGAATTGAAATGAAATTTGGCATGCTTGGGAAACTCATGGTACTCTGATGAGTTGAGACGCGAGGTTGTGAGAATTAATATCCTGAGGCGTTGAGACGCGGGACGAGATTCATTATGCGTCAACAGAGGCTTGGAATGACATTTGAAAACCTGATGCATTTAACGAGGGCTTGTCAGTTTGACTGTCACGTCCCAACCCCGGCGGGCATGCCAACATCCTACACAGTCGTAAAGAAAAATAAGATAACCCAGGATCCAATGGCTAACCTCATAGAGCGTGATATGGTAAGTACATGCGGAAGCGAAAATAAAACCCCAAACATAAAAACAAACATAAGGTGACATAGGAGTTAGAACGAACACACATCGTTTTACAAATAAAAGGGTATAGTTCAACAAAAGATAAAAGGGTTCAGAGGAAGGCCCTATAGGATCACAAAAGAAACTCCCAAAAAGAAATTCATAAACTAGACAGACTTGTCTTCATCTTCCTCCTCTTCCTCTTCTTCTTCTTCGGGGCACCTTCAGGGCTTTGGGTCTGAAAATGTTGGTCCTACGACGGGGTGAGATAACAATCTCAGTAAGTTAAACCTAACCCTAAGCAAGACTATTGGTATCTCCAGGCTCGTTTGAAAAATATGCAAGTTTTGAAAAACACATTTCACACATAACATTCAAGCAATTGGTATAACAAGGCAATTCAGGCATGTCAGGTAATCAGGCTCATGTGTTTCACGCTTTCACTTTTCAATACGCATTTCTCAAACCATACAGGCATCATAGACATTCCATGCACTTCAGGCATTCCAGGCACTCCAGCCAATTCCTAGCATTTCAATCACACAGACTCGGAAACACATCACGATTATGTTTCAGTCTTTTATCTTCTTTACGCCCACCAAGGGCCGCCCTCCTTGGGCCGCGAGATGATTCAGTCAATCACATGACTCTTGACGTCTTATCGAGATGATGATTCGATCATCATGACTCTCGCTGCGAGATGATTCGATTTCTATAGCGACTCTCGACACTCCGAGCCATCGAGATGATTCGATCGACTAGGACTCTCACGTCCGGACCTAGAGATGATTCGGTCACTACTTAACTCTCGATTCTTACAGCCTTCAAGATGATTCGGTCAAGGTAGGACTCTCTAGCCGCACGACCTCGCCAGGTCAATCGGGATCAAACACCCGCGGCACAATGCATTTGCCATAAAACATACTTGAGAACCTTCTCATTAATCTCATTTTCACATTCTCAAGCAAACTCATTCCATCACCATTCAAGGCACACCATTCAAGCACATTAGGTTCATCAACTCAAGCATGCCATTCGGCCACTAACAGCACATGTCATCCCTCATCAAGCAATTGAACCATTGAATGCACCAACAAGTATTAAAGCACTCGATTGAACCAAATAAGTTGATACACATCAAAATTCACTCATGGCACCTCATCAACCCCCATGCACAGCTTTGATTCCATATTTTTAGGCATGCTAAAGAGTCATTCAATCAAGGCAAATCATCCAAAACCTCAATTCATCAAAACTGTCCAATTCAAGAACCCACAGCCAGGTTCAGTCTTGCAAAATCTGAAATTTTTCTACTAGCCTTTTGAGGAAACAAGTTCCAGAGTCTTAAAATTCAAGATCTTACGGACATGTGGGCGAAAACGGGGCTCAATTTGGAAATCGGATGACTTAGAATGGGCCGTTTTAAAATCGTGTGCACAGAAAAACGGGATTTGGCAGCTCTCGGGTCTCTCACGGTTCCACCCTCAAACAACCCTTTAGAACCTTTAATTTTCGCCAAAAATGTACCCTTTAGTGACTCAATATCCTAACAAAAGGTTAGAAGTCTTCTTGCCGAGATAATTTAGCCAACAAACTCCTTCAAGAACCGCAACAATCCTCGGTTCCTAATATGTCCAGCGCAAGACAGATTCTATTCCTAGGAAATAGCATGCAAACCGGCCATCAAAGCTTCAATATAACTCACTAGTCCTTTACGAACATGTAATACATGTCTTAGGGTAGCTTACCAATAAATTTTGAGGTAAGGCAACACTTTTACGGCCTTCAAAGGCGCTCGGTTCCCAGACCCGTTGAAGAGGACAGTTTCTGTCCCTTAGAAAAATCATTCAAATTCAACCATTAAAACCCATCTATCATCAACCAAACTTCAAATCAAACTTACTTAACCTTAATACTATGTCATAAGGAGGTCTCACCTTAATTTGGAAGCAAGATAAGCCTTCTAAACCGGTCTAAAGGAGCTCAAGGCCTGGTTCGCTTCGATTCTGACCTAGGTGGGTTCCGGCGGCTCTACGGGTCAAACGGAGTAACGAATGGACGATCTGTCACTTGGAGGTTGTAGGCAAGACAACAAAGAGTGTTGTGGTGGTCGGAGTTGGGTGGAATGGTAGTCGGAAGCCGGCGTCATGGCGGATGAACGGTGAGGATGCAAGTTGGTCGGGCCGAAAGAGAGCAAAAGGGAGAGAGTGAGCGTGAGAATGAGAGAGGGGGAGAGTTTGGCTGAGAAAAAAGAGTCTTCTTGCCTTTTTCTTTGTTGCCAAGTCAAGGTGAGAGAGAGAATGGTAGGTCGGATTTGACTAGAAATTAATGCCACCCTAGAGCTCTAATCTAGCCTACTTACACACATCACCTCGCATTAATACTCTTGACTTTTCTTCATAAAAATCTAGAGCACAAATTGACTATAATACCCTCAAATTTTCGGCCACTATAGGGAGAGGGAAAATGACTATAATTTCCTTGCTTGTTCTAAAGGAAAGAATGTCCTTTGAGGGGTAAAACGGTAATTTTACACCTTCAGACCAAATTTTACTTTTTCAAATCTTAATTAGCCTCGATAAGGCGACATCCAATTCCTTTTGAATTATTGGAATTAGTGACATACTGATTTTCCAGTCATTTTCAGACACATTAATCAGAAACGAGTCTTGAAAATTAAAAATGGAGAACCAAGAATTCCAATGTTAATTTCGGATTGGCCGTCGCCCTATCGAAGAATTTTGGAGAGAGAAAAACGACGTTCTGAACGTCGGGGGTAAAATTACATTTTTGCCCCTCAAGCTTAAAGCCTTGCCCATGCATTTGAAGGAGGGCAATTTGATCATTAAATCCACCCCAAGGCCACCGAAAATTTGAAATAATATGGGCTATTGGATCAAGTTGATTGACAAGTGGGACAAGTGTCACATGATCAAGCAAGAGTGGTCATGTCCAACTTTATTCACCAACCATTCAAGCCATTGACCATGTGAGTTGAATATAAGACTCTTCTCTCTCTCCTCACCTATTTTGGCTGGCCATAACTCCCTCAAGCTCCCAAAAACCAACTTCTTCTTCCTTCTTCAATCTGCTCGTCGGCGATCGGTTTTGAAACTGTTGTTCGGCACCGTCGACGACCTCTTTCGGCCACCATTTGGACGCCGGCCGACCACACTAACTTAGCGCTACGTCTTGCCGACCTCCTCGAACTGGAAGCGAGTCATTTGGACCACCTAGGAGCTCTGGCCAAGTGTTTTCCCGAAAGCCGACGGAATTTGCTCCAGCCTGAGGTAGGTCAAATTTCTAACCCCTTAGAAGGCTGAAATGTTGGAGTTTTGAGGTCAAATTTTGTGGAGATCTAGTAGACATGTATATGAATCTCTGGTAACAAGTTGAGAGTGATTTGATGAAGTTTTGACCTCGAATCGGTCTTGTGAACTATGGACAGAATCTGCCGGAAAACTGACTTGAGGAATTCGGCGACCATTCGACTTCAAACTCACGGTGAGCCTCTTAGACCCTTAAATAGACATGTTAAGAGGTTAGATGATGATTAAATGATGGATTAGGAGTTGATTAAGGACCGGTTGTACTCAGTTTGTACAAAATCGAAAAGGATCGATTCAGTTTTGTGCAAAATTGAATCTGTGGGGGCTGTTGGCATTGGGTTTTGAGTCTCAAATTGGTGATTAAGACATGCTAGGACGATGGGGATTATGTTATGGAGAATTGTGATTCATGGATGGTTGAATTGGACTTGAAAATTGATGGAATTGGTTGGATTTTATTAGGTTGCGCGGTGAGTTCGGTCTTGGACCATTGAGGGGCCAAAACTTTGAGGGCTCAAGAAGGGAAGTTGGGATATCAAACGCAAGGTAAGTGAATTTCTAACCTTATGCTAGGAAGATTGGACTCAGTTGGGTGAGTTGGTAAATGATTCAATTAGTCCTTGGGCAATTCCCAGGTTGTGGGTTGTTGTGTGTGTCCTAGAATGATTTGGAGGATTTAAAGGCTTGTTAATGCTTGAGTTTAAATCATATGCCATGTCGAATGTCATTGATTGTCCTGCATGCCATGAGAATTAAAATCTTGCACGAGTTGCACCTGTTGTTTTATCTGTGAATTGAATTGAGAAGCATGGCTTGAACATGACATGGTGAGGCCCTGAGGCGTATAAGACGCGGGGCGGGAGATGGATACCCTGATGTGACGAGATCGTGGGGTGGAGTTGATGTGGTGTGGTGCCCTGATGCGATGAAATCGCGGGGTTGAGATAGCCACGGTCCTAATGTGAACTATTTGTGGGACAGAGGTATGAGGTGATGATATTGGCCTGGAGATTCATTGGAACCCAATGCGTTTACGCAGGTTGCCAATGACGGTCTGATGCGTTTACGCGGACCGAACCTTATGCTATCTAATCGCGGGCATGAGATGAGCCTGATGCGATCTAATCGCGGGCATGAGATGAGCTTGAGTCGTGCATGAACATCTGAGTGTATTATGATACCATATTTGTATACCTGTTACCTGTGTGTGGTTATCTATATTTGAACTGACTGATATGTTTACGATTTGAATTATTGGATATGTGATTGCTTGAGTGGACAGTCGGCCTAACCTAGGGTTAGGACCCACCTTACTAAGATGTCAATCTCACCCCGTTGTGGGCAACATTTTTCAAGTCCCTGACGAAGAAAACCGGGTTTGCCATGGATTAGTACAGAAACGGGGTCGATAGAGGAAAATGAAGACTTCTCCTTTGTGACGTTAGAATTGAATAGTAGATATATTGAGGATTTAGATTTGTAACAAAGAAAAGTATATTTGACCTTTATTAAAGGTGTGCCCTTGTGTCCTAAGTCATCGGGTGTTGCTTCACTTGTAAATTGGAGTTGGCATCGCTTCCGCATGCATGTTTCTGTCAGCGTATAAGACATTGGCCGTTGGATCCAAGAGCTTTCAGAAAGGAACGACTTGGTGAGATACTCGCGTGCTCGTCAGATTCAGGGCGTGACATTCTCGTTTAATTGGTATCAGAGCAAGGTTAGCTCGATCCAATGTGATTGAGACTTGGAGTGATAAAGAGTGATGACTTGTGGACAATTAGGTAGTGAGACCTTGAGGAATAAGCATAGATTGCTGAATCTTGAGAACTATAAGCTCGAATTTGCGAGGTATTCTAATAGTCCTAGTGCCGAATTAAGAGATGATCTTGAGTGATATAGGAATAAGGCTCACAATGAAGTGAATAGAAATTGAGGAGTCATGAGCCTGAATTTGAGATTGCTAGAGAATAAATTATGAATGAAGGGGCAATTGAAGTGTATGATTGTGATCTTGATTTGTTAATAACCGAACTTGGGGAGTAGGAGTTATAAAGAGACAGCTAGTATTGATGGATTCAGCTTGAATTGCGTGATATCTTAATGGCTAAGCTATCAATTGCTATTGTCAGCCTTGAATGAAATGGGGAGAGATGTATACAAGGTATATTGGATTAAAGTCCAGTTGTGATCAAATGCTTATGGATTTGATTTAGTTGACGACTCCACTTGAAGTGCATGGTTGAATATAGGTAATTGATCTGTAAGATGTGACGGTCAATGGTGGAATTAGAACTCTTAAATGGATAGGAATTGATCTGAAGGCGATTTTGACATGACAAGTGGTGAGGACAGTCATGCTGTGTACGTGTTTGTGTTTATGAAATGCAAGTTGATGAGGGTGCATGCATGAACTTATCGCTGTTGGACTTAATAAACTATCGCTTGGTATGGGACAAGTTGATGGGATACCTATAAACTGTAATGAAACATGGTGTGGGACATGTGGAACGAGGCTTTCTCTGTAGATGTATGACTTGGGACAACCTGCAATGGCCAGGTTTGGTGAGGGCGGGGAGTGATCACTCGGACAGAGAGGTCCAGACAAGGAGTAGCTCCCGGCAGGCTTCTAAGATGGCAAGAGGCAGGAATGACCCAAGTCATAACTTGAAAGAGAAAGTCTAGATTTCAGGTTGAGTCCAATTGTGGATAAGAGACGTATGGCACGGGATTGATCCTCATCAAGAATGATCGAAAGTGGCATGACATGTGTAATGGCGCCTATGAGTGGCATGGTTAAAAGCTTCGTTCTTGACAGTGAATGCCTTTTTAAAAAAGAAAAGAAAAGTGATGCTTGATAGGCCTGTTAGGTGTGTTCTATGATTGGCACCATGTGATTAGTTTGGCTAAGATCTAACTGAGAGATCAGACAACCTGTGGGGTCTATACCCGTTGAACTGAGGCATGCTGAGAATGAGATAATCTGTTGTGATTATGCTAGAGTGGCGGATGCCTCTGAGCTTAAAGTATGAGCTATTGACGCGGTGAATTGCTGCCTTGAGTGCTTGTTTGATAGTTACCTAATTGAGACTAGGCTAGTAATGACTGTTAGTGGAGAAGTTACCTCGTTAAGGCTAGCTTGATGAATGATTGCGAATTAAGGATGATATGAGATCCTTGAATATTTGGCAATTAGTTGAGAATTTCCTGTGTCATTAGAGAGTTGTTTGGGAACCATTGATGGTTGATAGTGATGAATGATGAGATGAGCAACCTGAGACTACTGGACTTGAGTAAATGACTTAAGTTTCTGATTCCTGGAAGGAATCATAGTGGTTCAGGAGATATGAGAACCAAAGGATGTTGAACGACGACAGTATTGTCGTAGAAGAGCATTGGACTCGAGTATGTAAGATAGGGGAAAATCCAAGAACTAAGAAGGATCGTGAGAATTGAGTAAAGATGGGCGATTGGAGTATGAGTACTAAAAGAGAATATGGCTTGATCGGTTAATCGTACGAGACCCAAGAGCTGAATGGGTCGTGAGAACTTAAAATGGAAATGAGTAAATTTATTGGTTGAGCAAGCTCGGAGAGGAGCTGCCATGATTCTCTAAGTTACTGTGGTGATAAATGTTTGTGCTGACTAGTTAAGTGATAGAAGTCACGAGAAAGGTGACTCTGAGTTATTTCATTCCCGAGAAAAGTGAATGTGTGGGAAGAACCATAAAAGTTTTGAAAAGCTTGTGAAGTTATAAATAAGAATGAGATTGACCAAGTTTGAAGGAGGGATGAGATTTGAAGTTGTCTTCCTCTGGATTGAGGATCTTGGTAAGAAAACCTTGAAGGTCTTAGGTACACTGAAGAAAGAAAGTGACCCTGGCAGTACTAGCCCTAAGAGGCTATTGATAATTGGTGAGAGATCACTAGAGGAAGGGTTTCCTCGGAAGCATGAGATCTGCCTAGACTACCTCTGCTGAGTTGTTCAACGGAAAGTATCATCCTGGGATTGCTTGAGAGCAAGGTTGTTTGGATCTAATACTTTTGCAAGGATTATAGAATGATCGACCAGTGTGAGAAAGAGTTCTCAAGGTCATTTAAGCATATAGTAAAGGTAGTCAAGGACCCTTGAATAAGATAAGTAAATCCCTGAGTGGATTGGACCTTGAAAACCTTATGGCCGGTTATTATTCCTGGTTTTGAGGAATGATGATGTGACTCAGCAAAAGAGGAGAATGATCGAAAGACTTATGAATAAGAGAACTCCTGCTCAAGGATTACGAGCAGAGAGATATTCATTATGAATATGGAATGTTCCTATGGGAAATGGCTGATTACTTGGGAGTGAGACACATGGTGAAAAATGGGTAGTTCGTCTTTTCTATTATGGAAGGGGGGGAAGGGGGTCGAGGAAGAATCGGCATGCTAGTTTGCCTGTAATTAATGATTTCTTGGAATCGGTTGGTTGAACTGGAACCATGCGAAATGAAATCATGAGTTGATGTTCCCTAAATAATAGGGCATCGTTCTTAAAGGGGGATTGGACCATGAAATGGTCGTTGACGAAAAGAAAAGTGAACGGACTTGATAGTCCTGACTGGTTGCGATCCTAGTGGATGATTTAGTAAATGAAAGGAGCGCTTAGAGAATACTTACAAAGTGATTTGAGGTAATCGAATTGAGCATTCGACAAGTGAATTGGTGGAGACCCATGGACGAACAGATATTGTCACTTGAGGTGACTGAGTTATGGGAAAGAGAATGTGAAAGCATGATGGCATTTGAATCTTGGAGTAAAGGTATCGCCGTCGGCGCAAACTCCAAGGTTGCCGCCCTATGGAATGGGAAGGACAAGGTGAATTTGAAGTGAGAAAATACCACGGATTTATGTAGTTCCTTCCGTAGGGTAAGAGACCCTATTGTAAGGGGAAAAAAAACTCTAAATTGTCTTAGTATTATGATTAAGCGTCTGTACCGGGAAAGAGGACGCAGAACTTGAACGACTCCTGGAAGTGAAGTCCGAGAGACAGTTTTGTAGACAATGTTGAATTCCAAGATGATGTTGACATTCAGTGGAACGAACGGAATTGGGATAAGGTCGCCTTAGTGAGTTATGGAACTCAGAGGTTAAAGCACTAATGCTTCTCAAGAGAAGAGTGACAAGAATAAATAAAATGTCGTGCTGTCCTAGAGGAGACCCGTGATGACAAAGAGCCAAGATCTGAGCTCTCAAGTGAAAAGTGCGAGGAATAGTTGGGAAGATTCGACACCTGGTGGAAAAAAGTTAATAATAGTCGAATTAAGTGCCCAAGGAATGATTGAGTTGGTTGTTACCGTCTTGAGAGACGAAGATTGGACTCATTTAAAGAGTCATAAGAAACATGAACAGCTTTTGAGAGTGTCCTATGAAATCTAAGGAGATGCTTGATATATGTTGAATGTGAAGGGCACGGGCTACGGATCTGATAAAGTAGAATTTCTCGGTCGTGAAATCTCTGAGAAATGAAATCTTTGTAGAGCCTTGGAGGAGTGGAATAAGTGATAAATCGACTAGAGTCGATGTGGGTTGCTAGAAATTGAAAGTTCCTGGAATGGACGAATGGCAATAGACGGATCGTGGGAAGATTTCCTACAAGAGCTGTTCTATTGGTAAAATGGATGAAGGACGAAATGTAACACTAAATGGACGAATAAACGTGAAAAGAAATTCCGAGGACTTGAGTCAAGATGACGACTATGCTGATAAGGGCGTTCCTGTTTAGAATCAGAAAGGGTCGAGAGAGCTATAATGACGTGATGTAGGGAAGAAGCTTGAGGCATAGCACGACTAACGAAAGCCGACTGTGCGAATGCGCCGTGATAATAAGAACACAGGAGCGGGAACGCCTAGTGCATGATTAGAGTGGGCTTACGAATATCCTCGAGGCAAAATTTGGGGAACAATGTCTAGGTAGAATAAGATTTTGAGTCCATACCTATCGCAAGAAAATAAAGTTGTAGTTTCCGGTGAGAATCGAACAAGAGGCAACGCTGATGTAGGAACCCCGCGTGGGTATGAGAGCGTTGCTTGTATGAAGAAAAATCTCGAAGTTATGCGAACTACAAGAGGCTGAGTGCATTGACTGCCTAAAGAGGATTGATGTAAAGTTACGTGAAACGAAGGGATTACCCAAGTGTTATTACGACAATACCCCTATCGCTGAGGAAGGGTGAATTATTTAGTGGATGCCTATCATTGAGAATTGAGAGGTGTGTAATTGGCAATAGAAGGACAGATCTTCCCTCGAGCAATAAGAGATTCAATCTCTAAATTGGAAGTTTGTCCAATGACTAATTGACGGCCACCGGAAACACCTAGCCTGAAGGCCAGAGGGGAATTAGGGCGTTGCCATGATTGAACACCGATACTTGAAGAGTATTAAGGATGGATGGAACCCTCGAGACCCTAGGGACGGAAGTACGAGTCTAGTATTGAGGGAAACCTAAGGAGATGACCTCATCGAAATTCGAAGGGAGAATTATGATGTTCCTGGGGATAACGCAAAGATGTGCCAAGACACACATATATATATACTATCGGTGATAAGGGTTGAAAGTTGAAATTTATTTATCATATAGTTGAGCACTAGACGTGTCGATAAAAGAGGAGGACTTGACCACGAAAGTTGAAGGACCACTTTGATCCAAGGGAATTCTCGGATGGAATCGAGAATGGATTACTACGGAAGTAATCTTGTAATTATTTAAGGAATCGAGGGGACCATAACTCGATTTGGTTAATGGAGGGCAAGTTGATAAAGCCATTGAATCTCTGCTGGTGTGAAAGGAAGCTTGAAAGGAGTGATACGCCGAATGGTATGGACATTAAAGAATGCATTCTGACGAGGGTTATTATTAATGGTGATGGACAAATGAAAGAGATAATGTGAACGCTCGAAGATGAACTACTAATAGATGTTAGGAGTATCGGAGGAGAAAGGAGATAAGCAAATAAGATTGAGGACTGAAGAAGACAAGTCTTGAAGAAAGATGGCTTTAGGTCGGAAAGGACAAGTAAGATCGTCAAGTCATAAAAAGGAATTATTCGAAAGAACGAGGATGTGATGTGACGCCAATACCCAAGAGGATTGGATGGTTGGTAGGCTGCAAATTTCGAGAACGAAATTTCTGTAAGGGGGGAAGAGTTGTGACATTCTGATTTTCCAGTCATTTTCAGACTCATTAATCAGAAACGAGTCTTGAAAATTGAAAATAGAGAATCAAGAATTCCAACGTTAATTTCGGATTGGCCATCGCCCTATCGAAGAATTTTGGAGCGAGAAAAACGACATTCTGAACGTCGGAGGTAAAATTACCCTTTTGCCCCTCAAGCTTAAAGCCTTGCCCATGCATTTGGTCATTAAATCCACCCCAAGGCCACCGAAAATTTAAAAGAATATGGGCCGTTGGATCAAGTTGTTTGACAAGTGGGACAAGTGTCACAAGATCAAGCAAGAGTGGTCATGCCCAACTTTATTCACCAACCATTCAAACTATTGACCATGTGAGTTGCATATAAGGCTCTTCTCTCTCTCCTCACCTCATTTGGCCGGCCATAACTCCCTCAAGCTCCCGAAAACCATCTTTTTCTTCCTTCTTCAATCTGTTCGCCGGCGATTGATTTTGGAACTGCTGTTCGGTGCCATCGACGACCTCTTTCGACCACCATTTGGATGCCAGCCAACCACGCCAACTTAGCCCTACGGTTTGCCGGCCTCCTCGAACTAGAAGCAAGCCATTTGGACCTCCGAGAAGCTCCGGCCAAGTGTTTTCCCGGAAGCCGACGGAATCTGCTCCAACCTGAGCTAGGTCCGGTTTCTAACCCATTAGGAGGCCGAAATGTTGGATTTTTGAGGTCAAATTTTGTGAAAATCTAGTAGACATGGATATCAATATGTGATAAAAAGTTGAGAGTGATTTGATGAAGTTTTGACCTCGAATCGATCTTGTGAACTATGGACAGAATCTGCAGGAAAATTGACTTGAGGAATACGGCGACTTCCGAAGGGATTCCGGCGACCATTCGACTTCAAAATCACGGTGAGCCTCTTAGACCCTTAGATAGACATGTTAAGAGGTAGGATGATGATTAAATGATGGATTAGGAGTTGATTAAGGACCGGTTGTACTCTATTTGCACACAACAAAAAAGAACCGGTTTAGTTCTGTGCAAAACCAAATCTTTTGGGGCTGTTGGCGTTAGGTTTTGGGTCTCAAATTGGTGATTAAGACATGCTTGGACGATGAGGATTATGTTTGTGATTCATGGATGGTTGAATTGGACTTGAAATTGATGGAATTGGTTGGATTTTATTAGGTTGCACGGTGAGTTCGGTTTTGGACCATTGGGGGGCCGAAACTTTAAGGGCTCAAGAAGGGAAGTTGGGATATCAAACGCAAGGTAAGGGAATTCCTAACCTTATGTTAGGAAGATTGGACTCAATTGGGTGAGTCGGTAAATGATTCAATTAGTCCTTGAGCAATTCCAAGGTGGTGGGTTGTTGTGTGTGTCCTAGAATGATTTGGAGGATTTGAAGGCTTGTTAATGCTTGAGTTTAAATCATATGCCATGTCGAATGTCATTGATTGTCCTGCATGCCATGAGAATTCAAATTGTGAATGAGTTGCACCTGTTATTTTATCTGTGAATTGAATTGAAAAGCATGGCTTGAACATAACATGGCGAGGCCCTGAGGCGTATGAGACGCGGGGCGGGAGATGGATACCCTGATGCGACGAGATCGCGGGTGGAGTTGATGTGGTGTGGCGCCCTGATGCGATGAAATCGCGTGGTTGAGATGGCCACGGTCCTGATGCAAACTATTCGCGGAACGGAGGTGTGAGGTGATGATATTGGCCTGGAGATTCATTGGAACCTGATGCGTTTACGCAGGTTGCCAATGACGGTCTGATGCATTTACGCGGACCGAACCTGATGCAATCTAATCGCAGGCATGAAAAGAGCCTGATGCGATCTAATCGTGGGTATGAGAGTGAGGCAGGAAGGAAAGGATGGTTGTGGTGAGGTGGCAGGATGAGTCATGCATGAATATCTGAGTGTATTATGATACCATATTTGCATTCCTGTCACCTGTGTGTGGTTATCTATATTTGAACTGACTGATATGTCTACGAGTTTGAATTATTGGATATTTGACTGCCTGAGTAGACGGTCGGCCTAACCTAGGGTTAGGACCCACCTTACTGAGATGTTAATCTCAGCCCGTTGTGGGCAACATTTTTCAAGTCCCTGACGAAGAAATTCGGGTTTGCCATGGATTAGTACAGAAACGGGGTCGATAGAGGAAAATGAAGACTTCTCTTTTGTGACCTTAGAATTGAATAGTAGATATGTTGAGGATTTAGATTTGTAACAAAGAAAAGTATATTTAACCTTTATTAAAGGTGTGCCCTTGTGTCCTAAGTCATCGGGTGTTGCTTCATTTGTAAATTGGAGTTGGCATCGCTTACGCATGCATGTTTCTGTCAGCGTATAAGACATTGGCCGTTGGCTCCTGGAGCTTTCAGAAAGGAACGACTTGGTGGGATGCTCGCGTGCTCGCCGGATTCGCGGCGTGACAGAATTCTTCCTTGTCCGATATCCAATTTTGAGATCCAATTCATGGTCTGTTTTCCATCAATTGTAATTCCAGCTTATCTCAAACTGATGGGCGGCTTTGACAGACGTTCACGCGTATCGACTCAATGTTTCTCATCACACTTTGGATGACTCAAGTCATAATGACTTTGGTTGTCGTGTAATTGTGAGAGTTTATCACGGTCACGATCGTAAGAATTCGATTTAGGAAATGTTTGCAAATCATACGTCGATTAAGCGGAATCATCCACGCTCCAATCGTATAACGCTAGCAATGAATCCCTTAATCGTTCCTAGATCACTCCTTATTGGTTCTAAATATTCACTCGACAATCCTTATAGTCAAAGTGCCATTCCTTATTTGAGTTCCTAGGTCCACGTACTTGTCATGAGTTAGCATTTCCCTTTCTGGTCAGTTAACTCGAATTGATCAGGTCCGAGCGAGATAAAACTGAAATACATCGATATATATCTTCTCATTCATACATCTCGAAATGGTCAGAAATGTAGAATATCACAACTCTTCCCCCCTTACAAAAATTACGTCCTCGAAATTTGCAATAACCCAAATCTACTCAAATAAATGGGAGTGCTGGTGCCTCATCGCTTCATCACTTTCCTCGGTAGCGCCTTCCGTGCCATGATGTTCCCAGATCACCTTGACGAGTCGAATTATCTTGTTCCTTAGAACTTACTCCTTTCGATCTTCGATTAGCACTAGCTTTTCCACGTACGATATCTTGTCGTCCACTTCAATGACTTCATAGTCCAGTACATGCGTCGGGTCCGGTTCATATTTCCTCAGCATCGACACATGGAACACATTATGAACTTGTGACAAGCTTGGCGGCAAGACTAGACGATAAGCTAAAGTTCCAATCCTTTCCAATATCTCAAATAGACCTACGTACCTTGGATTTAGCTTCCCTTTCTTTTCAAATCGGGATAATCCTCGCATAGGTGACACTTTGAGAAAGACGTGATCACCTACTTGGAACTCTTAAGGCCTTCGTCGTTTATCTGCATAGCTTTTCTGGCGACTCTGGGCCGTCTAAGTCTTTCTCGTATAACCTTAATTGCCTCAACTGATTGCTCCACCAATTTTGGGCCTGTTGTGCTCCTCTCGCCAACCTCATCTCGGTAGATTGGAGTCTTGCACGCTTTGCCATATAGCGCTTCAAATGGTGCCATTCCAATACTTTGCTGGTAGCTATTATTGTACGCAAACTCCACTAAATATAATTTTTGTTCCCATCCGCTTTTAAAATCAATGACACATGCTCGCAGCGTATCCTCTAACGTCTGAATCGTCCTCTCAGATTGTCCATCAGACTGTGGAAGGTACGCCGTACTAAACTATAATTTCGTTCCCATGGCCTCTTGAAGACTCTTCCAAAAATTTGTAATAAACTTAGGATCTCTATCTGACGTTATTGTCACAGGCACTCCATGCAGTTGTACTACATGTCGTATATACAAATCGGCATATCTATCCATTGCGAAATCCTTTCGCATAGGAAGGAAATGAGTGGACTTGGTTAATTTGTCTACTATCACCCAAATCGAATCGTGACCTCTTTGACTCCTTGGCAAGCCCATGATAAAATCCATGGTTATATATTCCCACTTTCATTCGGGAATCTCCAAAGGTTGCAGCACACCACCAGGCTTACAATGCTGCGTTTTCACTTGCTGACACGTCAGACACTTAGCCACATGTTTAGCCACGTCCACTTTCATCCCATTCCACCAATAATGCTGGCGTAAGTTCTGATACATGTTTGTACTACCCGGATGAATACTATAATTACTTCTATGAGCTTCAAACAAAATCTTTTCCTTAAGCTCCTCATCATTGGGTACGCATAACCGTCCTCGAAACTTCAAAATTCCATCTTCAGATACTTGGAAGTCAGATTTTCTCTTATCATCATCCATTTCTAAAATCTTCTGTATGTCAGGGTCCGTGAATTGCAATGCCTTAATCCTTTCCTGTATTTTTGGTTCGACTCTCAAAGTTGCCATCAAATTTGACAATTGGCAAACTTCCAACTTAAACTCTAAGTCTCTTAGTTCCTCAAGTAAAGACCATCCCTTGACCAGCAGGTGTGCAACACTCGACTTTCGACTAAGGGCATCTGCTACCCTGTTAGCCTTTTCAGGGTGATATAGAATATCACAGTCATAGTCTTTAAGCAATTCCATCCACCTACGTTGCCTCATATTTAAATCCTTCTAAGAAAATAAATACTTTAGGCTCTGGTGATCCATATACATTTGGAACTTCTCACCATACAGATAATGTCTCCAAATCTTTAATGCAAAAACAATGACAGCTAATTCCAAATCGTGCGTCGGATAATTCATCTCCTGAGGTCTTAACTGATGCGACACATCTGCCACTACTTTCCCATGTTGCATTAGGATGCATCCTAGTCCTTTCAACGACGCATCACTATAAATCTCATATCCTCTAGAATCAGACGGAATTGTCAAAATTGGTGCGGTCGTCAACCTTCGCTTAAGTTCCTGAAAACTCCTTTCGCATTTATCCGTCCATTCAAACCGTGTATCTTTCTTAGTCAACCTCATCAATGGAGTGGCTATGGAAGAGAACTTTTCCACAAATTGCCTATAGTAACTCGCTAATCCCAGGAAACTTCGAACTTCAGTAACCATTGTGGGTCTAGGCCAATTCATAACTGTCTCGACCTTAGAAGGATCCACGGAGATTCCTTTTCCAGATACTACATGACCAAGAAATGCAACTTTGTTCAATCGGAACTCGTATTTACTAAACTTGGCATAGAGCGAGTGTTCCCTTAAGGCCTGTAAGACAATCTGCAAATGTCGTTCATGATCATCACTACACCTCGAGTAAATCAAAATATCATCGATAAAGACGATCACAAACTGATTCAGATATTCCTTGAATACTCTATGCATTAAGTCCACGAATGCGGCTGGGGCATTAGTCAATCCAAACGACATGACGGTAAACTCATAATGTCCATACCTCGTCCTAAAAGTCGTTTTCGAGATATCTTCATTCTTGATTCTCAACTGATGATAACCTGTCATTAAGTCAATCTTAGAGAATATGGACGCCCCTTGCAACTGATCGAACAAGTCATCTATCCTTCGCAACGGATACTTGTTCTTAATAGTAACTTGATTCAGTTGTCTATAGTCAATGCATAAATGCAATGACCCATCCTTTTTCTTCACAAACAACACTAGTGGTCCCCATAGCGATGCACTTGGACGAATAAATCCTTTGTCCAGTAACTCTTGCATCTGCACCTTTAGTTCTTTCAACTGTGACAAAGACATCCTATGAGGTGCTTTTGAAATCGGTTCCGTTCCAGGAGCTAATTCAATCGAAAACTTCGCTTCCCTTTTGGGTGGTAAACCAGGCAACTCTTGAGGAAATACATCAGGGAATTCACGTACTATAGCTATTTCCTCCAACTTAGGCTCTTCAATCGTCGTATCTACCACAATGGCTAAATAAGCCTCACATCCTTCATTCAATAGCTTAGTCACCTCTAGTGACGAAACCAAAGGAATCGAGGTTCCTCCTCGGCTTCCCACAAACTCAAAACTAGGGCGATCGACAGGATGAAATCGAATTACCCTGTTGTCACAATCCATTATGGCCCCTTGTTTACTCAACCAGTCCATTCCAACAATGACATCAAAATCAAACATGGGCAACACAGCCAAGTCTATTCGTCCTTCGCTACCTCCAATAACTATCTTGCAATTTTGGCATCCTAACGAAACAAACACTTTATCTAGCAAAGGCGTTGTCATATGCAACATAACATCCAATAGTTCCAATTTCATATCAGTCAAATCAGTAAACTGGGTAGACACAAACGAATGCGACGCTCCGAGGTTAAACAAGGCATAAATAGCATGATCACAGAGAGAGATCTTACCCGTGATCACCCTAGGCGTCTCCTCCACCTCCTTGCGAGCTACAACGTACACTCTTCCTTGAGCTGGCGGCCTATTTTGGTTGACCTGCGGGGCAGCTCTAGCTTGTAGTCCTTGTTGAGCTCGTGGCGGTTGATACTGTGGACTGGCATCTTGTAGTCCACATTCCCTTACCCTGTGGCCCATCTTGCCACACTTAAAGCATCCACCTGTTTGCTTTGGACTGGGTCCATTTCCATGCCTTCGCCCATAGAGGCGACAATTCCAGTTGTTTTGATGAGTAGGCTTTGCAATATTCCTCTTAACTGGGGAAACAAATCGCCTATTGTTCACCATAGGTCTTTTGCCAAATTTTCGATTTTCTCTAACGGGATTAAACCGTTGTCCAGATGAAATGCCTCTATTCTTCATATCTCTTTCAATCATTTGACTCCTGCTATAGATCTCATTGTAATCCCTCATGTTTATCGAGATCATCTGACTGCAAATATCGGGTCTCAACCCATCTCGAAACCTTCTCGCCCAATCTAATGGATTTTCCACCATTCTATGTGTATACTTAGATAGCCTTGCAAATTCAGCCACATACTGATCAACAGTCATATGATTCTGGTGAAGGTTTTGGAATTCAGCCAGCTTCTGCTCCTGGGTAGCTTCGGAGAAATACTTCACATTAAAAGTCTCAGAAAAAGTGCTAACATCGATTCAGTCTCTTCAGGGAAAACCATTCCCTTGGTGGCTTTCCACCAATCATCTGTAGTCCCTTGGAGTTGGTAAACTGCTAGGGTCATCTTTTTAGTTTCAGTGCACCCTAAGACTGTAAATGCTTCTCTAGCTCCTCATTCCATCTGGGGGCTAACTCAGGGTCTCCTCTGCCATCAAATTTTGATGGTTTCAGTCTCAGAAATTATTCCATCAACTGACCCATTTGCCTATTCTCAGGGCCTTGTACATTACCTCCGCCAATTTCTTGGTCATTATTCCCATTCGCTAAGTTCACAGCAGCTGCTGCATTTTCAGCAGCTTGGGCGATGACATTAGCTCTTTCCTCAGCCTGCCGGATAGCTGCGGCAGCTCTTTCCTGAGCTTCCCTTCCGAACAATTCTCCAATGTGCTCCAGCGCCCTTAAGACTCCATCAACTCTTGGATCTTCAGTTGCCGGTGCTCTCAAGCTAGATGTTCATCTAGTGTTTCTACCTCGGTTACTCATCTCGCTAGCTTCCACAACACCTGAACCACTATAATTCCATTCAAGAATTAGAGACCTAAGTCACTCGCTTAAGTCTAACAATTCCAGGTTACTTATCACATCAACAATTATAGCTAGCCATTTATCACAACTCAAACAATCAGAGGCATCACAACAGGGAGATTTCACTCATACCTCAGGTCCAGACGCATTTGAGCATTAGTAAAATCGCAACCAGCCTTCAAGCATATCAAATAGATAGCAATCAACCATGCCTGATTTTGAAATCACTAGCCAATGCCAATCACAAGCATCAATTCATATGGCATGCAATACGTGCCAAACTCTAGTGAGTCTTCCTAGTGTCTCACTACACAACCATCCTATAGTCACCACTCCTTATCACTCCAGACATCGAAAAGATTGGATCTAGCTAACCTTGCTCTGATACCAAACAAGCGCAGATGTCACGCCCCGATCCCGGCGGGCACACCAACATTCCACACAACCGTCAATATAAATAAGATAACTCAGGATCCAACGGCTAACCTCGTAGAGTGTGATATGGTAAGCACATGCGGAAGCGAAAAAAAAAATCCCAAACATAAAAACAAACATAATGTGACATAGGATTTAGAACAAACACACATCGTCTTACAAATAAAAGGGTATAGTAAAACAAAAGACAAAAGGGTTCAGAGGAAGGCACCATAGGACCACAAAAGAAACTCCCAAAAAGAAATCCATAAATTAGACAGACTTGTCTTCATCTTCCTCTTCTTCCTCTTCTTCTTCTTTGGGGTACCTTCAGGGCTTTGGGTCTGAAAATATTGGTCCCACGACGGGGTGAGATAACAATCTCAGTAAGTTAACCCTAACCCTAAGCTAGACTATTGATACCTCTAGGCTCGTTTGAAAAATATGCAAGTTTTGAAACATACTTTTCACACATGACATTCAAGCAATTGGTATAACAATGCAATTTAGGCATGTCAGGCAATCAGGCTCATGTCTTTCACACTTTCACTTTTCAATACGCATTTCTCAAGCCATACAGGCATCATAGACATTCCATGCACTCCAGGCATTCCAGGCACTCCAGCCAATTCCTAGCATTTCAATCACACAGACTCGGAAACACATCACGATCATGTTTCAATTTTTTATCTTCTTTACGCCCACCAAAGCTGCCCTTCTTGGGCCGTGAGATGATTCATTCAATCACATGACTCTCGACGTCTTATCGAGATGATTTGATCATCATGACTCTCGCTGCGAGATGATTCGGTCTCTATAGCGACTCTCGACACTTCGAGCCATCGAGATGATTCGATCGACTAGGACTCTCGCGTTCGGACTTAGAGATGATTCATTCAAGGTAGGACTCTCCAGCCACACGACCTTATCAGGTCAATCGGGATCAAACACCTGCGGCGCAATGCATTGGACATAAAACATACTTGTGAACTTTCTTATTAATCTCATTTTCACATTTTCAGGCAAACTCATTCCATCGCCATTCAAGGCACACCATTCAAGCACATTAGGTTCATCAACTCAAGCATGCCATTCGGCCACTAACAGCTCATGTCATCTCTCATCAAGCAATTGAACCATCGAATGCACCAACAAGTATCAAAGCACTTGATTGAACCAAATAAGTCGATGTACATCAAAATTCACTCATGGCACCTCATCAACCAGCATACACAGCTTTAATTCAATATTTTTAGGCATGCTAAAGAGTCATTCAATTAAGGAAAATCATCCAAAACCTCAATTCATCAAAATTGCCCAATTCAAGACCCAACAACCAGGTTCGGTCTCTCGAAACCTGACATTTTTCTACTGGCCTTTTCAGGAAACAAGTTTTAGGATATTAAATTTCAAGATCTTACGGACATGTGAGCGAAAACGGGCTCAATTTGGATATCGGATGACTTAGAACGGGCCGTTTTAAAATCGGTGTGTACAAAAAAAAGGGATTTGGCGGCTCTCGAGTCTCTCACGGTTCCACCCTCAAACAACTCTTTAGAACCTTTAATTTCCACCAAAAATCCATCTTTTAGTGACTCAACATCCTAACAAAAGGCTAGAAGTCTTCTTACCGAGATAATTTAGCCAACAAACTCCTCCAAGAACCGCAATAATCCTCGGTTCCTAATATGTCCGGTGCAAGACAGATTCTGTTCCTAGGAAATACTATGCAAACTGGCCATCAAAACTTCAATCTAACTCAGCAATCCTTTACTAACATGTAATATCATGTCTTAGGGTAGCTTACCAATAAATTTTGGGGGCAAGGCGACACTTTTACGGCCTTCAAAGGCGCTTAGTTCCCAGACCCGTCGAAGAGGACAGATTTTGTCCCTTAGAAAAATCATTCAAATTCAACCATTAAAACCCATCTATCATCAATCAAACTTCAAATCAAACTTACTCAACCTTAATACTATGTCTTAAGGAGGTCTCATCTTAATTTGGAAGTAAGATAAGCCTTCTAAACCAGTCTAAAGGAGTTCACGGCCTGGTTCGCTCCGATTCTGACCTAGGTGGGTTCCGGCGGCTCCACGGGTCAAACGGAGTAACGAATGGACGATCCGTTACTTTGAGGTTGTAGGCAAGACAACAAAGAGTGTTGTGGTGGTCGGAGTTGGGTGGAATGGTAGCTGGAAGCCAGCGTCGTAGCGGACGAACGGTGAGGATGCAAGCTAGTCGGGCCGAGAGAGAGCAAGAGGGAGAGAGTGAGTGTGAGAATGAGAGAGGGGGAGAGTTTGGCTGAGCAAAAAGAGTCTTCTTGCCTTTTTCTTTGTCCCTAAGCCAGGGTGAGAGAGAGAGAATGGTAGGTGGGATTTGACTAGAAATTAATGCCATCATAAAGCTCTAATCTATCCTACTTACACACATCACCTCTCATTAAGACTCTTGACTTTTCTTCATAAAAATCTAGAGCAAAAATTGACTATAATACCCTCAAATTTTTGGCCACTACAGGGAGAGGGCAAACGACTATAATGCCCTTGCTTGTTCTAAAGGAAATAATGTCCTTTTAGGAGCAAAATGGTAATTGTACACCTTCAGTCCAAATTTCACTTTTTTAAATCTTAATTAGCCTTGATGAGGCGACGTCCAATTCCTTTTGAATTGTTGAAATTCTTCCTTGTCCGATATCCAATTCCGAGATCAATTCATAATCCGTTTTCCGTCAATTGTTATTTCAGCTTATCTCAAACTGACAAGCGGCTTGGGCAGACGTTCACGCGTATCGGCTCAGTGATTCTCATCACACTTAGGATGACTCAAGTCACAGTGACTTTAATTGTTATGTAATTATGAGGGTTTATCGCTAGTTCCGACGGTCACGATCGTAAGAATTCAATTTAGGAAAGGTTTGCAAATGATACGTTGGTTAAGCGGAATCACCCACGCTCCAATTGTATAACACTAGCAATGAATCCTTTAATCGTTCCTAGATCACTCCTTATTGGCTCTAAATATTCTCTCGACAATCCTTATGGTCAAAGTGTCATTCCTTATTCGAGTTCCTAGGTCCACGTACTTGTCACGCGTTAGCGTTTTCCTTTCTGGTCAGTTAACTCGAATTGATCAGGTCCGAGCGAGATAAAACTGAAATACATCGATAGATATCTTCTCATTCATACATCTCGAAATGGTCGAAAATTCAGAATGTCACATTGATGGTCTGAGGCGTAATGACGCGGACCAAGCTTGAGGCATTTCATACGCGGGCGTGAATCATGAGGAAGTTTTGAAGGGTGTAATGTATGGTTTGATTTTGTATTCTATGCCTGACTTGATTGTTGAGTTATGATGACATGACTGCTTGATTGTCAATCGCTTGTATCCGTGTGGCATGTTTGACTAATGAGTGCCTTATATTGTTGAGTGTGTATTCTTGTTCATTAGTTGCATTCATCTGGGTGTACTGTTAGCTTGACCTAGGGTTAGGACTTGTCTTACTGAGATGTGAATCTCACCTCGTCGTGGGACTATATTTTTCAGACCCTAAGCCTTGAGGATGCTACCGACTCGATTAGGCGATCCGAAGGAAATGACAGTTTATTTTGATTTCGGACGGTCGGGGTACCGAGTATGTTAGGAAGTGTACAATGGTCTGGGTCGACGATGGTGGTAAAGACTAAAAACCACATAGGTTTGAGGCCTGGTTCCATAGGGTAGGAGATGTCACCACGGGTCCGTTGAAGTCTACTAAGGTGCCTCGAAGAGCTATCCCTAGCTGGTGCATCCCACTCGGGATTCTGTAGAGGTAGAGGTGTCCGTTACTGGTTCGAGGAATGTGCCTGAGAGGACCCCAATCTTGAAGGACACAATTAAGGTGATAGAGATTGATGCCTTGGAGGATGAGCTGGAGGACGAGACGATGGATGACACAGTAGATGTACACTTTGAGACTTTCTCGGACTACTAGCCAGATGAGGATGCTGACGAGACTGACGATTCTAGTGGTTCGACCTAGGGGTTTCTTGCCTTTTACTTGGCTGTTTTTGATGACCTCGTCGGTTTGTTTCTTTTTGGGGACTTCGATATGGTTTGCCTTTTGATTGAGTCCCGCTAGCCTCGATCCTTCTGCAGGGTTAGCTCACTTGCACTTTTGTATGAACTCTTATTTATATATGTATTATGTTTTCGCTATCCAGGTTCTCATTGATGATGGTACGGAGGAGTGTATGTTATCGCTTCCGCATGCTTCTTTATATTATGCATCTCTCGATAAGCGAATTCTGGGACACAAGAGCTAACTTGAAGGGACTCGTGCGCTCGTGCCTAGGGTGCGAGGCGTGACATGTTACATGTCATCGGATAACACTTTAGTTTCCCTAAGCTCATATGAGCGTACCCGGTGTGAGAAGCAATGGTCTCCGAAATATTCGCCAACTCCAACAATTGGTTCTTATTTCTATGGTTAGATATCATATCTTCGATTACATTCATGTAGAATGGTTTTGTCAAAAGAGATTGAACCGATTCTTTTAATGAGTTTTGTTGGCATAACAGTTTTTAGGTCATTGTTAGAGTAAGAACATATCGTGATTCACAAATTCTTAAAATAGTAAACCTTGCATCAATTTATTATTATTTATTATATTTATTTTTTGTGATCCATAACAACCTATTAATCTCACATTGGATTAAATATACTCACCTAATAATTTTTTTTTTATTGTGACGGCTGGTCTTTTTCTTCCAGAGGAAGGGGGGGAGGGAGAGATCACAGGGTGGCAATGGCAGATTTGAATTCCGATTTGTGGATTCTTTGCCTGCTGGTTCAGTAAGTGGCTTTTCGCATCTTATAAGATTAGCATGATCGTGCATTTGTCAAAACGAAAACTGGGTCAGAGATGTGAGTTAAGTTTATTTTTTGTGTGCCTAATTAGGTTTTGATAAGCAGGAATTATTTTGCTTAGAAATATGCATTGAAAATTTGTATGGTGACTCCGATCTGTCAATTTGAATTGGCCCCAAGAAATAGTACAGCAGAGTGTGCATACGTATGTTTCGGGTTTGGCGCTTGGCGGTGGGCTTTGAGAGACATTTAAAATGTATTTATTAACTATATGAATATTGTCTGCTACGAAACTATTTTTTGGCCTCGGCGGCAGTTTTTATGTAACGCTGGCTTAGGGCCTTAATCCATCTCCAAAATTGTGATTTTCTAGGAAAACAAGCTAATTTAAATCTTTGTCGCCTGCCCTTTAACATATATATATATATATATATATATACACGCGCGCGCGCGGCGAATAATTTATTGAAAAGAGAAGTAACACCAAATAAATAAATAAAAAGCTAGGTAGAAAGACAAGGAGTGGTGGTATATTTGGTATGAAATCATTTCGAGAAAAGTAATAGATCAAGAATGGGATTGCGTGGACCAAACCCTAAATCTCCAAGTTTATTTTATTTCCGTCGTCAAGCAAGGAAAACAACAAAAGCACAGCTTATCAGACCTTTTCAGACGTCGGTGCGGTCTGGTCTTCCCTGGAAATTATGTTGAACCTACACTCAAGCTTTGTTCTCTTATATCTTATTAAACACAAGATCCTGTTGACTTCGTGACGGGATGCATGACGAATTCCACCCCTTATGGATTTTCCTTGAGATTACGAAGTCAAAATATGACCAGTCGGGAAAAATACAAAGTAAAAAAAAAAATTAATTGTAAAAGAAGTCTGTGCTACATTCGGGCTTTTTTCCAATTTAATTTTAAAAAATGTTTACGACATTAAGTAATATATACACACACAATTAGGTATTGCTCGGCACTCCATGTATCGAGCAAAACTGCCGAGGAATCCATTTATTATTATTATTATTATTATTTATTAAAAAGAAAACTAGAAAAAATTGATTTGAGGAGGGTTTTGAGGTCTTTTTTTTCTAATTTAATAAAAAAAAAATTTACCAAATTAGCTAACCCTGAAAAATAGGGTTTTGAGCGAGGCTTTTTTTCTTCGAATCATTTTTTTAAGTTCTATTTGACGGGGCCACCGATTATCATATTTACGTAAAAAAAAAATACTCGGCTGGGCTTCGATGAAAGCGAGTGAACAAGCGAGACGTGTTTTCTTTTAATCATTTTTTAAGTTCTATTTGATGTGGCTAAGAAGCATCGTATTTGCATAAAAAAATATTTATGCACCTCAACTCCGAGGAAAGCGAGCGAACGAGCAAGGCGACGGCGTTTGCTCGTAGGGCCGCGGAGTGATCATATTTACCTTAAAAAAATATTTACGCGTCTCGACTCCAAGAAAAGTGAGCGACAAACGAGGTGACAATATTCGCTCCTAGGGCCGCGGACTGATCGTATTTACTTAAAAAAAATATTTACACGTTTCAACTCCAAGAAAAGCTAGCGAACGAGCAAAGCGACAAGATCATGATGATGCGCCTCGTCATCGTGATCCCATTGCTTCGGTCGCTTTCCTCGGAGTCGCGACACGTAAATATTTTATTTTTTACATACATATGATCCCCCGCGGCCCCGTTGTCTCCCCGTTGCCTTGCTCGTTCACTCCTTTCCTCGGAGTTGAGGCGCATTATCGTGGTCATGTCGCCTCGCTCGCTTTCCTTGGAGTCGAGGCGTGTAAATAATTTTTTTATGTAAATATGATAGTCCGCGGCTCCATCAAATAGAATTTAAAAAATGATTAAAAGGAAACACGCCTCCCTCAACATCTTATTTTTTGGGGTTAGCTAATTTAGTAAATAATTTTTGTATTAAAAAAAACCCCAAAATCCTCCCCTATTCATTTTTTTCTTTTTTCTATTTTGGCATGTTAGTAGAATATTTGAGTACAGTGAGAAATGCTGGAGTTTGTAGAGAGGAACAAAGAATGAAAGAAAAGATAATTGATGATAAATAGTGGATAATTTACACGCTTGACTCGCTCAATCACTCAAGTGTTTTCTAGCCCACAATTCTATTACGTGAAGTAGAAATATGCTAGCTCTTTGGTGTAATAATTGGAAATAGATTGAGAATTAGTTTAAGATGGAAAAAGGGAAAGGCCTGGATGTTTTCATACATAGGCATCAAGGAATGATCCACCGGAACCTCCGAACATGTACATATACCTATGTTGACGTTTATGCTTCAATTCGACCTTCGATCCAATTCTTTCTCGGATTTGGCTGAATCTCATAGACATTAAACACAACACGATGCTCTAAACTATACTGAAGCAATTAAGAAATCTCTAGTCTCCACATGACAATAATACATTGAAAATCATGTGATATTCCATTGTAAATGACTAACAAACGAAACTTCCGAATAAGATCATATTTATTTTTGGAAATGAAATTGTCCATTCAAAGGTCAACTCTCTTTCACTTACTCAAACGATACCTAGGCGTGACCACCAAATGCTTGGCTCTGGGAGTAGTGAGCCCGAACTCCTCGGTCATGTCAAGCTCGCTCGGTGACGTGCCACTTGGAAGCTCCCAGTCAAAGCAGTGCACGAGCTGAGCAAGCACAAACCGCACAACGGTCAAGCCGAGCTGCATCCCAGGGCACCCTCGGCGGCCCGTCCCGAATGGCAGGAGCTGAAAGTCACGCCCCTTAACGTCCATGCTCGAACCTAAGAATCTTTCAGGCACAAATTCTTTCGGGTCGTGAGTGGTCCACACTTTCGGGTCTCTTCCGATGGACCACACATTCACGATGACCCTTGACTTGTTGGGTATGTAGAAGCCGCTCACCGTGCAGTCCTTGATCGCCTCATGGGGAATCAGAAGCGGAGCCACGGGGTGAAGCCTCATGGTCTCCTTGATCACGATGTCTAAGTAGTCCAAGCCGTCTGTGTCTGATTCCTCCACTGCTCTATTAAGTCCCACGGCTTTCTCTAGTTCTTGTTGGAGCTTTTTCATTGCACTAGGATGTTTTATAAGTTCGGCCATTGTCCACTCTATTGATGTCGCTGAAGTGTCCATTGAACCCACCAACATGTCCTTCACAGAGAAATATATCAGAGAGATTCATATTAACAAGTACATCTATTGTACTTATCAAGAATATTTACTTTATAGTAAGTTATGCATTGAAATACAAACTTTATACCATCTATTACTCAACAAGGGTAACTCCATGTGGAAACTACTTGTGAGATTTCCCTAAGTGTGATCGATAGTTAAAATGATACTTTTGATACATGTATCAACTTATTCAAACCCCTATTTGAAATATGACCATGAGTCTCTTAATAATGAATAGATTTTGTTGTCTCTAGCACTGACTGTTTCACAGTTAACAAAACACTGTTAGCCGCTCAATCTCTGATACTTGAAAGAGACAAGCAGATGTACTTCAAGCAAGAGACAATAATTTCTCTATCGTAACTGGTTGATTCGCGGATGGACAACACAGAGGCTAAGAGGATTCTTGGACACCGTCCGTTTACAACGATGTATGGAGAAGCTACGAAGACTATCTATTGTAACCATATACAAGAAATATAGACAAAATGACATTGCTCAAGAATTGCCATTGAAACTTGCAAATCTCAAGAGAACAAGGGAGGAGGAGACTGATTCAACATGCTTAATCAAATATAGGCAAATTCGACCTGGATGCAGTAGTCGAAATACTAAAATTCGTCGACAAAACGGATTTTCAAAGTGCAATCACAGGTTTTGTTTATATGGTGTCGATATGCTTACGAACTATGGAATTGTCGTTGACCCCGCACCGCCCACCCCCCCACCCCCCCCCCCCCAAAAAAAAAAAAAAACAAAAAAACAAGCTACGGAATTGCTTTCCAAATCAATGTTGAACTTTAACTATGCTCATCTCAGAACCACAACTGGCGAGATCCAGGTTCTAATAAATTTTCCACTCCGAGAGCTTAGATAATTGGACAATAATTAAGGTTACACAATTATTTGTTAATCTAGCGACAAATTAAAGTTCGATTAATTACCAGAATTATGGCTTTGATATGGGGCCTGTCGATATCGTACTTTCCCTCGTTCAATCCCATGATACCCAACATGACGTCAACGAAATCTTTGGTCTCTCCTTCCCCTTTCTTGGACTCCATGTGCTCGTCAATGATCTTCTCGAAGAAACCATCGAATACTTTGCTCACAGCTTTCATGCGCTTCCTCAACCCCTGAAGATCAAATGGTGCCAAATAAGGGATAAAGTCACCGATGTTCGGTGTCGCCCCCAATATCATCGCTTCTTGAATTACGGCCTTGAACCCTCTCTCATCAAACTCCTTATCCATGTACTTCATCCCGAAAACCATCTGACAACTCATGTCAGCGCTTAGCGACGAGATCATCGCGGTCAAATCAATCGCCATGTGGCCATGAGACGCTTCTTTGAGAGAATTCACAAGCAAGCCAACCTCCTTTCTTCTCATGGACTTGAAGGAGTCGATTTTGGCATTGCTAAGGAGCTCCAAAGTGCACATCCTTCTGATGTTCCTCCAATACCGGCCATACGGCGCGAAGGCCAAGCCCCTTTGCTCATAAGAGATGTGCTTCGAGGCCTCATTGATTGGGCGGCTCGCGAAAACGAGATCATGGTTCTTGAGGAATTGCTCGGCCACTTCAGGCGATGAGACGACCATCGTGGGCACGAACCCGAGCCGCAAGTAAATGAGGGGTCCATATTTTTCAGCTAATTTGTGGAGATCGTGGTGAGGGTTTTGTCCCAACAAAGGGAGGTTTCCAAGAATCGGAAACCCTCTCGGACCAGGAGGCAATTTCTTCTTGCTCTGTGTTTTCCATAGCAAAGCTCGCATTAAGAGATGAGCAATCAAAGCGAAGATGGGTGTTATCCATAGCCAAGCCATTGAAGGTGGTTCTTTGGAAGCAGGTGGGGCGAAGACGGTGGTGGGGATAATTTCGGTGCATATAAAGACGAAGTTTTTACAAGGACATGGGTGTTTCTCGCTTAAAACGAGTGAAATTTGTTATTCTTTGGTTTTAGTGGGCCTGTTCATCTATTATCACATGTCGTGAACTAAAATTAAGAAATTCTAGATTAACAGATTATCGAATTAATTATTTTAATTAACCCGATACGAACTCTCTTAAACCCTACCAAATTACAACTTAAGTTCAATTTCATGCAAAGTTTATTCAATTTGAAGCTGCCACTAATCTTTTCTAAGTAGGCTGAATAGACATCTGAGTAAATTAGTGGAAGCACTAAATTACTTCTAAGAAATAGAGATAATGAACCTGGGGACTTGGTTAGGCTAATCTTTTAGTTAAAACCCTTTTGATGCCAATTTTCATGAAAAATTCCTTCGGCTTGATGATGTGAATTAAATGATTTTCTTTTGGGGTTTCTTTTTTAAATTGCAATACAATTAACCTACATGACATAGTAATATGAATGAGCTGATAATAACATGGCAAAAATATGAATTAGATATAACCTACATGATATAGTAATATGAATGAGATATTTGACCAAAAAAAATATGAGTGAGATAATAACATGGTAAAATATGATCTAAACTATATGAAATACAAATGACAATTTTCTTTTTGTATTTTTGGATTAAGGGATAATTATTATGAAGAAAACTACCCTAAATGAAATAACATTCAATTTTTATTAAGAAAATGATTTTTCAAAGTTTTAAATTATATTAGATGTTATTTATGACATTTGAAAAATTACATAAGATTAGGTGAGCATATCCAACTATCACGTCCGGCTTTTGGTTTACGCTAACTTTTCAATCTTGATGATCTAGGATATTTTTACCGGAGCAATTTCATTTCGACCATTCATTGAAGAAGTGGATACCCATTAACCAGATCAATCGCTTAACTTCATTAGCCATGTATTTCGTCCTTAACACTGTTCATTTGGCAAGGCATCATTTTTGTCATTAGATTTGGGAATATCCACAAGCATAATGCAAGATGCATACTTATGCCTTGAACATTCAAGCTTCATGTATGGTTATTGGTTAGTTTAATTATGCAACCTTGTTGTACTCTCTCTTCTTCAAATCTTTCTTGACTAATAATTGAGGGACAAAAGCACATGATGTGAAATGGGATAAGAGAGAGAAGGGCAAAAAGTTGAGGAGAAAATAGGAAGTTGTATAGAAAATGTGAACAAAATGCTAACGATGGGCTAAGTAGCACCGACATTGATACGCGAACACGATATGTCAACACATCATTTTTCAAAAATAAAAAATTTCGACAAGTTAGGAATACGATGTGTGTTATATATTATATATTTAAATATGTACAATAAATTATTATTTTTATTTTTTTAAAGAATTTTAAAAAGCTCTTGTAATAAAAAGAAACTTCATGGCTAATTTCGTAATTGAGATAAAAAAAGCCATCCTTATAAAAAAAGGAGAAAAAATAAAGTGATTGACAGCCGGGTACAATAATTATCACCTTCTCGGACCCATTTCCATGGCAGGGGGATCCCCACCCTCCACATGGGGGGTCCCCACTTAGCAAGGAAATTTACTTCGCAGGCGATCTTATCCCTTTCCTCTCAAATCAATTTCTGACTAAATCTGCTTCAAGGTGACAACACCCCATGATTAAACTGCCATGGAATCCCAATTCCGAGATATACCACGTGTCCACCGATGAATGGTTTTTCGATAATCCAGCGTGGAATACCTCACTCACGCAATATTTTCTCGTCCGTTCCCCTCCTTTTCCTTCATCTCTTCTTCCTCAGTTGCTCTTTCTCTGTCAGCTCTTTAGAACCTCAAGAAGCAGACGCCCTCCTCCTCCCCTCCTCTTCTTCGATTTCGCTCTCTCTTTCTCCTCCTCCTCTCCTCTTCCCCGGTCTTTGACCTCGATCAGCACTTTCGCCAGGAGATTTGACCACGAGCCACCGTAGCAGCTGTCGGGAATGCCGATGAAGCTCATGAGAGTAGGGCCAAGGTGAACCTCTACGGTTTCCTCACCGACTCGCGTGTCACCGGCAACACACGGGCGTTTACCACATGTTGGATCTTCAACACGCGTTGACCGCACATTGAACGCTTGTCGGAGTCCAACATGCTTCCAACACTGACACAAAGAGCCTCTCAACGTTTCGGTGCGTCTTAGATGGTGGCTCGGTCCATAAAGACGTCCCCCACGGAGAGAGATTATGGGCCTTTAATATAATCCAAAGATAAAGAAAGTAAACACGAAAACGGATTTTGACCCAAAAAAAAAAAAAAAACAAGAAAAGGGATTGAAGTGGATTCGTAGGATGGTCCTAGAGGTTAAAGGGGACAACAAAAAGGACTTTTATCATGTTTCACCCCAAGAAAAATGAGTTATTTTTTTGGATTTTTTTTATTTAATTAAACAAATAGAAACGCAAAGAATGAAAAAAATGAACAAATATACCCATAATGTACTTTTTTTACTTCGAAAATTCCGATTTTTATCTGCAACATACTCTTAGATTTGAGTCAATGAGCGGATACAATATAGAATGATCAACGTTCCGTTCTAGGGAGTGTAGAATATAAAATTATATACGAAATGACTAACCCATTTCATCGAGATTGAGGATAGGGTATGTAATTTATGTGCGGGCACAATCGTTCTTTAATATTAAAGTCATATGTTGCCCTTTTGCACATTCTGAAGGGTCTAGGCATGTATGGGAGCATGTATTACGGGTATGATTTTTTTATTAATGCACAAACTTGAATTAACTATCAAGACAAAATAAATATAAACACAAAAACAAAAGATAAAGCAAAATTCACCTAGCTTAGACAAGTGCCCAATAATTCAAAATAGGTAACAATATATTCAAATATCTTAATGATGAGAATTGTTACCTACTCAGAAAATATACTTGCCAAATTTGAAAAAATCTTGCAGATCAGGATTCGTGGATTGGGACCGGCTTGGCATGGACGGTAACTGTTAGGTACGGGCGCTCGTGATGTTGCTCAATAATCCAGCCGATCGATGAAGAATTCCTGTGATGAGTGTCAGTGGTCATGTATTATCATGGAAGAACCGGCTTGACTCTCTTGGGATATCAGTCAAGCTTCCTAGCTCACTCCACAAAAAGAAAATCGAATGGCAATTTTTAAAATCAAAGGCAACATCCGAAGGGTCAGAATTCACTTCAGACTTGAGATTGGGAACTTTCTTTTAACTTATTCCTTCCTACTACAACAATCTGATGAACAAAGCTGAAAAACAGGATCCACCGCTCGACTTCGCCCGCTTAAGCGGTCAATTTTTTTCCCTCGAATTAGACCCCACGGCCGAAGGAAACTGAACAAGGTGCTCGTGGAATGCTCAGGCTAAATTGGCGCGCAGTAGCTACGTGACTAAGTGCCAAGTGGTTTAGCTGTACTGTTGCTCGATCGGCTGTGACATTCGGAAAAAGGAAACCTAGCGTGGCCCGGGTGCACTCGCTCGTGGTGATGCTCGGCTATGGATCAACTGGCTCGTTGGAGAAGTGGTCATCAGAGATACTTCGGAACGTGCGAAAACCGAAAAATCTGAGTCAAACGTTAGTCGCACGGACATTGTCGCGGATAATTTTCAGTGCAGGACCAGCGTTCAGATCAGGAATTCGCCGTCGCAGTAGGCTTCAACAAGATTGGCTTGGCTTGACTTGGCTTGGCAAAGGATTCACGCGCGGCCGACGAAGGGTGCGGCTCTCGTGTGATAAACTTCACGGGTGGACGCTCTCTATATTTCGGTGAACCTGTTTGCTAGTCCTCGTGTCGAAGATGGTGATGAGTCATCATCTTGACCAAAGGATTTCACACCTCCAGTTGATCAAGCATGGTCTTTTTCCCCCATAATAATTCTCCCAGTTGAAGTAGGATTCGTTAATGAATTGGGATTAAAATTTTTAAACTTCAAGAGTCCAATTCCATTTAAATTCCTCGAGATTTTCCGCCATAAGGAGAAATCAATGAGCCAGCCGAATTTCCATGCTCCCAAAGGCTTTAGTTGCACAATCCCGTGCTCAATTTAGGCTTTATCCGAATAATTAATAAATTAATTAAAGCCTTTTCGAATTTACATGAGCAAGCGGGGCCGAATTAAATCTAATAATGGGTCCAAATCCTTATAGATTTTCAACACACACATATCCTACCCTTAGCTGAATTTTTTCAATTAATTATGGGCTCAACGCACATTTTTCAGCTTAAATTAGACTGCTTTCAAATAATTGACATTCTCAATCAAAGCCCTTTTCTGAATATATGCTCTAAATAGGCCAAAACTTTTCCTTGTATTTTTGGCACAATTGTTCCCAATTGCCAAAATTTTTACTGTCATTTCAAATCCACTCGCCTGTTCAATTTAATCTTAAAACCTTTGCTGTCGGACCAGATTAAAATGCAAAATGCAATGTATGAAAACTTAAATATGCTATGCTTGAAAACTAATTATTTATTTTTTTGCGAGAATTAAAATTATTTTTCATTTTTATGTAAAATACATGATTAAGGAAAAACCAAAATTTAGATGTCAACATCACGAACCGGATTGATTTTGTCAATCATTTGATTGGGATTGAGATAAACACTTTCAAAGTTTTTCCTCAAACAAGAGTGACGTGAAGGATGGAACAAGCCAGTGATTGCGGAACGGAGAAATAAACATAAGGGTGATGGAGTCTTCGAGGTGGGCGATCTCACATCTTTAGGAAACTTTTAGCGGTGTGCTATGATAATATATGTGTTTCATGTCGTTGGATGTATGCAAACCTCCCCGTCCACATGTATTAGATAATAAATTATGCGCACGAAGGGTGATGGGCATGACCCTTAATGTTACGTTATATCGGTAGCATTACTATTTGAACGCGCGATCCATTCTATCATTTGGAACATAGCGATGGATCAATTAACCGGCCCCTAGGATATAATTTTTAACAATGCTAATATAAATTTTAAAGTACATGACAATAAATACAAGGGAAAAAAATTCATAAAAAGCTCGAAACTTGGACTTATGTGACACATTTATCCTAAATTTTTCCTTGTGATATCAAAAATCCCAAACTTGTACCTCTATGATACGTTCACCCATATGTCAACACAGTTTGCCTTCCGTCGTCCGTGAGTGTAAATTTTTAATGGCATTGACGGATATCGACACATGGTGTGACATTTTGATTTTCCTGTCATTTTAGGACTTATTATTGAGAACATATCTAACGATGTCTTTCAGTTGTATCTCGCTCGGATTTGATCAATCTTGAGTTGACTAACCAAAATGAAAAGGCTAACACGAGACAAGATACGTGGACCTAGGGAACTCAAACAGGAAATGATGCTTTGACCATAAGGATTGTTGAGGGGACATATAGAGCCATAAAAGGCCGATCTAAGAACGATTAAGAAACGCATTGCTAGCGTTATACGATTGGAGCGCGGGTGATGCCACTTAACCAATGTATAATTCGCAAAATTTTCCTAAATTGAACAGTGACAATCGAGACCGTCTAAACTAGTGATAGACCCTCACAATTACATGACAATCAAAGTCGCCATGAATTGACGAGCCCTAAGTGTGATATGAATCACAGAGTCAATACGTGTAACGTCTGCAAAAGCCGTCCATTAGTTCGAGATAGGCTGGAATCACATCTGACGGAGAAAGGACTCAGAAACGAGTCTCGAAATTAGAAAATGGAGAATCAAGAATTCCAAAATTATAATTAGATTGGCTGTCGCCTTATCGAAGGAAATTGGAATAAGAAAAACGATGTTCCGGACGTCAATGGTAAAATTATCATTTTGCCCTTTCTGCCTTGACCTTGCGTTTATAATTGGACAAGGGCATTTTGGTCATTGATACCCCACTATAGCTGCCGAAATTTTGAGAAATTGACAGCCATTGGATGAGCCTTGATTGACATGAGGACAAGTGTCAAAGGATTAGGCATTGACATTGATGGGAACACTTTTAACCTACCATTCAACCTTGGTTGACCCTCAATTTTGTATATACCTCTCTCTCTCTCCTTCTCTTCATCCGAACACCCTCCCTCCACAGCCATCTTCTTCTTCTTCTTCTTCTTCCTCTTCTTCACGTTGAGAAGCTCGCCGCCCAACTAGCGATTGCCCGCCGGATCGCCGCCGTCGAACGCCACCTCCGACCACCATCTGAGCTCGAGCCGACCACCAACACCTTCCTCATCCTCTCGCCGACAGCCTCCAACTTGAATCAGGTCATTTGACCCACTGAGGAGTTCCGGCCGGCCATTCTCCTGGAAGTCGACGGAAATCGTCGCAGTTGAAGGTAAGCTATTGTTTAGACTCCGTAGGACCCCGAAACTTTCGAATCTTTCGGCCAAATTTTGTGGACATCTAGAGGACATGTAGAATGAGTTGTGGTAAAAAATTTGGATGAATTTGATAGAGTTTTGACCCTAAATAAGTCTTGTATTTGAAGGACAAAAACTGACTGGTTGAGGACTTGGAGGAGTCGGGCTGTTCGAGGACTTTTCGACATCGCCTTGAGCTAAAATTTTCGGTGAGACTTCCCAACTCCTAGAACTACATGTTAGCAAGTAGATTAGTGGATAAATTGAAGATTTAGGATGGTTTACAGGCTGATTAGTTGAGATATGCATAGAACCAAAAATGTCCTGTTTCGGTTCTGTGCATATCGAAATCTGTGCGGGGCTGTTGGTGATGGAATTGAGTTCCAAATTCATCGTTAAGACGTATTAGGATGTCGATGAATATGTCATTGAGGGTTATGCTTCATGGATTGGTGAATTGAGCAAGAAAAGTTGATAAATTAATTGGTTCTGCTAGGATTGTTTGCTGCCCTTGTTGAGGATTGCTTGGACCGAATTGTTGGTGTGCTTGGAAGGAGAATTTTGCTGAATTAAGCTTGAGGTAAGAAGTCTCTAAACCTTGGTTAGGGGGATTGGACTCGATTGGGTGAATTAGGTGTGAATTAGGTTGAGTTTCGTGAGTTATGATGTGATTGCCTATTATGCGTCCTTGAGAGGTATAAATGCTTAAATACTTGTTGAATATTTGTACCATGAATTGATTGCCACATTTGAGTGTTGAATTTAATTGTCTCGCATGCCATAGATGTGTTGCTCGTTGCATGAGTTTACACTTGATCTTGTGTTCTAAATTGAAATGAGTATTTGGCATGTTTGAGAAACTTATGACACCCTGAGGCGTTGAGACGCGGGGTTGAGTGGATTGATACCTTGAGGCGCTGAGGCACGTGGTTTGTGTGGAGTTGTACCCTGAAGCGTTGAGACGCGGGGCTGAAATGGCCATTGTCCTGATGTGTTGAAACGCGAGACGGAATTTAAGATGTGTCGACACATGCATGGAATGAAATTGAAAGTCTGATGCGTTTACGCGGGTTTGTCAATGAGACGGTTTGAGGCGTATTTACGCGGATCGAGCCTGAGGCGTTCTAAACGCGGGCGTGAATCAAATGAAGGCATGGGAGGGTGGAAGGTGTAATCTATCTTGGTAATATGTGTCTGATTCCATTGATGTGATATGATGCCATGATTGCATGCTTGACACTCATCTGTATCTGTATGTTATTTAATGACTACTGAATGCCTCACGTGGTTGTTTGTGCATTTGGATCGTGATTGTATTTTCCTAAGTGTACGGTCAGCCTAACCTAGGGTTAGTACCTATCTTACTGAGATGTAAATCTCACCCCGTCGCGGGATCACATTTCTAGATCCCAGACCGTGAGCATGCTGCCCATCAGACTAGGTGACCCAAAGGAGATGTTTGTGTATTTTGAGGAGTTCCCGGACGGACAGGGAACTGTATACGTTAAGAAGTGCACCGTAGTCTGGGTCGACGAGGGTGGAAGCAGCTGGAAGCCTCATAGGTACAAGGCCTAGTTTCGAAAGGTAGGGGATGTTACCACTGGTCCATTGAAGCCCATCGAGGTACCCCGTGGGGTAATCCCTAGTTGGTGTCATCCTGCTCGGAATTCTATAGAGGTAAAGGGGTCAGTCGCTGATTCAAGGAACATCTCTGAGAGGACCCCAACCCTGGAGGACACCGACGAGTTTATTGAGATTAAAGCCTCCGAAGATGACTGGGTGGAGCAGTCAGCGGACCAGACGATGGAGGACACAATAGAGGTATGCTCGGAGACTTCCTCGGAGTACGAGCCTACCGAGGACACTGAGGAGACTAATGACTCAAGTAGTTCGACTTAGGGGTTTCCATTTTCTAGACTTTTAGTTTGTTGATGATCTCGATGCCCTGTTTCTTTTTGGAGATGTTGATGACCATCTTTTGTACTGGTCTTGTCACCCTTACCGCCCAGCAGGTTTAGTCTGCCAGTGCTTTTGTATGAACAGTTGGGAGGTTATGTATTTATTGGTGCTCTCGTTACCCAAGTCCCCTTTATTATTGTACGGAGGAGTTTATAAGTTATCGCTTCCGCATGCTATCGATTTTTTGTATCTCTTGATATATGTGAATCTTGAGACCTCGAAAGAGTATGCGCTCGCAGGGAGTTGCGTGCCTGTGCCCAGGTCACGGGGCGTGACATCCCGACTTGCTTGATATCAAAGCAAGGTCAGCTCGATCCAAAGTTGGTTGAGAATTGGAGTGATAAAGGGGATTAAGTTGGGACAAGGACGGGTAGCGAGACCTTAGGAAACTGGTTAGAATAAGACACGAGATGCATGGCATATGACTTGGCGCGTTTGATTGACATTTTGGTCTTGATAGGATTGTGGTGAATTATAAGGATTAAGTTCCATGTTTAGTACTGGAAGTCATTTCTGGATTCTTGTCTGTTAAGTGAATGAGCATGGCTAGTTTTGGTAAACCATTGAAGTAAACGGGATTGTGGAAGGGCGTTATGTCATGACTATTTTCGTTAAGGCATAGTTGATAGCTCTGGACCTGGTTGGATGAATGAGTTACTAACTCCTTAGTGAAATTGTGGTGGTCTAGGCTTAGTGAAAGTATACAAGAATGAGTAACACACTCAAAAGACCTGGAAGGCTTAGGAGTGGAGCCTCTAGTTCGAGGCCACTTGTGGCTAAAGACCCGAGGATGGACGGAGTGCTGAGAGCACTAGAAAGGACTGGCGACCTCATCGACAGGTAGACCCAGGATAGGGATACTGCCATAGCCCAAGCGGTAAGAGCGCAATAGCTGCCGTCGACGCCAACAACGGCAACAATGGAGGCAATGGAAACAATGGCGACCATGACCAGGGCAATGAGGCAATGAATGCCCAGGAAGAAGTTGTTGTGACCAGGTAGATGGACCAACTAGTCGAACAGTTCATCAAGCTGAAGCCGACCCAGTTTGATGGGACTGGAGATCCCGAACTAGCACCAAGATGGATCGATAAACTGGAAAAGGCCTTTGGAGTGCTGAGGTGCACAGATGAGGAAAAGGTATTGTTAGTAGTATACCAACTGGATGGGACTGCTAATGACTAGTGGGCTACCACCAAGAATGGAATCTTCTTGGAAGGGACAGCCTTGACCTGGTATGCCTTTACTACGGCATTCAATCACAAGTATTTCTTCGAGACGGCTCGGGAAAGGAAGCAAGTAAAGTTTTTGCAAATGCGTCAGAATCAGCTGACCGTAGATCAGTATGAAGCTCAGTTCTCTAGGCTGTCATGGTACGCACCCCGATCGGTAGAGGATCCCCTAGAGAAGGCGTGGAGATTTTGGGATGGATTGAGGCCTGAGCTTCGCAGCCAGATGATAGCTCTGAATCTGAGGACTTACAAGGATATCTATGAACGGGGACAGATGATCGAGAGGGACATGAAGGAGAGGAATACTGCATCTGGATCACGGTTTAATTCATTTAGAGACAATCGCTAGATGGGCAAAAGACCTATGACTGGCAATAGACGCTTCGTCCCTCCAGTAAAAAAGAATATAGTGAAGCCGCCGAACCCAGCGAACTGGAGCTGTCTCCTCCGTGGCAGAAGGCATGGTAATGGACCCTGTCCGGCAAGGACGGGAGCATGCTTCAAGTGTGATCAGATGGGCCATCAGATGAGTACATGCCCAAACTAAGCCCTAGTGAATAGACCTCAGAGGCAACGACCACAGGCAAGATCGTCAACTGCCACTCCACAGAATGATCAGAACTGACCCCCAGCATAGGAGAGAGTCTATGCAGTAGCACGCAGGGAAGCGAAAGAAGCGCTAGGCATGGTCAGAGGTACGATTTATTTGTGTGACCAAGCTGCTTATGCTTTGTTTGATCCTGGCGCATCACACTCATTTGTGTCTACTCGGTTTGCTGATTTGGTTGATATGGAATTAAAATCGTTGAGTGTGATTCTGCATGTTGCTACCCCGTTGAAGGATAATGTGCTGGTTTCGTTGGGATGTGCTAATTGTAGGATTGTAATTGGTGGTGGTAAAGAGAGTATCGATTTAGCTGTGTTGCCCATGTATGACTTTGATGTGATCATAGGAATGGATTGGTTGGGTAATCAAAGGGCAGTAGTTAACTGTGGTAGTAAGATAATTCGGTTATATCTGGAAGGCCGTTCTAGTTTTGAATTTGTGGAAAGTCGAGGAGCAACCTCGATTCCTTTAGTCTCGTGTCTTGAAGTGACGAAGTTGATGACTGAAGTATGTCAAGCGTACTTAGTTGCAGTTATGGACACGACTATCGAGGAGCCTAAACTAGAAAGTGTCTCGGTAGTACGTGAGTTTCCTGACATATTTCCTCAAGAGTTACCAGGGTTGCCACCAGAGCGGGAAATAGAATTCGTGATTAAGTTAGCTCCCGGAACGGAGCCGATCTCGAAGGCACCCTGTAGGATGTCCTTATCAGAACTGAAGGAGTTAAAGGTGCAAATGCAAGAATTGCTGGATAAAGGATTTATTAGACCGAGTGATTCATCGTGGGGAGCGTCGGTGTTGTTTGTAAGGAAAAAGGATGGATCCTTGCGTCTATGCATCGACTATAGACAGTTGAATCAAGTGACTGTGAAGAATAAGTACCCACTGCCGAGAATTGATGACTTATTTGATCAATTGAAAGGAGCTACGGTATTCTCTAAAATTGACCTGAGGACCGGGTATCACCAGTTGAGAATTAAGAAAGAAAACATATCTAAGACCGCTTTTAGGACAAAGGTATGGTCATTATGAATTCACTTTGATGCCTTTTGGACTGACCAATGCTCCAGTCGCATTTATGGATTTGATGCATCGAGTGTTCAAGGAATTCTTGGATAGATTTGTTATAGTCTTTATTGACGATATCCTGATTTACTCAAGGAGTAACGAAGAACATGAAGATCATCTGAGGATTGTTTTGCAGACCTTGAGGGAGCACTCACTTTACGCTAAGTTTAGCAAATGCGAGTTCTGGCTGAACAAAGTGGCATTTCTTGGCCATGTTGTGTCGGGAGAAGGAATTGCGGTGGATCCTGCGAAGATCGAAGCTGTAACGAATTGGCCTAGACCTACTACGGTCACGGAAGTTCGAAGTTTCTTAGGACTGACGGGATATTACCGACGTTTCGTGGAGAAGTTTTCATCTATAGCTATCCCACTGACGAGATTGACCAAGAAAGAAACGAAGTTCGAGTAGATAGATAAGTGTGAAAGGAGTTTCCAAGAGCTCAAACATCGGTTGACAACCGTATCGGTGTTGACAATTCCATCAAGGCCTGGAGGCTATGAAATATATAGCAATGCTTCGCTAAAGGGACTAGGCTGTGTGCTAGTGCATCATGGAAGAGTGGTTGCCTACGCATCCCGACAATTGAGACCGCATGAGATGAATTACCCGATTCATGATTTAGAATTGGCAGCGATCATCTTTGCTCTGAAGATCTTGAGGCATTATTTGTGTGGCGAGAAATTTCAGATTTATACGGATCACCAAAGCCTGAAATATCTATTTTCTCAAAAGGAACTAAATATGAGGCAGCGTCGATGGATGGAGCTGCTGAAGGATTATGATTGCGACATATTATATCATCTTGGGAAAGCGAACCGAGTCGCGAAAGTGCTCAGTCGAAAATCGAGTATCGCCTGTCTACTAGTGAAAGAGTGGTCGTTATTGGAAAATTTGAGGGATTCTGAATTCATATTGGAAGTCTGTTAGTTATCCAGTTTGATGGTCACATTGAGAATAGAACCTGAGGTCTAGGAAATAATAAAAGCCTTGCAGCATACGGACCCAAAAATTCAGAAAATCTTGGAGATGGACTCGACAAAAAGGAAACCAGAATTCCAAGTATTAGAGGATGGAATTTTGAAATTTCGAGGACGTCTATGTGTACCAAAGGAAGAAGAAATTAGAGAAAGGATTTTGTCGGAGGCTCACAGAAGCAATTATAGTATTCACCCAGGTAGCACAAAGATGTATCAGAGCTTGCGTCAACATTATTGGTGGAACGGGATGAAAATGGATGTGGCGAAGTATGTGGTGAAGTGCTTGACATGCCAGCAGGTGAACGCATAACACTAAGCCTGGTGGACTGTTACAGCCATTAGAGATTCTTGAATGGAAATGGGAGCACATAACAATGGATTTTGTGATGGGACTCCTAAGGAGCCAGAGAGGCCACGATTCTATTTGGGTAGTCGTGGACAAGTTGACCAAGTCTGCATACTTCATCCCTATGCAAAAAGATTTCGTGATGGACAGATACACTGAATTGTATATGCGGCAGATAGTGAGACCACATGGAGTACCCGTGAAAATCACGCCGGATAGAGATCCCAAGTTCACAGCGAACTTTTGGAAAAGTCTTCAAGATGCCATGGGAACTCGACTGCAATTTAGTATGGCATATCATCCACAAACGGACGGACAATCGAAGAGGACAATTTAGACGCTCGAGAATATGTTGCGACCGTGTGTAACAGACTTCAAAGGTGGATGGGAGGATCAGCTGCATTTGGTGGAGTTTGCATGTAATAACAGTTATCAGCAGAACATTTGGATGGCACCATTTGAAGTGCTTTACGAAAGAGCTTGCAGAACCCCGATTTGCTGGGATGAGGTTAGAGAAAGGAGTATTATATGCCTAGAATTGGTAGAGCAATCGGTGGAAGCGGTAAAGATAATTCGGGATAGACTGAAGACGGCACAGAGTCGTCAGAAGAGTTATTCAGATAAATGGCGTAAGCCTTTGGAGTTTCAAGTAGGCAATCATGTTTTCCTTAAGATGTCGCCCATGAAGGGATTATCTCGATTTGAAAAGAAAGGAAAACTGAGTCCAAGGTATGCAGGTCCATTTGAGATTTTGGAACGGATTAGGACCTTAGCCTAAAGGCTGGCCTTACCGCCCAATCTATCCTAAGTGCACAACGTCTTCCATGTGTCAATGTCACGGAAGTACGAATTGGACCCGACGCATGTGCTGAATTACGAGGTTATCGAAGTGCATGACAAAGTATCATATGTAGAGAAGTCAGTCAAGATTGAAGATCGAAAGGAGCAGATTCTGAGGAATAAGACGATTCCATTGGTCAAAGTTGTTTGGAAGCACCATGGAACTGAATGCGCTACGTGGGAAAGTGAGGAAACGATGGGGCGTCAATACCTCCATTGTTTGAGTGACTGGGTTTATTGTAAATTTCGATGACGAAATTTTTGTAAGGAGGGAAGAGTTGTGTTATTCTAATTTTCCTGTCATTTCGGGACTTATTAATGAGAACATATCTAACGATGTCTTTCAGTTGTATCTTGCTCGGATCTGATCAATCTTGAGTTGACCGGCCAAAATGAAAAGGCTAACGCGAGACAAGGTACGTTGACCTAGGGAACTCGAACAGGAAATGACGCTCTTACCATAACGATTGTCGAGGGGACATTTAGAGCCATAAAAGGCTAATCTAAAAACTATTAAGGAACGCATTGCTAGCGTTATACGATTGGAGCGCGGATGATGCCACTTAATCAATGTATAATTTGTAAAATTTTCCTAAATCGAACAGTGACGATCGAGACCGTTGGAATTAGTGATAGACCCTCACAATTACATGACAACCAAAGTTGCTATGAAATGACGAGCCTTAAGTGTGATATGAATCACAGAGTCGATACGCGTAACGTCTGCAAAAGCCGCCCGTCAGTTCGAGATAGGCTGGAATCACATCTGACGGAGAAAGGATTTAAAAACGAGTCTCGAAATTAGAAAATGGAGAATTAAGAATTCCAAAATTATAATTGGATTGACAGTCGCCTTATCGGAGGAAATTGGACTCATAAAAACGACGTTCCGGACGTCGAGGGTAAAATTATCATTTTCCCCTTCAAGCCTTGACATTGCATTTATAATTGGACAAGGGCATTTTGGTCATTGATACCCCACTATAGCTATCAAAAATTTGAGAAATTGGCAGCCATTGGATGAGCCTTGATTGACATGAGGATAGGTGTCAAAGGATTATGCGTTGACATTGATGGGAACACTTTTAACATACCATTCAACCTTGGTTGACCCTCAATTTTGTATATACCTCTCTCTCTCACCTTCCCTTCAGCCGAACACCCTCCCTCCACAACCATCTTCTTCTTCTTCTTCCTCTTCTTCACGCCGAGAAGCTCACCGCCGGACTAGCCATTGCCCGCTGGATCACCGCCGTCGAGCGCCACCTTCGGCCACCACCTGAGCCCGAGCCGACCACCAGCACCTTCCTCATCCTCTTGCCGACAGCCTCCAACTTGAATCAGGTCATTTGACCCACTGAGGAGTTTCGGCCGGCCATTCTCCTGGAAGTCGATGGAAACCGTCGCAGCTGGTGGTAAGCTGCTGTTTAGACTCCGTAAGACCCCAGAAATTCGAATCTTTCGATCAAATTTTGTGGACACCTAGGCGACATGTAGACTGAGTTGTGGTAAAAAGTTTGGATGAATTTGATGGAGTTTTGACCTCAAATGAGTCTTGTGTTTGAAGGACAAAAACTAATAGGTTGAGGACTTGGAGGAGTCGGCGCCGTTCGAGGACTTTTCGACATTGCCTTGAGCTAAAATTTTCGGTGAAACTTCCCAACTCCTAAAACTATATGTTAGTAAGTAGAATAGTGGATAAATTGAAGATTTAGGATGGCTTATGGGCTAATTAGTTGAGATATGCACAGAATCGAAAATGCCCTGTTTCGGTTCTGCGCATACCGAAATCTGTCGGGGGCTGTTCGTGATGGAATTGAGTTCCAAATTCATCGTTGAGACGTATTAGGATGTCGATGAATATGTCATTGAGGGTTATGCTTCATGGATTGGTGAATTGAGCAAGAAAAGTTGATAAATTGATTGGTTCCGCTAGGATTGTTCGCTGCCCTTGTTGAGGATTGCTTGGACCGAATTTTTGGTGTGTTTGGAAGGAGAATTTTGCTGAATTAAGCTTGAGGTAAGAAGTCTCTAAACCTTGGCTAGGGGGATTGGACTCGATTGGGTGAATTGGGTGTGAATTAGGTTGAGTTTCGTGAGTTATGGTGTGATTGCCCATTGTGCATCCTTAAGAGGTATAAATGACTTGAATACTTGTTGAATGCTTGTGCCATGAATTGATTGCCACATTTGAGTGTTGAATTTAATTGTCTCGCATGCCATAGATGTGTTGCTCGTTGCATGAGTTTACACTTGATCTTGAGTTTTGAATTGAAATGAGTATTTGGCATGTTTAAGAAACTTATGACACCCTGACGCATTGAAACGCAGGGTCGAGTGGATTGATACCCTAAGGCGCTGAGGCGCGTGGTTTGTGTGGAGTTGTACCCTGATGCGTTGAGACGCGGGGTTGAAATTGCCATGGTCCTGATGCGTTGAAACGCGGGACGGAATTTGAGATATGTCGACACAGGCCTAAAATGAAATTGAAAACCTGATACGTTTACGCGGGTTTGTTAATGAGACGGTCTGAGGAGTATTTACGCGGAACGAGCCTAAGGCTTTGGAAACGTGGGGGTGAATCAAATGAAGGCAGGGAATGGTGGATGGTGTGATCTGGCTTGGTAATATGTGTCTGATTCCATTAATGTGATATGTTGCGATGATTGCATGCTTGACACTCGTCTGTATCTGTATGTTATTTAACGACTGTTGAATGTCTCATGTGGTTGTTTGTGCATTTGGATCGTGATTATATTTACTTGAGTGTACGGTCAGCCTAACCTAGGGTTAGTACCTGTATTACTGATATATAAATCTCACCCCGTCGCGGGATCACATTTCCAGATCCCAAACCATGAGCGTGCTGCCCATCAGACTAGGTGACCTAAAGGAGATGTCTGTGCGTTTTGTGGAGTTCCCGGATGCACAGGGAACTGTATACGTTAGGAAGTGCACCGTAGTTTGGGTCGGATAAAGATTAGATATCACTTACCTTATGTAGATGAATGTATGAAATAAAACGAACAATCGATTATCTTGTGCGTGTTATAGCGATCTCGGAGGTGGTTCGGTGATGGCGACTTGAGGCAATGAGGGTAACAACACAATAGAGAGGGAGAGGGAGAGAGCCAAAAATCTTGAGGGGGCATTAGTAAGAACAAGAGGGTCTTGAGCCCTTTTTATGGCCTTTCTTGACTTGCTCCATAAGTCAAATTTGTCCTTATTCACTTTTCATGCGTCAATTTTCTATTTATTTAATTTAATTTCTTATTACTTGTTATCCAAAACAAGCTTGGTGGCTAGTGTTTGTCCTTTTACTCATTCAATTAATTGGCATCTCTCTTTCTTTCCAGAGCTACTGATATCTTGCCACCTTGACATTCTAGAGTAATCTGTTAGGATACTTGTCTCATTTTTATCTTGTTTGATTTTCTATTTTAATTCTATCATTAATTCTCCTAATGATTATCCTATAGTAGGCTATGAATTAGGCATGCTTACTAGGCATGGTTCTAGAACCGTTTTATGTCACATGTCTATTGCATTTCTTACCCCCCAAGTTCATGCCTATTTAGGGTATTTTTATTTATTTTTCTTATTTATGTCCAATGTTTAATGAGATATTAATTTCTTTTATCTTTTCCAAATAAATTATTGGTATAGAATGTTCTAGATATACCACTTGATATTACTACATGTCTAATCTAAGGAATGCTAAGATCCTAGGTTACTTTTTCTAATGCAGTTTTGTTTTGTTATGCTTGACTTGTTCCCCAAATAAAAAATACATTATATTTTTATTTATGTTTTTGACTTGTTTCCCAAGTTGGATTCGTATTTTGTTCTTTCCACATGTCGCCCTTTTACTCTGAATTATTCTATAAGCAATTTTTTTTATGCACTAGCCTGTTCTCTAAGCCAACCATTTTCTAATCTTATTTTGTCCTTATGTGCTAACTTGCTCTTCAAGCCTATATTTTAAATTTAATTTTTCTTAGTAATTAAGGAAGTTCTAGATGTGATGTGTCTCATTCCTGAACGATCCATTTGACCATTCTATAATCTTATAATAATTAGGTCTTAACAACATAACTGAATATTTCATTTCTTTCTTTTTTTATGGCTTACATGCCCACTACACACACATATATTATTTCTTTTATTTCATTTTACATTTAAAATAGAGATTTAACATATAAGTTTCGGCATTTCTTGGTGTCGCCCAATTTAAAGTGTCCTAGCTTCCCATTTCTATTCTATAGATGCCAAGCATAACTAATACTAATGGCAATTGACATTTGACCTCTTATTCATTACCCTAGAGGTGCAGCTTACTATACTTTCAAGATATTTATGCAATTCTCTAATTTAGGCGCCTAACAAGCAAAAGGTCGGACTATCTGTTTTGCCAAATAAAATCGACTAGCGTGTAAGAACGTCAAGAGGCGCCATCTAATCTATGATTTGACGCGCTCCAGTACGTGTTTGGTTGCATATCAAAGTCGAGAGTCAATAAAATTAACTCGATTTAGGGTTGGAATCACCCGTTCCTAAATCGATAACATAATCGAACACTATTGAGCTCACCTCTCAAGACCAATTTAAATTGATGTAGTATTGGTTGGTCTCAATCAGTAGTCCTCCAATAGCACTTCATGCGGTCCAAGGTGACCATTCCTTGACTAATTTGTAGTTGGTTTGGAGTTCTGATGCAAATCGACTTTCGTCAGCTAGTTTAGTTGTTGATCGTGTTGAGAAAGCCTTCTCTTTGAATATTTTGATTATGACAAAACTATCGTTGTTTAAATAGAATATGTGTAATATTTATAATATTTTGTTTACAGGATGAACAAGCGAACATAAGTTTATATCGATCCTTTTCTAGCATTGAGACTCAAGAAGGAGTGGTCATATATCTGCTTCTGAAGAAGTTCAGATGGAGTTGTTGCTGAAGACACTCATTGAAGTTGCCTCTAAAAACGTTCATATGAAGTTGCTAGACGATGAAGCATGTTGCATTTGAAGACTTATTTGTTTGAAGAGTTATATAACGTGTCAGATGGACTTTATTGAATCTCAGTATCACGGTTGTAATTTATCTGTCCATATTCAGATAGTCTTTACTTTTGAAGACTAGTTCTGAACACTATTTAGATTCTGCAATTTATTTCAGATAGATTCTAAAGACCTATGAATAGCAAGTTTCCGATTAAAGTAAGTTCTTTTGTGGAAGTCTGTGGTATTTGATTGACAAGATATTCCTTCAATCAGATCGGAGGAAATCTACGATTGGATATTACCTTCCAAGAATAAGATTTGTGACTTATTTGAAGATAATCTACTTTTGGAAACTGAAGAAATCATGGCACCATATTACATCCTTGGAATCAAACACACATTGCCATGCCAATCGCACTTTCCACCCTTCCAATCCTCCTCATTTTCACGCCCGCGTTTAGAATGCCTCAGGCCTGATCCGCGTAAGTACGCCTCAGACCATCTCATTGACAAACCCGCGTAAACGCATCAGGTTTTCAATTTCATTCCAGGCCTGTGTCGACACATCTCAAATTCCGTCCCGCGTTTCAACGCTTCAAGACTATGGCCACCTCAACCCCGCATCTCGTACACCTCAGGGTATCATTCGACTCAAACCCCACGCCTCAGCGCCTTAGGGTATCCATCCACACAATGCCGCGTCTCAACGCCTCAGGGTGTCACAATTTCTCAGACATGCCAAAGCTCATTTCAATTCATAACACATGATCAAGTGCAAACTCATACACGAACAATACATCTATGGCATGCGAGAATTCAACATTCAAATGCGGCAATCAATTCATGACACAAGCATTGTCAAGCATTCGAGTCACCTATGTCTCTCAAGGACACACAATGGATAATCACCCCATAAACTTTCAAGAATCAATCTAATGCACACTCAATCCACCCAATTGTGTCCAACCCTCGTAACCAAGGTTTAGAAACTCCTTACCTTGTGCTGAAACCAACACAAATCATCTTCCAAGCACTTCAATGGTTTGGTCCTAATGGTCCAAGAACAATTCAGCCACGCAACCTAAGGAAATTCATCCAATCGTTAGTTTTCCTTGCTCAATTCGTCAATTCACTAAACATACACCTCATTGACATATCGATTAACATCCTAATACATCTCAACGATAAATTTGGAACCCAATTCCATCTCCAACAGCCTCCCACAAAATCGATATGTACAGAACCGAAATAGGGCATTTTCGGTTCTGTGTATATCTCAACCAATCAGCCCTTAAACTAACCTAAATCCTCAATTTATCAACTAATCTACTTGCTAATATGTAGTTCTAGGGGTTGGGGAGCCTCACCGAAAATTTGAAGCCAAGGCGACGCCGGGAAGTCTTTGAACGGTGCCGGTTCCTTCGAGTCTTCAACCGGTCAGTTTTTGCCCTTCAAACACAAGACTCATTTGGGGTCAAAACTCCATCAAATTACTCCAAAATTTTTACCACAACTCAGTCTACATGTCCTCTAAATGTCCACAAAATTTGGCCGAAAGATTCAAAGGTTACGGGGTCCTACGAAGTCTAAATAGTGGCTTACCTCCAGCAGTGACGATTTTCGTCGACTTCCGGGAGAATGGCCGGTCGGGACTCCTCAGTGGGTCAAATGACCTGATTATACTTATAGGATGTCGACAAGAGGATGAGGAAGGAGCTGGTGGTCGGCTCGAGCCCAGGCAGTGGCCGGAGGTGGCGCTCGACGGCGATGAAGATGGCGATCGGGTCTGGTCGGCTGGAGCTTCTTGGCGAGGAAGAGAAGAAGAAGAAGAAGATGATGATAATCGGCAGATTAGAGGGGGCTTTGGCTAAAGAGAGAGAGAGGGTGAGGTATATACACAAATGGTTTGGTCAACTTGATTGAATGGTAGGTTAAAAGTGCTCCCATCCACATCAATGCCTAATCCTTTGACACTTGTCCAAGGGTCAATCAATGCTTATCCAAGGGCTATTATTTCTTCTCATTTTCGACAGCCTTGGGGTGTGGTTAATGACCAAAATGCCCTCATCCAATTATAAATGCAAGGCCAAGGCTTAAGGGGCAAAATGGTAATTTTACCCCCGACGTCCGGAACGTCGTTTTTCTAATTCTAATTTTCTTCGATAAGGCGACGGTCATTCCAATTATAATGTTGAAATTTTTGATTCTTCATTTTCTAATTTCGAGACTTGTTTCTAAATCATTTCTCTATTAGACGTGGTTCCAGCCTATCTCGAACTGACGGGCGGCTTTTGCAGACGTTACGCGTATCGACCATGTGATTCATATCACAATTAGGGCTCATCAATTCATGGTGACTTTGGTTGTCATGTAATTGTGAGGGTCTATCACTAGTTCCGACGGTCTCGATCGTCACTGTTCGATTTATGAAAATTTTGCAAATTATACATTGGTTAAGCGGCATCGCTCGCGCTCCAATCGTATAATGGTAGTAATGCATTCCTTAATCGTTATTAGATTGATCTTTTATGGCTCTAAATGTCCCCTCGACAATCCTTATGGTCAAAGCGTAATTTACTATTTGAGTTCCCTAGATCTGCGTACCTTGTCTCGCGTTAGCATTTCCCTTTTAGTTAGTCAACTCAAGATTGATCAGACCCGAGCGAGATACGACTGAAATACATCATTAGATACATTCTCATTAATGAGTCTCAAAATCACAGGAAAAATCAGAATGTCACATTGTATGGATTGAAGTAAGCACATTGTGCTTGGTATGAAAGGTTAAGTAGTTTTCTATTCGAACAAAAGTTTGTCAAAGGTAATGTAGACACTAGTCTTTTCATTCAGAAGCAGAGTAAGGATATTTTACTTGTTCAGATTTATGTAGGATGAATTTGTAATGAGCATGATGGGAGAATTGAGATTTTTCCTCGGACTTCAAATTCATTATATCAAAAGTGGTACTTTCATTCATCAAGAAAAATATGCACTTGAGATTATCAAAAAGTTTGGCACGGAAAATTGCGAGAAGACCTTACCAAAAAAAAAAAAATTGCGAGAAGACAGAAACTCCTATGTCTCATTCCTCTAAACTTGATAAAGATGAAGATGGAAAAGAAGTTGACTCCAAACTCTATCGCAATATGATTGGGTCACTACTTTATCGCACAGCCTCAAGACTCGTATACTATTATGCGTTTGATTATGTGCAAGATTTCAATCCAATCCAATCTTTCAGCTATCAAGAGGATTATCAAATATATTGGGACTTATCTACGATATGGCTTGTGGTATTATAAAGATTTTGATTTTATTCTGAAAGGATATTCAGATGCAAATCTCGCTGGATGCAAAATTGATAGGAAGAATACTTCTTGAACTTGTCAACTTATAGGGAATATGCTTATAATTTGGTATTCCAAAAAGTAAAGTACAATTGCTCTTAGCACAGCTGAAGCAAAATATGTATCTCTAGGAAGCTGTTGTGCTAGATTCTCTGGTTAAAGCAACAACTAAAGGATTATGGAGTTGAAGACACAAATGCAGAAATCAGATGTGACAATACTAGTGCCATCAATCTCACAAAGAATCTCATTCCGTACTCAAGGGAAAAATATATTGAGATTAAACATCACTTTATTCGCGATCATGTTCAGATGGTGATGTACACATTTAGTATGTTGATACAAAGAATCAACTTGCAGATATCTTTATCAATCCATTGGATAAAGAAACTTTCAATTTTATTAGAAATGGATTAGCCATCACTAATCATTTGTCTTGAGTATATTTTGTGTAGAACAGGTTCAGAAGCAAATGTTTAGATGAAAGTGTTTAGATACAAATCGTCAAAAGCAATTGTTCGGAACCAAATGTTCAGAAATAAATGTTCAGAAGTAAAGGTTCAGATGTAAGTGTTCAGATGTAAATAGTCAGAAGCAATTGTTCAGATGCGGAAAGACATTTAGAAGAATTTTTAAACGGCAAGTTTGTAGATCAAAAGGTAAGTTTTTGTTATATGAAAGAATTTAAGATAAGATTCTCTAAAATCGTTATTACATATTTGTTTGATCTTATTTGTATATTAAAGATATATTATCTCTATTTGATATATTTGAAATTGATTTTATTTCCAAAAATAACAATTTTACAGTTTTTAATTTTTTTGACTAGTGACACGAATCGTCACCTTTGCTTATAACTATTTTAAAAAGTTCTCGCACAATTCACGAGCCCTAAACACATCTCTCAAAATCTCTCTTGCACTCAAAGCTTTTATCTCAAAGTTTCAAACTTTTTCATCCAAATGGCTAAAAAATGATCCTCTGTTGCAAGGAAACTCTTGTCTGACGGAAAAGGTCCAGGAAGAAAGTCTACTCATGTGTCGAGAAGACTTCTGTCACATGATAAAACTCATATTGAAGTTCAAAAACTAAACATGATGATCAGAGAGAAGCTCTTTGAAGGCAAACATGTTTGTCTGTAATCGAGTTTGATGAAAAAGAGGCTATTGACTTTACTGTTAAGCCTCTCTATGATAGTATTAATGCGATCGAAGAGAATAAGCAAACCTTAAGTTGCTATTGAATATTCACAAGTTTTCTAATGAGGAAGAACTTCTAGCATTTGCTGATTTACTTGCACGAAATGTTGAACCCATCGTTGTGCAAATCCTGGAGATTGTCTCCCGTAAGGAAAAAGGGAAAGTTATTGGTACGAGTGTGCGGAAACCTAAAAGAACTACTTCTAAAGGTGTCGTGATAATTAGTGAAAACGAAAATGAGAGTGATTTTAAAGGGAAGCTTACGACGACGATAATGTGTTGTTCAAGGATTTCAGAAAAATCAGGAGATTTTTTAACGACAAGGATTTTCAGGATCCTCTATTTGTTAGTGAAAAACACAAAGAACATTTTGAATGTCTGAATAATATAGGTGTAATACCACACAGAGTTTTCGATCTCAAGTACTTTAATAGTGTTGGTATTCCTATTTGCAAACATCTTAGACAATGCAACTGGAAGATTTTGCAACTCAGAGAAGAAAAGTCTTTCCACATCTGGCTGCTTATTTCTATTTTAATCTTCGGTTAAAAAATTTTGACTCTTTCTTCTACACTGTTGGAAATGATCATTATTATGTGCATGTTAGAGACCTAGCAGCATTGAAGGATGTTGCTATGATGGATTTCACACCATTGGATATTTCACCTGAGGATGCCTATAGCTTTCTCACTTGGAAAGAAAGCTTCTCAAGAGACTCAAAAGCTCATGTGACATATAGTGATTTTCCCTAAAACATACTGTTATGCATAAAGTTTTAATTGAGAGCTTGAGACCCAAAGATGCATCAAAGACTGACATCTCCAAATATGAAGCCAAATTGATGTGAGGTGTACTAAATGGAAAGAAAATATCTTTTTCACACATTATTCTGCTTCATATGTACATGATAATTTAGAAGACTAAGAGACAACTCCCTTATATAGGATTGATCTCTAAGATCATGAACTTCCACAATATTAAGATTCCTACAGTTCTTCTGAAGGATGGAGGTCAAGTGATGACTGTTGGAGAGTCCACGCTTAAGAAACAGGAATTCAGAAATTATTCTTGTAGATTTTAAAGAAAAGATAGAACAAAAAACGCCTAAAAGGAGAAAGACCATGGCCAGTAAAGGAAGATTAATGGAAACCTCAGCTGATGAGAATTTTTTAGAGGAAGAAGGTGATATAGAGGCGTTGGATTCAGAAGCCAAAGCTTCAATTTTATCTAAAGATTGTGAAGATGAAGGAGAAACAGGTGGAGATCCTATGAGCCAGCATGAGTAGGAGGACCTGATGATAAAGAAGATGGCCTCTATGAGACTCATGTCCTGGAAGAAGAGACTGAAACTTCTGTTGAAAGGGCAAAGAGAAGTCAGGATTGTTCAAGAAGAATATATTCAAATGTGGCATGATAAGTCTATAGAAAGAGGAGATGGAGAGATGATATGCTGAAATAGTTGTAAAATGTTATGAGGAAGATGAATTGTAGAATGCTCAGAGAATTGAAATGGAACAAATGCAATAGCAGATGGATGTCTGCCAAGTCAAAATTTGTGAAAGGAAAATATGTAGATTGATATTCTTGAACAATGACTTGGTGTTAGTTTTGAATTGTCTGTACATGTTCCAGATCTTCTTGAGCCAATTCAAGAAGAGAATCAAAGCTTACATGAAGCCTCGATCACCATTCGGGGCAAGATGAATCTCTAGTTTAGGTTGAGACTGCCAACATGTGTACTTGGAGTAAGAGGAAACAACTGTTCAGGAGGAGCAAGTCTTGAAGGAACAAACTATTCATATGGACAACATGGAAATTGCCAAAGAGGAAGAACTGCTACAAGAGAGAAGGCCAAAGGAAAGGAAATTATTGTTCAGGGAGAGCAAACATTGCTAAATTCAGATGTAATAATGAAAGAGGTTGATGCCTCTGAACCTGCAAAGAAACATTCAGAAGAATAGCCTCAGGGTGAGGGGTAGAAAAGGCTGAAGAAAGTGTTAGAATTTGTGATATTCTGATTTCCAGTCAATTTCAGGTTCAATAATGAGAATTGAATATCTAGAGATGTATTTCAGTCGTATTCCGCTCGAATCTGATCAATTCGAGTAGACTGACCAAAGGGGAAAGGCTAACGCGAGACGAGGTACGTGGACCTAGGGAACTCGAATAGGAAACGGCGCTTTAGCCATAAGGATTGTCGAGGGAACTAGCGATAGACCCTCACAATTACATGACAACCAAAGCCACCACGAATTGACGAGCCCTAAACGTCGGGGTCGATACGCGTAATGTCTGCAAAAGTCGCTCGTCGGTTCGGGATAGGCTGGAACCAAGTATGGCAGAGAAAGCCATCATAATTGAGTCCTGAAAATTGAAAATGGATAATCAAGAATTCCAACATTGCAATTGGACTAGCCGTCGTACTATCGAATAATCCTGAAACGAGAAAAACGACGTTCGGAACATCGGGGGTAAAATGATCATTTTGCCCCTCAAGCTTAGAACTTTGTCTTTATAATTGAAGAAGGGAAAATTGGACACTATACCCTCCCTTGGCTACCGAAAATGGAGACAAAAAGGTGGCCATTGGATCTCCATTGGGAAGACAAAATGCTAAGTGTCAATGGATGCTCTAAAGACTAGTCTTATCTACTATGCTCACCTACCAATCAAACCTTTGACTCAAGCCTTGAGAATATGATCTCTTTCTCTCTCTCTCTCTCTCTCTCTCTCTCTCTCTCTTCACCTCACTTCATTCGGCCGCCACCCAAGAGAGCACCAAACACCATCTTCATCTACTTCCTCCATTCCGCCCGACGCCAACCAGCTTCTACCGCTTCCGTCGCCATTTCCGACGACCTCCTCCGGCCATTACTTGGATGCCAGCCGGTCAGAACAACATAGATACACGCCTTGCCGACGTGCTCGAACAAGAATCAGGTCAATTGGAGTGCTGAGGAGTCCCGATCAGAGATTCTCCTGAGAGCCGACGGAATCTGCTCCAGCCTGAAGTAGGTAAAGTTTTTGACCCTTTTGGAGCTCGAAATCTTGTAATTTTGGGCTCAAATTTCGTGGAGATCTAGTAGACATGTAGAGGAATCTGTGATAAAAATTGGGGCTCAATTTGGTGTAGTTTTGACCATGAACCGGTCTTGTGAATCATGCACAGAAAACTGCCGGAAAACTAACTTGGAGGAACCGGCGATGTTCGGCGAGTTTCCGATGACCAACCGGCTTCAAATCTTCAGTGAGCCTCTTAGACCCTTAGATAGACAAGTTAAGAGGTATAATGATGTTTAAGTGATGGATTTAGAGATGAATTAGGGCTGATTGTGCCCAGTTTGCACAGAACCGAGAGGAACCGGTTCGGTTCCGTACAAAACCGAGGCTGTTGGGGATTGGTAATGGATAGACTGAGTTCCAAATTGATGTTTAAGACATGTTAAGACAATGGGGATTATGCTAGGGAGGTTTATGGTTCATGGATTGTGGATTTGGGCGAGAGAATTGATGAAATTGGTTGAATATTTTAGGTTGCGTGATGGATTGACCTTAGACCATGGTTTGGCCGAGACTTTGAGGACTCAAGAGGAGAAAATTGTGATATTGAAATCAAGGTAAGGAAATTCCTAACCTTATGCTAGGAAGATCAGACTCGATTGGGCAAGTCGATGTTTACCTTGATGCGATGACATCGCGGGGTGGAGTTGATGATGTGTGCCGTCCTGATACGATGAGATCGCAGGGCTAAGATAGCCACGGTCCTGATGCGAACCATTCGTGGGACGGAGTTATGAGATGAGGATATTGGCCTGGAGATTTACCGGAACTTGATGCGTTTACGCAGGTTTTCGATGACGATCTGATGCGTTCACACGGACCGAGCCTGATGCGACGAGGTCGCGGGGTAGAGACTAAGGCAGGCAGAGATTGTGCATGCTGTGAAGTGGCGGGACTGGTGTACATGATCATTTGAGCGTGACATGAGGTCATCGTTACACACCTGTCATCTGCATGTTACTTTGTTATTAATTGGGCTTGATATGCCTGTATGATTATGAGTTTGAAATGTCTGAATAGATGACTACCTGAGTGGACGGTAGGCCTAACTTAGGGTTAGGACCCACCTTACTGAGATTTATGTCTCATCCTAGTGGGGGCTTACATTTTTCAGGTTCTAGGCGAAAGAAGCATGAGCTTACAAAGGATTGGCATTTGAAGAGATAGTTGACCAATGGTATTTAGAGTGGATTTGCCTTTGGTGATATTGGGATTGTACTTTGGATTATTGAATTAGGAATTGATCTTTGACAAATTGGTTAATGAGATTTTGATGTATCCGTCCTAAGTCATCGGTTGTTGATTTATTTGTAATGGGGATGGCATCGCTTTCGTGCGTGTATTTTGTAAAGAGTTGTAAGCAATTGGTCGAAAGATCCTGGAGATTGAATAAAGAAACCGCTTGGTGGGATGTATGCGTGCTCGCGGGTTCGGGGTGTGACATCCCCGCTTGATTTGGTATCAGAGCAAGTTCAACTCGATCCAATGTGATTGAGATTTGGAGTTATAAGGAGCGATGACTTGGGGACAACTAAGCATGGATTGCTGGATCTTGAGGATTATAGGCTTGAACTTGTGAGGTAGTCTAATGGTCCTAGAGTTGACTTTAATGGCTGACTTTGAGTTATGTGGTGATTAAGGTTTAAGTGGAAGCAAGTTGGGATTAAGAGTCATAAGCATGGATTTTGAGGTAGTAATTGTGTTTGAGGATAGTAGAGAAATGCTTATGAAGGAAGAGTCAAATGGATTGCATGATTGTGATTGTGGTTGTCGATGACCCAACTTGAGGAGTACGAATTATAAAGAGGTGACTAATATTAGTGGATTCAGGCTTGAACTGCGTGATACCTTATTGATCTAGCTATCAATTGTTGTCAACCTTGGATGATACGAGTTGAGATGAATACAAGGAGTACCTGAATCAAAGATCAGTTGTGATCAGATGCATAGGGATTTAATTTGAATGTTGACTGGACTTGAGACATATAATGGGATATAGGCAATTGATCAGTGAGATGTGACGACCATTGGGGGAATTAGAGCTCTTGAATGGATAGGAATTGATCTGAAGACGCTTTTGTTATGACAAGTGGTGAGGATAGTCATGCTATGCTTGAGTTGTAGTTATGAAAAGCAAGTTGATGAGGGTGCATGCAGTGACTTTTCGCTGTTGAACTTAATAAACTGTCACTTGATATGGGATGAGTTGATGGGATACCTATAAACCGTAATGAAACGTGGTATAGGACATGTGGAACGAGGCTTTCCCCGTAGATGTATGACTTGGGACAACCTGTAACGGCCAAGCCTGACGAGGGCAGAGAGTGATCGACGGGATAGAGAGGTCCGGACAAGGAGCGGCTCCTGGCAGGCTTCAAAGATGGCGAGAGGCGGGAATGACCCAAGTCATAACTTGAAAGGGGAAGCCTAAGTATCGGGTTGAGTCCAATTGTGGATAAGGGATGTGCGGCACGGATTGATCCTCATCAAGGATGATCGAAGGTGGCATGACATGTGTAAGGATGCCTATGATTGGCGTGGTTAAAAGCTTCATGCTTGACAGTGGATGTCTTTTGAAAAAGAAAAGTGATGGTTGTGATGAGCCTGTTAGGCATGTTTGATGATTAGCATCATGTCATTGGCTTGACCAAGGTATAACTGAGTGGTTAGATGACGTATGGGTTTATACCCGAGGAACCGAGGCATGTTGAGATGAGATAGTTTGTTGTGACAATGCTAGAGTGGTGGATGCCTTTAGGCCTAGAGTATAAGCTTTTGACCTAGTGAATCATTGTCTTGAGTGCTTGATTGATAGTTGCCTAGTGGAGGCTAGCCTAGTAGTGGCCATCAGTTGAGAAGTTGCCTCGTTAAGGCTGGCTTGAGGAAGGATTGTTCGATGATTTGGGATCCTTGAATAATTGGCAATTAATTGGGAATTGCTTAAGAACCATTAGAGGGCTAGTTGATGGTGAAAGATATTGAGATAAGCAGCCTGAGATTGATAGACTTAAGTAGATGACTTGAGTCTTGGATTCCTGAAGGGAATCATAGTGGTTCAAGTCGCATGAGAACTTGATAAGATTGAAGAACCAAGGTATGGTCGCTAGAGTAGCACTTGGCTTGCGTATGTTAGATACGAAAAGATCCAAGGACTAAGATGGGTCATGAGAATTGAGCAAAGATGAGTAACCAGAATGTGAAAACCAGCAGAACGACTGGCTCGTGTTTGTGAACCACATGGGACCTAGGAGTTGAATGGGTTGTGAGGACCTTGAATAGAAATGAGAAATTTCTATGGGTAGGCGAGCTCAAAAGGAGATGCCATGATTACCCAAGTAGCTGAGACGACTTGTGCTGACAGTTAAGTGATAAAAGCCACGAAGAAGGTGACTTTGAGCAAGTCTTTTCGAGATTGGATGTGCGGATAGGACCACAAGAGCTTGGAAAAGCTTGTAAGATTATGTATAAGGCTGAAATTGATTGAGTCAGGTAGAGGGATGAGATTCGAAATTGTCTCCCTCTGGATTGAGGGTTTTGTGAGAAAACCTTAGAGATTTGGGTGCACTAAAGAAGGAAAGTGACCTTGGCAATACTAGCCCTAAGAGGCTATTGAGGATTGGTGAAAGGTCACTAGAGGAAGGATTTCCTAGAAGGCATGAGATTTGCCTAGTCAACTTTAGCTGAGTTATTTAATGGAAAGTATCGTCGTGGGATTTCTTGAGAGCAAAGGTTGTTTGGATCCTAATACTTTTATAAGGATTATAGGATGATCGACTGGTGTGAGACAGAGTTCTCAAGGTCGTTTAAGCATATGGTAAAAGTGGTCAAAGACCCTTGAACAAGATGAGTAAGTCCCTGAGTGGATAGGAGCTTGAGAGCCATGTGGCTGATTGTTATTCCGGATTTTGAGGAATGGTGGTAGGACTCAGCAAAAGAGGAGAATGATCGAAAGACTTATGAGTAAGAGAACTCCTGCTCATGGATTACGAGCAGGGAGATGTTCATTATGGATATGGAGCGTGCCTACGAGAAATGGTTGATTATCTGGGTGTAAGGCACACAGTGGAAAGTGAGTAGCAAGTCTTTTCTGTTATGAATGAGGTCAAGGAAGAATCGATACGCTAGATTGCCTGAAGTTAATGATTTCCTGGGATTGGTTAAATGCATTGGAACCATGAGGAATGAAATCACGAGTTGCTATTCCCTAAAGAATAAGGCATTGTTCCTAAAGGGCGATTGGGCCATGGATTGGTCATTGACGAAAGGGAAAATGAATAGACTTGATAGTCTTGATTGTTTGTAATTCCAATGAGTGGTTGGGTAAGTGAAAAGAGCGCTTAGAGTGTAAATACAAAGTGATTCGAGAGTGTAGGATTGAGTATTCGACATGGAAATTTGTGAGACCCAAGGACGAAAAAATATTGTCACTTGAGGTGACAGAGTTATGGGAAAGAGAATGTGAAAGCAAGGTGACATGTGAACCTTGGAGTAAAGGTATCGTCGTCAGCACAGACTCAAAGGTTGACGTCCTAAGAAATGAAAAGTACAAGGTGAATTTGAAGTGAGGAAATGCCACGGAGCTGTGTGGTTTCTTCCTTAGGGTAAGAGACCCTATTGTAAAAAGAATGAAGACTCTAAATTGTCGTAGTATTATGATTGAGCGTCTATACCAAGGAAGAGGACGCAGGACTTGAATGACTATTGGAAGTGAAGTCAGAGAGACAGTCTTGTAGACAATGTAGAATTCCAAGATGATGTTGACATTTAGTGGAACAAACAGAATTGGGAAAAGGTCGCTTTAGTGAGTTGTGGAACTTAGAGGCTAAAGCTTTAATGCTTCTCGAGAGAAGAGTGACAAGAGTAAACAAAATATCGTGCGGTTCTAGAGGAGACCCGTGATGACAGAGAGCCGAGGTCTGAGCTCTCAAGTGAGAAGTGTGAAGAATAGTCGGAAGATTCGACACTTGGTAGAAAGAAGTGGATATCTGTTGAATTGAGTGCCCAAGGAATGATTGAGTTGGTTGTTACCACCTCGAGAGATGATGATTGGACTCATTTAAGGAGTCATGAGAAACATGAATGACCTTCGAAGGTACCCTGTGGAATTTAAGGAGATGCTCGATATAGGACGAATGTGAAGAGCGTAAGTCGTGGACCTAATGAGATGAGATTCCTTAGTCGTGAACTTTTGAAAAAAGGGAATCCTTGGGGAGCCTTTGAGGATTGGAATAAGTAACGAATCGACTATAGTCAATGTGAGTTGCGAAAAGTGTAAGCTTCTTGGGATTGATGAATTGCAACAGACGAACCGTTGAAAGATTCCTCATAAGAGCTGTTCCAATGGTGAAATGGATTAAGGACGAGATGTGACACGAATGGGTGAATGAACTTGAAAAGAGTTTTCGAGGACTCGAGTTAAGCTGACGGCTATGCAGTTAATGGCATATCTTGTCGAAAACTGGAAAGCTTATGAAGGTTGTAGTGGCACGATGCAGAATGAAAATTGAAAATATAACAAGGCGATTTGAAATGGTTGTTACTTGTGCGTTGTGATGATAAGGTCGTAAGAGTTGGAATGCTAAGGGCGTGATTGGAATGGGTTACGAGTGTCCTCGCGATGAAGCTAGGGAAAGTTGTTTGAGTGAAAGAATGTTTCAAGGCTATACCTACCACCAGAGTATAAAGTCGCAGTTTCTCGAGGAGAATTGAACAAGAGGCAATGCAGATGTATAGAAGTGCTGGTGGGTATGAGAGCGCTGCCTAAATGAAGAAAAAACCTCAAGAATTATGTGAACTATAAGAGATTGAGAGCACGGACTGCCTACAGGGAATTGAAGGCGAGACATGTGGAACGAAGAGATCACCTAAGTGTTGTTATAGCGATATTCGTATCGCTAAGGAAAGGTGCATTGTTTGATGGATGCTTACCGTTGAGAATTAAACATGGTTTAATTGGCAATGGAGGGACAGATCTTCCCTCAAGAAGTAAGAGATTCAACTCTTAAATTGGAAGTTCGCTAATGGACTAGTGTGATGGCTACTGGAAACACCTAGCCTGAAGACCAGAAGAAAATTGAGGTGTGCCATGATTAAACACCGATGCTGGAGGGATTATAGGAATGGATAGAACCCTTGAGGCCCATGGATGGAAGAACGAGTCCAGCATTGAAGAGAAACTTAAGGAGATAGCCTCATTGAAATTCAAAGGGAGAATTATGGTGTTCCCTGGGATGGCACAAAGATGTGCCAAGATGCACATATATGTAGGTGATAAGGTTGAAAGTCGAAGTTTGTCTATCTTGTAGTCGAGCACTAGACGTGTCGATAAAAGGGAAAGACACGACGACAAAAGTTGAAAGACCACTTTGATTTAAGGGAATTTTCAGATGAAGTCGAGAATGGATTGCTACGGAAGTAACCATGTAAATGTTTAAGGAGTCGAGAGGGCCATAACTCAATTAGATTAATGGAGGGCAAATTGATAAAGCCCTTTGATCCCTATTGGCGTGAAAGGAAGTTTGAAGGGAGTGATACGCTGAATGATATGGACAGCAAGAGTGCATGCTAGCGAGGGCTTGGTAATGATGGTTATGGACAAATGAAATAGATAAGGTGAATGCTCGAGGAAGAGCTGCTGGCAAATGATTTGACTACCAAAAGAGATTGGAGAGAAGCCCATTGGATTAAGGACTGAAGGAGACAAGTCTCAGAGGAAAGATAGTTGGGTTGGAAAGGACGAGCAAGATCGTTAGGCCATGGAAAGGATTATCCGGAAGAGTGAGGGTGCGACGAGACGTCAATACCCCAAAGGATTGGATGAGTTGGAAAGTTGCGAATTTTGAGGACGACATTTCTTTAAGGGGGGAAGAGTTGTGACATTTTGATTTCCAGTCAATTTCAGGCTCATTAATGAGAAGTGAATATCTAGAGATGTATTTCAGTCGTATTCCGCTCGAATCTGATCAATTCGAGTAGACTGACCAAAGGGGAAAGACTAACGCGAGACGAGGTACGTGGACCTAAGGAACTCGAATAGGAAACGACGCTTTGGCCATAAGGATTGTCAAGGGAACTAGCGATAGACCCTCACAATTACATGACAACCAAAGCCGCCACGAATTATTTAGCCCTAAACGTGATATGAATCACGAGGTAGATACGCGTAATGTCTGCAAAATCCGCCCGTCGGTTCGGGATAGGCTGGAACCACGTCTGGCATAGAAAGCCATCAGATTTGAGTCCTGAAAATTGACAATAGAGAATCAAGAATTTCAACATTATAATTGAATTAGTCGTCGCCCTATCGAATAATCCTGGAATGAGAAAAACGACGTTCGGAACGTCAGGGGTAAAATGACCGTTTTGCCCCTCAAGCTTAGAACTCTGTCTTTATAATTGAAGAAGGAAAAATTGGACATTATGCCCTCCCTTGGCTGTCGAAAATGGAGACAAAAAAGTGGCCATTGGATCTCCATTGGGAAGACAAAATGCCAAGTGTCAATGGATGCTCTAAAGACTAGTCTTGTCTACTATGCTCACCTAACAATCAAACCTTTGACTCAAGCCTTGAGTATATGAACTCTTTCTCTCTCTCTCTCTCTCTCTCTCTTCACCTCACTTCATTCGGCCACCACCCAAGAGAGCACCGAACACCATCTTCATCTCCTTCCTCCATTCCACCCGACGCCGACCAGCTTCTGCCGTTTCCTTCGCCAGTTCCGACGGCCTCCTCCGGCCATCACTTGGATGCTGGCCGGTCATAGAAACATAGATACACGTCTTGCCGATGTTTTCGAACAAGAATCAGGTCGATTGGAGCGCCGAGGAGTCCTGAGCAAAGATTCTCCCGAGAGCCGATGGAATCTGCTCCAGCCTGAAGTAGGTAACATTTTTTACCCTTTTGGAGGTCGAAATCTTGTAAATTTGGGCTCAAATTTCGTGGAGATCTAGTAGACATGTAGAAGAATCTGTGATAAAAATTGGGGCTCAATTTGGTGAAGTTTTGACCATGAACCAGTCTTGTGAATCATGCACAGAAAACTGCCGAAAAACTGACTTGGAGGAACCGGCGATGTTCGGCGAGTTTCCGGCGACCAACCGACTTCAAATCTTCGGTGAGCCTTTTAGACCCTTAGATAGACAAGTTAAGAGGTATAATGATGTTTAATTTATGGATTTAGAGATGAATTAGAGCTAATTGTGCTCGGTTTGCACAGAACCGAGAGGAACCGGTTCGGTTCAGTGCAAAACTGAGGCTGTTGGGAACTGGAAATGGATGGACTGAGTTCCAAATTGATGTTTAAGACATGTTAAGACAATGAGGATTATGCTAGGGAGGTTTATGGTTCATGGATTGTGGATTTGGGCGAGAGAATTGATGAAATTGGTTGAATATTTTAGGTTGTGTGATGGATTGACCTTGGAACATGGTTTGGCCGAGACCTTGAGGACCCAAGAGGAGAAAATTATGGTATTGAAATCAAGGTAAGGAAATTCCTAACCTTGTGCTAGGAAGATCGAACTCGATTGGGCGAGTCGAGGTTTAATTGAATTGATTCATGTGGAAATTTCAATGGGGATAGTTTGTATTATGTCCTAAAATGTTCTAGGACGCATGTATGTGACATTGGCTATGCTTGAGTCGTTGGCCATGTCTGGGCATTATATGAATTGCTTTATGTGCCATGAGTGTTTGAATCGTGCATGAGTTGCACCCGTTGTGTGCATATGGATCGACTTGAAATGATATGGTATAAACATGGCACGGCGAGGCCTTGAGGCGTATGAGACGCGGGGCAGGAGTTGATACCCTGATGCGACGAGATCGCGGGGTGGAGTTGATGATGTGTGGAGCCCCGATGGGACGAGATCACAGGGTTGAGATAGCCACAGTCCTGATATAAACTATTCGCGGGACAGAGGTATGAGAATATCCCGATGCGACAAGATCGCGGAGTGGAGTCGATGTTGCGTGGCGCCCTGATACGACGAAATCGCGGGGTTGAGATGGCCACGATCCTGATGCGAATTATTTGCGGGATGAAGAGGCCCTGAGGCATATGAGACGCGGGGCAGGAGATGTATACCTTGATGCGACAAGATCGCGGGGTAGAGTAGATGATGTGTGGCGCCCTGATACAACGAGATCGCGGGGTTGAGATAGCCATGGTCCTAATACGAACCATTCGCGGGACGGAGTTATGAGATGAGGATATTGGCCTGGAGATTTACCAGAACCTGATGCGTTTACGTGTGTTTCCAATGACGGTCTGATGCGTTTACACGGATCGAGCCTCATGCGACGAGGTCACGGGCTGGAGACTGAGGCAGGCGGAGATTGTGCATGCTGTGAAGTGGCAGGACTGGTATACATGATCATTTGAGCGTAACATGAGGTCATCATTGCACGTCTGTCATCTGCATGTTACTATGTTATTGATTGGGCTTGAGATGCCTGTATGATTATGAGTTTAAAATGTCTGGATAGATGATTGCCTGAGTGGACGGTCGGCCTAACCTATGGTTAGGACCTACCTTACTGAGATTTATATCTCACCCCTGTGGGGGCTTACATTTTTCAGGTTCCAAGTGAAGGAAGCACGAGCTTGCAAAGGATTGTCATTTGAAGAGATAGTTGACCAATAATATTTAGAGTGGATTTGCCTTTGGTGATATTGGGATTGTTCTTCGGATTATTGAATTAGGAATTGATCTTTGATTAATTGGTTAATGAGATTTTGATGTATTTGTCCTAAGTCATCTGTTGTTGATTTATTTGTGAATGGGGATGGCATCGCTTTCGTGCGTGTAATTTGTAAAGAGTTGTAAGCTATTGGCCGAAGGATCCTGGAGATTGAATAAAGAAATGGCTTAGTGGGATGTACGTGTGCTCGCGGGTTCGAGGCGTGACAGAATTTGTAAGAAAGGAAAAAGCATCAATTGAGAGTTTGGGACAAAGCACAACACCAGCTAGAAAGATGGATCCCATTAATACTCTAAATACTTTTATTGCAGAGCTTCTGGAGACCAAGAAATCTCAAAGAATAGTTCAAAAGGAAATAGAGAGGCTGCAGCAGATAGTACTACAGAGGTTTGATAGGCTGGAAAGTATGATTGAAAAGAAGATGGGATGGATGCTTTTGAGAAAACACTTGATCTTTATGGCTGATTATTTTATACTGAAATGGCAAGTATTCAGGCGTACACATTAAGTCTTGATGAGAAGATTTTTCGGGATTTCCCTCATCTTCAGGCAAATTACAACAAGGATTTTTCAAAGGAGGGCAGCAAAGAGCATGAGGATGTTCATTCCTCTTAAAAATCACCTCAACCTCCGTCTGCTTAAATTTTCAAACAATCTTTGCTTGAGTTTTTCTTTTCCAGATTGAATAATGTCTTGTTTTATGTTCTGAACTATCACATTCTTCTTATGGGTTAATCTATTTTGGCAAATGGAATGAAATTTGCAGTTTATCATATTCCTTCTTTATTGGTGATGACAAAAAATAGGAGAGAAAAATCTATATATCTATCCTCTATATCCATCTATATTTTGCAGGACGGCAAAAGCCTACATACTGTGAGGACTTATCAGGACATTCTAGTGATATTGCTACAATCTATTTTCAATAAGAATTCACATATTATTCACATATTTATATTTAAAAGAAATCCTTTTATGCTTACACTACTTAATCAAACTTATTATCATACAATCTTTCTGATGTCGGTGAAGTGTTGTCATCATCAAAAAGGGAGAGATTGTTCAGAAAACTTCTCTTTGAATATTTTGATTCTAACAAAACTCTCCATGTTTAGATAGAATCTGTGTAATATTTATAATTTTTTATTTGCAGGATGAACAAGTGAGCAGAAGTTTATATTGATCCTTTTCTGGCATCCAGACTCAAGAAAGAGTAGTCATACATCTACTTCTGAAGACGTTCAAATGGAGTTGCCTCTAAAGACGCTCAGATAGAGTTGCCTCAAAAGACGTTTAGATGAAGTTGCTTCTGAAGACGTTCATATGAAGTTGGCTCTGAAAACGTTCAGATGAAATATGTTGCATCTGAAGACTTATTTGTCTAAAGAGTTATATGATGTGTCGGAAGGACTTTATTGAAACTCAGTATCACGGTTCTAGTTTATCTATTCAGATTCAGGGAGTCTTTACTTTTGAAGACTGCTTCTGATGAACATTGTTTAGATTCTGCAATTTATTTTAGGCAGATTCTAAAGACCCACGAATGACAGGTTTTCGATTAAGCCAAGTTCTTTTATGGAAGTCTGTGATATTTGATTGACAACATATTTCTTCAATCAAATTAGGAGGAAATCTACAATTGAATATTACCTTCCAAGAAAAAGACTTATTGCTTATTTGAATCAACTTTATTTTTGAAAACTGAAAATTTAATTTTATGGACGACTGAATCTAAAGGGTTCATGTGACATTCTGATTTTCCAGTCATTTTCAAACTCATTAAGGAGAAGCCCATCAAAAACGAGTCTTGAAAATTAAGAATGGAAAATCAAGAATTCCAACATCATATTCGGATTGGCCGTCGCCCTATCGAAGAATTCTGGAACGAGAAAAACGACGTTCTGAACGTCAGGGGTAAAATTACCCTTTTACCCCTCAAGCTTAGAACCTTACCCAACCATTTGAACATGGGCATTTTGGACATTAAACCCTCCCCATAGCTGCCGAAAAAGTGAGTGAATGAGAGCCATTGGATCAAGCTTGATTGACAAGGGGACAAGTGTCACAAGATCAAGCATTGGATGGTCAAGTCAACTATTACAAACCTACCATTCAACCCCTTTGACCAAGCCTTGGGATATATAGCAATTTCACTCTTCTCCTCTTCATTTTGACCGGCAATAAACCCCTCACCACCGAAAATCTCCATCTTCTACCTCTTTATTCTGCCGCTGGCGACCAGTTCTGGTCTCTCCGTTTGGCGCCGTCGGCGACCACTTCCGGCCACCATCTAACTGTCGGCCGATCACACCAACCTAGATCTATGTCTTGCCGACCTCCTCGAAGTGGAAGCACTGCATTTGGACCACTGAGGAGCTCCGGCCAAGAGTTTTCCCAGAGGTCGACCGAAACTGACCCAACCTGAGGTAGGTCCTGTTTCTGACCCTTTTGAAGGCTGAATTGTTGGCGTTTTGAGGTCAATTTTTGTGGAAATCTAGTAGACATGTAGATTAATCTATGGTAAAAATTGGGGTTCAATTTGATGAATTTTTTACCATGAACCGGCCTTGGGAACTATGGACAGAATCTGCTAGGAAAACTGACTTGAGGAATCCGGTGACTTTCAACGGGATTCTGGCGACCATTCGACTTCAAACCCTTGGTGAGATCCCTAAACCCTTAGATAGAAATGTTAAGAGGTAGGATGAGGGTTAAAGGATGGATTTGGAGGAGATTTGGGCATGGATACATTCGATTTACACAAAATCGAACATAGCCTGGTTCAGTTCTTTGCAAACCGAATCTGTGAGGGCTGTTGGCATTGGATTTTTAGCCTCAAATTGGTGGTTAAGGCATGTTAAGATGATGAGGATTATTTCATGGAGGGTAGTGATCCATGGGTGGTTGATTTGGACATGGAAATTGACGGATTGGTTGGATTTTATTAGGTTACGCGGTGAGCACGGACTTGGACCATTGGGGGCCGAAACCTTGAGGGCTCAAGAAGAGAAATTGTATTGTCAAATTCAAGGTAAGAGAATTCCTAACCTTATGCTAGGAAGATTGGACTCTATTGGGCGAATCAGACGAGGTTAAGATGATTTTCTTGAGGAGTTTATTTTGATTGGCCTTGTGAATGCCAAGAGAGTGTAAATGATTTGAATAATTGCACATGCATGACTCTTGAGTATTGACCTCATTTATATGTGTATTGTATCACCTTGCATGCCATGAGTCTTTGAATTGTGCCTGAATTACACTTGTCGTCATGTATGGAAAACGAATTGAAAAGCATGGCATAAGCATGACATGGCGAGACCTCGAGGCATGTGAGACGCGGGGCGGGAGGTGGATACCCTGATGCGACGAGATCGCGTGGTGGAGTTGCTGTTGTACGACGCCCTGATACGAACTAATCGTGGGGTTGAATTGGCCACGGTCCTGATGTGAATTATTCGCGGGATAGAGATATGTAGTGATGATATTGGCCTAGAGAATCATTGGAACCTGATGCGTTTACGTGGGTTGCCAGTGGTGCTTTGATGCGATCTAATCGCGGAGTTATGATGGCTACGGTCCTGATGCGAATTATTCGCGGGACGGAGATATGTGGTGATAATATTGGCTTGGAGATTCATCGAAACCTGATGTGTTTACGCGGGTTGCCGATGACGGTCTGATGCGTTTACATGGACCGAGCCTGATGCGATCAGAGATTGAAGCAGGCGAAAATTGGAGGATGTGGTGAAGTAGTAGGCCGAGTGTGCATGATCATCTGAGTGTGACATGGGGTCATCATTGCATGCCTGTCATTTGCATGTTGTCGTTTTATTGATTTGTGCCTGATATGCCTGCGAGTTTTAATGAGTTTGAGAATACTAAGGGGTACAGCAGCCTAAGTGGACGGTGGGCCTCACCTAGGGTTAGGACCCACCTTACTGAGATTTATATCTCACCCTAGTGGGGGTTTAATTTTTCAGGTTCCAGGCAGAGGAAGCGCGAGCTTGCTAAGGATTGGTATTAAAAGATATAGTTGACCAATTGTATTTAGAATGGATTTGCCTTTTGTGATAGTAGGAATTGTACTTCGGATTGGTGAATTAGGAATTGATTTTTTAGTAATTGGTTAATGAAACTTGATGTTTCCTTGTGTCCTAAGTCATCGGGTGTTGTTGTATTTATATGATTGGAGTCGACATCGCTTCTGCATGCGTGTTCCTTTCAATGCTTAGAACATTGGCCGTTGGATTCTGGAGTTTTAAGAAATGTACGGCTTGGTGGGATGCTCACGCGCTCGCCGGGTTCAGGGCGTGACAGTTCAGATTCTACTTCAATAGCTACCATATGTTCTCAGATAAAGTCTCATTCAATTACGATTGATGACGTTTAATCAAAGATTGAAGAGCGATCCTTTGGAGTATTATCTAACGGCTAGTTTGGAAGTAAATGAGTATAAAATAAGAACCATGGTGATATGTAGGAGTAAATCAAGAACTTGAAATTCTAAATTTCCTGAATTGTTCAGCTATGCGTACTTATTATTAAGTTCTTTCGTTGTGAGGATCTGTAAGAGCGACTGAGTGTTCTTCATCTCTTGTAACCTCTATTGATCCATTCTAATGGAATCTAGCTAATGGGCTGTCATCGTGGGAGAGTGGACGTAGGCCTAACAAGTCAAACCACTATAAATTAAGCGTGCACCATTCTCAACGCTAAACTCTTGTTTCTTTATTTAAATTTCTTGCATGTTGTTATATTGTTCCTGATTCTAATCGTGCATTGAAATCACTATAAATTAAGCGTGCACCATTCTCTACTCTAAACTCTTATTTCTTTATTTAGATTTCTTGCATGTTGTTATATTGTTCCTGATTCTAATCGTGCATTGAAATTGTTTTAATTCCGCAAGAAATTTCAATTAGATTCAAAACCACCTATTCATCCCCTCTTTATGTGATATTGCTAGATTCAACAGATCGTTGTCAGCTTGCAAATCGTCCCACGAATCAATCCCTGGTCAACTTCAGGGTGATCCTATGGTTGTTTCACGGCTAGGTAAGGTCAGCAATAATCGATTCATGTTTCATTTAAGGTCGCAATACAGTCGACCCTCAATCAATAGCATAGCCGATTGGTTTATTGAGCCTTGATCCATATCAAATGCAATTCTTTATTTTGTGGTGGCTATCTCAACCCCTGGCGACTATCTATAATTAGCTTGAACCTGCCCTAAGTTTTGGGATATCACACTGGTGGCGCATTCTTTATGCCTTATTGGTGATCGTAATCTATCATTCTCCATTTATCGAATATCATCAGCGTCACTCAAAAAAACATTCATCCACTCCACACCTGCATTATGCGCACGCACACTCAAGGGGACTATGGTATAAACTAATGGTTAGTTAAGAGAAATATGATATCCTACAATACACACGGTTCTCTTTGCCTTTGAAAGGGACTACTTCTTAGTCTCTAGAAACCATTAATTCATAGTTTTTGTATAAATTCCAAATAAGAGCCTGAAATGCTTTCATTTTCTCAAATAAAGACCTGAAGTTAACCTTAGATGAGCCTAAAGCGTCCTCTTTTTTTAAAATAATGACATGAAGTGAATCTTATTTCAAATAAGGACCTAAAGTGACTATAAATTCACACCATGAGGCTCTCAGGCCTCAAAAGATTTTTGACACAAAAGACCCAACGAGTATTAAGTAGAGAGCATACTTGCTGAAGCAACCCATGGTGTTGAATTAACAATCTAACTCTAAGCTTTATGGGGACTATGCACAATTTTCCACATAATTTGATAAGGTGAATACATGGATGAATGGGAATTCTGGATGCATTCCGCTGAGCTTGAGAGTCAACCCTCCATATTGATTGAAAATTTTACATTTGTATGCCCCCATTTTTTCTTTCAAGGAATCTTCTACTTAGAACAAGCTTAGTATCTTATGGAGGGTTGGTGCCGTAGTATGAAGAATATTTACAATAGAGCGAGAAAAATTAGTGCATTGAAAGCACAAATTTTCGAGGTCAGTCGCTCAACAGGCATATTTATAACACCTTCCTAACAAAATCAATTTAAACCGTTGTTTCTCTTCATCTAATATATTTGAAGTTAGATGATGTAAATTATTATCTCAACTAGCAAATCCTTTCAAGAATGAAACAATTATTGAAACCCTAATAGAATTATTGACCATGAATAACTTAATTAGTAATGAACAATTTTTCTTGTCTCTATTTCTCACCATTTCATAGTTGATAAAACATTGTTAACCTCTCCACTTCAAGTACTTCGTAGTTGGGATAAGGAGTGCTGTCAGAGAGAGAATGCCATAGAAAGGGTGATTCGAAGATAACTTAACAGATTCGAGAGCCACATTCATAAGAGGATGCCTGCTCTAGTATTCAAGATCCTCTATTTTCGATTATCTAATAAATTGCTTAATGAAAGAAGATTATCTTTCCATTCAGAATATTTTTATTTGTGATCCTTAACTTCTATTTCTTGTATATGACGCACTTGGTTGATTGGTAGATAGACAATAGCCAACGTTTGTTGACAAAAATATAATAAGCTAATAAGACTATCTATTTGGGTAAAATTTTAGTTGAAACAAATGAAACGATCACTAATATGGCTATCATTTCATTTGCTTTAACATATAAAAGAAATAAAGATAAAAGCGACATTTCTTGAAAAATGCCATTAAAATGTGAATCTTAGAAGGAAAAGAGGACGGTATGAAGGCATCTATGATGGCTCAAGAGAAACTACTATTGATTGTTCTAAAAGCTTAGGTTATATGTAGAGTAGAGCTTGAAATGTACCCGGATCCACCGAGCCTGGCTCTGATACCAAAAAAGGTTCTCATCCCCAAAAGATAGCTTGTGAGGTGATGGCAGCCTCGAAAGTTATATGCATAGTAGGTTGGCTTCTTCCAAGCGACATGATGAAATCCCAAATTATACTAATCTCAAAAACTCAACTAGCGGAATCCTTTTTCTAAGAAATTTTCCTGTCCGACATATGCTTAGATAAATGAGCAATACTTAAAAGTTATAGAGAGTATATGTAACCTAGCTTCGGAAAAATTGAATAGTCACCGGAATTATGGCTTTGATATGGGATTGTCAATATGATACTCTTCCTCCTTCACTCCCATGATGCCCAACATGGTTAGGGAAAATCTCTTCTGATGTTTTGAAGATGACAAAATAATCAAGGGTTACTAATGTGTTTATTGGTTGAGTAAAACTAGGTAAAAGAAGCACAAACCGTTATGCATATGGTGTATTAAAGGAAGGTCCGATGGTTATTAGTTGTCTTTCAATGGTAAATAGGCATTAGGCGCGGTAGTGTCTACAAGATTGAGATACCTAAGTAGAAAGTGATCAAGCCTATAATGGGAAATTCAGTAAAGCTTGAAAGTACCTTGGATAGGTGAATAGTGAGGTAGAGCCGCAATTGCCAACACGATTGGAGGGATCAGAAGATGGAGCTCAAAATACTGCATATGAATTATGCATTCTGAAAACTGATTTCGTTTATGAAGACTGTTTAGACACATCGAAGTATTCAGATACAGAAGACTATTTCTGCTTCTCAATATTGTTTAGAAGCTACGAGATATATTGATTCTAGATTCTGAAGACCCATGGCTGACATATGTCCATTGTCGCCGAGGTATTTATGGAAGCTTATAATTTTTTATAGATAGGATTATTCCATAACATGATTGGTAGAATATTCTTGATTGGAAATTACTTCAATGAGATAAGAAACTTCTATATTTGAAGAACTTCACTTATAAAATCTGAAGATTGAGTTGTATGGGCGATTGAATCTGAACGGTTCAGATTCTGCAGTAATGGTCACCAAATCTCTCTAGATATAATCTCCATCAATCAAGATTGATGGTATCTAATCAGTGATTGAAGAGCGATCCTTCGAAGACTAATCCAACGACTAGCTTAGGGATGAAGGAGTATAGAAGTAGATCCATGGTGTTTTTATGTTGTAGGATTAGAATCATAAATTCCAAGGCGTTAGAGTTATTCAGATTCATATTTGTCCTCGTAAGTTTTATATGACAATCATTGAGAGGTTTTGTAAGAATGATTGAGAAAGGACAATGTGATCTATCAAAAAGAGTATAATCACTTGTTGCAAACCTTCTTTGATTCATCTAGTGGACTCCAGTCAATTGGTTGTCAGCATGAGAGAATGGACATAAGCTTGATCTAAACCGAACTACTATAATTGTCGTGTGCTATATTCAAGGGCTCAATAAGAATGGGTCTGAAATATTTAAGTTGAATCAGATAGGTCATAATTGGGGTATTTTCACCCATATTGGACGGTAGAAGTACAGTAGAAATGTCAATATTTGTGTGTAGAGATCACTTTGGTGCCAATATTTTTTTTCGAATCACTTAAGTGCCAAATCGGGAAAAAAATGAACACTTAAGTGCTAAGTCGCCAGAATTAGCACTTAAATGATCATTTTTCTAGAAAAATGGCACTTAAGTGATGCAAAAAGCGATCACTTTAGTGCCAAATCCGACGAAAAATGATTACTTTAGTGTCAATTCCATCAACTTGGCACTTAAGTGATAGTTTTTTTTTTCTCAATTTGGTATTTAAGTGATCCAAAAAAATATTGGCATTAAAGTGATCTCCGTACACAAATATTGACAATTTTATTATACTTTTGCCCATATTGGACCCATGAGAGCCAACCCCACAAATTGCACATGGGACAGGGACCTTAAGAGGCTTAGTTATTTTTATTTTTTTTTATTTTCTATTTTAATGAATTAATGAGATAAACCTAGAAAAATAAGATATAATATAAAATTAGAAAAGAAAAATATAATAAAAATTAAAAACTAGTGGCTGTCGATCACCGCCCGTCACTGCTGGTCACCGCCGCCACCACCGATCACTGGTTGCTATCGGTCGCCGGCTGCTGCGGCTAGTCGCCAGCCACCGCCTTAGAATAAATAAAATAAAATTAATTTTAATAATAAAAAAATTATAAAAAATCATAATTTTTTTTAAAAAAATAGGACAACATTTCACTTGATTAAAAAATATTTAAAAAATAAAAATATTTCTAAAAAAAGAATAAAAATTAAAAAAGGAAAAAATTTCACTTAATTTTTTTATTGCATGAAAGTATTTCAATAACATTATTTTATTTTATTTAATATTTTATGTAATAATTTTTATTTTTTAATCTGATGTGAAGTTTTTATCTAATAACATATGCATGTGAAAAGTTTAAAATATGTTAAATGAGTTATATAAGTATGTTTTGATAATATGGGTCACAACGGTTGGGTCGGGTATGGGTTACTGAACATGGATCAAAACGGATTGACGGGTCAATATGGTTCAGACCATATTAGACCTGAACCAAGTCCGACCCGATCAACCCATTTGACATCTCTAAAGAATTCCACCCCTTATAGATTTTCCTTGGAGATTACAAAGTCAAAATATGAGCAGTTAGAAAAAATACGAAGGAAAATAAATTTAATTATAAAAGAAGTTTGTGCTTCATTCATTTCCCAATCTTTTTCATTGCCTAAAATTGAGTGAGTTTCATTATAATTCTCTATAAAAGGTGTGAACTTGTGGCATGTTAGAAGAATATTTGACTACAGAGAAATGATGGAGTTTGTAGAGAGTAACACGCAATGAAAAAAGCCAATGAGGCATTGACTGAGTTGGTGAGATCCCTAGATATTAAACAGTTAAACTGATGAGGTCTCATGTTTGAATCTGCCCGATCGCGTCTTGAGGGACTTAACTAGCGGTATTGACGCTCATATCCCCACCACCCTGAGGAATAGTCCATTGCACTTGGGAAATCTCGATAACAAAAAAACAAAAAAAACAAGCAATGAAGAAAAGATTGAGAATTTACATGCTTGACTCGCTCAATCAAGTGTTTTCCAGTCCACAATTCTATTACGCTATATAGAAATATGAGGGAAAGGTCGGGATGTTTTCATACATAGGCATCTAGGAATGATCCATCGGAACCTCCAAACATGCACATATACCTATGTTGACGTTTATGCTTCAATTCAACCTTCGATCCAAATTGTTTCTTTCTAGAATTTGGCTGGATCTCAGAGACATTAAACACAACACAAGGTTCTAAACTATACTGAAGTAATTAAGAAATCTCTAGTCTCCACATAACAATAACACATTGAAAATCATGCGATATTCCATTATAAATGACTGACAAACGAAACTACCGGATAAGATCATATTTATTTTTGGAAACGAAATTGTTCATTCAAAAGTCAACTCTCTTTCACTTACTCAAACGATACCTAAGCATGACAACCAAATGCTTGGCTCTCGAAGTAGTGACCCCGAGCTCCTTGGTCATGTCAAGCTCGCTCGATGACGTGCCACTTGGAAGCTCCCAATCAAAGTAGTGCACGAGCTAAGCAAGGACAAACCGCACAACTGTCAAGCCAAGCTGCATCCCAAGGCACCCTCGGCGGCCCGCCCCGAATGGCAGCAGCTGAAAGTCACGCCCATTAACGTCCGTGCTCGACCCCAAGAATCTTTCAGGCACAAACTCTTCCGGGTCATGAGTGGTCCACACTTTCGGGTCTCTTCCAATGGACCACACATTCACAATAACCCTTGACTTGTTGGGAATGTGGAAGCCGCTCGCCGTGCAATCCTTGGTCGCCTCATGGGGAATCAGAAACAGAGCCACTGGGTGAAGCCTCATGGTCTACTTGATCACCATGTCTAGGTAGTCCAAGCCGTCTGTGTCTGATTCCTCCAATGCTCTATTTAGTCCCACGGATTTCTCTAGTTCTTGCTGGAGCTTTTTCATTGCACTAGGATGTCTTATAAGTTCGGCTATTGTCCACTCAATTGCTGTCGCTGAAGTGTCCATTGAAGCCACCAACATGTCGTTCACAGAAAAATATATCAGAGATTCATATTAACGTGTACATCAGAATATTTACAATATAGTAAGTCATGCATTGAAATACAAACTTTATACCATCTATTACTCAACAAGGGTGACTCCATCAGGAAACTACTTGTGAGATTTCCCTAAGTGTGATCTATAGTTAAAATGATACTTTTGATACATGTATCAACTTATCTAAACCCTATTTGAAATATGACCTTGAGTCTTTTAATAATGAATAGATTGTGTTGTCTCTAGCACTCATTGTTTCACAGTTAACAAAACACTGTTAACAGCTCAATCTCTGATGTTTGAAAGAGACAAGCAGATGTACTTCAAGCAAGAGAGGATAAGTTCTCTATCGTAATTGGTTGACCCGCAGATGGACAACACGGAGGCTTACAAGATTCTTGGACGCCGTCCGTTCACAACGTTGTATGAAGAAGCTGCGAAGACCATCTGTAGACCGATTCAACATGCTTAATCAAATATAGGCAAATTCAACCAGGATGTAGTAGTTGAAATACTAAAATTTATAAACAAAATGGATTTTCAAAGTGCAATGATTGGTTTTGTTCGATGTTTTAGTATTGGTGTCGATACGCTCAAATATCCGCTTATGAACTATGGAATTGTTTTGACAAAAAAAAAAATTGAAATTGTGGAACAAACAAACCCCCCTCCCCCCCCCCCCCAAAATAAATAAATAAATAAATAAAAGAACTATGGAATTGTCTTCTAAATCAATTTTGAACTTTAACTATGCTCATCTCAGAGCCACAACTAGCGGGATCAAGTTCTAAAAAAATTTTCACTCCGACGGAAGCTTAGATAACTGGACAGTAATTAAGGTTACGTGATCACTTGTTAATCTAGCAACAAAAGTTTCATTAATTACCAGAATTATGGCTTTGATATGGGCCTGTCGATATGGTACTCTCCCTCGTTCAATCCCATGATACCCAACATGACATCAACGAAATCTTTGGTCTCTCCTTCCCCTTTCTTGGACTCCATGTGCTCGTCAATGATCTTCTCGAAGAAACCATCGAATACTTTGCTCGCAGCTTTCATGCGTTTCCTCAACCCCTGAAGATCAAATGGCGCCAAATAAGGGATAAAGTCACCGATGTTCGGCGTCACCGCCAACATCATCACTTCTTGAATCACGGCTTTGAACCCTCTCTCGTCAAACTCCTTAGCCATGTACTTCTTCCCGAAAACCATCCGACAACTCATGTCAGCGCTTAGCGACGAGATCATCGCAGTCAAATCAATCGCCATGTGGCCATGAGACGCTTCTTTGAGAGAATTCACAAGCAAGCCGACCTCCTCTCTTCCCATGGACTTGAAGGAGTTGATTTTGGCATTGCTAAGGAGCTCCAAAGTGCACATCCTTCTGATGTTCCTCCAATACCGGCCATACGGTGCGAAGGCCAAGTTCCTTTGCTATAAGAGATGTGCTTCGAGGCCTCATTGATTGGGCGGCTCGCGAAAACGAGATCAAGGTTCTTGAGGAATTGCTCGGCCACTTCAGGCGATGGGACGACCATCGTGGGCACGAACCCAAGGCGCAAGTCAATGAGGGATCCATATTTTTCAGCTAATTTGTGGAGATCGTGGTGAGGGTTTTGTCCCAACAAAGGGAGGTTTCCAAGAATCGGAAAACCTCTCCGACCAAGAGGCAATTTCTTCTTGCTCTGTGTTATCCATAGAAAAGCTCGCAATAAGAGGTGAGCAATCAAAGCTAAGGTGAGCGTTATCCATAGCCAAGCCATTGGAGTTGGTTTCTTCGGAAGCAAGCTATGACAGGGAGATGGGTGTTTCTACCTTAATACGTGTGAAATTTGTTACTCTTTGTTTTTAGCGGAACCGTTCATCGATTATCATGAACTGGATTGATTTTGTCAATCATATGATTGAGGTTGAGAATGAGATAAGCGCTTTCAAAGGATTTTCCCCCCCTCGAACGACAGGGACGTGAAAGGATGGATGACGCCAGTGATTGCGAAATGGGGTGAGAAACACAAGGGTGATGGAGTCTTCGAGGTGGGTGATCTTATACTTTTGGGAAACTTTAAGCGATGTATGTTGACAATAGATACGTTTCATGTCGTCGAACGTATGCAAACCTCCCCGCACTACATAAAAATAAGGTTTTAGTTACGAAATTTACGATGAAATTCGTCGCTAAATAATTTTGCAACGAAAAAAAAATTCGTCGCTAATATGGCGTCGCAAATATAGCGACGAAAATTCGTCGCAAAATCAGTTAACGACGAATTTTGCCAAAATTTTCAATGCAAATTTGCAAAGAACATTTTTTTTTTTGCTACGAATTTTTATTTTTTGGCGACGGATTTCACGACAACTCATCCAACAATGAATTTAGCGACGGGTCGTCCAACGATAAAATAATTTCTTTTAATTTTCAATTTTAAATCTAATTAAAAGAAAAATTAATTTTTAAAATTTGTATTGAATATTGATAAAGGAAGGTCCAAATGTTATAATCCATAACTCTTCAAAATACATACAAATGTCATAATTGGCTAATATCACATAAAAAATGAGTCTCCCCTTGATGACCCCTCGCCGGCTACTGGTGAGTGTTGGCCTTGTGATTGGAGCAACGTGGCTATGATTTTCCTTCAAACTGGATGAATCTCTAGAATTCGGAGGTGTAGACATTCATCGCTTGCTCCAATGCAGCTTACTCTTCTCCTTTTCTGCCCATTTCATGATGACAAGTGCACAAAGCACAAGGAAAAAAAAATGCAAGTGTCATTTTTCAAGAATCTAGATACATAGGCTGTTGAATATATTATTAATATAATCCATATAATATGTTCACATGCAAGTCAAATAGGTGAAAGCATGATCATTTGGATTCATATGGATTGGAGCCCAGTAACTTACATATAACTCGAGGGTTTTCTACGCTAAAGGTAACACTGTTGAGCGTTCCAAACTTGACGTCTCTTGATGTAATACTTCAAGTAGACAAAACCCTTTATACTCTCTCAAACCCTAACCTCCAACAATCTTGAAGTATTATCTTCGTGTGTCGGATTTGAGCGAGCAAGGTATCTACTTGAAGATATCGTCGAGATGAACTCACAGGTACAAGTTACTTTCAATTTCGATGATTGGTTTGTCCGGGATCTGAGTTTGAAATTCGGATGGCCTAAATCTTTGAATCGAGAATCTTGAAATTATAGCCAATTTCAGAGGGTGAGACCACTTGGGTTTTGTTCGTCTCGCCAATACGAGTGTTTTGAGTGGTCAATCGCGTCGAACGGAGGTCGGACAATGGAGATACAACCCTTGAAAGAATCACTGTAGCGCGGCGGGTACTGTAGAGCGGGGGGTTATTGTAGCAACGCGTGGGTACTGTAGCACTGCGTATTTTTGCGTATTTCCAGCAACAAAGGCAGTATATTTTAAAGTTTTTGGGCATTCTGGAATCATTTTTGGGGTTTATTTTCTCTACATAGTAGTTTGACCAAAATTAGAGGCTTTATTCGACTTTGTGAGCCCCGAAGGCTCCAAGGTGCACTCTTTCTAACTCTTTGCTCCGATTGAAATGATAAAACATAGTTCCTATTATATTATAAAGCTGCAATCATTTGATGTTACCGAATTTCATGGTTGGAAGTTACACGTTCAACTTGGCATGAAAGAGCGTGAAATATTCTACACTGTTTTGAGCGATTTTGCATCTACCATTGAAGATGTGGATGAATATCAATGGAACAAAAATGAAGTTTTCTGTAGAGATTACTTGTTGCCCTCTCTAAATCCTTCTCTAGCTATGACTTATAGTCAGTATAAGACGGCGAAAGAGATATAAGATCACTTGAACGCTCAGTTCCAAAAATAAGAGGGGCTCTGTAAAACTCTCCTAGCGGAGAAGTTCTTTGACTTTAAATTCGATATGAATTCGAGTATCACCTCTCGATTAATTGAACTTGAGAACATGAGGAACAAGCTAAAAGAGGATAGCTCTGATATGTCTGATAATCTATTTATTGGTCTTGTGTTGAGTAAGCTATCTGCTGAATGGAGTTCTTTTAAAACTAAAATGCACAGATAGAAAGAACAAATAGGACTGGATGAATTAAAGAGATATATTCACATTGAGGATCAAAATATTACTAGAAAGAGCTTGGAATAAGTAGGTCAACAAAAGTCAGTTGCCAACTTTGTTTCACACTCCAATAAACCTAAAAAAAAGTCTAAGTCACCAAAAGGTGAATCCTCTTCATAGTTAGAGGCCAAAAAGACTATCTCCAAAAGAAAGAAGAAGGACAAGTGCCATAGCTGTGGAAAGTGGGGTCACTGGGCAGCAAAGTGCAAGCTACCAAAGAAGCCAAAGAATGACACACCACAAAATGAGGCTAATATGCTAGTTAATAAGTCTGAGCCTCAATTTTTCATTGGAATGATGAAGAATGGAAATGTCAGTGTCTCTTTTGAGTGGTGGTTGGATAGTGGCGCTACTTGTCATGCTACAAATGACCAGAACTTACTCATTGAGGTCACAGAAGTGAAAGACACTGTGAAAAACTGCCATGGTGGTGAGGCAAAGGTAACTCATGCTGGAACTGCAAATTGGTGCTTTCTTCAGGTAAATTACTAACTTTGAAACATGTTAGAGTTGTACCTATACTTAAAAAGAATTTGATATCTATGAGTTTACTTTATAAAGCTGGTATATCATTTTCAACAATGAATGGTAGAGTAACTTTATCTATTAACTCACGTTATTTCGATTGTGCACTCATGGTTAATGGTATGTACAGGTTGGGTTTAGATACTAATAGCATAAACCATGTGAGCTCTACTTTGATTGATCCAAAGTTGTTACACAATAGACTTGGACATTGAACTACAGGAAAATGCAACATCTAGATAAAACTCACAATATTCCATTGGATACTTCTATTCGATTTGACAAATGTAAAGTGTGCGCACAGGCTAAGATTATTAGAAAAACTTTTAAGTCGGTTTCTAAAAGCCCACAACTTCTTGAGCTAATACATTCTGACCTTTGTGGCTTTAGAAATTATGTTACTAGAGGTGGTCGGAAGTATTTAATAACATTCATAGATGATTTTTCTAGATATTGTCATGTCGATTTGTTGAAATCGAAAGATGGTGTTTTTGAAAAGTTTAAGATTTTCAAGTTTAGAGTAGAAAATCAACTCAACTTGAAAATTAAGAGGTTTAGGAGTGCTAGAGGAGGTGAATATACAATGACATGGTTCAAGGAATCTTGTACTTTAAAGGGGATAATACTTGAAACCACTGCTCCTTACTCACTCCAATTAAATGGTGTTGCCGAGCGTAAGAATAGAATGCCAACTAAAATGTTAAATTTCATGTTTCTTACAGCTGGCATGCCTTCATTTTACTAGGGAGAAGTAGTTCTAACTACTAATCACATCTTGAACAGGTTGCCATACTCTAAGTTGTCTATGACACCTTAGTAGATATGGCATAAGCGTCCTTGTAGATATGATACTCTTAAGACTTGGGGCTGTGTTGCTTATGTTAGAATACAAGATCTTAAGAGAACTAAGGTGGGACCTAGAACAATTACTTGTACATATCTAGGTAGTGCAGAAGATAGTGCTGCAAATAGATTTTTGGATCTATCTACTAACACAGTGATAGAATCTAGAAATGCAGAATTCTTCTGAACAAGTTTCTCAAAGATCATGGCTTGAATGTTTTTGGATCTCCAGATATGATTTCAGAGTCTCTTGTATAATTTGAAGCAGGTCCTTTTGACACTAATTCCACACAGCTGGTTTTTGAACCAATTTCGGTTAGAGTATCCACAAGAGAGAGATCCCAAAAGTTATGGTGAAAACTTTGTTACGTACCATCTAGAGGATGATCCATTATCCTATCAAGAAGCAATGAGTTCTAGGGAATCTCTACTGTGGGCAGAAGCCACAGATGATGAAATGAGCTCTTTGCTACAGAACTACACTTGGCAGCTAGTCAATTTACCAAAAGGGGCTAAGACTATAGGATGTAAGTGGGTATTGAAGAAGAAACTGAATAGTGTTGGATCAATAGCTAGATACAAAGCACGTTTAATAGCTAAAGGCTATAAACAACATAGTGGAATAGACTATTTTGATGTTTATTCACCTGCGTGTCATCTATCAACTATAAGAATTCTTCTTGCTTTAGCATCTTTTGAACACTTTGTAGTGCATCAAATGATGTAAAGATAGCTTTCCTAAGTTAAATGAGGAAATCTACATGGAACAACCGGAAGGGTATGTCACGAAAGGCCTTGAGGACAAAGTTTGTAAATTGAAGAAATCTTTGTATGGTCTTAAACAAGCGCCTAAGATGTGGTATCTTAAGTTTGACAAAGTGGTAAAGAGTTATGCCTTTCAGTCTAGCTACTCAGATAAATGCCTTTACCATCGTTCTATGTCAAATAAGATAGTCATCATTTTCTTGTATGTTGATGACATGTTAATTCATGGCTCCGACCATTTCGTACTGAGTGACGTAAAAGCTACTTTAGCTAAAGAATTTGACATGAAAGATCTTGGTATTGTTAATACCATTCTTGGTATGAAAGTAAGCTTTTGAAAGGCAAGTCATCTCCTTAGCTAGACTCATTATATTAAGCAGCTACTTTCTACTTGGGGATACAGTGAGTGTAAACCGAGTGAGACACCATGTGATTATAATAAAAGACTGAGTCCCAATGAAGGGACCAGTGTGGATTAGTTAAAGTACTCGAAACTGATTGGTAGTCTCATGTATGCTATGAGTTGCACTAGACCCGACATAACCTTTACAATTGGCATGCTGGGGGCTAACTCAAGGTCTCCTCTGCCATCAAACTTTGATGGCTTCAGTTTCAGAAACTGTTCCATCAACTCTCAGCGCCTTGTACATTATCTCTGCCAATTCCTTGGCCCTTATTCCTATTCGCTAAGTTCACAGCAGCTGCTGCAGCTTTAGCAGCTTGGGCGATGACATCAGCTCTTTCCTCAGCCTGCCGGATAGCTGCAGTAGCTCTTTCTTGAGCTTCCCTTCCCAACAATTCTCCAATTTGCTCCAGTGCCCTTAAGACTTCATCAACTCTTGAATCTTCAGCCACTGGTGCTCTCGAGCTAAACGCTTCTCTAGTGTTTCTACCTCGGTTGCTCATCTCGTTAGCTTCCACAACACCTGGTCCACTATAATTCTATTCAGGAATTAGAGACATAAGTCACTCACTTAAGTCTAACAATTCCAGGCTACTTATCACATCAACAATTACAGCTAGCCATTTATCACAACTCAAACAATCAGAGGCATCACAACAGGGAGATTTCACTCATACCTCAAGTCCAGACACATCTGAGCATTAGTAAAATCGCAACCAGCCTTCAAGCATATCCAATAGATAGCAACCAACCATGCCTGATTTTGAAATCACTAGCCAATGCCAATCACAAGCATCAATTTATATGTCATGCAATATGTGCCTAACTCTAGTGAGTCTTCCTAGCGTCTCAATACACAACCATCCTATAGTCACCACTCCTTTTCACCCTAGACATCGAAAAGATTGGATCGAGCTAACCTTGCTCTTATACCAAACAAGCGCGGATGTTACGCTCCGACCCCTGCGGGCACGCCAACATCCCACACAGCCGTCAAGATAAATAAGATAACCCAGGATCCAACGACTAACCTCGTAGAGCGTGATATGGTAAGCACATGCGAAAGCGAAAACAAAATCCCAGACATAAAAACAAACATAATGTGACATAGGATTTAGAACAAATACACATCGTCTTACAAATAAAAGGGTATAGTACAACAAAAGACAAAAGGGTTCAGAGGAAGGCACTATATGACCACAAAAGAAACTCCCAAAAAGAAATCCATAAATTAGACAAACTCGTCTTCATCTTCCTCATCTTCCTCCTCTTCTTCTTCAAGGCACCTTTAGGGCTTTGGAGCCGAAAATGTTGGTCCCACGACGGGGTGAGATAACAATCTCAGTAAGTTAACTCTAACCCTAAGCTAGACTATTGATATCTCCGGGCTCGTTTGAAAAATATGCAAGTTTTGGAAAACACTTTTCACACATGACGTTCAAGCAATTGGTATAACAAGGCAATTCAGGCATGTCAGGTAATTAGGCCCATGTCTTTCATACTTTCACTTTTCAATACGCATTTCTCAAGCCATACAGGCATCATAAACATTCCATGCACTCCAGGCATTCCAGGCACTCCAGCCAATTCCTAGCATTTTAAGCACACAGACTCGGAAACACATCACAATTATGTTTCGGTCTTTTATCTTCTTTACGCCCACCAGGGGCCGCGAGATGATTTAGTCAATGACATGACTCTCGACGTCTTATCGAGATGATTCAGTCATCATGACTCTCGCTGCGAGATGATTCGGTCTCTATAGTGACTCTCGACACTCCGAGCCATCGAGATGATTTGATCGACTAGGACTCTCGTGTCCGGACCTAGAGATGATTCAGTCGCTACCTGACTCTCGATTCTCACAGCCTTCGATATGATTCGGTCAAGGTAGGACTCTCTAGCCACATGACCTCATCAAGTCAATCGGGATCAAACACCTACGGCGTAATGCATTGGCCATAAAACATACTTGTGAAACTTCTCATTAATCTCATTTTCACATTCTCAAGCAAACTCATTCCATCACCATTCAAAGCACACCATTCGAGCACATTAGGTTCATCAACTCAAGCATGTCATTCGGCCACTGACAGCATATGTCATCCCTCATCAAGCAATTGAACCATCGAATGCACCAACAAGTATCAAAGCACTCGATTGAACAAAATAAGTCGATGCACATCAAAATTCACTCATGGCACCTCATCAACCAGTATACACAGCTTTAATTCAATATTTTTAGGCATGCTAAAGAGTCATTCAATCAAGGCAAATAATTCAAAACCTCAATTCATCAAAACTGCCCAATTCAAGACCCCACAACCAGGTTCAGTCTCTCGAAACCTGACATTTTTTGACTGGTGTTTTCAGGAAACAAGTTCTAGGGTCTTAAACGTCAAGATCTTATGGACATGTGGACGAAAATGGGGCTCAATTTGGATATCGGATGACTTCAAACGGGCCGTTTTAAAATCGGTGTGTGCAGAAAAACGGAATTTGGCGGGTCTCGGGTCTCTCACGGTTCCACCCTCAAACAACCCTTTAGAACCTTTAATTTCCACCAAAAATCTATCCTTTAGTGACTCAACATCCTAACAAAAGGCTAGAAGTCTTCTTACCGAGATAATTTAGCTAACAAACTCCTCCAAAAACCGCAACAATCCTCGGTTCCTAATAAGTCTGGCGCAAGACAGATTCTATTCCTAGGAAATACTGTGCAAACTGGCCATCAAAACTTCAATTTAACTCACCAATCCTTTACTAACATGTAATATCATGTCTTAGGATATATTACCAAAAAGTTTTGGGGCAAGGCTACACTTCTACGGCCTTCAAAGGTGCTCGGTTCCCAGACCCGTCGAAGAGGACAGATTCTGTCCCTTAGAAAAATCATTCAAATTCAACCATTAAAACTCATCTATCATCAACCAAACTTACTCAACCTTAATACTATATCTTAAGGAGGTCTCACCTTATTTTGGAAGCAAGATAAGCCTTCTAAACCGGTCTAAAGGAGCTCACGGCCTGATTCGCTCCGATTCTGACCTAGACGGGTTCCGGTGGCTTCACGAGTCAAACGGAGTAACGAATAGACGATCCGTCACTTGGAGGTTGTAGGCAAGACATCAAGAAGTGTTGTGGTGGACGGAGTTGGGTGGGATGGTAGCCGGAAGCCGGCATCGTGCCAAACGAATAGTGAGAATGCAAGCTGGTCGGGCCGAGAGAGAGCAAGAGGGAGAGAGTGAGCATGAGAATGAGAAAGGGGGAGAGTTTGGCTGAGCAAAAAGAGTCTTCTTGCCTTTTTCTTTGTCACCAAGTCAAGGTGAGAGAGAGAGAGAGAATGGTAGATGGGATTTGACTAGAAATTAATGCCACCCTAGAGCTCTAATCTAGCCTACTTACAAACGTCACCTCTTATTAATACTCTTGACTTTCCTTTATAAAAATCTAGAGCTCAAATTGACTATAATATCCTCAAATTTCGGCCACTATAGGGAGAGGGCAAATGACTATAATGCCCTTGCTTGTTCTAAAGGAAAGAATGTCATTTTAGGGGCAAAACGATAATTTTACGCCTTCAGTCCAAATTTTATTTTTTCAAATCTTAATTAGCCTTTATGAGGCGACGTCCAATTTCTTTTGAATTATTGGAATACTTCCTTGTCCGATATCCAATTCCGAGATCCAATTCATGATCTATTTTCCGTCAATTGTAATTCCAGCTTATCTCAAACTGACGAGTGGCTTCGGCAGATGTTCACGCGCATCGACTTAGTGATTCCCATCACACTTAGAATGACTCAAGTCACAGTAACTTTAGTTGTCATGTAATTGCGAGGGTTTATCGCTAGCTCCGACGGTCACGATCGTAAGAATTCGATTTATGAAAGGATTGCAAATCATACATCGATTAAGCGGAATCACCCGCGCTCCAATCGTATAACGCTAGCAATGAATCCCTTAATCGTTCCTAGACCGCTCCTTAATGGCTCTAAATATTCCCTCGACAATCCTTATAGTCAAAGTGTCATTCCTTATTCTAGTTCCTAGGTCCACGTACTTGTCACGTGTTAGCCTTTCCATTTCTAGTCAGTTAACTCGAATTGATTAGGTCCGAGCAAGATAAAACTGAAATACATCGATAGATATCTTCTCATTCAGACATCTCGAAATGGTCGATAATTCAGAAAGTCACATTGATGATCTAAGGCGTAATGATGCGGACCGAGCCTGAGGCGTTTTATATGCGGAGGTGAATCATGAGGAAGTTTTGAAGGATGGAATGTATGGTTTGATTTTTTATTCCGTGCCTGACTTGATTGATGAGTTATGATGATACGACTGCTTGATTGTCAATCGCTTGTATTCGTGTGGCATTTTTGACTGATGAGTGCCTTATATTGTTGAGTGTGTATTCTTGTTCATTAGTTGCATTCATCTGGGTGTACTGTCAGCCTGACCTAGGGTTAGGACTTGTCTTACTGAGATGTGAATTTCATCTCGTCGTGGGACCATATTTTTCAAACCCTAAGCCTTGAGGATGCTACCGACTCTATTAGGCGATCCGAAGGAAATGACAGCTTATTTTGATAAGTTTCCGGACGGTCGGGATATCGTGTATGTCAGGAAGTGTGCAGTAGTCTGGGTCGACAAGGGTGGTAAAGATCGAAAATCACATAGGTTTGAGGCCTGGTTCCGTAGGGTAGGCAATGTCATCACGGGTCCGTTGAAGTCTACTGAGATGCCTCGAGGAGCCATCCCTAGTTGGTGTCATCCCACTCGGGATTATGTAGAGGTAGAGGTGTCCGTTACTAGTTCGAGGAATGTGCCTGAGAGGACCCCAATCTTGGAGGACACAGTTGAGGGGATAGAGATTGATGTCTCGGAGGATGAGCTGGAGGATGAGACAATGGATGACACAGTAGATGTACGCTCTGAGACTTTCTTGAACTACGAGCCAGATGAGGATGATGACGAGACTGACGATTCCAGTGGTTCGACCTAGGGGTTTCCTGCTTTTTACTTGGCTGCTTTTTGATGACCATGTCGATCTGTTTCTTTTTGGGGACTTCGATATGGTTTGTCTTTTGATTGAGTCCCGCTAGCCCCGATCTGTCTGCAGGGTTAGCTCACTTGCACTTTTGTATGAACTCTTGTTTATATATGTATTATATTTTCGCTATCCAGGTTCTCATTGATGATGGTACGGAGGAGTGTATGTTATCGCTTCCGTATGCTTCTTTATATTATGCATCTCTCAATAAGCGAATTCTGGGACACGAGAGCTAACTTGAAGGGACTCGTGCGCTCGTGCCTAGGGTGCGAGGCGTGACATGTTACATGTCATCGGACAACACTTTAGTTTCCCTAAGCTCATATGAGCGTACCCGGTGTGAGAAGCAATGGTCTCCGAAATATTCGCCAACTCCAACAATTGGTTCTTATTTCTATGGTTAGATATCATATCTTCGATTACATTCATGTAGAATGCTTTTGTCAAAAGAGATTGAACCGATTTTTTTAATGAGTTTTGTTGGCATAACAGTTTTTAGGTCATTGTTAGAGTAAGAACATATCGTGATTCACAAATTCTTAAAATAGTAAACCTTGCATCAATTTATTATTATTTATTATATTTATTTTTTGTGATCCATAACAACCTATTAATCTCACATTGGATTAAATATACTCACCTAATCAAAAAAAAAAATTATTGTGACGGCTGGTCTTTTTCTTCCAGAGGAAGGGGGGAAGGAGAGATCATAGGGTGGCAATGGCAGATTTGAATTCCGATTTGTGGATTCTTTGCCTGCTGGTTCAGTAAGTGGTTTTTCGCATCTTATAAGATTAGCATGATCGTGCATTTGTCAAAACAAAGACTGGGTCAGAGATGTGAGTTAAGTTTATTTCTTGTGTGCCTAATTAGGTTTTGATTGGCAGGAATTATTTTGCTTAGAAATATGCATTGAAAATTTATATGGTGACTCCGATCTGTCAATTTGAATCGGCCCCAAGAAATAGTACAGCAGAGTGTCCATACGTATGTTTCGGCTTTGACGCTTGGCGGTGGGCTTTGAGAGACATTTAAAATGTATTTATTAACTATATGAATATTGTCTGCTACGAAACTATTTTTTGGCCTCGGCGGCAGTTTTTATGTAACGCTGGCTTAGGGCCTTAATCCATCTCCAAAATTGTGATTTTCTAGGAAAACAAGCTAATTTAAATCTTTGTCGCCTGCCCTTTAACATATATATATATATATACACACACGGCGAATAATTTATTGAAAAGAGAAGTAACACCAATAAATAAATAAAAAGCTAGGTAGAAAGACAAGGAGTGGTGGTATATTTGGTATGAAATCATTTCGAGAAAAGTAATAGATCAAGAATGGGATTGCGTGGACCAAACCCTAAATCTCCAAGTTTATTTTATTTCCGTCGTCAAGCAAGGAAAACAACAAAAGCACAGCTTATCAGACCTTTTCAGAAGTCGGTGCGGTCTGGTCTTCCCTGGAAATTATGTTGAACCTACACTCAAGCTTTGTTCTCTTATATCTTATTAAACACAAGATCCTGTTGACTTCGTGACGGGATGCATGACGAATTCCACCCCTTATGGATTTTCCTTGAGATTACGAAGTCAAAATATGACCAGTCGGGAAAAATACAAAGTAAAAAAAAAAAGTTAATTGTAAAAGAAGTCTGTGCTACATTCGGGCTTTTTTCCAATTTAATTTTAAAAAATGTTTACGATATTAAGTAATATATACACACACAATTAGGTATTGCTCGGCACTCCATGTATCGAGCAAAACTGCCGAGGAATCCATTTATTATTATTATTATTATTATTATTATTATTATTATTATTATTATTATTATTATTATTATTTATTAAAAAGAAAACTAGAAAAAATTGATTTGAGGAGGGTTTTGAGGTCTTTTTTTTCTAATTTAATACAAAAAAATATTTACCAAATTAGCTAACCCTGAAAAATAGGGTTTTGAGCGAGGCGTTTTTTCTTTGAATCATTTTTTTAAGTTCTATTTGACGGGGCCACCGATCATCATATTTACGTAAAAAAAAAATTACTCAGCTGGGCTTCGATGAAAGCGAGTGAACGAGCGAGACGTGTTTTCTTTTAATCATTTTTTAAGTTCTATTTGATGTGGCTAAGAAGCATCGTATTTGCATAAAAAAATTATTTACGCACCTCAACTCCGAGGAAAGCGAGCGAACGAGCAAGGCGACGGCGTTTGCTCGCAGGGCCGCGGAGTGATCATATTTACGTTAAAAAAATATTCATGCGTCTCGACTCCGAGAAAAGCGAGAGACAAACGAGGTGACAACATTCGTTCCTAGGGCCGCGGACTGATCGTATTTACTTAAAAAAATATTTACACGTTTCAACTCCAAGAAAAGCTAGCGAACGAGCAAGGCGACAAGATCACGATGATGCGCCTCGTCATCGTGATCCCATTGCTTCGGTCGCTTTCCTCGGAGTCGCAACACATAAATATTTTATTTTTTACATACATATGATCCTCCGTGGCCCCGTTGCCTCCCCGTTGCCTTGCTCGTTCACTCCTTTCCTCGGAGTTGAGGTGCATTATCGTGGTCATGTCGCCTCACTCGCTTTCCTTGGAGTCGAGGAACGCAAATAATTTTTTTTTTATGTAAATATGATAGTCCGCGGCTCCATCAAATAGAATTTAAAAAATGATTAAAAGGAAACACGCCTCCCTCAGCATCTTATTTTTTGGGTTAGCTAATTTAGTAAATAATTTTTGTATTAAAAAAAACCTCAAAATCCTCCCCTATTCATTTTTTTCTTTTTTCTTTTTTGGCATGTTAGTAGAATATTTGAGTACAGTGAGAAATGCTGGAGTTTGTAGAGAGGAACAAAGAATGAAAGAAAAGATAATTGATGATAAATAGTGGATAATTTACACGCTTGACTCGCTCAATCACTCAAGTGTTTTCTAGCCCACAATTCTATTACGTGAAGTAGAAATATGCTAGCTCTTTGGTGTAATAATTGGAAATAGATTGAGAATTAGTTTAAGATGGAAAAAGGGAAAGGCCTGGATGTTTTCATACATAGGCATCAAGGAATGATCCACCGGAACCTCCGAACATGTACATATACCTATGTTGACGTTTATGCTTCAATTCGACCTTCGATCCAATTCTTTCTCGGATTTGGCTGAATCTCAGAGACACTAAACACAACACAATGCTCTAAACTATACTGAAGCAATTAAGAAATCTCTAGTGTCCACATGACAATAATACATTGAAAATCATGTGATATTCCATTATAAATGACTAACAAACGAAACTTCCAAATAAGAGCATATTTATTTTAGGAAATGAAATTGTCCATTCAAAGGTCAACTCTCTTTCACTTACTCAAACGATACCTAGGCGTGACCACCAAATGCTTGGCTCTGGGAGTAGTGAGCCCGAACTCCTCGGTCATGTCAAGCTCGCTCGGTGACGTGCCACTTGGAAGCTCCCAGTCAAAGCAGTGCACGAGCTGAGCAAGCACAAACCGCACAACGGTCAAGCCGAGCTGCATCCCAGGGCACCCTCGGCGGCCCGTCCCGAATGGCAGGAGCTGAAAGTCACGCCCCTTAACGTCCATGCTCGAACCCAAGAATCTTTCAGGCACAAACTCTTCCGGGTCGTGAGTGGTCCACACTTTCGGGTCTCTTCCGATGGACCACACATTCACGATGACCCTTGACTTGTTGGGTATGTGGAAGCCGCTCACTGTGCAGTCCTTAATCGCCTCATGGGGAATCAAAAGCGGAGCCACGGGGTGAAGCCTCATGGTCTCCTTGATCACGATGTCTAGGTAGTCCAAGCCGTCTGTGTCTGATTCCTCCACTGCTCTATTAAGTCCCACGGCTTTCTCTAGTTCTTGTTGGAGCTTTTTCATTGCACTAGGATGTTTTATAAGTTCGGCCATTGTCCACTCTATTGATGTCGCTGAAGTGTCCATTGAACCCACCAACATGTCCTTCACAGAGAAATATATCGGAGAGATTCATATTAATGAGTACATCTGTTGTACTTATCAAGAATATTTACTTTATAGTAAGTTATGCATTGAAATACAAACTTTATACCATCTATTACTCAACAAGGGTAAGTCCATGTGGAAACTACTTGTGAGATTTCCCTAAGTGTGATCGATAGTTAAAATGATACTTTTGATACATGTATCAACTTATTCAAACCCCTATTTGAAATATGACCATGAGTCTCTTAATAATGAATAGATTTTGTTGTCTCTAGCACTCACTGTTTCACAGTTAACAAAACACTGTTAGCCGCTCAATCTCTGATACTTGAAAGAGACAAGCAGATGTTCTTCAAGCAAGAGACAATAATTTCTCTATCGTAACTGGTTGATTCGCGGATGGACAACACAGAGGCTAAGAGGATTCTTGGACACCGTCCGTTTACAACGATGTATGGAGAAGCTACGAAGACTATCTATTGTAACCATATACAAGAAATATAGACAAAATGACATTGCTCAAGAATTGCCATTGAAACTTGCAAATCTCAAGAGAACAAGGGAGGAGGAGACCGATTCAACATGCTTAATCAAATATAGGCAAATTCAACCAGGATGCAGTAGTCGAAATACTAAACTTCGTCGACAAAACGGATTTTCAAAGTGCAATCACAGGTTTTGTTCGATGTTTTTACATGGTGTCGATATGCTTACGAACTATGGAATTGTTGTTGACCCCGCAACACCCCCCCCCCACCCCCCCCCCCCCCCCCCCCCCCCCCCCCCCCCCAAAAAAAAAAAAAACTACGGAATTGTTTTCCAAATCAATTTTGAACTTTAACTATGCTCATCTCAGAACCACAACTGGCGGGATCTAGGTTCTAATAAATTTTCCACTCCGAGAGCTTAGATAATTGGACAATAATTAAGGTTACACAATTATTTGTTAATCTAGCGACAAATTAAAGTTCGATTAATTACCAGAATTATGGCTTTGATATGGGGCCTGTCGATATGGTACTCTCCCTTGTTCAATCCCATGATACCCAGCATGACATCAACGAAATCTTTGGTCTCTCCTTCCCCTTTCTTGGACTCCATGTGCTCGTCGATGATCTTCTCGAAGAAACCATCGAATACTTTGCTCACAGCTTTCATGCGCTTCCTCAACCCCTGAAGATCAAATGGCGCCAAATAAGGGATAAAGTCACCGATGTTCGGCGTCGCCGCCAATATCATCACTTCTTGAATCACGGCCTTGAACCCTCTCTCGTCAAACTCCTTATCCATGTACTTCTTCCCGAAAACCATCCGACAACTCATGTCAGCGCTTAGCGACGAGATCATCGCGCTCAAATCAATCGCCATGCGGCCATGAGACGCGTCTTTGAGAGAATTCACAAGCAAGCCGACCTCCTCTCTTCTCATGGACTTGAAGGAGTTGATTTTGGCATTACTAAGGAGCTCTAAAGTGCACATCTTTCTGATGTTCCTCCAATACGGGCCATATGGCGCGAAGGCCAAGTTCCTTTGCTCATAAGAGATGTGCTTCGAGGCCTCATTGATCGGTCGGCTCGCGAAAACGAGATCATGGGTCTTGAGGAATTGCTCGGCCACTTCAGGCGATGAGATGACGATTGTGGGCACGAACCCGAGCCGCATGTACATGAGAGGTCCATATTTTTTGGCTAATTTCTGAAGATCATGGTGAGGGTTTTGTCCCAACAAAGGGAGGTTTCCAAGAATCGGAAACCCTCTCGGACCAGGAGGCAATTTCTTCTTGCTCTGTGTTTTCCATAGCAAAGCTCGCAATAAGAGATGAGCAATCAAAGCGAAGGTGAGTGTTATCCATAGCCAAGCCATTGAAGTTGGTTTCTTCGGAAGCAAGTGGGGTGAAGATGGCGGTGGGGATAATTTTGGTGCACATATAAATGAAGTCATGACGGGGAGATGGGTGTTTCTAGCTTAAAACGCTTGAAATTTATTATTTTTTGTTTTTAGCGGAACCGTTCATCTATTTTCACGAACTGGATTGATTTTGTCAATCATATGATTGAGGTTGAGATTGAGATAAGCGCTTTCAAAGGTTGACGTGAAAGGATGGATGACGCCAGTGATTGCGAAGTGGGGTGAGAAACACAAGGGTGATGGAGTCTTCGAGGTGGGTGATCTTATACTTTTGGGAAACTTTTAGCGATGTACGATGACAATAGATACGTTTCATGTGGTCGTAAATAATAGCCAATATAACGACGAAAACGAGATCCTGGGCCTCATTGATCGGCCGGCTCGCGAAAACAAGTGGTCTCACCCTCTAAAAAAAAAACAAGGTTTTAGTTACAAAATTTGCGATGAAATTTGTCGCTAAATAATTTTGTGACGAAAAAAAATTCTTCACTAATATGGCGTCGCAAATATAACAACGAAAATTTTGTATTTTCGTCGCAAATTTCGTGGCAAATTTAGCGACGATAACACAATTTTCGTCGCTAAATTTGCGACACCATATTAGCGACGAATTTTATTTTCTTCACAAAATTAGTCAACAACGAATTTTGCCAAACTTTTCGTTGCAAATTTGCAAAGAACATTTTTTTTTGCTACAAATTTTAATTTTTTTGGCGACGAATTTCACAACGACTCGACCAACAATGAATTTAGCAACGGGTCGTCCAATGATCAAATAATTTCTTTTAATTTTCAATTTTAAATATAGTTAAAAGAAAAATTAATTTCTAAAATTTGTATTGAAATTGATAAAGGAAGATCCAAATGTTATAATCCGTGACACTTCAAAATACATACAAGTATCATAATTGGCTAATATCACATAAAAAATGAGTCTCCCCTTGATGACCCCTCACCGGCTACTGGTGAGTGGTGGCCTTGTGATTGGAGCAACGTGGCTTTGAATTTCCTTCAAACTGGATGAATCTCTAGAATTCGGAGGTGTAGACATTCACCGCTTGCTCCAATGCGGCTTACTCTTCTCCTTTTCTGCCCATGATGACAAGTGCATAAATAGATGCCCAAGGAAGGAAAAAAATGCAAGTGTCATTTTTCAAGAATCTAGATACGTATGTTATTGGATATATTATTAATATAATCCATATAATATGTTCACATACAAGCCAAATATGTGAAAGTATGATTATTTGGGTCCATATGGGCTGGAGCTCAGTAGCTTACATATAACTCTAGAGTTCCCTACGCTGGAGGTAACACTGTTGAGCGTTTCAAACTTAATGTCTCTTGGTGTAATACTTCAAGCAGACAAAACCATTTCTACTCTCTCAAACCCAAACCTCCAATAATCTTGAAGTATTATTTTTGTGTGTCAGATTTGAGCGAGCAATGTGTCTACTTGAAGATATCGTCAAGATGAACTCACAGGTACAAGTTACTTTCAATTTCGACAGTAGGTTTGTCCGAGATCTGAGTTTGAAATTCGGATGGCCGAAATCTTTGAATCAAGAATCCATAAATAATAGCCAGTTTCAGAAGGTGAGACCACTTGAGTTTTGTTCGTCTCGCCGATACGAGCGTTTTGAGTGGTCACTTGCATCGAACGGAGGTCGGACGACGGAGATATGACCCTTGAAAGAATCTCTGTAGCGCAGCGGGTACTATAGCGCGGCGGGTTATTGTAGCGGCGGGTTATTGTAGCACCGCGTATTTTCGCGTATTTCTAGCAACAAAGGCAATCTATCTTAAGGTTTTTGGGCGCTCTACACTCATTTTTGGGGTCTATTTTCGCGTATTTCCATAGTAGTTTGACAAAAGTTAGAGGCGTTATTCGACTTTGTGAGATCTAAAGACTCCAAGGTGCACTCTTTCTAACTCTTTGCTTCAATTGAAATGACAAAACATAGTTCCTTTGATATTATAAAGCTGCAATCATTTGATGTTACCAAATTTCATGGTTGGAAGTTATACGTTCAACTTGGCATGAAAGAACGTGAAATATTCTACATTGTTTGAATGATTTTGCATCTACCACTGAAGATGTGAATAAATATCAATAGAACAAAGATGAAGATTTCTATAGAGATTACTTATTAACCTCTCTAAATTCTTGTCTAGCTATGACTTATATTGAGTATAAGACGGCGAAAGAGATATGGGATCATTTAAACGTTCGGTTCCAAAAACAAGAGGGGTTCTCTAAAACTCTCCTAGCGGAGAAGTTCTTTGACTTTAAATTCGATATGAATTCGAGCATCACCTCTCCGTTAATTGAACTTGAGAACATGAGAAACAAGCTGAAAGATGATAGCTCTGATATGTCTGATAATCTCCTTATTGGTCTTATGTTGACTAAGCTACCTGCTAAATGGAGTTCTTTTAAGACTGAAATGCACAGACAGAAAGAACAGATAAGACTGGATGAATTAAAGAGGCATATTCACATTGAGGATCCAAATATTACTAGGAAGAGCTTGGAACAAGTAGGTCAACAAAAGTCAGTTGCTAACTTTGTTTCACACTCCAATAAACCTAAAAAAAAGTCAAAGTCACCAAAAGGTGAATCCTCTTCACAGTTATAGTTCAAAAAGACTATCTCCAAAAGAAAGAAAAATGACAAGTGCCAGAACTGTGGAAAGTGGGGTCACTAGGCAGCAGAGTACAAGCTACCAAAGAAGCCAAAGAATGACACACCACAAAATGAGGCTAATATACTAGTTAATGAGTCTGAGCTTAAAACCTTTATTGGAATGATGAAGAATGCAAAGGTCAGTGTCTCTTCTGAGTGGTGGTTGGATAGTGGTGCTACTTGTCATGCTACAAATGATCAGAACTTACTCACTGAGGTCACAGAAGTGAAAGACACCGTGGAAAATTGCAATGGTGGTGAGGTAAAGGTAACTCATGCTGGAACTGCAAATTTGATGCTTTCTTCAGGTAAATTACTAACTTTGAAATATGTTAAAGTAGTACCTATACTTAAAAAGAATTTGATATTTATGAATTTAATTGATAAAGCTGGTATGTCATTTTCAACTATAAATGGTAGAGTAACTTTATCTATTAACTCATGTTATTTCGGTTGTACATGGTTAATGGTATGTATAGGTTGAGTTTAGATACTGATAGCATAAACCATGTGAGCTCTAATTTGATTGATCCAAAGTTATTACACAATAAACTTGGACATGTGAACTACAGGAAAATGCAACATCTTGTTAAAACTCACAACATTCCATTGGATACTTCTATTTGATTTGACAAATGTAAATTGTGCGCACAGGCTAAGATTACTAGAAAACCTTTTAAGTCGGTTTCTAAAAGCACACAACTTCTTGAGCTAATACATTCTGACCTTTGTGACTTTAGAAATTACGTTACTAGAGGTGGTCAGAAGTATTTAATAACATTCATAGACAATTTTTCTAGATATTGTCATGTCTATTTGTTGAAATCGAAAGATGAGGCTTTTGAAAAGTTTAAGATTTTCAAGTCTATAGTAGAAAATCAACTCAACTTGAAAATTAAAAGGTTTAGAAGTGATAGAGGGGGTGAATATACAATGACAGGGTTCAAGAAATTTTGTATATCAGAGGGGATGATACTTGAAACCACTACTCCTTACTTACCCCTAATCAAATGGTGTTGTCGAGCGTAAGAATAGAACGCCAACCGAAATGTTAAATTTCGTGTTTCTTATAGCTGTCATGCCTTCCTTTTACTAGGGAGAAGCATTTCTAACATCTAATCACATCTTGAACAGGTTGCCGCATTCTAAGTTGTCTATGACACCTTATGAGATATGTCATAAGCGTCATTATAAATATGATACTTTTACGATCTGGGGTTGTATTGCTTATGTTAGAATACAATATCCTAAGAGACCTAAGATGGGACCTAGAACAATTACTTGTGTATATCTAGGTAGTGCAGAAGATAGTGCTGCAAATATATTTTTGAATTTATCTACTAACACAGTGATAGAATCTAGATATGCAGAATTCTTCGATCACAAGTTCTCAAAGATCATGGCTGGAATGTTTCTAGATCTACAGATATGATTTCAGAGTCTCTTGTATAATTTGAAGCAGGCCCTTCTGACATTAACTCCACACAGCTGGTTGTTAAACTAGTTTCGGTTAGAGTATCTACAAGAAAGAGATCCCAAAAGTTATGGTGAAAACTTTGTTACTTACCATCTAGAGGATGATACATTCTCCTATCAAGAAGAAATGAGATATAGGGAATCTCTACTGTGGGCAGAAGCCATAGATGATGAAATGAGCTCTTTGCTGCAGAACTACACTTGGCAGCTAGTCAATTTATCAAAAGGGGCTAAGACTATAGGCTGTAAGTGGGTATTGAAGAAGAAACTGAATAGTGATGGATCAATAGCCAGATACAAAACACGTTTAGTAGCTAAAGGCTATAAACAGTAGAGTGAAATAGATTATTTTGATGTTTATTCACATGTGTGTCATCTATCAACTATAAGAATTCTTCTTGCTTTAGCATCTATTGAACACTTTGTAGTGCATCAAATGGATGTAAATACAGCTTTCCTCAACGAAGAGTTAAATGAGGAAATCTACATGGAACACAGGAAGGATATGTCATGAAAGGCCTTGAAGATAAAGTTTCTAAATTGAACAAATCTTTATATGGTCTTAAACAAGCACATAAGATGTGGTATCTTAAGTTTGACAAAGTGGTAAAGAGTTATGGCTTTTAGTTTTGTTACTCAGATAAATGCCTTTACCATCGTTCTATATCAAATAAGATAGTCATCATTTGCTTGTATGTTGATGACATGTTAATTCTTGGCTCCGATCATTCCGTAGTGAGTGACGTAAAAGCTACTTTAGCTAAAGAATTTGACATAAAAGATCTTGGTATTGCTAATGCCATTCTTGGTATGAAAGTAAGCTTTGAAAGACAAGTCATCTCCCTTAGTTAGACTCATTATATTGAGCAGCTACTTTCTACTTGGGGATACAGTGAGTGTAAACCGAGTGAGACACCATGTGATTATAATAAAAGATTGAGTCCCAATGAATGGACCAATGTGAATCAGTTAAAGTATTAGAAACTGATTGATAGTCTCATGTATGCTATAAGTTGCACTAGACCCGACATAGCCTTTACAGTTGGCATGTTGAGTCGTTTCACTAGTAATCGTAGCAAAGAGCATTGGATGCCCTCAGTAGGCTGATGAGATACCTTAAAAGGTATTAAAAATTATGCTCTATGTTACTCTGGTTTTCCTCCAACTGTGGATGGATATTCTGATGCATCATGGTGCTTAGAGATTGGAAATAGTAAGTCTACAAGTGGATATGTATTCACTTTGGGTGGAGCTGCTATTACTTGAAAATTCAAAAGACAGACTTGTATTGCATTGTCGTCTATGGAATCAGAACTTTTTTCTTTAGCCTCAGTTAGTGAAAAGGCAGAGTGGATAAAGAATCTGATTATGAATATTTCTTTGACTCGGTTAAAAATTAATTCTTTAAGCCTGTTCTGTGATAATCAAGCAGCGGTCCAGGTCGTCAAGAATGCTCTCTTTAATTCAAAGAGAAGACATGTCAGACTGAGACATGCGTTGTTGAATTACCTGAGAGAACAAGGAGTTATCACCTTGATCGATGTGAGATCGAAGGATAACATGGCCGATGCTCTCACAAAAAGCTTGCCTAAAGATCGATTATTCAAAATAGTGGGGGAAATGGGGTTAAAGACTGTATAGACAAGTCTTAATTACCATTTAGTTACTTTCTTGCTGTGTGTTTTAAATTATCAAATCTTCTTTTGTTGGCCAAAATGATAAGCACAGTTTACGTGTTTCATCAATGTTCATGATTGCTGATGAATTTGAAAATGGTATGTTGTCTCATTCCAAACTTGATGAAGATGACTTTAACCTAATTCAAAGGTCCTATCTGGGAAGCTTGTGTCATTCCAAACTTAATGATACAATCCAACTAGGTTGGACTATCCTTTTGGTTAAATGATCCCATCCCAAACTTGACGTGGGATTATTTGACTTTAAGAAATTAGTAATTGTGACATTCCAAATTGGAACTTAGAAATAATTAGTTACATTAGAAGCCTGATGGTCCTATTCTTAATTGAAACTTGACACCACATGACTAGGTGATTGTAAGTGATTTGACTATTGGTCTTGTTATTTGAAACTAGACAATGGTCATTCTCTTACGAATAAACTTAAGTTTATGGCTCTTTGTAAATCAAATTATTTAAGCTCTATTCATAATTTATGAAACTAGCTTGGTACTTATGAACATGATATTATGATGCTTTATGACATTAATATATGTTCTTCTCTACCTAATGTTAATGTTGCTAAGTTCTTTTAGTAGAACTAGACACTTTTAGTAGATTATTCAAATGATTGAATTCATGATAATATGAAATTCAAATTTGACATTCTACAAGGGATAACAAAGATGGAGGAGAACTTAATAAGCAGGATCTTGATTATGATGACCTACTTAATGAATGAATATATTTATTATTTGAAGCGTGTGGGGACTTAACAGTTTACCTGCTATTGCCCATTTTGATGGAGTTCATTTACTTGTGACTTACATTTTGATATCTTTATTTTGTGAACACTATTATGCTAGTTTCTTATATTTGTAAGGCCTTGGACTATTTTGACTGGCCTACTTATACTTGACAATTATGCATATGTTGATTGTGAACAGATTCATGATTAGGATTCACTTCTTTGGATTACATATGATGATTGAGTTTAATATTTTACTACTAAAACTCTTTGACCAATTCGAGTTGATTGTCTTGAACTGAATGTAGATGATTCATATCTGCTTGAACATCACACTGATCACCGTATTGGATTGTGCTGTATGGTGAACATAGAAAGAGATTGTTGGATATATTATTAATATAATCAATATAATATGTTCACATACAAGCCCACTAGGTGAAAGTATGATTATTTGGGTCCATATGGGCTGGAGCCCAGTAGCTTGCAAAAAATTTTAGGGTTTTCTACGCTGGAGGTAACACTGTTAAGAATTCTAAACTTTACGTCTCTTTGTGTAATACTTCAAACAGACAAAATCCTTTTTACTCTCTCAAATCATAACCTTCAACATAGACTTCCTTATGGAAGGTTACTAAGATGAAAGAAAGAAAAATTAGACAAAGATGAGCCATCTCACGATTTTCGAGTCTCAAAGCGTCCTCAAGATAGTGAAAGAAAAAGGCGAATGAACAAAACCAGTGATGTTGGGCTCTACAATGGAGGTCCATATGCTTGCCTTTGCTCTTCCATGGGCCTGTCAGTTTTTAATTAGAAACCATCAGAACTTTGTATTTGTAGGAATCACCTGCTCACTGGTGGTGAGATCAACACAACCAGACAAGACATTGGTAACAAGAAAACTACCATGGAACCTACCCATCGTCGTTATTTATTTGGTTAATAAAGTCCAGTAAAACCTGTACCGAAAAAATCATGAAAATATTAAGGAGCTTGGCTAAAGGAATTGATAAGGAAAGATACAAGCACATTTGCACAAAACACAAAACTGAATCGAGTGCAGATGCTTAGAAGTGTTTATCCAATCTATGGAATCAGAGCTAATTTATTGTGCTTGTAGAGCTTGCAAAAGGAGCAATAATAAAAAAAATCCAGCTTAAATACAATCAATCTAAGCAATAAGATGGCAAGGCAACTAAACTTTTTATGAGAATAATCAACAGAATTACAACAGGAGAGGGTAAGTGCAGTTCCAAAAGCAGGGTGCGAATAAAAGAAGACAAGGCAAAGAGGTAGCAAAAAGGAATACAAACTTGTGGAACCCCTACTAAGTAATTCACGAGGGTTTCGTAGACACCTGTAGCAGAACCAAGCTGAGCTAACTGTGTTCTCCTGAGAGGCCATTTAAAGTTACACCACAAAATCACTCCTGGAAACAGAATCACAAGCAGCAGTTCGAGAAGCAAAGATCTCACCCATCCATTTGCTGCTTCCATAGCATATCTGCCTCGTATACTGCCACTAGAATTCATTAAAGTATCAACTAACGCATGTGGCTCCCCTTCAAATTCGCCACCGCCATCATCCTTGATTAGTCTAATCAAGAATTTTCCCGTTAGTACATAGGTTTGTCAGTCTAGTTATTTATAGAGCTGAATGGATAAAATTCACAAGAGGCAATACCTCAGGTGTGCATTGCTAATTGGCCCAAATCAGGGTCAATGAAACTATCGACAAAATCATCATCATCAACGGCAATCTTGTCACGCCCCGAACCTGAAGAGCCTGAGAACATCCCACTGGCCATGATCAAGCTGTGCCATCCAGGATCCATCTCCCTCATGTTCTCAAATCATATACATGCGGAAGCAAGAAACTACTCCGTATATAAATAAAATCAAGATGACTTAGGACGAAAAAAAAATAGTACACTTCTCTAATCTATATAATACACCTAATTAGTTTCAATGGTCAAAACTAAAGGTTTAATTTCTACATCCACCAAGCAGGGCACCTAGCGTCTTAATACATTTGATCAACTACTTCCTCGAAGGCCAATCCTTGGCAAGTTCGGGCTTCATTCGCCTGGAACCTGAAAAAGTTAAGCCCCCACTAGGGTGACATAAATATATCTCAGCAAGCTCACCCTAAACCTAAACCAGACCGTTAGTCCCTCCCAGACAACATCTCAAACACAATAGACAGGGATTCTTAAGGTAAAACAACACATGACAATCAAACATCAGGGCACCTCGATATAACTAGCATTCAAGGACTATCATATTATCACAACCAAGTTTCGTACTAGCACAATATTAAATCCATAAGCGAGGGTGTATTCTCAATTTATCACAACTACCAATTTTAATGACCAAGCCCACGTCAATACGCATCAGGCTAATCACAAATGCAATTCTAATGGTCAAGCCCGCGTCAATATGCATCAGGCTAATCAAGATCTCGATTGGCAACCCGTGTTCTGACGCATCAAGTTCCAAAGTCCAGTTCGATACTTGTATCGACACGTATCAATTCTATCCCATGATCTGACTCATCAGAATATCGATTCACTTTTTAATAGCTATGCCCGCATTAATATGCCACAGGTTCGGTCGGCGTCAATACGCCTCAGACCATAAAATTGACAAACCCACATTTAAACGCCTCAAATTTCAAATGCCATGACCAGGCTCATGTCAACACATACTAGACTTATCCCACATTATGACGCATCAAGATATGAGCTAACCCCGCGTGCTGAAGCATCAGGGTATAACTCCACTTGCAACCCCGCGTTCTGACACGTCAGGGTGCCACAAGTCCTTAGGCTCACAAATCAAACTCCCCTATTAAGGAACTTCATGAATCGAGTACCATTTTTATCAACCAAGTAATGAATCATTATCATGCGAGACGTCAAGGCCAATCACCCACAAGGTGATTTCAAATACATAGCAAGACAGTCAATCAAACAGTTTGTTCTTTTGCCAACTCATTCATATTTCTCAAATAGTCGCCATTCAAGGCCAAATATCACATAATCATACCAGCATCCATGTCTATCGAATGCACACAACAACAGCTTAGCCATGAGAGTTATAATTTCTCATCATCAGAAGCACACACGACTCGCACATCAGTTATCTCAGTCGACCATGAACAGTTAATGCAAGAGACTCCCAAATTATCAATATATCAACCCAACGCATCCTATCGTGTCCAAACTTCCTAGTAAAGGTTTAGGAGTCGCTTAACTCTTTAAGAAAGCTAGCATATTTCATCCAAATGAGCTACCTACCTCGGCAAGCTCTCGGCCAACAAGGATCACGCACGGTCCTAGAGAATTTCACCAATTCCACATCAAAACTCATTTTATTCTCAATTCCCTTGCACATACATCTCAATTTCACACACGAAACCTTATTCTCAAGTCGTTATAGTGTTAAATCAATGGCCCTAAGCATGCCAAGGGTCGTTCTATCAAAGCAAATCACCATAAATATCATTCCACTAAATTTGCCCTATCTTAGGCTCCACGACCAGGTTCAATCACACAAAAACTGTAATTTTTCTATTGAATTTTTGAGAAAACATATTCCATGATCTTAAACTTCAAGATCTTACGGACGTGTGAGTCAAAACGGGAATCAATTTGGATACCGGACGACTTAGAAGGACCCAATTTAAAATCGGTGCGCGTCATGGGCATATTGGTCGGTGCTTCACACTTCTCACTTCAAACAACCCTTAATTCAACTTTAAACTTCCATTCACCACAAAAAGAACTTGCCATAATCTCAATCTACAAGTTTAGGAAGCTCACCAAGAGTTTTGGAGCAAGAACATCTCTTTTGGTCCTTTGATCAGCCCGTTTCCTCCCAGCTTGTAAACAGTTAGAATCTGTCCAGTTTTAATTATCCACAATAAGCCAAAACACCTTAAATCCCTAATAAAACCACCATTTCTACTCAGTGGACTCAAGTACTAGATGTGATAAAGATTCCAAAAAAAGAACGGAGTCATTTGAAATTTGTAAGAGGGTGTACAGTGGCCTTATTCTAGCTAGCACGGATTTCGTCCGATTTTGGTCTCGAAATTCCACTTGGAGCTTGTCAAGGACACGTAGATCTTACCTCTGGTGGTCGCCGCTCCTCAAATGGACACCGAAAAGTGGCGCTCGAGCTCACTGAACATGAAGGTCAGAACTGGTCGGGCGAGCAGAGTTGGGCTAGAGAAGAATTGGAGAGGATTTTGAAGGAAAATGGAGGAGGGGAAGGGAGTGCACGATTTTTCTGCTGCTAAGGGAGATATCCCTCAAATAATTGAGACCATTTTGTCAAAATTGCATTTAATGGTGATTAAGGCATAGTTTCCTCCTAGAGTGACACTTGGCAAAGGCTCCAATAATTGGTCCACAAATTTTGACTTCCATTGACTTGTCCCTCAAGATTTTCGGCAGCTTCTATGGGAGGGTAGATTGACTATTTTGCCTTTCCAACTTTCTTAAGGCAAAGGTATGGGTTGAGGGGCAAAACAGTCATTTGTCACTTTTCATCCGAAATTTCGTTTTTCTCATTTTGAGTGGCCATTGGCGAGACGACGTCAAATCATTTTCCAATTTTGAAATTCTTTGTTTTCAATTGCCCATTCGAGCTTTCATTTCATATCTCAAGCCTCGAAGGGGCAGAAATTCAGAATGTCACAATTCTTCCTCCCTTAAAGAAATTTCGTCCTCGAAATTTGCAACCTTCTATCATCTCAGTCTCTTGGAGCACTGATGCCTCATCGCTACCTTACTTTTCAAAGTAACTCCTCTCATTACCTGACACTTCCAAACATTCTTAATTGAAAGCCTTTCCAGAACATCACATTAAACTAAAGCTTTATGCCTATCACCATCATTAGTACCCCATTGTATGAATGCACTCTATGATGTCCCTACCACTTGGCGTATCACCACCTTCAAACGTCCCCTCGTACTATCAGGGATTCATGAACTTTATTAACTTGCCCTTTATTATTCAATTCCAATCATAGCTTTCGACTCCATAAGCAGATTTAGGGCTACTTCCGTAGTAATCCGTTCTCGGCTCCCTTTGAAAATCCCATTGGATCAAAGTGATCCATCAACTTTCGTGGTCATGTCTCTCTCTTTTACCGACATGTCTAATGTTCGACCACATGATAGACTAATCCAATTCTCAGTCCATATCATCGATAGTATTAAGGAAAATCTCGGCACATCCTTGTGCCATCTCAAGGGATACCATAATTATCCATTCAATACTGGACTCATACTTTCGTCCATGGGACCTTAAGGGTTCTATTCATTCCCGCAACCCCATAAGTATCATGGTTCGATCATGGCAATACCTCAATTCCCTTCTGACCTTCAGGCCAGGTACTTCCAGTAGCCGTTAACTAGTCAATTGACAAACTTCCAATTTAGAGATTGAATCTCTTAATTCTCAAGGAAAGATCTGTCCCTCTATCATCAATTACACAATACTCAATTCTCAACCTGTTATAGTTCACATAATTTCGACGTCTTTCTTTATACAAGCGACACTCTCATATTCACCGACAATTTCATATATGCGCGTTGCCTCTTGTTCAATTCCTCTCAAGAAACTATTGCCTTATTTTCTTGTGGCCGTTTAAAGACTCAATACTTCTTCCATCCAAACAATTTTTTCCAAACTTTGTCGCGAGGACATTCGCAAACCAATTCCAATTATGCTCTAAGCATTCCAACTCATACGGCATTATCATTATGATGTATAGGCAATGTCCACTTCTAGTTGCCACGTTCCCAAATTTCACTTTGCGTTGCGTCATTACGACCTTCATAAGTTTTTCAATTTTCAACCGAAAACGCCATTAACAGCGTAGTCATCAACTTGACTCAAGCTCCGAATACTCTTTTCATGTTCATTCATCCATTCACATTACATCTTGTCCTTAGTCCATTTCATCAACAAAACAGTTCTTGTGGAGAAACTTCCCACAATCCATCGATACCAATCCATCAATCCCAAGAAATTTCAAGTTTTAGCAACTTACATCGACCCTAGTCGATTCGTCACTTATTCCAATCCTCAAAGGCTCCACAGTGATTTTATTTCTTATAAATCTCACAACGGAGGAATCTTACCTCATCAGGCCCACAACTCATGCTATTCACATTCAGCATATAACGAACATCTCCTTAAAGTCCATAGGACATGTTTCTCACAACTTCTTAAATGAGTCCAATCATCGCCTCTCAAGATGGTAACAATTCATCCAATTATTTCTCGGACACTCAATCCGATTATTATCGGCTTTTTGCTATCATATGTCGAATCTTTCAAATTGTTCTTCATACTTTTCACTTGAGGGCTCAAACCTTGACTCTTTGTTGTCACAGGTCTCCTCTAGGACCACACGACATTGTATTTATTTTTGTCACTCTTCCCTGAGAAAGTACCGTTAACCGCTAGTTTCCATAATCAGTCAATACGACTTTATCCCAATTCCGTCCGTTCCACTAAACGTCGACATCATCTTGGAATTCAACATCGTCTACAAAACAGTCTCTCGAACTTAACTTCCCTTCCAGGAATCATTCAAATTCTGCGTCGTCTTTCTCAGTCTAGACGCTCCATCTTAATATCAAGACAATTAGTTTCCTCTTCCTTTCACACTAGGATCTCTTACCCTTTTTAAGGAAACTATAATCTTTAGTTGCATTATCTTATTTTGAATCCACCTTATCTTTCCCATTCCATAGGACGTCAATCTTGAAGTTTGTGCCAATGGTGATACCTTCACTCCAGGATTCAGATGCCACCATGCTTTAACATTCTCCTTCCCATAACTCAGTCACCTCAAGTGACAAGGGTCGTTCTTCCTTGGTCTCTATACATTCATAATTCAGATATTCAATTCGACTACCTCGAGTCACTTTGTACTTACACTCTAAGCGCTCTTTTCGCTTACTCAACCATTCATTAGAATTACGAACAATCGGGACTATCAAGTCTATTCACTTTCCCTTCCTTCAACGACTATTTCATGGTCCAATCGTCCTTTAAGAACGATGCCCTACCCTTTAGGGGTGATAACACACAATACCACTTCTAGTGGTCTAGATTCATGCTCAACTAATCTCATAGAATCATAACGTCAGACAACTAACATATCTTTTTCCTCAACTTTCCCTACGACGGAAGGAACGACATGTCAGTCTCTTACTACGAGACTTGCGCCAAGATAACAATCATCCCTTACAGGCGTATTTTGTGGAAATCTCTATATTCATAATCTGTAAATGGAAATCCTCTTTCGATCATCCACTTCCTTCCTTAGGATCCATTACAGTTCCTCCGAATCAAGAATATCAACTAGCCATAGGCTCTGAAGTTCCAATCCACTCAGGAATTTAGTCATCTTATTCAAGAGTCCTTGACCACCTTTAGCATATGCTTAAACGACCTTGAGAACTTTGTCTCACACTGGTCGATCATCCTCTGATCCTTGCAAAATTAGCAGGATCTAAACAATCTTTGCTCTCAAATAATCCCAAGAAAGTACTTCCATTAAACAACTTAACAGAGGTAGTATAGGCAGATATCATGCCTTTGAGAAAAACTTTTTCTTTGGTGACCTTTTAACAACTATCAACAGCCTCTTAAGGCTAAAACTGCCATGGTCGCTTTCTTTTTTCAGTGTACCCAAACCTTTAAGGTTTCCTTAGTAAGATCCCCAATCCAAAGGGAGATAATTTCAAATCTCATCCCTCTACCTAACTCAGTCAATCTCAACCTTATACATAGCTTCACAAGCTTTTTAAAACTCTTGTGGTCCTTCCCACGCATTGAATTTAGAAAGGATTAACTCAGAATCACCTTTCTCGTGATTTCCATTACTTTAACTCATCAGTACTAGCATCAGTCGTCTCAGCGACTTGGGTACAATGGCAGCTCCTTCTCGAGTCTGTCTACCCAACCACTTTTCTCATTTCTATTTAAAGTTCTCACGAACCCCAATTACACTTGGGTCTCGCACGATCAACAAAATCGAGCCATACTCTCTTCTAAAGCTCATACTATGGTTGCTCAGCTTTGCTTAATGCTCACGGTCCATTCCAATTCTTGGATCATCTCATATCTCGCGTATACGAGCCAAGTGTTCCTTCAATGACCGTACTCTGGTCTTTCAACCTTATTAGGTTCTCTTGTCACTTGAATCACTATGATTCTCTCGAGGAATCTAAGACTTAAGTCATATACTCAAGTCTGGCAGTCTCAGGCTGCTCATCTCATCATCATTCACCATCAACCATCCAGTGGTTCCCAAACAACTCTCAACTAGTTGTTCATTATTCAAGGATTCCAAATCATCCTTAAGTAGCAACCACACAACAAGCAAGCCTCCATGAGGCAACTTCTCAATCAACAACCAAATACTAGGCAAGCCTCAACTAGGCCAAAACTCAACTAGGTCAACACCAAACAAGTACTCAAAGTGTCATTTCAATTGTTCATACCATAAATCCAGGGCATCTGCCACTTTAGCATAAACACAACATTCTATGTCAATCTCAACAGCCATCAGTTTAATGGGTATAAACCCCGCATGTCGTCTAATCTCTTAGTTAGACCTTAGTCATAACAATCACATGATGCCAATTACAAAACATGCCAACTAGGCCAATCACAATATCGGTTTTCTTTTCAAATGGCATCCATTGCCAAGCACGAAACTTTTAAACATACCAATCATAGTGTCATTACACATGTCATGCCACTTTCGAACATTCGCTTTAAGAATCACTCTCGTGCCATACCTCACTTAACCACAACCAGACTCAACCTGATACCTAGACTTTTTATTTCAATTTATGGCCTTGGTCGTTCCTACCGCCTTGATCTTATAAGCTTGCTGGGAGTCGCTCCTTGTCCGGACCTCTCTGTTCCAGCGATTACTCCCCGCCCTCATCAGACCTGGTCGTTGCAGGTTGTCCCAAGTCATATATCTACGAAGGAAGCCCCGTTCCACACGCCCCATAACATGCTTCATTACGGTTTATAGGTATCCCATCAACTCGTACCATACCAAGTGACAGTTTATTAAGTCTGATAGTGATAAGCTCATGCATGCACCCTCATCAATTTTCATTTTATAACCATAAACACATGCATAACTTATTTGTTCTCTCCACTTGTCATACCACAATTGTCCCCGGATAGATTCTCATCAATAGAAGCTCTCTAATTTCTACAAGTGGTCGTCGCCTCTCATCGACCAATCGCCTATATTCAATCATATATCTCAAGTCCAGTCACTAATCAAGTCAAATTCATAAGCATTCCATCCTGGTTGGCCTTTAATCCCAATATTCCTCGAGTTGGGTCATTGACAAATCACAATCACCATCATGTAATCTAATTGACCCTTTAATCATACGCAATACTCTACTAACCTCAAGCACAATTACTACCTCAAAATCCATGCCTATGTCGCTTTAATCTTAGCTTACTTCCACTTAAACCTCAATCACCACATCACTCAAAATCATTCATAAAATCAATTCTAGAACCATCGGAATGCAGCTCAGGTTCAAGCCTATAATCCTCAAGATTTAATGACCAATACTTAATCCTATATGTCTCACTATCTAACTGTCCCAAGTCATCACTCCTTATCACTTCAGACCTCAATCACATTGGATCGAGCTGACCTTGCTCTGATACCACTTAAACGGGGATGTCATGCCCCGAACCCGACGAGCCCGCGAACATCCCACTGGCTGTAATCAAGCTGTGCCATTCAGGATCCATCTCCCTCATGTTCTCAAATCATATACATGTGGAAGCACGAAACTACTCCGTACATAGATAAAATCAAGATGACTTTGGACAAAAAAAATAGTACACTTCTCTAATCAATATAATACACCTTAATTCATTTCAATGGTCAAAACTAAAGGTTTAATTTTTACATCACCAAACAATATACAATCTCTAAGGTCACCCAGCGTCTTAAATACATTTGATCAACTACTTCCTCGAAGGCTAATCCTTGGCAAGTTCGAGCTTTCTTCGCCTAGGATCTGAAAAAGTTAAGTCCCCACTGGGGTGACAAATATATATCTCAGCAAGCTGACCCTAAACCTAAACTAGACTGTTAGTCCCCCCCAGACAACATCTCAAACACAATAGACAGGGATTCTTCAGGTAAAACAACACATGACAATCAAACATCAGGGTACCTCGATATAACTAGCATTCAAGGACAATCATATTATCACAACTAAGCTTCGTACTAGCACGATATTAAATCCATAATCGAGGGTGCATTCTCAATTTATCACAACTACCAATTTTAATGGCCAAGCCCGCGTCAATACACATCAGGCTAATCACAAATGCAATTCCAATGGTCAAGCCCGCGTCAATACGCATCAGGCTAATCAAGATCTCGATTGGCAACCCGCGTTCTGACACATCAGGTTCCAAAGGCCAGTTCGATACTTATGTCGACACGTATCAATACTATCCCGCGATCTGACGCATCAGGATATCGATTCTCTTTTCAATAGCTATGCCCGCGTCAATACGCCTCAAGCTCGGTCCGCGTCAATACGCCTCAGACCATAAAATTGACAAACCCGCATTAAAAAGCCACAAGTTTCAAATGCCATAACTAGGCTCATGTCGACACATACTAGACTTATCCCACGTTATAACGCATCAGGATATGAGCTAACCCCGCGTGCTGACACATCAGGGTATAACTCCACTTGCAACCTCGCGTTCAGACGCGTTAGGGTGCCACAAGCCCTTAAGCTCACAAATCAAACTCCCCTCTTAAGGAACTTCATGAATCGAGTACCATTTTTATTAGCCAAGTAATGAATCATTATCATGGGAGACGTCAAGGCCAATCACCCACAAAGTGATATCAAATACATAGCAAGATAGTCAATTCAACGGTTTGTTCTCTTGCAAACTCATTCATATTTCTCAAACAGTCGCCATTTAAGGCCAACTATCACATAATCATACCGGCATCCATGTCCATCGAATGCACACAACAACAGCTTAGCCATGAGAGTTATAATTTCTCATCATCAGGAGCACACAGGACTCGCACCTCAGTTATCTCAGTCGACCATGAACAGTCAATGCAAGAGACTCCCAAATTCATCAATATATCATCCCAACGCATCCAGTAGTGTCCTAACTTCCTAGCAAAGGTTTAGGAGTCACTTACCCCTTTAAGCAAGCTAGCATATTTCATCCAAATGAGCTACCTAGCTCGGCAAGCTCTCGCCCAACAAGGATCACGCACGGTCCTAGAGAATTTCACCAATTCCACATCAAAACTCATTCAATTCTCAATTCCCTTGCACATACATCTCAATTTCACACATGAAACCTTATTCTCAAGTCGTTATAGTGTTAAATCAATGCCCCTAAGCATGCCAAGGGTCGTTCTATCAAAGCAAATTATCATAAATATCATTCCACTAAATCTGTTTTATCTTAGGCTCCACGATCAGGTTCAGTCTCACGAAAACTGCAATTTTTTTACTGGCGTTTTGAGAAAACAGATTCCATGATCTTAAACTTCAAGATCTTACGAATGTGTGGGTGAAAACGGAGCTCAATTTGGATACCGGACAACTTAGAACGACCCAAATCAAAATTGGTGTGCGTCATGGGCATTTTGGTCGGTGTCTCACACTTCTCACTTCATACAGCCCTTAATTTAACTTTAAACTTTCATTCATCACAAAATCAACTTGCCATAATCTCAACCTATAAGTTTAGGAATCTCACCAAGAGTTTTGGAGCAAGAACACCTCTTGTGGTCCTTTGTTCAGCCTGTTTCCTCACGGCTAGTAAACGGTCAGAATCTATCCAGTTTTAATCATCCACAATCAGCCATGAAAACACCTTAAATCCCCAATAAAATCACCATTTCTACTCAGTGGACTCAAGTACTAGATGTTATAGAGATTCCAGAAAAAGAACGGAGTCATTTGAAATTTCTAAGAGGGTGTACGGTGGCTTTATCCCAGCTCGCACGGATTTCGTCTGATTTTGGTCTAGGGCTCACACAGGTAAAAAAACTTAACCAAATGACAAAATTCAACTTGTAGCTTGTCAAGGACACATAGATCTTACCTCTGGTGGTTGGCGATCCTCAAATGGACTCTGGAAAGTGGCGCTTGAGCTCACCGAACAGGGAGGTCAGAACTGGTCAGGCGAGCAGAGTTGGGCTAAAGAGGAATTGGAGAGGATTTTGAAGGAAAATGGAGGAGGGGAAGGGAGTGCACGATTTTTCTGCTGCTATGGGAGATATCCCTCAAATAATTGAGACCATTTTGTCAAAATTGCATTTAATGGTGATTAAGGCATGGTTTCCTCCTAGAGTGACACTTGGCAAAGGCTCCAATAATTGGTCCACGAACTTTGACTTCTATTGACTTGTCCCTCAAGATTTTCGGTAGCTTCTATGGGAGGATAGATTGACTATTTTGACCTTCCAACTTTTTTAAGGCAAAGGTATGAGGTTGAGGGGCAAAACGGTCATTTGCCGCTTTTCATCCGAAGCTTTGCTTTTCTCATTTTGAGTGGCCATTGGCGAGACGACGTCAAATCATTTTCCAATTTTGAAATTCTTCATTTCCAATTACCCATTCGAGCTTCCATTTCATATCTCAAGTCTTGAGAGGGCAGAAATTCAGAATGTCACAAATCTCATCCTCATTATGTCGCCCATCGTTGTGCCCACGTCTATGATACTGGCGAGAGTAGGAAGGTTATAAAAGTATCAGCAAAAATAAGAACATGTACCAGGGACGCATATCATGAAGCATCTAATGCATGGAGGGAACACTAGCTCATGCCACACCTAGTGTAGTTTCACAGGAATCAACATCAAGTGGAAGATATTCAAAAGAGAAGCATTAAGCTGGAATAAGTACCCTTCGTTTCCGATATCACAGGTATCAACAAGGGACTGAACCAGAGACAAGCAATGGCACTAGCTGTCAACAGGTCCGAAAAGTCATTGGCAAGCGATGTACATAAATTCATGTACCCATTAGCAATCAAAAAGATGTTGCAGCATAAGCTGAACCAGAGGGACTCATCAGGCGTTGAACTGAGCAAGTACGACCTTCAAGCAGAATGACTCTTCCTTTGTCTCCGATTTTGATGGCATTGGCAAGCGATTTACGATTCCTACCTAAGCTAAAGCAAAGCAACGTTTTCTGCAGATGCAAAAATCATAGAGAACTGAAGAGGAAGACACTGGTTGATTCTCATTACACACGCAACACTAATGAAGCGCACTGAATCACAGAGAAATGCGACTCCAGTTTCGAAATGTAAGCAAACAAGAAAGCCAGAGAGAGAGAGAGATCAGATTGCGAGAGATCGACAGTAACCTCACAGTAAGAACGAAAGAGAGAGACCAAGACCGAGCCGAGATACCGACATCGAGCCGTTGTTGGTGGCGACGAGATCTGGAGATGGAGGTCTGCGTCGCAGGTTTGCTAGGGCTTCTTCTTCTGACAGCAAGCTGATAATGGTTCCTCACCTCAGATCTGGAAGGGCTTAATCGATTATGCTCTTAAAATCAACATCGATGGATCATTCTCTGCAGACGCGAGAGTTGTGGTTCCAAAGAGGGGAAGGGAGTGACGTTTCTGAAGGGAGTGACGTTTTGGCGCAAATTTGCAATCATTTTGGCGCCGGGGCGATTTTCCCGATTAGCGACGAAAGGTAAATTCCGTCGCAAATTTAGTGACGCATACCCAATTCGTCGCTGACTTGGGGTGGCGAAATTAGCTACGGAATGACCAATTCGTCTTTAAATTTGCGGCGAACATGTTTTTTCGTCGCTAAATTTAAGAAAATTCAAATAAAAATAAATATTTATCGAAGAATTCTTAATTTCTTCGCTAAATTAATTTAATTAAAAGTAAATATTTAGCGATGAAAAACAGTGTTCGTCGCTAAATTTGTGACGAACAACGTTTTTCGTCTCTAAATTTAAGAAATTTCAAATAAAAATAATATTTCGCAACGAATTCTTAATTTCGTAATGCGTAAAATACAATGATATTAAGAATAAAACACGTAATCTAAATTATAAAATTATAATATCATTTGTAACATAAATTATGATATCATTTGTAATCTTAAAATTGACTGATTTGCTAGAATCAAAAGCTTTTTATGTATCCCTTGATTATTATAGCATATGAATGCCATTCTTTTTTTAACCAAAAAATATTTAAGAGAGAAATGACATAAATACTTTGTTTTATCCTTCTTCTTCTTTTTGGCAAAATGACACAAATAGTCCATAAACTTTAGCAGAATGTGCAATCCGATCCCTAAACTTTTAATTCGTTTAATTTATCCCTGAATTTTGGCAGAATGTGCAATTTGATCCCTAAGCTTTTGACTTGTTCAATTCAATCCCTGAACTTTTAGTAAATGTTAAATTTAGTATACGGACTATATGAAAATGTTCAACGTTATCTCTGATTTTAAATTAACAAAAAGACTATATTGAATATTTATCTATAATTCAGGGACTAGATTGAACATGCACTAAAAGTTTAGGGACAAAATTGAGCAAGTCAAAAGTTTAGGAACCATATTGCACATTCTGCCAAAGTTCATGGACTATTTATATAAATATCCCTTTTTTTTTATTATGGGCAGAGAAAAAATCAAATCCAAGATGATAGATATTGTAAGAACTTACATTTTATCCTAATTTGAAACATGACAAAGATGATTGGTGGGTTGTATGTAATTAATATTGTTGTTGTTGATTTATTATTGTTATTGTTATTATATTTCCTTGCTAAATGGAGACAAACTACACAATTTAATTGTTTCAATCAATTTAATTTAAATAAAAATTATTTGGCGACAAAAAACACAATTTGTCGCTAATTTGAAGAAAATCCAAATAAAAAAGAAAAAATTAGCGACGAAAAGTGCATTCCGTTGCTAAATTTGCGACAAACACGTTTCGTCGCTAATTTTTAGAACATCTCTTATTCTCTTATAAGACCCATTACTATAAACAGAAAAAAATAATTAAAAAAACATTTGCGAACAAAACACCTAATCTATATTTCAAAATTAGAATATCATTTGTAATCTAAATTACGCATAATCTAAATTAATACTAATATTAAAATGTTTGGGATTGATTTGCTAGAATCGAAAGCTTTCTATGTATCTCAGTAGTAGCAAAGTCCAAAAACTATTTGTAATTGGGAGCAAAGTAGTTGAGAATAGAGAATGATTTCTAATTAGGATCAATAGTAGCATTGTAATTGAGAATGATTTGTAATTGAGAGCAAATTCCAAAAATTATTTCAACCCAGTACGAAACTTATTTGTAATTTCGTCGCAAATTAGTGACGGATCACTTTTTCATCTCTAATTTTTCATGGCTAAGACCTTTTTTTTGTAGTGAATAATAATAACATTAATAATGATAATAATGAATGGTTATCTTGATTTATTAGAAATTGACAGGTAAGGAAATTTCTCGTTGAGTTACGCACTTATGTAAAAACGAATTAGCCTCAATTTCAAGAAATTATATCTTTTGTTAAAGCATTCATTGAGGAAACAGAAGCCCTTTTAAAAGAAGCTATCCAAGAACATAAGGAATACTTTCTAATTCAGGAACAAAGACAATAGAAATAAATAATTTGATTGCTCTTCATTTATGCTTATTAATGTAATCTTTACTTAATTAATAATATATTTGATTTTTTAATTTAAATAATATTCTCTTTATTTTCATTTTCTATTAAAAATAATTAATGTAAATTAATATAAAATAAAATATAATAAATATCATAAATAAGCCGATCCTTCTAAAGAATCGATCTTTCTTATAGTGATTTCTTATTTAATACATTCACCATTTCAAGAAAGCAAGGATCCCAAAGAATATGTCTTTCTTTTAGTTACTGATCTTCCTTTGGTTGATAAATATTTTTTATGTAATTTATATTCACGACGAAATAGGATCTTCGTCGCTAATTTTTTATTTTAATTAAATTTTATTTAAATTTAGCCGATTTAGCGATGAATTATTACTTTCGTCGCTAAATAAATTTTCATTTAATTTATGTTAGCGACGAAAGTAATTTTTTCGTCGCTAATTTCGTAGCAAATTAGCTATGAATCTACTTCCATCGCTAAATTCGTGGCTAATTATAGGGGTGAACAAATTGGACCACCCGAATCGGGACCGTCCGAACCGAACTAGGACCAGTGGTCCAGTTCCCAGTTTTAGAGGGAGCGGTCCGATTCTAGGGTCCTAGGACCAGACCAGACCGATCGAATTTTTTTTTTTTTAAGTCACTCCACCACGAGTTCATCCAGCATGTACCTTGCTCGACATCAGATAGTTTGTCACAATCATCAGGAAATTCGTCTCCAGACGATTGGCGGAGTTGGTAATGGCAGACGGGACATGTGGATGTGCAGCCACGAGAAGATGCAATTTGAACGACAAAAGTGCTTGCATGGCATCTCTCTTACTTTGCCGCCCATCTCAAACTCTTCCTTGCACACTAGGCGATGCATGAAAGGGATCCCTAATTTTAAACAATTCCACTTAGTCCACTTTCTAGCAATCAGTATTGTACCAGTCATGAGGTACAAGAAGGCAACCGCAACATTTTACTAGATGAGCTTTATCCAATTGTTGTTCATAATTCCAGTAATTTTAATACTTGAAGAAGGAGCAGTAAAACATAAGAAACTCTACACAAGAGCGTGAGAAGGAGGTCTCGGTGAAAGCCGGACAATTGCAGACTATCGAAGATATGATAAACGACTGTCAGGTTGAACTAAAATTAGGGCGCGGATCCTCTGCCTAGCCGCAAAAGGGGCAGGGGTGCCTGGGTGCATCACGGCCGTCCATTGATTGAACAGACAATTGTGATTGATTTGACCCAAAAGTGACCTAAATTTTTTTTTTTGCCCAGCCACGATCACATCAGTGGCACCCCTGCCCAGATTTCACCTGAGCAGGGGATCCAAATCCCTAAAATTGAGCCATCCTCGAAACCACTCCATTGTCACTCTTGACCCCGCCACACCTTATAAGCTCGAAGCCATGACCGAGAGGCTCCGCGATGCGGTCACCTTCCTCCCACTCAAGGACTAGCGCTTCGCTGATCGATTCGAGAATAGCCATACCTGGTTCATGATCTCCCTCGAATGCTTTTTGTTTACTACAACCGTGGGTAAGACTTCGACAGATGAAGTAGGTGCAGGAGTGAGTGAGTAGATGGAACCGCCCGGGAATAGGACCGGACCGGTGGTCCAGTTCCAACACTACCGGTCCGGTTCTCGGTTATTGAGAGGAACCGGATTGGACCGGGAACCGATCACCCCTAGTTAGTTAGCTACAAAAATTATTTTTGTCGCTAAATTTATGGCTAATTAGTGATGAAATTCTTTGGTCATGATTTTCGTCGCTAATTAGCCACCTTAGTATTAGCTCAGCATATATATACACTGCACTAATGCTTCCATGTCATTGACAAGTTCCATCTACCGCTAAATGACCGTCCCAAGGGATTAATTGACAGCAACAAAATGAACAGAACATATACAGCAGCAATGACATGAAATTGGCAGCAACAAAATGGACTTAAATTAGAACTGTTTTCATGTAGAAGACATGATTTTCGGCGAGTCAACAATTTCAAACGAGCTGTGACATTCCACAAACACATGTCAGCAATTTCAAACGAGCTGTCTCCCATGACAACAACAAATCCATGGCAGCAATTCTCCCATGACAACAATTTTCAACGAACACTGACCGTCCACATCCAGCCCAATAAATAAAACCCCTGCGAAATCAAGACGGCCAAGGCATTGGTCAAGTGTCCAGCCAGTGTCAATCAAATCTGGGCAAAGCCATTCATCTGGCGTTGAGCAAGCATCAAGCGAATCTGAGCAAGTAGTCAGACGAGCGACGAATAAATGCGTCGGGGGAGTGTCAACTCAGATTTGGGACAAAAATTTTGAGATCATTTTGGGGAAGATCTCAATTTTTGGTTCATCCAGTTAAGCGAAGACGGCGAGGAATCTCTAGTTTGGCTGACGCCATTTGGGTATTCTTGAAATCCCTTTTTTTTTTCCCCTTTCAATCAAACAACGTCACGTTTCTCTCCAATAGCCATGTCAGCACCAGCAACGATAGTCGGCGATGAGTAGGATTCCACGTCAAACTTTTCTCATTACAATTGGCCGGAATAACTGAATTGGCACAAATACAAAAGATTTAGAACTGAATTGACAAAAAAAAAGGTTTATGACTGAATTGACACAATTACAATTGATTCATGAGTCTTAGTTACGTTAATTCCCCGAGAGTCTATTTGGTTTCTGGGAATTTGAAGACTCTTTTCTTTGGCAATAGATCATACATTATATATATAGCAAATAATATATCTGAAAAGAGAAGTAATACCAAATAAATAAATGAAAAGCTAGCTAGAAAGACAAGATGAGTGGTAACATCTTCTGTATGAAACCATTACGAGAAAATAAAGCTGCTACCCTGACAGTCCGATAATATTGCTATTATTTACAACTCCACGATTTTTCAATTAAAGAATGTTTTATGCAAAACACGCGGTGATGATGTGTAGATATACGATAAAAAATAATTGACAGTACTGTCAGATTATTAGGGAATTATTTTCCTTGAAAAAAAATAATTGATCAAGAATGGGATTGCATGGACCAAACCCTAATTCTCCAAATATGTTTTTTTTACGTCGTCAAACAAGCGGGGAAAAACACAGCTTTGTCAGACCTTTTGACACGATGGCGAAGTCAAAATTGCCCGGCGAATTCTCGCACGTTGGTGCGGTTTGGTCTTCCCCGGAAATTATGTTGAACCTACACTCGAACTTGGGTCTCTTATTATTATTCTTTTTAATTGAACACAAAGGTACTGGTTATGGCGCACTTGAGATTGTGTGGTTAGGTGCACTAGTTTCAGATTCGATTCCTCATATGAGTTCTTGTGATTTAAGTAGGGGGTCATAACAGTGGGTTGTTATGCTAGTCTCCCTCGAGGAATAGTCGAGATGCACGTAAGCTGGTCCGGACACCTCGGTTATTCAAAAGAAAGCCTCGTGACTTCGTGATGGAGTGCATGACGAATGCCATCCCTTGTGGATTTTCCTTGGAGAATACGAAGTCAAAATATGACCAGGATTTAATTGTAAAAGAAGTGTGTGCTAAATTCATTTCTTATCTTTTCCTTTGCCTAAAACTGAGAGACTTTGATTATGATTCCCTATGAAAGGTGTGAAGAATATTTGGCACGTACACCTATCTAGGAATTAATGATCCGCCAGAACCTCCGAATATGCACATATACCTATGTTGACGTTTATGCTTCAACCCGACCTTCGATCCAAATTGATTCTTTCTCGGATTTGGCTGCATCTCAGAGACATCAAACACAACACATTGCTTTAAACTATAGTGAAGTAATTGAGAAGTCTCTAGTCTCCACATGACGACAATACATATCAAGCGAATACTACATTGCAAATTACTAGGCAAGCCATTTGGCATAAACACTGACACTACAAAACTTCCTTCCTGATAAGATCAGATTTATTTTTGGAAACGAAATCGTCCATTGAAAAGTCAACTCTCTCTCACTCACTCAAACGGTACCTAGGTGTAACCACCAGATGCTTGGCTCTCGGAGTAGCGAGCCCAAACTCCTCGGTCATGTCAAGTTCGCTCGATGACATGCCGCCCGGAAGCTCCCAGTCATAGCAGTGCACGAGCTGTGCAAGCACAAACCGCACCACGGTCAAGCCAAGTTGCGTCCCAGGGCATCCTCGACGACCGGCCCCGAACGGAAGGAGATGAAAGTCACGCCCCTTAACATCCATGCTTGACCCCAGGAACCTTTCAGGCACGAACTCTTCCGGGTCGTGAGTGATCCACACTTTCCGGTCCCTTCCGATGGACCAAAATTCACGATGATCCTCGACTTGTTGGGTATGTGGAAGCCATTCACCGTGCAGTCCTCGGTCGCCTCATGGGGAATCAAAAGCGGAGCTACCGGGTGAAGCCTCTTGGTCTCCTTGATCACCATGTCTAGGTAGTCTAAGCCATCCGTGTCTGATTCCTCCACTGCTCTATTCAGTCCCTCAGCTTTCTCTAGTTCTTGTTGGAGCTTTTTCATTGCTCTAAGATGTTTTATAAGTTCGGCCATTGCCCAATCTATTGCTGTTGCTGAAGTGTCCATTGAACCCGCCAACATGTACTTCACGGAGAAATATATTAGAGATTCATATTAACCTGTACATCTATTGTACTTTATCAAGAATATTTACAAACTTTGTACTATTAATTACTCAACAGGGGTACGGAGCACACCTTCTTAACAAGATCAATATGCTAATTGACTCCATCAGGAAACTACTTATGAGATTTCCCTAAGTATGATCTATAGTAAGAATAATACATTATAAAAGGATGAAGACCTATTTTTTTTTTCATGAAATATTTGGTATAGGACAATGGAAATTATTATTCCAACTAGCTAATCCTTTTGATACATGCATCAGCCTATTTAAACCCTATTTGAAATATGAAATTTTGTTGAATTTGTTAGGGGCACGCAGCGGAAGTTCGATACCTTTACCGGGGGAGATCGCCAAGAGAGTGCTCAAGTTCGTACCTATTAAAATATCTAATTGGACACATCTTTACTCAAAAATTTAAACTAATGAGTTATAGACCAATTTGGATATATTAATTGCTCTACATCTCATTAATTCACTAATACAACTCACACGTGCATCTTAACAATCTCACTCTAACACTACTCACACGTGCATCCTAACAATCTTCCTCTCATTTGTGAGCTCCAGCTTCCGCATCATTTTATCTCAACTTGAATCTTCATCAACGCTCGTCGGGCCCGCGTTGCTAAACTACAACGTCCACCGGCCCGGAAACCGCATTGACCATCAGATTCCTTCCTTGAGATATTCACCAAACACTAATACATATTGGGAGTGGGCCATCAATCAACAATTGACTTTGATACCAGTGTTGGATGGTCTTGGACTCTTTCATCCTAAAAATTAGCTTAAAGGCTAAAGATTTTCCTCATACTTATAAACCGACCATCAGCCCCTTCCACAACTGATGTGGGACAATCCCAACGGTATCTAGAACTCATTATTTCATAGTTCACAAAACATTGGGTGCGTTTGGAAAGACTTTTGGGGAAAGTCATTGGGAAAATGCAAATGCCTTTAGTCTGAAGGGGTTTAGTAAAATGCAAAAGCTTTTAGTAAGTTGTAACTTAAAAACCCATTGCATAGCAACTTTGGGTAAAATAGCGTTTGGAAAAATTATACTTGTAAGACACTTTTTTCATTTTTGTCCAACAGAAAAGTTGAAACCCTTCACCGACCGACGAAGGGCAAGTGGCCGCCGGTGACCTAGATTTGGCGTCGGTGAACATCATCTGAGGTCGCGGCGAGGCGGGGCAAGAGACTGCAAACGTTGACACGAAACATTGAAACGAAGTTCCAACATCCAAGCCTTGTCTTGGCTCCACGCAAGACCCGAACGCTCGAAACCACCACAAGACAACACCTCAAACCATCGAGGTCGTCGGTCGTTGCCGGCAAGTCCACCGATGAACGGAACTAGCTGCGTCCGAGGTCAGCCGAGCGGGACATCGGAAGGATTGGCCCAGCAAAGGTTGATTCTTGTGGTCTTTGTTGTCGACGCAATGTTTTTACGCTTTGTCCATCTCCCACATGGGTTTTGCTGATTCAAATCTGAGAAACTTCATCACCACACACTCAATTAGGCAGGGCGAGGACGATGAGGCGTGACCTTGCCATGGCCGGACGAGGTCGAGCCTCGCTAGATCTGTGCGAGGTGTGAACTCGTCGTGGCTGGGCAAGGGACGGTAAGGCACGGCATGGAAGGGCGAGGACGGCGAGACCTCTCCATGGTCGGGCGAGGTTGAGCCTCGCCAGATCTGTGCAAGGTGCGAACTTGCCAAGGCTGGGCGAGGGACGGCGAGGCGCAGCGAGGCGAGGCGAGCGACGGCGAGTCCTCGTCATGGCCGGGCGAGGTTGTGCCTCGCCAGATCTGGGTGAGGCGCAACCTCGTCGAGGCAGGGCGAGGGAGGGTGAGGTGCAGCGAGCGACGACAAGGCAGGCGAGGACAGCGAGGCGCAACCATGGCTGGGCGAGGGACGACGAGGCGTGGCCTCACCATGACCGGGCAACGTCGTTCCTTGCCATATCTGTCACTGTTCATCGTATTGAAGAAGACGATGAATAGGGACAGACGAGGCCAAAATCGAAAAATCAAAAAATAAACGAGGGTAGTTTTGAAAGAAATTTTGGTATATGAACAATGCCACTTGCCTCTGGAGAATGCTGAAAGCCCAAGGTAGACTTCAAGCTGCCTTGGGCTTTCATCCTTCACAAGGCTCCCTTTGAGCTAAAGGGGTTTCAAAAAAAAAATTCTAAATATCTCATTTGCCATTTGCATTTTCTCAATGGACTTTGGGTGTGTAAAGCCACTTGGGAAGGTGGTTCCCAAATGCACCCATTGTTAACCACTCAATCTCTGATGCTTGAAAGAGACAAGCAGATTCAAGCAAGAGACTTTCTCTGTCGTAATTGGTTGATTCGAAGATGGACAACACAGTGGCTAAGAGGATTCTTGGACACCGTCCGTTCACAACGATGTATGGAGAAGCTACGAAGACTATCTATTGTAACCATAGACGAGAAATATAGACAAAATGACATTGCTCAAGAATTGCCACTGAAACTTGCAAATCTCAAGAGAACAAGAGAGGAGACCGATTCAACATGCTTAATCAAATATAGGCAAAATCAACCAGGATGTAGTAGTTGAAATAACTAAATTCGTCGACAAAATGGATTTTCAAAGTGCAATCACAGGTTTTGTTCGATGTTTCTATATGGGTGTCGATACGCTCGATTATCCACTTATGAACTACGGAATTTTTTTTCCGATCAAAAAAAAAAAAATACGTTATTGTTGACAACCCCCCCCCCCCCCCCCCCCTAAAAAAAAAAACAAAAACAAAAACTGTGGAATTTTCTTCTAAATCAATTTTGAACTTTAACTATGCTCATCTCAGAACCATGCACAACTAGCGAGATCCAGGTTCTAATAAATTTTCCACTCCGAGAGCTTAGATAATTGGACAATAATTAAGGTTACGCGATTATTTGTTAATCTAGCGACAAAAGTTTGATTAATTACCAGAATTATGGCTTTGATATGGGGCCGGTCGATATGGTACTCTCCCTCGTTCAATCCCATGATACCCAGCATGACATCAACGAAATCTTTGGTCTCTCCTTCCCCTTTCTTGGAATCCATGTGCTCGTCAATGATCTTCTCGAAGAAACCATCGAATACTTTGCTCACAGCTTTCATGCGCTTCCTCAACCCCTGAAGATCAAATGGTGCCAAAAAAGGGACAAAGTCACCGATGTTAGGCGTCGCAGCCACCATCATCACTTCTTGAATCACGGCCTTGAACCCTCTCTCGTCGAACTCCTTATCCATGTACTTCTTTCCAAAGACCATCTGACAACTCATGTCGGCAATTAGCGACGAGATCATCGCGCTCAAGTCGATCGCCATGCAGCCGTGAGACGAGTCTTTGAGAGATTTCACAAGCAAACCGACCTCCTCTCTTCTCATGAGCTTGAAGGAGTAGATTTTGGCATTGCTAAGGAGCTCCAAAGTGCACATCTTTCTGATGTTCCTCCAATACCGGCCAGATGGCGCGAAGGCCAAGCTCCTTTGCTCATAAGTGATGTACTTCGAGGCCTCACTGATCGGTCGGCTTGCGAAAATAAGATCATGGTTCTTGAGGAATTGCTCGGCCACTTCAGGCGATGAGACGACTATCGCGGGCACGAACCCGAGGCGCACGTACATGAGAGGTCCTTATTTTTTGGCTAATTTCTGAAGATCATGGTGAGGGTTTTGTCCCAACAAAGGGAGGCTTCCAAGAATCGGAAACCCTCTCGGACCAGGAGGCAATTTCTTCTTGCTCTGTGTTTTCCATGGCAAAGATCGCAATAGGAGAAGAGCAATCAAAGCGAAGGTGAGTGTTATCCATAGCCAAGCCATTGGAGGTGGTTCTTTGGAAGCAAGTGGGGCGACGGCGGTGGTGGGGATAATTTCGGTGCATACAAAGATGAAGTTTTTACAAGGACATGGGTGTTTCTCGCTTAAAACGTGTGAAATTTGTTACTCTTTGGTTTTAGTCGGCCTATTCATCTATTATCTCGTGTCGCGACCTAAAATTAAGAAATTCTAGATTAACAGATTACCAGATTAATTATTTTAATTAACCTAATACGAACTTTCCTAAACCTTACCAAATCACAACTTAGGTTCAATTTCATGCAAAGTTTATTCAATTTGAAGCTGCCACTAATCTTTTCTAAGTAGGCTTAATAGACATCTGAGTAAATTAGAGGGAGCACTAAATTACTTCTATGAAGTAGAGATAATGAACTTGGGGACTTGGTTATGCTAATCTTTTAGTTAAAACTATTTCGATGCCAATTTTCATGAAAAATTCCTTCGGCTTGATGATGTGAATTAAATGATTTTCTTTTGGGGTTTCCCTTTTAAATTGCAATACAATTAACCTACATGACATAGTAATATGAATGAGCTGATAATAACATGGCAAAAAATATGAATTAGATAATAACCTACATGATATAGTAGTATGAATGAGATATTTGACCCAAAAAAATATGAGTGAGATAATAACATGGCAAAATATGATCTAAACTATATGATATACAAATGACAATTTTTTTTGTATTTTTGGATTAACGGATAATTATTATGAAGAAAACTACCCTAAATGAAATAACATTCAATTTTTATTAAGAAAATGATTTTTCAAAGTTTTAAATTATATTAGATGTTATTTATGACATTTGAAAAATTACATAAGATTAGGCAAACATATCCAACTATCACGTCCGGCTTTTGGTTTACGCTAACTTTTCAATCTCGATCATCTAGGATATTTTTACCCGAGCAATTCATTACGACCATTCATTGAAGAAGTGGATACCCATTAACCAGATCAATCGCTTAACTTCATGAGCCATGTATTTCGTCCTCAACACTGTTCATTTGGCAAGGCATCATTTTGTCATTAGATTTGGGAATATCCACAAGCATAATGCAAGATGCATACTTATGCCTTGAACATTCAAGCTTCATTTTATGGTTATTGGTTAGTTTAATTATGCATCCTTGTTGTTCTCTCTCTTCTTCAAATCCTTCTTGACTAATAATTGAGGGACAAAAGCACATGATGTGAAAAGGGGCAAGAGAGAAAAGGGCAAAAAGTTGAGGAGAAAACATGAAGTTGCGTAGAAAATGTGAACAAAACTGTAACGATAGGCTAAGTAGCACCGACATCGATACACGACGCGTGACACAATATGTCAACATAATATTTTTCAAAAATAAAAAATTTCGACACGTTAAGAATACAATGTGTGTTATATATTATATATTTAAATATGTACAATAAATTATTTTTTTTATTTTTTAAAGAATTTTAAAAAGCTCTTGTAATAAAAAGAAACTTTATGGCTACTTTCATAATTGAGATAAAAAAAGCCAACCTTATAAAAAAAAACGTGAAAAATAAAGTGCTTGACAGCTAAGGCACAATAATTATCACTTTCTCATCCTTGTCGAATCAATTTCTGACTAAATCTGCTTCAAGGTGACACCCATGGTTAAGCTGTCATGGAATCCCAATCCCGAGATATTTTCTCGTCCGTTCACCGTGGAGTATCTCACGCAATATTTTCTCGTCCGTTCCCTTCCCTTTCCTTCATCTCGTCATCCTCAGTCGCTCTTTCTCCTCCCCTCCTCTTCTTCGATTTCGCTCTCTCTTTCTCCTCCTCCTCTCCTCTTCCCCGGTCTCTGACCTCGATCAGCACTTTCGCCAGGAGATTTGACCACGAGCCACCGTAGCAGCTGTCGGGAATGCCGATGAAGCTCATGAGAGTAGGGCCAAGGTGAACCTCTACGGTTTCCTCACCGACTCGCGTGTCACCGGCAACACACGGGCGTTTACCACGTGTTGGATCTCAACACGCGTTGACCGCATATTGAACGGGACGTCTTTATGGACCGAGCCACCATCTAAGACCCACCGAAACGTTTCGGTGCGTCTTAGATGGTGGCTCGGTCCATAAAGACGTCCCCCACGGAGAGAGATTATGGGCCTTTAATATAATCCAAAGATAAAGAAAGTAAACACGAAAACGGATTTTGACCCAAAAAAAAAAAAAAAACAAGAAAAGGGATTGAAGTGGATTCGTAGGATGGTCCTAGAGGTTAAAGGGGACAACAAAAAGGACTTTTATCATGTTTCACCCCAAGAAAAATGAGTTATTTTTTGGATTTTTTTATTTAATTAAACAAATAGAAACGCAAAGAATGAAAAAAATAAACAAATATGCCCATAATGTAATTTTTTTTACTTCAAAAATATCTGCAACATACTATTAGATTTGAGTCAATGAGCGGATACTAAATAGAATGATCTATGTTCCGTTCTAGGAAGTGTAGAATATAAAATTATATACGAAATTACTAACCCATTTCATCGAGATTGAGGATAGGGTATGTAATTTATGTGCGGCACAATCGTACTTTAAAATTAAAGTCAGATGTTGCCCTTTTGCACATTCCGAATGGTCTAAGCATGTATGGGAGCATGTATTACGGGTATGATTTTTTTTTATTAATGTGCAAACTTGAATTAACAATCAAGACAAAATAAATATAAGCACAAAAACAAAAGATAGAGCTAAATTCACCTAGATTAGACAAGTGACTAATAATTCAAAATAGGTAACAATATATTCAAATATCTTAATGATGAGAATTGTTACCTACTCAGAAATTATACTTGCCAAATTTGAACGAATCTTGCAGATCAGGATTCGTGGATTGGGACTGGCTTGGCAAGGACGGTGACGGTTAGGTACGGGCGCTCGTGATGTTGCTCAATAATCCAGCCGATCGATGAAGAATTCCTGTGATGAGTGTCGGTGGTCATGTATTATCATGGAAGAGCCGGCTTGACTCTCTTGGGATATCAGTCAAGCTTCCTAGCTCACTCCACAAAAAGAAAATCGAATGGCAATTTTTAAAATCAAAGGCAACATCCGAAGGGTCAGAATTCACTTCAGACTTGAGATTGGGAACTTTCTTTTGACTTATTCCTTCCTACCACAACAATCTGATGAACAAAGCTGAAAAACAGGATCCACCGCTCGACTTCGCCCGCTTAAGCGGTCAATTTTTTTCCCTCGAATTAGACCCCACGGCCGAAGGAAACTGAACAAGGTGCTCGTGGAATGCTCAGGCTAAATTGGCGCGCAGTAGCTACGTGACTAAGTGCCAAGTGGTTTAGCTGTACTGTTGCTCGATCGGCTGTGACATTCGGAAAAAGGAAACCTAGCGTGGCCCGGGTGCACTCGCTCGTGGTGATGCTCGGCTATGGATCAACTGGCTCGTTGGAGAAGCGGTCATCAGAGATACTTCGGAACGTGCGAAAACCGAAAAATCTGAGTCAAACGTTAGTCGCACGGACATTGTCGCGGATAATTTTCAGTGCAGGGCCAGCGTTCAGATCAGGAATTCGCCGTCGTAGTAGGCTTCAACAGGATCGGCTTGGCTTGGCTTGGCTTGGCTTGGCAAAGGATTCACGCGCGGCCGACGAAGGGTGCGGCTCTCGTGTGATAAACTTCACGGGTGGACTCTCTCTATATTTCGGTGAACCTGTTTGCTAGTCCTCGTGTCGAAGATGGTGATGAGTCATCATCTTGACCAAAGGATTTCACACCTCCAGTTGATCAAGCATGGTCTTTTTCCCCCAGTTGAAGTAGGATTCGTTAATGAATTGGGATTAAAAATTTTAAACTTCAAGAGTCCAATTCCATTTAAATTCCTCGAGATTTTCGGCCATAAGGAGAAATCAATGAACCAGTCGAATTTCCATGCTCCCAAAGGCTTTAGTTGCACAATCCCGTGCTCAATTTTGGCTTTATCCGAATAATTAATCAATTAATTAAAGCCTTTTCGAATTTACATGAGCAAGCGGGCGGAATTAAATCTAATAATGGGTCCAAATCCTTATAGATTTTCAACACACATATATCCTAGCCTTAGCTGAATTTTTTCAATTAATTATGGGCTCACCGCACATTTTTCGGCTTAAATTAGACTGCTTTCAAATAATTGACATTCTCAATCAAAGCCCTTTTCTGAATATATGCTCCAAATAGCCCCAAACTTTTCCTTGTATTTTCGGCACAATTGTTCCCAATTGCCGAAAATTTTACTGTCATTTCAAATCCACTTGCCTGTTCAATTTAAGCTTAAAACCTTTGCTGTCGGACCAAATTAAAATGCAAAATGCAATGTACGAAAACTTAAATATGCTACGATTGAAAACTAATTAATTATTTTTTGCGAGAACTAAAATTAATTCTCATTTTTATGTAAAATGCATGATTAAGGAAAAATCAAAATTTAGATGTTAACATCACGAACCGGATTGATTTTGTCAATCATTTGATTGGGATTGAGATAATCACTTTCAAAGTTTTTCCTCAAACAAGAGTGACGTGAAGGATGGAACAAGCCAGTGATTGCGAAACGGAGAAAGAAACATAAGGGTGATGGAGTCTTCGAGGTGGGTGATCTCATATCTTTAGGAAACTTTTAGCGATTTGCTATGATAATATATGTGTTTCATGTCGTCGGATGTATGCAAATCTCCCCGTTCACATGTATCAGATAATAAATTATGCACACGAAGGGTGATGGGCATGACCCTTAATGTTACGTTATATCGGTAGCATTACTATTTGAACGCGCGATCCACTCTATCATTTGGAACATAGCGATGGATCAATTAACCGGCCCCTAGGATATAATTTTTAACAATGCTAATATAAATTTTAAAATAAATGACAGCAAAAACAAGGGAAACAAAATTCATAAAAATCTTGAAACTTGGACTTATGTGACACATTTATCCTAAATTTTTTCTTGTGATATCAAAAATCCCAAACTTGTACCTCTATGATACATTCACCCATATGTCAACACAGTTTGCCTTGCGTCGTCCGTGAGTGTAAATTTTTAATGGCATTGACGGATATCGTCGCATGGTGCATGTGTTATAAAGGTACAAATTTTGGATTTTTACTATCACAAAAAATGGTTAGAGCAAATGTGTCAATGTGGGCAGTTTGAGGTTTTTGAAGACTTCTTCCCTAAATACAATCATATAGAGATGGGAAAGAAATAATGGAAAAAGTGATAGAATAAGATAAAATAAATTAATTTCCATTTACTGTGCATCTCGAAATCATGGATTGAGGTGAAAGTAAATAAAGTTCTGTGAATGGATCAGGTAATCTTTCTTTTATACATACACACAGGTTGATGAGGGAATATTGAGCTCTATTGATCAGCTTTCAAGCTCAACCCATGTTTTGTTGATTGAACCAACCCATTCACTATTCATGCAAGCAAAAGTCAATTAGAGGCTGGTTTGATTGAATTCCTTCGTCGTTTGTTCATCTTCTAAGGTGTCTATTTGGCTTCCAAGGCTGGTGCATGAACTTGGAGAGTCTTATCAAGTTTCAATGCATCTAATATTAATTAAATTCATTTAGTCCTAGTTTTTTATGTCAGACATTTAATCCTAGTTATTAAGTGGCTTAATTCATAGTTTAAGAGTCTTTGTCATTGTATTCTTTCAAGCGTTTTAACTAAGTGAATTCCCCTTTAGTCTATTTGGTTTATGACATTTCCAACAGTCTTTTCTTTTATTTAGTATTTGATCTACAAATAGAGGTGTAATCTCACTTGTAAAGTAGAAAAAACTTGGATGTTGAGAATATATGATATTTTTGCCCATATAAACGAATATCTACTCATGTTCTTTATTTTTTGAAAGAGGGTTCTTCTTTGGCGGTGAACCAAAAAGTCCTTTATCCTCGGGGTATTCCCTTAGATCTTGATGATGACCTTCTCCTATCCCAAAATCCTTTACCCTTGGTGGGTGGCTTATACTTAAGCATTATTAGTGAACATTGTTAGTGAACTTGGTCAATCCATATATCTATCCTTGTTGGTTGTGACGTCCCAACTTGATCCTCGTACCTATGATAGGAGCCGTAAGCTCCTTTAGGATTCTTGATCCATCAAAGCCCTCCAAGACTATACCCCATTAATAAACAAAGATCGTGTCATGACGTTGCAAGGACGGATATATGGTGTCCCAAGAACACCGTCCTCATGAACGATCCCATTTCGAACTTCTTATTATATTACATGCGGAAACGATTGTGTTTTCAAACTATTCGTCGAGCGAGGAAATTAGGGAAGACATTGTTACAACATACTATATTTCACTTCATTGTATAACATATATATGGCTTTTAGAAACCTTTCTTATACACATATATCACAAGATTGAGAGACTACTTCGGTACTATGAGTTGCCCTCAAAAAGTTGTACTTGGGCTTCCAAAAGCCCCTTATTGTAAACCGATCGCCTAGTGTTTTTCCCATCAATCTTCATGCTATACTTTTTCTTAACCAAAATAGCTTCATCTTTGCTTTGCTTTTCAATCTACATGTAGTAACCCTCCATCCGAAAAGCCCATTGGACTTGCGGCATCGGAAAATGGTCTTATGAGGTTGCCATTAGAATATACTTGTGAGATACATAGTCGGGCAATTCTTCGTCCGCCCATCGTCTAAGAGTTACTTCATATCCCACCACCACGATATCAACATAAGAAACTTCTATGGACATAATAATACCAAAACGAGATAGAGGTGGATTTTCCATTACCTACAATTCTAAAATTTAAAGAGGTGAGATACATTGTCTCAGTAAGCAAATATCTAAACTAGATATAGAAAGCAAGCTAGAGGCATAATTCATAATGCAAGCAACCATATCATATATAAATCGTTTCTGATTCCTTTTCATATATGCATAACAAATCCACTTTTCATATCATATTGCATACCTTTTAAGGCCCTATCACTCTTACAGCTGAGGCGCGTAGACATATCTTACCATATCATGTTATATGGAGTCACCATTTTTATATATGCGCGAGGTCCTCTCATACTTGCGAATGAGACATATAACATATCCTATCCTATAATCTCACAAGCAATGGTAGCAAGACCAAGGAGAGCATGCTTCATAATGGTCCAAGGTTCTAGATGTGGCCCTCACGAGACTCGCATTGTCGTATGACACTTAGTACTTGATCAACACATCATATACTTTTCAAGAAAGTATTAGAGTAGCTAAAACTTTACGACCTAGATAAAGATTAGATATCACTTACCTTATGTAGATGAATGTATGAAATAAAAGGAATAATCGATTATCTTAAGCGTATTATAGCGATCTCGGAGGTGGTTCGGTGATGGCGACTTGAGGTAATGAGGGTAACAACACAATAGAGAGAGAGAGGGAGAGAGCCAGAAATCTTGAGGGGGCATTAGTAAGAACAAGAGGGTCTTGAGCCCTTTTTATAGCCTTTCTTGACTTGCTCCATAAGTCAAATTTGTCCTTATTCACTTTCCATGCATCAATTTTCTATTTATTTAATTTAATTTCTTATTACTTGTTATCCAAAACAAGCTTGATGGCTAGTGTTTGTCCTTTTCTTCATTCAATTAATCGGCCTCTCTCTTTCTTTCAAGAGCTACTGATGTCTTGTCACCTTGACATTCTAGAGTAATCTGTTAGGATACTTGTCTCATTTTTATCTTGTTTGATTTTCTATTTTAATTCTATCATTAATTCTCCTAATGATTATCTTATAGTAAGCTATGAATTAGGCATGCTTACTAGGCATGGTTCTAGAACCGTTTTATGTCACATGTCCATTGCATTTCTTGCTCCCCAAGTTCGCGCCTATTTAGGGTATTTTTATTTATTTTTCTTATTTATGTCCAATGTTTAATGAGATATTAATTTCTTTTATCTTTTCTAAATAAATTATTGGTATATAATATTCTAGATATACCATTTGATATTACATGTCTAATCTAAGGAATGCTAAGATCCTAGGTTACTTTTTCTAATGCAATTTTGTTTTGTTATGCTTGACTTGTTCCCCAAACCAAAAATACATTATATTTTTATTTACGTTTTTGACTTGTTTCCCAAGTTGGATTCGTCTTTTGTTCTTTCCACATGTCGCCCTTTTACTCCAAATTATTCTATAAGCAATTTTTTTTATACACTAGCCTATTCTCTAAGCCAACCATTTTCTAATCTTATTTTGTCCTTATGTGCTAACTTGCTCTTCAAGCCTATATTTTAAATTTAATTTTTCTTAGTAATTAAGGATGTTCTAGATGTGATGTGTCTCATTCCTGAACGATCCATTTGACTATTCTATAATCTTATAATAATTAGGTCATAACAACATAACTGAATATTTCATTTCTTTCTTTTTTTATGGCTTACATGCCCACTACACACACACATATATTATTTCTTTTATTTCATTTTATATTTAAAATAGAGATTTAACATATAAGTTTCGGCATTTCTTGGTGTTGCCCAATTTGAAGTGTCCTAGCTTCCCATTTCTATTCTATAGATGCCAAGCATAACTAATACTAATGGCAATTGGGCATTCTATTTAAATGGGTAAGGTCGTCAAGCATTCGACCTCTTATTCATTACCCTGGAGGTGCAGCTTACTATACTTTCAAGATATTTATGCAATTGTCTAATTTAGGCGCCTAACAAGCTAAAGGTCGGACTATCTATTTTGCCAAATAAAATCAACTCGCGTGCAAGAACGTCAAGAGGCGTCGTCTAATTTATGATTTGACGCGCTCCAGTACATGTTTGGTTGCATATGAAAGTCTAGAGTCAATAAAATTAACTTGATTTAGGGTTGGAATCACCCGTTCCTAAATCGATAACATAATCGAACACTATTGAGCTTACCTCTCAAGACCAATTTAAATTGATGTAGTATTGATTTGTCTCAATCTGTAGTCCTCCAATAGCACTTCATGTAGTCCAAGACGACCATTCCTTGACTAATTTGTAGTTGGTACGGAGTTCTGATGCAAATCGACTTTCGTCAGCTAGTTTAGTTGTTGATCGTGTTGAGAAAATCTTCTCTTTGAATATTTTGATTATGACAAAACTATCCTTGTTTAAATATAATCTGTGTAATATTTATAATATTTTGTTTACAGGATGAACAAGCGAACATAAGTTTATATCAATCCTTTTCTAGCATTGAGACTCAAGAAGGAGCGGTCATATATCTGCTTCTAAAGACGTTCAGATGGAGTTGTCGCTGAAGACGCTCGATGAAGTTGCCTCTAAAAACGTTCATATGGAGTTGCTAGACGATGAAGCATGTTGCATCTGAAGACTTATTTGTTTGAAGAGTTATATAACGTGTCAGAAGTACTTTATTGAATCTCAGTATCACGGTTGTAATTTATTTGTCCATATTCAGATAGTCTTTACTTCTGAAGACTAGTTCTGAACACTATTTAGATTCTGCAATTTATTTAAGATAGATTCTGAAGACCTATGAATAGCAAGTTTCCGATTAAAGAAAATTCTTTTATGGAAGTCTGTGATATTTGATTGACAAGATATTTCTTCAATCAGATCAGAGGAAATCTGTGATTGGATATTATCTTTCAAGAATAAGATTTGTGACTTATTTGAATATAATCTACTTTTGGAAATTGAAGAAATCATGGCACCATATCACATTATTGGAATCAAACACACATTGCCATGCCAATCGCACTTTCCACCCTTCCAGTCCTCCTGATTTTCACGCTTGCGTTTAGAACGCCACAGGCTCGGTCCGCGTAAATACGCCTCAGACCATCTCATTGACAAACCCGCGTAAACGCATCAAGTTTGCAATTTCATTCCAGGCCTATGTCGACACATCTCAAACTCCATCCTGCGTTTCAACACATCAGGACTATGGCCATCTCAACCCTGCGCCTCGTACGCCTCGGGGTATCATTCGACTCAAACCTCACGCCTTAGCGCCTCAGGGTATCCATCCACACAACCCCGCGTCTCAACGCCTCAGGGTGTCACAATTTCTCAGACATGCCAAAGCTCATTTCAATTCATAACACATGATCAAGTGCAAACTCATGCACGAACGACACATCTATGGCATGCGAGATAATTAAATTCAATATTCAAATGCGGCAATCAATTCGTGACACAAGCATTATCAAGCATTCCAGTCTCCTATGTCTCTTAAGGACACACAATGGATAATCACCCCATAAACTTCTAAGAATCAATCTAATGCACACTCAATCCACCCAATTGAGTCCAACCCTCCTTGCCAAGGTTTAGAAACTCCTTACCTTGTGCTAAAACCAACACAAATCTTCTTCCAAGCACTTCAATGGTTCGGTCTTAATGGTCCAAGAATAATTCAACCGCGCAACCTAAGGAAATTCATCCAATCGTCAATTTTCCTTGCTCAATTTGTCAATACACTAATCATACACCTCATTGACATATCGATTAACATCCTAATACGTCTCAACGATGAATTTAGAACCCAATTCCATCACCAACAGTGTGACATTTTGATTTCCTAGTCATTTTCAGACTCATTAATAAAAAACGAGTCTTGAAAATTGAAAATAGAGAATCAAGAATTTCAATGTTATTCGGATTGGCCGTCGCCCTATCGAAGAATTTTGGAGCGAGAAAAATGACGTTCTGAATGTTGGGGGTAAAATTATCATTTTGTCCCTCGAGCTAAAAGCCTTGAAGAAGGGCAATTTGATCATTAAATCCTCCCAAGGTTGTCGAAAATTAGGATGAATATGGGTCATTGGATCAAGCTTGAATGACATTGAGGACAAGTGTCAATGGATGGGCAAAAGAGTGGTCAAATCCACTATTCCACACCTACCATTCTTCCCTTTGACTTGTGAGTTGAATATAAGGTTTTTCTCTCTCTCCTCACCTCATTTGGCTGGTCATAACTCCCTCAACTCACCGAAGCTCCATCTTCTTCTTCGTTCTTCTTGCTGCTGTCGTCGACCAGATTTTGGGGTGCCATTCGGCCGTTCCGATGACCACTTCTGGCCACCGCCTGACCACCGGCCAACCATACCAACCTAGCTCTACGTCTTGCCGACCTCCTCGAATTGGAAGCACGGAGATTGGACCCCCGAGGAGCTCTGGCCAAGTGTTTTCCTGAGAGCCGACAGAATCTAATCCAACCTGAGGTAGGTTCAGTTTCTAACCCTTTTGAAGGCCGAAATATTGGATTTTTGAGGTCAAATTTTGTGGAGATCTAAAAGACATGTATATCAATCTATGGTAAAAATTTGGGCTTGATTTGATGAATTTTTGACCCCAAATGGGTCTTGTGAACTTAGAACAGAAACTGCCGGATTTTAACCTTAGGAGAACCGGCAACTTTCAACGAGATTCCGGCGACCATTCGACTCCAAACTCACGGTGAGACTCATAAACCCTTAGATAGACATGTTAAGAGGTAGGATGATGATTAATTGATGGATTTAGAGTTGATTTAGGGTTGGTTGTACTCGGTTTTCACAGAATCGAGAAGAACCGGTTCGGTTTTGTGCAAGTCTGAGGCTGTTGGGCTAATGATGGTTGGATTATGAGACTCAAATTGATGTTTAAGACATGTTAAGATGATGAGAGTTATGTTATGAATGATTGTGGTTCATGGATTGAGGAATTGGACTAGGAAATTGATGAATTGATTGAATATTCTATGTTACGCGGTGAATTGAATCTTTGGATTGTTTGACCGAGAATTTGAGGCACTTGCAAGAAGAAATTTATGTTATCAAACGCAAGGTAAGGGAATTCTTAACCTTATGCTAGGAAGATTGGGCTCGATTGGGCGAGTCGAGAGATAAATTGATTGATTCGTGAGAGTGTCCAAAGGGATAATTCTTGGTATGTTATAGGATTGTAAAGGGGTTTATGTGTGCCCTTGCTTGTGCTTGAATTGTTTGCCATGTCTGAATATCACTTGATTGCTTTGCATGCCATGGAATATATGAATTGTACTTGAGTTGCGCTTAGCATTGTGTGTGCAAATGAATGGAGAATCATGGCATGGGCATGACATGGCGAGGCCCTGAGGCGTATGAGACGCGGGGCGGAGGTGGATACCCTGATGCAATGTAATCGCGGGGTCGAGTTGAGGTTGTGTGGAACCTTGATGTGATCTAATCGCGGGCATGAGGAGAACCGGATGCGATCTAATCGTGGGCATGAGAGTTGCCTGATGCGATCTAACCGCGAGCATGAGAATGAGGCAAGAAGGAAAGGATGGTTGTGGTGAGGTGGCAGGATGAGTCGCGCATGAACATTTGAGTGTGTTATAATACCATCATTGCATGCCTGTCACCTGTGTGTGGTTATCTATATTTGAATTTATTGAGATGTCTATGAGTTTGAATTTTTAAGGTATGTGACTGCCTGAGTGGAAGGTCGGCCTAACCTAGGGTTAAGACCCACCTTACTGAGATGTGAATCTTACCCCGTTATAGGCAACATTTTTCAGGTCCCTGATGAAGGAAATCATGTTTGCCATGGATTGGCACAGAGACGAGGTCAGTAGAGGAAATATGAAGACTTCTCTTTTGTGACCTTAGAATTGAATAGTAGATATCTTGAGGATTTAGATTTGTAATAAATGAAGTATGATTAATCTTTATTAAAGGTGTGCACTTGTGTCCTAAGTCATCGAGTGTTGCTTTATTTGTAAATTGGAGTTGGCGTCGCTTCCGCATGCATGTTTCTTTCAGCGTCTAGGACATTGGCCGATGGATCCTAGAGCTTTGAATAAGGAACGACTTGGTGGAATGTTAGCGTGCTCGCCGGGTTCGGGGCGTGACATACCCGTTTGATTGGTATCAGAGTAAGGTCAACTTGATCCAATGTGATTGAGACTTGGAGTGATAAGGAGCAATGACTTGAGGACAATTAGCTAGTGAGACCTTGAGGGATAAACATGGATTGCTGAATCTCGAGGACTATAGGTTTGAATTTGTGTTGTATTTTAATGGTCCTAGTGCCGATTTAAGGGATGATCTTGAGTGATTTATGAATAAGGCTCACAAGAAAGTGAATAGAAATTGAGGAGTCATAAGCCTGGATTTGAGGTTGCTAGAGAATAAATTATGAATGAAGGGTCAATTGAAGTGTATGATTGTGATCTTGGTTTGTCCATGACCCAACTTGAGGAGTACGAGTCATAAAGAGGCGACTGATGTTAGTGAATTCAAGCTTGAATTGCGTGATATCTTGATGGTTTAGCTATCAGTTGCTATTGTTAGCCTTGAATGAAATGAGGTGAGGTGTACATAAGAAATATTGAATTAAAAGCCAGTTGTGATTGAATGCATATGGATTTGGCTTGAATAGCGACTAAACTTGGGATTTAAACTTGGGATTTATGGTTGAACATAGGCAATTAATCTGTGAGATGTGATGGTTATTGATGGAATTAGAAATCTTCAATGGATAAGAATGGATCTGGAGATGATTATGGCATGATGAATGGCGAGGACAATCAGGACGCGCATGTGTTTGTGGCATTAAAATGAAAGTCGAGGAAGGTGTGTGCATGAACTTATCATTATTGGACTTAATAAACTGTCGCTTGGTATGGGACAAGTTGATAGGATACCTATAAACTGTCATGAAGCATGGTATGGGACATGTGGAACGGGGCTTTCTCCGTAGATGTATGACTTGGGACAACCTGCAACGACCAGGTCTGATGAAGGCGGGGAGTGATCGTCGGGACAGAGAGGTCCGGACATGGAGCAGCTCCTAGCAGGCTTCTAAGATGGCAAGAGGCAGGAATGACCCAAGTCATAACTTGAAATGGGAAGTCTAGGTATCAGGTTGAGTCCAATTGTGGTTAAGAGACGTATGACATAAGATTGATCCTCAAAGAAGATGTTCAAAAGTGACATGACATGTGAAATGATGCCTACGATTGGCATAATTAAAAGCTTTGTGCTTGGCGGTAGATGCCATTTGAAAGGAAAAGTGATGTTTATATGATTGGCCTGTTACGCATGTTTTGTAATTGGCATCATGTGATTGGCTTGGCCAAGGTCTAATTGAGAGAGTAGATGACATGTGGGGTTAATACCCCATTAAACTAATGCCTATTGAGAATGAGATAGCCTGTCGCATACATGACAGAGTGGCAAATGCCTTATGCTTATGGTATGAGTGATTGACTTATAGAAGTGATGCCTTGAGTATTTGTTGGGTGTTGACCTAATTGAGTTTGCCTAGTTGAGGTTGGTTGGATGAATGGTTGCTGCTTAAGGACGATTTGGAATCCTTGTATAAAGAGCAACTAGTTAAGAATTGCTGAAAACCACTGATGGTTGATGGTGAAAGATAATGAGATGAGCAGTTTGAGACTGCCGGACTTGAGTAGATGACTTAAGTATTTGATTTCTAGAGGGAATTGTAGTGGTTCGAGTGCCATAAGAACCTAATAAGGTTGAACGACCAAGGTATGGTCGTAGAAGAGCATTGGGCTCGAGTATACATGGTATGGAAGATCCGAGAACTAATATGGATCATGAGAATTGAGTAAAGATGGGCGATTGAAGTATGAGTACCAAAAGAGAATATGGCTCGATCTATTAATCGTACAAGACCCAAGAGCTGAATGGGTTGTGGGAACTTTGAATGGAAATGAGAAAGTGGATGGGTAAATAGACTCGAGACGGACCTGTCATTATACTCAAGTCGCTGAGACGATCAAAGCTAGTGCTGATGAGTTAAATGATAGAAGTCACGAGAGAAGGGACTCCGAGTTAATCCTTTCTAAATTGAATGCGTGGGAAGAACCACGAGAATTTGGAAAAGCCTGTAAAACTATGTATAAGGTTGAGATTGACCAAGTTTGAAGGGGGGATGAGGTTTGAAGTTGTCTCCCTCTAGAATGATCTTGGTAAGAAAATCTTAGAGGTTTAGGTACACTAAGGAAAGAAAGTGACCCTGGCAGTTTTAGCTTTAAGAGGCTTTTGATAATTGGTGAAGGGTCACCAGAGGAAGCGTTTCCTCGAAGGCACGATATCTGCTTGGACTACCCCTGTTGAGTTGTTCAACGAAAAGTATCCTTCTGAGATTGCTCGAAAGCAAAGGTTGTTGGGATCCTGATAGTTTTGCAAGGATCCAAGGACGATCGACCAGTGTGAGACAGAGTTCTCAAGGTTGTTTAAGCATATGGTAAAGGTGGTCAAGGACCCTTTGAATGAGACGTGAAGTCTTTGAGTGGATTGGGATTTGAAGGCCTTATGCTAATTGTTATTCTTGAATCTAATGAACCGTAATGGACATCAATGAAAGAAGTGGATGATCGGGAGAGGAATAAGTAAGAGAGAATTTCTGTTCATGGATTGTGAGAAAAGAGAACTTCACTTATGGAATATATAATATGCTTGTAAGGAAATATCGTTACTATGACATAAGGCTTATGGTGATTAACCATTTGTTGTCGTGGGGAATAATAAGGAGACTGATGTGTCAGTGTGTCAGACCTTGTGGATTTTATGAGATTGATTAAGCATAAATCTAGACCACTAGAAGTGGTATTGTGTGTTATCACCCCTAAAGGGTAGGGTGTCACTCTTAAAAGACGATTGGACCACGACGTGATCATTGATGGAAAGAAAGGTGAATGGACTTGATGGTCCTAGTTACTTGCGATTTTAATGAATGAGTGAATAAGCAAAAAGGATGCTTAGATTGTAATCGAAAGGTGACTTGAGGAAGTCGAATTGAATATCTAAAATATGAATTTGTGGAAAACAAGGACGAACAGATATTGTCACTTGAAGTGACTGAATTATGGGGAGAAGAATGCCGAGTATGGTGGCATCTGCGTTCTGGAGAAAAACACCGCCGTTGGCGCAGACTCCAAGATTGACGTCCTATGAAATGATAAGGACGATGTGAATTTGAAGTGAGAAAATGCCACGGAGTTGTGTAGTTCCTTCCGTAGGATAAGAGACCCTATTGTAAGAAGAAGAAAAACTCTAAATTGTCTTAGTATTATGATTGAGCGTCTGTACCGAGAAAGAGGACGTAGAACTTGAATGGCTCCTGGAAGTAAAATCCGAGAGACAGTCTTGTAGACAATGTTGAATTCCAGGAGGATGTTGATGTTCAGTGGAATGAACGAAATTGGGATAAGGTCGCCATAGTAAGTTATGGAACTCAGAGGCTAAAGCACTAATACTTCTCGAGAAAAGAGTGACAAGAATAAATAAAATATTGTGCAGTCCTAGAGGAGACCCGTGACGACAAAGAGCCAAGGTCTGAGCTCTCAAGTGAAAAGTGCGAGGAATAGTTGGGAATATTCGAAACCTAGTGGAAGGAAGTTGATAATCGCCTAACTAAGTGCCCAAGGAATGATTGAGTTGGTTGTTACCGTCTTGAGAGACCATGGTTGAACTCATGTAAGGAACCATGAGAAACATGAACAGCTTTTGAGAGTATCCTATGGACTCTAAGGAGATGCTTGATATATGCTAAATGTGAAGAACACGGGCTATGGATCTGATAAGGTAGGATTTCTTGATCGTGAAATCTCTGAGAAATGAAATCTCTCTAGAGCCTTGGAGGAGTGGAATGAGTGATAAATCGACTAGAGTCGATGTGGGATTGCTAGAAGTTGAAAGTTCCTGAAATTGACGAATGGTAATAGACGGATCGTGGAAAGATTCCCTACAAGAGCTGTTCCATTAGTAAAATGGATGAAGGACGAAAAGTAGCACTAAATGGGCGAATAAACATGAAAAGAAATTTCGAGGACTTAAGTCAAGATGACGACTATGCTAATAAGGACGTTCCTCTTTAGAATCAGAAGGGGTCAAGAGAACCATAATATTGTGACGCAGGGAAGAAACTTGAGGCTTAGCATGACTAACGAAAGCCGACTGTGGGAATGCGCTGTGATAATAAGAACACAGGAGTGGGGACGCCTAGTGCATGATTGGAGTGGGCTTGCGAATATCCTCGCGTTAAAATTTGGGAAACAATGTCTAGGTAGAATAATATTTTTGAGTCTATACCTACCGCAAGAAAATAGGGTTGTAGTCTCTAGTGAGGAATCGAACAAGAGGCAACGCTGATGTATGAAACTCCTCGTGGGTATGAGAGTGTTGCTTGTATGAAGAAAAATCTCAAAGTTATGCGAACTACAAGAGGCTGAGTGCATTGACTGCCTAAAGAGGATTGACGGAAAGTTACGTGGAACGAAGGGATCACCCAAGTGTTGTTATAACGATATTCGTATCGCTGAGGAAGGGTGAATTGTTTAGCGGGTGTTTACAATTGAGAATTGAGCATTGTTTAATTGGCGATGGAGAGACAGATCTTCCCTCGAGAGATAAGAGATTTAACCTCTAAACTGGAAGTTGTCAAATGACTAATTGACGGCCACCGGAAACGCCTAACCTGAAGGCCAGAAGGGAATTGAGGTGTTGCCATGATTGAACATCGATGGTTGAAGAGTTATAGGAATGGATGGAACCCTTGAGACCCCAGAGACGGAAATACGAGTCCAGTATTAAGGGGAAACCTAAGGAGACGACCTCATCGAAATTCGAGGAGAGGATTATGGTGTTCCTGGGGTTGGCACAAGGATGTGCCTAGGTACACATATATATACTATCGGTGATAAGGGTTGAAAGTTAAAATTTATCTATCATATAGCCGAGTACTAGACGTGTCGATAAAAGGGAAGGACATGACAATGAAAGTTGAAGAACCACTTTGATCTAAAGAAATTTTCGGATGGAATCGAGAATGAATTACTACGGAAGTAATCATGTAATTATTTAAGGAGTCAAGAGGGCGGTAACTCGATTTGGTTAATGGAGGGCAAGTCGAGAAAGCCCTTGAATCTCTGTTGGTATAAAAGGAAATTTGAAAGGAATGATATGTCGAATGGTGTGGACAAATGTTACGAATACCAAAAGGGAATGGAGAGAAGCCAATTGGATTGAGGACTGAAGGAGACGAGTCCCAGGGGAAAGATGGTTTTGGGCTAGAAAGGACGAGCAAGATCGCCAAGTCATAAAAAGGAATTATTTGGAAGAACGAGGATGAGATGAGACGCCAATAGCCCAGAGGATTGGATGGTCAGAAAGTTGTAAATTTCGAGAACGAAATTTCTGTAAGGGGGGAAGAGTTGTGACATTCTGATTTCTGAGTCATTTTCAAACTCATTAATCAGAAACGAGTCTTGAAAATTGAAAATGGAGAATCAAGAATTCCAACATTATTCGGATTGGTCGTCGCCCTATCGAAGAATTTTGGAGCGAGAAAAACGACGTTCTGAACGTCGGGGGTAAAATTACCCTTTTGCCCCTTGAGCTTAAAGCCTTGTCCATGCATTTGAAGAAGGAAAATTTGATCATTTAATCCTCCCAAGGTTGTCGAAAACTAGGATGAATATGGGCCATTGGATCAAGCTTGAATGACATTGAGGACAAGTGTTAATGGATGGGCAAAAGAGTGGTCAAAACCACTATTCCACACCTACCATTCTTCCCTTTGACTTGTGAGTTGAATATAAGGTTTTTCTCTCTCTCCTCACCTCATTTGGACGGCCATAACTCCCTCAACTCACCGAAGCTCCATCTTCTTCTTCCTTCTTCTTGCTGCTGTCGTCGACCAAATTCTGGGGTGTCATTATGACGCCCACTTCTGGCCACCGCATGACCACCGACCGACCACCGACCGACCATACCAACCTAGCAGTACGTCTTGCCGACCTCCTCGAAGTGGAAGCATGGCGATTGGACCCCCGAGGAGCTCCGGCCAAGTGTTTTCCCGAGAGCCGACAGAATCTGATCCAACCTGAGGTAGGTTCGGTTTTTGACCCTTTTAAAGGCCGAAATGTTAGAGTTTTGAGGTCAAATTTTGTGAAGATCTAAAAGACAAATATATCAATTTATGGCAAAAAGTTGGGCTTGATTTGATGAATTTTTAACCGCAAATGGGTCTCGTGAACTTAGAACAGAAACTGCCGGATTCTGACCTTAGGAGAACCGGCGACTTTCAACGAGATTCCGGTGACCATTCGACTCCAAACTCATGGTGAGCCTCATAAATCCTTAGATGGACATGTCAAGAGGTAGGATGATGATTAAATGATGGATTTAGAGTTGATTTAAGGCTGGTTGTGCTCAATTTGCACAGAACCGAGAAGAACCGATTTGGTTTTGTACAAGGCTGAGGCTGTTGAGCTGATGATGGTTAGATTATGAGACTCAAATTGATGTTTAAGACATGTTAAGATGATGAGAGTTACGTTATGGATGATTGTGGTTCATGGATTAAGGAATTGGACAAGGAAATTGATGAATTGGTTGAATATTTTAGGTTGCGCGGTGAATTGAATCTTTAGATTGTTTGGCCGAGACTTTGAGGCGCTTGCAAGAAGAAATTTGTGTTATCAAACGCAAGGTAAGGGAATTCCTAACCATATACTAGAAAGATTGGACTCGAGTGGGCGAATCGAGAGATAAATTGATTGATTCGTGAGAGTGTCCAAAGGGATAATTCTTGGTATGTTATAAGATTGTAAAGGGGTTTATGTGTGGCCTTTCTTGTGCTTGAATTGCTTGCCATGTCTGAATATCACTTGATTGCTTTGCATGCCATGGAATATACGAATCGTACTTGAGTTGCGCTTGGCATTGTGTGTGCAAATGAATGGAGAATCATGGCATGTGCATGATATGGCGAGGCCCTGAGGCGTATGAGACGCAGGGCTGAGGTGGATACCTTGATGCGATCCAATCGAGGGGTCGAGTTGAGGTTGTGTGGAGCCCTGATGCGATCTAATCGCGGGCATGAGAATAGCCTGGTGGGATCTAACCGCTGACATGAGAATGAGGCAAGAAGGAAAGGATGGTTGTGGTGAAGTGGCAGGATGAGTCGCGCATGGACATCTAAGTGTGTTATGATACCATCCTTGCATGCCTGTCACCTTTGTGTGGTTATCTATATTTGAATTTACTAAGATGTCTATGAGTTTGAATTATTGGGGTATGTGACTGCCTGAGTGGACGGTCGGCCTAACCTAGGGTTAGGACCCACCTTACTGAGATGTGAATCTCACCCCATTGTGGGCAATATTTTTCAAATTCTCGATGAAGGAAACCAAGTTTGCCACGGATTAGCAAAGAGGCGAGGTCACTAGAGGAAAAATGAAGACTTCTCTTTTGTGACCTTAGAATTGAATAGTAGATATCTTGAGGATTTAGATTTGTAATAAATAAAGTATGATTGACCTTTATTAAAGATGTGCCCTTGTATCCTAAGTCATCAGGTGTTGCTTTATTTGTAAATTGGAGTTGGCGTCGCTTCCGCATGCATGCTTGTTCAGAGTCTAGGACATTGGCCGATGGATCTTAGAGCTTTGAATAAGGAATGGCTAGGTGGGATGCTCGCGTGTTTGCTGGGTTCGAGGCGTGACAAACAACCTCTCACAGAATCGGTATGCACAGAACTGAAACAGGGCATTTTCTATTTTGTGCATATCTCAACCAATCAGCCTTTAAACTAACCTAAATCCTCAATTTATCCACTAATATACTTGCTAATATGTAGTTCTAGGGGTTGGGGAGCCTCACCGAAAATTTGATGCCAAGACGACGACAGGAAGTCCTTGAACGGCGCCGGTTCCTCCGAGTCTTCAACCAGTCAGTTTTTGCCCTTCAAACACAAGACCCATTTGGGGTCAAAACTCCATCAAATTCCTCCAAAATTTTTACTACAACTCAGTCTACATGTCCCCTAAATGTCCACAAAATTTGACCAAAAGATTCAAAGGTTACGGGGTCCTACGAAGTCTAAACAGTGGCTTACCTCTAGCTGTGATGGTTTTCGTCGACTTCCGGGAGAATGACCGGCCGGGACTCCTCAATAGGTCAAATGACATGATTCCACTGGGAGGATGTCGGCAAGAGGATGAGGAAGAAGCTGGTGATCGGCTCGAGCCCAGGCAGTGGCCGGAGGTGGCGCTCGACGGCGGCGAAGCTGGCGATCGGGTTTGGTCGGCTGGAGCTTCTCGGAGAGGAAAAGAAGAAGAAGAAGATGAAGATGATCAGCAGATTGGAGGGGGGTTTAGCTGAAGGGAGAGAGAGGGTGAGGTACATACACAAATGATTTGGTCAACTTGGTTGAATGGTAAGTTAAAAGTGCCCCTATCCATATCAATGCCCGATCCTTTGACACTTGTCCAAGGGTTAATCAATGCTCATCCAAGGGCTATTATTTTTTCTCATTTTTGGCGGCCTTGGGGTGTGGTTAATGATCAAAATTCCCTCATCCAATTATAAATGGAAGGCCAAGACTTGAGGGGGCAAAATGGTAATTTTACCCCCGACGTCTGGAACGTCGTTTTTCTAATTTCAATTTTCTTCGATAAGGCGACGACCATTCCAATTATAATTTTGAAATTCTTGATTCTTTATTTTCTAATTTCGAGACTCGTTTCTAAATCATTTCTCTATCAGACGTGGTTCCAGCCTATCTCAAACTGACGGGCGGCTTTTGCAGACGTTACGCGTATCAACCATGTGATTCATATCACAATTAGGGCTCATCAATTCATGGTGATTTTGGTTGTCATGTAATTGCGAGGGTGCATACTAATTCCGACGGTCTCGATCGTCCCTGTTTGATTTAGGAAAATTTTGCAAATTATACATTGGTAAAGCACCATCGCCCGCACTCCGATCGTATAATGCTAGCAATGCATTCTTTAATCGTTCTTAGATTGGCCTTTTATGGCTCTAAATATTCCCTCGATAATCCTATGGTCAAAGCGCCATTTCCTATTTGAGTTCCCTAGGTCCACGTACCTTGTCTAGCGTTAGCCTTTCCCTTTTGGTCAGTCAACTCAAGATTGATCAGATCCAAGCGAGATACGACTGAAATACATCGTTAGATACATTCTCATTAATAAGTCTCAAAGTGACAGAAAAAATCGGAATGTCACATTATGTGGATTGAAGTAAGCACATTGTGCTTGGTATAAAAGGTTAAGTAGTTTTCTATTTGAACAAAAGTTTGTCAAAGGTAATGTAGACACTACTCTTTTCATTCAGAAGCAGAGTAAGGATATTTTACTTGTTCAGATTTATGTAGATGATATAATCTTTGTTTCTTCTAACGAATATCTTTACAATAATTTTCTAAAGTAATGTAGGATGAATTTGTAATGAGCATGATGGGAGAATTGAGATTTTTCCTTGGACTTCAAATTCATTAGACGAAAAGTGGTACTTTCATTCATCAAGAAAAATAGGCACTTGAGATTATCATAAAGTTTGGCACGGAAAATTGCGAGAAGACAGAAACTCCTATGTCTCATTCCTCTAAACTTGATAAAGATGAAGATGGAAAAGAAGTTGACTCCAAACTCTATCGCAGTATGATTGGGTCACTACTTTATCGCACAGCCTCAAGACTCGTATACTATTCAACGTTTGATTATGTGCAAGATTTCAATCCAATCCAAAAGAATAACATCTTTCAGCTATCAAGAGGATTATCAAATATATTGGGACTTATCCACCATATGGCTTGGGGTATTATAAAGATTTTGATTTTATTCTGAAAGGATATTCAGATGCAAATATTGCAGGATGCAAAATTGATAGGAAGAGTACTTCTTGAACTTGTCAGCTTATAGGGAATATGCTTATAATTTGGTATTCCAAAAAGTAAAGTACAATTACTCTTAGCACAGCTGAAGCAATGTATCTCTAGGAAGCTGTTGTGCTATATTCTCTAGTTAAAGCAACAACTAAAGGATTATGGAGTTGAAGACGCAAATGCAGAAATCAGATGTGACAATACTAGTGTCATCAATCTCACAAAGAATCTCATTCCGTACTCAAGGGAAAAATATATTGAGATTAAACATCACTTTATTCGCGATCATGTTCAGAAGGTGATGTACACATTCAATATGTTGATACAAAGAATCAACTTGCAGATATGTTTACCAATCCATTGGATAAAGAAACTTTCAATTTTATTAGAAATGGATTAGCCATCACTAATCATTTGTCTTGAGTATATTTTGTGTGGAACAGGTTCAGAAGCAAATGTTTAGATGAACAGATACAAATCGTCAAAAGCAATTGTTTGGAACCAAATGTTTAGAAATAAATGTTCAGAAGTAAATGTTCAGATGTAAGTGTTCAGATGTAAATAGTTAGAAGCAATTGTTCAGAAGCAAATGTTCAGATGCAGAAGGACATTCAGAAGAATTTTTAAACGGCAAGTTTGTAGATCAAAAGGTAAGTTTTTGTTATACGAAAGAATTTAAGATAAGATTCTCTAAAATCGCTATTACATATTTGTTTGATCTTATTGGTATATTAAAGATATATTATCTCTATTTGATATATTCGAAATTGATTTTATTTCCAAAAATAACAATTTTACAGTTTTTAATTTTTTTGACTAGTGACACGAATCGTCACCTTTGCTTATAACTATTTTAAAACTTCTCGCACAATTCACGAGCCCTAAACACATCTCTCAAAATCTCTATTGCACTCAAAGTTTCAAACTTTTTCATGCAAATGGCTAAAAAATGATCCTCCGTTGCAAGGAAACTCTTGTCTGACATAAATGGTCAAGGAAGAATGTCTACTCATGTGTCGAGAAGAATTCTGTCACACGATAAAACTCATATTGAAGTTCAAAAACTAAACATGATGATCAGAGAGAAGCTCTTTGAAGGCAATGATCAGAGAGAAGCCCTTTGAAGGCAAACATGTTTGTCTGTAACCGAGTTTGATGAAAAAGAGGCTATTGACTTTACTGTTAAGCCTCTCTATGATAGCATCAATGCGATCGAAGAGAATAAGCAAACCTTAAGTTGCTATTGAATATTCACAAGTTTTCTAATGAGGAAGAACTTCTAACATTTGCTGATTTACTTGCACGAAATGTTGAACCGATCGTTGTGCAAATCCTGGAGATAGTCTCCCGTAAGGAAAAAGGGAAAGTTATTGGTACGAGTGTGCGAAAACCTAAAAGAACTCCTTCGAAAGGTGTCGTGATAATTAATGAAAACAAAAGTGAGAGTGATTTTAAAGGGAAGCTTATGACGATGATAATGTGTTGTTCAAGGATTTTAGATCAGGAGATTTTTTAACGATACGGATTTTCAGGATCCTCTATTTGTTAGTGAAAAACACAAAGAACATTTTGAATGTCTGAAGAATATAGGTGTAATACCACACAGAGTTTTCGATCTCAAGTACTTTAATAGTGTTGGTATTCCTATTTGCAAACATCTAAGACAATGCAACTAGAAGATTTTGCAACTCAGAGAAGAAAAGTCTTTCCACATCTGGCTGCTTATTTCTATTTTATTGTTCGGTTAAAAAATTTTGACTCTTTCTTCTACATTGTTGGAAAAGATCATTATTATGGGCATGTTAGAGACCTAGCAACACTGATGGATGTTGCTGAGATGGATTTCACACCATTGGATATTTCACCTGAGGATGCCTATAGCTTTCTCACTTGGAAGGAAAGCTTCTCAAGCGACTCAAAAGCTCATGTGACATAGTGATTTTCCACTAAAATATACCGTTATGCATAAAGTTTTAATTGAGAGCTTGAGACCCAAAGCTGCATCAAAGACTGAAGTCTCCAAATATGAAGCCAAATTGATGTGAGGTATACTGAATGGAAAGAAAATAGCTTTTTCACACATTATTCTGCTTCATATGTGCAGGATAATTTAGAAGACTAAGAGACAACTCCCTTATATAGGATTGATCTCTAAGATCATGAACTTCCACAATATTAAGATTCCTACAGTTCTTCTGAAGGATGGAGGTAAAGTGATGACTGTTGGAGAGTCCTTGCTTAAGAAATAAGAATTCAGAAATGATTCTTGTAGATTTTGAAGAAAAGATAGAACAAAAAACGCCTAAAAGGAGAAAGACCATGGCCAGTAAAGGAAGATTAGTGAAAACCTCAGCTGATGAGAATTTTTTAGAGGAAGAAGGTGATATAGAGGCCTTGGATTCAGAAGCCACAGCTTCAATTTTATCTGAAGAATGTGAAGATGAAAGAGAAATAGGTGGAGATACTATGAGCTAGCAGGAGTAGCATGACCTGGTGATAAAGAAGATGGCCTCTATGAGACTCATGTCCTGGAAGAAGAGACTGAAACTTCTGCTGAAAGGGCAAAGAGAAGTCAGGATTGTTCAAGAAGAATATATTCAAATGTGGCATGATGAGTCTATAGAAAGAAAAGAGATGGAGAGATGATATGCTGAAATAGTTGTAAAATGTTATGAGGAAGATGAATTGTAGAATGCTCAGAGAATTGAAATGGAACAAATGCAATAGTAGATGGATGTCTACCAAATCAAAATTTGTCAAAGGAAAATATGTAGATTGATATTCTTGAAGAACGACTTGGTGTTAGTTTTGAATTGTCTGCACATGTTCCAGATCTTCTTGAGCCGATTCAAGAAGAGAATCAAAGCTTACATGAAGCCTCGATCACCATTCGGGGCAAGATGAATCTCTAGTTTAGGTTGAGACTGCCAACATGTGTACTTGGATTAAGAGGAAACAACTGTTCAGGAGGAGCAAGTCCTGAAGGAACAAATTATTCATATGGACAACATGGAAATTGGCAGAGAGGAAGAACTGCTACAAGAGAGAAGGCCGAAGGAAAGAAAATTATTGTTCAGGGAGAGCAAACATTGCTAAATTCAGATGTAATAATGGAAGAGGTTGATGCCTTTGAACCTACAAAGAAACATTCAGAAGAATAGCCTCAGAGTGAGGGGTAGAAAAGGCTGAAGAAAGTGTTAGAATTTGTAAGAAAGGAAAAAGCATCAATTGAGAGTATGGGACAAAGTACAACACCAGCTAGACAGATGGATCCCATTAATACTCTAAATACTTTTATTGCAGAGCTTCTGGAGACCAAGGAATCTCAAAGAATAGTTCAAAAGGAAATAGAGAGGCTGCAACAGATAGGACAACAGAGGTTTGATAGGTTGGAAAGTATGATTGAAAAGAAGATGGGATGGATGCTTTTGAGAAAACACTTGATCTTTATGGCTGACTATTTTGTACTGAAATGGCAAGTATTCAGGCGTACACATTAATTCTTGACGAGAAGATTGTTCACGATTTCCCTCATCTTCAGGCAAATTACAACAAGGATTTTTCAAAGGAGGGTAGCAAAGAGCATGAGGATGTTCATTCCTCTTAAAAATCACCTCAACCTCCATCTACTTAAATTTTCAAACAATCTTCGCTTGAGTTTTTCTTTTCTAGATTGAATAATGTCTTGTTTTATGTTCTGAACTATCACGTTCTTCTTATGGGTTAATCTATTTTGGCAAATGGAATGAAATTTGCAGTTTGTCACATTCCTTCTTTATTGATGATGACAAAAAAGAGGAGAGAAAAATCTATATATCTATCCTCTATAGCCATCTATATTTTGCAGGATGACAGAAGCCTACATACTGTGAGGACTTATCAGGACATTCTAGTGATATTGCTACAATCTATTTTCAATAAGAATTCACATATTATTCACATATTTATATTTAAAAGAAATCCTTTTATGCTTACACTACTTAATCAAACTTATTATCATACAATCTTTCTAATGTTGATGAAGTTTTGTCATCATCAAAAAGGGAGAGATTGTTGAGAAAACTTCTCTTTGAATATTTTGATTCTAACAAAACTATCCATGTTTAGATAGAATCTATGTAATATTTATAATTTTTTATTTGTAGGATGAACAAGTGAGCAGAAGTTTATATTGATCCTTTTCTAGCATCCAGACTCAAGAAAGAGTAGTCATATATCTGCCTCTAAAGACGCTCAGTTGGAGTTGCCTCTAAAGACGCTTAGTTGGAGTTGCCTCTAAAGACACTCAGATGGAGTCGCCTCAAAAGACATTTGGATGAAGTTGCTTCTGAAGACGTTCAGATGAAGTTGCCTCTGAAAACGTTCAGATGAAATATGTTGCATATGAAGACTTATTTGTCTAAAGAGTTATATGATGTGTTAGAAGGACTTTATTGAAACTTAGTATCACGGTTCTAGTTTATCTATTCAGATTCAAAGAGTCTTTACTTTTGAAGACTGCTTCTGATGAACATTGTTTAGATTCTACAATTTATTTCAGATAGATTATGAAGACCCACGAATGGCAGGTTTTCGATTAAGCCAAGTTCTTTTATGGAAGTCTGTGATATTTGGTTGACAACATATTTCTTCAATCAGATCAGGAGAAAATCTACGATTGAATATTCCCTTCCAAGAAAAAGACTAGTTGCTTATTTAAATCTACTTTATTTTTAAAAATTGAAAATTTAATTGTATGGGCGACTAAATCTGAAGGGTTTAGATTCTACTTTAATGGCTACCATATGTTCTCAGATACAATCTCATTCAATTATGATTGATGACGTTCAATCAAAGATTGAAGAGCGATCCTTTGGAGGATTATCTAACGGCTAGTTTGGAAGTAAAGGAGTATAGAATAAGAACCATGGTGATATGTAGGAGTAAATCAAGAACTTGAAATTTTAAAGTTCCTGAGTTGTTCAGCTACGCGTACTTATTATTAATTTCTTTCATTGTGAGGATCTGTAAGAGCGATTGAGTGTTCTTCATCTCTTGTAACCTCCATTGATCCATTCTAGTGAAATCTAGCCAATCGGCTGTCATCGTGGGAGAGTGGACGTAGGCCTAACAAGTCAAACCACTATAAATTTAGCGTGCACCATTCTCTACTCTAAACTCTTATTTCTTTATTTAGATTTCTTGCATGTTGTTATATTGTTCCTAATTCTAATCGTGATTTGAAATTGTTTTAATTCCGCAAGAAATTTCAATTAGATTCAAAACCACCTATTCATCCCCTCTTTATGTGATATTGCTAGATTCAACAGATCGTTGTCAGCTTGCAAATCGTCCCACGGATCAATCCCTGGTCAACTTCAGGGTAATCCTATGGTTGTTTCACAGCTAGGCAAGGTCGGCAATAATCAATTCATGTTTGATTTTAGGTCGCAATACAGTCGACCCTCAATCAATAGCATAGCCGATTGGTTTATTGAGCCTTGATCCATATCGAACGCAATTCTTTATTCTGTGGTGGCTATCTCAACCTATGGCGGCTATCTATAATTAGCCCGAACCTAAGCTCGAACCTGCCCTAAGTTTTGGGATATCGCACTGGTGGCGCATTCTTTATGCCTTATTGGTGATCGTAATCTATCATTCTCCATTTATCGAATATCATCAGTGTCACTCAAAAAAACATTCATCTGCTCCACACCTGCATTATGCGCATGCACACTCAAGGGGACTATGGTATAAACTAATGGTTAATTAAGAGAAATATGATATCGTACAATACACATGGTTCTCTTTGCCTTTCAAAGGGACTACTTCTTAGTCTCTAGAAACCATTAATTCATAGTTTTTGTATAAATTCCAAATAAGAGCCTAAAATGCTTTCATTTTCTTAAATAAAGACCTGAAGTTAACCTTAGAAGAGCCTAAAACTTCCTCTCTCTTTTTAATAATGACATGAAGTGAATCTTATTTCAAATAAGGACCTAAAGTGGCTATAAATTCATACCATGAGGCCCTTAGGCCTCAAAAGATTTTTGACACAAAAGACCTAACGAGTATTAAGTAGAGAGCATACTTGCTGAAGCAACCCATGGTGTTGAATTAACAATCTAACTCTAAGCTTTACGGGGACTATGCGCAATTTTCCACATAATTTGATAAGGTGAATACATGGATGAATGGGAATTCTGGATGCATTCTGCTGAGCTTGAGAGTCAACCCTCCATATTGATTGAAATTTTTACATTTGTATGCCCCCATTTTTTCTTTCAAGGAATCTTCTGCTTAGAACAAGCTTAGTATCTTATGGAGGGTTGGTGCCATAGTATGAAGAATATTTACAATAGAGCGAGAAAAATTAGTGTATTGAAAGCACAAATTTTCGAGGTTCGTCGCTCAACAGGCATATTTATAACACCTTTCTAACAAAATCAATTTAAACCGTTGTTTCTCTTCATCTGATATATTTGAAGTTAGATAATGTAAATTATTATCTCAACTAGCAAATCCTTTCAAGAATGAAACAACTTACTAAAACCCTAATAGAACTATTGACCATGAATAACTGTCATGCCCCGCGCCCCGGGCACGAGCACGCGACTCCCTACAAGCAAACCATATAATCTCTCATGGTCCCAAGATCCACCCATCTAAGCCGAGAGATATAACAAATATATCAAGCATGTGGAAGCGGTAATAAAGCAACTACTCCATACAAAATATAAATTAAGTGGGACCTGGATAGCATAAGTATCGTCGTACATAAAAACCATATGTTCATACAAGTACATGGCTACTAAAATCTGCTAACAAACTGGGCAACGAGGTAAGTACACAAAAGAGTCCATCACTACATCCATAATAAACGGGGTCGGGGTCGCCATCAAAAGGTCAAGCTAACAAACTGGGACTCCTAGGATGTGCTGCTGGAGTCATCGGTGTCCTCAGCGTCCTCCGTCGGCTCGTACTATGAGAACGTCTCGGAGCTAACCTCAATAGTATCCTCCATGGTCTCCTCATGCGATGGCTCTGCTAGATCCTCCTTGGTCACCTCCAGGAAAATGACCTCCTTCTCCATAGTAAAATGCAGCATCGGGGTCTTTTTCGGCCCATTCCTGGTCCCTACCGGGGTGGCACCAATCAAGGATCACTCCCTAGGGCACCTCATGGTGCTTCGTGGCCCAGTCGACACATCCCCAACTTTCCTAAACCACGCCTCATACCTATGAGGTTTCCAGTCCATACTACCCTCGTCAACCCCCACCATTGTATACTTCCTCACGTATATAGTCCCCTGACCGTCAGGGAACTCATCAAAATACGTGGTCATCTACTTAGGGTCTCCAAAGCGAATAGATTACATAGTCAAGGCCTAGAATCTGTAAAAGAAGGGTCCCCAAAAGGGGTGAGATATACATCTCAGTAAAAGAGTCCTAACCCTAGGTCAGGTTGACCGTCCACTTAGGTAGTCGTAACCCCAATCACTCAAACTCACAGACATGTAAAGAAAATGCAAGTACATGCAACAACACATAGATGGCAAACACGCAATTATGACATCATAACACGCTTAGATGATATGCACACTCGCTCTGCTACATCACCACATCCACCACTTCCTGTTGGCCTCATCCTCATGCTCGCGATTAAATCACATCAGGGTCAGTCTGCGTAAACACATCAGACCATCATTGACAACCCGCGTAAACGCATCAGGTTTCAATGATACTCCAGGCCAATGTCACCACTTTACATCTCCGTCTCGCATAAACGCATGAGGACCGTGGCCTTTTCACAACCCCGCGATTAGATCGCATCAGGGCACCATACCATTCCAACCCCGCCCCTCAGCGCCTCAGGGTATCAACCATCTCACCCTGCGTCTCATATGCATGAGGGCCTTGCCATGTCACACTCATGCCATGATTTTCAATTCGTTTTCCATACATGACGACATGTGCAATTCAGGCACAATTCAAGGACTCATGGCATGTAAGGTAATCAAGTGACACACACACACATGGCATATAATTCAAGCACAAGCATTTACACACCTTAATCCCGTATAACAACTTAGGGTACACCAAGAACATTCACCATGGAATCTCTCACCAATCAACCAATTTATCACTCGACTCACCCAATAGAGTCCAATCTTCCTATCCGAAGTTTAGGAATCCCTTACCTTGAATTTGATAGCACAATTTCTCTTCTTGAGCCCTCGAGGGTTCGGCCTCCAATGGTCCAAGATCGAACTGACCGCGCAACCTAATAAAATCCAACCAATCCGTCAATTTCTATTGTCCAATTCCTCAATCCATGAACCATAACCTCTATAACATAATCCTCATTATCTTAGCATGTCTTAATTACCAATTTGAGGCTTTAAACCGACCATCACCAGCCCCCCACAGATTCGGTTTGCATAGACCCGAATCGATCCTTTTCGGTTCTAGGCAAACCGAGCACAACCGGTCCCAAATCTCCTCCAAATCCATCATTTAAGCACTATCCTACCTCTTAACATGTCTATCTAAGGGTCTAAGGGTCTCACCGTCAGTTTGAAGTCGAGTCATTGTCGGAATCCCGTCGGAAGTTGCCGGATCCTCCAAGGTCAGTACTGACAGTTTTCTATCCAAGGTTTACAAGATCGATTCGAGGTCAAAACTTCGTTAAATCATTCTCAACTTTTTACCACAGATAGATGTACATGTGTCCTAGATCTCCATAAAATTTGACCTCAAGATTCCAACATTTCGGCCACCTAAGGGGTCAGAAACTTCACCTATCTCAGACTCGGTCAGATTCCGTCGGCTTCCGGGAAAAAGCTTGGCCGGAGCTCCTCCGGGGTCCAATCGTCGTACTTCCACTTCGAGGAGGTCGGCAAGACGTGGAGCTAGGTTGATGTGGTTGGCCGGAGTCTAGCGGTGGCCGAAGAGCGGCGTTGACGGCAGAACATGAGGATGAAGAAGAGGATGGTTTCGGGAGCTATGGGGATTTATGGCCGGTCAATGAGTGAGGAGAGAGAGTGGGAAAAAGACTATATACAGGGCTTGAGTCAATGGTTGAATGGTAGGTATGAAATAGTGGTTTGACTACTCTTTTGTCCATCCATTGACACATGTCCCACATGTCATTCAACTTGATCCAATGACCACAATTCATCCAAATTTTCGGCAGCCTTGGGCAAGACTTAAGCTTAAGGGGCAAAATGGTAATTTCGCCCTTAACGTCTGGAACGTCGTTTTTCTCGTTCCAATAATCTTCGATAGGGCGACGACCAATTGATGTTGAAATTCTTGATTCTCCATTTTCAATTTTCTAGACTCGTTTCTGATGGTTTTCTCTATCAGACGTGGTTCCAACTTATCCCGAACTGACGGACGGCTTTCGCAGACATTACGCGTATCGACCCCGTGATTCATATCACGTTTAGGGCTCATCAATTCATGGCGACTTTGGTTGTCATGTAATTGTGAGGGTCTATCTCTAGTCCCTATGGTCTCGATCGTCACTGTCCGATTTAGAAAAATTTTACAAATCATACGTTGGTTAAGCAGCATCACCCGCGCTCTAATCGTTTAACGCTCGCAAGGAATTCCTTAATCGTTCTTAGATCGGCCATTTTGTGGTTCTAAATATCCCCTCGACAATCCTTATAGTCAAAGCGCCATTTTCTATCTGAGTTTTCCAGATCTACGTACCTCATCTCGCGTTACCCTTCCCTTTTGGTCAGCCTACTCGAATTGATCAGATTCGAGCGGAATACGACTGAAATACATCTCTAGATTTACTTCTCATTAATTTGTCTGAAATTGACTGAAAATCAGAATGTCACAACTCTTTCCCCCTTACAAAAATTTCATCCCCGAAATTTACATTACACTTAATTACTCAAATAAATGGGGGTATTGTCGCCCCATCGTCTCTTCGTTTTCCCACATGGCACCTTCCGTTCTATGGTGCTCCCATACTATCTTGACCAATGGGATCTTCTTATTTCTGAGGATTTGCTCCTTCCGGTCCTCGATCCTTATCGGCCTCTCCACGTAAGACACTCGGTCGTCCACTTCTATTGTCTCATAATCCAGCACATGTGTCGGGTCTGGTTCATACCTTCGCAGCATCGACACATGAAATACATTATGCACCTGGGATAGATTAGGCGGCAGGGCAAGCCTGTAGGCTAAGGTTCCAATCTGCTCCAGTATCTCAAATGGGCTTACATACCTTGGGCTTAGCTTCCCCTTCTTTCCGAATCGCGATAGTCCTCTCATCGGCGACACCTTGAGGAAGATGTGCGACACCTTGAGGAAGACGTGATCGCCCATTTGAAATTCCAAGGGCTTGCGCCGCTTATCTGCGTAGTTCTTCTGACAACTCTGCGTCGTCCTCAATCTATCCCGGATTATTTTTACTGCCTCCACCGATTGCTCTACCAATTCTGGGCCTGTGATACTCCTTTCTCCGACTTCATCCCAGCAAATCGGGATTCTGCAGGCTCTTCCATAGAGTGCTTCAAATGGTGCCATCTGGATACTCTGCTGGTAGCTATTATTATAAGCAAACTCTACCAAATGTAGCTAATCTTCCCATCTACCTTTAAAATCAATGACACATGCTAGCAGCATGTCCTCTAGCGTTTGTATCGTCCTTTTTGACAATCCGTACGTCTGTGGATGGTAGGCTGTACTAAACTGCAGTCGGGTTCCCATAGCTTCTTGCAGGCTCTTCCAAAAATTTACGGTGAATTTGGGATCTCTATCCGAGATGATCGTTACAGGCACTCCGTGCAGCCTCACTATCTGTCTCATGTACAGCTCTGCATACCTATCTATAGCGAAGTCCTTTCGCACCGGGATGAAATGTGCGGACTTGGTCAATCTGTCCACAACTACCCATATAGAGTCGTGGCCCCTCTGGCTCCTTGGGAGTCCCATCACAAAATCCATAGTTATATGCTCCCACTTCCATTTCAGAATCTCTAGTGGCCGTAATAGTCCTCCAAGCTTACAGTGCCGCGCTTTCACTTGCTGGCATGTCAAACACTTAGCCACATACCTTTCTACGTCTACCTTCATCCTGTTCCACCAATAGTGATGTCGCAAGTTTGGATACATTTTCGTACTTCCAGGGTAGATGCTATAATTGCTCCTGTGAGCCTCTGATAAAATCCTTTCTCTGAGTCCTTCATCTTTTGACACGCACAATCGTCTTCGGAACTTCAGGATTCCGTCCTCTGACACCTGAAATTCTGGTTTTCTCTTCGTCGCATCCATCTCAAGGATTTTCTGAATCTTTGGGTCTGTAGGCTGTAAGGCCTTTATTCCTTCTTGAACCTCAGGTTTCATCCTCAATGTAGCTATCAAGCTAGACAACTGACAGACTTCCAGTCTGAATTCAGAATCTCTCAAGTCTTCTATCATCGACCAACTTCTCACTAGCAAACAAGCGATACTTGACTTTCGACTCAGTGCATCGGCTACTCTATTTGCTTTCCCAGGGTGATTTAGTATATCACAATCATAGTCTTTGAGCAGCTTCATCCACCTACACTGCCTCATATTCAGCTCTTTCTAGGAAAACAGGTACTTTAAGCTCTGGTGGTCGATATAGATTTGAAATTTTTTGCCACATAGGTAATGTCTCCAAATCTTTAGAGCAAATATAATTATCGCTAACTCCAGGTCATGAGTTGGGTAGTTCATCTCATGTGGCCTCAATTATCTGGATGCATAGGCTACTACTCTGCCGTGCTGCATCAATACACAGCCTAATCCTTTCAGCGAAGCATCGTTGTAAATCTCGTAACCTCCTAGTCCTGATGGAATTGTTGGTATTGGCGCGGTTGTCAACCTATGTTTGAGCTCTTGGAAACTCCTCTCACATTTGTCAGTTCATTCAAACCTCGTTTCCTTCTTCGTCAACAGCGTCAATGGGATGGCTATGGGTGAGAATTTCTCCACAAAACGTTTGTAGTATCCCACCAGTCCCAAGAAACTTCTGACTTCAGTGACCGTTGTAGGTCTAGGCCAATTTGTTACAGCCTCGATCTTCGTAGGATCCACTGCGATTCCTTCACCCAATACCACATGACCAATAAATGCTACCGTGTTCAGCCAAAACTCACGTTTACTCAACTTCACATAGAGCGAATGCTCCCTCAGAGTCTGTAGTACAATCTTTAGGTGCTTCTCATGTTCTGCATCATTCCTCGAGTAAATTAAAATATCGTCAATAAAGACTATGACGAATCTGTCTAGAAATACCTTAAATACTCGATGCATGAGGTCCATGAATACAGCTGGAGCGTTGGTCAATCCAAAAGGCATTACCGTGAATTCATAATGACCATATCTCATCCTGAAAGCGGTCTTAGGTACGTTTTCCTTCTTGATCCTCAGTTAGTGATACCCCGTTCTCAAGTTAATCTTTGAAAATACCGCCGCTCCTTGCAACTGATCAAAAAATCATCAATCCTCGACAGCGGATACTTGTTCTTCACCGTTACCTGGTTCAGCTGCCGATAGTCGATGCATAGACGCAAAGACCCATCCTTCTTCCTCACGAATAGCATTGTTGCTCCCCACGGTGATTGGTCGGATAAATCCCTTATCTAGCTGCTCTTGCATATGCACCTTTAACTCCTTTAGTTCTGACAGGGACATCTCGTAAGGCGCTTTCGAGATCGATTCTGTCCTAGGGGCTAACTCGATTACAAATTCTATTTCCCGTTCCGGTGGTAACCTTGGAAACTCTTGGGGAAACACATTAGGAAATTCACGCACTACCAAAGTACTCTCTAATTTTGGCTCTTCGGTAGTCAAGTCCATTACTACCACTAAGTATGCCTGACACCCTTCAGATACCAACTTAGTCTCCTCCAAAGATGAGACTAAGGGAATCGAGATTCCTCCTCGACTTCCCACAAATTCAAAGCTAGGGTGGCCTCTCGGATCAAACCGAATTATCTTACTACCCCAGTCCACTACTGCCCCCTGCTTACCCAATCAATCCATTCCTATGATTACGTCAAAATCATACATGTGTAGTACAGCTAGGTCAATTCTCTCTTTACTCCCTTCAATCACAATCTCACAACCAACACAGCCCATTGAAACCAATATATTATTCTTTAACGGTGTGGCAACATGTAGAATTATATTCAACGGTTCCAATTTCATACCCACTAATTCAGCAAACTGTACAGACACGAATGAATGCGTGGCACTAGGGTCAAACAATGCGTATGCAGCTTGGTTGTATAAGTAAACCATACCTGTGACCACGCCTAGTGCTTCCTCCGCCTCTCTGCAGGCTACTGCATATACTCTTCCTTGTGCCGGTGGTCGGCTCTGCTCGATCTAAGGGGTGGCAGTCGACGATCCAGCTTGTGTCCACGATCCTTGCGGACGACTTGCCGGAGCTTGACTGGGGCACGTCCTCATCTGGTGGCTCAGTTGACCACACTTAAAACAAGCTCCTGTCCTTACCGAGCATGACCCATTTCCATGCCTCCTGCTATAAAGGCGGCAGTTCCAGTTTGTGGGGTTTGGCTGCTTCACAATACTTTTTCGCACAGGAGGCATAAAACGTCCGTTGCCCGCCATCGGCCTCTTGCCCATCTGGTGGTTATCTCTAAATAGTGTGAACCGCGATCCAGTTGCGGTGTTTCTCTCTTTCAAGTCCCGTTATATCATCTGACCCCGCTTGTAGATTTCCTTATAGGTCCTCAAATTCAGGGTAATCATCTGGCTATGGAGCTCAGGCCTCAAACCATCTCTAAACCTTCTTGCTTTCTCCTGAGGATCCTGCACAGATCGAGGTGCGTACCTCGACTGTCTTGAAAACTTAGCCTTATATTGATCTATCGTTAGCTGGTTCTGGCGCAACTGCAGGAATTCTACCTACTTTCTTTCCCTGGCCGTCTCTGAGAAATACTTGTCACTGAACGCCGTCTTAAAGGTATCCCAGTTTAATAATGTTCCTTTAGGGAAGACTCCGTCCTTGGTGGCGGCCCACCAATCATTCCCTGTTCCCTCCAGCTGGTACACTGCTAGCAACACCTTTTCTTCGTCCGTGCACCTTAGCACACCAAAAGCCTTCTCTAACTTTTCGATCCATCTGGGCGCCAGCTCGGGATCTCCAGTCCCATCGAACTGAATCGGTTTCAACTTTATAAACTGCTCCACTAGCTTGCCCATCTGTCTGGCCACGACGATTTTTTCTTGGGCATTCACAGTTTCATTGCCCTGGCCATGTTCATTCTGGCTTCCATTGCCACCATTGTTGCCGTTGTTGGTATTGACGGCTGCTATGGCAGCTCCTACTGCCTGGACTATGGCAGCATCCCGATCTTGGGTCTACCTATCAAAAAGATCGCCAATTCTCTCCAATGCCCTTAGCACGCCATCCATTCTTGGATCTTCCGCAACAGGTGGCCTCGAGCTAGAGGCTCCACCTCTTGACCTTCTAGACCTTCTGACGGGTTGCTTATCTTTGTCTCTTTCTACTGAACCTGGTCCATCACAAGTTCAACAAGGAGTTAGTAACTTACTCATTCATTCAAACCCAGAGCTACTAACTACCCCTTAACAGAAACAGTTACAACACAGCAGTACTCTATTCCACAAACTCCAAAAACATTTCAACCAATAGCCCATGGCCATTTCTCAGTTCCATTCACTCCAGTGATTCACTAAAACCAATCACTTTCATTCATCAAATAGGCCAAGGTCTAGAAATGACCTTCAATCCTAGCAAGGAACTTAGTCCTCATGCATCACCACAACCTTGCCGAGATCAAACACTAGTCATAAGTACCGGGTCTCATGATATGCATCCCATGTCCTATGTTAACCAGCCTCCTAAGGTCTCGCTATCCGTCCTTATCCCAACTTAATCCTCCTTATCACTCCAGTCCTCAGCAAACTTTGGATCGAGCCAACCTTGCTTTGATACCAAATCGGACGGGTATGTCATGCCCCGCGCCCCGGGCATGAGTATGCAACTCCCTACAAACAAACCATATAATCTCTCGCAGTCCCAAGATCCACCCATCCAAGCCGAGAGATATAACAAATATATCAAGAATGCGAAAGCGGTAATAAAGCAACTCCTCCGTATAAAATATAAATTAAGTGGGACCTGGATAGTATAAGTACTATCGTACATAATAACCATCTATTCGTACAAGTACATGGCTACTAAAATCGGCTAACAAATTGGGTAACGAGGTAAGTACACAAACGAGTCCATCACTACATCCAGAATAAACGGGATTGGGGTCGCCATCAAAAGGTCAAGCTAACAAATTGGGACTCTTAGGATGAGCTACTAGAGTCATCGGTGTCCTCAGTGTCCTCCATCGGCTCGTACTCTGAGAACGTCTCGGAGCGAACCTCAATAGTATCCTCCATGGTCTCCTCATGTGACGGCTCTGCTAGATCCTCCTTGATCACCTCCAGGACAATTACCTCTTCCTCCACAGAAAAATCCAGAGTCGGGGTCCTTTTCGGCCCGTTCTTAGAACCTACTACCGATCCCTCGGTCGGCTCCTGGTCCCTACCGAGGTGGCACCAATCAGGGATCACTCCCTAGGGTACCTCATGGGGCTTTAGCGGCCTAGTCTACACATCCCCAACTTTCCTAAACCACGCCTCATACCTATGAGGCTTCCAGTCCGTACTACCCTCATCAACCCACACTACTGTACATTTCCTCACGTATATAGTCCCCTGACCGTCAAGGAACTCATCAAAATATGCGATCATCTCCTTAAGGTCTCCAAAGCGAATAGGCCACATAGTCAATGCCTAGAATCTGTAAAGGAACGGTTCCCAAAAGGGGTGAGATACACATCTTAGTAAAAGAGTCCTAACCCTAGGTCAGGCCGACCATCCACTTAGGCAGTCGCAACCCCGATCACTCAAACTCATAGACATATCAAGAAAATGCAAGTACATGCAACAACACATGGATGGCAAACATGCAATTATGGCATCATAACACGCTCATACGATATTCACACTCGCTTTGCCACATCACCACATCCACCACTTCCTGCCGGCCTCATCATCATGCCCGCGATTAGATCGCATCAGGCTCGGTCTGCGTAAACGCATCAGACCGTCATTGACAACCCGCATAAACGCATCAGGTTTCAATAATACTCCAGGCCAATGTCACCACCTTATATCTCCATCTCGCGTTAACGCATCAGGACCATAGCCTTTTCACAACCTCGCGATTAGATCGCACTAGGACGCCGTACCATTTCAACCTCGCGCCTCAACGCCTCAGGGTATCAACCATCTCACCTCGCGTCTCAAACGCATCAAGGCCTCGCCATGTCACACTCATGCCATGATTTTCAATTCGTTTCCCATACATGACGACATGTGTAATTCAAGCACAATTCAAGGACTCGTGGCATGCAAGGCAATCAAGTGACACACACATACATGGCAAATAATTCAAGCACAAGCATTTACACACCTTAATCCCCTATAACAACTTAGGGTACACCAAGAACATTCACCATGGAATCTCTCACCAATCAACCAATTTATCTCTCGACTCACCCAATAGAGTCCAATCTTCCTATCCTAAGTTTAGGATTCCCTTACCTTGAATTTGATAACACAATTTCTCTTTTTGAGCCTTTGAGGGTTCGACCTCCAATGGTCCAAGATCGAACTCACCGCGCAACCTAATAAAATCCAATCAATCCGTCAATTTCCATTGTCCAATTCCTAAATCCATGAACCATAACCTCCATAACATAATCCTCATCATCTTAGCATGCTTAAATTACCAATTTGAAGCTCTAAACCAACCATCACCAGCCCCCCGCAAATTCGATTTGCATAGACCCGAACAGGTCCTTTTCGGTTCTATGCAAACCGGGCACAACCGATCCTAAATCTCTTCCATATCCATCATTTAAGCACTATCCTACCTCTTAACATGTCTATCTAAGGGTCTAAGGGTCTCATTGTGAGTTTGAAGTTGAGTCGTCACCGAAATCCCGTCGGAAGTTACCGGATCCTCCAAGGTCAGTACCGACAGTTTTCTGTTCAAGGTTTACAAGACCGATTTGTGATCAAAAATTTATCAAATCATTCTCAACTTTTTACCACAGATAGATGTACATGTGTCCTAGATCTCCATAAAATTTGACCTCAAGATTCCAACATTTCGGCCTCCTAAGGGGTAAGAAACTTCACCTACCTTAGACTCGGTCAAATTTCGTCGGCTTCCGGGGAAAGGCTTGGCCAGAGCTCCTCTGGGATCCAATCTCCATGCTTCCACTTCGAGGAGGTCGGCAAGACGTAGAGCTAGGTTGGTGTGGTCTGTCGAAGTCCAGGCAGTAGCCGGAGGGCGACGTCGACGGCGATGAAGGGGTGCGGCAGGACTGGTTGGCGACGGCAGAACATGAAGCAAAAGAAGAAGATGGTTTCGAGAGCTATGGGGATTTATGGCCGGTCAATGAGTGAGGAGAGAGAGTGGGAAAAAGACTATTTACAAGGCTTGAGTCAATAGTTGAATGGTAGGCATGACATAGTGGATTCCACTACTCTTTTGCCCATCCATTGACACATGTCCCACATGTCATTCAACTTGGTCCAATGGCCACAATTCATCCAAATTTTTGGCAGCCTTGGGGGAGGGATAAAGTCCAAAATACCCTTCCTTATTTGCATGGGCAAGGCTTAAGCTTGAGGGGCAAAATGATAATTTCGCCCCCGATGTCCGGAACGTCGTTTTTCTTGTTCTAATAATCTTCGATAGGGCGACGGCCAATCCGATTGTGATGTTGAAATTCTTGATTCTCCATTTTCAATTTTCAAGACTCGTTTTTGATGGTTTTCTCTATCAGACGTGGTTCCAGCCTATCCCGAACCGACGGGCGGCTTTTGCAGACATTACGTGTATCGACCCCGTGATTCGTATCACGTTTAAGGCTTGTCAATTCGTGGCGACTTTGATCATGTAATTGTGAGGGTCTATCACTAGTCCCTATGGTCTCGATTGTCACTGTCCGATTTAGGAAAATTTTGCAAATCATATGTTGGTTAAGCGGTATCACCCACGCTCTAATCGTATGACGCTCGTAAGGCATTCCTTAATCGTTCTTAGATCGGCTTTTTTGTGGTTCTAAATATCCCCTCGACAATCCTTATGGTCAAAGCGCCATTTCCTATCCGAGTTTCCTAGGTTCACGTACCTCATCTCGCGTTAGCCTTTTCCTTTTGGTCAGCCTACTTGAATTGATCATATTGGAGCAGAATACGACTGTAATACATCTCTAGATTTACTTCTCATTAATAAGTCTGAAATTGACTGGAAATCAGAATGTCACAATAACTTAATTAGTAATGAACAATTTTTCTTGTCTATATTTCTCACCATTTCATAGTTGATAAAACATTGTTAACCTCTCCACTTCTAGTAGTTCCTTGTTGGGATAAGGAGTGCTGTCGGAGAGAGAATGCCATAGAAAGGGTGATTCGAAGATAACTTAACAGATCCGAGAGCCACAATCAGAAGAGGATGCCTGCTCTAGTATTGAAGATCTTCTATTTTTGATTATCTAATAAATTGCTTAATGAAAGAAGATTATCTTTCCATTCAGAATATTTTTATTTGTGATCCTTAACTTCTACTTCTCGTATATGACGCACTTGGTTGATTGGTAGATAGACAATAGCCAACGTTTGTTGACAAAAATATAATAAGCTAATAAGACTATCTGTTTGGGTAAAATTTTAGTTGAAACAAATGAAACGATCACTAATATGGCTATCATTTCATTTGCTTTAACATATAAAAGGAAAAAAGATAAAAGCGACATTTCTTGAAAAATGCCGTTAAAATGGGAATCTTAGAAAGAAAAGAGGATGGTATGAAGGCATCTATGATGGCTCAAGAGAAACTACTATTGATTGTTCTAAAAGATTAGGTTATATGTAGAGTAGAGCTTAACATGTACCCGGATCCACCGAGCCTGGCTCTGATACCAAATACGGTTCTCATCCCCAAAAGATAGCTTGTGAGGTGATGGCAGCCCCGAAGGTTATATTCATAGTAGGTTGGCTTCTTCCAAGCGACATGATGAAATCCCAAATTATACTAATCTCAAAAACTCAACTAGCGAAATCCTTTTTCTAAGAAATTTTCCTGTCCGACATATGCTTAGATAAATGAGCAGTACTTAAAGTTACAGAGAGTATATGTAACCTAGCTTCAGAAAAATTGAATAGTCACCGGAATTATGGCTTTGATATGGGATTGTCAATATGATACTCTTCCTCCTTCACTCCCATGATGCCCAACATGGTTAGGGAAAATCCCTTTTGATGTTTTGAAGATGATAAAATAATCAAGGGTTACTAATGTGTTTATTGGTTGAGTAAAACTAGGTAAAAGAAGCACAAGCCGTTATACATATGGTGTATTAACATAACCTCCAACGGTTATGAGTTATCTTTCAATGATAAATAGGCATTAGGCGCGGTAGTGTCTACAAGATTGAGATACCTAAGTAGAAGGTGATCAAGCCTATAATGGGAAGTTCAGTAAAGCTTGAAAGTACCTTGGATAGGTGAATAGTGAGGTAGAGCCGCAATTGCCAACACGATTGGAGGGATCAAAAGATGGAGCTCAAAATACTGCATCTGAATTATGCATTCTGAAGACTGATTTCGTTTATGAAGACTGTTTAGACACATTGAAGTATTCAGATACAGAAGACTATTTCTGCTTCTCATTATTGTTTAGAAGCTACGAGATATATTGATTCTAGATTCTGAAGACCCATGGCTGACATATGTCCGTTGTCTCTAAGGTATTTATGGAAGCTTATAAATTTTTATTGATAGGATTATTCCATAACATGATTGGTAGAATATTCTTGATTGGAAATTACTTCAATGAGATAAGAAATTTCTATATTTGAAGAACTTCACTTATAAAAACTGAAGATTAAGTTGTATGGGCGACTGAATCTAAACTGTTCAGATTCTGCACCAATGGTCACCAAATATCTCTAGATATAATCTCCATCAATCAAGATTGATGGCATCCAATCAGTGATTGAAGAGCGATCCTTCGAAGACTGATCCAACGACTAGCTTAGGGGTGAAGGAGTATAGAAGTAGATCCATGGTGTTTCTATGTTGTAGGATTAGAATCATAAATTCCAAGGCGCTAGAGTTATTCAAATTCATATTTGTCCTCGTAAGTTTTATATGACAATAATTGAGAGGTTTTGTAAGAATGATTGAGAAAGGACAATGTGATCTATCAAAAAGAGTATAATCACTTGTTGCAAACCTTCTTTGATGGATCTAGTGGACTCCAGCCAATCGGTTGTCAGCATGAGAGAGTGGACATAGGCTTGATCTAAACCGAACTACTATAATTATCGTGTACTATATTCAAGGGCTCAATAAGAATGGGTTTGAAACATTTAAGTTGAATCAGATGGGTCATAATTGGGCTACACATTTAAACCCATTTTGACCCATATTGGACGGCAGAAGTACAGCATAAATGTCAATATTTGTGTGTAGAGATCACTTTGGTGCCAACATTTTTTTTCGAATCACTTAAGTGCCAAATCGAAAAAAAAAATGATCACTTAAGTGCCAAGTCGCCATAATTAGCACTTAAATGATCATTTTTCTAGAAAAAATGGCACTTAAGTGATGCAAAAAGCGATCATTTTAGTGCCAAATCCGACGAAAAATGATCACTTTAGTGTCAATTCTATCAACTTGGCACTTAAATGATTGTTTTTTTTTCTCGATTTGGCATTTAAGTGATCCAAAAAAATATTGGCATTAAAGTGATCTCTGTACATAAATATTGACACTTTTGCCATACTTTTGCCCATAGTAGGCCCATGAGAGCCTACCCCACAAATTTCACATGGGACAGGGACCTTAAGAGGCTTAGTTATTTTTATTTTTTTATTTTCTATTTTAATGAATTAATGAGATACAATTAGAAAAGAAAAATATAATATAAAATAAAAACTAGTGGCTGCCGGTCACCACCCGTCACAGCCGGTCACCACCGCCACCACCGATCGCTGGATGCTGTCGGTCGCCGGCCACCGTAGCTGGTCGCTAGCCACAACCCGCCTCACCCCGCCGCCGTCGGCTGCTAGTCGCCAACCACCGCCTTAGAATAAAAAAAATAAAAGTAATTTTAATTATAAAAAAAATTAAAATAAATTTTTTTAAAAAGCATATTTAAAAAAAATAGGATAACATTTCACTTGATTAAAAAATATTTAAAATATAAAAATATTCAAAAGAATCCATAAAATTTAAAAAAGGAAAAAATTTCACTTAATTTTTTATTGCATGAAAGTATGTCAATAACATTATTTTATTTTATTTAATATTTTATCTTATAATTTTTATTTTTTAATATGACGTGAAGTTTTTATCTGATAACATATGCATGTGAAAAGTTTAAAATATGTTAAATGAGTTATATAAGTATGTTTTGATAATATGGGTCACAACGGTTGGGTCAAGTATTGGTTACTGAACATGGACCAAAACGGATTGACGGGTCAATATGGGTCGGACTATATTAGACCCGAACCATGTCCGACCCGATCAACCCATTTGACATCTCTAAAGAATTCCACCCCTTATAGATTTTCCTTGGAGATTACGAAGTCAAAATATGAGCAATTAGAAAAAATACAAAGGAAAATAAATTTAATTATAAAAGAAGTTTGTGGTTCATTCATTTCCCTATCTTTTTCATTGCCTAAAATTGAGTTAGTTTCATTATAATTATCTATAAAAGGTGTGAACTTGTGGCATGTTAGAAGAATATTTGACTATAGAGAGAAATGATGGAGTTCGTAGAGAGTAACATGCAATGAAAAAAGCCAATGAGGCGTTGACTGAGTTGGTGAAATTCCTAGATATTAGACAGTTAAACTGATGAGGTCTCATGTTTGAATCTGCCTGGTCGCGTCTTGAGGGACTTAACTAGTGGTATTGACGCTCATATCCCCACCACCCTGAGAAATAGTCCATTGCACTTGGGAAATCTAGATAACAAAAAAAAAAAAAACAAGCAATGAAGAAAAGATTGAGAATTTACATGAGGAAAAGATTGAAAAAAAAAAACTCGCTCAATCACTCAAGTGTTTTCCAGCCCACAATTCTATTACGTTATATAGAAATATGAGGGAAAGGTCGGGATGTTTTCATACATAGGCATTTAGGAATGATCCATCGGAACCTCCAAACATGTACTTATACTATGTTGACGTTTATGCTTCAATTCAATCTTCTATCCAAATTGATTCTTTCTCGAATTTGGCTGGATCTCAGAGACATTAAACACAACACAAGGTTCTAAACTATACTGAAGTAATTAAGAAATCTCTAGTCTCCACATGACAATAACACATTGAAAATCATGCGATATTCCATTATAAATTACTGACAAACGAAACTTCCGGATAAGATCATATTTACTTTTGGAAACGAAATCGTTCATTCAAAAGTCAACTCTCTTTCACTTACTCAAACGATACCTAGGCATGACCACCAAATGCTTGGCTCTCGGAGTAGTAAGCCCGAACTCCTCGGTCATGTCAAGCTCACTCGATGACGTGCCACTTGGAAGCTCCCAGTCAAAGCAGTGCACGAGCTGAGCAAGGACAAACCGCACAACTGTCAAGCCAAGCTGCATCCCAGGGCACCCTCGGCGGCCCGCCCCGAATGGCAGCAGCTGGAAGTCACGCCCCTTAACGTCCGTGCTCGACCCCAAGAATCTTTCAGGCACAAACTCTTCCGGGTCATGAGTGGTCCACACTTTCGGGTCTCTTCCGATGGACCACACATTCACAATAATCCTTGACTTGTTGGGAATGTGGAAGCCGCTCACCGTGCAATCCTTGGTCGCCTCATGGGGAATCAGAAGCGGAGCCACTGGGTGAAGCCTCATGGTCTCCTTGATCACCATGTCTAGGTAGTCCAAGCCGTCCGTGTCTGATTCCTCCACTGCTCTATTCAGTCCCACGGCTTTCTCTAGTTCTTGCTGGAGCTTTTTCATTGCACTAGGATGTCTTATAAGTTCGGCTATTGTCCACTCAATTGCTGTCGCTGAAGTGTCCATTGAAGCCACCAACATGTCCTTCACGGAAAAATATATCAGAGATTCATATTAACGTGTACATCAGAATATTTACAATATAGTAAGTCATACATTGAAATACAAACTTTGTACCATCTATTACTCAACAAGGGTGACTCCATCAGGAAACTACTTGTGAGATTTCCCTAAGTGTGATCTATAGTTAAAATGATACTTTTGATACAGGTATCAACTTATCTAAACCCTGTTTGAAATATGACCTTGAGTCTCTTAATAATGAATAGATTTTGTTGTCTCTAGCACTCATTGTTTCACAGTTAACAAAACACTGTTAACAGCTCAATCTCTGATGCTTGAAAGAGATAAGCAGATGTACTTCAAGCAAGAGACGATAAGTTCTCTATCGTAATTGGTTGACCCGCAGATGGACAACACGGAGGCTTACAATATTCTTGGACACCGTCCGTTCACAACGTTGTATGAAGAAGCTGCGAAGACCATCTGTAGATCGATTCAACATGCTTATTCAAATATAGGCAAATTCAACCAGGATGTAGTAGTTGAAATACTAAAATTCGTAAACAAAATGGATTTTCAAAGTGCAATGATTGGTTTTGTTCGATGTTTTAATATTGGTGTCGATACGCTCAAATATCCGCTTATGAACTATGGAATTGTTTTGACCAAAAAAAAAAAAAAACTTTGAAATTGTGGAACAAACCCCCACCCTCCCCCCCCCCCCCCCCCCCCCCCCCCCCCGGGCCCCCAACAAATAAACAAATAAATAAATAAAAGAACAATGGAATTGTCTTCTAAATCAATTTTGAACTTTAACTATGCTCATCTCAGAGCCACAACTAGCGGGATCAAGTTCTGAAAAATTTTTCCACTCCGACGTAAGCGTAGATAACTGGACAATAATTAAGGTTACGTGATTACTTGTTAATCTAGCAACAAAAGTTTCATTAATTACCAGAATTATGGCTTTGATATGGGGCCTGTCGATATGGTACTCTCCCTCGTTCAATCCCATGATACCCAACATGACATCAACGAAATCTTTGGTCTCTCCTTCCCCTTTCTTGGACTCCATGTGCTCGTCAATGATCTTCTCGAAGAAACCATCGAATACTTTGCTCACAGCTTTCATGCGCTTCCTCAACCCCTGAAGATCAAATGGTGCCAAATAAGGGATAAAGTCACCGATGTTCGGCGTCGCCGCCAACATCATCACTTCTTGAATCACGGCTTTGAACCCTCTCTCGTCAAACTCCTTATCCATGTACTTCTTCCCGAAAACCATCCGACAAGTCATGTCAGCGCTTAGCGAAGAGATCATCGCGGTCAAATCAATCGCCATGGGGCCATGAGACGCTTCTTTGAGAGAATTCACAAGCAAGCCGACCTCCTCTCTTCTCATGGACTTGAAGGAGTTGATTTTGGCATTACTAAGGAGCTCTAAAGTGCACATCTTTCTGATGTTCCTCCAATACGGGCCATATGGCGCGAAGACCAAGTTCCTTTGCTCATAAGAGATGTGCTTCGAGGCCTCATTGATCGGCCGGCTCGCGAAAACGAGATCATGGGTCTTGAGGAATTGCTCGGCCACTTCAGGCGATGAGATGACGATTGTGGGCACGAACCCGAGGCGCATGTACATGAGAGCTCCATATTTTTTGGCTAATTTCTGAAGATCATGGTGAGGGTTTTGTCCCAACAAAGGGAGGTTTCCAAGAATCGGAAACCCTCTCGGACCAGGAGGCAATTTCTTCTTGCTTTGCATTTTCCATAGCAAAGCTCGCAATAAGAGATGAGCAATCAAAGCGAAGGTGAGTGTTATCCATAGCCAAGCCATTGGAGTTGGTTTCTTCGGAAGCAAGTGGGGTGAAGATGGCGGTGGGGATAATTTCGGTGCACATATAAATGAAGTTATGACGGGGAGATGGGTTGGTTTCTTCGGAATCAAGTGGAGTGAAGATGGCGGTAGGGATAATTTCGGTGCACATACAAATGAAGTTATGACGGGGAGATGGGTGTTTCTAGCTTAAAACGCTTGAAATTTATTATTTTTTGTTTTTAGCGGAACCGTTCATCTATTATCACGAACTGGATTGATTTTGTCAATCATATGCTTGAGGTTGAGATTGAGATAAGCGCTTTCAAAGGTTTCCCCGAACCCAACCCCCCCCCCCCCCCCCCCGGGGCCCCGAACGACAGGGACGTGACAGGATGGATGATGGAGTCTTCGAGGTGGGTGATCTTATACTTTTGGGAAACTTTTAGCGATGTACGATGACAATAGATACGTTTCATGTCGTCGAACGTATGCAAATCTCCCCGCACTACATAAAAAAAAAGAAAAAGATTTTAGTTACGAAATTTACGATGAAATTCGTCGCTAAATAATTTTGTCAAAAAAAAAATTCGTCGCTACTATGGCGTCGCAAATATAGCGACGAAAATTTTGCAAAAATAAGGTTTTAGCTACTGGTGAGTGTTGGCCTTGTGATTGGAGCAACGTGGCTATGATTTTCTTTCAAACTGGATGAATCTCTAGAATTCGGAGGTGTAGACATTCACCGCTTGCTCCATTGCAGCTTACTCTTCTCCTTTTCTGCCCATTTCATGATGACAAGTGCATAAATAGATGCACAAGGAAAAAAAAATGCAATTGTCATTTTTCAAGAATCTAGATACATAGGCTGTTGGATATATTATTAATATAATCCATATAATATGTTCACATACAAGCCAAATAGGTGAAAGCATGATTATTTGGGTCCATATGGGCTGGAGCTTAGTAGCTTGCATATAACTCTAGAGTTTCCTACGCTGGAGGTAACACTGTTGAGCGTTCCAAACTTGATGTCTCTTGGTGTAATACTTCAAGCAGACAAAACCCTTTCTACTCTCTCAAACCCTAACCTCCAACAATCTTGAAGTATTATCTTCGTGTGTCAGATTTGAGCGAGCAAGGTGTCTACTTGAAGATATCGTCGAGATGAACTCACAGGTACAAGTTACTTTCAATTTTGACAGTTGGTTTGTCCGGGATCTGAGTTTGAAATTCGAATGGCTAAAATATTTGAATCAGAAATCCAGAAATTATAGCCAATTTTAGAGGATGAGACCACTTGAGTTTTGTTCGTCTCCTCGATACGAGCGTTTTGAGTGGTCACTCACATCGAACGGAGGTTGGACAACGGAGATACGGCCCTTGAAAGAATCATTGTAGCGCAGCGGGTACCGTAGCGCGGCGGGTTATTGTAGCAGCGCTTAGGTACTGTAGCATCGTGTATTTTCGCGTATTTTCAGCGTATTTTGGCGAATTTCCAGCAACAAAGGCAATTTATCTTAAGGTTTTTGGGCGCTCTGGACTCACTTTTGGGGTTTATTTTTGCAAATTCCATCTCTACATAGTAGTATGACAAAAGTTAGAGGCGTTATTCGACTTTGTGAGCTCCAAAGACTTCAAGGTGCACTCTTTCTAACTCTTTGCTCCGATTGAAATGACAAAACATAGTTCCTTTAATATTATAAAGCTGCAATCATTTGATGTTACCGAATTTCATGGTTGGAAGCTACACGTTCAATTTGGCATGAAAGAATGTGAAATATTCTACACTATTTGAGTGATTTTGCATCTACCACTGAAGATATGGATGAATATCAATGGAACAAAGATGAAGATTTCTATAGAGATTACTTGTTGACCTCTCTAAATTCTCGTCTAGCTATGACTTATAATAAGTATAAGACGGCGAAAGATATATGGAATCACTTGAACGCTCAGTTCCAAAAACAAGAGGGGCTATCTAAAACTCTCCTAGCGGAGAAGTTCTGTGACTTTAAATTCGATATGAATTCGAGTATCACCTCTTGGTTAATTGAACTTGAGAACATGATGAACAAGCTGAAAGAAGATAGCTCTGATATGTCTGATAATCTCTTTGTTGGTCTTATGTTGAGTAAGCTACCTATTGAATGAAGTTCTTTTAAAACTGAAATGCACAGACAAAAAGAACAGATGGGACTGGATGAATTAAAGAGGTATATTCACATTGAGGATCAAAATTTTACTAGGAAGAGCTTGAAACAAGTAAGTCAATAAAAGTCAGTTGCCAACTTTGTTTCACACTCCAATAAACCTCAAAAAATATTCAAGTCACCAAAAGGTGAATCCTCTTCACAGTTAGAGGCCAAAAAGACTATCTCTAAAAGAAAGAAGAAGGGCAAGTGCCATAACTGTGGAAACTGAGGTCATTGGGCAGGAGAGTGCAAGCTACTAAAGAAACCAAAGAATGACACACCACAAAATGAGGCTAATATGCTAGCTAATGAGTCTGAGCCTCAAGCCTTCATTGGAATGATGAAGAATGGAAAGGTTAATATCTCTTCTGAGTGGTGGTTGGATAGTGGCGCTACGTATCATGCTACAAATGACCAGAACTTACTCACTGAGGTCACAGAAGTGAAAGACACCGTGAAAAACTGCAATGGTGGTGAGGCAAAGGTAACTCATGCTGGAACTGCAAATTTGATGCTTTCTTCAGGTAAATTACTAACTTTGAAACATGTTAGAGTAGTAAATATACTTAAAAAGAATTTGATATCTATGAGTTTACTTGATAAAGCTAGTATGTCATTTTCAACTATGAATGATAGAGTAACTTAATTTATTAACTCATGTTATTTCGGTTGTGCATTCATGGTTATTGGTATGTATAGGTTGAGTTTAGACACTGATAGCATAAACCATGTGAGCTCTACTTTGATTGATTCAAAGTTGTTACACAATGGACTTGGACATGTGAACTACAGGAAAATGCAACATCTTGCTAAAACTCACAACATTCCATTTGATACTTCTATTCGATTTGACAAATGTAAAGTGTGCGCACAGGCTAAGATTACTAGAAAACCTTTTAAGTCGGTTTCTAAAAGCATACAACTTCTTGATCTAATACATTCTGACCTTTGTGACTTTAGAAATTACGTTACTAGAGGTGGTCGGAAGTATTTAATAACATCCATAGACGATTTTTCTAGATATTGTCATGTCTATTTGTTGAAATCGAAAGATGAGGCTTTTGAAAAGTTTAACATTTTCAAGTCTAGAGTAGAAAATCAACTCAACTTGAAAATTAAGAGGTTTAGGAGTGATAGAGGAGGTGAATATACAATGACAGGGTTCAAGGAATTTTGTACTTCAGAGGGGATGATACTTGAAACCATTGTTCCTTACTCACCCCAATCAAATGGTGTTGCCGAGTATAAGAATAGAACGCCAACTGAAATGTTAAATTCCGTGTTTCTTACAGCTGTCATGCCTTTCTTTTACTGGGGAGAAGCAGTTCTTACTGCTAATCACATCTTGAACAGGTTGCATCACTCTAAGTTGTCTATGACACCTTATGAGATATTGCATAAGCGTCCTTGTAGATATGATACTCTTAAGACTTGTGGATGTGTTGCTTATGTTAGAATACAAGATCTTAAGAGACCTAAGGTGGGACCTAGAATAATTACTTGTGTATATCTAGGAAGTGCAGAAGATAGTGCTGCAAATAGATTTTTGGATCTATTTACTAACACAGTGATAGATTCTAGAGATGCAGAATTCTTCGAGAACAAGTTTCTCAAAGATCATGGCTTGAATGTTTCTGGATCTACAGATATGATTTCAGAGTCTCTTATATAATTTGAAGCAGGTCCTTCTGACACTAATTCCACACAGCTAGTTGTTGAACCAGTTTCGGTTAGAGTATCTATAAGAAAGAGATCCCAAAAGTTATGGTGAAAACTTTGTTACTTACCATCTAGAGGATGATCCATTCTCATATCAAGAAGCAATGAGATCTATGGAATCTCTACTGTGGGCAAAAGCCATAGATGATGAAATGAGCTCTTTGCTCAAAACCACACTTGGCAGCTAGTCAATTTACCAAAAGGGGCTAAAACTATAGGCTGTAAGTAGGTATTGAAGAAGAAACTGAATAGTGATGGATCAATAGCCAGATACAAAGCATGTTTAGTAGCTAAAGGCTATAAACAACAGAGTGGAATAGACTATTTTGATGTTTATTCACCTGTGTGTCATCTATCGACTATAAGAATTCTTCTTGTTTTAGCATCTATTGAACACTTTGTAGTGCATCAAATGGATGTAAAGATAGCTTTCCTCAATGGAGAGTTAAATAAGGAAATCTACATGGAACAACTGGAAGAGTATGTTATGAAAGGTCTTGAGGACAAAGTTTGTAAATTGAAGAAATCTTTGTATGGTCTTAAACAAGCACCAAAGATGTGGCATCTTAAGTTTGACAAAGTGGTAAAGAATTATGGCTTTTAGTCTAGTTACTCAGATAAATGCATTTACCATCGTTCTATGTCAAATAAGATAGTCATCATTTGCTTGTATGTTGATGACATGTTAATTTATGGCTTCGATCATTCTGTAGTAAATGACGTAAAAGCTACTTTAGTTAAAGAATTTGACATAAAAGATCTCGGTATTGCTAATACCATTCTTGGTATGAAAGTAAGCTTTGAAAGACAAGTCATCTCCCTTAGCCAGACTCATTATATTGAGCAGCTACTTTCTACTTGGGGATACAGTGAGTGTAAACCGAGTGAGACACCATGTGATTATAATAAAAGACTGAGTCCCATGAAGGGACCAGCGTGAATCAGTTAAAGCGAAACTAATTGGTAGTCTCATGTATGTTATGAGTTGCAGTAGACCCGATATAGCCTTTACAGTTGGCATACTAAGTCGTTTCACTAGTAACCCTAGTAAAGAGCATTGGGATACCCTCAGTAGGCTGATGAGATATCTTAAAAGTACTAAAGATTATGCTCTATGTTACTCTGGTTTTCCTCCAACTGTGGATGGATATTCTGATGCATCATGGTGCTTAGAGATTGAAAATAGTAAGTCCACAAGTGGATATGTATTCACTTTGGGTAGAGCTGCTATTACTTGGAAATTCAAAAGATAGACTTGTATTGCATTGTCGTCTATGGAATCAGAAATTTTTTCTTTAGCCTCAGCCGGCGAAGAGATAGAGTGATAAAGAATCTGATTATGGATATTCCTTTGACTCGGTTAAAGATTAATTCTTTAAGCCTATTTTGTGATAATCAAGCAGCGGTCTAAGTCGTCAAGAATGCTCTCTTTAATTCAAAGAGAAAATATGTCAAACTGAGACATGTGTAGAGAACAAGGAGTTATTACCTTGATCGATGTGAGATCGAAGGATAACATGGCTGATGCTCTCACAAAAGGCTTGCCTAAAGATCGATTATTCAAAATATTGGGGGAAATGGGGTTAAAGACTGTGTAGACAAGTCTTAATTACCATTTACTTACTTTCTTGTTGTGTGTTTTGAATTATCAAATCTTCTTTTGTTGGCCAAAATGATAAGCACAGTTTATGTGTTTCATCGACGTTCATGATTGCTGATGAATTTGAAAAGGGTAAGTTGTCTCATTTCAAACTTGATGAAGATGACTTTAACATAATTCAAAGGTTTTATCTGGGAAGCTTGTGTCATTCCAAACTTAATGATACAATCCAACTAGGTTGGACTATCCTTTTTGTTAAATGATCTCATTCCAAACTTGAAGTGAGATTATTTGACTTCAAGAAATTAGTAATTGTGACATTCCAAATTAGAACATAGAAATATTTGGTTACATTAGAAGCCCGTTGGTCTTGTTCTTAATCGAAACTTGACACAACATGACTAGGTGATTGTAAGTGATTTGACTATTGGTCTTGTTATTTGAAACTAGACAATGGCCATTCTCTTACGAATAAACTTAAGTTTATGGCTCTTTATAAATCAAACTATTTAGGCTCTGTTCATAATTTATGAAACTGGCTTGATACTTATGAACATAATATTATGATGCTTTATGACATTAATATATGTTCTTCTCTGCCTAATGTTAATGTTGCTAAGTTCTTTTAGTAGAACTAGACACTTTTAGTATATTATTCAAATGATTGAATTCATGATAATATGAAATTCAAATTTGACATTCTACAGGGGATGACAAAGATGGAGGAGAGCTTAATATGCAGGATCTTGATTAGAATGACTTACTTGATGAATGAATATATTTATTATGTAAGGCGTGTGGGGACTTGACAGTTTACCTGCTATTGCCCATTTTGATAGAGCCCATTTACTTGAGACTTACATTTTGATATCTCTATTTTATGGACACTATTATGCTAGTTTCTTATATTTGTAAGGCCTTGGACTATTTTGACCGGCATACTTATACTTAACAATTATGCATATGTTGCTTGTGAACAGATTCATGATTAAGATGATTCACTTATTTGAATTACATATGATAATTGAGTTTAATATTTTACTACTAAAACTCTTTGACCAATTTGAGTTGATTGTCTTGAACCGAATGTAGATGATTCATATTTGCTTGAACATCACACTGATCACCGTATTGGATTGTGCTGTATGGTGAACATAGGAAGAGATTGCTGGATATATTATTAATATAATTCATATAATATGTTCACATGCAAGCCCAATAGGTGAGAACATGATTATTTGGGTCCATATAGGCTGGAGCCCAGTAGTTTGCATATAACTGTAGGGTTTACTACACTAGAGGTAATACTGTTGAGCGTTCCAAACTTGACGTCTCTTGGTGTAATACTTTAAACAGACAAAACCCTTTCTACTCTCTCAAACCCTAACCTCCAACATAGACTTCCTTATGGAAGGTTACTAAGATGAAAGAAAGAAAAATTAGAAAAAGATGAGCCATCTCGCGATTTTCGAGTCTCAAAGCGTCCCCAAGATAGTGAAAGAAAAAGGCGAATGAACAGAACCAGTGATGTTGGGCTCTACAATGGAGGTCCATATGCTTGCCTTTGCTCTTCCATGGGCCTGTCAGTTTTTAATTAGAAACCATCGGAACTTAGTATTTCTAGGAATCACTTGCTCACTGGTGGTGAGATCAACACAAGCAGACAAGACATTGGTAACAAGAAAACTTCCATGGAACCTACCCATCGTCGTCATTTATTTGATTAATGAAGTCCAGTAAAACCTGTACCGAAAAAATCATGAAAATATTAAGGAGCTTAGCTAAAGGAATTGATAAGGAAAGATACAAGCACATTCGCACAAAACACAAAACTGAATCGAGTGCAGATGCTTAAAAGTGTTTATCCAATCTATGGAATAAGAGCTAATTTATTGTGCTTGTAGAGCTTGCAAAAGGAGCAATAATAAAAAAATCCAGCTTAAATACAATCAATCTAAGCAATAAGATGGCAAGGCAACTAAACTTGTTATGAGAATAATCAGTAGAATTACAACAGGAGAGGGTAAGTGCAGTTCCAAAAGCAGGGTGCGAATAAAAGAAGACAAGGCAAAGAGGTAGCAAAAAGGAATACAAACTTGTGGAACCCCTACTAAGTACTTCACGAGGGTTTCGTAGACACCTGTAGCAGAACCAAGCTGAGCTAACTGTGTTCTCCTGAGAGGCCATTTAAAGTTACACCACAAAATCACTCCTGGAAACAGAATCACAAGCAGCAGTTCGAGAAGCAAAGATCTCACCCATCCATTTGCTGCTTCCATAGCATATCTGCCTCGTATACTGCCACTAGAATTCATTAAAGTATCAACTAACGCATGTGGCTCCCCATCAAATTCGCCACCGCCATCATCCTTGATTAGTCTAATCAAGATTTTTCCCGTTAGTACATAGGTTTGTCAGTCTAGTTATTTATAGAGCTGAATGGATAAAATTCACAAGAGGCAATACCTCAGGTGTGCACTGCTAATTGGCCCAAATCAGGGTCAATGAAACTATCGACAAAATCATCATCATCAGCGGCAATCTTGTCACGCCCCGAACCTGAAGAGCCTGAGAACATCCCACTGGCCGTGATCAAGCTGTGCCATCCAGGATCCATCTCCCTCATGTTCTCAAATCATATACATGCGGAAGCAAGAAACTACTCCGTATATAAATAAAATCAAGATGACTTAGGACGAAAAAAAATAGTACACTTCTCTAATCTATATAATACACCTAATTAGTTTCAATGGTCAAAACTAAAGGTTTAATTTCTACATCCACCAAGCAGGGCACCTAGCGTCTTAATACATTTGATCAACTACTTCCTCGAAGGTCAATCCTTGGCAAGTTCGGGCTTTATTCGCCTGGAACCTGAAAAAGTTAAGCCCTCACTAGGGTGACATAAATATATCTCAGCAAGCTCACCCTAAACCTAAACCAGACCGTTAGTCCCCCCCAGACAACATCTCAAACACAATAGACAGGGATTCTTAAGGTAAAACAACACATGACAATCAAACATCAGGGCACCTCGATATAACTAGCATTCAAGGACTATCATATTATCAAAACCAAGTTTCGTACTAGCACAATATTAAATCCATAAGCGAGGGTGTATTCTCAATTTATCACAACTACCAATTTTAATGACCAAGCCCGCGTCAATACGCATCAGGCTAATCACAAATACAATTCTAATGGTCAAGCTCGCGTCAATATGCATCAGGCTAATCAAGATCTCGATTGGCAACCCGTGTTCTGTCGCATCAAGTTCCAAAGTCCAGTTCGATACTTGTATCGACACGTATCAATACTATCCCGTGATCTGACGCATCAGAATATCGATTCACTTTTTAATAGCTATGCTCGCATTAATATGCCTCAGGTTCGGTCGGCGTCAACACGCCTCAGACCATAAAATTGACAAACCCACATTTAAACGCCTCAAATTTCAAATGCCATGACCAGGCTCATGTCGACACATACTAGACTTATCCCACATTATGACGCATCAAGATATGAGCTAACCCCGCGTGCTGAAGCATCAGGGTATAACTCCACTTGCAACCCCGCGTTCTGACACGTCAGGGTGCCACAAGTCCTTAGGCTCACAAATCAAACTCTCCTATTAAGGAACTTCATGAATCGAGTACCATTTTTATCAGCCAAGTAATGAATCATTATCATGCGAGACGTCAAGGCCAATCACCCACAAGGTGATATCAAATACATAGCAAGACAGTCAATCAAACAGTTTGTTCTTTTGCCGACTCATTCATATTTCTCAAATAGTCACCATTCAAGGCCAAATATCACATAATCATACCAGCATCCATGTCTATCGAATGCACACAACAACAGCTTAGCCATGAGAGTTATAATTTCTCATCATCAGGAGCACACACGACTCGCACATCAGTTATCTCAGTCGACCATGAACAGTTAATGCAAGAGACTCCCAAATTATCAATATATCAACCCAACGCATCCTATCGTGTCCAAACTTCCTAGTAAAGGTTTAGGAGTCGCTTAACTCTTTAAGAAAGCTAGCATATTTCATCCAAATGAGCTACCTACCTCGGCAAGCTCTCGGCCAACAAGGATCACGCACGGTCCTAGAGAATTTCACCAATTCCACATCAAAACTCATTTTATTCTCAATTCCCTTGCACATACATCTCAATTTCACACACGAAACCTGATTCTCAAGTCGTTATAGTGTTAAATCAATGCCCCTAAGCATGCCAAGGGTCGTTCTATCAAAGCAAATCACCATAAATATCATTCCACTAAATTTGCCCTATCTTAGGCTCCACGACCAGGTTCAATCACACAAAAACTGTAATTTTTCTATTGAATTTTTGAGAAAACATATTCCATGATCTTAAACTTCAAGATCTTACGGACGTGTGAGTCAAAACGGGAATCAATTTGGATACCGGATGACTTAGAAGGACCCAATTTAAAATCGGTGCGCGTCATGGGCATATTGGTCAGTGCTTCACACTTCTCACTTCAAACAACCCTTAATTCAACTTTAAACTTCCATTCACCACAAAAAGAACTTGCCATAATCTCAATCTACAAGTTTAGGAAGCTCACCAAGAGTTTTGGAGCAAGAACATCTCTTTTGGTCCTTTGATCAGCCCGTTTCCTCCCGGTGTGTAAACAGTTAGAATCTGTCCAGTTTTAATTATCCACAATAAGCCATAAAAACACCTTAAATCCCTAATAAAATCACCATTTCTACTCAGTGGACTCAAGTACTAGATGTGATAAAGATTCCAAAAAAAGAACGGAGTCATTTGAAATTTGTAAGAGGGTGTACAGTGGCCTTATTCTAGCTAGCACGCATTTCGTCCGGTTTTGGTCTCGAAATTCCACTTGGAGCTTGTCAAGGACACGTAGATCTTACCTTTGGTGGTCGCCGCTCCTCAAATGGACACCTAAAAGTGGCGCTCGAGCTCACTGAACATGGAGGTCAGAACTGGTCGGGCGAGCAGAGTTGGGCTAGAGAAGAATTGGAGAGGATTTTGAAGGAAAATGGAGGAGGGGAAGGGAGTGCACGATTTTTCTGCTGCTAAGGAAGATATCCCTCAAATAATTGAGACCATTTTGTCAAAATTGCATTTACTGGTGATTAAGGCATAGTTTCCTCCTAGAGTGACACTTGGCAAAGGCTCCAATAATTGGTCCACAAATTTTGACTTCCATTGACTTGTCCCTCAAGATTTTCGGCAGCTTCTATGGGAGGGTAGATTGACTATTTTGCCTTTCCAACTTTCTTAAGGCAAAGGTATGGGTTGAGGGGCAAAACAGTCATTTGTCACTTTTCATCCGAAATTTCGTTTTTCTCATTTTGAGTGGCCATTGGCGAGACGACGTCAAATCATTTTTCAATTTTGAAATTCTTTGTTTTCAATTACCCATTCGAGCTTTCATTTCATATCTCAAGCCTCGAAGGGGCAGAAATTCAGAATGTCACAATTCTTCCTCCCTTAAAGAAATTTCATCCTCGAAATTTGCAACCTTCTATCATCTCAGTCTCTTGGAGCACTGATGCCTCATCGCTACCTTACTTTTCAAAGTAACTCCTCTCATTACCTGACACTTCCAAACATTCTTAATTGAAAGCCTTTCCAAAACATCACATTAAACTAAAGCTCTATGCCTATCACCATCATTAGTACCCCATTGTATGAATGCACTCTATGATGTCCCTACCACTTGGCGTATCACCACCTTCAAACGTCCCCTCGTACTATCAGGGATTCATGAACTTTATTAACTTGCCCTTTATTATTCAATTCGAATCATAGCTTTCGACTCCATAAGCAGATTTAGGGCTACTTCCGTAGTAATCCGTTCTCGGCTCCCTTTGAAAATCCCATTGGATCAAAGTGATCCATCAACTTTCGTGGTCATGTCTCTCTCTTTTACCGACATGTCTAATGTTCGACCACATGATAGACTAATCCAATTCTTAGTCCATATCATCGATAGTATTAAGGAAAATCTCGGCACATCCTTGTGCCATCTCAAGGGATACCATAATTCTCCATTCAATACTGGACTCATACTTTCGTCCATGGGACCTTAAGGGTTCTATTCATTCCCGCAACCCCTTAAGTATCATGGTTCGATCATGGCAATACTTCAATTCCCTTCTGACCTTCAGGCCAGGTACTTCCAGTAGCCGTTAACTAGTCAATTGACAAACTTCCAATTTAGAGATTGAATCTCTTAATTCTCAAGGAAAGATCTGTCCCTCTATCATCAATTACACAATACTCAATTCTCAACCTGTTATAGTTCACATAATTTCGACGTCTTTCTTTATACAAGCGACACTATCATATTCACCGACAATTTCATATATGCGCGTTGCCTCTTGTTCAATTCCTCTCAAGAAACTATTGCCTTATTTTCTTGTGGCCGTTTAAAGACTCAATACTTCTTCCATCCAAATAATTTTTTCCAAACTTTGTCGCGAGGACATTCGCAAACCAATTCCAATTATGCTCTAAGCATTCCAACTCATACGGCATTATCATTATGATGTATATGCAATGTCCACTTCTGGTTGCCACGTTCCCAAATTTCACTCTGCGTTGCGTCATTACGACCTTCATAAGTTTTTCAATTTTCAACCGAAAACGCCATTAACAGCGTAGTCATCAACTTGACTCAAGCTCCGAATACTCTTTTCATGTTCATTCATCCATTCACATTACATCTTGTCCTTAGTCCATTTCATCAACAAAACAGTTCTTGTGGAGAAACTTCCCACAATCCATCGTTACCAATCCATCAATCCCAAGAAATTTCAAGTTTTAGCAACTTACATCGACCCTAGTCGATTCGTCACTTATTCCAATCCTCAAAGGCTCCACAGTGATTTTATTTCCTATAAATCTCACAACGGAGGAATATTACCTCATCAGGCCCACAACTCATGCTATTCACATTCAGCATATAACGAACATCTCCTTAAAGTCCATAGGACATGTTTCTCACAACTTCTTAAATGAGTCCAATCATCGCCTCTCAAGATGGTAACAATTCATCCAATTATTTCTCGGACACTCAATCCGATTATTATCGGCTTTTTGCTATCATATGTCGAATCTTTCAAATTGTTCTTCATACTTTTCACTTGAGGGCTCAAACCTTGACTCTCTGTTGTCACAGGTCTCCTCTAGGACCATACGACATTGTATTCATTTTTGTCACTCTTCCCTAAGAAAGTACCGTTAACTGCTAGTTTCCATAATCAGTCAATACGACTTTATCCCAATTCCGTCCGTTCCACTAAACGTTGACATCATCTTGGAATTCAACATCGTCTACAAAACAGTCTCTCGAACTTAACTTCCCTTCCAGGAATCATTCAAATTCTGCGTCGTCTTTCTCAGTCTAGACGCTCCATCTTAATATCAAGACAATTAGTTTCCTCTTCCTTTCACACTAGGATCTCTTACCCTTTTTAAGGAAACTATAATCTTTAGTTGTATTCTCTTATTTTGAATCCACCTTATCTTTCCCATTCCATAGGACGCCAATCTTGAAGTTTGTGCCAATGGTGATACCTTCACTCCAGGATTCAGATGCCACCATGCTTTAACATTCTCCTTCCCATAACTCAGTCACCTCAAGTGACAAGGGTCGTTCTTCCTTGGTCTCTATACATCCATAATTCAGATATTCAATTCCACTACCTCGAGTCACTTTGTACTTACACTCTAAGCGCTCTTTTCGCTTACTCAACCATTCATTAGAATTACGAATAGTCGGGACTATCAAGTCTATTCACTTTCCCTTCCTTCAACGACTATTTCATGGTCCAATTGTCCTTTAAGAACGATGCCCTACCCTTTAGGGGTGATAACACACAATACCACTTCTAGTGGTCTAGATTCATGCTCAACTAATCTCATAGAATCATAATGTCAGACAACTAACATATCTTTTTCCTCAACTTTCCCTACGACGGAAGGAACGACATGTCAGTCTCTTACTACGAGACTTGCGCCAAGATAACAATCATCCCTTACAGGCGTATTTTGTGGAAATCTCTATATTCATAATCTGTAAATGGAAATCCTCTTTCGATCATCCACTTCCTTCCTTAGGATCCATTACAGTTCCTCCGAATCAAGAATATCAACTAGCCATAGGCTCTGAAGTTCCAATCCACTTAGGAATTTAGTCATCTTATTCAAGAGTCCTTGACCACCTTTAGCATATGCTTAAACGACCTTGAGAACTTTGTCTCACACTGGTCGATCATTCTCTGATCCTTGCAAAATTAGCAGGATCTAAACAATCTTTGCTCTCAAACAATCCCAGGAAAGTACTTCCATTAAACAACTTAACAAAGGTAGTATAGGCAGATATCATGCCTTTGAGAAAAACTTTTTCTTTGGTGACCTTTTAACAACTATCAACAGCCTCTTAAGGCTAAAACTGCCATGGTCGCTTTCTTTTTTCAGTGTACCCAAACCTCTAAGGTTTCCTTGCTAAGATCCCCAATCCAAAGGGAGATAATTTCAAATCTCATCCCTCTACCTAACTCAGTCAATCTCAACCTTATACATAGCTTCACAAGCTTTTTAAAACTCTTGCGGTCCTTCCCACGCATTGAATTTAGAAAGGATTAACTCAGAATCACCTTTCTCGTGATTTCTATCACTTTAACTCATCAGTACTAGCATCAGTCGTCTCAGCGACTTGGGTACAATGGCAGCTCCTTCTCGAGTCTGTCTACCCAACCATTTTTCTCATTTCCATTTAAAGTTCTCACGAACCCCAATTACACTTGGGTCTCGCACGATCAACAAAATCGAGCCATACTCTCTTCTAAAGCTCATACTATGGTTGCTCAGCTTTGCTTAATGCTCACGGTCCATTCCAATTCTTGGATTATCTCATATCTCGCGTATACGAGCCAAGTGTTCCTTCAACGACCGTACTCTGGTCTTTCAACCTTATTAGGTTCTCTTGTCACTTGAATAACTATGATTCCCTCGAGGAATCTAAGACTTAAGTCATATACACAAGTCTAGCAGTCTCAGGCTGCTCATCTCATCATCATTCACCATCAACCATCCAGTGGTTCCCAAACAACTCTCAACTAGTTGTTCATTATTCAAGGATTCCAAATCATCCTTAAGTAGCAACCACACAACAAGCAAGCCTCCATGAGGCAACTTCTCAATCAACAACCAAATACTAGGCAAGCCTCAACTAGGCCAAAACTCAACTAGGTCAACACCAAACAAGTACTCAAAGTGTCATTTCAATTGTTCATACCATAAATCCAGGGCATCTGCCACTTTAGCATAAACACAACATTCTATGTCAATCTCAACAACCATCAATTTAATGGGTATAAACCCCGCATGTCGTCTAATCTCTTAGTTAGGCCTCAGTCATAACAATCACATGATGCCAATTACAAAACATGCCAACTAGGCCAATCACAATATCGGTTTTCTTTTCAAATGGCATCCATTGCCAAGCATGAAACTTTTAAACATACCAATCATAGTGTCATTACACATGTCATGCCACTTTCGAACATTCGCTTTAAGAATCACTCTCGTGCCATACCTCACTTAACCACAACCAGACTCAACCTGATACCTAGACTTTTTATTTCAATTTATGACCTTGGTCGTTCCTACCGCCTTGATCTTAGAAGCTTGCTGGGAGTCGCTCCTTGTCCGGACCTCTCTGTTCCAGCGATCACTCCTCGCCCTCATCAGACCTGGTCGTTGCAGGTTGTCCAAAGTCATATATCTACGGAGGAAGCCCCGTTCCACACGCCCCATAACATGCTTCATTACGGTTTATAGGTATCCCATCAACTCGTACCATACCAAGTGACAGTTTATTAAGTCTGATAGTGATAAGCTCATGCATGCACCCTCATCAATTTTCATTTTATAACCATAAACACATGCATAACTTATTTGTTCTCTCCACTTGTCATACCACAATTGTCCCCGGATAGATTCTCATCAACAGAAGCTCTCTAATTTCTACAAGTGGTCGTCGCCTCTCATCGACCAATCGCCTATATTTAATCATATATCTCAAGTCCAGTCACTAATCAAGTCAAATTCATAAGCATTCCATCCTGGTTGGCCTTTAATCCCAATATTCCTCGAGTTGGGTCATTGACAAATCACAATCACCATCATGTAATCTAATTGACCCTTTAATCATACGCAATACTCTACTAACCTCAAGCACAATTACTACCTCAAAATCCATGCCTATGTCGCTTTAATCTTAGCTTACTTCCACTTAAACCTCAATCACCACATCACTCAAAATCATTCATAAAATCAATTCTAGAACCATCGGAATGCAGCTCAAGTTCAAGCCTATAATCCTTAAGATTTAATGACCAATACTTAATCCTATATGTCTCACTATCTAACTGTCCCAAGTCATCACTCCTTATCACTTCAGACCTCAATCACATTGGATCGAACTGACCTTGCTTTGATACCACTTAAATGGGGATGTCATGCCCCGAACCCGAGGAGCCCGCGAACATCCCACTGGCTGTAATCAAGCTGTGCCATTCAGGATCCATCTCCCTCATGTTCTCAAATCATATACATGCGGAAGCACGAAACTACTCCGTACATAGATAAAATCAAGATGACTTTGGACAAAAAAAATAGTACACTTCTCTAATCTATATAATACGCCTTAATTCATTTCAATGGTCAAAACTAAAGGTTTAATTTCTACATCACCAAACAATATACAATCTCTAAGGTCACCCAGCGTCTTAAATACATTTGATCAACTACTTCCTCGAAGGCTAATCCTTGGCAAGTTCGGGCTTTCTTCGCCTAGGACCTGAAATAGTTAAGCCCCCACTGGGGTGACAAATATATATCTCAGCAAGCTGACCCTAAACCTAAACCAGACCGTTAGTCCCCCCCAGACAACATCTCAAACACAATAGACAGGGATTCTTCAGGTAAAACAACACATGACAATCAAACATCAGGGTACCTCGATATAAGTAGCATTCAAGGACAATCATATTATCACAACTAAGCTTCGTACTAGCACGATATTAAATCCATAATCGAGGGTGTATTCTCAATTTATCACAACTACCAATTTTAATGGCCAAGCCCGCGTCAATACGCATCAGGCTAATCACAAATGCAATTCCAATGGTCAAGCCCGCGTCAATACGCATCAGGCTAATCAAGATCTCGATTGGCAACCCGCGTTCTGACACATCAGGTTGCAAAGGCTAGTTCGATACTTATGTCGACACGTATCAATACTATCCCGTGATCTGACGCATCAGGATATCGATTCTCTTTTCAATAGCTATGCCCGCGTCAATACGCCTCAAGCTCGGTCCGCGTCAATGCGCCTCAGACCATAAAATTGACAAACCCGCATTAAAAAGCCACAAGTTTCAAATGCCATAACTAGGCTCATGTCGACACATACTAGACTTATCCCACGTTATAACGCAACAGGATATGAGCTAACCCCGCGTGCTGACACATCAGGGTATAACTCCACTTGCAACCTCGCGTTCAGACGCGTTAGGGTGCCACAAGCCCTTAGGCTCACAAATCAAACTCCCCTCTTAAGGAACTTTACGAATCGAGTACCATTTTTATCAGCCAAGTAATGAATCATTATCATGGGAGACGTCAAGGCCAATCACCCACAAGGTGATATCAAATACATAGCAAGACAGTCAATTTAACGGTTTGTTCTCTTGCCAACTCATTCATATTTCTCAAACAGTCGCCATTTAAGGCCAACTATCACATAATCATACCAGCATCCATGTCCATCGAATGCACACAACAACAGCTTAGCCATGAGAGTTATAATTTCTCATCATCAGGAGCACACATGACTCGCACCTCAGTTATCTCAGTCGACCATGAACAGTCAATGCAAGAGACTCCCAAATTCATCAATATATCATCCCAACGCATCCAGTAGTGTCCTAACTTCCTAGCAAAGGTTTAAGAGTCACTTACCCCTTTAAGCAAGCTAGCATATTTCATCCAAATGAGCTACCTAGCTCGGCAAGCTCTCGCCCAACAAGGATCACGCACGGTCCTAGAGAATTTCACCAATTCCACATCAAAACTCATTTAATTCTCAATTCCCTTGCACATACATCTCAATTTCACACATGAAACCTTATTCTCAAGTCGTTATAGTGTTAAATAAATGCCCCTAAGCATGCCAAGGGTCGTTCTATCAAAGCAAATTACCATAAATATCATTCCACTAAATCTGTTTTATCTTAGGCTTCACGATCAGGTTCAGTCTCACGAAAACTGCAATTTTTTTACTGGCGTTTTGAGAAAACAGATTCCATGATCTTAAACTTCAAGATCTTACGAATGTGTGGGTGAAAACGGAGCTCAATTTAGATACCGGACAACTTAGAACGACCCAAATCAAAATTGGTGTGCGTCATGGGCATTTTGGTCGGTGTCTCACACTTCTCACTTCATACAGCCCTTAATTTAACTTTAAACTTTCATTCATCACAAAATCAACTAGCCATAATCTCAACCTATAAGTTTAGGAATCTCACCAAGAGTTTTGGAGCAAGAACACCTCTTGTGGTCCTTTGTTCAGCCTGTTTCCTCCCGACAAGTAAACGGTCAGAATCTATCCAGTTTTAATCATCCACAATCAGCCATGAAAACACCTTAAATCCCCAATAAAATCACCATTTCTACTTAGTGGACTCAAGTACTAGATGTTATAGAGATTCCAGAAAAAGAACGGGGTCATTTGAAATTTCTAAGAGGGTGTACGGTGGCTTTATCCCAGCTCGCACGGATTTCGTCTGGTTTTGGTCTCGGGCTCACACAGGTAAAAAAACTTAACCAAATGACAAAATTCAACTTGGAGCTTGTCAAGGACACATAGATCTTACCTCTGGTGGTCGGCGATCCTCAAATGGACTCTGGAAAGTGGCGCTTGAGCTCACCGAACAGGGAGGTCAGAACTGGTCAGGCGAGCAAAGTTGGGCTAAAGAGGAATTGGAGAGGATTTTGAAGGAAAATGGAGGAGGGGAAGGGAGTGCACGATTTTTCTGCTGCTATGGGAGATATCCCTCAAATAATTGAGACCATTTTGTCAAAATTGCATTTAATGGTGATTAAGGCATGGTTTCCTCCTAGAGTGACACTTGGCAAAGGCTCCAATAATTGGTCCACGAACTTTGACTTCTATTGACTTGTCCCTCAAGATTTTCGGTAGCTTCTATGGGAGGATAGATTGACTATTTTGACCTTCCAACTTTTTTAAGGCAAAGGTGTGAGGTTGAGGGGCAAAACGGTCATTTGCCGCTTTTCATCCGAAGCTTCGTTTTTCTCATTTTGAGTGGCCATTGGCGAGACGACGTTAAATCATTTTCCAATTTTGAAATTCTTCATTTCCAATTACCCATTCGAGCTTCCATTTCATATCTCAAGTCTCGAGAGGGCAGAAATTCAGAATGTCACAAATCTCATCCTCATTATGTCGCCCATCGTTGTGCCCACGTCTATGATACTGGCGAGAGTAGGAAGGTTATAAAAGTATCAGCAAAAATAAGAACATGTACCAGGGACGCATATCATGAAGCATCTAATGCATGGAGGGAACACTAGCTCATGCCACACCTAGTGTAGTTTCACAGGAATCAACATCAAGTGGAAGATATTCAAAAGAGAAGCATTAAGCTGGAATAAGTACCCTTCGTTTCCGATATCACAGGTATCAACAAGGGACTGAACCAGAGACAAGCAATGGCACTAGCTGTCAACAGGTCCGAAAAGTCATTGGCAAGCGATGTACATAAATTCATGTACCCATTAGCAATCAAAAAGATGTTGCAGCATAAGCTGAACCAGAGGGACTCATCAGGCGTTGAACTGAGCAAGTACGACCTTCAAGCAGAATGACTCTTCCTTTGTCTCCGATTTTGATGGCATTGGCAAGCGATTTACGATTCCTACCTAAGCTAAAGCAAAGCAACGTTTTCTGCAGATGCAAAAATCATAGAGAACTGAAGAGGAAGACACTGGTTGATTCTCATTACACACGCAACACTAATGAAGCGCACTGAATCACAGAGAAATGCGACTCCAGTTTCGAAATGTAAGCAAACAAGAAAGCCAGAGAGAGAGAGAGATCAGATTGCGAGAGATCGACAGTAACCTCACAGTAAGAACGAAAGAGAGAGACCGAGAGCGAGCCGAGATACCGACATCGAGCCGTTGTTGGTGGCGACGAGATCTGGAGATGGAGGTCTGCGTCGCAGGTTTGCTAGGGCTTCTTCTTCTGACAGCAAGCTGATAATGGTTCCTCACCTCAGATCTGGAAGGGCTTAATCGATTATGCTCTTAAAATCAACATCGATGGATCATTCTCTGCAGACGCGAGAGTCGTGGTTCCAAAGAGGGGAAGGGAGTGACGTTTCTGAAGGGAGTGACGTTTTGGCGCAAATTTGCAATCATTTTGGCGCCGGGGCGATTTTCCCGATTAGCGACGAAAGGTAAATTCCGTGACGCATACCCAATTCGTCGCTGACTTGGGGTGGCGAAATTAGCTACGGAATGACCAATTCGTCTTTAAATTTGCGACGAACATGTTTTTTCGTAGCTAAATTTAAGAAAATTCAAATAAAAATAAATATTTATCGAAGAATTCTTAATTTCTTCGCTAAATTAATTTAATTAAAAGTAAATATTTAGCGATGAAAAACAGTGTTCGTCGCTAAATTTGTGACGAACAACGTTTTTCGTCTCTAAATTTAAGAAATTTCAAATAAAAATAAATATTTCGCAACGAATTCTTAATTTCGTAATGCGTAAAATACAATGATATTAAGAATAAAACACGTAATCTAAATTATAAAATTATAATATCATTTGTAACATAAATTATGATATCATTTGTAATCTTAAAATTGACTGATTTGCTAGAATCAAAAGCTTTTTATGTACCCTTGATTATTATAACATATGAATGCCATTCTTTTTTTAACCAAAAAATATTTGAGAGAGAAATGACATAAATACTTTGTTTTATCCTTCTTTTTCTTTTTGGCAAAATGACACAAATAGTCCCTAAACTTTAGCAGAATGTGCAGTCCGATCCCTAAACTTTTAATTCGTTTAATTTATCCCTGAATTTTGGCAGAATGTGCAATTTGATCCCTAAGCTTTTGACTTGTTCAATTCAATCCCTGAACTTTTAGTAAATGTTTAATTTAGTATACGGACTATATGAAAATGTTCAACGTTATCTCTTATTTTAAATTAACAAAAAGACTATATTAAATATTTTTCTATAATTCAAGGACTAGATTGAACATGCACTAAAAGTTTAGGGACAAAATTGAGCAAGTCAAAAGTTTAGGAACCATATTGCACATTCTGCCAAGTTCATGGACTATTTATGTAAATATACCTTTTTTTATTATGGGCAGAGAAAAAATCAAATCCAAGATGATAGATATTGTAAGAACTTACATTATATCCTAATTTGAAACATGACAAAGATGATTGGTGGGTTGTATGTAATTAATATTGTTGTTGTTGATTTGTTATTGTTATTGTTATTATATTTCCTTGCTAAATGGAGACAAACTACACAATTTAATTGTTTCAATCAATTTAATTTAAATAAAAATTATTTGGCGACAAAAAACACAATTCGTCGCTAATTTGAAGAAAATCTGAATAAAAAAGAAAAAATTAGCGACGAAAAGTGCATTCCGTTGCTAAATTTGCGACAAAACACGTTTCGTCGCTAATTTTTAGAACATCTCTTATTCTCTTATAAGACCCATTACTATAAACAGAAAAAAAATAATTAAAAAAAACATTTGCGAACAAAACACCTAATCTATATTTCAAAATTAGAATATCATTTGTAATCTAAATTACGCATAATCTAAATTAATACTAATATTAAAATGTTTGGGACTGATTTGCTAGAATCGAAAGCTTTCTATGTATCTCAGTAGTAGCAAAGTCCAAAAACTATTTGTAATTGGGAGCAAAGTAGTTGAGAATAGAGAATGATTTCTAATTAGGATCAATAGTAACATTGTAATTGAGAATGATTTGTAATTGAGAGCAAAGTCCAAAAATTATTTCAACCCAGTACGAAACTTATTTGTAATTTCGTCGCAAATTAGTGACGGATCACTTTTTCATCTCTAATTTTTCATGGCTAAGACCTTTTTTTGTAGTGAATAATAATAACATTAATAATGATAATAATGAATGGTTATCTTGATTTATTAGAAATTGACAGGTAAGGAAATTTCTCGTTGAGTTACGCACTTATGTAAAAACGAATTAGCCTCAATTTCAAGAAATTATATCTTTTGTTAAAGCATTCATTGAGGAAACAGAAGCCCTTTTAAAAGAAGCTATCCAAGAACATAAGGAATACTTTCTAATTCAGGAACAAAGACAATAGAAATAAATAATTTGATCGCTCTTCATTTATGCTTATTAATGTAATCTTTACTTAATTAATAATATATTTGATTTTTTAATTTAAATAATATTCTCTTTATTTTCATTTTCTATTAAAAATAATTAATGTAAATTAATATAAAATAAAATATAATAAATATCATAAATAAGCCGATCCTTCTAAAGAATCGATCTTTCTTATAGTGATTTCTTATTTAAGACATTCACCATTTCAAGAAAGCAAGGATCCCAAAGAATATGTCTTTCTTTTAGTTATTGATCTTCCTTTGGTTGATAAATATTTTTTATGTAATTTATATTCACGACGAAATAGGATCTCCGTCGCTAATTTTTTATTTTAATTAAATTTTATTTAAATTTAGCCGATTTAGCGATGAATTATTACTTTCATCGCTAAATAAATTTTCATTTAATTTATGTTAGCGACGAAAGTAATTTTTTCGTCGCTAATTTCGTAGCAAATTAGCTATGAATCTACTTCCATCGCTAAATCCGTGGCTAATTATAGGGGTGAACAAATTGGACCGCCCGAATCGGGACCGTCCGAACCGAACTAGGACCAGTGGTCCAGTTCCCAATTTTAGAGGGAGCGGTCCGATTCTAGGGTCCTAGGACCGGACCAGACCGATCGAATTTTTTTTTTTAAAGTCACTCCACCACGAGTTCATCCAGCATGTACCTTGCTCGACATCAGATAGTTTGTCACAATCATCAGGAAATTCGTCTCCAGACGATTGGCGGAGTTGGTAATGGCAGACGGGACATGTGGATGTGCAGCCACGAGAAGATGCAATTCGAACGACAAAAGTGCTTGCATGGCATCTCTCTTACTTTGACGCCTATCTCAAACTCTTCCTTGCACACTAGGCGGTGCATGAAAGGGATCCCTAATTTTAAACAATTCCACTTAGTCCACTTTCTAGCAATCAGTATTGTACCAGTCATGAGGTACAAGAAGGCAACCGCAACATATTACCAAATGAACTTTATCCAATTGTTGTTCATAATTCCAGTAATTTTAATACTTGAAGAAGGAGCAGTAAAACATAAGAAACTCTACACAAGAGCGTGAGAAGGAGGTCTCGGTGAAAGCCGGACAATTGCAGACTATCGAAGATATGATAAACGACTGTCAGGTTGAACTAAAATTAGGGCGCGGATCCTCTGCCTAGCCGCAAAAGGGGCAGGGGTGCCCAGGTGCATCACGGCCGTCCATTGATTGAACGAACAATTGTGATTGATTTGACCCAAAAGTGACCTAATTTTTTTTTTTTTGCCCAGCCACGATCACATCAGTGGCACCCCTGCCCAGATTTCACCTGAGCAGGGGATCAAAATCCCTAAAATTGAGCCATCCTCGAAACCACTCCATTGTCACTCTTGACCCCGCCACACCTTATAAGCTCGAAGCCATGACCGAGAGGCTCCGCGATGCGGTCACCTTCCTCCCACTCAAGGACTAGCACTTCGCTGATCGATTCGAGAATAGCCATACCTGGTTCATGATCTCCCTCGAATGCTTTTCGTTTACTACAACCGTGGGTAAGACTTCGACAGATGAAATAGGTGCAGGAGTGAGTGAGCAGATGGAACCGCTCGGGAACAGGACCGGACCGGTGGTCCAGTTCCAACACTACCGGTCCGGTTCTCGGTTCTTGAGAGGAACCGGATTGGACCGGGAACCGATCACCCCTAGTTAGTTAGCTACAAAAATTATTTTTGTCGCTAAATTCATGGCTAATTAGTGATGAAATTCTTTGGTCGTGATTTTCGTCGCTAATTAGCCACCTTAGTATTAGCTCAGCATATATATACACTGCACTAATGCTTCCATGTCATTGACAAGTTCCATCTACTGCTAAATGACCGTCCCAAGGGATTAATTGACAGCAACAAAATGAACAGAACATATACAGCAGCAATGACATGAAATTGGCAGCAACAAAATGGACTTAAATTAGAACTGTTTTCATGTAGAAGACATGATTCTCGGCGAGTCAACAATTTCAAGCGAGCTGTGACATTCCACAAACACATGTCAGCAATTTCAAACGAGCTGTCTCCCATGACAACAACAAATCCATGGCAGCAATTCTCCCATGACAACAATTTTCAACGAACACTGACCGTCCACATCCAGCCCAATAAATAAAACCCCTGCGAAATCAAGACGGCCAAGGCATTGGTCAAGTGTCCAGCCAGTGTCAATCAAATCTGGGCAAAGCCATTCATCTGGCGTTGAGCAAGCATCAAGCGAATCTGAGCAAGTAGTCAGACGAGCGACGAATAAATGCGTCGGGGGAGTGTCAACTCAGATTTGGGACAAAAATTTTGAGATCATTTTGGGGAAGATCTCAATTTTTGGTTCATCCAGTTAAGCGAAGACGGCGAGGAATCTCTAGTTTGGCTGACGCCATTTGGGTCTTCTTGAAATCCCTTTTTTTTTTTTTCCCCTTTCAATCAAACAATGTCACGTTTCTCTCCAATAACCATGTCAGCACCAGCAACGATAGTTGGCGATGAGTAAGATTCCACGTCAAACTTTTCTCATTACAATTGGCCGGAAGAACTGAATTGGCACAAATACAAAAGATTTAGAACTGAATTGACAAGAAAAAGGTTTATGACTGAATTGACACAATTACAATTGATTCATGAGTCTTAGTTACGTTAATTCCCCGAGAGTCTATTTGGTTTCTAGGAATTTGAAGACTCTTTTCTTTGGCAAGAGATCATACATTATATATATAGCAAATAATATATCTAAAAAGAGAAGTAATACCAAATAAATAAATGAAAAGCTAGCTAGAAAGACAAGATGAGTGGTAACATCTTCTGTATAAAACCATTTCGAGAAAATAGAGCTGCTACCCTAACAGTCCGATAATATTGCTATTATTTACAACTCCACGATTTTTCAATTAAAGAATGTTTTATGCAAAATACACGGTAATGATGTGTAGATATACAATAAAAAATAATTGACAGTACTGTCAGATTATTAGGGAATTATTTTCCTCGAAAAAAATAATTGATCAAGAATGGGATTGCATGGACCAAACCCTAATTCTCCAAATATGTTTTTTTTACGTAGTCAAACAAGCGGGGAAAAACACAGCTTTGTCAGACCTTTTGACACGATGGCGAAGTCAAAATTGCCCGGCGAATTCTCGCACGTTGGTGCGGTTTGGTCTTCCCCGGAAATTATGTTGAACCTACACTCGAACTTGGGTCTCTTATTATTATTCTTTTTAATAGAACACAAAGGTACTGGTTATGGCGCACTTGAGATTGTGTGGTTAGGTACACTAGTCCCAGATTCGATTCCTCATATGAGTTCTTGTGATTTAAGTAGGGGGTCATAACGGTGGGTTGCTATGCTAGTCTCCCTCGAGGAATAGTCGAGGTGCACGTAAGCTGGTCCGAACACCTCGGTTATTCAAAAGAAAGCCTCGTGACTTCGTGATGGAGTGCATGACGAATGCCATCCCTTGTGGATTTTCCTTGGAGAATACGAAGTCAAAATATGACCAGGATTTAATTGTAAAAGAAGTGTGTGCTAAATTCATTTCTTATCTTTTCCTTTGCCTAAAACTGAGAGACTTTGATTATGATTCCCTATGAAAGGTGTGAAGAATATTTGGCACGTACACCTATCTAGGAATTAATGATCCACCAGAACCTCCGAATACGCACATATACCTATGTTGACGTTTATGCTTCAACCCGACCTTCGATCCAGATTGATTCTTTCTCGGATTTGGCTGCATCTCAGAGACATCAAACACAACACATTGCTTTAAACTATAGTGAAGTAATTGAGAAGTCTCTAGTCTCCACATGACGACAATACATATCAAGCGAATACTCCATTGCAAATTACTAGGCAAGCCATTTGGCATAAACACTGACACTACAAAACTTCCTTCCTGATAATATCAGATTTATTTTTGGAAACGAAATCGTCCATTGAAAAGTCAACTCTCTCTCACTCACTCAAACGGTACCTAGGTGTAACCACCAGATGCTTGGCTCTCGGAGTAGCGAGCCCAAACTCCTCGGTCATGTCAAGTTCGCTCGATGACATGCCGCCCGGAAGCTCCCAGTCATAGCAGTGCACGAGCTGTGCAAGCACAAACCGCACCACGGTCAAGCCAAGTTGCGTCCTAGGGCATCCTCGGCGACCGGCCCCGAACGGAAGGAGCTGAAAGTCACGCCCCTTAACATCCATGCTTGACCCCAGGAACCTTTCAGGCACGAACTCTTCCGGGTCGTGAGTGGTCCACACTATCCGGTCCCTTCCGATGGACCAAAATTCACGATGATCCTCGACTTGTTGGGTATGTGGAAGCCATTCACCGTGCAGTCCTCAGTCGCCTCATGGGGAATCAAAAGCGGAGCTACCGGGTGAAGCCTCATGGTCTCCTTGATCACCATGTCTAGGTAGTCTAAGCCATCCGTGTCTGATTCCTCCACTGCTCTATTCTGTCCCTCAGCTTTCTCTAGTTCTTGTTGGAGCTTTTTCATTGCTCTAGGATGTTTTATAAGTTCGGCCATTGCCCAATCTATTGCTGTTGCTGAAGTGTCCATTGAACCCGCCAACATGTACTTCACGGAGAAATATATTAGAGATTCATATTAACCTGTACATCTATTGTACTTTATCAAGAATATTTACAAACTTTGTACTATTAATTACTCAACAGGGGTACGGAGCACACCTTCTTAACAAGATCAATATGCTAATTGACTCCATCAGGAAACTACTTATGAGATTTCCCTAAGTATGATCTATAGTAAGAATAATACACTATAAAAGGATGAAGACCTTTTTTTTTTTCATGAAATATTTGGTATAGGACAATGGAAATTATTATTCCAACTAGCTAATCCTTTTGATACATGCATCAGCCTATTTAAACCCTATTTGAAATATGAGATTTTGTTGAATTTGTTAGGGGCACGCAGCGAAAGTTCGATACCTTTACCGGGGGAGATCGCCAAGAGAGTGCTCAAGTTCGTACTTATTAACATATCTAATTGGACACATCTTTACTCAAAAATTTAAACTAATGAGTTATAGACCAATTTGGATATATTAATTGCTCTACATCTCATTAATTCACTAATACAACTCACACGTGCATCCTAACAATCTTCCTCTCATTTGTGAGCTCCAGCTTCCGCATCATTTTATCTCAACTTGAATCTTCATCAACGCTCGTCGGGCCCGCGTTGCTAAACTACAACGTCCACCGGCCCGAAAACCGCATTGACCATCAGATTCCTTCCTTGAGATATTCACCAAACACTAATACATATTGGGAGTAGGCCATCAATCAACAATTGACTTTGATACCAGTGTTGGATGGTCTTTGACTCTTTCATCCTAAAAATTAGCTTAAAGGCTAAAGATTTTCCTCATACTTATAAACCGACCATCAGCCCCTTCCACAACTGATGTGGGACAATCCCAACGGTATCTAGAACTCATTATTTCATAGTTCACAAAACATTGGGTGCGTTTGGAAAGACTTTTGAGGAAAGTCATTGGGAAAATGCAAATGCCTTTAGTCTGAAGGGGTTTAGTAAAATGCAAAAGCTTTCAGTAAGTTGTAACTTAAAAACCCATTGCATAGCAACTTTGGGTAAAATAGCGTTTGGAAAAATTATACTTGTAAGACACTTTTTTCATTTTTGTCCAACAGAAAAGTTGAAACCCTTCACCGACCGGCAAAGGGCAAGTGGCCGCCGATGACCTAGATTTGGCGTCGGCGAACATCATCTGAGGTCGCGGCGAGGCGGGGCAAGAGACTGCAAACGTTGACACGAAACATTGAAACGAAGTTCCAACATCCAAGCCTTGTCTTGGCTCCACGCAAGACCCGAACGCTCGAAACCACCACAAGACAACACCTCAAACCATCGAGGTCGCCGGTCGTCGCCGGCAAGTCCATCGATGAACGGAACTAGCTGCGTCCGAGGTCAGCCGAGCGGGACATCGGAAGGATTGGCCCAGCAAAGGTTGATTCTTGTGGTCTTTGTTGTCGACGCAATGTTTTTACGCTTTGTCCATCTCCCACATGGGTTTTACTGATTCAAATCTGAGAAACTTCATCACCACACACTTAATTAGGCAGGGCGAGGACGGTGAGGCGTGACCTTGCCATGGCCGGACGAGGTCGAGCCTCGCTAGATCTGTGCGAGGTGTGAACTCGTCGTGGCTGGGCAAGGGACGGTAAGGCACGACATGGAAGGGCGAGGACGGCGAGACCTCTCCATGGCCGGGCGAGGTTGAGCCTCGCCAGATCTGTGCAAGGTGCGAACTTGCCAAGGCTGGGCGAGGGATGGCGAGGCGCAGCGAGGCGAGGCGAGCGATGGCGAGACCTCGTCATGGCCGGGCGAGGTTGTGCCTCGCCAGATCTGGGTGAGGCGCAACCTCGTCGAGGCAGGGCGAGGGACGGTGAGGTGCAGCGAGCGACGACAAGGCAGGCGAGGACAGCGAGGCGCAACCATGGCTGGGCGAGGGACGACGAGGCGTGGCCTCACCATGACCGGGCAACGTCGTTCCTTGCCATATCTGTCACTGTTCATCGTATTGAAGAAGACAATGAATAGGGACAGACGAGGCCAAAATCGAAAAATCAAAAAATAAACGAGGGTAGTTTTGGAAGAAAATTTGGTATATGAACAATGCCACTTGCCTCTGGAGAATGCTGAAAGCCCAATGTAGACTTCAAGCTGCCTTGGGCTTTCAGCCTTCACAAGGCTCCCTTTGAGCTAAAGGGGTTTCAAAAAAAAAATTCTAAATATCTTATTTGCCATTTGCATTTTCTCAATGGACTTTGGGTGTGTAAAGCCACTTGGGAAGGTGGTTCCCAAATGCACCCATTGTTAACCACTCAATCTCTGATGCTTGAAAGATACAAGCAGATGTACTTCAAGCAAGAGACTTTCTCTGTCGTAATTGGTTGATTCGAAGATGGACAACACAGTGGCTAAGAGGATTCTTGGACACCGTCCGTTCACAACGATGTATGGAGAAGCTACGAAGACTATCTATTGTAACCATATACGAGAAATATAGACAAAATGACATTGCTCAAGAATTGCCACTGAAACTTGCAAATCTCAAGAGAACAAGAGAGGAGACCGATTCAACATGCTTAATCAAATATAGGCAAAATCAACCAGGATGTAGTAGTTGAAATAACTAAATTCGTCGACAAAATGGATTTTCAAAGTGCAATCACAGGTTTTGTTCGATGTTTCTATATGGGTGTCGATACGCTCGATTATCCACTTATGAACTACGGAATTTTTTTTCCGAGCAAAAAAAAAAAACTACGGAATTGTTGACAACTTCCCCCCCCCCCCCCCCCCTAAAAAAAAAACAAAAACAAAAACTGTGGAATTTTCTTCTAAATCAATTTTGAACTTTAACTATGCTCATCTCAGAACCATGCACAACTAGCGACAATAATTAAGGTTACGCGATTATTTGTTAATCTAGCGACAAAAGTTTGATTAATTACCAGAATTATGGCTTTGATATGGGGCCGGTCGATATGGTACTCTCCCTCGTTCAATCCCATGATACCCAGCATGACATCAACGAAATCTTTGGTCTCTCCTTCCCCTTTCTTGGAATCCATGTGCTCGTCAATGATCTTCTCGAAGAAACCATCGAATACTTTGCTCACAGCTTTCATGCGCTTCCTCAACCCCTGAAGATCAAATGGTGCCAAAAAAGGGACAAAGTCACCGATGTTAGGCGTCGCAGCCACCATCATCACTTCTTGAATCACGGCCTTGAACCCTCTCTTGTCGAACTCCTTATCCATGTACTTCTTTCCAAAGACCATCCGACAACTCATGTTGGCAATTAGCGACGAGATCATTGCGCTCAAGTCGATCGCCATGCAGCCGTGAGACGCGTCTTTGAGAGATTTCACAAGCAAACCGACCTCCTCTCTTCTCATGGGCTTGAAGGAGTAGATTTTGGCATTGCTAAGGAGCTCCAAAGTGCACATCTTTCTGATGTTCCTCCAATACCGGCCATATGGCGCGAAGGCCAAGCTCCTTTGCTCATAAGTGATGTACTTCGAGGCCTCACTGATCGGTCGGCTTGCGAAAATAAGATCATGGTTCTTGAGGAATTGCTCGGCCACTTCAGGCGATGAGACGACTATCGCGGGCACGAACCCGAGGCGCACGTACATGAGAGGTCCTTATTTTTTGGCTAATTTCTGACGATCATGGTGAGGGTTTTGTCCCAACAAACGGAGGCTTCCAAGAATCGGAAACCCTCTCGGACCAGGAGGCAATTTCTTCTTGCTCTGTGTTTTCCATGGCAAAGATCGCAATAGGAGAAGAGCAATCAAAGCGAAGGTGAGTGTTATCCATAGCCAAGCCATTGGAGGTGGTTCTTTGGAAGCAAGTGGGGCGACGACGGTGGTGGGGATAATTTCGGTGCATACAAAGATGAAGTTTTTACAAGGACATGGTTGTTTCTCGCTTAAAACGTGTGAAATTTGTTACTCTTTGGTTTTAGTCGGCCTATTCATCTATTATCACGTGTCGCGACCTAAAATTAAGAAATTCTAGATTAACAGATTATCAGATTAATTATTTTAATTAAACTAATACGAACTCTCCTAAACCTTACCAAATCACAACTTAGGTTCAATTTCATGCAAAGTTTATTCAATTTGAAGCTGCCACTAATCTTTTCTAAGTAGGCTTAATAGACATCTGAGTAAATTAGTGGGAGCACTAAATTACTTCTACGAAGTAGAGATAATGAACCTGGGGACTTGGTTATGCTAATCTTTTAGTTAAAACCATTTCGATGCCAATTTTCATGAAAAATTCCTTCGGCTTGATGATGTGAATTAAATGATTTTCTTTTGGGGTTTCCCTTTTAAATTGCAATACAATTAACCTACATGACATAGTAATATGAATGAGCTGATAATAACATGGCAAAAAATATGAATTAGATAATAACCTACATGATATAGTAGTATGAATGAGATATTTGACCCAAACAAATATGAGTGAGACAATAACATGGAAAAATATGATCTAAACTATATGATATTCAAATGACAATTTTGTTTTTTGGTATTTTTGGATTAAGGGATAATTATTATGAAGAAAACTACCCTAAATGAAATAACATTCAATTTTTATTAAGAAAATGATTTTTCAAAGTTTTAAATTATATTAGATGTTATTTATGACATTTGAAAAATTACATAAGATTAGGCAAACATATCCAACTATCACGTCTGGCTTTTGGTTTACGCTAACTTTTCAATATTGATCATCTGGGATATTTTTACCCGAGCAATTCATTTCGACCACTCATTGAAGAAGTGGATACCCGTTAACCAGATCAATGGCTTAACTTCATGAGCCATGTATTTCTTCCTCAACACTGTTCATTTGGCAAGGCATCATTTTTTCATTAGTTTTGGGAATATCCACAAGCATAATGCAAGATGCATACTTATGCCTCGAACATTCAAGCTTCATTTTATGGTTATTGGTTAGTTTAATTATGCATCCTTGTTGTTCTCTCTCTTCTTCAAATCCTTCTTGACTAATAATTGAGGGACAAAATCACATGATGTGAAAAGGGGCAAGAGAGAATTGGGGTGTGGTTAATGATCAAAATTCCCTCATCCAATTATAAATGGAAGGCCAAGACTTGAGGGGGCAAAATGGTAATTTTACCCTTGACGTCTGGAACGTCATTTTTCTAATTTCAATTTTCTTCGATAAGGCGACGACCATTCCAATTATAACTTGGAAATTCTTGATTCTCTATTTTCTAATTTCGATACTCGTTTCTGAATCATTTCTCTATCAGACGTGGTTCCAGCCTATCTCAAACTGACGGGCGGCTTTTGCAGACGTTACGCGTATCGATCATGTGATTCATATCAAAATTAGGGCTCATCAATTCATGGCGATTTTGGTTGTCATGTAATTGCGAGGGTGTATCACTAATTCCGACAGTCTCGATCGTCCCTGTTTGATTTAGGAAAATTTTGCAAATTATACATTGGTAAAGCACCATCGCCCGCACTCCGATCGTATAATGCTAGCAATGCATTCTTTAATCGTTCTTAGATTGGCCTTTTATGGCTCTAAATATCCCCTCGACAATCCTATGGTCAAAGCGTCATTTCCTATCTGAGTTCCCTAGGTCCACGTACCTTGTCTCGCGTTAGCCTTTCCCTTTTGGTCAGTCAACTCAAGATTGATCAGATCCAAGCGAGATACAACTGAAATACATCGTTAAATACATGCTCATTAATAAGTCTCAAAGTGACAGAAAAAATCGAAATGTCACAATATATGGATTGAAGTAAGCACATTGTGCTTGGTATGAAAGGTTAAGTAGTTTTCTATTTGAAAAAAAGTTTGTCAAAGGTAATGTAGACACTACTCTTTTCATTCAGAAGCGGAGTAAGGATATTTTACTTGTTCAGATTTATGTAGATGATATAATCTTTGTTTCTTCTAACGAATATCTTTACAAGAATTTTCTAAAGTAATGTAGGATGAATTTGTAATGAGCATGATGGGAGAATTGAGAATTTTCCTTGGACTTTAAATTCATTAGACGAAAAGTGGTACTTTCATTCATCAAGAAAAATATGCACTTGAGATTATCAGAAAGTTTGGCACGGAAAATTGGGAGAAGACAGAAACTCCTATGTCTCATTCCTCTAAACTTGATAAAGATGAAGATGGAAAAGAAGTTGACTCCAAACACTATCGCAGTATGATTGGGTTACTACTTTATCACACAGCCTCAAGACTCGTGTACTATTCAACGTTTGAATATGTGCAAGATTTCAATCCAATCCAAAAGAATCACATCTTTCAGCTATCAAGAGGATTATCAAATATATTGGGACTTATCCACGATATGGCTTGGGGTATTATAAAGATTTTGATTTTATTCTGAAAGGATATTCAGATGTAAATATTGCTGGATGCAAAATTGATAGGAAGAGTACTTCTTGAACTTGTCAGCTTATAGGGAATATGCTTATAATTTGGTATTCCAAAAAGTAAAGTACAATTGCTCTTAGCACAGCTGAAGCAAAATATGTATCTCTAGGAAGCTGTTGTGCTATATTCTCTAGTTAAAGCAACAACTAAAGGATTATGGAGTTGAAGACACAAATGCAGAAATCAGATGTGACAATACTAATGCCATCAATCTCACAAAGAATCTCATTTCGTGCTCAAGGGAATATATTGAGATTAAGCATCACTTTATTCGCGATCATGTTCAGTTGGTGATGTACACATTCAATATGTTGATACAAAGAATCAACTTGCAGATATCTTTACCAATCCATTGGATAAAGAAACTTTCAATTTTATTAGAAATGGATTAGCCATCACTAATCATTTGTCTTGAGTATATTTTGTGTGGAACAGGTTCAGAAGCAAATGTTTAGATGAAAGTGTTCAGATACAAATCGTCAGAAGCAATTGTTTGGAACCAAATGTTCAGAAATAAATGTTCATAAGTAAATGTTCAGATGTAAGTGTTCAGATGTAAATAGTCAGAAGCAATTGTTCGGAAGCAAATGTTCAGATGCAGAAGGACATTCAGAAGAATTTTTAAACGGCAAGTTTGTAGATCAAAAGGTAAGTTTTTGTTATACGAAAGAATTTAAGATAAGATTCTCTAAAATCGTTATTACATATTTGTTTGATCTGATTGGTATATTAAAGATATATTATCTCTATTTGATATATTCGAAATTGATTTTATTTCCAAAAATAACAATTTTACAGTTTTTAATTTTTTTGACTAGTGACACGAATCGTCACCTTTGCTTATAACTATTTTAAAACTTCTCGCACAATTCACGAGCCCTAAACACATCTCTCAAAATCTCTCTTGCACTCAAAGCTTTTATCTCAAAGTTTCGAACTTTTTCATCCAAATGGCTAAAAAATGATCCTCCGTTGCAAGGAAACTCTTGTCTAACAGAAAAGGTCAAGGAAGAAAGTCTACTCATGTGTCGAGAAGAATTCTGTCACACGATAAAACTCATATTGAAGTTCAAAAACTGAACATGATGATCAGAGAGAAGCTCTTTGAAGGCAATGATCAGAGAGAAGCTCTTTGAAGGCAAACATGTTTGTTTGTAACCGAGATTGATGAAAAAGGGGCTATTGACTTTACTGTTAAGCCTCTCTATGTTAGTATCAATGCGATCGAAGAGAATGAGCAAACCTTAAGTTGCTATTGAATATTCACAAGTTTTCTAATGAGGAAGAACTTCTAGCATTTGCTGATTTACTTGCACGAAATGTTGAACCGATCGTTGTGCAAATCCTAGAGATAGTCTCCCGTAAGGAAAAAGGGAAAGTTATTGGTACAAGTGTGCAGAAACCTAAAAGAACTCCTTCTAAAGGTGTCGTGATAATTAGTGAAAACGAAAGTGAGAGTGATTTTAAAGGGAAGCTTATGATGACGATAATGTGTTGTTCAAGGATTTTAGATAAGGAGATTTTTTAACAATACGGATTTTCAGGATCCTCTATTTGTTAGTGAAAAACACAAAGAACATTTTGAATGTCTGAAGAATATAGGTGTAATACCACACAGAGTTTTCGATCTCAAGTACTTTAATAGTGTTGGTATTCCTATTTGCAAGCATCTTAGACAATGCAACTGTAAGATTTTGCAACTCAGAGAAGAAAAGTCTTTCCACATCTGGCTGCTTATTTCTATTTTAATCTTCGGTTAAAAAATTTTGACTCTTTCTTCTACACTGTTGGAAAAGATCATTATTATGGGCATGTTAGAGACCTAGCAACATTAATGGATGTTGCTGAGATGGATTTCACACCATTGGATATTTCACCTGAGGATGCCTATAGCTTTCTCACTTGGAAAGAAAGCTTCACAAGAGACTCAAAAGCTCATGTGACATATAGTGATTTTCCACTAAAACATACAGTTATGCATAAAGTTTTAATTGAGAGCTTGAGACCCAAAGCTGCATCAAAGACTGACATCTCCAAATATGAAGCCAAATTGATGTGAGGTATACTGAATGGAAAGAAAATATCTTTTTCACACATTATTCTGCTTCATATGTACAGGATAATTTAGAAGACAACTCCCTTATATAGGATTGATCTCTAAGATCATGAACTTCCACAATATTAAGATTCCTACAGTTCTTCTGAAGGATGGAGGTCAAGTGATGACTGTTGGAGAGTCCATGCTTAAGAAATAGGATTTCAGAAATGATTCTTGTAGATTTTGAAGAAAAGATAGAACAAAAAACGCCTAAAAGGAGAAAGACCATGGCCAGTAAAGGAAGATTAGTGAAAACCTCAGCTGATGAGAATTTTTTAGAGGAAGAAGGTGATACAGAGGTGTTGGATTCAGAAGCCACAGCTTCAATTTTATCTGAAGAATGTGAAGATGAAGGAGAACCAGGTGGAGATACTATGAGCCAGCAGGAGTAGCATGACTTGATGATAAAGAAGATGGCCTCTATGAGACTCATGTCCTGGAAGAAGAGACTGAAACTTCTGCTGAAAGGGCAAAGAGAAGTCAGGATTGTTCAAGAAGAATATATTCAAATGTGGCATGATGAGTCTATAGAAAGAGAAGAGATGGAGAGATGATATGCTGAAATAGTTGTAAAATGTTATGAGGAAGATGAATTGTAGAATGCTCAGAGAATTGAAATGGAACAAATGCAATAGCAGATAGATGTCTACCAAGTCAAAATTTGTCAAAGGAAAATATGTAGATTGATATTCTTGAAGAACGACTTGGTGTTAGTTTTGAATTGTCTGCACATGTTCCAGATCTTCTTGAACCGATTCAAGAAGAGAATCAAAGCTTACATGAAGCCTCGATCACCATTCGGGGCAAGATGAATCTCTAGTTCAGGTTGAGACTGCCAACATGTGTACTTGGATTAAGAGGAAACAACTGTTCAGGAGGAGCAAGTCCTAAAGGAACAAACTATTCATATGGACAACATGGAAATTGACAGAGAGGAAGAACTGCTACAAGAGAGAAGGCCGAAGGAAAGAAAATTATTGTTCAGGGAGAGCAAACATTGCTAAATTCAGATGTAATAATGGGAGAGGTTGATGCCTCTGAACCTACAAAGAAACATTTAGAAGAACAGCCTCAGAGTGAGGGGTAGAAAAGGCTGAAGAAAGTGTTAGAATTTATAAGAAAGGAAAAAGCATCAATTGAGAGTATGGGACAAAGTCCAACACCAGCTAGAAAGATGGATCCCATTAATACTCTAAATACTTTTATTGCGGAGCTTCTGGAGACCAAGGAATCTCAAAGAATAGTTCAAAAGGAAATAGAGAGGCTGCAGTAGATAGTACAACAGAGGTTTGATAGGTTGGAAAGTATGATTGAAAAGAAGATGGGATGGATGCTTTTGAGAAAACACTTGATCTTTATGGCTGACTGTTTTGTACTGAAATGGCAAGTATTCAGGTGTACAAATTAAGTCTTGATGAGAAGATTGTTCGGGATTTCCCTTATCTTCAGGCAAATTACAACAAGGATTTTTCAAAGAAGGGCAGCAAAGAGCATGAGGATGTTCATTCCTCTTAAAAATCACCTCAACCTCCGTCTACTTAAATTTTCAAACAATCTTTGCTTGAGTTTTCTTTTCCAGATTGAATAATGTCTTGTTTTATGTTCTGAACTATCACGTTCTTCTTATGGGTTAATCTATTCTGTCAAATGGAATGAAATTTGCAGTTTATCATATTCCTTCTTTATTGATGATGACAAAAAAGAGGAGAGAAAAATCTATATATCTATCCTCTATATCCATCTATATTTTGCAGGATGGTAGAAGCCTGCATACTGTGAGGACTTATCAGGACATTCTAGTGATATTGCTACAATCTATTTTCAATAAGAATTCACATATTATTCACATATTTATATTTAAAAGAAATCATTTTATGCTTACACTACTTAATCAAACTTATTATCATACAATCTTTCTAATGTTGATGAAGTTTTGTCATCATCAAAAAGGGAGAGATTGTTGAGAAAACTTCTCTTTGAATATTTTGATTCTAACAAAACTATCCATGTTTAGATAGAATCTATGTAATATTTATAATTTTTTATTTGCAAGATGAACAAGTGAGTAGAAGTTTATATTGATCCTTTTCTAGCATCCAGACTCAAGAAAGAGTAGTCATATATCTGCCTCTAAAGACGCTCAGCTGGAGTTGCCTCTAAAGACGCGCAGATGGAGTTGCCTCAAAAGACGTTTAGATGAAGTTGCTTCTGAAGACGTTCAGATGAAGTTGCCTCTGAAAACGGTCAGATGAAATATGTTGCATCTGAAGACTTATTTGTCTAAAGAGTTATATGATGTGTTAGAAAGACTTTATTGAAACTCAGTATCACGGTTCTAGTTTATCTATTCAGATTCAGAGAGTCTTTACTTTTGAAGACTGCTTCTGATGAACATTGTTTAGATTCTACAATTTATTTCAGACAGATTATGTAGACCCACGAATGGCAAGTTTTCGATTAAGCCAAGTTCTTTTATGGAAGTCTGTGATATTTGATTGACAACATATTTCTTCAATCAGATCAGGAGGAAATCTACGATTGAATATTCCCTTCCAAGAAAAAGACTTGTTGCTTATTTAAATCTACTTTATTTTTGAAAACTGAAAATTTAATTGTATGGACGACTGAATCTGAAGGGTTTAGATTCTACTTCAATGGCTACCATATGTTCTCAGATACAATCTCATTCAATTACGATTGATGATGTTCAATCAAAGAGTGAAGAGCGATCCTTTGGAGGATTATCTAACGGCTAGTTTGGAAGTAAAGGAGTATAAAATAAAAACCATGGTGATATGTAGGAGTAAATCAAGAACTTGAAATTTTAAAGTTCCTAAGTTGTTCAGCTACGCGTACTTATTATTAATTTCTTTCATTGTGAGGATCTGTAAGAGCGACTGAGTGTTCTTCATCTCTTGTAACCTCCATTGATCCATTCTAGTGGAATCCAGCCAATCGGCTGTCATCGTGGGAGAGTGGACGTAGGCCTAACAAGTCAAACCACTATAAATTCAACGTGCACCATTCTCTACTCTAAACTCTTATTTCTTTATTTAGATTTCTTGCATGTTGTTATATTGTTCCTGATTCTAATCGTGCATTGAAATTGTTTTAATTCCGCAAGAAATTTCAATTAGATTCAAAACCACCTATTCATCCCCTCTTTATGTGATAATGCTAGATTCAACAGATCGTTGTCAGCTTGCAAATCTTCCCACGGATCAATCCCTGATCAACTTCAGGTGATCCTATGGTTGTTTCACAGCTAGGCAAGGTCGGCAACAATCGATTCATGTTTGATTTAAGGTCGCAATACAGTCGACCCTCAATCAATAGCATAGCCGATTGGTTTATTGAGCCTTGATTCATATCGAACGCAATTCTTTATTCTATGGTGGCTATCTCAACCCATGGCGGCTATTTTTCTAATTAGCCCGAACCTAAGCTTGAACCTGCCCTAAGTTTTGGGATATCGCACTGGTGGCGCATTCTTTATGCCTTATTGGTGATCGTAATCTATCATTCTCCATTTATCGAATATCATCAGTGTCACTCAAAAAAACATTCATCCGCTCCACACCTGCATTATGCGCATGCACACTCAAGGGGACTATGGTATAAACTAATGGTTAATTAAGAGAAATATGATATTGTACAATACACATGGTTCTCTTTGCCTTTCAAAGGGACTACTTCTTAGTCTCTAGAAACCATTAATTCATAGTTTTTGTATAAATTCCAAATAACAGCCTAAAATGCTTTCATTTTCTTAAATAAAGACCTGAAGTTAACCTTAGAAGAGCCTAAAACTTCCTCTCTTTTTTTAATAATGACATGAAATGAATCTTATTTCAAATAAGGACCTAAAGTGGGTATAAATTCATACCATGAGGCCCTTAGGCCTCAAAAGATTTTTGACACAAAAGACCCAACGAGTATTAAGTAGAGAGCATACTTGCTGAAGCAACCCATGGTGTTGAATTAACAACCTAACTCTAAGCTTTACGGGGACTATGCGCAATTTTCCACATAATTTGATAAGGTGAATACATGGATGAATGGGAATTCTGGATGCATTCTGCTGAGCTTGAGAGTCAACCCTCCATATTGATCGAAATTTTTACATTTGTATGCCCCCATTTTTTCTTTCAAGGAATCTTCTGCTTAGAACAAGCTTAGTATCTTATGGAGGGTTGGTGCCGTAGTATGAAGAATATTTACAATAGAGCGAGAAAAATTAGTGTATTGAAAGCACAAATTTTCGAGGTTCGTCGCTCAACAGGCATATTTATAACACCTTTCTAACAAAATCAATTTAAACCGTTGTTTCTCTTCATCTGATATATTTGAAGTTAGATAATGTAAATTATTATCTCAACTAGCAAATCCTTTCAAGAATGAAACAACTTACTGAAACCCTAATAGAACTATTGACCATGAATAACTGTCATGCCCCGCGCTCCGAGCAGGAGCACGCGACTCCCTGCAAGCAAACCATATACTCTCTCACGGTCCCAAGATCCACCCATCTAAGTCGAGAGATATAACGAATATATCAAGCATACGGAAGCGGTAATAAAGCAACTACTCCATACAAAATATAAATTAAGTGGGACCTGGATAGCATAAGTACCGTCGTACATAATAACCATATGTTCGTACAAGTACATGGCTACTAAAATTCGCTAACAAACTGGGCAACGGGGTAAGTACACAAAAGAGTCCATCACTACATCCAGAATAAACGGGGTCGGGGTCGCCATCAAAAGGTCAAGCTAACAAACTGGGACTCCTAGGATGAGCTGCTAGAGTCATCGGTGTCCTCAGCGTCCTCCGTCGGCTCGTACTCTGAGAACGTCTCGGAGCGAACCTCAATAGTATCCTCCATGGTCTCCTCATGCGACGACTCTGCTAGATCCTCCTCGGTCATCTCCAGGACAATGACCTCCTCCTCCACAGTAAAATTTAGCGTCGGGATCCTTTTCGGCCCGTTCCTAGAACCTACTACCGATCCCTCGGCTGGCTCCTGGTCCCTACCGGGGTGACACCAATCAGGGATCACTCCCTAGGGCACCTCATGGGGCGTCACGGCCCAGTTGACACATCCCCAACTTTCCTAAATTATGCCTCATACCTACAAGGCTTCCAGTCCGTATTACCCTCGTCAACCTACACCACTGTACACTTCCTCACGTATATAGTCCCCTGACCGTCAAGGAACTCATCAAAATACGCGGTCATCTCCTTAGGGTCTCCAAAGCGAATAGGCCACATAGTCAAGGCCTAGAATTTGTAAAAGAAGGGTCCCCAAAAGGGGTGAGATACACATCTCAGTAAAAGAGTCCTAACCCTAGGTCAGGTCGACCAATCACTCAGGCAGTTGCAACCCCAATCATTCAAACTCACAGACATGTCAAGAAAATGCAAGTACAGACAACAACACATAGGTGGCAAACATGCAATTATGGCATCATAACACGATCAGATGATATGCACACTCGCTCTACTACATCTCCACATCCACCACTTCCCGCTGGCCTCATCCTCATGCTCGCGATTATATCGCATCAGGCTTAGTCCGCGTAAACGCATCAGACCGTCATTGACAACCCGCGTAAACGCATCAGGTTTCAATGATACTCCAGGCCAATGCCACCACTTTACATCTCCATTTCGCATAAATGCATCAGGACCGTGGCCTTTTGACAACCCAGCGATTGGATCGCATCATGGCGCCATACCATTCCAACCCTGCCCCTCAGCGCCTCAGGGTATCAACCACCTCACCCCGCGTCTCATATGCATGAGGGCCTTGCCATGTCACACTCATGCCGTGATTTTCAATTCGTTTCCCATACATGACGACATGTGCAATTCAGGCACAATTCAAGGACTCATGGCATGCAAGGCAATCAAGTGACATACACACACATGGAAGATAATTCAAGCACAAGCATTTACACACTTTAATCCCCTATAACAACTTAGGGTACACCAAGAACATTCACCATGAAATCTCTCACCAATCAACCAATTTATCACTCGACTCACCCAATAGAGTCCAATCTTCCTATCCTAAGTTTAGGATTCCCTTACCTTGAATTTGATAACACAATTTCTCTTCTTGAGCCCTCGAGGGTTCGGCCTCCAATGGTACAAGATCGAACTCACCGCACAACCTAATAAAATCCAACCAATCCGTCAATTTCCATTGTCCAATTCCTCAATCCATGAATCATAACCTCTATAACATAATTGTCATCATCTTAGCATGCCTTAATTACCAATTTGAGGCTTTAAACCAACCATCACCAGCCCCCCAAAGATTCGGTTTGCACAGACCCGAACTGGTCCTTTTCGGTTCTATGCAAACCGAGTACAACCAGTCCCAAATCTCCTCCAAATCCATCATTTAAGCACTATCCTACCTCTTAACATGTCTATCTAAGGGTCTAAGGGTCTCACCATCAGTTTGAAGTCGAGTCATCGCTGGAATCCCGTCGGAAGTTGCCGGATCCTCCAAGGTCAGTACTGATAGTTTTCTATCCAAGGTTTACAAGATCGATTCGAGGTCAAAACTTCATCAAATCATTCTCAACTTTTTACCACAGATAGATGTACATGTGTCGTAGATCTCCATAAAATTTGACCTCAAGATTCCAATATTTCGGCCTCCTAAGGGGTCAGAAACTTCACCTACCTCAAACTTGATCAGATTCCGTCGGCTTCCGGGAAAAAGCTTGGCCGGAGCTCCTTTGGGGTCCAATCGCCGTGCTTCCACTTCGAGGAGGTCGGCAAGACGTGGAGCTAGGTTGGTGTGGTCGGCCGGAGTCTAGCGGTGGCCGGAGAGCGGCGTCGACGGCTTTGAAGGGGAGCGGCAGGACTGGTCGGCAACGACAGAACATGAGGATGATGAAGAAGATGGTTTCGGGAGCTATGGGGATTTATGGCCGATCAATGAGTAAGGAGAGAGTGGGAAAAAGACTATATACAAGGCTTGAGTCAATGGCTAAATGGTGGGTATGAAATAGTGGATTTGACTACTTTTTTGCCCATCCATTGACACATGTCCCACATGTCATTCAACTTGATCCAATGACCACAATTCATCCAAATTTTCGGCATCTTTGGGCAAGGCTTAAGCTTGAGGGGCAAAATGGTAATTTCACCCTCGACGTCCGAAACGTCGTTTTTCTCGTTCCAATAATCTTCGATAGGGCGACGACCAATCCGATTGTGATGTTGGAATTCTTGATTCTCTATTTTCAATTTTCTAGACTCATTTCTGATAGTTTTCTCTATCAGACGTGGTTCCAGCTTATCCCGAACTGACGGGCGGCTTTTGCAGACATTACGCGTATCGACCTCGTGATTCATATCACGTTTAGGGCTCGTCAATCCGTGGCTACTTTGGTTGTCATGTAATTGTGAGGGTCTATCTCTAGTCCCTATAGTCTCGATCGTCACTGTCCGATTTAGGAAAATTTTACAAATCATACGTTGGTTAAGCGGCATCACCCGCACTCCAATCGTTTGACACTCGCAAGACATTCCTTAATCGTTCTTAGATCAGCCATTTTGTGGTTCTAAATATCCCCTCAACAATCCTTATGGTCAAAGCGCCATTTCCTATCCGAGTTTTCTAGATCCACGTACCTCATCTCGCGTTACCCTTTCCCTTTTGGTCAGCCTACTCGAATTGATCAGATTCGAGCGGAATACGACTGAAATACATCTCTAGATTTACTTCTCATTAATGAGTCTGAAATTGACTGGAAATCAGAATGTCACAACTCTTCCCTCTTACAAAAATTTCGTCCCCGAAATTTACATTACACTTAATTGCTCAAATAAATGGGGGTGTTGTCGCCACATCGTCTCTTCGTTTTTCCACATGGCACCTTTCGTTCCATGGTGCTCCCATACTACCTTGACTAGTGGGATCTTCTTATTTCTAAGAATTTGCTCCTTCCGGTCCTCGATCCTTATCGGCCTCTCCACGTAACACACTCGGTCGTCCACTTCTATGGTCTCATAATCCAGCACATGTGTCGGGTTTGGTTCATACCTTCGCAGCATTGACACATGGAATACATTATGCACCTGGGATAGATTAGGCGGTAGGGCAAGCCTATAGGCTAAGGTTCCAATCCGCTCCAGTATCTCAAATGGGCTTACATACCTTGGGCTTAGCTTCCCCTTCTTTCCGAATCGCGATAGTCCTCTCATCAGCGATACCTTTAGGAAGACGTGCGACACCTTGAGGAAGACATGATCGCCCACTTGAAATTTCAAGGGCTTGCGCAGATTATCTGTGTAGCTCTTCTAACGACTCTGCGCCGTCCTTAATCTATCCCGGATTATTTTTACTGCCTCCACCGATTGCTCTACCAATTATGGGCCTGTGATACCCCTTTCTCCGACCTCATCCCACCAAATCGGGATTCTGCAGGCTCTTCCATAGAGTGCTTCAAATGGTGCCATCTGGATACTCTGCTGGTATCTATTATTATAAGCAAACTCTACCAAATGTAGCTGATCTTCCCATCCACCTTTAAAATCAATGACGCATGCTCGCATCATGTCCTTTAGCGTTTGTATCATCCTTTCTGACAGTCCGTCCGTCTGTGGATGGTAGGCTGTAGTAAACTGCAGTCGGGTTCCCATAGCTTCTTGCAGGCTTTTCTAAAAATTTACGGTGAATTTGGGATCTCTATCCGAGATGACCGTTACAGGCACTCCGTGCAGCCTCACTATCTATCTCATGTACAACTCTGCATACCTATCCATAGCGAAGTCCTTTCGCACCAGGATGAAATGTGCGGACTTGATCAATCTATCCACGACTACCCATATAGAGTCGTGGCCCCTCTGGCTCCTTGGGAGTTCCATCACAAAATCTATAGTTATATGCTTCCACTTCCATTTCGAAATCTCCAGTGGCTGTAATAGTCCTCCAAGCTTACAGTGTCGCGCTTTCAATTGCTGGCATGTCAAACACTTAGCCACATACCTTGCTACGGCCACCTTCATCCCGTTACACCAATAGTGTTGTCGCAAGTTCAGATACATTTTCGAACTTCCAAGGTAGACGCTATAATTGCTCTGTGAGCCTCTGATAAAATCCTTTCCCTGAGTCCTTCATCCTTTGGCACGCATAATCATCCTCGAAACTTCAGGATCCCGTCCTCTGACACCTGAAATTCTGATTTTCTCTTCGTTGCATCCATCTCAAGGATTTTCTGAATCTTTGGGTCTGTAGGCTGTAAGGCCTTTATTCCTTCTTGAACCTCAGGTTCCATCCTCAATGTAGCTATCAAGCTAAACAACTGACAGACTTCCAGTCTGAATTCAGAATCTCTCAAGTCTTCTATCATCGACCAACTTCTCACTAGCAGACAAGCGATACTTGACTTTCGACTCAGCGCATCGGCTACTCTGTTTGCTTTTCTAGGGTGATATAGTATATCACAATCATAGTCCTTGAGCAACTCCATCCACCTACGCTGCCTCATATTCAACTATTTCTGGGAAAATAGGTACTTTAAGCTCCGGTGGTCGGTATAGATTTGAAATTTTTCACCACATAGGTAATGTCTCCAAATCTTTAGAGCAAATATAATTACTGCTAACTCCAGGTCATGAGTTGGGTAGTTCATCTCATGTGGCCTCAACTGTCTGGATGCATAGGCTACTATTCTGTCGTGATACATCAATACACAGCCTAATCCTTTCAGCGAAGCATTGCTGTAAATCTCGTAACCTCCTGGTCCTGATGGAATTGTTGGTATTGACGCGATTGTCAACCTATGTTTGAGCTCTTGGAAACTCCTCTCACATTTGTCAGTTCATTCAAACCTCGTTTCCTTCTTCGTCAACAGCGTCAATGGGATGGCTATGGATGAGAATTTCTCCACAAAACGTCTGTAGTATCCCACCAGTCCCAAGAAACTTCTGACTTCAGTGATCGTAGTAGGTCTAGGCCAATTTGTTATAGCCTCGATCTTCGCAAGATCCATTGCGATTCCTTCACCAGATACCACATGACCAATAAATGCTACCATGTTCAACCAAAACTCACATTTACTCAACTTCGCATAGAGCGAATGCTCCCTCAGAGTCTGCAGTACAATCCTTAGGTGCTTCTCATGTTCTGCATCATTCCTCGAGTAAATTAAAATATCGTCAATAAAGACTATGACGAATCTGTCTAGAAATACCTTAAATACTCGATGCATCAGGTCCATGAATACAGCTGGAGCGTTGGTCAATCCAAAAGGCATTACCGTGAATTCATAATGACCATATCTCGTCCTGAAAGCGGTCTTAGGTACGTCTTCCTTCTTGATCCTCAATTAGTGATACCCCGTTCTTAAGTCAATCTTTGAAAATACCGCCGCTCCTTGCAACTGATCAAACAAATCATCAATCCTCGGCAGCAGATACTTGTTCTTCACCGTTACCTGGTTCAACTGCCGATAGTCGATGCATAGACGCAAAGACCCATCTTTCTTCCTTACGAATAGCACTGGTGCTCCCCACGGTGAAGCACTTGGTCGGATAAATCCCTTATCTAGCTGCTCTTGCATCTGCACCTTTAACTCCTTTAGTTCTGACAGGGACATCCCGTAAGGTGCTTTCGAGATCGATTCTGTCCTAGGGGCTAACTCGATTACAAATTCTATTTCCCGTTCCGGTGGTAACCCTGGAAACTCTTGGGGAAACACATCAAGAAATTCACGCACTACCAGAGTACTCTCTAACTTTGGTTCTTCGGTAGTCGTGTCCATTACTACCTCTAAGTATGCCTAACACCCTTCAGATACCAACTTAGTCACCTCCAAAGATGAGACTAAGGGAATCGAGATTCCTCCTCGACTTCCCACAAAATCAAAGCTAGGGCGGCCTCTCGGATAAAACCGAATTATCTTACTACCACAGTCCACTATTGCCCCCTGCTTACCCAACCAATCCATTCCTATGATTACGTCAAAATCATACATGTGTAGTACAGCTAGGTCAATTCTCTCTTTACTCCCTCCAATCACAATCTCACAACCAACACAACCCATTGAAACCAATATATTATCCTTTAACGGTGTGGCAACATGCAGAATTATGTTCAACGGTTCCAATTTCATACCCACTAATTCAGCAAACTGTGCAGACACGAATGAATGCCTGGCACTAGGGTCAAACAATGCGTATGCAGTTTGGTTGTACAAGTAAACCATACCTGTGACCATGCCTAGTGCTTCCTTCGCCTCTCTGCAAGCTACTGCATATACTCTTCCTTGTGCCGATGGTCGGCTCTGCTCGATCTAAGGGGTGGCAATCAACGATCCAGCTTGTGTCCTCGGTCCTTGTGGACGACTTGCCGGAGCTTGACTGGGGCATGTCCTCATCTGGTGGCCCAGTTGACCACACTTAAAACAAGCTCCTGTCCTTACCGGGCATGTCCCATTTCCATGCCTTCTGCTACAAAGGCGGCAGTTCCAGTTTATGGGGTTTGACGGCTTCACAATACTTTTCCGCACGGGAGGCACAAAATGTCTGTTGCCCGCCATCGGCCTCTTGCCCATCTAGTGGTTATCTCTAAATAGTGTGAACCGCGATCCAGTTGCGGTGTTTCTCTCTTTCAAGTCTCGTTCTATCATCTGACCCCCCTCGTAGATTTCCTTAAAGGTCCTTAAATTCAGGGCAATCATCTGGCTATGGAGCTCAAGCCTCAAACCATCTCTAAACCTTCTTGCTTTCTCCTGAGGATCCTACATAGATCGAGGTGTGTACCTCGACAGTCTTGAAAACTTAGCCTCATACCGATCTATCGTTAGCTGGTTCTGGCATAACTGCAGGAATTCTACCTACTTTCTTTCCCTGGCCGTCTCTAAGAAATACTTGTCATTGAACGCCGTCTTAAAGGTATCCTAGTTTAATAATGTTCCTTCAGGGAAGACTCCGTCCTTGGTGGCGGCCCACCAATCATTCGCTGTGCCCTCCAGCTGGTACACTGCTAGCAACACCTTTTCTTCGTCCGTGCACCTTAGCACACCAAAAGCCTTCTCTAACTTTTCGATCCACCTGGGCGCCAGCTCGGGATCTCCAGTTCCATCGAATTGGGTCGGTTTCAACTTTATAAACTGCTCCACTAGCTAGCCCATCTGTCTGGCCACAACGATTTCTTCTTGGGCATTCACAGTTTCATTGCCCTGGCCATGTTCATTCTGGCTTCCATTGCCACCATTGTTGCCGTTGTTGGCATTGACGGCTGCTATGGCAGCATCCCGGTCTTGGGTCTGCCTATCAAAAAGATCGCCAACTCTCTCCAATGCCCTTAGCGCGCCATCCATTCTTAGATCTTTCACGACAGGCGGCCTCGAGCTAGAAGCTCCACCTCTTGACCTTCCAAACCTTCTAGAGGGGTTGCTAATCTTTATCTCTTTCTACTGAACCTGGTCTATCACAAGTTCAGCAAGGAGTTAGTAACTTACTCATTCATCCAAACCCAGAGCTACTAACTACCCCTTAACAGAAACAGTTACAACACAGCAGTACTCTATTCCACAAACTCCAGAAACATTTCAACCAATAGCCCATGGCCATTTCTCAGTTCCATTCACTCCAGTGATTCACTAAAACCAATCACTTTCATTCATCAAACAGGCCAAGGTCTAGAAATGACCTTCAATCCTAGCAGGGAACTCAGTCCTCATGCATCACCACAACCTTGCCAAGATCAAACACCAGTCATAAGTACCGGGTCTCATGCTACGCATCCCATGTCCTATCTTAACCAGCCTCCTATGGTCTCGCTATCCGTCCTTGTCCCAACTTAATCCTCCTTATCACTCCAGTCCTCAGCCAACTTTGGATCGAGCCGACCTTGCTTTGATACCAAATCGGATGGGTACGTCATGCCCCTCGCCCCGAGCACGAGCACGTGACTCCCTGCAAACAAGCCATATAATCTCTTGCGGTCCCAAGATCCACCCATCTAAGTCGAGAGATATAACAAATATATCAAGCATGTGGAAGCGGTAATAAAGCAACTCCTTTGTACAAAATATAAATTAGGTGGGACCTGGACAGTATAAGTACTGTCGTACATAACAACCATCTATTCGTACAATTACATGGCTATTAAAATCCGCTAACAAATTAGGTAACGGGGTAAGCACACAAAAGAGTCCATCACTACATCCAGAATAAACGGGGTCGGGGTCGCCATCAAAAGGTAAAGCTAACAAACTGGGACTCCTAGGATGAGCTACTAGAGTCATCGGTGTCCTCAGCGTCCTCCATCGGCTCGTACTCTGAGAACATCTCGGAGTGAACCTTAATAGTATCCTCCATGGTCTCCTCATGCGACAGCTCTGCTAGATCCTCCTCGGTCACCTCCAGGACAATGACCTCCTCCTCCGTAGTAAAATCCAGAGACGGGGTCCTTTCCGGCCAGTTCCTAGAACCTACTACCGATCCCTCGGTCGGCTCCTGGTCCCTATCGGGGTGGCACCAATCAGAGATCACTCCCTAGGGTACTTCATGGGGCTTCAGCGGCCCAATCGACACATCCCCAACTTTCCTAAATCACGCCTCATTCCTATGAGGCTTCCAGTCCGTACTACCCTCGTCAACCCACACCACTATACACTTCCTCACGTATAAAGTCCCTTGATTGTCGGGAACTCATCAAAATACACGATCATCTCCTTAAGGTCTCCAAAGCGAATAGGCCACATAGTCAATGCCTATAATCTGTAAAAGAAGGGTCCCCAAAAGGGGTAAGATACACATCTCGGTAAAAGAGTCCTAACCCTAGGTCAGGCCTACCGTCCATTTAGGCAGTCGCAACCTCGATCACTCAAACTCATAGACATATCAAGAAAATGCAAGTACATGCAACAACACATAGGTGGTAAACATGCAATTATGACATCATAACACGCTCAGATGATATGCACACTCGCTCTGCCACATCACCACGTCCACTACTTCCCGCCGGCCTCATCCTCATGCCCGCGATTAGATCGCATCAGGCTCGGTCTGCGTAAACGCATCAGACCGTTATTGACAATCCGCGTAAACGCATCAGATTTCAATAATACTCCAGGCCAATGTCACCACCTTATATCTCCGTCTCGCATAAACGCATCAGGACCATAGCCTTTTCTCAACCCCGCGATTAGATCGCACCAGGGCGCCGTACCATTCCAACCCCGCGCCTCAGCGCCTTAGGGTATCAACCACCTCACCCCGCGTCTCAAACGCATCAAGGCCTCTCCATGTCACACTCATGCCATGACTTTCAATTCGTTTCTCATACATGACGACATGTGCAATTCAGGCACAATTCAAGGACTCGTGGCATGCAAGGCAATCAAGTGACACACACATACATAGCAGATAATTCAAACACAAGCATTTACACACCTTAATCCCCTATAACAACTTAGGGTACACCAAGAACATTCACCATGGAATCTCTCACCAATCAACCAATTTATCTCTTGACTCACCCAATAGAATCCAATCTTCCTATCCTAAGTTTAGGATTCCCTTACCTTGAATTTGATAACACAATTTCTCTTTTTGAGCCCTCGAGGGTTCGGCCTCCAATGGTCCAAGACCGAACTCACCGCGCAACCTAATAAAATCCAACCAATCCGTCAATTTCCATTGTCCAATTCCTCAATACATGAACCATAACCTCCATAACATAATCCTCATAATCTTAGCATGCCTTAATTACCAATTTGAGGCTCTAAACCAACCGTCACCAGCCCCCCACAGATTCGGTTTGCACAGACACAAACCGGTCCTTTTCGGTTCTATGCAAACCGAGCACAACCGGTCCTAAATCTCTTCCATATCCATCATTTAAGCATTATCCTACCTCTTAACATGTCTATCTAAGGGTCTAAGGGTCTCACCGTGAGTTTGAGGTCAAGTCGTCGCCGAAATCCCGTCGGAAGTTGCCGGATCCTCCAAGGTCAGTACCGACAATTTTCTGTCCAAGGTTTACAAGACCGATTCGAGGTCAAAACTTTATTAAATCAATCTCAAATTTTTACCACAGATAGATGTACATGTCTCCTAGATCTCCATAAAATTTGACCTCAAGATTCCAACATTTCGGTCTCCTAAGTGGTCAGAAACTTCACCTACCTCAAGCTGGGTTAGATTTCGTCGGCTTCTGGGAAAAGGCTTGGCTAGAGCTCCTCTGGGGTCCAATCGCCGTGCTTCCACTTCGAGGAGGTCGGCAAGACGTGGACTAGGTTGGTGTGGTCTGTTGGAGTCTAGGTAGTAGCCAGAGGGCGGCGAAGGGGTACGGCAGGACTGGTCGGCGATGACAAAACATGAAGACGAAGAAGAAGAAGAAGATGGTTTCGGGAGCTATGGGGATTTATGGCAGGTCAATGAGTGAGGAGAGAGAGTGGGAAAAAGACTATTTACAAGGCTTGAGTCAATAGTTGAATGATAGGTATGAAATAGTGGATTTGACTACTCTTTTGCCCATTCATTGACACATGTCCCACATGTCATTCAACTTGGTCCAATGGCCACAAATCATCCAAATTTTTGGCAGCCTTGGGGGAGGGATAAAGACCAAAATGCCCTTCCTTATTTGCATGGGCAAGGCTTAAGCTTGAGGGGCAAAATGTTAATTTCGCCCCCGACGTCCGGAACGTCGTTTCTCTCGTTCTAATAATCTTCGATAGGGCGACGGCCAATACCATTGTGATGTTGGAATTCTTGATTCTCTATTTTTAATTTTCAAGACTCGTTTTTGATGGTTTTCTCTATCAGACGTGGTTCCAGCCTATCTCGAACCGACGGGCGGCTTTTGCAGACATTACGCGTATTGACCCTGTGATTCATATCACGTTTAGGGCTTGTCAATTCGCGGCGACTTTGGTCATGTAATTGTGAGGGTCTATCACTAGTCCCTATGGTCTCGATCGTCACTATCCGATTTAGGAAAATTTTGCAAATCATACTTTGGTTAACCGGTATCACCCGCGCTCTAATCTTATGACGCTCGCAGGGCATTCCTTAATTGTTCTTAGATCGGCTTTTTTGTGGCTCTAAATACCCCTCGACAATCCTTATGGTCAAAGCGCCATTTTCTATCCGAGTTTCCTAGGTCCACGTACCTCATCTCGCGTTAGCCTTTTCCTTTTAGTCAGTCTACTTGAATTGATCATATTCGAGCGGAATATGACTGTAATACATCTCTAGATTTACTTCTCATTAATAAGTCTAAAATTGACTGAAAATCAGAATGTCACAATAACTTAATTAGTAATGAACAATTTTTCTTGTCTATATTTCTCACCATTTCATAGTTGATAAAACATTGTTAACCTCTCCACTTCTAGTAGTTCCTAGTTGGGATAAGGAGTGCTGTCGGAGAGAGAATGCCATAGAAAGGGTGATTCGAAGATAACTTAACAGATCCGAGAGCCACATTCAGAAGAGGATGCCTGATCTAGTATTCAAGATCTTCTATTTTTGATTATCTAATAAATTGCTTAATGAAAGAAGATTATCTTTCCACTCAGAATATTTTTATTTGTGATCCTTAACTTCTACTTCTCGTATATGACGCACTTGGTTGATTGGTAGATAGACAATAGCCAACGTTTGTTGACAAAAATATAATAAGCTAATAAGACTATCTGTTTGGGTAAAATTTTAGTTGAAACAAATGAAACGATCACTAATATGGCTATCATTTCATTTTCTTTAACATAAAAAAGAAATAAAGATAAAAGCGACATTTCTTGAAAAATGCCATTAAAATGGAAATCTTAGAAAGAAAAGAGGATGGTATGAAGGCATCTATGATGGCTCAAGAGAAACTATTATTGATTGTTCTAAAAGATTAAGTTATATATAGAGTAGAGCTTAACATGTACCCGGATCCACCGAGCCTGGCTCTGATACCAAATAAGGTTCTCATCCCCAAAAGATAGCTTGTGAGGTGATGGCAGCCTCGAAGGTTATATGCATAGTAGGTTGGCTTCTTCCAAGCAACATGATGAAATTCCAAATTATACTAATCTCAAAAACTAAACTAGCGGAATCCTTTTTCTAAGAAATTTTCCTGTCTAACATATGCTTAGATAAATTAGCAGTACTTAAAGTTACAGAGAGTATATGTAACCTAGCTTCAGAAAAATTGAATAGTCGCCGGAATTATGGCTTGATATGGGATTGTCAATATGATACTCTTCCTCCTTCACTCCCATGATGCCCAACATGGTTAGGGAAAATCCCTTATGATGTTTTGAAGATGACAAAATAATCAAGGGTTACTAATGTGTTTTTTGGTTGAGTAAAACTAGGTAAAAGAAGCACAAGCCGTTATACATATGGTGTATTAACATAACCTCCAACGGTTATGAGTTATCTTTCAATGATAAATAGGCATTAGGCGCGGTAGTGTCTACAAGATTGAGATACCTAAGTAGAAGGTGATCAAGCCTATAATGGGAAGTTCAGTAAAGCTTGAAAGTACCTTGGATTGGTGAATAGTGAGGTAGAGCCGCAATTGCCAATACAATTGGAGGGATCAGAAGATGGAGCTCAAAATACTGCATCTGAATTATGCATTCTGAAGACTGATTTCGTTTATGAAGACTGTTTAGACACATCGAAGTATTCAAATATAGAAGACTATTTCTGCTTCTCATTATTGTTTAGAAGCTACGAGATATATTGATTTTAGATTCTGAAGACCCATGGCTAACATATGTTCGTTGTCGCCGAGGTATGTATGGAAGCTTATAATTTTTTATTGATAGGATTATTCCATAACATGATTGGTAGAATATTCTTGATTGGAAATTACTTCAATGAGATAAGAAACTTCTATATTTGAAGAACTTCACTTATAAAAATTGAAGATTGAGTTGTATGGGCAACAAAATCTAAACTGTTCAGATTATGCACCAATGGTCACCAAATCTCTCTAGATATAATCTCCTTCAATCAAGATTGATGGCATCCAATCAGTGATTGAAGAGCGATCCTTCGAAGACTGATCCAACGACTAGCTTAGGGGTGAAGGAGTATAGAAAGAGATCCATGGTGTTTCTATGTTGTAGGATTAGAATCATAAATTCCAAGGCGCTAGAGCTATTCAAATTCATATTTGTCCTCGTTAGTTTTATATGACAATAATTGAGAGGTTTTGTAAGAATGATTGAGAAAGGACAATGTGATCTATCAAAAAGAGTATAATCACTTGTTGCAAACCTTCTTTGATTCATCTAGTGGACTCCAGCCAATCGGTTGTCAGCATGAGAGAGTGGACATAGGCTTGATCTAAACCGAACTACTATAATTGTCATGTGCTATATTCAAGGGCTCAATAAGAATGGGTTTGAAATATTTAAGTTGAATCAGATGGGTCATAATTGGGCTACACATTTAAACACATTTTGACCCATATTGGACGGTAGAAGTACATCAGAAATGTCAATATTTGTGTGTAGAGATCAATTTGGTACCAACATTTTTTTTCGAATCACTTAAGTGCCAAATCGAAAAAAAAAAGATCATTTAAGTGCCAAGTCGCCATAATTAGCACTTAAATGATCATTTTTCTCGAAAAAAATGGCACTTAAGTAATGCAAAAAGCGATCACTTTAGTGCCAAATCCGACGAAAAATGATCACTTTAGTGTCAATTCCATCAACTTGGCACTTAAGTGATCGTTTTTTTTCCTCGATTTGGCATTTAAGTGATCCAAAAAAATATTGGCATTAAAGTGATCTCCATACATAAATTTTGACACTTTTGTTATACTTTTGCCCATATTAGACACATGAGAGCCAACCCCACAAATTGCACATGGGACAGGGACCTTAAGAGGCTTAGTTATTTTTATTTTTTTTATTTTCTATTTTAATGAATTAATGAGATACAATTAGAAAATAAAAATATAATATAAAATAAAACTAGTGGCTGCCGGTCACCATCCGTCACGACCGGTCACCACTGCCACCATTGACACTGGATGCTGCCTGTCGCCGGCCGCCGCATCTGGTCGCTGGCCATAGCCCACCTCCCCCCGCCGCCGCCGGCTGCCAGTCGCCAACCACCGCCTTAGAATAAATAAAATAAAAGTAATTTTAATAATAAAATAAAATATTTTTAAAATATTTTTAAAAAAAACATATTTTTTTTAAATAGGACAACATTTCACTTGATTAAAAAATATTTAAAAAATAAAAATATTCGAAAGAATCCATAAAATTTAAAAAAGGAAAAAATTTCACTTAATTTTTTATTGCATGAAAGTATGTCGATAACATTATTTTATTTTATTTAATATTTTATCTTATAATTTTTATTTTTTAATCTGATGTGAAGTTTTTATCTGATAACATAAAAGTTTAAAATATGTTAAATGAGTTATATAAGTATGTTTTGATAATATGGGTCACAACGATTGGGTCGGATATGGGTTACTGAACATGGACCAAAACGGATTGACGGGTCAATATGGGTCAGACCATATTAGACTCGAACCATGTCCGACCCGATCAACCCATTTGACATCTCTAAAGAATTCCACCCCTTATAGATTTTCTTTGGAGATTACGAAGTCAAAATATGAGCAGTTAGAAAAAATACAAAGGAAAATAAATTTAATTATAAAAGAAGTTTGTGGTTCATTCATTTCCCTATCTTTTTCATTGCCTAAAATTGAGTTAGTTTCATTATAATTATCTATAAAAGGTGTGAACTTGTGGCATGTTAGAAGAATATTTGACTATAGAGAGAAATGATGGAGTTTGTAGAGAGTAACACGCAATGAAAAAAGCCAATGAGGCGTTGACTGAGTTGGTGAGATTCCTAAATATTAGACAGTTATACTGATGAGGTCTCATGTTTGAATTTGCCCGATCGCGTCTTGAGGGACTTAACTAGTGGTATTGACGCTCATATCCCCACCACCCTGAGAAATAGTCCATTGCACTTGGGAAATCTAGATAACAAAAAAAAAAAAAACAAGCAATGAAGAAAAGATTGAGAATTTACATGCTTGACTCGCTCAATCACTCAAGTGTTTTCCAGCCCACAATTCTATTACGTTATATAGAAATATGAGGGAAAGGTCGGGATGTTTTCATACATAGTCATCCAGGAATGATCCATCGGAACCTCCAAACATGTACATATACCTATGTTGACGTTTATGCTTCAATTCAACCTTCGATCCAAACCGATTCTTTCTCGAATTTGGCTGGATCTTAGAGACATTAAACACAACACAAGGTTCTAAACTATACTGAAGTAATTAAGAAATCTCTAGTCTCCACATGACAACAACACATTGAAAATCATGCGATATTCCATTTTAAATTACTAACAAACGAAATTTCCGGACAAGATCATATTTATTTTTGGAAACGAAATCGTTCATTCAAAAGTCAACTCTCTTTCACTTACTCAAACGATACCTAGGCGTGACCACCAAATGCTTGGCTCTCGGAGTAGTGAGCCCGAACTCCTCGGTCATGTCAAGCTCACTCGATGACGTGCCACTTGGAAGCTCCCAGTCAAAGCAGTGCACGAGCTGAGCAAGGACAAACCGCACAACTGTCAAGCCAAGCTGCATCCCAGGGCACCCTCGGCGGCCCGCCCCGAATGGCAGCAGCTGAAAGTCACGCCCCTTAACGTCCGTGCTCGACCCCAAGAATCTTTCAGGCACAAACTCTTCCGGGTCATGAGTGGTCCACACTTTCGGGTCTCTTCCGATGGACCACACATTCACAATAATCCTTGACTTGTTGGGAATGTGGAAGTCGCTTACCGTGCAATCCTTGGTCGCCTCATGGGGAATCAGAAGCGGAGCCACTGGGTGAAGCCTCATGGTCTCCTTGATCACCATGTCTAGGTAGTCCAAGCCGTCTGTGTCTGATTCCTCCACTGGTCTATTCAGTCCCACAGATTTCTCTAGTTCTTGCTGGAGCTTTTTCATTGCACTAGGATGTCTTATAAGTTCGGCTATTGTCCACTCAATTGCTGTCGCTGAAGTGTCCATTGAAGCCACCAACATGTCCTTCACGAAAAAATATATCAGAGATTCATATTAACGTGTACATCAGAATATTTACAATATAGTAAGTCATGCATTGAAATACAAACTTTATACCATCTATTACTCAACAAGGGTGACTCCATCGGGAAACTACTTGTGAGATTTCCCTAAGTGTGATCCATAGTTAAAATGATACTTTTGATACATGTATCAACTTAACTAAACCCTATTTGAAATATGACCTTGAGTCTCTTAATAATGAATAGATTTTGTTGTCTCTAGCACTTAATGTTTCCAGTTAACAAAACACTGTGAACAGCTCAATCTCTGATGCTTGAAAGAGATAAGCAGATGTACTTCAAGCAAGAGACGATAAGTTCTCTATCGTAATTGGTTGACCTGCGGATGGACAACACGGAGGCTTGCAAGATTCTTGGACACCGTCCGTTCACGACGTTGTATGAAGAAGCTGCGAAAACCATCTGTAGACCGATTCAACATGCTTATTCAAATATAGGCAAATTCAACCAGGATGTAGTAGTTGAAATACTAAAATTCGTAAACAAAATGGATTTTCAAAGTGCAATGATTGGTTTTGTTCGATGTTTTAATATTGGTGTCGAAATGCTCAAATATCCGCTTATGAACTATGGAATTGTTTTGACAAAAAAAAAAAAAAAACTTTGAAATTGTGGAACAAACCCACACCCCCCCCCCCCAACAAATAAATAAATAAAAGAACAATGGAATTGTCTTCTAAATCAATTTTGAACTTTAACTATGCTCATCTCAGAGCCACAACTAGCGGGATCAAGTTCTAAAAAAATTTCCACTCCGACGTAAGCTTAGATAACTGGACAGTAATTAAGGTTACGTGATTACTTGTTAATCTAGCAACAAAAGTTTCATTAATTACCAGAATTATGGCTTTGATATGGGGCCTGCCGATATGGTACTCTCCCTCGTTCAATCCCATGATACCCAACATGACATCAACGAAATCTTTGGTCTCTCCTTCCCCTTTCTTGGACTCCATGTGCTCGTCAATGATCTTCTCGAAGAAACCATCGAATACTTTGCTCACAGCTTTCATGCGCTTCCTCAACCCCTGAAGATCAAATGGTGCCAAATAAGGGATAAAGTCACCGATGTTCGGCGTCGCCGCCAACATCATCACTTCTTGAATCACGGCTTTGAACCCTCTCTCGTCAAACTCCTTATCCATGTACTTCTTCCCGAAAACCATCCGACAACTCATGTCAGCGCTTAGCGACGAGATCATCGCGGTCAAATCAATCGCCATGTGGCCATGAGACGCTTCTTTGAGAGAATTCACAAGCAAGCCGACCTCCTCTCTTCTCATGGACTTGAAGGAGTTGATTTTGGCATTGCTAAGGAGCTCCAAAGTGCACATCCTTCTGATGTTCCTCCAATACCGGCCATACGGTGCGAAGGCCAAGCTCCTTTGTTCATAAGAGATGTGCTTCGAGGCTTCATTGATTGGGCGGCTCGCGAAAACGAGATCATGGTTCTTGAGGAATTGCTCGGCCACTTCAGGCGATGAGACGACCATCGTGGGCACCAACCCGAGGCGCAAGTAAATGAGGGGTCCATATTTTTCAGCTAATTTGTGGAGATCGTGGTGAGGGTTTTGTCCCAACAAAGGGAGGTTTCCAAGAATCGGAAACCCTCTCGGACCAGGAGGCAATTTCTTCTTGCTCTGTGTTTTCCATAGCAAAGCTCGCATTAAGAGATGAGCAATCAAAGCGAAGATGAGCGTTATCCATAGCCAAGCCATCGGAGGTGGTTCTTTGGAAGCAAGTTATGACAGGGAAATGGGTGTTTCTAGCTTAATACGTGTGAAATTTGTTACTCTTTGTTTTTAGCGGAACCGTTCATCTATTATCACAAACTGGATTTTGAGGTTGAGATTGAGATAAGCGCTTTCAAAGGTTTTTTTCCCCCCTCGAACGACAGGGACGTGAAAGGATGGATGACGCCAGTGATTGCGAAATGGGGTGAGAAACACAAGGGTGATGGAGTCTTCGAGGTGGGTGATCTTATACTTTTGGGAAACTTTTAGCGATGTACGATGACAATAGATACGTTTCATGTCGTCGAACGTATGCAAACCTCCCCGTTCACGTGTATCAGGTAATAAATATTCACACAAAGGGATCCATTCTATCATTTCAAACATAGCGATGGATCTCTTAGGGTATAATATTTAACAATGCTAATATAAATCCGAAAATACATGAAAATAAATACATGGGAAAAACAATGAAAAGCCCGAAGCTTTTATATGTACGACAGATTTATCCTAAACTTTTTCTTGTGACATCGAAAACCAGAAACTTGTATCTTTGTGGTACATTTATCCTCTTTGAGATTCAATTAGATGACTTTTCAGCTAAAACAATATCGTTTTTTGTTTCGCTGAAACCATGTGGGCACCATGGCAACAAAATTTTCCTTTTGTTGTCGGTGAGGGTAGATTTTTAATGGCATTGATGGAATATTGACGTAAGGTAAATGTGTTACACATGTTACAAATTTGAGATTTTTAGTGTTGCAAAATTTTTTTTAGAGTAAATGTCTTAACATGGATTGTTTGAGAATTTTGAAAACATATTCCCTAAAAACAACCGTATAGATAGATTTGTATGCGGTTATGGAAATAAAAGACCATATAGAGATGGAAAATAAATAAAGGAAAAAGTGAAAGAAATAAGATAAAAGGAAACTAATTAACTTTCATTTATTGCGCATGTTGAATTCATGGATTGAGGTGAAGGAAAATAAAGTTCTATGAATGGATTAAGTAAGTAATCTTTCTTTTATATATACACACGCATTGATGCGGGATTATCAGTTTCTATCGATCAGCTCTCACGCTCCATCCATGTTTAGTTGATTGAACCAACTAATTCACTATTCGCGCAAGGGAAAGCCAATTTCAGCGGCAATTTCATTTTGTAGGTTCAAGGATGAAGTTGCAGATTATGCGGCATAGTCGTCAATTTACGACTTGTTGTCGACTCCACGGCTCCCAATCGACTATCTAGCAATTGGAGGCTGTTTTGATCGAATTCCTTCGTTGTTTATTCATCTTCTAAGGTGTCTATTCGGCTTCCAAGGCTAGTGCATGAACTTGGAGAGTCTTATCAAGTTTCAATGCATCTAATATTAATTAACTCATTTAGCCCTCGTTATTAAGTGTCTTAATTCATAGTTAAAGAGTCTTTAACATTGTGTTCTTTCAAGAGTCTTAATTACGTGAATTCCCCGAGAGTCTATTTGGTTTTTGAGAATTTGAAGTGTCTTTTCTTTTTATTCAGCAATTAATTTATAAATAGAGGTGTAATCTCACTTGTAAAGTAGACAGTGCTTGAGTATTGATAATATCCATTCAGGCTTTTTATATTTGGAAGGAGGATTTTTCTATGCTGATGAACCAAAAAACCCTTTATCATCCATTGTTCTCCTTTGGACATTAGTGGTGAGCTTCTCCTATCCCAAATTCTTTTATCCTTGGTGGCGGCTTGTACTGAAGCTTTTGTGATGAACTTTACCAATTCAGATCTTTATCCTTGCTGGTTGCGGATCCTTTATTCCTTAGTGGTGATTGTAATTAATCAATGTCCATTTATCAAACATCCTATCAGCGTCACTCAGAATAAGTTCGTCCACTCTACGCCCGCATTACGCGCGCGCCCAAGGAGACTACGGTATAAACTACTAACTGAGACATAAATGCTATCCTACAAATGCACACCCTTCTCTTTGTCTTTGAAAGAGACTACTTCTTAGTCTTTAAAAACAGACATCAAAAGTTTTTTGGCAGCTGAAGTATACTGCAAGTGTCAAAATTCATGTACAGTGCTCACTTTAATGTCAAAACTTTCAAAACGATCATTCAAGTGCCAGCATTTTTTTTTAAAAAATAAAACTTAAGTCCCAATATTTTTTTTAAAATGATCACTTCAATGCCAACTTCAATTTGAACTGACGTGGCTCGTTGGAAATCCAATGTGACCTATTTTTTTTTTGTTAATATTTGAACTGACGTGGCTTGCCAAGTGAGTGTTTTTTAAAAATTTTGACAATTTATTGATCCTTTCTTTAAAAAGTTGACATTTAAATGATCGTTTTGAAAGTTTCGGTACTGAAGTGATCGTTTTTAAAAAAAGTTGGCACTAAAGTGAGCGTCGTACACAAATTTTGGTATTTGTTTTGTACTTAAGCCATTTTTTGGCACCAAGGATCCAACAAGTAACAAATGAAGAGCATTCTTGCTGAAGCAACCCGGTATCAAACTAACAATCTAACTCTAGGATTTGTGGCGACTTTCGTATTATTTTGCATATCATTCAATATTCGTATTTTGTGCAAAGTTTGCAGATAATTCGAAAAGTTTGAATACATGGATGAACGGAATTCTGGATGCATGCCACTAAGCTTGAGAGTCGATCCTCCATATTGCTTGAAATTTTTATATTCGTATGCCCTCATTTGTTCTTTCAAGGAATCTTCTGGCTACAACAAGCTCAATTTCTTATGGGGGGTTGGTGCCACAATATGAGGAAGCCATGTCTCTAATATCAAACCTGCTAGCAGCTATGTTTCTACAAACATAAACATTATAATGGTGGAGCGTCTTTGAGCTGACAGTGTTGACACTTAAATTTTTGCGAGAGCACATGGAAAGAGCGCAACACCATTCATGTGCTCGCCTAGCTATGTCCAAGGTCCAGTCATGCAGATCAAGCGCTTGGTGCCCTATGATAGTGAAGAGGGTTTCTCATGCCGTGGCCAGAGGCCCAACTAGTGGCCAGGGTGCCGAACTTGCTCAGCCTTCCCCTCAGATGTCGCATACGTAGGCATCAAGTAATGGTCCTCCAGACCCCTGAACACCTTGACTTGTGTATCTTCAATTCGACCTCCTATTCAAATTGGTTCTTTCTCACAGTTGTCGTAACATTGGAGACATCAAACACAACACAATGCTCTAAACTATAGTGAAGAAATTAAGAAGTCTCTAGCCTCCACATGCCTCAAAATCCTTTATTAGAAATTTATTCAGAGGGCAACCAGATTTCGCAAATCAAGCTAACATGACATTACAAATTAGTAGGCAATCCATTTGGCATTAAAACTCCTGATATTATCATACTTAACTTTGGGAACTCAATCATCTATTGAAAAGTTAACTTTCTTTCACTCCCTCAAACAGTATTTAGGTGTGACCACCAGATGATTGGCTCTAGGAGCAGTGAGCCCAAACTCTTCGGTCATGTCAAGCTCGCTCGGTAACAAAGCTCCTGAAAGCTCTTAGTCGAAGCAGTGTACAAGCTGAGCAAGCACGAGCCGTACAACGGTCAAGCCAAGCTGCATTCCAGGGCACCCTCGGCGGCCCGCCCCAAATGGCAGCAATTGAAAATCATGCCCCTTAAAATCCACGGGGGATCCTAGGAATCTTTCAGGCACGAACTCTTCCGGGCCGTGAGTGGTCCACACTTTCGGGTCCCTTCCGATGGACCACGTATTCACAAAGATTCTCAACTTGTAGGGTATGTGGAAGTCGTTCACCGTGCAGTCTTCGGTCGCCTCATGGGGCAACAAAAGCGGAGCCACCGGGTGAAGCCTCATGGTCTCCTTGATGACCATGTCTAGGTAGTCCAAGCCATCTATGTCTGACTCCTCCACTGCTCTATTCTATCCCACGGCTTTCTCTAGCTCTTCTTGGAACTTTTTCATGGCACTAGGATGTTTAATAAGTTCGGCCATTGCCCAGTCAATTGCTGTCGCTGAAGTGTCCATCGAACCCGACAACATGTGCTGCATGGAGAAACATATCAAGATTCATATAAAAGTGTATCTTAATTTCACTTATCAAGAATATTTACGAAAGACTAAGACATGGATATACAATAGACTAAGTCATGATGTTACGAGAAAAATTATTACATTGAAAGCTTGAACTTTCCAAATTAGTTACTCATTTAGAGCACTTTTCTAATGGGAAAATTACCAAATAAAGTCATAAAGCAGTTGCAATTGTGTCAATTAAGTTTTAAAGTTTAGTTTTGGTCGACTCAGTCATTAATCTTTTACAATTGGTCAATTAAGCCCATTCAGCCAATTTGTCCGGCGTTATCGTGGACGCCAATAAAAAAATATTTTTTTTTCATTGGAGGCCTTAAGTATTTGTTGCCCACCTAAACCCATCTTATCAATTTAATCTCAATCATATTTGTGAAACACTCCCTAATGGGCCATCTTCAACCATGACTCTCTCTCTCTCCTCTTCCTCTTCATTTTTCTCTTCATTTTCTCATTCCTCTCTCTCGGCCGAATGGGTTCCGCGGGGACAGGGAAAAACTAGCTCACTATTTCGGTCATAACTTTGTCGTTCGACTTCAGATTAAGGTAAACCATGGCCATCTTAAATCTTTTTGTCGTGCCATTCTAGGAAGGTATTATGAGCTTAATTTGGCTCAGTCGTTTATTCCGTAGGTCTGTTTGAGTGGAAAAAAGTCAGATTCTGACCCGTTTTTAGAGAGGATGCGTTTTTTAGGGCTTCCGAACTCCAAATGGCTTCAAATTTTTGGTGAGCTCTTCTAAACTCATATTATAAGAGTTTAGAAAGTTGAAATTAAGGTTTTATATGATTTTTTATGGGTGTACTTGGCTGGTTTGTGGAGATTTATACCGAGCAAATTCTGTCCGTTTGAGGATAGTGAAGGAAACAGGCTGTTTGAAGGTCTTGTGGATTTGCTTTGCATCGAAACTCTTCGTGAACTTCCTAAAGACATATATTGAGGTCATTGCAAGTTTATTTTGTGAGGAATTGAGGTTTGAGATTGAGATATGGCTTGATTGAACGGAGTGAACCAAAATCAATTCTGTTTTGTGGATGAACCCTATTCTGGCCAGTTTTGTTAAGGGTCAATTAAGTGGTACTTTGACTTCAAATTGACTCATAAGACTCTATAGGATATTGTGTGAGGTGTTAATGGAAAGTGTGTGAAGTGGATTGGGATATAGAAGTGATTTAAGGGCTATTTGAGACATGAAACTCCAAGTTGTATCTCACCTTGTATATGGCAATGTGAACCGAATGAATTGAGGATCCATGAGAGTATTATCATGTAGTCAATAGAGTAATATAGCATCCTAAGTTGCCATTTGAATGATTTTGAGGGAATTGGTTTAAAGGAAGTTGAATGCAATGGTTTTTTATTCGAAATTAATGAATTTTTATAGGTTGACGAGTGATTCTTGGTTAGTCGCATAGTTGTGGATTTGAGTAGAATCAATTGGTGTGGAGTTTTGCTAATCAATCGAGGTAAGTATTTTCTCAACCCTTACTCGAATGTTAGGACACTACTGGATTGATTGGTTGGATGAATTGAGTGTTTGGTGAAGCTTATGACTTGAATTGCTTAACTAAGTATTGGATTCCATGACTTAAATGACATAGTATGATAATTGAACTGTGATATGCCTTGATGACAAATTTGGCTTTTGAGCCATTGATTGTTTAATTGGTTGTGATGCCTACGTGATATATATGGCTTAATGCCTGTGTTTTATGAATGGATTATAGTGCCTCAACGATCGTTGACCTTTAGTCCCGTAGATCATGTTGACTGTGAGTCCTTGAGATGACAATTGGCTGTAAGCCTCGAAAATACTGATTGGCCTGTGGCCCCAGTAGTACCAATTAATTAAAAGTCTTGATGATGAAAATATCGATTGGCCTATGGCCTCAGTGGTAGCGAATGGTGGTGATCTTGAATAAAAATGAGAATACTTATTGGCTTGTGGCCCTAGTAGTATCGAATGGTGGTGATCTTGAATAAAATGAGAATATCGATTGGCCTATGGTCCTAGTGGCATTAAATGGTTGTAAGCCTTGAAAGTACCGATTGACCTGTGGCCCCAGTGGTACGAAGACATCAATTAGCCTGTGGCCCTAGTAATGTTAGTTGGTAGGAGTGCTAGAAAAGTACAAAAGTAGATGTGGAAGTTGTGATAATTGAGTATCGAATTATATGTTGCTTGTACATTGAGCTTGAGATCCTGAAATCGAGGGTGATTGATTGTATTGCTTATCCACGCCTGGTTAATGATATTCTTGTTTGTTTGATGCCATGCGCTATAGCATTGATGCATGCTTGCATTTTGGCGGCATTGTAAGTGGTGTGGGGGGACTGGTGTTCAGGTCTAGGTTTAGATTTCACTTGTTGAGATATATATATATATATATCTCACCCTAGTGGGGGATTAATTTTTCAAGTCCTTGAAGACGGAAATATAGACGAGATGAGGATGAGCTCTCAATGAAGTAATGGCATGAATGATTTATGTATTTTGTGGCTTTAGGGATTGTATCTGAATGTTGAGGATTTAGGAATTGAATTTTGAGTACTTGACTATGATAACTTATAGGAGAATTTTATTTATAAGAAGTGCATACCCTTTGTCCTGGGTCATTTCATTATGAATTGTACGGAGCAATTTTACTGCTTCTGCGATCTTGTTCCTTTATCAAGTTGTTATATGATTGGTCGAAGGATCCTAGATGGCATAGCTTAATTACGGCCTGGTGGGATATTCGCGTGTTCGGGGCTTGACACAAAGCATCAAATACATGTTTCATGTGAGAAACATGTTCTGCCTCACTTCTGCTGTATACAAGAATATCATCAAAGTATACAAAAACATAGTGACCTATAAAAGGACGAAGGACCTCATTCATAAGCCTCATGAATGTACTCGGAGCGTTAGAAAGTTCGTATAGCATAATCAGCCACTCAAAGAGGCCTTCTTTTGTCTTGAAAGCTGTTTTCCATTCATTACTTTCTCGCATTCGAATCTAGTGATAGCTACTCCGCAAGTCTATCTTTGAAAATATAGTTGAACCAGATAATTCATCAAGCATATCATCTAGTCTGGGTATAGGATACCTACACTTAATGGTGATGTTGTTGATGGCTCTATTATTCACACACATTCTAAATGAGCCATCTTTCTTTGGCACGAGTAAAGCAAGAACGAAATATGGGCTCATACTTTCTCGAACATAACCCTTTTCAATAAGCTCATTGACTTGTTGCTGCAATTCCTTTGTTTCTTCCGGATTACATCGGTATGCTGCTTTGTCCGGAAGAGAAACTGTGACATTCTGATTTCTTGTCAATTTCAGACTCATTAATGAGAAATGAATCTAGAGATATATTTCATTTATATCTCGCTCGAATCTGATCAATTCGAGTAGGCAGGCCAACGGGAAAGGCTAACGCGAGACACGATACGTGGACCTAGGGAATTCGGATAAGAAATGACGCTTTGACCATAAGGATTGTCGAGGGGATATTTAGAACCATAAAAGGCCGTTCCAAGAACGATTAAGGAATGCCTTGCGAGTGTCATACGATTGGAGCGCGGGTGATACCGCTTAACCAAGGTATGATTTTCAAATTTTCCTAAATCGGACAGTGAGGATCGTGACCGAAGGGACTAGTGATAAACCTTCCCAATTACATGATAACCAAAACCGTCACGAATTGACGAACCCTAAATGTGATGAGAATTAGATGATCGATACGCGTAAAGTCCGCAAAAGCCCCCGTCGGTTCGGGATAGGCTGGAACCACGTCTAATAGAGGAAATTATCAGAAACGAGTCTTGAAAAATTTGAAATGCGAAAATCAAGAATTCCAACGTTATTCGAATTGGCCGTTGCCCTATCGAAGAACTCTGGAAAGAGAAAAACGACGTTCTGAATGTCGGGGGTAAAATTACCTTTTTGCCCCTCAAGCTTAGAATCTTGCCCAAGCATTTGAAGAAGGGCATTTTGGATATTAAAACCTCCCAAGAACTGCCAAAAAAGAGGGTGAATGAGGGCCATTGGATCACTTTAGAAAGGCAAGAGAATAAGTGTCAATGGATGGTGTAAAGAGTGGTCAAATCTACTATGCTAAACATACCATTCAAAGCATTGACCAAGAGCTTGTATATAGTCTTGTAACTCTCTCTCCTCACTCATTTGGCCGGCCACTACCCCAAGAACTCACGCCAATCACTCCTTCTTCTTCCTCCAGTTTTGATCGCCAGCGACAGCTTCTGGTCTCCCTATTCAGCTCCCACGACGACCACTTCCAGCCATCACCTGACCACCGGCCAACCACACCAACTTAGATCTCTGTCTTTTCGACCTCTTCGAAGTGGAAGCGAGGCATTTCGGCTATCGAAGAGCTCCGACCAAGCATTTTCTCGAGAGCCGACAGAATTTCCTCCAACCTGAGGTAGGTCCGGTTTCTGACCCTTTTGAAGGCCGAAATGTTGGATTTTTGAGGTCAAATTTTGTAGAGACCTAGTAGACAGGCATATAAATCTGTGGTAAACATTTGGGCTTGATTTGATGAAGTTTTGACCTTGAATCATTCCTGTGAACTTGGAACAGAAAACTGCCAGTACTGACCTAAGGAGATCCGGCGATCTTCAATGGGTTTCCGGCAACCAATTTACCTCAAACTCACGGTGAGTCTCAAGAACCCTTAGATAGACATGTTAAGAGGTAGAATGAGGACTAAATGATGGATTTAGAGTTGGTTTAGGGCTGATTGTGCCCTATTTGTACAGAACCGAATCGGTTCTTCCCGGTTCTGTGCAAGGACGGGACTATGGGGGCTATTGGCGTTGGATTTTGAGTCTCAAATTGGCGAATAAAACATGTTAAGACATTGAGAATTATGCTATGGAGGATTAAGATTCATGGATGGTTGAATTGGACTTGGAAATTGATGGAATTGGTTGAAATTCCTAGGTTGCGCGGCGAGTTCAACCTTGAACCCTAGGAGGCCGAAACTTTGAGGATCCAAGAAGTGAATTTGGTGTTATCAAACGCAAGGTAAGGGAATTTCTAACCTTATGCTAGGAAAATTGGACTCGATTGGGCGAGTCGAGAGACAAATTGAATGATTTGTGAGAGTTGTCAAGAGTATTGTTCTTGGAACGTCCTAGAATTGTATAAGGGTTTATATGTACCATTGCTTGTGCTTGAATTGTCCGCCATGTGTGTGTATCATTTGATTTCCTTGCATGCCATGAGTTTTTGAATTGTGCCTGAATTGTACATGTCGTCATGTGTGGAAAATGAATTGAAAAGTCATGACATGAGCATGACATGACGAGGCCCTGAGGCGTATGAGACGCAGGGCGGGGAGGTGGATACCCTGATGCGATAAGATCGCGGGGTGGAGTTGATGTTGTGTGGCGCCCTGATGCGATGAAATCGCGGGGTTGAGATGGCTATGGTCTTGATGCGAAATATTCGCGGGATGAAAGTATGAGATGATGATATTGGCCTGGAGATTCATTGGAACCTGATGTGTTTACCTGGGTTACCGATGACGGTCTGATGCTTTTACGCGGACCGAGCATGATGCGATCTAATCGCAGGCATGAGGAGAGCCTGATGGGATCTAATCGTGGGCTGGAGAATGAGGCGGGCAGGAAGAGGTGGTTGTGGTGTAGTGGCAGGATGAGGTGTGCATAATCATCTAAGTGTGACATGGTATCAAAGTTGCATGCCCATCATCTATGTGTTGCTATCTTTATTTGTATGCACCTGTATGGTTATGAGTTTGGAATTTCGAGATAGATGACCGCCTGAGTAGACGATCGGCCTAACTTAAGGTTAGGATCCACCTTACTGAGATTTATATCTCACCCCAGTGGGGACTTACCTTTTTAGGTATTAAGCGACGGAAGTGCGAACTGCCATGGATTGACATTTGAAAAGACAGCCGGTCAACTGTATTTAAGAGAATTACAGGACACGGATTTACATTTTGTGATATTAGGGATTTTACTTCCGATTGGTAGATTAGGAATTGAACCTTTGGAATTGGTTAATGAAATTTTGATGTATCTGTCTTGAGTCATTGGGTGTTGATTTATTTGTATGATTGGAGTTGGCATCGCTTTTGCATGTATATTTTGTTCAGAGTTGTAAGTTATTGGCCGTTCGATCTTGGAGCTTTCATAAAGGAATGGCTTGGTGGGATGCTCGCGTGCTCGCCGGGTTCGGGGCGTGACAGAAGCACTGGGTAATAAATCAACGTGGTGCTCAATTTCCCTTAATGGAGGTAATCCAGCCGACAACTCCTCCGGAAACACATCTGCAAATTCTCTCAACATGGAACGCATTTTTGCATGCAGGGGTTTCTCAATCTCACTCTTTTTATCAACCATGAGCAAAGCATACACATTCTTTTGCTTGCTAATGGCTCTCTTAACTTGAGTTTCATTCAAGAACAGATTCTCCTTTTTAGTGTTTTCCTCCCCAGATTTGTTTTTGTGGATCAACGATGGGCTTAAAGGTGCAAGAGTAATGTGTTTCTGTTCCTTGTGAAATGAGTAAGTATTTCTATGACCATCATGAATAGCTTTTCTATCAAATTGTCAAGGCCTCCCTACTAATATATGCCATGCATCCATAGGAATAATATCACATAAGACCTGATCTTGATAACTCTTGCCAATAGAGAATGATATAAGAGCTTGTTTGGTTACCTAGAGATCACTTCCTTTGCTAAGACATTGAAGCTTATAAGGTTGAGAATGCTTAGAAGTTGACAGTTTCAACTTCTCAATCATGATTGTTGATGCTACATTGGTGCAGCTGCCTCCATCAATGATCACCGTACACACCTTGCTATTGATTATGCAACGTGTTTGGAAGATGTTCTCCCTTTGTTCCTCCATGTTTACTATAACCACCATGTGTAAAGCCCTTTGTATAACCAACGCATTGCCTTTATCAGCTTCCTCCATGATCTCATCATTCATTTCGAATCCGAACTCCTCTTTTTCTTGTTCAGCACCTTGAAGCTCCGAATCAATTGCTTCAATTTCTTGAAGGGTCATCATCCTCCGATTAGGACAATTGGCCTGAAAATGCCTATAACCGTGGCATTTAGAGCATTTCATTCCTTCTCCATCGGGTTTCTTGGGAAATTCCTTGGAATGTTCTGCTGCTTTCTCCTTGGCTTTATCCTTCGACGTACTCTCAGCCTTGTTAGAAGTAGTACCCTTAAAGAAGGAAGTTCCCCTTGCCAAGGATTTGGTTGGCCATCCTTTGCCCCGCTTCACTTATTTCTCCACTTTTATGGCCAGTTTGCAAATATCTTCAATGTGGAAATAAATACGGAAAAACAAATACAGAACACAAGGATTTATGTGGTTCGATCAAGGTGATCTACGTCCACGGGCGAGGCAAAAACAAGATTCCACTATAATAAAAAAGAGTACATATTACAGAAGTCGATTTTCGTGACTCTACAAAAGCACACGGCTCACAAAACTCTCATATGACGAAAATTCTCTATACAACAGAATAAACCCTAGCTGCAACAAGATTCCACTATAATCCGAGTTGGGCCTATCGGCCCAACTCTCCGCGCCACGAACCGAATCTCAATTTTTTCTCCACTTTTGGGCCACACAAAAAATATGTCGGGGCGGGTGATAAACCAAACCAAGTGCATAAAATTCAAGACATATTTAACATTCAAAGGTCTAATATGGTTGAAGCTGAACCAAATCTTTGATATCTTGATTTAATCCTATAAGGAAACGACCAATGGTTTGCTCTTGCACTTATGGAATATCACATCTCATAAGGAGTTGCTCAAACTCCCTAATGTATTCTTCCACACTCAATTCATGTTGTTTAAAAGAATTTAGCTTTAGAAATAGGTATTGCTTATAGTTTACAGGCAAAAACCTCTTTTTCATAAGCTTCTTGAGTTTTTCCCAAGATTTAACTCTACTTTTCCTTCTCAGACCCTCTGATTTTTCAGGTTCTCCCACCAAAGCGAAGCATACCTTTTAAATTTAAGAATGACAACCTTATATCTCTTTTCTTCCGAGTATAATTTGAACTCAAATACTCGTTCCATAGCATGCAGCCAATCAATAAAATCATCAGGATTAAGGCTACCTTCAAATTCAGGTACCTCTACTTTGACGTCGTGGTTGTCGTTGTTGTTTCTCTCTCTTCCCCTTCTAGCTCGATGGTCTAAATCGCCAGAATCACCTTCTATGTCGTTGGATTCAACATCGGAATCTGAACGCGAATCATCATGGCATGGATGATTAATGGGAGGTCCTCGTGGCGGCGAATCTTGTCCCGCTTGATTCTCTAATAAGGTGACAACTCTCTCCATTTGTTGCTGCAAAGTGTTTATTGCACGATCTCGCCTTTCATTATGGACTTGCTCCAAACTCAAGCCTCTCGGAACATTACCATCTCCCATTGTAGGATTAGCAGAATTAGGAATCACTTAAGACGAGTTCAACCTAGAGCTTTGATACCAATTTGATGCGTGCGCGAGGCGGGCAAATGTGTTTTGAGTGACTTTTGAATGAAAAAGGGGATTAGAATAGAATGTGTGAGGATAGAAAATGATACGATCAGATCAAGGCGTAAAGGAAGCACCTCCAGCCAAGAATCAAAATCAAAATTTGGGATAGAAGCTCACCATCAAGGTTTCTATCCCACCATCAAGGTTTAAAGGAAAACCATCAACCAAGGCTAAAGGGCTTTTGGTTTCACTACTGAGGAAGAATCCGATTTCTAAGGTTAAAGAAAGTGAAATAAAACAATTCAACTTACAAAGAGGAACTCTCATTCATTCATCATATCTGTATTACAATGGAGAAGACCTCTCTATTTATAGAGAGATTGAGACAAAGCGAAAGGAAAATAAAGACAATAATCTCGTCCACCAGTTTTGAACAGCCAATAATAACCCTAAAGATTTTCTAATTATAAAGGAAATAACTCCAATCAGTAGCTAACTAATATGTAATTAATTGACATTCAAATTGGCAAGTAATCAATCAAGATAAGGCTTGAAATCAGCAATCAATCACATCGATATTGATTGATCATCAAATTAGCAATCAATCACATCTGATTGATCATCAGATTAGTAATCAATCACATATTCATTTATTGATCATCAAATTAGCAATCAATCACATCTTGAATATGCCGTTGAATCTTCAATCAATTGGTCAGCACTCAATCTAGAGAATCGTGATGAAATCAGCAGAAATCAATATGATGAAGTGATTATCTTATTGGAAAGGAAAGAAATGGAACTTTACTATCGATAATCCTAATCGATGGTCTTCATATAGACACGATCCACTGAAGCAAGTTGTGACCAAAATCAGTCTTGGTCTGAACAAATAATGATTGTGCATAACTTGCGAATGGAATCAAAGATTGCTCGTTAACGCCAAGCGTATCATTAGTGACAACATCAGATGCTACCGCATCAATTCATGTGCTCGCCTAACTATGTCCAAGGTCCAGCCATGCAGATCAGGCGCTTGGTGCCCTGCGATAGTGAATTTCTCATGCTGTGGCCAGAAGCCCAACTGGTGGCCAGGGTGCCGAACTTGTTCAGCCTTCCCCCCAGATGTCGCATACATGGGCATCAAGTAATGGTCCTCCAAACCCCTGAACACCTTGACTTGTCTATCTTCAATTCGACCTTCTATTCAAATTGGTTCTTTCTCACAGTTGTCGTAACATCGGAGACATCAAACACAACACAATGCTCTAAACTATAGTGAAGAAATTAAAAAGTCTCTAGCCTCCACATGCCTCAAAATCCTTTATTAGAAATTTATTCAGAGGGCAACCAGATTTCGCAAATCAAGCTAACATGACATTACAAATTAGTAGGCAATCCATTTGGCATTAAAACTCCTGATAATATCATACTTAATTTTGGGAACTCAATCATCTATTGAAAAGTTAACTTTCTTTCACTCCCTCAAACGGTATTTAGGTGTGACCACTAGATGATTGGCTCTAGGAGCAGTGAGCCCAAACTCTTCGGTCATGTCAAGTTCGCTCGGTAACAAACCTCCCGAAAGCTCCCAGTCGAAGCAGTGCACAAGCTGAGCAAGCACAAGCCGTACAACGGTCAAGCCAAGCTGCATTCCAGGGCACCCTCGGCGGCCCGCCCCAAATGGCAGCAACTGAAAATCATGCCCCTTAAGATCCACGCGGGATCCTAAGAATCTTTCAGGCACGAACTCTTCCGGGTCGTGAGTGGTCCACACTTTCGGGTCCCTTCCGATGGACCACGTATTCACAATGATCCTCGACTTGTAGGGTATGTGGAAGCCGTTCACCGTGCAGTCCTCAATCGCCTCGTGGGGCAGCAAAAGCGGAGCCACCGGGTGAAGCCTCATGGTCTCCTTCATGACCATGTCTAGGTAGTCCAAGCCATCTGTGTCTGATTCCTCCACTACTCTATTTAGTCCCACGGCTTTCTCTAGCTCTTCTTGGAGCTTTTTCATGGCACTAGGATGTTTAATAAGTTCGGCCATTGCCCAATCAATTGCTGTTGCTGAAGTGTCCATCGAACCCGACAACATGTCCTGCATGGAGAAACATATCGAGATTCATATAAAAGTATTATCTTAATTTCACTTATCAAGAATATTTATGAAAGACTAAGACATGGATGTACAATAGACTAAGTCATGATGTTACGAGAAAAATTATTGCATTGAAAGCTTGAACTTTCCAAATTAGTTACTCATTTAGAGCACTTTTCTAATGGGAAAATTACCAATTAAAGTCATAAAGCAGTTGCAATTGTGTCAATTAAGTTTTAAAGTTTATTTTTGGTCGACTCAGTCATTAATCTTTTACAATTGGTCAATTAAGCCCATTCAACCAATTTGTCCGGCGTTATCGTGGACGCCAATAGAAAAAAAAACATTTTTAAACTTCTATATTTTCTTTTTTCTTTCTTCTTTTTTTCTTCCCTCTCCTTCCTCCGACCGGTCGTCGGTAATCGACCAAAGGCGGTCGCTCGATGGCGAGGCTAAGCCTCGCCTTGGCTATGTGAGGATGTTCTCAATAGCCGGCCAGAGGAAGAAGAGGGAAAAAAAAGAAGAAAGAAAAAGAAAAGAAAAAACAAAATAAAAGTTTTCAAAAAGCTAAAAAAATAATATTAAAATAGTTTATCACCAGATGCCGGTCGATGGCCATCCGATGAAGCGTCGGCCGGCCATAATTTCCATTAGGACTATATCGACAAAAAAGAAAAGTTTATGACTAAATTTGAATAATTGGAACAGGTTTAGGACTTTTCTAGCAAAATCTATATGTCAGTTGAATCCAACAGAAAACTACTTATGAGGTCGTAAATATGAATTCTATTAAAAATAATACTTAACGTAATTAAGAAGATAAACATATTTTTTTTCTTTTCATTTAATATTTGAAGTTGGATGATGGAAATTATTTTCTCAACTAGCGAATACTTTCAAGAATGAGTCTACATATTGAAACGCCAATAGAATTTTAACCCATGAATCACTTAATAATGAATATATTTTTCGTCTCCAGCACCCATGTTTCATGATTGACGAAACATTATTAACCGCTCCACCTCCGGGGCTTGAAGGAGACAAACACATGGTAGAAAGACAAAAAGACATCGTCTGTCCACAACAACATATGGAGGAGCCAACAAGACTATCTGTTTGGGCAAAATTTTAATTGAAGAAAATGTAATGATCACTAATATTGCCATCATTTCATTTATCTTAACATATACAAGAAATATAGGAAAAACGACATTTCTTGAAAAATGCCATTAAAATGTGCAAATCTTAGAAAGGAAAGAGGATACGAGGAAGGCATGATTTCACATGCTTGATAACCTTTTATTACCAGGACACAATAGTTGAAATATCAAATTTGCATGAAAACTTAGCTTTTAAAATCAAATGACATATCTTGTTCGAAGTTTGAATATAATAGTTTATATATGTGAGATTTTGTGAAACTACTACAATTGTTCTAAAAGCTTAAAATCTTAGGTAAATGCGTGGTTTAATATTTAACTTATTCAATCACTCTCCTATCTTTTGCCTAGAACAAAAACTCTCAGGACATTTTGTTTTGATATCACGTGAGATTTTGTGGGATCGCCATGTTCTAGAAATGAAGGCCTGATTTAATAATTTAATTATGCTATCAAAATAATCAAATATCTCCTTATAATCTATGGAATTATCTCTTGAATTAATTTTGATCCCAAACTATACTAATATCAGAACCTCAGCTAGCGGGATCCTTGCTCTAAAAAATTTTTCCAGACCGACATATGCTTATATAATTGAACAGTACTTGAAGTTATATAGATCATTAGTAATCTAGCTTAAAAAATTGATTAATTACCAGAATTATGGCTTTGATGTGGGCCCTGTCGATATGGTACTCTGCCTCCTTCACTCCCATGATGCCCAGCATGACATCAACAAAATCTTTGCTCTCTCCTTCCTCTTTCTTAGACTTCATGTGCTCGTCAATAATTTTCTCAAAGAAGGCATCGAACACTTTGCTCACGGCCTTCATGCGTTTCGTCAACCCCTGAAGATCAAATGGTGCTAAATAAGGGACATAGTCACCGATGTTTGGCGCCGCCCCCAACACCATCCCTTCTTGAATCACGGCCTTGAACCCTCTCTCGTCAAACTCCTTGTCCATGTACTTCTTCCCGAGCACCATTCGACAACTCATATCAGCACTTAGGGACGAAATCTTCGCGCTCAAGTCGACGGCGGTGCAGTCATGAGACGCGTCTTTGAGAAAATTCACGAGCAAGCCGACCTCCTCTCTCCTCATGGGCTTGAAGGAATTGATTTTTGCATTGCTAAGGAGCTCCAAGGTGCACATCTTTCTGATGTTCCTCCAATACGGGCCGTACGGCGCGAAGGCCAAGCTCCTTTGCTCGTAAGAGATGTGCTTCGAGGCCTCATGAGGTGGCCGGCTCGCAAAAACAAGATCGTGGGTCTTGAGGAATTGCTCGGCCACTTCGGGCGAAGAGACGACGACTGCGGGCACGAACCCGAGGCGCAAGTACATGAGGGGTCCATATTTTTGAGCTAGTTTGTGAAGATCATGGTGAGGGTTTTTTCCCAACAAAGGAAGGTTTCCAAGAATGGGAAACCCTCTTGGACCAGGAGGCAATTTCTTCTTGCTCTGTGTTTTCCCTAGCAAAGTTCGCGACAAGAGATGAGCAACCAAAGCAAAGGCGAGTGTTATCCATATCCAAGCCATTGGAGGTGGTTCTTTGGATGGAGTTGGAAATAATTTCGTTGGATATAATATAGACAAAGATATGACAGCGAGATGTACCAAATTTATTTGGCATTAATTTAGTGGGGCCCTTCATCTAGAATCAGAAGAAATATCATACACTGTGCAGTAATTAAGAAATAGTGTAGAACATTTTAATACCATAAACGACATCTTTACTCACAATGAGCATTGATTTTGTCAACCAGATGACTAAAATAAGCTTGTTTATTGATTTTGTTTCTCAAACAAGAGTGACATGAAGGTTGGGAATTTTTCTTATTTTATGTTTATGTATCGTAGTAAAATTTTAGCAATGTGTCAATAAATATGTGTGTTTAATCTCCTCGAAAGCATGCATCGGGTAATAAATATTCATCTGAAGCTTCTTGTAAGGTCATATTTGTATGAAATTCTAATTTGAACATGGGATCCACTCGATTGCTTTCAAACCTAGCGATGGATCACTTAGCCGACCCTTGAGATATTTAGCTTGACAATGCTAATGTACATCTGGAAAAAATGGACTGCACCAAGGCGGTGAAACTTAAGCCTATGAATAAAGAAAGTCTTTGGCAATGAGAGCCTCAATAAGGGAAGAAGAGAGTGGTCCTCGTGACAAGGAGATAGCCAAGGGGTGAGTTTCCGAATAAAGAAAAAGAATAGCTGCGTGTGCACTTATGTCATCTTGTTTGTTTTTAGTATTATGAATCCGGTGATAGAAAGTAGGAAGCTGCTAGCCTCACAGTATTGTCAGTCATTTCTAACCATATAATCTCCCAATTAATTAGTGTTTTATGCGAAGCACGCGATGATAGTGTGTGAATTTACGGTTGAAATTGTATCGTTTGTGACAAGACTTTCATGGAAGCATTTCTCTAGAAAGTAATATTGTAAATAGGGAAAGTCAAATTTTGCATATTACCCTAGTTTTCACGATACCATAGGCCTTGAGGTTGTCTCTTATAATTCTCTCATATTACCACCACAAAGCTTCTGTATGATGGTATCAGTGTGAGGTTGAGCACTCTATAATCCGTGACTTCCCCAACGGAAATTACCCTAGCTTGAATCTGCTGAGGTCATAAAGGAAGACATGTGCTTAACCCTAATTTTTTTTTTTTAAAAAAAAGGACATTTGTGCATCAGAGAGCATGCTGCATCAATCAAACTTCTACATAGTTTATGTTAGGGGTGTCAAAAACCGAACCAAAATCGAAACCGAGCTAAATCAAGCCAAAATTTCATGCATTTTTGTTTGGTTCAGATTTCGTTTGGGGTAACAGAAAAATAACCTATTTCGGTTTGAACAGTTCCACTAACCGAACCAAAAAACAACTCAATTTGCTCATAACGGATTGGTTTCTCGGAATGGATTGAGTTGAGTAGGACTAAAAATAAAATAAAAATAGAATCGAATCAGGTCTTGGGTTCGATAATACTCAGTTAGGATCGTGGTTCGGTTCAAAGTTAATGCACATTCAAACGGTTCGGTTTTGCTCATTTCGATTCGATTCGGTTTCTTGAAAAATCGAATTGAAACGTTGGCACACCTAATGATGTGTGTTATAAATGTCCTTGAGAGATATGACATACTTTCTCTGTTGAAAAGCGGGGACAAAGAATATTTCTTCGACATTGATCGTGGCTTTCATCTTATTTGCATCATGTTTATTGGTTCATACTTCTCCATCGCAAACTTTCATCTTCTTGCTGACCTCAGCTTGAGATATAAAAATGGACCGCTTCGACCAGGCCTTTCGTGTTTTTTAAGTTTGTCTTTGAATGAATGGTCGGCCGCCGGACCTTTTTTACATAATAAGTTAAAAACAATCCGACGGCCAACCATTCCACAAAAACAAACTGACGAAACCCGAAAGGCCTCATCGAGGCAGTCCATTTTTAGTAGATTGATATAATCTAGTTTGGACCAACGGCACTAGCAAACATAGTTTTATTGGCGGGCTACTATGCAATTAACTACATCATTGACAACGTTAAGAAGTGGGTGGAGGAAAGGGAAGAGCGATTCAGTGCCCTGAGCACCGATTAAGCATACTTAATTCAGAAAACTGCACTTCCAGTAGCACTAATTTATACATAATACGAACACAATCAATGCATTGCAAACTATGAAGTTTCTTTAATTAGTTGCTAAAAAAGTGCAATAGAGGCACTTATTAGGACACTCCTTAGCACATTTTGTAACATTAAATGTCATTCATCTTAGTAGCAACAAGATCCCATATCACGAAATCATGACATTACTTGAAGTGACTGCGTTTTGTCTTGCGTGTTTCCTATATTGTTCAACTTCTGCTTCTGTTTCTTGCGATTGCTGCTTTTCTATCCTTTCCCCCCTCTTTTGGCCGCTTGTTCGGCCTTCTTTCTTTAGGCCATTTGGCTCTAGGTTGAGCGCTCTTTATAGCGCCGATGTATCTTACAACCGGTTCACCATTGAGCTCTCTATGGCACATGAGGTGGCATTTTCGGCTCATGATTTTTGTGTTTGGTTTCAATCTTATACTTAATTTGAAATGATCAATACACCTTTATACCTTACCCAAAAAAATGCAGGGAAAATTATCAAAAAAAATACTAAATTTATTGTAATTATGCCAATAGTGAAATAATGTAACATTTTGTTTCATATTTTAACATTTGTTGAATTTTTTAATTGTTTCTTAGTATTTTTTATTTTTTTTAGGGTTTGGGCCAGCCAAGGCGTGACAACCTCGGCCGATGGCCCATAGCCTTGCCAGCTCAAATCCTTGAAAAAGGAAAAGACGAAAAAGACAAAAAAAAAGAAAGTTATTAACAAAATAATTAAAAGATTTTGCAGAATCCTTTGATGTTTTTTCTACTAAAATATCTCTTCTTAGAAAATAGTGATGAAAAATGGTTGGCAATTTGCGGATATCGGCCAACCCTACATATCTATAAATTTTGTCTCACGCAGCACTAGATTTTGTCGCTTTTTTAGCCACGGGCCCATCTCCTGGTCGTAGCTTTAAACCCATCACCCTCTTCCCACTATCACTTGCTTCCGAAGAAACCAACTCCAATGGCTTGAACACTCTCCTTTGCTTTGCTTGCTCATCTCTTATTGCAATCTTTGCTACGGAAAACATAGAGCAAGAAGAAATTGCCTCCTGGTCTGAGAGGGTTTCCCATTCTTGGAAGCCTCCCTTCGTTAGGACAGAACCCTCACCATGACCTCCACAAACTAGCTCAAAAGTATGGGCCCATCATGCACTTGCGTTTAGGGTTTGTACCCACGACCCACGATCTTATTTTCGCAAGCCGAAAGCGGCAAGAAGCCATGAAACACTTGGCTTACGAACAAAGCAACTTGTCCTTTGCACCCTATGGTCCGTACTGGAGGACAATCTTCAGTGTTCAAGCCCAGGCGAAACACGAAAACGTTCTGTACGTTTTCTCGTGTGGCTTCGATCCTGTGCAGCTAATGCCCTCCTGCGGCTTCGGTTTTCTACTTTTCGTGCGGCTCCCGAAGGCTTTTTTCTTTCCTCTGCTGTTTCTCTCGGTTTTTATGCGCAAGGTAAAAGACCAAAAGGGATAAAACCCTATCTCCTTTTCTTTATTTTATTTCTGGCCACAATATAATAGATAGGTTATATGTGAGCCCTCCCCTTTTTCTTTTAGCATGGCCAGAAGAAATCCTCGTCGTACAAAAACGTTGAAGTCCACTAAAGATTCCTTTATAGTACCACAATTTGCATCAGCCAAATCGAAATCAAATTCAAGACATCATGTAACACTACAAACACCAAAATTTATCTATGGTGCAAACTTTAATGTCAGAACTTTCAAAACGATCACTTAAGTGCCAACATTATTTTTAAAATGATCACTTCAGTGCTAATTTCAATTTGAGCTGACGTGACTTGCCGAAAATCCAACTTGACCTTTTTTTTATTAGTATTTGAACGGACGTGACTTGCCGGAATTGGCATTGAAGTGAGAATTTTCTAAAAATTTGACAATTAATTGATCGTTTCTTAAAAAAGTTGACACAAAAGTGATCGTTTTGAAAGTTTTGGTACTAAACTAATCGTTTTCAAAAAAATTGACAATTAAGTGATCATTTTGAAAGTTTGTGCACTAAAATAAGCGACGTACATAAGTTTTGATACTTGTATTGTACCTACACCATTTTTTGGCACAGAAGATCCAACGAGTAACATACTTGCTGAAGCAACCCGGTATCGACAATCTAACTCTAGGATTTGTGGTGACTTTGGTATTATTTTGCATATCATTCAGTATTCGTATTTTATGCAAAGTTTGCACATAATTCGAAAAGATGAATACATGGATGAACGAGAATTCTGGATGCTTTCCACTGAGCTTGAGAGTCGATCCTCCATATTGCTTGAAATTTTTACATTCGTATGGTCGAATTTGTTCTTTTAAGGAATCTTCTGGCTACAACAAGCTCAATATCTTATGGAGGGTTGGTGCCACAATATGAGGAAGACATCTCTCTAATATCAAACCAGCTAGAGCTATGTTTCTACAAACATACATATTTTAATGGTGGATGTCGCGACCTAAAAAATTAAAATTAAATTCTAGGCTAATGGATTATCAGGTTAATTTAGATAAATAACCTAATACGGATTCTCCCAAACCCTACCAAATCGCAACTTAAATTAATCTGAATGATTTAGAGTTTGAAGTCGCCACTAATCATTTTTGGTAGGTTGATCAGAAACCTAAGTTATCACGCTCCATGCCCTCGAAAGTGGGTACGCAACTCCCTTAACTGTACTCTCGAAACCCAGGACTTACTGTTGACACCTAAATTTTGATTTTTAGAAAATTCAGTTATTTCACAAAATGAGAGTTAGTCATAATTCTCACAAAAAAAATATTTGCTTTAATTTTCATGCATAACATATTTAATTTTTCTCACTCATGCATCTCATCAACATTTACCTACAATGCGAGATTGATTTGACAAGCAACTGGACTAGAGCAATAATCAGTCGATTTCTAGCTATAATGGAATAGGACACTTGAATTTTAGAATTTTAAATCCTATGGTTAAGAATTGATCCTATTAGGGATACTAATCTAACATCCTAGATTGAGTCCTAGTAACGTTAGGTTTAGTAAACCCTTGCTCTATAAATATGTCATTATACTCTATGGTTAGGGGGGGTGTCGAGACACTCTCTTGTGCGGTCTCAAGGGCTAATGGGCCGTTCGCTCTATTGCTCGGACACGGGCCTTTTCCATGGCCCGTTACCCAAGTTGCAACGATGGTATACGTGACCGACCTTCTATGCAGTCTGATGACATGTGATACGTGTATATGCCAAGGAGTTGCCATTAATCGTTCTGTGGAGGGTATGATTGAAAACCCTATCGAAAAGTTGGGAGCGTTCTATTTAATTCTGTGGAAACCAGAGAAACGGGATCGGGGACTTTGTTACACCAACTGTCCAAGTTGACGCCCTTTCGGTACCTAATTTGAATGATTTATCTAACTTGAGATTTTATGTAGATGAGTGAGGCACGAACCCTAACACGAGAAGTCCATGCAGATAGGAGTGACTACCCTAACACTCACAATTAGTAATGAAATTGCGCAAATCAAGGATCCAAAACATGCGGATAAATCACATGAAAGTAATATGGCATCCCTAGTAAGGCCCTATTAGCCTAGAGAAATGTTAATTAAGGCCCATGAGTGTTTTTGACATGATTTACCCTTGAGGGGCAAAATTGTAATTTTGAAGATTTTTGGGACAATTTGTCTAAGAAGGGAAAATTTGTCATTTCAGATGAAATATGTGGTAAAAAGATGGTGGAAATAGGATTGGTTACCAAATCAATCAATTTCCTATTTTTTCGGGAATTTCCAGAATTTTCCTAGAATTTTTGGAGCGATTTACCCTTTAAGGGGTAAAACCGTCATTTCAGAAAGTGATAAGAAGTGAAAATCCCAAATAGAAGGATTGGCCAAACTTCAGACCCAAATCCTAATTTTGAGCAATTTTCACTGCTTGATCGGAATAAGAAAGACGATTTACCCTTTGAGAGGTAAAATCGTCATTTCAGGAAAATGGACGAGATTCGAAGACCTAAGCATAAGAATTGGTCACTTGACTGACCCTAATTCTTACCTTGACATTATCGACCTATCTCTTTTATAAGTCAGAGGCGATTTACTCCTAAAGGGTAATATTGTCAATTCTCAAATGAATAGACAAGAAATCTCAAAAATAAGATCGACCAGTTGTTTGTGGTCAATCCTCAATTTTTGGAAATTTCTGGACTGTATGGGAATTTTTCACAATTTCCCTCCATTTTTTTTGGATTTTCTAGAATTTTCTAGCATTTTTTAGAATTTTCTAGAATTTTTTCGATCTTTTTATTTTTTAAAATCATTTTTGAATTTTTATTAATACAAAATGATTCGGACCGGGTCGACTCGACGCACTTGGGACAGAACCTGGCCTAGACCCGGACTCGCGTGCACTAGACACCCAAAACTACGTCGTCTCGTATTTTTTTTTGTTTTTCTATTAATTGGATTTAATCCGACGGCTCCTATTGAAACACGTGATTGTTCCACGGCCTTACGATCATATCACTAGAACCTACAACTCAGATAAAAAACCGACTAACTTTCAGCCGTCAGATCTAATTACTTAGATCTACGACTACGATCAGACAACTCGGCTAATTCTCAACCGTCCGATCAACATATTTTTTTTATTATTTTGAAAATTTGATTTTTATTAACAGAATTTATAAAATTGATCGAATGGTCACCAAACCAACACGTGACGCAATCTAGGCCGTTCGATCATCTAACAGATTCAAGCTAAACTCTAACAACCTAATTGACGTGGCATGCCATGTCAGCGCCACGTCAGCAAGTTGACCACTCTGACCGCCACGTCATCGTATTCTTCATGGAACATCCTTCATCTGCAATAAACGGTCGAATGCCTCTGGCGATAATCTAACGGTGAAAGCTCGACGGAATTAAGCAAGATCGTCGCCAATCGATTTGTTTCAACGTCGCGAGTAACATATCTCAGAATCAAACGTGATTATCTAAGATAACTAGATTAATCAGGTTATAACCAGCTCGGCCATGGCTACTCTAATCAAGTAACAGAGAGCATACCGGGTTAATTCATTCACATGATCGCTTCTAAATGAGTTCAGAAGACTTACCTACCGGTTAGATTGACTTGGTAAGGTCTAGGATAACCTAGACAAGTTTCAACTGAATCGGCGATGGCGATGGAGTTCGAATGCGAAGTTTGGCTCAATTTCAATGCAATCAAAATACAAGATTATGCTTAGTATCGTTCTAGATATGAAACGCACACGTCAATTATAAGGAATAGAGTCGAAAACAAGATCCGCCATTGGAGCTCAACCGAAAGCTCGAGTTTGAGATATACTTTTTTTGGCGATGTCGAGCTGATTGAAGGAGTGCGATTGCTTCTTTGGAATTTCTACAAGCTTCTCCAAGTGGAATGGCCGTTCAAATTGACCTCAATCGTCGTTGCCGACCACCTGCAATTCGAGCTCAAACTCTTGACGATGGGTCGGAGAGCAAGCTCCGTCTCTCGTTCTCTCTCTCTTTCGATTCTTTTCATCTCCCCGAAACAGAATGCCCCCCTCTTCTTCAAGAATGAGTTTGTTCTTCTTATATTCCCTCCCAAAATTTTTTGCCATTCGGGAGAGGGTGAGTCGGTGATCTCTGCACGTGCAATCACGTGCAAAATGGTCACTGACGACTAGCAATTGGCGGGAGCATAATGGCAAACTTAGTTAGGCCCTCTAGTGACCAAATTTCACGTGAATTTGATCTTAATTTGGTTCTGCGTTTGATTGAAGATAGCCGTGACACACCATAGTCTCGTCGGCATGATTTCGGCGAACTCATACTGTTGGACTTGTCTCGATCAACGCTCGACTTTGTGGCCAACAAAACGCCTATATTGATTTCATGAATTGAAGTCAATTGATCGTCCAATTTTTCGATCGAAATCCGTCCCTTCGAACTGCAAAAATGGCTCGAATGGGAGGAAGAAGACGCATTGTAGTAGACCAGTTCGATTGGTCTGACTTGGTGGTCTGACTAGTCATAACCTGTTCTGACTTGATTTTTCAAAATTAATCGCAATTTGACTAGAAATTTAGCAATTAAACCTCATAATCAAACTTAGGGCATGGATATTATTTAAAAATATGATTTTGCTCAAAAATTCACATCAATTCCTATGAAACTCCCAAATTTTTACTTGATTGCAAATCAAAGAATTATGTAATTAAGGGCTCAAACGGTCAAATTGGACCAAACCATCTATGCCAATCAATTTAGAATGATGAAATACATTAGACAGTGGCTTCAATTGGCAAAGGTAGCCCTTGAATTCAAAGTAATTTTAATTATGTTCAAATTCAAGGACTAAATTGCAATAAAGTATGCAATTTTGCCCAATTCATGCAATTGATCAATTTGTGCACTTAATTGGACTAAATTGCAATGGAGGACAAATAGATTGAATGTCAAGACCCTAAAAATGCCAAAATTACAAATTAAAAGACTCAATTGGCATTTTTTATCAAATTCAATCATACGTGTAACAAAGGTACACATAAAATTAAACTTGAATTTGGACTTTTATGAGGTAAAAAATACAAGGGAATTAAAATAAAAATATTGACTATTTTTCATATTTTTGTGACCTCAAATGCTATTTATCTTGAATTTTTATCTATTTTCCTATTTTTCTAAAATATTAAAAAAATACGAAAAATAAAGAAAATTATTTTTTGTTCAAAAATAGTTCCTTAGGCTTGACCAAGGCTTCCAAAGTTGATTTTAGAATTTCTTTTAACTTTTTATGAATATTTTATGATTTTTTCAAAAATAAACTCAAAAAGATTGTTAAAAAAAATCAGGTGTCAACAACTGCCCCTCTTTGAAAGGAATCTCATGAGAGGTTTCACTCACAGACATGTGACACCCGAGTCTAGACTGAGTCAGCTAGGAAAAAGAAAAACGAATATTGACATTCAATCTTTCTTGTCCTACTAGTGAGCGCTCTGCTCATTCTGTCTTTGCTAATATAAGATAGAGAGATGGAGTAAAAATACTCACTTGTTGCTCACCTGTTTGATGTTCATGTGGCATGTGTGGTGTATGGCGGATTTAAGTGGATACTTAGGGATTCGTCTCTTGAGTATCCTATGGTAGTTAAATTCTAGCTCGTATGGTAGGCCAAACCAAAACGTGATTCCTATCTGACAGGAACCTATGGACGGCGCACCCATTCTTTAGGGATTATCACAGGTTTTGATTCATATGGAGGATCAGACCATGAATAGGACTCATTTCTATTAGGAGCCTATGGATGACACATCCGTTCTTTAGGGTTTGTCAAAGGTTTTGACCCGTATGGTGGATCAAACCATGAGTATGACTCCTTTCTATCAAGAACCTATGGATGACACACTTGTTCTTTAGGGATTGTCGAAGGTTTTGATCCATATGGTGGATCGGACCAGGAGTAGAACTCCTTTCTATCAGGAACCTATAGGTGACGCACCCGTTCTTTAGGGATTGTCGAAAGTTTTGATCCCTATGGTGGATCAAATCATGAATAGTATTCCTTTCTATCAGGAGCCTATGGATGACGCACCCGTTCTTCAGGGATTATCGAAGGTTTTGATCTGTATGGTGAATCAGACCATGAATAAGACTCCTTTCTATCAAGAACCTATAGGTGACACACCCGTTCTTTAGGGATTATCAAAGGTTAGGCTTCCCATCCACTAGGGACCTAAAAGTGACGCACCCATTCTTTAGGGTTTGTCGGAGACTAGGTTTCCCATCTACTACGGACCTAAAAATGACGCACTCGTTTTTCAGGATTTGTCGGAGACTAGACTGATCCTATATGTTAAGGAATCAGTGAGGGTCTATGCACATAAGGTATACCTAACTCTTAGGTTTTACCAAAGGAGCTGTTATGGGGTTTAGGGGTTACCTAGAACCTTACAAAAAGTTGGTTCTAAAGATTGTCTTCTTGACGTGCAAGGCGCCATTCTGGGATTTAAGAATTACCCGAAATCTCTTAGAAAGACGATTTTGAAGCTCTTCATTGTTGAGCGAGGTATTCTTCTTTGACCCGGGGCTGCCCTGAGTCTTATAGAAGTCTAAACCTGAGAATTCATTCCTCATCAAAGATATCAGTTATTTTGAGGCAATGACGATTATAATGCAGGCAAAGCTTTACTTTGACCTATGCAATTATGCAAAATGACTTATGATGTTGGAGGTTATCAATGACATCTTGAAGTATGCAAAGATGATTAGAAATCATTGTAAAGAAAATCCTAGATCAAACACTTTGAAGTTTCCAACAAAGCTCACTTTTAAGCATTCTATTAGAATGTTTTCATCAAGGAGGGTTTCTCTCTAATCCTTCGACTTTGACTTTTTACGAAGAAAGCACTCAAATCTCCTAATAATCTGCACCTGGGCTTTCGGGGCTATTCGCAACGTATGCACTCTGATCAATCAAGAGGTCTTTATGGGACCGTAACGTTGGGCTTGGACATAGTTTCTAAGGGGGACTCACTCTTTGAGTCAGGCCTTTTGAATAAAAGTTTTCTTCATTTACTCCGGATTTACAAGTCAAGAATCCTGCAACATGAGAAAAAAATAATCTTGCTCGTACCTCTTCGAGCTAAGGTACACACTGACCTAGTCAACTCAGTCAGAAAAGACCGCGAATGGTCGTAATGTCGATAGGATTTGGGAACGAAAAAAGCTTATTTTTGGTCCAGAATCGCGAAGGATTTAATATTGGTGATCATTGCTAATCAATCTTCTGTTTTGTCTTTGGTCGACGACTCTTTGTAGAACATCTTTCGTCTTCTTGAGAACATGTTTAATCTTTGAAAGACCTTATGTATATTTTAGATGTTGGCTATGATTCCATTTGAAGGGTAGCCTTTTGCTGCATAGTTTCTGATATGATCTTGTATGGTATGTGACTTGAGTCTCATCCCATCTGAACATTTTGCTTTGACAGTCTCATGTAGTTCCTACTTCTTGAACTTCTCTAGCTGCGAGTATCTTTGCCACCTTCGTCTTGGTGCTGTGTAATGATCACCAATAAGGGTACATGAAACGAATATGTAGGCTCAAATTGGCTGTGCAATGGGTATAAGTGTATATGATAGAGAAATGAATGTCTCTTCTTCATCCTACGGCGCCTAGATCAATGCATATCAACACACAAAAATTGATGTTAGTTCGAGTAAAAAGATTTCTAACCATTTAACTTTTCCAAGCTGTTGGACTACTTCTATACGACCCCAATGTGGGGTGGCTCTTGATAAGGTTAAGAAATGAAAACCACTGCTCAAAGGGTTTATCAATGATCACCTGTAGTGTTTATGGAGAACAATGAATGCCTCCGTCATCCCAATCCATGTAATTGATGCGAATGGACTTTACATCCCCGGGTTCAGGCTCTACTATCCTTACACTCCTTTCATCTCTCTGGTGTGTATAGAACGTGTTTGGATTAAGCTTACCTCTTATTTGAAGAAACATTCCTGCTAAATAGCCTAAAGAACTCTATTTTGGAAAAATCATTCTGTTTTTCTCCAAATATTTCACCTCACAGGGAATTAATGACGCATCATGCGTGCTTCAGTCATGTTTGGATAACCTCTAACCCTAGCACGTGTGCAACAAGCGTTAGAAATTTTTCTTTGGAAGCATGGTTTATTCCTGAGTTTGACCACATGTGTGTTCATCTTCGGCTTTTTCTTTCTTACAAAAAAGTGAGAAATTTTTTAGTATTTCTCCATTGTTGCTCTTTGTCTTCATCGGACATCCCTGTATGAAGAGAACAAAAATTTCAGTGAGTGGAAGATGTTTTGATGCTCGATGGAACAGATACATGTCACCTGGTTCTATGCGTCAATGGGCTATTCTATTCTTGATCTTACTTGAACAAGTTTGATTCTAAGAAATTTTACAGTATTTCTCCATTGCTGCCTTTTGTCTTCAGCGGACATCCCTGTATGAAGAGAAAAGAAATTCCAATGAGTGGAAGATATTTTAACGCTCGATGGAATAGATACATGTCACCTGGTTCTATGCGTTAGGGGGCTATTCTGTTCTTTGTCTTGCTTGAACAATCTTGATTCTGAGCCAACGTCATGGAATCCTACAAAACATAACACGTCATGTATGCATGGATGCATGATGTGCCTATGTAATGACTGTTAAGGCAACTTGAATCGTTTTGAAGGCAATCAAGTGACCACCATCTGATTTCATTTCAAGGATAATACTTCTTCACAACATCTTTGTTTACAAGATATCCTAATTGTTCTCCTTCAGAATTTATAAGAATTTCACCCCTCCCACAAGGACTTTCCTAACAACATAAGGGCCTTCATAATTCGGGGTAAACTTACCTCCTGAATGAGCAGCGTTTGGCAAAGTCTTTCTTATCACCAGATCATCTTCCTCGAAGCCTCTGGGTTTGACCTTCCGATTAAACGACTTGGCCACCCTCTTTTGGTAGCTCTGCTTATGACAGATCGCTCTAAGACGCTTCTCGTCTATCAAATTTAGTTGCTCGTATCTGCGTTTGACCCACTCTGCCGTAGAGAATTTAACTTATGACAATATTCTCAAAGACGAAACTTCAATCTCTACAAACAGGATAGCCTCCATCCCATATACCAATGCATAATGAGTTGCCCCAGTTGATGTCCTGATCGAAGTTTGGTATGCCAATAAGGCGAAGGTAGCCTCTCATGCCAATCCCTGTAATTCTCGGCAGTCTTAGCCAAGATCTTCTTTATGTTCTTGTTTGCCGCTTCTACTGCTCTATTCATTTATGTACGGTAATGAGAAGAATTAAGATGTCGAACGCCAAAGTGATCCAGTAGATCATCGACAATTTTGTTGCTTAAGTTGGACCCATTGTCCGTGATGATCGCTCGAGTGGTACCATATCGAGAGATTATATCTCTCTTGATATATCATGCCACACTTCTCGCCGTGACATTTGTGTAAGAGCTGACCTCTATCCACTTCGTGAAGTAATCAATTGAAACTAGAATGAAGCGATGGCCATTTGAAGCTGTTGGATTGATAGGCCCTATCATATCTATTCCGAACATGGAGAAAGGCCAAATTTCAGACATTTGATGTAGTTCGTTTGGGGGCACATTAATCTTATCGCCATATACTTGACATTGGTTGCATGACCTGACGTGTTGATTACAGTATGATTCGATGGTTATCCAATAATAACCAAGCCTCATGATCTTCTTCGCGAGGAGAAGGCAATTCATGAGTGGCCTGCATATATCTTCATGGATTTCCCTCATGAGATTGTTTGTTTCTTTAGTATCTACGCACCTTAACAGAGTAGAATTGAAAGATCTTTTATACAAGGTTTGTCCAATGAGGAAGAATTTACTAGTCATCTTGGCTATATATCTTCGATCTCCTACTTGACATCGATTAGGAAATTCTCTCTTCAAAAGGTAATTCTTGATATCGTGATACCATGGCTCTCCGTCGAATTCTTCTTCGACCATCATACAATAAGCTGATTTTCTGATTATGCCAATTCTCAGTAGCTCTAATTCTAATCCCTCAGGTATCTACAACATGGAAGCGAGCGTGGCCAACACGTCTGCGAATTGATTCTGCGCTCATGGCATGTATTCAAACGACACTTCTTCGAATTTAAGTGCCAATTATTCTAGATACTCATGATAAGGGATGAGTTTTGTGTCATTCGTCTTCCACTCCCCTTGTGTCTGAAAAATAATGAGCATAAAATCTCCGTAAACTTGTAATTTAGGTACCTCCATGGAGATGGCCAACTGTAGGCCTAGGATGCACGCCTCGTATTTAGAAATATTATTGGTGCAAGGGAAAGTCAGTTTTGCTGCAACAGGATAATGTTGACCATCAGGGGATACCAGCACTGCCCCCGTGCCAGCTCCCTCGAAACATGTCACGCCCCGAGCCCGTCGAGCTCGCGAACATCCCTGTCATACATCGTGGCATACATTTATACAGACACCGACTACTACAAACCGCTAATAAACTGGGCGACGAGGTAGTACGCCAAAAGAGTCCCTCATGACATCCAGAAGGATAGGGTCGGGTCGCCTCCAGAAGATCGATCCAATAAACTAGGACACCTAAGATGAGTTGCTGGAGTCTCATGTATCCTCTGCATCCTCTGTCGGCTCTTACTCAGAGAATGTCTCGGACGGGACCTCGATGGAATCCTTCATGGTCGCCTCATGAGACGGCTCCATAAGGTCCTCCTCGGTAGCCTCCACGACAATCACTTCATCTGATGTGAAGTGCAGAGTTGAGGTCTTCTCCAGCCCATTCCTTGATCCAACTACAGATCCTTTTGGCTGCTCTTGCTCTCCTGCGGTCTGGCACCAATCAGGAATAATACCTTGGGGTACCTCGTAGGGCTTCAGCGGCCCAATTTGTGCATCCCTAACCTTTCTAAACCAAGCCTCGAACCTATGAGGCTTCCAATCAGGGCTACCCTTGTCGACCCATGCTACCGTACATTTCCTTACATAAATGTTCTCCTGACTATCCGAGAACTCATCAAAATACACCGCCATGTCCTTGGGGTTCCCAAAAAGTATAGGCCACATATCTAAGGCCTAGGATCTGTAAAAATAAAGGTCCCCAAAGGGATGAGATACACATTTCAGTAAAAGAACCCTAACCCTAGGTCAGGTCGATAGTCCACTCAGGTAGTCGTACCCATCAATAATTCCAAACACATAAACACACAGGCATATCAGGCACAAATCAATAAACATCAACATACATATGATAGGTATGCGATGATGACCTCATGTCACACTCAGATGATCATGCACACCCGTCCCGCCACTTCACCACATCTACCAATCTTCGTCTGCCTCAATCTCTAGCCTGCGATTAGATCGCATCAGGCTCGGTCCGCGTAAACGCATCAGACCGTCATCTGCAACTCGCGTAAACGCATCAGGTTTCAATGAATCTCCAGGCCAATATCATTTTCTCATACCTCCGTCCCATGAATAGTTCGCATCAGGACCGTGGCCATCTCAACCCTGCGATTTCATCGAATCAGGGCGCCACACAACATCCACTCCACCCCACGATCTCGTCGCATCAGGATATCTACCTCTCGCCCCGCGTCTCATACGCCTTAGGACCTCGCCACGTCGTGCTCATGCCATGCATCTCGATGCAATTTACAGATAAAACCACAGGTGCAACTCAGACACAATTTGAATATTCATGGCAAGTAGGACAATCATATGACATTTGACATGGCAACAACTCAGGCATAAATCATGTCACACATAAACATCCTATAACATCTTAGGATATAAAGAAAGCGGTCCCCTTAGACAAATCCTCATAAATCAACCAACTTAACCCTCGACTCACCCAATTGAGTCCAATCCCCTTGTCCTAAGTTTAGGATTCCCTTACCTTTGACTTGATAACACAAATTTCTCCTTGCGATTGCCTCAAGGTCTCAGCCAAACCAATCCAAGGGTCAATTCACCGTGGAACCTAGAATATTCAATCGATTCGTCAAATTTTCATACCCAATTCCTCAATTCATGAACTGTAATCTTACATAATACAACCCTCATCATCATTACATATCTTAAACATCAATTTGGAACTCAAGCCATCCATCACCAGCTCCCAACAGCCCCGGCCTTACACAGAACCGAACCGGTTCTTCCCGATTCTGTGTAAATCGGGCACAATCAGCCCTATATCTACTCTAAATCCAATATTTAATCCTCATCCTACCTCTTAACATGTCGACCTAAGGGTTCTAGAGGCTCACCGTGAGTTTGAGGTCGATTGGTCACTGGAAACTTGTCGAACATCGTCGGATCTCCCTAAGTTAGTACCGGCAGTTTTCTGTTCAAGATTTACAAGACCGGTTCACGGTAAAAAATTCATCAAATTGAACCTCAATTTTTATCACAGATTCATGCACATGTGTACTTGATCTCCACCAAATTTAGCCTCAAAATGTCAACAATTCAGCCTTCAAAAGGGTTAGGAACCGGACCTACCTCAGGTTGAGCTCGATTTTATCGGCTCTTGGGAAAATCCTTGGTCTGGACTCCTCGGTGCTCCAAATGGCTCGATTCTTATTCGAGGATGTCGGCAAGACGTAGGGTTTCGTTGGTGTGGTCGGCCGGTGGTCGGATGGTGACCGGAAAGTGGAGTCGTGGGCGATGAACGGCGGGCTCAGTTCTGGTTGGCATCGGGCAGATTGACGGAGGAAGAAGAGGATGTGTTCGGTGACTTTTGGGGGATGGTCAAATGAGTGAGGTGAGGAGAGAGAAAATTGGCTATATACAAGGCTTGATCAATGCTTTGAATGGTAGGTTTGGCATAGTGGATTTGACTACTCTTTAAGGCATCCATTGACACTTGTCCTTCAAGTCATTCAAAGTGATCCAATGGCCCTCATCCCTTCTTGAATTTCGGCAGCCTTGAGGGGGGTTTAAAGATCAAATTGCCCTTCTTCAATTGCTTGGCAAAGTTCTAAGCTTGAGGGCCAAAAGGGTAATTTTACCCCCGATGTTCAGAACGTCATTTTTCTCGCTCCAAAACTTTTCGATAAGGCGACGACCAATCCGAATGTGATGTTGGAATTCTTGATTTTTTATTTTCAATTTTCAAGACTCGTTTATGATGATTTTCTCTATTAGATGTGGTTTCAGCTTATCCCGAGCCGACAGACGACTTTTGCAGACATTACGCGTATCGACCTCGTGATTCATATCACGTTTAGGGCTCGTCAATTCATGGTGGCTTTGGTTGTCATGTAATTGTGAGGGTTTATCACTAGTCCTTATGGTCTCGATCGTCACAGTCCGATTTAAAAAAATTTTGCAAATCATACGTTGGTTATGTGGCATCACCCACGCTCCAATCGTATGACACTCGCAAGGCAATCCTTAATCGTTTTTAGATCGACCTCTTGGTGGTTCTAAATATCCCCTTGACAATCCTTATGGTCAAAGTGTCATTTCCTATCCGAGTCGCCTAGGTCCACGTACCTCATCTCGCGTTAGCTTTTCCCTTTTGGTCAGGCTACTCAAATTGATCAGATTTGAGCGAAAATATGACTGAAACACATCACTTGATATATTTAAACTTCTCATTAATGAGCCTGAATTTGATTGGAAATCAGAATGTTACAACTCTTCCCCTTACAAAAATTTCGTCTCCGAAATTTATATTACACTTAATCACTCAAATAAATGGGGGTGTTGTCGCCTCATCGTCTCTTCATTCTCCCATGTGGCACCTTCAGTTCCATGGTGCTCTCATACTACCTTGACTAGTGGAATCTTCTTATTCCTAAGGATTTGCTCCTTCCGGTCCTTGATCTTTATCGGCTTCTCCAAGTAAGACACTCTGTCGTCTACTTCTATGGCCTCGTAATCCAGCATATGTATCGGGTTTGGTTCATACTTTCGTAGCATCGACACATGAAATACATTATGCACCTTGGATAGATTGGGCGGTAAAGCAAGCCGGTAGGCTAAGGTTCCAATTTGTTCTAATATCTCGAATGGGCCTACATACCTTGAGCTCAGCTTCCTCTTCTTTCCAAAACGCGATAGTCCTCTCATTGGTGACACCTTGAGGAAGACGTGATCGCCCACTTGAAATTCCAAGGGCTTGCATCGTTTATCTGCGTAGCTCTTCTGACGACTTTGTACCGTCCTCGGTGTATCCCGAATTATCTTTACTGCTTCCACCGATTGCTCCACCAATTCTGGGCCTGTGATACTTCTTTCTCCAATTTCATCCCAACAAATCGGGGTTCCGCAGGCTCGTCCATAAAGTGCCTCGAATGGTGCCATCTGGATACTCTGCTGGTAACTATTATTGTAGGCGAATTCTACCAAATGTAGTTGTTCTTCCCATCCACCTTTAAAATCAATGACACATGCTCGCAGCATATCCTCCAGCATTTGTATCGTCCTTTCTGATTATCCGTCCGTCTATGGATGGTAGGCTGTACTAAACTGTAATCGAGTTCCCATGGCTTCTTGCAAACTTTTCCAAAAATTCGCCGTGAACTTAGGATCTCGATCGGACGTAATCGTCACTGGCACTCCGTGCAACCTCACTATCTGTCTCATGTATAGCTTTGTATACCTATCCATAGCGAAGTCCTTTCGCACAGGAATGAAGTGGGCGGACTTAGTCAATCTGTCCACGACTACCCAAATAGAGTTGTGACCTCTCTGGCTCATTGGGAGTCCCATCACAAAATCCATGGTTATATGCTCTCATTTCCAATCTGGAATCTCCAATGGCTGCAACAGTCCTCCAAGCTTACAGTGCTGTGCTTTCACTTGCTAGCATGTCAGACACTTAGCCACATACTTTGCTATGTCCACCTTCATTTCGTTCCACCAATAGTGTTGCCGTAAATTCTGATACATTTTTGTACTTCCAGGGTGGACACTATAGTTGCTCTTATGAGCCTTTGATAAAATTCTTTCCCTGAGTCCTTCATCCTTTGGTACACACAATCGTCCTCGAAACTTCAGGATTCCGTCCTCTAACACTTGAAATTCTGGTTTTCTCTTTGTCGCATCCATTTCAAGAATCTTCTGGATCTCTAGGTCCGTAGATTGCAAGGTCTTTATTCTTTCTTGGATCTCAGGTTCCACCCTCAGCGTAGTTATCAGACTGGACAATTGATCAACTTCTAATCTGAACTCGGAGTCTCTTAAATTCTCAATCATCAAACAACCTTTCACCAGCAGACATGCGATGCTTGACTTCCGACTTAGCGCATCTGTTACTCTATTTGCTTTCCTAGGGTGATATAGGATATCACAATTATAATCCTTCAGCAGCTCCATCCACTTACGCTACCTCATATTCAGCTCTTTCTGGGAAAACAGATACTTTAAACTTTGGTGGTCGGTATAGATATGAAACTTCTCGCCACAAAGGTAATGTCTCCAAATCTTTAGGGCAAATACAATCGCCGATAACTCCAGGTCATGAGTTGGATAGTTTATCTCATGTGACCTCAATTGTCTGGATGCATAGGCCACTCTGCCGTGCTGCATCAACATACAGCCCAATCCTCTCAATGAAGCATCGTTGTAAATCTTGTAACCCCCTGATCTTGATGGAATTGTCAGCACTAGCGCGGTCGTCAATCTATGTTTAAGCTCTTGGAAACTCTTCTCACATTTGTTAGTGCATTCAAACTTCATCTCCTTCTTCGTCAACCACGTCAAAGGGATGGCTATGGATGAGAATTTCTCCACAAAACGCCTGTAGTATCCTGCTAGTCCCAAGAAACTTCTGACCTCCGTGACTGTAGTAGGCCTCGACCAATTGGTTACTGCTTCAATCTTCGCAGGATCCACTGCGATTCCTTCACCAGACACCACATGACCAAGAAAAGCTACCCGGTTCAGCCAAAACTCACACTTACTCAACTTCGCATAGAGTGTGTACTCCCTCAGCGTCTGTAGTACAATTCTCAAGTGCTCCTCATGTTCTGCATCGCTCCTCGAGTAAATCAAGATGTCATGAATAAAGACTATGACGAATTTGTCCAGAAATTTCTTAAATACGCGATGCATCAGGTCCATAAAAGCAGCTGGAGCATTGGTCAATTCAAACGACATCACCGTAAACTCATAATGACCATACCTTGTCCTAAAAGTAGTCTTAGGTATGTCTTCCTTCTTGATCCTCATCTGGTGATATCCAGTTCTCAAATCAATCTTTGAAAACACTGTTGCTCCTTGCAACTGATCAAAAAGATCATCAATCCTCGGCAGCGGATACTTGTTCTACACTGTCACTTGGCTCAGCTGCCGATAGTCAATGCACAAACGCATAGACCCATCCTTCTTCCTTATAAACCACGCTGGTGCTCCCCATGCTGAAGCACTGGGTCGGATAAATCCCTTATCTAGCAGCTCTTGCATCTGTACCTTCAACTCCTTTAATTCTGACAGGGACATCCTGTAAGGTGCCTTATAAAACGGCTTCGTTCCAGGGGCTAACAAAATTACAAATTCTATTTCCCGCTCCGGTGGCAATCTTGGCAACTCTTGGGGAAACACATCAGAAAACTCACGTACTATCGGGATATTCTCTAACTTTGGGTCTTCGGTTGTCGTGTCCATTACTGCCACTAGGTATGCCTGACACCCTTTAGACATCAACTTAATTACTTCCAGAGAAGATATTAAGGGAATCAAGATTTCTCCTCGACTTCCCATCAATTCAAAGCTAGAGCGGCCTCTCCGATAAAACCGGATTATTTTACTACCACAGTCTACTATTGCCCCCTTGCTTACCTAACCAATCCATTTCTATTATTACATCAAAATCGTGCATGGGTAAGACAGCTAGGTCAATGCTTTCTTTACTCCCTCTAATCACAATCTCACAATCAGCATAGCCCAATAAAACTATTATGTTATCCTTTAAGGGAGTGGCAACATGCAGAATCATGCTCAACGGTTCCAATTTCATGCCCACTAATTCAGCAAATTGTGCAGACACAAACGAATGCGTGGCACCGGGGTCAAATAATGCGTATGCAGCTTGATTGCACAAGTAGACCGTACCTGTGACCACTCCTGGTGCTTCCTCCGCTTCTCTGCGGGTTACTACATACACTTTGCCTTGTGCCGGTGGTCTGCTCTGCTCAATCTGAGGCGTTGCAGTCGACAATCCCGCTTGTGGCCTTTGTCCTTGTGGTCGACTCGCCGGAGCTTGGTTTGGACACACACTCATTTGATGGCCCAGCTGACCACACTTAAAACAAGCCCCAGTCCTCATTGGGCACGGTCTATTTCCATGCCTCCTGCCGCAAAGTCTGCAGTTCTAGTTCGTAGAGTTTGACGGCTTCACGATATTCTTTCGCACTGGAGGCACAAAGCGCCTATTACCCGCCATCGGCCTCTTGCCGATCTGGCAATTATCTCTGAAGGTCATAAACCGCGATCCAGTTGCGGCGTTCCTTTTCTTCAAGTCTCTCTCAATCATTTGGCCCCGCTCGTAGATTTCTTTGTAGGTCCTCAAATTCAGAGTGATCATCTGACTACGGAGCTTGGGCCTCAGACCATCTCTAAACCTTCTTGCTTTCTCCAGAGGGTCCTCCACAGATCGTGGTGCGTACCTCGACAGCCTCGACAATTCGGCTTCGTACTGATCTATTGTCAGCTGGTTCTGGCGTAGCTGCAGGGACTCTACCTGTTTCCTTTCTTTGGCCGTTTCAGAAAAATACTTATCATTGAAGGCCGTCTTAAAAGCATTCCATTTCATAGCTGCTTCTTCGAGGAAGACTCCATCCTTGGTGGCAGCCCACCAGTCATTCGTTGTACCCTCCGGTTGGTACATGGCTAGCAACACCTTTTCCTCATCGGTGCATCTTAGTACCCCAAAAGCCTTCTCTAACTTTTCTATCCACCTGGGTGCTAACTCGGGATCTCCAGTCCCATCAAATTGAGTCGGCTTCAGCTTTATGAACTACTCCACCAGCTGGCCCATTTGTCTGGCCACGGTGATCTCTTCTTGGGCATTCACAGTCTCATTGCCCTGGCCCTGTTCATTCTGGCTTCCATTACCACAATTATTGCCATTGTTGGCGTTGACGGCGGCTATGACAACTCCTACTACCTGGGCGATGGCATCGTCTTGATCTTGAGCCTGTCTATCAATTATGTCCCCGATTCTTTCCAGTGCCCTTAGCACGCCATTCATCCTTGGATCTTCAGCGACAGGCGGCCTCGAGCTAGAAGTTTCGCCTCTTGGCTTTCCATCCCTTCTAGATGAGTTGCTCATCTTTGCCTCTTTCTACTGAACCTGGTCCATCATAAGTTCAGCAAGAAGTTAGTAACTTACTCAATCATGCAAACCCAGAGCTACTAACTAATCCTTAACAGAAATAGTTACAATCCAACAGCACTTCATACCATAGACTCTAGAAACATTTCAACAAATAGCCTATGGCCATTTCTCAGTTCCATTCACTTCAGTGATTCACTAAAACCAATCACTTTCATTCCTCAAACAAACCAAGGTCCAGAAATGACCTTCAATCCTAGGCAGGGACTTAATCCTCCTGCATTACCTCGACCCTTCCAGAGTCCAATGCCAACCTTAAGTATCAGGCTACAAACCATACACCCCATGCCTTATCTTAACTAGCCTCCTAAGGTCTTGCTATCCGTTCTTGTCCCAACTTAATCCTCCTTATTACTCCAGTCCTCAACCAACTTTGGATCGAGCTGAACTTGCTCTGATACCACTTCGGACAGGGATGTCATGCCCCGGACCCATCAAGCTCGTGAACATCCATGTAGATAAACTATACAATCTCTCGCGGTCCCAAGATCCATAATCTAAGTCAAGAGATATAATAAATGCCTCATGCATGCGAAAGCGGTAGTCAAATAAATCCCCATACAATATAAATTAAGTGGGACCTGGATAGCATAATATTTGTCATACATCAAGACATACTGTTCATACAAACGTCGACTACTACAAACTGCTAATAAACTGGGCGACGAGGTAGTACGCCCAAAGAGTCCCTCATGACATCCAGAAGGATAGGGTCGGGTCGCCTCCAAAAGATCAAGCCAATAAACTAGGACACCTAAGATGAGCTGCTGGAGTCTCTTGTGTCCTCTGCATCCTCTGTCGGCTCGTACTTGGAGAATGTCTCGGACGAAACCTCGATGAAATCCTCCATGGTCCCCTCATGAGACAGCTCCGCAAGGTCCTCCTCGGTAGCCTCCACGACAATCACCTCATCTGATGTGAAGTCTAGAGTCGGGGTCTTCTCCTACCCATTCCTTGATTCAACTACAGATCCTTCTGGCTGCTCCTACTCTCCTACAGTCTGGCACCAATCAGGGATAACACCCTTGGATACCTCGTGGGGCTTCAGCGGCCTAATCTGTGCATCCCCAACCTTTATAAACCAAGCCTCGAACCTATGAAGCTTCCAATCAGGGCTACCCTCGTCGACCCATACTATCGTACACTTCCTCACATAAATGTTCCCCTGACTATCCAGGAGCTCATCAAAATACACCGTCATCTCCTTGAGATCCTCAAAACGTATAGGCCACATATCTAAGGCCTAGGATCTGTAAAAATAAAGGTCTCCAAAGGGGTGAGATACACATCTCAGTAAAAAAACCCTAACCCTAGGTCAGGTCGATAGTCCACTCAGGTAGTCGTACCCCTCAATAATTCCAAACACGTAAACACACAGGCATATCAAGCACAAATCAATAAAACAACATACAGATGACATGCATGCGATGATGACCTCATGTCACACTCAGATGATCATGCACACCCGTCCTGCCACTTCACCACAGCCACCAATCTCTGCCTGCCTCAATCTTTAGCCCGCGATTAGATCGCATCAGGCTCGGTCCGTGTAAACGCATCAGACCGTCATCAGCAACCCAGGTAAACGCATCAGGTTTCAATGAATCTCTAGGCTAATATAATTTTCTCATACCTCCGTCCCGTGATTAGTTCGCATCAGGACCGTGGCCATCTCAACCCCGCGATTTCATCACATCAGGGCGCCACACAACATCCACTCCATCCCGCGATCTTGTCGCATCAGGGTATCCACCTGCTGCCTCGCGTCTCATATGCCTCAGGGCCCCACCATGTCATGCTCATGCCATGCATCTTGATGCAATTTACAGATAAAACCACAGGTGCAACTCAGGCACAATTTGAATATTCATGGCAAGTAGGACAACCAAATGACATTCGATATGGTAACAACTCAGGCATAAATCCTCTCACACATAAACATCCCATAACGTCTTAGGATATAAAGAAAGCAGTCCCCTTGGACAAATCCTCATAAATCAACCAATTTAACCCTCGACTCACCTAATTAAGTCCAATCCCCCTATCCTAAGTTTATGATTCCCTTACCTTTGACTTGATAACAAAAATTTCTCCTTGCGATTGCCTCAAGGTCTTGGCCAAACCAATCCAAGGGTCAATTCACCGCGCAACCTAGAATATTCAATCGATTCGTCAAATTTCCATACCCAATTTCCCAATCCATGAACCGTAATCTTCCATAACACAACCCTCATCATCATAACATATCTTAAACATCAATTTGGAACTCAAACCATCCATCACCAGTCCCCAACAGCCCTGGCCTTGCACAGAACCAAACTGGTTCTTCCCGGTTCTATGCAAACTGGGCACAATCAGCCCTATATCTACTCCAAATCCAACATTTAATCCTCATCCTATCTCTTAACATGTCTACCTCAGGATTCTAGAGGCTCGCCGTGAGTTTAAGGTCGATTGGTCGCCGAAAACTTGTCGAACGTCGCCGGATCTCCCTAAGTAAGTACCGATAGTTTTTTGTTCAAGATTTACAAGATCGGTTCATGATCAAAACTTCATCAAATTGAACCTCAATTTTTATTGCAGATTCATACACATGTCTACTTGATCTCCACCAAATTTAGCCTCAAAATTCCAACAATTTGGCTTTCAAAAGGGTTAGGAACTGGACCTACCTCAGGTTGAGCTCGATTCTGTCGGCTCTCGAGAAAATCCTTGGTCAGGACTCTTTGATACTACAAATGGTTTGATTCTTAATCGAGGATGTTGGCAAGACGTAGGGCTTCGTTGGTGTAGTCGGCCGGTAGTCGGATGGTGGCCGGAAAGTGACGTCGTAGGCGGCGAACGGCGAGCTCAGTTCTGGTCGGCGTCGGGCAGATTGACGGAGGAAGAAGAGGATGTGTTCGGTGGCTTTTTGGGGAGTGAATGGACGAATGAGTGAGGTGAGGAGAGAGAAAATTGGCTATATACAAGGCTTGATCAATGCTTTGAATGGTAGGTTTGGCATAGTAGATTTGACTACTCTTTAAGGCATCCATTGACACTTGTCCTTCAAGTCATTCAAGGTGATCCAATGGCCCTCATCCGTTTTTGAATTTCGACAGCCTTGAGGGGGTTGAAGACCAAATTTCCCTTCTTCAATTGCATGGCAAAGTTCTAAGCTTGAGAATCAAAAGGGTAATTTTACCCCCGATGTTCAGAACGTCGTTTTTCTTTCTCCAAAACTCTTCGATAGGGCGATGGCCAATCCGAATGTGATGTTGGAATTCTTGATTTTTCATTTTCAATTTTCAAGACTCGTTTATGATGATTTTCTCTATTAGACGTGGTTCCAGCCTATCCTGAACTAATGGGCGGCTTTTGCAGACATTACGCGTATCGACTCCGTGATTCGTATCACGTTTAGGGTTTGTCAATTCATGGCAGCTTTGGTTGCCATGTAATTGTGAGGGTTTATCACTAGTCTCTATGGTTTCGATCGTCACGGTCCGATTTAGGAAAGTTTTGCAAATCATACGTTGGTTAAGCTGCATCACCCGCGCTCCAATCGTGTGACACTCGCAAGGCAATCCTTAATCGTTCTTAGATCGATGTCTTTGTGGTTCTAAATATTCCCTCGATAATCCTTATGGTTAAAAAGTCATTTCCTATTTGAGTCGCCTAGGTACACATACCTCGTCTCGCGTTAGCATTTTTCTTTTGGTCAGCCTACTCAAATTGATCAGATTTGAGCGAAAATATGACTGAAACACATTGCTTGATATATATAAACTTCTCATTAATGAGTCTGAATTTGACTGGAAATTAGAATGTCACAAAATACATGACCCATATGTCTTATGTCAGGTTCAGAACCTGATATTCTATCTTTGACTGTTCAGAAGATGTCCGATTTTGGGCATTCTCTACCAACATATTAGTTATGGCTCTTCCCTTTACAAATTTTTGCGGAGAGTTTCTGATATCAAATCCAGACATCATTACTTGCCATTTTGCTAAGTTCCCTATCAAGGTGGGCTTCTCCAGGAGATATTTGATAAGGTCATTTTCTGTCACCAGATGAATGCGGTGGTGAAGGGTATACTGCCTCAATATGTAAAGTACCCACATTGTTGCTACACAAGCCCTCTCAACAGGCATATAATTTGCTTCCGATGAAGTAAACTTCTTACTCAAGTAGTAGATAACTCTTTCTTTACCATCCACAGGGCTTGTTTCAGCAAGTAATGCTCCCAAAGACTCTTAATGTATAGTCAAATACAAGTTCAATGGGTGACTTGGGATTGGTGGCACAAGTACTGGTGGAGTGGCTAAATAAGCTTTGATCTTTTGGAATGCTTGACTACATTCAGCATCCCAGGTCACTTTCGCGCAGTTCTTGAGCAGTTTGAAAATTGGTTTAGCCACGTCAGATATCTGATTGATGAATCTGGTGATGTAATTCAATCTCCCTAGAAGACTTTTTACTTCTTTCACTATCGAGGGAGTTGCTAGGTCATAGATAGTTTGGATTTTCGAAGGGTCAATTTCGATGCCTCTGCTATTGACCATGAATCCAAGAAGTTTCCTGATTTCACCCCAAACACACATTTGTTAGGGTCAACCTTAACTTGTATTTTCGAAGTCACTCAAATAGCTTCCGTAGCAGTCGAATGTGATCTTGTGCTTTCTTGGACCTGGCGATCATGTCATCGACATATACTTCGATTTCCTTATGGATCATGTCGTGAAACAGGGTGACCATCGCCTTATGATAAGTTGTCCCAGCATTTTTTAGTCCAAATGGCATCACTTTATAATAGAAATTCCCCCAATTGATGGTAAATGCAGTTTTTGGCCTGTCTTCCTACTTCACGAGGATTTGATTATATCCTAAGAATCCATTCATGAATAAGAATAATTCATACCCAGCTGTACTATCCACCAGCATATCGATGTAGGGAAGTGGGGAATCATCTTTTGGGCTAGCTTTATTTGAGTCTCGATAATCCACACAGATCCGGACTTTGCCATCTTTTTTCATGACGGGGACAATGTTTGCAATCCAATCTGAGTAAGGGATGGCTTCAATAAAGCCTACTCTAAGAAGTTTCATCACTTCTTGTTTGATTCTGTCTTCTAACTCAGCTTTCATCCGTCTACTGCCTTGTTTCACGGGTTTAATACTAAGATCTGTGGGTAACGCATGCTCCACAATTATTGGATCCAAATCTAGCATATCAGCGTACGACCACGCAAAAATTTCGTGGTATTTTTTAAGCAATTTTGTAAATCTGAGCCATTCAGCTCAGGACAGATGTCAACCAATCTTGACTTTCTTGACATCTGCATCACTACCCAAATTAACGATTATTGGCTCTTCCGAAGTAGGAGGTGTTGAATTTTCAAAGGCACTCCCATCTCTACGGATGACTGCGTAACCTTCATTTGCGTCATCCTCAATATCGCAAGAGTAATCATCTTGGTGATCTGGTTCACAAATAAACTAGCATGTATGATTGTGATTATATGTCTGAAATGCCATGAGAATGGTTAGTCTCTATTTCGTATGAAAATGTGATGGATGAGTGTGAAAAATCTTTTCAAAATAGATTTCAAAATAAGCGTAAGCATAAATGGAACTAGTCTTCATATCATCAGACATCTTTATTCCTTGAAAACCTTTTGAAAATCAAGAATCACATGGAAAATCAGGTCTCAAACTTCCCATATGGAAGGCTAGTATTATCATTGAGCCGATTTGTAGTCCCATATGTCCTTAATAAAACTTGTGTGTTTTATTGGAAAAAAAATGGACCGCATTACAAGCTATGCTGTTTGGACCAACAGTCGGAGATCCAAAAGCGTTTTCCTACCTCTACTTCAAACAACAAAGATTAATAGTACGAAGAAATGCAAGAATTTAAATGCAATATTAAAAATAAGGGAGAGATTTCTTTACTCAGAAGTATCGGCTTTCTCATCACGCCACTCTATAATGACATTCATAGAGTCATCTTCCAGAAAAGGGTTTGTGAGATCTGGTTCTGCTAACGGAGTCATCTCTTCATTTGATAGCCATTTAGAGTCTTTGCCGAAATACTCGTTCAAAGGGTTGTTGAACATCTTAGATTTGCCTTTCCAGATTGAGGAACCAATGAAGGAATTCTTTTGATTTCGTTGGCGTCCATAGCGCCCATGACTTTTTCCTCGGCCTCGACCTACTGTCTTAGAGGTGGAGTCACCAATACGAGTGCTATAATATCCCAAGCCTATCTTATGCTCGTTGGATTTCAGCTATAGAGGAGTGTATTAATTCCTTGACTATGCTTGCCAAGACCTTTTCCCGGTTTATACCCATATGCTAGCAACGTTTTAACTGGTAAAATGTTAGCTTTAGAGATGAACGAAACCTTCGGTTTTGCCCCCACAAGAGTGTGGATTACTGCCACCAGCTCCAAGGAAAGATAGCTAGCTTCTTCCTTAACTTCAGGTTCAATGTAGGGGATAGCGCTATTTTGATATGCAACGAGGTCAACTTCTCCATAGACAGTAACCACCTTCCCATTAATCACGAATCACACTTTCTGATGTAGACTCAAAGGTAAGGCTCTAACGATGTGAATCTAGGGTCTCCCTAATAGGAATCCAAATGAGCTTGGCAGATCCATCACTTGGAAGTTTTTTAAGAATTTGGTTGGGCCTATGAGCACATCCGGCTCGATCTCGCCTACCATTGTCTTTCTCATCCCATCAAAGGATCTAACGGCTGCTTTGGAAGTTAGAATCATTTCTTCTTTAAGGCCTAAATTCCTCAATGTTGCCAATGGGCAAATGTTAAAAGATGATCCGTTGTCGATTAGCACGTGTGCCACTCTTTTTCCATGACAGTGGGCAGTGACATATAAGGCCTTGTTGTGCCTTCTTCCCTCCATGGGAAAATCTTTGTCTGAGAAGCTCAATTGATCCTTAAGAAAGATTGCCCCTACAAAATCTCCCAACTGCATGTCATTAATGGTTTCGGGGACATATACTTTATTTAGCACCTTTAGCAACACATCTTTATGTTTTTCTGAATTGATGAACAAATCCAACAGAGATATCTAGGGTTGCATTTTTCTTAATTGTTTTATCACCTCAAATTCGCTGGTTTTGACGATAGATATGAGTTTTTCTGCATCCTCTTTTAATACCTCTTTCTTCTCCAATTCACCTTCCTTTAGGGCATAAAATCGTCCGGATCTCATCACGCCATCTACTTCACTTGTTCCATAGTCTCAATGAACTGCCTTAGAGTCGTAAATCTCAACTGGCGAGACTTGTATGGTTACGGTTGTTAGGTGGGATATCTCTGATTCAGATTCGTTATCGGATTCATCTCTTGATAGGTGAATTACCACCGGTTTCACCAAACAATCCTCTTCTTAGCTTAGGCTTTAAGCTCATTCAGTTTAATCACCACGGTTGCAGTAGTTTCAATCATTGCCACTGTGTCACTCCAGTCCTCAAGGAAGTCTTCGTATCCCATCTGATGGTAATTATCAACATCACTTGACTCAGATGAAGACTTCAGGCGTAGTGAGCTGGTTATAAAAAAAGAGCTACCTCTATGAGATGAACTCTATTGATATTTCGTTGGAGTGTACCCTTCTTAGCGACGCGTTGCATCGGCTCCCGGGTGTAGCAAAAAATGAGCAAGGGTCTTTGCACCAAGATAAGTGGGTGCAAAGGGTAAGTAATCTAGCCTTGGGCCATCATTCCCAAAGTGATGCGCCACATCGGTGCCCAGATGTGATGATAAATGAGAAGCACGTTGGAGTCTAAAGGATTTACGCTAAGTCAAAGTAAGACGAAATACTTGAAGTGTGAGTTTGACATGACAGGAATAGGGGATCAAGAAACCGTAAATATGCTCGGACAGAAGGTACCCAAAAAAGATACATTTAGATATCTAGGATCAATATTGCAAAAGGAGGGAGAGATTGATGAGGATGTAAGCCATAGAATCAGAGCAGGTTGGATGAAATGGCGCAGTGCATCGGGATTTTTGTGTGATCGCAAAATTCATCTTAGGTTAAAAGAAAAATTTTATAGAACAACAGTCAGACCTGCCATGTTATACGAAGCTGAATGTTGGCCAGCACAAAGGAAACATGAGCATAAAATGAAAGTAGCGGAAATAAAGATATTAAGGTGGATGTGTGGTCATACAAGGATGGATAAGATAAGGAATGAAGAGATTCGATGAAAAGTTAGAGTAGAACCGGTGGCGAAAAAGATGAGAGAGCATAGATTGAGATGGTTTGGGCATATTCTCCGAAGACCCTTAGATGCACCGGTACAAACAGAAGTTTGCTATCGAGAGCATAACACGAAAAAAGCTAGAGGTCGGTTGAAACTTACTTGGGGGAAAGCAGTAAAACAAGATTTAATGGAGTGGAAAATAGATTGGCGTACGATTTATCTTAGGACGGAGTGGAGGGAGGCTATTAGTATTGTGGAGGGGTAGTGTCTAGATAGATATATATACTTATTTATTTTTACACATTTATCTCTTTTATCTCCCTTGATTCTGCTTTTATTTTTATGATTCTTTGGGGTTCATCAATCGCCGACCCCAACTAGTTTGGGATAAAGGTGTTGTTGATGTTGATGTTGACTTGACTCAGATGATATTGTAATCTTCAAGTGTCTTCTAATTCTCTTGAATAGTTCAGTCAAGCTTTGGCACTGGGCCATTAATTTCTCCATCCTGTCATATTGCTTTGTGTCAAGCTTGTTATTTGTCATCTGAGGGTGACCACACGTTGTTAATTGAAATGACACATCCTCCATCTCTCTTGAGAGATCATTCACTTGTTCTTCTATGCGCGAGAGATGTTCCGATATCACTCGATTGAGTGATGATTCAAGTTCTTCTGTTAAAGGCTCTATCAGTGCCTCCTGGATTTCAAGTTGAACAGGATCATCCATACCTCCCCATCCATTAGGTATGATATCCTCAATTCTTTGAAAAAAGCTGGGAGGAGCAGAGCACTTCACTTTGAAGTTATATCCACCAGAATCCTCGCCCAGATTGTCTATAATTTCGCATTTCTCTAGCGCTTCAGCTATAAATCTGTGATTAACCTGGCTTCGCTTAACGGTTTGTAGCTCGTCTTTGTCAAGCTCTTCTTCTAGTTCGGTAATCAGCTGTACATCGCCTACCAGACTTTCGTGTTAAACAGGATCATCCATACCTCCCCATCCATCGAGCATAATATCTTCCATCTTCTAGAAGAAGCTAGGAGGAGTAGAGTACTTTACTTTGAAGTTGTACTAGCCAGAATCCTCACCTAGATTGTCTATGACTTCGCTTTTCTCTAGTGCTTCAGCTACAAATCTGCGATGAGCCTAGCTTCGCTTAACGGCTTGTAGTTCGTCTTCGTCAAGCTCTTCTTCTAGTTTGGTAATCAGCTCTACATCGCCTGCCAGACTTTCATGTGGGACATTCCACATATTTCTTCGCTCGATTTCAACCATAAATTGGTTCCATTCTAAGTTCACCGAGGCTCTAATTCTTTCAAATTCTACATCAGCAATGCTTGACATTGTCCTTAGGTTCATCATCTTGGCAATGCATAGCTTCTGTCTTTCAGCCGATACTTCTCCTTCTTTTGGATATGACAACGCGATTGCCAAAATGTTGGTTAGCTTAGGCACATTTACCTTCAACTCAATGTGGTTTTCTTCTTCGTCAACAAATATTACATCAACTGCTTGGTGATCAAGGAGTGGATTCTCTTGTACATTTGGAGCTACATCATCGAATTTCAGAATTTGATTGTCAATGAGAGCTTGAACCTTCAGCTTGAGAATGTAGCAATTATCTACATTGTGCCCTTTATGACCCATATTATAGGTGCAGGTTTGGCTTTCATCAAAACCATGATATTTCGTCGAATTTGTTCTAGGAGGCTCTTTTGCCACCAAGTGTTGCTCTAGTAACATCGGGAGCAACTTGGATAAGGACTTGGGAAGTTGAGAGAATTGCTTCACAGGTTGTCTCTTCCTAGGCTCTTATCCCTTAGACATTGACCATGACGATCCTCCTCTTGTCTGATTGGAGTTAGCGAATGCCTTGGGTTTATTGGAATCAGGCACAAAGTTTATATCAACTCCAGCCTCCATTTTTTTCCTCAGGGGATATTGCTTTCTTGTTGAAATTTCATGTGGCTTTCTTTCTCTCAAAGCCCACTTCAATCTCTCCACCACCTTTATCAAGTGTGTAAAGGTTTGACATCCTGAAGTGTTCAATCTATCAAAATTCTCATATGAAAGTGCCTTCAGGAACAGGTCAATCAAATCCTCCTCTGGAATCAGTGGTTTCACTTGAGTTGCCAAGGTACGCCAGCTCTGGGCGTATGTTCTGATTATTTCGTTTCTCCCTTTCACCGTCTGCAATAGATCTTCCCTTGTCGTGGCCATAGTCGTGTTAAACTTATATTGCATGAGGAAATCTTCAATAAGATCCTCCCATTCATCGTAATCATCTAGGTCTAACTCAATAAACCAAGCTAAAGAAGCGCCAGCCAGACTTTCTTGGAATGTATTCATTAGAAGTGGAATATAATCAGAATAATGTGCCATCTTGCACTGGTAGTATTTGAGATAAGCACGTGGACAGCTTGTCCTGTCGTATTTTCTTACGAAGTCCAACTTTTTGTAATTCGAAGGAGTCTCCACTTTAGCGAACGATGATATTTTGCCGAAACGAGCTAACTCATAGCCATGACTGTTCAACCATTCTTTAATCTTAGCTATTCTCTTAGCCTCAGCTTCAGTTTTCCCAGCCTATTTTCCTTTCTCCTCTTCATGGTTGATGACAATAGGAGGTATCTTCGGTTATAGTGGGACATTTGGCACATGAATGACTTCTACGACATGTTGGGCACCTTCAGTGGTCCCTTTATCAATTGTATTAGGTATTGAAGATTGACTTGAGTCGTTCATGTTAGGCTCCGCCATTTGTCTGACTTGGGAGGCTTCTAGGATAGCCTTAATTTCAGCCATTAGGGTAGTCATGGTAGTCATCTGGGTTTCTAACACGCCCACTCGTGGAGTCAGTTTTTGCTGTTCCATCCTCGTCTTAAGTCGAGTACGGAAATGATGTATTGGCAATTTCTTGATTAGAGAATACCTGTTTATTTGAAAATAACAAGTAAACATCTCTTTAGAACAAATAATGAAAGTACAGAATTCTTTCAATTACATGTCTGCTATTGATGGATGAGAAAAAGGACAACCTTGCAAGCCTTAGTCTTACATGAGCGGTCCTTTCAATCATTTGCCAAGAGAATCCATGAAATTAAAGAAAGCACAATCTTCAACGATAGTTTTGATGCATCAATAAAATATGTTCATGCTCATACACATGTATTAAAAGTAACATATAGTACAGATTAGTATCCCAATGTCAAGAAAACATTATAATGTTCACATGTTTTACACTAGACAAAATAGTCTATGCAAGTCTAGGGTGCTTAGAGCCTAAGGCACCCTCATCGTCCCAGCAAAGATCAAATCCCTCAGTCTGGGAATCCTCGTCTCCTGAATATGATGGGGATCCCATGTCTTCTGGTATATATGGCTCCACTCCAATCACATATGGCATAATGTACTCGGGTACATAAGGTTCGACGAAGCTGCGTTTGATCGCTTCAAAGCGTCGGATGTATTCTGTAGAAGCTCTGTGAGTATTCATCTCGAAGGTCATATCATCTGGTCATTCCATGTTTTCCGTTCGAGAGTCTTTCAAAGCGCGTATGATGGACTCCACCTTAGCTTCTAATTGCTTTTTATTCTCTCCTGCGAGGATCTCTTTTGGCACATCAAACGAGCATACATTGGGTTGTGGCGGGTCATGGCGATGAAGGAACATCTTGCAATGCCCCATATTACCCTATGACCCTCCTTGGATAATATGTCGTGGCGCCAGTAAATCCTAACAAGGTGACTGGATCTTCGCCATTGCGTGCAAGCCTGACTTTACCTAAAGTTGGTAATCTAAGCCCCGTCAGAGTTGTTATGGCTTTAAAGCTATAAGAAATTCCTTCTATTTTTTGAAACTGAATTTAGGAATGCATGTATGGGTTTTGACAAAAGTTCTAAGATTATGGGCATCAGAGCTAATCTCAGTAAAACCCATACGGATATGAAATTGTTTTTATATGGGATGTGAACTACATATACAGGAGACCACTAGAGGCTCTAAAAATCACTTTCTTGTTTTTCTCAAAACGGTTGAGGGAGAGAAAGGTTTCAGCTAAAATAAGGTTCGAGTAATCCCACTCATGACAGACTTGTTTGACTACTATAACCATGATAAGATCAAAAGTTATAGGCGAGATTGGAAATAGGACAAAGCTAAAGAATGCCAAGACAAAGGCTCTACCAGACTTAGTTCCTTTGCTAGTAGGGAGGTTAGGAAACCTTTCTAGAAGGAATGATAAGGAAATTCGCTTAGAATTACTTTTGGCGTCTGTTTTTATTTCATTGAGATTTGTATCTAGGAATTTAGCTAGTTGACTCAAAAGCTCGAATCCTATAGGAGGTTAGACTAACAAGTGGGCAAACTCAACTCCAATGGCGGCACTATATTCCTCAAGGGTAGGGGTAACTTCCAATCCCTCCATGCAGAAAGTCGCGGTGGTTGGATCCCAATATAGTGCCATGGCTTTATAAAGGCAGGTGGGCATTCAATCTTCAGCAAGTCCAACAGATATCCTAGCCGCAGTCTGGCGTACTTCTGGCTGGCTTCACCCATGCCATCCCACTAGGCTATGAGCTTAGCTTGAGGGACTTTGAACACTTGGATATCATTCTTTCCGATCAAGTCTAAAATATGCAAATGATTTAAAAGATCAATCGCCAGTGATTACTTTTAAATATGATTATGCAAATGTCATGAAATATGCTTGGATCGATCAAATTGCATATTCCAGTTAATGAAATGGAAATTAGAATTCTTTTCAGGTATAAAGAACTTGACTCAAGGTCTAATTTGAATTTCAAAGAAGTGAATTATGCAATTAGTTAGAATCATCTCAGTGACTAAAGGAAATAACGATGTCACATTCCATTGGTCAAAACTTCAACTGTGAACATAACAGATGAAATTCCTTATTACAAAAAGGATATGCTATGAGAGGTCGAGAAGGGTTTCATGAGGGGAAGAAACATCAATCGAGTTTATTCTAAAATAAGAAAGCCATAAAAGGCCCTTGGATGTGGGATCTAAACTATCCCTCCCCAAGACCTAGTCTTCTCCAAGGTTATAGTCGATCAAGATTTCTTTCTTGATGGCATCTTTGCTTGGTCCCTCTTTAGGACATGACTCGGTAATTAGGATTTTTACCCTAATTGATCGTTCCTCAAAATGCGAAGGGTAATCTTCAATAGGCTGGTTGAGATGTTTTAACTCTTCTGGCTATTTTCTGGTCCATGGTATGAAAACTTCAGGGGTCTTGTTGGGTTTTACCTTTTTGAGTAAGATACGCCTTGGTTTGGTCTTGATTGCAGGATGTCTCTTTTTCCCCCAAAGAGAAATCATAGGTTGGTTCTCCCTAGCTTGACATTCCTTTTTTTCGGCGGGCATAAGCTTCTCTAGCTAAACTGTTGCGATATTGCCTTTTCACTTCTAAATAGTGCTTGAACATCTCATCCGTCTGTTGTTTAAACCTAAAGTTATCGACATAGTATGTCACGCCCCGACCCCGTCGAAACACGAGAACATCCCTGCAAGTAATCTAACAACAATCTCTTGGCGGCCCTAAGATCTATCACAAGTTCTCGAGAGACATAATAAATACATCATGCATGCAGAAGCGTTACTAACATAAATCCCCGTACAATATATATATATATATATATATATATATATATATATATATAGATTAAGTGGGACCTGGATAACTCAATAACATTTATACATCATATCATACTGTTCCTACAGATACCGCCCACTAAGACCCGCTAAACAACAGGGCGACAGGGTAAGCATATCAAAAAGAAACATCCATAAAATCCATTAGAAGCGGGGTCAGGTCGCCAGACAAAGATAGATCCACCAACTAGAGTATCCTAGGATGAGCAGCTGGAGTCATCCGTATCCTCTGTGTCCTCGGTCGGCTCATACTCAGAAAACGTCTCGGACGGGACCTCAACGGAATCCTTCATGGTAACCTCTTGCGACAGCTCAGTAAGATCCCCCTCGGACGCCTCCAAGACTATGACCTCCTCCTGCTCCTGCTCCTGCTCCTGCTCCTCAGTGAACTCCAAGGTTGGTGTCCGCTCTGGTCCGTTCCTAGACCCTACTACTGACCCCTCGGGCAACTCCTGCTCCGCCACAGTCTAGCACCAATCGAGTATGACACCCTGTGGTACCTCGTGGGGCTTCAAAAGCCCTATCTGTGAATCCCCTTCCTTCTTGAACCACGCCTCGAATCTATGACGCTTCCACTCAGGCTTGCCCTTATCAACCCATACAACAGTACATTTCCTAACGTAAATGTTCCCCTGCCTATCCGGGAACTCATCAAAATACGTCGTCATCTCCTTTGGGTCCCCCAAGCGAATGGGCCACATAGCTACGGCCAAAGATCTGTAAAGTAAAGGGTTCCTCAAAAGGGGTGAGATATACATCCCAACAAGAAAAGCCTAACCCTTGGTCAGGTCTATAGTCCACTCAGGTAGTCGCGTCCCTCAACAGATCCAATCTCATGAACACACGGGCATAACAATCACAATTCAATAAACAACAACATACAGAAGACAGGCATGCATTTATGATTTTGTATCACACTCAGATGCACATGTACCCTCAGCCTGCCACTTCACCATATCCATCAATCTCCGCTTGCCTCATACTCTAGCCCGCGAACTAGTAGCTTCAGGCTCAGTCCATGTAAACGCATAAGACCGTTATCGGTGACCCACGTAAATGCATCAGGTCCCGATGAATCTCCAAGCAAAGCTCATTAATTCATACTTCGTCCCGCGAATAATTCGCATCACGACCGTGGCTATATCAACCTCGTGATCTCATCGCATCAGGCCGCCACACAACCATAACTTCACCCTGCGATCCTGTCGCATCAGGGCACTAACTCTCGCCCCGCATCTCACACGCCTCAAGGCCTCGCCATGCCATGCTCATGCCACAATCAAGACTTATGCTTTGACTTTCAATTCAATTGCACACTTAGTGGCAAGTGCCAATTCAAATGCATTTTTTAAATTCTGTGGCATGCAAGCAAATTAGATGGCATATAGACATGGCAACTACTCAAGCATAAAAAACGTCACACATATGCATCCTATAATACCTTAAGGCATATTAAAAGCCATCCCTTGTTAGTATTTCTCACACATCGGTCCAATAAATTTTCAACACACCCAATAGAGTCCAATCCCCCTAGCCTCGGGTTCGGCCAACCAAGGTCCACACCGGGACTTGTCGTGCAACCTAGATTTCAACCAATTCGTCAAATTTCCGTACCCAATTCCTCAATCCATCAATCCCAATCATCCACAACTTAACCCTCAACATCTCATCACATCATAATCATCAATTTACAGCTCAAATCATCCACAATCAACCCTTAACAAATTCGATTTAGGCCCGGCAATGAGCCGGTCCTACTTGATTTTGTGCATTTCGGGTCCAACCGATCCTAATCTACTCCAAATCCATCAATTATATACTATCCTACCTCTTAGAATGTCTACTAAAGGGTTTAGGAGGCTCACTAGTTGTTTCGAGTCGATTGGTAGCCGGAAATTCGTCTAAGGTCGCCGGATCACCCACAGTTAGAATACCGATAATTTCTGGGCAAAATATACAAGGTCGATTAGTAGTCAAAAACTTATCAAATTAAGCCTCAATTTTTACCACAAAATCCTACACATGTCTATTGAGTCTCCATGAAATTTGAGCCCAAAATTCCAAGATTTCGTCCATCAAAAGGGCTAAGAATCGGACCTACCTCAGGTTTGTTCCGATTCTATCGGCTCTCGGGAAATCTCTTGTTCAGAACTCCTCGGTGCTCCAATCGACCCGATTCTTGTTGGAGAAGTTCGGAAAGACATGGATCTTCATCGGTGTGGTTGACTGGTGGCCGAATGGCGACCAGAGAGGGTGGTCGTGGGCGGCGAATGGCGGTTCCAACGGCAGTCGAGCGTCAAGCAGAAGAAGAAGAAACAAGAAGGGGGTGTTCGGTGTTTCTTGAGGGTGGTCTGGCCGAATGAAGGTGTGAGGAGAGAGAGAAGAGAGAGAATTGTGTTATATCCAATTGCTTGGTCAATGGAGTTGAATGTTAGGTGCGGATAAAGGTTGGCATGACCATACCTCCCTATCTCTTGACACTTGGCATTGGTCTTTTCCAAGATGATCCAAGGGTCATCTTTAATCCTCTATTTTCGGCAGCCATAGGAGGGTGTAATGCCCAATTTTCCCATTTTCAATTATAAAGGAAAAGTTCTAAGCTTGAGGGGTAAAACGGTCATTTTACCCCCGACGTTCCGAACGTCGTTTTTCTCGTTCCAGGCTTATTTGATAGGGCGACGGCCAATCCAAATAACATTGGAATTCTTAATTTTCCAATTCAAACTTTTCAAGACTCGTTTCTGATAGTTTTCTCCATCAGATGTGATTCCAACCTATCTCGAACTGACGAGCTGCTTTTGCAGACATTACGCGTATCAACCTCGTGTATTTCATCACGTTTAGGGCTTATCAATTCGTGGCGGCTTTGGTTGTCATGTAATTGTAAGGGTTTATCACTAATCCCTATGGTCTCGATCGTCACAGTCCGATTTAGGATAATTTTGCAAATCATACGCTGGTTAAGCGACATCACCCGCGCTCTAATCGTACGACACTCGCGTGGTAATCCCCAATCGTTCTTAAATCGGTCTTTTGGTGGTTCTAAATATCCCCTCAACAATATTTATGGTCAAAACGTAATTTCTTATCCGAGTCGCCTAGGTTCATGTACCTTGTCTCGCGTTAGCCTTTCCCCTTGGGTCAGCCTACTCAAATTGATCATATTTAAGCGGAATACAACTGAAACACATTGTTTGATATATATAAACTTCTCATTATAGAGTCTGAAGTTGATTGAAAATCAGAATGTCACAACTCTTTCCCTCTTACAAAAATTTCGTCCTCGAAATTTTTATTACACTTAATTGCTCAAATAAATGGGGGTGTTGTCGCCTCATTATCTCTTCTTTCTCCCATGTGGCTCCTTCCGTTCCGTGGTGCTCCATACAATTTTGACCAGTGGGATCTTCTTATTCCTGAGGATCTGCTCTTTCCGATCCTCGATCCTTGTTGGCCTCTCTATGTAAGACACTCTATCGTCCACCTCTAGGGCTTCGTGGTCCAGCACATATGTCGGGTCAGACTCATACTTTCTTAGCATCGACACATGGAATACATTATGTACCTGGGATAGATTTGGCGACAAAGCAAGCCGGTAGGCCAAAGTTCTAATCCGTTCCAGTATCTGGAAAGGGTATAGTACCTCAAGCTCAGCTCCCCTTTCCTTCCGAATCGCGATAGTCCCCTCATCGGCGACACCTTGAGGAAGATGTGATCGCCCACTTGAAACTCCAAGGACTTGCGCCGCTTATCTGCATAGCTCTTCTGGCGACTCTACGCCGTCCTCAGTCTATCCCGAATCACTTTCACTGCTTCTACCAATTTGGGGCCCATGATACTTCTTTCTCCTACTTCATCCCAACATATCGCTGTTCTGTAGGCTTTGCCATAGAGTGCTTCAAATGGAGCCATTTGTATACTCTGTTGGTAGCTATTGTTATAAGCAAATTCTGCTAGATGTAACTGTTCTTCCCATCCACCTTTAAAATCAATGACGCACGCTCTCAACATGTCCTCGAGCGTCAGTATCGTCCTTTCTGACTGCCCATCTGTCTGTAGATGGCATGCCGTACTGAACTGCAGTTGCGTCTCCATGGCCTCTTGCAGACTCTTCCAAAAATTCGCCGTGAATTTCGAATCCCTATTTGAGGTGATCGTCACTGGCACTCCGTGTAATCTTACTATTTGTCTCATATACAGCTCTGCGTACTTATCCATGGCGAAATCCTTTCGTATAGGAATGAAGTGGGTGGACTTGGTCAATCGGTCCACGACTACCCATATCGAGTTGTGACCTCTCTGACTCCTCGAAAGTCCCATTACAAAATCCATAGTTATGTGCTCCCATTTCCATTCCGGAATCTCCAGTGGATGCAGCAGTCTTCTAGGTTTACAGTGATGCGCCTTCACTTGCTGGCAAGTCAAACACTTAGCCACGTATCTTGCCACGTCTACCTTCAATTCGTTCCACCAATAATATTGTCGCAAATTCTAGTACATCTTTGTACTTCTCGGGTGGACACTATAGTTGCTCCTATGAGCCTTTGACAAAATTCTTTCTCAGAGTCCTTCATCCTTTGGTACACATATACGTCCTCAGAACCTCAAAATTCCGTCCTCAGATACTTGAAATTCCGGCTTTCTCTTTGTTGCATCCATCTCTACAATTTTCTGAATCTCCGGGTCCGTGACTGTAATGCCTTAATCCCATCTTGAACCTCAGGTTCCACCCTCAGTGTAGTTATCAAACTAGATAACTAATCGACCTCTAATCTGAATTTAGAATCTCTCAAATCCTCTATCGTCGACCAACTTCTCACTAGTAGGTATGTAATACTTGACTTTCGACTTAATGCATCTGCTACTCTATTTGCTTTCTCAAGATGATACAATATCTCACAATCATAATCTTTGAGTAGCTCCATCCACCTACGCTGTCTCATGTTCAGCTCCTTCTGGGAAAACAAGTATTTCAAGCTCTGGTGGTCGGTATATATCTGAAACTTCTCGCCACAAAGGTAGTGTCTCCAAATCTTCAAGGAAAACACTATCACCGCTAACTCCAGGTCATGAGTCGGGTAATTCATCTCATGTGGCTTCAACTGCTTGGATGCATAGGTTACTACCCTACCGTGCTGCATCAACACACAGCCTAATCCTTTCAGCGAAGCATCGCTGTAAATCTCATATCCTCCCGGTCTCGACGGAATGGTCAGCACTGGGTGCCGTCATCAATCTGTGCTTAAGCTCTTGGAAACTTTGCTCACATCTATCAGTCCATTCAAACTTTGTTTCCTTCTTTATCAACCGCGTCAGCAGGATGGCTATGGATGAGAATTTCTCCACAAATCGCCTATAGTATCCTGCCAGTCCTAAGGAGCTCCTGATCTCCGTGACCATAGTAGGCCTCGGCCAATTGGTTACAACCTCTATCTTTGTAGGTGCAATCCCTTCACCAGACACCACATGACCCATAAAAGTTACCCTGTTCAGCCAAAATTCACACTCACTCAACTTCGCGTATAGTGAATGCTCCCTTAAGGTCCTCAGTACAATTCTCAAATGCTCCTCGTGCTTTGTACCGCTCATCGAGTAAATCAAGATGTCGTCAATGAAAACTATGACGAACTTATTCAAAAATTCTTTAAATACTCAATGCATCAGGTCCATGAATACAGTTGGAGCGTTAGTCAATCCAAACAGCATCACCGTGAACTCATAATGACCATACCTCGTCCTGAAGGCAGTTTTCGGTATGTCTTCCTTCTTAATCCTCAACTGGTGATACCCAGTCCTCAAGTCAATCTTCGAAAACACTGCTGCTCCTTGCAACTGGTCAAAAAGATCATTGATCTTCGACAGCGGATACTTGTTCTTCACTGTCACTTGGTTCAGCTGCAGATAGTCAATGCATAATCGCAACGACCCGTCCTTCTTCCTCACAAACAACACTGGTCCTCCCCACGACGAAACACTTGGTCGGATGAATCCTTTGTCTAGCAGCTCTTGCATCTGCACCTTTAACTCCTTTAATTCTGATAGGGACATCCTGTACAGTGCTTTCGATATCTGCTCTGTCCTAGGGGCTAATTCAATTACAAACTCTATTTTTCGTTCTGGTGGTAATGCTAGCAACTCTTGAGGAAACACATCAAGGAATTCACGCACTACCGGGATATTCTATAACTTTGGTTCCTCGGCAGTCGTATCCATTACTGCTACTAAGTATGCCTGACATCCTTTAGACATCAATTTAGTTACTTCTAGAGATGAGACTAAGGGAATCGAGATTCCTCCTCGACTTCCAACCAATTCAGAGCTAGAGCGACCTCTCGGATAAAATCGAATTGTTCTACTACCACAGTCTACTACTGTCTCCTGCTTACCCAACCAATCCATTCCTATTATTACGTCAAAATCAAACATGGGCAATATTGCTAGGTCAATGTTTTTTTTTATTTCCCCCAATCACTATCTCACAACCAGCACAGCCCAGCGAAACTGTTGTGTTATCCTTTAAGGGTGCGGTAACATACAAGATCATGCTCAACGGTTCCAATTTCATGCCTACTAATTCAACAAACTATGCAGATACGAATGAGTGTGTGGCACCAGGGTTAAACACTGCATAAGCAATCTGGTTACACAAGTGAACCATATCTGTGACCACTCCTGGCGTTTCCTCCGCCTCTCTGTGGACTACGGCATATACTATGCCCTGTGCCGGCGGTCTGCTCTGCTCAGTTTGAGGTGTGGCAGTCGACGGCCCAGCTTGTGGCCTCTATCCTTGCGGTCAACTAGCCGGAGCTTAGTTTGGACACACCCTCATCTGATGGCCCAGTTGGCCACACTTGAAATAGGCTCCCGTTTTTACTGGGCACGGTCCATTTTCGTGCCTCTTGCCACAGAGTCTGCAATTCCAGTTCACCGAGTTTGGCAATTTCACTATATTCTTCCTTGCGAGTGGCACGAAACGTCTGTTATGCGCCATCGGCCTCTTGCCCATCTGGTGATTGTCCTTGAATGACCTAAATCGCGATTCAATTGCGGTGTTTCTTTCTCTCAAATCTCGTTCAATCATTTGGCCTCGATCATATATCTCCTGGTAGGTTCACAAGTTCAAAGCGATCATCTGGTTACGAAGTTCGGGTCTCAGACCATCCCTAAATCTCATTGCTTTCTCCAGAGGGTCCTCCACAGATTAAGGCGCATACCTTGAAAGCCTTGCGAACTCGGCCTCGCACCGATCTATTGCCAGCTGGTTTTGGCGTAGCTGCAGGAACTCAACCTGTTTCCTTTCCCTCGCCGTTTATGAGAAATATTTATCTTTAAATGCCCTCTTAAAAGCATTCCAGTTCATGGCCACTCCTTTAGGGAATACTCCATCTTTGGTGGCAGCCCACCAATCGTTGGCTGTACCCTCCAGTTGGTACACAGCCAACAACACTTTCTCCTCATCTGTGCATCTTAACACCCCAAAAGCCTTCTCTAGCTTCTCTATCCATCTGGGCACTAGCTCGAGATCTCCAATCCTGTCAAACTGTGTCGGCTTCAGTTTCATGAACTGTTCAACTAATTGGCCCATATGTCTGGCCACAACGATTTCCTCTTGAGGGTACACTATTTCGTTACTCTGGTTCAGCTCATCCTGACTTCCACTTCCACCAGCGTTGCCAATGTTGGTATTGACGGCTACTAGGGCAACTCCTATTGCCTGGGCTATGGTAGAGTCCCGATCTTGGGCCTGCCTTTCTATAATGTCTCTAAGCCTCTCCATTGCCCTCAGCAGACCGTCTACTCTTGGATCTTCGTTTACGGGTGGTCTCGAGCTAGAGGCTTTGCCTCTTGGTCTTCTAGCCCTCCTAGGTGGGTTACTCATCCTTGTCTCTTTCTACTGAACCTGATCCACCACAAGTTCAGTAATGAGTTAGTAACTTACTCATCCATCCAAATCTAGAGCTACTAACCAATCCTTAACAGAAACAGTTATACAACAACATTGCTCCACACATCAATTTCAGAAACATTTCAACCAATGGCTCATGCCCATTCCTCATTTCCATCCACTCCAATGATTCACTAAAACCAATCATTTTCATTCATCAAGCAAGCCAAGGTCCAGAAGTGACCTTCAATCCTAAATAGAAAACTTAATTCCTTATGGTCTCACTATTCATCAAGCATGCCAAGGTCTCAAGGCACACGCTAGGCATCTCATGCCTTACCCTGACCAGTTTCCTATGGTCTCGCTATCCGTTCTTCTCCCCATTTAATCCTCCTTATTACTTCAGTCCTCAATCCACTTGCATCGATCTGACCCTGCTCTGATACCAAAACAAGCGGGGATGTCACGCCCCAACCCCATTGAGACACGTGAACATCCCTGCAAGCAATCTAACAACAATCTCTCGACGGCCCCAAGATCCATCACAAGTTCTCGAGAGGCATAATAAATGCATCACGCATGTGGAAGCGTTACTAACATAAATCCCCGTACAATATATATATATATATATATATATATATATATATATATAGATTAAGTGGGACTTGGATAGCTTAATAACATTCATACATCATATCATACTGTTCCTACATATACCGCCTACTAGGACCCGCTAAACAACAGGGTGACAGGGTAAGCATATCAAAAAGAAACATCCATAAAATCCATCAGAAGCGGGGTCAGGTCGCCAGTCAAAGATCGATCCACCAATTGGAGTGTCCTAGGATGAGCTACTGGAGTCATCCGTATCCTCTACGTCCTCGGTCGACTCATACTGAGAAAACGACTCGGACGGGACCTCGACGGAATCCTCCATGGTAACCTCTTGAGATGGCTCAGCAAGGTCCCCCTCGGACGCCTCCAGGATTGCGACCTCCTCCTGCTCCTGCTTCTTAATGAACTCCAAGGTTGGTGTTCGCTCTGGTCCGTTCCTAGACCCTACTACTGACCCCTCGGGCAACTCCTGCTCTGCTACAGTCTAGCACCAATCGGGTATGACACCCTGTGGTACCTCGTGGGGCTTCAGCGCCCTATTTGTGAATCCCCTTCCTTCTTGAACCATGCCTCAAATTTTTGAGTCTTCCACTTAGGCTTGCCCACATCAACCCATACAACAGTACATTTCCTAACGTAAATATTCCCTTGCCTATCCGGGAACTCATCAAAATACGTCGTCATCTCTTTTGAGTCCCCAAAGTTAATGGGTCACATAGCTAAGGCCTAGGATCTGTAAAGCAAAGGGTTCCCCAAAAGGGGTGAGATACACGTCTCAGTAAGAAAAACCTAACCCTAGTTCAGGTCGATAGTCTACTCAAGTAGTCACATCCCTTAACAGATCTAATCTCATGAACACACAAGCATAACAATCACAATTCAATAAACAACAACATACAGAAGACAGACATGCATTTATGATCTCGTATCACACTTAGATGCACATTTACCCTTAGCTTGCCACTTCACCACATTCATCAATCTCCGCCTACCTCATTCTCTAGCCCACGAACTAGTCACCTCAGGCTTGGTCCGCATAAACGCATCAGACCGTCATCGGTGACCTGCGTAAACGCATCAGATCTCGATGAATCTCTAGGCAAAGCTCATTAACTCATACTCCGTCCTGCGAATAATTCGCATCAGGACCGTGGCTATCTCAACCCCGCGATCTTGTCGCATCAGGGCGCCACACAACCATAACTTCACCCCGTGAACTTATCGCATTAGGGTACCAACTCCGGTCCCGCTTCTCACACACCTCAGGGCCTCGCCATGCCATGTTCATGTCATAATCAAGACTTATGCTTTGACTTTCAATTGAATTGCACACTCAGTGGCAAGTGCCAATTCAAATCTATTTCATAAATTCTGTGGCATGCAATCAAATCAGATGATATACGGACATGGCAACTATTCAAGCACAAACAACGTCACACATATGCATCCTATAATATCTTAGGGCGTATTAAAAACCATCCCTTGTTAGGATTTTTCATACATCGGTCTAATCAATTCTCGACACACCCAATAGAGTCCAATCCCCCTAGCCTTGGTTTAGGAAATCCCTTACCTTCAACTGGACAACACAAATTTCTTCTTCTTGGATCACCTAGGGTTCGACCAACTATGGTCCACACCCGGACTTGTCGCGTAACTTAGAATTTCAACCAATTCATCAAATTTCTGTACCCAATTCCTCAATCCATCAATCCCAATCATCTACAACTTAACCCTCAACATCTCATCACATCATAATCATCAATTTACAGCTCAAATCATCCATAATCAGCCCTTAACAGATTCATTTTGGGCCCGGCACCGAGCCAATCCTACTCGGTCCTGTGCATGCCAGGTCCAACCGGTCCTAATCCACTCCAAATCCATCAATTATACACTATTCTACCTCTTAGAATGTCTACCTAAGGATTTGGGAGGCTCATCGGTTGTTTCGAATCGATTGGTCGCTAGAAATTTATCCAAGGTCGCCGGATCACCCAAGGTCAGAATACCAGCAGTTTCTGGGTAAAATGTACAAGATCGGTTTGTGATCAAAAACTTATCAAATTAAATCTCAATTTTTACCACAGAATCCTACACATGTCTACTGAGTCTCCACGAAATTTGAGCACAAAATTCCAAGATTTCATCCATCAAAAGGGCTAAGAACCGGACCTACCTCAGGTTTGTTCCGATTTTGTCGGCTCTCGGGAAATCTCTTGTCCAGAACTCCTCGGTGCTCCAATCTACCTGATTCTTGCTAGAGAAGTTCGGCAAGATGTGGATCTTTGTCAGTGTGGTCGGCCGATGGTCGAATGGCGGCCTGAGTGGGCGGTCGTGGGCAGCGAACGGCTGTTCCTGCTGCAGTCAGGCGGCGAGCAGAAGAAGAAGAAAGAAGAAGGGGGTGTTCGGTGTTTCTTGAGGGTGGTCTGGCCGAATGAAGGTGTGATGAGAGAGAGAAGAGAGAAAATTGTGTTATATCTAATTGCTTGGTCAATGGAGTTGAATGTTAGGTGTGGATAAAGGTTGACATGTCCATACCTCCCTATCTCTTGACACTTGGCATTGGTCTTTTCCAAGATGATCCAAGGGTCATCTTTGATCCTCTATTTTCGACCGCCATAGAAGGGTGTAATGCCCAATTTGACCATCTTCAATTATAAAGGCAAAGTTCTAAGCTTAAGGGGTAAAACGGTCATTTTACCCCCGACGTTTCAAACGTCGTTTTTCTCATTCCAGGATTATTCGATAGGGCGACGACCAATCCAAATAACGTTGAAATTTTTGATTTTCCAATTTAAACTTTTCAGGACTCGTTTCTGATAGTTTTCTCTATCAGACATTATTCCAGCCTATTCCGAACTAACGGGTGGCTTTTGCAGACATTACGTGTATCGACCCCGTAATTCTCATCACGTTTAGGGCTCGTCAATTCGTGGTAACTTTGGTTGTCATGTAATTGTGAGGGTTTATCTCTAGTCTCTATGGTATCGATCGTCACAGTCCGATTTAGGATAATTTTGCAAATTATACACTGGTTAAGCGACATCACCCACACTCCAATCGTACGACACTCGCATGGTAATCCTCAATCGTTCTTAGATCGGCCTTTTGGTGGTTCTAAATATCCCCTCGACAGTTCTTATGGTCAAAGCGTCATTTCTTATCCAAGTCACCTAGGTCTACGTATCTCGTCTCGCGTTAGCCTTTCCCCTTGGGTCAGCCTACTCAAATTGATTAGATTTAAGCGAAATACAGCTGAAACACATCACTTGATATATATAAACTTCTCATTACAGAGTCTGAAGTTGATTGGAAATCAGAATGTCACAACTTTTCGCACCTTTCAAAAATTTCTTCCTTGAAATTTATATTACACTTAATTACTCAAATAAATGGGGGTGTTGTCGCCTCATTATCTCTTCATTCTCCCATGTGGCTCCTTCCGTTTCGTGGTGCTCCCATACAACTTTGACCAGTGGGATCTTCTTATTCCTGAGGATCTGCTCTTTCCGATTCTCGATCCTTATTGGCCTCTCTATGTAAGACACTCTATCGTCCACCTCTATGGCTTCATGGTCCAACACATGTGTCGGGTCAGACTCATACTTTCTTAGCATCGAAACATGGAATACATTATGTACTTGGGATAGATTTGGCGACAGAGCAAGCCGGTAGGCCAAAGTTTCAATTCGTTCTAGTATCTCGAAAGTGCCTACGTACCTCAGGCTCAGCTTCCCTTTCCTTCCGAATCACGATAGTCCTAGGTGCACAACGTCTTCCATATGTCAATGCTACGGAAGTACGAGCTGGATCCGACACATGTACTAGATTACAAGGTTATCGAAGTGGATGATAGAGTATCCTACGTAGAAAAGCCAGTCAGGATCGAAGATTGAAAGGAGCAAATTTTAAGGAATAAGATGATTCCATTTGTCAAAGTTATTTGGGAGCACCATGGAATCGAAGGCGCTACGTGGGGAAGCGAGGAAATGATGAGGTGTCAATACCTCCATTTGTTTGAGTAACTAGTTTATTGTAAATTTCGAGGAAGAAATTTTTGTAATGGGGCAAGAGTTGTGACATTCTGATTTTTCCTGTCATTTTGAGACTTATTAATGAGAACATATCTAACGATGTCTTTCAGTTGTATCTCGCTCGAATCTGATCAATCTCGAGTTAACTAACCAAAAGGAAAAGGCTACCGCAAGACCAGGTACATAGGCCTAAGGAACTCAAATAGGAAATGACACTTTAACCATAAGGATTATCGAGTGGATATTTAGAGCCACAAAATGCCGATCTAAGAACGATTAAGGAATGCATTGCTAACGTTATATGATTGGAGCGCGGGTAATGCCGCTTAACCAATGTATAATTTACAAAATTTTTCTAAATCGAACGATGATGATCGAGACCATCGGAACTTACAATAGACCCTCGTAATTACATGATAACCAAAGTCGCCATGAATTGAAGAGCCCTAAGTGTGATATGAATCATAGAATCGATATGCGTAACGTTTGCAAAAGCCGCTCGTCAGTTCGGGATAGGCTGTAATCACATCTGATAGAGGAATGATTCAGAGACGAGTCTCGAAATTAGAAAATGGGGAATCAAGAATTTCAAAATTATAATTGGATTGGCCATCGCCTTTTGAAGAAAATTGGAATCAGAAAAACGACGTTCCGGATGTCGAGGGTAAAATTGCCATTTTGCCCGTCAAGCCTTAGCCTTGCCTTAATGAATGAACAAGGGCATTTTGGTCACTTATACCCCACTATAGCTGCCAAAAATTTGAGAAATTGACAGTATGAAATATTGATTGACATATGGACAAGTGTCAATGGATGGTGAATGAGCATTTATTAAACCACTTTTAACCTACCATTCCACCAAGTTGACCAAGCCATTTGCGTATACACACCCTCTCCTCCCTCATTCTGTCGAAACCCCCTCTCTCCATAGTCTTCTTCTTCTTCTTCTTCTCCAGCCGAGAGCTGCTCCTCGCCCGACCAGACTCGACCGCCGGCTTCGCTCGTTTCGACCTCCACTTCCGGCGATCTCTAGCCACTAAGCCAACCACCAGCACCTTCCTCATACTCTTGCCGACAACCTCCAACTTGAATCATGGCATTTGACCCATCAAGGAGTTCCGACCGGCCATTTTCCCAAGAGTCGATGGAAACCATCATAGCTGGAGGTAAGCTGCTGTTTAGACTCTGTAGGACCTCGAAAAGTTTGAATCTTTAGGTCAAATTTTGTGGACATCAAGGGAACATGTAAACTGAGTTGTGATAGAAGGTTTGGACGAATTTGATAGAGTTTTGACCCCAAATGGGTCTTATGTTTGAAGGACCAAAACTGACCGGTTGAGGACTTGGAGGAATCGGTGTTGTTCGTGGACTTTTCGACGTCGCCTTGAGCTCAAATTTTCGGTGAGGCTTCCCTACTCCTAGAACTACATGTTAGCAAGTAGATTAGTGGATAAATTAAGGATTAAGATTGACTTATGGACTGATTAGTTGAGATATGCACATAACAGAAAATGCCCTATTTCGGTTCTGTGCATACCGAATCTTGTGGGGACTGTAGGTGATGGAGTTGAGTTCAAATTTCATCGTTGAGATGTACTAGGATGTCGATGAATGTGTCGTTAAGGTTTATACTCCGTGGGTTGGTGATTTGAGCAATAGAATTGATAAATTGATTGGATTTCCCTAGGGTTACACGGCTGCCCTGTTTTGGAACCATTAGAGCCGATTACTTAAAGTACTTGGAAGAATATTTTTGTTGAATTAAGCTTGAGGTAAGGGGTTCTAAACCTTGGCTAGGAGGATTGGACTCGATTGGGTGAATTGGATGTGAATTAGGTTGGTTCTTGAGAGTTATGGTGTGATTGTTCATTGTGCATCCTTGAGATGTATAGATGGCGTAAATGCTCATTGAATGCTTGTGCCATAGATTGATTACCACATTTGAGTGTCGAATCTAATTTTCTCGCTTGCCATAGATGTGTTGCTCGTCGCATGAGCTTGCACTTGACCATAAGGTTCTGAATTGAATTGAGTTTTTGGTATGTTTGAGAAACTTGTGATACCCGGAGGCATTGAGACAGGGGTTGCATGGATTGATACCTTGAGGCGTTTACGCGGGATTGTGTTGAGTTGTACCTTGATGTGTTGAGACGCTGGGTTGAAATGGCCAAGGTCCTGATGCGTTGAAACGCGGGACGAAATTTGAGATGTGTCGACACAGGCCTGAAATGAAATTGAAAACCTGATGTGTTTACGTGGGTTTGTCAATGAGATGGTCTGAGGCATATTTACGCGGACCGAGCCTGAGGCGTTCTAAACGCGGGCGTGAATCAAATGGAGGCATGGAAGGGTGGAAGGTGTGACTTGATTTGGTTGTGAGTGTATAATTGAAATGATGAGATATGATGCCATGGTTGTGTGCTTGTCGCTCGTCTGTGCCTTATGTATTTTAATGACTGTTGAATGTCTCATGTGATTGCTTGTGCATTTTTGTTCGTGATTTTATTCAACTGAGTGTATGGTCAGCTTAACCTAGGGTTAGGACCTGTCTTACTGAGATGTAAATCTCACCCCGTCGCGGGATCACATTTCTAGATCCCAGACCGTGAGCATGCTGCTAATCAGACTAGATGACCCAAAGGAGATGTCTGCGTATTTTGAGGAGTTCCCGAACGGATGGAGGACTGTGTACGTTAGGAAGTGTACGATAGTTTGGATCGATGAGGGTGGAAAGAGCTGGAAACCTCATAGGTTCGAGGCTTGATTTCGAAAGTTAGGCGAAGGTACTACTGTGCCACTGAAGCCTATCGAGGTACTGTGGGATAATCCCTAGTTGGTGTCATCCCGCTCGGGATTCTGTGGAGGTCGAGGGGTCAGCAGTCGATTCGAGGAATATTTTTGAGAAGATCCTGATCCTGGAGGACGCCGACGAGGTTATTGAGATCGAAGTCTCCAAGGACGACCCGGTGGAGCAGTCAGTAGACGAGACAATGGAGGATACAGTAGAGGTACGCTCGGAGACCTTCTTGGAGTACGAGCCTACCGAAGATGCCGAGGAGATTGATGACTCCAGCAGCTCGACCTAGGGGTTTCCTGATTTTACGTAGTAGTCTTTTGGTGATAATCCTCGTTGGTCTGTTATCTTCTGAGGAATTTAGATCTTTATCATCTTTCGGTGGAGTCCCAATTTCCCCCGACCTGTTAGCAGGGTTGGTTTACTTGCTCTTTTGTATGAACTCTTGGTGATGTATATATGGAGCTCTCGTTACCTAGGTTCCCTTTATTATTGTACAGAGAAGTTTGTATGTTATCATTTCCGCATGTTATCGATCTTTTGCATCTCTCGATATATATGAATCTTGGGACGCTCGAGAGTTTACGCTTACAGGGGGTCATGTACTCGTGCCCGGGGCGCGATCTAAGGTAAACATAGAGGTGGCTGCAGTCGGGGTTTGACCGCCAATGTGTGAGATGTGTTGTGATCATTACAATCCAAGGTCATGCACATCAGTTTGTATCAAACACCGATTCAATTTATGCATAAAATAAACATACATTCCCAACTCCAACTTGTAGGAAAAATGTTAGCAAACACTCCACCCCTTATTTCTTCAATTTGCAAAAACATCTAGCGTAATGGTTAGGGTACGTACCTCATCTTCTAGAGCATCTGCAGAAAACAGGGTTAGATAAACAAATCAACCTTTTAATCGGCCAAAGTCCTCTGAAATTCTTTATTAGAGATTCTGGGTTGGAATAGTCCCCAGTGGAGTTGCCAGTCTATCGCGACCCTCTCTCACACGGTCTCGAGGGCTAATAGGCCATCCGCTCTGGTGCTAGGACGCGGGCCACTCCTAAGGTCTGTTACCCAAGTTGCAACGGCGATATACGTGATCGACCTTCTATACGGTCTGGTGACATGTGATATGTGTACATACCAAGGAATTGCCACCAGTCCTTCTATAGAGGGTACGATTGGAAACCCTATCGAATAGTTGGGAGCGTTCTATTCAATTCTGCGAAAACCAGAGAAACCAGATCGGGGATTTTGTTACGCCAACTATCAGAGTTGACGCCCTTTCGGTACCTAAGTTGAATGATTATCTAACCTCAGATTTCATGCAGATGAGTGAGGCGTGAACCCTAACACTAGGAGTCCATGCAGATAGGAGGGACTGCCCTTAGCACTCACAATCAGTAATGAAATTGCGCAAATGAAGGATCCAAAACAAGAGGATAAATCACATGAAAGCAACATGACATCCCTAGTAATGCCCTATTAGCCTAGAGTAATGTCAATGAAGGCTTAGGAGTGTTTTTGACATGATTTATCCTTGAGGGGCAAAATCGTAATTTTGAAGATTTTTGGGACAATTTGCCCAAGACGGGAAAATTTGTCATTTCAGATAAAATATTGAATCAAAAGATGGTGGAATTAGGATTGGTTACCAAATCAATCCATTTCCTATTTTTTCAGGAATTTCTAGAATTTTTCTGAAATTTTTGGAGCGATTTATTGTTTGAGGGGTAAAATCGTCATTTCAAAAAGTGATGAGAATTGAAAATCCCAAATAAAAGGATTGGCCAACCTTCAAACCCAAATCCTAATTTTGAGCAATTTTCACTGCTCGATCGGAATAAGAAAGACGATTTACCCTTTGAGGGGTAAAATCGTCATTTCAGGAAAAGGGACAAGATTCGAAGACCCAAGCATAAGAATTGATCATCTGACTGACCCTAATTCTTACCTTGACATTATCGACCTATCTCGTTTATAAGGTAAAGGCGATTTACCCTTAAAGGGTAATATCGTTAATTATTGGATGAATAAATAAGAAATCACAAAAATAGGATTGACCAGTTATCTGTGGTCAATCCTCAATTTTCGGAAATTTCTGGAATGTCTAGGAATTTTTCACAATTTCCCTACATTTTTTTTGGGATTTTCTAGCATTTTTTAGAATTTTCTAGATTTTTTTCTCTTTATTATTATTTTTTATAATTATTTTTGAATTTTTATTAATAAAAAATAATTTGACCGGGTCGACCCGACCCAATTGGGACAGAACCCAGCCCAGATTCGAACCCGCACGCACCAAACACCCAAAACGACACCGTCCCGTATTTTTTTGTTTTTCTATTAATCGAATTTAATCCGTTAGCTCCTATTGAAACACATAGCTATTCCACGGCCTTAGAATCAGATTACTTAAACCTACGGCTCAGATCAAAAGCCTTCTAACTCTCAGCCGTTAGATCTGATTACTTACATCTACGGCCACGATCAGACGACTTGGCTAATTCTCGACCGTCCGATCAATAGATTTTTTTTTTAAATTCGATTTTTATTAACAAAATTTATAAAACTGATCGAACGGTCACCAAGCCAACACGTGGCGCAACCTAGACCGTTCGATCATCTAAGAGATTCAAACTGAACTCTAACAACCTAGCTGACGTGGCTGTCACGTGGCTTGCCACATCAGCACCACATCAGCAAGTTGACCACTCTGACCTTCACGTTATTGTCTTCTTTGTGGGACATCCTTCATCTGCAATAAACGGCCGAAAGCCTCCAGCAATGATCCAATTGTTAAAGCTCAACGGAATTGAGCAAGACTGGGGCCAATTGATTTGTTTCAATGTCGTGAGTAATATATCTCAGAATCAAATGTGATTATCTAATATAACTAGATTGATCACATTATAACCAGCTCAACTATGGCTACGTTAATCAAGCAACATAGAGCATACCGAGTTAATTCATTCATATGATCGCTTCTAAATGAGTTTAAAAGACTTACCTATAGGTCAGATTGACTTGGTAAGGTCTAGGATAACCTAGACAAGTTTCGACTAAATCGGCGATGGCGATGGAGTTCGAATGCGAAGTTTAACTCAATTTCAATGCAATCAAAACACAAGATCATGCTCAGTATTGTTCTAGATATGAAACGCACACGTCAATTATAACAAACAGAATCGGAAATAAGATCCGCCATTGGAACTAAGTCGAAAGCTCGAATTTGGGATATACCTTTTTCGGCGATGTCGAGCTGATTGGAGGAGTGCGATTACTTCTTTGGAACTTCCACAAGCGTCTCCAAGTGGAATGACCGTTCAATTTGGCCTTAATCGTCGTTGCCGACCACCTGCAATTAGAACTCAAACTCTCGACGACGGGGGTCGGAGAGCAAGCTCTGTCTCTCGTTCTCTCTCGCTCTTTCGATTATGTTCATCAACCTGAAACAGAATGCCCACCTCTTCTTCAAGAATGAGTCTGCTCTGCTTATATTCCCTCTCGAAAATTTTGGCCGTTAGGGAGAGGGTGAGTCGATGACCTCTACGCGTGCAATCACGTGCGAAATAGTCACTAACGATTGGCAATCGGCGGGAGCATAATGGAAAACTCACTTAGGCCTTCCAGTGACAAAATTTCGCGTGAATTTGATCTTAATTTGGTCATGTGTTTGAGTGAAGATGGCCGTGACACACCACAGCCTCGTCGGCGTGATTCTGGTGAACCCATGCTGTCAGACTTGTTTCGATCGACGCTGGACTTTGTGGCCAACAAAACACCTTTATTGATTTAATGAATTGAAGTCAATTGATCGTCTAATTTTTCAATCAAAATTCGTCCCTTTGAACTGCAAAAATGGCGCGAATGGGAGGAAGAAGATGCATTGTAGCAGACCGGTTCGACCGGTCAGAATTGGTTTTGACTTGATTTTTCAAAATTAATCGCAATTTGGCACCTCAGAATCGAACTTATGGCATAAATATTATCTAAAAATGTGATTTTGCCCAAAAGTTCACATCAATTTCTAAGAAACCCCTAAATTTTTACTTAATTGCAAATCGAAAAATTATGTAATTGAGGGCTCAAACGGTCAAAATGGACCAAACCACCTATGCCAATTGATTTAGAATGATGAAATACATTAGACAGTGACTTCAATTGGCAAAGGCAGCCCTTGAATTGAAAGTAATTTCAATCATGCCCAAATTCAATGACTAAATTGTAATAAAGTATGTAATTTTGCCCAATTCATGCAATTGAATAATTTTTGCAATTAATTGGACTAAATTGCAATGAAGGACAATTAGATTGAATGTCAAGACTCTAAAAATGTCAAAATTACAAATTAAAAGACTCAATTGACATTTTTTACCAAATTCAATCATACGTGTAACAAAGAAATACATAAAATTGAACTTGAATTTAGAATTTTTATGAGGTAAAAAATACAAGGGAATTAAAAGAAAAAATATTGATTATTTTTTCATATTTTTATGACCTCAAATGTTATTTATCTTGAATTTTCATTTATTTTCCTATTTTTTGAAAATATTAAAAAATACGAAAAATAAAGAACATTATTTTTGTTCAACCATGGTTCCTTAGGCTTGGCCAAGGTTTTCAAAGTTGATTTTATAATTTTTCAACTTTTTATGAATTTTTTGTGAATTTTTTTAAAATAAACTGAAAAATACTGATAAAAAATGAGGTGTCAATCATAATATACTGCCAAGTAACACATGAGAGAGAGGCCACACCAATTGACAGACGCCAGATTTCGAGGAGGCCATATTCATTGTACACATACGGCACATTGAGAAAGGAGGCCAACAAAATTGATCAAAACACAGCGACAGTGACAAGGAAAAGAGAGAATTTGTCTTCGTCGGTTGAGGGGAGGACGGACAACCGAAAAGATAGAAGGCACCATGATGATTCACGCCTCGCATCACGTTGTGCCCAGTCGACCCAATGCCGCTCCTGAAGTCCTTGGCCGCTGCTGTTGAAAACTTGAAGCCCCGTTGTTGTCCTCGATGAATATCAAGGCCCCTCAGTGCTCCTTGGAGAGCCTCAGGGCTGTAGCGATGATTGACGGTTTATTGCCTTCGCAGTCCTGATAATGCAAGCTACGGTCTCCCTGCGTTGACGTTGACCAGGCGTTCAGATCCGTAGAGTTGCAAACCGAGCCTCCCATTGCCGACGCTCATTGCCTTCGCAGATTCTGTGGCCATGGTGGAAAGTTGAGCCCAGAAGAATTCCAGTTGTCTCAATGTCTCGAACGATTGAATGCATCTCGACTACTCTTTGGGTGAAGCGGTTCGCGAGTTTGGAAGAATTTCAATAACGTTAGATTCTTTCACATTATTTGTTAAGTGTAGTACAGTGAGGTCAAGATCCAACGGAGTCCATGTGGTGAAGTCAAAGGATGACGAAGACATCATGCACATTAGACGCATGCGTTGCAGAGAGAGTTAAGATGCAGTGCAGTTAAAGAGAAACCAAAAAAGTCTATGCGATGTCCTCTACAATTGGCAACGTCAATTCTAGTCCTTGGTTTCTCTCCTGAATTCAGACTTTAGCAATTTCGGCCACCACCATCGCGAGTCTTTGCGGAGATTTATTGTCCTTAGGAATTCGCAAAGTTTAGGTTATATGGTGAATTCCCCCACCGTAGACGTTGACAAATGACAAGGAAAAGGGGAGTTTCTGTACTTTTGCACTGATAATACGTTTTGGCAATTTCCAATATCCTTCATGTTTGACTTTTGTTGACAGATTGTTTTGGGTTTTTGCAGATCGAGATCCATGTTTAACAAAAGGAGTGATGGTCTCGACAACAATAGCCTGCCGGGCTCGAGCCGTCCCGATCTGTTGGTTTGAAGTTGGGAGTCGATATCCGCGATATTTCTAATTAGGATCCACCTTCATACACAGGATCAATTTGAAAAGTTGGAATCGACGAAGGCTCACGGAGGAGTTATTCATTAAAGAGAAGGGACGTACTCACGTTTGAACCCACTATCTTTCTCCTTGAAATTCTTATTTATCGCTGATCTCGCGGGTTCATGTTTTCCAATTGTCCTCCTTGTTTTATTATTGAATTTTCACAAAAGGACAAACAAGGCACCACACCATCTGGACGTTTCCATGCTTGAGGAGATCTTCATGCTTTCTAGCGGTCTCACATCCGCCATGACAGTCCCCTGCACTGTCGCCCAAAGTTGCTCACTTGCGTCGTCCTGAGCTACGGATCAATCTTCATTTTGCGCCCAATAAGCTTAGGTTTTGAGGTTAATCAGCCCTATTTTTTTTTAACGTTATTTGGTACTTAATATAGCTGCTGTTCGGTAATAGAATTTCTGCAAGCCGGAGCTCAACCGGTGATAAATTCGGGTCAAAGGGCTGCTATTCTTGGGCCAATTTTCAGCTTGCACGTGTGCTGGAGTTGTGCCTGATAAAAGGTAATTCTCTCACTTTTGATTTGCAAAGATGCAATTGATTGATCGGAGTTTGCATATGCTCATAACCTCTTTGCGTTGGCACGTCTTTGCTATTAAAAGTTTAAGAGGTAAACCTTGTTGCTAGTCAGGAAATTCCAATGTTCATCATAATTTTCAGAGAAGGTATTCATGAGCTTGAATTGATTTTTATCTCGACACAATTTTCGTGAACTAAAAAAAATCTAAATGAAAATTAGGAAAATTTAGTCGATTTGACCTATCACCGCTCAGGTCCGATTCACTATCTTCAAAAGGCCAATTTTTAATTTGGAATAGGGATATTTTCGGAAAAATTTAATGGGTGGATGATGTTTGTGATCTTTCCTTATCTTGACTTGGATAATAGTTGATATATGTGTCGTCCTGATTTGATTTGTCTTTTTTTAAAATTTTCCTGAAGATTTAGTATGATATGGTTTCCTAGAAACCATGTCTGATTAATTTTTTAGAAAGATAAGGTTTCCTAAAGACCTCATCTCATCAGTTCCTAGGCAGATAAATCAAGACAATCAAATCTGCGAGGATATCTCCTTAATGGCCAAAAATTCCCAAAAAAAAAAAAATCATTTCCATGCATATCTTGTCATCTCGCATGTCTCATTTAGATTAGGATAGCATATTCTTTTAAAAATCCATGCATATCTTGTCTTATTTTTGCATTATCTTGCATAATTCATTGTCATATTTCCGGATATCACTCATAATTTCATTTTTTTATTTCAATGGTATATCTTTAAGTCATATTTTTATTCATCGTCGAAAATAAAAGAATAAGACAAAAAATTCTGCTTGTTTTCACATAATCATTTTTGAAATTCTTGTGGTCATGCATCATCAATTTTTTCGAAAACACATGCATTGCATTATCACATTCGCATGTTTCATTCACATCCGCATGTCTCATAATATGCATGTCTATGTCGCATTTTATTTTGCATGTTTTTAGTGCCATGATTAGGATATCCATGCTAGGTCAGAGTGATTGCATGATTGAATTGCTAGGATTAAGAGTCCCATGTTATCTAGGTTAACTAGAATTTTCGCATGTTGTATATTTTGCTTGTTTATTTCTATAGCTTGCATGTTAAATTGATTGTTAGCAATTGCCAAGTTTTGTTGTCCCGTACGTGTGATTTAGTCTACATATTTTGCATTTTATCTTGCATATTTCATGTCATTGCATCCACGTTATTCATGCATGATGGTTCCACTCTGCAAGAACTCCGAATCATTCTCTTGAAGCTCCTCCTTTTCATCATAAAATTACTAAGATGACTTTTATAAAATCTTATATCATTTGATTAACTATTATTTTAATTCGAATTTTAAAAATTATATAAAAAGTGAAAATCCCAAAAAAAGAGAAACACTTCATTTGAGCTTCAAATTGATTCAATCCGAGTCGTCAATTTAGGACATCTCATATGAAATTAAGGTACCGAAAATGCATTAATTTTAATTAACAAGTGTAATTAAGTCCCCAAAACCACAATTTTTGGTTCTTAGGAGTAAAATGGTTCTCCCGCTATTTTACTTAGGTTTCTAATCAACCTACAAAAAATGATTAGTGGTGACTCCAAATTTTAAATAATTTTAATTAATTTAAGTTGCGATTTGGTAGGTTTGAGAGAGTCCATATTAGATTAGTTATTAAAATTAGCCTGATAATCCATTAGCCTAAGAAAAGTGAATTTTTTAGGTCGCGACACTTACTAGTCGAGAGATGTATAATGTAAATAAGCATACAGAAACAAAATGAACAATTCCTCTGTACACAAAATGATGGGAACTTGGATAGCGAGAACATCAATATATACCTCATCAAGAGTTCATACAAAAGTGCAAGTAAACTAACCCTGCTGACAGGTCGAGGCAAACGGGAATTAACCAAAAGACAATAGAGTTCGAAGTCCCCAAAACATTACAAACCAATGAGGGTCATCATCATCAAAAGATTACTCGGTAAAGTCAAGAAACCACTAGGTCGAATCGCTAGAACCGCCGGTCTCGTCAACATCCTCATCTAGCTCGTAATTCAAGAAGGTCTCAGAGCGCACATCCACTGAGTCCTCCATCGCGGCATCCTGTAGCTTATTTTCCGAGGCATCGATCTCTATCACCTCAACAATGTCCTCCAAGGTTGGGGTCTTCTCGGGTATATTTCTCGAACCAGCTACAGACATTTCTACTTCTACAGAATTCCGAGTGGGATGACACCAGTTAGGTATAACTCCTCGAGGCACCTCCGTAGACTTCAAAGGATCGGTAGTAACCTTACCTACCCTATGAAATCAGGCCTCAAACCTATGCCGTTTTCAATCCTTACCACCCCCATCGACCCACACAACTATACACTTCCTCACGTAAATAGTACCTCGACCATCAGGGAACTCATCAAAATAAGCGGTCATTTCCTTCGGATCGCCTAGGCATGTCGGTAGCATCTTCAGGGTTTAGGGTCTGAAAAAGCAAGGTCCCACGACGGGGTGAGATTTACATCTCAGTAAGACGAGTCCTAACTCTAGGTCAGGTTGACAGTACACCCAGATGAATGTAGATAATGAGCAAGCACACACTCTCATCAATATGAGACAATCATCAATCATAACATGCCATACGAAGATAAACGGCTAATAATTATGCAAGCATATTAACATAACTTATCATTCATGTCAGGCATGGAAACACAAGGTTCAGTCATACGTTCCATCCTCCAGATTGTCTCATAATTCATGCCCGTGTCAAAATGCCTCAAGCTCGATCCGCGTCATTATGCCTCAGACCATCATCAACATGAATCCGCATTAAACGCATCAGGTTCTCAATGCAATTCCAGGCTTATGTCGACACACAACCAATCTCGTCCCACGTCTCAACGCATCTGGACATTAGCAATCACAACCCCAAGTCATTACGTATCAGGGTGCCAAGAGTTACCAAGCATGCAAAATTCCTTTCCAATTCAAGACTTCATGATCAAATATAAGCCCATGCATTGAGTTAAGAGCTTACAGCATGCGAGGCAATCAAGTTCATCACTCACAATCGGCATTCAATACAGAGCATATACATTCACGAGCATACTCACATTCACCAATTCACAATGATAGACATCTAACATCCACACAATAAATTCACGAAAATTCATCCAATTCACAATCAAATCATCTAGTCGAGGCCTATTCTTCTAGCCAATGTTTAGAGCTTAATTCAGCAAAAATCTCCTCCCAAGCACACTAAGGGTTCGGCCTTTAGGGTCCAAAAATAGGGCAGCCGTATCTCCTAGGAAAATCCAACAAATTCATCAATTTTTCTCGTCCAATCATCAAACGACTAAGCATATAGCTTACTAACATCCTAATAAACATCTTAGGATATCATAACGATAAATACAAGGCACGGTTACCACCCCAACAGCCCCTAAGAATCTAAAACAGGGCAATTTTGATTCTGCCCTCACGCCCTCAAAACAACCCACAATTCCACCTTAAACCTTAATTCCTCACATAAATCACTTGCTAATATATAGTCCTTTATGTTATAGACCCTCACCGAAAATTTGAGGGCGAGGCAACGTCTGGAAATACACTAACAGCCCCGATTCTTCAAGTCCTATCGCCGGTTAGTTTCTGCCCTTCGAACGCAACACCATTTCATCATCAATTCCCCATCAAAATTAGCCAAATTTGCTACCTCAACTCAGTATACAAGTGTCCTATATGTGTACAAAATTTGGCCAGAAGTTTGAAGCAAATCAAGGTCCTAACGAGGCTAAACGAAGACTTACCCTCTGCTGCAACGAAATTCGTCGGCTTTCAGGGAAATGGCTGGTCGGAGCTGCACCGTCATCCAAATGTCGAGCTTCCACTTGGAGATGGTGTGCAATAGGTAGGGCTAAGGGCTGGTAGTTGGCTCGTGGTCAGGCGATCGTCAGCGGTGACAATCGAGAATGGCAAATGAGCTACAGCGGAAAGGAAGAAGAAGAAAGAAGAATGGCTATGGAGAGGGGGTTTTTGGGTGAAGGGAGGAGATGAAGATGGCTATACACTAATTTGCTTGGTCAACATGTAAGAATGGTAGGTAAAAAGGCAAGTAATTAATGTCAAAGCTCCATCTATTGACACATGTCTCTTAGTCAATAATCAAGCTCATCCAATGGCCATTATTTCTTCCAATTTTCGGCAGCCTAGGGGGATGGTCAAAGACCAAAATGCCCTCATCCATTTATTAAGACAAAGCAAAATATTGAGGGGAAAAACAGTAATTTTGTCCTTGTTGTCCGAACGTCGTTTTTCCAATTCAAATTTCCTTCGATGAGGCGACGTCCAATTTGATTAAAATGTTGGAATTCTTTGTTTTCCATTTTCAAATTTCGAGACTCGTCTCTACGTCATTTCTCTTTCAAATGTAATTTCAGACTATCCCGAACTAACAGGCGGCTTTTGCAAACGTTATGCGTTTCGACTCTTTGATTCTCATCACACTTAGGGCTCGTCAGTCGTGGCGACTTTGGTTGTCATGCAATTGCGAGGGTCTATTACTAGTTCCGACGGTCTCGATCGTCATCATTCAATTTAGGAAAATTTTGCAAATTATCATTGGTTAAGCGGTATCACCCGCGCCCCAATCGTATAACGCTAGCAATGCGTTCCTTAATCGTTCTTAGATTGGCCTTTAATGGCTCTAAATACTCCATTGACAATCCTTATAGTCAAAGTGCCATTTCTTATTTGAGTTCCTTAGCTCCACGTATATTGTCTTGCGTTAGCCTTTCCCTTTTGGCCAGTTAACTCGAGATTGTTCACATCCGAGCGAGATACGACTGAAATACATCGTTAGATATATTCTCATTGATGAGTCTCGAAATGACAAGAAATCCAGAATATCACAACTCTTCCCTTCTTACAAAAATTTCGTTCTCGAAATTTACAAAACTCAACTATTCAAACAAATGGGGGTTTTGATGCCTCTTCGTTTCTTCGCTTTCTCACGTAGCACCTTCGGTCCCATGGTGCTCCCAAATTACTTTGACTAGTGGAATCGTCTTATTTCTCAAAACTTGCTCTTTTCGATCTTCGATCCTGATTGGCTTTTCTACGTAGGACACTCTGTCGTCAACTTTGATAGTCTCATAATCCAGCACGTGCGTCGGGTCCGGCTCATATTTCCTCAGCATTGATACATGGAAAACGTTGTGTACTTGAGATAGACTAGGTGGTAAGGAAAGCTTGTATGCCAATGTTCCAATCCGTTCCAAAATTTCAAATGGACCTACGTACCTTAGACTCAGTTTTCCTTTCTTTCCAAACTGAGATAGCCCTCGCATCGGTGAAACTTTAAGGAAAACATGATCACCAACTTGAAACTCTAGAGGTTTGCGTTGTTTGTCAGCATAACTTTTCTGACGACTCTGTGTCGTCTTCAGTCTATCTCATATTATCTTTACGGCTTCTGCCGATTGCTCTACCAACTCTGGGCCTGTAATACTCATCTCTCCAATTTTGTCCCAACAAATCGGGGTCCTGTAGGCTCTTCCATACAGCGCTTCAAAAGGTGCCATTTGACTACTCTGTTGATAACTGTTATTATATGCGAACTTTACTAAATATAACTGGTCCTCTCATCCATCTTTGAAATCTATGACGTACGCTCGTAACATATACTCAAGCGTCTGAATCGTACTTTTCGATTGTCCGTCCGTCTGCGGATGATATACCTTACTAAACTGTAGTCTAGTTCCCATGACATCCTGAAGGCTTTTCCAAAAGTTCGCCCTGAACTTAAGATCTCGGTCTGATGTAATCGTCATGGGTACTCCATGCAGCCGTACTATGTGACGCATGTACAACTCGACATACTTGTCCATCGCGTAATCCTTTCGCACCGGAAGAAAATGTGCAGACTTGGTCAATCTGTCCACGACTACCCAAATCGATTCATGACCTCTATGGCTCCTTGGCAATCCCATTACAAAATCCATAGTTACGTGCCCTCATTTCCATTCGGGTATCTCTAAGGGTTGTAGTTGACACGTCACTTTGCCACATATTTCGCCATGTCCACTTTCACCCCGTTCCACCAGTAGTGTTGACCCAGGTTCTGGTACATTTTCGTGCTACCTGGGTGGATTCTGTAATTGATTTGGTGAGCCTCAGATAAAATCCTTTCCCTAAGCTCTTCGTCCTTGGGTACGCATAGACGCCCTCGAAATTTCAAAACTCCATCCTCTAACACTTGGAACTATTGCTTTCTTTTCGTTGCGTCCATTTCGAGGATCTTATGAATTTCTGGGTCCGCAGGCTGCAAGGCTTTTATCCTTTCTTGAATCTCAAGTTCTATTCTCAAGGTCGCTATTAAACTGGACAGTTGGCAAACTTCTAACTTGAATTCAGAATCCCTTGATCCTTCGAGTAATGACCATCCTCTAGCCAACAAGCATGTAATGCTTGATTTCCGACTGAGTGCATCCGCGACTCTATTCGCCTTTCCAAGATGATAGAGAAAGTCGCAATCACAATCCTCGAGCAGTTCCATCCATCGACGTTGTCTCATGTTTAATTCCTTATGGGAAAAGAGAAACTTTAGACTCTGGTGATCTGTATAAATCTGAAACTTTTCGCCACACAAATAATGCCTCAAGATCATCAAGGCGAAGATGAGTGCAGCCAATTCCAAGTCATGAGTTGGGTAGTTCATCTCGTAGCCTCCGGGTCCTAATGGAATCGTCAATACTGGTGCGGTCGCTAACCGATGCTTAAGCTCTTGAAAGCTCCTTTCACATTTGTCCGCCGACTCGAATTTCGTTTCTTTCTCAGTTAGTCTTGTCAATGGAATGGCTATAGATGAGAACTTCTCCACAAAGCGTCGATAATAACCGGCCAGTCCTAGGAAACTCCGAACTTCCGTAACCGTAGTAGGTCTAGGCCAATTCATAACGGTTTCAATCTTCGCAGGGTCTACAGCAATTCCTTCTCTAGATACCACATGACCAAGAAATGCTACTTTATTCAGCCAGAACTCGCATTGGCTAAACTTAGCATAAAGCGAGTGCCCCCTCAAAGTCTGCAAGACGATCTTCAGATGCCTTTCATGCTCTTCGTTATTCCTCGAGTAGATTAGGATATCATCGATAAAGACTATAACAAATCTATCCAGGAATTCCTTGAACACCGGGTGCATCAAATTCATAAATGCAGATGGAGCATTGGTCAATCCAAATGGCATAACGATGAACTCATAGTGACCATACCTTGTTCTAAAAACTGTCTTCGGTATGTTATCTTTCTTAATTCTCAATACCCGGTCCTCAGGTCTATCTTAGAGAATACTGAAGCTCCTTGCTGTTGATCAAATAAATCATCAATCCTCAACAGTGGATATTTATTCTTTACAGTTACTTGATTCAACTGCCTATAATCGATGCATAAGCGCAATGATCCGAACTTTTTCCTCACAAACAATATTGGCGCTCCCCACGACGAAGCACTCGTTCGAATAAATCCTTTATCTAACAATTCTTGCATCTGCACCTTTAACTCTTTCTACTCCGATAAGGACATCCTATAAGGTGCCTTCGAGATTAATTCTGTTCCAGGAGCTAACTCGATCACAAATTCAATTTCTCTCTCCGGTGGTAATCCTGATAATTCTTGGGAAAAAAGATTAGGAAATTCACACACTACTGGAATATTTTCTAATTTAGGTTCCACGGCAGTCGTATCCAGAACTGCGACTAAGTAAGCTTGACATCCTTCGGTCATCAGCTTTGTCGCTTCCGGCGATGAGAATAAAGGAATCGAGGTTCCCCCTCGACTTCCTACAAATTCAAAATTAGGGTGGCCATCTGGATAAAAACGGATTACTCTACTACCATAATCGACTAGTGCCCTTTGCTTACCCAACCAATCCATTTCTATGATCACATTGAAATCATACATGGGCAACACAGCCACGTCTATACTCTCTTTGCTACCACCGATTACTAACTTACAGTCCGCACAACCCGATGAAACCAACACATTATCCTTCAATGGGGTAGCAACATGCAGTATCACACTCAACGGTTTCAACTTCATATTAACCAAATCAGCAAATTGAGCAGACACAAAAGAATGCGAAGCGCCAGGGTCAAATAACGTATAAGTGGCTTGGTCACATAAATAAATCATACTTGTAACCACGCCAGGCGCTTCTTCCGCTTCCCTGCGTGCTACTACATAAACCCTTCCCTAAGCTGGGGGTCGGTTCTGTTCATACTGGGGGACTGTAGTTGATGGTCCTGCCTGTGGTCGTTGCCCTTGAGGTCTAGTCACTAGGGCTTGATTGGGGCAAGTTCTCATCTGATGGCCTATCTGACTACACTTGAAGCACGCTCTGGTCCTAGTCGGACATGGTCCATTACTATGCCTTCTACCACAGAGGCGGCAGTTCCAGTTGATCTGATGTAGTGGCTTCCCTATATTCTTCCTTACTGGAGGAACAAAGCGTCGGTTGCCAGCCATAGGTCTTTTGCCTAGTCTGGCGATTATCTCGAAATGAGCTAAACCGCGATCCAGACGCGACAGTCCTCTCTTTCAGGTCCATCTTGATCATCTGTCCCCGTTCATATATTTCCTTGTAAGTCCTCAAGTTTAGAGCCACCATATGACTGTGAAGCTCTGGTCTTAATCCATCTCGAAATCTCCGCGCCTTTTCCAGTGGGTCCTCTACTGATCTAGGCGTATACCTCGACAATCAGGCGAATTCAGCTTCATATTGATCCACCGTTAGGTGATTTCAGCACAGCTGCAGAAATTCCACTTGCTTCCTCTCACACGCCGTCTCGGAAAAGTACTTGTCATTAAATGCCGTAGTAAAAGCATTCCACGTTAAGGCAGTTCCTTCTGGAAAAATTCCATTCTTGGTGGCACTCCACCAATCATTAGCGGTCCCTTCAAGTTGATATACCACCAGTAGTACTTTTTCCTCGTCCGTGCATCTCAAGACTCCAAAAGCTTTCTCAAGCTTCTCTATCCATCTTGGCACCAATTCCGAGTCTTCAGTCCCTTCAAACTGAGTTGGTTTCAGTTTAATAAACTGTTCGACCTATTGGCCCATTTGTCTAGCCACAACAACTTCTTCCTGGGCATTACCTACTTCATTACCCTGGTCATTATCACCATTGTTCCCATTACCTCCATTGTTGCCGTTATTGGCATTGACAGCAGCTATGACAGCTCCTACACATTGAGCTATGGCAGCATCCCTATCGTGGGTCTGCATGTCAATGAGATCGCTGATCCTTTTGAGTGCCCTTAGCACTTCGTTCATCCTTAGGTCTTTCGCCACAGGCAGTCTCGAACTAGAAGCTCCGCTCCTGGGTCTTCCAGGTCTTCTGGGAGGGTTACTCATTCTCATGTACTCTCACAACACTTGGATCACTATAATTCCATCACGGAATTAGTAACTTACTTATCTAGTCAAGTCCAACAGTACTAAATTACGCCTTAAAAACAGCAGTCACCACAAGACAATCTTCTACACTGTCCTTTCCAAAGGTACTTCAATAAACAATCCATGGCTATTACTCAATTCCATTTACTTCAGCGGTTCATCAAGACTAGCTATATTCATTTACTCAACAAACCAAAATCCAGGAATAACTCCCAACGGTAAACATGAAGCTCAATCTTCGTAAACCACCACAATCACACCAATACCACATGTCAATCACATACGCCAAGTCATATGACATGCATTTCGTGCCTAACTCTAACGAGTCTCCTAAGGTCTCTCTACCCGTCCTATCCCAACTTATTCCACCTTATTACTCCAATCCTCAATCAACTTAGATCGAGCTGACCTTGCACTGATACCAAACAAGCGAGGTTGTCACGCCCCACGCCCCCGAAAGTGGGTACGCAACTCCCTTAATTGTACTCTCGAGGCCTAGGACTTACTAGTCAAGAGATGTATAATGTAAATAAGCATGCGGAAACAAAATGAACAACTCCTCTATACACAAAATGATATGAACCTGGATAACGAGAACATCAATAGATACCTCATTACAAAAGTGCAGGTAAACTAACCCAGCTAGCAGGTCGGGGCAAACGAGACTTAACCAAAAGACAACAGAGTTTGAAATCCCCAAAACATTGCAAACCAATGAGGGTCATCATCATCAAAAGACTACTCGGTAAAGTTAGGAAACCACTAGGTTGAATCGCTAGAACCGTCGATCTCGTCAGCATTCTCATCTGGCTCGTAGTCCAAGAAGGTCTTGGAGCGCACATTCATCGAGTCTTCCACCGCGGCATCCTCTAGCTCATCCTCCGAGGCATCGATCTCTATTACCTCAATAGTGTCCTCCAAGGTTGGGGTCTTCTCAAGTATATTTCTCAAACCAGTTACAGACACTTCTACCTCCATAGAATCTCGAGTGGGATGACATCAGCTAGGTATAACTCCTTGAGGCACCTCCGTAGACTTGAAAGGACCGGTAGTAACCTCGCCTACCCTACGAAACTAGGCCTCAAACCTATGTGATTTCCAGTCCTTACCAACCTCATCGACCTACACAACTGTACACTTCCACACGTAAACGGTACCCTGACCGTCAGGGAATTCATCAAAATAGGTGGTCATTTCCTTCGGATCGCCTAGGCGTGATGGTAGCATCTTTAGGGTTTAGGGTCTGAAAAAGAAAGGTCCCACGACGGGGTGAGATTTACATCTCTGTAAGACGAGTCCTAAGTCTAGGTCAGGCGGATAGTACACCAAGATGAATGCGGACAATGATCAACAACACACTCTCATCAACATGAGACGACCATCAATCATAACTTACCATAAGAAGAACGGCTAAAAATTATGCAAGCATATCAATATAACTTATCACTCATGTCAGGCATGGAAACACAAGGTTCAGTCGTACGTTCCATCCTCCAGATTGTCTCATAATTCATGCCCGCGTCAAAACGCCTCTGGCTCAGTCTGCGTCATTACGCCTCAGACCATCATCAACATGAACCCGCGTTAAACGCATCAGGTTCTCAATGCAATTCTAGGCCTGTGTCGACACACAACCAATCTTGTCCCGCGTCTCAACGCATCAGGACAATAGCCATCACAATCTAGCGTCATTACGCATCAGGGTGTCAAGAGTTACCAAGAATGCCAAATTCCTTTCCAATTCAAGACTTCATGATCGAGTACAAGCCCATGCATTGAGCTAAGAGCCTAGGGCATGCGAGGAAATCAAGTTCATTACTCACAATCGACATTCAATACAAAGCATATGCATTCACGAGCATACTCACATTCACCAATCCACGACGATAGACATCTAACATCCATACAATAAATTCACGAAAATTCATCCAATTCACAACCAAATCATCCGGTCGAGTCCTATCCTCCTAGCCAAGGTTTAGAGACTCCTTACCTTTGGCTTAATTCAACAAAAATATCCTCCCAAGCACACTAAGGGTTTGGCTTTTAGGGTCTAAAAACAGGGCAGTCGTATATCCTAGGAAAATCCCATCAATTCATCAATTTTTCTCGTCCAATCATCAAACCACTAAGCATATATCTTAATAACATCCTAATAAACATCTTAGGATATCATAACGACAAATTCAAGGCACGGTTACCACCCCAACAGCCCCTAAGAATCCGATTGGCGCAAACCAAAATAAGGCAATTTCAGTTCTACCCTCACACCCTCAAAACAGTCAACAATTCCACCTTAAACCTTAATTCCTCACATAAATCACTTGCTAACATATAGTACTATATGTTATAGAGCCTCACCGAAAATTTGAGGGCGAGACAACGTCTGGAAATACACGAACAGCCCTGGTTCTTCAAGTCCTACCGCCGGTCAGTTTCTACCCTTTGAACACAATATCATTTCATCATCAATTTCCCATCAAATTTAGCCAAATTTGCTACTTAAGCTCAGTATACAAGTGTCCTATATGTGTACAAAATTTGGCCGGAAGTTTGAAGCAAATCGAGGTCCTAATGAGGCTAAACGAAGACTTACCCTTTGCTGCAGCGAAATTTGTCGGCTTTCGGGGAAATGGCTGGCCGGAGCTCCACTGGCGACCAAATGCCGAGCTTCCACTTGGAAATGGTTGGTAATAGGCAGGGCTAGGGGCTGGTAGTCGTTTGAGGTCAGGTGGTCGTCGGCAGCGGTGGTTGAGAACGGCGAAGGAGCTGCAGTGGTTCGATCGAGCAGGGTTGGTTCGGTCGAAGAGGAAAGGAAGAAGAAGAAAGAAGAATGGCTATGGAGAGGGGGTTTTCGGTTGAAGGGAGGAGATAAAGATGGCAACATCGGATGCGATCGCATCGTTCTCCCTGGATTGATTGAGATTTGACCTTAAATCTGGTAGGTCCTCATCCTCCAAGTAAGGAGATGGATCTCCTATATTAAAAGTCACCGAAACTTCAAACTCTCTAGAAGTTCAACTTTATATGCATTGTCGCCAATTCTCTCCAGAACTTTAAATGGACCATTGGCTCTCGGCATTAGCTTGTTCTTTCACTTGGCTGGAAATCTTTCGTTCCTTAGATGAATCAACACAAGATCACATGGCTGAAAATAAGCCTTCTTTTTATGCCGATTAGCTTTTTTTTTTGTAAGACTCGTTGGCCCTTTCAATCTTGAAACGAATCTGCTGATGAAGTTTCTTCATAGCTTGAGCTCTTTATTTACCGTCGAAGTTGACTTGAGAATTGGACGGAATCGGAATCAAATCAATTGGTGTTCGAGGATTAAGTCCATGCACAACTTCAAAAGGTGAATGACCAATAGTATAGCTCAGTGATCGATTATAAGTAAATTTAGCATGGGCAAACTTCAAATCCCAATCTTTTAAGGACTTACTCATCATACCTCGAAGGAGAGTTGTGAGAGTGCGATCGGTTACCTCCGTTTGGCCATCTGTTTGAGGATGATATGATGGTTTTGGGTACTCCATGCAAACGAATGATCTCCTTGGCGTATAAATCTGCAACATGGGAAGCATCATCTGTTTTATGACATGGCACAAAATGAGCCATCTTAGAAATCCAATCAATGACCATCATAATGGTATCTTTTCCACATTGAGTTCTTGGAAAAGCCACAATAAAATTCATGCTTACATCTTCCCAAGGTTGCAGTGGAACTGGAAGTGGAGTATGCAAACCCTCATGAAAATGACTATTGGCTCTTTGACAAGTTGCACACCTTGAGATAATGGCATGCACATCTTTAATAATCTCTGGCCAGTAGAAATGCCCTTGGAGAACCTCAAAAGTTTTGTTGATACCAAAATGGCCAGCCAATCCACCACCATGCACCTCACGAATCAATAATTCTCTAAAGGAACTCTTTGGCACACAGAGTTTGTTACCTTTAAAGAGGAACCCATCTTGAGTAGAATAAATACCGTGACTTCCATGTTTGCAATCGGAAATGATGGATGAGAATTCTGAATCTTCAAAATAAAGTTCTTTCATCAAATGAAAACCAAGAATCCGTGAATCAAGGACAACCAACATAGAATATCTTCTTGCAAAGCATCGGCTACCATATTAGTATGGCCAAGTATATATTTCGAGACAAATAAAAAGGATTGAAGGAATTCTACCCATTTAGCATGTCTCGAGTTGAGCTTGTGTTCACCGCTAATAAATTTTAGAGCCTCATGATCGGAATGAAGAACAAACTATTTTGGCCTTAAATAGTGACTCTAATGATCAAGAGCCCTCACGATGGCATAGAACTCTTTTTCATAAGTAGAGTAGTTCTTTCTTGAATCTGTTAACTTCTTGCTGAAATAAGCCAAAGGCTTTTGGCCTTGGACAAGAACAGCCTCAATACCAACTCCACTTGGATCACATTCAACTTCAAATACCTTATCGAAATCAGGAAGGGCAAGAATAGGAAACTCACAAAGTTTCTGTTTAATTGCTTCGAAAGCGTTGTGAGCAGTCCTTGTCCATTCGAAAGAGCCCTTCTTCATTCACTCAGTTAACGGAGCCACAATAGTACTAAAATTCTTCACAAATCTACTATAAAAAGATGTAAGGCCATGAAAACTTCTTACATCGGTGATAGATTTTGGTGTTGGCCACAATCGTATTGTTTCTACCTTGGACTGATCAACAGAGATTCCATCCTTAGAAACCACATATCCAAGGAATACAACGCTAGAAGAGAAAAATTCACACTTCTCCATCTTTGCAAAGAGCTTATGCTGCCTCAAAGTGTGACATTTCGAATTTCGACTCTCTCGAGTCTATTGAACGGAAGGATATCGATTGATGTGCTTTAGTTGTAACTCGCTCGGAGTTGGCAACTCTTGAGTTAACTAACCAAAAGGGAAAGACTAACGCGGAGTCTGGTACGTGAACTTAGGAAATTTGAATGAGAAATGATACTTTGACCATAAGGATTGTCGAGAGAATATCTTTGGCCGGCAAGGATTGATCTAAGGACGATCATGAAATGTTTTGCTAGCGTTATACGTTGGGACGCGGGTGATTCCGCTTAACCAATGTGTAATTTGCAAGAATTTCCTAAATCGAATTTCGATGATCAGGATCAAAGGAACGAACGATAAACCCTCGCAATTACATGACAATCAAAGTCGCCACGGCTTAAGAAAAATCGCAAGGTCGATACGCATAGCACTTGTAAGAGTCGCCCGCCAGTTTGAGATAAATTGGAATTATAATGGACAAGAGTTCGACATGAAATCGGACCTCGAGATTTGGGTATTAGACATTGAGAAATTCCAATATTTGAATTGAAATGGATGTCACCTCATCGAGGGTGGTTTATTTTGAAAAAAATGAAAACCCGGACTGAAAGTGCAAAATTACCATTTTGCCCCTCGACCATTGCCCTTGCCTCAGCATTTCAAGAAGACAAAATGGTCATTTTTCTCCTCCATATGGCTGCCAAAAATTGATAATGATGAGGTCAAAGGAAGTCAAAGTCTTCTAGAAGCCATGCCATGTGTCACTCATTGGAGGCCTTAAGCATTTATTGCCCACCTAAACCCATCTTATCAATTTAATCTTAATCATATGTGTGAGACACTCCCTTATGGGCCATCTTAGCCATGACTCTCTCTCTCTCCTCTTCCTCTTCATTTTTCTCTTGATTTTCTCCTTCCTCTCTCTCGGCCGAATGGGTTCCTCGAGGACAGGGAAAAACTAGTTCACTATTTTGGCCATAACTTCGTCGTTCGACTTCAAATTAAGGTAAACCACCACCATCTTAAATTTTTTCATCGTGCTGTTCTAGGAAGGTATTATGAGCTTAATTTGACCCATTCGTTTGTTCCGTAGGTCCGTTTGAGTGGAAAAATGTCAAATTCCGACCCGTTTTTAGAGAGGATGCGTTTTTGAGGGCTTCCGAACTCCAAATGGCTTCAAATTTTTGGTGAGCTCTTCTAAAATCATAGTATAAGAGTTTAGAAAGTTAAAATTAAGGTTTTATATGATTTTTGATGGGTGTACATGGCTGGTTTGTAGAGATTTATACCGAGCAAATTCTGTCCGTTTGAGGATCGTGAAGGAAACGAGCTGTTTGAAGGTCTTGTGGATTTGTTTTGCATCGAAACTCTTCGTGAACTTCCTAAACACATATATTGAGGTCCTAGCAAGTTTATTTTATGAGAAATTGAGGTTTGGGATTGAGATATGGCTTGATTGAATGGAGTGAACCAAAATTGGTTTTGTTTTGTGGATGAACCCTATTCTGGCCAGTTTTGTTGATGGTCAATTAAGTGGTATTTTGACTTTAAATTGACTCATAAGACTCCATATGATGTTGTGTGAGGTGTTCATGGAAAGTGTGTGAAGTGTATTGGGATATAGAAGTGATTTAAGGGCCATTTGAGACATGAAACTCTAAGTTGTATCTCACCTTGTATATGGCTATGTGAACCAAATGAATTAAGGATCCGTGGGAGTATTATCATGTAGTCAAAAGAGTAATAAGGCATCCTGAGTTACCATTTGAATGGTTTTGAGGGAATTGGTTTAAAGGAAGTTGAATATGATGGCTTTTGATTCGAAATTAATGAATTTTTATAGGTTGACGAGTGATTCTTGGTTAGTCGCATAGTTGTGGACTTGAGCAGAATCAATTGGTGTGGAGTTTTGCTAATCAATCGATGTAAGTATTTTCTAAACCCTTACCGGAATGTTAGGACACTACTAGATTGATTGGTTGGATGAATTGAGTGTTTGGTGAAGCTTATGGCTTGAATTGCTTGACTAAGTGTTGGATTCCATGACTTAAATGGCATAGTATAATAATTGAACTGTGATATGCCTTGATGACAGATTTGGCTATTGAGCCCTTGATTGTTTAATTGGTAGTAATGCCTACGTGATATATATGGCTTAATGCCTGTGTTTTATGAATGGGTTATAGTGCCCCAGCGATCGTTGACCTGTGGTCCTGGAGATCATGTTGACTGTGAGTCCTTGAGATGACCATTGGCTGTGAGCCTCGAAAGTACCGATTGGCCTGTGACCCCAGTGGTACCAATCGATTAAAAGTGTTGATGATGAAAATATCGATTGGCCTGTGAACCTAGTGGTATTGAATGGTGGTGATCTTGAATAAAATGATAATACTGATTGGCATGTGGCCCTAGTGGTATCGAATGGTGGTGATCTTGAATAAAATGAGAATATCGATTAGCTCGTGGCCCTAGTGGCATTGAATGGCTGTAAGCCTTGAAAGTACCAATTGGCCTGTAGCCCTAGTGATGTTAGTTGGCGGGAGTGCCAGAGAAGTACAAAAGTGGATGTGGAAGTTGTGATAATTGAGTATCGAATTATATGTTGCTTGTGCATTGAGCTTGAGACCCTGAAATCGAAGGTGATTGATTGTATTGTTTATCCACGCCTGGTTAATGATATTCCTACTTGTTTGATGTCATGCGCTATTGCATTGATGCATGCTTGCATTTTGGCGGCATTGTGAGTGGTCTGGGAGGACTTGTGTTCAGGTTTAGGTTTAGGTTTCACTTGTTGAGATATATATATATCTCACCCTAGTGGGGGATTAATTTTTCAGGTACTTGAAGATGAAAATACAGGCGAGATGAGGATGAGCTCTCAATGAAGTAATGGCATGAATGGTTTATGTATTTTGTGGCCTTAGGGATTGTATCTGAATGTTGAGGATTTAGGAATTGAATTTTGAGTACTTGATTGTGATAACTTCTGAGGAGAATTTTATTCATAAGAAATGTATACCCATTGTCCTGAGTCATTTCATTATGGAATTATACAGAGCAGTTTTATTGCTTCCGCGATCTTGTTCCTTTGCCAAGTTGTTATATGATTGGTCGAAGGATCCTGGATGGCACAGCTTAATTACGGCCTAGTGGGATGTTCGCGTGCTCGCCGGGTTCGGGGTGTGACACAAAGCATCAAATACATGTTTCAAGTGAGAAACATGTTCTGCCTCTCTTCTGCTTTATACAAGAATATTATCAAAGTATACAACAACATAGTGACCTATAAAAGGACGAAGGACCTCATCCATAAGCCTCATGAATGTACTCGGAGCGTTAAAAAGTCCGAATAGCGTAATCAGCCACTCATAGAGGCCTTCTTTTGTCTTGAAAGCTGTTTTCCATTCATTACCTTCTCGCATTCGAATCTAGTGATAGCCACTCCGCAAGTCTGTCTTAGAAAATATAGTTGAACCATATAATTCATCAAGCATATCATCAAGTCTGGGTATAGGATACCTACACTTAATGGTGATGTTATTGATGGCTCTATTATTCACACACATTCTAAATGAGCCATCTTTCTTTGGCACGAGTAAAGCAGGAACTGAATATGGGCTCATACTTTCTCGAACCTAACCCTTTTCAATAAGCTCATTGACTTGTCGCTGCAATTCCTTTGTTTCTTCCGAATTACATCGGTATGCTACTTTGTCGAGAAGAGAAGCACCGGGTAATAAATCAACGCAGTGCTCAATTTCCCTTAATGGAGGTAATCCAGCTAGCAACTCCTCCGGAAACACATCAGCAAATTCTCTCAACATGGTACGCATTTTTGCATGTAGGGGTTTCTCAATCTCACTCTTTTTATCAACCATGAGCAAAGCATACACATTCTTTTGCTTGCTAATGGCTCTCTTAACCTGAGTTTCATTCAAGAATAGATTCTCCTTTTTAGTGTTTTCCTCCCCAGGTTTGTTTTTGTGGATCAACGATGGGCTTAAAGGTGCAAGAGTAATGTGTTTCTGTTCCTTGTGAAATGAGTAAGTATTTCTATGGCCATCATGAATAGCTTTTCTATCAAATTGCCAGGGCCTCCCTAATAATAAATGCCATGCATCCATAGGAATAATATCACATAAGACCTGATCTTGATAACTCTTGCTAATAGAGAACGATATAAGAGCTTGTTTGGTTACCTAGGATCACTTCCTTTGCTAAGACATTGAAGCTTATAAGGTTGAGAATGCTTAGAAGTTGACAGTTTCAACTTCTTAATCATGGTTGTTGATGCTACATTGGTGCAGTTGCCTCCATCAATGATCACCGTACACACCTTGCCATTGATTATGCGACGTGTTTGGAAGATGTTCTCCCTTTGTTCCTCCGCGTTTGCCATAACCACCATGTGTAAAGCCCTCTGTACAGCGCATTGCCTTTATCAGCTTCCTCCATGATCTCATCATTCATTTTGTATACGGACTCCCCCTTTTCTTGTTCAACACCTTGATGCTCCGAATCAATTGCTTCAATTTCTTGAAGGGTCATCACCCTCCGATTAGGACAATTGGCCTGAAAATGCCTATAACCGTGGCATTTAAAGCATTTCATTCCTTCTCCGTCGGGTTTCTTGGGAAATTCTATGGAATGTTCTGCTACTTTCTCCTTGGCTTTATCCTTCGACGTACTCTCGGCCTTGTTAGAAGTAGTACCCCTAAAGAAGGAAGTTCCCCTTGTCAAGGATTTGGTTGACCATCCTTTGCCCCGCTTCACTTATTTCTCCACTTTTATGGCCAGTTTGCAAATATCTTCAATGTGGAAATAAATATGGAAAAATAAACATAGAACACAAGGATTTACGTGATTCGATCAAGGTGATCTACGTCCATGGGCTAGGCAAAAACAAGATTTCACTATAATCAAAGAGAGTACAAATTACAGAAGTCGGTTTTCGTGACTCTACAAAAGTACACGGCTCACAAAACTCTCAAATGACGAAAATCCTCCGTACAACAGAATAAACCCTAGCCGCAACAAGATTCCACTATAATCCGAATTGAGCCTATTGGCCCAACTCTTCGCGTCACGAACCAAATCTCAAATTTTTCTCCACTTTTGGACCGCACAAAAAATATGTCGGGTCGGGTGATAAACCAAACCAAGTGCATAAAATTCAAGACATATTTAACATTTAAAGGTCAAATATGGTTGAAGCTCAACCAAATCTTTGATATCCTGATTCAATCCTATAAGGAAACGACCAATGGTTTGCTCTTGCACTTCTGGAATATCACATCTCATAAAGAGTTGTTCAAACTCCCTAATGTATTCTTCCACACTCAATTCACGTTGTTTAAAAGAATTTAGCTTTAGAAATAAGTCTTGCTTATAGTTTACAGGCAAGAACCTCTTTTTTATAAGCTTATTGAGTTTTTTCCCAAGATTTAACTCTACTTTTCCTTCTTAAACCCTCTGATTTTTCAGGTTCTCCCACCAAAGCGAAGCATACTTTTTAAATTTAAGAATGACAACCTTATATCTCTTTTCTTCCGAGTATGATTTGAACTCAAATACTCGTTCTATAGCATGCAGCCAATTAATAAAATCATCAGGATTAAGGCTACCTTCAAATTCAGGTACCTCTACTTTGACATCGCGGTCGTCGTTGTTGTTTCTCTCTCTTCTCCTTCTAGCTCGATGGTCTGAATCCCTAGAATCGCCTTCTGTGTCGTTGGATTCAACATCGAAATCTGAATGCGGATCGTCATGGCGTGGACGATTAATGGGAGGTTCTCGTGGCGGCGAATCTTGTCCCGCTTGATTCTCCAATAGGGTGAGAACTCTCTCCATTTGTTGCTGCAAAGTATTTATTGCACGATCTCGCCTTTCATTATGGACTTGCTCCAAACTCAAGCCTCTCGGAACATTGCCATCTCCCATTGTAGAATTAGTAGAATTAGGAATCACTTAAGACGAGTTCAACCTAGAGCTTTGATACCAATTTGATGCGTGCGTGAGGCGGGCAAATGTGTTTTGAGTGACTTTTGAATGAAAAAGGGAATTAGAACAGAATATGTGAGGATAGAAAATGATACGATCAAATCAAGGCGTAAAGGAAGCACCTCCAGCCAAGAATCAAAATCGAAATTTGTGATAGAAACTCACCATCAAGGTTTAAAGGAAAACCATCAAACAAGGCTAAAGGGCTTTTGGTTTCACCACCGAGGAAGAATCCGATTTCCAAGGTTAAAGGAACTGAAATAAAACAATTCAATTCACAACGAGGAACTTTCATTCATTCATCATATCTGTATTACAATAGAGAAGACCTCTCTATTTATAGAGAGACTGAGACAAAGTGAAAGGGAAATAAAGACAATAATCTTGTCCACCAGTTTAGAACAGCCAATAACAACCCTAACAGATTTTCTAATTATAATGGAAATAACTCCAATCAACAATTAACTGATATGTAATTAATTGACCTTCAATCAAGTAATCAATCAAGATAAGGCTTGAAATCAGCAATCAATCACATCTACATTGATTGATCATCAAATTAGCAATCAATCACATCTGATTGATCATCGGATTAACAATCAATCACATATTCATTTATTGATCATCAAATTGGCAATCAATCACATCTTGAATATACTGTTGAATCTTCAATCAATTGGTCAACACTCAATCTAGTGAATTGCGATGAAATCAACAGAAATCAATATGGTGAAGTGATTATCTTATTGGAAAGGAAAGAAATGGAACTTTACTATCAATAATCCTAATCGATGGTCTTCAGGTAAACACGATCCACTGAAGCAAGTTGTGACCAAAATCAGTCTTGGTCTGAACAAATAATAACTTGCGAATGGAATCAAAGATTGCTCGTTAACGCCAAGCGTATCATTAGTGACAACATCAGATGCTACCGCATCAATTCATGTGCTCGCCTAACTATGTCCAAGGTCCACCCATGCAGATCAGGCGCTTGGTGCCCTGCGATAGTGAATTTCTCATGCCATGGCCAGAAGCCCAACTGGTGGCCAGGGTGCCGAACCTGTTCAGCCTTCCCCCCAGATGTCGCATACATGGGCATCAAGTAATGGTCCTCCAGACCCCTGAACACCTTGACTTGTGTATCTTCAATTCGACCTTCTATTCAAATTGGTTCTTTCTCACAGTTGTCGTAACATCGGAGACATCAAACACAACACAATGCTCTAAACTATAGTGAAGAAATTAAGAAGTCTCTAGCCTCCACATGCCTCAAAATCCTTTATTAGAAATTTATTCAGAGGGCAACCGGATTTCGTAAATCAAGCTAACATGACATTACAAATTAGTGGGCAATCCATTTGGCATTAAAACTCCTGATAATATCATACTTAATTTTGGGAACTCAATCATGTATTGAAAAGTTAACTTTCTTTCACTCCCTCAAACGGTATTTAGGTGTGACCACCAGATGATTGGCTCTAGGAGCAGTGAGCCCAAACTCTTCGGTCATGTCAAGCTCGCTCGGTAACAAGCCTCTCGAAAGCTCCTAGTCGAAGCAATGTACAAGCTGAGCAAGCACGAGCCGTACAACGGTCAAGCCAAGCTGCATTCCAAGGCACCCTCGGTGGCCCGCCCCAAATGGCAGCAACTGAAAATCACGCCCCGTAAGATCCACGCGGGATCCTAAGAATCTTTCAGGCACGAATTCTTCCGGGTCGTGAGTGGTCCACACTTTCAGGTCCCTTCCGACGGACCACGTATTCACAATGATTCTCGACTTGTAGGGTATGTGGAAGTAGTTCACCGTGCAGTCCTCGACCGCCTCGTGGGGCAGCAAAAGCAGAGCCACCGGGTGCAGCCTCATGGTCTCCTTGATGACCATGTCTAGGTAGTCCAAGCCATCTGTGTCTGACTCCTCCACTACTCTATTCTGTCCCAAGGCTTTCTCTAGCTCTTCTTGGAGCTTGTTCATGGCACTAGGATGTTTAATAAGTTCGGCCATTACCCAATCAATTGCTGTCGCTGAAGTGTCCATCGAACCCGACAACATGTCTTGCATGGAGAAACATATCGAGATTCATATAAAAGTGTATCTTAATTTCACTTATCAAGAATATTTACTAAAGACTAAGACATGGATGTACAATAGACTAAGTCATGATGTTATGAGGAAAATTATTGCATTGAAAGCTTGAACTTTCCAAATTAGTTACTCATTTAGAGCAATTTTCTAATGGGAAAATTACCAAATAAAGTCATAAAGCAGTTACAATTGTGTCAATTAAGTTTTAAAGTTTATTTTTGGTCGACTCAGTCATTAATCTTTTGCAATTGGTCAATTAAGCCCATTCAGCCAATTTCTCTGGCGTTATCGTGGACGCCAATAGAAAAAAAAATTTAAAACTTTTATATTTTCTTTTTTTTTCTTCTTTTTTTCGTCCCTCTCCTTCCTCCGACAAGCCATCGGTAATCGACCAAAGGCGGTCACTCAATGGCGAGATTGAGCCTCGCCTTGGCTATGTGAGGATGTTCTCAATAGCTGGCTAGAGGAAGAAGAGGGAAGAAAAAAAAAGAAGAAAGAAAAAAAAAGAAAAAACAAAATAAAAGTTTTCAAAAAGCTAAAAAAATAATATTAAAATAGTTTATCGCTAGATGCTGGTCGATGGCCATCCGATGAAGCGTCGGCCAGCCATAATTACCATTAGGACTAAATCGACAAAAAAGAAAAGTTTATGACTAAATTTGAATAATTGCAATAGGTTTAGGACTTTTCTAGCAAAATCTATATATGAATCCAACCGAAAACTACTTATGAGGTCGTAAATATGAATTCTATTAAGAACAATACTTAACGTAATTAAGAAGACAAACATCTTTTTTTTTCTTTTCATTTAATATTTGAAGTTGGATGATGGAAATTATTTTCTCAACTAGCGAATACTTTCAAGAATGAATCTACATATTTAAACCCCCAATAGAATTTTAACCCATGAATCACTTAATAATGAATATATTTTTTGTCTCCAGCACTCACTGTTTCATGATTGACGAAACATTATTAACCGCTCCACCTCCGGTGCTTGAAGGACATAAACACATGGTAGAAAGACAAAAAGACATCGTCTGTCCACAACAACATATGGAGAAGCCAACAAGATTATCTGTTTGGGAAAAGTTTTAATTGAAGCAAATGTAATGATCACTAATATTGCCATCATTTCATTTATCTTAACATATACAATAAATATAGGAAAAACGACATTTCTTGAAAAATGCCATTAAAATGTGCAAATCTTAGAAAAGGAAAGAGGATACAAGGAAGGCATAATTTCACAAGCTTGATAACCTTTTATTGCCAGGACACAATAGTTGAAATATCAAATTTGCATGAAAACTTAGCTTTTAAAATCAAATGACATATCTTGTTCGAAGTTTGAATATAATAGTTTATATATGTGAGATTTCGTGAAACTACTACAATTGTTCTAAAAGCTTAAAATTTTATGTAAATGCGTGATTTAATATTTAACTTATTCAATCACTCTCCTATTTTTTGCCTAGTACAAAACCTCTCAGGACATTTTGTTTTGATATCTCGTGAGATTTTGTAGGATCATTAACCATGTTCTAGAAATGAAGGCCTGATTTAATAATTTAATTATTCTATCAAAATAATTAAATATCTGCTTATAATCTATGGAATTATCTCTTGAATTAATTTTGATCCCAAACTATACTAATATCAGAACCTCAGCTAGCGGGATCCTTGCTCTAATAAATTTTTTCCAGACCGACATATGCTTATATAATTGAACAGTACTTGAAGTTATATAGATCATTAATAATCTAGCTTAAAAAATTGATTAATTACCAGAATTATGGCTTTAATGTGGGGCCTGTCGATATGGTACTCTGCCTCCTTCACTCCCATGATGCCCAGCATGACATCAACAAAATCTTTGCTCTCTCCTTCCTCTTTCTTAGACTTCATGTGCTCGTCAATAATTTTCTCAAAGAAGGCATCGAACACTTTGCTCACGGCCTTCATGCGTTTCGTCAACCCCTGAAGATCAAATGGTGCTAAATAAGGAACATAGTCACCGATGTTTGGCGTCGCCCCCAACACCATCCCTTCTTGAATCACGGCCTTGAACCCTCTCTCGTCAAACTCCTTGTCCATGTACTTCTTCCCAAACACCATCCGACAACTCATATCGGCACTTAGGGACGAAATCTTTGCGCTCAAGTCGACGGCGGTGCAGTCATGAGACGCGTCTTTGAGAAAATTCACGAGCAAGCCGACCTCCTCTCTCCTCATGGGCTTGAAGGAATTGATTTTTGCATTGCTAAGGAGCTCCAAGGTGCACATCTTTCTGATGTTCCTCCGATACGGGCCGTACGGCGCGAAGGCCAAGCTCCTTTGCTCGTAAGAGATGTGCTTCGAGGCCTCATGAGGTGGCCGGCTCGCAAAAACAAGATCGTGGGTCTTGAGGAATTGCTCGGCCACTTCGGGCGAAGAGACGACGACTGCGTGCACGAACCCGAGGCGCAAGTACATGAGGGGTCCATATTTTTTAGCTAGTTTGTGAAGATCATGGAGGTTTTTTCCCAACAAAGGAAGGTTTCCAAGAATGGGAAACCCTCTTGGACCAGGAGGCAATTTCTTCTTGCTCTGTGTTTTCCCTAGCAAAGTTCGCGACAAGAGATGAACAACCAAAGCAAAGGCGAGTGTTATCCATATCCAAGCCATTGGAGGTGGTTATTTGGATGGAGTTGGAAATAATTTCGTTGGATATAATATAGACAAAGATATGACAGCAAGATGTACCAAATTTATTTGGCATTAATTTTAGTGGGGCCGTTCATCTAGAATCAGAAGAAATATCATACACTGTGCAGTAATTAAGAAATAGTGTAGAACATTTTAATACCATAAACGACATCTTTACTCACAATGAGCATTGATTTTGTCAACCAGATGACTAAAATAAGCTTGTTTATTGATTTTGTTTCTCAAACAAGAGTGACATGAAGGTTGGGAATTTTTCTTATTTTATGTTTATGTATCGTAGTAAAATTTTAGCTATGTGTCAATAAATATGTGTGTTTAATCTCCTCGAAAGCATGCATCGGGTAATAAATATTCATCTGAAGCTTCTTGTGAGGTCATATTTGTATGAAATTCTAATTTGAACATGGGATCCGCTCGATTGCTTTCAAACCTAGCGATGGATCACTTAGCCGACCCTTGAGATATTTAGCTTGACAATGCTAATGTACATCTGGAAAAACATAACATGAGTACAAGCATATCGAGAAAGCACGAGAAGCCCTAAGATGCCTTAAAGGTAGGGAATCCTAGTAATGGGGCTCATAGGATCTCCTCCCCTCCCCCCCTTTATTGGGGGGAAGATCCAAAGGATATGGGGAAATGGATCCCTGCTTCCTAATTGCACTTTGATTGCAAAAGTCATGGCAACTTGTCTCCCACGTGAAGTCATAAAGCACGACAATGCAAAGTTCGGTGCATGTAGCGTGCCAACTTTCTCAACAAGTAAATGGACTGCACCAAGGCGGTGAAACTTAATCCTATGAATAAAGAAAGTCTTTGGCAATGAGAGCCTCGATAAGGGAAGAAGAGAGTGGTCCTCGTGACAAAGAGAAAACCAAGGTGTGAGTTTCCGAATAAAGAAATAGAATAGCTGCGTGTGCACTTATGTCAGCTAGGCTGTCATCTAGGCTAGCCTGACAACTCACAGTATTGTGAGTCATTTCTAATCACATGATATCTCAATTAATGAGTGTTTTATGTGAAACACACGATGATGATGTTTGAATTTGCAGTTGAGATTGTATCGTCCATGACAATACTGTCATGAAAGCATTTCTCTAGAAAGTAATTATAAATAGTGAAAGTCAAATTTTGCATGTCACCCTGGCTTTCACTGTTGCAGAAAATGCTAAGAGACGCGTAAATTCAAGCGTCAAATAGTAAGGATGAAACTAAAATAAAACCCGAGACACGATATACATGGAAAATCCATAACAGAAAAAAACACGAGGAGAGAGAGAGGTTTCACCATCTTCAAAAACAAGTACAAGTGTAAAATCAAATATCGAAAGATCTGACAAGAAGAACGTGAAAACAAAGGGTTTTGGGGCAGAAGTTAAAGTAAGCGTTATAATAAGATATGCAAGATATCTTTTTTATACCCCTCTAAAAAACCCTAAAATAAAGTAAATGGTCAAAAATAACATTATCACTAATTTAAAGTCAAATTATAACAAATCTCCACCTTGACTTCAAATCTCCAGAAAAGTGTTTAACTAAACGTCACAAGACTTCTCTCCCTTACCATCAAGAGTGACCACACAAGGCCACCTGTCAAACGGCGGAATTAACGACGCACACCCTTAAGGCTACGTGAACGTACTTGATGTAGGAAACAAGGGATGAACCGCCATCAACATCGCCTAAGCAACTCAAACGATGAGAACACTAACCAAATCCAAATAATGCTTGGAATTGGTCTAAGGAATTGGTTTAGACAACATATATGCTGGATTATCTACTGTAGGTACTTTCTTCACTGTTACTGTACCTTTAGCAACCTCATCACGCACAAAGTGATAACGAATATCGATGTGTTTCGTTCTCTCATGATACGTCGCGTTCTTAGTCAAGTGAATCGCACTTTGGTTATCGCAAAAGATAACGAAGGCTCCCTCCTGCTTCACCGCAAGTTCTATAACCAAACGCTTCGGCCAAAGAGCTTCCTTTGTTGTTTCCATTGCTGCCGTGTACTCTGCTTCGATGCTAGATAAAGGAACTGTTTCTTTCAAAGTTGCTCTGCAATTAACCGCGAAACCACCAAGCATAAAAATATAACCTGTCAAAGATATCCTTTTATCGAGATCACCTGCATAGTCAGAATCAACAAAGCCAACAACTGAATTCCCAATATCACAACATATATCAAAGATCAAACCAACTTCTTAGGTATCCTGGATATACCGAAGAATCCACTTTACTACTTGCCAATGAGCTTTACCTGGATTTGCCATATACTTGCTCACAACACTAATTGCCAAGGAAATGTCTGGACGAGTGCAACCCATAGCATACATAAGACCACCTACAGCACTGGAATATGGAACTCGAGATATCTCATCTTCCTCTTCTTTGGTTTTAAGTGACAAAGAAGTAGAAAGTCTAAAATGGGATGCCAAATTAGTACATACTTGTTTAACATTCTTCATACCTAAACGTTTAAACACTTTCTCAATATACCCCTTTTGCGAAAGTGCGAAAGGTATAACTTCCCAACTTTGAATCTCCATAGCAAGAATTTTCTTGGTTGCTCCAAGATCCTTCATCTCAAATTCTCCGCTAAGTTGCTTCTTTAACAACTGTATCTCTAACATGTCCTTTGCTGCAATAAGCATGTCATCTACATATAATAACATATAAACAAAAGAACCATCACGCAATTTTTTTATAGTACACACAACTGTCATGCGCACTTCGCGAGTTGCCATGACTTAATATAAAGCTATCAAACCTCTTGTACCATTGTCGTGGAGATTGCTTGAGACCATTCAAAGAGCGTTTCAACCTACAAACTTGATCTTCTTTACCTTCAACAGTGAATCCCTCGAGTTGAGACATATAGATTGTCTCCTCAAGCTCGCCATGTACAAAAGTGGTCTTGACATCAAGTTGCTCAAGTTCAAGATCATAAATGGCCATTAATGCGAGCAACACACGAATGGAATTGTGTTTCACAACTAGAGAGAGCACTTTATTGAAGTCAATCCATTCCTTCTGACTAAAGCTCTTTGCTACCAAACGTGCCTTAAATCTTTCATCTTTAACCCTTGGAATTCTCCATTTTCTTTTGAAAATTGACTTGCATTCAATAGCTCTTTTGCCCTTAGGCAATTTCACAAGATCCCAAGTTTGGTTCTTATGAAGAGACTCCATCTCTTCATTCATCACAACAAGTCACTTCTCAAATTTAGAACAAATAGTAACCTCACGAAATGTAAAAGATTCTTCAATATTTATCTCTTCAACAACTGTAAGAGTATATGCTGCCATGTCAGCAAAACCATACCTTTGAGGACGCTTAATTTATCTTTTACTCTCCTTGCAGCTAAAGTCTGAGGTTGTTCGACTTCTTCTACTTCTTCTTTAATTGAATTTGAGTCTTATTGCTCGCTGTCACTTTTTGGCTGAATAAGAATGTCTTCAGAGATTCTTTGTGGATGCTTTACTCTAAATTCCTCCTCTTTTGCTATATTCTCTTCCTGAATATCAATAGACTCAACAACTTTTCTTTGATCAAACATAGAATTTTCATCAAAAGTAAATCCCTAATGATTATAAACTTTGGTGACTAAGGATCAGAAAAACACAATCTATATCCCTTAACTCCATATGTATAACCAACAAAAATATATTTCTGGGCTCTAGGTTCAAGCTTACCATCTTTTACATGATAATAAGTGGGCATCCAAATACTTTCAATACAGAATAATTAGAAGGTTTGCGAGACCATACCTCATTTGGAGTCTTGCATTCAATTGCGATAGAAGGAGAACGATTCACCAAATAACATGCAATGCTCACGGCTTCAGCCAAAAATCTTTATCAAGTCCAATATTAGAAAGCATACATCTAGCTCTCTTTAAAAGTGGTCGATTCATACGCTCCATCACCCCATTATGCTGAGGCGTATATCTGGCTGTTAGATGTCGAACAATCCCTAGATCTTTACAATACTTGTTAAAATCACCTCTGCAAAACTCAAAACCATTATCTATTCTGAGACACTTTATCTTCTTATTAGTTTGATTTTCAATCAATATCTTCTATTTCATGAAGCCTTCTATTTCTTGAACATATCAAAGACGTCACTTTTACGTTGCAAGAAATAAACCTAGACTTTCTTAGAAAAGTCATCAATATATGTTAGAAGATAAACAAAGTCACATTTAGATGTAACCTGTGCAAGTCCCCACAAATCAGAGTGATTATAGTTAACTGTGCCCTTCATCGAGTGCACGCCAGTACTGAAACCAACTCTACGCTATTTCTCATAAACACAATGCTCACAAAAATCAAGTGGAATTGTATGCTCCCCACAGAGTAAACCACGCTTACTCAGAATAGTCATTCCTCTTTCGCTCATGTGGCCCAATCACATATGCCACAACCTTGATTTATCAGAACAAGAATATGATGATATATTAAAGAACCCTTAACAGTACTTCCGCGTAGAACATAGAGACCATCATTCTTATTAACTCTCATCACAATCAAGGAGCCTTTTGAAATTTTCAAAACTCCACCTCCACCAGTATACATATATCTAGTGGAATCCAAACTGCTCGAAGAAATAAGGTTCTTCAAATTTGGATGTACCTAACATTTGTGAAAGTTCATACTAACTTGTCATGACATTCGATTCACACCGTACAATACCCACAATCCTGCAAACAATATTGTTTTCATGCCCCGAACCCGGTGAGGCGTGAACATCCCACCAGGCCGTTTATTTTTCGATAGAGTCCCAGAATCCTTCGGCCCACAACATATAAAATCAATATGCAAATGGAAGCGAGAAATAACCCCAATCATAAATAAAAACAAAATGACTTATGACGGAAAAAGGATACACCTCGCATATCTATATACAACACTTGCTTAGTTACAATGGTCAAATACCAATTGTTCAATTCCAATCCACAAAACCAAAATACAATCCCTAAGGCCACAAAAAGCGTAAATTCATTTCCTACAATTACTTTCTCGAGAGTTCATCCTCATCAAGCTCGTGTTTCCATCATCAAGGACTTAAAAAAGTTAATCCCCAACGAGATGAGATATAAATCTCAACAAGTGAACCCTAAATCTAGATCAGGCCGTAAGTACCACCAGATATCTTCTAAAAACACCGCACAATAGCTCATCGGAGAAATATTGTAAGGCACTCAACGCAACGCAACAAAGCACCACGAATGACATAATCAAACGTAGTTTCCGAAGCATCATAACATCAGGACCACATCAAATTCATATGCAAAGTCATATTCACCATTTCATCACAATTCTTTTTTCAACGGATCGGCCCGCGTAAACACGCATCAGGCTCATCACAATCTCAATCCCAATGGCCAAGCCCGCGTCATTACGCATCAAGCTATTTACAATTTCAATTCCAATGGCCAAGCTTGAGTCAATACACATCAGGCTATTCACAATTTCAATTCTAATAGCCAAGCCCATGTCAATACACATCAGGCTAATCGAGATCTCGTTTGGCGACCCGCGTTCTAACGCATCAGGTTTCAAAGGTCATTTCGATACTCGTGTCGACACATAACAAGACTATCCCGCTTTCTGATGCATCAGGATTTAAATTCTCTTTCCAATAGCTATGTCTGCGTCAACACGCTTCAGCCTAAAAATAATTGGCAACCCACGTTCTGAAGCAACAGGTTCCAAGTCATTTCAATACTCGTGTCGACACGTAACAAGGCTATCCCGTGTTCTGACGTATCAAGGTTTGATATGCCCTTAGACTCATAACTCAATTCAATCAAAGCTTGCCATCATACGACGTGCTTCTCATTAAGTAAGGGCTCACAAGCCAAAACTCATCCCTTCAACAACCTCCTGATCGAGCACAATTCAACAGGGCAAGCAATTAGACTCACAGCATTAGAAACAATCGTGGTCAAATACTCACAATGCAAGGCACGATTCACACACCAAGACAATCAATCACATAAGGCATTCGTTTACCAATTCAAGTATGGATTTCCCATAATTGGTAACCAAGCAAGCTCATTCCACACGGCCATTCATGCACATTCATCAACTGAATATTCCCATAACCAATTCAGTCACAAACATCTCACAGATATCGCAAGTAATCATACAAGACTCGGCCCATGCTCATCTCATCCGGCCTTGACCATTCAAGCATAATGGATCCACTAACACATCAATTCATCAACCAAACTTATCCAATAGTGTCCTAGCATCCTAGTAAAGGTTTAAGGGTCACTTACCTTATAATAGAGCTAGCAAATTCCATCAAAAATCTTTCTCCAAGCTTGGTTCCTCCTTGATTGAAACAGGGCAGCAATTCAGTCCTAGGAAAAATCTATAATTCCATCAATAAAACTCTTCTAATCTCAATTTCACTGAGTAAACACCTTCCCAACACATTAATTAACATCCCTAGGTGACTTACCTCTAGTTTCGAAGTAAGGTGACACCCCCACGAACTCGCAAAGTGCTCAGTTTGCTCGGTCAGTATAGGGGACAAAACCGGTCATAATTCCATCACACCAAACAGCCCTTAAATCCTCCCTAAATTTCATTTTATCACACAATCACTTTGCCAATACATCAATCTATGTCTCTAAGTGTCGTACCGAAGATTTTAGAGCAAGGTGGCACCTCCACGATTCTCAAAGCACTATGTTTCGACCAGTCAGTAAAAGGGCAGAATCTATCCATTATAGATCAGGAGGTTTCATCCATTAAAACCTGTCTCAACTCCCACAAATCCTCAATCTCAGCTTTCTAAAATCTTATATTATCAGTTAATAGTAACTCACCAAAAATTTGGAGCCATTTGAAGCTTTGAAGTCGAAGAAAACCGGCCCTCTCCCAAATCGGGTTAGAATCTGACCTCGTCCTGACCTTTACCCACTCAAATAGATCTACAGGATAAATGGCTAGGCCAAATTGGGATTTTAATATGTCTCTATAAAGATAAGACGATAAGCTTTCAAATAACGGTGGTTTTACCTTAATCTGAACTTAGACAAAGAAGTTATGGCCAGAATAGTGGACTGGTCGAATAGCGTGGCGGGCTGGTCGGGCAAGCTCCATTCGACCGAGAGGAAAAGAAGAAGAAGAAGAGTAGAGAGAGAGATGGTGGTCCATGAAAAATGAGGGAGAGAGAAAGAGATGGGCTAAATCCCAACTTGGTCAACTCTCTTTAAATGGTATGTTAAAAGTGCTCAATTAATGTTAACCACACAAGATTCACACTTGTCCTCAAGTATACTAGTATCTTGGCTTGCAATGACTATAAGGCCCCTTCATTTTCGGCAGGCCTGGGGGCATCTAAATGACCAAAATGTTCTTTTCAAGTCTTAAAACAAGGTTAAACCTCGAGGGGCAAAATGGTCATTTCGCACTTTCCGTCCAAAAACTTCACTTTTCCAATTTAAATTGCCCTCGATGAGATGACGTTCAATTTATTTCAAATGTTGGAATTCCTCATTTTTCGATACCCAATTTTTGAGGTCCAATTTAATGTAGATTTCTGGTCGACTGTAATTCCAATTTATCTCAAATTGATGGACGACTCTTGCAGGCACTACGCGTATCGATCTTGGGGTTTCTCAAGCCATGGCGACTTTAGTTTTCATGTGATTGTGATGGTGATAGTTTATCGTTCATTCCTGCGTTCCTGATCATCGGAATTCGATTTAGGGAATTCTCACAAATTACACATTGGTTAGGTAGAATCATCCGCGGCTTTCCATGCTCATTCCTAGATCGATCTCTGCTGGCCCAAAATATTCCCTCGGCAATCTTTAGGGTCAAAGCGCCATTTTTCATTCGAATTCCCCAAGTCCACGTATCCGACTCCATGGTAGTTTTTCCCTTTTGGTCAGTTAACTCAAGAGCGGCCAACTCCTAGAGAGTTATAACTGAAATACACCGATTGATATCTTTCCATTTCAAAGTTTCGAGAGTGGTTGGAATTCGGAATGTTATAACTTTTTCCCCCTTAAAGAAATTTCGTCATCGAAATTTACAGTCTTATAATTATCCAATCTTATGGGGAAATGACACCTCATCGCTTCTTTACTTTCCAAAATAATTTCTTCCCTTGTTTGACATTTCCACAATGTCCTTACTAAAGACAATTTTCATCCTTTAGAACTCCTCATCTTTTATCCACAGTCTATACTTGTCTTTTCCTCATTGAAATTTCTTTATGTCCACCTTTATAACTCCACTCTCCAAATTAGAGTCGATCCGGTTCGTACTTCCTTTGTACAACTATTTGGAGTTCAGTTCTCTTTCCTTTCCGACTAAAATGAATCTCTCCCTCGCGACACTTTGTAATGCTTGTGAATTCTTTCTCATTGAATACTCAAAGTTTGTCTCGCTTGTCCACTTGTTTCTTTTGAGCATTCCCAAACTTTCATCCTTTCTTAGGTACATACACTCGTCCCTAGGACATCAAAGTTTCTGCCCTCAACTTAAATGTTCTTTTCCCATGTACTTGGACTTTTGGATTTTCTTCCAACTATTCTTATTCACTCTATCCTTTGGACGTTTTGATCTATCCGTTGCAATACCTTAATCCTTTCCTGATTTTCTGGTTCGATGCTCAAGGTAGCCACAAACTAGTCAAATGACAAACTTCCAATTTAGAAGTTGAATCTCTCATCCTGTGAGGCAAGGTCCATTCTCCAATCGCCAATCACGCAACACCCAATTTCTAACCATAAGCATATGCTACTCTTAATCGCCTCTTCAAAGCAATGTAGGAAATCTTTTCCTTAGTCCTTAAACGATTTCTTTCGTACATGTTCCTCATTCAATTTTCTTAGGCAAACAAATGTTTCAAGTTCTTATGGGTAGTGTAAATTTAAAATCTTCCTTCGCGCAAGTAATGTTTCCCATACTTGGTCGCAAAAATGATTACATGCCAATTCCAATCATGCACTAGGCGTTCCAACTCATATGGTCTTATTGTCATGGCGCATTCGCACAACCCACTTCAGTTTGCCTTGCTATGCCTCAAATTTCCTTCCTATATCACGTCATTATGATTTTCTCGACCCTTTTGATTATAAACGAGAAAGCCATTGTCGGCGTAGTCATCAACTTGACTTAAGTTCTCGAAAACTCTTTTCATATTCATTCTTCCATGGAATAGCTCTTGTGGGGAAATCTTCCCACGATGTTTATAGTAATCCATCAATCCTAGGAGCTTCAACTTTCAACAATTCTCATCGACCTTAGTCAATTCATCACTTATTCCATTCCTCAAGGGTTCCACAAGGATTTCATTTCCCAGAAACTTCACGGCTAAGAAATTTCACCCTATCAGGCCCACAGCTCGTGCTATTCAAACTTGGCATACGGCGAACGTTCCCTTAGGATTCATAGGATGCCTCAAAGGCTTATCATATTCCTTGTGACTCCTTAAACGAGTCTAATCATCGTCTCTCAAGACGGTAATAATCAATCCAATTATTCCTCGGATACTCGATCCGATTATTATCAGCTTCTTGCTATCAGATATCGTTTAAACTGTCCTTCGTACCATCCACTTGAGAGCTCATACCTTGGCTCTCTGCTATCATGGGTCTCCACTTCGACCCTGTAGTATTTTGTTCATTTTTGTCACTCTTTCCTGAGGAAGCACTCTTGTCTTAACTACTGGTTTCCATAAACAGTCAATGAGACTTTATCTCAATTTCATCCATTCAATTAAGCACCAACATTACCCTAAAATTCAATGTTGTCTACAGGACAGTTTCTTGGACTTAACTTTCAAAAATCATCCAAATTTTGTGTCTTCCTTGTTCTTTCAAACGTTCAGTTTTAACACCAAGACAATGAGAAGTTCTTCTTGCTTACTCGCTAGGGTCTCTTACCTTACAAAGGAAGCTTTACACTTTAGTGGCATTCTTTCACTTTGAATACACCTTGTCCTGTTTGTTCCATAGGACATCAGTCTTGGAGTTTACGCCAACAGCGGTGTTTTTACTCTAAGATTCCTAAATGTCACCATACTTGACATTCTTCTTCCAATGACTCAGTCAACTCAAGTGACAAGTTTCTATAAATCTACACCTTGGATATTCAAGCTAATCAAATCAAGCTAGCTTGCTGCTATAATTCAAGCAGCCCTTTTTGCTTACTCGTCCATTCATTAATACCGCGAGTAGCTAGGACTATCAAGTCCATTCGCTTTTCTTTTCACCAACGACCATCTCATGGTCCAATCGTCCTTAAGGACAACGCCCTATTCATTAGGGGTGATAACTCGTAATGCCACTTCTAGTGATTTCGACCCAATCTCAATCAATTCCCATTTAAACAACAATGTCAGACAATTGACATAACTCTTTCCTTAATTTTTCCAATGACGGAAGAAACGAGATATCAATCTCTCATTACGAGTCCCACGTCAAGGCAATAGCCATTTCTTACAAGTACATTCTACGTTCCATAATGAACACCTCTCTGCTCATAATCCATGAGTGGAAGTTCTCTTTCTCAAATTTCTTCCAATCATCCACTCCTTGCATTAAAATCCATTTCAATTCCTCTCATTTAAGAATAACAACTAGCCATAAGGCTTTCAAACCTCGATTCACTCAAGGAATTTATGTCTCATTCAAAGGGTCATTGACCACCCTTAATACACTTAGGGAACCTTGATAACTCTGTCTCCAATCGATCAACCTTCCTCAGGTCCTCGCAAAGTTATCGGAGTTCAAGCAACCTCTGTCCTCAAACAGCATCAGAAAGGTACCTCTCGTCAATCAATTTGATAAGGCAATCCAATTAGGAACTATGCCTTCAAGGAAAACTCTTCCTTTTGTGACATTTCACCAATCATCAACAGTCTTTTAAGGCTAATAAATGCCACGGTTACTTTCTTTCTTCAGTGTACCCAAAACCTCTAAGGTTTTCTCACAAAACCTTCAATTTATAATAAGGAAGTTTCGAATTTACTTTCTCCATCGAACCTTAGTTGACCTCAATCTCGTGGTCTATATCACAAGCTATTCAAAATTCTTGCGGTTCTTCCCACATTTTCAGTAATGAAATGAGTAATCTTAAAGTCACCTTTCTCGCGACTTCCATCACTTAACTCATTAGTACTAATATTTGTCATCATAGTGACTTAGGCAACAATGAGAGCTCCTCCTCGAGCTTGCTACCCATCAAATTTTCTTATTTTCATTTAAAGTTCTCACGACCCTTTATTACACTTAGGTCTTGCACAATTAACAAATCGAGCCATTTTCTTTTTCAGTACTCATACTCCAATCACTCATATTTATTCAATTCTCATGATCCATCTTAGTTATTCGATCTTTCCATATCTTGTATATTCGAGCCAAGTGCTCCTCTAGCGATCATACTTTGGTCGTTCAACCTTATTAGGTTTTCATGTCACTTGAACTACTATGATTCCCTCTAGGAATCAAAGACTTAAGTCATCCACTCAAGTCTAGCAGTCTCAGGCTGCTCTTCTCATTAACTTTCACCATCAATCAATTATCCAATGGTGCTTAAGCAACTCTCAACTAATTGCTTATTATCCAAGGATTCCAAATCATCCTTAAGCAGCAACCACATAACAAGCCAACCTCAATGAGGTAACTTTTCAAACAACAGTCAATTACTAGGCAAGCATCAACTAGGCCAACATCAAATAACCCCTTAAGGCATCACTTCAGTAAATCAATCACTCATGCTTTAAATATATAAGGCAGTTGCCACTCTATCACAAACACGGCAAGCTTTCTCACTTTCGAAAGATATTAGTTCAATGGGGTATACATTCCCCACATCGTCTAAGCTCTCAATTAGACCTTGGTCAAAACAATCACGTGGTACCAACTACGAAACATGCCAAACAGGCCAATCGCACCATCTACCTTCTTTTTCAAACGGCATCATAGCCGATTACAAGGCTTCCAATCATGCCAATCACAAGTGCCATTACAAATGCTATACAACTTCTAAAAATTCACTTTAAGGATCTCTTCAGTGCAATACACTTCTTAACCACCATCAGACTCAACTTGCTATCTTAGAAGCCTGCCAGGAGCCTCTCCTTGTCCGGACCTCTCTATCTCGGCGATCACTCTCCGCCTTCATCAGACCTGGTTGTTGCAGGTTATCCCAAGTCACACATCTACGGAGAAAGTCTCATTCTACACACCCTATAACATGCTTCATTACGGTTTTTAGGTATCCCATTAACTTGTATCATACTAAGCGACAGTTTATTAAGTCGATAGTGATAAGCTCATGCATGCACCTTCATCAACTTTCATTTCATAGCCACAATTACATGCACAATATGTTTGTTCTCACTACTTGTCATACCACGATTGCCTTCAAATCAATTCTTATTCATCGAAGATTTCTAATTCCATCAATGACCGTCGCACCTCATAAATTAATTGCCTATGTTTAACCATGTACCTCAAATCCATTCGCTATTCAAGTCAAATCCATATGCATTCAATCACAACTAGCTTTTAATCCAAATATTCCTTGTCTGTTTCCTTGTATACACTTCATCTCATATCATCCAAGGTTGTCAATAGCTATCGATAACTAAAACCATCAAGATATAACGTAATTCAAGCCTGAAATCACTAATACCAGTCGTCTCTTTATAGCTCATATTCCTCAAGTAGGGTCATTGACAAACAACAATCACAATCATATAATCCAATCGACCCCTCATTCATAAGCAATTCTCTACTAACCTCAAGTACAATTACTACCTCAAAATCCATGCTTATGTCTCCTTAATTTTTGCTTGCTTTCACTTGAACCTCAATCACAATATCACTCAATATCATCCATTAAAATCGACGCTAGGATCATTAGAATACCACACAAGTTCAGGCTTATAATTCTCAAGATTTAGCAGTCCATGCTTAATCCTAAGGGTCTCACTATCTAATCGTCCTCAAATCATCACTCCTTATCATTGCAAGTCTTAATCAAATTGGATCGAGCTTACCTTGCTTTGATACCAAACAAATGCGGATGTCACGCCCCGAAACCCAGCGAGCGCGCGAACATCCCACCAGGCCGTTTATTTTTCGATAGACTCCTAGGATCCTTCAGCCCAAAACATATAAAATCCATATGCAAATGGAAGCAAGAAACAACCCCAATCATAAATAAAAACAAAACAACTTAGGATGGAAAAAGGGTACACCTCGCATATCTATATACTACACTTCCTTAGTTACAATGGTCAAATACCAACGGTTCAATTTCAATCCACAAAATCAAAATACAATCCCTAAGGCCACAAAAAGCATAAATCCACTTCCTACCATTACTTCCTCGAGAGTTCATCCTCATCAAGCTCGCGTTTCCATCATCGAGTACTTGAAAAAGTTAATCCCCAACAGGGTGAGATATAAATCTCAGCAAGTGAACCCTAAACCTAGACTAGGCCATTGTACCCCTAGACATCTTTTAAAAGCAACGTACAATAGCTCATCGAAGAAATATCGTAAGACACTCAATGCAACGCAACAAAGCATCATGAATGGCACAATCAAGCATAGTTTCTAAGGCATCATAACATCAGGACCACATCAAATTCGTATGCAAAGTCTTATTCGCCATTTCATCACAATTCTCATTTCAACAGATCGGCCCGCGTAAACACCCATCAGGCTTATCACAATCTCAATTTCAATGACCCAGCCCTCGTCAATACGCATTAGACTATTCACAATTTCAATCTCAATGGCCAAGCCAACGTCAATACGTATCAGGCCATTCACAATTTCAATTCTAATGGCCAAGCCAACATCAATACACATCAGGCTATTCACAATTTCAATTCTAATGGATAAGCCAGCCTCAATACGCATCAGGCTAATCAAGGTCTCATTTGACAACCCGCGTTTTGGCGCATCAGGTTCCAAAGACCATTTTGATACTTGTGTCGACACATAACAAGACTATCCCACGTTTTGACGCATGAGGATTTCAATTCTCTTTTCAATAACTATGCTCGAGTCAATATGCCTTAGGCTAAAAATAATTGGCAACCTGCGTTCTGACTTATCAGGTTCCAAGTCATTTTAATACTTACGTCGACACGTAAAAAGGCTATCTCGTGTTCTGACGCATCAGGGTTCGATATGCCCTTAGGCTCATAACTCAATTCAATTAAAGCTTGCCATCATACAACATGCTTCTCATTACGCAAGGGCTCACAAGCCAAAACTCATCCCTTTAACAACCTCCTGATCGAGTACAATTCAACAGGGCAAGCAATTAGACTCATAACATTAGGAACAATCATGGTTAAATACTCACAATGCAAGGCACGATTCACACCAAGACAATCAATCACAAAAGGCATTCCTTTACCAATTCAAGTATGGATTTCCCATTAGTAGTAACCAAGCAAGCTTATTCCACACGGCTATTCATGCACATTCATCAACCGAACATTTCCATAACCAATTCAGCCATGAACATCTCGCATATATCGCAAGTAATCATACAAGACTAGGTCCATGCTCATCTCATCCGGCCTTGACCATTCAAGCATAATGGATCCACTAACATATCAATTCATCAACCAAACTCATCCAGTAGTGTCCTAGCGTCCTAGTAAAGTTTAAGGGCCACTTACCCTTTAATCAATCCATCAAATTCCACCAAAAATCTTTCTCCAAGCTCGGTTCCTCCTTGACCGAAACAGGGCAGCAATTCGTTCCTAGGGAAAATCCATGATTCCATTAATAAAACTCTTCCAATCTCAATTCCACCGAGTAAACACCTTGCCAGCACATTAATTAACATCTCTAGGTGACTTAGGTCTAGTTTTGAAGTAAAGCGACATCCCCACAAACTCTCAAAGTGCTTGATTTGCTCGGTCAGTGCCGGGGACAGAACCGGTCCTAATTCCATCACACCAAACAACCCTTAAATCCTCCTTAAATTTCATTCTATCACACAATCACTTTGTCAATACATCAATCTATGTATCTAAGTGTCTTATTGAAGATTTTAGAGCAAGGTGGCACCTCCACGAGTCTCAAAGCACTCTGTTCCGACTAGTCAGCAAAAGGATAGAATCTGTCCATGAAAGATCAAGAGGTTTCATCCATTAAAACTCATCTCAACTCCCACAAATCCTCAATCTCAACTTTCCAAACTCTTATACTATGAGTTGAGAGTAACTCACTGAAAATTGGGAGCAATTTGAAGCTTTGAAGTCGAAACAGATTGGCCCTCTTCCAAACCAGGTCAGAATCTGACCTCGTCCTGACCTTTACCCACTCAAATAGATCTACAGGACAAACAGTTGGGCCAAATTGATCTTGTAATATGTCTATATAAAGATAAGACGATAAGCTTTTAAATGGCGGTAGTTTTACTTTAATCCAATCCTATACAAAGAAGTTATGGCCAAAACAGTGGACTAGTCGGATAGGGTGGCGGGCTTGTCGAGCAAGCTCCATTTGGCCGAGAGGAAAAATAAGAAGAAAAAGGAGAGTAGAGAGAGAGATGGTGGTCCACGAAAAATGAGGGAGAGAAAGCAGAGATGCGCTTAATCCTACCTTGGTCAACTCTCATTGAATGGTAGGTTAAAAGTGCTCAATTAATGTTAACCACACAAGATTGACACTTGTCCTCATGTACACTAGTATCTTGGCTTGCAATAACTATAAGGCCTCTTCATTTTCAGCAGCCCTAGGGACATCCAAATGACCAAAACATCCTTCTTCAAGTCTTACGAAAACGTTAAACCTCGAGAGGCAAAATGGTCATTTCACACTTTCCGTCCAAAAACTTCACTTTTCCAATTTAAATTGTCCTTAATGAGATGATGTCCAATTTATTTCAAATGTTGGAATTCCTCATTGTCCGATACTCAATTTTCGAGGTTTAATTTAATGTTGAGCTCTCATTGACTGTAATTCCAGTTTATCTCAAATTGACGGGCGACTCTTGCAGGCACTACGCGTATCGACCTTAGAGTTTCTCAAGCCGTGATGACTTTGGTTGTCATGTGATGGTGATAGTTTATCGCTTGTTCCTACGGTCCTAATCATAAAAATTCGATTTAGGGAATCCTCGCAAATTACTCATTGGTTAGGCGGAATCACCCACGTCCCAACGTATATCACTAGCAAGGCATTCCATGGTCGTTCCTAGATCGATCTCTGCTGGCCCAAAATATTTCCTCGATAATCTTTAGGGTCAAAACATCATTTCTCATTCGAATTCCCCAACTCCACGGTAGTTTTTTCCTTTCGGTCAGTTAACTCAAGACCGGCCAACTCCGAGCGAGTTATAACTGAAATACACTAATCGATATCTTTCCATTCCAAAGTCTCGAGAGGGGTTGGATTTCGAAATGTCACAATTGCTATCCATCAAAACTGAATCACCAGTGACTTTCTCAAATGTGTGGAACTAATCTTTATTTGGGTACGTATGGTATGAACAAGCCGAATCCAAAATCCATTCATCGTCTACATGACAATCCGAAAACAAAACAGTAAGAACATTATTTGCATTAGCAGATTCATTGTCCTAGCTGAATTAGAACTATCCATCGACTTTTTCCCCTTAGCTTTGAGCAAAGGACACTCGGATTTATAGTGTCTAAATTTGTGACATTAGAAATGTTCAACTTTTTTCTTGTCCTAGCCTGATCTATATTTCGAACGCCCTTTACTATTATCGTGTCTATCCCGATGATTCGACCTTCCCCTAATAATTAAGCCATCAGCTTTATCTACACCACTACTCGCATCTAACTTTGTATGCATCTCCACGGAATTCAGCGAGGCCTTCACATCCTCAAGAGTTATGGATTCTCTTCCATATAGTATAGAATTCACAAAATTCTCATATGAACTCGATAGCGAGCATAACACAATTAGGGCTTGATCCTCATCATTTAACTTCAAATCTATATTTTTTATATCCATAACGATTTTATTAAATTCATCTAGATGCTCTTGAATAGGAATACCTTCTTGCATCTTTCATATATAAAGATGCTGCTTCAAGAATAATCTCGTCATAAGAAATTTCTTCATATGGAGACTTTTTAGCTTTTGTCATAATCCCGAAGCCGTTTCTTCATCAGTAACTTCATGAAGCACCTTGTCAGATAAAGACAATTGGATGGTGTTATGTGCCTTCTCTTCCATCTCCTCGATCTTTGTCGGCGTCATGTCGTAGGGATAATTCCCATCCAAAGCTCTAACCGAAACTTCCTGACGCAGCAAAGCTTTCATCTTTATCCTCCATAGCCCAAAATTGTTTTGGCCATCAAAGGGTGCTACTTCCAACTTGATAGATGTCATCTCAAACAAAAGACTAAAATTCCTTCGCTCTGATACCAATTTGTTGGGTGTCTTGGGCTTTTTTCATCCCAAAAGTTAGCTCAAAGTTGAGACTTTCCCTCACACTTATAAATCGACCACTAGCCCCTTCCACAACCGATGTAGGATAACCTCAATAATGTGTTGGGTGGTCTTGAGTTTCTCTCAATCCAAAAGCTAGCTCAAAGATTGAGGCTTTTATTGTGGAAACCTTCTCTTTGAATATTTTGATTCGAACCAAACTATCCATACTCTAGTAAGAATCTGTGTAATATTACTAATGGGCTTATTGTAGGATGAATGTGTAAACAGAATTTTATATTATTCCTATTTGACATAAAAAAAACTCAAGAATGAGTAGTCGTATAGCTGCTTCTGAAAACGTTCATACGAAGTGCTTCTGAAGAAGTTCAGATAGAGTTGCTTCTGAAGAAGTTCATATGGAGTTGCGTCTGAAGACATTCATAAGAAGTTGCCTCTGAAGATCAGATGGAACATGATTTCTCATTTAAATGCTTATTCATCTAAAGAGCTATATGATGTGTCAGAAGGATCTTATTAAAGCTCACTATTACCATTTAAAGTTATCTATTCAGATCAGAAAGTCTTTCTTCTGAAAATTGCTTCTGAAAACTGCTCAGATTCTGCATGTTATCAACGGACAGATTCTGAAGACCCAAGTATGGCATATTTTCAATTAAGGCAAGCTTCTCTATGGAAGTTTGTGATATTGGATTGACGAGATTTTCCTTCAAACAAATAAGGAGGAAATCTACGATTGGATACTATCTTCCAAGAATAAATCTTATGATTTATTTGAATCTACTCTACTTTTGAAAATTGAAGATTTGGTTGTATGGGCGACTAAATCAGAAGGGTCCAGATTCCATTTCAACAGTTACCGTATCTTCTCAGATATAGTCTCGTTCAATTACAATTGATGACTCCAATAAAAAATTGAAGAGCGATCTTTGACAGATTCCAACGACTAACATGGAGACAAAGGAGTGTAAAAGAAGAACCATGGTGATCAGCCAAGGGGCCAAAAACTAGAAATTTCAAAGTGCAAGAGTTGTTCAGATTCACAATTTATTCTGAGAGTTCTCAATTTTCTTCACTGTGAGGATTTGTAAGAGAGATTGATTGCTCACTGTCACTTGCAACCTTCCTCAAATCATTCTAGCAAAATCCAGTCAACCGACTGTCATTGTGGAAGAGTGGACGTAGGCCTAACAAGCCGAACAACTATAAACTAAATGTGCATTATTCTCTACTCTAAACTTTTACTTCTGTATTTAGATTATCTTCAAGTTATTACACTGTCATTACTCCTATTCGTGGACTGAAATTATTTAATTTCGCAAGAAATTTCAATTAGTTTCACAAGCACCTATTCGCCCCCCTCTAGGTGGTATTGCTATATCCAACAGCTTTCCTTCACACTTATAAATCGACCATCGGCCCCTTTCACAACTGATGTGGGACCTCAACAATGTCCCCCCCACACATCGGGCCATGGGTCGGAGCGAGCGACATTCCGTATCTCTCCCGTATGACTATTGGGTCCAGATTTGCCAGTAACCTAGGCTCTGATACCAGTTTTTTGCGGAAAACGCCAAGAGACACGCAAATTCAAGTGCGAAGTGGCAAGGATTAAAGTAAAATAAAACACGAGACACGGTAAACCCGGTAAACCCGAAACGAAAAAAAAAAACCACGGGAAGAGAGAGGGGTTTAACTACCTTCAATAACGAGTACAAACGTACAATAAAAAATCGAAAGATCTAAGAAGAAAAAAGTGAAAACAAAGAATTTTGGGGCAGAAGCTAAAATAAGGGTTACAATGAAATATGCAAGACATCTTTTTTATACCCTCTAAAAAAGCCTAAAAAAGTGAATGGTAAAAAATCACATTATCACTAATTTAAAATCAAATTATAACATTCACGATAAAATATGCCTTGAGGTGGTCTCTTATAATTCTCTCATATCACCACCGCAAAGCTTCTTTATGATGATGGTATCAGTATGAGGTTGAGCACTCTGCAATCCGAGACTTCCCCAACGGAAATTACCCTAGCTTAATTCTGCTGAGGTCATAAAGGAAGACAAGTGCTTACCCTTAAATAAAACAAGGACATGTGTGCATCAGAGAGCGTGCTGCGTCAATCAACCTTCTATATAGTTTGTGCTAGGGGTGTCAAAAATCCAACCGAAACTGAAATCGAAACCAAACTGAACCGAGCCGAAATTTCATGTATTTTAGTTCCGATCGATTTTCATTTCGGGTAGTAGAAAAATAACCTATTTCGGTTTGGATAATTTCAGTTCCACTAACCGAACCAAAAAACAACTCAATTTGCACATATCGGATTGGGTTCTCGGAACAGTGGATTGAGTTGAGTAGGACGAAAAATAAAATACAAAGAAAATAACAAAAATAGAACAAAACTGGATCTTAGGTTTGATAATACTTATTTAGGATCGTGGTTCAGTTCAAAGTTAATGCACATTTAAACAGTTCGATTCGATTCGATTCGGTTCCCTGAAAAATTGAACTGAAACAGTGACACACCTAATTATGTGTGTTATAAATGTCCTTGAGAGATATGACATACTTCCTCTGTTGAAAAGCGGGGACAAAGATTATTTCTTCGACATTGATCGTGCCTTTTATCTTATTTGCATTATGTCTATTGGTTCTTACTTCTCCATCGCAAACTTTCATCTTCTTGTTCACCTCAGCTTGAGATATAAAAATGGACCGCTTCGACCAGGCCTTTCGTGTTTTTTTCAGTTTGTCTTTGAATGAATGGTCGGCCGTCGGACCTTTCTTACATAATAAGTTAAAAACAATCCGACGGCCAACCATTCAACAAAGACGAACTGACGAAACCCGAAAGGCCTCATCGAGGCGGTCCATTTTTATATCGTATCTCTCTTTGTCAAAGATATAATCTCTTAGTAGATTGATATAATCTAGTTTGGACCATTAGCAAACATAGTTTTATTGGTCGGCTACTATGCAAATGACTACATCATCAACGACATTAAGAAGTGGGTGGGGGAAAGGGAAGAGCGATTCAGTGCCCTGAGCACCGATTAAGCATACTTAATTCAGAAAACTGCACTTTCAGTAGTACTAATTTATACATAATACGAACACAATCAATGCATTTCAAACTATAAAGTTTCTTTAATTAGTTGCTAAAGAAGTGCCATATTGGCACTTATTAGGACACTCCTTAGCACATTTTGTAACGTTAAATGTCATTCATCTTAGTAACAACAAGATCCCATATCACGAAATTTTGCCATTACTGCGCATTAATGTAGGGAAAATTACCAAAAAAAATATTAAATTTATTGTATTTGTGCCAATAATAAAATAATCTAACATTTTTTTGTCATATTTTAACATTTGTTGAATTTTTTAATTATTTTTTAGTAATTTGTTTTTGTTAGGGTTTAGGCCAGCCAAGGCCTGACGACCTTGGCCGATGGCCGACCGCCTTGCCAGCTCAAATCCTGGAAAAAAGAAAAGAGAAAAAATACAAAAAAAACAGTTATTAACAAAATAATTAAAAGATTTTGCGGATATCCTTTGATGTTTTTTTCTACTAAAATATCTCATCTTTAGCTAAAGCAACAAAAGAGTGATCGAGAATGGTTGGCAATTTGCGGATATCTATAAATTTTGTCCTTAGCAATAGATTTTATCCCTTTGTCAGCCACGGGCTCATCTCCAGCTCATAGCTTAAACCCATCACCATCTTCCCATTTTCACTTGCTTCCAAAGAAACCAACTCCAATGTCTTGGATATGGGTAACACTCTCCTTCGCTATGGTTGCTCATCTCTTATTGCGATCTTTGCTATGGAAAACACACAGCAAGAAGAAATTGCCTCCTGGTCCGAGAGGGTTTCCCATTCTTGGAAGCCTCCCTTCGTTAGGACAGAACCCTCACCATGACCTTCACAAACTAGCTCAAAAGTATGGTCCCATCATGCACTTGCGTTTAGGGTTTGTGCCCACGATCGTCGTCTCGTCCGCCGAAGGGGCCGAGCTATTCCTCAAGACCCATGATCTTGTTTTCGCAAGCCGACCGAGGCAAGAAGCCATGAAGCACTTGGCTTACGAACAAAGGAACTTGTCCTTTGCGCCCTACGGTCCGTACTGGAGGAACATCCGAAAGATGTGCACTTTGGAGCTTCTTAGCAACGCCAAGATCAACTCCTTTGAGTCCATTCGAAGGGAAGAGGTCGGCTTGTTGGTATGTATTCTCAAAGACGCATCTCTCGACCGTGCCGCCGTTGATCTAAGCAGAAAGATCTCGTCGGTGAGTGCCGACATGAGCTGCCGAATGATTTTCGGTAAGAAATACATGGATGAGGAGTTCGACGAGAGAGGGTTTAAGGCTTTGATCCAAGAAGGAATGATATTGGCCGCGACGCCTAACATCGGAGACTATATTCCACACATGGCTTGGCTTGATCTTCAAGGGTTGACCCGGCGCATGAAAGCTGTGAGCAAAGTGTTTGATGCCTTCTTGGAGAAGATCGTTGATGAGCACTTGGAGAACAAGAAAGAGGAAGGGCAGAGCAAAGACTTTGTTGATGTCATGTTGCGTTTCATGGGATCTAATGAAGGGGAGTACCATATTGAGAGGCCCCATATCAAATCCATAATGCTGGTAATTAACTCTTCAGCTCATTTTCATCTCCAACACGAATCTCACCACAGGCATGACAGTCTTCATCGCACATAAAAAAATTACTGAAGACGCACGGAATTTATTGCCTTCCTGTGTTGAAATGTTAATGAAAGCGTGGACATGTTGTTTTTTTCTCCCTTTTTGTTTTAGTAGCTTTCCAAAGTTTGTGAGACGATCATTAAGGGGGGATCTTATTATAATATCCTTACGAATGCGGTCTCTATCTTTGTATAACATAGTATTAGGCCTTGGTGCCGTTCATTTGACGCCACTCTTGATGATTGGTTACACGTTGTTGATGGGATGTTGATAGATTGAGAATTGACTTCTCACATTACGGGAAGATGACTTATGATCTATGATCTATTCAACTAATTCAGCACGTAACTAATTCATGTGTGAAGGACATGTTGGCGGCCTCCATGGACACTTCAGCTACAGCAATAGAGTGGGCACTGTCCGAGCTCATAAGACATCCACAAGCGATGAAGAAACTTCAGCATGAACTAAAGAAGGTTGTGGGCATGAATAGAATAGTGGGGGAATCAGACATAGATAGCTTGGACTACCTAGACATGGTCGTCAAAGAGACCCTCCGGCTACATCCTCCCGCCCCATTGCTTCTTCCGCATGAGTCGATCGAGGACTGCACGGTCGGCGCCTTCCACATACCGCGCAAGTCTAGGGTCGTTGTGAATGCATGGGCAATTGGAAGAGATCCACACGTCTGGGGTGACCCCGAGAATTTCATCCCGGAGAGGTTTGAAGGGTCAAGTGTTGACGTTCGGGGACGTGACTTTCAGCTTGTCCCATTTGGGTCTGGTCGTAGAGGATGCCCAGGTATGCAGTTAGGTCTAACTGTGATCCGGATGGTATTGGCACAACTTGCGCATTGCTTTGATTGGGAGCTTCCGGACGGTATGTCATCGTCCGAACTCGACATGAGCGAACAGTTTGGTCTTACGACCACTCGAGCTAAGCATCTAGTGGCCGTACCTTCGTTTCGCCTAAAAACTGTTGATTAGGGACCATTCCCAATCAACCTATCTTATGAAGTAGCTAGAGAAGGAATTAGAATTTAAGTGCATGGCGTTACCCCTTTAGATGTCGAAATTACTCTTCAGACTCTATCACCAATGTTAGCAATATTAGGATATTTAGTTGATTCTGTATATCTTTTAGGATTATGTATACATCTCCTTTAATAAAGCATATCTTTGATTGATTATATTTCATATTATGTTTATCTTATTGCCTTATTTAGTCTTCTAATAAAGCCTATTTGTAGGCTCCATATACTCTTCATTTTGCACATTGAAATATAAAGAAATTTACTATTCTATGTTTTGCTTTATTTTTAACTTGATATCAGAGCCTCCTTTCCTGAGGCAACCTTAGTGCATCGATGCACACCATGCACCTATTGCAAAATAAATCCATGCCCGCCTCTTGATAGTGTTCATCAAAGTGCTTCATTCTTGTCTAAGTTGTTGGAGTTAGTGAATACTTCGGGGACCCTTGTTTCTCACACCAGGTACGCCCACGTGAGCTTAGAAAAATTAAAGTGTTATCCGACGACATGTGAATCATGCACGCGGGATGCGGGGTTCGGGGGCAACGCTCCCCACACGGGTGTTCCGCTGCCAGGTCATCAGACGATTGCCCCGCTCGCCTGTAAGCGGGTGGGGGTTCGGGGACAACGCCACCGAAACCTCAACGGGTTTGGGTTTTAGTTTAAGTCGGCCCGTTTGTTGTTCAGATAGGTTTGGGTTTGGGCTCGTTTGGGGCATATATATTTTGCTCGTTTTTGCTTATCATTGTAACGAATTGAGTGACTGTAAATCAACAATTATAGTGAAATCTCTTTGCAGGACGTAGCCCTATTCTGGGGTGAAGTTGGGTAATCTCATGGGTCATTCAATTTTCTTAATTCTCTGTGTGATAATCTAATTCGATTGTGATAAATCTCATCAATTGGTATCAGAGCCTTGTGTTCGAGGAATTAGGGTTTATCTGAGATGTCAGGAAGGTCACGGATTGAGATCGAAAAATTCGATGGAACGCGGTTCGATCTGTGGAAGATGAAGGTGGAGGATCTACTTTGTGATCGAGATCATTGATCGACAATCGTAATGGAAAAGCCTATTGCTGCGATGCCTGGTGTTGTGATAAAGGAAGCGGGCAAGGAAGCGAGGAAAGATGACGATTCATCTTTCAAAAAGACAAATCCAAGGGAGATTGAAGACTGGAATCGGATTGATCGAAAAGCAAAGGGTTTGATCCGGCTTTGTCTCGTAGACTCGATTTTGACGAACGTGATGAGTGAACTTATAGCCAAGGATCTATGGCGGAAATTGGAGTCGTTGTATCAAAGTAAGTCGTTGGTTAATAAGCTGTTTTTGAGGAAAAAGCTGTATAATCTTTTGATTCACGAGAGCGACTCGTTTTCTGCACATCTGTATAACTTTAACACGTTGATTAGTCAGCTCGTATCAATCGATGTTAACTTCTAGGATGATGATAAGGCAATAACACTACTTTGTTCACTGCCGAATTCATGGGACAACCTGAATTCGGCAGTGAAGAGTGGGGCCATGTGAAGCGGGACTGTAAAAACAAGCCAGCTTTTAAGAAAGAAGCTGAATCATCCTCGGGAAAAAATGAGGTCGATTCAGGAGATATGTATTTGGTTGCTGCATGTATGGCGCAGTTAGATAAGGATATTTGGTTGATCGACACCGGTGCTTCATACCACATGACACCTCAAAGACGCTGGTGTTGTGAATATGAGCAATACAATGGTGGAGATGTCATGCTCGGAGATGATACTGCAATTCAGATGACTTGATGAGCAGAAACCTGTTATCAGTCGGTACGATGGCTGATTTAGGGGTTACTTTCAGCTGTGATAATAATTCGTGCAAGATGACTCGGGGTTCTATTGTGATTGCACAAGGAGTCCATTATGGGACATTGTATAAGCTGCTAGGGGAAACAATGACCATTGGCAGTGGTTTCATCTCTGAAAAGACTAAGGAAGATAAATATGATACACCCATGTTGTGGCATCAGAGGTTGAGGCATATCGATGAAAATGGACTGTCTACCTTAGCTTCGAGTCAAATGGTAGAAAGAGTACCATATTGCTCTTTGGGCTTCAAGTTCTGTGAATACTGTCTCCATGAAAAACATAACCGAGTTAGCTTCCAACACACTAGTACCAAAGCAATAGAGGTTCTCGAGCTGATTCACAGCAATGTTTTCGGGCCTATTCCGACTCCATCTATTGGAGGATTCAGGTACTATGTATCGTTCATAGATGATTTTTTGAGATATAGTTGGATTTATTTTATTAAAAGTAAATTAGATGTATTCGAAAAATTTCGAGAATTTAAGGTTTTGGTTGAAAACCAATTAGGCAAGAAAATCAAGATACTTCGTATAGATAACGGAGGTGAATTCTGTTTGGACAAGTTTGAGCAATTCTGTGTGGATAATGGTATTGCAAGGCAGAAGACGACCCCATATACGCCTCAACAGAATGGTATGGCTAAAAGATTAAATCGGTCACTCATAGAAAGGGTAAGATGCATGATGAGTTGTGTAGGTTTAGGGCATGAATTTTGGGCAGAAGCTGTAGCCATGGCCTATTATTTGAAGAACAGGTCACCGACTTCATCAGTGAAGGACTGTACACCATATGAGGCAGCGTTTGGGAAGAAACCGAATCTGTCACATGTTCGGGTGTTCGGGTGTGACGCATATGTTCATGTACCCAAGGAGAAATGAGGTAAACTCGACAATAAGTCTGAGAAGAACATATTTGTCGGATACAAAGAAGGGGTCAAGGGCTATAAACTATGAAATCCAGAATCAAAGACCATTGTATACAGCAGAGATGTTGTCTTTCGTGAATCACAATCCTAGGTTGGCACATAGAAAGGTGAAAAGCCCAAGAAAGTGGTAGTACTTGAAGACAATCCTAAAGCTGAAACTGAGGAGATGGTTCCACAAGGTATGCAAGTAGAGTCTGATTCTGAAGCGGAGTAAGGGGGCTCAATTAATGAAGTCGAGGATGCAGATTCAGATGAAGACTCAGATACAGATAGCATGTCGGCTCTTAGGAGATCGACGCGGGAAAGAAAGGTACCGCTTCGATACTCATTTAGTGCATTGAGTATGTTTCATGCTTTGAGCATTACCAGAGATGATCCTAATTCTATAAAAGAGGCAAGATACATGGATGATGCGAATCAGTGGGAGCTCACAATGATAGATGAGATGTTGTCACTTGATCATAATGAGACATGAAGCTTGTGTAAGCTACCTGAGGATAGAAAGGAAATTGGGCGCAAATGGGTGTTGAAACGAAAATTGAAACCGGATGGGACTGTAGAGAAGTACAAGACTAGGCTTGTAGCCAAGGGGTATTCTCAAATCGAGAGAGTTAACTATGACGAGATCTTCTCTCCCGTAGCGAAACTGGCCTCGATATGATTTGTTTTGTCTGTAACAGCTGCATACGATCTTGAGGTGGAACAGATGGATGTAAAAACGGCTTTCCTTCATGGGGACTTGGAGGAAGAGATATATATGAGGCAATCAGAAGGCTTTGAAGTAAAAGGAAAGGAGAATCTAGTGTGCAAATTGAAAAAATCTTTATACGGGCTGAAGTAATCATCGACGATGTGGTACCAGAAGTTTGACACGTACATGCTCAAGCTTGATTTTGTGCGTTCAAACTCTCACCATTGTATTTATGTGAAGAGAACGGGCGATCAGTTTGTCATTCTCACGCTATATGTGGATGATATGCTGTTGTTCAGGAATAACGTAAAGATAGTAAAATCTGTCAAGAGTTTGTTGGCCAAGCAGTTCGAAAAGAAAGACTTGGGGCTTGCAAATTTTATTTGGGCATGCAGATTAGGAGGGACCGTGAGAAACGGAAACTGTGGCTAGGGCAGAAGAAATACATCAAAGAAATATTTAAGAAATTCAATATGATAGACTGCAAGCCTGTTGGTACACCTTTACCTTTAGGGACCAAGCTATCTTCGGAACAATGTCTTAAAACGGATGAAGAAGCTGAAGAAATGGCCCGAGTTCCATACGCAAGTGCAGTGGGTAACTTGATGTATGCTATGGTGCGTACGCGTCCGGATATAGCCCAAGTAGTGGAAGTCTTGAGTTGATACATGTCTAACCCAAGTAGAGAACACTGGAATGCGATCAAAAGAGTTTTCATGTATCTTCATAGAACTTCGAATTTTTCTTTATGTTTTGAAGGTAGAGCGAATGGAAACATGCTTGATATCGTAGGCCATGTAGATGTTGATTGGGGTGAAGATACTGATAGTAGACGGTCCACTAGCGAGTATGTTTTCGCATTGTTTGGGGCTGCATTGAGTTGGATGAATAGAAGGCAAAGCGTGGTTGCGCTCTCTTCTGCAGAGGCTGGGTACATGGCTCATGCTGGAAAAGAGGTCGTATGGTTACGGTGGTTGTGCTTGGAGCTTGGTTTTGAGCAAGGTGCCGTGGAGGTGAGATGTGATAATCAATGGGCTATTTATTTATCAAAATATATGACGTCTTACTCACGCACAAACCACATTGATATACAATATCATTTCATCCGAGAAAAAGTGGAGAAGAAAGAGGTTCGGTTTGTAAAGGTCGACACGGTGGAAAATAGTTCAAACTTTCTTACTAAAACCGTCACATGTGCGAAGTTTGAATAGTGCTCTAGTGCGATTAGATTGAAGAAGAATGATATTGGAATGGCTCTCATTTGTGCGAAGTATCCATCAAGTGGAAAAATATTGGAGTTGGTGAATACTTCTGGGACCCTTGTTTCTCACACTGGGTATGCCCACTTGAGTTTAGGGAAACTAAAGTATTATCCGACGACATGTGAACCATGCGTGTGGGATGCGGGGGTTCGGGAGCAGCGCTCCTAACACGGGCGTCCCGCTGCCCAGTCACCGAACGGCTGCCCCGGTCGTCGATGAGCGGGCGGGGGTTCGAGGGCAGCGCCTCCGAAACTCAACGGGTTTGGGTTTTAGTTTAAGTCGGGCCGTTTGTTGTGAAATTAAAGAATTTCAGACAGGTTTAGGTTTTGGATCCATTTGGGGCATATATATTTTGCTCGTTTTTGCTAATCATTGTAAAGAGTTTAGTGGTTGTAAATCGACAATCGTAGTGAAATCACTTTGCATGACGTAACCTTATTCTGGGATGAACCTGGGTAATCTCGTGCGTCATTCAATTTTCTTGATTCTCCGTGTGATTATCTGATTCGATTGCGATAAATCCCATCATAAGTAATCACCATAATGGTTGTGTTACGATATTGGACACGTCGCCCAGTCGAGCCTTTTTTTTCCCGGAGGCGGCTCTTCTTTTGATACTAGCCATACAGGCCGCATCGCTTAGTAATATTCTCCCAAGCCAGTCGTATATATCGAGTCACTCAACTACTGTTCTGCAATCCAGCCATTGGCCGCTTGTTGTTTCTAATCCGATTTTCGCAATTTTGCATGTCATTCGAGAAGCCGACACCATCGCAAAACTTGTCGCTTTGAGACGATCATCATAGTGAAATCTTGTCATAAGTGGAAGACTGGTGCCAACACACGCGCCCCACATGTAGCTACGCCACCTATCTATTATTGCCAACATTGAGTAGTCCGGGTTTCAACCATTTTCCCTATCTGATTTCGTGGCGATGGAAGATTATTGGACATTTTTCAAATTATTTTTCAAACACAAGTTGGTTCGTTTCAACTCACCTTGTGTCTGAGAGAGATGTTAGCAATATTAAGATATTTGGTTGATTCAACCTATCTTCGAGGGTTATATGCGTATCTCTTTTTGATAGTGATTACCATTGATTGATTATATTTCAAAGGGTTAATAACACGAAACTCAAAACTGGTACATATATGATAAATTTAGCATAAACTAATTTTTTATCACAAAAATTCCTAATCGATACACTACGATAAATTTAGCACAAACTATTTTTTTGCTAGTAAAAAATTCTAAGCTGGTACACTTGCGATAAATTTACTAAAAAATGTTAACACTTATGACAAATTTACTGTAGCGTCCCATATCGCTGACACCCCATTGGGAAGGCTTTCCAAAACCACGCTCTCTTCTTTAGTTAATCTTTTTCTATTAATCAGAGTACAATGGCGCATGTGGAGGCTTCAAAATCAAAATAATCAAGCGTCCATACAGGTATAACATGTCAAACAAAGTATTCAAGGGCAGGCATGCCTATTAAAAAGGGGTATGGTCTCTCTCTAGTTTCCACTAAATACACACATATGTCCTACAGTACACTTTTATTCATAGCTCGTTTATTCAACCTCACCATCCACTCCTTATTACATATTTCACACAACTACTTTGCTTATTCACAACATTTACATGGGAGGAGTACTACATAGAATATTCAAAAGGAAACTAAACTGGTTCGAGTACTAATAACTCCATTGCCATATGCTTGTACTTCATTCCTCATCGAACCTGAATGTCAAACTAATATGAGGCATGAACACCACACTATCATCTTCAACATTTGCGATTCCAAACGCATTGAACTTGTCACGCCCCGCGCCTTGGGCACGAGCACGCGACTCCCTGCAAGCAAACCACGTAATCTCTCGTGGTCCCAAGATCCACAGTGTAAGCAGAGAGATATAACAAATGTATCAAGCATGCGGAAGCGGTAATAAAACAACTCCCCTGTACAAAATATAAGTTAAGTGGGACCTGGATAGCATCAGTACTGTCATACATAATAACCATCTATTCATACAGATAAGGAGCTACTAAAATCCGCTAACAAACTGGGCAACGAGATAGTACACAAAAGAGTCCCTCACGACATTCAAAAGAAACAGGGTCAGGTCGCCTCCAAAAGCTCAAGTCAACGAGCTAGAATCCTAAGATGAGCTGTTGGAATCCTCGGTGTCATCGGCATCCTCCGTCGGCTCATACTCGGAGAAGGTTTCTGATGGAACCTCAATGGTATCCTCTATGGTCTCCTCATGGGACGGCTCCACGAGATCCTCCTCGATCGCCTCCAGGACAATGACCTCATCCTTCTCCACAGTAAAATCCAGCGTCGGGGTCTTCTCCGACCCGTTCTTAGATCCGACTACCGATCCCTTTGCGTGATCCTGGTCCCTACCGAGGTGGCACCAATTAGGGATCACTCCCTAGGGCACCTCATGGGGCTTCAGCGGCCCAGTAAACTTGTCCCCAACTTTCCTAAACCATACTTTATACCTATGAGGCTTCCAGTCTGTACTACCCTCGTTAACCCACACCACTATACACTTTCTCACTTATATAGTCCCCTGACTGTTAGGAAACTCATCAAAATACACGGTCATCTCTTTAGGGTCTCCAAAGCGAATGGCCCACATGGTCAAGGCCTAGAATATGTAAAAGAAGGGTCCCCAAAAGGGGTGAGATACACATCTCAGTAAAAGAGTCCTAACCCTAGGTCAGGCTGACCGTCCACTCAAGCAGTCATCTATCCCAAAAGTTCCAAACTCATAATCATACAAGCACATGCAAATAAAGATAACGACACGCAGATGACAAGAATGCAGCTATAACATCGTGTCACACTTAGATGATCATGCACACCCCGTCCTGCCACTTCACCACAACCATCTCTTCCTACTTGCCTCATTCTCATGCCCACGATCAGATCGCATCAGGCTCGGTCCATGTAAAAGCATCACATCGTCATTGACAACCCGCGTAAACGCGTCAAGTTTCAATGATTCACCAGGCCAATATCATCACCTCATACCTCCGTCCCGTGAATAGATCGCATCAGGACCGTGACCATCTCAACCCTGCGATTAAATCGCATCAGGGTGCCACACAATCTCAATTCGACCCTGCGATTAGATCGCATCAGGGTATCCAACTCCGCCCCGCGTCTCATACGCCTCAAGACTTCGCCAAGTCACACTCATGCCATGTTTTTCAATTCATTTGCACACACAATGCCTAGTACAACCCAAGTACGATTCGTATATTCCATGGCATGCCGGGCAATCAAGTGACATTCAGACATGGCAAGCAATTCAAGCACAAGCAATGGCACACATAAACCCCCTATACAATCTTAGGACATTCCAAGAACAAAACTCTTGAAAACTCTCACAAATCATTCAATTTATCGCTTGACTCGCCCAATCGAATCCAATCTTCCTATCCTAAGTTTAGGATTCCCTTACCTTGAATTTGATACCACAATAATTCTCCTCTTGAGCCCTCACCAATTCGGTTCCAAGGGTCCAAAGTCGAACTCACTACGCAACCTAGAATTTCTAATCAATTAGTCAATTTTCTTTGCCCAATTCCTCAATCCGTGAACCATAATTATTCATAACATAACCCTCATCATCTTAACATGTCTTAATCACCAATTTGAGACTCAAATCATCCATCATCAGCCCCCCACAGATTCGGTTTGCACAGAATTAAACCGGGGGCTATGTTCGGTTCTGTGTGAACCGAATGTGTCCATGCCTAAATCTCCACCAAATCTATCATTTAAACACTATCCTACCTCTTAACATGTCTATCTAAGGGTCTAAGGGTCTCACCGAGGGTTTGAAGTCAAGTCGTAGCCGGAATCTCTTCGGAAGTTGCCGGATTCTTCAAGTTAGTACACCGACAGTTTCTATCCATAGTTCACAAGACCCATTTGAGGTCAAAAATTCATCAAATCAAACCCAACTTTTTACCACAGATAGATATACATGTCTCCTAGATCTCCACAAAATTTGACCTCAAGATTCTAACATTTCGGTCTCCAAAAGGGTTAGAAACCTCACCTACCTCAGATTGAGTCTGATTCTATCGGCTTCCGGGAAAACTCTTGGCCGGAGCTCCTCGGTGGTGCAAACGATGTGCTTCCACTTTGAGGAGGTCGGCAAGACGTTGGGCTAGGTCGATATGATCGGCGCGTCGGTAGCTGGTCACCGGAGGAGGTCATCGACGGCGGCGAACAGGGACTCTAGAAACTGTCGCCGAGCGGCAGAATGAAGGAAGAAGAAGAAGAAGGTTTTCGGTGCTTTGGAGGGGAAAATGGCCTGTCATGAGTGAGGAGAGAGAGTGAGATTTGCTATATACAACTCTCATGGTCAATGGGTTGAATGGTTGGTGCATAAAGTTGGACAAGACTACTCTTTAATTGATCTTGTAACACTTGTTCTCAATGTCAACCAACTTGATCCAATGGCCCATAATTCTCCTTGTGTTCGGCAGCCTTGGGAGGATTTAATGATCAAATTTCCCTTCTTCAAATGCATGCACAAGGCTTTAAGCTCGAGGGGCAAAAGGGTAATTTTACCCCGACGTTCAGAACGTCATTTTTTTTTTTCGTTCCAATAATCTTCGATAGGGCGACGGCCAATCCGAATATAACGTTGGAATCCTTGATTCTCCATTTTTAATTTTCAAGGCTTATTTCTGATGGTTTTCTCTATCAGACGTGGTTCCAGCCTTTCTCGAACCGACGGGCGGCTTTTGCAGACATTACGCGTATCGACCCCGTGATTCATATCACGTTTAGGGCTTGTCAATTCGTGGTGGCTCTGGTTGTCATGTAATTGTGAGGGGCTATCACTAGTCCCTTTGGTCTCGATCGTCACCGTCCGATAAAGGAAAATTTTGCAAATCATACGTTGGTTAAGTGGCATCACCCGCGCTCCAATCGTATGACACTCGCAAGGCATTCCTTAATCATTCTTAGATCGGCCTTTTCGTGGTTCTAAATATCCCCTCGACAATCCTTATGGTCAAAGCGTCATTTCCTATCCGAGTTACCTAGGTCCACGTACCTTGTCTCGCGTTAGCCTTTCCCTTTTGGTCAATCTACTCGAATTGATCAAATTCGAGCGAGATACGACTGAAATACATCTCTAGATTTACTTCTCATTAATCAGTCTGAAATTGACTGGAAATTAGAATATCACAACTCTTTCCCCCTTACAAAAATTTCGTCTCCAAAATTTTCATTACACTTAATTACTCAAATAAATGGGGGTGTTGTCGCCTCATCGTGTCTTCATTCTCCCACATGACACTTTCAGTTCCATGGTGCTCCCATACTACCTTGACTAGTGGGATCTTCTTATTCCTGAGGATTTGCTTCTTCCGGTCCTCGATCCTTATCGGTCTCTCTACGTAAGACACTCGGTCGTCCACTTCTGTGGACTCATAATCCAGCAGTGTCGGATCTGGTTCATACTTTCGCAGCATCGACACATGGAAAACGTTATACACCTGGGATAGATTAGGCGGCAGAGCAAGCCTATAGCCTAAGGTTCCAATCCGCTCCAGTATCTCAACTGGGCCTACATACCTTGGGCTCAACTTCCCTTTCTTTCCGAATCTCGATAGTCCTCTCATCGGCGATACCTTAAGGAAGACGTGATCGCCCACTTGAAACTCCAAGGGCTTGCGCCGCTTATCTGCATAACTTTTCTGTCGACTCTGTACCGTCCTCAGTCTATCTCGAATTATCTTCACTGCTTCCACCGATTGCTCTACCAATTCTGGGCTTATGATATTTCTTTCTCCAACTTCTTCCCAGCAAATCAGGGTTCTGCAGGCTCTTCCATAGGGTGCTTCGAATGGTGCCATCTGGATACTCTGCTGGTAGCTATTATTATAAGCAAACTCTACCAGATGTAGCTGATCTTTCCATCCACCTTTAAAATCAATGACGCATGCACGCAGCATGTCCTTAAGCGTTTGTATCGTCCTTTCGGACTATCCGTCTGTCTGTGGATGGTACGCCGTACTAAACTACAGTCGGGTTCCCATAGCATCTTGCAAACTCTTCCAAAAATTTACCGTGAATTTGGGATCTCTATCCGAGATGATCATCACAGGCACTTCATGCAGCCTCACTATCTGTCTCATATACAACTCTGCATACCTATCCATAGCGAAGTCCTTTCGCACCGGGATGAAATGTGCGGACTTGGTCAGTCTGTCCACGACTACTCATATAGAGTCGTGACCTCTCTGGCTCCTTGGGAGTCTCATCACAAAATCCATAGTCACATACTCCTACTTCCATTCTGGAATCTCCAGTGGTTGTAATAGTCCTCCAAGCTTACAACGCTGCGCTTTCGCTTGTTGGCACGTCAAACATTTAGCCACATACCTTGCTACGTCCACTTTCATCCCGTTCCACCAATAGTGTTGTCGCAAGTTCTGATACATTTTCGTACTTCCAGGGTGGATACTATAATTGCTCCTGTAAGCCTTTGATAAAATCCTTTCTCAGAGTCCTTCATCCTTTGGCACGCACAATCGTCCTCGAAACTTCATAATTCCGTCCTCAGACACCTGAAACTCGGGTTTTCTCTTGGTCGCATCCATCTCAAGGATCTTTTGAATCTCTGGGTCCATAGATTGTAGGGCCTTTATTCCTTCCTGGACCTCAAGTTCCACCCTTAACGTAGCTA